>OU015633.1:14070000-18870000 GCA_907165235.1 Zeuzera pyrina
CAGTTGAGCACATTTAGCATCGCCATAGGGTATCCTAAACAAAGTTTAGGAGCCTTTTTAATAACAAAAAAACGTTAATATTCTGGAACGCACAATCATTTATTTCATTAGCGCTAATAGTGAGTGCGAGTTAGTAAATAATTTAAGAAAAGGAATTGTAAACCGATAGTCATTCCTACATTACTGGTTCATTGTGTTGGAAACATACCGGAAACTATCAAAAAACCTATCTAGTAATCTATCTTCTAGATAGCTGAATTTTTCTTACTTTTTAAATAAGAATCGAATGTTTTTCTAATTAGTGAATGTAATCGGAGAAAAATATATGGGCACCGATTTTGGAATTTTGAGGCTCTCATCAAGCCGGTGTCCTGAGTTCATCTCTTATGTGACCTTTGAATAAACATTACAACATATTGATTAAACATTGCTATGACTGTAATTGCCGTGAACATACAATTGTAGTAAAAAACAGGCAATTGCGTATCGCCGGCCTTGGTTAATTAGCAAATTAGCATCAATATGGGAATTTTCTCCCTTCGCCCCTCTGTTCTAATATCAATTACAAAATCAGTAGGGCGGATGATTTCCCTAGATATCAATTCGCAGCACATTTATCTTGGGTGCACGCGACTTGTCATCGACTTTTGTTACGGCCATCACGTGTAATGTTGATTGTGGTAGTCACTTTTACAATCGGTTCCTAAATAATAACTGAAAGAAATAAGATTAGGAAGTATTTATAATACTGATGGCGCTTTGATGGCAATTGCCAATTTGCCATATCTAAATAGTAATCATGGTAAGTTAATCACGTGTTAATAGAGCAAGTAAGTTAAGCAATTTTGTCGTCCACTGATTTTTCATTAAATCTCCAGGGATTTTATGAAATACAATCAAAACAACCAGTTTAAAGATGCTATAATGTTCAAGTAACTTCACATAATTTCTAATTAGAAATAAGTACTTAGGCTACAGTTCCCCAGAATGTCTTTCTCCTGCCACAATAAATTGCATGGTTTACAAAAAGTATCCTAGGACCGCCATACTTGTTCCTTGAGCAGTTATCTCATCATTTCAAATCCAAATTCAAATATAAGTATATTTGTATAATAATATATTATGTGTATTTTGCCAGAGCCGTTAGATGGTAGGTACATAATAATGGTTTCTCATGCATTTACCGTTACTTGTAGACAAAAATTAAGAAAACCAGAAAAATAAAAAACTGACCAAGTGCGATCAAACTCGCGATGCGAGGTTTCTGTACCAGCACATAATGTATTTGTGTTATGTATTTACACAAAAATATAAGTCGAATTTAAAAACAAACTTATTCTCCCATACTTTCAAACTTCGAATTTGTTCATAATCGCAAAATTTTTTTTTTCACGTGATGTAATAACAAATTGACGGTTTTCGGATCTTCGGAACTTGTGCTATAAGACATTGTTTCCTGCCAAATTTCATGATTTTAGGTCAACGCGAACGCGACCCTATTGGTTTTGAATCCCTTGCGAGTGCCAAAATATGCGGCATAAACGGCCGTATCTATTGATTATGTTAACTTAGAAATTTGACTTTTTTCACAGGTCTAAAGGATTGTAGACCTGAGTTATGACCTGAGACCAGATCTGATGTTAATTTCAGCTTGATAACTCCACGCTTTTCTGAGAAAAAGGTTATTGACAGACAGATAGATGGACAACGAAGTGATCTTATAAGGGATCCTTTTTTTGAGGTACGGAATCTTAAAAATAAAATTGCAATGTCAATATTTATCATTTAGGTTCTCTTGGACTCGCCTTGGACCGAATAAAACAATTAGCAAGCAGCCATTCATGCAGCGCGACCCTAAATTCATTGTAAAAAATTTATTTCCCGGAGTTTTTCCACTATTTACATTGCAAGCGTTTCACCCGTCCCAGTGTCTGTCCGTCTATCTGTAATCAAATCTTGCAAGTTAAATTGACCCACTTCCCAGTTTCTAATTGAACTGAAATTTTACATGCATATAAATAGGATGACAATGCAATATTATTATGACATAAAGCTGATATGATGATGGAGCCAGAATGTGGCCATAGGAATTCTGTAATAAAACGATGCAACCCTATCAAACGAGCCCAATTTAGGTTCGTTTGATTCGTCTTGACAAAAACTGGTCTTGGATGATATCCATGGTTGGATTAGGAGACGAACTCTGCCTCATAATGAAAAAATACAAATTTTTAAAAACTGAACGCAAAATAAAAACTTCTTTATGTCTTAGCTATACAGGTCATAACAGCTGCTAATTACAATTTGGTTGGTACCGCATTTCAATACCAATTGTACAAAACGTAATTCAATTACTTTTTCATGTTGGCTGTATTGCGCACGTGCCGAACTCAATTTGCTGTTCTGTTTCCATATTTTACATAGTACTCTGTGATTATAACCAATATGGTGTTTGCTTTTACATTTTGTAGTCACAAAAGTGTTTAAATTGATTTTTACGCATGTTTTAGACTATTTTTGTTCATGGTGTATATATCCAGAGAATCCCAGCACTATCGTGTTTCGTGACCGCTCTTAGGCTTACGCATTTGGAACTTTTTTATTTTAGTGTTTATTATGAGTGATTTGCGTCAAATAAATCTGTAAATACATAAATCTGTATAATATAGGGATACATATAGGGATTTATGCATAAATACTGTTTTTAACATGTTTTGACTGTAACGTTAATTTTAATGTAGACTGCTTAAAAGGTTTTTGTTATTCTTTTAAATTACTTTTTTTACTTTTTTTATTTGATTGTTTTGATTGCAAATTTGGGGGTGGGTACAACATACCAAATATCGACAAAGATGTCGAACTGCATAGCACTACTATCGATAATTAGATAGAGATCACTAATTTTATTTTGGCAGGTTGGTACACGTAATTGTTTTTTTAACTAACAGAAACTGTTGTTCTAAGTGCTGTTTCTTAAAACGTAGTGATTATATTCTCTTTGGTATGATGATGGAGTCAGATGGTAACCCTGGAAGGCGGCTATGGGAACTCTGTAATAAAACGACGCAACTCCATCGAGTTTTGGCTCGTTTGATTCGTCTTGACAAGTACTCCAAGACTAGCGTCTGGTGATTAAGTTGGTCGACTATTATGATATGTAATACATATGTATAATAACCACATCAAATTTTAGGTTTTTAATATTAGTTTGCTAATATATACAGGTACGCTTTATTTCTTTGAGCAATTGCACAAGCATACTTTTGTATCTATGGAGTACGACTAGTTCACATCTCTTTCGTACTAATGACTTCCTCCAGTCCCTGAGCCATGTGTGGCAATACACTATAATCGCTCTAAGTAGCTTTTACTATCAAAATTAGCCGACGAAAAGATTTTACATTATTTGACCTAGGTTACATTAGGTTACACCACTGGTTCCCAAACTTATTTTGTCTACTGAGTCGAGAGCTCATGTAGTCGTTGTCTAAGATGCCTCCTAGCTAAATGAAATTACAAATCACCCCCCAGGCCTCTACACAACGCTCCCATTTTTTTTCTGGGTCTCTTACCGCCCCCCTTTAGACCTGCAGCGCCCACAAGGGGGCGTTATCGCCCACTTTGGGAATGGCTGGGTTACACGCTCAATAGTTTTGTCTGTTACGTACGTATACGTACATAATTAAATATTTTAACGTCACATGATTATTACAATTTGAAGATAAAATATAGATTTGAAGATACTGCTTCTAGATCTGTTTTTATTTTAATACAGTAATAAGTATGTACATATTCTATCTATATTAATATAAAATATGAAATGAGGGTCCGTTGTTCGTTTATATAATATACTCTTAGTTGGGTATTAGGTACTTATTAGTTTTTTGAACACAGAGCAATTTCACTGGTAGATAGGTACCTCAAAAACACATATAGTAGGTATTTGTAAGTTTCGCTGTTATATTTAAAATATGTGATAAATGATAATAATTAATAACCTGTACTAACGAATTAATGAAGGTTGAGAACGATCGTTAACCTTTATTAACATATTTTAAAAACCGATTTCGAGTCTAAATTTTCATTTTATACATTTTTAAATGCTTTTCGAATGAACATGTGCTTAGGTATTCACCGTTTAAGTTTACTTTGTATAAAGTGACTGTTCGATAAAGAATTTCAATCGAAGGGAATGTAAGTCCATTTTCTGCCTCTATCTAATTTTCCATTGGATGCATTAAATGATCATCAGCTCCCTCAATTTTATGCTCAAATTTAGATTACCGTTTGGTGATTTTATTAACGACCTCCAATATTGTATTGATAAGACTAGACATACGCGCAGACATTTGCCTCTTTTTAGAGGTTCGTACTAAAATACGATATAATAAATAAATTATATATATAAAATACGATATATTAGTAAAAAGAAAATTTTATTAAGACTAGTATTTTAATAAAATGTATGTATGCATACATTGAACTGTCGATAAATTTTTTTAAACTTGTCCATTTGTGCATTTGTGCGATGCCGCGGGTAAAAGTTAATATTATTATCAATATCGCAAATATTTTTCTTAGCTCTTATAAGAAAACACGATAAAAAAGCGAGATAGCGAACGCTTTTAAATAATTATTACCTATAATCTTAATTATCATGACAGTAACCATTTAATTGTGTTTGCAATTTACGTAATTATGTGCTTATAAGTAGGGAAATACTACCTACGTGTAAATGTGTTGGAATGTGAATTTTCTTATGTTATTGGCTCATAATAAATGTATGGCAACTTCGAAAAACGAGGTAGGGAAGACAGCTGCGAGGGAAGTTAAAGAGGTCCCAAGGGAGGGAGCACGGCCAAGGTGCACCTGCGTACACATCGCCTTGTGATTTTATTTTATTGATGGCTTTATTTAAATATTAGTAACATTCTGTGTTATTTGCAGTATTTAAATGCTGCTGTAATCTACAAATTATCACCCACCTGTACTTACATCGAGATAGCACTTATCGTAGAAATTGTGTAGATTATTACTTATAGATAATAATTTAGCTTAGTGCCATAGCCCAGTCAATTCGAACGCGTCAGTGAAAACGCAGGTTTGTAGAGACCGTAATATTTATAATGACAAGTCAATGACAACAGACGGAAAAATGAAGCTGATTGCAACGTGTATTATTTTTTTGTGCGTGTTCTATAAAGTGAACGGAGAATGTGTGATGTACGGAGAATGTTACGAAGTTAACGGACATCCCAGGTCTTGTATATACGATGGACCTGCAATCCCGGTACTAAACAATACAACAGTGGAAGAACGAGAAGAAATTGTTCAGATTATTGAAAATAGATGTCCACATTTGATATATGACGATGAAGGTGTTAGATTGCCTGATGATGAAATAGTGGCCTGTTGTAATTTGGTACAGATTAGAAAAATGGCAGATAGTTTACTTCTCGCTGAAGGAGTTCTCGGTCGTTGTCCAACCTGTTTTCGGAATTTCATTAGACAGATTTGTGAATTGAACTGCTCGCCTGATCAATCACGTTTTGTAGAAGTTTACCCGGCAACTGGAGCAAACGGGGAGCTATACGTTGAAGAAATAAATTATAGGCTCTACAATGACTTTATGATTGATGCACATTCTTCTTGTTCAGGTGTGATTGTCTCGCAGACCGGCTTACCAGCGATAAATCTTATGTGTGGTAACGCTGCAGTTTGCGATGCTGATGCGTGGTTTGGATTTACTGGTGATATACAGCAAAACCCTATGGCACCGGTTCAAGTTAACTTTCTAAGATGGCCGACGACTGAGGACTCAATGCATGTGCGTGCACTACCCTGCAATGAAACTGCCGGGGATGACATCCCTTGCAGCTGCGTAGACTGCTTATCTAGCTGTCCAATTGGAAACGAACCTTTATCTCCAGATCTTTGTACAATTGGTTCAGTAAATTGTATTGGAGTATCTGTTGGATTGGTTTTCTTTGTAATAAGCGTTTTGATATTCGCAATTTTGACTTTGAAAGAATACAAAAAACTGGTTAAGGAGCCGACTAAGCAGATAAATACAAATAAAGAACAGACGGTCAATGTATTTATTAGATTTTTCCGAAGGGTGTTCTCGTCTATAGGCTGTTTTTCAGCCAGAAATCCTGTCACCGTTATTATGATAACTTCTTGGATAGCTTTTGCCATGACATTCGGCGTTATAAATCTAAACATTACATCAAACCCTATCGAACTTTGGTCAGCACCAGACTCTCGTAGTCGACAAGAATTAAATTATTTTAATACAAGATTCGGGCCCTTTTATCGCGCTGCTCAAGTTTTCTTGACGTTTAATGGATTGGATTCATTTCAAATTGATAATACCACTTACGGACCAGCGTTTAACATAGATGCTTTAAGGGAGTTAGTGGCACTAGAAGACGCTATAATAAACATAGGTAGACAAACCGGAGGTATAACTTTAGAAGAGGTGTGTTATGCGCCTCTTCGCCCTCGAGGTGGTGAAAAGAGATTTGATCAGTGTGTATCAATGTCAGCATCACTTTATCTTGGTGAAGACAGGAATAACATTAATAATGCTACATACCTCACGAGGATACAAAACTGCTTAAATAATCATTATTCCTTTGATTGTCGCGCTTCATGGGGTGGAGGTGCAGAACCAGAAATTACTTTCGGGGGTTATGAGGGTGACAATATTCTAAGTGCAAATACATTACTGATTAATTTTCCTATATCAAATTTTATGTTGGAAGATGAGCTGAAACCAGTTTTGGAATGGGAACAAGAGTTTTTGGAATTACTACGAGAATATGAATCTAAATATAAGCCAGATTATGTAGAAGTGGCTTACGGTGCAGAAAGGTCTATAGAAGATGAAATAGAACGTGTCTCTCGAGCAGAGGCTATACCTATAGCTATAAGTTATGTGCTAATGTTTATATATGTTACAATTTCGTTGGGAAACATTCGAAATTGTAAAACTTGGTTCGTCGACAGTAAAATATTGGTAGCTGTTGGAAGTTTGTTTGTAGAAATCATTGCCATATTTTGTGCTATGGGCATTATGGGATATGTAGGTTTTACTACAACATTATTAGCTATAAACGTTATACCGTTTTTTGTCTTGTCTGTTGGTATAGATAATGTATTCTTAATGGTAAATACATTGCATGATATAAACGGTAAATTGAAAGAGTATGATAACTATAATGAAAATTGGAATATAGAAGAAAAGACCCAATTCGTGTTCTCTAAAATGATGAGTAAAGTAGGTCCTTCTATGTTTGTTTCTTCTGTCACACAAATAACTTGTTTTGCTATTGGTACTTTAGCCAACTTCCCTGCAGTTGTAACGTTTGCCATCTTTGCAAACTTATCATTAGCATTCTTGTTCGTTTTTCAAATAACGACAATAGTGGCTATATTATCCATGGATTACAAACGTGCTTCACAAAATAGATTCGATGTTCTTTTTTGTATTCAAAAAAAAATTTTAGATGATACCGATCCTTTACATTCCGCTGCACCTTATCGTAGCATTACTCAAAGGCTTGTGGAGCTGTATTCCAAATTTATTTTAAACTGGCGAGTAAAATTTACTGTTGCTGTAATATTTATGGCTATTGCCTTTGCCAGTATTATTATGATTCCTCAAATTGAAGTTGGTTTAGATCAAGAATTAGCTTTACCCACTGATTCGTATGTTTACAATTACTTGCAAGCTGTAAACCATCTTATGCATATAGGACCTCCAGTCTATTTCGTACTTAAAACTGGTTTGAATTTTACCGATCCAGTACATCAAAATACAATATGTAGCGGTCAATTATGTTTTGAAGATTCTCTTACCACACAAATATTCATGGCATCTCAACATAGTGATGTTACTTACATAGCTAAGAGTTCTAATTCATGGTTAGATGATTTCTTCGATTGGTCCACTCTACAGGGTGCGTGTTGCAAATATAATATCTCCGATGGTAGTTTCTGTCCTAGTCAAGATAGTTCTTTAGATTGCGTTTACTGTTCTATAAATCGAGATGAGACATCCAGAGGGTTGCGTCCCCACGCTGATGCTTTTGCAAGGTACATACCTTTCTTTTTGCAAGATCCGCCTACAGATATATGCAACAAAGCTGGATTGGCTAGTTATTTCGGCAACGTCAATTACGTATTAGACTCTGAAGGCCGGGCGGTTGTTGAAGACAGCAATTTTATGGCTTATCACTTACCACTGACGACATCAAAAGATTACATCACTGCAGTTCAATACGGTTATGAAATAGCTGAAAACGCTACGGTTAGTATTAAAGAACATACGGGGTTAGACGTGGAAGTTTTCGCTTACTCTGTTTTCTATGTTTTTTATGAACAGTATCTCACTATGTGGAAGGACACGTTTAAATCCCTCGGTTTTTGTTTAATAGGTGCAATGGTTTTGAATTTATTAGCATCTGGTTTCAATTTCATGACAACTTTTGCTGTTATGTTTACATCAACACTAGTAGTAATAGATATGATGGGAGTGATGTATATCTGGAATATTCCCTTAAATGCAGTTTCTTGCGTTAATCTAATAGTATCTATAGGTATTTCAGTAGAATTTTGCAGTCACACTGCTTATTCTTTTGCAACCAGTAATTCTCCACCGGCAGAAAGAGTAGAGGACGCTATTAAACAAGTAGGAGCGACTGTTATTACAGGGATAACATTCACTAATATTCCCATAATTGTTCTAGCTTTTTCATACACGGAAATAATAGAAGTATTTTTCTTTAGAATGTTCTTTAGTTTAGTAATTTTAGGTTTCTTACACGGAATGGTTTTCTTCCCAGTTTTGTTAAGTTATTTAAATAACATAAGAGCTTTATGAGTTTAACATTACAAGAACGATGATAATTCAATGTACAATTAAAATTAAGGTCAGAAGCAATTTAAGTACCACACATTTGTTAATATGTAATTAGATATCAAGTCACCGTTTGTTTATTCTAAATGTTATCGATTATTTTGTTGTTTACATTCATTTGAAGTTATTGTTTTAATGTCTTGATTGCCTCTCGTTTTGCTACTGACTACATTATCTTCATAGATCTTATAGAATTTTATGTTATACATTGTTTATGTAATACATGATTTAGACTGAAATTTATAAATTAAATTGTAAAACTCATTTAAATTAAGTACATATTAAATGATAAATAAAAATATTATATGTCAATACATCTATGACTAGATACACTTGTAAATATATTTAATTATTCATGGTAACTTATAAATAGTTTTATTTAAACTTGATATTATATATTAAACATAAATAATTACAAAAGAAAATAGGACAAATCATGAAAGGAAGACATTGATTTTCCAACTACAAATAAAGACATATATTTACATCAATTCAGAGTCAAACTGTATTTTATATTTATAACATAGAAGTACGTAAAATATGTACATTAACCGATTGAACATTAATATAAATACAAACTTTTAGGCGTCTAAAACATGATTCAAATAAGCGATATAGCAAATAGCTAATCGTAATATTTCTATCTTCGATAGTTTCTTGTCCGGAGGTAGAGTTGGTAGTAAGCGTCTTAGAGCACCAAACGCAGCATTGAAAGCTTCAACTCTGATTCTTTCACGTGTAGCATGTGCGGTCCTGTACTTTAACGTGGCTCTACGCCGACGACGACGTTCTTCACGAGACAAACCGGCACAAGGAGAGCCGGCGCTGCTAGATAAATACGCTTCTTCTGAAATAGCGCACGACTCCAGCGATCGTTCTCTGAAGTAAAAAAAGATGTTAAACTGTATTTAGTGTTCCATACTTTTTCGAGGAATGAATAAACTAATATGAATAATTTTTTTATTGAATGTTTACGAAATCATTATGATGTCAGATGTTTAGATATTGTTTTTGAAATAATCGCGTAGTAGAGCTCGTCTAAGTTAAATAGGCATGCCCAGTAGGTACATCGTTTTACAGCAGTATTACTGTATAGGAAGACTTGCATAATTAAAACATAGTTGCATTAGTTGTTAATGTATCGTGCTCATTCAATTTAACTCAACGAGGACGCGCTCTTCAATTCAACATTTCTTCAAATTCGTTTCAAAAATCTTTGGCAAATACAGAAAAAACATCTTAAATGAACTGAGTAGGTTACGTATTGTGGAGCACATCTTTTTTCAGGTTGTCATTTAAAATCAAAGACTCAACATAAATTGAGTATAATATTCTACACATCTTTACTTAATTTATTTGTATGAATGGATAACTCATAAAAAGAAAATCGAGACATAAGTCTCTGTTTCAGTTTTTACGAAAATCTAACTCTTGTTGACAAACTGACTGTCTATTGTCATTACTAGAATAGGTATTGATTAAAATTACTTTATCTATATAATAAGTGTAAATGTTCTTTTTTTCAAAATCTTAAATCACCGAAAATTCTTCACCGATCGCTCTGAAATTTAGACATAACATTGCATCCGAATAAGTACAATGATCTCATAATGGTAAACTAGTAAATGTTTTCTTTTTACATCCGATAAAAAATTAGCCGCAAGCTGAATAACATCGCGAATTAATATTTCATATGCGAATTATTATTCGAGTTTCAACAGAGCTTTATATTGAACTAGCGGACTCTACAGACGTTATCCTGCCCGAACGTTGGCTTGCCTGTTATTAGCGGGCTAAAAATTAAAAAAAAATCCGAGAAACCGATTGTAGCGCCACCTACCGGGTCTAATGAATCTAAACTATCCAAGGACCCACTCCAAACACACACAAAAATTGCATCAAAATCGGTCCACCCGTTTAGGAGGAGTTCAGTGACAAACGCACACACAGAAGAATTTGATATGAAGATTAGCTCCGCGTAAATATTCGAACCCCAGTGCTCTTGATATCTTCGGAGTGAATTAGTTGTAATAGTGTCTGAATTTTAGACAATTTCTATCTAAAAGTCTTTACTCTAATTAACCTTTGTTAATAATCCGAACTTAGTATATTTGTTACTATCTAGTAGCTAGTATACCTAACGAGCAAGTTTAACGTTTGTCCAAGGCCAATAAACTTATCACGTTATTTTGGTTTTATCTAGATATCGACAAATACATTCAGTATTACTCAATGATTAACAATTTAATGACAACATTTTGAGTAGGCTCCAATAACTATGTTGTTGCGTTGTGATAATTGTTATAATTGGTAAAGTAGGTAAATTTGTGTAAATCCGGTTAGTATTTTATAATTAACGTTAAATATTTTTATTTATCCTTTTAAGAACCTTCCTGCCTTTTTAATAAGAAACGTAAAATAAAGAAACCTAATGGAATTGCGTCACATTGCTTTTAAATACTTTTTAGTAATATCTTTCGTTCTATGAAATAATAGGAACAGCAATAATAATTATAGAAATAATAATAAGAATATAAAAGAAATACCTCATAGAAGAACCGAAATAGTAAAATTTATTTGTTTTTGTATTTGACCACCTCTTTTCTTCACCTTACTTATACGCGTAATAATATGAACATGCACATGAATATTGGAGATGGATCGTAACTTCGCACCGCAAAAGCATAAACTACGCAGTTGACGTTTACGTCTGCAGCTGAAATCATATTTTATTTCCATAGCAATATTTACAACATTCATATATGTATTTTTCAAATCAAGTTTGCTAATGAGAATACTTTTACTCTCAGAATAATGACAAACTTTCCGAGTTTCAACTTCTTTAAAAATTCAATGCTTGTTCGTTTTCGGACAAAATTGGATTATAAAAAATGTCATTGACATGTAATTACCACCCTTTTAAACAAGACATGGCATAAGCATCTGGCCCTTACTCTTTTCAAAAAACTCAATGTGATAAGAAGCGGTGCCTAGTCAAGTCGAAAACCGAAAGTATGTGAATAACGACAGTCTTTTGTTTCACTCTCCTTATAGATCATTGCACTATTATACGTCTCTATTGCCGCTGACGTAAGAATATAATACACAACGTATTGTTGGAACTTGTGACACGGTGAGTAGCGTCTCTGGTACATCCTTGAAGTGCACACTGTTCAACATACAATATTTACTCGTACTTTTTTTAAATATGTCAATGGAGCTACTAAAGGTTATTATGTTCTAATCGTGTTAAGTAAATATAATATTCGTTTAAGATACCTTTTCCTAGGTGCGAGGTTCTCCCTGCCAGTGATTGGTAACAAGGCTTCTCTGGGCTCGGCAAGCATACATGACAAGCCGTCCTCCATACTTCCTGTCGACTCCAACCAGCTCTTCATGCTGTCACTGGATATTTACGAAAATGTCAGATCGATATTACAACATTAACAACAGTAACATTCAAACCTTAATTTATAAGATCACAATTGATTTGAATACCTACTTCATGAAATATCTATTTTTAATGTTTTGCACTAAAATTGAAACAATGGTAGACTTCGGCAATGACACAAACACACACGTTTTCATATACAGGTTTTATACATAGTTTATAGGGGAAATGTGGCATGAAAAAAACATGTTTTGAAGGAGCCATTTTCAATTAACAAAAACGTGATGGAAAAACGGTAGAGTTACTTTTTATAGCTTTTTATAGGTAGAGAACTTTTTATAGCTGAAATTTGAAGTAGGAGAGAGTGATGCGAAAGAGCCATGTTTTGAAAATTCCATTTTCAATTGCGCGATAATTTCTGGGCAAATTTTGGCCGAGAGTTAGTTTTTAAATAGCAACATTGGGCAACATTAACGTGTCTAAAATATGTCTGTTTCCAACAAAAGTTTCATAGATCGTAGACAATAAATGGTGTTGATATACTGTATCAAAGTGTTTGTCATTCATATGTAAGTTTATGGTTCATTTTGTTTTCTAAAGTTCAAGTCTAAAGATATAACGATGAAACGATTATATCATATTTTTGCGCGTGTTTTGCTTTCTAATTACGTAAATTTTTTTACAGTTAATGCATTTAATTCGATTTAATTTTAGAAGTTATAATTTTTGATATGAAGTATTCTGAAAAGTCAGGCTGCACTGTAATGGCTCTCCCTATACTCTATTCATTACATTTATTATCACGTTCATAATACTTAATATAAATTCTTATTACAATTTTCAGTTGTACTTCCTTACAAAGTGATTTTCTGAGTCCCTGGTTCGGAAAAAATATCACTGAAAAGGAACATCAAGAAACACGCAGGGTTATTACCTAAAAATTTGCAGACAGCAACACCCACGCGCGACCGGTGACTAATTGTAATAACAAATTGAAATTATGTATGACGATTGCGTGTCTTATTATCCATGCCCTAAAACGCATAGTTCGCGGTAGATTTAGCGCCACTACAAATTACATTTTACAAATTCTAATATAATTATATAATAATAATAAGAATAAGAATAAGGAGAATAAATTTAGCTAACTTCGATATTAACATTGTTATACAATTACCCTTTTTTGTAAAACAAAAACGAAATTAAGATCTAACACTATTTACCGTATAGTGAAACTCGAGTAAGACATTTAATTTCAGAATATGCCTAGTAGCTCATGTTTTCCAAGTCCCGAGAGCTTACTAGCTGGAATCTTGATGGGATCTATCCACATAATTTAAAGTGGAGTATTATATCATATTGTTATTCATTTTAAAAAACAAATAGGTACCTATATTATATGAAACGGATAAATTCTACCTAAAAATTGTAAAATATTTAATATAATCTTTACAACAATTATAAGTAACTAGTTAATGAAGTTAACAAGAAAAGGCCAGTCTATCAGCCAAACGGCTCTTACTTAATAAATAAGAGCTTACACTCGTTTTATTTTTAAGTTTATCAAGACTAAGTTCTAATTATTTAATTTTACTTTTAATGCAATAAATGATAAAAGACAAAAAAAATTAGTAAGGAATTGCTTTTTAGTATTAGATACATGACAATTATACAAACAATTTGCGTTGATTATATACGTTCGCTATTTTTATTATTAAAGTTTTATTAATGTAGTCAGATAAAACTCGAAGTGTTTATAAAATGAGTTTGACTTATTCATCATTTTTGCTCTTGTGGCTCCTTCAATACCGCAATCATGCCACTGTGTTTGAAAGTGCCGAATTACACTTTTTTTTAAATAGAAACACACGTCTACTAATTTTATTGTTTTTTGCTATTATGTTGATTACATTAAGTACATACTTTAATAAATAAACAAAAATTTTAATTAAGTTCCATTCTACTTTTTTAAAATTCATTTGTTTTTTAGCCTATGTTGTAAACTGGCTGTTTCAAGCCACTTTCTTCCCCTACAAGATAAAATTTGAAAGCATGGCAATTCCATAAAGACCAAAAGTTTTACAAGTTTTGGTTGGTATATCGGTAAAATTCCGTTAACTTCTACTTGCTTCATGTCGATTGTTTTGATTTCCGATCAAATCAAATTTAGTGGCCACAGGGTTGGAGTGGTTCATATAAATAATACATCACACGTTCACACCTCACACTAAGCGAGCCCTTTAGGGGATAATAAATCCGTATTTATTCTCTTTATATCGAGATGCCCCTACATCTACAACCCTTCACGTAATCGAATTTGTTAACCGTATCGAATCGATTCTATTGCGATGGGCACAGTTGTTATCTCGTTACAAATAACAAAAGTGTCAGTAATCATGAGTACTTATTCAATAAAATGGTATTTAAGTAGACAGGTGTTATCGTGGATTTCCATACATGCATATAGGTACGTACATCCATAAGTTCTTATACCTACACTTCTTTCTCCTCCGTAAACAAGTAATAATAATAATAATACTCCAGACAATTACGCGAATTGTGTGACCCCAAACAAAGCAGGCTTATACTATTGGTATCACACAATGAACCGTGGGAGCTCCCAGTAACACCTAGACTTCAAGTTAATTTAGGAAAATTCATTTTCATAAACCGATTGGTTGGGGATCGAATCCGGGACCCCGATTTGGAAAACAGAAGCTCTGCCACCGCGACTACAATAAGCCAATAAAACATTCTCTTCGTCTATTTTGGCGCGGTACCTACATAACTGTTTTCGACATTTCCTTCTCACTTTAGCTCTGATTTTCTTCGTCGGTCGGTTATCAGTTATCACTCATTCTTTCTGTGTTCGAGTCATCTGTTAGCTTTTATCAATATTCTTCATTAATCTTTCTATCATAATTATTCACAAATGACAACACTGCTTTTTTGAATGTGTTGCTACTTTCATAATAACATTTTGAATGTCAGAAAATAAGTCAGTTGAGAAATACACGAGCTAGCGAAAGCACGTCTTTTAATTATATCTCGTCATCCTATGTTTCCATCCAAATCAACACATCTAAGGATTCGATTCTTCATTTTTACAATAGCACTCTCATCTAGATCGCAACTGCATTGCTTACCGCGCTAAATTGATTTATATTTGTGTTTTTTCTTTAATGCTTAATATTCAAGGATCTTTGTAGGTAATAAAAAAATATTAAAACAATGAAATAAAATTGTTTAATGTTCACGCTTTCTCTAGCTTGTGGATGAACAGGCATTACAGTCTTCATTATGTAGGTAATTGAAGAACGCACTCTTGGTAAAATGTTTTAGTTCTTCAATATTGCACAAACTAAAGGTTGACAATTTGGGAGACTTATCCGCGAATTTTCGGTGGGTTGCCTTTACAATTTTCAACTGTTTACAAATATTGGCCTTTAAAAATTAATTTCTTTGTACATGTCCTACAAAGTATAATAAATTAAATGCTACTTTTGATTAGTATACTTTAAAAATATTATCAGTTACTACCAATCGTTAACCGCAAAACAAAGTTTCAATTAGAGCTTTCTCATTAGGAATAAAATTCCGACAATCGCAAAACGAAGGTTTTTAGGGAGCTTTCTTTCAAATTAAAGAAGACGTAAGTGATACACCTAATAAAATTCTGATGATTTATTTTTCTTCGATGTGGATAGTGCATCTTTAAGCGCCGGCCCAAGAATTCCTGGCGTTATAGACGAAAGACATATTGAGAAAATTCGTGGCCAAATGAAATAATAATGTAAACAAAACAGATTAATTGTATAATTTTTATCAAAACGTTAGAGTTTTTATTTATTGCATAATGAAGACACCTTCCTTTTTTGCTGTATACATAAATACATATCCATATCTCTGCGCTGTATCCCTAACGGACTAGTCAGAGACGCATGACTGAATGAAAGAGTAAAACTTTCAAAAACAATTTTAGGTTAGGTAAGACTTATTTTCATTTCATTTCATATATAACAGGTAGTCAGAGAGAAATGATTGAATGAAAGAGTAAAACTTCAAAAAAAATATGTTCGGTTAGGTAAGATTATTTTTATTATTATTTGCACCGGCGCAACGGGCGAGTGGCGCTGTGTTGCCAAATCAATGAAAAATATTTTGGTGGATAAACGGGTATTTTCAAGTTCTTTTTTTCTTTCTTCTTTTATTCATAAGTAGAATCACAAGTATATTAGTTTTTTCTTATCGTAAAACTCCTCCAGTAAAGTGAGAGTTAGCTTTACTGAAGTTATAAAGGACTTCTTGGAAGAGCGTGAGAACTTCAGCTACACATGTTTATTTAGACCTTCTCTATTCTTTTCACTTATACAGAACTTTAAAACACAATATACTAACACTAGTGTACTTTAAAACTCCCAAAAATGTAAAAAATACAAAATCTAAACAAAATGTCAACCTCACTTCTCCAGTTCTCGTCAAAAATTCCTATTTTCAAGTTGTAAATAAAAAACTCTAATATGAGCGCCCTAGGCCGTCGACTAGTTCACCTATATGAACGAGCCGGCCCTACATCTTTTCAAACATAGATACTGACTTTTTTTATATTGAGTGATACTTTAGGAGATACGGTAGGGGACAGCAATTTTGAAACGTATATTTTCAAAAAAGTTAAAAGAAGTAGTAAATCAAGTTAACACGTTAACTTGTTTTGAATTTGTAGTTTAAATCTTTTATTTGATACCACACGATATCTCTAAAAAAATAAATTTTTATCTATTTGTTTAAAACTCCAAACTGAAAACTATACTTTTGAGTTCTGTCTTCGAGTCACCGCGAGTGTAGATAACTCTTCCGAAACTAATAAAAAGGTAGTATGCATTAGTAAATGTTTATTTTGAATGGATTTAAATTGTGATATTCTTAAATTGACGTGTCTCTTGTATTGAGGTGATAAAGATACCAACTTTACCTACCTCTTTTATAAAGTAATTACCTAAAGGTTAAAAAAATATAGTATTTTGGCATATTGTTGTGTATATAAATGCCCGGCGATAACATAAGAATTTGCGAGATAAATAAATAATTTGTACCTATTATTTATAATTGTATCTATAAATCTTTGCCATATAAGCAAAGTGCGAAATCGATACGATGATGAACGATGTAATTTAACTGTAATTAAGCAATACCTACATACGTTGTATTTTTTCAGGATTTTCCTGCACTATTACACAGTTCAATGCATTTTCTTTTACCAAATATTTACTCACAACTTAACACATTTTGTTAATCACCTTACGGTATTTCAGATCAATCGTACACTGAACGGGAGGACAGCATCCCTCTGTTTATATTATCTCTGAGTGGGGTGGAACCAACCACCCTTTCTGTGTATGAGGGCGGGGCGTGATATATAAGTTTTACGCAATTAGAGAAAATTGTATTTATTGTTTTATGGAATATGGCATTTGTAAGTAGTTGATTTAAAGCATTGTAATACTACCTAACCAACAATTTTTTAAAACATTTTAATAAGTTTAATTAATGAACTTCAAATATCTACTAAATCAAATAATTAGATACCTAAGAAAATGTTACATACTATAACTATGTCGTCGTTCCAATAGGTAAGTTTACTTTATTAAATTCTAAAGGCGTTCTCGTTGTCGATATTGTTGTGGGATTCAGAGAATGCGTAGGTAACCTACTTATTATTATAATAAAGTGTATTAATTACATAAACATTTAAGTGTATGTGTACTCATGTATGCTTTTAAATCTTATTATTCAATTTAGATTTACATCATCTTATTTGATCGACCTAAAGATAAGCGCCTACGTATGTCGATGGGATAATTACCACTTCAAATGTGTGATACAACATGTTATCAATATTAAAATAAATGGACACGAGGATATTTTCTACATACAAAAATATATAAATGTTTTTATTGTTAAACCTTGAAATGCTTGCAGAAATCAAACTAATATGGATGAGAAGCACAATTGTATGAAATGAAAACAAGGGCAGGAATCGACCTCCAAAAAATGAAAGTAGTCTAGGAAATTAATGTTTCTTTTCTATTACTCTTTTATAAAAAAAAGATACATATACCCTAGGTATTTAATATAACATAGTGCTAACATAGTTCTATAATAAATTTTATTGCAAGTTTACCGTGTATTGGTAACTTTGCGCTTAATCTAAATAATATTTAAAAGTCGTGAATAATTATATTATTCATCAAACAAACAATTACATACATTCTACCGTTTAGCGATTTGTGTAGTAAGTGAAAAAAGCTTAAGTTTTCAAAACAAGACGTTAATACGTCTGTGTGTCTGTGTGTGTGTAGTTTAACGTTTTGTACCTACTGTACAAGAAAAGAGTAAGTTTTATACTTTAAAATGCTCCTATGTTTGATAGAGTTGCGGAAGAGTACGTAACCGATTCTTTGACCGACTCGTGTTCAGATCACAGATTAATTAGTTACTAACATAAATTCAGATTATGTTCTAATATTTCAGTTTTATCTCAACCTTTATTTTGCAGCATCTGCAATGCTCTCCGTTTCAGTCACGCCTACCATTGTGATGCGCCAATCAGTGTTCAGCCCCGCCTATTGATCCTGAAAATCTTGGGACGCAGGTGTTCACGGATAATTGAGGCTACAGAAACTAGGGCTGCCACTTTTTTTAACAAATGGTATATATGTGATAAATTCATAAAATCTCTAGCTATCTTCCGCTCAAACTCTAAAAATCCGCAAAGTAACACCTGAATCTATACAAATGGTATATAATTGCTTTTTGAGGTAAATCAATAATGTGCAATGTCTGAACATTACCGACTTATATTGTTCGACTTGCTATCTTTTTTACATAAATATTTTTTGTCGTTTTTAACAACATTTAAATCTTAAATGATACAAGTAAGTATTCCTTAGATTCTAAGGAATACTTGCTTGTTATTGTTGAAAGACTTAAAAATAGTTTCTTTTAATAAACGCAATAAGATGAATAAACTGCGAAAAGTAAAAACAAGTAAAACAGTATTTTCACGTACTTTATTGCACCTAAAAAGTATAAATAGCCAGAACGTTAGCTGACGGCAATGTCAAAAGCCCTTACATGCCCCGGTGAACGTGTACGAGGACAATGATGAGATTTGAGAATGCGAAAGTATTAGGCAAGAACCGCGATGCTTGGCACTCCGTCCTCTTTGTCTTTTTGTCAGGTATACAGCATGAGGATATTAATGTAGATATGCTTAAAATATAAAGTAGGGGAGACCGGGGTCTAAAGTAGCACGGGGCAGTAGTACCAATGGCTATAACTCCCAAAATATAATATCCAAAAGCGCGAATACATGACTAACTAGGCGTCTAACAATTTCGGACCTGTCGCCAGTTAAGCCGCGTAATGCGAAACGATGTCGACGTCACAGCGGACCTTTTTTTATTCTGTAGCTCAAAAGTAAATACGATTTATGATATTTTATTATCATTTAGTTTTACCTGTGTTTATTGAAAACAATTGCAATTTTTAACATGAATAATCATGGTTCTGAGATGCTATTGTAACAGGTATTAATAAGTTTACATTCACGAGAACAGTTTTTATTTTAATAATTATATCAAACTGGCCGCTTGGTGACAATAGTGTCAATGAATAGTGACAAATTTTACGAGTACGATTGTAGCGTTACAATTGACTCTTGGTTACTAATGACCCCGAACTTACTATTATCTATATCCGGCTTTACTGGCGTCATTTAATTCTTTTTGTCGGATTTTTTTAATGTTGCTAATTATTTTGGGTACACAATGTAACTGGCAACAATAAAAAAATTCAAAGAATCAACGAATCAATAATGCGTACTTGATGTGACTAGATAAAGATTTTTAATTAAGCACATATTTTCGAATGATAACTGACTATGGATATCTACTAGGAATAAGGATTTTTTGAGTTTCTTGTATGTAATACCAGTAAAACCAAGTTTTTCGGTTTTCGGCAAATTAATCGAAATTCACAAACCAATATCTGAATAGAAGTAGAATTATAAATTGTAAAATTGTGCCATAATGTTGATTGTTACTTTATGTAATCACAAATATGATTTTAGGGGTCAGTTGTAGGGTCAATAGTACCACCTTACTTTTCATACAAATTCTTTTCTTTTTATTTCTCTTCTATTTTAGTAAATCTACTTGAACCACGTATCGCTATAGTTTTATTTATACTTCAATTTCCCGATATAATTGCAATAACTTTATATAGACAATTAGTTTTGTCACAGTTGTAAGACAGACTTTATACTTCATTATTTCTATATGAGACTAGTTTGTTATCAAAATGTAATGTCGTATGTTATATAGAAATGTAATATAATAATAAATAATAACAAAGATGAATATTATTAGTTTTATTTGTCTTTATTTCATGGTACAATTGACCACGAGCAGTGGTCAATTGTACCAATTTTTCCTCATCAATTTCGATGAAAATTATGGCTTTCCTATTCGTTGCTGAGATCCAAATGTAGAACTAATTTATACCTAAATAACTATTTTTTTGATTTGTATAATTTTTATGTGTTTATTAGTCTGATATTCCAGAAATATAGCGCCGAATAAAAATTTTAACTTTTGACCCCGGTGTCCCCTACGTTTACTCACAATGACGTACAATACTTTATCATAAAGTGCAGGTGGCAACCCTAACAAGAAGGAACATGATGTATGTTTTTTTACAATCTTATTTCTCATCGTAGTTGAATTTGTTACTATATGTATCATGGTACGTTATACGCATCATAAGTATTTACATTATTCAAAACACCACAAAATACCGTACTGTATAAATCGTCACCTACAAAATAATTGTTGCGGTTTTACAATAATTTACAATAATCTTTGAACTCAAAGTTATTTATTATAATAAAGTTAAAACTTGTGATGGTTTATTCCACATTTTCGCGCAATTGGCGTACACTGAAATAATACTTTAGTCGAATTCCAAGGGTTGATCTGTTGATTCGTAAAACCAACCAAAGTTCACTAAAGTATTAATTATCTTTACAATATCTCGAATATTCAATTTACAAAATAAAAAGGATTGAACTTTTACATTCTAACGTAATAAAATTTACAAAATTTTATGTTAAAATTACTAAAGACTTTAGTTTAAGAGTATGTTGTGGTGTGCATCAGACCTACCTTAGTTAATATTACTTAACACACACAAAACGGTTTTGTAAATATTTCAACATTTTAAGTTGAGTGAAATCAACAATTTGTGTGTGTTAGTCCGAAATTAACCTTTACCTAACTGAAATAAAACTTTTGTTAAACCGATAGAAGTATTTTTCAGTGTATAAGCGCGCAAGGTGCTGTAATCTATAACAACCAAGTTGTTTAAATTAATATTCCGAACCAGGAGCTGTAGTTAATATAAACTTCTGAATCACACTATGCCAGTCTGAGATGACAGGAAACAATGAAGTAAAGCATACCTTTCTTCATTTTTGTATAACACTTTCGTCCAACTTTGTCATACTGCGTATCTCTTTATTGATCGATATATTTTGTCCGCAAGGGTGACATATTTCTAAGAGATCGCATTTGTACTGCATTTATCTTATTTTCACCCGATTTCGAGCATTTCCAGGCCTCACTACCGTACAATAAAGTCGACACTAACACCGCATTGTAGATGGCCATTTTGACTGAGATATGTTCACACTGCCTACTAATGCGGACAGAGCACCGCTCGTTTTATTGCCAGCTGCTACCTGTCTCCCGAAATCTAATTCACATCATCAATCTCTCGAAAACCTCATGATAACGGCAGTTATCACTTGTTCTAAAAATTTTCCATTTATCCATAGTATATCACGTATTCGTCTGTATGTCGTTTTTTTTCAAATACCAGAACCTTAGTTTTACAAAAAGTGATGTGGTAGGTGGTGGAAAGTGACATGGTAATATGAAAATCTACAGAAGCTGTTAATTTAGGTGAAAGTGGGTACGATATGTTGTTTTTACTTTATAATATTTTAATTATTAGAAATATGTTTTTGTACTGAATCGTGTAATTCTTATAGATCCGTTTTATTCGTACAAACAAGCAATGTACCAGTCGGCGACATCCTCGGGTTGCCATTAATATTTATGCTAATAAACCGTTATTGTTGTATAACTTAATGCAGTTACGTAAATATAATTTTAGAGATGCTCGCAAAGGTCACGTCAATCGTTAATTTTCAATATTGCGACGTCGTTTTCTACACGCGACTTGTGTCAGATTTCCAATAGTCCTGCTGGGTACAGCCATGGTACAGCTACTTTTATAGTTATAAATATAATAATACTAACTGTTGATCGTGACTTCGTTCGTGTGGAATTTTGTTTTTATGCTAACTTTAAACTTACCCCTTTTTCAGTTAGGGATTGATTTTCGAAATCGGCCAAATACGTACTCAATTAGTTACAGTATGCGTACCTATTAATTGATAGATACTTTACACAGAGTTTTTGTGTTCATATGAACTTCGACACCAATTTTAACTCCTTAGGATTTGAATTTCCAAAAATCTTTTCTCAATGCCAGTCCGCATTACAGATTTTTTTAGGTAATATTTGTGCAAAATTTTAAGTTTCTAAACCTTGCGATTTGGGCTAGGCGTTGATATATCAATCAATAGGCAATTTCTTTATTATCTTTTTTTACAGTACACAACACAACATATCAAATACATTATTTTTATTTCAGACATGAGAGCTTTGTCTTCTTCTGTTTTCTTCCGAGGTTTTCTTGGTCTTCTGTCCTCTGTCCTATTCTGATTTCTGTCTTATTAGATAGGTAGGTGTGATCCGCACTGAAGTGGCACTGCAAGAGTGCAAGGGGGCTCTGTTACTGCCCCCACGAGAACTGCTTCGGCGCAGTGCAAGAGGGATTCCAGTGCGTTCAGGAAGAGATCCTGGAGTCCCTCGACAATATGCCGAAGTCGACCACCATGGGAGTTTTGGTGGGTAAAACTTTGCCATCAAAACTCTTTAAGGTTAGGTAAATCATAACTATAGATGAGCGAAGAGAATATTCTCCGAGTGAGAATATTCTGAAATATTCACTTAAATTCTCTTAAGTTTCCTTCCAAATTCTCATAAATTCTCGGTCAGGAGAATGTTTGCAAGAACTCAAGTGTAGTTTCCGGTGGCGAAAATATTCTCGGGAATTGCCCATACCTAATTATAACACAGTTTCTTCCCCAGGGGACTGAGTATCTATGTGAAGGTTTCTCCTGCGCAACCAAAAAAAAAGTTGGTTATCTTACATAATTTATATATTAATATGTTATTATTTCAGGCTGATTTTTATAACGTTATAATCGCTGTTTATTTATCTTTTAAACACGAAAATACAATCTAAAATCTAAGACGAACATTTCTCTTAGATTTTAGATTATTTTTATAAATATAAATCTTTATTGATTTTTCCATTGAGATTTAAACTCTCGTATAGGTTGTTTCAAAGGTTTTCTGAGAGATTCCTTAATGTCTTGAATTGAAATGTTACGTCAATGCGTCAGTGACGTATGTGAATAACGACTAACAATTAAAAATGACTGAATCTTTGATTAATAAAAAATCAAAGGGACAAATAAAGAAAATCAAAGGTTTCAACATCACCTACATACAAAATGTAGTAATTATACGCTCTTTGGCTCTTTGGGCTCTTTGCCTGCATTGTGTATATTTTAACACAAGCCTGACTCTTCGGACTTCGGGAAAGGAAGGGGAAAGCCTTTGGAAAGCTACGAAAATTGACGCAGTTCCCATAGCAACCAAATAGTTGGGCCAATAGAGGTTCCCATCTTTATAAAAGCCTCCTACCATAGACTACTATTTTATACTATTTCGTTCAAATTTTGATTATTTTACAATGGTTTTACATATTTTTGACAGTTAAAATTGTACTCATGAGATCTGTGATATTTTGGCTTGGTATTTTAGACATTTTTAATAGTTATTTATAAGGAAATATTTACGCGTAACACTAGAATGGCGTTCTTTTTCGATAGTGGTCAAGTAAGTGTTGATTACATTTTGCATGAAAATATAATGTTTTATTACAAATTTGATCAGTAAGTACTTATTTTTTTCATGTTTGAGTAAATATCAATTGTATTATTTCTTTTTAATAAAAAATGTATCTTCTGATGATTTTCAAGATTTTTATAATAATAGTTAAAAATAATGTTATTGGGGATTAGGTAGGCGCACAGGAATTTTGATGAGTATTTTCGAGTATCAATAAAATAGATACCTACATAATTTCCTGTAACGTAAATTCCTTTTAAATTCGAGATTTAAAGAGCTTCCATTTGATATGACCACTTACCCAGTGACCCCCAAAAAATACATTCTAAAGTTATTAATATGAACTTTAAATATTTTTGTTTGAATCTCAACTTTTTTACAGACAATTTAAGGTCTAATAAATTTCGTTTGTACATGGTTAAAAGGGTTAAATTTAAATCGTAGACAAATTATCATTATCCTCGCTATACGTTATAGTGATACGATATTTTCTGACACCAGAGGCACAACATCTTATTGACTTATTATTTACTTTATTTATTTGTTTATACATTATTGCACTAAACATATAACTAATCTTTGTCATCTTAGTCTTCAGATTGCTAACACATTTGCAATATGAAGTGGTTTCTTGGCCTTGGTATTGTAGAGGCCCATGAGCCTTAGTCCACTTACAATTAGGTGTATCGTTTGCCCATTTGTCTTCTCCGAAGTCTAAAAAAATTATTTCCCGGGTGCTTAATGCATTCAATTCCTACCAGCTACATAAATTGATAGTAAGGTATTTGATGGACTGTTTGAACAGTTGTCTTTTTATGTGTTTACGAGAAAAATTTAGAAAGTTCAAAACAGCAGCATAATACTTACATTTATAACATACACATCCTCACGCCGCATCCCTAACGGGATAGTCAGAGAGGACGGAGCGCCAAGCGTCGCGGTTCTTACATACTTCTTTTGCTTTCTCAAATTTATAATATAGTAGTGACTTTTTAGTCCATTAATACTAGAGGTTGTCCTGTGGCCGATACTCGACCGTAAATATAAACTTAAAATATACTACCGTTTCAAATTATTTTTCTGATACGCAAGTAGGTTTTGGCTCAAAGAGAGGATGTGAAGCAGCACCGCATGCGGCGCGCGCTTTCTTGACGCATAATGGAGGAGATTTGAGGTACTCCTCAAAGTAAAACTAAAAATCAAGGCTTGAAACCGGTTTCTTAAAAACCCGTAAATAAAGGTTTTAACCAGGTTTTTTCAATATGTTTACTCTAATCGAAACCGACTTTTGAACGTAAACATCACTGGCATAAATCTGGTTAATGCCGTGCCGACGCATCGCTCCGCCCCTATATTTTATCTCGCTCACAGCACTGGCAGGCAGCTATATTTTTGTCTCACTTGTCTAAAAGAGTTACATATAGATTTTGAATTTTTGATTACAATTTACTTTCATTGAACACAAGCGAGCGTAATTTTTTGATTTGCGTGTATAGATAGAATTTATTTTTTAATTATAATCTCGTTTATACAAAGGAGTTTCGTAATACTTAGCTGATATCCTAGTAGAAAAATCGGTCGAATAAAATGTAACAATATCCATTCTATCCATTCATATTTTATTTATAATGTGACAAACCAAACTTCAACTTGCTTGAAGTGCGACATAACTATGAAGGTATGTATCTATTTATTTATTATTACGTAACCTTGTTCATCAATTATTTTGTCTACTATTATCATTGCTTACTGATTTTGATTTTTTCATAATAACCTGATAACACTACTACATACAGATGTGTGCTGTTTGTCATTAAGGATCTCCATGGAATAAGCAACAGTTCGAAGAAAGTGTAGAAATATATATTTTTGAATTCGTGATTTAAAAAAAAAACTGATCTAACAGGCAGATATACAGACAGATAATGAGGTGTTCCATAATGATTTCATAGGTGTTCCGTTTCTCCTAACTAATTTTGGAAGGGAACACAATATGAAAGTATCATCGAGGTATATAAATCGTTGAGGATATGGTTTGTTTAACTAGTACTCCAATATCAGATCTTAACCAAATTTTAATGGGATTACCCTGGAGATATACTTTTTCAAATAAAAAAAGAATCATTAAAATCGGTGCAAAAATGGCGGAGATATCGCGTAATATACATAAAAAAATGATTCTAATTTATTAGGACACTTTTATACTCAACATTGTAACGATTATGATCGAATAATGCAAACGAATTTGATACTTTGGAACAATCAAATAAAGAATGATGACAAACATTCCCAAGTTATTGATTTCTGCATAGATTTGGTAACTATTCACGGACGTCCATTTTCACTGGTTAATGATGCAGAAGGTTTTCAAAGGTTTCAACGGCTATTAGAAACTATCCTTAATACAGATGAAACGTCAATTCCTTCGAAATCCACAAGAGAATTAATTGCAAATAAGACGCAGGATATTCGTGAGAGCGTATTCGGCGAAATAAGTGGCAAATATCCTTAAAAGTTGACGCGGCATCTGTCAAATCACGCAGATATTTAGGTTTAAACATTCAGTACCTACAAAATGACAGAATTAATTTCTCAAAAATTTGTGTGTGATTGAGCTCCATCGAAGTAATACCGCTACATTTTTAAAAGAAACTATATTATTTGTTCTAAGTCAGGGTGGAATTAAAGTCAAACAAGTATACTCAATTACAACTGACAACGAAGCAAACATCGCACGATATAATGACCCCACAGCCTGTAGTGAACGGTCTGTCACACCATATGCAGGCAGTAGACTCTACAATTTCTTTCTTACTATTCTAACAAACGCTTTAGATCCCTTCGCACCTCCGGCAAATATTTTTCAGAAATGCCTTTCAGGCGTTCGGTTAGTACTTTGGTATAGACTTTATTTGTCAAGCCAATCAAGCTGATGATGGCCATATAGCATGCCTAGTCTGGATGAGAACCTTTCTCTTTATAGAAAGATCTTATGATTGCGATGCGCCAGTCCTTCAGAACCTCTCCTTTCTCTGCCAGCTAAGATTTATAAAGGTATCTTAGATCATAGGACCACCGTACTTGATCATCTCAGCAGTTATCTCATCTTTTTCTGCAGTCTTTCCACATTTCAGACTACTTATCGCTTTCTCAATCTCTTTCATACTAATACTTCTTCTACTCTTCCAGTCCCTGACCAGTGTTTCAGTGTCATTAAAATCGGATGATTTTTTTTCAAACGCGCTTTATTTATTCTGCAAAGCGCAGGACCACTTCGGTACTTACGTACTTCTTTTCAAAATAATTTGGTTTTCCGCGAAGTTGTCCGACATCTTGTTTTCGGCTAACATCCTACACTTTTTATGTTTCTCTTTCACTAGTGCTTTCGTTTTTGCTTTCGGCAGCTTATATCTGTCTTTCACCAAACTCTTCATATCACAGTCATTTTCAGACAGTCAGCAAGGTAGTCTCGCCATGCTTTCTCTTATACACAGACTCTTTCACCTCATCATCCCACCACACATTACGCTTTTTACCGTTCTCAACTTGTTCCTTTCACACACTTCTTTCGCGGCCTCAAATGTACTATCGCTAAGGTTCTGCCAACATTCTTCAACGTCCTCGCATATCCCTTTCAATCGATCGTCAAGCTTTACTACTCTTTCATATTCATTCTTGGTGGTCACAACATGAGGTTTCCAATTTTTGATGCGACATACCGCTGCAAGTTTGGATACTACTCGGCGTGGCCATGCTGCAAACAGACTCTTATTCTGGTTATCACCAGAAAGTTATCCGTTTTCAGATCGGGTCCTCTATGCACTCTTGTATCCGTAACCTGCTTCATGAGCCTGCTATACACCAGAAATAAATCAACCATACTTTTCTCACCTTGTCTTTTCTACGTGTAACGATGGATGGATGGATGGTTGGAACAAGGTGCCGACCGGACAGAATAAATAAAGTTCGTTGGAAAGAAAACCACCTGCTAACAGATAAAAAAGATGTTCTGCAGCGATGAAGTCATTGCTATAGAGAGCTGTATGAGATTGGCGACTCTGTTTCTGATGCTGAGACTGATTTCAGTGAATTGCCACACTCTGATCAGGGACTGGAGAATGCCATCAGTATGCCATCAGTATGAAAGAGATTGAGAAAGTGATGAGAAATCTGAAATGTGGAAGGGGTGTGGGAAATGATGAGGTGACTTCCGAAATGATCAAATATGGTGGTTTTATGGTCTGGAATACCTTCTATGCACTGTGCAAGCTTTGTTGGCAGAAGGGGATGTTCTAGAAGACTAGCGCATCGCATTTACAGTACCTGTTTATAAAGAGAGAGAGGTTCTCATTTAGACTGTGAGTGCTATAGGGCCATCAGCGTCTGGGGAGTGCGTCTGGAGGAAGGAAATATGTGTTGGATGTGAAGAGATAGGTAAAGGATGGCAATATAATACACAGCTAAAATGACCATCCATAATGCATTGTTGGTGCCAATTTTATTGTACGACAGTGGGTTTGGATATACCCGAAATTTAGTTAAAGTAAGATAAATGCAGTGGAAATGGTATTGTGAAAATTAAGAAAGGAATACTTAAACGTTTCGGGCACATAGAAAGAATGAGTGATGAAAAACTGATGAAGAAAATCTACAGAGCGCAAGTTAGTGGTAGCAGAAGACAAGGAAAACCAAAACTGACTTATGAAGATCAAATAGCCAGTGTTAGCTGTCAGAAATGTCAAATGCATTCGGATACCTAGGCGAAAATGTGTGAGGAAATGATGAGATTTTAGGAGGCTAAAGAAGTATGTAAGGACCGCGAAGCTTGACTCTCCGCTAATACATCTGACTACCACGTCAGAGATACAGCGTAAAGCTATGTATGTTTGTTATATTGAAATATATTTAATTTTAATTCTTTTTATTTCAACTTTTTTTACTATAATTAGCATTGATGCCGCGTTATTTAACTGAAAAATTAACACTTCGATTCCAATAACTTTTTAAATATTGAACGTATACTTATGATTGCATAGACGTTTTTTGTTAGGCATTTCAATACCTTTCATATAACACCTCATTCGTTCAAACAGGTTATAAGTAGTTATTGAGTTATTCAACAAAATTTAAACCAAGAATAATCGCCATTTTAGTGACGTCATAGCTCCCCCCTCCAAAAATTGAGAAAGTGACAACACCGTCTTTCTTACCTAGGAAACACTACTGAATACGACAATAGCAGTTGTCGGTATAATACTACTCAGTCCCACAAAAATCGTTACTTGACGACTTTATTCAAGTTAGCCTCCTTGCTAGAAGGGACATACATGGTTGCATATGCATAATTTGCAGTTGATGGAAGTGGGCGGAGCGAGCGAAATTTTTAACGACTTAACCAGGTATTTCGAACATAATCTTTTTGTTATTGCTCTTTGATCTAAACCGAAATTTATGTTGGTTACGGGAGAGCCGAATCGAAATGAAAAGGGTTTTTTTTGCAATGTATAGCGCTGCACATGAGCTGGTTAAATATTTCAACCAGGTTTGCAAGCCTTGCTAAAAATGCATCTAATTCTGTCGATGGATTCACCTTGTTGACACTGGTAAAACAGCATGTTCCGGAGATATATATCTACCTCTGGAAATCTTACAGCAGTCCTTCAAAATTATTATATAAAGATAACTTATTACATTCCAAAGTTCGCTGCCAACAAGGTGTTCCTCTGGGACCAACTATCTTTCATTTGGCTATCCATCCTGTAATTTGGAATTTAAATTCCATATTTAATATTTGGTACCTTGACGACTGGAATAGGAGGTAAAGCAATTACTGTTTTTGATTACCTTAAAACCCTCAATCAAAGATTTAAAGATATTGGCTTAGAATTAAATTTTTCTAAATTAACTCTTTGTTTCCGGATTCTGCTCCGATTATTAAAAAAAATGAAATAATTAAACAAATAAACTTAACAATCATGCACCAAATATTAAAGTGTTGTTAAAAGAATCGCTGTACCTTCTAGGTGCTTCTCTTTTAGTTGACTACATACCCTGCTTTATCCATGATCATTTACAAACACTTAGCCAGCCTTCAGACAAACTTTTCAAAATAAATTCCCACATAGCTCTCTTTATTGTTCGCTTTTGCCTTTTCGTTCCAGAATTTACATATGCTCTTCGCTGTTCTCAGCGTTTTAAATTTCTAACCTTTTTAATATTTGTAGATAATATTCTCAAAAATATATTATGTAAAATATTAAATTGCTCGTTTGTTGATGACAGGGTATGGAATCAAGCCTCACTTCCTATCCGTTATGGAGGCCTGGGCACACGCAAAATCTCGAGTGTGTCACTGCCTGCTTTTCTTTCGTCAGCCTACAGCACGGAAACTCTTTCCTTTCTGTTAATCGCCCTTCCTTAGGATCGGTTGAGGTGCCGTGCTTGACTGATGCTCGTAATGTTTGGTTAAGTTTGAAAAAATTCATTTGACTTCGACTTTGACGTAGTAGCAGTAAGGAAGATAGAACTGTATTTATAAATTTTAATGAAGAACTTGATGGCAATGTTATAATAGATTTAAGTTATGATTTTTCAGTTTTTGATTTATTTGCAAATGTTCAACTTTGTAGGTAGGTATTGTTTTTTTAATATTTTATTGTAACAATTAAAAATATAAATATCGACATCAAACAAAGTAAATGTAACATAACAGTGAGATGTTGCTAATTCTATACTCGTACATACGAGTACACATATATTTTTTAACACCAGTGCACCTGCAACTCTGCTATTATATTCCCCTACTGCAACGATTTTTTACTCGCTTACAAATTGTAATTCCTATAATCTCAGTTAGATACATCCAATTACATCACAAACATCCTAAGTTTTGACATTTTCATTGCAATATCTACTTTATTATGAAGCAAATAAAGTAGAACCTTACTTCTTCAGCTAATTATTGTGGGTCAGTTCAAAGGGGCGATTCTATTTGCGAGCAACTGACAATTTTTCATGGTATTTTATGCGATCTTAATCCGTGTTTGACATCTTTTTGGTGGTCTTTAGTTAATAGCTATCACGTTGTGTTTGTTCCAAATTATAGATTTTATAAAAATATAGAAGTTAACCCCGAACGCTAGATTATAACGATTTGCTATTAAACATTACAACATTGTTTTTGTTTTAATTGCAATCGATAAAGCAATAAGTATCTAGAAGCGGATTTTCCTTAGGTAGTAGCGGTAGGTGAAAATAGCCTATGGGCTAAATTTATATTTTATTATTTACAAAATATGTATTATGTATATGACATCTGAATGAAATTATGCATCTTGGGAGTGCGTTTTCGAAGGATGGAAGATGTGAGCTGGTAATAAAGTGAACGGTGCTCGGTCCTCATTAGCAAAATGGCCATCCACAGTCCGGTGTCGATTCCAACTTTATTGTACGGTAGTAAGGCCTGTACATGTCCGAAATCAAGTGAAAGTATGATAAATGCAATAGAAGTGCGATCTCTTAGAAATATGTGCGGTGTCACCTATGCGGATAAAATAAGCAATGAAGAGATACGTAATATGACAGGGTTGCACGACAGTGTTCTTGTAAAAATGAAGGAAGGAATGCAAGGAAGACCGAGGCTGTCTTATGAAGTTCAAATAGCCAGTGTTAGCAGACGGAAATGTCAAAAGCACTCACATACATAGACGAAAATGTGTGAGTAGAATGATGAGATTTGAGGAAGCGAAAGAAGTATGTAAGGACCGCGACGCTTGGCGCTCCGTCCTCTCTGACTACGCTGTCATGGATACAACGTGAAGATATGTTATGTATGTATGAATATATGACACTTCAGTCTAGTTAATTCCAAATGTTTTTACATTAATATTTAATTTCTGTTGTAATTACATTCATTTAATATAAATATATATACCTAATAATTTACTTCCATACTTTTGCAATACATTAACGTAGATATTTTTCGTATTCCTGTGTCCAATATCGCAGAATAAATACCTATGTAATAGTACTACGTATGTTAGGTAATAACGATGCTTTAATTTACAGGTACGTATACTTGTGTATCTTTGCGTGTTTGTTTTTAATCATATCTACCTATTGTCTATCAAGTGCCTAGACACCTGAGTATTTTCTGATTTTCTTTAGTTAAATTATATGCCATTTCTTGAATGAGCAGTTCAATCAACGCAGGTAAAGTGCACGTCGATTTTATGTACATGTTAAGATTAATGTAGAGGTTATTATCTTCAAAATACGTTTATTCCGAATTAGTGTGTGATGGAAGGTGTAGGTATAAGACGAATCTATATAATAGAGGCAAAATACCACTCACTTACTAATTCAGTAACAGACTAATTAATCACGAAATCTCAAAAACCACTGAAGCTAGGATCATGAAATTTGGTCTGATGATAATATTTTGTATAAAGTAGGGGCTTGCTAAAAAACAATTGTTGGAAAGTTACGTTTAGAGGGGAAAAGGGCGGGGGGGGGGGTCTGGGGGGGGGGGGGGGAGTTGAATTTTTTATGAAATTTTTAAATGAAACGGAATACAGCTGGGAAAGTGTATTACCATTCTCAAAAAATGACACGTTTCACGTTTTTGTAAAATTCCACTCGCAAAACGGGGGGAGGGGAAGTTGAACTTTTTATAAAACTGTCTGTTATCTACGTTTTCGCGTCTAAAACGATTAGACCCGCTAGAACGATTCTGATGAACGTAGTTAGATTGTTGTTGTGGCTCTGGGGAAGGATACGAGCTTCAATTTTTTTATTAATCGAAATCGCGGGTAATAGCCAGTACCTACGTAAATAATAATCTGTGAAGAATTTAATGCTGCGATATTTTTGTGATAATAAAAACAAGAAGCGAAAATTTGAAATGAATAAAGCTATAGTACTTTTAATTTTTTTTTTTTTAATTCTTTCATTGGGCCAGTATTTTAGTTATACATAGATATGCATTTTATTTTAGCCTAGAAGCCTAGACAAAAAGGTCTAGTGGCCCATTTAAATATTATTTAGGCAAAAAAACACCTAATAACTTAGTTCTAATTCAAATTATGATTTATCATGAGAAACAAATGTTATAAACAATTCTTATATGAACTTATAGTCATTGAAGTTAGAAATCACTCTGACAACTGTGGTTAACAACCAATTGGCGTTTACTTGTTTGACCATTGTTGTTTGGAAATACAGGCAGTCCTCGACTTACGTCGTTTCGATTTACGTCGTTTCAAGTTACGTCGAACAATGTTTTGACACTATTCCTCAAGCATACGTCATTTGTTTCGATTTCCGGCATAGGAGAATTCACTTGTCTTGTTGAAATTTTTGAAGAAAATGATCCTAATTTTGAGAGAAGTTTCAACGTTAATAACAAAATTTGTGCAGCCTATCAGTGTTACCAAGATCTGTATGATAGCAAGAAGAAAGAAGCGAAGCAATCTAGAATTGATAGTTTCTTTAAGCCAAAAGCTTAATTTATTATTTTTCATTACATATTTTGATTACATATTAAAGTTTTATAATTATTATTAAAATTAATAACACACAAATACCAAAAATAACTAGCAATTTCATAAGTGCATATATAATTATTTTAAGAACTTACTTTTGATAATAAAGTATGTATATCCTTTGTTATAAATGCAGTTTTTTTTTAATTTCGAGTCCGTGTGGATCCTAACCCTTGAGTTTTACATGTAAACATATGAAAAAATATGTCTCGACTTACGTCGTTTCGATTTACGTCGCGTATTTCGACAACCTAACATGCCGTAAGTACGAGGACTGCCTGTACCAATTTTTAGTGTAATGTGCCTAACGGCTTATCTCAAATCAAAAGCAAGAAGAAAGCTCTTTAGGTTGAAACAGCTTAATAAATCATCGAATATGGAAATTGCTCAACGTTGCTCTGACGTTGCTTAATCTGATAGATACCTACAAAGGTAAACCGAAGTACCATTACACCACACGTGCCTCGAATCTTGCTTTCCATATAACTACCTAATATTAATTATTTATTATTAGTGATAAGATAGTAATATCAGCACAGATACACATTGTTTCTATACATGACGTGTTACATTCAATTTTAGCGACAAAGAAAATGTCGAAAGCAATTTATAGGTTTCAATCAACAAAGAATTCTACTGTTGGACAATGGTATGGGGAGCGCTGACGTAATTTAACGACAATAGCGAGAGTAACTACAATACTGAACAACGACAAGGACTCCTTAAAGTTCAGGGACATAGGTATCTTACATATTATACTAAAAAAACGGAAGATATTTCAGAATTAACTTTATTTAATTATGAGTTATAAAGGGAAATGATGAAAGACCTTGGAAGTTTCTGCACTTTGTCTTTTAGTAACAGTTTCATCGAAAATGCTGATAAAACAGATTAAGAAAAAATAAAAAAAAGTGTTACATAAATGAAGTGTCAGAATAACACTAAATTATAGCGGACATTTATAATTTAGGCAAATGGGCGCGTGATGTATGGGGCAAATAACAATTTGCAACCCTTTGTTGAGAAGAGATGAACTATTATAACGCCGCACTCAGCGGGGGGTGAATCGACACCTGCTCTATAGTTACTCATGACAATGTTAGGTTGTAATTACGAAAAACTTTTATAAAAATCTATCAATTAAAAATTTAGTTTTTTAAAAAACTTCTATGCGTTCCATTTACATTCATGGTCTTTAATGTTATTTAGCTAAGCGATTAATAAAACAAAGTAATATTCAATAAAGCAAAGTAAATAATAAATTATTAATATAACTTATAAAAAACAACAGTAAATGTATAATTTTATTAAAACTGAATCTTTTATCTAAATCTAAATGTTTTACAGCATGCTTTTGCTTAGACTCACATTCTTATGATTGAGTATGATACATTCGCGATAGCCTTGTAGTCCGGACCGGAGAATATGGCCACGGTGCTCCCCACCTGTCATGAGGCTACTAAAGGGGCCTTCAGGGCCGCGGCTGACCGTAGTTTGGGCTTTGATTGTCCATCCATGGGACCTCGAGGAGGACGACAGCATTTATGGTCTGCGCTGTTCTGGCACTGTAGGGGTGCAAGAGAATTCTATCACTGGCCCGCCAAGAAGTGCTTTGGCATAGCGCGATAAGGGCTCCGGAGCGTTCCATAGGAAAACCCTTCGACAGCGCGCAAAAGGTGACCACCGCAGGAGTTTTAGTGGATAAAAACCCTATATAACATAATCGCTCCTCTAGGGGGCTGGGTACCTATCTGTATGTTTTTTATACCACAAAGTTGGCAATCAAACCGTATGCTTGTTTACCTGCCTAATGATAAGCGGTTACCGTGACCTATATTAGACGCATGCAACAGGGATCACTTGTACGTTGTTGACCTTGTAAATACCTCATCACGCCCTTTTCGAAGAACTTCATTCAGTAGTCACTTCGGAAAACCTCGACAGGGAGCTCATTCCAATATCTTAATGGTTACAGTGAGTAAGCTTTTTGAAAACGCACAGTACGTGACTATTAAAGTTCCGAAGTGTGAGGATGAAGTCCATGTCGAAGGCTAGGGGTGCAATGGAAGAAACCTGTATTCGGGTTTGTTAGTTATTCTCAATATTCGTAATTAAATATTGCTATCATAATTGTTGATAGATGGCAACACTCTAATTTCGAGGGTGTTGCTATATAGTTCATAAAAATGTATATGTGATTTAGTCAGTTGATAATATTAAATTTCAAGCTCATCATCGCTTAAAGCAGCCTTTCCCAAAGTGGGCGATAACGCCCCCTTGTGGGCGCTGCAGGCCTAAAGGGGGGCGGTAAGAGACCCAGAAAAAAAATGAGGGCGTTGTGTAGAGGCCTGGGGGGTGATTTGTAATTTCATTTAGCTAGGAGGCATCTTAGACAACGACTGCATGAGCTCTCGACTTTCAACTACAAGTTGTGAATATCAACTAATATTAATTAAAAGATTGCTCAAACTCGGTTCGATATTTCTCTCCGCGTAGTTCATATATCTGTCCTGTTTTATTGAATATACAAAATAAAAATCATGTCAATCGGTCGTTCCGTTTCGAAATGAAAGTAGACACAAACAAACAAATAAAAAGGCAACAGACACACTTTCGCATTTTAATAGTTATTAGTACTCCCAGATAGGTAATTTACGTAGATAATAGACCGCGGGCAATCATGTTTTAACAAGTTTTTGTTAAATAACCCGAATTGTGCATTCCTGTATCAATCGGCTGGTTCATAGAATACTTGTTCTGACTTGTTGAGTACGATTGAGCGTCGAATGAGATAAACGAGTATATGCATGTTTGTTTTATTCCTGTCGGTGCGTGCTGCTTATGCAATCCTATATAAACAATGTAATATTTATTTTATTTTCATTTGCGGTTTCGCGCGCAATAGATGAGCAGTACTTAAGTTCAACACTTACTTACGTATTTCTCAAAACAAAACAATGTCGGAAGTAAAAAAGAAGAGACGGCAATACTGCGCGAATATATTAAATTCGGATTCATTGAAAATCCGACAAACCCATCGTCGCCTTTGTGTCTTCTATGTCTAAAAACATTTTCGAATGAAGCAATGAAGCCTTAAGAGTGCAAGATCATTTGAATAAAATGCATCCAGATAAGAAAGACAAGAATGTAGCATATTTTCAAGACCTAGAGAAGAAGCATAATACTCAGCCAAGTGTAGCAAAACTATTTTCGGCGGCTGCTAAGCAAGATGACGACGGACTTCGAGCTTCGTACAATATCTCTTTGTTAATTGCTCAAAAAGGCAAACCACATAACATCAGAGAAGAGTTAATTTTGCCAGCAATAAAGGAAGTAATAACTACTGTGCTTCATAAACCAGCCGCAGATATTATCCGAAAAATTCCTTTGAGTAATAATTCTGTGCAAAGACGAATTGATGAAATGGCTGAAAACATTGAAGGATCATTGTGTGATCACCTGAGGACAAGTCAATTCTCAATTTAGCTCGATGAGTCCACTTTACCAACTAATGAAGCATTGTTGCTGTCTTACGTGGGGTTTATTAAAGATGAGAAAATATGTGAAGAACTATTCTTTGCTAGAAATTTAGAGACCGATACAAAAGGCGAAACCATATTCAATACATTGGAAAAGTTTTGTGATGAGAAAGAGATTCCCTTGAAAAATATTATATCAGTTGCTACGGATGGCGCTCCGGCTATGACAGGGTGCCATAAAGGCTTCATAGCGTACTTAAAAAATAAAATTCCAGATGTCCTTGCTGTACATTGCGTTATTCATAGACAACATTTGGTTGCTAGAAACTTAAGTGAACGACTATTTCAATCACTGCAATATGTCATCAAAGCAGTCAATAAAATCCGCAACAGCTCTTTGAATGATAGATTATTTCATCAGCTTTGTGTTACTAATGACGAGGATTTCAACCGTTTGTTGTTTCATACTGAAGTTCGTTGGCTATCAAGAGGCAATTGTGTGACTCGATTTTACAACCTGTTTGACTCTGTTATAGAGTTCTTGGAAACTAAAGATACAGAATTGCACAACAAGCTCATTACATCAAAGAATGATATAGCTTACATGACAGACCTGTATAAATTGTTCAACGACATGAATCTCCAACTGCAAGGCGATGAACTAAATTTAATTAAAACAAAAAACGTCGTTGCTGCTTTCGCAGCCAAACTGCTTCTACACAAAAAGAATATGGGCAGACGTGAGTTTCACAATTTTCCGAATTTATCAGTATCATGCAGTAACGACGAATTGTTTGCCTACTGCCAACATTTGAAAAACCTCCACATTGACTTCACCGAACGATACCAGGACATTTTGAACTTGGAAATACCAGACTGGGTGTTGGATCCGTTTTCAAATGTCAACACAGCAATGCCACCTCAGCTGGAAGAAGAACTTATAGAATTGACAACAAACGAGGAAATAAAAATCAAGTTCAAAAATGGTTACCAAGAATTTTGGCTACAAAAACCGATCCCGCAATTGTACCCTGGATTGTGGTCAATCGTTCAGTGATTCTTGATAGCATTCCCATCGTCATATTTGTGTGAACGTGGATTTAGTGCTGTAGCAACACTGCTTACTAAAAAGACAAATCGTTTGCATGTTACCAAACGTGGCGACTTGCGACTGTTCTTGAGTAAATTGGAACCTGATATCAACAAGCTTATTAAACAGCATCAGATTCATCCTTCACATTAGTTTTTATATAAGGATCATATTTGTTTTATTTTGAATAAAAGATACTCTGTTTGAATACTATTAAGTTGCGTTTCAATAATCATTCTCATTGGCAGGTGTAGCCCGTAAGAGTTAACTTGAGACCTGAGCGCCGTTGTGTATTACCTACTGCGCTCAGGTTTCAAGTTAACTCTTGCGGGTTATAGTAAAAGTCTCGTTTGGAATTAATGTTTAATCTCCGCTAATATAGCTCACAATAATTAATTAATTTAATTTGAAGTTATAGTGGTTTTTCAGTAGGTGAAAAATGGGGGCGCTAAAAAATAATTTATTCTCAAAGTGGGCAGTAGACAAAATAAGTTTGGGAACCCCTGGCTTAAAGAAACCCTACCTCCCGTAGCCAAACTTGGTTTAAAATTGCTTACTTACTTTTTTTTGGATGTTTGGTAACACTTATTATAACAAAATTTTTTTCGCTATTTTATTACATATGGTCGTTTTTGTAATTTTTTTAAGTTTAAAAAGAAAATGATGGTGGTCAGAATTTGTGTATAACAATTTGTTAACTTAATAACCTACTAAAAAATGCCAATTATGATTTAAAAAAAAAATTCATGGAAATTTAAAAAAAGGCTATTTTAAACAATAAAAAATTAAAAAAATTTTTTTTAAAAATCATCATTTTGCCATGACAACAAAACAGTAAAAAAATATTTACTTGTTAATAATAATATAATATTACTTGTTTATTTGTTGGTAAAAAATCTATCAACAAATGACATAAAAAAAATTTGTCAACGTTACCCAAAAACTTTTAAAAACTTTTATCTCGTGATCTTGTTAAGTATATATATGAGAAGGGCCCCAAGAAGCGAAAAATTTTTATATATTTTTATATATTTTAGGCCAGTTATTTAAACTTTTATGACGCCTTTTGTGAAAACGGAAGTCTGCGAAAAATTACTTAGTTAACAATTGTATAACTTTTTGAAAAATCAATATAATTTTTTTTTCCAATGGGGCTTTGTTTTTTGAAGTGTTCTAATGACACCACAAGTTTTTCAAATTTTAATAATAATATTCAACACTATAAAAAATTATTTTGCGCGGTATACTCTCTACAGCGGCGGCGCGGCGGTGCGCCCATGTCGTACCGATCGCGCGGTGCCTTATTTTCAGCGGTAAATTAAAATTATAAATAATGTAGATAAAGTTTCGAGAGATGGAACTTTTTCTTAGAAAATTTCCTCCTCTTTAAATTTTTTTTTTAAATTTCTTAAATATTAATAGTTTTTGAATTATAGGCGAAAAACTAAATACCTTTTGTTTTGTCATCTTAACTTGTTAATATCTTTTGCAATTTTTTATGTGCTGTAAAATCCTTAAAATATATTTTTCTAGATGTCATTCCGAATCCAATAAGCTATCGCTCATAATTTTAGTATCTTTATCAAGAATTAACACCATTTTGAACTTGTCGAACAGACCACTACGCAGTCCGGGTAATCTGTCCAAATGCTGGCTATGTAAAAAATTTAATTTAACGCTCATATTGGCTCTTAAGCGGTTAAGTAGGTAACTCTTATCTATCCATATGACTCAACTTTTATATGAGAAGCTAGAGGTTTATGGCTTAAATTAAGGTTATTGTAGCTCTGTCTAATAAATGATATCAGATACTTAGAAATAATATATGTACAAAAAGATGAGTTTTAGGTTTACGTATAACCACCATTCAAAATCTTATTAGGTGAAGCGTAAAGTTATAATAATGCGTAATGTTATGATTACAGGGGTTAGGTACTTCACACGGTATTACAATGTAATATTCATTCTGTTGTTACTTAATTTTAGAAAACGACACGTGCGCGGCCCACAGACACGTGACATCATTCATCACTTAGTCAAGAAGTCTCTTCATACTAATTTGTTTTTTTTTCGTAAATATACGGCATAAACCTTCCTTTACGGGATCCCATGAATAGACGTCTGTAACCATAATTGTGTAGATTGGTATATTTGTTTAAAAAATGTAAGTTTTCGAAACAAACACACATCCATATAATATGACTATTTAGATTTTGTTTAGTGAGAGGCGGAACAAAACGCATCCCTCGATTTATTACATAACATATATCTGTAATTAAAACAATATTTTATTTATACATTATTTTGGAGTTTCGAGTCAATCTGTTGCTGAAATTATTCGTAAAGAAATCGCCTATGCATTCAACTAATTTCTCTTGATGATGTTGTTGTTCTAGCTGTTGTTGTTCGCAACCAAGTTTTAACGCCTGTAAGCTTACTTGAAATTTTTTTTACGATAAATTGCACATACAATAAAGATTTTGTTGAGTTTAAGGAAATTCTATTTCTTTGTCTCTGTTTGGGTTACTCTCTTCACAATATAAAGTAATACTTTGAAAAATTAATCGAAACTTAAGTGAGCTCTGTCCATTTATTAGTTGCGTTTATTCATATTTAGTGTTATTAGCCATAATCGAACTTTAAAATAATTCATTTCTTACAGTTTAACCAGGAATCTACGCCAAAACGTCTCGGTAATTGGCAGGTCCCACGTTGGGCGCCAACGCGTGCTCGTCCTCTTGAGTACAGACCTGATCCAAAGCCAATATGTGACTTGAATGGACACTTTTTGCCAGGAGCTCCCAGAGGCACTTCTAGATGTTTCGGTCACTATACTGGTACTTGGGATTTACCGAAAAAAATTACAAGGAAAGTCGGTAAGTGAATTAATTTTATCGAGATAGAAAGTTTAAAGTAACCTTTTAAGAAAAAATTACACAGACTACAAAATAAAAACACCGAAATGTACAGAATAATTATCCTTTTCTAATCAAAACTCAAGCCATACTCTTTCATCAGATTTTAAACATTATCTAAATTTTAATTTCACGAGAACATTTTGGACAAATTTTATAGATACTCTATCAAATAAAAAAATGATTACCTAATTCGGAGTACAAATGGCGAAGACATCGGGTAACATTCATAAAAACAATAAGTAAAAAAAATTCAAACGAATTGAGACTCTTCTCTTGAAATCGGTTAGAAAGAGACGTACCTATCTTTGTATATTGTACGATAATAATTCATGAATTGTCAATTCATAAGCTAATTAATAGGTAGTAATTGTTTTAAAAGGTTTAAAACGTATATTTTAAATTCTTCAAGTAGGTTTAATAGTTAATTGCATAACTGCAAAATTGTAATTAGACCTGTTAAAACACATTTTGGTTAGGTATTATTATCTAGATTAGATAAATAATACTTACCTATTAAATAAGTATAATGTTTCAGTTTAGCTATAGTCTGCGACATTGTTAAACTCTAATATCAAATGTGTAATCGTCAGTTAACTAAAATGACTATAGCAATCTAATTATGATCAAAAAATATTACCTATGTGCTTTCAGAATAAAATTTTCCTTGTTAACGGACTAAAAACCCTTTTCGATTTGTTGCCTTTGGAAAATGTGTTCCCGTTATATTTCATTCAGCTGCATAATATTATCGTGTTACACGATAGTTTGACATCAAATTGTTTTATAAATATTTCACAAGGCTGCTTGTGGTACGCAATACAGGTTGCGTACACACACACACACACACACACACACACACAAATGTATATGTATTAGGGTTAAGGTCACTGAATCTAAAAATAGCTACTAGGGGTTTGCACGCAATGAGACAACAGTTTCGAGTCTTTGGAGACTTTGAAACTTCGCAATTCACAATTGCTTGTAAAATACTATCCACTATTCCTAAAATAGTTATTCAACTGTTTTAATCTTATTCAAATTACAAATTATAAGTAATGGTAGTACACCACAGACTTGTATCATACTTAGATATTAAGTACCTGTTATACAACGAAAGTGAGTGGTAAAAGAAGCCAAGGAAGACCAAGGGCGACTTATGAAGATCAAATAGCTAGTGTTTCGAAACGTTTGTATTCTAAATTAAAAAAAATGTTAAATAACATAAGAAAAAATGATTTGTAGCAGTGGATGTAGCTCCTTTGTACTTATATTAATTTTGTAATTACGTATCTTTGATCTACATCGAACATTAATTAATTGTGGTACATACCCATACTATCACGGTTATTGGATATGTTTTCTGTTACGACTGAGTTATGATTCAATTGCTTTCCTGTCATAATAGCTGAAGAATTGCAAAAGGAACCACCAGACGGAAGATTCCCAGATTGGTTGAATCTTCGCGTGCAAAGACCTAAAGCCGTGGCTGCAGCGCGCATGCGTGCTGACAAACGAAGCAAAGCTAAGACAGAAGACGAAAAGCCAAAGGAGCCGGACGAACAGGCGTTCATAGTAAGTTGAAACAGTTACACGCCACTTCAGGTTACGTGGAATTTGCGCGCGGAACGCGAACTTACAAAGTTTACATACATTATTGCGATATTGGTACGTACTTGAAACATTCTCTTTTATTGTGATGATTCTGGTTCCAAAGGTTAAATATTATGAGTAGACGAGAAAATTTGTGAAATAAATCGAGTGCACTAATGTTTTGTCAGTCATATCATTACTTCAGTGTTTTTAGACACATTAAGAATAATATTTATTATGTAAAAAGGTGTTTTTAAAGCAATTATTACTGAATCCGATTATATCCAATTAGCGAAACACTTCTATATTAGTATTGTCAACAATAGAAAAATATGGTTATTCAGAAAACGAGTGTCACGTGAGAAATCTAATAATTCTACAGGCGCGGATATCTATACTATAAATATCTTTAAAGATAGATATGGCCAAATTCAAATTTGACTTGCGTACACTGAGTTCCAAATAATCCTTACTATTAATACTATTTTTACTATCTATACTTACATATTAATATGTATTATAAATATTTGTGTGTGAATGTGCATATCTGTTTGTCTGTTACTTTTTCGCGGCTAACCCGCTGTACCGATTTTGATAAAAGAACGAAGAAAGGTCATAGGCTACTTTATAACAGTTAGAACTTTATAAAATAGCAAATTTCTAAGCTTAATGTCTGGTCTGGAGACCTAAAATACTTACCTACTTAGGAATTTAGTTAGGTAAGGTCATAAAAAAATGTACTATTTGAAAGTTTTCGAGTGAGCCCATGTTTCCTTGAGAATTAAATGCGCTTATTGAATAATATATTATTATTGTTTTATTAAAATAAAATGACAATATGGTTAAAATAATGGAGAGACCACTAGAACTTGTGAGTGACTTCAAATAAAAGAATAAAAAAATTATTTATGATTCCACAAAATAAAACTACATACATAAATTACAATACATGAATCTCTTAACCACTCAGAGGTTATTACAAAAAAATATATTGAGTTACGGTTTTCAATTCTTAGTTTACCCATAAAGTGATAAAAATATCATGTAATAATGTATACATTTTCAAAATAAAACAATACTATTGTACAAAAAAACATTCTCTAATATATGTCTCCAAATATTTTCCGGTGTGTTATTCCGATTCGATATGATGTAAATTTTTCGATTACAATAGTAAGCAACATAATTTACTACTTTTTGATGAGGAAACAATTTGCTGCAACTGTTAAAGGTCACTTTTGACGTAATTCTTTCATTTGTGGTCGCGACAGTTGTCGGTTGTGTATTTTTCGTTTTAGTTCCCAAATTTTGGGCATTTAATCTGTGATTTTTACATGGAAAGTACAAACAATATGGTTTATTCAATCCCTAATTCTAAATATACAGTCAATAAACAGAGTAAGTCGTGTTTTAAAACAGAAATCCCGCTTAATAATCCCCGTTATTCATTGTAGTTAGTTAAAATTTTCGAGTGTGTTTGTTCCAGTTCGTTATGTGTGTTATGATTATGATGTATGTTATGTTATACAGTAGAATTCTATAAAGCAGACTATACAAACAACTTAACCGATAGAGGCGAAATCCAAAGTAGGGTTATGTTATACTCGCGTATGTAAGTTGAGTGTAAAGCTATTCAGATATGTGTATAAAATTGTTATGGTATGTGTGATGTTAATTGAACTGTGTGTATTTAAAATAGTCGGTAAAGAGCTAAAATGTAGGTTTATAAATTAAATGTAGTTAAATTTAGCAGCTGCAATAAAAGTTATAAAATATTTTTGGGATCTCGTAAGCCCTGTATCAGAATTGTTTCTAAAGCTTTTTTTAAAATTCTCAAATTTTGTTCAAGTTGTCCTATTTCGATAAAATCGTCAAATAATTGTATATTAAAGGCATGAGAAACTATTTTTTTATAGATTTTAAACTATTTTATTAGTGGATTCAAATTTATTGCAAATGAATAAAGTAAAATTGTCTTTTTTTTAACAAGCCTAGTGAACATTCTCCTTTACATTTCCAGTGTGTTACTGTGTTATTGTGTGTTATATCTTCCAGTATGTTAATTTCCATTTTTTTACGACCTTACCCAGTTATATATTTCCTGTACTTTGAGTAAGGCTTTATATTGCTGAAATTTAAAATTCTAGATCCAGTAGTGTCTGAGTGTATCTAACTTGCTTTCCCCATATTTTAAAATGTTAACTAACACAAAATACATTTAAGTACCTACATATTGCAACTTAAGAATGAAAATGTTTTGGAATGGCTTAACCGATTTAGATGCGGTTTTCACTACTTAATGTATTGTGGTAATCTTCACTTAAAATTTAGTGTTTGTTTAATTTCAATCAGTTCATAAATAAAAAAGTTACTTATATCAATTTAAAGAATAACGTCGAACATTTGTTCGATAAAAATGCTATAAAATAACTATTCAGTTGAAACTTTAGTTAACTTTATAGTATGGTCTGTAAAACGTTGATGATTGAAAGTTTATATAAAGTTATTTGTACGTGAAATTTCAAATCCAAGATGGCGAATATCACTTCTTTTGAATAATTCGATATGGATGTGAAATTCTAGGTTTCTCGGAGTGCTGATTACGAAAATGACGTTCATTTCCAAATCCAAGATGGCAAATATTACTTTTTTATATGGCGATGGCGAATATCTGTTTTTTTGGATAAATCGATATGGGTGTCAAATTTTAGGTATTTCGGGGTGCTGATTACGAACATGATGTTCATTTCCAAATCCAAGATGCCGAATATTACATTTTTGAATAAATCGACGTGGGTGTCATATTTTAGGTTTCTCAGGGTGCTGTTATCGAAAATGATGTCCATATTCAAATCTAAGGTGGCGAATATTACTTTTTTGGATAAATCGACATGGGTGTCATATTCTAGGTTTCCAGAGGTGCAGATTACGAAAATGACGTTCGTTTTCAAAGCCAAGATGGCGAATATTAGTTTTTTTGGATAAATCAATATGGGTGTCATATTCTAGGTTTCTCGAGGTGCTGATTACGAGAATGACGTTCATTTTCAAATTCAAGATGGCAAACATTACTTTTTGAGATAAATCGATATGGATGTGAAATTCTAGGTATTCCGGGATGCTGATTACGAAAATTATGTTATTTTCAAATCCAACATGGCGAATATTACTTTTTTGGATAAATCGACATGGGTATCATATTCTAGGTTTCTCGGGGTGCTGATTACAAAAATGACGTTCATTTTCAAATCCAAGATGACCAATATTACTTTTTTTGGATAAATTCCTACATATGTTATAAATGTGAAAGTTTGTGAGGATGGATGTTCCATACATGTTTGTTACTCTTTCACGCAAAAACTAGTAATCGTTTTTTGAAGAAATTTTATAATAATATAGCTTATACATCAGAATAAGACAGGCTATAATTTATACGCGAACGAAGTCGCAGGCAAAAGCTATGTAGAATACATTTTCGGTGAGATGAACCAATAAAATATTAACATTATTAAAAAAAAACGCATTCTTATTTGTAACGTTAATTAAAGCGATTCTCAAAAAATATTATTAATCAACGATTAATAACAGATCGTAAATCGCCAGTTTAAGAAATTCAACATGTATTAAACATAAATAAATTCTTTCGAAAATAATAAAATTCTAACATTTCCAATATTTAAGTTGACCTGATGTAAGGAATGTCATTATAACATTTAAGTATGAACAGTGTTCATACAGTCGAGGCAGGTCACAAGCGACCCGCCTCGGCTTCGCATGGATAAATTTTTTTTTGAAAATGTAATACTTACAGCCCATGTTACTCGCTGATAATGTAGGCTTTTATAGGCTCAAGAATTTTTGAAATTGGTTGATTATTCTTTGAGTTTATCCATTACATACAAACTAACAAAGTTTACCTCTTCTAATATTAGTATTGATAATATCTCGACTCAAGTCTCGATTCAAAAGTCCCAGAACACGGTACGTGTTTTGGCTAAAGTCCCGTGACTTCGAGACACGAGACGTCCCGGGACCCATTTCCTATTATATATCTATGTAAACAAATTCAGAAAAATAAAGTACTTAGTCATCTATACTAATCTATACTAGTATATAAATCTCTAGCGTCTGTCTGTCATTTTAACTTTGCCGTCAAATTTTGTGATAGATAGTCATTTTATGACTTACTGACTTCGATTCTACCATTAATAAAATTTTTGTCTGTCTGTCTGTCTGTATGTCCTTTTATAACTGAAGAACGGCTAGACCGATCTTGACAAAAGTCGGTACGTAGTAAGAGCATGTGATTGCGCTCATGATAGGCTACTTAATTTTTAGAAAATTTACCCCTAAGAGGGTGAAAAGGGGGATGAAACTTTATATGGGAAATGGGAAACCGCTTGACCGATTATGATGAAATTTGGCAGGCAGATAGTTTGACATCAGAAAACGGACATGGCTTACTTTTTTATCAAAAATTTACCCCTAAGAGGGTGAAAAGGGGGATGAAACTTTGTATGGGCTAAATCTAGGTAATGATCAAATTTGGTGCGGGGTGATAAGACATTATTTATCAAAAATACATAGACTACTTTTTTATCAAAACTCTGAAAAGGGCGACGGGAGGAAGGAGTACAAAAGATTGTACGGGAAACCCTAAACCACTGAACTGATTATGATGTAGCATGGATATAGTTCGACACCTGAGAACGGACATAGGCTACTTTTTATCAATAACCTACTCCTGAGGGGATGAAAAGGGGGATGAAACTTCGAATGGGAAATGTTGAACCGCCAAAGTAATTATGATTTTTGATACAGAAATAGTATGTTCCCGGAGACAGACGTAGGCTAGACGTAGACTTTTTATCAAAAACAATATTTGAACATACTATGCACATACATATTATAATCTAACCTAATTCGGAAAAGCCACAAAAGAAATTTCCGCGAGACGAAGTCGCGAGACAGCTAGCACTACTATAAATCTTTAGCGTCTGTCTGTAATTATGATTTTACTATCAAATATTGCGATAGATAGTCATTTTATGACGCATTGAGTTCGATTCTACCATTTTTAAATTTTTGTCTGTCTGTCTGTATGTACTTTTATAACTAAAGAACGGCTAGACCGATCTTGATGAAAATCGGTACGTAGTAAGAATATCTCATCATCAAGAAGAGAATAGATTAGAAGATTAGAATTATTAATTATTAGATATTTATTTAGGTCAAGATCACTCAAAACGCAGAAATAAAAATATTTTGTTAAAAAAAATTAAACCACCTTAAAAAAACACTGAACAGTATAAAATAACTATCCTTTACTAATCAAAACTCAAGTACAATTAAAATAACTTTATAAATAATCGTATTTACACATACCTATATAATTAAATTTGACAGTTATTGAAGTCGGTGTCAAATCAATGTGCAGCAACAGAAAGTCTATTAGTTTGGTGAGCTTGGCACCGACTTCAGTAACTGTCAAATTTAATTATACGAGTATAAGTATGTGTAAATACGATTATTTATAAAGTTATTTTAATTGTACGTGAGTTTTGATTAGTAAAGGATAGTAATTTTATACTTTTCAGTGTTTTTCTTGAAGGCGGTTTAATTTTTATTAAAATTGTTCTGTCTTTCTGTCTCCATGTTCTTTTATAACTCGAGAATGGCTTGACCGATCTTTAAGAAAATTGATACGTAGTAAGAACATGTGATTGCTCACATGATAGGCTACTAATTTTTTATAAATTCTACCCATAAAGGGGTGAAAAGGAGGATGAAACTTTTTATGGGAAATGGTAAACCGCTGAACAGATTATGATGAGCATGGAGATAGTTTATCATCAAAAAACGAACATAGGCTACTTTTTTATGAAAAATCTAGCTCTCAGAATGCGAAAAGGGAATGAAACTTTGAATGGGAAATGCTAAACCGCTGAACCAATTGTGATGAGAGAGACAGTATGTCCACGGAGGGAGACGTAGGCTTCTTTCAAAAATAATCTTTGTACATATATTTCGTTTTTTCTTACTAAACAAATATGGCGTACCAAGAGCCATCGACTTTTTATAGAGCTGGGAATAATTGAATGAACTACTTTCTTTTGACGATTGAACGAAGTGAACTAAATTATTTATGTGTACCTATATATTCGTCTGTTTTCTTACTTGTCATAAAACGTAATCAATCTTTACACGTCTATATGAATATTATATATACATGTACATTGTACGTGTAATCTAACCTAATCCGGGAGTTATGAAAAAATTTTCCGCGCAGACGAAGTCGCGGGTATAGCTAGTACTATAATATATACTTACCTACTATTATTACAACAATAGGTATATTATTACAAAACTCAAAACTGAAATCTTGAATTAGGTAAGTTTGAAGGTGCGATATGTGGGTTAGCAAGACGTATCACTATTCCAAAGAGAAAATCAACTCCTAACAGTTGGACGGATGCATGTTTCTTTATGTCTTTAATATCTTTTATAGGGTATTTTAAAGGTTTTGTTTTTAGGTTTTTCCTTGTAAGGTGCATTCGACTACTCAGCTATTTGTTTAAAAAAAGGGAAAATAATTCTAAAGTAGAAATATTTTTAATGATTTGGATTTTGATAAACATTAAGTGCTTACTTTTATTTCCAGAAACTATTAAACAGGTACCAGGTACCTCATAATATTTGTAACGATTTCAAAGTATTGAGATTGGCTAAAATAAAGTGGTAATTATATCCATTGCCTTCTTATTACATATGTAATAAGAAGGCAATGGATATAATTATCACTTATTACATAAGGCGCATATGCGCCTGGGTACACTTAGGTACTAAGTATTTGTTTTATTTCGAGTAGCATTTTTTGGAAGACAAACTGAGTCTGATGATTTGGTTATGAAATAATAAATCCACCTTGATATTAAGTACCTAATTATGAGACATAAAAGATTACTAACATACGATAAGACACCTGCAGAACACCTGCGCGATAATAATCCATTAATTGAACATCACAGTATTATTACTTGCGTTATTTGTTACGAAATTACTTACCATGTTTCTTTATTTATTTCAGCCAAAGCAATGTCCGTTCCACAACCACCGTCACAAAAATCAGAATAAGTGAAGAATAACTTTCGTTTAATCATTTTGTAAATTATATTTGTTACTACACAAATGGTTTGTTAAACTCCCAACTAAAATTATTTTGTAAAATTTTCTTTCATGTCTGTGCTATAAAGGAAACCGATAATTCTAATCAGGAGCAAAAAAAAATAGAACAACAGAACAACCAAGAAGATTACCAGAGAGAAGACCAAAATTATTCGAGTAATAAAAATGATGATGATGATCCTTTAGATTTTTATAAAAAAAAAGAGGCAATTGACGAAGATGGAAATGGACCATACATACCGGGATCAATAACAGATCCAAATGAAAGGCATGAAAGTTATGACTTGTTAGTTAAAGACGCTGTTGAGCAAATTCACGGTCCACAAGAAAATGAAACAGATAGATTCTGGAAAAAAGTAGCCGACAATGCAAAGAAAAACGAACAAACATGTGCAGAGAATATGAAGAGAGAGACTCTAAAATTACCAGCAGTTGATGTGTCACAAAATTTTCACTTTGCGAAAAAAATGCACGTTGGTAATTTGGAGCATCAACCTTTACCCGATACTTTAGGATATAGAAATTTGACAAAAATCGGACAGCACAGAGAATCGGATATTGTAGTTAAACCTTATGCCATAGGATGGAAAGGATATGGAGCATCAGGTCCCACATGTTGCACTAAAATGCGTGTACACAGGCCGAAGACTTGTGATAGTAAAAAAATAAACGGTGAAAAGGATGGTCAACAACGTCCTTCGACATCTGCTCCTGATTTAGGAAGTCAACACAAAAAGCCTTTATCACTTATGGATTTGGCTATTTGTTGGGACTTTAAACCAGAAGATCCCAAAAGAGAGCCTAAGCCTTCCAAACATATAGATGGTTCTAACGGGTCGAAAGCACCAGCCGTTTTTACGATGGTGCACACACCGAAAGAAGATAACGCCGACGAACAGACAAAAGGCGGTCATTCTAACCCGATTTTTAACCAAAACCGTGTAGTAGAAGATCGTATTGATGTTGGTCATCATCCAGTACCGTATTTTGAGAAAGACATGAGCAAAGAAAAACGAAAGGACTCTTGTGATATTCAGTATTGTCCACAACACAATGTGAATGATAAAAACTCAAGATCTCGGTCTTCGAGTAGACGAAGTTCTATGCAGTCTACTACAAAACAGTGCGACGGTATTCACGGATGTGGTACCCCTAGTGAAACGAGTAGAAAATCTAGTCGTGAGGACGCGAGGCCTGATAATTTGCAGCCAATCACGGACGCATGGAATAACAGCAACAAAGAGTCTCAATATAGTAAGAACCGTCACAGTTTGGAATCGTATGAAAAAACTGCCTTAGCTCAAGGAAAATTACGTCAAAGTTCACCAAAAGAATCACAAAATTCGAAACACACTACAAATGGAAGTGAAACAGCAAATAATAATGTTAGGCACAAACATTGTTCTTCCTGCAATAGTACAAAAACAATTCAAGAAATAAAACACAAAAAAGAAGATTATAAATTTGCGTTTAAAGCTGGTAATCCTAACTCATTTCAATCCGTAAACAATTCTAATGACTCAAAAGAAGTGAAAATTCCAAAGATGCGTCACCCTTATACTAAGAAGTCTTATACAATTCCCACTTTAGCTCCACCTTTTAGTATTTGGCGTGACGCAAATGCTACAGGTTATCCAGAACATTGGAGATTGGCAAGTGTTTACCAACACGCTTTTAAACCCCCTGAGCAACGGCGCAAACCGCTCATATCCAGTATATATCAATAAAAAAGCACCTCGTGTTAAGAAAAAGTTTATAATCAAACCATTCATTATTATAAAAAAAATGTTTATTGGGTCCAAATAACTCAATTGTATATGACCAATCTTATAACGTTGTAGTTTGCAATAAAATATTAAATTATGATCTTTTTATAATTTTTCAATACCATTTTCCTTATCTGATACATATGTGAAATTATGAAACTATAGTAAATTAAAGAATTTCATGGTAGGAATCTTTCATATTCCATAAAGAAAGTGCACTTTCTTATTGTTTCCCAAGCTTTGCTGCAATAGTGGAACCATCCCCTTTCAGATAAGTTGGGTACATTTGTTATTTGATGTCTGTTCACGCCTAAAATCATCCACCGTAAACGTTTTGCGAGTTGTTCGAATGAAGGATGTCCACGATAAATGTCTGGGTTATCTGTAAAAAAATACGATTAAATATCATTTATTTTGCAACAGTCCTTTTTCTATTTGTAAATAAATAAATACACATACATACACACATATCCTTATCCTCACGCTGTATCCCTGACAGATGGGTAGTCAGAGGCCATGTGCTAATATATTTATATACTTACATGTCGGACAACTTTGAGGAAAATTCCAAATTATTTTGGAAAGAGGTGCGTAAGTACCGAAGTGGCCCGGCACCTTGCAGAATGAATAATGTGCGTTCGAAAGAAAACAACTTGCTAACAGATAAAAAATATGTTCTGCAGCGATGGAGTGAATACTATGGAAAACTGTATGAGAATGGCAACGCCGTCTCTGATACTGAGAGCAATTCCAATGAATTGCCACACTCGGGTCAGGGACTGGAGGATGCCATTAGTATGAAAGAGATCGAGAAAGTGATAAGAAATTTGAAATGTGGAAAGGCTACGGGAATTGATGACGTGACTGCTGAGATGATCAAGTATGGTGGTCCTAGGGTCTGGGATACCTTCTGTGCACTCTGCAACCTTTGTTTGCAGAAGGGAGAGATTCCAGAGGACTGGCGCACCGCAGTTATAGTACCTCTCTATAAAGGGAAAGATTCTCATTTAGACTGCGCGTGCTACAGGGCCATCAGCTTGGTCAGCTTAGCAAGTAAAGTCTATACTAAGGTATTGACTGAACGTATGAAAGGTGTTTCAGAAAGATATTTGTGGGAGGCGCAAGGTGGTTTTAAGAACGGTAGAGGTTGTATGGATCAGATTTTCTCGCTTCGCGTTATCGTGGGGAAGTTTCTGGCTATAGGTTAGAAAGTTTTCTGTGCTTTCGTGGATCTAAAAAAAGCATTCGATATAGTGCGACAGAAATTGTGGAGTCTTCTGCCTGAGTATGGCGTGGGGGGCTCTTTATTATGGGCTGTGAGGTCACTATATAGCGGCCACAGAGCCTGTGTAAGGATAGAGGGTGACACGTCGCCCTGGTTTGATGTCTGTTCAGGCGTCAGACAGGGCTGCGTGATGTCTGCCTGGCTGTTCGTGCTGTTTTTGGACAGTTGCCTCCAGAAAATGAAAGGTAGTATGAGTGGTATGTTATGTGTTGACACAGTGGTAAACTGCCTATTGTACGCTGACGATGCTGTGCTTATAGCACCATCAGAAGCCGAGTTGCAGACACTAGTCACGTGCATGAAAGAAGAATGTGAAGTAAAAGGAATGAATGTGAACAAAACTAAGGTTCTGGTGTTTGAAAGGGAATAGGTACAAACGAAATGTGATATTTGGGTAAATGGAAAATGTCTAGAACAAGTGAATGAAATTGTGTATCTGGGGAGTGCGTTTTCGAGGGATGGAAGATGTGACTTGGATGTGGAGAGACGGGTAGCAGCTGGCAATAAAGTGAATGGTGCTTTGTCCGCATTACTAGATAGTGTGAATATATCTAACACTGCCAAAATGGCCATCCACAATGCGGTGTTGGTGCCAACTTTATTGTACGGTAGTGAGGCCTGGATATGCCCGAAATCGAGTGAAAGTATGATAAATGCAGTAGAAATGCGATCTCTTAGAAAGATGTGCGGTGTCACCCTTGCGGACAGGATAAGCAATGAGGAGATACGCAGTATGATAGGGTCACACGACAGTGTTATTGTAAAAATGAAGAAAGGTATGTTTAGATGGTTCGGGCACATAGAAAGAACGAGTGATGAAAGACTGACGAAGAAAATATACAGAGCGAAAGTGAATGGTAAAAGAAGGCAAGGAAGACCAAGGCTGACTTATGAATATCAAATAGCCAGAGTGTTAGCAGACGGAAATGTCAAAAGCTCTCGCATACCTAGGCGAAAATGTGTGAGGAGAATGATGAGATTTGAGGAAGCAAAAGAAGTATGTAAGAACCGCAACGCTTGGCGCTCCGTGCTCTCTGACTACCCCGTTAGGGATACAGCGTAAGGATATGTATGTACTTATAATTTCTACACTCTATACTCGTAAATTATAAAATAATTTCATTTTCACTTAAACACATACATAGCCTTCAATAAATTACTTATAATAGCTTCACACACAAAATATTAAAAATTATAATAAAATTGACACATTCATAACATAGATATACACGAATAATTTTATATCACTACACAAACTTAAATAGTATGATCTGTGATGAAAATATAAATATACGTATTTCTTTTTTATTGTCGCTCAGTACTAAATCATCCTACTAATATTATAAATGTGAAAGTTTGTGAGGATGAATGAATAGAGGTATGTATGTATGGATGTTTGTTACTCTTTCATGCAAAAACTACTGAACGGATTTTGATGAAACTTTACAATAATATAGCTTATACATCAGAATAATACATATGCTATAATTTATATGCGAACGAAGTCGCAGGCAAAAGCTATAGGCAATAATTTTTATGTTCAACACCAACAATATAGGTATCGAATGAAATGGAATACGCAGGGGAAGGTTTCTGTATATGTGACGTCAACATAAATCCAATATGGCGGATGTTCCATAACAGGAAATAATTTTTTTGTTGAATACCAACAATATGGGTATCAAATCAAATGGGATATACAGGAGAAGGCTTTTGTAAATGTGATATCATCATAAATGCAATATGGTGGATGTTGCATAATAGGAAATAATATTTTTGTTGAACCCTAAGAGTATGGGTGTCAAACGAAATGGAATACGCAGAGGAAAGTTTCTGTGTATGTGACGTCATCATAAATCCAATATGGCGTATGCTCTGCACCATAAAGTAACTTTTTCAAGACCTCCAACAGTATAGGTTTCAAATGAAATGGGTTACACAGGAGACGGTTTTTGTACATTTGACATCATCATAAATTCAATGTGGCGTATGGTCCGTGATAGAGAGTAACTTTTTTCAAGACCTCCAACAATATAGGTATCTCGGGTAACTTCTGAAACTCGGAGGTCACGGAAAAATTTTCCACGCGGACGAAGTCGCGGGTACAGCTAGTGAGTTAAGTAACAGTAAAATCATAAGTTATCTCAAAATAATCGCGACGTTCACGCGCACCTCGGGCCGGCTGGGCCGCCCGCCGCCGGGGTCATTCACCTTATTCATAACATGCAAATTTTCCCTTACTTTCACGGGTTTAGGACCGTCAAAATGCAAAAGGTTTGTGCGTTTTTTTGTGATTTGAATGTAACTAATAATTGATTTATAGAAATTTAATAACAACTGTCGTTTAAAGTAACAAAATCAGATAATAGCTTTTGCATTCAGATATATTTAAAATAAATTGAATCAACTTATGCACAATTAATGAATTAAAAATCAAATAATCATACCTTCACTAAAAATCAAACTTTTCATTTCAATCTTTTTTGGTCAAATTTTCATAATAAAATTTTTTACCGCACCAATTTCGATCACAAATAAAAAATTAGATACACAATCAACGCTCCAAAAATGTCCGATTAAATGTGCGCTCAAATGAGTATTTGAGTGCACATTGAGTGAGTCACAGATTATGTGAATTATACTTTACGCACGAGACGTAAGATTGCATTTTAAATATTTTTTTACAAACATCGTTTCTGTGTTATGCAAAAATCGTTTACAAGCTTTTATAACCTTATGGTTTGGCAGTAAGGTCTACTTTAGATTAACACAATGTTACCGATAATACTATACGGTATTAAAAAGATATACGTCAATGCGTACAATAATTTGTTTAGATTTTACAGGAGATTGTGCATCTAGTTCTTTATTTATGATCGATGCGCACCAATGATCAATATTGCGTGTTATTATTAAAAGACGAAATCTCTAAATTGAATTGCAAAAATCTACTAGACTTTGTTTAGAGAGAATTGGAAAGTTTGATTTTTAGTGAAGGTGTGATTATTTGATTTTTAATTAATTAATTGTACATAAGTTAATTAAATTTTTTTAAATACGCCTGAATGCAAAGACTATTATCTGATTTTGTTACTTTAAACAACAGTTGTTTATTAAATTTCTTTTCATTAATTATTAGTTACACTCAAATCACAAAAAACGAACAAAGCTTTTGCATTTTGACGGTCCTAAGCTCGTGAAAGTATGAAAGAAAAATTTGCAACTTATGAATGAGGTGAATGACCCCGACGGCCCGGCCTGAGGTGCGCATGAACGTCGCGATTATTTTGAGACAATTTTGTGATGTCATAACTTATGATTTTAGTACTGAGCGACACTAAAAAAAAAAACGTATTTTTTTATTTTCATCACAGATCATAATATTTAAGTTTGTATAGTGATAAAAAATTCTTCCTGTATTGAACAAACAACAAACAAACATTGATTTCAGATATTTTATAATAAATCTAATACAAATATAATACAAACATACCGTAGTCATCGTAGATTTCAGGTAAAATGAACAGATTGATTGGTTGTCCGCAAGTTTGTTCATTGTAACCCTGGCAGACACTGTCTACATTGAGACCATTTTTGTTTGTATCGCTATATAAATACATGCCAGAGTTAAGTTGAAGATTCGATTTTTGAAATACTTTCCTGCAACAAAATACACAATATGCGAATAAGTTTAAGAAATGAGTAGTTGAATTTCTTATCATGTCAGTTTGTATATTGTACTGCACAGTTTTGTAATCCTACTAAATTCCTGTCTTTGGTTCTATTACTTTAATAGTACCCGAGCGATGTCACAAATAAAAAATAATGAAAGAAGGTCTGACCACATTGCAGGATTCGAACCCGCGTATTTCAGCTTGATAGATCTACGCTCTAGCCACTGTACTACTGAGAAGGTAAACTCTGTTGTGAAATCAGAAGAGTATAGAGTGTAGAAATTTTAAGTGTGAAAATATAGAGTAAACGAATTTTTTCACAATCGGACCCTAACTAGATCGATTTTCGACTACCGTAAAGTTCTATATTGTAAATTTCTTCGAAATCGTTTCAGCCGTTTTCGAGAACGCGATTATAAATATACAAATCTTGCTTGTACAATACTTTCAAATCTTTTAAATAACATAGTATATTAAAATAAAGAAAGTTCATGAAATTTAACATTAATTTCATTGTTCTGGAAAAAAACAGATTTTTCCCCATGACTTTTAGCCATAGTTGTTATAAATAACTTCAAAGTCAGAAGCCGAGCAGCAACGGTGAGCTACATCGGATAAGCTGACTCACCTTTACATACGACACACATATATTATCAAATAAGCTAATCGGTCGCAATTTCCTTAGAAAACAGCACCCACACATCTACCCATATTTTATGTGACGTTATTGACTCACTTCGTAGTATGGGCTGTCTGAAGTTATGAAGTCTATGCTTTTATCATTATTTTTCATTTTATTTTCTTATTACAAGTACATTATTAAAGTGATATGTTTTTAATAGGTACTTGTTGCAAACTGAACTTAGACATATTATTTCAACTTATTAAAAAAAAAACAAAAAAAGGTCTGACCAAATTGCAGGATTCGAACCCGCGCACTTCGACGTGGTAAACCTACGCTCTAGCGAGTGTGCTATTAAGAAGGTATACTGTGCTGCAAAATTAAAAAGTTTAGAAGTTTTAAGCGTATGAAAGACGGCAAAACGATTTTTTCCAGAATTGAGACCTCCCCCCAAACCCTATATTGTAAACTTCATCGAAATCACTTAAGCCATTTTCGAGAAAGCGATATCAAATATATATGTAGTATATACAATGTAATTATATAATATATACAAATATTGCTCCTTTAATATAATAGTGGATTTATTTGTTCGTTTATTTTTTGTTTCTCTTAATAAGTGCTTATCATGGTTTACGGTAGTAACTAATCTATGATCATGGATATTCACTACTTATAATAATAATTACGGTATGTGTTGATTGATAAAACTCACCTATATAAATCTTGCAAAATCTTAATGGATTGAGGTGTAAAGTCTTCTAATTGGCATCTGTTATGAAGCAACAATAAATGGGGACTACTTTCACCATCGCTTGAAGATTCAGAACTTTCTTGTGTCTGTGCAGTAACAGTACTTGACGCTGTTAGAGAAGGCTTTAACATTTCAGCTGTTTGAATATACCTGAAAGTAAAGTCAAAATCTTTGGACTTCATCACAAAATGTTAGTTAGTATTTAAAACTTTTGGAATCCATCTTAACCTTAACATTAAATTTTTCTCAATTTGTGCGCAGAAAAATTAAATGTTATGCGTTATTTTATAAAGAATTCTGCTCATAAGAAATACTTTGCTGTCTATTTGGTGTCATCCATCATATTTCTCAGACCATTCATTGAATCAAATATAATTTACGTATATTTAACATATAAAAGATACTTTTGTAAGGGCTTACGCAGCAGAAATTACTGTTCGCTGTCGAGCGCTGCGTCACTCACATGAGTTCAGTTGTTGCCCGGCCCCCATTAGAGTAAGATATTCGTAATTGTGTTAATGTAATATTGTAAAGTGAAAAATATACGTATACGTACTACATCCTCATGTTTCCTTTGTATACCACCTAGAGAGGCCAGGAACAACTCACATTGGTGACCTCGATATTCACATAAATTGTAGTGGTATTCAGTATTTAATATATAAAGAAAATAAATAGTGTTGTACGAAATGGCTACCGGAGGAAGTGTAAGCGAAACATCGCACACATCAACCGAAAATGAAGGATTGCCCAGTGTTACAATATCGTCAAGAATAGCTGATTTTTGGGTTGACCAGCCACGTCTGGTTTGTGCAGACGGAAGCAATTCTAGCGCCACAAAAACTCTCTGATGAAGCTCGATTTAATCTCGTGGTGGCTAAACTCGGCAAGGTTATTCAGTAGGTTAGCGACATATTGATAAATCCGCCAGCAACCGACAAATTTATGACCCTAAAATAACGCCTATTGACCGTTTACGAGGAATCGGAAACCCGACAATTTCAGAAGTTACTTAGTGAGATGGACCTTGGCGATCGCAAACCATCGCAGCTGTTGAGGAGCATGCGAGACTTAGCACGAGGGAAAATTCCTGTTGAGACCTTGAAGATACTCTGGTCACGACATCCATCTGCCGTGTGGGCCGTTTTAGCTGTAACCGACGTAAAGGACCTTGAGAATCTGTCCGTTATCGCCGATAAAATCATGGAAACGACGCGGCCGATAGACGTCTTGGAAGTGAGTCGAGCTATCCCTAATACATCAACATCGCAAGATTGAGGCGTGGAGATAGCGAAACTAACCGCTCAAGTCGCAAGATTAGAATGCAGCTCCAGGCGTAATAAATACCGTGGTCGTGGCAGATATCGTTCACGGTCACGTTCACAACGTTATGACGTAACGCCTCGCCGGACTCCTGAAAGTGCTGACTGGCTTTGTTACTATCATTATAGATTCAAAGACAGAGCGAGTAAATGTATAGAGCCGTGCAACTGGAAAGCTAAGAAAAGCACGGGAAACTAGAAATAGTACAGCCAGAGGCGGATGCCTGTATCGTTTCGCACTCCTACTGCCTTTGGGTGACCGACTCTAAAAGTGGTGTACGTTTCCTGGTGGACACAGGTGCCAAGGTCTCAGTGTTGCCAAAATCTTTTGTTAGTGATCGTGAATTTTCTGAATATAAGCTGTAGGCCGCGAATGGCACTGAAATTAAAACATGCGGGACGAAATCCGTTATCTTGGAGCTAAAACTTCGTAGGCAATTTCAATGGACATTGTTGCAGACGTGAAGCAACCGATATTAGGTGCTGACTTTTTAAGCCATTTTGGACTTATTGTGGACTTACGTGAACGAAAACTGATAGATAAAGTGACCAATCTAAATATTATCGCGTCTATGATGAACTGTAATGAACAATCAGTGAAAAATGTGGACAATAAACACACATTTTACGACCTTTTATACCAACTTTCGGAAATAACAAAGCCGGTCTCGTTCAAAGAAAGTGCTCGAGATTCAGTTTTCTATCATATTGAGACCCAGGGACCACCGGTGCACGCTCGAGTTCGACCCTTGCAACCCGATCGGTATAATAAAGTAAAAGAGGAGTTTCGGATTATGCAGGAAATGGGGATACGTCACCCGTCTAAAAGCGCGTGGGCTAGTCCGCTTCATGTAGTGCCTAAGAAAAACGGAGAGGTTCGGTTCGGCCATGTGGCGACTACAGACAACTTAATGCCATAACGAAACCCGATCGCTATCCCATTCCACGACTGCATGATCTCACGTATCTATTAGTCAACAAAAAATTTTTCTCGAAAATTGATGTAAACCGAGCCTACCATTTTATACCGATTGCACCGGAAGATATTGAGAAAACAGCAATAACAACGCCGTTCGGTTTGTTTGAGTTCCAGCGTATGACCTTTGGACTTCGAAACGCCGCTCAAACATTCCAACGGTTTATGAATCATACCGTACTGCAGGGATTGGATTTTTTATTTTCCTATATCGATGACGTAATAGTCGCTAGTAACACAATGGATGAGCATCGTGAGCACCTAAGAAAAGTTTTCGAGCGATTCAATGACTACGGCATAACTTTAAACATCGCCAAATGCTGTTTTGGGCAAGAGAAGATTGAATTTTTGGGGTTCGAGGTGTCAGCTGCGGGATTAAAACCTTTGGACGAGAAAGTACAGGCCATAATAGATTTTCCTTAAACGAAAACCGTGGAAGAACTTAGAAGGTTTCTCGGCATGGTTAATTTTTATCGGCAGTACATGCCAGGAGCAGTAAAATGGCAAGCTATATTAAATTCACATTTGCACAACGCAAAAAGAAAAGATAAAACACCTATCGGTTGGACACCAGAGGCTAACGAAGCATTCGTGAAATGTAAAATGAGCCTTAAGAATGCGGTCACGTTATCGCATCCATGCCCCGATGCAACGCTAGGCACTTATGACCGATGCATCGAATACTTGCTTAGGCGGCGTGTTGCAACAATACATAAATAACACGTGAAGACCATTGGGTTATTTTTCAAGAAAAATGACAGATGCCCAACAGAGATATTCTACTTACGACCGTGAGCTTTTGGCTATTTATATGGCGATAAGACACTTTAGAAACATGGTAGAAGGTCGGGAACAGATAATATATTGCGATCATAAGCCGCTAGCACATGCATTTAAACGCTTTCAAGGAGGTGCATAATTTAAGTCATCCCGGTATTCGCTCTACACGAAAACTCATAAAAGAAAAGTTTTTCTGGCCTAATATGAATCAGGATATAAGTAAACGGACCAAGACGTGTGTACAATATCAAAGAGCTAAAGTCAATCGACACACCGTCTCAGATTTACAGCAATTTCCAATGTGGCCGTTTCGAACATATACATGTGGATATTGTGGGCCCTCTACCTACTACGTCTGAGGGATATAGATACTGTCTTACAATGATAGACAGGCGAACGTGATGGCTAGAAACGATTCCGTTGCGTAATAATATATAATAATATAATATAAATACCCCGTAAGAGTTCAGCGTGAAGATATGTATGTATGTATAATATAAATAAAATAATTATAGTTATAAGGTACATAGATAACAAATGTTATATTAGAATGTTGAAATATGATACGCTTATGACGCGCATGCGACATTGTTGATCCTACGTTATAATATTTCGTAATGTAAGTTAGCTTGACATTTTTTTGCAATTGAGTATAATATGTTTTATTTTTTATTTTTGATTAGGCTAAAAATCTTGGATATAAATAGTGTTATTTGTCAGAATATTTTCACTTTAGTTTGATTTGATTTGTATTGTCGTGATTATGGGTATAAACCAAGTTAAGGAGGAAAATAAAGTAAATATGGCAGCCCATGCTACCTCCGCTGGTGAATTAAATGCTAAGTTGTATTACTACGGTTGTATACTCATAGCCGTGCTTGTGTTATTGAGTCTTATTTGTTGTTATATGTTTTGGCAACTCTGTCGCAATGGTATCAGAAGATGGTTGCGAAAGGAAATTGCGGGGACTAATACAGCCCTGCCCATGGTGAAGGTAGAAAGCAAGGCGCATCAATCCGATATAGCAGCTGCTACATTCACCTAAGTGTCTTGCATTCACGCAACGTTTTTCAAAATTTTTTTTTTTTAAAAGAGGGGGACTTTTGTAAGGGCTTACGCAGCAGAAATTACTGTTCGCTGTCGAGCACTGCGTCACTCGCATGAGTTCAGTTGTTGCCCGGCCCCCATTAGAGTAAGATATCCGTACTACATCCTCATGTTTCCTTTGTATACCACCTAGAGAGGCCAGGAACAACTCAACACTTTCATTTGGAGGTACTTTTCAGGTTGAGGTGAATGCCAACAAAAATTCTTTTCCAGATCATATTTGGTATTGAATAAAAAACACGAATTAAAAAATTACTCTATGTTTTGTAAGCCATTTTGATAATAATTATTAAATAATTTAAAATATTATATTAACCTTAAAAAATTATAATCTGTAAACCAATCCTGTACAGCAATGAGTACATGACACACTGCCATTAAATACGATGCAATTTGAAGACAATCTACAGTTATCACATTGGCGCTTCGAGCCGTGATTGGATTTGTGCTGGTTTCTTCTATGAGTGAAGGTGACCACAAAGCTTGGCAGTCAAGCAGTATTACACGATCATTTGTGACATACATGTCTACACCTAAAAACAAAAATTTACTTTTTACTCGTGATATGTGATGGCTTAGTGATAAACTGTCTTTTGTACACTGATGATGCTGTGCTTATAGCACTATCAGAAGCTGGAGTTACAGACACTAGTCTCGTGCACGAAATAAGAATGTGGAGTGAAAGAACTGAATATGAATGTGAACAAAACTAAGGTTCTGGAGTTTGAAAGAGAAGATGTGCAGACAAAGTATGAAATAGTAGTTAATGTCTAGAACAAGTGAATTAAATATATAATTTATTTATTTACCCCTATTTCACACTTTATCCCCAGATCTGGGGAGTGCGTTTTCGAGGGATGGAAGATGCAAGTTGCATATGGAGAGATGGGTAGCAGCTGGCAATACAGTGAACAGTGCTCTGTCCCCATTAGTAGGCAGTGTGAATATATCTAACTTAGCCAAAATGGCCACCCATAATGCGGTGTTGATTCCAACATTATTGTACAGTAGTGAAGCCCAAATTAGTGAAAGTAAGATAAATGCATTAGACATGTGATCTCTTAGAAATATGTGCGGTGTCATCCTTGCGGACAAAATAAGCAGTGAAGAGATACGCAGTTTGGCAGGGTTACTACTACACTACAGTGTTATTATAAAAATTAAGAAAGGAATGCTTACGATGGTTTGGGCACATAGAATGAGTGATGAAAGACTGACGATGAAAATCTACAGAGCGAAAGTGAGTTGTAGCAGAATACAAAAGGAAGACCAAGGCTGACTTACGAAGATCAAGTAGCCAGAGTGTTAGCTGACGGAAATGTCAAAAGAACTCGCATACCTAGGCGAAAATGTGGAGAGGAGAATGATGAGATTTGAGGAAGCGAAAGAAGTATGTAAGGACCGCGATGCTTGGCGCATCGTCGTCTCTGCCTACTCTGATAGGGATACAACGTGAAGATATATATGAATCGTGTTCCTTGCATAATCTTATTTGATAAGTACCGTAAGCTTATCTTGAAAACAGCAAAATATACATTTTTATTCTTTTACCTATCTCTGCTAATGTCTTCTATAAGATGTGACATTGGCAGAATTAATAACTTTGCGATATTAGAACACAAAAATACAAAAGAAATCATTGAAAGTTAAAGCATAGTTAATCTATTAATTAATCAATTTTATTTTCTTAGGAAAGAATGCTAAAAGATAACCAAAAGTATTGCCATATTCTCATGAATATTGTGTGATAAATTCTTACAATTCTTAGCTATCTTTCTACCCAAAATCTCGTTAATCGAGAGGTGTTTCCTTTCTCAACAAAGCATCCGCAGGATGCCTCGGATTCAGTTAATTAACTAGCACCGAAAGTTTCGGTATTGAATCTCATCTCTGGAATTTCCTGAGGATGCGTGTTGATTAACTAAGAGATTTTAATAGACTTACAAATATCTATTAATTTGAGATTTGAGGAAAGTATGTAAGGACCGCGGTGCTTGGCGCTCCGTCCTCTCTGACAACCCCGTTGGGGATACAGCATGAAGATATGTATGAATTTTTATTATTTAAATATAATTTAGTTACCTTTAGTACAATGGACACCTCTCTCTATCTGTTCCATATTTTGCATTTTGAATTTGAAAATATTATTTTTTTCTTGTGCTTTATTTTGAGAGCCTTCTATAAAACTCAAATTTTCTAGTTGGTTTTCTACTCCTGATACATCTTTGTCAAATGTGGAGTCTGTTGGTAACTCATGGGAATTAAGGATACGCGAGCAGAGACCCGGAACACAATTATTTTGAGCTATTAAGTTCAGTATCATTGACTTCCCCACGCCTTGGGTGCCTGAAAAACAATAGTATACGAAAGTAAAATTAATAAATCTTAAGACAACGACGAGCACACGAACTGTGTGACGTCTAATAGACCCAAACGAATGAACTCGAAATGTTACCATTTACGCCTTTACCTCTTCGTTTTAAATTTGGAAAACACATCTACCATATACTTTAAGACATCACGTCCTAGGTGTGACCACAAGCAAAGCATTTTTTATGTACTATCAATATAAATTAATTAGTTACTAATGTAAACTATCAATGCCATACAACGAACTAGAGAAAGACCCAGTCTGTAATACTTAATAAAAAATTGGTTTCTACCAAGTAACTTTGTAACAATTTCTTCTGAGACAATAGTGTCGTAGACAAAGTAGTAACGGACAATATTTCCCAAAATTTTCATATCTATACCACAGATTAATTAGTTACTAACGTAAATCTATTTTATTCATATAAATTGATGAAAATATAGACAAAATTGTTATGAATTGCTAATACAAAATGTTACTCCTTCTAGACTATTTCCAAGCTAATTGGTAGAAAGCAGAAACCAATTTTCTCGCGCGTATGGTCAAAGTCAAAGTCAAATCAATTTATTCAAGTAAACCCAATCACAAGGTATTTTTTAAAGTCACATCTACTTTAGTTCGGTTCAAAGAGAAGAGAAAAGAAAACCTGGACACTGAGAAGAACCGACAAGAAACTCAGTCAGGTATAATTTTTTCAACATCATTTTACAAAAAAATTATTAAAATACAATATTCAGAGAGCCAGTAAATGCATGTGCAGAGAAAACCATTTCCGGACTATTGTTTTATCTTCAATGAAATCGTTTATTTTATAGTATGATTGTCTAATCAATGTACGTTTTATAACTAATCTAAATATATTTTCTGTTATTTGAGTGACTTCTTGAGGAACTTTATTATAAAAACGAACGCAGTTACCCAAAAATGAAACATTTGACTTATGTAATTTAAATTTTGGAACAACCAATTTATCACGACCTCGGGTTTCCATACCACCAATATCGCCTTTTTTTGTAAATCGATCTATATTTTCCTCGTATACATAATAATTTCAAAGATGTATAAGGACGGCAAGGTCAGTACATCAATGTCTTTAAAACGATCTCTTAGTGATTCTCGTGCATTCATACTGTAAATAGCACGTATCGCTCTTTTTTGTAAAATAAAAATCGAGTTAATATGCGCCGCTGATCCCCACAGCAAAAGGCCATAGGACATTAGGCTATGAAAATATGCGAAGTACACCAGCCTAGCCGTATCCGCATCCGTCAATTGCCTAATGCGTCTAATGGCATATATCGCGCAACCGAGCTTACTAGCCAATGCCCCGATATGATCCGCCCATTGCAATTTACTATCTACTGTTAAACCAAGAAAACTGGCAGACCTAACTAATTCTAACTGTTTCCCACCCAATTCTATTTTATCATGGATTCTGGGTACATTAGAAAGGGAAAATTTAATACATTTGGTTTTTTGTGCATTCAGTAGTAAATGATTAACAGCAAACAACCCCGAGACGTCCGCCAGGATCCCGTTCACCCAGGTAATATCTAAGTTCTTTCTGTCCAGTTTAAATAGCAATGAAGTGTCATCAGCAAATAATACTATTTCGCATAAGTTCCTGAGCATAAATGGGAGATCATTAATGTAGACTAGAAACAGAAAAGGTCCCAAAATTGATCCTTGGGGAACGCCCATTCTTAACCTCGAACCAACAGACAAAACCCCATTGACACTCACTTTTTGCTCCCGGCCCGACAAATACGAGACCACGAGATCGAGAGCGTTACCACGAATTCCATAGTATTTAAGCTTGCAAATTAAAATTTCGTGACTAACACAATCAAAAGCCTTGGAAAGATCGCAAAAAACACCAATAGCATCCTGAGATCCCTCCCAAGCCTGAAGTACAGTCTTGATCAAGCTTGCTTCCGCATGAGTTGTTGACCGCCCTCTCGTGAACCCGTACTGTTGACCGTGAAACACCCCGTGAATGTTAAAATGTGCCAGCATTTGATTGAGTATTATTTTTTCGAATATTTTACTCAATACTGGCAATATTGACACCGGGCGATAATTTGTTAGATTCAACATACAACCTGACTTAAATAATGGAATAATTTTACTGTGTTTCATTAAATTGGGAAACACCCCTTGATCGACACATTTATTAAATATCTCTACCAAAATTGGCGATAATAAAGGTATTACACCAGTCATGACATGAACTGATAGTCTCCATAAATCTTCACTTTTCTTTTTATGTAATTGCTTGAAAATTTTTTCTATCTCAAGTGAAGATGTGTACCTAAATTGAAAATTAGGGAACCATTTTCCAACATTTTTTCTCAAAAACGTCTCTGCTGTTTGCGAAGACGCTCCCAAACCATTCGTTATTTCTATAGGTGTATTCGAAAAATAATTTTCAAAAGCATTAGCAACCTCAATTTTATTAGTAACAACCTTATTACCAATTTGTATTGAAAAATCTTCGTTATTTCTATTTCGTTTACTACCAACTTCGTTATTAATAGCGTTCCATGTAGCCTTTATCGCATTGTCTGACTTTTTAATTTTATTCGCGATATAGACTATCGCTTTCGCGTGTTTTGATACTTTTTTAAATATTTTCGAATAAGTGCGAACATAGTTATGAAAATTTTCATCTGCAGTGTAAGATTTTTCATCATGTAACTCATAAAGCCTATCCCTACTTCTTCTTATGCCCTTCGTCGCCCAATCCGCAAAACGTAACTTGTTATTAACGACTACTTTCTTTTTCTTTGGACAATTCTTATTAAATATTTTGGATAGGTTTTTGACTAAAGATTCATACATGATGTTTGGATCATCAACCAGAAGAGCCGTATTTGCAAATTTGGCTACATCATGAGTAAAATTTTTTAGCCTACTCTCTCCCATTGGCCTAAATTCAAATATTTGTTCTGATTTATGTTTCATGTGTCCTATTTTTATTAACTGAGCTTTATGATCTGAATGGATACCACTAACAATAGTATGTTCTATAATTTCAAACTTATTCATAAAAATGTTATCTATACATGTCGCGGAATGGTATGTAACCCTGGTCGGTTCATCGAAAATATGCACTAAGTTAAATGAGAGAAAGACCGAGATGAGCATATCTTTTTCCTTCGAACTATTTAATATGTCTACATTGAAGTCACCATACGCTATTACCGACTTCTTACATTTGCTGAGTCTTGTGAGACTCTCCTCCATGGAAATTAAAAATTGGCTAAAATCAGATGACGGAAGTCTGTAAACACATAAGAATATGTACTGATCCGCCTCTGCACACGACATTTCACATACACGTTCAACAGAGAGAGCAACTATGTCTTTGCGGTTTTTTAATTTAAGAAAGTTTTACACAAAATTATATTAAAAGACATTTTGTTTGCCTTCAACCACGTCTCGGTGAGGCACAAGATGTCTATGTTATATTTTTCAATTAATAATTCAGCATCCAATATTTTGCCAGAGAAACTATTGATATTTTGATGTACACACGTAATGATATTATTATGAAGTTTCACTGTTGTCTGATTGGTTTAATTTAAATAATTCTTTTCAGCATTCATATTAGTATTACTACTAAAACTTGCTTCGTCCCTGACTACGTTCTTAGTTATAGACCCTATAACCGAGTTAATACATTTAGCTACTAATGTAGCGAATTTATGCTTTGCCTTTTTTGACAAGTACAAAGTACCTTTTGTCAGTCTAAATTTGTATAAAATGTTACCAATATATTTATTGGTGTCAAAAAATATAAATTTGTCACTATGACAAAGTGTCACCCTACTCAATATATCATTTAAATTTTGAATATAATTATTATAATTCTTTGGCAACCATGTGGAATAGGGGAACGCACATAGTACAATTTTGTTCACATTTTTTATTCTAGCCAAAGAATTCAAGCTATCAGCTAATTCATGCTTCATAACATTTGTTGAATTTCCCAAAGTAGATCTAAATAAACATGTGTAACTGAAGTTTTTGCGCTCATCCAAGGGGCTTTATAACTTCTGTAAAGCTTACTATCACTTTACTGGAGGAGTTTTATGATAAGAAAAAACGAATTTACTTCGAACGTGCTTCATATGTTCGTCATGAATTATAACAATACTGTGACGTGTGCATTGCATTGCATACCTGTTTAACTCATCAGTCATCAGCGATTCTACTTATTAATACCTACGTGACATTGGCAAATGCGTTAATCTGTGCGCCATGCCACGAAGAAAGAAAAAAAAGTATGAGGGTCAGAGTTCACAACAAGCAAGCTATTTTTGAAACTGTTATTTTATATTAGGTCCTTACCTATGAAATTGTTGATTTTTAATATCGGCTAGTGCGATTATTATTATCTTTCATATTACTAGAAATTTCAAATTCAAATTAATTTGAATTTAAATTACATTGCTTTAAAAAAATCTGTTGTTTATATGTTTTCCGACTGTTCGAATTTTTTTTAAATTGCTATTTCTGTGAGCATTGAAACACGGAAATTGCGCGTAATTTTTGAATTTGAGTTCCGTTCCTCTCCCTAGGATTTCTATAGCAGGGGTATCAATGAACTTCCATTAAAATGACAAAGTGCATCGATAATAATGACCAGTTCTTACAAATATATACTTTTATTGAAAAAATAGTTTAATGTATTTAATATATAACGACGATTTCATAGGTAAGGACGTAATACATTCTTATACATTAAAAAATTTATTAGAATTTGAAATTATATAGTTATTGTATTATAATTATATTAATTACAGAATAAAGTGTGAGATAAGCACTGTCTTTGTAGCTCCGAGCACTGGGCAATGACTGGATCCCTGATATACTTACAAGCATTCAGCAATAGACATGTACAATAGCCTACACATTTTCCAATAAATTTAAAATATTTTTTTGCAGTTGTGTTCAGGAATTTTAATTGTCTTTAATGTATGAAATATAGCAGTCTCATAAATAGTAAAGTAATCCACTATAGAAATTGAAGTTACATCATTGTATGCAGTGACCTCTCTCTAATTATAACTAATGTTAACTCATGGTTTCTTATTTCCATTTTTTAAAAGAGGTATTAGCAATATTCACCTACAACTCCAACTACCAAGTAACTGGTACTAGAATCGTGGAGAAACTCTAATGCTGCACTATTGAATTCTAAGTTCTCATCCAATAGCTTCACAGGTTCACTCATAACTTTCAATGGTTGACTTGGCTTTTCTGTAATATTAGAAAACACTTCTTACAATACTAATACTAAAGTTACAAGAGTATTATTTGAATAAAAAAGCAAGATAAATAAATTACAAACATGATATTAACTCTAACTACCCAGTTAAAGGTACATTTCATATATTACGTACATATACATATATGTCATTAACATTGTTATTTTATGTTGAAGTGCACTATTAATTATTTTTTTAAATCCTGAAAATGTATATACATATCAGCGCGGGTAATTAAACAAAATCGACGCGGGTAGTTAATTGATTAATATTCAAACCTATTTGGCGCTACTTGTTGATTTACCTGAGTAGTATGACGTTAAATCGATCAATCACAAACAATTAATTATACCACTCCGTGGATCAGGAGTTGAGTGGAGGGGGATGCAGGACATTTATAAAAGACTGCACAATACCTATGGAGGGACACTTCAGTGCTGGCGTTCGCTTCACTCATGTTAAGTGTGCTATTGTCACGCCTGAACCATTTAAATTAAAATCCATTAATAAATAATTGCAAATATCTTGTGATTATTGTGATATAGATACATAACAGACTACCATTTTATTGTCTACACTATTCTAGTTAGTGGTTACTTACACTAATGGGCAATGCTCCATTCTCGCCTTACATCTATTACCAAAAATCTAAAATTTACAAGCCTTAAATTTTAAAGTGCTCTTTGTTAAGTTTTATTTTTGCATTTCCATCATTATACTTATCATAATGAAGTGAGATGTTTCATGTTTTTAAGAACATTTTTTTAAGTTACTTTATTAAACTGTCCTATAATGAGGGATATCAAAACATGATTGTGAGCTTATGGGGCAATGGGGCAAACCAAATGAATTGAAGGAGGGTTCCATAACAGTATCACATGAGTGTTGTAATACCTAACTAAATACAGTTGCATATATAACTTTATCTTTTATCAACCCATATACCCATGATACATGTATATAGTGTACAAAAGAAAACAGAAAGATAAAATTATTTATTGTAATAATTAATTTTTTAAATTAATTTTGAATAGTACAATTATTCTTTTATACAATATTGAACTTTATAGTATTCCTGATACAATTACTAAAGATATAACTATAAAAACCATTTCACACACATTTATATAACATAGTTAAAGCAGCTGAAAACATTTAATAAATAATGTAGCGCCTTAGTTTTTTGAAAAGGTTTGACACATAAATCTATATTTATACTGGATACTACTAAATATTAAAGATCTGACTAAAATGCACAGAACTCGGGACTTAAAAAACAGGATAAGACAATCACATGGAATATGCCAAATGTATGTATATATGGATATGTATGTGTATATGTGTGTGTACATATGTATATATATACAATTCTCTCCCGATGCCATGAAAAGAAAATGAATAAAATAAATTTTGAATAGAATTCGGAAATTTCTTAAATAAAAATTCTATTTGGAATCGAAAACAATGGCAAAATTCACTAATAAATAAAAAAACAATATTTACCTTTACATTAGCTTTGAAATTATAATTAACATGTAATTAAAAAAGACACTTTAACAACTGGTTTATGCTAGATATTACTGTTCCATATACATGAAAACCACTCGTGAATGATATTTTCACATTTAGGCAAGTTTCTCGTAGTTCTTTACTTGTTTCATATAATCCTCTGAATTGGACTGTCAGACGTATCCAGACGAGGTGGCAAAACAAATAATTAATCAATACCTTTTCTTAGTTATAAAAATATCTGTGTTTCACATCCATTTAAGCCTATGAACAGGGCTTCATTAATTAACTTAATACCTGTTTTATTTATTATTTCCAAATTCCATTTTTTTTATGGTTCTTGTTTGAACTTGATAGGTATCTATTTTATATTCTCGAAATTTTTCTTTTCACATCTCAAAGAAATGAACTTCTCCTCACCCCATCCTCTCTTCTCCTATTTTTGTTTTTCGTTTCCTCAAAAATTCTATTCCATTCTCCAAAGAAAATATTTCAAATTTATAACTTGCCAGGTCTACATTTAATTTTTCGGACTTAGCCTCTATGCTCAAAAAAAAGGTAGAATAAGAAAAAAAAGATACAATATATATATGTATGTCTGTGTGTATATATATATATATATATAAATAGCGCATTATTGAAGCGCCTATTAAAATAATAGGCGCTTCAATAATGATATGTTCAAAATTGTAATTTCATCCCGTCCCTTGAATAATAAAAGTTAATAAAAAAAAATGCAGAAAGAGGGAAAGTAAACCATTGGCGTTCCCTTATTCTGAGAAATAAGGATAACCTATGCCTTATGATGTAAAGAACATCATAGGAATACAAAAAAAAAACTATTCCTTTCAAGCATGCAAGCATATTTTTCAAATTTTTTTTTATAGTTATATCTTTAGTAATTGTATCAGGAATACTATAAAGTTCAATATTGTATAATACAATAATTGTACTATTCAAAATGCATAGACAAATTGCAGCGCAAACAGAGACAGTATTATTGTTTTAGAATATGATTCCAACTGGAGAATTATAAAATAAAAGACATGACTTTATACAAAGCTTGATGAAATTTTGTTTATAAAGGAAATTTTATTTATACTAAACTTTCTAATTTTAGCGTGGCACTTACCAAGTGTTTTCTTTTCTTTATTTTCATTTTGTACAATTTTACACGGATGTAAGCCCTCTGAGTCTGATGTTTGTTGTTTTACTATTTTTGGACTAAGAGGACGTTCTTCTTTGGGTGTACTCTGTTCTCTAGTCTTCAAAATAATTGTAGGAGTTTTCTCCTTTTCATGTTTATCTTTTGTTTGTTCTTTCAATTCTCGATCAGATTTCAGTATAACTGGTCTCTTTGGTGTTACAGATTCCTAAAATTAAAGCAGTCACTAAAAAATATTATGAAAATGAGAACTGAGAACACGTTCGAAATGAATTTAAACTTAAATGAATGGAACAAAATTTCCATTTTTTTTAATGAGAGCCATAATATCTTTTGTGCATAGGTACATATGTATAAGTATATGCTGGTCTAATAGAGAAAGAAAAAGACAAAACATGTCAGCTGTATATCTTTTTGTATACACATACACACAAACATATCTTCACACTGTATCTTTTTGTAAAGCTGTGAAAATCAAGTAGTTGAAGCCAGCCACTTACAATCTAGTATACTTGATCAAGCCCGTCCAATTTGTATGAAGCAGAGGTTGCATCAAGTAAACTTGATTGTCTGTGACCATCTAACAGATTGTGTTCTAGAGACATCATGCAAAACTACGCTTCATGCAAACCCAACAGGCTTGATCGAGTATATTTGATCATCAGTGATTGGCTTAAAGTTTATTTTCACTTAGGAACTTATTCAGGCGATGGGTTACTTTAGAAGATAATCATGCGAGGAGGTAGCATTCTGTCACTATCTCGTTCTACTTTACCATTTCTAAAATCAAATACTTATTGCTAGATGTGGCGATAAGTCGTATTTTTTTATAGCGCTTTGTCTATCCCGAATGGGAAAAGACGCGCGAGATACGTATTATGGACAAAATCTTAAATAACAATATTTACATAATTTTAAACATATAAAATATGTAATCATAACCCATGATATTATACACAATAAAGGAAGGGTATATGATCTTTTAAGTAAAACAGGAAATGTAAAAGTACTTTTTTAAGGAAACGAGAATTGAAGATTTAGACATGGCAAAAATTAATGGTATTATTATGAGATAAATGATAAGTACAAGTAATCACATTATATGTAGTTTACCTTGGACGTAAATATTTTTTTCTTTTTGTCAGCCATTTTTTAAACAAAATGCATAAACAAATAACGATTATTTCATTAACAGAAACAAGCAACAAAGTAGGAAATTAGGATACTCGTATCTCATAATAAATTGTGGAAGTAGTTGAAACAACCACAGATTAGGTATTTGTAGCACAGAACATATGATTTGTAGCAAGCTACAGATGCGACATGGATGCGACATGGTATCAATACTTTTTATGTATCTTTATGAAGATATATTCAAGTGAAAAATCACCAACGCACCGCCTTAGGGATTAAAATAAACGCCCAACTGCTCCCTATAAAATCCTACCAAAAACTTGAAACCAAAGAGGGTAGTAGGTAGTACGATTCTCCCTTAGGAGGGAAGGTAAAAAGCATTTTAGCCCATACAACAATGTCTTCAGTAATAAATAGATAAACTCTTCATGTTATTACGTTAAAATGTGACGTTATACATTTTAATGTCTCTTGGAGTTTCTGGCAAGAAATATATTAAGGGAGTCTTTTCAGTAAGTTCCACTGAGGTGGACTAAGCCACAATAAAAGTCTCAACGTCACGCTACAAAATTAGCAATTATTTGAATTATTTCAATAACAGCGCAACGGTGTAAATACTTGGGACGCAAAACTACGACAATTTTACATCACAATATTTACTAAAAAGCATTTTTAAATAATTAAAAGAAACGCCCAACCACTCCCCGTAAAATCCCGCCAAAAGGTCCCGAAATCAAAGAGAATGTCGAAGCCACAGACTTCATATAAACTAGCAGACCAAAAATCAATCACGCCTTCATGTGTAATAATAAACAACATAGCAGTGTCTCTTTCGCAAAAACAAAAATTCGTGTAATACTTTCTCTTTCTCGCCAGTGTTCACATATCAACCAAACGCAACCGTGGCAACCGTCATAACATAAAACAACTAAGTGATAAAATGGTATCCTCGATCAGTTACGACGTGAGTTTTTTTGAATACTTAGTACACACATACATATACATCCTCACGCTGTATCCCTAACGCGGTAGTCAGAGAGGACGGAGCGTCGCGGTTCTTACATCTAGTAATTTGTTATTATAACTTTTCGATAAAAACTTTTAAATACGATGGTTAAATGCTGTGCCTTGATGTGTGATAGTGCCACATACAAAAATATACTAGGAATAACTCTATCGGTAAGTAAATTCCTAATCTAAAATTCTTACTATGAATTATTTGCGTTTTAATTTGTTTTCATTTCAAATAGTTGCTACATTGAAGTAATTTTACAAATTGTTTACTATGACATTATTACAAACCATGATTTAGTTTGGGGAGGACTTATTTTATAATTACGAGCCGACTAATTGTAATTACGAATATTGTTTGACATTTCTGGTACTAGACAAATTTACAGGGGCTCAACTCAGGGTGATTTTCACAAATTTAATATTTTATTCTGTCTTGAACTCCACAGCCAAAAGACAGCGTACAGAAATACACTTGATAAAATATAAAAGCTTGTAATTATATTTTTCAGAATTCCTAAAGACCCACAAATTAAAAATGCCTGGATTAAAAAAATGTTTATTAAAAAAAATTAAACCACCTTCAAAAAAACATTGAAAAGTATAAAATAACTATATATCCTTTACTAATCAAAACTCAACTACAATTAAAATAACTATAAATACGATACACATACCTATATAATTAAATTTGACAGTTACTGAAGTCGGTGCCAAGCCCACCAAACTAATAGACTTTCTGTTGTTGCACATTGATTTGTCACCGCCTTCAATAACAGTCAAATTTAATTATATAGGTATGTGTATCGTATTTATAAAGTTATTTTAATTGTACTTGTGTTTGGATGAGTAAAAGATAGTTATTTTATACTTTCAGTGTTTTTTGCAGGCGGTATAATTTTTTTTAATTTTTTTTTATTTCTCCCTTTTGAGCGATCTTGACCTAAATAAATATCTAGGACAGGTCTGCAATTAACTTCATTCTAATTCCGGAACGCAACGATATACAAGAGAATCATCAATATAAATAAAGGTTATAACCAGGTTGGTTATCTAGTGCATCTTCGAAGACCAAGATCCAATATCGGTGAAATTTAAATGGGACCACCTCTGAAGTATTACTTACCAAACGTAAAAAGAATTTTCGAAATCGGTACATAAATGACGGATTATGAGGTAACAAACATACAATAAAAAAAAAACGAAAAAAAAACAACATACAGATGAATTGAGAACCTCCTCCTTTTTTGAAGTTGGTTAAAAATATTAACAGGGTCAATTGGCAGCCTAATGCAATTAGCGTTTTATGCTCAAAGCATTTTTAAATTAATTTATTGGACCGAAGTACTTTCCGCACAGTTTTGCGCTGGGGAGCCCTTCCAACTTTGCTTGAAAAATTTTCGATATCGTCAGATGCAGTAAGTATAACTTAATGGAGAAAACGAATAATAGTTTTTTTGCAACTGTTGTAACAGGCCAATCAGAATAATACGAGTTAAATTTTTAATAACATATAGTGGAGTGACCAAAACAACATGTGAACTCTGGACGAGTATAGATAAACTAAATTTCGTATACTTTATTACCATTAGATTAAACATCTACTTGGTCTGGTTAATCATTTTAATCGGCTTTTCTTTAATCTTTTATGTTAAAAGAATATCTGTTACTAGGAAACAACTAATTAAGTTCTTTACCCACCACTAAGAGAGCTTAAGCTATTTAACATAAGTCTATATCTCTATTGCGGTATTACAAATTACATTTAATTACTAATTGTTACCGCTATTCATTGCGACACACTGACAAGTACACGAAGTGTCAAAACATATCGATGAATTTAATATTTTTTAATGTTTCTGTGATTTTGTGCTGGATATTGGAACTGTTTTGTTAAAGGAGAAGCTAGCATAATGCCACAATAATTTCTAAGTGTAGTGTGTTAGGATGTGGCTCCAGGAAAAGCAATAATAAACAAAATCTATCATTCCACTGGTACGTAACAGAAATTCATTAATTTAATCTGATGTCGTATATATTTCCATCGTAATTACTCTGTTTCTTAGTTTACTGTATTATAGTCATGTATATTTTAAGTTATTAGCAGTTTTTAATCATATAAATTACTTCATATCAATTTTCGTTGTATTTATTCATGTAAATTACTTCATATCAATTTTCGTTGTAATTGGAGTTAGGGCTGTCTATGTACCTATTTAAAAAAAATATCGATAAGTACAGGTTACATGTTTATATGTTGTATTTATCTCGTTTCAGATTACTGTAATGTATTATTAATGGAAAAGAGTGGCTTGATATAATCGGAAAAGAAAATCGAAACCCCTCTGTAAAAATTTATATATTTAAAAATGATATATGTTTATGTTATTTGCATTTCGAAGAATCTTCTTTCAACAGAACATTAAGAAAATAATATTTCAGTACTTTTGTATAAATGAATGACGTACAATCGAAAAAGCCCTCCCTTTTTTTCTGAAGATATCAGGCAAATTGATTTTTATTTCAATACTAATGTTGAAACAAAACTTCTTTCAATAACTGACTTAATAACATCTACATAGTAGATATTTGGGACATCATTAATCAGCAGCCATTGCTTGCGACTAGAGTTGGGCAACACGCACTTTAAAAATGAGTATCGTGCGAGGCCCTATTTTTGCAAATGTGCTAGCACACTGTGTTGGCACGTTTGTACGAGGCTGGAGTAACTGTGTTAAAGAACTGGGGAGGTGTCCGTTGAGTGTTGCATGCACGCGGTGCACATCGCACGCACTTTGCGAGTGTGCCTGAGACGACGACTCGTGAGTAGCGAGCATAATCAAAAGAGGAAAATAAATTTTATACGTCACCTCGCTTACACGCAACAAGTACGAAAGAAACGTATATATTATCTAAGTATATCTACATTCACCAGCTTAAATTAATGTATAATTTCGTACGAACGCTTACACGCAACAAGTACGAAAGAAACGTATATATTATCTAAGTATATCTACATTCACCAGCTTAAATTAATGTATAATTTCGTACGAATGGATATTCTTACGAAATTATACATTAAGTCGTTAGCTTATATAGATAATAAAAGTTCAAATGATCATTCAACTCGCGCCTCACAGCATCGCGGTTTGCGGTTGGTTCGATTGTGTAACTGTGCTAGTGTGCTACCACAGTTTTATTCTACGAGGCCCTCCCTCTATTCCAAAACTGTACTGGCGCAATTGTGCTTACTCGCGTGCTGCTTACCCAACGCTACTTGCGACAGTCGAAGTTTAGCCAGCACGTCTATTTTGTACTTGTTTCATGTCTTTTACTTTTTTTACTCATTGGTGCTATATCACGTCCACTTCCAGTATCCCTAAATAGTCTGTGGTACTAATTACTATTTGTGTTTGACATTGACAATTTACCATACAAATTTTATTATTTCGTAATTTACATAAAAATTAATAAGATGAACATAATTAATAGTTCAATTAGATTATTTTTCATTTTATTGCTGTTTAATTGTGTTTTAAGTTATGGAAAAGATACGTGCGTACAAAAGAGCCCGTGTATATGCGAATTCTCTAATGGCACCGGTATTGACTTAACACCAACTGCTAAATCCTCCTTTTATACGGCGCAAAATTATCACATTAAGAGAAGTGGTCAACAGTATGAACTAGTCATGTTTTACTTTCATCCCTGTTTTGATGTTTTACCAAAAGTGAACAATACAAATATAAATGATACTTGTGGAATTCCTTTGTCGGTAAGTTTGGTTTTATGTTTCATTATTGGTTTAAATTTAGTAATTGACGTAAATTAGTTATCTATATCTATATTTTGACTAGAACTCGTATTTACGACCTCTAGTCAAAACGTATCAACCGTATCAACGTAGTCAAACGTAACAAAATAACGTCTTTACGTTAATGGTCATCTAGGTACATGATTACAAAGCGCCCTAATTTTTAAAGGCGACGCATTGATAAACAATAATTTAATCTAAAATAGACCTGCTCCTATGCAAACGATAGCTTACGAAAAATACGAAAAAACAGTTATTTTCGTATATTAGTCATTTTGAAGAATGTGTTTAGATTAAACATAACATAACTTCACACTGTATCCCCAACGGTGTAGTCAGAGAGGACAGAGCACCAGGAGTCGCGGTCCTTACACACCTCTTTCGCTTCCTCAAATCTCATCATTCTCCTCACACATTTTCGCCTAGGTATGCGAGTGCTTTTGACATTTCCATCTGCTAACACTCTGGCTATTTGATCTTCATAAGTCAGCCTTGGTCTTCCTTGGCTTCTTTTACCACTCACTTTCGCTCTGTATATTCTCTTCGTCAGTCTTTCATCACTCATTCTTTCCATGTGCCCGAACCATCTAAGCATTCCTTTCTTCATTTTTAAAATAACACTGTTGTGCAACCCTGTCATACTGCATATCTCATCATTGCTTATCCTGTCAGCAAGCGTGACACTGCACATATTTCTGAGAGACCGCATCTCCACAGCATTTAACATACTTTCACTTTTTATACTTTTTTTCACTTTAGATTAAACTATACAGAATATTTAGAAACAAATTGGTCCCATTACTCCAAAAAATGTAAATCTTTGTTTTAAAAGAGGTTTCTTTGATATTTTTTTTTGTGTTACAAAAATTAACTAATCGTGTAACGCAACTGGCAAAATGAAGTCAATAAAATGAAGAATCAGGTTACCAAATATCACTTTCATATGTTTTGTAGTCACTTAGAAAAATTAAGATACCTGCCATCAAAATTTCCAATGTGTTGCCTTAATATCTATTTCATCCTCATAACTGATGATTTTTTATTCTGAATATTTTGTTGCCGATTAAATATATACTAGTGGACTTATTTAGTGAATGTAGTACTAAAATGGATATGAAATTACCGTGATAAAAATACCTTCCTTAATTTTTGTGAATAACCACTAGAAACGTAATTTACCATTCCTGTATTCCATAGTTACAAACTATCCAAATAGATACATCTATCATCATGCATGTAATTGAGATACTTAGTACTTTATTTACTGTACTGTATAACACCTGTTCCCCACAGAAAGGTGCTAACATGTGAGCAAAGTATTTCTTTTAATGTTTGATTAATTATTAGTAAAAAAAAATAACTAAATTCACCAATAAAAATAGGAGTGCATAAGGTACGAAGTGGTTTTTCCATATTTGCGAAACACTAATGCAAACTGTGACTGAAACCTCCTACTATACATGGGAGCCTAGTACCTGAACCCTGTAAATTGGTTGTGAAAACTCCACCCCGGCTTGCGTAGGCGCATTTGTTGCCGCCCTGACTTATGCCCTTTGCAATACAATTCGAGAACTAGTGCAGGGTAGGTTAACCCCCTGAAACAGTGAATATATCATATAATACAGGATTTCTGCTGCCTTGGTATGTCGTGTGATAATTGCATTTCTTTTCGTTTGCACATACATGTATACGACAAAAGAAAAGGAAAAAAAATATATAATAAGAAACTTCGAACTTTATCTTCGCTGGATCTTTGCTGCCCTGATACATCAAGCGATCGTGTAAGTGCTTCTATTTTATAATAAAAAATAAAATATAGTGGAGCCGAATTTTTTACACCTGGGGCACAGCCAGCACTGCTTAGCTCCAAAGCACTCTTATTCCCCTAGTACTTGAGTATTGAAAATTGAAATGGATAGGTCGCTCTCCGAATCAAGCATTATGGATGCAGTAGTAGTAACTCCTCCAAATTATGTTTCCCGATGAAGAAATAAAAGACTTAGAGAGGATGAGTTGTACGTGTTTCAGGAGGAAATGATTATAATATAATAATATTAATAAAGCTATTTTATTCCATTTCTTAATCTATTATTTACATTTGTTGTTAGTAAGTTATTAATATCATATTCTAATGTTAGTAGGTAAAAACTTAATTAAATACTTAAATACTAGAAATAGATCCCTTTTGGGTAAAAGCCTCTCCCATCCTTTTCCATTTTTCTCTCTCTGCGTCGAGACTCCACCAGGCAAGAGCCTGCAACTTCTTTTATGTTATCTCATGTTTCTCTGGTCTTCCTACTCTTCTTTTTCCCAATGGTCCAGACCATTTCGTTGACTGTGAAGTCCGTCTTTTGTCAGTGTACCTGGTGATGTGATGTGTCCTGCCCATTGTCATTTCAGCCTCATGGCATGTTTGAGAGTGTCTGTCAGGTTTATCTTCTTTCTTATTTTTTCGCTTCTTTAATAATAATAATATAATAATAATAGCCTTTATTCAGACAGTATTTAAAATAAGTTATAATGTAGCACTGAGTTATGCATTGACAAGCCTGTCTGTATGCCATGAGTTGGCAAAGGCCTCCTCCAACTGCCCCTATTTCTCTCTATCATTGGCTGCTCTTGTCCATGTGCCACCTGCTACGGTTTTAATGTCATCGATCCACCTTTTGAATGGTCTACCTCGCTTCCTTTTCATGTGACTTGTGAACCAATTCATTACTACTTTTGACCATTTTTCCTCCCCTCTGATGGTATGTCCTGACCACTTCCATTTTAACTTTTTTATTGTTTGTATGGCATCTCTTATCTTTGTGTGTTTCTTTATGGTTGCCATTTTTATTTTATCGGGCAATCTTTTTCCCCTTACCCTCCAACTGAATTTTTCGCTTCTTACTTTATCTATTTTCCTTAGTTTCAGTATACTCCTTTCCATCGCACATTGAGTTGTAATTATTTTATTTTTTATTTTATTTGTAAATACCCATGTTTCACATGCATATGGTTAAACTAGGAAAGATGCAAGTTTCTATTAGTCTTTTTTAGTGGCATGCAGGTCCCCTTCAGAATTTCTTTCTGGGCCCAAAAACTTTTCCATGAGCAGTTGACTCTTCTCTCAACCTCTTTTTCATTGCTTTCTGGACTAAAGTATACATACTATATATATAAACTCGTTGACATATTCAATTTGGTTATTGTTGTCACTTGGATTGGTTTCTGTTGACCATTTGTCATCACTTTCGTTTTACTTGCATTCATGTGCAGTCCTACCTTTTTGCTCTCTTTGTTGAGACTCGGTATCTTAAGTGACTTAAATATTTATCTATTTTCCAAATACCTTTTTTGTTTCCAATTGATATTTTGAAATATATCCGCCAGTACAGCTATGAAAAGTTTAGGAGAAAGGGGGTCACCTTGCCGAACTCTTTTTATTGCGATTTCTTCTCCTTTAGTCTCTAGCCTTATTTTGCTTGAGTTCTTTTTGTAGATGTTTTTCTGAATAGATATATAGTTTTCCTCTATGTTGCAAGATTCTAGTGCTTTCCATATTGAGACATGGGAGATGCTGTCGAACGCTTTTGAGTAGTCTATGAAGCCAATATACAGAAGTTGGTTGTTTTCTTTAAAATTTTCGATAACTTGCTCTAAGGTATGTATATGATCAACTGTAGAATATCCTGAACGGAAACCTGCATGCTGTTTGTTATCTATCTTCTCTGTTATTTGTGACAGTATAATGGATGAGACTAGCTTATATATACTGGGAAGTAGACTTATCAGCCTGTAGTTTCCAATATCTAATGTACTTCCTTTTTTGTAAAGGAGTATTATGTCCGACTTACACCATTGGTGGGGTACTATTCTTGTTTCAAGTATCCTATTGAAGTGTTGTTAAAAATGTAACTATAATAGGGGCTCCTATCTTTATGGCTTCATTAGTGATGCAGTCTGGGCCAGGGATTTTTTTCGATTTTAGTTTCTTCATGTGTTGCAGCACTTCTATTTCTGTCATTGCACTAATTTCACCAAACTTTTGTCTGTCTGTCTATAATTTTTTCATCACGAGTGTCTTCGGGCAATCTTGCATATAGCTCCTTGTAGAATGTAGTAGCACATTTTAATACTTCTTGTCTGGTTTTCGTATCGTCTTGTCCTTTCTTCAATGTTTGTATCCAGTTTTTGTGTGTATTTAATTGTTTGTTAGCTTTTTTCACGCAATATTTCGTTAGATTCCATGTTATAATACTTCTTCTATGTTTATATAGTCTTGATTTGCTTTGCTTGTTGTTTTGTAAAGGTTTTTTATTTCGTTTTTTATTTCTTTTGTTTCATTTTTGCAAATTATTAATTCAGTGCATCTTTTTATCAGGTCTAAAGTGTTCTTCTTGAATATTTTGCTTCTTTTTTTTATAGGTTTTATTATATGTTTTATTATATTGTGTTTTCGAGTTGGTCATAGTATTTTTGTACATCTTGTGTATTTTGAAAAATTTCTACTTGGTTTTTCAAATTTTCTTCTAGATTTTCTTTGTAACTTTTTGTTTCGTTTTCTGTTTTTAGTGGTCTTGGTGTTGCTGTAAAGGATGATCTGTTTAGTTTAGGTTTCTCTAAGTTTATTGATGCTCTTACTAGTCTATGATCCGAGGTAAAGCATACTTTATTTAACACTTCCACATTTAGAATGTGTTTTTGGTTGCTACTTAGAATAAAATTTATTTCGTTTTTGTCGTCCCCGTCAGTGATAACCATGTCCATTTTCGGCTGTTTCTTTTTGAAAAAAGTGTTCATTGTCGACAATTTGTACTCGTATGCATATTGGATCAGCCTTTCGCCTCTTTCATTTTGAACGTCATATCCATATTTTCCCATTGTGCAATTTTCGTTTGGTTGTGGGTGTCCGATATTGGCGTTAAGGCCAATATCGGACAATTGGCAAGGCTGTGGGCTTTTGATAGCTATTAAGGAGGAAATGATTATCATGATTAAATCAATGTTGCTATCACAAGAAAACGAGCTCAAAAAAATCACTCCAACGCTTATGGAAATCAAGCAAGTTAATTCCAACATAGAGAATGCGGTATCCTCCCTTTCTGCACAAAACGAAATTTTTAAAAAGAAAATAGAACAAATGGAGACAGGCTAAGAAAGATAAGGAATACATAACACTTCTTGAGCAAAAGATTGAGGATTTGCAGAGAGGAAGTCGAAAGCTTAACATAGAAATAAAAAATGTTCCTAAGCAAAGTAAAGAAACAAAAGAAGATTTAATTAACATGGTGACGTGTCTAACTAAAAATGTAAATTGCGAAATTATAAAATCGGACATAAGAGACATATACAGAGTAAAAGGAAAGAAACAAGGGACGACTAACAGTCCAATAATAGTGGAAACTTCATCCAATCCAATCCATCCAATCCAAGTTTAAGTTAGAAAACATGATGGATCGCCCACCTATGTACTTACGAACGAATCCCAAATTCAACCTTTAATGCAAGAATCATGACTAAGTTTACGATACTTATACTGCATCCTACAGCCGCTGTTTATATTAATTTATTTATTAAGTAATTTTATTATAACAGATTTAACTTTTCTGTTCACTATACACACTATTATGATATTCACAAATGCACAAACTTATTATTTTCTACAATACGATATATATACATGTAGACTTTTGCATACACACTCACACAAAATCAGATATCTGGCGAAAAAAATAAAAATCGGCGCATTCAAACGATAAACGTAATAGTAAAAGATAATGTAAAAATAAAAAATAACGTCGTTAAAATGAATAATAAAAAATTTATCTATTACAAATATAATATGCGTGCAAGCGTTATCCATAATATTGGTAAAAAACACTATGCAATTCATACCAATTTGACACTGAAGCACAGTCTATTAAGTGGTTTTTTTTATGGATAGCACACATAAAATATTGCAAGAAATAGACGATGTACTTGTTTCGCAATTAAATGAACATCAATTTGAGGACTTCTCCAGAAAATACCACACACACAGTTCAGATTTTACAATTGTGTCACAAAACATTATAAGCATCTATAGTAATTTGGATGATTTACAAATAACTCTTAAGCTGCTTCAATTTTAGCGTCGATCTAATAATTTTAACCGAATGCAGATTAGACGCAAATAAACGTCAAAAATCTGGGCATCATCTTGGACGAAACTCTGTCTTGGGTTCCTCAGGTGAACAACATAGGACGCAAACTTTTCGAATCGTTGCATTCCTTGAGGCGTCTGCAAAACTTTCTGCCGCTGGACACCAAAATTATGTTGGCACGATCCCTGCTCGTCCCCCTTCTAGACTATGCTGACATTGCATTTATAGATGCGACTGAACAATTGGTTGATAAATTGGAACGCTATCAGAATCAATGTATTCGATATGTTTTCGGAATAAGAAAGTTTGACCACATATCTGAGTTCTGCAAGAAAATCAATTGGCTCCCTATCAGACTACGTAGGGAGGGACTCACACGCTCTATCATTTCTCTATAACATCTTGTTTAACCCCACTGCGCCGTCATATTTTAATGAGAGTATCTGTTATTTATCTATAGTGATAGCAGTGGTGGACGCCTTCGCTCATGCAATAATCTGATGCTCACAGTTCTTAAGCACTTTACCAATAAATTTTCGAAGTCTTTTGCTGTGCAAGCCATCAGATTATGGAATAAGCTCCCAATCGAAATAAGATCTCCATCCATCGCTGCCTTCAGGACCAATCTCAAAAAGCATTGGGGTTTTGATGCTGATGCCATGAGTCAATCCTGTTACTAGTAGTATTTATCTAATGCGTTAAATCTGCATTTTGTTTAAAAAGTATATCTATAGTTTTACACCCTATCATCCTAGGTGATTGTTAGGACCCATTAGTCCTGTTTTTTTTTTTTGATTCTATGTTAGTTACTGTCTGCTCTTTGTGCTCAACCCACTATTTGCCATTAACACCTCCAGTTATTCAAAGGTGGTTGGCTGGAAGATATCCCTCATGGGATAAGCCCGCCTTTGCACGTTACAATTTACTGTTTAATTATAAGTCACTTGTGCTGTATATTTTAAAATGTGCAATAAAGAGTATACAAAACAACAACAAACGTGTTTCTAATGTTACTAGTTATTTAACTTTCTCCACTATAAACCACAAATCGCTGCGACGGTGTAGTAGCATATGTTAAAAACACGCATATAGTAAGTGTCAAAGAAGTCAACTGACTCCGGCGTCTTGCTTACAAATATGCATGTCCGACCTCATTATCCTAGGTATCTATCGCTCTCCCTCAAACAATAATGCTGAAAACTTTATAAATTCTTTAAATAAGCACTTGGATTCTCTTGAATTGTATAGTAATGTTATAATAACTGGTGATATAAATATAAATATTATATACAAGTTAAACGAACAGACTAACGAGCGTACAAATAGGCTTAATTATCTAAATATACTGGCAACGCATGGTTAGTAACCAGGACATTCATTGCCAACAAGAGGTGAAAGTTGTTTGGATCATTTTATCTTAAAATTAGATAAAGATAAAAACTTTGCCTCTATCGCTGTTTTGAATACTACGATAAAGGATCATTTCATGATTTTTCTGAAACTTTCCGAAGTAGTAAATGTGCATAAATGCTCTAAAGTTAAAACGACTGTTGATTTCGAAAAGGCGTTAACTACCTGCTTACTGAAGGAAAGTAATATTGACGAATTGAAATTAATTGATAATCCTGTTACGCTAACTGTATTTTGAATAAATAAACTTAATAATTGCTTACTAAAAAATACCATAACGAACTTAGTTCCAAGGAAAAGCCGTATAATTAAACCATGGATAATTTTAGGAATGTTGCGTTGTATTCAAAACAGAAATAACATGCAGAGGAGGCTACTCTCAGATTCTGGAAATGAAGTCCTTAAAATTACATACAAAAGGTATCGCACTATTGTAATAATTTTAAAAACTTAAAATAAAACATGAAAAGGGCCAGTTAGTTAAAGTAAATAAAAATAGTAAAAAAAATTTGGAACGTTATAATAAATAGTATCACGCATCGTAAACCACCTAAAACTCAACATCTGTAATTATTACAGTTACAATCGACCGCGAGTCTTTCAGTAAATTACGTAAACAATTACTTTTCTAATGTTGGGAAAACTCTAGCTGAAGAAATTGTTTCTGATAATCCATCACAATACCATAGCGCTTATACATTGAATAATTCACAGGCCTCTTCTTTCGTACCTTTAGAAACAAATCAAAAGGAATTGTATTGGTTTTAGGTAAGGTTTGTCAACAGAAGAAGCAGTTACTGCGTTAACCTCACATATTGTGAACCAAGTGGATTCAGGAAGAAAATCACTGTCTTTTTAGATTTAAAAAAGCTTTTGACACAGTCTCTGTCCCCATCCTTGTGCATAGTTTAGAGTTCATAGGCATTAGAGGACTTCCTCTGGACATATTGAAAAATTATCTTCAAGATCGTAGGCAGTGTGTTAGACTAGGAGAATATGTTAGTGATGAGACTAATGTATGTTTTGGTGTTCCACAAGGCAGTGTTTTGGGTCCGACATTATTTTTAATATATATTGATAATCTTTGTGATATGCGACTTGAAAATGGACGTATATTCTCTTATGCAGATGACACAGCTGTTGCTTTTACTGGAGATACATGGGATTCTGTGTATGGATTTGGTGAACGGGGGCTGTATAAGATTGCTGACTGGTTAAAGTCTAATCTTTTAACATTAAATACCTCAAAAACCAAGTATATTGCATTTACAAATTACAACAGTTCTCAACCTGGGCCTTGCCGTTATTTAAAAATCCATACATGTGATAATCTCTTTAACAGTAATTGTTCTTGTAATCTAATCACAAAAGTGACTAATATAAAGTATTTAGGTATTATGCTTGACCAATGGTTATCTTGGCATATGCACACGGATATGATTATGGCTCGAACTAGAAAGCTTATTTGGATGTTCAAAACTTTAAGACATGTTACATCTAAGACTGTTTTGAATCAGATATATGTCTCGCTAGCCCAGTCAGTTCTTGTGTACTGCGTACTTGTGTGGGGTGGGGCTACAAAAGCCAAATTTCTCGAATTAGAGCGAGTGCAGAGATCTCTTTTAAAGGTGATGTATTTCAAACTACATAGATTCCCTACTGAAAATTTTTACACGCTAAGCGGACTCCTCACTGTCAGAAAATTATATGGTCTCCATGTTGTTTTGAAACTTCACAAAACTATTCCTTATGATCGTAATGTCCTCAAAAGAAGAAGGAAACATCATGTGGCCCCTGTAATCTGTGCAAATACATCATACGTAAAGCGACAATACACCGACTATCCGCTTCTCTCTATAATGAAATAAATAAGTAAGTAAATATTTACCTTATGCCATATTTCGAATGTAAGAATTCGCTAAAGGGCTGGTTGGAAACTAAAAGTTATGATGAGATTGAAGCTCTCTTACAAACGGCTATCTAAGTGAAACTGAATGTATTGAAGTAGGTATTTATAAAGTCGCCGACAAATTATTTTTAACTTTATCTGTTTCACACACAAAAACGCCTCAAGCATACATCACACCACACCAAACACATACACATACACACATATACAGACTGCACCAAACACACACACCATTTGCTTTCATAAACACACACATACACCGCACATATTTTAAACACCCATCCACATCTATAATTTATGTTACTTAACCTTTTGTCTCATTAAATATGAAATTGTAATTCTCAATGACATATACACTTCTACAATTTTGTTGTACTAGTTAAGAGGAGCAGAGTCTCCTAGCACAGGTATTGTTGATACTAAAAAGGAGACTGACGTCTCTATACATCATCTATATATCATATACTGTAGAAGATGTATTGTACTAGCTGCTGAATAAAATTTTTTTCATTTTTTCTGTGCCCTGAGATTTCACACGTGTTAACGTTTGCGTTTTTCCGTGATGAAAAGTAACTTACATTTTGATCTGAATTAGAGCACTTGTCAAAAAATATGGTCTACTTTTGTAATTAATTTATGACGATGAAAGACTCATCAAATTCAGCTTACTCATTTTGAAGATTAGCCTGGACAAACAGACAGAAAACAAGAATTAAAAAAACTGGTCTTTGAGTTTTGGTAATATGTAAATAACCATATGGGAGCTTTTAAGAATAAACCATTGTTTCAACATTGCAAACAATTAAATTATATTTATTTGTACATTGTACATACGTACATGTAAAAGGCCTTATTCGCGGTGCAATCTAACCAGAAATTTGTTGCTGCAATGTGTTGCAAGGTAAGAAATTTCACTGTCAATAGGCAGGTTTCAGGTTGCATGCAACTTGCGCCCACTACAAACTAATTGCTATAATAAGTTGCAACATGTATAGTGCGATTGCATGCAATTTGGGCTCAGTAACAACCGTGCTGTTCATGGAATAGTACCTATACAAACTACTTATCTATTTCACCGTTGGTGCCACAAAAATGAACAGCAAAGATTAATGTATGGACAAAATCTTTAGAAGTGTACAAAGATTCACTACATTTACACAAAAAAAAAACCCCAAAATCTTTTTTCTTTCTCTTAGGTGATTCAATTGATGCAGCAAAGGAAATTATAAGACTCGCTTTTTGAAATTTAGACAACATTGGTTCATTGGTGCCATTATTACACTTAGGTAGGCGTGTGTACATGTTGTAGCGCTTGTTTGTAGAATGAAATTGCGAAAAGTTGCAAATGCAACTGCGACTGCAACAAATTGCTAGTCAGATTGCACAGTGACTAAAGCCTTTAATAGATAGCAGTCACAGTTTTTATAGACAACTAATGACTACCCGCCCTGGCTTAGCACAGGGTCGAATTAATTATTTCATTTCTATGAATTGGAAACTGTCCAATCTATTCTAAATCTTAAAGTCGTGTGTTGAACATAATCATTTGGTTGATATTCAAATCTGTAAGTTGCACACTGAGTCATATTGAGTGAGATTGATATTGCATTAATCTAAAAGTTCTAGCCTAGAAGTTGTTTATATTTTTTAACAAATAGGAGTCAGGAACTTTCTAGAAATTAATAAGATGGTAAGGTAGGTATATAAAAGGCAATGAGGCCTTGTATTTGCTGTTAGTTTAGTTAATTGATTGATTGATAAGATTCTTTTATTAAATTTTACCCTCAAAATGGCAAGAACATTCTAACCAACAAATGTATAGATTTTGTCAACTGGTGTAAAACTGAGTTTCTTAAAATATTTACTATAGTTATCATAATTTTTTTATCTACTTTCAATCATTAACTAAAATTAAAACAATTAATGAAAACTATAAGTAAGTATATACTTATTTTAAGACAAAGGATAGTATTTTTTATTATGATATACAATACTATGTGTAATTTTATATGATATACATGATATTTCACATGATATACATAATGCAAATAGTAAAATATAATATTCTACACTTAGTTTTATCAATATTAAAGAAAGATCTCTGACTACCCTGTTAGGGATACAGCGTGAAGATATGTATGTATGGATAATAATTGTTATATGTTTTTGTAGAACGGTTATAGAGCTCTGTGTTGTAATGTTTTTATTTGATTTTTTTAGTTATGTCGCCATGTAAACACAATGGATTTGCAAAACTCAACAAGTGGAACATACAAAATGGATAATGGAGTGTATAATTATTTAGGGAGTATAAATGTAACAAAATTCAGTGCTGATGGAAGTTCATTGACTTATTTTAATGGCCCGTCGTAAGTGTGAACTATTTGCACATCATACATACAAATTATATTGTATATGCTCTTTTGTTATCTTGTAAGTGATATTAACATTATCTTCACCTTGTGATAGAACATAAAATTTTCTATGTCTGTCTGGCAATTTTATCAGAAAACATTTGTTTTAATAGACTGCTTTATATTTGATGTTCATTGCTTTAAATACCTTGAATTTATTGGTTATTCTTAGTCATAACCTGTTTAGTGTTTTGCATAATTATAAAAGTAGTTCTGTTTACATTACCTGTTACACATCTTGCTATGATTTATCAGATGTACATTTCAAAATGGTCAGTATTACATTACTTTTTTTTATTTCAGAAATAAATAAAGTATTGCTTTCATAAAATATAAGCAGTTGTGGATAAAATAAATAAAATAATTGCTTTGGTTTAAAGATAAAAAGAGAGCCTTTTCAGTTTAAGAATGTTTACTTTGATGAAGCATTTTCTTTAAATAAAATAATATATTTTTACAAAATGCATAGACATTGTATTACAGCTTCCAATGTTTAGTTATTAATAAATCTCATAAGAAAACTATAAATAATATTCCTACCTGATAAAGATAATATAAATATGCCAATATTATCTTTTTATTACTGCTATAATGTCTAAAAAATAAATAAACCTAATTAACCATGAGAACATCCATATTAGTATAGTATATTATCTGTTATCTTTACACAGTTAAATCGAAAGACTAATTCTGATGAAATCTGATATGTAGGTAGCTTGAACTCTGGGGAAGGACATAGGCTAGTTGCAGGCAGCAGCTAGTTAATATGGTATACAATTATAGAAGTATTGGTTAAGTCATCTATTCTCATTATCTTTTCTATCCCCTTTCTGTCCCCTTTTGATTTGTATTTAGAATTAGAATATTGATAAAAACAATGTTATTATAGTTTCTTATTTTAAAATCTATAGGGAGCTTATCTTAAGGGGATCTTAGCGCCAATTTATATTATTTTCATATTTGTAGATGTTCATAATTAAGTTACAATCTCTCACATCTCGACCTCCTTCCTTAGGTAATTTATTGATGGCTCCTAATGCTTTTTCATATTGTTGTAATTATTATCTAGCAGAGTTGTGCATTATTGACGTAAATTACATCAGTTCCTATCTTTGCCTAATCTTATCATACTGTTAATTTTTCAGATCAACTACTGTACTTCTTATTTGTGCTCAAACAGAGAATAAACTTGAAGTGTACGATTTGGAAGAACCAAAAGCTATTGTAAGTGGATTCCCATAATTTTTTTATAATTTTATACAACATACATATCTTCATTCTGTATCCCAAAAGGGGTAATCAGAAAAGACGGAACGCCAAGCTTCGCCTTACATACTTCTCTCGACTCGTCGAATCTCATCATTCTCACACATTCTCGCCTAGGTATGCGGGTGCTTTTAACATTATCGTCAGCTAACACTCTGGCTATTTGATCTTCGTAAGTCAGCATTGGTCTTCTTTGACTTCTGCTACCACTCACTTTCGTTCTGTAGATTTTCTTCATTAGTCTTTCATCATTCGGTTTCCATGTGCCCAAACCATCTAAGCATTCCTTTCTTCATTTTTACAATAACACCGTCGTGCAATCCTGTCATACTGCATATCTCTTCATTGCTTATTTTGTCCCCAAGGGTGACACCGCACATATTTCCGCATTTCTACTGCATTTGTCTTGCTTTCATTTCATATTGGGCATATCTAGGCCTCACTACCGTAGAATAAAGTTAGCACCAACACCGCCTTTGTGGATGGCCATTTTGGCTGAGTTAGATATACAGGCCCACTAATGCGGCCAGAGCACTTATTACCCGTCTCTCCACATCCAACTCACATTTTCCATCTATAGAAAATGCTCTCCCCAGATACACAATTTCATTCACTTGTTATAGACATTTTCCATGTACCCATGTCTCACATTGTTCAACATGTTCACATTCATATTTCAATCCTTTCACTTATAACCTCTTTCTACATTCCTCTTTCATGCATGTGACTAGTGTCTGCAACTCTGCTTCTGATGGTACTATAAGTACAGCATCGTCATCGTACAAAAGGCAGTTTACCACTATACCATCACATATACCACTCATACTACCTTTTAATGTCTAGAGGCAACTGTCCAAATACAGCACGATTAGCCAGGCGGACATTACACAGCCCTTTCTGACACTTGAACATACATCGAACCAGTGCGACATGTCACCATCTATCATTACACAGGCTCTGTGGCCTCGATATAATGACCTCGCAGCCTACAGTAAGGGGCAATAATAGGCAATTACTTTTTTGTTTAACACCAACAACATGAGTATCACATTTGATACTCATTGTCATACATTCCATCTCATTAGATGGAATACACAGGGTATGGTTTCTGTATATGGCACGTCATCATAAATCCATTATGGCAAATGTTCCATAACAGGAAATAACTTTTTTTTAAACACGAACAATATAGATATCAAATGAAATGGGATACGCAGAGAAAGGTTTCTGTATACGTGATGTCATCCTAAATCCAATATGGCGGATGTTCCATTACAGAAAATAACTTTTTTGTTCGACACCAACAAAATGGGTATATAATCAAATGGAATACGCAGGGGAAGGTTTCTGTATATGTAACGTCATCATAAATCCAATATAGCTGATGTTCCATAACAGGAAATATTTTTTTTGTTTAACACCTACAATATGGGTATCGAATGAAATGGGATACGCAGGGGAAGGTTTCTGTATATGTGACGTCATCATACATCCAATATGGCGGATGTTGCATAATAGGAAATATTTTTTTGTTGAACACCAACAGTATGGGTTTCAAATGAAATTAAATACGCAGGAGAAGGTTTCTGTATATTTGACGTCATCATAAATTCAATGTGACGTATGCTCCGCGATAAAGAGTAACTTTTTTCAAGACCTACTCCATTTATAGTATCTCGGATAACTCGGAGAGATCACGGAAAAAAATTCCACGCGGACGAAGCCACGGGTACAGCTAGTACTAAAGATATACGAGACAATTAAAATTTAAAACGCCCTCCCAAGGGCATCCATAACCTTTTTTTTAAATGAACTAAAGAAGTAAATGCTTTTTCTAGATTCACGAAAACGCAGAACACTGACCTATGATCAGAAACTTCCCCACGTGCGAGCGAGAAAATTTGATCCATATAGCCCTTACCGTTTCTAAAATCTATAATTTAATCTGTGTATTAAAGCTTTTTTAAGAGACTGACCTGTTAGTGTATAGGTTAGGACTTCAGTGTTCCAGGCCTTGGTCTCAACTTGGATTTCCAGTCACATAGATAGATTTAGAAAACAAACAATAATTCTACAACAATTTCTAAGTTGTCTTGAAGACTTGGTGTTAGTGGGTGCTGCTCTAGTTCGTTGTTTAGTACCTATAGTACAAGACTAGTGCTTAGTTTGGAATTACGTATTAGTTGTGGTTTTATATTTCTTAATATAAAAATTATGAAATATTTCTTTAGACAAAACAGGTGTAATATATTTAACCAGAAAGGACTACTCTTTGTCCAGAATTATTAATGGTATTACATTCTTTAATACATACATACAGGAATAAAACATATTATTGTAACGCCTGTTTAATTTATTCTTTTTTTGGTACGTGGGTAATTTAGTGCGTGAATTGAAGTTGTAATGGAGAAGTCTTAAAAAGGCGTCGGTCGCTTTGTGAAAAGAAAAAGGGAAAGTTTTTGGAATATTGGTTGTAAATCTCAATTACCTTTTTTGTTTTAAGATAAAAGAAATTCTACCGTGTCGTGTTTACATGTTATGTTGTGTTCGCCGACTGGAATTGGTATTTAATTGGTTTGTATTATATTGTTGCTATATAATTCTCGAATTGGTAGGCAAAGAGATTAGGAAGGTGGTAAGTGGATCTATCTTTCGTTTTGTGGCTTTACGGCGCCGGAAGCCACCTCCGACTTCCACCACATTGAAGACTAACGGACATTAAAAGTATTTAGCCTCTCTTATTTATACAATTAGTTTATTAGTGCTGCACAATTTGTTTATTAGTGCCGCGTACCGCGGTCGATGTCGCCGCAGTTCCCGGCACGTTTGTTACCCTGCCGAAATTATAAAGAGCCCAGTACGCGCAGTGGTCGTGCTTGGAGCTGTACCGCACATACATACCGTCGCTGCGCCTGCAAAAACCGACAAACAAAAAAATACAACTTTACAGGAGGAACAAAAAACAATTTTTCGCTTAAACTGTTTGATTTTTATAAAAATAGAGCTTGTCATAAAATTTTCAAACAGTTAATGAAACATATACGTATGTTAGTTGTTTTATAGTAACAGTAGATTTCACAAAATTTTTTTTTCAGTACAAAACATTAGATAGCTCCTTTTTTGGTCACAAAACAGCCATGTATTTTTATTTCACATAGTGCAAATTTACTCCGTTATAATGTATACAATAACAGCCCCAAAATACACATAGCGGCTTTATCAAATAAAGTTAAGAATTTTTTTTATAAGGATAACACATTTTGAACTGAAACAATTTTAATTTAAAATACAATATAGATTGATTCGACGCAAACGTTACATATTTAATGGCATATGACTGGAAAAAACAAAATATCTTTGCAAGGAAATTCTTGCCAAAATATAAAATTTATAAAAAAATTAACAGAATGAAATACAAGGTTTGTGAATTCTATCAATCTTTCTTAGTTATAAATGAAAATCTGAAATAGGAAAAAATTCTGTAAATCCATTTTGAGCGCTGTGGCAGCAACGCCCGAGATGTAGCTTATTATAGCGTAGTTATAATAAGTATCCCCTTAATTTCGTCCGATTTTTTTCTAGTTTTGTTACATAATTTCGTCGATATTATTTGCTTCTTAGCGTAAATATTGAAATTTTTTGTGCTTCTGAAATCTTAATCTTTCATTGTACCAATATGCATACACAAAGTGCATTTTAGTGTACGATTTTAAAGCATCATCGACAGAATATGTTCTGGATGACTAAGTACGAAAATTATTGTGAGAAGGGACTTTAATCTATTTTCATCGAATCTTTATGGAAGAAAGGTTAAGTGAGATACCCGAACTTCCATCTTTCCATGACTTCAAAATCCTGAACCCGTATTCCAGAACAATACTTAAGTGTGTATCTTTGACTGAGCACAGTTAGAAAGAGATTCCGCTACATGTAATGAATAGTGACACTTCCTTCTAACTGTTCTCAAGCAGAGATTCGCACTTGAGTATTGCTCTGGAATACGGACCTTAGAGCCGTGTAAACTAGTCGCATGATCAGCAAACCCAATAAAAAAAGACGTCTTCATGTAAAAAGCTGCTAAAAGGCTTCCACGATCTTAGTTTTATTCAGTCTTCCGTGGATAAACTACACTTAATACCATTATTACGCTAATTTTTTTTTTCCTCCAACAGTTCTGTAGTTTTACACCTTTTACTGACATTTTTCAGTTGAACAATAGCAATGATATAGTCTTGTGATAATAAATATCCTTCTTCGTTTCCCATGTTGACAGTGACCGAAAGTATCGAAAAAATCTTCACGAGCTTGGGTTTTAGTGGCACCACACAGAAAAGAGGTACTAGATTGCAAAGGTAAGGTCTATTGCTTTTTAGGATCTTTTGTTTTTCTAGAACATCTTACGATGACTGTTCGATCTTTGCCATAACATGGTTGGTGGGTAATTCGAAATATCTCCACTGACTTTGAGTGACATGTCTGTCAACGAAAAAAAGATATTCGCCACGCGCTTTATGCGAGGACGGACGTTCCGCCTTGCTACTACGCTGCAAATATCAAAAACAAGCATCGTCAGCCGTGCTGATCTTATTGTGCTTAACAATTCATTAATTTGGAGTGAAAGTAAATACCACATTTAGCTCGTCTCCGTGTTGTGCCGTGCACAATAAGAAGGTTAGTTTCCCGTTGGAGACTACGTGGAGCTTAAGGTTAGTGGAGATTCTTGCTCACCGGCTTTTGGCAACGGATCGACCTACTTCTCGCACTCATAACAAATACAGTCCACTTTCGAATAACAATTCTTATATGTATACATCCAACAATGACAGTAGGTGTTTTGTAAAGCTTTCCGTGCAATCGTGATTTATAATTAGTTTTCGGTGGTCTTTCAGTGACTGGGCACTTTCCGAATGTACTTATTACCAAGTTTCTTAGTTAGGTATTTTTTCAAAAAATTGAATTCCAGGTTTAAGTAACAAAATCGTGGAAGAGAGAGATTCATTGGTAGACTGGGTTACTTCCATAGAGATAAGCAATAAATCAAAATAAAGATCAATTTATTGCTTTACTTTGTTAACGCCTGTAACTCCTGTGAATCCTGTAACTGCATTACAAAACACCTAGTGTTATTGCAAGATGTTCCAGAAAATTAAAAGATCCTAAAAGGCAATAGACCCTAGCAATTATGGGTCTTTTCCTTTATCTAGTAGTTCTTTTCCGAATGGTGCCACTAAAAACCAAGCTCGTGAAGGCATTTGCCGATACTTTCGGTCACTGTCATCATGGGAAATGAAGAAGGCTGATATCATTGTCAAGTGAGAAATGTCAGTAAAAGGTGTAAAACTAATGTATTAACAATACTAATGTAAATACATTACTTACATCTAAATAGACGTTGAAATGTAGATTCTGTGTAGGGAGGGACATCTGCCAGGCTGCCGATGAGCTGACACGCCGTTCTTCAGGAAGGCCATTCAGCCCTATTAGTTCAAGGTTCTTTTGTATCATAAGTATTGAAAATAACTTGCAAGTATCGTTTAGCTCTATGTCTTCACGAACGGTAATTTGGCACTTGACAAACTAAAACTAGGTTATTTTCTGTGTTGAATGAAATTAATTTGCTTTGTGTTTTTAACGACTGAAGTGTTAGTAAGAATAGTCAAAGGAGGAGAAATAGGGTATGGTGTGAAAAGGAAAGAAGTGTTCTGTCCTCTCCTGCGCATTCGTGACACTGCCACAGCTGTGGCTGTCTCGAGAAGACAAATAGTTAGTTACCTACAATCCTACAAAATACCTCTTTAGCTACGGATCGCTGGAGGGAATGGATGTGTAAGAGGGGAATGTAACGATGTTTACAGACCGTTACGAATGAGTTAAAAAGTATAAAAGAAATAGGAAGTAGAATCTTGTTTTGTTTATTAATCTTTACTTTAACTTTACTTGTATGTAAAAGCGAAAAGCGACAATTTTATAATTTATTACCACAGTTTAATTAATTACTGTATTACTTTATTAACTCAGATATTGCTTTGCGCATCATAATTCCATTCTATTTGTTCTAAAACAGGTTCACTACACCACATTCCACCATAGTTTAAGCCTAATATTCAATACGTGTTCAACTTCTCGACGAAGCATGCTCAGGAGCATTCAGATTGTCAGTTGTTATGAACCAAGACTTGGTTTTGCTTCTCAACGAAGCATCCTCTGGACTATTCAGACCGGCACGCTTATTACGTAACTTGCAGACAGCATGCGACAGCCAATATCGCGCGATATCTGCTGTCAAAAAGAGAATTTGTGTAATGTAATTTGTATAGTGGTGCTAAATCTACCGCGAAAAGTGCATTTTACGGCCATAGAATAATAGATACGCAATCGTCATACATGAAACATTACACAAATTTTTTATTACAATTAATCACCGCTCGCGCAGTGATCGCGTGGCTGTCGCTGTCTGCATATTTCTAGGTAATAACCCCGTCGGTCAACTGATACACACTAATACTAGGATTTACTTCTTAACGAAGAATCAGACAGAAATGTTCAGACTCGGTCAACTGCTAAGCACCAAGACTTTGTTTCGATTTACAACGAAAAATCTTGAAGAAGAGAAGAAAGAAGAACAAGAGACTTGTTGCGTTGAAGTCTTGTTTGCGTGATAGTTGACCCGATTCTATCCAATCCTGATGACATTATATAAATAACATTTAAAGTACATTTTATAACTACTTTATAATTAAAACAAAGAAATTGAACTGTTGGCTAAGAACGTGGTTACGCGTTGAGTTAAAAATCAGCTACTATATGTTTTCTGAGGCGCAAACTGTGCTGTACTGTCATATTATTTAAAATGCGGTATGAGAACGACAATTAGAGTTTATATACGTCTTCATATTATAGAATATTACTAAGCTGTTTTTGATAATTTCGAAAACAGATAAAATAACGCAAAATGGGTTTTTTGGATATACCAGGAGTGGTGAATAATATCAAACTATGCACTAACCTGATTCTCGTCAAAAAATTGTTTGTCGGGTTTTGTAGGCGCAGCGACGATACATATACTGTTACGAGCTGTGGCTAATAAGATGCCGGTTAAGGGTGAAAAGAGATTATTTTCATTCGTACAAACAGATGTAACGAACACTCGAACTTAATTACGGCGGTTCCTAGTCTTCGTAGTCGCCCCTCGAAGTAGGTACTTGCGTAGTAGTCACCGAAGGTATACGCTTCACACGCAAACAACGTTCTCGAATCGCAGAAGTCCTCTATCCAAGGTCGTCGCAGAAGTCGTCGTAGTGGTCTTCGTAATTTATTCTTCTTGATGCCGCCTCAATATATCGCTTTGATCGATAGTCAGAAAACTGACTCACTAGCGGACACGTAGCTCTATTTATTGTCCGATAAAACGAGGGTGGATACTTCTAGAGAAAATGCTAGTGATAATAACGCATAGAAATAAAGAGGGTGGAACATTCTAGTTAATTACGCTCGCTAACAATAATTCGACATTGTTTTCGACGTCGTCTGTGCAGTCAACTTCTCCACGTATATATGTCACGTCATCCCTCTGGAATTTTCGAAATACAACTGTTCGTCTTTCTTTATTTTACTTATACTATTCGATAGTAGACCTTAAACCAAGCAATGCGTTTTTAGGTCATAGCCCTGCAAAGCCTAGGTCTCGAGATATAAACACTAAAAGATGCGTGTCTCGTGTCATATAAAAATTGACCTTATAGCTTGGACATAAGGTCCAACTGCAACAATACATACATATCCCCGCACTGTATACCTCATGGGTTAGTTAAAGATAATGGAGTGCCAACCATCACTGTCCTTATATACTAACGAGTATGTATGTATGTATGTTTGTATAACGCGAAACATCGCCTCCTTAAATCTCATCATTCTCCTCACATACTTTGGCCTAAGTATGCGAGTGCTTTTGACATTTCCGTCAGCTAATTATGTCAGCCAGCTAACATGCTGGCTATTTGATCTTCATACAGGAGTGGTCTTCCTTGACTTCTGCTACCACTCACTTTCGCTCTGTAGACGTCTCCGAACCATCTAAGAATTCTATTATTCATTTTTAACACTGTCGTCCAACTTTGTCGTAATGCGTATCTCTATATCTTGTCGACGAAGGTGACGCCGCTCGTATTGGTACCGCACCGCACACTAACAGATCGAATTTCCTCCGTATTTATCTTAAATTATGGTTACATAGGGTCAGGGTGCATAAGCTTTCTGGTTAATAGGCTACAGGCTAGTTCACTATTCCTAGACGACCTAATTATAATGTAGGTTTAATAATTCTGAACAAAATTGCACAGAAATAATGATAAATGTAAGAGGGGTTATTCATTTTTAAATACAAGAAACGAGAACAGAGTGGGGCGACGTTCCGTCTCTGTCGCTCCTAGCGCTGGGCAATGACAGCAAGCTTAAGATGTTATAGCTCTGCAACGCCATCTCCCTCTAGCATATCCCCACTCTGTTCTCGCTACTGAAGTTTAAAACCTAATAACTTCTGTGTTTCTTAAAGAATTTTGAGGTAGTTTTATTTGCATTTCAAAATTTTTATTTATTTTATTAAGTATATTGTTTTAAAATATACCAATTTTAAGAGCAGTCAATTAACATATTCTGTTACACATTGTAAGCACACACTATACATAATGTTAAATTTAATTTCTTTATATTATTTATACTTTCTGATACGAAAAAAATATTTTTTCGTACTAGAAAATGAAAATTAGTCACATGTTCAATTTTTGATGCACAAGTTTAATCTATATACAATTTAATAATATGTTTAATATTGAAATAGCTTGTTATTGGTGTAATGTACAAAGTCATTTATATTTACTATTATTTTCTATAATTCATTTCAGGTGTTAGCATTTTATTCTCAAGATGCATGTTTGAAGCAGATTGAGGATTTAACTGGTCGATCTCTGGGATCCACTTTGTTGATAGTTTTCTTCTCCTTTGTTATATTTTACCTTGTTTTGGGAATTTGCACTAAGAAATTCTTGATGGGAGCAACAGGAATTGAAGTTATACCAAATTTGAGTTTTTGGTCGGATCTACCTAATCTAGTTAAAGTAAGTATTATGTTAAAGTGATTGTGGAATGATTGCGAAGTTATTGTAATTGTCGTAACTAACCTATGCTAATGCTTAATTCTATGATATCGTGTGATATATAAAATATAAATTCGATATTAATGAAAAAGTTTAAAGATTTTTTTTCTCAAAGTTCAAATTTTTCTACGCATTATAGTAATCTTATGTCTACGAAAGATTCGATTAATATGTACGAATGGTTCCCATTATATTATACACTAGAGACCCGCCCCGGCTTCGCTCGGGCGGAATCTAAGTATTATACGATACATACGTACTATACGTATACGAAAATCAAAACACGTACAAACAGACAGACAGAAATAGTGACTGTTTTATATACTTATTTCCATTTTAAAGAATATTTTAAAAAATGTCATCAAAATTTATTAAGCCGTTTAGGAGGAGAAGAATTAGGAATTAGTACACATTTCATATACAAAGATAGTGTCTATGTCCAGAGCATTAATGTTAACAAAATTTCACTGATACCACTTTCACAGTAAGTTGCTAATGCAAAAGCATAGCTTGTACTATTTACTTGGGTCCTATTTCATGACCGACTTTTACAACCCTAATGAAACAACAAGTATCGTTGACAATAAATAATGAATTATAAATAACAAATAATACTAGCAAACATACTAGTAAATATAGTTTTACTAATTAAGAAAATAACACTGTATAAATAGAATTACTATTTTACGAGAGAGTGTAGTATGAATATTATTTCTCCTTAGGTCTTAATTGAATAAATCAAATTATATTATAGCCTAGTACCAAAATTGGAGCCTACAACAAAAAAATGTATCAGCACAATTATGAAATCACTTTAATATCGTTCTGTTTCAGGATGGATGGATGTTCGCGATTAGTGGTTTCAAGTTGCCCGCTCGCGGCCCCGGCCCTGGCGCATCTCCCGACCCTAACAGCTACGACAGCATATAACACCAGCCGGAGGACGATCTCTCGGAAGGTCAGCTCATACTCCTTGAGTAGTCCGAGAGAATATCTCGCTGCCATACTCATCTTAGTGGCTGCAGTGTTTATGCTCCATCAGCTCTGTAGTAAAAATGCATCCTTGTTGCTGTTAAAATGTTGCCTAAAAATCTGAATTGTTATATTTAATTGGCACATTCGTGATATTGTGTAAAAAACTGCTGGTCGAAACATGCACACAATTTTGGCTTTGTGATTTGTAATCTCACCCACTTATTTGAATGAATGGCATTATAAGTTTAATTTGTAAATTAGTTGCACGTATAAATGGAACAATTCTATTGGCATTAGTGATTTCAATTAGAAATTAATCTGAAGTTATAATTATTAATTGTTCAAAAATCTATGATGATTTTCGGTCTTGAATGTACGTATTAAGGCTAAGGCTTGTTCCAATGACATATTTATTGAAGTAAATTATATTCTGAAATATTTCATTAGAATGTTTTTGTAATTGTTATTTTATTTATGCATCTAGATGATTATGGCAGCGTTAAAAAATGACGACTGATAAATTATTCTGATATCATGAAGAATTATCACGAGTAGATAATTAAATTTCGTAGCTTTTCACTTTTTAATATATTATATATAATTTATATAATAGATGGGCAGTTTTAACACTGAACAATCAATTCTGGTTCTTCAGTATTGTGCTTAAATTTATGATAGTTTTACATATATGCATTGGCAGTGTGCAAGGGGAGAGAGCTATGATGGTTCAATAATACAAGCTCACAAGTTGATCGGTTTGAGGCATCAATTTGTTGCAGCCCGTATGGAAACTGATACTTTCCTCAAAATCGAAAGGAGCGGAAAGGAGATAATGATGTGTAATTTTTTTTTTTACAATAGAAAGCTAATATGTACTATTGACAATACTAAATTTAAACTCAGCGTGTGAATGCATCAAATCTGCCGATGTATATTTGTATTGGACTGTATTCGAGAAACAAGTTAGTAATGTAATATTGCATAATGATTTTTATAATAATATAGTAATTTTAATTAATCCTCAGTGCAATACCAAAAAAGTTGTAACATATGTCTTATCAATATAAAATATATCATATAGTGTAGATCAAAGAATATAGGAGTAAAAAAAGCGATAAACTAAATTTCTTAACATTATTCATTTTATTTTGAAATTATTAACGATAATAATCATTATACACCTATAAATATTAGCAAATAGTTTAATATAAAATGTACCAAAAACATTAATTTCTTGTAAAATTAATTTGTGAAGAACTTATCTCGAGTTAGTGCGCTGTCCAATTGCTAGTCGTTGATGAAGTCCAGGGTCCAAAAATATTCTTACAAAGATCTAATTTCTGTTTTCGGTTCATTAATTTATGTCTGAATTACTGTGTTATATCATATCCTAATCGGTATTTAAATAAGATAATAGGAGGGTCTGTGAAATACAGAAAATCCTACGGACACACAGTTCGAATTCTATAAGATAAAATTTATTGAAAGAAATGTAAAAAGAACATTTTACAAAGCCTGACTAGAAATATGTATCTCAATGTTATGAGGATATTCATGATCACTTGCTAATTTCATACATATTCACCTGGCAACATTGGTGTATACAATTACATTAGAAAAAAGCATCTTTTTGTTTCCACAATATGGCCGGCCTTCTGCGTATATCTTCTCAGCCTATAATTACGCTTTAAAATGAGATAAATAACGCCAAACATAAGACAAACAAATTCAACAATCATTATAAGAAAACGACCTCATGAAGGGTGCAAACCACTTTTGTTCCTTTTTTTCAATCGGCAAAGGTAGTGGCGGTAGTCCCCAATTATACATATTTTTGACAATAAATAGTTTAGTTAGTTGACAGTGTACATTACATTACGGAGTCTTCAAAAGCATTTTGTAATAATATACACATGCGAACATTACGTATTTGCGATTTCAAAATCATTCAATTAAACCTAGTTACAAGGTACTTTTGAGCGTCAAATCCATTGTAAGTTTGGAAAAACCTTCATTGAGTAGAACTGGCAGCAAGAAACTCGGGTAATTTCTGTAGAAGCACCTTAATTCAAACAATGTTATTTTAATAAAGAGTATTTTCAATCGTGCCAATGATGTATTGTTGTTAATATTGTTATTACGTGATGAATATTTGTATATCAACTTAATATGATGGGGCTTTGTGTATAACTTTAATGTTTCTTGCCAAAATATATATCCTCGAATATGAAAGTGATATTATAGATACGTTACATATATCCGAAACACTTTTAAAATTGAGACCTGATTCCCGCCAAAACACTTTTCTAAATTTATTAGTTGTAGCAAATGTTAATTTTTAGTTGTAATTATACAATATTTATTTTCTAAAAGCTTTTGAAATTAAAACTTACAAATACTTTATATGTATGTACTATGTAATAACATTTTCGTGCTATAAATAAATACATAAATAACAAATTGCAGGATAAAACAATATTAAGTAATAGATATCACAAAAAAATAACCATTTATTCGATTATGCCTTGTTAAAGATGTAATGTTAAAAAAAATATTAATCTGCGACCCGTTTTTATTGTTGATTTTCTTAGAGATAAGTATACATATAGGGTTTTGCTAAAAGTAACAACGGATGTGTATAGATTCGTAATTTTTCAATATACCATATTACTGAATTAATTGTGACCAGCAGTTTCACACATATTCGATATTTTTCCGTGATAAAAAGTAGCCTAGATAGATTCTGTAAAGTTTTCTGCCTGCTAATAATAGTCCCGTTAGAATTGGTGCAACCATTTCGGAGATTAACCCTGACAAACAAACAGACAGAAAACAATTTGAAAAACGCGTGTTTATGTGGTCTGTAATGTGCATTGCCATACTGTGTACTTAAAAAGTTAGTCAATGGTAACGTGAAAATAACTTTACGAGCATGAGAAAAAACCAAGGTAATACTAAATACCTAATAAAAACATATGCCTACACGATTTGCAATATTTCTATGTCAATACCAACATCAAACATGATAGGTATTTGGAAGTTAATTTTATTTAATTAATAAAAAAATATGGCGGTATTGTAACTGTAAATGTAGTCTGTACGTTTGTGAAGGCATCACAGAAAACTTCCTTAATTAAAAAACACAAATTAAAAAAGGTAGTTTCTAACAATCTGACTGAATCGCATAATCGGATTCACGGTTTCAAAATTACCACCGCGCCAACTGCAACGGGCCAGTCTATTATTAGAAATATTTTCGTTTTATGGTTTTTGTGTCGCAATTAAACCAATCCAAAATAATAAGAGTATTTTTCAGCGTTTGGATTATATTTTTAATGTTTTGATAGTGAAATATTTGCAATAAAATGCAATTGATCTATATTTTGTATAAAACTGTTGGTAATACTATAAAGATATAGCGTATCAAATGTGACATAGTGCAGAGTGGTCACTAACGAAACGTTGTATGGGTTAGTAGTAATCTGACGCGAAGAACCGTAAGAGATAGAGAATAGTTGAGAAAAATTATGCAATTAAGATTTGTTCTTACAGTAAAAACGTGGGTCGACTACAGTTAAGTGTAGTACAGTTATGATACAGTCGGACTGTCTAAACATATCATAAACATATCACAGACCTGTAAGTCTATGTACATTGAATAATGTTATAATCTAAACAAACGTGTCATAATCTAGTGGGGCACGAGTCAAGTGATACGCAAATTTTGAAAGTATCGATACTGGTTCGATCCCAGATATCGCATAAAAAGTATCATTCCGATGAAAGGATCGAATCAAAAGTATCGATGCTACGTTGGTATCGAGTACCGTTTTCAAAATGGTTTTAACACAATAGTGATTTTTTTGTTGATTGTATGTTTTATATTATAAACACATGCAGCATAAACAAATGTATCGATACTTGACCTGAGTAGTATTGACATGTTTAAAAAAATATTTGATTAAATTAAACATTTTAGGCTTTTTTGATTCCAAATATACATATTTACACCTTAAAAGACCAATTTTAAGATTTCAGATTGCTATGTTCAGACGTATTCCAAAAAAATATCGAGTATATTAATGTCAAAGTATCGATATCTAGTATAGAATTGAAATAAAATTATCGAGTGCGGAAATATTTTGTATCGTAACGAAAGTATCGATACTACTCAGATATCAAATAATAACAATAATAGTAGGTATAATTATAATATTAGAAAGTGAAAAGGCGGACAGTTGCGGACGTGGTCGCCGTATAAGTAACATTTTACCAAAGTATGGGTAGTCGTAGGTGTCCCCATAAACAGTGTTGGGCAAAATGTAATTGTAAAAACAATTACAATTAAAATTTTGTAATTGTAAAATGTAATTGTAAAATGTAATTGTACAAACATTTTGTAGGCAAACCATTACAATTACAATTACAAATTTTAATTGTAATTGTTTTTGCAATTACATTTTGCCCAACACTGCCCATAAAGATCGTTTAGGGTTTACGGGTCTGTGATAAATAATAAACTTAATTTGGACTGTATTTTGGTAGGCGCTTTATTTATTATCCTCACAGTAATACTATAATATAGTCTTATGAAAGAATCTTAAAAACTGGGAACATGAATAAACTTACAATATGGACATTTTCAAGGCAATAGTGGACAGTCACATTCTGGGCAAACATGTACGATTTTAGGTTTTGTCTGTTTTGTTTTTCACAGAAAGACCTAAATGTAACTAAGTTGGCGAAACGTTAGATAAACATTAGGGGAAATTGACCACTCTGGTACTCTGGTATGATAAAATTAACTAGAGAAGGTACTTACAACTTACCATTGTAGTATAAGATGTTGGACTGGATTGTCTCGTTGAATAACATAATATGCACAAGTAATATATATGAACGTGGGTTCACGGATAGTTATCTTTCCCTTTCATTCACTTAAGTGATGTAAGAAAAATCCTTTTAACATTAACACCTTTATTATAATATTCTTCTACATGTTCTGTATTTGTAATTATAGTTAAGTACATATGTTATTAATTATCATTTTGTCTTGGGCGTATCGGGGTACGACGACGATACAGCGTACGACACAGCGTGGATACGACGCACCCCATAGAGATTTTAATATTAAAATAAGTACATACAAACCTAATTGTTGCCAATTTATCAACACGGCGTTTTTTAAACCTTCGTCTACGGCAGAATATTTGCTATAAAATACTATAATACGCTGAATACGCCCATGACACTACTGTAGTTGTTTTGTTTTTTAAGGTGTGAATATTCAGTAAAAATATGCCTTATATGTAGTCTAGCTTGATAAACATATTTAACGATATTATGCCATATACTAATAAAATTAATACTATTCACAATCAGCGCACTGGTTTTTCTATCAGCATTATTCTTTAAGTATTTTTTTGTAATTTATTACTTGTATTGACAATATTGTTGTATAAAAGATACAGATTACTTTGCGGAAATCCATTCGATGTGATGAATTTGGTTTGATGTGATCTTGACCTCTGGATGTATGATTTCGGGAATATCCTGAGGATGCTTCGTTAAGAGCAAAGATTTATATATATAAATTGAGGTAGACATTTACGACGGTACTTTAAGTACTTTAAGTAACGTAATTTCTTTCGCGATCCCCAAACTAAAACATGGACAATATTACCTAATAACATTTACGTAAATATAATTAGAAAACAATATATATATATGAGGACAACAAGAGTAAAAGAGTAATTTAAGCTTTTTTCTAATTTAAAGCAACACTACATAAGACCGTATGAACAATTAACTCCTATTTAACGGTACAGAAATTGGTGCGTAGGACGCGTCTATCTCGGTTTACATAGAAGTCTGGTTAAGAAGCGATTAGAATTTCGGGCGGAGGGTAGCTAAAAATTACAAGAATTCATAAGGAATAAAGGAATATTGATTTGTACATTTATGATATGTATTGTTCCATTTGCTAATATATGTCGTGATTACATATTATTTTTATTTGCTAAAGTGTATGGAACTACTCGTAGTCTTTACTGTATACAAAATTAGAGACGTAAGAAATTATTGTAAAATGCCACAAAATAAGAATAAAACACAACATAATAATTGCATAATAACAGGTATAATAACAATATTTTGTATCTAAAATTTTGAAACTATAATTAAGTGTTTTTTAAGATTAATAAACATTTTATTGCTCATAAATGTTTTATTTAGAAATATTCCGAATCGCCATTGATATTAATGAAGCGAACGGAGTATATATAAGATAAAAATGTTCATAGTAGTATTAAAATCATACAATACAAATAATTATTCTATGTGGAGCACTTGTTATACTCGTATTTATTGAATATTCAAGCCCATCTGGAAAAAGAAAAAAAAACTTAAACCAACAGGTGCTATAAATTAATTAAATATAGTCACGTTACAACCGTTAACACGAGTGGACCCACATTTGCAGATTTGCTATGTTCTGCCTATATTCTATAGCGATGTCGATACAAATTAATACTTTAAATAAAAAACTTGGTTTAATAAAATATTTTTTGCAATGGGTTGGTAGTACATAGCTATATTGTGCAATCAGCGGACATTAGTTGAGTGGTTTTAAATAAGAAGTCAGAAGAGTCAGAAATTGCATCACTCAATGGTGTACAATATTTCCAATCTGCGGACAATATTCTCCCAAACTATATGGAGAGAGCCTAGATGCGGTGAAAAGGTGATCTCTAAATCACTGTATAGAATCAGCCTTTTCTCGCCTATCACAGTCATGAAAATTCAAACTTTTATTAAAGCCATTTTATTATAATTACCTACATGAAATTATTTCCTTTACATTTAAGTTATATTGGTATCCAATTAAAAAAATAGCAAGTCACATGAAGTCCATCAGACTTGCCATGTCTGTTGAATTTTTTCTTATGATCTTTTATTTATAAAATTTATATGCACTCTAAGTACCAAAAGTTTAAGTACCAAAACAAATAAATGCTAATTTCATATGCTTGTTTAATTCTAACGTTTGAAAGAACGGAATGTTGTGGTGTTTAAAGCATCCAATAATTTTTTTTTAACAAAAGATCGAAAAGTCGTCAAAAACGGGATAGCTCTACCTACACCTTTTCACTTTATTTTTGCTATTATCAGGATTTTATTTAGCAGTTGATAGTTGACACTCTTATCAAAGGGTCCGAAATGTAAGAAAATGTATTTATTTTCACACAATGGACGACCTTCCGTATGCCAACCTACCTTTGTGCATTTAAATATATGCTAATATAATTAAAAAGTTAGTAGGTAATGTTAGAAGAGTATAGGTATATTATAGTTCGCTTAAAGAAACATCTTACCTTTGCAGCATTTTCGATTAAACATTTGTATAGATGTCCTGACCTATCGCATCCCTTGTCACCGTCACTTACGGATTCTTCATTAACTGAAAATATAAGTACACATTTTTAAATAAGTGGCAAACTATATTATGAACTCCCGGCTTTTAAATAGATACCTTTTTTGCATGTGTCAAAGAGGTCACGAGACTTCTTTAATACATCTTTGTCGTTCATGTGCTGTTTTTCAGCCATCGCATGAGCGTTCTCCACGTCAAACATGCCTTTACTGTCTAGCTGAAATTTTATGTAAAAATCATAGTAGGTATAGAAAATAATGTTGTAATGCGTAAGTAGTTACGTATATACGTAATTATGATTTGCCCACAGAAAAATGTATTAAAGGTCAATATTACTCCTAGTTGGCTTCTTAGGTAGGTAAGTCCAATCTTATATACGTTTTTACTGCATTTGACGTTTTTTGTGCATAAAAACTAACCAATAATAATAATAAGGCAAAAAAAATCAAGTAATCAGGGTTTCACCTACCCAATTAGCTTTCCTGTAGACACATGCCAAAAAACATTTAACGTTTGGATTATCTGGCAATACATGTTTGGTCAATCCTTGTATGTCGTCTGGTGTTATAGAATAGTCTTTACTACATTGCATGCCTAACTCCATGAACCATGCTTTGACATCTGCTTCAGTATTTGCCTTAACAAAAGTTTATTTTATAGAATAAAAATGGGAAAACACAGTCAAATGTTTCAAGGAAATTGTTACATGTTTTATCGAACATCAAATTATTTTCTTATTTGTTATTTAGATAGATACTAGTCATAATCCAGCAGAGAGATTTGTAGCGTCAGCATTGTCGCTTCTATTTTTATAATAACGTTTGATTTATTTTATCAAAATAAAATAAGAAGTACTTTTAGTCATAAAAAATTAAACCTTAGTAATTGTATGTAGTTGTGTGATAATAATATGACACCTGATGGCTTTCGATAGTTAATTTAATTGTGTGTAGGTAACACAGACTACGGCGGCAAAATAGTGGCGTGGCAATAAGATAGCGGATGGCGCCACTGAGTATGTTTATAGTAGTCGGTAAATGACAATGCCCAGATTCGCTACCACTGGTCCCAGCGTAACCACTCTATTTAAAAAACATATTTCAACTTCCTTAAGCTAGCGCAAGCAATAACCAAATAAAAAGTATTTTTAGTAACTAGACATTCATTATCAATGACTAATTAGTTTCCTTGGTCATTGTTCATTATGGCTGAACAAGGCTGTAGACATTGACGTTTCTGTTCTTTATAGTACGTTTTTTTTTATTTCATGTAAGTGGTATGCAGGTCCTACTAGACCTGTATCACTGCGACCAAAATTTATCTATTGTGATCGCCTTATAGTACGTTATGTGCAGAATTGTGATAAAAAATGACCGTACCCTAGAATTTAATAGCGCTACATTTACTAAACTATTACTGAAAAACTCTAAAAATGAAATTAATTCTTTCGTGAATGAAATAATTAACAGAAAATAGCAAATCAATGACGCTGTCAGAGTTTGACTTATGAATTAATATTATGACACATTTAACGTCCTTGACTTTGACATTCCGGATTTTTATTATGTCACACACACCACCTACATACATATTTGCTTGTGGAAGAACGTGCGAACTTGTTTTTCTGGCGATTTCATTAGATTGCATGTAAATAACAGCCCCTGCTGTGTTTCTGGGCGCTTTGTTTGTCTATATGATTACTATTGGCAGTATTCCACTTCGACTTTTGGTCGCTTTGGAAAATCTCGCGAAGCGCGAGCTACTTTTTGGTAGGCGCTTTTATTTTATTTTTTGTAATATCTTTAGATTCGCTAGCTATTACGCTTTAATTACTATACTATTTCGAAGTGCTCCTAATATCTCATACAATAAAATAAATATTAATACTGGGCATGCAAATTTGTGGATGGGGCAAAGTTCCATAGTTTTTGGGCATTGTCATTTACCAACATTTTATATCTATCTATTAGCTCCAACAGACACTATAGTTAGGTAATGTCTGTGGGTATAGTTAATACATTTTTTATTTGTATGTATTTTTGGAGTAAACAAATCGATCTGTTGATTGATTGTGAATTATTGCTTAAAATCTTATTATGAGATTGTTTTCAAGTTAGGTTGTCATATTGTTTCGTTGTGGTTTGTTCAAGGGTCGATCTCTGTGGTTGATCCGTTTTTATAAACAAACTAGGCCCTAGGTTCTCAATGTGGGCGATAACACCCTCTTGTGGGCGTTAACACCCCCTTGTGGGTGTTTGAGACATTCAGGGGGCCAGCAGAAGACCCAGAGATAATTAGGGGGCGTTAAATGGCACAGAAGGGGCGTGGACAGCTTAAAAAAATATAGTCTAAAAAGACAAAAAAAAAACTCGCTAATCAGGTACAAAAATAAAGTAAACTTTAATATTGGTTAGTTTTTGTTATTGTATGTTGTATTGTAATAATTTTTATCACGTGTGCAAAAATTTACATATTTCGGTAATTCGGGAAGTGGATGAACATTGAACTGAAAGATTTCATTACATTCAGATCTACATTAAATTGTATGATACGAAAATTTTAATTTTTCATTTTTAATAAAAATTTCCATGTCTTCCGATTTCAAGTGAAATGTCTCATATATAAATACAGGTGAAATAAAGAAAAGCCTGTTAATTAAAATTGCAAAAAAATATGTTCGTAGCAATTAAGTTATAACAAGTTTTTGTTAAATACCACGATTTTTGCAATTCTGCAAGAATCGACAGTATTATCTGTGCTTGTTCTAACTTGCTCTATATCCTCAGGGCATTCGGGAGTCAGCGTGTGAACATACATGCGACAACAAGACTGAGTTCCGCAGCCCCCGACCCGAACTCTGCTCCCGCGTCGCCTTTGCCCCCGCGTGGCGCCCGCGCTTTACTGTCGCTTTTTACTTCCGCGCCGGGTGTTATAAACGAGTCACTCCATGTTTGTCTTATTCCTGTTAATGCGTGTTATATGCCATTATCGCGCACAATTGATAACAAGGTTTTAAAAGTTGATCTTTTACTCACGTATCCGTGAAAAAAAAAAAAAAAGACCGTGGATTATATTAAATACGGATTCATCGAAAATCCCACAAATCCATTATCGCCAATGTGTTTTATTTGTCAAAAAAACATTTTCAAATGAAGCGACGAAGCCTTAAAAGGCTTCAATGATATTGAACCCTAAAGGGTATTGAACCCTAAAGTTGCAAGGGTGAATGAGGGGAACCCTAAAGGGTTCAATATCATTTTAATAAAATACACCCGGATAAGAAAGACAAAAATGTGACCTATTTTCTAGACATAGAAGTAGGTACAAAATTCAGCCAATTATATCAAAACTTTCTTCATCAGCTTCTAAGCAAGACGATGACGGACTTCGAGCTTCGTACAGTATCTCATTATTGATTGCTAAAACAGTCAGACCACATACTATTGGGGAAGATTTAATTTTAGCAGCAGTAAAAGAAGTAATAACCGCTGTGCTTCATAAACCAGCTGCAGATATTATCCGAAAAATTCCTCTAAGCAATAGTTCTTTGCAAAAATGAAAAGATGAGATGGCTGCAAATATTGAAGAATCATCGTGCAATCATCTGCAGTTGTTAATTTTCAATTCAGCTGGATGAGTCCCCTGTACCAACCAATGAAGAATTATTGTCATACGTGTGGTTCATCAAAGATGAGAAAATATGTTAAGAACTATTGTTTGTTACAAATTTGGAAACGGATACAAAAGTAGAATCCATATTTAATACACTGGTAAAGTTTTGTGACGAAAAGGATTGCTTCAATAATATTTTGTCAGTTGCTACGGATGGCGCACCGGCTATGACAGGACGTCACAAAGGTTTCATAGCGTGCTTAAAAAATAAAGTTCTCAAATAATAGCGTTGCTGCCAAAAAGTAGCAAGCTGCTATTATACAAAAGAAATATCGGTAGGCGGGAATTTAATAACTTCCCAAATTTATCAGTATTATAATTCAAGAACGACGACTTGCTTGTTTACTGTCGACACTTAGAAAACCTCTGCAGTCATTTTAAGGAACGATTCCAAGATATTTTAAACATGGTCCTACTAGACTGGGCTTTAGATCCTTTTTCAAATGTCAACACAGCCGGATCATCCCAGTTAGAAGAAGAACTAATAGAACTGACAAATTGAGGAATTAAAAGTCAAATTTAAAAATGGCTACGAAAATTTGTGGCTACAGAAGCCGATTTCGCTACTGTACCTAGGACTATGGTCGATTGTTCAACGATTTCTGATAGCATTTCCATCGTCCTATTTAGCTAACGTAGATTTAGTGCTGTAGCAACATTGGTACAGCAAAAGATAAATCGACTCCATGACACTGAACGCGGCGACTTACGATTGTTTTTAAGTAAAATCGAGACTGATAATAACAAACTCCTTAAAATGCATCAAATTCAACCTTCTCATTAGACAAGTTATAAATTTTTATGTCTTTTGAATGTTAATAAGAATACTTCTCAATGTAACTAAGTATTTGTTTTTATTGTTCTCATTGAAACATTCTTCAGAAATACGATTGGGGTCATATTCTATCATACGGCTATATAATATCACACGTTTAAACATAACTATGGCAATAGCTGTTTCAGATTCACGACAGATGGTAAGTTAAAAAAAAATTGGGGAGGGCTTTAGAAAAAAAAAATCTCAAAGTGGGCGGCAGCATAAGGTTGAGAACCTATGGGCCTAGGCGCATGGCAATTTTGCGGGAGGTAACATAGTGAAACAATGAAAAAAAAATTGCAATTATTATTTAATCCCTTAAACTAGGTAGAATCGTGATTTGTTATACGTTTTGTAATTAGTCGATTAAAAATCTCAAACTCGAGTCCATTTGACGAATTTATACACACATCAAAAGTGTCTAGGGATCAAGTACATTTTTAACTATAAAAAATTATCCAATTAATATTTATCAAATCTAGTCTTCCAGACTGGCTTTACTTTCCTATGTTTAAGCTAACAACTTATCCCTATATTTTGTAAAAATTAAGAAAAATTACAATTTTTGCAAATTGTGGGAAATTAACCTAAGTTAATGTCGTCAATTAAATGGCAAAAAAGGCAAAAATAAGAATTTTTTAAAATTTTATTGTAAAGATAAAAAAATTAATAATCTTGTGTTTCCACCATTGACACAGATTACACGATCACAGCGATTAGGCATGCTTAAAATCAGTTCATCAAAATCACTTTGAGGAATAATAATATAATAATAATAATACTCGGACATTTCACACAGCGCCATCTAGTCCCAAAGTAAGCTGCATAGCGCTTGTGTTATGGGTACTAGACAACTGATATACTACTTATATACTTTTCTTTTGTAAATATATACATATTATACATAAACACCCAGTCTCGGGGCGGGAATCGAACCCGCAACCCCCGTTTTACTTTCTGACGCGCTAAACCGTTGCGCCATCCGCCCACATGCTTTCTAACAATTCAAAAAGTTGTTGTGGATGCCGTGCATACGCACGGCATCCATACTCGGCAGAACTCTTCTTTGAAGCATATCCCATGCGTGCTCAATTGGGTTGAGGTCTGGCGATTGAGCAGGCCACGGCAGAACGTTGATGCGAGCGTCGGAAAGAGCACGTGTTACGACTCTAGCCGTGTGTGGACGTGCATTGTCGTGCATTAGTCGAAACGAATCAGCCAATTGGCTTCGCAGAGGGATGATCACGTCTGAAACAATACTCTCCGCATAAATCTGAGCATTGAGGTTGCCCCTGATCCAAATGAGATCGGTTCTTCCACCGATCCAAATACCGGCCCAAACCATTATTGTTCCCCCTCCATATGAATGAACTTCCTGACAAAATTTCAAACGTTCTTGACGTCCAGAGGTCCTCCAAACTCGAGTACGTCTTGTATCCGGCCTCATACCGAAACGAGATTCATCGGAAAAGCAAACACAACGCCAGTCTTCTTCCTCCCAATTTCTGTGTTCGCGAGCCCATTGTAAACGCAGCTATAGGCAACTCTCAGCGGCCTACAGGAACGCAGTCTCACTTCACGTAAATGATTTCGGATGGTTTGGTCGCTTATCAGCAAGCCTAATGAGCTGTGGAGCCTCGTAGCCAACATCATGGCGGTCATAGTACGATTCCGTCGAGCAATATTTTGGATATACCGGTCCTGTCTGCGAGTGGTGATGCGAGATCGTCCTCTATGTCGCTCGGCCACGCTGTCCGTGATACGATAGCGTGTCCAGATACGGCTTATGGCGCTCTGTGTAGTGCCAAGAGCGACAGCCACAGCCTGGAACCAGCTTGCAACATTCCGACGGCTCTTATGATCTCTTCTTGTGTCAAATGATGTCGTCGCTCCATATCGATGCGATTTTTTTCAGTTTCGATGAAGAAATTGTAATGGTTTTGTAAAAACGCTATTACACACTTTTATAGGAATCCTGATAAACAGTTCATTTTCTATTTTTAATCAAAATTTAAAGAAAATTCTTTATTCAAATAGTGAAAATCACTAAAAAGAATTAATAACGATCCAAAAAAGCTAAAATAATAATCTTCAATTGCGGCGATACTCCAAAACGTACTTGATCCCTAGACACTCTTGATGAGTGTATTACCATTTTGAGATTTAGATATCATTTTTTCGGTTATAAGTATTTAGCTTTGTGTAACAAAAATTACATCAACATAACTGAGCCTCGGTGAGGTATACCTGAGTTTGTGAGGCATAGTCTTAGTAAAATTTTATTTCTGTTAGAATAATTTCTAACAGAAATGTGAAATTAATGTAATCATTGATATCTCATCACATACGTGATATTGCTGGATTGAAATAATTAAAATTAATCAAATATTTGATTAAAAATGACATTACTGTCGTAGAACTGTGTCTTATTTTGTGGCGACATTTTTTTTTCAAGGGGCACTATTCAAGCCGTTTGCTTAGGACGTCGAGTTTGCTTCAACCGGTGCACACGTCCAACGTTCATACGGGCAGTTTAAAAAAGTTTATTTTTAATGTTTTCATATAAAATATAAAATAATACATAACATATAACTTACGTAACATGTTCCAACGAAAGTAAAATAAAGCAGCAATAAAGGAAACATTTTCAATGGTAAATATCAAACGAAACTGAAAATATCGTAAATTACCAGTGTTTTTATACAATATTCGCACTAATACTTTTAAATATGGGTATAATTATATTCCTTAATTACCAACATTATATAATGCACGTACATAAAAACATTAAAATGAACACTAACCATTAATCTGAGTTTATCGATTTAATGATAAAAATATCTGTACACTACAAAAGCAAATAGGGCTGAATTCCGGTAGGATTTTTCATTGTCTGGCTGTTTTGCTAATATTGTAATATTCAAAGCATTATTAAATAATGTATGCAAATAAGATCGATGTTAATCCTATCCTACTTCCTACTAATAGTGTAAATGTGAAAGTTTGTGAGGATGGATGGACGTTTGTTACTCTTTCAAGCAAAACCACTCAATAGATTTTAATGAAACTTAATAATAATATAGTTCATACATCAGAATAACACATGGGCTATAATTTATAAAGATATTGTATGTTTTTGAATTTCGCGTGAACGAAGTCGCGGGCAAAAGCTAGTAAGAAATACATTTCTACTATTATTCTACATTAGTCTTGCCCCGCCGTTTCACACGCGATAAATTTGAAATTATTCGGGCTAAAAATTAGCCTAGATTATTATCAGAAAAGTCTGAAAGATAAAACCTACCATCAAAAGTCCCGTCAGAATTAGTTCAGCCAGTTTGGAGATTAGTCCAGACGAAATAGGTGTAGTCTAACAAAAATTAAAGAAACAAGAAAAAGCATTTAATTCGAAAACACAGATGCTTGTATTTTATTTATTATGATAATAAGGACATGATGTAGAATATTAGACAGGTAAGTACATGATTTTACGCCATTTTCCATTCGGGGTGGACACAGTATCAAGACGCAATAAATTCACACCTGGCAAAGCCAAAAATGGCAAAGTGGGAGTAATGGAACGTGGGAGTAATGAACGTTATGGAACGTTGCTTTAGTTCGTCGCCTGAACTAGTTTCTGTAATATGCTCTATCCCTTGACAGATATTTACAGTTAGCGTGAGATCGTTTCAAACAGTAGATTTGACGTTCAAAAACACCTGGTAATCGGGTTTACTTGAGTAACTGATTTGACTATGAAGATAACCAGTTGGTACGTTCCGGGTTATTCATTTTCTCTCAGATCATCATTTAAGTTCATTTTTTAAGTACCTTCATCTGTATAAATAACTATGTATGTATTGTATTCGTCTACATCATTAGTCACGATTCGATGATCTTCAAAGGTCAGCATTTGGTCAATGTAAAGCGAGTCATGGGGAAGTAGTACCAATTTGTCATTACCGTTCAAAAATAGCAAATTATCTTCTATTACGATTAGATAGCACCTTTTCTACAGGTTTTATTATTTATTAATATACCTATAAGTATTATTTTTATTTTCATAGTATAATAATTTCATAATTAACGATTTTTTCGAACAAGGTTTTAGTATTCAGATTAGCAAATAGCAATCCTCTGTATCATGTACGTTATTAAAACTTACGTTAATAGATAACTCATCTATGAGATGAACCGATATTAGTAAATAAATACAACTACATAGGTACTCGAAATTTTTGATTTGGTAACTACCTACTTGGTAAAGAATAAAAGTACCCATACCGAATTAAAAAAAAATCAACTGAAATTCTTAAAAAACAGTTGAGGTTGTGGAGGTGTAGGTATACATTTCTTTTTTTTGGTCATCAAGTCAACCTAACGTTGCGTCGAGTAGAGAGGAGGGAAACGATGCAGCAGAGAAGACTTGAGAGATGTCTTTTTGTCGTCTTCGACTTTGATGATGCGATTTTGATGTATGTAGGGAAAGGCAGGGTAAGGTGGGTAAGGGAGGTAAGATAGAGAATAGTTTTTAAATACACAGACCACCTACCGCGGGACACGTAGCTAGACGAATTTCTAAGCAAACTCTTTTGTCAGAAGGAATGAGACGTAAGCGGTAGCAAAGAGATTATCCATGTCGATATAGTTTATACTTTGTATCGATTAGTCATAGGTACAATAATTATTTTCATGAGTTTCTTTTTAAAAAAGAATCATAATATGTATAATATGTGGGAGATTGTTTATTATTAACCGACTTCAAAAAAAGGAGCCGGCGAGGCGCCTGAGGGACTGTTAGTGTGCCTAGTGTTCCGCGTGGCAGTTTTCAATGTGGCTTAAGGCCCGCGTGTGTGCGTGTAGAGCTACGTGATCGATCTTCTAAACGTGAGGTTCTACGGGTGTCGCGGGGGACGTCCTCGCCTCCGCCGGTGGGGGCGGTGCGGTCCTAGTATGTAAGTTGGCATGTTCGAGTTCGAACGTGTAATGTCGTCGTCACTGTCGCCTAACACATGTCTAGGCCTTGTATAGCGTTTGCGGACGCTGAGCTTGGGGGTGTACGATGACGCCCTGACCACTAGGGGGTTTGGGTGTCAAGAGGAACGGTGAAAGAAGTGTTGGGACGCCTCTTTTAGATATTGAGTTATCAAGAGCAATTCTAGATCGTAGTACAGATCTACGTTGCGCACGTAAGGAGGGGCACCGGTGGTCCTGCGCATGAATCGCTTTTGAATTACTCGGAGGGAGTTGACATGATTGGGCGCAGCGTGAGCGAATACTACGCTGGCGTACGTCATGATAGGCCTGACACACGTCTTGTATAAAGTAACTTTATGTCTGAGGGACATTTTACTTTTTGCGCAAATGAGCATATTGAGACGGCCGCGGTCGCGGACCGTTTTGATGTGGCGGCCGAAGGTTATGGCACTGTCAAGGGTGACTCCTAGGTATTTGACTTTCCTAGTCCTGGGGATATCCTGACCGAAAAGTGTGATAGTACGGAGAGTGTTAGCGTGGCGAAGCGACTGGTCGTCGTACTTCTCGAGAAATACACGGCGGCGCTTTTCTCGGGGTTGACCTCGATTCTCCAAAGTCGAAACCACTCGCCTAGGCTCGTGACCGCGACTTGGAGGAGTTCAGAGACTAAGGCGACTACGGTTTGTTGTGAAAAGTGCGGTATGCGATCCGCGAATAGGGAGAGTTCTACACCGGGGGTTTTGGGGACGTCGTTCGTGTAGACGCACCCATTCCCAAAGTGGGCGATAACACCCCCCTGTGGGCGCTGCAGGCCTAAAGGGGGGCGGTAAGAGACCCAGAAAAAAAATGGGGGCGTTATGTAGAGGCCTGGGGGGTGATTTGTAATTTCATTTAGCTAGGAGGCATCTTAGACAACGACTGCATGAGCTCTCGACTCAGTAGACAAAATAAGTTTGGGAACCTAGAGGTGTAGAGTGTAGAGCGAGTAGAGAGTGGGCGATAAAACAGAGCCAATGACTTCCCGGTCGTTAGGCGGCTATATTTATGTCTAGAGAGCGCTCCAACTCCCGAGCAACAAAACCCTTACCCTTAGAGTGAACCTGAGTGTATGACACTAACTTTATTTAGGAATATAGGCAACCTTTACCTAAGTGACATTCAAAAGCTTGACAAATAACCAAAATTTTTTTCAATGCTGTACTATATTGGATATTATTTAGAGTTATTTGTTAATATTTCATATTTTCGTGTATATCAGCCTTTCCCAAAGTGGGCGATAACGCCCCCTTGTGGGCGCTGCAGGCCTAAAGGGGGGCCGGTAAGAGACCCAGAAAAAAAATGGGGGCGTTGTGTAGAGGCCTGGGGGGTGATTTGTAATTTCATTTAGCTAGGAGGCATCTTAGACAACGACTGCATGAGCTCTCGGCTCTCAACTACAACTTGTGAACATCAACTAATATTAATTAAAAGATTGCTCAAACTCGGTTCGATATTTCTCTCCGCGTAGTTCATATATCTGTCCTGTTTTATTGAATATACAAAATAAAAATCATGTCAATCGGTCGTTCCGTTTCGAAATGAAAGTAGACACAAACAAACAAATAAAAAGGCAACAGACACACTTTCGCATTTTAATAGTTATTAGTACTCCCAGATAGGTAATTTTCGTAGATAATAGACCGCGGGCAATCATGTTTTAACAAGTTTTTGTTAAATAACCCGAATTGTGCATTCCTGTATCAATCGGCCGGTTCATAGAATACTTGTTCTGACTTGTTGAGTACGATTGAGCGTCGAATGAGATAAACGAGTTTATGCATGTTTGTTTTATTCCTGTCGGTGCGTGCTGCTTATGCAATCCTATATAAACAACGTAATATTTATTTCATTTTCATTTGCGGTTTCGCGCGCAATAGATGAGCAGTACTTAAGTTCAACACTTACTTACGTATTTCTCAAAACAAAACAATGTCGGAAGTAAAAAAGAAGAGACGGCAATACTGCGGGGAATATATTAAATTCAGATTCAATGAAAATCCGACAAACCCATCGTCGCCTTTGTGTCTTCTATGTCTAAAAACACTTTCGAATGAAGCAATGAAACCTTCAAGAGTGCAAGATCATTTGAATAAAATGCATCCAGATAAGAAAGACAAGAATGTAGCATATTTTCAAGACCTAGAGAAGAAGCATAATACTCAGCCAAGTGTAGCAAAACTATTTTCGGCGGCTGCTAGCAAGATGACGACGGACTTCGAGCTTCGTACAATATCTCTTTGTTAATTGCTCAAAAAGGCAAACCACATAACATCGGAGAAGAGTTAATTTTGCCAGCAATAAAGGAAGTAATAACTACTGTGGTTCATAAACCATCCGCAGATATTATCCGAAAAATTCCTTTGAGTAATAATTCTGTGCAAAGACGAATTGATGAAATGGCTGAAAACATTGAAGGATCATTGTGTAATCACCTGAGGACAAGTAAATTCTCAATTCAGCTAGATGACTCCACTTTACCAACTAATGAAGCATTGTTGCTGTCTTACGTAGGGTTTATTAAAGATGAGAAAATATGTGAAGAACTATTCTTTGCTAGAAATTTAGAGACCGATACAAAAGGCGAAACCATATTCAATACATTGGAAAAGTTTTGTGATGAGAAAGAGATTCCCTTGAAAAATATTATATCAGTTGCTACGGATGGCGCTCCAGCTATGACAGGGTGCCATAAAGGCTTCATAGCGTACTTAAAAAATAAAATTCCAGATGTCCTTGCTGTATATTGCGTTATTCATAGACAACATTTGGTTGCTAGAAACATAAGTGAACCACTATTTCAATCACTGCAATATGTCATCAAAGCGGTCAATAAAATCCGCAACAGCTCTTTAAATGATAGATTATTTCATCAGCTTTGTGTTACTAATGACGAGGATTTCAACCGTTTGTTGTTTCATACTGAAGTTCGTTGGTTATCAAGAGGAAATTGTCTGACTCGATTTTACAACCTGTTTGACTCTGTTATAGAGTTCTTGGAAACTAAAGATACAGAATTGCACAACAAGCTCATTACATCAAAGAATAATATAGCTTACATGACAGACCTGTATAAATTGTTCAACGACATGAATCTCCAACTGCAAGGCGATGAACTAAATTTAATTAAAACAAAAAACGTCGTTGCTGCTTTCGCAGCCAAACTGCTTCTACACAAAAAGAATATGGACAGACGTGAGTTTCACAATTTTCCGAATTTATCAGTATCATGCAGTAACGACGAATTGTTTGCCTACTGCTAACATTTGGAAAACCTCCACATTGACTTCACCGAACTATACCAAGACATTTTGAACTTGGAAATACCAGACTGGGTGTTGGATCCGTTTTCAAATATCTACACAGCAATGTCACCTCAGCTGGAAGAAGAACTTATAGAATTGACAACAAACGAGGAAATAAAAATCAAGTTCAAAAATGGTTACCAAGAATTTTGGCTACAAAAACCGATCCCGCAATTGTACCCTGGATTGTGGTCAATCGTTCAGCGATTCTTGATAGCATTCCCATCGTCATATTTGTGTGAACGTGGATTTAGTGCTGTGGCAACACTGCTTACTAAAAAGAGAAATCGTTTGCATGTTACCAAACGTGGCGACTTGTGACTGTTCTTGAGTAAATTGGATCCTGATATCAACAAACTTATTAAACAGCATCAGATTCATCCTTCACATTAGTTTTTATATAAGGATCGATTATATTTGTTTTATTTTGAATAAAAGATACTCTGTTTGAATACTATAAAGTTGCGTTTCAATAATTATTCTCATTGGCAGGTGTAGCCCGTAAGAGTTAACTTGAGACCTGAGCGCCGTTGTGTATTACCTACTGCGCTCTGGTTTCAAGTTAACTCTTGCGGGTTATAGTAAAAGTCTCGTTTGGAATTAATGTTTAATCTCCGCTAATATAGCTCACAATAATTAATTTAATTTGAAGTTAGTGGTTTTTCAGTAGGTGAAAAAATGGGGGCGCTAAAATATAATTTATTCTCAAAGTGGGCAGTAGACAAAATAAGTTTGGGAACCCCTGGTGTATATAATGGAAAAGCAGTGTTATTAGAGTGCTAACACGTCGGACGGTGAAAATTTAACGAAATTTTGATTAGTTTATTGAATCAAAAATGAAAAAAATAGAGGAGTTTTAACCAAACATGTCCTTAATTATAAATAATGTCTTCAGCAATTTAATACGATTTTATACTTAGGCACAACCTAAATGAATACATAGAGTAAACATTGCAAATAAATAAACTTCGTTACAGTTGGACTTTGACCATTTGAATGTAATAACGTAACAAATACTGTAAAATACGTACAAATGCCGGCTGGAATAGAGGCTGACCTGTTAGTGAGCTTTTACAACGAATTTCAAATAAAAAAACTAAATATTGAAAGTATATCTACATACTTTCAGTACTTATAATAGGGGAGCCCACGTTGCTAAATCGGGATTTACTCGAGCGTCATAGAGACCTATTGGGTTGCGAAGCTTAGATGATAAAAAGAAAAAAATGTTATATAATGTATACCTTTTCATCGGTGGTGGGAGCGGCTAAAGATTTTCAAAAATGTAAAAAAAAAACTGTTGCATGGACATACTCGAGCGCGTCAGATATTGGTAAAATCCATGTCCTACCTACGTATTTTCAATAATGTATGTATGTTAATCTGATTGCTTGCATGATGGGGGTAGTCGTAAGTAAGGGTTGAAAATGAAAAAAAAAAATTTAATCGAGCGCGTCAGATTTTTTAAGGGGATGTTAAGTGAGCCTAAAAAAAGGTCTCATTCAATAATCTGACGATTTGGATGTGACGCAAACTCGCCGCCATTATTAGAATGTGTAAAAAAATTAGCCATTTTGAAATACTCGAGCGCGTCAGATTAAGATATATATGGTTCATCTTTATGCCCTAGACGTGCTGTCTCATAATAAGACGATTTTCTGGAGGGATTTGCCTAATCTGACAATTAAACAGTTTTATTTTTTTATTTTCTTAAGTCATTGAACTTAATTAATTAAAAAGCTCAGGAAATAGCATGCAAATAAAAAAGTATATATTTTTTTAAGTCATTTATTAACAAAAAGTACATACATATGTTAATATTTACAAACTTACAACTACACATTATCTTAAATAATAAACTTCCTCAAAGATGCCGCTTAGAAAGCTGTCATTGCTCAAGGTACCTAGCAGACTGGCAGCATTGCCTCTTTGAATAGACAAACTGATTCGTTGGCGGAAGAAGCTGCCAGCCCGGCGGTCTCCCGAAGCCTCGACCAGTCTCTTACAAATATCAGAAACCAGTCAATGGGCTTCGGGGCCCCAGGGACCCAAAGTTTCGACTGCAAAGGGCGTAAATATGAAACTCTCAGAGAGAGTCGCATACTTACGCCGCTTCAAGTTCTCGGCAGTGCTGGCCGCGGCACCTGCTGACTTGGAAGTCGCCGGCACATGGGAAACAGCAAGTGTATCGACACAAGTGGCATCCCACACCAGCGATCTTCCAAGTTTCCAAGGAATGAGCGTCAAACCATCCGGTCTCCTGCCGTCTCTGCGCACAATACCTACAGGCTCTAAGACTGCAGGAGCGCCAGCGGCGACAAGAGCCCGTCGAATGACGTCATTCAAGGCAGCATGTCGTGACATGCGGCCCGCACTACGTAAACAGGATAAACCGTGGTGACCTAGTACATCGACGAGATCACCACAGCGGCAACGGTGAAGAAGGTTAGTCCTGGCCCCCAGACGAAGGGATACTATGAGAGAAAGCGTGGTATTGTCGATTAAGGTTCCTAAGTTTTTTGAAGGTATTACCTTCAACCAGTGTCCTGACTCCTTCTCAGAAACAGCTAGGAGGCGAGACCGATCTTTTTCGGTACTACAAGAATCTAAAAGTTGTAAATGAACATTTTTGCATAGAGGCTCATCCCAGTGTTTTTGAGAAAAGGTCGAGGTAGGCAGGTTAGTACTCGGACAAACACTTAACCAAGCATTTCGAGCATCAGTCAAGCACGGCACCTCAACCGATCCTAAGGAAGGGCGAATAACAGATAGAAAAAGGTTTTCCGTGCTGTAGGCTGACGAAAGAAAAGCTGGCAGTGACACACTCGAGATTTTGCGTATGCCCAGGCCTCCATAACAGATGGGAAGCGAGGCCCTGTCGAGACCCTGTCATCAACAAAGGAGCAATTTAATATTTTAGATAATGTATTGTATTGTATGAATTTTTTAAGTATATTTGATATAATTATATTCGATATATTAGATTCGATATTTGACGATATTCTAAAATATTTATACATTTTTGTAATGTTTCTAATGTAAATTTAATTGTTTTTTGCAATGTAGTTTCACCACAAAATACACACTCTTTATTAGTATCACTCATAATAAATATTTATAAACTTTATTTCATATAACTTATATTAAAATCACGAAAAAAGCCAAAACGTTGGAAATACGTTGTAAACAATATCATGCCACGAACGAGCTGTGTGATCAGCTGTCATGGGCGTCATGGCAACAGAAACCAGAGTGGGGACAAAGTGAGAGAGTAATAGATAGAGAAAGAGTGAGAGAGGAATAGAAATGCGGAGAGGGGAATATAGGCATCACGCAGCTGCACGCATTAAACTTTATCGATGATTTTTTATTACTTCGGCTTGTGGAAATCGTCAGATTATATATTTTTCGTAATCCTTGAATGATTTCCTTCAAAATAAAAAAAAAATTAGTCACGCTCGAGAATGTCAAGATGACGTTTTTTTTACAAGTTTGTAGCCCTCCCCCTTCTTTACGTCATTCTCAAATTGTCAGATTAGTGGAATATACACGTTTTAGTATGTAATTAACTCTCACTACCTTAATCTGACGCGCTCGAGAATTTCAGATCAATTTTTTTTTACTAATCTGATCCTTTATCCTTGACGAGCGGCCATATATATGAGGCTCATATTTGGTGGAAGTACTTTACCGGGTAAAAGGTATCCCTCTGTATATTAATCTGCCGCGCTTTAGTAAATCCCAAAATCCCCGCTTGGGCTCCCCTACTATTAGTAACTATATATTTATGAGCTGCTGACGCCTGTTTCGTGACTTATTTATTGAAAGTAAACGGATTTTTACTAACGGTTAAACGTATTATTACAAAAACCACATGAATTTAAATAAGTTTCGTTGTTCTAGGATGTCGACATGGATGGAAACGTAGGATATCTATATATATAAAAGGCAATGTATGTATGTATGTATGTTCCTTATGGACTCCGAAACCACTCGACCGATTTCAATGAAATTTTCAGGGAATCTTCAAATTGGCCTAGCGGGTGTTCCTGTAAAGTTTGGTAGCGATCGGATCAGTAGAATTTTTTTTTTGTTTTTTTTTGCAGTATCAAAATAATTATAAAAACTGTTTAATTTATTTTAACTTGAACTAACGCCCAGTGAAACGGGCCGGGTTTGCTAGTATTGAGATATAATGAAAAGACATGCTTTCGCTAAATTGTGTATTTTGACTGACATAAGAGCCTTATGACAAATCATTGGCACTTGAATTTAGGTATTGGCGCGCTCGGACACTCATGTATGCGTGCGACTTTCGTAGCTTTATTGCAGTGTGAGTAACGAAACGACTTAAGTATAAAATATAATTTTCATACTTTTCCGAATTAAAAGTTTCAACTTTCGTTAATACATTTTTTTCTTTTTAGATAAATACATATAATATTTGTAACTAGCATTAAGTGTTCTCGAGGCGTTAAATGCTAATAAAGGAAATACAATAACATTCCTTAAGACAAATATTTAGTTACATATTATTATGTTTAATATAGGCACTACTTTAAAAGTAAAGATTGAATACAGTTAAGTATTTACCTGTCTAGCACTACTAGTAACCTAGAAACCACTAGTTATATACTCATGATTAGGTATAATTATCCTTTACTAATCAAAACTCAAGTTCACATCTTTTACTAATTAAAAATAGCTTCGCACCGTTTTAATAAAGATGAACGTGATGATATGCACTTTATTAAATAAGTGAGACTCAAGTTCTTCAAACAGAGAGATTCGTATAGAAATTCAATGGCAGTTTCTTAGCCTTGAAGTAATAAACATACTGTGAATGCTGCAGCGATTGAGCAATACAACCGTCAATACGAGCACTCGGGGCGTTTGGATAAAATGGTTCAATAGTTATCTTTCTTTAGAAGAAGCCGCTCCAAGCATCTACGGTCACCCCTGAGATGATCCGAATCCTTGTTAGTTGCAGCTCCTCTTCTCTCTATTCCTGCTGTATTTAGCGGCTTTCGATTTTAGTGGACGTTGCGAAGTAGAAAAGGTCACAGTGACCAGCGCGGCGCGGTTAAGTAGACCGATCGTATAGCGACCGTGTCGGAGGTTGATCATAGACTACTCATAAAAACAAGTAGCAAAATAAAGCAGCGGAAAATGACAGATACTATGACAATTGCGGGTATATATAAATAATTATTTTTGGATATAGGCATTTGGCCGTAACACATACAAATACACATACAATTCTATAAGTATTTATTTTAGAATCACAAAAGCCCAAAATGCCTAATTAAATCATTTTTAAAAAGATCGTCAATGTACAGACATTACGATTTACTGCTGTTTTATAATAAAACTAGCTGTACCCGCGACTTTGTCTACGTGAAAAGCTTTCCCGGATTAGATTACATGTATATACGTACAAAAATTGAATTTGAAAAAAATTTATACATACATACATATCCTCACGTTGTATCCCTAACGGGGTAGTCAGAGAGGTATTAATCGTAATTTCATTACAATTCATTCAGCAGTTTAGCATTTTCCATTCAAAGTAAAATTCTACCCCTTAGAATGTGAAAAGAGGAATGAAAAAGGGGGAAGGGGTGAAAATCTCCATGCCAAATTTCATCATAATCAGTTCAGCGGTTTTACATTTCCCATACAAAGTATTTCAGCCCTTTTTCAGCCCTTTAAAGGTAGACTTTCTAAAAAATAAGTGCACAATCACATGCTCTTACTACGTATCAGTTTTCATCAAGATCGGGAAAGCTGTTCATTAGTTATAAAAGCACATACAGACAGACACATAAACATCGAAGTCGGAATGAAGTCAGTGAGTCATAAAACGACTAGTTATCACAAAAGTTGTCAAAAAAATTTAATTTACGGACAGATGCTAGAGATTAGTGGAATATATGTGGAATTGTAGATAGATGTCTTTGCTATGCTTATGTATGTTTACGGTAAAAAATATAGTATCAACAAAAAGCCACAATAAAAAGAGCTGATTTTAGACCTCAACTTCTAGACGGCGGATCACGATAAAACATACCTAATGTGCAACCTGTCTTTAAATTCTTGCAGTACTTATTGTGAGATGCTTAAGTACATATATTTTGTACATCCAGACAGATAGATAAAAATTAAAAAAAAAAACTGCTTTTGTTTCCATTACAGTTACGCGTACCTCTCGGGTTATTTTTTTATATATCTTTAATTAACATGTGCGGATCAACAAACAGTTTAATTATTTGTATAGTTTTTCAATTTTGGTATAGGAAGCACAGCTTATCTATCTTCCTCTGAATGTCACGTTAAAATCTGTATAGATTGTTTTAATTGTAATAGATATCATTTTGATACCCGGCTTGCAATACTTCTTGTAAGCTAGCATTACTTTAGAACTTTTCTATTTGACTTTACTACTATTAATTATATTTAAAACAATGTTTATATGCCTAAGAAAAAATGCAGAAAATCACAAAGTCACAACAGTCTCATGGAACAGAGAAGTAAACACTGGATCAAAACAACTCAGTCGAGATATACGCGCTATTTCATGTTCTCGCTTGCGATCGCTCGTTATGAAGAGCGCATACTTGTACCGATCCTACCTACAAGCGCTCGCGTAGGTCTGAGATATACGCGTCAACATCGCGTATTTTTTACTGATTTTGTTTTTTCTTATATTTATTACACTGATTAATTTAAAAAAAAAATTCTGTCATATATTGTACATTGATGAAGTTTCGCTTTTTTTATAAGTCAATACTTTTTTTTAACTAAATCGACATTTAATCACGACTATCCTGGAAATAAGCCTCTATAAATATTTTTTTCTGTTAAAAGGAAGAAATTTATGACATTTCCACAACACTAATATTCAATAAGAATATGTACTTGATCTCGACATAATTTTATAATTGTTAGAACTCGTCAAAACAATGTTAATTAGGACGATTAAATTAACGCGTTTAAGGATTTTCCTTGTAAACAGACATCCTAGAATGGTTATTGTAAGATATTATAAAATAAATATGAAAATACGCAACAGCAATATTCAAGAAGAGACATTGATCTATTATAAACTGCCAGCAGAATATTTGCAGAATAAAAATCTTAAGATTTCTGAGAATTAGAGCGTCAAAATATCAATATTTCGCACAAAAATGTGAATGGGCTCTTAACTTATTTATCGACATTCAAAAATACCATAATATTATTATTAAGTAGCAACATCTTCAAAATATTAGTGTTGCCATCCATTAATGATTATGATTACAACAGTTAATCTCGAATATTGATAATAACTAACACAATTAAGTATCTACCACACTTAAAGGAACTAAAAATTATGCAGAAAAATGCATGGTAACCGGTAATTGTCGTAAATATGTATTGTGCATTGTGTTTATTTAAAGCGACAAGCACGACGGCATGGCAGTTAACATGGTAGGTAGTTATCTATTCGTTGCGGAAAAAGACATATCCTACAAATAATCTATGACCTTAAAATGACTCTTGCAAGCCACGAATTGAAGATTTAGATTTTTTAAATTTTTCTTTTAATAAAATTTATTTTTTAACCCTGATACTATACAGTATCAGGCTAACTAGAATATATAACTTTAAGGTAGCAGGCTGTGGATCCAATTAAGGTAGCAGGCTATAAAGCCTGCTACCTTAAAGTCGAATATTTCGAATTCGAAGATAATATAAGTATTATATTATCTTCGAATATATGGGCTACAAAGAGTATAAAGATACCGGCACGCTTATTACGTAACTTGTAGACAGTATGTGACAGCCAATATCGCGCGATATCTGCTGTCAAAACGAGAATTCGTGTAATGTAATTTGTATAGTGGCGCTAAATCTGCCGCGAAAAGTGCATTTTACGGTCATAGAATAATAGATACGCAATCGTCATACATGATATCAATTTTTTATTACAATTAGTCACCGGTCGCGTAGTGATCGCGTGGCTGTCGCTGTCTGCAAATTTTTAGGTAATAAGCCCGCCGATCCAAGTGACACATTTTGTTACAAGCCAATTGTCTGTGGTTAATGTACAGTACATAATATTATTTACTATGGTGCTTCACTTCACTTCAGTCACTTATATCAGTTTTTGTCGAAGCGTCTTAACTAACGTCGGCTGAAAAGGTATTTAAGTAGGTTCATTGTGATGTATACATACATATTGTAAAATCACTAAAATTAAATCGATTTGAATGAACGGGGTATCGATAGAACATTAGAATAGTGATTTATAAACTGGTACAACTGATAGTTATACTAGTTTACTTCTAAGTAACAAAATTATGTAAAAATGAAGGTCAAAGTCAGTGAAATTAATTTGTTCAGGTAAACCTAATTGCAAGGAATTATTGAACGTCAAATCTACTTTAGTTTTGTTCAAAAAGCAAACCTGGACCCTGAAGAACCGACAAAAAACTCAGTCAGGGTGATCCCTGATTGAGTTTTTCTGTAAAATGATTTAAAGATTATGATTTATTTTTACATCATTTTACAATAGTGATGTGTGTTGGGATGTCCAATTTATGTTCCAAGTTTTTGTGTGGTAGAGATATGCTGCATTGCAGCACGAATTGTGCCAGTCGCCCGGTGAAATATCACCCTCTCACAGAATATCGGCGTATCGGCGTGAAATAACAGCATCTATTGCTGTTTCGTTTCGTTTGGCGAGTGTGAAGTGCTGATGGCCTATCTCCCCCTCCCCCTCCTTTCCTTCTTTTTCCGCTTCCCCTAAAGGCCGGCAGCGCACCTGTGATTCCCCGGATGTTGCGGGTGTCCATGGGCGGCGATAATCACTTTCCACCAGGAGACTCGCTTGCTCGTTTGCCCCCTCCTTTATAAAAGAAATTGTGTAGTTATATCTGTTTATATTTTATAACATTTTTTCCACATCCTTTTTTAAAATTTTTGACAAAAACCTTAAGTATAATCTAGTTAATTATTATTATAAAGAAACGTAAATATTTATTTGCATATTCAAATTTGTTTTTAATTTATTTAATAATATTATAATATTGTTCAATAAACTTAGTTTCTTTTCTGGGAATTATGAAACAAAATTTACGAACTCCTGGTATGTATCAAAAATAATAAATATTTTGAGATTCATTACAGAAAATATAAATAGTACCTACCATTGTCTTCCACTAAAACCATTTTTTGATGTGCGTAAAAATTCAACACAGAAATGTACATGACTTTTATTTTGCAAGTCTTGATCATGAACAACTGCTTATATTGTACGCGTAATTGATTAGTGATCGTGACGGTCAATATTTAACACCCAGTTAATAAAATATCATAGAACAAGGTGACCACATAATATTAAAAATTAAGAAAATGTATATATTTATAAAGGAGAATTTACTGTGAAAGGAGAATTTAGTGTAGTGGAATTGAGAAGTTTCTAATTTATTTAAGGTAAAGGATAATTTCTTGTTTTACTGACTGCGACTTGTTAATGTGTTTGACAACAGAAAGCCAATTTGAGAGATATTGATTTATCCACAAACTTCATATATACTGGCGTATAGATGAACATAGAGCTTGTTGACGCACGACGATTTTTAATTTGTCAATGTCACCTATAAAACGAACGATTTCCTTGATTATTGCGATATGTACCTAATATCACAATCACATACAGAACACGTAATAATTATTGAAAAATACAGTACTTCTTTGAAATAAAACAGGAATAACACAAAATAATAAGGTAAGTCAACAGCGTTCTCCACAGCGTGACGACTTGTGACGACCTGTCTTTCAAAAAGGGTTATAATAGCGTCTCGTTTGCTGTCCCTTTTCTACTCGTGCCACTATCATAAAAGATTACATTCTCACTCGCACTTTTCGTACGTCTATACATCAATATGCTAAGTTTATGGATTTATCTATCTTATATTTTTGACAAAGGGAGCATAGGGAGTTTTTGGGATTCTGCTACTCTATGCAGGCAAATCTATTAACGAGATTAGAGTAAGATTAGGGACACCATGTCTCTTAAGCTTTATGTCGTTACTGTCTCAAGGTTACCTCAATTCTGTGATTCAGTAACATTTTCTGGTATTTATAAATTTGCCATTTGGACATTGTCGACTCCTTTGGACATTGTCGATTTCCTGTCTCACAGTTTTCACCTTCAAGTCATTATACATTTATTGTGTTTTGAGGTATATTAAGTACAGCCACAGATTAGATAATAGTTATTACGGTATAGCTCTCAGTATCTTGGTCAAAAATATTTATATATAAAGAGTCACAACATTACTGTTGCCTGCTGTGCTCCATAACTGGATATAAATAGTAAATAAAAGCTTTTTCGTTTGGTATTATGTATTTTATAGATGGTTTTTGAAGTAAAAACTTTATATAATATTTTATATCATATTTTAGGCGCGCCTTGCGCTCTTTCTGAATAGTAAACGAAACCGTACCGTCATATATTTTAAAATTATAATATCATGTAAGTCTTCACTTCTATCGTGTGTTAAGCACACGCTGAATTTTTTTTGGTTAGTCGATTAAGACATTTTTTGCTTAATTTTTCTTAATAGAAATTTATTAGATTACCACATGACTTCGAGTAGCTTAAAAAAATATTGTCAATGGAAAATTCAGGCTTCTAGCTTTATCCACAACGAAGTTACAGGGGCTTGAGGGGGTCGACAATGTACAAATGACTTCGAGAAAAGGATGGTACGGCTGTGCTTTCATTTATTTTTGTTTGATTTTGCTCGACTTGGCGGGGGTACTGCCGTGCCCCCAGATTACATACATTCATGAATATTGATGTACCATAGTTTCGAATTATTAATTTATATGAAGATAAAGTTCTCTGATACAAATAATGTACTATACTTATAATAATTTTAAGTTGTTCTATCTCATAAATGCATGATACTCGTAAGGTGTGTGCACGTCAGTTTTTATAATAAGATACATTTGGTTAATACTTGTTGTTACCATAGCGGGTGAAGTAGTAGGGTATACATTTATATGACACGATAACACATCATTTTCCTTTTTCTATTTGCATCGTATAATCAATACACATTTTATAATGTACGCTTATTAAGCAAAAACGTTAATATAAATACTACAATGCGAATTTTTTTTTCGTGTTCTGAATATTCTCGTGTTCTTTGGACATGGATATACAAAAAGTTCTATCAATTTGTTTTTTTACCATTATAATGGATTTTTTACTCTTCAATTCCAATTATGCAGTGAGTACCTAAATGATAATAGTTATTACGTTGTGCTTTCCGTTTAATGTCGTAATACATTATAGTTGACACATTTTAGATGACAAGGCAACAACTTAAAAATTCCGGAAAGTTGTTAAAGAAGAGTTGCATGCCAAAAAATGATGTGACAGAAGGTACGTAGGTTCAAATATATTTATTAATTTTTGTGCAGAATTTTCGCTTTTTGAATAATATGGACTGCTGTCATTTTAATCTACTTAGTTTATTTTGCCTTTTTTTAAACTGTTAATTAAACATAATTTAAAAATATTTAGTTCCCAGTGCAAAAAAAATTAGGTGTGAGTCTGAAGATTGAGTAACATTCCGAATATGTTAAGAGTTTTACGTATATATAATGTGTATGTGTATATTACTCATTAATTAATTTGTTAAAAATGGTAAAAGTAAACGAAATGACATTAATAATGAGATTAGTTGCTACAAATTTTCAGATCAAGTTGGAGAAATTGAACAGGGAAAATTCATTGAAGCCCGAAATGTAATGTGTTACATTGCTTGTATTTACACGATGTCACAAGTCGTAAGTGCTTCAGTAAATAATTCGTACATACATACATATCTTCATGTTACATCCCTAACGGGGTCAGAGAGGACGGAGCGCGAAACTTCGCGGCCCTTACATACTTCTTTCGTCTCCTCCAATCACAACATTCTATTCATTCTCGTAATAATTTGTAAAATTGTATTTCTGTTTTTTATTTTTAATATTATTCGAGATTGTAATATTTGTAGGTGAAGAATAATAAACTGAATTACGAAGCAGTTCTCAAACAAATAGACGTGATGTTTCCACAAGAGGTGAAAGAGGCAGTGAAAGCTAGCGCTGAAAAATGTAAAGATGTCGGTAAGTACGTGCAAAGATCCTCTAGTTAGAGCCTAATTTGATTTCACTTTTTGATTGGAAAAGTCATATTCCGGTTATGCTGTTGAATTAACTAATTATAACAAACAATTGAAGGACATCAGTATTTAAAACAACTGTTCTCAACTTGTAAACTATTCATTCTAACTCTACCTTTTTCCTTTTTCGTTAATCCAAAATAAAATAAGTGATAATTATAAAGACTATCTACTTAGTTAACGATTAATGATATAATAATGACGAGGGACCCCAATTTTTCTGACCTAAATAAGTAGACTCATTACGCCATTACGTTACATAAAGACTTAGTTAATCTGATGTCATCAGTTGCAATAAAGGAATTAAAATAGAGAAAAATAGAATTAATACATACATGCATGTTTAGTGAAAAAAACATTGTTTAACTTTGGGCTCTACGTTCATAGATTAAACGTGAGATTAATTAGGTTGAACTAGATAGAATTTAGAATTTTCAGTGCTACTACAGAATTGCCCTAAAAAAATAAAGAAAGAATTTGTTAAAGTTGACTGTATACCGCGACGCCGTTTTCCTGTAGATTTTTTTAGTGTGTTCGTGTAGTTATTTAGTATTATTACGTCTTAACACATATTTTGTTAAAATTTCAAAGGAGTTTTTCCTGCAGAATTAAGCATTTTATTGATATATAAATTTCAACATTTCGTTAAATTTTACATCGTAAAAACTTGAATAGTACATAAGCTCGCCATTGTTGAAAACGTTGACTTCGCCGCTTAGATATATTTGCAACAAATGGATGAGAAATACTAGAACTTCACTTTTTTATTTTTAGAGTAAGTACGTTTACCTAAAAAAAACGAAATATCATTACATTATAATTGTACCCGGCGCATAAACGTCACATTGACGTCACGACGAAAGGGTTTTATGTTTTGGTTTTACTGCTAATAAATAATTTGCGGGTTTCACATATATAATTTTGGTATCGATAGTAAGATAACAAATTCTAGCTTATGCTGACATGATTAAATTTACCTATTTCTATAATATTTGTAGAAAAATCAGACTAGGTATCCTAATTTTAAAAAAAATTTTTGGAGCCTACCTGCTGAGAAAAATAAGTTTCTGTGTTCAAAGAAATTTCTGTTAACGGTTTGAAATCTCTACTTTATCTAGCTTGAAATCAATATTGCTGTTTTCGTGATGGGTGTAGAACTGTAGACTGTAGTAACGAGTAGAGATGTAAAGGTTTTTTTTACGCGGTATTTTTGACCAGAATTGTGGTCAGACGCGTGATGGTATTACATCAACATTACATAACAAAGGATAGAGAATGGAAATTTCTTAAAAACGTCATACAACAGTAAAAATGTTTCTTTTCTTCTTTTTTTTTTAATCGGTTTACAAAGGTTTATAATTTGGTTTCAGATAATTAGATTTTATTATAGTACATACATTATTTCACGCTATGTCCCTAACGGGGTAGTCAGAGAAGTCGAAGCGCCAAGCGTCGTGGTCATACTTCTTCTTAGTCTTACATACTTCTTTCGCTTCCTCAAATCTCATTATTCTCCTCACACGTTTTCGCCTAGGTACACGAGTGCTTTTTATATTTCCGTTAGCTAACGCTTTGGTTATTTGGTCTTCGTAAGTCGACTTTGGTCTTCTTTGGCTTCTTCTACCATTCGCTTTCACTCTGTAGATTTCTCTCTGTCGTCAGTCTTTCATCACACATTCTTTCTATGTGCCTGAACATCTAAGCATTCCTTTCTTCATTTTGCAATAACACTATCGTGCAACCTTGTCATACTGTGTATCTCTTCATTGCTTATTTTGTCTGTAAGGGTGACATTGCACATATTTCCAAGAGATCGCATTTCTATTGCATTTATCTTTCTTTCACTCGATTTCAGGCATATCCGGGCCTCACTAACGTACGATAAAGTTGGCACCAACACCGCATTGTGGATGACCATTTTGGCTGAGTTAGATATATTCACACTGCCTACTAATTCGGGCAGATCACCGTTCACTTTATTGCCAGCTGCTACCCGACTCTCCACATCCAACTCACATCTTCCATCGCTCGAAAACACACTTCCCAGATACATATACAATTTCATTCACTTCTGCATATTTTCCATTTACCCATATTTCACACTTCGGCTGTACATTCTTTCTTTTTAACACCAGACCTTTAGTTTTGATCACATCCATAATGAAACTTTTCACTTCACATTCTCCTTTCATGCGCGTGACGTGAACATTGTCAGCGTATGAAAGACAATTTTTTACTGTGCCATCACATGTCATACCGCTCATACCATCTTTCATTGTATGTAGGAAATTGTCTAAATACAGCTTGAATAGCCTGATATCATAATAGTCTAACGGCTGAATGGACTTTGAATCAAGGCGAGATGTCACCGTCTATTCTTACACAGGCTCTGTGGACATGATATACTGACCACACGGCCCGCAGTAAGACCCCCCCACGCCATATTCAGCCTGAAGACTCCACAATTTCTTTCGCACTTCTCTATCAAATGCTTTTTCTAGATCCACAAAACCGCAGAAAACTTTTTGACCTATGGCCAGAAACCTTCCCACGATGATGCGGAGAGAGAAAATGTGCTTCATACAACCCTTATCTTTTGTAAAACCATCTTGTGCTTCCCACAAATATCTTTCAGAAATGCCTTTCATTCTAAATTGGCTTGGAGTCTGAATGTTATTGCAAGTACCCCCAGTTTGTTGTGTAGTAATTGTGGTATTCGAAGTAGTTTACTGCTTAATTTGGAGTCATGGAATTTATGTAATTGCCTGGAGTATTATTATTATTAACGTTCTTATCGAAATGAAATAATGGGACAGAATTTTCTTTGGTTTTAGAACACTGAAATTAACTTGACCAACTATATGAATAAACTTAAAATAAATATAATAGCCGTTTAGCTAAATGTTAAAAGAAACATCAATTAACTGTTTACAGTTTCATTACACAATCCCTTAATGCCTATGTGTTACTATTTGTATTTTTAGTAACATATCTTATATTTTTAATGTGCAATACATCCAGGTTTATAATTACCTACGTATTTAAAGACGGGTCAAATATCTTAGAATGGAATGTTTGAGTTTACAGTGTAAAGCTTAGAACCTTGAAATTTATTAGAATTTTGCCTGTATCAATACTATTGTTCAAAACTTTACGAAGGCAGTTTTAAACTACTAAAGTAATATATTCGATCTTAATGTAGGACGAATAACAATAATTACATCAAAATAACATGTTGTATCTGGTTAAAAAGTTATGGCATTTCAAGTATTTACTTCTATTTGCTAATTTTAACTACTATTATCATTGTAATAAAGTAATTTAAGAAATTGTTAAAAATGTATTGTTTACATTCAAAGAAATGAAAGTATCATAAATGTTTTTTTTTACCCACCGGCAAGAATAAGAGTAATGTTTTTCACGTGCAGGTAAGTTTGTATCGATATGTATGGATGTAGGTATGTCGCTTCGTTTGGTGCATCTATACAACTTGATGGATTGTAATAGACGACACATCGTTAGATTCATTTGTCATGGGAATTTTTACTCGGCTATGGTAATGTTTTTGGTAAAATTAATTATTTTTATACATACATATATACCTATCTTTACGCCGTATCCCAAATGGGGTAGTCAGAAAGGACGGAGCACCAAGCGTCGCGGTCCTTACATACTTCTTTCGCTTCCTCAAATTTCATCATTCTCCTCACATATTTTCGCCTAGGTATGAGAGTGCTTTTGACGTTTCCGTCGGCTAATTAATTTTAAGCTGTCATTAATTCCATTGTATTATTCATAAATCATGACTGTGAAGTCAGGTAGTACGTTGAATTTATAAGTTTTAAGATAATTATTATTAAATAGTTTTTGTTGTTTCAGCAAAAAAATATAAAGATTTATGCGAAGCTTCGTATTGGACTGCGAAATGTATGTATGACAGCGATCCCCAGAATTTTATTTTTCCTTAATGATTTGAGGAATACCATCATAAAATGATAAGTACTGTTTTCGTATTAAAATTAGAACGGTTAGAAATCACTTTTAATCATTATATTATAATTGTAATTCTTTTCTGAAGTACAAGTAGATATAGTTGCAAATCTACCAAAACCAAACTGTATACCGTTAATTCAAAAATATCGGCGGAAATGATCTTGTTGATTTTGCGCTACCGCTATTGAAAATGATAAAATCAATGAGGGAAATAATATAACTTGATAGGTAATTCCCTAATTTTTATATAAAGTGAACAGGTAGGTTATTTAATAGGTTGGTAATGAAAGGATTAAATATATTAGGTATGTATATTGCAATAACATCAGTTGTCTAATTATGTAATAGATAGATATATCTAATTATACCTATATGATTAATCTTTGGTTGGGTAGGAATATACAAAGTGGAATAGATTTTTCATTACTAAGTTCTATTTTAAAATAATGTTAAGTAAATAAACCACAATGAAATGTTAAAAATGATCTTTTATTTGTTAAGTACTTATTCATGAAATATAATAGTTCGTTACAGTTATAAACGCGATATCGCTTACATATTTACAGAAGTACAGTACTTAATAAAAGATAATTTTCTATTAAAATAAAATAAAATATAAATATTAAATTTTTTATGAATGAAAAAGATATGGTTATTTGTAATTTTGGTGACGAATTTGCTTAAACCGCACTAGAATTACTCGTATTACGTAAATAAACGTTTAGTCGTGCTCCGCTCTAATAACAAATCAATTACAAATTATATGTCAAAACATGTTATTTCGTATGTCCTTAGGTACATACTTAAAAAATTAATCATTTGGTAATTTGTTGACAGAGTTCTGTAAGCAATAAACATTTCAGAATATTTGAATATCATTACGAAATATATAGGATAAGCAAACACACTATCAACGAATCCAAGAACAATGAAAACCAAGTAACAAAATCAATCATTACGAATACTGTATTTTCCAGATCGTTTACTGTCACAAAAAATGTTTCTCCGAAATCATTGATCAACTTTTTAGTGTCATCTGAAAATTATTAGTGTAATAATTTTGTGTTGTTGTAATTTGAAGGTGAAAAATATTTAAATTTTGAGGTGCTCTATTTCCATACTGGTCTGGTAGAGAAAGAAAAATACACAATATACCATCTGCTTATATCCTCGAAGAGGTGGTAGAGATCGGCCAAGAGTTAGATGCTGTTATAAAGAATTTTTATAGATGATAAGTTGCTAAAATATGAGTTTCGCTTTATCCATATCTGGGAAGTTATTCACAAACGTCGGAAACTTTCCGTGGCAGAAAGGCCGATCGTCGAAAAGCATAAATTCAATCCGACAGCTTGGATTTGTCAATACGACTACATATAATATGATATATATATATATATATTTTTTTTTTGTAAATATAATGCAATTTCAGATTTGTGAATCACGTATAGACAAAATCATCGAAAAGTTTCCTGTCGGATACGGAAAGTTGAGTTTCCGACGTTTGTGAATAACCCGCTGAGGCTAAATATATGCGTAGTTATGCTAGAAAAGAAATTTAGTGGTAATTTTTGTGAAAATGTTTTTTTGTGCGGAACCTGACCATTATTATTCTAATTTCTAGCTAACCCAACGTTTTACACATAAACAATAATTATGAGATATATTTAGATTTCAGACATTTTAAATTTAGCATCATATAGCCTTATATTGTGCTGTTATAAAACACATCTTCCATAGCTGTGAGTAAAAATTGTCATTGCCTGTAAAGTAATCAAGACAAACAAGTACATGAGTTAAAGTTAAAGAAATGCTTCGTTTAATTGTTAGTGTTTTTATTTTTGCAGTGGTTTTAGGCAATACATTTGGGGTAAGTTTTTGGTAGTGTCAACATTTTAAACTAATTTTTTTGAGGTTATAATTTCGAGGGTTTTCAATAAATTCAATTTAATTATAATGTCTATTTGAAGAACAGATTTCACTATTATTTACAAGTAGTTTTTTTTAGATGACGAAGCAACAATTGAAAAAAACTTTGTCAATAATGAAGAAGCAATGTATGCAAAAATTTGACGTCACCGAAGGTATGACAAACTTTTATGTTGTTAAGAAGTGTTCATGGTCGATATTTGATTTATAATAAATAATTTTGGCCTATACGGGATGTACGAGATTAATTTGTTAGGATTATTGCAAAACAATATTTAGTCCATAGTCATTAGTCCTCTTTGACTACTCCGCTAGGGATACAGTGTGAAGATATGTAATATTTACTTTTAAAAAAAGTTTTCGATTTGGAAATTAGTTAAGAATTGACAAACTGAAATTCGTTGACTGTCTAAAAAAAATAATAATATGTTGTGTTCTATGGTGCTAGTAACTAATTAAACTGTGCTATTGTATTTCAGCTAAAGTTGGAAATATAGACCAAGGTGTTTTCATTGAAGACCATGATGTTATGTGTTATATCGCTTGCGTCTACAAAACAGCACAAACTGTAAGAGTTTATGTGCTAAATGTAATAGCATATAGATATTATCTTAACTCGTCTATAATTGACATTATTATGATAATTCGGAAACAGAAACACTGATATATAAGTTTCGTTACATATAGTTTTCTCTTTAAACTTTTAGTATTGTATATATTAATATTAAAAACGTCCGAGAAACATATATAAAATGCAGCAATTAGGTGTAAAATGTATTCATATATGGGAAGGAAAATAACAATTATTTATTTATTTATTTATTTATTAGAGAAGTAAGTAGTGGTGATGTTTTGAGTATTACCATCAATTTTGTGTATTCTTTCAATATTGCTAATGGATTTGGCTTCGTGCAATTTATGTTTTAATTTATCGGCGCCTTATTAAAACTGTATTTTCACTGTCTGTAAATATGTGATTCACAAACGATTATAAAAACTCCTCAAGAAAAAAATTAAGCCAAGCCTACCAAACTAGTAGATTTTTTATTGTTGCACATTGATTTGGCACCGACTTCATTAACTGTCAAATTTAATTGAGTATCGTATATGTATTTGTATGGTACTTATAAAATTTAAAAAGTGTCCGACACATATTAAATTTATAAAGCTATTTTTGTAATTGAGTTTTGATTAGGTGAAAGATAGTTATTTTGTACTTTTCAGTGTTTTTATTAAGTTGGTTTAGTTTTTTCTTAAAAAGTTTTTTATGTATGATTACAATTAAAGAGATGCACAATTGTTGGAATTGGAAATTGTTGCGAACATAGACGTACCTGTCTACAACTAACTTCTTTTCTAATTCTGGAACGGAGATTCGGAATGATACACGAAAGATTCATCAATATAAATAAACCCCTATAATCAGTTGGAGTTATTTGGTGTATCTTCGAAGTCCACGCTCCAATATCAGAGAAATTGAAATGGAACCTCCTTGAAGCTATACTGAATCCAACGGAAAAAGAATTACTGAAAGAAGTTATGTCCGAACATATATAAAAATAACTGCAGACGAACATGGAATCTTCTCCTTTTTTTCAAGTCGTTTAAGAAGTCGACACATATTCACATAGTTTTGACTGGAACAGTAACTAAGTTTTTTTTTAATAAATAGCTATGTTTATTTAAAAAAATGGTGAAAATGGATGACAGTATAGTCCGACTGCAGGTAGCGCCATGAAATTTTATTTGCTTACATTTCTTTTAATCTAAATATTATAGATAAACAAAACTTGAATGCTCCTTGTTGGTATGCGATGCGCTATGCGCATCGTTTGAGAACAGCTGAGCCGAATTGGCTATTTTTTTTGAAATGCTCGTAATATTCAGAACAAGATTTTTAGGGAAAGAAAAATTGGAATTTCACGCGGACGAAGTCGCAGGCAACGTCTAGTATCAAATAAAAATACAACCATGTCATAAAAATGTCATCAGATAATATTCATAGTGTATTCTATACAGATGAAAAATAACAAATTGAATAGAGCTTTGGTGTTAAAACAAGTGGACATACTTTACCCTCCAGAGATGAAGGCTGCAGCAAGAGTTGCGGTGGATAAATGTATCGACGTCCGTAAGTGTTATGTATAATAGTGCATTAAACATTACAATATAAGCGCAGTATAGCAGGTAGACTTTTTATATTTAGTTAGTTCCATATGGGTTGAGTCACAGTAGTATACCTATTTATCATACGTGGAACAGGAGATCACCGGATCTTCGTCGGCGGTTCCTTTGTACATGTTTTTTGTATATTTACGTGTATGAAAATAAATCATCTATGAACAGAAGTTATTGATTGTGAATAAAAATGTATATGTTGCCTATGTCCATATGAATAATGTTTTTTTTTAATGGTGAAAGAATTATTAAAATAGGTACAGTGATTCCGCAGATTACCCTCCACATACTAAACAAATTACAAAATCCGCTCTCTCTCTCTTTAAAAATATTAGTATTATCTCTAAAACCCATACAACCGCAGCAAGTATCTGCGTGGGTATTTTGAAAAAAAAGTTTTCATAAATTAAATCAACATCTTTCAGCCCTGTGTACAAAGAACAGAGAGTGAGATTCGTGCTAAATTCTATATTAAACTTACTAAACGTTGTAAGACTGTCTTCTTATAGCTCTTATTAGGCTTTCATTAAAATCATAGTATACAGCGACGTGACATTGTGTACTATCTATGATACATATTATATGTGTATTTCAGAAGACAATTACGATGACATGTGCGAGGCCATATTTTACGCAGCGAAATGTTTGTATGATGTCGATCCCGACAATTTTGTATTTCCTTGACCTTGATACAGTACAATTGGATTTTGAAATCAGTGAGCAGACAGGAAGACAGCAGACTTACATAAGCACTTATTAAATAAAATTTGTTCTTACAATGTTTTGTTTAATTTGTTTTATTGATTTATTTTCCTATGAATATTTTAACATTTCGTCCTGTACTTGTAAGAACACTAAGAATTTCGAAAAACTTCGAAGGTTTTTATCACAAAGTTGCACAAATAACAATCTTTTAAAAATAATTTTTGTTATTTTATTATCTCACTATGGTGATACCACAAAGAAAACAATTTTTATGTTTTTTTTATTAAAGTATTCAACAACCAAGTGTATTTATTATTAAATAATGTATTATTATACGAATTACTCTTTTAAACTGGAATATGTATATAAATGAGTAACAAAACTAGTAATTTAAATTATTAAAATAACATCACATTTAAAATTAATAGTTTTCACTACAAGTTTGCTATTTCAGATTTAAATCGATCGTACCTATATTTTTAAACTATTAGTTTACACAACAAAATTACTTTTATCCACTATTTACGCTAAATTTAAAAATTAACCGTTTTTTTAGTTACTTTTAACGAGCGTCTCGCGACAATACGGACATACTCGTAGCTGCCGAAATTTTATCAAGTTTATAGCGAAATCTATCATTTATTCCCATTTTTTATTGACCATGATTATTTTATAGCGTCTATAAATTTTTAGCGTCTATAAAGATTATATATATTTTAAATGAAGGAATACAGTTTCATTGTATTTTTCAATGGTAACAAATAGCAATGTCGTCGATATATTAACGAATTTTAGAGTGCCTTTAAAAATATCCTTTTTAAATTTTGTTAATTATTTATTTAAAAAATTCTTAGTTTCTATAGTCTTACAAACTTGGTATTAGCAAGAAAAGCAAATGGTAGTTCTCAAGCTTATGATTTGTGTCACCCTTGTCATATAGTAGTGTAGGGTGCATTACAACTACCATTACAACTAGCAATTAAAATAACGCAGTGTTAATTAAAGCTTTAATAAAACACCTCCGATAAAAAGCAAAAACATAGTTGCAGTCAGTCTGCCCTACACATTTTTTTTGCTCTGTATTGACAAAATTCAAGTCAATATGAGTACAATTCGTTTGATACGTTTGTTAGTTACTTGTGTTATTTTTTTTATTGTAATAAACAAATCATGCGTTTTATCGGTGAGTACATAGTATTCTCTATAGTTGAACGTTTTTCGTACGTGAAAACACTACATATATTTAATACTTGTTTGTCCATAGATGACCAGACAGCAAATAAAAAATTCTGGGAAGCTGTTAAAAAAGACTTGTATGCCAAAAAACAACGTCACGGAAGGTTAGTAGAAAAATATGTTTTCCTTTTAATGATACGCTTATTTTCCTTATACCTGACGTAAATACAGAAAATGGAGTGACAAAAAATGTATCTGTGCGTGTGTAAGTAGCCTAGTAGATACGTCATGACTCACGACGGAACTTAGTGGTGTCTAATATTTACGGGGCGGTAACAGTTATTAATTATCCAAATTATCTACAAATAATTGGGAAACCAATAATTATTGCATAGGAATATAAGATCCAAACGATATTTATAAAATTGTAATTTTTTCTGGATATATACACAAAGTTATTTCGAAAACATCGGTAACTGCGGAAGGGTAGGTATATAAGTACCGTGAAGGATAAGTACCCATGACAACGGAATACTCGCGTTCTATAACTTCGCCAAAAGTCGCCAAAGTCCGCCAAAATACATTACGTGTAACTTAAAAAAAAGTAAGGATGAGGAAAGCCTAAAATCAGCATTTTTAAGTCACTAGCAAACCTTTGGAATATAGAGCATAATGTTAGATAGGGTTGTACTTTTTTTCTATTAAACGAATGTTTTTTTTTGTATGGAAAACAAAGTAAACGTATCCTGTAATGATTAGAACTGCAATATAACAATGGAACATTGAAACCTCGCTGGATTTATACGCCCTTTAAAAATAACCTTGTATGTACGAATACAAGTTTCGTTAAATTTTTCCAGAAAACTGTAAGTCTTTATATTACTTCACTGTATTTTCCAAGTCTTTAATTAATTGATTTTTAAAATATTTTAGGTTTAGTGATTTCGGAGATGAGATAGGAGGAGAGGGTCGGTCAAATCGAGTTCGAATACTCTGTCAATTTGTTAAAATTATATTTTATTACCTATCTCATGTGTGATAGAGCCTTGGTGCATTGCGGCACCAATCAGGCCAGTTCGTGCTGCAATGCAGTATGGCTCTGCCTACCACACATGAGGTAATACCACCCTTTCACAGAATATCCGCGTGAAATAACAACATCTATGGCTGTTGTGCTTCGTTCGGAGAGTGAGAGTGCCGGTGACTCATCTCCCCCCTCCCCCTCCTTAACTTAAACACTGGCAACGCATCCGTGACTCTCCGGAAGTTGCAGTTATCCATGAGCGGCGGTGTTCACTTTCCATTAGGTCCACTCTTTTATAAAAAAAAATCTATTTTTTATTTCAGATCAAGTTGGTACAATAGAACAAGGAAAGTTCTTAGAAGAACGAAATGTAATGTGTTACATCGCTTGTATTTACACTATGGGACAAGCAGTAAGTATTGTAATGTTAATATAATATGTAGATATTATATATAATATATGTGTGAGGAGAATGATGAGATTTGATGGCGCGAAGCAATTATGTAAGGACCGCGAAGTTTAGCGCTCCGTCCTCTATGACTACCCCGTTGGGGATACAGCGTCAAGACATGTATGTACATTATGTACGATATAGGTACATTTCGAAAAATAAGTTCTCAATATAAATTTCTTTGTTTTGCTTTATCTAATTACAGGTAAAAAACAACAAAGTAGTACCTGACGCAATGTTGAAACAAGTAGATATGATGTTTCCTAATGAAATGAAAGAGCCCGTAAAGGCAGCTATAGAGTCTTGCAGAGACATTGGTAATACTTGCTTAGCAATTACTTTAATTATTATACATATATACACTGTGTAGTATATTCATTTCGTATTATCACAATTTTCTAAAATGTATTTCATTTAATTTAAGTTATTTAAATTTTAAAGTAATATTCACATTTCTATTGCATTGTAATATTCACCTTTCCTACTCAGTCTGCTCTATCTATTTTTTAATTATAAAGTAGATATTTCGTGTTCAACTAAATCTTGATTAATTAACTTTACACACGTTGGCTTTGTACATAGTGCAATATAAAATACGATAATAATGATAAAGTTGTTTGAAACACGAAACTTTCAGTTAAGAGGACCACATTTTAAAAAGTTTTGTTTTCATTATTTTTCTTATATTTCCTTTTATTTGTAATGCATGCAATTTCTTAACATTCCGTATTTTATTAAAGGAAATAAATATTTGATGTGTAGTACATATGTCTCCAAGCCATAGTTGTTAGACATGCATTATTTGTGTAGCTACCACCTAATTGTGTTCATGTAAAAACTACGCTAATGGTAATGATGATGAGTTTTTGTTTCCGTGGACCTTGTGAGCGTTTGTGTTAAACGGCTACAATCTTTTATTCTAAAGGTTTTCCTATTTAGTAGTTAATCGACACAATATTATACGTTATGTTCAAAAATTAGAGTTTCTTCGTCAAAACTAATTTAATAATATTCATGTAGGTACTATATTACAATATAGTGGTCATTTAAATTGTTTATTTTTCAGCAAAGAAATACAAAGATGTTTGTGAAGCATCTTACAGGACGGCTAAATGCATTTATAATAGTGATCCAGCAAATTTCGTGTTTCCTTGATGACAATAATATAAATTATCAGAAAACATCACTAGTTAACCGAACAAATTGAAATTACTTCGTGTATAAATAATATACAGATATCTAATTGATTTCGAGGACAATTTCGAAAAGTTACTTTTAATTACATTATAAATCCTATGTATATTTTCATATTATTACTCGATTCTGTTTTTTAACTTTAATAATATTTTTGAACCAACTGCAACGGTGTAAATTGAATAAAGTTATTAAAAGTATTTATTTTAGAGTAAATGTATTTGGTCGGGTTTAAAATAAAAGTTATATAAATATAATTTGACTTTCAACTTGAATTATTCATCCGTTTTTTTAGATATGTAACAAAATTTAACAGTTTTTTTTATAAGTCTAGCACTGTAATTATTATTTGCGTAAGTATAAAGTTTAGTGCGATCTGTCCTTTAGGTGGTATAGCAGTCTAGTTACCTACTTGTCACGGACTTATTTTCACATACGTAGAGATAATGTGATTTAAGCATTTTAGCGACTTTTAATATAAACATTAATGATCTGTAACTTTAAATCGTGAATTTTAATTCTGGAGGGTTATTCACAAACGTCGGAAACTTTCCGTGGCGGAAAGGCCGATCGTCGAAAAGCATAAATTCAATCCGACGGCTTGGATTTGTGAATACAACTATTTATAATATAATATATATATAATATAAATATGATAATATTTCGAATTCGCGAATCGCGTATAGACAAAATCATCGAAAAGTTTTCTGTCGGATACGGAAACTTGTGTTTCCGACGTTTGTGAATAAGGGGGCTGGTCGGTTTTTCTCATTTTTTTCTAATAACAATAGATAATCTATAATATAAACTCCCGTTTCTTTCTCAAAAATTGTGTTTATAAAGTTTCCAGTACTTATTTACTTGGCAACCCTTGTATTTGATGACGTAAACATATTAAAATAGTTTTCAAATGTCGTTTATAAATTTTAATTTTGGACCAACTAAGTATGATAATTTTATGTTGGAAAATTACGTCGGAATCAAAGTGTCGGAAAAATACGGAATAGACGTGGAATAGACACATTAGATGACGTTATGCGTACATATGTAGATACTATAAAAGACATAATCAACACATTTGACTCATTATTATATATAATTAATATAATAAATTGAATTAATGTTTATTACAATTTCGGAGATATTTTTAGTTAAAAATATATTATTTCTAACACTTCAAAAAAACATAAACTTTATTAAAATACTTCAGGTTGTATCTTTATGTATGTATATTATCTATGTATATTATGGATTTATCTATATTGAAGTGTAACTGGAAAACGTACCTCGTTAAGGAAATAAACTTTTTTAAGAACATAAGTTTACAACGTCAATCATAAGCAGTGATCGGAAATATCGGTGGTGATTACTGTGAAAAATATGAATATGACCCAAAATTCCCGGGATGTCCCGGGATTTGGAACCTTAGTAACAGATGTTCTCATTACTCGGATTACTCGGATTACATTACTTGGATTCCGACGAGGATGATTCTAATGCTATATAAAATCTTTCTCTATAAAATCTATGTTACACATAAAAATTAACGACAGGAAATTGGTTAGCGATTACTGGAGTATATTTTTCACAAAAATAATCATTTTCACAAATATTCGTTTGTTGTAAAATAATAGTAAATGAAATGAAAAAAGACTAAAGAATCTATTGTTTCGACTTAAAAAATGTGGAGGATATTTTTCACTACTTTTTACTACCTATGTAATTTGATTTTCGTTAAATTATTACTATTATCGAAATATTCTGTAAGTTTATCATTAATAATATGTAATGTCAGTATGAACATAAATGGTTACAAGATTAACTACATTGTTTTAATACTTAAGGTAGATTTATATGTTAGATAATAACAGGAAGATTATTCAAGTTTTTCTTAAGTGTTTCATATATTTTACATGCACAGTAGTTTTATTACACTTAATTATGTGTTATAATGACTAATAGCAATTAAAGACTATGTACTTTAATTAAATAAGTACAAAGTAGAAAAAATATACGTACATATTACATACTTTTAAATACGTTTGTGGATGACAATTTTTTATTTGATAGCAGAAGAAAAATGTCAGGAACTTAGTATCACACAGTTTAACGCATGTATTCACTTACTTTACAATTAAAATCAATTACAGAGAATTAATCTTCTTGCTATCTAAATATACATGCAGAAACTGTTAAATATAGGGTAGATATTCTAACGTGTACGTTTATCGGAGCAACAATATACAGAGCTGTAGTAAATGCATAGTTTTAATACTGTAATCAAAAGGCATGCACAGTCTTTTAAATGAGTTTTCAAGAATATGGACGAGTAGTCTACCTTAAATTGTTTTTCACAATGGATCAGAGAGATTTGTGTTTGTTGGTCATAGCCGTGATTTTGACAAGTGGTTTGAACGCTGTAAGTATGAATTTTATAATATTAACAAGCCGTTTCCCGCCCGCTTCGCTGGGCGTAAGTGTTAATTTTGTACGTAATAGTACATTTTTGTTTGAAATATGGTGTAGGGTCTATGGAGTTCGAAAAATAAGTAATGGTCATGGTCCCATGCCGATCGGTCCAGTAGTTTTCAAGTTTAACGCGGTCAAAGAAAAAAACTAATATATACATATATTTAAGGGTTTTTAGTAATAAAATAACACCGTCACAGACGAATAAACAAAGATCAACGTGCCTATTTCTTCAACGTCATTTGTGTACAAACTTTTCTTATTATATTAAAAGCGTAAAATTATAAATTACAGTTACTTAACGATTACACCAGTTATGCTTGTTAAATGTTGTTTTCTAGGTAATTGAAATCACAATAAAAAGACCATTAAAACCTTTTGTAAATTGTGCTTTAGGACCTAGATAATGTTATTTTCGTAATGTTACGGTTAAATTGATTTTACTACTCGAGTAAACTGGCGCAGACAGGTGTTTTCCCCTTTTTTATTAATAGGAAAAACTACGTCAGTGTAACTATTTTCTACACTATTGTTTTCAATATTTAATAAAATTATTCTAAAAGTATGATGTCAACGGCATTAGTAAATACTCATGATTAATTTTTTTTAAATGTATACATATTTAAATGTATAAAATCTTTCTTTTGATAGATGACCAGACAACAATTAAAGAACTCTGGGAAAATGCTTAAGAAGCAATGCATGGCAAAAAATTCTGTCACAGAAGGTAAGTTATATTTGGTATTTATCCTGGATGAGAATTAGTTTTTTTTACTTTCTGATAAGTTCTTTACCTGCCGATAAAAATCCCGTCAAAATCGGTTCAGTGTGTCGGACATTAGCCGATACAAACAAAAAGACAGAGAGACAAAAATTTAAACAAATGTTTTGGGTATTTGTAACATGCAAATAACTATAAAAGCTTTAGGAAAACTCCTTATAATCGTTATCGCTAACAGACAATTCAATTTTAATTATTTGTATATGCTTGATTGATGCATATTAGATAGTGCCGTACTATTTATACTGCTTGAGGTGAACAGCTTACCAAGGTACAAAAAATTATTTGCATATTTTGACAGGTGGGAAAGCGAAACTAAATAATGACTTTCAGTAGCCACATTTACTTTATTTGTAACGTTTAACATTTATTTGTTTTAATAAATGTTAAACGTTATAAATAGTACGTCAATTGATTAGTTAATTTTAATTAATTTGTCAAAACATAATTGTTGTAGTCAAACAAAATTCTAGACATAATAGGCGAGTACATACTACTTTTAATTAATTTCTTAATTTGAACATCAATCGTTAATTTCAGATTTAATTGGTGATATAGATAAAGGAAAGTTTATCGAAGACAAAAATGTTATGTGCTACATTGCTTGCATATATCAATTAACACAAGTTGTAAGTATATATATATTTACTGGCAATAAAGAACAGTGTGTCACGCAGGGCCTGTGATATTTGTAATCAGCAATGTATATGTTACGCGCTTTTTTTCGCTTTATAAAAAAATAATAGTACATGTTGGAATCTATACCAACTTTTTTAACTGTTTGTTTTTAGCAAATACTTTAGATGCAGACAATACTATGATAATGAAAAGTTATGAAAATTTAATGTGTAATGTTTAACTATGACATATTTTTTTATGTACTGGACTGGTCTGGACTACGAAAATATTAACGAACAAAGATTAGTTATGTAATAGTTAATAAAACTTATTGTTTAATTATATCTCCATCAAGAACAAAACATTTATTTACCTAACCAATATTCTTCCAAGAAATACTTAATCTGTTTTCGCATTATCGGTAATGTATTTTGTATAATACAGTAGACAAATTAACTGAATTACTTAATTTTATATGTTACGTAACATTACGAGTGGATATTATGTGGGGTAGGAAAAAAAAGCAAAAGAACGGCATTACGTTTTTAAGAAAATTGAAAAAATCTAAGTAGGTATACTATGTCACAATAAATGCTTCGTTAAAAACGTAATCGCGTTTGATTTTTCTCATTTGATCTAATTATAATACAAACTATTAGTTTCATAAAGATATTAATGACATTAAATTTTAAAAACAGTTGTTCAAGTAGTTTCTCGAAATCGATTTCACACTTTTTTGCCCGTGACAAATAATATATAAGGACAAAAAATGTAGTTATAATAAGATACCAAAATCGTGACTAGATGTGTATGAAAAACTCTTAGATACTAAATTTTATTTAACTAGGTTTAAGATGCTATTATAAAAATACAATATGATACATAAAATAGATATATTTTAGTTTTTGTTACCTATTACGTTCATAACAAGAATGAATTTCCAATAAAACTTCAATTTAGGTTGTTCAGCCGATTGTTATTCTTATGCCTTCGCTTTTGTGACAGTTAATATAGAAAATCTTTGCGCACGTTATACCATCGGATGTTATATGTTATGGTATGTTATATTAATAGCGTTATTTGCCATTTATACAATACGATTATTTCTTTCTTGGAATTATTTCCTCTACACTTTTTAACATTTATTGTCCTGCTAACTCATCACGTACTTATGCACAAATATTTATCCAATGAAATGCTGTATGGGAACTTAAATGATAGTTTAGTAAGAAAAAAACTGGCCAAGAGCGTGCCTGATACACTTTAATTTAGGATTGCGTAACCATTTTGGAGAAGTACATTTACAGTAAAAGAAATAAAAATGGAAGCTTGTAATAAACATGGATCCAAAATTCGTATTACAGTAATGCCCTGAATTACGCTATACGTCTTGTGTGAAGTCGGCGTCGGTTCGTGCTCGAGGATGCGCAATTCTTACCACGTCATGTTTGGTGGATGTGTTTTATTTCGCGCAGAGTTGACATATGACTACAAACAACGAATTCGGAAATGTTATAAATTATTTCGTTCGTTGTATCCTAAGACCAAGAATCAATTCTACTTATACTAGTTTGTTGCATCGAGTAAGAAAAAAAATATTCCTTAACCCTTCAGACGAATGAAGCCTTCTACCTTAGATAAATATAATATATTATCGAGATTTTTTACGTCTCTGTTCTACGTGAAAATAACTTCGATTTACATTTTTACGATAGGACATAATATGACAGTTTAAAAATCTTAGCTTCTATTACACAATTTTCTTCTAAATTATTGTGTTCTGTAGTCTCTTATCCTAATTAAACATAACGCTTTATAATAACGTACAAAATTGTACCCCGACTTACGCGAATGCGTCTTACACAGTTATTGTTGTGTTCCACAGATTGCGTAAATTCGGGATATTACGTGCTGTATTTAATTTTTTGCTTTTTATTCTTAGTTTTAGATTACCAATTTATGTACATCACAGTAATACCAAATTTTTGAGCAAACGCTTGGTATAGGTGTAAAAATGAAGTCGGTTGTGCTCCGAATAGACAGCCAGACAAACGGACAAACATACGGACATGATGGAATTATATAATCATTCAGTCGTTCATTATTATTATTATTATTGTTTCCACACGAACGTATGAAAAGAAATGAAATTGCAGAGTTGTATTTTAAAATGTAGGTAATAATATTAAAATGTAACTGTATTTTCTTTCCTATGAGAGGGAGGCGATATTCAGAATAACAGTTCTAATTCAGAATAATAATTCTGCATGTCCCTCCTCATCTTTCTTTGCTTTCTCTATGTCTACTTCATTTAGTATACTGTACAAAGATCGGAAGTCAAAGCGGTAGTGAGAGGAAGCGCGAAAACCCTTAATTATCAAGGAAGACCGCTCTCTATATCCCCACGTCACATAATATGGTAAGAAAACTTAGTTCTAATCACCTGAGGCGGTTAGGAAGAGAGATTTGTGACTAAACTAGTTGTAATCAATACGTTTGTCGAGACAACGACAGCGATGATTTGATTGAACGCAACCCCGAAATTTCGATTGCCACGTGGGCTTTTTCGCTGTTTGTCAGCTTACGCATCCATAATTGTTTTTTTCGTAATTATTTTGTTTCTTATTTTAGGTGAAAAATAATAAATTAAATTATGAGGCGTCTATAAAGCAGATAGACATTATGTATCCCCCTGACATAAAAGAGGCTGCGAAGGCGACTATAGGTCGATGTAGAGATGTCTGTAAGTATGTTTTGTATATTACTTTTTAATTATACTATTCTTGTGTCTACTCCTTCTGTTTGTATAAGTTTTATTCTTAAAGGTCATTCCGCAGTATAGTTTAAATTGAGAATTGTTATTTAATGTTACCAATAAATTAATAATTTAACGTTTACATATAGAGAATATACAGCGTGAGTACATGTGTGTGTATAATAAATAATTGAACATAATTTTCTGATGCTGAAAGTTGTTTCTTATTTCATATGAATATGCCGATTGGCCTATTGATGCGGTGTTAAAGCCCACGCCACACACCATCAAGTATGCATGATCAATCCCGTCCAGTATGCATGAAGCGGAGGTTCCATCAAGTCATATTGATCGTGTGTGGTGCAGATTTGACTTGATCAGTTATACTTGACGGAAATCGTTTTTCGCGCATCATCGCCGTCAATCTATCAAACCATCAAGCCTGTCCTGCATACTTGAACGTGTGTGGGCGCATCATGCCGTTTCGTCAGTTCCCTCGAAATTTTGGTTAAGGGACAGTTGTATTATGTCTCAGCGATACTTGTCTAATTACGAATGTCTTATTACGAAATCTCATCACCCTCCTCACACATTTTAGCCTGAGTATGTGAATGATTTTCACATTTCCGTCAGCTAACACTGGCTATTTGATCTTCATTGTTTTGTAAAAGGTCAAATTAGTTATTAATGAATACGTTTTAATATAAGTAAATAAAAATAGTTTAATTCTAAAAAATAAAATCGATTTATAATTTTTAATCAATCAATAATATTTTTTTAATTAATTTTTCAATTGATTTCATTGATTGCCTTAAGTTTTTTATTGATTTAATTTTTTATTAATTGATAATAAATAATCAATAATCAATTGATTATTTTTTAGTTTATAAAAATAATTTTTCTTCTTGATAAACGCACCTGATTAAATAGTATTTCTGAACGTAATACGTTTTAAAAACTCGATGTTCTCTTTTATTGAGATTAAAATGTGAATCCACCAAATAAATCGTAATTGAATGAAAATAACTTATTTAAATATGCGATTATATGTGTCCGAGCATAATGAGTAACAAATAAATAATTTCTTAAATTGCATATTATACATACTTATTTAACAACTGTAACAAGAATACGATATTTTTTTTCAAATCCTATATTTACTGTACGATATTCTGATAACATTAATTTATTTTTACCTATCTTGAACATAGCTCGCTTCGACATATATTGCAATAAAATATATACGATTTTAAAATAATAATTCGTAATAAGACATTCGCGCAACCGTCCCTTAATGCTTAATGCAAACTGGACGGCGTGTCAACTGCTTCATGCATACCGGACGGGATTGACGTCAAGTACAGTGGATCGTGTGTGTGCTCTAGGGGCGTCATGCCAAACGACGCTTCATGCATACTGGACAGACTTGAGCAAGCATACTGGATGGTATGTGGCGGGCTTAATGCATCTGTCTTCCAAGTCGAGGTTCATGGGTTCGATTCCCGGCCAAGTCAATTTAGGAAACGGGCTTTTATAAATTGTCGTGGAGACTGGGTGCTATGGATGTTTCCCCAGTTCCTTGTGTGATTATGTGGTATCCGTAGTCCAAGAATAAATAAATTGGTGTGACTGTCTAGAGCCTAGTTTCTCAACCTGGGGTAGGTACCCTTGGGGGGATCACATTTTTGTTAATAAAGAATGAATTTTAGTGTAGTGTTATAAAATTAAATATTACCATGTAATAACAACATGAAAAAATAAACTTATTACTTTGTTTAATTCAAATGATTAATCATGAACATTAATTAATTAATGCGATGGTTGGCTTCGTTTCTCACTTAAAATTATTTCTATACACGGATCATCTTTGCAAACACGCATAAATAAATTATTTTCGCGTGATAACAGACGATTTCTGTATTTAGTTTTCAAAGCCACCATAGACGAGAAACCTTTTTCGCACAGGTAAGAAGAAGCAAAGAGTATCAATGTTTTCAAAGCTTCCGTTACTAGGTTTCCGTACTCATATCGTCGTGCAAGCCCAAACTTATCTAAATCTTGAGATAAAAATTCCAGTTGTTTTATCAGCCGATAGTTCAATGGGTTGATTGTGAGTCTCAGTTCGTAACTTGGCAGCTGCAACAATATTTTCATCAAACAGATTCAGAACCCATCTTTTTGAGAAACCATTGTTGTAATCTGGAAAATATTCTAGTAACTGAATCTTTAATTCACCTAAATGTGTTTTCATCCTCTCCCACAGGCGGTCCATAACCGAATTATCTAAATTCGCATTTTTATTAATGTAATCAGAAGTTGCAGTAAATGCATCAAAATGTCGTTTAATCCAAATAATAAGCTTCTTGATAAAGACATTAACTTTATATGTCATAACTAAAATGTTTTCGTTACGGCCTTGTAAATTCGTATTCAAGTCATTCAAATGCCAAAATATGTCACTCAAGTAAACCAACAGTAATAAAGATTCTTTATCTTGTAAAAATTCTAAAAATGAACTGTTTTTATCTGTAAAAAGGATTTTTAATTCATCTTACAATTCAAAAGCCTTGTTAAAACTTTACCTCGCGACAGCCATCTCACTTCAGTATGGAAAAGGAGTAAATTGTTCTTGACGCCCATTTCTTCGCAGAGTGTGGAAAGCAATCTAATTTGCGATGGTCTGCTTTTAATAGAATTAACAATTTTAACAGCTTGTGATGAAACATTTTGTAAATTGTTCGGCATATTTGTCGTTATATGTATTAAATGTCTTTTAATTTTACTATCACGCCACTGTTCTTCCCAGTTATCGCTTTCACGCCATCAGTACACCCTGCAATGCATTTATTCCAGTTGAAGTTTTCATTTTGTGTTGCTTCAATGAATATGTTAAAAAGTCCTTCGCCAGATGCTCGACTAGGAATTGATTTGAAAAATAGCATATTTTCTCTTAATAGACTCCTCGCATTCACATCGGACAAAACATAAAAATTTCGCCAAGTTGGACACGTCTGTTGACTCGTCAAACTGAATGGCAAAAAATTCACTTAATTTAACTTTTTCAATTATTTGGTTGTGAACATCGATGGCCATTTCATTAATACGTCTCGATATTGTATTATTTGAAAAGGGTATAGATTTTAATTTTTGGCTTTTTCTGGACTTATCATAATATTGACGATATCAATGGCAGCGGGTAAATGAGTCTTTCCGCAATAGTATGGGGTTTAGATTCTCTCGCGACTCGCAGTGCTACTAAGTAGAATGCATGAAGTGCTGGAGTGTCATTACGGCTGGATTTTTTATAGCAATTTGTTGATTTTTAAAAACAAGTGACTTCCGCTCGAATAATTCTAACGGTTTGCTTTGTAAAGACGGGTATCTTGTTTCCAAATGCCGTAGTAATTTTGAAGCCTTCATGCTTGACGCGGATAGGACTTGAAAACAAACAACACATTGTGGCTTGTCATACAATGCAATAAATCAATATTTTAAATATGTGTCGTTGTATAACCTGGTCTTCCTCTTTTTTGTCCGTTTCACCAGACCTAGAAGGTACATTTCGTTGTGTCACAAATTTGTCCATTTTAATTTAACTTTTTTTCTGTTATTTATAAAAATTAAACACTGGGTGAGTGAGATAAGATCGTTGTTGTACTTGCTTCCCTGTGCTACTTCCCTAAAAATTTAAATTATAATGAAACTGTGCCTCGCGTCCTTTTGTTTTTATAACTAAGTTATTTAACATGTACGAACCTTTTTTTTTTCGCCTAGATAGACCCTCAGACAAGCGGGCGCGGCGCGATTTACACGCGCGATAATTAATATTTGTAATGCGCGGTCGTCTGAGGGAGCCTTGAAAATTAAAATTAAACGTATAAATAAATCATTAATTAAAATATTATTATATTATAATTTTATAGTGAAGGAGTCCCAAGACTTTATACAACTTTTTGGCTTTCTCGTGGGTCGCGACATAAAAATGGTTGAGAAACAATGGTCTAAAGTACCTATCTATTTAGTTATTTGTCGTAGTCGGTTTTTTTATCACATATTTTTATCACACATTATTTTTACAGCAAAAAAATATAAGGATTTGTGTGAAGCTTCATATTGGACCGCTAAGTGCATTTACGACGATGATCCGCAGAATTTTATTTTTGCTTAACTTTCGAATATCTAATTTTAATTTGGGTTTATGTACGCAATTTTTTTTATTGTTATTAAATTATTAAGTAATTCACGTATGAGTTTTAATGTGTTTTGTAGTAAATTATTTTTCATTTTTATGTTATAATACATATACATCATTATTATAGCATTTCATTGTACATATTTTGTATATGATTCTGTATACGTTGCTGAACAATTACAAATAATAATTTTCGTTAAGTTACTCTTTGTATGTACAATAATTGCAATACTTCATTATTACCTACATCATATTTCTTTAAGAATAGTTTTATAGATAGGAATATGAATGAATTATGCATGGGTTAAGTATATATCTAATTCTTATGCATTATAAACGTTTTTAGATACGTTTATATGTTGCTTGCGACATAATAAATTAAATGTTAAATTTATAATGAATAATGCATCCTAAAGTATACCTACACATTATTACAAGTTTAAGATGTTATATTGGTTTAATTTTGGATCATATTGTACATAAATACGAGGGCCTCCTGACCTTCTACGGGTTTATTCTTAATATCTACTTGTATTATACTTTATTTTGTAAATAAATGTCTGCTTAGAAAAACATTTTATTGACTGTCCTGATACCTACGGTGGTTATTGCCGACCTTCCAAATTAAGGTTTAATTTAGGAGATAAACGTTTCTGAATTCATAGTAAAATCTTAATACATAGTTCTGGGGTCATACAATAAACGTATAGTTAGTGTAATTGTTTATTTTATTTATATTTATTTTATTTATTTATTTAACATGGGAATCACAGATATTAATGGTGTTATAATACATATTTCCTTTCACTGTATGTACCATAGCTCATCATTATATTTAAAAATATATTATAAAGAAAAGAAAAGTGTTACATAAAATCATTAAATTCATTGTCATTTTTTATAAATTACCGTCGTTTAGAAACTCATTAAATGTATAATATGCCTTATCCATTAATATTTTTTTCACATTATTTTTAAAGGAATATATAATATTATTATTGTTTCTTATTACCGTTGGTATTTTATTGCATATTGTACATTTATTGTATATTGTCTGGATAGGTATAATGAAACTGGTTTATTATTGTCTGAGTTTTATTATATTAAAAATAAACTTCAATATAAATTTCAGTATGAAATTTATGTCAATTACGTCAATTAAATCTTAGAATCATACTGGATACTGGATATTATATTATTAAAAAATCTTCAAAGATGCTATAAACCAAGAAAGTATGACCTTGAAGCCCTTCACGTAAGAGTTTTTACCGAGGTTTTATCTCACTATATTGTTGACTGGTCACTATGCCAATGCATTCATTGTTCTTTGTTACCATTAAAAATAATTTCAAAGATTTGTTAGTAATCCAGCAAGATTGTAAGTCTTGTTCGATTCATTTTTGCGATTTATTAAAGAGTAAATATGAAACATCTACTGAACGTTACTTCAAACTTTTATCAATATATTTTTACTTTTATGTTTACGACAGGAAATTAGTATTTTCCTGACCATTTATATATAATAGTAAGATTGACATATTAAAGACCTCCGTTTTTAGTATCAAATATCCCTGTAAAACAGGGTTTATAGTTGCGGATTGCTTCTAACATTCTAAAAATCTCACAGACCTTTTTTGAATAAAATTGAACTGAAAAGAAGACAAGAAAATTTATTATATTTTTTATTAGATAGCACATACTCTAGAAAATAACAATTAACAATAACTTATGTTACAATCAGTTAGGGACAAGAATTGCTGCTGGATTGCTTGTAAATGTCTTTGCTTAAGAGAACATATTATTGTATGTTAAACACGTACGTTAAATTGAGTTATTGAATTATTAACTTAATAAATGATGTTAGGCAAGTCTATCCATAGACCCCTAGCAATCATGCCAAGGACGATAGGTTGAGAAATCTGTTGTAAAACATAGAATAAAACGGCTGTAAAACATAGAATACGCCATCTACTATCTTATTTTTCTCAGCACTGCAAAAATCCGCTGAAGAATAGTATTAATTATAAGGAACTACACTATAGGCGACGGATGTAGTAGTAACGGGTTTACTAGAAGCGGCGCGGCGTAACGTGAGAATTTATAACGACCTGAACTGAGAGAATTGTACCTATCTCCGTGCCTGGTCATTTGACCCGAAGTGGTATGATGTTAAATACGTATTCTCACAAGTGTAGAATTTCGTTATTTCTCAAAAAAGGTCCTTTATTTCAAATTGTATATATTTTTAAATCTAATGGTTACTTTAATCGTTGAAATATCAATCTTTGTTATATGTTTAATAGATATCAAAGATCAAAAGCATAAAAACTAGACAGAGCTATGAGATAGCATTAAATATACACACAAACTTGCTGTCTCATGGTTGACATGGCGCATGGTCACATTACACACCTGTCCTGTGTCTGACGAATCATATAATTAGAAATAACTACGGATTTGTTTGTCTAGTAGTAGTAGGCTAGTAATTATATTTCTTACTTATATGATTGCTTACATGACTATTGTTCTGAGAGAGAGACATAGCAATGTGTAGGTTCGATATAATAAAAGGTACGGATCCGGATGTACATTCGGTACAGATATTTATTTTATTTATTTATTTTATTTTAAATCAGACCAGAAAATTCCATCTTTGTTAATAATACAATACTTACAAACTAATGTTAGTAATCAACTATGCTATTTAAATTATTAATTTAATTTATATAGTGCTGGACCGCACTTATACTGGACTGCTGGACACAGGTCACGTTCTGGCATGCAAGCGCATCCAGTGTCCTAGTACTAAGCAGTCCTATTTGTTCGATATAATGCTAAGGATTCCGTTTGGGCTGGCACGTACCCTGCTTAATATAGAAGCGCACCTCTTGCACAGGATTGCGTGAAAACCATCAAGTCGCGCCTCTGCGAACATGCCTGAGGCGCTGCAGAATCGCGGCAACCCCATCAGAACCCTAAAAGCATTATTATATTGTACGCGCAGAGCGTTGTAAGCCTTCTGTGTGTAGCTGACCCACAGACTGCACGTGTAGAAGGATTGGCAGTATGCTTTAAAAAGCGTCACCTTCACTCGTTTTGTACACCGTGCAAATCTGCAGGCCATCATGTAGCATCTGACTCACAACGCTCAGCGCTCTCGCTCCATGTCTAAGTTGTCACTCAGATCATCAGTGACCCAGTGACCCAAATACTTAAATTTTACAACCCAATTGAGAGGAGTTCCGTAAAGCTTGATCTGTGGCACATCTGGATAGAATTTAGTACCAGCCTTGAACACAAGCAACTCACACTTCTTCACATTGTATCTGAGCCCATGGATCTCTGCATATTTTTCACATATGTGAAGCAGTGTCATTAACGCGTTGTTCGATGGGCTCAGTAACACCATATCATCCGCGTAACTTTTATTATTGACACAAATTCCGTCAACATGGCAGCCCAGATAGATGTTACTGAGCTCAGCGATCAACCGGTTCATATACAGGTTGAAGAGGCGAGGGGAGGTCAACCCTCCCTGCCTCACCCCAAACTCCAACCTATACACATCCGAGAGCGAGTCCGACCACCTCACATAGTTCGAATGCTTGGCATACCGGTATCCAAGTACAGACACGATTTCACTGGCCACACTGGTGTCATCTTTCAGCTTTTGCCACAGTAATTCGTATGACACAAGATCGAAGGCCTTTAACAGGTCCAGGAAACAAGCATGAACAGGAGTTTTTCTAGACGTGTAATACCGGACAGTGTGTTTGAGAGACAAAATTGCACTTTCTGTGGAGAGTCCCGGTCTGAAGCCGAACTGTGCATCATGCAAGTGTATGCGACTAGCCATGTGTCTGTCAAACAGACTGTCCAGCACTTTAGCCATCACTGTAGCGAGCGATATCGGTCTATAGTTAGAAAGGTCTGAGGCGTCACCTGTTTTGTTCTTTACTATAGGCACAACTATTAATATGATCATCAGGTAAGTGAGTATGGCTCAAACAAAGATTGTAAAATAGAGTCAGGACCCTAGGTAGATGTACTCCAGCATGCTGCAGGTGTTCAATGCTGAGGTAATCATGTCCCGGAGATTTACCTCTTACCATATCTGTAATCACTTTGGTAACATCTTTAGCAGAAAACCTCACTCTTATCTCTGAGGTCTGACCCTCAGCATCAAACGTTCGCGGCTCCCAAGGGTGATTCTACCCTAAAATGATTTTTAAAGAGGTTGGCGATAGCTACAGGCTCACTGAGTCCGGCTACACTTACTGGAAGACTTGGTCTCGGACTCAACTTGTTGGTATTTTTCCAGAAACTCTTAAAGTCTTTGGAAGTATGGTGCTGTGCTATGATGTCCATTTTTATCTGATTTTGGTTATTTTGACACCATTTTAGTTTAGATTTAAAAACTTTTCGAGTATTACGCATTGTCTCGTAGATACTGCCAGATCTAGGTTTCCCATAAGAGATCCAAATTTGAAAAACAACCCGAGCATCCCCGTGAGCTTGCCTCACATGTTTGTTCCAACCAGCTATACGCCTGCCTCGTACCCTACTATTTTTATTACTACACTGTGACGCGTCAGTAAGTATGCGAACAATGCTATCTAAGGTATTTTTATGGCTAACATCTGAGCACAACCTGTCAACGCGCTCTTGAAATTCCAGTGGAAAATCGACCTTCCCTAATTTAATATTACAAAGTTCACTATACAAACTTATCTGATTAGCGTCCCTTTCTCCCCATGTGATCTTACTACCAACAGAACTAGGTAAAACTACTGTAGGTGTTATTAAGTTAAAATTACACTAGTTGTACAGGCATGTGATCAGACCAGTAGGTATCGCATAACACCGCCGCCCCTACGACCAAACGCCGCGCCGCCTCGGTCAGATATGGTCACGTGTCTGTGGATACTTACATTGATCTTTTAAACCGGGACAATGATCCATACAGTTCTTCTCATTTCCATTTCGAACTTTTATCGCACGTTCAGTTCCACTCTACTACATGTGTTCAATTAGCACTTGGACGTACGTACGTACATCAATAACGGATACGAGTCGGTAGGCAAAAGTCGTCCTAAATATTTGTAGGCAGCGACAGCCACGCGATACATTCACGACCGGTGACTAATTATTATAAAAATTTGCGTATTTATTGCGTATTTATTGCGCTATAACAGTAAAATGCACTTTACGCGGTAGATTTAACACCACTATATAAATTAAATTAAATAAGTTCTCGCTTTGACAGCAGATATCGCGCGATATTTGACTGTTGCATGCTGACTGCAAGTTAGATAATAAGCGTGCCGATGTGTGAAATTACATGCAATACTACAGTTTAACAAGCTACAAAGTTGGGCAACGAATGTACTTACAGTACTTGCGCAAAGTAATGGCTGGGAACTTGCGGTGAAACGAGTACTGCGATCACGCGTAGATTGCAGTTTTGAACGCTAAGGGCGAACGCCTTAGAGTTTTAATTATATTTTGTTTCAATAATGTATTTAATATATATGTTAATAAAGCAACATTTTATTGATATAATTTTGTCTATTTTAATCGACTTCAAAAAAAGGAGGAGGTTCTCAATTCTACTGTATGTTGTTTTTTTTTGTATGTTTGGTACCTCATAACTCTGTCATTTATGAACCGATTTTTAAAATTCTTTTTTTGTTTGGTAAGTAATACACCAAATAACGCGACCTTTATTTATATTGATGATTACCTCGTTGGGGATACAGCGTGAGGATATGTATGTATGTATGTATATTGATGATTCTCTTGTACATCGTTGCGCTCAGGAATTAGAAAAAAGTTAATTGCAGACCTGCCCTATTTATTTATTATTAATTTATTTAGGTCAAGATCACTCAAAAGGGGGAAATACAAATTTTTTATTAAAAAAATTAAACCGCCTTCAAAAATAAAAACACTGAATAGTATAAAATAACCTATCCTTTACTAATCAAAACTAAAATAAGATACACATACATATATAATTAAATTTGACAGTTATTGAAGTCGGTGCCAAATCAATGTGCAACAACAGAAAGCCTATTAGCTTGGTATGTTTGACACTGACTTTAGTAACTGTCAAATTTAATTATATATGTATGTGTATCATTTTTTAATTTTGATTAGTAAAGGATAACTATGTATAAAAACAAAGATTTACCTACAGAAGATGTTTGTTGTTCTAGCATAAGTAGTAATAATAATATTAGTAAGTAGTGTCCAAAATTTTTTCGATGTATTATTTGTTTAAAGTCTAATCTCGAAAGTGAAGAAAAGATAATTAATGGATTGAAGAGTAATTGTGCGCTTTCCGCATTATCTCAAATAGACATTTTGAATAATAAAACTTTATTTTGATTAGTAAATGATTATTATTTAATATTTCCTTATTATACGGTATCATTGTCGTCCTCTCTAACTACCCCGTTGGGGATACAGCGTGAAGATATTGTATGTATGTATTGTTACGTAAATTATATGATAATATATGAATACTGGCCTTAGGCTTTATAAGGAGTGTCGGGAGTACTGATAGCGAACCAAACCTTGCACCGGAATCAAAAATTTTATGAACCGGACCGGGTCTGCAAGCTCTAGGTCTAGATTTTTGATATGTGAGTTAGTTAGTGATTAATAAAAATGGCTCTTTTGAGAACTTAATAACTATCAAATAAAGAACAGCCAAGTAGGTGATATTCTTTTCACGAATATTTGAATTATTTTATACAATTTATTATATTTTGGAACGCGTATATTATTAAACTTATAATTTATAGTGATGAGATTTTGATAAGATTCGAGAAAGCGAACGAAATATGTAAGGATCGCGACATTTAGCGCTCCTCTCTTTCTGACTACCCCGTTAGGGATAAATTTATGTATGTATAATTTATAGTATAAAAGTGAACATTAAGTAGAAACCGTGGAAGACCAAATCTAATTTGGTTACATTTAAAAGCATTTCGTTATTGGTAGAAATAAAAATAAAAATGCTACTTATCCTTATAAAAATATAACTATTGTATTAAAATGTTACTAATTCGTTAAAAATATACTAACTTCAAAAATTGTAATGACTATACAATAATGAATTGGGAGCTTTTAAATTGAAATGATATATTTTTTAAATGTATACTATACATACATGTATACTATACATACATGTATACTATACAATTATACTAAAATTATAAAATAAAAATATATAACATACCAATTCATACATACCTCCGTAAATACATAATTTTTTCTTATATAATTTCTAGTATTCTTCTATCATAATGTGCTGGGGGTTTAAATGATTTAAGTTAAAAAAAATTTGTTAAAAACTATTGATTTTAATGTATACAATATTTAATGGTTAAAAATAAGAAAACATTGTAGAAATTATCAATTTACATATACAAGTTGCAGTTTGAATTACTAATATTGTTGCTTATTTATATACTTCCCAATCTAAATTGAGTCGAATATCTTGTGTTCTTGTAAGGGTTGCTATGTTTAGCATTCCAGCATCGTCTGTCTTCTCTTTTGGGACATTGGAAGATATTTATGTGGTAGGTATCTGTATGTGTTTACTACAATACTACCCTCGTTCATTTTCTCTATGATCGAGGTGTGGTGGAAGAAATGTCTTGAAGAGATAAGCATTCCCTTTTGTCATTGTCATTTTTTTGACTACTGTTTCTGTGTATTTTTATGTACAAATATATAAATAAATAAATAATATGTATGTATATAATCACCGCACACAACATCGAATGCACAAAATATTGTTATCCAGCAGTCAAAAAACACACAAATATTTAATCTGTAAAGCATTGAATATTAACGAGTAATAAACATGTATCTGCATTATCATTCTCATAGTGCTATAAATATAAATAAATATTGTGAATACATATCTGTAAATATAGATAATATATACAGAGTAACAATTAAATGCATCTTCGATTATCTACTTATGTGTTCGCGGTTAACCACAAGATGTATAAAATTAAGTATTTCCTATTAGTAACATAAATACAAAAGAAAAAACATTTTTTGAAATTTTTTTTATGGGCAAATAGTGTAGTGTTTTTTATAAAGTTTGTTTGCTAAATATGGAACTTTAAAAAGCGCAGGTAATAAAAATGACAATATTATTGACTATTATTTCTTCGTGAAATGTTTTTACTGTCTACATATTATGTTATGCTGATATATCTAGTCCATATTTATGTTTTATACATTCACTAGCTTTATTTTATAGAGATGCATACAGAGTATTTGTGCATAAAGAGAAATTATAATTAATCAATTTTGGTGTAAGTATATTGTTTTTATAACATGTTTATAAAATTACTATAAGTGGCCATGAACATTGAACTAATGTTTAAATTAACACGTTAATAGAAAAAGTCTGTTAGTATCGAATTCGACCTTCATAACACAACAATAATAAAAATAATACCTACTTACCTGAGGTAAAACATATCAAAAATGGAACTTTGTACTACATTATAAAAATGTAATGACTGGTTTTGTTTCTCTAAAAAAACAATTTTTATATCAACGCTTTCTGGTCAAAGTATTATTTTTTAACACTGTTCCTACAAAAAATCATTTACATACCCGATGACTAATCGAATGATAAGGACAGGGTATAAATAACAATGGTCACTGCCTTCAGATAGTCAGACAGTCACAGGTCTTCAAACAATTAAGAGACTTTAGTACAAAAATTAAAACTATTTAAAATGGCTTCATTCAAAGTTTCATTGGTTATAGTCGTTGCCATTTTCGCTATAACTTTACAAGTTTCACAAGTGAGTAATTTTTTCTTGTGTATAGCTTTTAACATTTTATACTCTTTACCCACTTATTTATTAAGTTAATAGTGCCACAACAAGCAATGCCGGCCGGTAGTTTACGCAATTCTTCGATCGTTGTAAATATTGTGTTCGGAGAATTTAGTTTCTTTCTAGCGCTTGATTTTATTAATTTAAAAGCAATGAAATCAATCTTGTTAGTAGTAAACGACTAACGAGATTGTTATGACTGGGTTATTAGTACGAAGTACGTCTGAATTTTATAGCGACGGTCTCGGATTCGGAACTGATGTTATTAGAAACTATCTATTGCCACGACCTCGTCCGTGTGGACAACGGAATAATATATCATAAAGCCTAAGTCCACCCTGAAAGTCCATTCTAAATATGGATGAAGGAGTTTTTGAAACCTCTTTATAATATTACTCTAAATTGTTTTATAATGCGCTGAGTAGTACCTACAATATTGGTTAAAAGTTTAAATTATAACCATGTAATTAGAGTGGGTGTATGTATTTTTTAATTATTATTTTTTAAACTCCTACTACATATCAAAATAGTGAAAAATAGCTAAAATTTTAAAATTGTTATAATGATACTGGTTACTACTTTACATAGTGTCTAAAGAAAGAACACAATAACAAAAGACTAAAAATTAATATACTTTCTTTCTTTGTAGCAACTGCCCTTTACAATATTTATGTAATGATAGGTATGTGGTTAATGCATATGTTACTTGTGGGTGATTTCGTCATGTTTATTAAGTAACAATAAAAATGTTTATAGGCTTTAAGTGATGAAAAGAAGAATGAAATTAGAGCCAAACTGCTTCCTCATATTGAGTCTTGCGGTAAAGACAACGGTGGCATTACTCTGGACTATCTGAAGGAATTCAAAGAGCAGAAGAAGATTCCTGACGATACGAACAAATGTTTCTTTGCTTGTGTCTTCAAAAAAGTTGGTTTGGTAAGCACTAAATATCTTAAATATTGCCTTAGGTATTGCGAATTTGCTTTTTACATATTATATTTTAAAGGTTTTAGTAAAACATTTATTCTCAATTATATTTAAATATAATATTCACCCATTGCAAATACTTGCTATTTATAAAGATTTTGCATAGTAAATAAAGATGTAGCAAAGAATTGCGTATGTAAAAAAATGTTAATTCTTAACACATATTATTCCCACCCGGATGCCACAAAAAGGGAATGGATAAAATAAATTTTGAAACTAATTTGTAAATTTTTTAAATTGAATTTAATGAAATTTATTTACAAAAACAATACTAATTTCATAAATGAAGAAAAACAGAAAAGTATAAAAGTGGGTATGATGATGTGGTGTGGAGTTTATCAAATTAAATATAAATACCTTTTAAATTATAATTTACATATAATTAAAAAAATAATTTGATTTCTCTTACCAGATATTAAAAATCTTAATATATTTTTATAAAATTTTTTAGCTCAACGATCAAGGTCTTTTCGATGACCAGAAAGCAGTCGAACGTGGCAGTAAATACGTAGATGAAGCTGGATTGGCTAAAGTTAAGGAGGCAGCTCAGAATTGTGTAAAAGGTAAGATTACCTTTATTTTATAAAACAATCACAATTTTATTGAGTTATATCTAAATAGAGTAAAGAATATTATTGTGCTGTATAGTACTTTATTTAAATTTATTTTATTTTTATTAGGTAATGGTAGGTAGGGTAGGTAACCTAATAGTGCTTATCTTAATAAAGTATTGCCTAAGTACACATAAATATTTTGGAGCTTTGGAATAAAGAAACATATTAATTACGAAACTATTCTATATTATTAAAAAAATCGTAAAAAATGAATATAATACATGATCATTGATCACATCATCATACATCGTTCACACTTCGACTTTCTCTGACTGGTCATTCCATTTTTTTCAGTGTCACCCTAGCGAACTTAGTTCTAGAATATTCGTTACATTACACAATTGTTGTATTTAGTGATTTTCATGCTTTGTAAAAGTTCGACAATTGATATGGTATGAAGTTTGTAATTAACTTGCATGTTCACTGATTGCAGTTAACCAGGAGACAGTCAGTGACGCTGCTGCCGGCTGCGATCGTGCTAAGCATCTATACAGCTGTTTGATCGAGCAGAAGCAAAATGTAAGCAAAATTTTAAAGACATTTTTAAGTTATTTTACTTACAATTAACTATGATTGAAATGACAAAACAGTTAATATTAGTTAAAATACATATTACTTATTTATTGAATATTATTAAAATTATAAAAAAACAACAGTGAAGACATACTTACTTCGTATTCTAAAATACCAAAAAAATCAATTGTATGATGATATCAAATTATCGATGTCAATATTTTTGTTTCAGTTCGGTTTCGTCTGGTGAAGATGACCTCGCCATATTTGTTGTGATTTTTATGTCGTACTTATTTAAATGTCATTTTTTATATTTTATTCGCAATACCTAAATAAATTAATTGATTTATTTGTTTATACAATTTAAATAAATTAATGAAATGAGTCTATTAATAAAATTATTTTATTTTATTTAAAATATTTATAACATTCATTTTATTTCTAAATGTGTAATTGTATACGTACTTTATATGAATAATTGTTACAACTATAATACGTAGTGGAATTCCTATACATGTATATAATGTATATAACAATATATACATTATATACATATATAGGATGTATATATGTATATAATGTAACATATATATGATGTATATAGCAATTGAATTGATGTATATAGCAAGTGAAAAAGAGGTTCCTACATAGGCACTTTAGGAAATATCTAATGCTATTTATCAATTATCACTATTAAAAATACAGCACTTACAATAAAATACTATCTTTTCTTTAAAAATACTAAAAAATAAATCTAGTAAAAAATCTGTATGTAGTTTATCTTTTAAGTACAGGTACCGTAAAAAAATGAGCTCTGTAGCGTTAGCAACCAAAAATTACAACTTTTCGCATAATTTCCTTTAAATTTAGTAAATGGTCTATTAAATGAAACAGAAAAAGCAAAAATTAAATAAAGAAAATGGAACACCCAAATAAACACACTATAGAAAAATCATTTTGCTCGTTAAATTTAGAAATAGCCACATAAAATTAGTTCACAATAAAAGCTTTTCGTTCAATAGATCTAAATCTTGAACATAAATCTGATTTTTGTATTTTAATCTGATTTTCCTTTTTGTCATTAATGTACAAAATTATTTTTACTAGCAAGTCGTCAGTAAATATTAGGTCTGCAAATATCCGTATATTACAGTATACTTATACAGTATAATTATAGAGTACAATTATAGAGTATATTACAGTATAATTATAGAGTATATTATGAAATTTTGATTTTGCACCCGGCGTTTGTTGTACCTTACTTGGTTGCAATGTTCTTGTACGACTGATGTTCGGTTCCAACGCACAGCGAAAACGATTGAAGACTTGAGTGGATGAAGATGAGAAGTCACATTTTTTCATTTTCAGTTTTTCTCACAGATGAAGCTTTTATGTTCGTATATACATCGCGGCATTTACAAATTTTACATTTAAGGCTTTAAATTGAAGATAACCACGAAGATAACTAATGGATGAAAGTGAAAGTTTAATAAATATTCACAATGAATGAAGATACATTTAAGGCGACGCACTGAAAATTTTGATGGCAGGGATCTCAATTTTTCTGAGTGACTACAAAACGTATGAGAGGGATATTTGGTAACCTGGTTCTTCATTTTGACAGTTGCGATACACGATTGGTTAATTTTTGTAACAAAAAAAAAATATCAAAGAAATCCCTTTTAAAACAGAAATTTACATTTTTAGGAGTAACGAGAGCGATTCATGTTTCTAAATTTTGTGTATAGTTTTAATCTAAACATATTCTTCAAAATGACAGTTGGATTTTTTTTAAATTAATTATAGTTTTTAAAATAAACGAAAATAACTACTTTTTTGTATTTTTCGTAAGCTAACGCGCGCACAATGCATAAATAGATCAGAAGGTTTATTTTGGATTAAATTATTGTTTTTCAATTCGTCGCCTTAACGTTTTTATTCAATCTCAAAACTATTATCTCTTTGTAGTAGATCAGTCAGTCCCAAAGTGGGCGATAACGCCCCCTTGTGGGCGCTGCAGGCCTAAAGGGGGGCGGTAAGAGACCCAGAAAAAAAATGGGGGCGTTGTGTAGAGGCCTGGGGGGTGATTTGTAATTTCATTTAGCTAGGAGGCATCTTAGACAACGACTGCATGAGCTCTCGACTCAGTAGACAAAATAAGTTTGGGAACCAGTGTAGTAGATGAAAGTGTTATGTGTAACATAACATAACGTAACATCGTGTTACGTTAGCGTGGTGTGCCAAAAGCGACGGCGGACTAAATGTTTATAAATGAATGAAGTTAATACATCTATTTGTGTATAATTGTACATAATATATAGTTATATAATATGATATATAATTTTACACAAAATATAACATACATTCAGAGTGGTATTAGTTCTTTTTACCAGTGTTTGTCGAGTGTTACTTTATTGTTCATTTAGAACTGAATTGTCAAGAAAATGATAATTCTGAATTGAAAAATCAAAGCTGGACTAAAATATTTTAAATTAGAATCGTTTAATTTACTGGTTGGTGGGTTATCTTGAACTAGCCCATACTATATTAACTACTGAACCAACAAAACACTGAATGATACCTTCATAAATATTAAATAAATACAAATGATAACACGAAAGCTTAGTCTCACTTCTACATTACTTAAGATCCGCACATATAAATATTGCATCAAGTATTAACCCTTGTTATTCAACGCCAAATGATTTTTTTATTTTTTTCTACAAAACCTCAAAAGACCTTACAAGATTTACACACAAGAAAAATGTTATTTTGGTTGAAACCATTTAAAATTACCTGAACACTAGTGATAGTGCATATATTACAAAAAATGTATCAGATATTATGTTGGAAGATTACAAACCCATCGGTTTTTTATTTTTCCAGTTACAATCCCAGCAGCAGTTTGCTTCTAGATCCAATAGAGCAAACCAATATACTCCAAAATTTGCAGTCTATCATAGAGCCTTCACATAATGAAACATTAGACCTTCATTGTTTTACCATGTAAAATAGAAAAAATATACCATTATTGAAGTGTTCAGTGAATTCAGTGTAATTCCACTGATGAACATGAAGGTTTATCTTCAAAGAGCGATAAAAATTTCAATCTAGGAAACCCTCTGCCAAATACGACATTGGATTTGAAGCGGAAGAAGCGACTCATTAGTTAATAAATAAATAATCAGCCATTGACTAGCAAAACTCAGAAATTTTTTTAAGAAGACGTCACGAAAACGTAAAGTGTTCCACTCCAATGTTCAGAACAATATCACAATGTGATACTGTCAACGATCTGTCGGATCAAATCTTCCGTTCAAAACATCAAACTTGCTTATCAACACATATTTAACTTCTGAACGCATCCTTCCTGAACCCATCCTTAACGCAAGTCCTCTTAGGAAGTTCTAGAAATCAGACTCAGTCAGCATTCAGCAAACTAGCACTGAAAACACTGACTAGTTACAGTTACCTAAGAGTGCAAGTTTTATATTTTGAGCGTATGATATACATAACATCTGAATCTATATTCTTTTCTATATAAGAAAGATATTACCAAAGGAAAAGGTTAGTTTTAGAGATGGAATCCGTTGGATATGTGTGGATGAATTTGAGACCTATGTATTAAATAAACGTGTGATGTAATGATTCTCTTATAGTTATAATGCTTGACATATTAAAGTTGAGAAAGCAAATAGAGAATTTTAAAATAAAACGCGTGAAAAGAAAATAAGGACGGGTTACTCAAGAAAAAAGAAGAACATGAAACAACAGTTTAAATGTATAAAGCCAGAATATCGTTATTTTTATGAGTCTATTATTGCTTATGAACAACCAATAACACATCATACTAACGATCTGCATAAGGAATACCCTATTCATCATCTGTGTCTTTGCATTAGCCTTTGTTTATGACAATGGAAGAACTATGTTCTTGAGAAACACTTTTATATTAGGTTTTATTTCATTTTATCACCTAAAATCGTAATATAGACATGTACTTTGTCCATTTATTATACCAAATTTATAATTGTAAATCAACGTAGTTGAGAAATATTAACAAAGTAAGAATGAAATCTTTAATGCTCATTTATTTGATTTTTTTATTTGTGTCATGTCACCTTCATCCACTCATGTCTTACACTAACTAATAATAATAGTACCTTTATTTTTTAAACTTATTTATAACTTTCACATTAAGAAAAAATTGTGATACTCATTTGCATTTCTAGGCTAGTTGACTATCTCATAACGATCTTATTATAAGATTTAAAAAGATTTAGTAATAATGAACAAAACTATGAAAAAATATTCGAAATACAACGAAAAATGTGAGGGTTATCCCCTTTTAAACTTAAGTAGCGGGAACGGAGTGGAGATAAGTTCTGTTTCTGTGACTCGTAGTGCTGTGCAATATCATTGCAAAATGAAGTCACAGCTGCGTGACGTTATGTCCCTCTAGTTTACCATCACTCTGTTTCTATTATTAAAGTTTATAACCCAATAACTCAATATCTATTAATCAATGTAGAGTAGTTTTCAACCGACTTCCAAAAAAGGAGGAGGTTCTCAATTCGGTTGTGTTTTTTTTTATGTTTGTTACCTCATAACTCCGTCATTTATGAATCGATTTGGAAAACTCTTTATTTGTTCGAAAGGATACACTTCCAGATTGGTCCCATTAAAATTTCACTGGTATTGAAGCTTTGGTTTCGAAGATACATCAAATAACGCGACCTGGTTATTTATATTCACGATTCTCTTGTATGTCATTTGTTAACTATCGTTGTCCCCACATGGTATAATGGTAGTATGGTATAATGGTAAAGTAGGGAGAAGATATAAATCGGCTGTGATATAATAAATTCAGTCAGTAGAGTAAGTCTTGTGGCGGACAGAGAATACGGCTGGTGGCTGTCGTCTTCGGATTGTAAGAATACTGCTAGGGTGTAATTATGATGCAACCTTTACACTGTTCTTTTATAACTGATTGTTATTGATATGATATTATATTGATGATATTGATAATGGCCATAATGGGCAATAATATCCCATGTGCGATCTGTTCGCATCCTTTATTGTGAAAGCTCACAGTTTGTGCTCCTCAATAGAATGGAAGTTAACACATTGCGCTCCAGAATTAGAAAATAAACTAATTGTAGACCTGCTCTAGATATTTATTTAGGCCAAGGTCACTCGAAAGGGAGAAATAAAACAAATTTTATAAACAAATTAAACAGACTTCAAAAAAGAACACTGAAAAGTATGAAATAACTATCCCTTACGGATCGAAACTTAAGTACAAAAATAAATTTATAAAAATATGATACAAATAACCCATATAATTAAATTTGACAGTTATTGAAGTCGGTGCCAAATCAATGTTCGACAACGGAAAGTCTATTAGTTTAGTAGGCTTGGCACTGACTTCAGTAACTGTAAAAATTCAGTTATATGGGTATTTGTATCGTATTTTTATAAATTTATTTTTGTACTTAAGTTTCGATCCGTAAGGGATAGTTATTTCATACTTTTCAGTGTTCTTTTTTGAAGTCGGTTTAATTTTTTTACAAAATTTTTTTAATAATTATATTTATAATTTTTAGTTATTTTAATATATTGTATTTTAAAATATATCGATTTTATACATATTCTCCTTGAGTGAAAGGTATAAAATAATGCTTTTCGCTTAATTCAAGTTCATTGATTTTGGATCGTTTATCTAATGGCGCAGTCCTTACATATAACATGTATATGTAGCCTCTTTGGTGGTATACCTTTACGCATTGCTTTACTCCCCCACGCAAAGCTGGTAGCTACGTCCGTGATAATAAGTGCGAAAACTCAATTTCATCATCTGAAGATGTGATGAGCGATGACTGTATTTATATTATGTTCGAGCTGAAATTTTCACTTCAAATTCATTTTGAGTCAAATATTTCACCATCAATGACAGACTCGGATTCACAATCTTTAATCAGTAAAATATCCACAGTTTACATCTGGTTTTATATCATTCAATCATCATCAGGTATTTTCCTCTTCATTGACGCTTCTTTGAACATTTTCACCGCTTTTTTTACTGAGTGATAAAAAAATCACGCAACTACCTACGTTCGTAACTTTTATTTGTTTGTAAATGCAATGAATCTTCAAATGTATTTTTTTTCGCGATATCAAAAATTAACGTTTTTTAATTCGTGAATTGGACTATATCACTAAATACAGTCAGTAGCCACAACATGAGTTCAGAAATTATGATTGCCGTTTTTACTAATGGTAATGTTCAATTGCCTATTTTTCGTTGGTTTACTCAAAATGAGGACTTCATTATAATTCCACACAAAAGTTTATTACCATCATTATTATAATTATGTACTACATGTTCACGAACTATATTTAGAAGGTACCTTAAAAATTACTATAACATACCTTCCACTATAATATTAAGAAATATAACTACAATAATATTAAAATGGCTTCAAACCACAAAGATTTAATTTTGTTAGTTAACGACGCGCTCTTTACCCCGAATGGGAAATGGTGCGACTTTGTGTTTACGTTTGTGAGTTTTTATTACTCAATTTCCCAGTCGTTAAATTTAAAGAAGTTTTATACAATGTTCAACCCCGCCCCCTTTCCCTTAAAACGTAAATTTCTAAAAATTCTTTCATAGCGGACCCCTACATTGTACAAATAACCAGACCAAATTTCATGATCCTAGCTTTAGTATTTTTTGAGATTTCATGATTAATCAGTCAATGTGTCGATCAGTGAGGGTGGTATTACGCTTTAATGTCTGTGAAGTTAGGGCCTAATTGTTAAAAGTTATTATCAATTTGATATTCAGATTAATTGAAGAATATTATGAAACATCTATTACAATGAACATTATTTATTTCCGAATCCTGGCGCTCCATCCTCTCTGACTACCCCGTTAGGGATACAGCGTGAAAATATGTATGTATGTATGTATTATTTATTTCCATGAATAGAAATTTCGCAATAGGCCCTCTGATCTCTTATTATTTGTTTTAAACTAATGAATAATATGAGTTCTTTTCTTCAGTTTATTGTTACTCGCAGCTGGAATAAATGTCTTGTCTTTTATACGTCGTTCACTTCTCGTATACGTTATTATTATCCGGTTCTTTCGCGCTGCTCTCACAATATCACATTTTTATCAGGCTCATGATCGGTCAACAACCCTGTGTCCTTCTTATAGATCTCTATCAGCTTATTCCTTATTATAACTTCACCATCCATTCTATCTACGACTTACACGCTCTACTCATTTCATTTCATGGAACGACGTCACGCCTGTACTTTTTCTTATTAACACATATCTATTAGATCTATTTAACATCGCATATTTTATTACTAGTAGTAGTAGTAGCGGTCTAGACTTTTCGAGAAGGGTCCAAGTTTCGGCTCCGTATGTCATAGATTATTCGTTTGGTTTCGTTGGGTTTGGGTAAAAGTTTTCATTTTAAACCTACTGAAGTGTCTTCCTTAACACACATATCTATCAATACTGCCCACCCGAGTTAGCATTCACGACTTGTTTCCTGACTAGCACAATAAGTAAGATTTATTCATTTTAACTAATACTATCTTCTTCTTTGCTAGTTATGCTACTTGTAGGTAGTCTACACTTCTTCGAGAAGGGTCAAAGCTTCAGAACCGTATGTCATGATATTGAGGTAAAATTTTCATTTTGAACCTATTGGAATATCTCCTCTTAACATACATTCTATCTGTCAATATTGTCCTCTCCAGCTGGATTTCTCGACTTATTTCCTTATTTTGATAATATCTATGCAATATCAATGAGTGGCCAATGTATATATATTCTATTTTTGATTTCTTTTTCAATGGCGATAATTTTTTTGTTTCTATTTTTATACTTCTTGCTTCTAAAGAAATTGTCATGAAATGCAGTTCCTCTGGTATGACCAGAAAGATACAAGACTTCTGATATTTGTAGTTGTATAGTTATATAAAACTAATGATATTATAATACAAAAGAGGTAGATAGGTTACCTTAGTACTAATCCAAGTAAAATATCGTCCTAGTTATAACGTTACAAAGTGAGACAAATATACATGGCACTACGTCGCTATGCAACGTAAAACATAATTGCATTTCAAACTAAGAAATCACATAGCTCATAGGTCAATTTCAATTTCTTTCTACATTTTAAGCGAATCCGTGACTAATTCATAGAATATTAGTAATTTATGCCACAGAACAGACATTTAAAAAAATATCATTGATAACTACTGGGATTAGACAGTAAAAAAATGATGTTTGCTTTTTTCGAATTTCGTTTTTCTTGAATCATGTAGAGAACATATTTATTTAAAAAGATCCCCAACATTTTTTAATTATAAATTTGAAAATTATTAATTATATATCATTGCTTATAATAAATGTAAACGATGATTAAACCGGGTGGCTGCGTCATCACAAGATCGTGTACATTATAAAAAACGTTTGCATTATTAAAAGATTTTAGAATTTTGAATGCGCAATAGGCATTGCATGGCATTGTTGGTTCTGTAACATTACTTTTTATATTCTTTGACCAAGTCCGGGTTGGATTATTAGCAAAGTTTCGGGGTGCCACTTTTCGAGTGCATGTAACCTATCTACCTCTTTTGTATTATAACATCATTGTATAAAACTATATAATACAATCTAGTTATTCCAATATCGAAATAGTTGAAATAGTTGCAATAAACAATATAATAATTTTGTCTCAGTACAAAAAAAAATTGTAATTTTCTAATACAGAATTAGTTTCAAGGAGAATAATTTATTGTTTCAAGTTTGTAACTGAGTGAATTCAGGTCAGGAATAAGTGTACACATAAAATTTTCACAGTTTTACTGTTCTATAAAAAAGGTATGACAAACAGGATGTTGGGCTGTTTTTATGTACCTATTACACGGGAAAAATAAAAAAGGAAGTCAACACGATCAAAATTACACTACTTATTTCTATGCAGTGGCTGTATACGTGATAAAACGAGATAATTATCTTACAATTTACTTAACTACGAACAGTGTATATAAATACGACAGTCAAATTTTCTATTGGACTCAGTTGTATCTTAGTAGCGAGGAAAACAGCATTGTGAAAATTATTTTCCTTAAATAGAAAAAAGTTAAGGAAATGTTTGTTTTACGTTTCTTGGTAGTCTGCTTTGGCGTACTGATTGCGTGTGTGGAGAGGTCTCATGTGAGTTTTTCAAATTATTTCATGTTTCGTCTTAGATCGGATATCCACATATCATGTATGATGCAAACTAAAATATCATCGTAAAATTACTATTACTATTACTTTACTTTTATAAAACGTCTATCGCAGGTCTGCAAGGAGAAATTTCTTACAGAAATAAACGGTACTTTTTTCTCTTCTTTCCTTAAGTATCTTTCTTTTTATATGTCGTTGTGTATGCAATAAATGGATAAATAAAATGAATAATAATAAAACTAAAATAGCGTGATTTGGTGGACTAGACTTATGACCAATCTAATAGGTATTTAAACTTTTCAAACTATTTAAGAACATCGTAAGAATAGCTCATTAATTCGTCCTTGTAAAATTTTAGTTCTGTCTATATTACTTGACTTAGACACCCCTTATTATCCTAACGGGATTCATTCGTACCCGTATGGTTGATTTCAAAATCTAATACCTATATTTGTTTGACAGATTTTTATCACTAATTTTTAATTTATTAAAGCATTTCACTTTTTCCCTACTAACCTTGACACCTCTTTCAGTTTCTTAATGGATGAGTTTCCATTTCGCGGAAACGGGAGAAGTGAGGTTGTCATTTTATTTAGATTTTATATTTTTGGAAGTTTTAAAGTACAAAATCGAATGTATATTGTGTTATAAAGTTCTGCATAAGTGAAAAAATGTAAAACATTTACACAACATGTGTAGCTGAAGTTCTCATACTCTTCCAAGAAGTCCTTTATAACTTCAATAAAGCCTACTGTCACTGTACAGGAGGAGTTTCGCGATAAGAAGAAAAAATGAATTTACTTCGAACGTACTTCATGTCGATTCTACTTATTAATGCGTGACATTGGCAAATGTGTTAATCTGTGCGACATGTCATGAAGGAAGAAAAAAAGCTTCGTTCGTAGTTTCTGTGTCCAGCTATGTGTGCCGTGAAATAATATGGTAGTTCTATTTTATTTAATACGTTCTTTATTTTTTTAAATCGTACTTATAGATGGATAAGAAGATGGCATACTGAGCCTTCCTGAGTACTTCAATTTACTGTTAAAAACATTAGCAGTATTGGATCTGTCATTACATGTCATGAAATTCTCATGGTATCAGATCCGAAAGAAAGCGAATCCATCCACGAAAATGAACAATTTTATACTTAAAAAAAATTAAATGCGATTATTTTTTAACTTTTCGTACAAAACAACCAAATAGGAAATTTCGTTTTACATGGAGGTTATTATTGTATTTTCATGCAGTTGAGGCACTGCGTCTGCACTCCGTTTACGTGCGCGTAAGACGACTGCGTCAAAACAAATTGAGTACTGCACACAAAAAAAACGTTGCTCAATATTAAAGTTAATAAACAAGAATAATGCATTTGAAAAAGTTTTGAAAGAAATTGAAATTAATTTAATTATTATGGAACCTTAATCGACAATACCACGCTTTCTCTCATAGTATCCCTTCGTCTGGGGGCCAGGACTAACCTTCTTCACCGTTGCCGCTGTGGTGATCTCGTCGATGTACTAGGTCACCACGGTTTATCCTGTTTACGTAGTGCGGGCCGCATGTCACGACATGCTGCCTTGAATGACGTCATTCGGCGGGCTCTTGTCGCCGCTGGCGTTCCTGCAGTCTTAGAGCCTGTAGGTATTGTGCGCAGCGACGGCAGGAGACCGGATGGTTTAACGCTCATTCCTTGGAAACTTGGAAGATCGCTGGTGTGGGATGCCACTTGTGTCGATACACTTGCTGTTTCCCATGTGCCGGCGACTTCCAAGTCAGCAGGTGCCGCGGCCAGCACTGCCGACAACTTGAAGCGGCGTAAGTATGCGACTCTCTCTGAGAGTTTCATATTTACGCCCTTTGCAGTCGAAACTTTGGGTCCCTGGGGCCCCGAAGCCCATCGACTGGTTTCTGATATTTGTAAGAGACTGGTCGAGGCTTCAGGAGACCGCCGGGCTGGCAGCTTCTTCCGCCAACGAATCAGTTTGGCTATTCAAAGAGGCAATGCTGCCAGTCTGCTAGGTACCTTGAGCAATGACAGCTTTCTAAGCGGCAACTTTGAGGAAGTTTATTATTTAAGATAATGTGTAGTTTTAAGTTTGTAAATATTAACATTTAATTATTTAATATTTTGTTTATCCTACAGAATAGATGCGCCCAACTATAACTGAACAAACGTAACAATTTGTATTGAACGATATGCTAATTGTAATGTATAATGTTACCTATGTAAATAAAATGCCCTACACATCTTCCAATTTGTTGGAACAACTTTCCTAGAGATGACGTTAAGAGATCGATTAATGGAAAAATTTATCAATCGATCTCGAATAGCGAATCGATTTAGTGAATTGATTGCGGACTCCCAAAAATGGTGTTTCCATTATATTTATATTGGTAAGAACGCAACTATAAAATAATGAGCTAGCGTGGAATTTTTTAATAAATTATACATAATTATATTGAACACTACTGTCACCTTTGCGTTCTCGGAGCCAGATTTAGCGCTTTTTTGAGTCGTCTAACTTTTATCTATCCCATGCAAATTAAAAAAAAACCCGTAGAACGATTTTTGAGTGTCTGTCGTCTGTTCACTGGATCGATTCACTGCTCGAGATCGAATGATCGATTATTATATTAATTGAACTAAGATCGCCATCCCTAGGAAAGTTGTTCCAACAAATTGGAAGGTGTGTAGGCAGTGGTGTAGCGTGCTTTGGAGGGGCCTGTATCAAAATTAGTGGGGGGGCCCAAATGAAGGGTAAAGATTTCCCTAGATAGGGCCTTTGTAGCCCTAGGGCCCCGTATCATTGATACGGCTGATACGGCGGTAGCTACGCCCCTATGTGTAGGGCATTTAATAAAGTATACGCTTACTGACGGGGTGAGTGACTGTGGGGGTGCAGAGAGTATGCGCTAAGCGCTTGCCGCGCACTCTTAACCCAATCGCCGAAGAGAGCAAGTGTATCGATAAACTCATGTGTGTTATTAAGACCTGTACAGTAATTATTAGTTAGCCATTTTTGATTTTTTAGGGATTTACGCTTACCACAAAGTCAATAAATTAATAATTAGTGCGTCAATAAATTAGTTTTGATTTACTCCCACAATATAAACTAATGCAAAAAGAGAATTACGGCATGGTTGCAAACCTTGGATTACAATGAAACTAAAAAGGTTCTAAATGTGATACGCTGAAATCTTAGATGTGATTTTAATATGATCCAAGACTATTACAAAACTCCTTTTTAATAATTTATTTTAATTTGCATTATTTTTGTGTTCAATTCTACCTTATATCATAAGTTTACACATACACTCTCCCATATAGACACATACCAGCACACTTCACAGACGCTATATTATATAAATCAGAGGGTCATTTACACATTTTTGGCTTTTAAGTAAATATTAATTATTAGTTGTCAGCATTAGTATCATAATGTAACTTAGTCTATTTCAATTTCTGCCGAAGGAAGAGAGAGGGTGAATATAGGTTTTAATCGAGTTCAAAAACACAAACTTTTAGGTCGTGCATATATTTATTATATAAAACAACTTTTGATAATAAGACGTAGTATTATTGTGTCTCACAATGGTGACGTTTCACGAAATGCCCATTCACTACAATTTTCTTAATTCTATGATCGGACATTTTTGACGTATATTGTTGTACAATTTTCTAGATGAGCGGTGTCCTGTCTTGTTTTTGTAACTTGAGTGATCCTAGTGGAGGAGACGGAAGTATTTAATGTCATAGCTTGAAATTTTTTATGTTTCTTAGGCTTTAAGCACAGAAGAAACGGCTATGATCCAAGAAGCGCTGATCCCTGTTGTCTCCGAATGTGGGTCGCAGTTTGACATGAGTGTTGATGAGATTAGGGCAGCTAAGAAAGCCGGCAACGTTGATGCTCTAAACCCTTGTCTCATCGCATGTATGTTTAAAAAAATAGGCTCTGTACGTATACCTGCATTTCAATTGAATTATTCATATTTAGATATTGGAGATAAGTTGCTAAAATTACTTTAAGGTGTACAAATATCGAACCCAAGACGCAACAAAATTACACCTTGACGCCACTAATAAATAAGATAGATTGCTTGTCCCACGTCACGCAAGTTCTGTATACTGATGGCATATTCTATATTTTCTTATTTTATTAGGCCATCATGGAAGCAAGACTGCTAAAAACATTATGGTAATTTATTTATGATCATAACTCAAAGAGGGTGACTTTGGGTAGGTTAGAGATTAATAAAAAAAACAGCTAAGAGTCTTTTGAACAGTCGTTAACTTAGGATTCCATCAATAAATTAACGTAAAATTGATAAAAAATTACGAGGTGTTTGAAATATCCAAATTAACTTTTTCATTTTCATTTCCAGTTTTAGGTTGCCAATTTACTTAGCTGTGCTAAACTTCAGCTCAGTTGGTGCGAAGATTGCGGAATAAATCGACTATGATTACGAAAAGACAAAGTACAGACGAACGGACAGATACACATGACGAAACCATAAGAGTTCCGTTTTTGTCATTCTCGTTTGGAAACCTAAAAATGAAATGCCTTTTGATATAAATATAGTGTCTAAACTATTCGTTTAGAAATATTTAATGTTTTATAATATCAAATCTCATGGTAGAAATGGTAGAATATTACATTACATTTATAAACATTTTTAGCTGAATGAGAATGGTCTATTTGATCCAGAAAAAGGCCAGGAGATGTTCAAGAAATTCATTAAGAATGAGGAGGATTTGAAAAAAATTGCTGAAATATCCAAGGACTGTGAATCAGGTGCGTTATTTAGAAAATAGTGTCCAATAAACAGCGATAAAGTTTGCAATGATTTTTTTATAGCCATAATGGAACTTGCAAAACCACGAAATTTATAATTAGGTACTTCTTATTTATTTATAAATGAATTTTGCAGAAAGTACTTAGGATTCGATTACACGTAGACTATAGGTCGTATTTATGACGTTGGTCGTCTGGGATAAAACAAAGGAAACTCTGACAAACATGCTCTTTAAAATTACATTAATGTTCTCTATATTTGTTACAGTTTAAAACACTGTTAAGGTGTTTTGTCCCAAATGTGGTGACTATGACATTTATAACATAACTAGAGATGGACTCGTTCGCAAATGATTGATCAGTTATATATACTTATTAGTTAGTAGTAAAACAAACATTTTTAGAATTTTGTGTGTTTGTACTTCAATAAAAACCACCAAGAATTAAAATAAACCAAGAATTGTAATAAAAAAATGTCAAGATTAGTGCAAAAGTTAGTCATCATCATAATCATCATCATCATATCATTAGTAATTAGTATTTTTATAGCAAAAGTTAGTATTTTTATAAAACACTTAAAAATAAAGTATAAGAGATTATTACTGTTTGCACATCGCAAACAATAATATTCTTCTGTTTTTATTCTATCTTACATTTCGAATGAATTGTCACTAACATATTAGAGTGAACTGATCTATGATATCATGTAATTTGATCTAGAAACATAGGCAACACTACAAATTAAAAACAAATGGCTTGACAAATAACCTAAATTTTTTCAATGCTATACTATATTGGATAATATTATGTGTTATATGTGCATATTTCATATTTTGGTGTATATAACAGAAAAAGTGGTGTTATTAGAGTGCTACATGTAATACGCCTGACCAGCGACCAGTGAAAGCCAAGCCAAGCCTACTAAACTAATATACTTTCTGTTGTCGAACATTAATTTGGCACCGACTTCAATAACTGTCAAATTTAATTATATGGGTATTTGTATCGTATTTATAAAGTTATTTTTGTACTTAAGTTTTGATTAGTAAAGGATAGTTATTTCATAGTTTTCAGTGTTCTTTTTTGAAGTCGGTTTAATATTTTTATAAAAAAATTTTATTTTGCCCTTTTGAGTGACCTAGCCCCAAAAAAATATTTAGGGCAGATCTACAATTTGTTTATTTTCTAATTTTGGAGCGCTATGTGTTAACTTCCATTCTATTGAAGAGCATAAACCGTGAGATTTCACAATAAAGATGCGAACAGATCGAACATGGGATATTATTGCCCATTGTGGCAATATCATCAATATCATATCAATATCAATCAGTTATAAAAGAACAGTGTAAAGGTTGCATCATAATGACACCTTAGCAGTATTCTTACAATCCGAAGACGACAGCTACCAGTCATATTCTCTGTCCGCCACAAGACTGACTCTACTGACAGAATTTATTATATCACAGGCAATTTATATCTTCTCCCTACTACCATTATACCATGTGGGGACAACGATAGTTAACAAATGTCATACAAGAGAATCATCAACATAAATGAATAAAGGTTATAACCAAATCTCGTTATTTGGTGTATCTTCGAAACCAAAGCTTCAATGTGAATGAAATTTCAATGGGACCAATCTGGAAGTGTATCCTTTCAAACAAAAAAGAATTTTCTAAATCAGTTCATAAATGATGAAGTTATGAGGTAACAAACATAAAAAAAAATACAACCGAATTGAGAACCTCCTCCTTTTTTGGAAGTCGGTTGAAAAAATGAGATACGCAATTGCATGAATCTGTGTTGCCACAATAATAAACAGTCTGGTGGTGTTGTTAACAATATATAAACAATGGTAAAGTATAAGAAAGTTTGATTACATATCCTCGAGTTATAATATAAAAACCAAACAACCAATAAAAATTGTGAATCTTGATTATTGAAATTTTTACGTAATGATTAATTGTTATTTGAGAACGTCGTTCACGAAAGGAAGTATTGTGATTGTCCAAGAAAATTTAAATGCAAAAAACATAAAAATGTAAACAGCTTACTTTAATACCATTGCGTAAGTCAGATTTTAATAAGTTTTGGTATGTATTTTTGATATTTCTATATTCTAGAGTAGTGCTTTTAACTTTATTATATTTAATTAAAATTAAAATTGAGTAGGTAATGGATATCGCTGTCACAAAAAGTTATAATAATATGTATATAACGAGTAACTTTGTCTTAACGTTGTATTTTATGGAGTAGTTGGCCTCTTGTAAGATTAGCTACCTATTTCTCATGGCTGAGTCGCAAAATCACGAATTGCCCCGTGTCTTTTCCGACAAATATATGTATATACCTTACAAAGGGGGGACACAAAGTGTCGTCGGTCTAGAAAATTTTACATACGATTTCGGGATAGTCTTCTTACAACGCCTCCGGAGAGATAAATCATGAAATCCTAATACAAGTACGGCACAATTCCACAATACATATAACAGTTATTAGGTCTACGAAAGGGTTCACATTTTGGTTTAAAGAGTATCGCCGTACGCGCAAAGGTACCTATACCACCCGTCTGTCACGTCAACGTTACAGGTGGTTTCGTAGGGTCTGTTCACTTTTGCCTTGCCTGTAAGGTGGAAAGGTATTCAATATTAAAGCGACCCCAATAGTGTCGAGTTATAGACCCCAATCTGTTGAATCAATTGAACACGCTTACTTTGATTAATATTTTAATAAGGTATTCAGATAAAGCAATTAAAGTTTGGCCTATAAAAAAAAGTTCAGGGGTCAAAAATTCTAAATCGTTTCGGTCAGACGACAGGAACGTGAGTCGAGAACTCTATTTTACTGAGGACAGTTGTCAACTCCTCAAACGTTAAGGGATTTTCTCCAACTACCAATTTATTTATTTATCAGTTATTATTTATTTAAATATACTTGTAGACTTTGATAAAATGTATGTTACTAATAATTTAAATCTATATTTCTATATAAATCTGTAGCCTTATTTTTGTCTGTCTATGTGTTGTTTTATAATTGAACAACTTTAAATTTGTATGAAATATTTTAACTTTTTATACGCGGGCCGCGGTGTGGCAGGTGGGAGATGCACTTGGTTATGCATGCTGCGTGTGCTGACCCAAACAGGCAGACGTGTGAGGGCAGACGACATCGACTCACGTATGAAATCCACGTGGACGAAGTCGCGGACAATAGCTAGTACTTTATAAAGATAAGAAATTATAGGAACTTCATTTTGGATAAGATTGGTTTTCTTTACTATTTCTTTTAAAAACAATACTAGATGTTAATGTCCTAATATCACGACATTTATTATTGTAGAAGATATTTTTACGTCTCAGTTATTGTAAGATTGGATAATCTGTAGAATCTAGTTATACACAATATAAAAAAGCAGGTACCAAAGTAATAGGTATAGATTTCATGTAAGTACAATTTTGTAAAGTTTTATTTTTCTATTGTATGATTTTCAGTGAATAAGGAAGACGTAAGCGATGGCGAGAAAGGCTGCGATAGAGCGAAGCTGCTATTTGGCTGTCTCATGAAACACAAGGGCACCGTAAGTAGCTTTATTGCTCTCGTAAGAGTTATATCATGGACGTACATGGGTTATACACTAGACTAACGTAGGATGTTACAGATCATTTACATACAAAAAAAGGAGGTTATTTATATTGTTCAGTTATGGATGACGTCCTTTGAATATTTGAAGGTTGGAGTCCTATTATGGAAAGTCAAATGTATTTGAACATAATATGCATACACAAATACTAGTTCCTAATTTAAATTGTTCCTTGTACATTTAGTTTACTCGTTATTAACGTGATAATGCATTCATTATACTTCTATTACATAGGTATTTAAGTTATCTAATTATTTACTGATGATTCATTTTGAGGTATTGGACTTTATAGTAAAGTAATATCAAGGGTTTTTAAGTCTTAATAAATTAATCCTTTTGCAATTTGTTGATAAATATTAACTTTGTGTTCTTTTTTTTTCATTCTAGTTTGCACTTAACGTCTAAGGAGCAACCATCGGAGATATACTCGTATTAATTCTGACCGTGACCAATGATAATCCTAAAGCAACGTTATTTGTTTATTAATGCCTTTTTAGTTATACTTATTGTGTTGTGTTAACAGTAATAAATACTTTTACTTCATAACTTATTGCTTTAATTTCATTTGTGTTATATACACACCGGCACAATTAGCGGAACACAAAAAAAGCAGGATTTTAAAATCTTTTACTTGAGGAACTAGCCAGTTATGATATTTTTATAATTTATTGTCAAATTTGAAAATAGAAAATTAGATGACATACACTTTTTTCATTCATTTGTTTTATTTTCCCGAACAATACGTTTTGTCAACTTGTTCGAGTAATAACTACGTAATTGTAATTTTTTTGAAAAATTGCACTTAATGGTTTTTTATAAATTTGTTATTCTATAGGCAATTTTGTTTATTAAAAGCTCTTTATTATGCCTGACTTAACATCACTGGAAATCATTAGGGCTGATGAAATGAGAAGAAATGGCCATACCTACAGATCGATTGCCTCAAGGCTTCGTCGACCAGTATCAACGATTCATCGCAGCATCCAGCGGTATAGATCGTCTAATTCTCTTGTGAGGAGGAGGGGTCAAGGTAGAAAAAGATGTACATCGAGGCCAGATGACAGTTTTTTACAACTTGGAGTTCGTAGGAATACGCGATTAACGGCTGTACAAGCTCGAAATGAACTGGAAGACGTTCGAGGAGTACGAGTAAGTGAGCGTACAGTTCGCAGGAGATTTGAAGAAGTTGGTTTAGGGTCGTATATACCTGCCAAAGGCCCAAAACTTGAGAGACGTCACCGCGTAAACCGATTAAGCTATGCGCGAGAACATCGTCATTGGGATTTGAACGAATGGCAGCAGGTTCTCTTTACTGATGAGTGCAGAGTTCTTTTAAAACAGATCGATGGGAGACAGCGAATATGGAGACGCAAAGGAGAACGCCACATACAGTCTAATTTTGAACACAGTGGCTTATGGTGGCGGCTCGATTATGGTTTGGGGAGGGATATGTTTGGGAGCTCGCACGGAGTTAGTGATAGTCACAGGAGGGACCATGACAGCAGATCGATACATCAGAGACATTTTAGAAGAACATGTTGTACCATTTGCCCCATTTATTGGTGACGACTTTATTCTAATGCAAGATAATGCTCGTGCTCATAGTGCACAATCGGTACAGGCATATCTGAGCCACGTAGGTATACCGGTGATGCAGTGGCCAGCAAATTTCCCCGATATGAATCCGATAGAGCATGTCTGGGACTTGCTAAAAAGAAGGGTTAAATCCAGAATGCCACCCCCCCAACAATCTGAATGAACTTGGAAACGCATTACTTGAGGAGTGGGAGCGGTTGCCTCAAGAAATCATCGATAACATAATCTGTAGCATGCCCAGACGAATGGAAACCGTAATCAGAGCAAGAGGGGGAAACAGTCGTTATTAATTTTGCTTTAATTTTATTGTTAAATCATTTAATGCTTACTTTTTTTTATTTTTTGTGATGGTTCATAATCATCTAAAAATTTCACTTATTTCAAATTTCTTTATTTTTCAATAAAAAATAACGAAGACTTTTCAAAGTCGTTGTTAAAAGATGTTAATCAATTTGTTATTTTGTGTCTAATTACATTTTCGTCAAATATATGCGTTATTATCTCATAGTCTCACTTTTTTTTCTGTTCCGCTAATTGTGCCGGTGTGTATATATCTAGGCTTCGGTTTTACACAGTAATAGGTTTTATTATTTATATTACATAGTATAGGTACTTGTACTGTGGTATAGGCTTACTGAGTCTAAAAAAATATAAAAAAAAATAGTAGTCAGTTCTTGAGTTTTGAATTTGAATCGTCATCATAGGAGTTCTATTCTGAAATCATCAATATACATACACATAAATAAAATTAAAATGTCTGTGATTACAAAATAAAGGATTTTTCTTAGGCTTGATTGCACGTTATAAAAACCTAAACGCGCGTTTTTAACATCTTTGGCCGTCTGTCTATTCGTTTGTCCAAGTCCAGGCGGGACTTTAAAAAAAGATTAAAAAAAAAAATCTAGGCTACTTTTTTTCCAGGAAATATTTGGGGTTGAAGAACCCCAAATATTTCCTGGATAGTTGAAGAACTAGAAATAAAAAAGTACCTATCTGTGATTTCAGTTGCAGAGAAATATGAATGTATGGCTTAGTAACTAATCGAGAATTTTTAAAAGATATTAATCAATTAATTATCGTCGTCAAAGGACCATCGTGGAAAGGGAAGTAACGGGAAAAACAAAATTATATTGTTACTTATATATCACCATATCCACGACAAATAATGGCTCCTTTCCTAATATTTATTTTGACTATAGAAATACATATCTAATATGCAATATCGAGCGTAAGAAATTATAAACATTTGGATAACGAGGATAAGTTTTCAATGAAAAATGACAAAATAGTCTTGACAAATGTGTCGCCCCATATACTATTACCAAGTGTTTACCCCATATACTATTATCAATATTCTCGATTAATCGTTCTAATCATAATCGTTAACAAATGGCAACACTGCTTATTTGAAAATGTTGCTACTTTCATAATAAAATGGTATTTTTGAATGTCAGAAAATAAGTCAGTTGAGAAATTCACGAGTTAGCGAAAGCACGTCTTTTAATTATATCTCCTCATTCTATGTTTCCATCCGAGTCCACATCCTAGAAGAACAAATAGTTTTCATCTCAGAAGTGGGATTCGAACCCACGCCCACATTGTGTTGCTACTTGTTAACGATTATGATTAGAACGATTAATCGAGAATATTGATAATAGCTAACACAAGTATACAGTCGAATACTGCAGTGTTAGCGTTCATAGCCATGCCAACAATACACAGCAGCTCTGGTGCACCTGCAGAATACAAATTGAGTGGTGTTCTCGCAGTCATTTAAACTTAATATTAATAATATTGCATATTAATATTATTTCATATTATTATGGTGACCGGCCGTTCTCATCTCTACATTGGAGTCCTTGACAACATGATTTCTAAACAATGAGATCGATTTTAGCGACGTTTTCTTCAAAATCCATGCGAACGGAGTTGCGGGTAACGGCTAGTCGATAGATAAATGCTTCACAAGTTTATAATTTTAATAACTCAAGAATTTAATGAATAGTTTAATAATTGAAAGATAAACGAAAAAAAATTTTAGAGCAAGAGTTTTGTAAATGGATACTTCGATATATCTGAAGAAAATAATGAGGATTTGAGGGATTGAAGATGTTATATATCTAACAATGACAATTGTTTGTCGTATATTCCCTGAGATTACAATTTAGTGGATACTTTAAATAATAAAAAAAATTATAATAAAAATGATAAAAAAGGGTAACAACGCCTATTTATTATCACGCTACATTCTGCTCTTAGAATTGACAAGGCACTTTAATGAGGGAAATTGCAGTTTAACCTAATATCGATTAACGTATTGTAGATTTTCATTCGGAAAATGATTACGCTGAATTCTGTCTATAATTTCTGATATCTGTTGCTATAACAAGTCCTAAACTTATCTTATTCATGTATGTACTTACGTTGTCAATGTGCATCGTTTGGTTCCGTGTTCGACACAAATTCTAACAGGTTAGCAAATCGTTTTGTACGGTTAAAGGCATACTTCCTGCACAAAATCGAAGGTCAGGATTTACCCAAATGGTCTAGTATAATTTATATGGCTTGTTCACACACATTTTAGTATATAATAAGCTGAAAAACAAATAAGTCGTCAAAATTGTGTACAAAACGCTAACAAACAATATGTTTATGTTAGCATGTTTTACTTTGGCGTTTTTTGCAGCTAGAAACGTACTGGTAAGTGCTTTTTTTTTGTTACTGTAAAAGTTAATACATGTGCATTGTTATTTAAAACCTTGAACATGTTAGTTAATAATTACAATAATCTTTATTATTTAGGAAAAAATCTGCTGACAATGAACAAAAAAAAAACACTTATTTATTTTTCAAAATATTTACAGGCTGTAACCGAAGCTCAAAAAGCGATAATCCAGTCAAAGTTCTTACAAGGCGGCATTGAATGCATAAAAGACCATCCTTTAAGTCTAGATGACATTAAATCCTTTAAGTCCAAAATGATGCCTGATGGGGAAAATGCAAGGTGTTTTGCCGCCTGTTTGTTTAAAAATATTGGTATTGTGAGTATTTCTTATAAGTCCTTTGGAATAACTGTTTAAAAATACCCAATATTTTAATGTTTTTTTTTAAAACGTTGGCGTTGTTCGTTGGCTCGTTGCTTTTTCTAAAGTAACGCTTTTTTATATGTTTTATATGTACATATTTATATACCTATGTACTGGATGAACTTTGCCAAAATTCACAGTGGCTATTTTTCAAATTCAAGTGACATACAGACTAAAGACTAACATTGTTTTTTAAATATAAATATCATAAATAAAATATGTCTCCAATAATATACCTCATTTGTCAAAATAGCGTTCTAATTTTTTTACTTAAAATACTATAATTTGACGAATCAAACAGACAGCAGGAATATTATATGTAATTCAATAATCTTACATTCCTACCTTTTTCTACTCTATTAAAAATGTTTGTAAAGTGTTCTGCAAGAAATATTTTATTTATGTAATAAATAATAGCTATAACAAAATATCATTTTAGATGGATGATATGGGTAAAATATCAGCCTCTGCTGCCCGGCAACAAGCGAAAGAGGTATTTCAAGACGAGGACCATTTGACGAGATTAAATGAATTTATTGAAAAATGTTCTTCAGGTAAGAAAGTTCGTAGACACGCGCAGGTTGTATAACTCGAATATTAAAAAAATGATAAAACTTTTAATTCCATACAAAAATTAATTAAAAAGAAAAGAATAAAATAATTTTGATTACAAATTGCAATTCGTAAGTCGAATTATACCATTCTATGTTATACGAATAGTACTAGTCTATGGAACTTTTTCAAATGATAAGCTAGTGACCTGCGCCATTAGGGCATCTGTGTGCGAAAATTACGGGAAGAAGCGGCAAGCCACGACGATTTTGATTGCCTTTATGTCTTGTCTGTCCTGAACAGGAAATGCTATGTCTATGTACGTGTACTTGTACGTGTAAATGTGATATAATATGTAGATTTTTATATTACAATTTTGCATCAACTTTTTTTTGACATCAAATCTATCCCGGAAATAAATTCATATCTTTTTATGGATTATTTTGTAGTTAGTATTAGTTTTTTATTATAAGTACATACATACGTTAATATTTACAAACTTAAAACTACACATTATCTTAAATAATAGACTTCCTCAAAGTTGCCGCTTAGAAAGCTGTCATTGCTTATGGTACCCAAGCACACTGGCAGCATTGCCTTTTGAATATTATAAGTAATATTTGTTCGAATTCTTTTTTCTTATCACTGGTTTTTCTAATAATTAAATTTTTCAGTTACGCAACGATCGAATGGTAGGCGATCGCCTCAGTTTCAGCCCCAGTTTTTTAGACATCGAAACTATCACAGAAATAAATTCACATTTTTTTTTTGATTATTATAAAATAATATTTATGTTATTTTTTAAGTACGATTTATTAGCTGTCTCTTGTTAACAATGGATTTTTTAATTATATTATTTCAGTTAACGATCAAATGGTAAGCGATGGCAATAAAGGGTGTGATAGAGCCAAGCTCGCATTTACATGTATGTCAGAAAATGCCTCTAAAGTATGTACCATATTTATATTACAGTAAACAGCCATTTTATTAATTAATTTAATTTTTACACATAATAATTTTTTTTCAGTTCGGTTTTGACGTAAATTTTTAAATCTTTGAAGAAAACTGATTATTGAAGATATTCTATGAATATAAAAAATTCTATGAATCAAGTGCATGACAAAAATCGTTAACGTATTATAGTACTGCTTGTACTGATTGTGGACTCCTAGTTAAATTAGATAATAAATGTTGGTTATTACAAATAAAAGATGCGTTTCATTTCTTAATCATGTGCCTATTCCATATTGTGTTAATAATTTCACGCCTATGAACAAAATACACAATTTCAGGTGTAACAAGCTAAAGTGGATCATCGAAAGCAGAGGGATAGGGGATCTCGATATTGATTGATTCGTCACATGTGTATTTATATTTAGTGATATTCAATAGATCTAAAGTTATTTAAATTTTTGAAAAATGTAGTAAAAATCAAATTTTAGACAAAACTTCGTAGAGAGTGAGTCTACAAACGTGAGTATTTTTTTCTCGAAGTAATTCAACAGTGGGCTTTAAGTAGTATGGACCATACATGTACCATAACATAGTTCTGAACGATGAAAAATAAGATCTGACCACTGAAATAATAATAAGATACTATGTAAACTACGGGTAGACTATAAATTATTTTGAAAATGGCTCGTGTTTATGGAAAATTCATTTCGATTATGCAGGAGTATATAAGAGAAGAGTCAAAAAATGGACTCAAATGAAATAAGCGCGAAAATACAATTTTTTGTATTTTCGCGCAATGAAGTCAAAATGGTTTTTTTTTATTATAAAAATTTTATTTTTGGGTTCTGTTTTGAGAAGCAGAAACAGTTAAAAGAAATTGTTTAAGCCATGCCATAAATTTAATGGGTATGGGTATTACATGAAAGTTTATTGGAAGGAGAGCCCAAATATATTTTTTTTTATCAACTATGTCTTTTGACAAATATTTCAAAAATCTGTTCGATTTATAGATATGTGGTTAATAAATGGTAATGTTATAATAATAATAGCTATTTTTTTATTTCCAATTTTTTGATAACCCTTTCCATACTTACGTATGACAGCGTAAGTATTCACACGGGCGGCAGCTTTACCCGACATCACAGGCGTTGCATTGTACGGGATTATAACGTCGCGGCTTAGGTAATAGGGACATTGGAAGTAGAACTATGGCTAATTTATCTGCGTGAAAATACTGGATTCACGTACGCCACCGCGATCCCTGTGTATACCTCTTCAATAAACAATTGAAGCAAAAATTAACATAAGTCCAGTTAAAGACATGAAAAAATTATAAAGCACAAGGCTATTTGCAAGAGATTTCATGGTTTACGACGTTTTGAAATACATACATACATACATATCTTCACGCTGTATCCCTAACGGGGTAGTCAGAGAGGACGGGGCGCCAGGAGTCGCGATCCTTACACACCTCTTTCGCGTCCTCAAATCTCATCATTCTCCTCACACATTTTCGCCTAGGTATGCGAGTGCTTTTGACATTTTCGTCTGCTAACGCTCTAGCTATTTGGTCTTCATAAAGTCAGCCTTGGTCTTCCTTGGCTTCTTTTACCACTCACTTTCGCTCCGTAGATTTTCTTCGTCAGTCTTTCATCACTCATTCTTTCTAAGTGCCCGAACTATCTAAGCATTCCTTTCTTCACTTTTAAAATAACACTGTTCACTTGTTACTGCGTAACAATGCGTTACGCAGTATGATAGGGTTGCACAACAGTGTTGTACGAATAAACAATAAGGAGATACGCAGTCTGCGTATCTATTCCATACCACTCACATTACCTTTCTGGAGGAATGCATCTCTGGAGGCAACTGTCCAAATACAGCACAAACAGCCAGGCAGACACCACGCAGCCCTGTCTGACACCAGAACAGACTTCGAACCAGGGTGACATGTCACCGTCTATCCTTACACAGGCTCTGTGGTCTTGATATAATGACCTCACAGCCTGCAGTAAGGAGTCCTCCACGCCATATTCAGGCAGAAGACTCCACAATTTCTTACGCACTACTCTATCGAATTCTCTTTCTAGATCCACGAAACTTTCTGAAAGAAAACTTTCTGACCTATGGCCAGAAACTTCCCCACGATAACGCGAAGCGAGAAAATCTGATGCATACAACCCCTACCGTTTCTATAACCATCTTGTGCCTCCCACAAATATCTTTTGGAAACACCTTTCATACTTTCAGTCAATAGCTTGGAATAGACTTTACTTGCTAAGCTGACCAAGTTGATGGCCCTATAGCATGCACTGCGCACTGCCGTGGTTGTCCTCATATTCTCGGCACATTGTCGATGGGCATAGCCAGAAACTTCCCCACGATAACGCGAAGCGAGAAAATCTGATCCATACAACCCCTACCGTTCCTAAAACCACCTTGCGCCTCCCACAAATATCTTTCTGAAACGCCTTTCAGTATAGTGTACTTTATTTTTAATGTTATTTATTTATTTATTGTGTCTCAACTGAAAATCAGCGTCACGTGCGTGTCACTTGACATTATGCTGAGTTGGGAGCCATTTCGCTGCTGCGGTGCTGGTCTATTGACGTGTAACGCAAAAAAAAGAAAAAATGTATTATGTGATATTATTTAAATTGTATATGTATTTTTGTAATTGTACGTGTATTTTGTGCAGCGAATAAAATTATCTATCTATCTTTCATACGTTCAGTCAATACCTTAGTATAGACTTTACTCGCTAAGCTAACCAAGCTGATGGCCCTATAGCACGCACAGTCTAGATAGGAACCTTTCTCTTTATATAAAGGTACTATGACTGGCGTGCGCCAGTCCTCTAGAACCTCCCCCTTCTGCCAACAAAGGTTGTACAGTGTACAAAAGGCATCCCAGACCCTAGGACCACCATACTTGATCATCTCAGCAGTCACCTCATCAATTCCCGCAGCCTCTCCACATTTCAAACTTCTTATCACTTTCTCAATCTCTTTCATACTAATGGCATCTTCCAGTCTTGGCCCGAGTGTGGCAATTCATTAGAATCGCTCTCAGTATCAGAGACGGAGTCGCCACTCTCATACAGTTCTCCATAATATACACTCCATCGCTGCAGAACACCTTTTTTATTTGTGAGCAGGTTGTTTTCTTTCGAACGCACTTTATCATTCTGCAAGGTGCCGGACCACTTCGGTACCACTTCTTTCCAAAATAATTTGGAATTTTCCTCGAACTTGTCCAACATCTTGTTTTCGTTTAACACTCTACACCTCGCCAGTCTCGCCAGGCTTTCTTCTTCTTATACACAGACACTTTCACTTCATCATCCCACCACACATCACGCTTTTTGCTGTTCTCGATCTTACTCGTTCCACACACTTCTTTCGCAGCCTCGATCATACTATCCATAAGGTTCTGCCAACATTCTTCAACATCCTCGCTCATCACTTTCAATCTATCATCAAGCTTACTCGATAATAACCTTTCATATTCATTCCTGGTGGTCGCATCCTGCAGTTTTCAGCTTTCAATACGACTAACCGCTGCAGGTTTGGACACTAAGCGATGTCGCCATGCTGCGAACAGACCCCCTATTCTGGTTATCACCAGAAAGTGGTCCGTCCTGAGATCGGCTCCTCTATAGGCTCTTGTGTCCATAACCAGCTTCTTAAGTCTGTTATCCACCAGGAATAAATCAATTATACTTCTCGTACCATTTCTTTCCCACGTGTACTGGATGGATCCTTTTGTGCTTAAATATGGTATTAGCTACAAAAAGATCCTTTTCCATATACAGTCCTAACACAATCCTACCAGCATCATTCACTCTCTTATCTCCATATTTGCCTAGGACATGCTCAAAGTTCGACCAACAGTTCGAGAAACAGTTCGAGCTGTCCCGACCTGGATGGGTCGAAGAATTGTTGTGTGTTGAGACATAAATGGATATTTATGTCTCAACACACAACAATTATAAATGGATATTTATGTCTCAACACACAACAATTCTTTCATTCTCTGGATTTGACGACCTCCGTGGCGCGACGGCTATGCGCGTCGGAAAATAAACGGGGGTTGCGGGTTCGATTCCCGCCCCGAGTCTTGGTGTTTATGTATATATATTTACAAAAGAAAAAGTATATAAGTAGTATATCAGTTGTCTAGTACCCATAACACAAGCGCTGTGCTGCTTATTTTGGGACTAGATGGCTCTGTGTGAAATGACAGATATTATTATTATTATTATTATTTCTACTAGTATTTTTCTCTCGGTTTGGAAAAACGCTTATATTGTCCCTCTCCCAAAAAAAAGCTAATCCTTTTTCTTTTTCCGACTATCGTCTTGTTTCAATATTATCTTTCCTTTCCAAAATGCTTGAGCGTCTTGTTTTCCAACAAATCAATTATTTCCTAACCAGTAACAGTATTTTAAATCCTCTCCAGTCCGGTTTCCGTCCTCGTCATAATACGACTACTGCTCTAACTACTAAAGACTAAAATCAATGACGATTCGAGATTGGAGATGGAAAATAAAATAACAGCTTACAGTGTTGACTCTATTAGATTTTAGTAACGTGTTTAATACTGTGGATTTTGACATTTTATTAATGTTATTTCGCTCCCTTAACATATCTCCAACGGCAATTGACTGGTTTCACAGTTACTTGCGTGGACGCCAGCAACGCATTGGCATAGATGACTCCTTTTGTACCTGGTGTTATACATCTGCTGGCATCCCGCAAGGTAGCGTGTTGTCTCCTCTTCTGTTTTCCATCTTCATTAATTCTATTACTCTTCATATTTCTTCTTCCTACCATCTATATGCAGACGATCTTCAAATTTATACACATGCGAAATTGGAAAATATACATCATGCCGTGGCTGCCATCAACGGTGACTTGAGTAAAATTTCAGAGTGGAGTAAGTCTTACGGCCTAAAATTAAATCCTTCCAAGACTCAGGCCATCGTAGTTGGCAGCTCCAATATGATTTCTAAAATCGACTGGAATTCCATTCTTTCCGTTCTTGTTGACGGAAATTCTATTCCATATTGCGAACACGTGAAGGATCTTGGAATTTATATTGATCGTACTTTGTCCTGGTCACCACAAATTGCTGAGGTCAGCAAGAAGTTGTTTGCTGTTGCGAGATCACTAGAAAACTGCGTAATTTGTTGCCTCTTGACACCAGAGTGGCGCTTGCTCAGTCATTATTGCTGCCTATTCTTGATTATGCGGATGTCAGTTACCTGAATCTCACAGAGGACCAATTAAATAAACTTGAGCGTCTTCAAAACGGAGTCCGTTCACCATGACTCCGACTTTCCGTAATGTATCCGTGCCGACAGCTGACCACCTTAATCTCCTAAGAATGGATCTAACCTCAATTTTTGTCGCTCCATTGAGTCTAAGGCTAGTACAGCAGCAAAAAAACTGAGCATCCTGTTAAAGTCAAGCGTTACTTCACGCCTGAACAGCTCTTAAAACTTTATCAAGCACAAGTTCGATCGTGTATGGAGTATTACTATCATCTTTGGGATGGTGCAGCTAAGTGACAACTTGCCGCCCTTGATTCAGTGGAGAAACGAGGTAAAAGATTGATAGGTAACGAAGAATTGGTCAACAATAAATTGCAAAGCTTGCAACACCGAAGGAAAGTCGCTTGCCTCTCAGTCTTCTACAGGATACATTTCGGAGAGTATGCATCGGAATTGCATGACTTGATTCCACCATCCCCTTTTTATCACTGGACAAGCAGACATCGGCGGGGTTTCCATCCCTATATTGTAGATATACCACTCACTCGCACTAAGCGTTTTGCCTCAACATTTTTAATACGCACGGCTAAGGAGTGGAACGCCCTGCCGGTGTCTGTGTTTCATGACGAGTATAACCTAAATGTTTTTAAGGCCACAGTGAATAGGCACTTACTAGATCCAAGTGCTACGTCTAAGGCTCCACTGCTACTTAAAATCAGGTGCAGTAGAAGTCAAACGCGGACCTAGTTATCATAAAAAAAAACACGACTTGATGACGTTATTTCCACGAGAAGTGGCGGGGTGCTGCTAACAGTAGATATTTATTGATTTTAGAGTGTATCTTGCAGTTATTTTTCGTGACTTAGATTTTTTATGTTGTATGTTATAGGCTATTTATAGTTGTATTAGCCTAAAACAGCTGTTAATTGCGGACTTTTGTCCTGCTATATTGAATGTGTTGGAATAATGTAGCCATTTTGACCGCACTTTGCTGCAAAAGTATAAATAGTAAATGGAAATGTGTGATTTGTAATTACGAGTATAACAACAGTGTGCGGTTCGACAACGGCTTTTGATAGCAGAATAATTGAGAGTTCGATAATATGTTGTTCGTTGCATTCCCTGTTGTTGTAACCACCGCTAAGGAATAGATCATTTGCGTGTATGGTATAATCTAGTTTATAAAAAGTCTGAGGTTATAATGGAACTGTACTATATGAGATGATTTGGACCATTGTGATAAGTAGCAGTAAAAGCTGTAGTGAAGACAGTTGCAAGAGCAATAGTGAAAAGAAGGCCATTTAAAAGTAATCTCAGTCTAGCAGGGAAAGACGTATACAATGCAATCTAATGAAGATTGTCTGAAATAAAATACAAAGTACGTACAAAGGGGTAATAGATAATATAAAACTGATTCTGATGTAATCTTACAGTTGGAATTGATATAACTGTAACCGTGGCCAGCAACGACGTTTGTTGCTAAAGGAACTAACTGGGTGCCTTTGTCATGTAATGCCAGCAACAATGTTTTTTGTTCTTTCTGAAGGACGTGCTAACTGGGTGCCTCTGTCATGTAATGTCAGTAACGATGTTTATTGTTTTTTGTGAAGGACAAACTAACTGAGGGCCTCTGTCAAAGAAATCTAGTCTTAATGTTAACCGTAACATTTTTTACGAACATTAATTGGGACGTACATGACGCGTCGCCCCAAGTTGAAGATTAATGTGGCGCAGCATTGCTAAACGGGAGGAAAACCTCCTTACATTACGAAAAATGCCTAAGATTGGTTTGTGTTTTAAAAGAGACGTCTCTGCTTTAAAACTGATGAATGAGAGGTTATTTTTAATGATGTCACACGTTATTTAACACGAAGTTGTTTTTCGTGAGATACAAGTTCCTGAATGAAGTATGAATTAAGTGAATGCGGTCAAATGATGACTAATGTAAAATGGTATAAAAGTCGAATGCATTTAAGCTGTCTGAATATTTTTTTAATCGGATATGTTTTTCAGATGAATGACAAACTGTTTCAAGGTACTGTCGTCGGGCAGGTGAGAAGTTTTTAGGATTGGCCGAAGTGCCTTGTCGGGGCATCCGCTGCTGCTTCCGCTGCTGGCACCGATGCGGCTGCTGATTGTACCAGCGGGCATCGAGAATGCTGCTCCGTCAGGAGAGGCCATGTTAGGCAGCACGCCGTCACTTCTCGCGTCGTCAAGACAACGTGTTTATATTAGTCGCTACAAGCCGAGTATCTGTGCACTTAATTTCTGTTGTTGTTAAGAGCATGTCTTCGATAGTAGTATTTTGTGATCTGTATTGATTTGTAATGATTTGGAATTATAATTGTTATTAGTAATTCATTATTCAGTGTCTCGTATCATTTTTTTTTAATAAAATCTTATAAGAGTTTCCTAATACATGTACATTAAAGTTAAAAAATAAACTTTAACATACATGTATATAAAAGTTTTTTTTGCTCTTATTTGTGGGCATCCAAGCAAAAAGGGTCCAGTGGTCGGCATTTAGTTTCCGAGATGTACGCAGTTTTTGGAAAATTGGTAGAAAAATGGCATTTTGCGATTTTAATTGATTATTAATTAATGCTAATGTGAGGAGAATGATGAGATTTGAGGAAGCGAAAGAGGTGTGTAAGGACCGCGACTCCTGGCGCTCCGTCCTCTCTGGCTACCCCGTTGGGGATACAGCGTGAAGTTATGTTATGTTATGTTATGTTTTATTAATTAATGCTCAATTATCTACAAGTTCATGTAGTAAATGACTTTATATGACGTTTCTAAGTAGAAACAAACAAGTAGAAGCGTGTTTTTTTTACTCCAAAACTTTAAAAATGCTTTTTCTCAAAACAAGCTTTTTCAGAGATCCAATTTTAAGTGTCTGATAAAAAAAAAATATGCCAGTTTTTGAATATTTTTCTTATCCTTATTATCAATTGACTATTCTAAATTCTGAATCTAGTCTTAACTCAATACCCCACTACTGGAGCCTTTTTGCTTAGACGCTCGCATTTTTATACATACATGTATTTTTATACATATGCAACAACACTGACTACAAGGTGACTGAACCAATTAACTTAATTAGAAAAAAAAATTCAATTGCAGTAATTAATTCTTCCGTAAATGAAAATCAATAGAGAGAATAACCTCCTCGGCTATTTAAAACTTGTCGACAAAGATTTTTCATGGAACCGAGCAGATTATTTAGATTGTAAATTGTAGGTGTCGCGTTGTCGTCATCCTGTCCAAATCTTTTATAACGCGTCTTTGCCGCGTGTCTCATGAGCGAGAGCCAAGGCTCTGTGCGAACGGGTGAACATAAGGTCTCAGAACGTTCTCGATATAACTTTCAGCGTTAATGTTGGCTATTATAAAAATGAGCTCAGTGCGTCTATTTTCATTACTCCTGCCTACACCATCAAATCTTACTTTGAGATGCACTCTTTCTGGACGTACCTCAATCGTTCTGCATTTCCGGCACGACGATAGTCTCATAGTAGTCTCATATCAAGACGAAATCCGAAACGAGATTAATTGGAAAACAAAATTTCATCTCATTGATCCTGGCTCCATGCTATGCGTTCTCTACACCAATTGTTTCGACGTGCGGATAGCATCTAATTAAGCGTCATCCATGTACACCATACTCGCGCAGTCTGTTTCTCACCGTTCGAGGACTAACAACCACACCACTCAAGGGCTGTAGCCTTACACTTATCTCTCGAGTGGTTAGCATAGATAGACTGACGTCTTACGATCGATTGTACTCTTTCCATGACCTAAATGCTGCTCAGCAGGGTCTCCTGTGTTATAATAACAACGCAAAAAGCGACAAATTATGTTGCTATTTATTACGAAATGCTGAGATACCTCTGATTGATTTCTTCCTTACAGCTGTTTAATGACGTCGTTCCATGATGTTAAATATTGTAGTACTTTTCGTCAGAAATAATAGTGTGTCGTTTAGACTTTTATGACGTGTGTATACATATCTATATCTTATGCTGGCTATCATCAGAACCTCAGTAGCCAACAGATCGAACTCTAAGTATTTGACAGCAATATTGTTTAAGATTTCTTCACATATGTGATTCAGAGCTGAATGTCGTGAGATTGGTTGTACTGATTTCCGCCAAACATAGCTAACACATTCAAGAAAATCGTAGTTTTTTAATAAAAAAACCACAAACGGTTTCGTTTGTTCGAAAGCTACGACCCAACAAATAAACACACACAAGCAGTCAACGGTGTCAAACATATAATAACCCTATTATCCGTCGGGGGTTAAAAACAGTTGTAGGGTGATTCACAACTTTCCGTACGTACAAAGGGGTAATAGATATTATATAATTTACGCTAGTAACTTATTTTGGTGTTGTAACTATTTTTCTCCTCAAGAAGTAAGTATCGAGCAAAAAAATACTTCGTGATGCGTTAGATATTATTCAAATAGAATTCTAGATGCCAGAGGTTGAATTTCTCTTTTTAGTTAAATTGCCGTCGGGCTATTTTTTTAAATGATTTACTTTTATTTCAAAAATGTAGAAAGAAGAAAAACTACTTCAAAAGGAAGCACGTTACATTGACTACTGCCTACGTGTTTTCATACTTATTGAGGTGTCAAGTTAAGGGTGTCAGTGATAGAATTTGATTTGATAGAAGACATTCGAATAGTTAAAGTAAAACTCGCCACAGACTTCAATCTAACCACCAGAAATCGTTTCTGGGTAGAATAAAATTCTGTAAAGCGTAACTTTGTTTTTGGAATTCAATTAATATCGAAAACATATACAGGCATAGTTTTGGCTTCTAAGAACTAGATAACAATATCTATGATCAAGTTCCATCTATGATGAAGCAGTAGTTAATGTAACGCTTAGCCCTTGACAACATTGTACTTCTTCTGCTGCAGCGGTGACAAAAAAAGGCTTGCATTAAATCGTTGTGTAAACTAACTTTCATTTTTCGAGTTTTTTAATGAATTTCAAGTGAAAAGTAAACAAAATTTAAGGACATCAAGACTGTGTTTTTTTTTATTTTAAGTTTACTCTTACTCGCCAATCCTGACGCTAAACAGTAGTGTCAGTGCACAGTTTCGGTCAGAACACGGTTCTGTTTTGACAGCAGTGCTAGAGCACTGTGGTGTGGAGGGTAAGAGAACCAGTGAAACTTTTAGTACAAGAGAAACAATAATTTGACCCTCTCAGAGTTGCTAACGCATTTTTGCAATCTGAAGTGTTTCCTTGCGATGATGTTATTAATGACAATGGGCATTGATATATTAGTCTTACAATTAGGTGGACTGTGTGTTTGTTTGTCTTTCTCGTGATATAATAAAATATCAAATATTTAGAAAAAATTTGGAACCGAACGCAAAAAAATGACGTAAGGAGTATGAATTATTATCATAGAAGTAATTGAAAGTTTGGAAGTTCGAGTAAGATCTATTAGATGCGATAGAAGTAAGTATTTGGTTCCATGCTGGTGTGGGAATAGAACAATGCATAATAATACATCAGCTGTTAATTTCCCGTGTAGTACTCGATATTCTGCCAAGGGTTAGAACTTATTTTAAACATGCTTTTACTTACATAGGCGAAGGGTTAGCCATCTCTAATTATCTACTTTCGTTTTGGAATCTGTAAATTTTTGCAAGAGGTGACGTTAATGGGTGATATCTTGGCGATTCGTTCTCCCTGAGTGGAAATAGCGTAAAGTTATGTAAATATGTTTAATTGGAGAAACATATGAACATATTAATTGGAGATTAGAGGCTAATAAGCTTCTACCTGTATACAGTAAGCCTCTACCTTTATCCAGGTAGAGGCTTATCAGCCTCTAATCTAATAATATTCTTTGAAACTATTGTTAACATTTTTTGAAATATTGTGATAGAATCGCGACGTAAAAGCAATTGCTGTAAAATTTTGCAGACAAGAATGAATGAAAATGCTTCTTTTAAATTGATAATTTATTTAACAACTACAGTAAAAGCTAAGAGGAGTCCACAATCTAATGTATAATTATGTACATGATTATACAATAATACTACGACTAACAAGAATCATTTTGATAAATTTGCATAATTGGTCTAGTAAATAAATTCGTTTTTAGTTTCAGTTAATCCAGTTGTCGACTTGATTAGAAGTCGATGTTGAGTCCGAACTGTAACAGAAGAAAATAAACGTTAGTGGAATAGAAGATGATTACAGATTTTACTTTCTATTTATAAATTTGTCTAACAATGGATGTCACTGCTTGGTACTCCGCTAGTTAATTGTGTAGCTCGTAGTATTGAATTATTTATTAATATTTAGTGATTGGTTTGAAACCATGCGACTGTATTTGGAGATTATTGTATATAGTTATACCCATATTTACAAATTAGTTTTTTAAAGAGTAGTTGACTGTAATATAATGGAAGCGGCCATATAATAAAAGCGTTTATGATTGCTTTGTGGATGGAACAATATTCAAATTAGTCATAAATGCTACCATATTTCACTGACACACATAGGTGTATATAGGATGTCAAAATATGTTAAAAAAAATATCACAGCAAAATATGTGTTAAAAAATATCAAACCTTATCGGAATTTTCAACGAGACAACCGAATGCAAGTTTGGCGCGGTCGCATCCATTTTCACCATCAGATACTTCCTCATCATTCACTGCAATTGAAATTAAATGAAATTAATATTAATGTTATTCTATTACAACTGTATGAGAATTTGACTAGGAAAATTGACGATATTACCTTTGGCGCAAGTAGTAAGGAATTCTTCAATATTTTTTAACTCTTCTTCGTCATCGAATATTTTTTTGGCATTTTCTAAAGCAACAGCATGCGAAAGGCTACCATTGTCATCAAACTGTAAATATGCGTTTGCTTAATATTTTTTTGTTACAAGATAGTAATTATATGCTTTATTTTTACATTATTCATAACTTACAACTCCGACTTTCTTGAAAATGCAAGAGGTAAAGCAGCCTGCATTTTCGCCGTCTGGGAATTTCTTGTCCTTAAAAGCCGTGATGTCATCAGCACTTAAAGGATGATCTTTGAAACATTCAGCACCAACCTCGAGAAATTTAGATTGTATCTGAGTCTTCTGGTCATCAGTAAGTGCCTGCGAAAAAGAATTATCTGATGTAGATACTATTTATCTTAAAATTATATTAAGTTTAGTTTAAAGAATAATGACCAAGACGTTTTCGAAGACAATTGTGAAAGCAGCAAGAAATACGATTCCAGTGACAATCATTTTTGATTTTTATTGGTGAAGGTTTTTATAAAACTGAACAGAACACCTCAGATGCTGAGAATACTTTGATGATTGCCTTAGTGTTTCTGTTGGTTTTATACTAAAGACAATGGTGACAATATCCTGCATAACACTATAGAGACTTCCTACTCATTTCACGGGTGTAATTGATTAAATAATTTGTGTAGTTTCTTTAGGTGATAATGAAAAGATAATGGTGGATGTTAATGAATGGAATACAGAGAAGAATGACATGTCAGTTTTAATTTTAGTTTGTAATGAAGTTTGTTCCTACAATACAATTACTCGTTACATAATAAAATTATTTGCTGTCGTTCAGATAGATAGCTATTGTTAAAAAACCGGCCACGAGCTTGTCAGACACGCATTAACTTAGGATTCCCTAGTAATTCCGGAAAAGTAAAGATTTAATTTAGTCCAAAATCAACTTTTGAAAAAGACCACTAACTTGTATCAAACATTCACACATTTATTACATTTAATATAACAGGATTCCTCTAACTTCGGTAAACTATAACTCTTTGAGTTACAAACATAACCTTAATAATCCGATCACTTAATTTATTGTGTTTCATTTTCTGGTTTTCGGTTACCGATTTACATGTCTGTGCCATATTTCACACCAGTAAGTGTAAAGAAACTATTTTCCTAGAAAATATACATATATAAAGCTATTTAGTCATCGTTGATGTTGTGTTGTTTTGGATTGTTTTGAAATGTCTGGAAGACCGACTTGCTTATTTCTCGAATGAAACTAGTACTTAAGTATTTCCTCATATTTCACTGCCGTCGTCGCACTGCTCTGTAGCCTTTCTCATGTCCTACAGGTTTTTATAAATAACAACATAACTTTATTAGACTTCACTTTATGACGAATGTCCGAACTCCAGAAAATGAATACATGAACTTAACTGACAGCCAGTTATATATTTTTTATAAACCTTCTATATCGTTGTCAAGATTTATCGAGATTAACTGAAATCTGCATTGAATATTTAGGATAGCGTCAGCGATAAAACAAGTGTTATTTAGTATTATTATGATAGTAAAAATTTCAATAATGACAGACATGACTTTTATGGTCATTTTTGAGTAAATTTACATGAAAGGATGCTCTTTGGACTGGAACGTGTTTTCGCGTTTCGGCTACTCCCAATATTGAAGATGTGATTTGTTACGCTTCGAAACTTACTTGTCACTTAGGTGACTTTACAAATTAATGTTATTTGTGACGTTTGTGCAAATGTACAAATTGTTTAGTGATTCTTTGGTGCGCGGGATTATAGTACGATATTTACGATTTTACTCCTGTTCTATATAACTGTGTGATAAATTTAAATACAGGAGTTGATTTAAAGACATTTGAAATCATGTGCTTCAAAATACTTTTGTTACTGTTTTTCGTTGGCTTCGTACAAAAGATTTCGGTATTTGTTTTTGCAATACTTATTTTGTATTTCTGTAATTAATTATTAACAATATTTAATTTGAATACTTGTTTTATTACGCTATGTAGAAAAAAAGAAGATTTTCACCAACAGCTTTATCTTACAAAATAATTGAATGTCGCGGTATCTAATTCAATAAGTATTTTAACAATTTTCAAATACGCATTTTCAGAGTCAAACACAAGATTTAATAGACAGTCATAGAAAGCAATTAGTTGAACATTTTACGAAGTTTGGAGTTGGTTGTCTTGCAAATTACTCTGTAACCTTTGATGATATTAAGGCTCTACAAACATTTAAAGTTCCTGAAGGAAGAGAAGCCATGTGTTTCTTTTCCTGTATCTTAAAGAAGGCAGGAATCGTAAGTGTATTATACAAGTAAACAACTTAATATGTGGATGACAGCCAAATTTAATTGTTTTCACTTTTCAGATGAACGGCGAAGGCAAAATGGATTCTGATGAAGTACTTGCTTTTGCGAGAAAGTTGTTTAATCGAGAAGATGAGTTGAATGCTGTTGTTTCTCTATTCCAATCGTGTGCTTATGGTAAATACTCTAATATTAATTGTATTGTAGGAACTCATGTTTGACGAGAATATTAAAAATGAATCTCCAAGTAATCGCACTGGTGTAGCCATATAAAATAAGCATTAATTAAGTACCAAACGAAGTTAATTATTGAATAATTAATAAATAATACAAATTGATTAAAATTTTATTAAGCTTTAAGCTCAAATTAGTCAAGCAAATCAATGTCTTACTGTGAAATTAAGTAAAATTAATAGTTCATAACACAAATGGAAATCAATAATTAATAATCAAGAATTAAGTTATTTATTAAGGACTTTTGAATTTTCATTTGTGTTCGTCTCCTGTAATCTTTGATCTTGTTTATGTGTTTACGTAATTTTTAGTGAACGACATGGAAGTAAAAGATGGCAATGATGGATGTGACAGAGCTAAACTAGTTTTAACTTGTATCACTGAACAATCCAAAAGCGATGATCGCAGTGAAAGGACTACGCCACCTAGTGATAGTGAAAACACGGTAACATATACTACATAGTATTTATATAGTACAATAATGTTTTGAGTAATATATTTGTACTTTGTATTGTAGTTGTAAAATTACTGTAGGTACATAATGTATGTGTAACTGTAATCGGTAGTAAAATAAACGTTTTTTTTTAAACTTATACCCGTTGTGTAGTTACACGTATCATATTATATCATGTACGTCCATGAAGGCAGGTTGTGCCTGCTAATAATAATTAGATTTTGTTTCTTTATTTTCTTAGCGTTTCAGCTAGCGTTTAGCTCAGATTGCCAAACCACATCAACATTGATAAATAAATTTTTGATTTCATTTGTTGAACTATAAATAAATATCTCACAAAATATTTTAATTTTAAAAATTACAGCGAACTTGTTAGCTTAATCTGAAAAGTTATGCGAGTTTAAGTGCGTGCTTTTAACATTCATTGATAATAGTTTGGCATTTGTAATTAGGTACAAATATCCACATACAATATTAAGTAGTTATAATTTCAATATATCTACTATTGAATAACTTGTATAATATTGTTAAAGAAGTTTTTGAGCCTTTGTTCTTCAACATTAATTGTATGTTATAATTTATAAATTTTAATATTATACTGTAGAAATGGAAAAAAGAGTTATTTCTCATTTTGTAATACGTCTCAGAGTTTGAGACAATAAATCGATATATAAATCCTACTATCCCTTGAATTTAAATTGGTTTGGACTTGAAAACACAATTAAAATCTGTATCCAATATAATAGTCCAGTCAGTGGGGGATTTCCCTTTACAAAATGTGAGGCTCAATTGGTAACCGTGTTGAAAAATACAAGTTAGTTAGAGATCAAAATCTCTAAGAGCGAGCCACCATTTCGGGTTAAAGGTAACAAAAATTTTTAGTCGTTAACGTCTTTGTCTACGAGAAGTGTCGTTATTTAATGTTTATTGATATTAAATTGTAGAATTGATTATCTAGCAACAAAGTGATTATAGGATTATTTAAGCAAAACTTCTTTATATATCCTTTCTCTATTGTATTTCAGTCTCCATTGGATTTACATCAAAAATATAAATACGAAAAAAATGTACGAAAGATATTATTTTCTTTTTTGATTACGACACTGTCCGCATAGAATAAACCATTATTAGGTGAACATTAAACTTTATTAATAACAAAAAAGTATAAATATACGTTAATATTTACAAACTTAAAACTACACATTATCTTAAATAATAGACTTCCTCAAAGTTGCCGCTTAGAAAGCTGTCATTGCTTAAGCTGCGTAGCAGACCGGCAGCATTACCTCTTTGAATAGGAAAACCGATTCGTTGGCGGAAGAAGCTGCCAGCCCGACGGTCTCCGGAAGCTTCGACTAGTTTCTTACAAGTATCAGAAACCAGTCGATGGGCTTCGGGGCCCCAGGGACCCAAAGTTTCGACTGCAAAGGGCGCAAATATGAAAGAGAGACTCAGAGAGAGTTGCTTAATTACATCGCTTCAAGTTCTCGGCAGTGCTGGCCGCGGCACCTGCTGGTTGGAAGTCGCCGGTACATGGGAAACAGCAAGTGTATCGACACAAGTGGCGTCCCACACAGCGATTTTCCAAGTTTTCAAGGAATAAACATCGAACCATCCGGTCTCCTGCCGTCTCTGCGCGCAATACTTACAAGCTCTACGTCTGCAGGAACGCCAGCGGCGACAAAGGCCCGCCGAATGACGTCATTTAAGAAAGCATGCCGTGATATGCAGCCCGCACTACGTCAACAGGATATATCGTAGTGACCTAGTTACCAAGTTATATAGTTACTACTAATTTTTGGTATGTGCCTTTAATCCAAGATGGTGGCTCGCATTCATAAAGTTCTAAAACTTGTGTTTTTCTTAAATGCTATTGGTTAAATAACATTTCAAAATAATTTCGCCTTTTTTAGGCAAAGCTCTTTTTTATTCGCTACTGACTGAATTGTATGTATTGTATACTTCGTTCAAGAAATATTTTTTCTAGCTAGCCGAACTTTCTGGCGTAATAAACGTTTTGTACTGTCAGTCAAGACATCACTCAATTAATGAAATAGAAATATAAATTCTTTAGTAAACTTACATTCATTGGAAAATCATACTACAAGAAAAAGATTTAAGCGAAGACAAAACAGTAGTCTGCAAATACTTTTCCTTTAATTTCACTGGCTTTATGAATATTGTATTTTAATATACACACATCAAAAAAGTCTAAGCAACATGTACGATTTTGAACTTTTGAACGATTTTCACTATTGTAATATATTTATATTTCTTTTATAAATAATAACTAAGCATTTTTTGACGCATTAGTGACTAACAAACTCCTTCATTCAATTGTTCATTTAATCACAGTAATTAACAATATGTGTACCGTAACATTCGTAGTATAAAATAAAGTTAAAACAAAATTAAACTTTTCATGTTTTACAAAATTAAATGACGACATTTTTTTAATTATTTGGTAATTCAATACAAAGTATGACCCGGCTCTGTTGTTTAAAACCTGTCGGCAGCAATTTTTCATTGAATTTTTAAGATTGTTTATCTGATCCTGCGGCAATCGGTCCCAATGGAATTTTAACAAGTCTTTCAGTAGTCGGGTTGTTGACACTCCGTCCAGGTTCTTTAGAAAACGTCTCTGGAGCATGTCCCATGCGTGCTCGATGAGATTGAGGTCTGGCGATTGTGCAGGCCACAGCAATACCCGGATGTTTTCCATTGCCAAGTACTCTCTGGTCCACCGAGCTGTGTGCGAACGCGCGTTGTCATGCATCAGCGTGAAATCTGAGTCAAGACTTTGTGGAAATGGGTGAACATAAGGCTCGAGGACATCTTCAACGTAACTTTCAGCGTTCATATTGCCATCTACAAAAACGAGCTCAGTTTGTCTGTTCTTCATAATACCCCCCCATACCATTACTGTGGAGCCACTGTAAGGGTGCACTTACTGGATGAATCTCAGCCGTTCAGTATTTCCGGGACGACGATACACTCTTACCCTTCTCGTATCAGGCCTAAATCAAACCGGGACTCATCACAAAATAAAATTTTATCCCATTGTTCCTGGGTCTATGTCAAGTGTTCCCTACACCATTCGTTTCGACGGGCGCGATTCCCATGGCGTAATTGGGCGTCGTGCTCGTAGGCCGTATTCATGCAGCCTATTTCTAACGGTTTGGTGGCTAACAACAACACCGCTTGAGAATTGTAGCTTTAAACCTATCTCCCGGGCAGTTAACATCCGCTGATGTCTTGCAGTCAGTTGTATGTATTGGTTTCTTCGAGCAGTTGTACTCCTTCCACGTCCTGGGTGCTGCTCAGCAGGATCCCCTGTATTAACGTAACGCTGCCAAAGATGACAAATCACGCTCCTATTAACACCAAAATGCCGAGACACCTGGGACTGATTTCTTCCCGCTTGTAGCATTCCTACAGCTCTCTGCATTTCATCAGCAGTCAAATGGCGTCGCTCCATAAAAAATGACTCACCACTAATTTTTTTCAAAAACTGTATATCTCAAAATTATAAAAGTGCGATAAATATCAAATTTATCAAGCAACGAAAACACATGATATCGGGAAAAAATAATTAGCTTTTATTTTAATGAAAACAAAACATAACCGAAAAGGTTCTATTTTTAAAATCAGCCACTATATGTTTCCGAGAACAAAACAGATTGTATACCAATCTACTTTTCTAAGAAAAAAATAAAGTAATATCAACTAATAAAACATGCAGTTTCTGTAAATGATGCGTGTTGCTCAGACTTTTTTGATGTGTGTATTTACCAATTGCAAAAAGGGTGTTGAAAAAATGATACCTGTGTTTCTTGTCGGTTCTTCTGTGTGTAGGTTTTCTCTTTCGAATCGAAGGTAGATTTGATGTTCGAAAACACATTGCAATTAAGTTTACTTGCATAATTTCATATGACTTTTGTCTTTTGTGATTTGACAGTTGTTGTTATCATACCGCTAAACAGAGTCTGTCATAGAGTTTTTTTCTATGTAAACAAAATTCGATACCTAGTACAATGCAATCCTGATAATCCTCCTTCAATGTAGAGAAGTTCCATGATTTTATTAAATTTTCCGAGCGAATATTTTAGAGAAGTGGTTAGGGCACAGCATGTACATGTATTTTACATGTACCTTTGAAAAAGCGTAAAAATGAACTCAGTGTAACGGGTTATATTTAATTTGTAATATAAAAAAACTTCAATTTGCATTTCACACGATGGTTCCTAAACCCATTTGAAATTTTTTTAACTGTCTGTATTGATCCCAAAACTAATGCTGAAAAGCGAAAACTTTTAGAGTTCAACAACTTTTAAAACAAGTCTCCGTATTTGGGCCACTACTTGCTATAACTATTCCGAATGTCAGTTATTTACCTATGCCAAATATATAGTTTCTGAGAAAGACGGATGCGACAGACAGACAAACAGACGCCGAGGTGACTCTATAAGTATTCTTTTTTTCCAATGCAAATACGCACACGTGCATATAAAAACGCGCGTATTTCTTATAAAAAAACAATTCATAAGCATAATATCCTCAGGTACTCCACGGCACAGTATATAGTACAAAATAGATACTAGTCCTAGTGTAGGGACTAGTATCTATTTTGCTATGTATTTATAATATCAAAATGCTTAAACGTTTATATTAACAGGTACACAAGTATTTTATTGTTGCGTATGCGTATAGCATCGTGTATGAAATAAATAAATAAATAAAATAAATTTTGGAAAGGAACATTAAAAACTATTTTACATTTTGTATATAAACACATACAGAAAAAAAGAAAATTTATGTTTGCCATTACATATGTTTATATACATAGTCGACAATATTATGCTAATTGTTTAACATACATATATATCTTCACGCTGTATCCCTAGCGGGGTAGTCAGAGAGGACGAAGCGCCGAGCTTCGCGTTACTTACTTACTTCTTTTGCCTCTTCGAATCTCATCATTCTCCTCACGCGTTTTCGTATAGATATGCGATGCTTTTGATATTTCCGTCAGCTAACACTGGCTATGTGATCTTCGTAAGTCAGCCTTGGTCTTCCTCGGCTTGTGCTACTACTCACTTTCGCTCTGTAGGTTTTCTTCGTCAGTCTTTCATCACTCATTCTTTTTATGTGCCCGAACAATCTAAGTTCTAAGCATTAATTCTGTATTTTTACAATAACAATTTCATGCAATTCTGTCATATTGCGTATCTCTTCATTACTTATTTCGATCACAAGGGTAACACCGCACATATTTCTAAATCGCAGTTCTACTGATTTATCTTTCTTTCATTTGTTTTCGGGCATATGTAGGCTTTACTAACGTACAATAAAGTTTTTTTTAATAAGCCATAAAGCCAATTTTTTTGTGTTCTATAAATAGATTATTGTATTTACTGAATCAATTTCATTCCAGACACGTAGAAAACGTGACTTACGAACATTGATAGGAGCCTTAATAAGAGGATTACTGCAGCTGGCGTGTGGAACTGTGGACAAGCAAAAACTTCCTGGCAAGATCATCACTAGACTGGTGCCGGGGCTTGATACTGTGAGCACGTTATGTGTGTTTTTGACATAAAAATAGTTCTGACAAAGTTAACTGCATCACATATTTCAATTTTTTATTTTGTGTACAAACAGATGTAGACGAGATCAATCCATTCCTATATTTATTTTGTCTTTACTGTATTATCACTTATCTGGATCAAAAGTTTGTAAATATTTTGAAAAAAAAAAGATGAACATTATCTCAATTTTTTATTTTGTGTGCAAAAAGACGCAATCAGCGACATTCCTTATAAACCCTTATTATACTATTATATCAGTTATTAAATATCTATTTCCTTTTATACGAAAATACATTATGCTGGGCTACACAATTACTGTAAATTTATCATGTTACATTTTATATATTATGAAAGCATCTGCAGTTTCCTTTATAATATATAATTTGCGCGGAAATACTTTGATAAAATTGATCCTCTACTTCCACAACATAAACTAAAGAATACATATAGTACCTAAAATTTTTTTCAATAAACAAGATAGGCTAGATATGGTGTACTCGAATAACACTCATAGAGGCACTTCTGAAACGTCACATCAGTAAGTTATATACATAATACATATGTATATGGATATAATTTATACTAGCCTGAAGACAAACGAGCGAACAGTTCACCTGACGTTTAGTGGATTGAGTGAAATCGAGACTAAGAAAGTCATGCGTATTGTTACGAGATCAAGGGTGCAAAGAGTATTTATTTCCGTACACGCATACGCAGATGTCGAGAAAACCCGAACTTAACTACGGCGCTTCCTATTCTTTGTAGTTGCTGCTCGAAGTCCTCGCGTATAGTAGTCACTGAAGGCGATATACGCTTCGCTTAAAACAACGGCCTCGAATTGCAGTAGTCTTCTTACCAGGAGGCCTAGACAAGTGGCTCTATTGTCGTAAACGCTAGTAGAATAGAATAACAACTACCGTGTGAACTAGCGCAACGAATTTTTAATTGGTAGTCAAACGTTATTAACTTTATATTAAACCAAACGAAAAATAAAGTCGTATTAAAGTCGCAGTATAAAACGTAGTCAGCAAGCGTTTCGGATTTACGAAACGTTTGCCACTTGTCTAGCCGCGTCCACTCAGAACCGTTGCAGTAATGTAGTCGTCGTACTTTGTTATCGCTTCGATCGTTAGTCGAAAACTGGCTCACTTGGCGGATGTCTGGCCCTTTAGGTTTGCATTGTTGTACATATATGCCCGACAAAACGAGTGAGACATCTTTTAGAGCATTTCCGTCGCTAATAATAACAGCGAAGAATTAGCGGATAATGATAGAGACGGTGGAACCTTCTAGAGAATTACTTTCGTAATTATACGGACATAAATACACATCTTCACGCTGTATCTCCAACGGGGTAGTCAGAGAGGACAGAGTGCCAAGCGCGGTCCTTACATACCTTTTTCGCTCCTCAAATCTCATCATTCTCCTCACACATTTTCGTGTAGGTGTGAGAGTACTTTTGACATTTTCGTCTGCTAACACTCTGGCTATTTGATCTTCATAAGCCAGCCTTGGTCTTCCTTCGCTTAATAATAATAGCGAATAATAATGAAACATTATTCTACATGCTCCACTAATTTGTACGAGTTCATCACATGTCACCGCTTCAGTTTTTTCGGATAACAACATTGCTCTTCTTTCTTAATTTTGCCTCTACTGATCAATAATGAACTTAGAAGTTAACTTAGAAATGCATATTTAAGTCATAACTCTGCAAAGTCTGAATCTCAAAATAAAAGCCCTAGAAATTGCGTGTCACATGTCATGCGATAATCGACTTTATGACTCTGATATAAGGTTAAGCAGTAACATTACTGTAAACTAGCGGATCCGGCAGACGTCTTGTCCGAACGTTGGAATAAAAAAAAATCCTAGAACTCCAATGCAATGCCACCTACCAGGTCCAATTATAAATCTAAATCATTCAGGGACCCACTCACACGCACACAAAAAATTTCATCAAAATCGGTCCAGCCGTTTAGGAGGAGTTCAGTGACATACACGTGTACAGAAAAATTATTAATCAAGGTTATCGTTGAAAACCCTGAAACCCTCTTGTGGTAGCACCGTCTATCTTACCCTTTACACCGGTAAACAATAGTGGAAGCACTTGCTGTTTGGCTGCAGGATTAGCGAGTAAGATGGTACTCGTAGTAGCAATGCGGATGGAACCGCACGAGATCCTAACATCACCTGCAAATGTCAGCAATAAGAGACATAATATAATATAGACGTAATAAGTTAATTAATAAATGAATAAATTGTAGCATCGGTGTTTCAAGCTGATGTCTGGACCGATTACGATTGATCATGGACATATCCTGTTGGGCAATCCTCTTGTGCTATCGAAATACCTAAATGATCCGCATGTATCATTTAGGTACTTCGATAGCACAAGAGTTGACAGAGAAAGTTGACCTAACTCACCGAGCAGCTGGGACTTGCCAACTTCCAAGGGGGCCCCCAGCGAGTCCTCTACAGAGCGGTTCGGCACTTTCCTTTGACCCGCGCCAATTTCCTCGGAATATAGGGTTCCGTAGATGTAATAAATAATTTTAGTCGGTTTTATAGTTTCACCACGCGGAACGAGCGTTCGACATCGTTCGCCATATTTTTTCGTGTGTATGTTGGCTACACCGATAGTGCGAGTGAGGAAGCCAACGATCTCTGCTCTCTTTTTGACTTATATGTACCTACCTATATATACATAGGAAAACCAATTATACCTGAAATTTTGAATTTCGAATTATTTCTGGATTTAGTGCTAAGATACAACAGAATATTGAACATATCCCATTGTAATTTTTCTTCTCGATTTGAGAGGTTCATGCGCCAACACTTATAACGTATCTTCGTTGTTATTAATATTAATTTGTCTCGAAAGTACTACCATAATATAGTAACAAGTAGTAAACAATAAAACCATAAACAAAATTGAGGACATACCGTAAGGGTAGATAGATAATTAATAACAGATAAATACTCCAGACATTTACACCCATGTATTATGGGTATCACAACGAATTATCATCGGCATCAACTAGATTCCACGACAATTTAGAAACGTTTATTTGCTAAATCAACCTAGCCTGTAATCGAATTCCGAACCCTGAGATTGGATGATAAATGCACTTGATAGCAACAATGTGTTTATTTTTTGAGTATTATTTTTTTCCATAAACGGTATATATCACACATACACATGTATGTATACACCACTATTTAAATATATGTAGTACACCAATACTTAAATATTGATGAATTAATAATCTTTACTGTAATATAATTTGATTAATTATTTATATGGTAAAAAATGTAAATGAAAATATTTCAATTTGCTAAGAACATCAAATTTTATTTAATAAATCTTTAATAAAATAATGCAAAAGTAACAAGTACAAATATTTCTTGCACGGACGCATTTATTAATCAATTCTAGCATATTTCGTTAGTTTGTATCCTGTTCCACTGTCTTTTTCTCAGGAAGGAGTTCATAAGTCAAAGCCAAACTAAAAAAAATAATAAAAACACGTATTATATAACATAAAATTCTGAAATCTTTTATACGCATCGTCGGTTCTAAGGATACTCGTAAAACAGAGCTTTACATAAAATGTGATTCAGTGTTTTCTGAGGTTATTTCCAACGAACTTCCGATCGATAACATGTACGTATCATTATGCGGTTATTATAGCAACTCAGTGGTTAAATTGAGTTTAGTCGAAATTGAATTAATTTTAAATGAACAGATCAGAGTTCAAATTCCATTACTAGACCATTATGACAACTTTATGTCTCGTGCTTAAGTTTAATGTAGAAATTATCTTTATCGATAGAGATTAGTACAAATTGAATTCGGTGTTTATTTTTTTTAATCAGTTTACTTACTTGTAAAGCATTTTCTGTCATACATTTAAACTCCAACATCGCTCGTTCGCATCCTTTTTCACCATCGCTGACAGCTTCATTATTGACTACAAAATATAAATTTTAATCAATTAAAGATGCAATTGATAATTCGATGAAGAAAATATTTTTAGAGTATTTGAAAATATTGTTTGCACTTTGTATTATAGTAACATCTGAATTTTTTTTTGAGAAGAGGAGCTAACAAAAGAGAAGATGGTAGACTATCTACACTAATAACATTAATTCGAAAATTTGTGTCTGATACGTTTCCTCGACTGAACCACCACATCGATATTGACGAAATTTGGCACGGAGGTAGTTTGACACACGGAAACGGACATAATCTACTTTTTTTTTATCAAAAATCTACCCCTAAGGGGTGAAAAGGTGGACGAAATCGTGTGTTGGATATACTGAAGCGCTGAACCGATTATGATTCTTAGTCTGTACCAAACATCATAATCGTATCTGTCTTGTAGACAGCATATGCCCGGAAACAGACGTACGTTATTTTTTTTTAAATTAACTTTAAAATGGTAAAATTTTCCACGCGGACGAAGTCGTTAGTATATCTAGTATTCGATATATGCGGGTTCAATACAAATTGATAGAGACTAAGGGTGACTTACACCAACTATTTAAACTCGATTTAAGGATTTGCCATCTCGCTTGCACAGACCATTTAATAGTTGGTCCAAGCAAAATGTCAAATCCTTAAATCGAGTTTAAATAGTTGGTGTGAGCCACCCCTAATCTAGTGGTTACTATTATTAGTTTTCATTTTCAAGCTTCGTAACATTCGTGGTTAATAGTAATGTATCTAATGATTTGTACCCTATACAATCATACTGTAAATTATATTGATAACGATATAAGTATACATTATAAATACAACTATGAATTTTAAAAATCTCCGATATAAAAAATAAGCTTTCACTATTATGCCACCTGGAAGATTTAGACAACGCTTCTTGTTTTCGTAGCGTTAATGTGACTTATTGAGTGATTTTAATTTCGTTGCTTTTTTCATTTAGATCTTGGTTATTTAGTTACATCGTCGCTTAAAATATTGAAACATACCGTGCGCGCAAGAATGAAGATATTCCTTAATATTATTCAATTCATCGGCGTCCTCGAAGACTTTCTTGGCTAATTCAAGAGTATTTTCTGTATTCATCATACCCTTTTCATCCATCTAAAAGCAATTTGTTAAAAAATTAAAGTTTGTGCCTTATTCTGTCTGGGTATTCAATTTAATTCAACAAGTTTAGAAATTATTTTATTGAATTATTACTTACGAATTTTATTCATATTTTGATAATAAAAGAAGGCAGATTCGTTCGTAAAGTTAACCTTAATAACTTTATACGAACAAATATAACAACATAACGCATTTTTTGTTAGAGTATGTGACGGAGCATTAGAAACTTACTATACCAATATTTTTCATCATGCACGCAATGAAACACGGAGCGTTTGGTCCGGTAGGTATTTTCTTACTTCTCAAGTTAGCGATATCGTCGTCGGTAACAGGATTATCTTTGATGCATTCCATTCCTATTTTTTCGAAATGGCCATGAATTTTTGCTCTTTGTTCGTCTGTCATAGCCTGTAAAAGGAATTAACGAGATCGAAAATGAATGTAATTAAAATATTGAAAAGAAAAAAATAGTCCACAGTGATCTGAGAGATTAAAAACAAATAGGTAATGTAAATGCTTATATTCCCAGCGCAGCCGGGAAACTTGACCAATTCTAGAGAACTTATATTATGGGCGATGGGCTTTGGGCTAACATGTTCGCAACATCGCTTTCACTTTACTATATACATATGTAGATAAATTTCGTTTCTTTTTTTCTTGTTTTAAGGTACGTTCACTACATTTCTTTTTCATATTAAGAATCACAATTTGAAATTTTTTTTTTTTTTGGTAACAGAGGAGAAACCTGAACACAAGTTCCGGGCATATACTCCCTGGAGGAAAGCCTAGATTATGTGGAACTTACACTCTTTCATAAAAATTATTTTAAATACACATTTTCTATATTTTTTGTATCTTTTTTTTGTTTGAATGTATGTATTACATACTCTACTACTACTCCTCAGGCTTGCGTGGATGGAATATCCCACTCCGACTGACAGCGAATTTATTGCGACAGGCAGAGAACAATGTAGCCTTATTCTCGGCCTCGGGCTACAGGGCTAATTTTAACTACCTATGCCAAAGTACTTACAGTTGTACACGTAGTCAATGCTAAGATGAAGAGACAACAAGGGAGTAACACAACGCGACACATTTTTATAATGTTATCTTATTTGTTACGATAGAAGTGTCTTGCAGTAGCTGTTGTATGTTTTTAACTAATTTTAGACAAAGTCTCCTATATATACGGATATCGTAATAATCGTTTAATAAATAATGACGTGTCTCATGACCTGTTATTAGTTTTTTGCATACCAGTGAATTTGGGAAATGACATTGTGAACATAATAAATACTTAGCTACCGAGGTTTAAAACCACGTAATGACTTTTATGTCATGATTATATTGCGTGATGCATTTTAGCGTTTTGCATGAAATCAAGCAAGAGTTAATATTTAGGTATCAAGCGTGAATATAGCTATAATTTTCATTTCTGGAGTTGTCCAATACTGCACAAAAGAAAATTTGTTTTAGCTCATAGAAGGTAGAGTTTTAAACCGTAATAACATCCAATCCTGCAATATTTTGTGGCACAGATCATCATCCCTCTTAATACGACTGAGTATATGTATGCTAAGGATCCAGTTTTACTTTGCGGAAATCCGTTTCACATGATGAATTCTTATTACAAATTACAAAGCTTCCAGAGAGCAGAAATTGACCTGTATGGCGATAACTGGATGTAAGAACAACAATATCATCGGAACCCCACTACAGCTAATCTCAATACGGTGAGTGAGAAACAGACATTGATAGGGACTGTAATTATAGGATTCCAATAATTAATATTTTTCATAAGAAATATGAAATTCAGGTCCACGCAGAGGAAGGGGTTAACTGGCAAAAACTTCAAAATCTACACAGATGGCTCCAAAACGGAGACAGGTACTGGAGCTGGCGTCTTCTCGTAAGCTTCAAGAATCTAGGAATACATGCCACTTGTAGCACACAGCACAGTTCTTCAAGCTGAATGTGTAGGTGGCAAAGGCAGTTGACGTCAAAGAGGTGAAAGGATATTCTATTCTGATACTTTCCTACAGTACGCCAGTTTTACAAGCCTTGAATAGTGACACTATTGTTTCAAGTTTAATATAATACACACATTCACATTGTTCATGCCCAGCCTTAATGAGATCTAACAGCACGCGATATCTTGGAGTACAAATTGATTGCTTATTCAGTTGGAAGATTCAGATACAAACTCTAGCTTGTAAAGTCCGAAAACTTATTGCCATTTTTAAATCTCTTAGATTCTCATCCGATTATGCCACCTTTAAAATTGTTTACTCCACATTATGCTTATCAATTCTGTCTTACTGTATTACTGTTTGGGGGGGGCTGGGTACACCAAAAACAACTATTCTGCCTCTGGAACGTGCACAGCGTGCAGTCTTGAAGGTGATGTCTTTCAAATCTTACAGATACCCTACACACTTACTGTATCAAGAATGTCAGGTCCTCGCTGTGAGACAGCTTTTCGTTCTTCAGACCATCTTAAGGAAACATTTTGATTCTGACACGAAGCATGGCACTATAAACGTTAGAACACATAAGGTTTGTCACGTTAAGCGATTTAGATTTGCTCTTACTAAACGTCACTTTTTAATTGCGGGCAGTCATTTATACAATACAGCCAATAAACACTGCAACATTCATCGCTATAACAGACATGACTGTAAAATTAAAGCAAATAATTGGTTACAAAAACTTAATTATCATGAGACAGAGTCACTGCTGGGTTATGTTTGAAAAAATTAAAGCAAATAATTGGTTACAACAACTTAATTATCATGAGACAGAGTCACTGCTGGGTTATGTTTGAAAGTTAACACAATTAAAGTACTAAAGATTTTTAAACACATATATATTATATTCACAAATTCACTTGAAGATACATACATTTACTTACGTAGAGGCAATTCATTAAATTATTATAAAAGTAATCTTTGTTATTTTTCTATACTATAAGTAACTATAAGTTTTACAATGTCAAGAGAACACTGACACCCACAACACAAGTTTAATCTTAGCGTGGGTATCAGAGCATAAATGTAAAAAGTTTGTAATGTTAAAAAAGTCAAATAAATGTTATTATTATTATTATTATTAATATAAGTGTCACCATATATTAACAAGAGTATGTGAATATAACACTGTAACTCTGCAGTGGATTAAGATACATAGCTAATCACAGTGATGAAGCAGTGATGAAGCAGATGTCCTTTCAATAATACATCAGCGATAAAAAAGAAGAGCTAGGAGAGGATTCAGTTTAATTATAACTGGCTGGAACCTTTAGCAGCGTTATCCTACGGCTGGCTGGGCACGCAAGTGCGCGAGTAAGCGAAGGCTCAGCGGGACATGCTTTAGTCTAGCACCCAGTAGGTAAGCCAGAGAGGCACCAGTTAAGGTAAACTCCCGGCTGTCACGATGTCTACTACGTTCAACGAGAGCAAAGCTCCGTAACATAACAAGTACTCTAACTGGTCGTGGTCTACAGTGTTTTTTTTAACTAGGACAGTATGGGGAAATCCGAATCTATGAGATACAGGGGAACTGCCTTAGGAACCATTTAGTCTTTTTTTGTGATAACAATTTTGATATTGTAGATTTTTTGGTCAAGGGTGAGATGTCCATAATAATTAGTATAATTGGCAAATTTTTTTTAATGTGAATCAATTCAGTTTTATGTAGGCATCATTTCATTATACAGGAGGAAAAAAATTTGGACAGCAGAAGTTGGTCAAATTTAATAAATTATTATTTCATACAATACGGTATGGGGAAATCCGAATCCTATGGAGATACAAAGAAACCGCGTCTTAGGAGCCATTTAGTCCTTTTTGTGAAAAGAACTTTGTCATTTTAAATCTTTTAGTCGAGCGTGAATAGTCCATAAAAATCAGTAAAATTGACTATTTCTTTTTCTTAATGCATATCGACTCAATTATACGTAAGCGTCATTTTATTGTATCGAAAGAAAAAAATCTATACAGCAGAAGTTCGGAAACAATTCATTCAGTGACAAAAAATTTGTGTGCTAAAAAATTGGAAGCGAAATATGGAACACTAAATGAATTGTTCTCGAGTAAGTCGACTATGGCTTAGTACATTGGATTCTGCCGTTGCATGAAAAAAAATTTCATTAAATTTGACCAACTTCTACTGTACAGATTTTTTCGTCCGATGAAATGACGTCTTCGTGAAACTGAGTCGATCTGCATTAAAAAAAGAAACAATCAATTTTGCAAATTTTTATGCACAACTCACGCTTGACTAGAAAATATATAATGCCAAAATTGTTTTTACAAAAGATGCAGGTTGGCAAGTCGATGCGGCGTATTTCGATTTTAAAGAAGCATTCGATTTAGTAGATAACGATGTACTCCTTCAAAAGCTGGCGAGTTGAGGATTCACTCCCAAGCTCCTACAGTTCATTTCAAACTACTTGAGTGGTCGTAGCCAGTTTGTTCTAGTGGCAGGTCACGTATCAAATGACTACTACACATATTCGGGGGTCAGCCAGGGTAGCACCTTGGGTCCCACACTGTTTCTACTGGTGATCGATGATCTTCCGCGAGACTTGAAGCTCTGTCTGGATGTTAGCGAAATTGCAGATACTGAAGCCCTACAGAGAGACATTGACTCTGTGGTCGAGTGGAGCATCTTGAACCGCTTTACATTCAATGTTTCAAAATGCAAAGTTATTACTTTCTCTCGCTCACGATCACCATTACGCGTTGCATACAGTCTAGCAGACACTGTAATGGAAAGGGTCAATGAAATCAGAGACTTGGGCCTAACTATAGACAGTAAACTCGACTTTCGAGCACATATCGAGAATATATGTAAAAAGGCAAATAAAACACTAGGCTAGGACTTCCTCTCAGTTTAGTGACATAAGTGACAAAAGTATTGTTTAAAGTATATGACAGGACATTCATTAAGAATGCTTATGTTTATTTGTTTAATATTAAATTAATATGACAACCTTTATAATTTAGATTATTATTTATTGTTAAATATGAAATGTAACAGAAGCACTGATCACTATGAACACACTATCGATTCTTCTTCCCAACTATTTTGTACTTGACTATTCGACGGCTTCTCAGCAACTGAACCACAGAACACATATACTCCAAGGAGAAGAATTACAACTCCATACAAAAAAAGTGTAGACTATGCTCCATCTGGTAATGCTTCCATAAACTAAAATGACGGGGATTTAAATTGTACTCTAAGCGTATTTTCTTAGATGACTGAACTAAATAAAAATTAGCGAAAACTTACTTTACTCGATAAAGTTAATATTTCAACTATAAAGTTTTCGCTTATTTTTACTTAGTTCAGCGGATAACAAGGTAATGAAACTTGGAAAGTTAATAAAACAAACAGAATTAGTAATAATTTTTTTAATTTTAAACACGAGTTCTGATTACAATTGAATATGGGTATAGTAACAACAATTTCTAATTATTTATTATAGAGAACAAAAGTCTAACTTTTGCTGTCATTTCAAAAGTCACTGTCTCAAACACACCGATACGAGTTTCCTCAAGCGATCAGGGAGAGAATAGCTCGTGCGAAACAGAAAAGCTAAAAACAAATAGAAAAAATAATCGACGGTTATGCAGAAAAATTTTCGATTTGTAAAGTTTTTGACAATTCGTCAAACAGGGTTGCTATTGAATTCAATTAGTAGTTTATTCGATTATTAATATCGATAACAAAATGTGTTATTTTTGTTCAAATTATTTATAAAATATTTGATTATTTTCATTTTTATATGTAGTACTCAAATAATTATAATAAATTAAGGAGATAAATGAAATTTCACTATCAATAGTCAATATCAGTATATTGATAAATAATATAAATAAATTATATTTTGTAATAATATCCCTAGTATTTTCTATCTTCTTTGTTTCTACATCTCTTGTCACTTTAATTTTGTTTCCATATAAAGTCTGCAATAGCTCTATACAAAGTTGACACCCCCTGAACTGAACTCTTACAAGACCGAAATCAGGCTTTTATGCAGCCCCACTACACGCAGGAAATCCATTCTACGTTCGTTCTTGTTACTAAAATGTTACAAAATATCACACGTGGGTACTTTATGTGATTAAAATTACTAATTGTATCAATTATTAATTGAAATTGTATCGTATGAAACAGCAGCTTACGTTTTACTAGAGCGCAACGAAGTGGCATCTTACTGGGCAAAACATTTTTGTTCATAAAGATCGCTCCACGAATGCTTCGCCAACATTAAGAAGCTGGCTTGGCTAAGCTCGGCTTGGAGGAGCTGGGGTGGCCGGAGTAGAGCCATACTCACTGCAAGACGCAGAAAAGGCGCAATAGACGTCGAATTGCAAGTTAGTAATATAATATTGGGTCCTTACATATGAAATTGGCGTTTTGTACGGGAGGAATATAAAGTCAATTTCTTTTTTTGTAAAATATATTTAATTAATCAAAGTATGCACCGTTGTTATCTATGCACTTTTGCCATCTCATAGGTAGTTCATTGATCCCTTTACTAAAAAAACCATGGGGGCGAGAATCAATAAACTCTTTGAAGGCGGTTTGGACTGCCGCACCGAAGTTCAATTTTTTTCCTTGTAAGAAGTTGTCCAAATTCCGGAAAAAATGATAATCTGTTGGAGCAAGGTCCGGGGAGTACGGTGGATGTCGCAGACATTCCAATTGTAGCTCATCTAACTTAGTGGTTGTTTTTTGTGCAGTGTGTGGTCTTGCGTTGTCGTGAAGCAGCAGTGGCCTAGAGCGATTGACCAATCTTGGTTGTTTAGCAGCTTGTTCTTCCTGCATGGTTTGCAGTTGCTGACAATAGATGTCTGCCGTAATCGTTTGGCCAGATTTTAGAAAGCTGTAGTGAACGACACCGGCGCTAGTCCACCAAACACTCACAAGTAACTTTTTCTGAGTCAATTTTCGTTTAGGGCAGGATTTGGCTGGGTCTCCAGGGTTCAGCCATTGCGACGAGCGCTTCCGATTATCGTACAGTATTCACTTTTCATCACAAGTAATGATTCGATTTAAAATCCCTTCATTATTCTGTCGGTTGAGCAAAGTAACACAGCAGTCGACGCGTGTTTGCAAGTTCGATTCACTCAATTCATGAGGTACCCATCGTTCAAGTTTTTTTACTTTCCCGATTTGCTTCAAGTGGATTAATACAGTTTTGTCACTTACCCCGAAGCCTGCAGCTATCTCTGAAGTGCTTTGTGATGGATCCGCTTCCACAATAGCCTTTAATTCTTCATTTTCCACTTTGGTCTCCGGCCGTCCACGGGGTTGTTTCTGAAGGTCGAAATTTCCAGAACGAAAACGTTGAAACCAAAAACGTACCGTGCTTTCTTTTGCGACACCAGCGCCGTACACATCATTAATCCTTCGAGCTGTTTCTGCAGCACTGGTGCCACGGTAGAACTCGTACTCGTAAATATACCGATATTTCATGTTTTCCATTGTGCGGTAATAAGCGACGCCAAAGAAAAAAATAATGAGGAAAAAAACAAATGAATGACTGTTTTCAAAACTCAAATGTACCAGCTAAATGAATTTGTAAATTTGAATTTGGAATTCTTAACCAAAGAGGAGGTATTTCAGATCAAAGTGGTCAGTACGACAAACGCTAATTTCATATGTAAGGACCCAATAATAATATACTCAGACATTTCACACAGCGCCATCTAGTCCCAAAGTAAGCAGCACAGCGCCTGTGTTATGGGTACTACACAACTGATATACTACTTATATACTTTTCTTTTGTAAATAAATACATATAATACATAGACACTCAGACTCGGGGCAGGAATCGAACCCGCAACCCCTGTTTACTTTCTTACGCGCTTAACCGTTGCGCCACGGAGGTCGTCATCATCATCATATCTCCATCCAATCCATCCATCATCCAATCATCTCATCGCATATCATCCAATCGCGCAATATTGTGCTGCACTAAACTAAACCCTCCCTAAACATCTCCCTTACATACGTCCAAGCATGATACAGATAGTGTTATTTTCGGAAATCCCTTTCATGTGATGAATTCTTATAATTTTTAGCTATCTTCCTTTAAAATATACAAACTGGTCATTAAGTAAATCTCATCTTGGAAATAATAAGATCGAGGCGTTACATTAAAAAGAAAAAGTAGATTCGAAGTAGTAGTGTCAAAGAAATATCGATATGTATGTCGATATATCATACCTACTTTCTTTATTGAAAATTATTGGTAATCGATGAAGAGATTTAATTAATTATAAGTTTTTTTTAATGATTTAATTTTTTTATTTTTATTTATTTAACTTCAACAATTGTTAAATCAAGTAAAACACAGATTTAACATTAATAATATTATGCTAAGTACACAATCACTTACAGGTAAACACAGCATGCATTTTTCATTTTACTGAAACAAGCCTTACTAGAGACACATATTTAGTTAAAAAATAAAAACTTTGGAAACTTAATGAGCTCACATGAGCTAGAGTGCCAGGTACGTTACATCATGTCCTTTTATAATAATTCGTGACGGTATACTTAAATGTCACATGAGAGTCAAATATCAACTTGTGACTTTGTTGAATAGATCTGTGGCGAACACCGGTACATACCTGAAAAGAAAATACCCGTGCATATAAGCAAATATTACATACTTGCAAATATAGTGTTATAATAATAATACATACTTACCTAATGCACTTATTTATCGTCGTGGCCCGATGTAAACAACGTTCAATGGAAACGAGTGGCGTGACGTCACCCATTGTAGGACAAATTGTTTACTTGCTGAACTCCCGCGCACCCGACATAACACAGGGCACATAGTCAAGGTATTGCTGATTTGGAGCAAAATATTGTTCTACGACAAGGTGGTACCAATAATTTAATTTCGTCACGTGGTTTTCTAGACGGTATTCTAATTCTGAATTTGTTTAAGAGGCGCGGACAGTCTATCTTAAACTTAAACACTGTCTAAAGAAACATCACATCTAACACATCTCTACGTTTTGAAAGCGGAGTCATTTTGAAATAGTTAAGTTTATCTATGTATGAATTAAATTTAATTCCAGTACCACTAGATCCCATCAGGCTCCATAAAAATATTTTTTGGATGCGTTCGATTCTTAGTGAGAGGTCTCCAGATTATACTGCAGTATTCCAAAATATTACGAACCAATGCATAAAGGACTATTTTTGTGCTAGGTTGACTCTCTACCTCTAAATTCTCAACCTTTACGTATAATGAAACTCGTCATTTTAGACGCCTTCTTTATACATTCCTCAATGTGAGGAATTAATGTAAGTTTAGAGTAACATGATGCCTAGGTCTCTGACGACTTTAACTTCTGTTAGCGCATGAGTTCTTAAACGATAAATTGATGAGATACTATTATTTTTACGTATAAATTTCATGTATGAACACTTACTCGTATTGGGATTTAACTGCATATGATTCAGTTCACACCATTTAATTTATTTATTAAGATCAACTGGAACCTTATCCAGATCTTAAGCAGATTCGATGACTCTTAAAAACTTCAAATCATGAGCGAGAAAGAACGGAATGCAATGAAGAAAAATCTTAGAAAGATCATTAATGAACATATTGAAAAGCACTGGCCCTAGACCATATACTACTCTGTCAAGAAAGTACCGGGAAAAGATCAATAATACACTAAATGTTAGTTATTCATCTAAATTTATTTTATCACTTTCAAAGTATGCTCCTTCAGAAACGATACACTTACGCCAACGAATAATCCAATCATCAAAACATGATTTAAACGCTTTTTCCGGAATTGAGTTCAGTTCTCGCCGCGAGTTCTCCTTTATGTCTTCTACCGAATGAAAACGGGTGCCACGAAGTAGTAATTTGAGTTTAGGAAAAAGAAAGAAGTCGGCTGGAGCCATATCTGGTGAATAAGATGGTTGCTCGATGGTATTTGTTGAGTTTTTAGTCAAAAATTCGTTGACAATGATGGCCTTGTGCGAAGGCGCATTAGCGTGGTGCAAAATCCAAGAATTTTCTTTCCACAAATCTGGTTTTTTCGTCGAATTTGCTCTCTTAAACGCCACATAACGCTCAAATAATATTCTTTATTCACCGTTTGACCTTCCGGCAAGAATTCCGAGTGCAAAACACCGCGATAGTTAAAGAAAACAGTCAACATGACTTTGACTTTTGATCGACTTTGGCGTGGTTTTTTCGGTTTCGGTTCAGTTGGAAGGCGCCACTCCGAAGCTTGTTAACTAGTTTGCATGTCAAACTCGTAAACCCACGTCTCGTCATCAGTAACAATGCGTTTCATGAATGTTGGATCGGAATTGACTCGTTCTAGCATGTCCTCAGCGACGAGAGAAAATTCAGGTCTTTTGGGATTAGCCGAGCGGTAACATGTTTCATACCCAAGTGATTATTTAAAATGGTACGGATCGACTCGTGAGACACAGAAAGTTCAGCAGCTATCTCTCTCAAACTTGAATGAGGATTATCGGTCACTATTTCCTTCACTTTTGCGATGTTAACTTCAGTTGCAAACGTTGATGGCCTACCAAAGCGAGACAAATCTTCCATCACATCTCGACCGCTTTTGAACGCTTTGTACCACTCATAAGCACATGTTTTTTGCGTGTGTTGATAAGGTCGATTCACCTTAAGCCTTCTGTAACATTTTCAGTGACTCCGAATTCCATTGCCGATGCAAAATTTAAGACAAACTCTTTGTTCGATGTTTTTGTCCATTATGAAATTCGCAATACACACTAGAATGATATAACTAAAAACGGCACTGTATTTAATCTAAATAACAGATGCAACTCAAACTTCGCGCCAAAATGGAAAACAGTTATGCCGATCTAACAACAACAAAAAAATAACAAAAAAATGAATTTGAAACTGAATGTATGTACAGAGCGACGTATGTGACTGATGTAATAACCTAGAAATTAAAACAAAAAATTAATATTGGCTTCTTAGGAATCTATTCTGAATCTTTAATTTTACATTTTTTAATTATTTTAGTTATTATTTCGTGTACTCGTATGTATTTTTTTTACATCGACATTATGAACCTACGTCCTATGTAGTCGTCCAAAAAAAGCTGCTAATTGGGCGTGCACGAACACATAGAATTCCGTAGTTGTGCTCTGTAAAATTTTCTCTAACTTTTGAAAGTAGCAATGACAATTACAAAATCTCATTTTGGAACCATAGTTCCTTACGGCAAGCTTGGAGGAGATAGGGATTTTGCTGCGCGACCGAACTGAAAAAAATGTGAGACTAAGACTGTAAGAAAAATATATAACGGAAGTTACGTAGTAATATTACATTCTCTGAACGGAAGTGCTATAGTCATATTTGGAACGAAGTTCTTCTTTGTACGATTTTCCACTACAAGGGAAGGTAAAGAGATATATGCTCATAACAGCCGATGTCTTCAGTAATATGTAGATATATTCTTCATATTATTACGAAAATGATGTTCATTTTCAAATCCAAGATGGCGAATATTACTTTTTTTTTTGGATAAATCGATATGGGTATCAAATTCTAGGTTTATCGGGGTGCTGATTACGAAAATGACTCATTTTCAAATCCAAGATGGTGAATATTACTTTTTTTTTGGATAAATCGATATGGGTATCAAATTCTAGGTTTTTCGGGGTCCTGATTACGAAAATGACGTTCATTTTCAAATCCAAGATGGCGAAAATGACTTTTTTGGATAAATTGATATGGGTGTCACATTATAGGTTTCTCAGGGTGCTGATTACGAAAATTATATTTATTTTCGAATCCAAGAGGGTGATTATTATTTTTTTGGATAAATCGACATAAGTATCATATTCTAGGTTTCTAGGGGTGCTAATTACGAAAATGATGTTCATTTTCAAATCCAAGATGACGAATATTACTTTTTTTTTGATAAATCAACATAGGTATCATGTTCTAGGTTTCTCGGGGTGCTTATTAAGAAAATGATGTTCATTTTCAAATCCAAGATGGTGAATATTATTTTTTTTTGATAAATCGATATGGGTATCAAAATCTAGGTTTCTAGGGGTGCTAATTACGAAAATGATGTTCATTTTCAAATCCAAGATGGCGAATATTACTTTTTTTTGCAAATTGTGTTGCTTCTTTATTATCCGAAGGAACTTTGTTCCTAACTGATGTCCCATGACACCACATCATTATTCACTTTACTTCATTCTTTTTGGTTGCATTTGGAATAAAAATTATTTCTCAATTTATCTTTTTGTGGCTGCCGCTTTGACAATTGTTTGTTATTTCACTGATTAATTGTAACGTTGATTTCGAAAGGAAATATTTCGTTACTGAAAGTCGAAAATCAAATACTATAAAGCATTTTTTTAATTAACTTTAGAGATCGGTCTAAAGATATCCCACTGAATAGCTTAAGGGAATAAATAACGGTTAAGTATGTTCACTTTTTATTCTAAGAGGGCTCAAATATTATATTTTCAAACATGCAATTTTTGTTTTTTGATCATCAAATTTATACCTTCATATAGCAAACAATTTAATAAATAAATGGTGTGTGCTCACTGGACAGATATAATTTTGTGTGTGGTTTTTCCATTTCATATTTTGTTCACACGTTTATCGGGTAATACGTAATACAAATATCATTACCAGTGCCGGTGTTAATGAGCTTTTGTATTCTTGATAGAGAATGGGTGAAATCATGAACGCGTTTCGTAATTATAAGCAGTTATTGTCACTTGGATGTACATATAAGCTATTCACTGCATGGCTATGATCACTGTAATGACTCGTTTTATTATAACAAGTTTTGTTATATAGATCGGTTCGCATATTCGCCATTTGAAGTTTATTGAATAAGCCAAAAACATGGCAGTGAAAATTTTAAATCACTTTATTTTAATTTATGTTTTTATTAATTTACGTTTTAATCGTTATGTAAATGTGAGTGTGTTTTTATACTATTGAAACGGAACGTGCAAGCTTTTTTGTTGCTTTTATTTCTTTTGTTTTAAATTTAGAATTAGGAGTAGAGTAATTTTCTCATGTGTGTCTGTCTCGATTTTATTATATATATTGTTTTAATTTTCTAAGCGTTTAAATAGAGTTGTGTGTATCATGTCATAAGAAAAGAAATAGAAAGAAACGGGCAGTTAGAGTTGTAATACGTTTAGTGAACAACTTCGTTTTCTTCTATCTATTATTTTTTATTTATCGTCATTGTTCTTTTTTTTCCTGTTCTGTGTCTCACTTATTTCGAGAAGCCCGCTATTGGTAATGAGAAACTCTTGACGCATTAGATTTAACATTGTTGCGCTATATTTTGTTCTCAAAGTCGCTGAAGGTTATGAACGTATTCTATCGACTGACTCTTTAATGTGAACATCGAAAAAGTTGGCTGATCTTTACGAATCAACTCTCAATATACAATAATAAGCTAGTAGATTGCTTTTAAAACTCGTATATTTTATGCGTTGTGTTAAAGTAATTTCAGATGTTAATGCAATCATTGTGAAAAGAACTACTTGAAATTGATTCTGCAAATATTGGATTTTAAACTTTAGTAGTAGGGACGAAGGCGAAATAGAGAGGGTAATGGCGTTATAGAACGATGGCATCACAAACTCGCAATAACACTATCCAGCACAGGAGTGATAGAGATGAAACTTAATAAACTCACTATTCCCCTTAAGCGAGTTTAAAAGCTCTTATATTTTTTATTGTATTTCGAACATTTTTATTAGTTTTGTACATCTTTGCCATATTTGGTTTTACAATACATTGCTCAATTTACCAGTATTTATTTTATTTAGTCGTCTTCTTCATGAACAGTGGACGTGATTTAGACAACTTACCCAAAAATAATGAATAATAAAAAAAATACAAATATGTGAATTCATTAGGCAGCTGATTGACATAGTACAACAAGAAATCACTCACAAATTAAATTTAGCTCCACATGTTTTCCTTTTTACTTTTCACCTGCCTGAGTTTAAGAGCTAGCAACGTTTTTTAGAGAGAAATTTAGGTCAGCTGGTTTTTTGATATGACCTCTTTCGCTCATTGCGTCAAAACTCGGACAGCATGCGGGTTACCTGGCTGGTGGTAGGGGTTGCGTTTACCTGTGCGCATCGTACCTGCACAGGTAAAAATACCAAGTTTTCCAATAATTTTAGGAAGGTTCATTTATTTTCATTGGCTTTAATTAGCTTTTAGAAGACAATGCACAGGCTAAACAATTTATTAATAATAACAAAAAAGTACATATATATCCTACAGTTAATATTTACAAACTTAAAGCTACACATTATCTCAAATAATAATAGACTTCCTCAAAGTTGCCGCTTAGAAAGCTGCTATATAGCTGCTATAATGCTAAATTGCTTAAGGTGTCCAGCAGAGTGTCAACATTACCTCTTTGAAGAGCCAAACTGATTCGTTGGCGGAAGAAGCTGCCAGCCCGGCGGTCTTCCGAAACCTCGAGCAGTCTTCTACAAATATCAGAAACCAGTCGATGGGCTTTGGGGTCCCAGGGACCCAAAGTTTCGACTGCAAAGGGTGCAAATATGAAACTCTCAGAGAGAGCGATCACCAGCGATCTATCAAGTTTCCAAGGAATGAGCGTCAAACTATCCGGTCTCCTGCCGTCGCTGCGCGCAATACCTACAGGCTCTAAGACTGCAGGAACGCCAGCGGCGACAAGAGCCCGCCCAATGACGTCATTCAAGCAGCATGTCGTGACATGTTTTTAGAAACATAAATATATTATTGCCAAAGATTTTTATTATTGTTAATAATGTGCCAGATGCTACTTTTTATTTAAAACAATTTTTTGAAATTGTTTCAGTATGGCTAAAAGTTAAATATAATACCAAGACCAAGAAATCTAAATAATAAATCTAATATAAGTACCAAGAATTCTAAAATTAGTTTTCCACCAGTAAAACCAAGAGCTAGACCGAGGGAGCGAGAGAGCGGTCATATCAATAAACTAGCCTAAGTAAAATTCTTGTTTCAACGACGGCGACGTGGCTAGCTCCCGTACTTATTATAGGTACTTGGTTTCACATAAGAGATAAGTTAACAGCCGTATTCATGTATAGTATATACTGCTGAAAACTTCACGGCTTGTATAGGATTAAAAAGTGTACATTGTACAAAATGTAGTCACGTATTATGTAAGTACATACATACATACATACACACATATATACATATCTTCACGCCGTATCCCTAACGAGGTAGTCAGAGAGGAAATTATGTAAGTAATTGAATAAAATCGGATCAAAAGAGTTGTGTAAAATTTCATAAATTTGAAACAATTAAAATTTTTAATTTCACGTTTTCTCAATCTACAGGCATCCACGTTAGAAGAATTAAAGCAAAGCTATGTTAATTTGATCATGGAATGTAGTCGAGAATATCCAATCACATCATCTGATATCGAGACTCTCAAAAATAAAATAATGCCTGACAGCGAAGCGGCTAAATGTCTATTTGCATGTGCTTATAAGAAAGCAGGGATGGTAAGTTTTAATAAGTTTTGGAAAGAACTAAACAATTCATTAATCGTTATTGCTTATGCTTATGAGGAAACAAATGATTAATGATTATTTTGTCTGTACATATTCAATATATGGAATCTACTGAGACTTGTCAGTGAGTTACATTATATTTTTGATTGTTATGTGCTCAGACTAAATAAATATAGATCTGAGCTTGTGTACAAGATTATGTCTCTAGGAAACATTTTCTTCATACAAAATTACGAACGTAATTTTCCCATTCAATTTTCCTTCTTATGCAAAAATAAAGAAATCCTAAAATCGTTAAAAAATACAATTTTTAATGCACCATATAAAAAAATTAATGTACGTAGGTGACTTTTTCCAAGGTTGACGGTGATGACAAGTATGCCAATTACACGGTCCACGCTCTCTGAACAATACCCACCTTCCGATTTTCAGGTCAAAATTGCAAGTAATTTTATGGTTTTAGGTAGGTGGTAGCTAGGCGCTGTCCTTGTACATTTAAATACCAGTGTATGAGTAACTTTTAAAATGTGTAAATGCACTATGTAATTATTTATTCGAAAATGTTTATTATCTTTTTAAAAGATAAGTCTAAAATACTAAACTAGTTTCTTATATTACATGTTATATTTGTATCTATGTAATTTTTAAAAGAAGAGTAAAATATAATTTCATATTTTATAATTTTTCAAACGTGTATTTCTTGCAGATGGATAATGAAGGCAAATTATCTGTTCAAGGCGTTAATGAGATAACAAAAAGATTTTTATCAGACTATCCTGAAAAGATGAGAAAAGCAGACGAGTTTACATATGCTTGTGAAAGTGGTATGCATTATGTTGATAAACTGGTCGATAAGGTTAAGATTAATGGTGTTTAAAAATAAATTACGAATAAATATTTCAACAATGGAGTGCTATTATAAAGTGATTTAGACAAACGAAATTGATGTATCACAGAAATAAGAATAATAATACAACTATAAATAAATAGTGACTTCTGACAATGACATCTATTATGTGTCTACAAATTATGCCTTAGATTTGCTCTGTAAATAACACAGAAAGAATCCCATAGGGCGGACCTTCAGACTCCATAACAATTTTTTTTTCTCAAATTATATCGGCCGGTAATCGAAGTTCGCTCGTTTGCCCCCTCTGATATAAAAAAAAAAGACTCGACTTGGAAGGCAGATGCACAAACAACTGCGCTAATGGGCTAATCAATTGATATTTTAGGTTTTAATAATTTGATATTTAGTCTGGTATGATTTTATTTGGAAGGAACATGAAGAAGCTTCTCAATAAAGTGGATGTTTTGGTTTCAAGATTTTGTCATTTTCAATGAAGCGCGGAGTTTTTAAATTTTAAATTTTTATTGCAGTAAATAATATTCCCGTGAACGACGGTGCAAAAGGTTGCGACAGAGCCGCGCTGATTTTTAAATGCAGCGTTGAAAAGGCACCTCAGGTATGTTTATAGCGAGCTATCTGTATAAATATAAAATATAAATTTCTAAAACTGCGTATATTTCTTTCAGTTCGACTTCGTGGTGTGAACAAAAACGACAGGCGAAATCTGTTATAAACTATATCAGACAATTATTATAATTTAGAATATCTACGTAAACATGTTCGGAAATGGAAATAAGTGGTCGAATTATAGATGATATCTAAAAGGCACAATGCTACGCACAATTTTTTTTACTAAATTATTTATCTGTAATTGCAGTAAATAGTTAACATTTTTATTATTTAATTTTACAAGTTATTATATCAATGATTTAGATACCGCATGTAATATGTAAGCACTTACGGAAATATGTCGTCGTCATAGTATCTATATGTAATAATCTCTTGTTTAAAACATATTATCGAAGTGGTATCTATATATATAATTTCCAGCTTAAAATATAAGCCCACAAACATATTTTTGTCATTTACTAATTCTTTTGTTACCAGTGTGTATATAGTTTTGTCATACGACATGTGGACTTCTTTATTAATCTGTGGCGTTTTTCTTTTTGGAAACGTTTATGTGAGTGTATATAATTACATAATAGTGAACAATTAGTTTTTATTTTATAAAAATGCTATCAGTATATTTCATCTTCACTTTCTTGTACATCCCAACAGTGATTATACAACATCAGTATGTACTTTATGGTTTGAATTCGGACCACTGTCACGTAATGGATATCCTTCCAGCGCTGAGTTACAATTACAATAGTTGTTCTTTTTTACTCGCTAGTATATTTTATTTAATACTAGCTGATGCCCGGAACTTCGTCCATATTTTTTTATTTTTAAAATAGCCAATATACCAAGTTTCGTCGCAATCGGATAAACGGTATGGCATCCCATAACATACAACAAACATACATTGATTTTATAATTAGAAGATGTAATGGTCAAATCAAAGAACTTCAGTAATTTTTTTAACGTTTTACTTATAACAATTGCTATGTATTGTAATATGGCATAACCTTTCAAAATTATATCTTTTACAAAATTTCACAAGTGTTGTTAATTTATACGATTTCAAATCCGACTTAAAAGTTTTTATTAAGATTCATCAGATTAAATTTAGTCGGCCTGTTGATACGGTTTGGGTTTAGGTAAGACTTACTAAAAAAGTGTAGTTCTTTTGAAGAGAGTGAGTCACTTGAATTTCTAATATAGATAAAAAATTGTACACTGATGAAATATGGGGCCAATGTTTGTTTATTATAAATTACATCAAGAATTAGACAGTTATATAAACAAGAGTAGAAACAATAAGGACAGAAGGTAACGCTATCTTTTTAAATGATCTCTTCTAGCAGACCTCGGTAAACTAGAAAATTAATTAGGTAGTGGATATGTGCTTAAAAAAAGTAATAAATTCACTTGCTTCGTCATAATAATAAAATTGTGTATTTATCATCAATTTTTGTACTAGACTAAAAACAAGGTTGTTTACACAATTCAAGAATGATCGAATTAAAACTTTGAAATTACTACTGATAAAGTATAAGTACTACTGATAAGTAAAGTCTATACTAAGATATTGACTGAACGTATGAAAGGCGTTTCAGAAAGTTATTTGTGGGAGGCGTAAGGTGGTTTTAGGAACGGTAGGGGTTGTTGTTATCTGAAAAAAATGGTTTTACTAAAGGATTGGAGGTTTTTTAATTTTTTAGATTCCGTGGTGAAACTAGGAACTAATTTATGTGATAAATTCCTAAAATCTTTAGCTCTTTTCGGCCCAAACTCTAAAAACCACCAATTGATACGTGTTTCGCTTTTCAACGAGGCATCCTCAGGATATACCAGAGATAGGATCCGGTCAGCTAACCAGCACCTATCTCTGGTATATCCTGAGGATGCTTCGTTGTGAAGCGAAACACGTGTCGATTGGTGTTTTTGGAGTTTTAGCGGAAAATAGCTAAAGACTTTAGGAATTTATCACATGAAATGGATTCCCGCAAAGTAACACCTGAGTCTATACAATATGTAGGAACTAATTAACATTTCTTTCGCTTATACACAACTCTCGTATTAAAAAAGTTCTTGGACCAATTAGAAAAAAATCTAATAACGCTTTTGACTTTTTGGCGGGAACGGGAGAAGTGAGGTTGTCATTTTATTTAGATTGTCTATTTTTTGCATTTTTGGGAGTTTTAAACTACAAAAGTGATAGTATATTGTTTGAAAGTTCTGTATAAGTGAAAAGAATAGAGTAGGCTTAAATAAACTTAGGTAGCTGAAGTTCTCCAGCTCTTCCAAAAACTGGAGGAGTTTTACGATAACGATTAATAAATACAATACGTGACATTGGCAAATGCGCTAATCTGTGCGCCATGCCACGAAGAAAAAAAAGAATAACGCTTTTTTGGAAAAAAAATAACAAATGAAACGTGAAAAAGTAGCCATTGCAATAAAATAAAGCTGAAACCACACGTCTGTGTTCTTGTGGTATAGTGATTGAGGTGTCTGTTTTATATTATAAAAAGTTGAAATGAATGTTATTTAGAATGATTACGTAGCCCCACAGGTTTAAATATGTCCAACAAGCTTTTGGCCGGCCTTTAAACAGAAACATTGAAAATTTTCAGTAACATATATTTTTTATTTAGAGCATGACAGATGCGGAAATTAAAGAAGAATTTACGAAAGTTGTGCTGAGGTGTACGAAAAAACATCCCGTGGATATGCAAGAATTATTTCAGTTGCAAAAATATATCGTACCTAAAAAGATGGAGACGAAATGTTTACTTGCCTGCACATATAAAACACAGAAACTGGTAATATATTTTGTTCTTATATTACTGCGTTTATTGCGTACACACACTACTTCACACACTACTTCGATTACATTGCATTGCATTACATTGTAACTTTATAAACATTGCGGAGAGCACCAAGAGCAGTGAGAAAAATGTTGATGTTTTTACCACTTCGGTTGTGCAGCCAAAAGAGGTTAATTATGTTTCGCCATTCATTATTAAATGTAATGTTAATTCTAAACCTATTGCAATGGGGTAATGCCAAGGGAGTAGTTAATTTTATTGATGACATCGTGATTTCAGGATCCAATGATGTAGAACAGCTACGGAATCTAAAAGAGGTTCAAGAAGGTTTAAAGAAGTTGATATTAGACTGAATAAGGACAAATGCAATTTTTTTTAAAGTGAAATTAACTATTTGGGTTATATTATTTCAAAAGATGATTAAAAAAATTATGAGTATAAAATAGAGGCTATTACAAATGCACCTGCATCAAAAACTGTAACAGAGATAAAATCATGGATTGCAATGGTTAATTACTATTCAAAATTTAGTCCGTAATTGTCAGGAAAATCAAAATCTTCTGTTCCTTTTGACCCTCAGCGGCCTCATGTAATAAAGTCACCCATCGTGTTACCGCAGCAGGTACAGGATAATTTTGATAAAGTCGTATTAGAGACAAAAGACCCTACTATTTTAAATAATTGTTTTAGTAATGAAACCGTTCTTGTGGCTGAGGCAACATCTTCTAAAGCAGCTGTAAGACGTTCTGAGAGAACAGTAAAGCCTCCTCAACGTTTAAATTTGTAGGGTGGAGTATATGCAATGTATTTAAAATAAAATTTCCGAACAGAACATCGAACGCTTCTCCTCGAATTGTCTCCGGACGGTCATCTATGACGATGTACCTTCTGTAAGAGGCTTTGTTCATCTATAAAGCGTAGGCAATTTGATTATTTTTAATCCTGTGCATACCATGCGGGACTGTGTACATATGAATACGTCCCCCGAAAGCGACGTACATCGGTTTGTCCCGCCGGTGAGCAGAGTGCAGTTCGGCGTTGGGGACTGCCACCCAACACGCTGTGCACTTTAGTGCAGAATAGCTGCGTGCAATGTGAGAGGTGGGATTGAAGAGAAGATGAATGAAGTGATTGATATTATCGAAGAAAGATTGGATGTGTTATGTTTGAGTGAAACCAAGCGAAAGGGCACTGAACTTGTCGACTTGCCTGGAGGGGGCATCGCTTTGTGGTCAGGCGTACCACAAGAAGAAAGGGGATGCCAGGGAGTAGGCGTCTTGTTGTCCTCTCGTTTGATAAACTGTGTAACTGAGTATAAGTGTGTAAACCCGAGACTGCTCTGGGTGCGTCTCAAGACAGGGTTGACGATGTTATTTGTTTTAGTGGTGTATGCCCCAGTGTCTTCTGTCGACTTGGGCGAGCTAGAGCAGTTTTGGGAGAATGTTAGGGTTCTAGCGACGGTTGAAGAAACTGAGAGAAATATTGTGTGCGGAGACATGAAAGGATGGGTTGGGACAGCTCGAACAGGATTTCAGTCTGTCCTAGGCAAGTATGAAGGTAACAGAGTGAATGATGCTGGTAGGATTGTGTTAGGACTGTGTATGGAAAAGGACCTTTTTGTTGCTAATACCTTATTTAAGCACAAAAGGACTCATCAGTACACGTGGGAAAGGAAGGATGAAAGAAGTTTGATTGATTTATTCTTGGTGGACAGCCGGCTCAAAAAGCAGGTTATAGACACGAGAGCACACAGAGGAGCCGATCTGGGAACAGACCACTTTCTAGTGGTAACTAGAATAAGGGGTTTGTTTGCAGCATGGCGACATCCCGTAGCGTCCAAGCCTGCAGCGGTTTGTCGCATTAAAAGCTGGAAACTCCAAGATGCGACCACCAGGAATTAATATGAAAGATTAATATTATCCGGTAAGCTTGATGATAGATTGAAAGTGATGAGCGAGGATGTTGAAGAATGTTGGCAGAACCTTAGGGGTAGCATGATCGAGGCTCCGAAAGAAGTGTGTGGAAGGAATAAGATTGGTAATAGCAAAAAGCATGATGTGTGGTGGGATGATGAGGTGAAAGAGTCTGTGTATAAGAAGAAGAAAGCATAGCGGGACTACCTTGCTACTAAAAAAATTAAACAGACTTCAAAAAAGAACACTGAAAAGTATGAAATAACTATCCCTTACAGATTGAAACTTAAGTACAAAAATAACTTTATAAAAATGCGATACAAATACCCATATAATTAAATTTGACAGTTACTGAAGTCCTTGAAAACGAATACAATTACCCAAAAATGAAACATTTGACTTATATAATTTGAATTTTGGAATAACCAATTTATCACGACCTCGGGTTTCCATACCACCAATATCGCCTTAATTTATAAACAGATTTATATTTTTCCTCGTATTCATAATAATTTTAAAGATGTATAAGGACGGCAAGGTGAGTACATCAATGTCTTTAAAACGATCTCTTAGTGATTGTCGTGCATTCATACTGTAGATGGCACGCATCGTTCTTTCTTGTAAAATAAAAATGGAGTTATGCGCCGCTGATCTCCACAGCAAAAGGCTATGGGACATTAGACTATGAAAACGTGCAAAGTACACCAATGTAACCGTTTCCGCATCCGTCAATTGCCTAATGCGTCTAATGGCATATATCACGAAACCGAACCTACTAGCCAATGCCCTGACATGGTCTGTATTGTTGCCTTCAGGATGTTCTTATTAATTACAATAATAAATACTTTTAGTTAGAGGCACTTGGGATTTTATTAGATTTTATAATTGTTACAATCACGGACCTTACAGTTACAATCTCGAATTGCACAGATAAGATGTACGTCAAAACATAGTGTTGCACTCCAATACACCATCCGCTTTTTAAACAAATTTATTTTTTTCAATTTACATATTTTAAGTTAATAATTTTACACATTTTACACTTACATACTATAAAGCTAAACTAATTTAATTTGTATTTTTCCCCCCTTTTTTTTAAAATTAAGTGTATAATTACTTACATAACTTAATAATGTACTCAAGTATTACAAATATTTATGTTATTAAATATAAGTGTTAATACTATTAAATTAAAATGTTGTGGAGGTTTTCTGATTTTGTTTCATTTCTTGGAAGTGTCACCAAATTATTGAGGTCGAACATGATATGAGGTCCTTGTATATATACAGCCTTCACTGTCCTCTAATACGTAAGACCTATACTTATTGTTGTGTACAATACGTCCTTTGGACCACTTATTAATATTTGGTTCTTTCTTAAACCATACATTTTGGCCTAAATTCAATATATTTAAATTCGTCTTATATTTGTAATATTTCCAGATAAATGATGCAGGCATGTATGATGTGGAGAATGGCTATAAATTAGCAGAAACTATCAACAAAGGTAGCGAGACGAGAATTGCGAATGGTAAAAAGTTAGTCGATGTATGTTCCAAAGGTAATTTATATCATTCAATAATTTGTTAAGAATGTAAAGGCGTGAGTAGGCATTAATATTTTGTATTTTTGTATGTATTTTTTTTAGTTTTGTGTCAAATATACATATTTTCACGTTATATCCAGACAGTAGTAGATGTGGTACATACAAGGAAGTAATCGCATTACTTTAATAGCCTTTCGTTATAGACTAAAAAGTATTATTATTCCATTTTCAGTAAATGAGGAGCCTGTTACCGATGGTGAAAAGGGATGTGATAGAGCAGCCTTGATATTCAAATGTACTGTAATAAATGGGCCTAAGGTAATAATAATCTTTGTAAATTTAAAGTCATTGTGAACACAAATTTTCTATTTTACTAATTTAGAGACTCAGACAGAAAATATTTTGCGTAAGTATATTACAAAAAATTAAATTACATTTAGATTAAATTTTTGAATTGAAAGTACACAATTTCAATTATTGTATTAAATAATCAGTATTTAATACAATAAATTAACTTAGGAAATTTAATTAATTTTATCGGATACCGATTTCGGATTTTAGGTAAATATAGGATATTCTCATATATTTTTTAATTTATTCAATATATTCGTGAGAACTCGGAATTTACTTCAGGAGGATTTTTATGATTCTGCATTATTTAAAGTTACTACAATATAGCTAATTTTTTATTACATTTTGTCCAGTCTTTTCGTTAATAATGTTATTTATCTCAAGGTTGTCAATAAGTCACCGTTATTCTATTTCATTATATCTATTGTGACTTTTATATACTTTACACTTCCATGTTATAATGAACACGATTGTATGATACACAATTATAATGCAGTGCTTTTTTTTCAGCTGGGTTTCAAGCTATAAGGCTGAACATGCAGTAAATAATATATACCTAATAATTGATAAAATATAACCATTATGGTAAAAGGGATAATTTACACCACTTAGTTTTACACTTTTTAATTGAAATGAAATTACGTTTTGAAATAAAAGAATAAATCTAGTGCAAAACCGATTTTGATAACAATCAATAATAAAAAAATAGATGTTTCGCAATCAGAGTATAAGTGTACATAATACATAATAATTTATCTAAAGTGAAACCAAAACAGACATGGCCAAACGCGTTAACAAAACATTTATTTTATTTTATTTTAATTTTATTTTTCATGATTGAACATGCTCCTATTCGTTGTATCTTTATTTACTTTACGTCACGGTTGGGTTGTTCATTTAAATATAAAATAATTAATTAATTGTGAAATATGTACTTTAAATGAAATAAAATACTTCATGATGAGAAAATATGAAGGTACGTGTCTTTATTTTCATGACTACCTAATGTCATTATATAGTTGTAAAATGTAAACCTACTTTCCATTAGGAATTACTTTGTGACCTAGTGATGTCCGATCTGTAGATTTATTTATTTACTAATTGTCTGTATTTTTCCCAAAAGACAATAGCCAAATTCGCTACCACTGGCCACAGAGTAACCCATCTTATTTAATAAATACATTTAAATTTCTTATGATCTTTTGTGTGGTTTGTTATGTTCCAGCTATGCAGTGGTCAAAATAAAAAAAAGTATTTTTAGTAATTAAATATTAAGAAAAAAGTACATAAAATAGTACATACATACGTTAATATTTACAAACTTAAAACTACACATTATTTTAAATAATAGACTTCCTCAAAGTTGCCGCTTAGAAAGCTGTCATTGCTTAAGGTACCCAGCAAACAGGCAGCATTGCCTCTTTGAATAGCCAAACTGATTCGTTGGCGGAAGAAGCTGCCAGCCTGGCGGTCTCCCGAAGCCTCAACCAGTCTCTTACAAATATCAGAAACCGGTCGATGGGCTTCGGGGCCCCAGGGACCCAAAGTTTCGACTGCAAAGGGCGTAAATATGAAACTATCAGACAGAGTTGCATACTTACGCCGCTTCAAGTTCTCGGCAGTGCTAGCCGCGGCACCTACTGACTTGGAAGTCGCCGGCACATGGGAAACAGCAAGTGTATCGACACAAGTGGCATCCCACACCAGCGATCTTCCAAAATTTCCAAGGAATGAGCGTCAAACCATCCGGTCTCCTGCCGTCTCTGCGCGCAATACTTACAAGCTCTACGACTGCAGGAACGCCAGCGGCGACAAGAGCCCGCCCAATGACGTCATTCAAGGCAGCATGTCGTGACATGCAGCCCGCACTACGTAAACAAGATAAACCGTGGTCACCTAGTACATCGACGAGATCACTACAGCGGTAACGGTGAGGAAGGTTAGTCCTGGCCCCCCAGACGAAGGGATACTGTGAGAGAAAGTGTGGTATTGTCAATTAAGGTTCCTACTACTAGATGTTTATTAGGGTTGAAACAAGGCTGAAAACCAACCGAAAACAATGTCATTTTTTTCTTCATATTATGTTATACTAGTTTGTATTGTTGTTACGCACAGATTTTTGATAAAAAATGACTATATCCTTAGCGCCACTTTTTAAAACTATTACTATTAATGGAATGAATTCTTTCGTAAGTGAAATGACTCTTGGAAATGACTGACAGGAAAATAGCAAATTAACAAGGCTGCTGCAGTTTGATACAAGATGTCTGCAAGATGCTTAAAATGCCCTGCACATACTATTATTATATATGTAGGTGCTTTTGATTTTTTCTAATATCTTTAGCTATTTAGCTTTTGTTACTACATTATTTTAAAGTATTCTTTAAAATAATGTACCTACAATAAAATATTAATACTGTGTTGGACATAAAAATTTGTGAATGGGGCAAAATTTTATAGTTCTTGTCCTTTGCTCGTAAAGATTTTTTTTTAACAAACTCAAAAAGGAAGTTTGTAATGTTCCTTTTGTAATGTTAATTTATGTATATACGTACGTAATATGTTCACAATTAGGTATATAGTTAACTGTACTAATTGGTTTGTATTAAATTTATTCTTATTTATTCTATTAATATACTACTTTTATTACTATTTTAATACATAAAATAAGCAGGGTCTTAACAATGTCAAACTCTGTATTATATGTATTATGAGCTTAACGCCCAGATACTATAACGCCTCCCGCTGATAAGAGAAGCTAGGGCTCGTAGTAGCTTCCCATTGGATTCGACTCCATCAGGTTTAGATTATCAGGCTGCTGTAGTCTCCGGTATTGTATTAGAAGTGTTCTCAGAGGTCAGGTTTATGCCGCTAGTTTAGCTGATACTGACTTCAGTCATTTCTTGATTTAATCAATGTATATTCATATTAATTCGTTTTAAACTTTTCAGGTCTATTTCGTCTAACTGTATTGGTATCGTACTACTCTTGATTAAGGTAGGACAATAATCCACTGCACGTCTTCTATAAGTATTATATTCATAAATGTAGCTGATAAGTGCAGATGCTCGGGGACACATTCTGTAGTTCTCAGAATGTAAGACGAGTGCAGTTTCACACGTTGGGTCATCATCCGATGCTCAATTGTACGTGCAGTGTTTTTTTATGGTAGAATTATTGGTTGAAATGTACTCTGACATTGGGTTATTAGGTAACCACGAGTGAGGATTGTGGTAAAATAGGAATTTTTTTGTAAATAATAATGAGGAAAAATGAATTGTCAGTTACAGGGTCGCAGGGCGTAATTATTGTAAGATACATCGTACTCAGTTTGGCAAAATGTATATAGATGTAAAATGATATGTGAATAAAAGTATCTGAAACCTTTTCGAAAAATGCATTCATTGTGTTAGAGATATGATCGAACTGCCATTCTGAACAAAAACTAACCTATCCGCTATTTTATCACTTTGTATAGTTATAGAATTAAAACTTATGTGATAAAATATGTATTTTGAAGTTACATTAAGTGTTAATAGCTTATTAACTTATTGTTAGTAGAAATGTTAGTTATTAATTTATGTGTGTAATACTTGGATTGCTTATCTCAGCATCTGGAAGTCGTCACGGGCGTCTACGTTCTCGGTAATCGCCTTGATAACGACGCTTAACCCATTTAAAAGTCCTTTCTTTTATAATTGTATCTTTAGTCGTTAAAAATATATAACAAATAAATGTCTGACCTACAGATTTATTTAATAAAATCAGTTTTGTAAATGGTCATATTTACTTTCCCAAGTACTACTTGCCGTTAGGATTCCAGACTTTTTGTTAGAATTATGGCAACTTGTCTCATCTACTATTACAGGCATTGACTCATTTTCTAGAGCGTTAACTTCTATTGTCGAAAACGGAATTTTTGGTCTATCATTCCTACGTATTACTTCATAATTATATTCCCGTAATTTTGAACACCAGCGCAGAAGTCTAGTATCGGGTACATTAATAGAGAATAACCAAATGAAAGAGTCGTGATCGTTGTAAATTTTGATTCTTCTGCGAAACGAATTGGGTCGACAAAAGCTCCTTTTCAATTGCAGAGTAATTTCGTTCAGTATCACTCAAAGCACGCGATGCATAGTCGATGAGCTACGAAGACATCTCTCAGGGCAACATTCGATGTGGAAGTCGTTAATACGAAGTCTTCATCAAAATTAGGGTTAGTTAAAAAAGCGTTAGTTAAAATCCTTTTCACAGTTTCGAATGACTTAAATTATCACCATGCACGATTTTCTTTCCCTTTTTCAAACACTGTATCATTGGCTTAATTATTTTCGCGAAATCTTTTATAAAACGCCTATAAAAACCTAATAACCCTAGAAGTTATTTTTTGTCAGTTACTGTCCTTGGTATGAGATATTTTAAAACAGTCAATCTTATCTTGATTCGCTTTTAATCCCTTAGACAGTCATTTCATGGCCTAACAATGCTACATGTTTTTGTAAAATGTAACTTTTTTTATACAAATCTTTAACTTTGCTTCTCGAAGACGAATAAACACAGCCTCTAATTTTCCTAAGATATCCTGAAGTGCACTCCTGTATATGATAATGTTGTCAAGAAAAGCTAAGAATTTCTCATTCTGCAAACCATGTAATACGTTATCAAACAGTTTATTATATTATGTATTATAATGTTATATTAACTTCTGAGGCCTGGTGATACTTATAAGCCAAATCTAATGTGCAAAAATAAGCGCAACGCCCTAATTTATCAAAGATATTATTTATATTAGGCAATGAGTACTTGTCACTTTTATGTTCACTTAAACGCCTGTAGTCGATAGCCAGTTGTCATTTATGTTGACAGTGCGAATCGCATTTCTTGGGAATGATATGCACCGGGCTATTCCATGGCGATAAGGATGATTGGATGACATTATTATTTAATAAACTACGAACTATTGAACTACGAAATGACGGTTGTTTATGAAGTCTTTGATAAATAGATGTGTAATCAATTAATTTTAAGTTACGTTTTCTCATTATTGAAAGTCATTGGGAAATAAATATTGACATTAGACACCAAAATGATGACAGCAGATCTGATGAATACCTGACGTTTAATGCCTCACACGGTCTTCTTCCCACCCACCTATATCCCACTAGGTTGAACAAATGCTATGATCATATTTTGCTTAAAACTAAGAAAGAAGCGACAACTCTAGTCTTAGAGTCTCATATTACAGACCATTCACCACTCATTTTATGCGTAAACTTCAATGAAACGAAAAATAAATCTTACTGTACTGTAATAAGGATTAATCAAGACGATATCAAACAAGAACTTGACTTCAGTGATTTCTCAAAAATACTGGAAATAGAAAATGCCAATAACGCTGCTGATAAATTTATTTCTATTATGCAAACTATAATATCCAAACATAAACATGAAATCAAAGTGTCTAGAAGAAACAGAAATATAAAACCCTGGATTACGGCGGGTTTGTTGCGCTGCATACGCAATCGAGACAAACTACACAAAAAATCTAAAAATCATCCGGAAAATCTCGTATTGAGACTAACATATACACGTTATAGAAATTTCTGTAACAAACTCTTGCGAAGACTCAAAAGAGACTATGAAAGAAATGAATTTGTAAAAGCAAAAAAAAACTCAAAATAACATGGAATGCTATAAAAACTATTACATTTTATTTTATATTACACACTCTAAAAAAAAAATTAAGACTTGGCATGCATTATTAAATGTAGCAGATAATCATAAAGCATCATTAAACTTTGTAAACCAGTTCTTTGCTAAAGTCGGGAGTAATTTAGCTTCAAAAATAACACCTATTCAATTTAATTCCTACTCTTCATTTACAAAAAATTTTCTTATTCCCAATTCTTTAGTAATTTTAGAAACAGACTACATTGAAATTGACTCAATCATTAAATCGCTTCTATCGGACTGCGCAGTGGGTTGGGATGGCATTTCATCTCGAATTCTAAAATCATCTGGGACAGCCCTGGTCCCAGTAATCACTCATATTTGTAACCTATCGATCTCAACAGGTGTTTTTCCTGATGCCTTAAAGAAGGCAATTGTACACCCAATTTATAAGAGTGGAGATGCAGATGACGTAAACAACTACAGACCAATTTCCGTTCTCCCGGCCATGTCTAAAATATTAGAAAAAATCTTAAATAGGGGACTTATAAGTTACCTTAATAAAAACAATATATTAGCTCCAAACCAATATGGTTTTAGAGAAGGTATATCGACTGAATATGCAGTTGGTGACCTGGTTGAGAATATAGCAAGGAAATTGGACAGTAGATTAAAGTGCCTAGGCATCTTTTTAGATTTATCTAAAGCGTTTGACACAGTCTGCATCCCCACTCTACTGAAAAGATTGAATGGGTTGGGAGTCAGGGGCATTACCTTTGATATATTTACTGACTATCTGTCAAACAGGAAACAATATGTCAGAATTGATTCACATATTATTGATGAAGAACTTATTACGTATGGGGTCCCTCAAGGATCAATTTTAGGCCCAACACTTTTTATCATTTATATTAACAATCTTTGTAATCTAAAAATTCCACACTGTAATATAATTACATATGCAGATGATACGGCCTTACTCGTCCATGGTGCAAACTGGGTAGAGACAAAAAATAATGTTGAATTAGCCATGAGGGTGGTTATGGGATGGCTAACTTCTAGTTTCCTTACACTAAATGTTAATAAAACTAAATACATTCCTTTTACGTTAAGACCGCAGACAGGATTTCCTACCAATATGTGCATCAGAACTCATTCTTGCTCAGAGCAATCAAAAACTTGTCATTGCCCCACACTTTCACGCGCGTCAAACCTGAAATATTTGACGATCATTGACATTGACGACAGACTAAATTGGGAAGTACAAATTGATACACTGTCCTCAAGAGTCAGACGCCTTTTGTTCATTTTCAAGACACTTAGAACTGTGGTGGATCGAGACACCTTAAAACTGATCTATACGGCCCTCTGCCAGTCACTAATAATGTATTGCATATCTGTATGGGGCGGTGCAGCTAAATCTCTCTTGATTAAGGCAGAAAGAGCGCAGAGAGCTGTGCTAAAAGTAATGCAATTCAAACCATATTTGTATCCTACTCGTACACTCTACTCAACAGCCAAAGTACTCACTGTCAGACAGCCATTCAATCTTCGAGTTCTCTTAAATAAACATTCCTAGGTTCCAGCCAAATGGGATCCTGGTCAACGATCCTTAAAACCGATTTGTCCCGATGAAATTTCTAAAACAGCATTGTCTAAACGACTTTATTATATCTTAGGCTCCCGTATTTACAATAAAATTAACAAAATTCTTTGCATACATAAATTAAATAAATTTGATCTAAAAATTAAAATACAGAACTGGCTACAAAACCTAGAATACGATGATACGGAGAAAATACTTATCCTCTAACTATAAACTAACGTAAATGTATGCTCTCACAAACTATTTTCAAGATCATGGCCACACAAACACGCATACACACACATACACGCATACACACACATACACGCATACACACACACCCACACACACCCACACACCCGCACACACACGCACACACACAAGCTGCACATTGTATTTTTATTAAAATCGTCTTTTATAGAAACCTTTAATACTACCAGCCAAATGTTATGGCTTGCAGGTTTACAAATTTTATAAGTTTATATAAGCCCACGGTCGATTTCTGCCTTCTAAGATACAGGTTTCCCCTAGTTTGGAAGGGAAAATGACCCTATTATTGTATAGCCTCAACTTATAAAATATCGTAATTCTAAAATATTGTAATTCTAAATGTAAAAGTCTATTAGTTTGGTGGACTTGGCACCGACTTCAGTAACTGTCAAATTTAATTATGTAGATATGTGTATCGTATTTATAAAGTTAGTTTACTTGACTTTTAATTAGTAAAGGATAGTTCACACCTGCGAGTGCGTCAGGTAATCGAAATTAAGATCTCGTTTAATTAACGAAAGTATCTAACGCGTACGCAGGACGCAGCACGTGCCACTCTGGCCCCGACCACAATTTCTCATTGGCATTTGCACAATATTTACAACTGCCAAAATATGCATTGATTGTTGCAGATGCAGATGTTACAACAATACTTTTGCGATTAAGGAGTTAGAATGCGAAGATCTGCAACATCAACATCCCCGGGTTCAACGTAGCCTATCAGGTTAGTTTACATAATATGGATGTCATAAATGTTTTGAGTCGTGACTTTCAGTGTCGATTCTAACTAATAATTTGTTACTAAATTATTTCCTACTATATTTGTACTAATTGTGCACATACATGTAGTTAAACATATGTGTACAATTTATTTCATTTTTATTTTAGGGTATAAATATTTTCTAGTGATGGTCGACTCGAGTAGCTAACTCGAGTTAACTCGAGTTGGGCTTAACTCGACCAACTCGAGTTGAATCTCTTCAACTCGAGTTCGAAAACCGAATGAAACCGACATGGAGCGAAGTTTGCCGATCCGGTTATTATTGTATATTTTCGTATTCTATGTTGTGTTTTTGAAAAATGCCGGGTCCTAAAAGGAAATCTTTGGTTTGGGATGTATTTAAATCGCCAGTTAGTGGACGTGTTACGTGTAAAAAGTGTTCAGATTCATTCAAATATAATCGGAATACGACATTATTAAACCACATTAAAAATAAGCATCCAAGTGTTGCCATCGAAGAAAGAAACATAAGTTCGACTTCATCATCAACAAATGTACAATAGTAAAATAATACGAGTATTTCGGTCGATTCGTCGCAGTCACTGGTATCCACATTGAATGTTGAGCCTCCTCAAAAAAGGTTAAGGCACACTCAAACCCGTCTTATTATGCCAAAAAAAATAACGCAAAATTCTGGTGATACCGCTTTAATTAATTTGATAGTGAAAGATTTGCAGCCATTTCAGATAGTGGAAAATTCAGGTTTCCAAGAATACTTGACAGCATTGAATGCTGATTATCAACTACCGAATAGAAAAACATTAGTTTTGATGGTAGATGAAAAATATAAATTGGTATCCGAATCTTTAAAGAAGGAGTTAGAAGATACATCTTATTTAGCGTTAACATCTGATATTTGGACATCAGACAGTAATAAAAGCTTTATAAGCCTTCAAATTCTTCCTAAAAAAATCAACATCAACCAACAACTACTGCAAAAAAATTCTTTGTGATACTAATTAGCTAATTTTGATAAAAATATTGTTATTGTGATAATATTAGTCTGATTTTATTTTGAAAAGACTGCTATATAATTACATAGTTTTATTGATAATAAATATACTTTTATAAATTAAAATTCAAGTTAAAAATACATAAATAAATAATTTGATTTCAAACAATTTCCTTTTTTACTTTAGTTAGTATAACTCTACCAATACATTATAAATAAATAATGTAAAAAATGAAAGAATTGAAACATAAACATTTTATTTGTCTGTTCGAATTTTTTTTTTAACTAAAGCTGAGAGAATAAGTTGGTAAAAATTCAAAAAAATAATTTACTCTTCCATCCAGTTAACTCGAGTTACGTAACTCGAGTTCCACCCGAGTTACGTGAATTTTAACTCGAGTTAAATCGAGTTTCGTTTTTTCCGAGTTGGCACATCTCTAATATTTTCTGTCGTTGACTTATTTTGTATTATGTTAGAAGGTAAAATACTCATTCTATATTTCTAGATTATCAAAATCTTTTAAACTTTCTTCAGAAAAGTTTCCTTTAAAAACATTTGGAAGAACTAATAAATTATTATTATCGGTGCATTTTAAAAATATGTTTCACTCATAATAATATCACAGATTGATTAGTTTACTACCGTAAAATAATATGTAAAACGGAATGTCGATTTTTCTCACAATTGCGTATAGTGACATCTATCAAAATATACTGGAATTCTCCACCATATCCTCACTCGTACTACGTCCACTGAATAGTACAGCAGTCTGCATAAAATTTGTTAGATGGTGACAGTTATCGTAACAACAAAATACTTTTTAAAATCTGATCTGCGGTTCCAATTTAAAAAATATTTTGTAAGTTTTAAATGTTGACGAGATAAAATTAATTTCTTTTAGATACATATACATATTTTCCAGGTAAATAATAAGTTATCGTAACTATAAGAGTATCGGATTTCCCATTGTTACATGTTTCCAGGTAGGTATATAACAGGATTTCTTATAAGCAGGTATTAGAAAATGTTTTTTATTTGCTAGCATTGTAATACCTATGTAGATTTTTATTAATAAGAAATTAATAGGTGTACTGTCGTAAATATTTGTTTGATATTTAAATAGTAATGAACATTTATTTCTTAAAATTTAATTACAAATCTTAAGGAAATAACTGGTGGACATTACCATGCATTTTACTTAAAACGTTACCAAAATATAATTTCAAAGGATTTAGATAATAGACACTACTTAATATGTAATTATTCACCCTCCTCAAACAAAAAATCGGAGTGATAGCTAAAGCATCACACAATATCATTTAGAATCCATCTTACATGTAACATACGCACACATACGTGCCATAGAGCGAGTTTTTTCAACAACCCTGCGCCGGAGCAACGTTCGATTCCAATACAAGTCACGCACACCACAGTAAAGTAAAAAGGTAGCCAACTTCATTCAAGATTTTAAACAGTCTCGCTTGACAGCGTGAACCGTATCTTGGTTCAAACTTCACTCCTTTCCTAAGCTAAACACCGTATGATCGGTGCATATTGATGACGTTTCTGCAAACAAATGACGGTTTACATTTTGTTTTGTCAATATTCTTAGTATAATTGTTATTGATTGTTTGTGTTTTAGAGAGCAGTGTGTAGTATTGTCGGTTTGTTGATACATCTACGTCGCTGTTGTGTAATTATATCAGTATATATTGGTACAGTGTTTAAAATTTCAATGTGATAAGAGTGTAAACTAATATTTTAGTGAACTACATGTTCATACAAAATTTTATGTGTTTTGTGTCCTTTGGTACTCAAGTAAGTAAATAAATAATTACCTACAGCGCAGTTAAAGAAATAATAACTTATGTTAATATTAAATAATGTTATGTTAATCAAAATTTCGTATATAATATTTACATTATTATAAGAAAATAGTTACATATTTAGTATATATATTTTAATACAAAATTATAACAAGCCATGTACTTCTCATGTATAACGCAGTAAACTATTACAAAAAGGTTTAATTTGTTTTAAATTTTAATGATACGGGTACAAATCTATTTTCTTCATTTTCCCTATATTCTCGTGAATTATCCAGAGTAACAGCTTCTGTAGATGTTACGTCCGATTTTATTTTATATATTCTCCTTTTAGTATTTTTTTTCTTCTTAGACAGCTCTTTACTAGCTTTATATCTAAAATTGTTATGTGATGTGATGTCGCCGTTCTTCTTTACATTAATTTTAATTGATTTTCTCTTTGAGAATTTATTTTTATCACTTTCATAATCGTTTTTGTCTTTAAACAACAATGTATTTGATCCTAACTCGGGCCCAGTGACTTCTTCAGTGTCGCGTCTCTTTCTGCGACCTGTTACTACTCCAAGTTGCAGAAGAACTGGATTGGTTACAAAAGCTGCTGCTGCTCCTAAAAGAGCCAGGCCGGCTATTGGCCACAAGACCTTTTTTGCTGCCAATGCCTGGAACAAGTTGACAAAATCGTGTGTTATAAATAAATGATGAACTACATAACAAAACTACAACAGGGTCAATTTTAGTCCCATTTTGTAAAAAATACTATTGTAGGGGGCTTCTAGATAAAACAAAATCGAATATGCCATTTTTAAAATTTTGTCCGTCTATGTCTGTCTGTCAAGGCGGCGGCCCCTTATTCTCTCTTAATATAAAAACTTCTAGAGATTTTGAAGAATCTTAGCACAGTTCGTGTACAATGTACATTAGATTTTCACACGTTTCATTTTCATGCGCGCAGACTAATTAGTTACTAGCGTAAATTCATGCGTATCGAAATTCGCGACAGAATTATAAGTCAGATGGAAAGAAAACGAATTACACTGTGTCTAGGTGGTCTTAGGCTAAGGTTAGTTGTATTGTTTGGTATTTTTAATGTTGCATTAAATGAGGATAGTTTACTATAGCGTAGCAGATTATTTGTGAGTTATTTAATATTCAACTAAAATTCTAGAAAAGTGCGGGCGCTGTCATAAAATACAATGTAGGGAATTAAAAATCTCTCAAATGTATGGACAAGTTAGTTTATGAGATAAAGAAGTAAACAAAATGCGCCGGTTACTTTTCTTCTCGCGCAGGCTGTAGAAGGTGGTCGACAGTATGGCTTTATAATGAATTTGTATAGGTCAAACCGAATAAAAAAGAATCATCGAAATCAATTCATAGTTGGCGGAGTAATCGCGTAACAAACATACAAAAAAAAACATTCGTTCAATCATTGAAAACCTTTTTTTGAAGTCAGTTAAAAATGGTGAGACGTTATATCGTCAGTTTGATACTGCCGAACCTCAAATCCTGGCTTCAGAAGCGATGACGTATCACGCACCAATTGATGTAGATGCCGACGGGATATGGCTGCTTTGATCAGAATCTGCATCAAATTGGTCGCGAGGAGACGACAGTATCCACATTGTAGCAGGGACCAGTAAAGCGCCTAGTATACATTAAAGGAGTGCCCTGCGTAGGCCTCCGATTGCCGAGCCTTGGTCCACCAGATCGGACAATACCTGTACCTAACGTAAACTTTATATTTTTTTACATTAATGAAATTCTTGCTGTCTTATCACTGTGATTATGTGATTATTATTACAGCAGTGATTATTACAGCAGTTTAATAAATGAATTTGTATAATGTATCTACCTAGGTATGTGTATGTATAGGTATGCCTTTACGCATACCTTTAGAGCGTGGGAGGATGATAATATGAATGTCCTAAATATTAATCACAGAATAGGTAATACGTAGTAAAGTAGACATGCGGTAAGTTATGCACTTACCGGATCTTGTTGTGTTAGAACTTCGAAGTCAACAGTGTTTATGCGAAATATTAATGCTACGATACGAACTTAGGGCACATCGTTATAGCGATAGGACAGGTTAACCGCGCCTGCGACGGCGGCAGAAGTGCAGACAGGAACGGGCGGTCGAAGTGCAGAGGTGAAGTGGTGCCAGAGACTTGAAGAGCCGCACAGGTCGCCACAAACGCATCATCGGTGCGATACTGCGGAACCTCAAAGCCTGGCTTCAAATGCGATGACATATTATGCATCAATTGATGTAGATGCCGACAGGCTGTTTCGGTCAGAATCTGCATCAAATCGGTCGCGAGTAGACGACAGTATCTGCATTGTGGCGGGGGCCAGTATAGCGCCTAGTATACGTTAGAGCAGCGCCATGCGTGGGCCTCCGAGCGCCGAGCCATGGTCCACCAGATCGGACAAGACCTGTCCCTACCAGCGATACTAGCAGATATTTTGATAGCTAGAAAGTTATGGAAGGCCATATTCTTCTGTGAGACCGTAATGGTCTAAAAGAAAGACGCCGTGCGGGTACTGGAGAGGATCCCGATTCCACTCGGGGATAGAATGACGGGGGCTGCCAACGTACGATCCGGTTCTGTAGCTCAGGCTAGAGAATAAGGCTACGGTGTTCCCCGTCTATTGTAAAGAAGGCCTTCAGGGTCGCAACCGATCGCAATAAGGGATTCGATCATTTATCTATTTGACCCCGAGCAGGACGACAACGTGTGTGGTCGGCCTTGTCGAGGCACTGAGAGAGCCGCTGTGGACTCTATTACTGCCTCTCCGAGTTGCGAAACGGACTTTGGCGCGATCTGCAGGAAATTTTCCGTAGTCCGATGACAATATGACACAACAGAATTATTGGTTTAAAGGCCCGCTTAAACCAGTCTTAAATAGTGGAAAAATAATTATAGAAATGTAACTATGGTAGATGTAATACTTATTTATCGCTTCTTTTTTAGAAAACTCATATTTCATATTGTTAATGGAATGTTTTCTTGAAATAATATAATCTATTTGGGATGAGAATAACATTATTTGACTGTTTTTTGAGTTACTCTACGCATTATGACGTGTGGTCACGCAACAATTTGTTCTTAGAATTACCTATAAGTAGATAACGGGTCATTACATACGGTCTGAGATATAAGTTTTGTAACTTATATGAGTTACAAGAATCGTTGTACGAAACTTACATGATATTAGAAAATGTCATGCGATTGCCTGTTTGGGGTGGCCAGATCACCAAACCACAACAAAATCATATTAATCCTAATTTTGGCAATAATTTATTTAGTCTTAAATATGCCAAACCAAACAAGTGACCGACTTGCACGGGCTCCCCGTCCTATTTTCTCAAAAAGGATTTCTCAGGCAAAAATTTCTCGGACAAAATTTTCTCATACAAATTATTACTCTCAAAAAGTATTTCTCAGGCAAAAATTTCTCGGACACAATTTTGTCATACAATTATTACTCAGTACAAATATTTCTCAGAGTAATATATTCTCATATACTTACCTAACATAACCTACCCAAAGAGAGTGTTCTTATAGGGCGAAATCTGTTCTGGCGCTTCGATGGCCGCTGCTGCAGTACTTAAAAATCTATATATATAAAAGGCGATGTATGTATGTATGTATGTATGTTCCTTATGGACTCCGAAACGGCTGGACCGATTTCGATGAAATTTTCAGGGAATCTTCAGATTGGCCTAGCGGGTGATCCTGTAAAGTTTGGTAGCGATCGGATCAGAAGAATTTTTTTTTGTTTTTTTTGCAGTATCAAAATACATACATATATATCTTCACGCTGTATCCCTAACGGGGTAGTCAGAGAGGACGGAGCGCCAAACGTCGCGGTTCTTACATACTTCTTTCGCTTCCTCAAATTTCATCATTTTCCTCACACATTTTCGCCTAGGTATGCGAGAGCTTTTGACATTTCCGTCTGCTAACACTCTGGCTATTTGATCCTCATAAGTCAGCCTTGGTCTTCCTTGCCTTCTTTTACCACTCACTTTCGCTCTGTATATTTTCTTCGTCAGTTTTTCATCACTCATTCTTTCTATGTGCCCGAACCATCTAAGCATTCCTTTCTTCATTTTTACCATAACACTGTCGTGCGACCCTATCATACTGCGTATCTCCTCATTGCTTATCCTGTCCGCAAGGGTGACACCGCACATCTTTCTAAGAGATCGCATTTCTACTGCATTTATCATACTTTCACTCGATTTCGGGCATATCCAGGCCTCACTACCGTACAATAAAGTTGGCACCAACACCGCATTGTGGATCGCCATTTTGGCAGTATTAGATATATTCACACTATCTGCTAATGCGGACAGAGCACCATTCACTTTATTGCCAGCTGCTACCCGTCTCTCCACATCCAAGTCACATCTTCCATCCCTCGAAAACGCACTCCCCAGATACACAATTTCGTTCACTTGTTCTAGCTATTTTCCATTTACCCAAATATCACATTTCGTTTGTACCTCTTCCCTTTCAAACACCAGAACCTTAGTTTTGTTCACATTCATATTCAATCCTTTTACTTCACATTCTTCTTTCATGCACGTGACTAGTGCCTGCAACTCGGCTCCTGATGGTGCTGTAAGCACAGCATCGTCAGCGTACAATAGGCAGTTTACCACTGTGTCAACATACCACTCATACTACCTTTCATTTTCTGGAGGCAACTGTGCAAATACAGCGCGAACAGCCAGGCAGATATCACGCAGCCCTGTCTGACGCCTGAACAGACATCAAACCAGGGCGACGTGTCATCCTCTATCCTTAAACAGGCTCTGTGGCCGCTATATAATGACCTCACAGTCTACAGTAAGGAGCCCTCCACGCCATATTCAGGCAGAAGACTCCACAATTTCTTCCGCACTACTCTATCGAATGCTTTTTCTAGATCCACGAAAGCGCAGAAAACTTTCTGGCCTATAGTCAGAAACCTTCTCACGATAACGCGAAGCGAGAACCACCTTGCGCCTCCCACAAATATCTTTCTGAAACGCCTTTCATACGTTCAGTCAGTACTTTAGTATAGACTTTACTCGCTAAGCTGACTAAGCTGATGGCCCTATAGCACGCACAGTCTAGATAGGAACCTTTCCCTTTATAGAGACGTACTATGACTGCGGTGCGCCAGTCATCTGGAACCTCTCCCTTCTTCAAACAAAGGTTGCAGAGTGCACAGAAGGCATCCCAGACCCTAGGACCACCATACTCGATCATGTCAGCAGTCACGTCATCAATTCCAGCAGCCTTTCCACATTTCAAACTTCTTATCACTTTCTCGATCTCTTTCATACTAATGACATCCTGCAGTCCCTGACCCGAGTGTGGCAATTCATTAGAATCGCTCTCAGTATCAGAGACGAAGTCGTCACTCTCATACAGTTCTCCATAGTATTCACTCCATCGCTGCAGAACATCTTTTTTATCTGTTAGCAAGTTGTTTTCATTCGAACGCACTTTATTCATTCTGCAAGGTGCCGGGCCACTTCGGTACTTACGCACTTCTTTCCAAAGTAATTTGGAATTTTCCTCGAAGTTGTCCAACATCCTGTTTTCGACTAACATCCTACACCTTTCACGATTCTCTTTCACTAGTTCTTTCGTTTCTGCTTTCTGCAGCTTATATCTATCTTTCATCAAATTTTTCATACCACAGTCATTTTTTGTAGCAAAGTAGTATCGCCATGCTTTCTTCTTCTTAAACACAGACTCTTTCACCTCATCATCCCACCACACATCACGCTTTTTACTGTTCTCAATCTTATTCGTTGCACACACTTCTTTTGCAACCTCGATCATACTATCCCTAAGGTTCTGCCAACATTCTTCAACATCCTCGCTCATCACTTTCAATCTATCATCAAGCTTACCAGATACTACCCTTTCATATTCATTCCTGGTAGTCGCATCTTGCAGTTTCCAGCTTTTAATGCGACAAACTGCTGCAGGTTTGGACACTACGCGATGTCGCCATGCTGCAAACAGACCCTTTATTCTGGTTATCACCAGAAAGTGGTCTGTTCCCAGATCGGCTCCTCTATGCGCTCTTGTGTCCATAACCTGCTTCTTGAGCCTGTTATCTACCAGGAATAAATCAATCATACTTCTCTCATGCTTTCTTTCCCAAATGTACTGATGGATCCTTTTGTGCTTAAATACGGTATTAGCAACAAAAAGATCCTTTTCCATAAACACTCCTAATTGAATCCTACCAGCATCATTCACTCTCCTATCTCCATATTTGCCTAGGACAGTCTCAATTCCAGTTCGAGCTGTCCCGACCCATCCATTCATGTCTCCACACAAAACAATTCTCTCATTCTCTTCAACCTTCGCTAGAACTTCTCTAACATTCTCCCAAAACCGCTCTAGCTCACCCATGCCGACGGAGGACACTGGAGCATACACCGCCAAAATAAAAATTCTCGTCAACCCTATCTTGAGGCGCACCCAGAGCAGTCTAGGGTTTACACATTTATCCACCCTCCACTTCCCGCCGCTAGGTGCACAGCGAGTTGGGTGGCGGTCCCCAACGCCGAACTGCACTTTGCTTACACCAGCGGGGACACACTGGTGTCCGTCGCTTTCGGGGGACGCCCTAGCATTTAAATCTGCGTTGTCCCGCATGGTAAGCATAGTAGAGGAATTGCAGCCCTGAAAAGGGCTGGCAGGGGTCGCGACAAGCACGCTTCCTCAGTTGACCCCCTAACTGCAGTATCAAAATAATTATAAAAACTGTTTAATTTATTTTAACTTCAACTAACGCCCAGTGAAACGGACCTGCTAGTATTAATATAAAAATAAGAAATAATAGCCGGAGAAATTTTATACATAAGAAATTATTACAATGAGATATTTTTGTTTGAGAAATTATTACAGAGAATTATGTACTGAGAAATTATTGTCCGAGAAAATAAGATCGGTCGCCACTTGTACGAACTACATAAGTTATTTTTCTACTTCTTTCTTTCTCAGACCAACATAGAACTAGGAAATAATTCACTTACGTGATCATAGTATTTATGGTAATGACCATGACCTAAGTGATGATGATCTCCGTGGTGATGATCTCCGTGGTGATAATCTCCGTGATGATGGTCTCCATGATGATGATCTCCATGATGATGGTCTCCGTGATGATGATCACCATGATGATGATCTCCGTTATAAGAGTGATCAGATTCATGGTGGTCGTGATGGTCATGGTGATGGTCGTATTCATAGCTGCGATGGTCGTCATGAAAATACCCATATGCATAATGCGGACCATCCACATAATCATGTAATCCGTAACCTGTAGATATACAAAGGAAAAGAAGTCAATAAATATATGTAAATGCATAAACACATGTCACAGTAGATATATCATAAACAAAATCACAAAATTATAAAGAAAAACCCGGCCAAGTGCGTGTCGAATCACGCACAATGAAGGGATATGGATGCAACACCTACTCATTTAATCGGCAGCGAAAATAACGAACTTAAGTCTGTATAGCGTTTCTCAATGACACATTAGTTATTTCTGCGGTTGCTAAGCATGTTACAGAAAATACCTCATATTCAAACCAATTTTTGTTGAAATTGCTTTTTAAGTTCTATTACCTATCTCAAATTTTTTAGACTTTTCCACTCCTTAGTTAAAAACTTAGAAGGGCACACACACTTTGTATGAGGTTAGTAGCAGATATCTCAGCTATTATTAACTGTAATAAAAGTCGGTTTGAAACTATACGTTATCATTTTCGGAGATCTATTCAAACTATCCCATAAAAAATACATGTATGGAGTGTCACCCCTAATTTTAAAAGCTGCAGTGTTCTAAAATATTTTTGGTGGTATTCGGTCGACATTATTTCTAGTGTCCTCCATTTCTAAATTTGTATATTTTTAATTTAGGCCGCTCTTTGACTTATCTCTTTATCTAAGCGATGTATTAGTTCAATGCTGAGATATGAGCATAAACTGTGTTCATCTTTGTATAAGTCTTAACCTTAACTAACAGAGAATGAGGTTTTAAGACAATGTTTTGATTTGAGTTTATTAAGATAAATATTTTAAAATGTGTATAGAATATGTAAATTTTGGAATAGCTCACTAAAATTGGTAAAAGGTTTATTTGATCAAATACCAAATTTTACTCTTAAGGTCAAGTTACATTGTTGCGTAGTGTATACCTAACGTTTTGAACTTAGTCTCCGTGCAATAACGTAGAGCTTCTTTGCTGAAAGCTTTCTTCAAACCGTATAGGTTTTACTTCATTGTTTTTAATTTACATTGGTGAATAATATTGTTATTGTATCATTCTTATTTGTCGGAATTCATAATTGACATAAGTACATAATCCGGCTGTGAGTTGCTCCTAAAAATTAATTTTAAAATAAAATAAAGCGATAAATCTCCAGACAATCATACCAATTATGGGCTCCAAACTAAGCATACAATTTTTACTATGTGTAGAACCAACGAATTAGGGAAGCTCCCAGTGACTGTGACAAGTGACACCCAGACAGTTCCTTCAGGAGAGGAATCGACCAAAGTAGATAGTGCGATAAATTCATTTCAAATTACCTGCACTTTTTTATATTCACCTGAGTGTTCGCGATGTAATGACCCTTTGTAACTTGAACTAGAAAGTGCATTATCGGCTATTTCCTGAAAAATATAACAAAAAAATGATAAATACACCAGCGATCCAGACCTATTGTGTAAACCCATACAAAGCGCTAGGCTTTTAATACGGGTGTCACGGAATGAGCACCCAGTAACACCCAGACTCCAAGACAGAAAAGTTTATTCCTTAAATTGATCTGGCCCGGAATCGAACCCAGGACTGGCATGGAAGGCATATACAATAACCGCCAAGTTAATAGGCTAAAATAATCCTATATCCTACAATGTGATAGATCTACAATTAATAAAGAAATCTGCAATGAAATGCGAAATCTATGTATGTACTTTTGATTTACTTTATTATTTACGGATTCTGTATACAAACATTTCATTACAGTGACCTGTAATTAATTCCAAATTCTATACTACAAGCTAATTACTGTATATATTATACTTTATATAATATACGAAAAATATTTATATATTTGTGAAGGTGTTCTTGAAAACGGTTTTAATGATTTCTATTAAATTTACAATACAAGAGTTAACGGAGGTGAAAAATCAATATAGCTGGGTCTCAAGTCTGGGAAAATTTGTTTTCCCCGTGTATTCACATACTTAAAAATTGCCGGTGAAATATGAAATGAATAATTTGGCATTAATTTACGACGCTGAAGTGCACGGGTTCGAATCCGGCAATGTGCTCAGACTTTTTTGTTTTATATTATTTTTTTTTACATATAATCAAATATAAAAACACCGAGTAAAGCTCGTTTATCCAGTAACTATTAAAAATATGAGTAACATTTCGAAATCTTTTCATAAAAATGTGCGATTTCTTTTGTACATTGCAATGGAATAATCCATTACAAAATGTAGGTCGACACTTATTCTAACGTTGTGAAATATTAAATATAAATAAATGTAAAATTAATTTTTGTTGTCTGATAGAATAAGATTTTATTTTATTTTCAAGTTTATGTTGTCAGATATAACTAATCTTTTGCATACCGTCACGTTTCTATAAATCCGATGGTTTTGTCTATCCAGCTCACTTTAAGCCAAGCGTCCTCAGGTTGTCATCGCACTCATCGGACGGATCGTATCAAATGGATTTTAGAATTCTTTATGTAGTTAGTCATACATATATGTTCTCTAATCCGCAGCTGACGAAACGCATATCGGCCTGGCAGTAATGCTGACATAATTTCTCGGACTATAGACTATTCGTTATATGGATTGCCGATCAGCGGACGCATTCGCGCGATTTTTTCTTAAATATTTCATGTATTCACATGATATGTTTCTTTTTTTCCTCTTCTTCTGTCAAAAACAAACAATAAGTCAAATTCTTCATCATTTTTCATTTTTTATATATGCACATTGCGCACTCTACGAAAAATGGATAAGATCTTTGTAAATGGCCGTCGCGTCGGCAATCCATTTGCTGCGGATACTACTTAGACGCACTACCACAAATTAGTGGGTAATGATACGATCCGTCCAACACCATAATGCAAACCTGTGGACGCTTACCATTATACCGTTACACGTCTTTTTTTCGAGTGTTGCTTGTTGATTTCATAGCTTGATAGGAACCCTTAAAATTTGGGTATGTCTGTTCCCTTACGTTTTATTCAAGCAAAGAATCTATTTCTTTCAAATGCATGTTCGTTAACTTGTAAACTATTTAGGACATAGGTTCTTACATACACACATATCCTTACGCTGTAATTCTGACAGAAGTTAGAAAGGACGGAATACGGTAAGCTTTTGCACACTTCTTGCGCCTTTTTAAATATCTTCATTCTCCTTACACACTTAACGAGGTATGGTGAGCGCACTTGATATTACTGTCAAACAACATATTGGTTATACTGGTCTTCATAACTCTTCACTCACATTCTCTTTGAAGATTCTCTTCTTCAATCGTTCGTTACTCATTCTTTTTATGTGCTCGAACCACTTAAGTATTTGTTTCTTCATTTTAATAAGGACATCTGTGGAATAACTTGATTATTTGCGAAACAAACTATTTAAGTACCTACTGCATTTTAAAAAGAGTTGCTTAGATTAACAGATTAACTAGATAATCGTCGCTTTAACCATTTTACGTACATTGTCAGTAACATATCTCCGTAATTTAATGAGACCAAATAAAAAAAGAAATATTTTTGAAAATAAATATTTTTGTTTCACCACTTCCATAAATAAGGTTAAACATGAATTAAAATTGTTACTATGTTTTTTCAAATAAAATGACAATAAATATGTTTTAAGCACCTATTTCGTTTTTAAACTTCTGGCCTGAATTCATGAACAGTTTTTAGGGAAGACTAAATATTTTAAGCTATTGATAACTACTAAATGCTGAAAAATACTGAATTAACTTTTAGTTAAATCTTTGTCTGAACGATTATCTGGTTATAATATCTAGGTACATTTATTAAAATGTTAGAAAAATAATAATGAGATGGATACGAAAACCTTTTAATGTGACAAAACGGTTTTGGTAAGATTTTAAAAATAAAATACATTTCGTTCAGTACAATGACCTCAGAATATGTATCTAATTAATCGCCAAACAATGTATCGCTTTCCAAGATTCTTCGTGCTAGTTGTTTACTACTCATATTTTCTCTAAACAGAATCGTAGAAACAACTCGGATAACGAAAGATTTTCTCTTCCTATGGTAACTTTATTTCTAAAAATAAGGAAAATTTTATTGTATATAATTTGTAGTGTAAAGTATTTGTAGTACGTAGTTTTGTGGATGTTTTTCCGAAGAAGATGAATATGAGTCAGATATTTTTTCACTCTTATCGATGTTTGATTCGGAAGTATTATTCATTATTACTAAGAACGGATCAGATATGTTGTATCTGACTAACTGTTGTGAGGTCGAGGCCGTCACGGGAAAAGATTCTAAGTTATGCCGCGATCCCGGTTTCAATAGCAAATTATCTTTTTAAGACATGTTACTACAACAATGGGGTTAGTTAAGTATTCTGGGAATCTCATGTCTTACTAATGACTATTGAATTGTTTTAAAGGTGCTAGGTGTTGGATTACTTTATACATTTTAATTGGTTCACCGTTACTTATAATTATAATTTTTAAAAAATAACTGTCGGTTATGAAAAACTATTATTGCTCGATATTTTTAAATAAAATAATAGTCCTAATTATAAGAATAAATTAAAATGTTATTTTGATAATAAAGTCCTAGTTGAGTCATGTTTCCGTTCCGACAAGTTTATCGAGAATGTGGGCCATAACGCTGATATTCCCACCACCAGTTCAACTTGTAATTTTGCATATGAAATACGCTGACTATCTGACGTGTTGCAGTAATTACCGCTTCAAGTATTTCCATTATAAGCCCACGCCAGCCCTTTGCTAGGCCAACCGCATAATAGCCACTCATTACCTTAATAACACAGGAGCAATTATATTTTTCAAAAAGAAAGGAAAAATTATTGAAAATAATGTACCTTGAATCGTATAGGATTACGAATTGGTGCGAAGTTAGCATATCTTCTTGGTTCTTCTTGTTGTAACGTTTCGGCATTAGTTATATTCTAGACATAATTTTTTTTTCATAAATATAAGTATTACTATTAAAATATTGTAGACAGAATTTTATATTACGAATATAGTCATTTACAAAAAGTGCTTACATTATCTTTAGCGGAAAAGTCTTGAATGCTCTTGTTGAAATCCGAATTTGTAATAGGGTTGCAAACTGCTACCATCTTGCACAAAATCACAGAAAACACATAAATTATATTACAGAGTATTATTCTCCGTCTAAACCACATTATTGAAAAGTATACTCAAGCTTAACAAACAGCAAACGTATATGTATGAATATGTACTTTAAGACGTAGGAAAGTCATAATACACACTGATTGATGTAGTCGTTTACAATTTACTTTATAAAAAAAATGCGAAACAGAAGAGGGGGTTGTTTGGATGACAATTTGATGGAGGTAACAATACAAGTCCATGGTTACGGCTTGTTGAGTGTTGCGAAATCGTTTCACCGGCTGTACATCGGCTTTGTTTATAACTGTAATAATGTTTCTCTTGTTTCATAGTGGAGAAGTCGCTATGTATTCTTTCCGAGTTACTGAAATGATTGTAATTGTATAGAAGGATAACATATATTTAAGAAAAGATAGATTTTTGTAACAAAAATATGAATTTTTGTGTGTACGTTATATATACTCACAAAAGTAGCATATTCGTCAAATAATGTAATCAATTAGTCTATTTGTATTATTATCTATAGGTATATATTATGTAGTACTATAAAAAAAACTGAAGATTTGCGTCAATACATACCAAAAGATACTTTTGAAAAAAATGTTCGGGATATGTCGAAATATTGTGATATGTCTTACATAACTAAATTTTTCGTCTGTTTAAACTTTAAATGAACATCGCTAAACAATAGGATGATTTACTCAATTTGATATAATACAATAATCTATCATTATTATAAAGTAGAGTATATATTCTGTCATGTATAAGATTAATTCATACAGGCAATTCAGCATTGAAATAATTTTCAAGTTCATTACAAGATGTTTTTCTCTATCAAAAATATTGGGTCCTTACATATGAAATTGGCGTTTTGTACGGGAGGAATATAAAGTCAATTTTTTTTTGTAAAATATATTTAATTAATCAAAGTATGCACCGTTGTTATCTATGCACTTTTGCCATCTCATAGGTAGTTCATTGATCCCTTTACTAAAAAAACCATGGGGGCGAGAATCAATAAACTCTTTGGAGGCGGTTTGGACTGCCGCATCGGAGTTGAATTTTTTTCCTTGTAAGACGTTGTCCAAATTCCGGAAAAAATGGTAATCTGTTGGAGCAAGGTCCGGGGAGTACGGTGGATGTCGCAGACATTCCAATTGTAGCTCATCTAACTTAGTGGTTGTTTGTTGTGCAGTGTGTGGTCTTGCGTTGTCGTGAAGCAGCAGTGGCCTAGAGCGATTGACCAATCTCGGTTGTTTAGCAGCTAGTTCTTCCTTCATGGTTTGCAGTTGCTGACAATAGATATCTGCCGTAATCGTTTGGCCAGATTTTAGAAAGCTGTAGTGAGCGACACCGGCGCTAGTCCACCAAACACTCACAAGTAACTTTTTCTGAGTCAATTTTCGTTTAGGGCAGAATTTGGCTGGGTCTCCAGGGTTCAGCCATTGCGACGAGCGCTTCCGATTATCGTACAGTATCCACTTTTCAATACAAGTAATGATTCGATTTAAAATCCCTTCATTATTGTGTCGGTTGAGCAAAGTAACACAGCAGTCGACGCGTGTTTGCAAGTTCGATTCACTCAATTCATGAGGTACCCATCGTTCAAGTTTTTTTTACTTTCCCGATTTGCTTCAAGTGGATTAATGCAGTTTTGTCACTTACACCGAAGCCTGCAGCTATTTCTGAAGTGCTTTGTGATGGATCCGCTTCCACAATGGCCTTTAATTCTTCATTTTCCACTTTGGTCTCCGGCCGTCCACGGGGTTGGTTCTGAAGGTCGAAATTTCCAGAACGAAAACGTTGAAACCAAAAACGTACTGTGCTTTCTTTTGCGACACCAGCGCCGTACACATCATTAATCCTTCGAGCTGTTTCTGCAGCACTGGTGCCACGGTAGAACTCGTACTCGTAAATATACCGATATTTCATGTTTTCCATTGTGCGGTAATAAGCGACGCCAAAGAAAAAAATAATGAGGAAAAAACAAATGAATTACTGTTTTCAAAACTCAAATGTACCAGCTAAATGAATTTATAAATTTGAATTTGGAATTCTTAACCAAAGAGGAGATATTTCAGATCAAAGTGGTCAGTACGACAAAACGCTAATTTCATATGTAAGGACCCAATATTACATCGCGAAAAATTGGCAAGATTGACAGGTAGACAGATAGACATACTATAAAGCAGCAACCGATAGTAATTAAATGTTTGCAAAGATGATGCAAGTTGGATTAGGTGTAATTGATTTATCAAAAGTTAGAAGTTCAAAAAGTAGTGCTAAAAATACGGTGCTAATAGATGAGAAGCCAAACTAATTACACATTTTATGCGCAAAAAGCGATTTTATAAAGTTTAATAACTGCTAAATTAAAAGTTGTATCTCAACTCTATTTCAACAGGAATATCCACAGTTTTAAAGAACGATGATTAATATGACAAGTCCTAAAATTTTCTAATACGTTTAAATGTACAGCTATCAAAAATATCTATGTGTGTATATTGTACAGGTATTTTACGTTTTTAGTTATTACCATGAGTAGAAGCAAATTATGTTAGGAATAGAATATTTTTTCTTTGGCTGCTCTTTTACACTAGAAATGTCCAAGCCTATTTCTAGAGACAATACCTTATTTTGTTACATAAAAATTATATACATACATACATATCTTCACGCTGTATCCTTAACGGGGTAGTAGGAGGGGATGAAGCGCCAAGTGTCACGGTCCTTACATACTTCTTTCGCTTCTTCAAATCTCATCATTCTCCTCATAGATTTTCGACTAGATATGCGAGTGCTTTTGAAATTTCACATTTAACACTCTGACTATTTGATCTTCATGAGTCAAGCCTTCGTCTTCCTTGGCTTCATTTACCACTCACTTTCGCTCTGTAGACTTTCTTCGTCAGTTTTTCATCACTCATTCTTTCTACGTGTCCGAACCATCTAAGCATTCCTTTGTTCATTTTTACAATAACACTGTCGTCCAACCCTGTCATACTGCGTATCTCTTCATTGCTTATTGTACGAAATGGTGACACCGCACATATTTCTAAGAGATCGCATTTCCAAATACATTTATCTTACTTTCACTCGATTTCGGGCATATCGAGGCTTCACTACCATACAGTAATGTTGGAACCAACACCGCATTGTGTATGGCATTTTGGCTGGGTTAGATATTAGAATTATTCTTCAAATATCTGATTTAATTTTATAGTATGTATTACTATACCTTGTTAGGAATATAGCGTGAAGACAAAATATGATGATAATATTTATTTTTGGTAAACGTTATATACAATATTATAAAGTCTATACGTAAACACATATGTACTTTAGCTGTGCCATAAGCAATAAACTAACGACCTAAATATTTGTATAGAGGTAAAATAATAAAAAATACGGTATTAGTCTGATGCAAATAGTTGTCATTCTACGAGGTCAGGATATAGCGAACACATTCTTCGTTACAATTCGAAATAGGCATGTCGTTGCAGAACTAGTGTCGAACGATTAGAAAACTGCATTTCCACGTAGTTGCACAAATTATCTTTATTCATTGCTTACTGACGATTAACTAGTTAACGATATTTTTATCGTTATATCGTATAATTATTAGGTTTATTATGGTTTGTTACGAAGATTGCGAAATCTATTAAGCCGCAGTTAGTGTGCGTCTCGATGGTTTGGTTTGAACAATGGTAATGCGCTTATGAAAGACGCACTTAGACATTTACTTATCTAAATAGCTACTTAGAGCAGTAGGAATTTATTTTGATTTAAAAGTAGGTAGATAAGTGACATACAAAATTTCGATTTGCATTCACATTTACTAATCATAATTACCTAATGTTATTGACTTATTGTTTATAGTTTATTATTTTTATTACATACATTTCATTACAAATGTATGTAATTTGAGGAAGCGAAAGAAGTATGTAAGGCCCCCGACGCTTGGCGCTCTGTCCTGTCTGACTACCCAGTTAGGGATACAGCGTGAAGATATGTATATATGTATTTCATTACAAATTTCGAACCTTTTAATCGACAAGTGCTCGAAGCATTCTCTGGAAGGTTTTGCTTCAATCTTTATCTTTAATTTTAGCGATAGTAGTTAAAAATATAGAAAAAATTTATAAATCATATAAAATATTAATTTTCTCATATTAATACCTGAGTTAATAGACTATTGTAGGTATCTAAAAAAATGTGCGTCTTTGGGGTGCGGTATGCTTTAGGCATATATGTAATAATCCTTTACTACGTGTATGGTTTCTGATAATCTGCCAGTGTATATATCTGTATACCAGATCAGTCTCTCTGTATAACAGATGAATCACGTAGTGAATTTTTCGCGATTTCGTGAAAACTCATTCTTGGTTAACGGGATTAATAAGAAATTGAGTGATTTAGCTTATGGTCTTATGTCTGGATGTAATGATACTACAGTATTTATACAAATATAGTAGGTATAATAAATAATTATAACAATAAAATTAACGAGTTCTCACCGCGATATTTTTTTTTTTTTTGAGTTTCCCGATATTTCGATGCTGTTACAAGCACCATGATCACTGGTTAATATTTTTATTGTTATACATACATACATACATATCCTCACGCTGTATCCTTAACGGGGTAGTCAGAAAGGACGGAGCGCCAGGAGTCGCGGACCTTACCTCTTTCGCTTCCTCAAATCTCATCATTCTCCTCACACATTTTCGCCTAGTTATACGATTATTATAGGTATTTTATTCTTATAATGGATACAAACCGTGAAACTCTAAAAAAGTGTACAGCGTAATAATGTTTCGCTTAATACTTTGGCTTAAATTCTGGTGCAGAACAATGTTAGTGATCATTTTCAAAATGCTTATGTGAAATAGCGTAAAATGCTTATAACATTGCCAGAATAGTAAACAAGCGGTAGGATACAACACAATACAATACACTTTATTGCACCAGTACAAATATTCAAAGTCACAAAGAAAAATATAATGAAAATATACAATTTAGGCGGGCTTATTGCTAGAGCAATCTTTTCCAGGCGACCTTAAGGTAAAGAGAAAAAAAAAACGGGGAAAACCTGTGGGTGGTGCGAAAATAAAAAATATTAATAAATATACATTAACCTACATCCATTACAAATACTACATAAATATATAAAAATTAATAATGATGAAATACCAACATAGTATAATTAATCACATTACAAATGAAATGACATTACCCTGCACCCACCTGCACCTTTATACAGGTAAATGCCAGGCAATGTCCAGAAACTATGGGGAAAGATAGTTTTTGAATTCACGTTGAAATTGAGCTCGTGTGTTTGCACTTCTTAACATCAATAGGAGCGAGTTCCATAAACGAACTGCTTGAACGCTGTAGGAATCAGAAAAGAACTTTGTAGTGTGGGAAGGAATTTCAAGACGGAGAGTTTCACAGTGTCGTAGGCTTCGATCTCGACCACTGCGAAATTTAAAATTATTTTTTAGATAAGCTGTAGGATAATAGGATGTGCATGGCACCTTACAATTTATCTCCATACTCTGCCTCAAGATGCTACTTTATTGTAAAATCTACTTTTAGGAAGCAAGTTGCTGGCTTATTAATAAAGTTGTACTATTGGTTTAATCTATAAGCCTCGTGTCATACCCAGCTATTACTGACATGACTAACTTTTATATAATTATTGCGGTAGTTTTTCCACATTATTCCTGTTAACGATTATCACGAAACTTTTCTCGTATGTGGATGCTCGGTCTGACCTAATAAATTACACAAACAAGAAGAACACAATTCCACCAGTAATTTCCCCTAAACACGTTCAGTGTTGCGAATAAATCCAAATCGCCGACCACCTCGACATTACGAGTACGGGGCCCGTTTTATTAGTTTTAAATTATTTATTTCAGCCGCAACAGATTTACGGGTGGTACTGCGATATATCAGACGCCCGCCAATAAAATTCACTTTTCCGAAGATTCTGTAGCATCGCTAGATATGTCAATGTTTTACAGAGTACATTATACTCAAATGAAGCCTGGTCTCTAAGTGTCACCGCTAGACTTTTCTTGTAAATTTCTTCAGATAAAATAATATTTTTGATTAGCCGAAGGGGTTGATAAAAAGACTTCTTACTACATGATGTGTTAACGAAGTAGATTCATAAGGTATGTAGGTTGTATAGGTACATATACTTTTATAAAATATTTTAATTTTATTACACACGTATGTGTTAAGTATACTGTGACATGGATTTATTATATTTTACATACATATCTTCACGCCGTATCCCCAACGAGGTAGTCAGAGAGGACGGAGCGCCAAGCGTCGCGATCTCTACATACCTCTTTCGCTTCCTCAAATCTCATCATTCTCCTCACACATTTTCAATTATTTTTAATATTATATTTTATTTTACATTATTAAGGATTCGTTATAAATGATAAATAAAAAATACTTAATTTTATTCAGTTTTTTTTTAAATAATGTTATCTAGGAAAGTAAGTCAATCTAAGTAACATTGTTAGCATTTGGCATTCAATGAATATTACTATTGAGATAGACACGTCATACACTTCAAATCTAAAGATCAAATAAGGCAAATGGTCACTGTTACCTCACATTATATATCATTCGAAACTTGTATTGTTCTTATATGTCGTAATAGTCAGTTATTCTTGTATTTTCGTTAAATTAAAAAAAAATTCGTTTACAGTTTAATTTTAAAAGTAAATTACAGAATTATTGCATATTTATTTAATTTCATTCAAAAATTAAAAATATACAAGTAATTTAGAATATTACGAATATCGCTACTGCGAAGCAGATACTTACTTTAAAGTGTACTAAAAGTTTCGGTACAGTACGAACCACGAACAGTAACCTGACAAATCTTAACTATTATCTCAGTCACTCTAATAGTTATAGAGACATTCTTTTATATTGTTGTCATGTATGTAACATTGTCAGTTAGTCTGATGTGGTTTAAAAGCGTGTTTCTGATGTCTATTAATATTTAGGCGCTGTTTACGGTAGTTCATAACCATAGTCCAACTTTTAATTTGGTAGAGTGATTTGACGGTTCTAGGATAACCAGTTTTTGCAAAGTGTAGTCCTCTTATGTCGACTTCACTATTAATAGTCTGTACCGGTTGGCCTGCGGCATTATTCCCATGAATTTCTAATTTTTGTGTCATTCCTTTAATGAGATAGGGTAGTGTCGAAACTTACCTATGAATATTTGTAACTATAAGGAAAATGGGCAAAACAGTAAAGAAATGAAAAAAAAAAAATTGCGTTCATTTATTCGAATCATTTGTGTCATTATGAAATGGCGACGCTACAGGGTCATGTCAGCACCCAATTAAATGAATTAAATGACTAATCGATCGATTTAGTTCAATCGATATCCTCTCGGTTCACTTGACAACACTATTTTAGCTGACCACATTATTTAGAATTTTGACACATTAATACGTCAAATTACTCTACCCAGTTAAAAGTTAGACTATATAATTACTAATTACTCTGTGGTTCTGTTTACGTTAATTACGTAGAAACATGGAGGTAATAAATGGATGTAAAAGTTTCTGTAAGCGTTTCTATCTGTTCTGTGGTGTTTATAAGACATTTCCAGATTGTTTATATTTCGGTGTCGGCTCCACATTTTCTAGACAGCGTAGAGCAGGTAGCACTCAAACCCCCTTTTATTTTACGATCTTAAATTCTTCACGAAATCCATAGGTGAAAAAAGTAAGCACCAATCGCTTTCCAAATGGGTGCTTGTGCTCTGACGGAGCGACTAAAATTGGAAAGAGGGTAGATCAGTAAACAGGCCGCAAATAAATTACAAAACAGAATAAATGGATCATGCATTTCTTATGTTTTTGCTGATTAAAGAGCTGTTAGATTTATTAATTTTATATAGTATTTCGTTAATTTCCTGACCACTGACACACAACGTTATTCGATGCTTATATGTATAAGTAATTAAGCTATTCTATTACTAAACAACTCAAGCTTCAAATTTTACATAAGTATGAGACAGAAGTTTTTGAAAACATATTAATGAAGGTTCCATCAGAAATATAAAAAACCCAGGTAATTCTGAAAATCGCTAATTACTGACGAGTATACTTATTTGCAATGTCATTAAGTTATGTTGTTAAGTTTGTTTCCAATGAATAAAGAAAACTTTACAATATCAATTAATCTATTTCGCAAAAGGCTCATGTCCGATTTCACCAATGCTATCTAAGTCGTCACATAACTATGTACTCCCTAGATTAAAAGGACCCCTAAACCGGTTCATAGATAATATTCGTTTTCACCAATCTAACGGTTACCTAGTAATGTCAAACATAGTTATGTAATGTTTTATTGTTTCCATAGTCACTATTCGTATCCAAAATTTTATCGATGAAACGGATATTCTTGTTCTGCTTCTAAGTTTCTATATAATATAATCAATTATTCGCCGTATTGTCAAAAATTAACACATAAAACTGTCACATAGTGTTATGGGTTCGAAAATCGAGTCTCTAAATTTAGGGGATCTTTTAACTACATTGGGGCTCCTAGCGTTTCGTGAAACGCAAAATTATCGTTAGTGAACCCCTATCCCTTTTTAGGGGATCGCTAAGTATTAGGAGAAATTGGACATTACTGTTTCAAACGCTTGGCAGTAAATCGCTAATTAGATTGTACTGAATATAAGAGCACTTCCGCACTGTCTTTAATCCAAATCCGAGAAAATACAGTAGGTCCGATTATTCCATTGCCGCTTGCAAAATGCTCACTGCTGCTGCTTGTGATACGAGAAATATTTTACTTTCGTGCAAATTTTTAAGTTCAAAAATATTAGTGTTCTTATAGTAAAAAATAAGGTCGCAGCAATTCATGATTGTCAATAACTTTTTCTTGCGTAGGTATATACAAGTGGCGACCGTAAATTTGCTGACATAACCGCAGTGCACAAGCAACAACCAAAATAAGTCTCGAGTTTTCTAGATAGGAATTTTGTGTGATTCGGATAGGACGCAATGCGAAAGCGTTTTTTATATGTATAAAAAAAGTTCCCACAATATGTCAAGCGAGACCACAATCATAACCATATTTTCTCACCTGTTTCATTTAAAGTGAAATTAGTAGTATAACTGTAGGCAGTAATTGTAGAACGTATTTCAAATAACGAAACTTAATTTAAGTTAATTCTGTATCCAGTAGACACTTTGCTTTTATTACAGATTTTTATTTTATAAACCATTAATAGAAAAATAGAAATTACACACAATTACATTATAGTGTGGGTAACATGGATATTTTAGTAATATCTTGATGTATCGTAATTTAATCCAATGAAAAAATGTAGGGCCAAGTACCAAATACCTAATACTGATAAAACAGTAGGTATTGGTTTTTAAGAGTTTGATTAATTTTCATTATTACTAAAAAAATTTCAGTTTTGTGTTATTTACTTCCTATTTGATGTTATTATTATTAGCTTTTTAACGTGAAATCTGAGAAACCCGTTTTTTCGAACCTAATTTTTAAGCTCACGAAAACATCGATCAATGTCTGGAGACATCAAAGAGGCGTATCAGAGGTAATGCAGAAGGTGTCACAGAGCAGACGGATAGATTCGTAATCTTTCATGATATCACTCTAATCGAAGATCAATAGGGTTGTGATTTACGCTATTTAACCTTTGAGCATTTAGGGTTTATTTGTTGAGATTGAGTGATGACTTTGTCTAGAATGTTTTTATGTAGATACTAGCAATGCTCGTGACTTGCTTTGCTTGGACTCTACGTTTTGGTTGATTAGAATAATAGATTCTTTGAAAACTTCGTGATAGCAGAGTTGGAATATTCTAAATAGATACACGAAAGACCTACATAAACATACTAATACTTACAAGTATGCGTAGCAAGTTTCATCAAAATTTATTCAGCAGTTTTTGTGTGATGCATGAATAAGACAGGAAATCCAAATCTAAATTCTAAAATAAAAAGTTTTTGTATTTTACTGTTTTCTAATTATCCGCTTTACAATTTCATTTTATATAGAAAAATACACAAACAGCATCCCGAGTAAAACACACAGACAACATTAAATACTAATAGATGTAAAAGTATAACAATTTAATTTCATCATTAAATAAAAAAAACAAAACAATATGTCTCATACAATAAGCTTGATGACTATTTCTTTACAATTTAGTTAAAAAATGCGTTTAGTAATCATAAACAAAACTGTGAAAAAATATTCGAAATACTATGAAAAATAAGAGTTATTTGCTTTTAAACTTTAGTAGTGGGAATAGAGTGGGGATAAGTTCCATCTCTGTCACTCCTAAGGCTGCGCAATGTAATTGAGTTTCCGTGACGTCACAGCTATGTAACGCTATCTCCATCTAGCTCATCCCCACACTGTTCTCACTACTGAAGTTTAAAACCCAAAAACTCAGTTTTTGTCAGTGAATGTCGATTAGTTTTATCTCGATCGTATTTAAAATCTTTCATTTTTGTTAAACATGAAATGTAACAGAAGCACTGATCACTATGAACACGCTATCAATTCTTCATCACAACTATTATGTACTTGATTATTCGACGACTTCTCAACAACTGAAATCTTACAAGACCAAAATCAGGCTTTTATGTAGCCCCACTACACGCAGGAAATCCATTCTACCCTCGTTCTTGTTACTAAAATGTTGCATAATATCATACGTGGGTAATCTATGTGATTAAAATTAATGTAAAACTAACATTATATTAATACAATATACAAAAATACAACATTTAAGAGCAGTCATTAAGCCTATTGTGATAATATTTTTAAATTATCAAAGAAACGTGTAATAATATAAATGCTGATATGTATCGATTACCTTTGCCACATATTATATGCATGCATTACATATTTGTATCTATATCTGGATGTTCTTATTTAAGACTAGGTTCTTGGCAATATGCGTGATGAAAGATGAAAAATGTCATAATACTGGTTGAACCTCGAGCATTAACGCATCTGAATATGCGAGGGGTGCAAATGCAGACGTGTGGGGATTTAAAATAGAAAGTGGGGTAACTTTGAAATGCCATTTCTCATGACTATTTCTGTGGCGAAAGGTTATTATGAAACAGTAGATATAATAAATATAAAGAACAAATTACAACGGAACTATGGTTGCCTGTTTTGGAAAATTATTTACTATGAAGACAATCTATTCAAATCAACATTAACTTTTTCACTTTTTAAAATTTTTACTTAATTTAAACCATACATACATGTATGTATTGTTACTAAAATAAAAAATTTAATAGATGAATGAACATCAACGCCGTAAACAATGACTTACAACAACTGTTTACAAAAAGAAAAACCCTTGAAAATTCAAGGAAAAAAATTACGCTCGTTACAGTACGAGGAATTGGCGTTAATAAAAAACGCGCAGTAATTCCGAAGTGCGGGCGTTGACAAACGAGCGGACTACAGTTGTCTAATGAGACGCGCCCTGTATCACCTGACGACCGTATAAAATGCCTATCTGCGGAGTGTAACATGAAACGATTTGTATGTCTTCTCTTTTGAGGGCGATGGTAATTTTTAACACCTATATTCTTTGCTTATGTGTAACGTAATTTTGTGAAGAATATTTTCATATGTAAGTATTTCTTAAATAACTTTTTATAATCTATTTACGAGTATTTACATAAAGAAAATTACCAAAAGCTTTTAAAAACTAATTATTGTAATAGATTACATATTCTTGATATAAACATATACATATAAAAGTTATATATTGATAATCTAGCAGGTATAACATAACTAACTAAATAAATCAAATCGTTGTAACACAAACTCAATCCCGCAATCAAGTGTTCTAAAAAGATACCAGAATTTAAATATTGTAGCACTAAACAGATATTTATATAGTAATATACGGTAGTAACCTAATTAATCTGTGGTAATATTATGTAAGTAAAGAAGGTACATGAATAAATTATTGTCTTTTAAAGAATAATAATTTACATAGTCAATTTCTCAATGATTTGATGATTCATTATAACAAACCTGGGTTATATCTAATACATAAAAATCGATGTTTGTTTGTTCATATTTTAGGTATGCGCTGCCATACCTTTCCTCCGATTATATATGGAGATATAAATTTGATATGGAGATAGATTGGATCCCGAGGAAGGACATAGCTCATTTTAAAAATAAAAAATGCAGACGAAGTCGCGGGCATCAGCTAGTTTATTAAATTACTTGCTATACCTTGGTCGTAGTCACTAAGATAGGTCAGACCCATCGTATTCTTGAAAATTATCACTAAACTAACTCCAGTCTACAGACCCTTTGTATTCTTGAAAACTATCACTAAACTAACTCCAGTCTACCTTTTTCAATCCGCACTGAATCGTCGTGTATATACCGCTTCTTTTGCATTTCACTTATGAGAAAAGGAATGCGATCACTAGTGAGCCTAAAAAATACAAAGTTATATGGTTATATGGTAATTAAATACAGATAAGTACAAAGTTATAGATCATGATTGTCTTCGTTTCTGTATCTCTGTAATATAGACGTCAATACACAGGTAGTTTGAACAATCGGCGATCGGGATCAAAGTGTCCATTAAATCCGGATCGGCACGTTTGCGTACAGTCGGGACTAGTCAGAAGCAAATCCCGCAAATCCCGCGGTTGTCATATTGGGTTGGAGCGTTGGATGGTTAATCCGTGTTCGTGATTTGTTTCATATTATTCAGTTCTCGCTTATATGTATGTATAGTTGTGCCTACGTAAGTAAAATCTTATTTCAGCAAAAACATTTTATAGCTAATAATTTTTCAGATATTACTGTGTATTAATTCATTACAAAATAAATTATTAGACATGTATACTATTATTTTTGTTACTTAATTTGGTAGATATAATTTAAGTAAGTAAACGTATATGTATATGTTTTTATCACATTGTTACTATTGTTTTAATATTTAAATCGACAAGTAAAATTTTCTATAAAATGTTACATTAATAATAATTCTAAATTACTAATTATTATCTATTCCTGGCATTCTGTCCTCTCTGACTACCCCGGTCAGAGATATAGCGTGAGGATGTGTATGTCTTAATTATTGTAAAGTAAGTAAATAATTTTATTAACGATATTATTGATTATTTAATTTACACATAGATATATTTATTAAAAATGCAATATTATGTTCAACAATTTTTTTTATTAAATCACATTACGAGTTAATTTACGACGTTATCTATCACCGCTTACCGGTTCAAAGGAGACTGTAGTGAGACAAACTGGCAAGAAATTTCGTCGTGGTCTGTTTCAGTAAGTTTCGTTACAAATAATGTTTCCAAAAACACACTCCCATCCATCCACTCACCTATCCGTCCATACATCATATCCATCCATCCATTCGTATTATAAAACGCAACATCACTCTGTCTACCTGTCTATTTGTGCGCTTGTAGTCTAGAATTCTAGAACCAAATATTGGGTCCTTACATATGAAATTAGCGTTTTGTCGTACTGACCACTTTGATCTGAAATATCTCCTCTTTGGTTAAGAATTCCAAATTCAAATTTATAAATTCATTTAGCTGGTACATTTGAGTTTTGAAAACAGTCATTCATTTGTTTTTTCCTCATTATTTTTTTCTTTGGCGTCGCTTATTACCGCACAATGGAAAACATGAAATATCGGTATATTTACGAGTACGAGTTCTACCGTGGCACCAGTGCTGCAGAAACAGCTCGAAGGATTAATGATGTGTACGGCGCTGGTGTCGCAAAAGAAAGCACGGTACGTTTTTGGTTTCAATGTTTTCGTTCTGGAAATTTCGACCTTCAGAACCAACCCCGTGGACGGCCGGAGACCAAAGTGGAAAATGAAGAATTAAAGGCTATTGTGGAAGCGGATCCATCACAAAGCACTTCAGAGTTAGCTGCAGGCTTCGAGGTAAGTGACAAAACTGTATTAATCCACTTGAAGCAAATCGAGAAAGTAAAAAACTTGAACGATGGGTACCATGAATTGAGTGAATCGAACTTGCAAACACGCGTCGACTGCTGTGTTACTTTGCTCAACCGACACAACAATGAAGGGATTTTAAATCGAATCATTACTTGTGATGAAAAGTGGATACTGTACGATAATCGGAAGCACTCGTCGCAATGGCTAAACCCTGGAGACCCACTCAAATCCTGCCCTAAACGAAAATTGACTCAGAAAAAGTTACTTGTGAGTGTTTGGTGGACTAGCGCCGGTGTCGTTCACTACAGCTTTCTAAAATCTGGCCAAACGATTACGGCAGATATCTATTGTCAGCAACTGCAAACCATGAAGGAAGAACTAGCTGCTAAACAATCGAGATTGGTCAATCGCTCTAGGCCACTGCTGCTTTACGACAACGCAAGACCACACACTGCACAACAAACAACCACTAAGTTAGATGAGCTACAATTGGAATGTCTGCGACATCCACCGTACTCCCCGGACCTTGCTCCAACAGATTACCATTTTTTCCGGAATTTGGACAACTTCTTACAAGGAAAAAAATTCAACTCCGATGCGGCAGTCCAAACCGCCTTCAAAGAGTTTATTGATTCTCGCCCCCATGGTTTTTTTTAGTAAAGGGATCAATGAACTACCTATGAGATGGCAAAAGTGCATCGATAACAACGGTGTATACTTTGATTAATTAAATATTTTTCAAAAAAAAAATTGACTTTATATTCCTCCCGTACAAAACGCCAATTTCATATGTAAGAACCCAATATATACTATAACCTGGTCAGATAACGTATTTATCGCGTATACTAAAGAAAGTATAATTTAAATGAGACCAGTGGTTCTCAAGTTATAAGAGCGCAAACAATTTGTCTGTCTGTCTATTCTTTTGCGTGCTTGTAAGTTGAGAAGCTAGTACACACAAAAACTTGAAGATACTTCCATGCTAAAAAACAATCACGTGAAACGGATCAGTGATTCTCGTGTCATTTCTCATATCATAAGTGTACAAACGGATAGGCAGACAGAGAGATGTTATGTTTTATATATGTATATGGGATATAGGATATATTTACCTAAGTATCATATATTTCGCTTATGTTTTTACCTATCATAAATACTCATCTCGCAAAAGCCAACCCTCTTATGCAAATTGACAACGTTTAGGTGTGAACATAACTCATGCACGATCGCCCATGTTATAGCCTACCCTTTTTGTAAAGTGACACTCATTTTTGGTAACCAGGAAATTGCGAATGACTTATAACTAAAACGCTTAAGCGTCTGGGCTGAAGATAATGTATTAAAATGCTGCTGTCGAGAGGTTTAATTCAGTACCTGCATGAAGTATTATGAGAAATGTTTTTTACGTTCTGATACCGAGCTGAAACTTTGATGATAATGCTTGAAAATTTTGAAAATGTAGGTAATTAATATACTCTAAACGTTACGTTGTCAACTAATTGAACTACGTTTTTATCTAAATATTAGAATCGTAGAAAAAAAAAACGAAAGACTGTACATTTGAAAATATTATTAGATTATTTCAAAATAATAAGAGTTTTCGTATTTTACGTTTCAATATTATTATACTAATAATGATTGCAAAACGACATCTAAAGCTCACTAAAAGGATCAATATAGTACCATGTATACCTACATATAATAACTCACTATAGACGGAATTCGAAGTTATAATATTCGATGGCAATCAGTTTTATCTTTAAAAAAGTAATAAAAATAATTATAAGTTACCCATGTAACCAATAAATTAATTTTATTTGATAAAAATTAATTTCTCTAAATACTTCTGTGAACATCATATAAATGCATATCATATACAATAAAAATAGGCTTAAGCGACAGTTCTGATAGGTAATTACTTGATGCAAATAACAAGGCCTATGCTCAAAAAAGGCATATATTCCCGAAAACTCAGATAAAGCAATGCAACATCGAAGATACTTTAGATATGATTAACATTAGCTCAATGAATCGACTTATGTATATTATGTAGAAGCAAAAACAAGAACTCAAATCTATGAACTATTATTAGTAATTGTATAATATGTGCCACGAATAAAAAAACTTTAAGTTAATCAGTTAATCTGTCGTTGATTTTTATTGGAAGTTTAAAAAACACATTACAAATATAATGGCATTAGTCTAACGTAAGATGTAGCAAAGACGTTCGGTAAACGACTGCTCTAACAGTTTAAAGAACATTTGCGCAGTTACAGCGCAGATATACGACGCGAAAACTTTCTTGCGGCCGCCGAGAGGCGAATGTTCGAATTTCTGGAAACTACCTAACCGCATGGTCGCCCGCGCGTTTGCTAGCGTTCACCGCGCAGTTGTGTAGTTCTCAGAAATTCGAACGTTGTCGCCTAGTGAATAGAGTTTACATTCGCTTTTAATAAATACACGAGAATGTCAACCTACTCCTCCAGTGTGTTCTAATTAGGGCTTCCAAAATTTCTTCGGTTGATTATAGTATTTACAAATTAATGAACATTTTAAAAAAAAAGTAGTATTTTGTGGAAAGAGTATAAAATAGACAAAGATATATTTGCTACTTATTTATTTTTATAAAAATTATATTTTTTTGCACTTCTTGTATTTTTAACAACATTTTGAGTACGACGAAAATGTTATATTATGCTTTATTGGATTCAATTTTTAAATTAATGTAGATTAAAAGCTCATTTCAAGACAGACGGCTTCGGTTACACGAACATAATAATGGGTCATTGAAATTTTACATATTTTTCAATTCTTTTTCCGATGTTTTTCCATTTTTGAATTTTTTTCGAATTTTTTCCCAAATTTGACTAACTGAATAAATCGAAAACGGCTAGCAGTGGCGGAGTGAAGTTGTTGTTTCATTGTTCATTTAGTTTGAAATGTAATTAAATAAATACAGCATATTTTGCTGTACAGCGCGGCTTCTAAAACGCGATCATAGCGCGGTGGCCGCGCGGCGACCGGGCGGTGACCGTATTGTATCGGCGCGAGGAAATTCGTGTCAAATAAACGCACCCTAAACGCGCCCTTAATGTGCGATAAAATAAAACGAAATATTCTTTTAAGTTCAAATAACTACGAGATTTCCTTTGATTTAAATTATTTCTATAATAATTAATAATTTTACAGTTACTGAAGTCGGTGTCAAGCCTACCAAACTAATAGACTTTCTGTTGTTGCACATTGATTTGGCACCGACTTCAATAACTGTCAAATTTAATTATATAGGTATGTGTATCGTATTTATAAAGTTATTTTAATTGTACTTGAGTTTTGATTAGTAAAGGAGTAGTATTTAATACTTTTCAGTGTTTTTTGAAGGCGGTTTAATTTTTTTTAATAAAATTTTTTTATTTCTCCTTTTTGAGTGATCTCGACCTAAATAAATATCTAGGGCAGGTCCGCAATTAACTTCTTTCTAATTTCGGAGCGCAACGATAATACAAGAGAATCATCAGCATAAATAAAGGTTATAACCAGGTCGCGTTATTTAGCGTATCTTCGAAGTACAACCTCTAATACCGGTGAAATTGAAATGGGACCACCTCTGAAGTATTACCTACGAAACGAAAAAATAATTTTCGAAATCGGTTCATAAATGACGGAGTTATGAGGTAACAAACATACAAAAAAAAAAAAAAGCAACATACAGACGAATTGAGATCCTCCTCCTTTTTTTGAAGTCGGTTAAAAATTTGAAGCTACTAAGACGCTATTAACCCGCGTAGAGAAGGGGGAATTCTCAAGAATTTTTAATGTTGCTCGGATTCACAGACCGCACGTCATCTCTCAAGGGTTAAAGATTTATCGCGTAGGTTCATTTACTGTTTTTAATATTTAATTGTTTTTTTTTGTTTTTATTATTTTAATGTTCAAATTAACTTAAGTCATAAAGGTCATACTTCAATTTTATTTTTCTCAATTTTTTAACTGCCTCATATTTCTAAATACATATTAGTTAGTTTTTGATTTTTTTTATTTTTTTAGACATTTCACACAGCGCCATATAGTCCCATACTAAGCAGCACAGCGCTTGTGTTATAGGTACTTGACAACTGATATACTACTTATATACTTTTCTTTTGTAAATACATACATATTATACATAAACACCCAGACTCGGGGCGGGAATCGAACCAGCAACCCCCGTTTACTTTCCGACGCGCTTAACCGTTGCGCCACGGAGGTCGTCAAATTGGGCATATGTGTACTTAATCTATATCGAGATTAAACTGCTAACAAATACTATACAGATGCCACAAGTGGGTTTAGGAATAAATAGAAAGTTTTTCTAACAATTGTTTGTAATTAACTAACAATAAATACAGCTTTTGTAATTATTATCATAACGCTTACTTTGTATAACTTTGAAATAATTCAGACGTTTTTCTTCAATTTAATGTTATCTTGGCTTTATGGCGATGTAATAGGAGGACAGCAATTTATATATTTACTTTTTATTTAACTATTTATGTACACAAGATATAAAAAAAAGACAACAAGCCAAGAAAATATTGTACAAAGGCACTGCTTATTTCATGATGAAATTTCTTCCAGCAGACCTTATTTTTTTATTTTACTGATATACTTTTTTTCACAAAACTTCAAGTACTTACCCTTGAATAGAACATTCTGAATACAATGAAAATTTAAATCCTCTATAATTTCCTGCATAATTTAATGCTGTGTTGAGATCAACGTACCTTGTTTTACATCTGCGAAACATGTATTTCTAACATTGGATAGTTTAATCCTTTGTTAAGGCTTTAAGCCAATACTTGTACACAATATTACGTCGATACATTCGAACGAAACCGCAGCGGGTCGCTAGTGTAATAATAAACCTTATTTTTAGTACTGTTGCTTCCATCAACAAATGAAACAGGGATTAAGAGAACGACAGAGCTATCAAAAAATAAAAGACTTATTGTTCTACGTGTAACGAGACAATTTTGTTTGTTACAGAGCGTAAAATGTCGAACATATGTCAACGGTACATTAATCGTCATTGTGAAGAGAGAAATGGAGGATCTTACATGAAGGTAACTCATTGTTTATTTCATATACGTATAACAGGTTTAAGTTAAGATTTTTTATTTTGTTAAGGACGACGGTAGTTAGGGTATAGCGCGTCACTTGTAAATATTAGTTACGTATGTACATTGTACATACATACAACTCTTCACGCTGTATCCCTAACGAGGTAGTCAGAGAGGACGGGTCACCAAGCGTCGCGGTCCTTACATACTTCTTTCGCTTCCTCAAATCTCATCATTCTCCTCACACATTTCCGTTACGTATGTACTATGCAAATACTTACTATAGTACCTAAATGAGGCTTTGCGGACGCGAATTCATAAAATTAAGTCGGCTGTAATGAGAAGAGCATGTTGTGTTACGAATGCAAGTTGATGAAGTGCCTGTACCTTTAAAACCCAGGACGATTTAATTTAAAACATTACTAATATTTTTGAACACTTTCATTAGATATCTCTTTTATCTACAGGAATCTAACGTATAATAGAGTATATGCTAAATTATATCAGCTACAGGGCTGATATAATTCTGTATTTACTATATCTATTGCTATACCATTCATGACGTGCATTTGCTTTGAGTGCATTTTTTATGTAGGGAGGTACTGTACTGTTTCACTGCAAACAAACTTGACTTAAAGATTTCTCTGGTATAATATTTATTATTTACGGATGTGATCATAATTTCTATTAGGGTTGCATATGAAAACAATACTTTACACCGATCCTGTTAACTAATCACGAAAAAGGTAAGGGGTACTCACAAGAAGATGACGTTTAATTTTGCTTAAACCCGAATGCTGTGAAATGAAATGCATTTGACGGTTCAATTTCCTCCTTCATTGCGTCTACGTCCCTTGTATGACCACACGTCCTTTGTTTGGACCAGAATTTGGACAGACAGTTGTGTGTTGCTTTAGGCGTAAACATTGTTAGGTTTTCATAGATTTTTATATTAATATTGATTGAAATTCGAATTTTAGTTTCGACAGAAACGTCAAAAGCATTTGCATATCTAGACAAGAGTATGTGAGGAGAATGATAAGATTTGAAGAGGCCAAAGCAGTTGTAAAGACTACGATGTATGGTACTTCGTCCTCTTGGACTACCCTGTTAGAGACAAGACGTGAAGGTATGTTGTGGTGGCGTTGGATATTTGACGGTAAGGTCTTAATTTTTCTAAGTGATTACAACATGTATTAAAGTGGTATTTGGTAAGTTGATTCTTTATTTCATTGACTTCATTTTATCAGTTGCGATACACGATCGGTCAACTTTGATAGAGGAAAAAAATATCAAAGAAACCTTTTTTAAAACAGAGATTTACATTTTATTTGGAGTAACGGGACAGATTTATGCTTCTAAATTTTTTGTGTAGATTAATCTAAAGACACTTCAAAATGCAAGTTGGATTTTTTTAAATTAATTGTAATCTTTATGAATAAACGAAAATAACTGTTTTTTCGTATTTTTCGTAAGCTAGTGCGCGCACGTTAGTACAGCGTAGAGAGAGCGTATTTAAAAAAAAATCGTTTACCATTACATCACCTTAACAAATTATTTATGTCGAAATTATTGTAAAAATATTGAAGAAAGTTTTCATATATCTGTACTACTTATAACGAACATTCAATAAACTTTCCTTTTAATTTAAATTCCAAATGATGGTGATGGTAAAAATTAGGTGGTATACCAATTGAAATCCATTCGATTGTTCTCGCGTTTTTAATGAACACAAAAAAACAGACGCAAACGGGAATTGTTTAATGGAATGTTGTAATAATTATATTGTAAATCAGCTTTTGCATTCAACTTCGTCTGCGTGGTAGTGAGTTATGTACAACAAAGGTAATAGCGCAAAGAACTAGCTCTATGGAGAAATATATATTCGTGCGAAGTGCCGACTTTCATGGTGAACGGTCCAACAGTGTCGGAGTTTAGCGATTGTATATATAACATCCATTTATATATAAAGAGATAAGTAATTAAGTATATCATGAGTTCGTGATTGATGTGTGAAATACTATGAGGGTACGACGCAATAGTTTTTGTACTACGTAGTTGTAAAATTATTTGCTGGTCTTTTGTTATTTACTTTCGTAATATAATGAACCCAAAATACCGTTATTTGATCTAACGGACATATTGTAACAGTAGCTATTGTTTCAGTCATTGTTTATTGTGTAGAAAACTCACTGTGCGAACATCTATTACTTTATTTTTGTTAAAGGGCAAATAGTGCCTGCTAGTTTTATCATAGCAAAAATGTACACATGTAAAATTTGATATCTCCGTAAGGAAGGTGAAGTTTTAAATTTTTTTTAGGCTTGTGAATTTTTGTAATTTTTCCTAATTTTAGTTTTTCATGGTTAGGTTGTTAGACGGTTTTATCATTTTAAAACAATATTGTTAAGGTAGGTACCTACATATTAAAAGCACGGAATAAATAAACCTTTTTTTATATATTCTGTCGATAAAAGATATTACAAAGTATTTAGGATGTGCGGTACAGCTCCACGACACGATCACTGCGCCTGCTAGGCCCTTTATAATTTTCGGCAGGGTAGCTAACGTGCCGGGAACGGCGTCGACATCGACCGCGATACGCGGCGCTGATCAACAATATTATACAAATAGAATAGGCTAAATACCTTTAATATCCGTTAGTCTTCAGGATGGTGGATGTCGGAGATAGCTTCCGGCGCCGTAAAGCCACAAAACGTAAGATATACTCACTTCTCACCTATCTAAACTTTTAGTTTTTATGAAACCTTTTACTTTGGAATTATAAAGTAACAATATAATACAATACAATCAACTACTAATTTCAGTCGGCGAACACACAACTAAACAACAGAACTTTCTTTTTGCAACAAATCAGTTTACACGGATTTACAACCACTTTTCAGACTTTTTCTACCTTTTTGTCAAAAAGCGGCCGGCGGCTATTATAGACTTCTCCACTACGAATTCAATTCTCACAGACTAAATTACCCACATGCCAAAAGAAAACATAGACTAAACCAGCACTGAACGCGAGAACCAGCACCATCTCCCGGGATCGTAAGACAACAGGAACAATAATATGTTATAATACGTTGTATTCCTAACATAGGAAGAATTTTATTAGTTGCATAATATTTATTGTCAAAATAATTTATGATAATAAATATCATAATATCATAATTCATAATAGCTTGTCATCAAACACTAAAAGTTCGCGAATTAAGACGACTTCCTGAGTACTGAAAGTCTTAAATTCAATAAAACTGAAGACTAGAAGCGTTCCGACGAAGTTCACAAAAGCATCATTAAAACTTCGGGATAAAATCATGGAGATTGCCCATTAGTGAGTGAGTGGGAGGGAATCTTGCAAAAATTCTGTATACAAACAGGCTCTAAGAAAATTAAATTTGGGGTTCTCTAATTGTATGTGTTCGAAAATTTCAGGTTTTAATTAAGCTTTGATAAGCTCATTTCAATATCTACCAAAATTTCTTACTTTTCGATTTAAAGACGTAAAATGTGTTGACAATCGTTAATAACATAATGAAGTTTATGTTATTAACGATTGTCAACACATTACATTACATTATATTACAAGTTAAATTTTAATAAATTTTGATCTAATATGTTATAGACTTACAGGCGTTATTTTTCCGAAATCTATCTCAGTAATTAAATTACAAATATTTATATTATTATTATTTTATGAGACTACTATTAGCACAGGTTAATTAGTTACTAGCGTAAAGTTATAGCATTCCATTATTGTACTAATTATCAAAATATGCTAATGATGATTCAGTTCTTCTTCCTTTATGGCATGGCGCACAGTTTAGCGTATTTGCCAATGTCACGTATTAATAAGTAATCCATAGTGTAGAATCACAAGTAAATTAGTTTTACGATCGATCGATCGTAGTAGGCTTTACTGAAGTTATAAAGGACTTCTTGGAAGAGCGCGAATACTTCAGCTACACATGTTCATTTAGATCTCCTCCATTCTTGTCACTTGCACAGAACTTTAAAACACAATATACTGTCACTGTTGTACTTTAAAACTCCTAAAAATGTAAAAAATAGAAAATCTAAATAAAATGACAACCTCACTTCTCCCGTTCCCGCCAAAAAGTCATGATGATTCAGTTATAGGCGACTGTAGCTAGCAATCGGATACTAGATTGAAATACTTTGTAAACAAATTGAAAGTTCACGTAGCTGATTCTTTATTTAGCGCTACCCGAATGAAGAAGGCCTGTTAACTTCGTGATTGAATAAGATAGCTAACTCTTTTTATATGTAGAGGAGTGAACAAATTACTACATATAGGTCTTACTATAGCCCATACTGTATAGTACTAAACCTCAGCATTAAACTTACTGCCTCAGTGATAGAACGGGCGGCGCCGTTTTGTGTGTTTCGGAAATTGATGCCGCCGCTACCGAACAAAACTATACGGAAACTTTGTTTGATTTCATACCTATATGGCGTAGTAGTGTAGATACTAGCGCTATCTATACCGTGGTCTAGTTATTAGTATGTATAAAACTATAAACTCTGAATAGTTTCCACATTATCTATATAGTCTGTTCAGTGCAAGGTTAATACAGCTTACTTCCATTCTTCATTGAGAATTAGTGAAATATTAAGTCTTTGTTATCAATAAAATTAATGTTTTTAGTAATGTTTACTTCATTTATGAATTACAAATAGTTGTGTATTTTACGATTAGTTACTGAGAAATGAAAGCTTCTCAATGGTACATTCATAATGGAAATAATTTATTCTTTTAATATCATTTTTTTGATTATACATCCTGAAAATGGAATTGTTACACCACAAAAAAGAAAAAAAAACTGCCTTGCAAACAATGAACGCTATGCGGAAATAACAAACAAAACAAATCAGGCGTGCCATACTTTGCTTAATAAGAAAAAAAACTCGCTGTTTTCCAATTGAAAACTCCCGAGTGAAGCCGACGAGACATCAATGAACATTGAACAACTTTCTTCATTTACGCTGTACGAATAAAGCAGTTATTAGTTGAATCTATATAAGTAAAGGAAGTTTATTTTCGTATTGGCGTTATGAGTAGGTTACATTAACATTCCTTCGCAAAATTGGAAAAATCATCGCAGTCTGTCTGTCTGTTTGTCTGTCGCAGTCGTTTTCTTGGAGACTAACGTAAACTTATAGAGTAACTCGGTAATTAATCTGTGGTTGTAGTAAGTGTTGGCCTAAATACAGACGCTAACTATAAAAATTAAGTTCTTTTTGCGATTGGTTTTGGGTATTAAATTTAAAGATAAAAAAGAGATTTTTTTTGGGATTTCAGGGTTAACAGATTCTTTTTATATCACGTATTCCAAAATGTACACGTTACGTTGAATTATATTTGTGAAAATGTCCCGACCGTCGCCGCACTGCCACGCTTTTCTAAGTCCGTTCTATTCCTCGTTCGGTACCAACGTATGAAAATTTTGATTGTCTAAATGCATAACAAGAATTTCGATTGCAGTACATAATGGTATCAATAGATCGCAATCATTATATTATATATAGATACTTCCATTAGTACGAGACTTATTTATGTATTGTTAACATATAATAAGTATTATATTAGATTTAACTTAATAACATAATATGTATATTCATCAATAATTCTTCGCGATATCGAAATAAATGTAGTTAGTTTACTTTAAATCTCTAAACTGCAGTTTTTTTGGAATCAACGATAAGAGCATCAATATTATATTGATACTTCTGATGAATGGATTCATATCGAAAATATAAAGTATCAATGTATTCCAATAACATTAAGTAAAGGGTGTCATTTGTTACACAAAACGAATGACAGGGAAGAAATAAGAACGGCGACACTATTTATCTCATTCTCTTATTGACGTCGTCCCCTTTTTATCTGCCTTCCTGCTTTTCGCGATTTGTTGTTTCTGTTTGTATTGTATGAAACCCTCTTTCCATTTCGCAAGTAGGTAAATAACTAATGTGTACAAGATAATCGGAGTATCTGTAAATACTTTGGGATTTTAAAATTTTTATCGTGAGTAAAGCTGTTTAAAATATCCCATGAAATTTTACGTATGCTACTAAAGTTTGGATTTTTACATATTTTCTTAAAGTTCATTTACCTTTTTTCAGTTCGCGATTATTTACAAAGACGTTTATTAATAACTTCGCCTCGGCTTCGTAAGGATAGAAATTTTTTGAAAAGGTGAAAATACAGGCCATGTTCCTCGCTGATAATGTAGCTTTCTATAGGTGAAAGAATTTTTGAAGTGGGTTAAGTAGTTTTTGAGTTTATTCATTACAAAAAAACAATCAAATTCTTTATTTATAATATTACTTTACGTTAGTAACTAATTAATCTGTGGTATTAGTATAGATGTATAGATATGCTTAATAATATTTGAATTATAAATAACTAGCAAACCCGGTCCATTGCACTGGGCGTTAGTTGAAGTTAAAATAAATTAAACAGTTTTTATAATTATTTTGATACTGCAAAAAAAAACAAAAAAAAAATTCTACTGATCCGATCGCTACCAAACTTTACTGGAACACCCGCTAGGCCAATCTGAAGATCCCTTGAAAATTTCATCGAAATCGGTCCAGCCGTTTCGGAGTCCATAAGGAACATACATACATACATCACGTTTTATATATATATAGAGTATCGTTTAATAAATTTTTTAACATTCTATTAAATGAAAGCTCTTAATATATATAACTTTGTTTTTATGGATTTTTGATAAGGCTCTATGTATGTAGATAAGTACAGGACTGTTTACTAACATATCTTAGAGAAAAAAAATTCTTAAATGATGAGAGTTACCGTTTCAGTAACAAAACGCATTATTCATAAACTGGGGGGGAGAAGTGTTGAGCTGACACTCAAGGGACGCACTGTTTAATGTCGAAATTTGCATTTTATAGTATATTCTTAATTTATAGAGCAAACCGTTTAATACCCAATAATAGGTACCTTATATAATCTATATATTTTATGTACTTAAACGCAAGTACATACGAGTATTATTTAAAAGAATATAAATTTTCTACAGCAATAAATTTTTACAAATATATATTAATATTTCATGGCTGATGTGACAAAAAAATGATGTTATTTTTTAACAGGTAAAGATCATTAAAGAAGTTCAAGCAACGTTATAAATAAAAGTTGTTCTACTTTTATTTATTTTGAAAGTTATATTTATATGAAAAGTGTAGACATTGCAATATTTGCAATTTGGATAGCTATGTCCTTGTTCCATTATTTGTATAAAGTTAACCATAATGACCAATTAGATCGGTAAACAAAATTAAAAATTTAAGAACACCCAACAAAAAATAATAAAAATTGATTTCCGTCAAATGTAGCTGAGATTATACATACATACAAACATAAATACATCTTTACGCTGTATCCCTAACGGGGTAGTCAGGGAGGACGGAGCCCCAAGCGTCGCGGTCCTTATATACTTCTTTCGCTTCCTCAAATCTCATCATTCTCCTCACACATTTTCGCCTAGGTACGCGAGTGCTTTTGACATTTCCGTCGGCTAACACTCTGGTTATTTGATCTTCATAAGATAGCCTTGGTCTTCCTTGGCTTCATTTACCACTCACTTTCGCTCTGTAGATTTTCTTCGTCAGTCTTTCATCACTCATTCTGTCTATGTGCCCGAACCATCTAAGCATACCTTGCTTCATTTTTACAATAACACTGTTGTGTAACCCTGCCATATTGCGTAACTCTTCATTGCTCATTCTGTCCGCAGGGGTGACACCGCACATGTTTCTAAGAGTTTGCATTTCTACTGTATTTATTTTACTTTCACTCGATTATCGGGCATATCCAGGCCTCACTACCGTACAATAAAGTTGAAACCAACACCGTATTGTGTATGGCCATTTTGGCTCAGTTAGATATATTAACACTGCCTACTAATGCGGACAGAGCACTGTTCACTTAATTGCCAGCTGATACCCGTCTCTCCACATCAAACTCACATCTTCCATCCCTCGAAAACGCACTCTCCAGCTATACAATTTCGTTAACTTGTTCTAAACATTTTCCATTGACCCATATTTCACACTTTGTCAGTACAACTTCCCTTATAAACGCCAGAACTTTAGTTTTGCTCACACTCATATTGAATCCTTTCACTTCACAGTCTTCCTCCATGCACGTAACTAGTGTCTGCAACTCCGCTTCTGATGGTACTATAAGCACAGCATCGTCAGCGTACAAAAAGCAGTGCACCACATTACCATCACATATCATACCACTTCATACATACTAACTTTCTATGTCTGGAGGCAACAGTCAAAATATAGCACGAATAGGCAGGCAGACATCACGCAGACCTGCCTGACGTCTGAACAAAATTCGAACCAGGGCGACAAGTCACCATCTGTGGCCCCGATATAATGAACTCACAGTCTGCAGTGAGGGGTCCTCCACGCTATATTTAGTCAGAAGACTCCATAATTTCTATCAAATGCTTTTTCAGGATCCACAAAAGCGCAGACAACTTTCCGACCTATGGCCAGAAACTCCCCCACGATAACGCGGAGTGAGAAAATGTGCTCCATACAACCCCTACCATTCCTAAAACGACCTTGTGCCTCCCACAAATATCTATCAGAAATGCCTTTCATGTAGCTGTTCAGTAATGAAAACCGCAGTTTACAAATAAAAAAATCAAATGCAAAAGTAAATGATTTCCACCGTCCAAGAGCCACGATGCCACAGAAAAACAAACAGGCAGACACCGGAATCAAACTTATAAAACTGTGTAAATCTTTTCTGACTAGAGTTAAAGTGTACATTTTTATTTTTCTATTAATGTTATTCTAGCTTTCTATAAGGACCCCAAAATCTATGTGCCTAAGTGCTAAAGCATGATCTAAGACTTTCTTGGCTGTCTCTGATCTATGATCATCCTTTGGACATATGAAATTGGTAATATAGTATTTGTTTTGATATTCTTGATTTCCTAAATACGAGTGGATATTATTTACACATTTAATAATAAACGTAGAAAACCGTTTTAGTAAAACAGAATTTAAAAATCTGGATATTGTTTTATCTTCGTTCTGACATTATACTAATCGTGATGAAATATCATCTCATAACATTAAACACTGAAAAGAAATAAAAGAAGTAATAGGTTGAGTGTCAACCTTCCCTCGTGGCAGTGTTCTTGGCATTATGAGACACTTCTAAACAATTAGAGCAGGCTCGTTAGGTTTATGACGATTTTGAAGGCTTCTATCCTTCAGTGCACTTTATTATTTTATAAAACGCAGAAACGTAAAAAGGAATGTTGACTGGAGAATATCAATTTATTTACTCAGGTTTCTGAAAGGGTAACTCACTGATAAAGTAATCTAAAACTTGGCTGGCTAAATTACTGATATAACGTATTTTTGAAGTATTACATAACTTCACGAAATTTTCCAATAGAGGTAGACAGAGTATCAAAGCGCAACGTAGTTATACGGTAATACCTTTTCTAACAATATAAGCCTGTAATATAATAATTTCTGTCGATGTACAACCATGATTTAAGTAAGATAATATTTTATGAACATTGGCCGATTTTACAAGCTGCGCTGAATTTTCATTCGTATTTTTTGTTATTAAATTAAATTTTAACAAATAACAGAAGTATCACCAAATTAATGTATACCATTTCCCTACTATTGAACTTAACTCGAATGTGTTTTCTGTTTGTTAAAACTATTAATTTTCACTAATAATCAATAATAAAATTAGTATTAATTACAGTTTCAATAGTTTTTTCTCAGAAACGAAATTATGTTTTTGGATAATTTTGTTGAAATATGACATTAGAATTTATTTTACATTTTTCAAAATTTTAAGAAGCAGATTCTAGATTATATCGTCATAATATATATCGTCATAATATTATAAGATATGAATGCAGACTACTTTAATTACAACGCTTATAGATTTTTAAATCTTTTATTTTTTAATTTTGACCATTCTTTAGTACAACTTTTTTAACCATCCTTAGAGGTTTTTCAATTATTATTTTCAATTAAGTGGTAAACACTGGAGTCATATTTCTAGAAGTCATCGCTTGAATTATAATAGAAAAAATTCGAATAACAGTTAACTTGAATCAAGGACCGGTCGATGTTCAGCTGTGATCTAATGATGCACCTTCTGACCTGCTTTACGAATTGACAAATTTAACGATACACACTAAATTGAAAATAACGTCCTTGTATATCAGTAATAACAACAAAAACGGGTTTTCTTTAAGTTAGGCTGTCCAATTGTTTTTGTTATCGTTGCATAGCAACAGTTCATACAATTTTCTAGATGTCGTTGACCTTATACTGGAGGAATGTGTCAGGAAACCCCTCGATACACAGATATGTTAATCTTGAAAATGAAAAATAATAGTTATAATTTTCAATAATAACTATTATTTATAACATAAAGGAAAAGGTCTAAAAAGAGATTAAAAATTGATCGTCAGATATTTTGAGAAAAATCTCGGAAAAACCTGCAAATTTGTGTGATTTATCTGTTTTTAGACTTTCTTTTTGAGGTTTTTGAGTCTATGCGAATTAACTAAAGACCTTACAGCAGGCCATAAAGAGATTTAAAATTTATCACCAAATGTTTTTCGCGACTTAATATTAAAAAAAAATAGCGTCGTAATAAACTTATTCAATAAATAGAACCGGTTCTATTTTTTGAACAGTTTCCATATTAAAAAATTGAGTGATTAACTTTTTGCCAACCGTTATTTAGTCAAGTAACTGACAAATTTGGAACATATTTTCTTAAATAATAAAACTATGCCCGTTTTTGTTTCATCGTCTATAAAGGAATATACCTACCCATCCTCTTTTTATTCTGAAAATTTTTTCGACATATGTAAAGAAAGAATGCAATCTCATTGATATCCATTTAGCAGATTACATGTTACAAGGGAATATTTTCTGTCGCTCGGCATCCGCGCCATAAATTTGACGTCGTTGTCTGTCTGACACCTTGACATGACATACGGAAATACAAACAAATGCCTGTCTGTCCGTTTGTCTGCGACGTCGTAGCTCTTGACCAGCATAACCGATATGGTTACGGTTGTTTTAGTTCGAAGAGTGCAGTTTCCAATATTCTTGGTTTTGTTTGTTAGAAAATGGTCTACATTGTTTTGATGTCACTTTTTTAATCTTCAAATATTACGAGGATGAGCGTTAGTGGCACCCCAGTGAGATACAGTCCTAACATTATTACACTTCAAACATATAAAATGTTTAAAAATATTGCGTGTTAATAAAATGCTGCAGTCAGCGTAACACGTGGGGTGTTCCGCGTGGATGGATTGCGGCTTTTCGAAGAGATTTTTTTTATTTGAGAAACTATTTGCTTCGCCACCCTGTCTGCGGACTAAGCAAATAGCTGAGTTGGTTACATACGGTTGAAGATTTGATAAAATTATTTCTTATTTATGTGATGTTGTCTTTAAATAAAGTAGTCGAATTATAGGTAAGATTAATAAATCGACGTTGGTAATAAGCTTAATAATTAAGGCAGTTATTCCAATTTTTCGGGAAACTTTTCCAATTTTTCTTTCTACAAAAACCTTACTCGGACTTTTACAAACGCTAAAATTGGTGCAGCCGTTCTCAAGTTTTGCGCTTAGCAACGAACAACATTTTATTTTCGTTTATATAAATAGGGTAAATATTGAATATTTTGATTACGTACGAATTTTTTAATCATTCATAGTCTTTGTTATCAAACGTAACATTGTATCTCATATTATCTGAACTTGGTGACCGTGTTGAACAAGGTTTAACTCATTTCCCGCCCACCGTATCCAATATGTGCTCCAGGGTCGAATAGAAAATCGAACATTTGAATGATTGGAATTATTCCGGATTACGCAAAATTAGCATAAAATTCATGTGACAATGGAATGGAATGTTTTTTTTAAGTTTACGCATACGTTTACGGCTGGGATAATTAACATAGACATCTTTTCAATATCTTCTTCTCTTACATTAAAAATGAATGTTTCTTTGTATGTTTGTTTTTTATGCATTCTTAAACCATTCGTCCGATTATGATGAAACTGCTTAGTTGTTATGTGTATACTAGTGAAGGTTAATAAATTATTTCATTTAGTAATTAAAAGACTACGCGAACGAAGTCGCAGGCAACAGCTAGTAATATTTAATGACGGGTTTTCGTTTTAGAAAATAATATTACCTACCTGTATTTTGTTATGAGTTCCGATATTTTGTGTACTTAAATGTATCATTTTGTTTTTTTATATTCTTAGCATATTAGATATAATTTAAGTAGCGTATATTTGTTTTTATTTTCTAATAAAAGGAATATTATTTTCAGTTACTGAATACATTGTCGACGGATCTAGAAGAGATGCTGAATGATCTCTGCGATGATCAAAGCTCTTGCAGGTAAGTGGACCCGTAAAAATAACAGAATTGAAATTTGAAATTCGATTGAACGTAACGATAACTGACAACACTTATTTCGTCAACATATCGTACAGTAGGCTATTATAATATCTACAATAATGATGACCTGATCTCGCCCTGACCTATTATGCAATGGTCGTATAATTTGATTTCTAATTCTGTGATTTAGGATATCCTGATTTTAGTTACATGAAGGTATGAGTACTATAATACATGTCAAAACTTTTTATCACTGTCATCGAAAATAAAGGTATTTGGCAAAACGTCATCACATATCGCAAAGATTGATTGAAGATGATTGTGAGGGAGGTCACTGGTCAGTGAAGTAATCAATAATGAACCATAGAAGCATATATCAGGTAAAAATCTATTAAATAGTTGATTTTATTCAATTGGCCTTTGAATATATTTCAAAGGTCGATCAGTATAATACATTCAAATGTGTCAATTTAGCATTTTATAGTTCTGTAGAAAACTGTTGCGCGAATTTGATTCCTATCTCTTAGTGATATGATACTACAGAAAATAACTGAAAATGAACTATGAGGCCTTGTTTTGTAATAAGTGAGTAGAAAATCACATTATCGGGACAGTGGCGTGTAGACGACGACCAACAAATCAAATTACACGCGGTCCTGGGTTCGACTCTTGAATCAAAGGGTGCTCCTTTGATACGGAAACCCTTTGAAATACCTTTATATGTAACTATAGGGCATATTTGTTTCTTAAGTTACACGGTGAGATCTGATAATACAATATATACATATATAACTGTACATAAATCGAAAATGTCTACGTTTCAGATTGCTTATGTGAAATTCTAAATTATACTTATTCTTTGATTAATAATATTTTTACTGGTATTTTAACCATTTTTGCACTACACCACGTATTAGAATTTTTGTTGCTGAAAAAATATTTTAGTGTAAGATTTTGTTACTCATTTTATTTTTATTGAAGACTATGCCCCGCGGTTTCATTTGCATTCATGGTATATTTTACATTTGTATAAAAACTAGCCTAGATTACTCTCTGATAAGTTCTTGACTTGCCAATGAAAGTCCCGTCGATATCAGTTCAGCTGTGTCGAAGATTATCCTCGACAAACAAACAGACAGAGAGACAAAAAATTTCTAAAAGCGTGTTTAGGTTTTGGTTGCGTGCAAATAACCACATAACCTAAAGGAATCGTCTTTGTTTCAAAATCACAGCCAGACACTTCAATTCTATTTAAATATTGTATAGATGCAATAAAAGTAAAATTCGTATTTGTAAGTGTATTTGACGTATAATTATATACATATTTATGTAACTAATTTTTTTGTGTATTTAAATAACTATGTGATTGTAATGAAGTTAATTAACATGCGTTTATTTATTTCGATATGAGCTACTATTTGAAGTTTGAATCATTAATGTTTTATAAATTATTACAGTAGGTATTTTACTATTATTAAACTAGCGTTGTCTATGACTTCGTAAATTAGTATTTATGCTTCGTGATCGTACGTACCTGCTAATTATAAATATAAAGAGAGTAGTGCGATACATTGTCGCCATTTCGACCTGTCAGTAGTGATAACCGCGGAAAAGCTCAATGATTTGTTAGCATTTCGATAGAGCATTGGCCCTTTTTGTTCATTTGATTTATCACTCTATTGTCTGTTACTGACGCTTTGTTTTATGTGTGGTCATTTTTAAGCCTCAACGCAATAAAAGGAAATTGAAAAGGGATGTTATTTGTTTATCTTATTAACTTATATATTACCTATTTAGTATCCACAGATCCTCAACAGAAGTATTTCTAAGACTTGAAGAAGAAAGAGAAGGTTTTAATCCCTTTTCATAAAGGTTATAATTGTAAAATTGCATCTTTTAACAGCTCTGCATTAGATGATTGATGTACTGGATCAATATACATATGTATACGCAAACACGTTTCATCATATTTATAAACATTGTACTATTCATATATGGTATAATATGTAAAAAAAACACTGACAGATCCATGAAGGTAAAATTAAGTTTCGAGATTCGGTTCTTTTATGTAATCCTTTTCAGAGAATAACTAAAAAAATTCCCCAAATAAAACTTACATGGCAATACAGGCGGCGCGAGGGCCGGCCGCAAAGGATGCCAATGACGACGTTATTGTCACATTTTAAAAATTTGCTAAAGTTCTGGGTATTTATAATTTTCTTATTCTTTGGACAATAGACGATTCTCCTCGCCTCTCACCCCTCCGAAACTACTGTAAAATTGTCTTAAAAATTGCATGTAATCTTAAAAATTGAAGGGAAATTATAAGGCGTTACTTAAAAGTTTACAGGAAAATTATAAAGAAAGCTTTAGATAGATTTCCAGAAATTTACTTTACCATTGTAGAAATATCGTAAAGCGAGTGGTATCAGAAGCCAAAGAAGATCTAGACTTACTTATGAAGATCAAATAGCCAAAGTGTTAGCTGACGGAAGTGTCAAAAGCACTCGCACGCCTAGGTGAAAGTCTCTGAGAAGAATAATGAGATTTGATGAGGCGAAAGAAGTATGCAGAATCGCGATGCTTTGCGCTCCGTCCTCTTTCACTACCCAATTAGGGAGACAACGTGAAGATATGTTATGTTTATGTTATAAATATCGTACTGAATCCAACTTGACCAATTTTTCTATTTTGTATCGACTCCGGTGTTAATTTGCGGAAATCGGCCCACACTTCCAAAACTAATCGATACGTGTTACGCCTCTCAACGAAGCATCCTCAGGATATTCCAGAGATCAGACTCGGCCAATCAGCACCGAATCAACGAATGAGTCAGCTGACTCACGTGTCGATTAATTTTGGAATAGAGAGTGGCAAATAGCTAAATATTATAAGAATTCATCAACGATTCATCACAATTTTGGCATTTAGTTTGTCCTAAGTACAGTTCACACAGGTAAATTAGAAGTTATACTTATCTTTATTCTTCTATATACATGTATGAAATACATAGTGAAGAGTTTTGTATATATTTTAGACGTAATTTAGTTTTAAAGAAAAGAACTTTATTTTTTAAGTTTAGCTTTAATTACGTGACAAGGTTGATGGAAGAATTATAGACAATACCAAAAAATTAATAATATTTAACTACTGCACATTATCACAATCAGTATTGCTATCATATTATGGTAGGCGTTAACTCATAGATAAGATGAGGTATACATTATATAAAATAATAAAACGCTCCAATTCTACACACTGCACATAAATCCACACTGCGAATATTTTCTCTATAAAAATCCATGCAAATCATCCTAACACACCATCACATTATGCAACCGATGTGAGATTATCATAAAGGTGTAATACACATACGTATGTCGTTTTAAAGGTAAACCAAAGCGCAGAAACTGCCACCCCCTGAGTTTTATGATCCATCTATAAATCTATCTATATAAATAAAAATAAATGTTTCTTTGTATGTTTGTCCTTTATGCGTTTCTAAACCATTCATCCGATTGTGATGAAAGGTAAGTTGCTCTGCGAACGCCCGCGAAAGTTTCTAAATTATTTTATTTAGTTAACAAAAACTACGGGAACGAAGTCGCGGGCAACGGCTAGTGATGTATGTTGCGTGCTGAGTATTTGTTAAATATTATTTATTTAAAATTTGTTTTAATTATTTCGGTAGTTAATGCAGTGAGAATGTAATTAACATAGCAAGTATAAAGTGAAATCGATTTGCTCTCATTTATTACTACAAATATTCCTATTTATTTATATAGGTATATCTGACAATGTAGAACGTTCATTTCTTACTAGGTATAGTTATATAGACATTTATATAAATGTTGAGTGTACCACAACTTGTATTATCATAAGACGTAAAGATGTAGAAATTTGGTTTTGAATTCCGTTCTTATATAAGTGTGCTTAGTTTGCATAGAACAAGACCTGAATATCCCGAGCCGACAAAAACAACAGATCGTGCCCAAAACAGACGTCTAAAGTTCCGAACAAAGCATTATGAATAATGAAACACCCTTCGTACAGCCCAGTACTGCGTACCCTTCCTGAAGTACGTAGGCGTCTATAACCACAGCATGCTCTCAAAATTTGCGGTTAAATTGTCTGTGGGGAGCCACACTGAAAAAATGGGGACCAAAAGTGTTTTTTACGACTATAATACGAGTTTATTAAAATATTTAAAGCATAACTTTAGCGTAAATTTCCCTGAAGACACTCTTAAAGGTCCCTAGTCCCTCTGTTGTGGAAGTTTCTGGCTATCCGGTGAGTGAATGATAAATTAAAATGAGGCGAGTGTGCGACGCCGGTAAGTGCTTTCATATATTTTATGCTTTAATTTAGAAAATTGCTTGATTGTGTCAAGTAGACAAAGTAATCTTCTTAAAACAGTTTAGTTACAGTCAGAATATTCTCTTTTTGTGTAAAACAGACTAGGAAATAAATGGAAGTTTTCGTGATTTCCCTTTTGAAACCGCAGTTCTTGGTATGGAGTCGAGGTAGGCAAGCGGTAATAGTGAATAAATCGAAAGACAATAAAATTCTCTGCAATTAAAAAAAAACTGTTCCAAATATTATTAGTGCAGATCACTTGGAATTGCTACTATGATTAATACCTGCTATAAAGTAGATCTGAAGTTTTCAGTCGTCGTAATACGTTTAAAGTGTCTACAAGAGCAATAGTCAAAGTTTAAGACAAAGAAAGTTTATTATGCCAGAAACAAGAAAAACTGGCTTCATTCCAGCTAATACTGTTAGTACTACTGACGTAGACATTGAGTTAAATTCGTTGAAAGTTTTATTCCATTTTCTGATTTCTATGTGCTGTAAGAATAATATTTAGTCGGTCGATCTTCTGACATCTGTGTGATTTAAATTTTAGTTGGTAGAGAATTTTTTTAGATAAGGAAATAGTTGATATATTGTTGGTTAGAAACGTACTTGACTTTATTTAATTATTAGGAATTGTACAGATATATAAAGAGGACGATAATTATTGTAAAAACCAAAATTAATTTAAAAAAAAAAATGATATCGTAGAATTTTTTTTTATTAATTTGCAAGAATGAGAAAATGATATTAATGTGCCAATATTTCCTTTAAAATAATAATCTGTCTGGAATGCGAAAATATTGCATAATAATATTGAAAGCAAGCTTACGAGTATAATGCTCAAGGCCTTTTGTAATGGTAGACATTGTACTGCCTTTTGTAATTGTGAGCCTCACTGCAACTACGCTGCGCTTTTGCTTCTTAAAACCAACCCCTTTCAACCCTTTCATATTTTCTGAAAATAGTGATGTGCCTACCTAAATACAGTGCTTATGTTTTGTTAAAAAATATAAATCTCGTTTATTCATACTACTCCAAACAAATTTATATTTTTCATGCATTTAACTCGTTGTTTGCAATATTCATATACTTAATATACTTTGGAATAAAATATATTGCTTATTATTATAAGTATAATATCAATATAGGTAATACATATAGTACGTACATATCTATTATATATGAATATTTTTATTTTATTATTAAGCCACAGTAATAATTTTATACAGAAAATGTTTAACACGAAACAACCAACAGAAATTAGTATAGCCTTACCAAATTAAAAATAATCAAAAAGTGAAGACATAAAAAGGAATTCTGTCCTTAGAAAACTAGCCATATATCTTACGTACATCGTTCGTAATAAAATACATATATCATTATTTACCATAATATTTATCATTATCGATATTTTAAGGTAAATTTCGAGATTCCCCTCTCTTGTCAATATGCCACTAGTTTTGAGTGATTGTGAACTACAAATACACAATACGTAGCGAGTTGTCAATCTCACTGTATGATTATAATATTGCACATTCTGTATTTATATTATATTCTACTATGCACTACTTGTTTAAGATTTTATAAATGTAACATAAAAGTAGTCGTTGTGAAACCAATATCTGCTATGTGCTAAAAGTATAACTTTGAGATATTAAATAAAAACGTTCTCTTGTAAAATTTTATATAAAGCAGATTTTTGAAAACTAATTTAAATTAAAGATATATGTGTATACGTTATTTCTTTAGATTTTTAGGTATTCAAATGTAATAATTTGTCTAGTATTACCATATTAGAGTAATTTGTGCACATAGCAGATTATAAATTGTCAATTATTGGCACATAGTAGGTATTAGTAAAAAAACATGTCATATTTACATGAGTATTTCATTATTGCTGAATGAAAAAAAAACAGGCATTAATCAGACTTATACTTCAAACAATCATAAAATGGGTGGTAGTCATGGTCAATAAACGGTTTAAGTTCTTGTAACTGATTGTACTTAGTTCGAGTTATTTCCAATGGGCTGTCATACAATGTTGATGGTTCAGGATACTCTTGAGGAAGACGCCTTCGTTGAGGAAGTATTATATAATCATGTGGATGGCGAAGTTTGAAGCACGTTTCACCATTAGACCTATATAAAAATTCTCTGATATCATTCACAGTGGGATCACCCTTCTTTTTAGCAGGTCTGATAGACTGAAAATTGATGGGTAGATGCTCGTAATCTTTGAAAAAATCGTGATGAACCACTCTGATATCATACGGTTGCTTGGGTCGAGCCTGTCGCATTCTCGTTATATAATCTTGTGGTGCATAAATAGGGGGTTTGATATAATGTTGCACACAGTGCGTGCACACTATCTACCTCCATCATTGTGTGTCCCTTTTCTAGTATAATTTGTTCCACTTCTACTTTAAAAAATTAGGCAAAATCAGTCAATGCACTTGCCAAAACCTTATTTCTATTTTGATAGTTACACCCATCACTAATTATGGTAATGTGTTTATAAGAACTGCATGTAGTTTTAGGGTAATCAATGATACAGCTCGTAAATTCGTTGGAAGTAACTCGTCCATCTGCTTCGTGCCAAAAATAAATAGTAACATCCCCAGAATGAGAGTTGTAAATTGTAAAATTATGACACTGCAGTTTCTGTTTATAATACAGTGATCCTGTAAGTAAGTTTGGTGCTAAATTAACACTTTGCACGTCTACAGATATCACAATGTGATCGAGGTTCTCCTTCAAATGTGTATAGCTTTGTTCTTAGCGCTACGTGCTTCGTCTTTTTTCTGGACATGTGTCTCATACTCATCCTGCGAAACATTTTTTAACTGAAAACTGGAGCACACATCGCACTGATCCTTTCTCGGTTTGTGAATTGATATGTTCTCTTTGCTAAGAACACTTAAAAATATATTTCTTGACACTAGGTTTTTTATTTTGTTCAATGCACCACGTTTTGTAAACTGCATGCAAGTGTAAGTGTGATCTAAAGGTTGATTCAACGTAAATTCGCTTTGATGATGCTCGGCAATAGTGACTAGGTACTTTTGGAAGTAAATTCAACCATTCGTACACAGTTCCTGTGTATTTCTATTTGTGATGATACCACGACGACGTCCAATTAAAGTAGGGGTTTCATAATGATCTGTCCTACCTGCTATTGTAGGACTATATTTACCCCAGCGTAAGAATAAATCGCGTCCGATATCAAGTGCGTTTAAAAAAAACAATCTGCACACTTTTATTCTGGTATTTGGAGAATCAGACTTTGGCAAAAATATATCAAAACCAGTCTGTTTCCTGGAAGTAATACGATTATCACGTTTGCGTTGCTTACGTAAATTTCTCTTAGAGACTAACCCTTTTACGAAAGCTTTCTTTTCTCCCCATGACTTCATATTATAGCAAGAGCAATATATTCATTAATTGCTCTTTCTTCTTCCGAGATCAATCCGCACATGAAACTATTTGCAGATTTTTGTTTGATCGCAGTATGATTACAACGAATTTTCACATACCTGGCTTCTTTAGGTATATTTTGTTCTATTTTGCCATCTATTTTCTTATAGCCCATGTATGGTTTACCCAGTAAATGGCGACGTTTGGTTCTAAATTGATGAAAAAAAGGGACTTGAGAGCTCGTTGGCATATCGTCGCTCACAAACAATTCCGGTACTGGTAACTGATCGTTTGATGAACTGTTATCGTCTTCACTACTGTAAATAATGTAGCCTCTCTTCTTTGAGGTTGTAGGAAATGGTGAGCTACTGTCTCTTTCAGGGAATGGACTAACTGAAAAGTTCTCAACACATACACCCGAAGACGTGGATGGATGCTTGACTGCTCTCAATGTAATTCAAAACATTTTGATCCAGAGGTAATGATTCCCTTGGTAGTTCTTGGTGTAATACATCCTGATTCTCTTCTTCTAAACACTTAATTTCACTGGCTTTTAAAACTAAATCGACTATTTTCTTTCCTCTGTTCATTTTAGGGTTCAAAAATAAACTTATGCCCTATACTTTATAACTTGACAAAACGTACTTTACATGCTTATACAGTTAATCAACTGACCGCCTAAGAGTAATGAATTGAATCAATATACTCGTCAATAATCTATGTCAGATAAATAGATATCAAAGCATTGAAATTTGAAGGTAAATGTAAATAAATAATGAAGAATTATTATCACCATACATTGCAATATCGTTTTAGAACAAAGAGTTTTTGATATCCAACCTTTGTTATTATTACATTGTTTATAAAGACTATCTTAACACTATGATTGTATTACTATACAATTTTTGTCGTGCTTTGATTAACCACATAACAGATATTTTACTAACCATTACAGTCGATTTTGGTCAAATAAAATATGCTATGTGCACATTAGTTACATAGCAGTTTTTACTTGACTATATTCTGGCTGATGCACATAGCACATTTTTTTAGCGACCACAGTTCACCATATAATGCTTAGAGTCACATAGCAGTCTCTTCATACGAAAATTTGGTTAGTAAACTAGTCATAATAGTCAAAATGTCGGAATCTCCAAAAAGTGCACATAGCAGATATTGGTTTGACAACGACGTACTTCTGTATAGTATAGAAATGTACTCATAAAAGAGTTGCGATAATTATTCTAAAGAAATAAATATTACAGCAATGATCATCGAAGTGCTCAAGATAGTATATAGTACACTTAGGATGCTTACTTGTATATGTTGTTCGTATTACATTATTGTTTCTTGTGGCTATTTTTTGCGTTTTAGGGGAGAGTATGCAATAATTATTTCCAAATTAACTGTGTTAGGGTAACCGCCGGCTGTGCTAAATTAAATCGAATGACGGCCCTTGGATGGTCAACGATCGGACCGTTTACCCTACGTAACGACGCCATCAAAGTGTATGGCAAAAATGTGTTGCTAATGGTAGTTTTGATAGGCAATGTACATGTTTTGCAACGATTTAAAATCGTACCATCGTTAGGCTTTAATGGTTGTGAATCGCTTTAAAGCACCAAATGAACAGTAAAAATTCGAACAGTAAGATTTTTGATGTAGGCTTTATATCATGCTTCAAGATACAAGAAATATTATAATAAAATTGTTTCTTTATTTTCGCCAGCGTCTTGCAATTAGAATGTGTTTTTTGAACGGGGGATTTCATTTAAGACAAAATAAGAACTAATATTGTTTAGTTATCAACCAGTTAAACTAGTACCTACTAGTTTAACTGATTTTTGCTATGTAGGTACCTATTCCAAAACGCCGTTCGGTTACTAGATATGGAAAATATCAATTGCACACTTAACAATTCATGCTAGAGTACTCTGAAATTGAAAAAAAAACTTTTCATAAATGATTACAAAGACAATAATAATTATTTGTCTTGTTGTAGACATAAATTTGTGTGCTGAAACGATTTATTTATTTCATATCAAGAGAATAATACACTTTCGAACTTCTGAGATCAATCTACTCGAATACTTTTTACTATACTTATTTTCAATCTAAGAAATCAATTTTCGGAAAGTCGAATGATTAGTTTTTCATTAAAAATAAATTAAAGACATCAGCGTCTCCTAGGCAACAAGCTGTTAGAATTAACAAGAGTCGTGCCCGACCGCCGCCGCGCCGCCGACTACCAATTATTTTTTGTTTTGTTGCGTTGATCGCCTTATTTTTGATTTCCGAAATATGTATTTAGTGACAAAAATTTTTTTGGGAGTATATTAGGTAAGATATCGGAAAATTCAGTCTATAAAGAGTCTATACTATCAAATCAAAAACCATTCACCGAAACAGCAATCAACTTAATTCTAGAAACGGGTTTTTTTGATTATATGATTAAGTTATGTTCTTTGATTGTTATAAATAAACAAAGATTACATTACGTTTTCTAAAATCACTTCGAAACCTCGAGTTCTAATAATAATAAGTGGAGGTGGTAATTTGTTATTTATTAATTGTATAAAATCAGTTTGATTTTGACGCAATTCTATGCGGTGATCCATACTTTCATTCTACTTTAGTTTTCCAACATTCTTGTTATCACATCCTCAACATTCTTATGTCGTACAGATTAATTAGATAGGTCATACATTAAAATATATTATACGAGTATAATAACCATTTATAAAATCTGGTGCTATGACAGAATATTTTGAGTTCTTATATATGAGCGGCGAAATATTTCATTCAGAATTTATAACATTAAAGTAATTTACAGTGGCTGGTTTATTAATTTACTTTCAAAATATGGACAATATTATTATTTGAGCCTTTTTGGTTAATAAATTGTATTGATAAACAAACTTATATACAAGCTGTAGTATGGCTATTAAAGTATTTTTTTAAGGAATATTTAAGGTAACTACATTATACTGTTGATTAGTAAGAAGCGGTAACAAACGCATTTAGTGAAAACTTAGTTGATGAGTTCGTGTATTTTTAGCTATTTTCCGCCCAAAGTTACAAACTTGTTGATCGACATGTATTTAGCTTCTTAATCAAGCTTACTCTAGAATTTCCAGAGATAATTTTCAGTCAGTTTGTTGATATAGTTAGAAATTACTGACGCGTCTTTGGTTTTTGAGTAATGCAGATTTAAATTACTAACACATTTATGATTTTTGAACATAAACCATTAGGTTGTTCGCTGAAGGTAGAGTATGGTCTAAGATATCTCAGCAAAGCAAGAACGTACTAGACGTTCTTAGACACTGACAATGTATACTGCTCTTATTACCAAATACTCAGAAGTTGTAGCTACCTTAAAAGTAATTGTTTTTATGTACTTATTGAGTTCAAAATTTACATTACTTACAAACAGTCTTTCTCGTTCTCAAGTAATAATAATGTAAGGGCCATTATTCCTGTACACTGTTTATAATTGGGGAACGAGAGAGGATTGTATTTGGTATTTGTGCAAATAATTGTTAATTGTGTCAAATAAAACTTCTTATATCCATATATTATTTTTGTCTTAAAGCTAGTGTGCACATTAATTTCACGTAGTTTGTCAAAATGGTACTGATAAATTAATTTTAGTAATTCAAAGACGTTTGAAGCGATTATACTTATTTTTAAATTTTTTAGTGGTAGTTTATCAATAAAATGTGAATTTTTTTGAATTCTTAGTTTAATGAAATTGCATTTGGTACATAATAATCCCAAAAAACAATTGTTTTTTACTTTATAACTATTAAATTAATCACCCGAAAATGGAAATTTGACTTAAAGTTTGGACCACCACTTACTACTATATCTGGTACTATACTATATCTGGTTCTTCAATTATTTAGTATTACTATATCTGATTCTTCAATTATTTAGATTAGTCTACTAGAAAAAACGGCTCTCACAGAAAAACGGATATAGAGATGTTTCTATAAGTACTTATTCATTTTCTATTTCGAACAGAACATTAAAAAACCAAAAATAAACAAATATTTAAAAAAAATAATAGCATAAAATTAAAAGAACAAATACTTTTTCAACTTTTGAAATTCTTAATATTTTTTTAAATTGTTATATACTTTTACACTACATACTATTTCCCATTTTCGTTTGTCAAAGGTTAAAAGGTCATGTTTTATAAGAAGCGAAAATGAAAATATTTGTGACAATGTAAATGCCACAGTATCTAATATAATAGTATTATCTCGTCTCATTCTTTCTTGCTCGTAATAAGCGAATAGTCAAAACAGACGTACATTTTATTTTTTCCTCTATAAAAATATTGCGTCCTTAGCCCCTTGCCGCAACCAAGTAAAGTGTTGCCTGTTATTACTAGCGACAAAGACAACGGGGCAATAACTATAACAATAACATTCGTCTATGCCTCTGTTAAATGTCGGAAGCCAATTTCTGAATACGAAACCACACTTCTGTTGACCAACTTTTGTACAAATTTCATTCTAAATAAGCCCTTATTTTGTTGTCTTCAAGAACTTATAAAATTTTGTTATCAGCCTGTTTATAATTGTAGGAGAATATTAGGCGGCGGTATACAGTCGGAGATTTTGGAATTACAATATCCAGCAAGAAATTGTTATTTATTTTTGTAGTGTCTCTTTTTTAAAATATTCTATATATTTAACATTTCGTAATCACTTTTTGTATGGTTTTGTATACTTGTGTTATGGTTACATGTATCAATTTCTTTTAATAGACTTGGAGGTTTAAGTAGTATAAAAATAATTATGACTTTATTAAAGCTTTTTAATATTTGTTGCTGTAATTTATATTGTTTAGTACATTCAAAACTTCGTGCCATTTATCTATCGGAGTAGACATCACAGCGCAGCACAACATAATGGCATATTCACATCTGCTGCCAGTAAGTACCTACTCTTATATGTCTTGAAAATTGGAATGATATAGTAATAGGTCGATAGCCGGTCGTATATCTATACAAGTCTCATAAAATGTGACTTTCCTTTATAAGCAGTATTAACTATATTTTTAAGCAGTATTCTTTAAGTATTATGAATATTTTTCTTGCCTCCTCAGACCAGCATAGAAATTACCCTATAAAACATGCTAATATTGTTTTGGTAGAAATCAAGTAGGTACAGGAAAAAAGAGTCCTAAAATATTTTTCTTTCGTACCACTTACGTGTCTCGCAGTAATCTACGTTTTCATCCCTATGCCTGTGCGTGATGTGTGGTATTATACAGTATGTTTACTAAATATTGACCTTGCAATAATTCATCAAAAATGGATTTCTTTCCAAATCATCAATGGATAAAGTTAAAAGAACTAATATTTTTTATTCAAGGTGTAATCAATAGTACTTATATATTTTACTATGTACTTTATTAATATTTTGCTATGTACTGTATATTTTTAAAATAATGATATACTTCGGAGGAGATTACTAATTTCAATAATATTTTGTACTTAATTTTATTATTATATACATATTCCCAACGGTAGTCAGAGAGGACAGAGCGCCACGCGTCGCGGTCCTTACATACTTCTTTCTCTTCAAATCTTATCATTCTCCTCACACATTTTCGCCTAGGTATGCCAGTGCTTTTGACATTTCCGTCTGCTAACACTCTGGTTATTTGATCTTCATAAGTCAGCCATGGCCTTCCTTTGCTTGGGATTCTTTCTATGTGCCCGAACCATCCTTTCCCTTTCCTTTCTTCATTTTTACAATAACACTGTCGTGCAACCCTGTCATACTACGTATCTCTTCATTGGTTATCCTATCCGCAAGGGTGACACTGCATATATTTCTAAGAGATCGCATTTCTACTGCATTTATCATATTTTTACTCAATTTCAGGCGTATCCAGGCCTCACTACCGTACAATAAAGTTGCAACCAACAGCGTATTTGTATGGCCATTTTGGCTGAGTTAGATATATTCACACTGCCTACTAAAGCGGACCGAGCACCGTTCACTTAATAGTCAGCTGCTACCCGTCTCTCCACAACCATCTCGCATCTTTCATCCCTCGAAAACGCACTCCCCAGCTACATTTCATTCATTGTTCTAGACATTTTCCATATACCCAAATCTCACATTTCATTTGTACCGCTTCCCTTTCAAACATCGGAACTTTAGTTTTGTTCAAATTCATATTCAATCCTTTTACTACACATTCTTGTTTCATGCACGTGACTAGTCTCTGTAATTCTGCTTCTGATGGTGCTAAGCACAGCATCGTCAGCGTACAATAAGCAGTTTACCACAGTATCATCACATGTCATACCGCTGATACTACCTTTCAATGTCTGGAGGAAACTCTCCAAATACAGCACGAAGAGCCAGGCAAACATCACGCAGACCTGTCTGACGCCCGAACAGACTGCAAACCGGGGCGACATGTCACCATCTATCCTTACGCAGGCTCTGTGGCCCCGATATAATGATCTGACAGCCTGCAGTGAGGGGTCCTCTTCGCTATATTCAGGCAGAAAACTCCATAATTTCTTTGGCACTACTCTAACTCCCCCACGATAACGCGGAGTGAAATAATCTGATTCATTCAACCCCTACCGTTCCTAAAACTATCTTGTACCTCCCACAAATACCTGTAAGAAACACATTTTATTATTTGTTATTATTGATAAAGAAAATCGCGAGGCACATAACATATTGGAAATTGTTAGAAGATACTGTTATTGTTATAAGATAATACTGTAATTATACTGTAATTGTTATAAGATAGAAAAAGGCCTGAAAAAAGCCATCTTCGTATTTTATTTTAATAAACAAAATGCTTAAAGAAAGGAATGATTAATATTTTCATTGATATTTTATCCTAGTAATTCTCTTTTGTGATTCGTTATCTTGGTACAGCCCGCAGACATCCTGTAGATAACGCCTAATGCTGAGACAAAAAAATCTCCCTTTATTGCGAACAGTCAGATGTTTTTGAATAATTATCTTTACGTTACTAGTAGATGTGGGAAAAAGGATTGCGATAAAGTGAACATTTACTAATGTTATTAATATCATAGGAATATTACTATACGGATTTCTGACAATGATATGCATTATGCATGTTGTGTATATATCCATACATACGTACACATCCTCACGATGTATCTTTAACGGGGTAGTTAGAGAAGGCGGAGCGCTTTGTATCGCGGTCCGTACATATTTTCTTCGATTCCTCAAATCTCATTATTGTGGCACCTAAGTATTATTATCGTTATTTAAATAATATAAATGAAGATATAAAATTAGTTACCTGGTCTTAAAACTGGTGCATTTAACACATTGTATTAAGACAATCAAAAATTTTTAATTATTTATTATTATTATGAAAATACCAAGTACCTACTTACTTGAAAATTATTGCGAAAACAGGAATTATATATGTATATCCTCCTCACGCTATATCTGGATAGTCAGTATCAATCTATTTATCTGTGCTGTGAGAGCTGTGACGTACATCGCTGATTCACTACCCTGACATTGTATTTCTATATTACGAATAATTTTCGCAGTTTAGTTCCTGATTAATAAACCTGCCTTTTACTTAGGTTAACGTACTAGGTTGCTAAGAAATAGTCAAATTAGCTATTGTAGTAATAAATTATTTTTTCGAATTGAGGCGAATTCGTTACTAATATGATTTAAATATTTCTAGGTATTCTTCACTATTGTCTTAGGTCTCGATTGTGTGGTCAATGACACGGTATACGCATCAGCGCATCACGTTCCAAACTCGATTAACGATTCTCTGTTAGGGTTGCCATTATGTGTTAGTAACGTGAATAGATACATATCATTATATATATTCATTCATATATTTATTTAAAGTTTCTTCAATGGCATACTAAATTTCTTATTATTTTTGCAGGGTAAATTATATTACCCTCGGATATCGGAAACTGACCGCGAGGTGGGTCCCAAAACAACTGACAAACCAACACAAGTTGAATCGAGTGGAGTTCGGGCAAGAGTTTTTGAAGCGCTGCAAACCATCCCGCGCATTCCCCTGACCTAGCACCTTCAGATTATTGTCTCTTTACCTCCCTGAAGCTGCACATGGGTGGAAAAAGGTTTTTAACCGACGAGGAGGTAAAGGAGGAGGTGGAGAAGTGGACGAAGGAGTTGGCGGGAAACTACTTCGAGGAAGGCATCAAAAAATTGATACCCCGTTTCACCACCTGCATAGAGAGGAATGGCGACTATGTCGAAAAATAGTTTACATTATGTACTAAAGTATCATTTAATTTTTTTGTTTAAATAAAAATGTTTAAAACCTACAAAAATTCAGTACACTTACTTTCTGGATATGCCTCGTACATGAAAAAAATTGTATTAATGTAATTGTTACCTATTTTTCTCAAATTCTCAAATCGCTGGGCAATACAAATTACAACCTAAAATCAAACATATTTCATTTGAAAAAAGTGTAATGAGATAAAATACTATTCGCCATTTTTATTTTTACGGTCATAAACTCATAAACCGTACACGTATGAGAGAGTTAATATAAATATATGCTTCAATTGTTATGTGTATTATTAGATACGTACACATTCGTATTAGTATGTAATTATCGTAATTTAATTTGTATTGTTTCAATATTTCAGTTCTGACATTTCACAACCCTAACTTTCACAAATTGCATAGTAGTTACTAATGGGAAAAGCTTGCGAGTTGTGACCCGAGGCTAAGATTTTTTCGGCTAATGAATATACCTACGAGTCTAAGTCTAATTTTGATAATAATTATTTTACGGTACATTACAGTATGTTCGATAAGATATGCTAATGTTTTATTTCAGTGTTTAATCGCATGAGAACAATTTATTAATTCCATATCGCATGTCAATAGGTCAAGAGGATCTCTATCTTTTGATTTATTTTATTTTATATAACCAGCTATATCACATAATTTCACGTGGAATATTTCGTAAGTTTTATACGTACATACATACATATTCTCGCGCTATATCCCTAACGGAGTAATCAGATAGGACGGAGCGCCAAGTATCGCGGTACGTACATACATCTTTCACTTCCTGAATCCTCATCATTCTTCTTACACACTTTAGCCTAGGTTTGCAAGTGCTTTTGACATATCCGTCGACTAATACTCTGTCTATTTGATCTCAATAAGTCAGCCTTGGTCTTCCTTGGCTTCTGCTACAACTCACTTTCACTCAATAGATTTTCTTTGTCAATCTTTCGTCGTTCGTTCAATTCGTAATCTTTATAAAGAATATTTATTATATTTATTCAAAATTAGATGCTTCTAAGAACCTATTACGTGAAGCTTATAATATTTACACGAAAAACCGGCACTTCTCCGTTTAAAAAGTCCATTAAAGCTTTGTTTACAAGACTGCAGAATTTAAAACTCATTTTGGGCACGTACAACGTGAATGTAAACGTAGAGGTAAGAGGATCCCACCACTTCCCCGAGTGGATATTATTATTTCATAGCTCAGGATGGAGCATTAGCATAAAATACCTAGCGTACACCCCACTCTCTAAATTGAAGTGGGTTTATACTGCTTCTAAGATAACGGTCATACGATATAGTGTTTTACAAGCCCAGAGTGCGCAGAACTTACCTATATCTATGCACTTATAAATGATTGTGTTGTTTTTATTTATATTTTTTCTTTTTTACAATATGATATCACAGTACAAACCTAGTAGAATATCACTATTTAGCTTTGTATTAGGCCTGGATGATTACGTGTCTGTGGAGCCGTATCTCTTGGGGTACTAATGATCCAAATGCAGATGGGACAAGTATCTTTTAACCGGAGTTGTTTGCTCGCGGAATAAAATGGAACGTGCATACAATCTGTGTAAATGAAGAATGACATTAAATATCGTACGCATCCGCATCGAGCACAATAGTAGGCATAACTAACTCAGCGAAATTCCTTGCGCCAATTCAGTAGCACCCGCGCCCGCTGGCTTTTAGCATAGGCAGCGTATTATGCGCTGAAGTGTGTTATGCGCCAATATATTTAGAACAAGTAAGCTGACACATCCGGCACAGTAAAACGCAGTTGGCGCAATTGGACGGCATAGTGCAGTGTTCCAATGTCTACCATGTGGTCGAGAATTACAAATTTAATGAAGTACTTTATGATGAGTATATTAGTTATCTGTCCTTTGGCAGACAAGAAAATATGTAGGACTACGGAACTGGATGTACATCGTTCAGAGCGTAAGTACTGTATGATCGGAAGTTATAATAAGCACTTTATGGTCGGACCCACACATATATACCTATTACCTAACATTATATTAGTTTTCTGCGGGTCCACGGACATGGAACCATAGAGAGAAGCATATCCTTTACACGGAACCTCCATAGGGTCTGGGTCTGGGTCCACAGAACTCGATGTAAGTATACCTACGTCATGGGGAGTAAGAGTATCTTGTGGTCGGTATCGGGATTTGTAATAAAGTACTCTATGACCGGACAGATATAGGCTTGCGGACACGGTACCCGAATGTAGTTTCGAGGTGCTGGACGTACATCCAGGCCTGTAGATATCGTTTAAAATCTCAGGCCTACCCATCGCAACTTTGATTTGCCATGTGTAGGCACAAATATGTTTGTCGTTGGAAATGGTGCAGGGTGAGATTTTTATGTTTTACTCTGTTCACCCTGAATGGAAATGATGTAAAATTATCTGTGTAAATTACAATATTTAAAGTAAAAATAGGTTTTGCCTGTGTTTGGGTGTAATATTTTTGTTGGGTGAATACTCAACAGAAATATTCACCCAACAAAATTGGCTGAATATTTATAAAAAATTGTGGACGATATCCCTTTATGAAATATGACGCAATTTGGGTAATCCGCCATCTCTAACACTAGTAAACCACGACCAAACATTCTCTAAGTCTATATTAGATTCCTTACAACCGCCTGCAAGTTAGTTTCGGCATTAGATTAGTTATAGTCAAGCGGTGCCGGTCCCTGGGGCGGCCCTTGCTCGTGAGTGCATATCCTTGTTTGACATGAGACTCTGTAACTTACTCGAAGTTGGATACAATTGTAACTTTCTACTTGAAGAGTTCAAAAGGGTGTGTTGGTTGAGATTTTAACGATGATGTAGCGTAGTGCACAAACGTACTGGATTTCTTTTTAACGAATGTTCCTAAAACTATGGCGATAATTGGTAGTTCTTACATACACACATATGTATGTATGTAAGAATATATCACGCTGTATTCCTAACGGGAAAGTGAGATAGGTTGAAGTGCCAAATATCGCGGTCGTCTTATACTTCTTTTACCTACTCTAATCTCACCATTCTTCTCATACGCTTTCGCCAAGGTTTTCGAGTGTTTTAATGGTATCTTTTTTTAATAAGCGATTATGTCACGGTTATGTACCGTTTTAATGATTTGAACAGTCTATTCATCTTCCAAATGTGTATGTATATATAATATGCATACTATACAAAACTCTTTGTCTGTCCTACTTGTGATAACGTCACTGAAATACATATTACATGCATATAGTAGCGTTGTCACAAGTAGGAGAGGCACGGTTTAATTAATTCGCATATTAATTGTATTATGTATTAATAATAATTTGCTTCTCACTATAATATTACCTCAATTGTGCACGTGCCCGCAGCCAAAGCCTCAGGCACGGTAAGCAGTAATTATTCAGGAGGCATTCAGACGCATCTGCGTACTCCCACTGCTAGAGAATATTTTTTATTGTCTTAAAATATTATGCAGATAAAGAGTGTCGTGTACTGAACTTTAGTATTTCTTATTGTATTTAAATATTTATTTGATTGTTATAAATATTGTTTGTTATAAGTATACGCGGATATGGACACGGATACGGATATTATTAGTTACGTAAACCTTCTTATATGATTTGTATAACTTTGTTCTTGAAAAATTTGTAAATTTAAAATTTTCTACTAGAGAGATTTCATATCGTTTTTACGTACTACGTTCTGTGTACTGCGACTGTACTACGGGCTCTTCCATTAAACGTACGCATACATGTCTGATATGACATAATTATACATATGAGATATATTATATATTATAAGACTTGTTCATTACCTAGTAATGAAATAATTAAACTGAACTATTGCTTTTATGGTGCGCAATATTTCCATATTTGTGTACATTCGTGAATTATGTTTCAAGTTGTTAATTTAATTTGACAGATTTTAAATAACGTATATTTAAAGATAAAAACAAAGTTTTGTGTACGTCGCCCTTTATGATATGGCACTGTGTAAAAATTGTCGACACCGTCGGTGCTTGGTACACCCGAGGGGATTTAATTAGACAGCGTTACCGCCATTTAATGTGGCGTGAAGATAAAGATATAAGGGAGATTTGTAATGATGCATGGCTGCTAATGTGGGTTCATTTGTTACTAATGAATTTTTTCTTTTGCTTGTCTAAGGTTTAAAAATCTCGTTTATACAAATATTTATATATTAAGGTTCGTGTTACGAATCTCTGTTAAACATGCTCATGTTTACAGTACATTCAAAACAAAACATACGATATTTAACACGTACATGTTTAAGTACTTGCACGCTGTATTCCGAACGGTGTAGGTAGGAGGACAAGCACCAGGGTCCTTACAAGTAACATAAATATATACATATACATTACTCACATATACATTTTTGTCAGATACAGATCAAGACTCAAAAATATTGCGTATTAAACTTTTTATCGGAGAAAATGTCTTGACAATTCTAATCAAATAAAGAACAGATAGAATAAAAATGTTAATATAAGATACTAGAAGTAAAATTTCTTTTGGAAGGTGTAGTGTACTGGAGCGAAAGGGAAAGAAGTACTTTGTCCTCCCCCACGCATGAGTGACAGCGCCACAACGGCGGCTGTCTAGATAAGGGAAATAATTACCTACAAGCTGTCTCTTTGGTTGCAAACGGCCGCAGGTAACGGACGTGTAACGGTGCTTCCAGACCGTACTATACAGTACAGAAGGGAAAAACATTAGATCTTGGTACACCGGACTTTAGTTTATCGAACAATTAGGCGTTTTCTAAGTATGAACCTATTGGTGATTTACTCATATTAAAAATTTGTACATAGATCGTAAATTACACTAAAGCGTCACCTAAGTTCATTTAATTTATACTTCGCAAAATATTCCAGTTAATGGCCTGATAGTTGCACATTCAGTCTCATAGTTAGGTGCGAGGTCGAGGCCTCGGTTAAAAAATTGATGATTGGTTGACTAGTCAGGACAATGTTCTATTAGCCATAAGCTATACACATCAAAAAAGTCTAAGCAACATGCATCATTTACAGAAAATGAATGTTTTATTAATTGATACTTTATTTTTTTCGTAGAAATGTAGATTGATACACAATCTTTTTTGTTCTCGGAAACATATATACTGGCTGATTTTAAAAATGGAACCTATTCGGTTGTGTTTTGTTTTCATTAAAACAAAAGCTAATTATTTTTTCCCGATTTCATGTGTTTTCGTTGCTTGATAAATTTGGTATTTATCGCACTTTTATTATTTTGTGTTATTGATTTTACATTATACAGTTTTTGAAAAAATTGAGTGATGAGTCATTTTTTATGTTATGAAGAGACGCCATTTGACTGCTGATGATATGCAGAGAGCTGTAGGAATGCTACAAGCGGGAAGAAATCAGTCCCAGGTGTCTCGGCATTTTGGTGTCAATAGGAGCGTGATTTGTCGTCTTTGGCAGCGTTACGTTAATACAGGGGATCCTGCTGAGCGGCACCCAGGACGTGGAAGGAGTACAACTGCTCAACAGGACAGATTTATACAACTGACTGCAAGACGTCAGCCGATGTTAACCACCCGGGAGATAGGTTTAAAGCTACAATTCTCAAGCGGTGTTGTTGTTAGCCACCAAACCGTGAGAAATAGGCTACATGAATACGACCTACGAGCACGACGCCCGATTAGGTGACCACTTATACGCCATGGGAATCGCGCCCGTCGAAACGAATGGAGTAGGGAACACTTGACATGGACCTAGGAGCAATGGGATAAAATTTTATTTTTTGATGAGTCCCGGTTTGGATTTAGGCCTGATATGACAAGGGTAAGAGTGTATCGTCATCCCGGAAATGCTGAAAGGTTGAGATTCGAAGTGCACCCTTACAATGAGTCCACAGTGATGGTATGGGCGGGTATTATGAAGAACAGACGAACTGAGATCGTTTTTATAGATGGCAATATGAACGCTGAAAGTTACGTTGAAGATGTCCTCGGGCCTTATGTTAACCCATTTGCACAAAGTCTTGGCTCAGATTTCACGCTGATGCATAACAATGCGCGTTCGCACACAGCTCGGTGGACCAGAGAGTACTCTGTAAGGGAAAACATCAACGGCAACTCGGCCGAAACGTCACGTCAAAAATAAAAGGTAATCGTGTTAATTTCCCGTGCTTTTAGACGCTTTTCATTATTTTTACAACTACAAGAGTAGCAGTTTCTACATAACATACCCATGTTATAAGATAAAGAAATAATCTATGTAGCCAAATGGAAATAGTTTTTGGATGTTTTTTGTGGTTGCATCTGAAACGGGTTATTATACCATCTAAAAATATTTTTTAACGCTTTGCAAAACGATGCGATCAGATGCGGTTAGTTCACTATAGATGTAACATAATTCTGCCACGTGCAGAAACAGTTTATTTTCTAACCGAGGTCCTGATATCACATAAATATTATAATTAAATGAAAAAATATAAATATTTTACATTAAAGTCTGATCTCAATAAAGTGACTAGATTTGAAGCAATATTAATGGCGTTGTTTCAAACTATGTCAAATATTATACATTTGGTTATAAATAAGGAATCAGAACTTTTCTGTGAAGGCTTCTTAAACAAAGTTACTCTTTACTGTCGTTATTATTAATAGAAAACGTAAAAGAGTAGCTACATGAGATTCGGAGACGAAAATTAATCAAATGATTTATCATCAAATGACGTAATATGACGTATTTAGAAAATAATTTAACAAATAACTAATAACTCTTCCTAAGAACCCAGGGTTTGTACGCTGCGATGGTAATATTTGTATTAATTTAACTGTTAGATAGGTAGTTTATCCTCATCGAGAATGTTCGAGAGCTCGTGACCGCATTAAAACTACTGCACGCAATTTTGGCATATATAAATAGTTTCTATAGAATATTTTACATTAATATTTGTATTCATATAGTGAAAAAACAAAGTTAAGTGATTTATTTGTTAAACAGCACATAGCCACAATACGCAAATTAAAAATGAACAGCTCTATTATGGTATTATGTTGTCGTACAGTTTTGTAGAAAGAGCAACATTGTGGACGCGACAACTCAGAGCATGTAGTAGATAAATAAAAAGAAAACAAAAATTTTTTCTTAATGTTTATTTTTCAAAATAAGGGTGCTTAGTCGAATTTATTTTTCTGAACATAACTGTTACTAAATCGAATTGTGTTATAGACATGAATGAATACAGGCAAGTACACTACGACTGTATATAAGTTTTTGATATAAAAAAAGAAAATTTTTGCAATGAGAAAGAGCGATTTTGTTCGTGTTCTTTATTAAACATTAATGTGATCGCCACGAAGCGTTCAAAGGCGATTTTTATACGAAAGGCAGAGGTTGCGGGACTTCTAATTCAATTTACAGCGTCTACCCTCTAGTGGGGCGTTTCAGAGCGATAATGCAATTTGATTGAGCTACTTATTGGTCCTTTACCTTTTCATTACTACGACTACATTTCAATCGAATAGAATTTCTTTTTACTTACTCAAAGGGCGAAAAGAGTTTAGTAATCGCATTTGAAAATTTTGAATTCTTTTCAAGTGTGAAAGTACTTCAACACAATAAAGCGTCTTTAACGTTAACAATAGAAACTTTTTACTTTACCCCTTGACACCTGGAAATAGCGGGAGATGAATACATGAATCATTTTGTTGCGAAAGTTATTTTCACTTTTGATGGAGCACCCTACAGTGCGAGCCAGCCCTTTCATTTTCGGTCCGATTAAAAAACTTTTTCCTTTTACGTCGAGGTTTATTTCATAATATTATTTTTCTTTCAAATATATGAAAACACATTTTGTTTCATATAGGCACTTGTTTTGTTTTATTTGACGGTTTGGAAGATATTGGACTTGGAAAATATTTGGACGTCAAAATTTTTTAAAGGTGATTCTATGTTATAGTAAAATGTACTAAACCTTCTCTGATATTGCTTTTAGGATTGCGTAGTTAAAGGAAAAAACGGGACTCTTGTATATCATACGTATTATATTTTATACTTATATCTTTTTTGACGACCTCGATGGCGCAGTGGTTTAGGGTTGCATCCAAGCGTGGAAGGTTCCGGGTTCGGTTACCGGTAGGGTCTATTTAGGAAACGAACTTTTCTAGATTGTTTCGGGACTGAGTGTACTGGGAACGCCTCTAGTAGTCGTCGTCTGGTTCTCATATCACAGGGAAGACCCTAGTTTGAGACCAAAAAGATGATTGTATTGCCTGGAGTGTTTATTATTATTATTTATCTGTCTGTCAGTCGATTTTTTCAGAAAATATGTAATGTACCTACATGATATAAACTTGTTTGGTACACTATGACTCTATGATACATCTTAACTTAAAATGACATATTTCGCAACAGTTATTACTGAAGTAGGAGAATTAAAGAGAAGGTAAATTAAGTACTTGAACTGTATTTGATAATTTTCCCCCACTTATCCGCGAATAAAATAAGGATCTAAAAAGTTCATGGAATATTAATCTTTATTTACTTAAAGTTTAAAGGAAAATATAACGAGTGTTAGGTATCATAGATCTTCGGTAATTTATTTAACAAAACCATTTTATAAATAAATACGAAAGGAACGTACTTAGCATTTGAACTCACTCTTTATCATTTTCACCATTTTAGCATTAGTACATAGACAAGTGCAATGTTATGAATAATAATATGTAATATTGATACGCTATTGTATATTCACTATGTATATGTCATTTCCTAATAAGCACGTCTACCGCAACTACTTTATGGGAGAGTTATGAAGGATCACATCTCATTTCGATGCCGTATGATTTATGCACTCAATTAAATAGCCTCCTGCGGTGTCGAGACTCCGCAGCCTCGCTTCTAGGAGACATCTTGAGGATAACAATGAATTATCAGTGGAATATATTACAGACATACAGGTATTAAATATACAAATATGAATCGTGTGAAGTGCTATTTCTTGCTGGTTTTCTTAATAACACAGTTAATTTATAAAAATTAATAATAAAAATTGTGTCTAAATGGCATATTATTATTATCAAAAATAAGAACTTAAAAATTACCAATGTCGAAAATAACATACTGACAAGAAGTTTTAATTGTAGTCTCCAACGCTTTTATTAATATATTAATCTAGGCTTCGAGATGGCAGATAATAGTGAAATATAGTTAGATTTGAATATAATTATAGTTAGAGCAATAATGTATCCACCCGTGCAATGCCGGGGCAAAGAATATGTAGAAAAGAAGGCCGACTTCCGCTTCATGCGTACCAACTCTCAGCCGGATTCGTAGGGTTGTTTGGTAGGGTGCGAGATGCCGAGAGGATCTCGTTTACTTATACATTTAATACATAATAATAAAAAACAATGCATACAAGTTTTTCATGTTTGGTAAATTTAATTTCTTGTAGTTACATTGAGGAATGATAATTCTGGATTCGATTAAGTAAAATTATTTAGGCATTTAAGGACATTATAATACGTTAGTTTAAGTGATTTAAGCATTTTTGTATTTGTGACGATGTGAAGAACAAATTAAAGACAAAGGAAAGCGGTCGCATGTTGCGTCGCGTGTTTTTTTTTATTTGAGAGGGGGCAAACGAGCAAGCGAGCACTTTCCATCAGGTAACAACCTGATGGAAAGTGATCGCCGCCCATGGACACCCGCAACGTCTAGGGAATCACGGGTGAATTGCCGGCCTTTAAGGACTGGCGGTACAATAATTACCCATATTCGCCCAGAATATTGCCGTCGTGTGCGTACACGACGCGTGCGTCACATAACCGCATACGCTGGCTATGAAGACGTCCTATTGTTATGTTTATACTGTGGCCGGGGCGAGTCATGTGTAAAATGCGATACAATGAGTAAAAATATTGGTTAACGTCCTTTCAGGCTTTGCATCACTAAGATAGAATAATATAAAATTAACACTAAATTCTTAACAGAAACTTGTTTTTTTACTAAAAATAGAAAAAATTAAAATGAGCAATGAGATGGGTAAAGTGATACACAAACATAGCAATTATTGATTTGTAACTACGGTTTGTCTGTATGCAATCAAGGCTTACGCATTTGCGATTGTGACGTTGTATTTGTTTGGATCTAAATGCATAGTGGGTATCTACCTTAAACAACAAAGTTTTGTGGTCACGTGTATTAACATAAAATACTGTGGAGTATCATTCGTGTTTTTTTTTTACTTCCGCCTGAAATTTCATAACATTATATATAATGTTTTTATGTGATAAATTCCCAAAATCTATAGCTATTTTCCGCTAAAACTCCAAAAACCACCAATCGACACGTGTTGCGCCCCTGAACGGAGCATCCTCAGGATATACCAGAGGATATATCAGGATATACCGAGTCCTATCTCTGGTATATCCTGAGGATACTCCGTTGAGGGGCGCAACACGTGTCGATTGGTGGTTTTTGGAGTTTTAGCGGAAAATAGCTATAGATTTTGGGAATTTATCACATGAAATGGATTTCCGCAAAGTAACACCTGAGTCTATAAAATATATTATTTTTATTCATTTAACTTGTAAGTGTGATTTATATAAAATACACAACGTGGATTTTAAACGCCGTTGAATAATATTGTAACATATTATGTAACATTAATGTTAGTCTGTCACATATATACTAGAATACCATATACGACTCGATTCGTTAAGCTCAAAATGGTTTATGTTCTCGTTACATTGCTGGAAAGGTTTAGAAAGTAGTTTGAGCATTTTTTAATGTATACAAATGTTAACTTGTGTGAATTATGTGTTTTAACAGCTTTTTCTATTACGATTTTTTACATTTCTGAATAAATTAAATAGGTACACATACCTATTCTTTGAAAGGGAGAAAATTACACCACTTGGGTGTTACAAACGATTTTGTTATTGAAGGTTATCTCTGCTGAGTAGGCATAGTTGATATTACTTGGCTCGGTTTCAGCCCCTCGCGGTTCTTTCAGTCTAAATGCAACTAAAGGCTCGTAAATATTAAATAACAGCTTAACACAAGTGTTCTGGTTGAATTATGTCTCAATATAGCGATCCTTGGCACCTGAACGTGCTGCAGCCTTCTTTTATAGCTATAATATTGATTCATTGTTAATATTACCTGATCACGCGACGAAGTAGATAATTGTATATTTTGAGTACATGGAGCCATGTAGGCTCTTGCGCATTTAAATGTATTAAAAATTAAAAATTATTTATTGGTATGTCAAAGATTTTATCACAGAATCCATCAAGAATAAAGAAAGATTTATCCAAAAAATTTGTCTTAATACGTAATTTTCTATTGTACTATTATACACTATTTCATTAGTAAAATATAAGACCAAGTTTATTTGCTTTTGTACTAGGAAAAGTCTTAGTTTGCAATTTGTGTTTGTTTAATAGAACAGTTCTACACGTAGCGTATTTGTAGTAGTGTTTGCATTTTATTTACATACATAAATATCTGTGAATCTCTACGATTTTGTAATAGGAAATAAGATCTTATCGTTTATAATATGGCTTTATATGTACTTACTGTAATTTTATAATAATATCGTTTCCAGCAAGTTATTACTTAAACAGAGGAAATAGTTCAAGTTTTTAGAGTGAAAGCGAAATCTATTTAACATTCTCCTTACAGGATTGTATTATATAATCTTAAGTATACATATAGCGACGTTATTTCAGTATTCTCTTGTTGCTAATTAATTAAAACAACAAAGTTTCAAGTAATTTCTCTGAAAACAGTCTCGTTTGTAATTAAGTTTAACAAATTCTAACTTCGTACATATGTACATACAGTATTTCCATTGATAAAACTACACAAAGCAATCGCTTTCTTAATATTTAAAAAAAAACATATATTATTTAAAATAGAGATGTAAAAAAAGTAAATTTTAATGGATATGAATACTAGAAATGAGTATAATTATATGAGTATGAGTATGTAATATATAGAAAGTAATTTTAAACAGATTAATTTTAGTTCAATTTAAAGTTGTTTTTTTTCAAAAGTAATAAACTGCGTTGTTTGAAAGACTAGAACTCATTTTCATAAAACGTGTAGGTATATTATTATGCTATCTTCATTGTAAGGGTGCAGAGCAATTAAAATGTAAAAGTATAAGTGAAAAAATATTCAAGAAAAGCGTAATATAAGACATATCTCCATTACGCTGAATACGAAGATTACTGTCAACCTTAAAATGGAAAAAGGGTTGAAATTACACGATATTTTCAATACTTTTTGCTACACATTTCTACAAATATAAACTGACTTGCCTCGTTTAACATTAAAATAATAAATAGCAAGTGGCATTTGGAAAAATATTTAGATTTAGGATATTATAATTTTTATCTACTCTGATTTTATACATACTCCTACAATATGACTGTAGTGATTTTTTCTATGTAATCCACGTGGACTAAGTCTCAGACAACAGGTAGTTTAAAAATAAAAATATAATTTGTGTTTAAGATTTCATTTTTTTTAATAACTTTTAGTTCGACTTATGCAGTTTTAATCATTGTATTGTATTTTTATTCTTAATATTATAATTCGCGTGCAGCGACGGCAGGAGACCGAAGGGTTTGACGCTCATTCCTTATAAACTTGGAAGATCGCTGGTGTGGAACGCCACTTGTGTCGATACTCTTGCTGATTCCAATGGTACAGGCAACTTTCAAGTCAGCAGGGCCGCGGCCAGCATTGCCGAGAACTTGAAGCGGCGTAAGTGTAAGACTCTTCCGAGAGTTTCATATTTACACCCTTTGCAGTCGAAACTGGGGCCCCGAAGCCCATCGACTGGTTTCTGATATTTGTAAGAGACTGGTCGAGTCTTCGGGAGACCGCCAGGCTGGCAGCTTCTTCCGCCAACGAATCAGTTTGGCTATTCAACGAGGTAATACCTATCTGCTGGACACTTAAGCATTTATAGCTTTCTAAGCGGCAACTTTGAGATAGTCTATTATTTAGGATAAGGTGTAATTTTAAAGTTTGTATATACTAACGTATGCATGTACTTTTTTGTTATTAATTCTTGAACTAATTTAAAGCCTGGTAATATTTTAATTTCTCCAAGAGAAGAAGATACTAAATGTTAATTGTTTTGACGACATCAAAAGAAAATCCAACCTATCTCGTAATGATCAAATTTTGTAAGGTATATGCCCTTTCTCATGCTCAAAATTATTCTTTACTAGATGACCCGGTGAACTTCGTACCACCTAAAATTGATTTGATTGTAACTCTTCCTAAGTGATTTACAGTTATGCAGTATGTACAATACAGCTGTCAATCGATAGCTCCGCCACGAACCCTATCTATTGAAAGTAATCTGAAGTGGCAAAGTAACAATTTCGATTTTTTCGATTTTTTGACTGTTTCTTGGTAGTTCTCTTAATTTTCTTTTTTCCTAAACCATCAAGGTATTGAGGCGAACAAAACAAATACTCAAATCGGGCGAGCCATATTCGAGTTTTTTATTTTATATGTATAGATTATTTTTTGTTTTTTTTTTATGTAGACAGACAAAACGAAATTGGCTGACAAATATCAAATTCTCTGTAGTCCCTGAAATGGACTTCGGTTTACGATTTATGTGCGGACAGTATTTACGACTCATTGCACAAAAGTTTCGGACAGCGATTAAGATTTACAATGGGAGTTGGCCCTAAATAACTTAAATAGTTGGAGTACGTACCATTGATTTAGTATCAGCGTTTCTATAGAAACAACCCCCTCCCGCCTCCATCCTCCATAGTATTTATGTAGTGATAATATTACTTACAAAATTTTGTTCAACCAATTAAATGATCTTTTTTATTTCGGAGATGTATGAACTCATAAAATTTTACTTTTGTTTTATTCTTATTCTAGTTAGAAACAAAACCCAACATTTTTTAATGCATCTTTCTTGTCGTTAACTACCTTTTTACGTTATTTGTAACATTATTGCAACTTCCCGCCTAAGGGTTAAAAGGGATGTGTGATACCTAATGAGAGTCGCCAACATTTCGTGTGATAATTGAAACAACCCTAAACGAGGGAATATTTGCATAAATTTCACTTTGCTAATACAGTAATACTTGTAACATAGTGATAATCTTAATATGAGGCGTGAATATCTTAGTTGAAGACAATGACAATGTGATACTGCAATTTTTCTAAAATTATGTGTTACATGCGTGAATATGTCGTGTGAAATGGTATAAGTTTTGGGTTTTCTGAGTTTTAACAAATGTACGTAACTAATTGTGTCTTTTCTTTGTACTTACTAGTTAATCATTTATGTGTATTCTTTATTATGGCACTTATATAAAAGCAAAGAACAAGATAAGTAAAACAGCGATAAGTAAAAGAAAGTACTGTGAAAACTTTTTAACATTTGTAGGTTTCTCTAAACTGTGAATGTATAATTATAATAATGTATAACCTAAAACTTGTCAAACAAAAAATAAGGTAGGCGATTACTCTTGACATGACAATTCCCATATTCCCAACTGGTACATTCTATAAATAGTATTAAAATAATTTATAAGCTTGAATATATCTTTAAAAAGAGATTTTAAATTTATTGTCAGAAATGATGGATTTTTAAACTTCAGTAATGTGGACAAAGTGGAGATAAGCGAAAGGGAGATGTGTCACAGAGCACAAACTTGCAGTGACATTGCCCAGCACTAAGAGTGACAGAGACGGAACTTATCCCCACTCTGTGCCCACTATTGACTTTCAAAGGAAATATCTATTATAAATTATAATTCTTCATAGAGTTTTGAATAGTTTTGTAATTTTGTTCATGATTATTGCACTTATCTTCTACTTAGGTCATTAAGAAATAATCAACTAGTGTGTAAAGGAATTAAACCGGTTAAGTGCTAGTTGTACTTGGGCAGTTAGTGTTTCTTACTGTTAGTTGTTACTTGTTACCAAACCAACCGCTAAACAAAGTTTGTTGAAATTTCTCTACATAATTAAACGTATCTACTGCCGACCACAAAACAAAATATATCGTGTTTTTCTTTTTATGTATAAAATGTATCTAATATAATAAAATTCAAATTGAAAAATAGAGTAATTTTTTAAAGTCTTAGAAAAATAGCAACTCAAAGTAACGGGCTACACATTTTCAAATTGCGATTTGAAGAGCTTTCATTTGAAATCCCGCACGATTACACCCCAAAAAAAAATTTGTTTTTTAACTTCCTATCGAAATCTACAAAACTAACTTCAAAAGAACCATTTTTAAAGTTAATGTCAGTCTTTGGGTCACCATTTACTGTAACTATTTTTTTCAGCTGTTTAAGTCAAACAGTCTAAAACGACTATGAAAAAGAGACAGTGACAGACAGACGGACATCAAGATTATGCCATAAGTATTGATTTTTTTAATTTTGAGAAAGGATACCAAAAGTAAGCATTTAAGTTCAAAAGTAAAAGGCAACATACAGTTGTTTTAAATTAAATTAAATTTTCCTTTGTTATACAGTTTTTAAACTTTTTTATTTATTTATTTACAAGAAAACTTGCGACTCACAATCAAATAGTACAGAAATAAGAGTTGACATGTGTCAACTCTATTTCTGTACTTACTTCTTATTTCTGTGTTACTTATAATATTATAAGTAACGAATTTGTAACGAAAGAGTCGACGTAAATTTTTCACGAATAGAAACAGAATGTACACACATTATTATTAAAGTTCATCGTTCACTGTCGTTGTTTCTGAAGTACAATGGAGTACGGATTAATTTCCCATACAGACACGCACTCAGTACTTGTGATTATACCTCTATATAATACAATGAATAGATTTTCAATTACACACGTCCCAGTACGAGAAAGGGGCGGTACATTGAATACGACTCTGACTCAGCCAAATGAGTACGTGTTAGAAAGAAGGAATGAATAGGAACATGAGAGTAGATACGATTGGATTAAAATTTGTAATTTTTTCTCTAAGGTATACCTATGTATTGTAGTACATTAGCACAAAATGATGAAAATGGGAAAACAAAGCGATTTTCTTCAGGGTTATAAATTGCGATATAAGGAATAACGGAATCCTTATAAGACGATTAATGCGCTCATACATTTGTACGTTTGTCTGTCACAGTCAATTTTCTCAGAAAATGTGTAATTAAGGTACTATGTTCCACGCATGTTGCACAAGTTAACATTTTAAAGAGACAGGGAAAAAATTGACTAGGAGCAATTTGTACTTAAACTCGACTTGACTATTCTTTTGTCCAATACTATTGCTTGACTATTTCTATGTCCGATATATCCCTTATAATGTCCGATACTACCGGGCCTATAATTGAAGAAAATCAGCGAATTTTAAATCCACATAGTTGGCTATGTGAATATCTAATGTGTACAAAAAAATTATATTGAAAGTCCTATGACTTACAGTTCTCCGGAGATTAAAGTTTATCGTTTTATAAAAATCGTGTCTGCGTGCAACGAATTTACGCCATCGATACTAGATAGCGAACACGTCAAAGTTTTGTATGACAAATTGACAATTAATAGTTGGCCATAATTACCGCTAGGGGCGCTGCTCGTCTCTTTAAATCTTTCAATCGATGCTGCTAATGCATGGTAGAACTTCTGAATCCTCTGTGCAAGAGTCGAACTGACACTTGACCAATTTTTATCGTATATTAGATTTTATAGCTTGTCATCACATTTTATAGTTTTTATTTATGCAAGTACAATTTTTGTAACTGTAATTCACCTTAAATTCATAACAATCAAATTCATAATAAACTATATTATTTATGTACACGTTACGGAATTAATGGATGAAGAGCTCCCAATCCGTACATAGTACAACACTGAAACTTACGGGGCGCGCAACCTAGAGTTTATGGTTTATTCATGCATTCGTAAGATAGGGTTGTCACTTCCAAACAGTGATGCTCATAATAAGTTTGCAATCAAGTTTCTTCATTTTTTCAATTTCACAATAAATAAACATAATTCTAACTTCGTTTCCAACGTAGGTATTTTGTCCACTTAAAAAGATGGTGTATCATAAAAAGATTTATTACCAAGTAATATCTTGGCATTGGCTAGTAAGCTCGATTCCGCGATATATGCCATTAGACGCATTAGGCAATTGACGGATGTGTATACGGCTAGGTTGGTGTACTTTGCATATTTTCATAGCCTAATGTCTTATAGCCTTTTTCTGTGGGGATCAGCGGCGCATATTAGTTACATTTTTATTTTATAAAAAAGAGCGATACGTGCCATCTACAATATGAATGCACGAGAATCACTAAGAGATCGTTTTATAGACGTTTATGTACTCACATTGCCGTCCTTATACATCTTTGAAATTATTACGTATACCAGAAAAAAATATAGATCTGTTTATAAAAAACGTGATATTGATGGTATGGAAACTCGAGGTTGTGATAAATTGGTTTATCCAAAATTTAAATTACACAAGTCAAATGTTTCATTTTTGGGTAACTGCATTCGTTTTTATAATAAAATTCCTAAAGAAGTCACTCAATTAACAGAAAATAGATTTAGATTAGTTATAAAACATGCATTGATTAGACAATCCATACTATCCATATGCATACTCCATACTAATATTATAAATGCGAGTCTCTGTCTGTCTGTTCGGTTTTCACGGCTAAACCGCAGGACAGATTTTAATAAAATTTGGCATGAAGATAGTTTGACACCAGGGGGTGAACATGAACTACTTTATTTTTCAAAAATCTACCCCTAAAGGGGCGAAAAGGGGGATGAAACTTTGTATGGGAAATTTTTAACCGCTGAACCGATTAAGATGTAATTTGGTACATAGATAAAACCTTTTCTATTAAAAAACATAGATTTCTTTTTTTTCCAAAAATCTACCCCTATAGGGGTGAAAAGGGGGATGAAACTTTGTATGGGAAATTTTTAACCGCTAAACCGACTAAGATGTAATTTGATACAGAGATACAATTTTTCTATTAAAAAAACATAGTTTTCTTTTTTATCAAAAATCTACCCCTAAAGGGGTGAAAATGCAGATGAAACTTTATAGGGGAACTTGATAATGCTATACCCTAACAATATGGGTATCAAATGAAATGGAATAAGTAAGTGAAGGTTTCTGTATACGTGACGTCATCATAAATCCAATATGGCGGATGTTCCATAATAAGAAATAACTTTTTTGTTCAATACCAACAATGTGGATATCAAATGCAATGAAATACGCTGGGGAAGGTTTCTGGATATGTGACGTCATCATAAATCCAATATGGCGGACGTTCCATAGCAGAAAATAACTTTTTTGTTCAATACCAACAATGTGGATATCAAATGCAATGAAATACGCAGGGGAAGGTTTCTGGATATGTGACGTCATCATAAATCCAATATGGCGGACGTTCCATAGCAGAAAATAACTTTTTCATTCAACACCAACAATATGAGTATCAAATGAAATGGAATACGCAGGGGAAGGTTTCTGGATATGTGACGTCATCATAAATCCAATATGGCGGATGTTCCATAATAAGAAATAACTTTTTGTTCAATACCAACAATATGGGTATCAAATGAAATGAAATACGCAGGGGAAGGTTTCTGGATATGTGACGTCGTCATAAATTCAATATAGCGAATGTTCCATAATAAGAAATAACTTTTTTGTTCAATACCAACAATATGGGTGTTAAATGAAAAGAAATACGCAGGGGAAGGTTTCTGGATATGTGTCGTCAACATAAATCCAATATGGCGGATGTTCCATAGCAGGAAATAACTTTTTCGTTCAACACCAACAATATGGGTATCAAATGAAATGGAATACGCAAGGGAAGGTTTCTGGACATGTGACGTTATCATAAATCCAATATGGCGGATGTTCCATAAGAGGGAATAAGTTTTTTGTTCGACATCCACAATATGGGTATCAAATGAATAGGAATACGTAGGGGAAGGTTTCTGGACATGTGATGACATCATAAATCCAATATGGCGGATCTTCCATAATAGGAAATAACTTTTTCGTTCAAAACCAACAATATGGGTATCAAATAAAATGGAATACGCATGGGAAAGTTTCTATGTATGTGACTTCATAATAAATTAAATATGGCGGATGTTCCATAATAGGAAATAACTTTTTTATCTAACACTCACAATGTGGGTATCAAATAAAATGGAATGCGCAGAGTAAGATAGATTTATATGTGACGTCACCATAAATCCAATATGGCGGATGTTCCATAATACGAAATAACTTTTTTGTTAAAAACCAACGATATGAGTATCAAATGAAATGGAATACGCGGGGAAAGGTGTCTATGTATGTGACGTCATCATAAATCTAATATGGCGGATGTTCCATAGCAGAAAATAACTTTTTCATTCAACACCAATATTATGGGTATCAAATGAAATGGAATACGCAGGGGAAGGTTTTTGTATATGTGACGTCATCATAAATCTAATATGGCGGATGTTCCGTTACAGAGAATAAGTTCTTTCTTTAACACCAACAATATGAGTACCTCGGGTAACCTTAGTAACCTAAAGAAGTCAAGGAAGTCACGGGTACAGCTAGTCATACTATAAAATAAACGATTTGACACTGACACACGCATTTACTTGCTCTCTGATTATTGTATTTTAATAAATCTTTTGTAAAATGATGTTGAAAAATTGATACCTGACTGAGTTTTTTGTCGGTTTGTCTCAGTGTCCAGATTTTCTCTTTGAACCGAACTAAAATAGATTTGACGTTCAAAAATACCTTGTAATTGGGTTTATTTGAATAAATTGATTTGATTTTGATTTTTGAACTTCTATTAATGTTACATATTCTATATACTTACGTATATCTGTTAGAAAATATTCAAACTATTCAATATAGTATAGTATCCCTCTGTTATGTGATTTCATAAAGACAAATAGACACTGTCTACCCTGACAATATGCTAATTAAGTCAAGTAAAAAATAAATCAAAATTGGAAACATGACTTTAGTCTATAAAGTTCATCACCCATCATCATCGGTACATTTTAATTAAATAAATAAATATTAAATAAATATGCAATACGTACATAATAACAAGCAAACAAAGCATTGAGAATATATTATTACGACTAAAGAATATTTTGTACCAACCCTAATGTACAAATCAAAGTAACGTCCATCAGAAGTCCGAGCTGATTTTAGTAGAAATTAATCACATCACTAGAGAGTAACCACTATAGAAATACTTACTCTGCTTTCTGTTTGCATTACTTTTGTTGTTACAAGGAGGTATAAATTATATTATTTTTGTACTGTATTTACCTTTTGTGTTACCCATCGTATTTTCATTTGTAGACGTCGCGACATCGTATTTTATTATTAAAGTAATGTTAATTAATATGAGTAAGATATATCTCGGTATTACGTAATAGATATTTTTATTATTTTTATTCAAAACCCAGAGATTTTGAATTAGGTTAGTTTCATTATAAAGGTGCGATACATTGTTTTCGTTTATTTTGAAATCTTGTCTTTTTAATTCCATGTTATGTTTCCGCAACTTCTGTATCGCGTCTGAATGAAGATTAAGCAGCATTATTTATCGAGAAAAGTTGAGTTATTTGTTTCGTACTGCGATAACACCGCGATATTAGTTCCGAGCTCGGTAACTAATAATTAATTGTATACATTCTTGTTTGTCTTTGGTAAGTAGTTTGGTTTACGTGGTTAGGGTTTCGTTATTTATTTCCATAGTTATAGTAGTTGGCATGTTTAGTTTTATTTTTGTTTTTAACCTCTAGAGCTAGAGTCTAGACGGAGAGGAAAGGCGTGACCGTCTCTCTGTCGTCTAACGGACAAAACAATCTGCATAAGGTTTTTTTGTTTTGAAAATCGTAGTTTTCGCTATTGTTTTTTGATATGTATGTCTATTAAAAATCAGTCCAAAATACTTATTGTACAAGTAATGTAAGTGTTTTTAATTTTGTAATCGAAATTTTTCTTTAAGCGATACTTTTGGATATAAAAAAAGAGAGTTATTTTAAAGCGTTTCTTGAAACAAATGTTAAAAAAAGTTAATACAAAGCGTAATATTAATACTAAAACCAAAACTATGTAATACAAAGTGTAAATACATTTTTATCGCGTTTTGTTAGCAATTATATTATACACTACATGTGTGTTTAAATACGTATATTAAAATAAATGAATTTTCATTAATTTGAGAAACATAATACAAAGGTGTTTAAGTAAGGGGTTGAATAACGAGTACGTAACTCCATTTTCAATGAAAATAATCATTAATCAGATAACTGTTCGTGTGTGTCACCCTTTCAATCGTATCAGACTTCGACAACAATAGACAGACCAACTGTAGATGATTCTATGTTCATTTATTATTACATTATTATAGAATTATATAATTTATTTTACCTAGATAGGCACTTACTTGTTACTTCTAAAAATTATCTCACCTAATAAAACTATTTAACCCCAAATTTTGCGAAGTTTGTTTTAATACCGTTGAAAATCGGACACTTGATCCAAGTGAAATGCTCTCATCGTCGTCAGAAGCATGGTTTTTAAAGTTTTGAAAAAATGTGTAAATCTACTGTTATAATCAAAAGTAGGATTTATTAAAAAAATATACAAGGGATGATTATCCCAACTCCTAATATCAATTTAGAGATTCGTTTTGCTAATAACTAGAAATCACTAAGAGAAAGATCTAATAACACTTAGAACAGAAAACAATCACGAATTAGCAATCGAGAGCAGGTGTTCTTCGTTCGGTGTCTGGAGCAAAAGTGAAGTGCTCTCGCGTCGACCATCGTTAGCGCGCCTCGCCTTCCGGGAGAACGTCTAAATGGCATCTGTCAATCCTTCATTGATTCCACATCCCTTTCTATTTAAAGTCCATCTCTTTTACTTTTATTGAGATAAATAGAGCTCTTCCTTTAACACTACATTTACCGGGTATTGTGTTAAAAGCGCATGGGTCAAAGGCGTAGCGTAGCGGGTTTGGTGCATGGTGAGGACGAGTCATCCTCATTTGACAAGTTTGGAATAAAATCTCAATTATTAATAATAATAATATCTTTTAATTTCAACTTAAAATTTAAACATTTAATATCATCAGTAATGGATAAACTGAAAAACTACTCAACTAATTTCAAATTTTTTTCATCTATAGAAAGCCAAATTCTTATCAGCGAGTAACATGGTCTGTACTTCATTTTCAAAAAAATTTCTACCCGTGGGAAGCTGGGGCGGGTCGCTATCTATATTATATATATAAAAGGCGATGTATGTATTTATGTATGGTCCTTATGGACTCCGAAACGGCTGGACCGATTTCGATGAAATTTTCAGGGAATCTTCAGATTGGCCGAGCGGGTGATCCTGTAAAGTTTGGTAGCGATTGGATCAGTAGAATTTTGTTTTTTGTTTTTTACGCCCAGTGAAACTAACGCCCAGTGAAACGGGCCGGGTTTGCAAGTATTTTATAAAGGGACACAGTGAATCAGTGAATTTAACCTTCGCCTTGTGTGACTGAAATCCACCCAACGACACTGGTTTAAGTCTTTGTTTCCTGTAAAGTTTGACATAATAGAGTAAATGTTTTATCCTGTCGAAGTTTAGTGACACGTTTAGTGGTTTAAACATGAACAGTACGCTGCTGCCCTGAATACTTCAGAATTAATTTCATTTATTATTACAACTTGAGTTATTGAATACAATCAGCGACGCTAACTTTTCCATAACATTAATTATTATATTACGTTATACATATCGTATTATACGTTAAATAAATATTTCTTGTTCTGTAGAAAATAGGAACTATTATATGTTTTTGTATATTTCTGTACAAAAATTTATCTTTTTCTCTGCATATACATATATAACTACGCAATTTATGACGGAATAATATTATAAGCTTGTTAGATACCGCGAAGTTTACACGTAAAGTTAGATGTCCTTCACTCTTGTTGATTACACTGCATTAAGCTCAAGAAGATATTAGAGTACGGATCTCTTCAAATAAGGAAGACATTAATCCGCAGCGTCAATAGATAAAGTATTATTTACACAATTATAGGGAGAAGTTTAGAAGACGCTGAATCAACAAATTACTTATTTCGAATGCTTGACAGCTCGACCATATCTTTGTTGTAGACATCACGTTGTGAATTATTATGTTGCTTGAAGGTCAAATTCGAAACAAAGACATTTAAATACGTAATATGTACCTTCATGAATATTTCAACTGTCTAAATTAGTGTTGCGTTCCAAAATTCGTAAAAAGGAAAACTTAAAGCATCACCTGGGTGTCTAATCTGTCAATCTGTCTGTTTGTCACAACTGTTATACGTAATTTTATGTACGAGACTTTTTAACATAAACATCAGAGGCATAGTTAGACTAAATGATGGTCAAAAAACTGAAGATAGACGGCTTAAGAATTTATTTCTCACTTTTGGTGGTAAATTTTGGGAGCTTCGACAAAATGTTGCGATAAAATTTTCTTTAGGAACATCATATCAAAGGAAAGATCTTTAAAGTATGAATTGAAAAATGCATAACACATTACACAGTAGAGTTGTATTTAACACTTCGAAAATACGCGTCAAAATTGCTGTGCACCCTTCTCTAAAAGTATTCTTCAAATATATTTAAAAAAAAATTTTGAACGTTGAGGATAAGGTACATTGAATGATATTTAATTGAATTACATTCTATACATTTTTTTTATGTAATGAGAAAGCCTTACTAGAAACTTTGTTTAGCGTTTAGGGATGAAACAACTGACAGTACGGAATAGTAATGGTCTTCTTGGCCGTCTTAGCCGCTCTATATAGGCTGCATAGTATCAGCAGCCCTTAATTTCTTCTAATTTTGTTCCCCGCACGATCTTTTATCGAAACGTACCATTGTTGACGAGCAGACACTGCGCCGCGGCGCACGGCGCACGGCGCGCCGTGTAAATCAGCCGCCATCAATGTCCGGCCGCCATAGGCCTGGGCCTAGTTCGCTTTTATGCTAGTCCGCCGCTGGTAATGACGCAATACGACTTGCACATTACCGATTTTTTTCTATTACTATTAAACTAAATTTATTAAGACTGAATTTTTTATTTTTCTGTCTTTCTTACACCTACATACCATATATGCACTAAGAAATCTCAACTGTATACAATATACAACGTAGTAAGTATACAACTGGATGCGGTTCTGTAGTAATCAATAATACATTTTTTCGTTTAGAAGCCAATTAAAAATATATCTTTGAAAATTCTTGTTAGGATACTCTTCCAAATAGAAACAGCCTAGTTGTGCTGACCTTAAAATATAAAGTCATGTACGAACAAGAACACGTTAAATGAATGAATATGATTTTTATAACATTCTGTTTTGTAAGATCGGTACCTATATAATAATGGTAGGTATGTTTATCAATTCAATATGATTTTAATTCGACTTAATTGCTTTTTCTACAATTTTTTGTACAAAATAGAATTTTAAAGAAATAGAAAATGTAGCAAAATTTTTGACAAGATTATAAAATATCCAACATTTTAGCATACGGATGAATTTATTCACGGTTGTAAAAAGCTTGCAATGTTGTCATAGTTCAAAATATAAAAATACAATGTTTGCTTTTGTGTATTTCTTGACTTGTTATTGGTTTGGGAGTTTAAATTATTTACATTAAAAAAATATTTTAGGCAAATATATAAATGAGCAAAATATATCAGTAATTTAAACTACAATTTATGAGTATTTTAATTAAAAACTAATAATGTTCACTATTAATGTACTATTTTGGAATTAAAATCACTTACAACTCCAAATTAATGGGTTAATTAAATGAACTTCGGCGGAGAGCTTATTCTCAAAGTTTGAGACATATAGTCACATAGTGTGCGTTTTTAATGGCTTTTCTCTCTATCGAGGTTTTCTTAAGTGCATGGAGTTCTTCAAAAAGGGCATGAAGAGGTTCTTACAGGGTTGGCAACGCGTAAGCGATATATTGCATGCGTCCATATGCTCCGGTAACGTCCGGTTCGTCATAAGGCGGGTAGTATGCTCTTTTGCCACTTTTGTTGTGTAAAAAAACCATAGATCAACCTGATAGTCAGGATGACAACATGAATGGAAAATATTGTATCCCAATTCCAATATTATTTCATATTGATTCAATATTCTTTTATAACCTATAACTATTACATAACCTATAACTATGATGACATTGGAGGAAGCAAATGAAGTATGTAAGGACAGCGATACTTGGCGCTCCGTCCTCTTTTACCACCCCGTTAGGGATACAGCGTGAGGATATGTATGTATGTATGTATGTACGTATTATTTTAATTATTTTTCCAGTAAGTGCATTTTTAATTAAGTTGTAACTTTATTGCTGGGCATTATGTTTTTTATAACGACGAATACCATTTTTACTGTTATGTATACAAATTTTAAAGTGCCTTTAAACGAATCCAATTATTTTATATTAAAGTTTATAGCAATAGAAAGGTCAAATAATACTTTATGCAAATTATGCTGATTTTGACAATATTTAGTCGTAACTATTTATTTAATAATTTAAATAAATTATTACGACATTATTTCGTAATATCTATAAACAAAACTTATTTATTCATAAAGCTATGTGATCCTTGCATAGCAGTTTACGATTAGCTTATAGTCGTGTTTTTCAACCGACTTCCAAAAAAGGAGGAGGTTCTCAATTCGGATGTATGTTTTTTTTCATGTTTGTTAACTCATAACTCCGTCATTTATGAACCGATTTGGAAAATTCTTTTTTGTTTGAAAGGATACACTTCCAGATTGGTTCCATTGAAATTTCATTGATTTTGAAGCTTTGGTTTCGAAGATATACTAAATAACGCGACCTGGTTATAAACTTTATTCATTTGTATTGATGATTCTCTTGTATGTCATTTGTTAACTATCCTTGTCCCCACATGACATAATGGTAGTAGGGAGAAGATATAAATTGGCTGTGATATAATAAATTCAGTCAGTAGAGTCAGTCTCGTGGCGGGCAGAGAATACAGGCTGGTGGCTGTCGTCTTCGGATTGTAAGAATACTGCTAGGGTGTTATTATGATGCAACCTTTACACTGTTCCTTTATAACTGATTGATATTGATATGATGTTATATTGATGATATTGATAATGGCCATAACGGGCAATAATATCCCATGTTTAATCTGTTCGCATCTTTTATTGTGAAAGCCCACGGTTTGTGCTCCTCAATAGAATGGAAGTTAACACATTGCGCTCCAGAATTAGAATATAAACTAATTGTAGACCTGCCCTAGATATTTATTTAGACCAAGGTCACTCAAAAGGGAGAAATAAAAAACTTTTATGAAAAATTAAACCGACTTCAAAAAAGAACACTGAAAAGTATGAAATAACTATCCCTTACAGATCGAAACTTAAGAACAATAATAACTTTATAAATACGATACAAATACCCATATAAATAAATTTGACAGTTATTGAAGTCTATTAGTTTAGTAGGCTTGGCACCGACTTCAGTAACTGTCAAATTTAACTATATCGGTATTTGTATCGTATTTATAAAGTTATTTTTGTATTTAAGTTTCGATCTGTAAGGGATAGTTATTTCATACTTTTCAGTGTTCTTTTTTTCTACATATACACATTTATGTAAGTACGTACAGACATTCAGATGTGCCTGCCCATGAACGAGATAAAGAAAACACGGCTTCTATGGATCCGGGACGGCTCTCGCAACAGGTGCATTCTGTGCCATTTTCTGCGCAGGCATCCGAATTATAGAAAGGGATTTACCATTCGGTAATCCGACTTCCCTCAAGGCGTCTTTTTAGAGATGCACAAGGACATAGGGCCATTTAGACTATGCCCCCTGTGCGGCGGCCCCCTCTGGCGTAGGTGCGGGAGTGGGTAGACTTTGTGCCTGATTTTTGAGCTGTGATGAAAGTGATTTTTAGGTTTGTGTCTGCGATTAGTATAAAGATAGGGTCTATAGAAAAAATAGCAGAGAAATGAATTGACTGCATTATCATTTGATAATTTTCTTGCAACCATCTTGCAACTACGAATAGTCTACAATTGATATTTCTTCTTTGTATTGTTGAATCCAATGTAATCGTTGTCTTGGTTGATTTTAAATATAGTAGAAAGTTTTCTGTCATTTGTCACAAATGACGCTACGCCTCTTCGAAGAATATAGCATATGCCTTACTGAACTGACTTAGATTTTTACTCGGCATCTTAATGCATAAAATAATAAGTTTTTTTCGTTAGTACGCAAAATTCAGAAGAAGTTGCCTCCACGGAAAAAAATATTCAGAATTAGGATCCTATTAGTAATTAACTTTAAATTTATAATAATAAACATAAAATAAAGTTATCACATATATTATGAATAATTACGATTACTATTCCTTGTATTGCTTACTTGACAACAAATCACACTTGCTTGTAGTATGATTACAGTTTATTTGCAGTCTATAATTAGAGAACAGGAAACATTAAACTGAACCGAAGAATTTGATTGTTGATCATAATAAAAATATAAATATGAGTAAAGTCATGTGTGAGTCATAATTTTTTTATCCTTGGAATACTTAAGCGGTCGATTTACTGCGAACAGCCTGATACATAACATGTATAAAGCTGTTGACGAAATACCTTTGTAAACATTGGCTACTGTCCTATTTTTTCTTAGCGTATAAAATATTGATAAAATCCCTGTTTATAAAAAAATTACTGGAATGCAGGTGAATTTGCGGGAAAAAGTTAGTAAACGATAAATTCATCTTCGTTTTTATATTCGCAGTTTTCAATATTACAAGTTACGTGCTTGTTTAAAACACTTACAGTAGTTTAAACATTATTTTTGTTATAATTTATTACAGAAATATTCTTATTTAATAATTTGTACCATCAACATATACATATCTTCACACTTTATAGCTATGTTACACATTAGCTCTGCAGCCTGGGCCTGAGAATAACGCTACGGTGTTCTCAGCGTATTATTAGAGGTGACTAAAAGATCCTTCGGGATCGCAGTCGATTGGGGTAGAGGCTCCGATCGTCCATCCTGCGAGGAGGACGAGAACGAGGAGTCCAAGCTGTCACGGCACTGCGAGAGTCCCGAGAGGCTCTCTAACTACCCCAGTCTTTTACCCAGGAGGCTGGGTATTTGTAGACGTCTTCTGCGTAACCAAAAAAAAAAAAGATATGCTACGCACGGGATCCGAGAATTTCTTAATGTTCTTTGTGACGTACATCTTTCGTTTCGTAGAGCCTCGAATCAAGTTTATCTACAATATTCATCTTCGTTCTGTCATCTATTACAATATACAATATTACAGTAATTTTTTTTTGTGTTTGTTACCTCATTACTCCGTCATTTATGAACCGATTTGGAAAATTATATTTTCTTCCAAATTTGATTGATTAAATTTCACTGATATTGGAGCTTGGGTTTCTAATATAGAGCAAATAACATCAAATAACGCGACCAGGTTATATCCTTTATTTATTTATATTGATGCTTCTTTTGTATGTCATTTGTTAAATATCGTTATTCCCACACGGTATAATGGTAGTAAGAGAAGGTATAAATTACCTATGATATAATAAATTCGAGTCAGTCTTGTGGCGGACAGAGAATACGGCTTTTGGCTGTCGTCTTTAGATTGTAAGAATACTGCTAAAGTGTAATTATGATGTAACCTTTTGACTGTTCTTTTGTAACTGATTGATATTGATATGATATTGATAATGGGTAATAATATCCCATGTTCGAAAAGAGAGCTCACGGTTTGTGCTCTTCAATAGAATAGAAGTTAACACATTGCGCTCCAGAATTAGAAATTATCGTTATAGAAATAACTATCCTTTATAATTAAAACTTAAGTACAAAAATAAATTTATAAAAAATACCCATATAATTAAATTTGACAGTTACTGAAGTCGGTGCTAAACCTACTAAAAATAGACTTTGTAATTGCACATTGATTTGGCACCGACTTACTGTCAAATTTAATTATATGGGTATTTGCAACGTATTTATAAAGTTATTTTTGTACTTAAGTTTTGATTAGTAAAGGATTGTAATTTCGTGTTTTTCATTGTTTTTTTGAAGTCGGTTTTTTTTTAATTTTTAAATAATGTTTTTGTTATTGTTGTTGCTAACTATTGTGTTATTATAAACGTATATTTTTTAACATGATAAGATGTTTATGTTCATGATGTCTACGTAAATCTAGCAGTTTTATACAATCATTAAAATATCAGGGGGCTGGCGTACTGGAATGATAAAACGCTGTTTCCAGTATGAAATACGAGGGAGCTGGTTATTGGCATTCTTTATTCATTTATTTTTTGTTAGAGATGAACATTCAGAAAACATGTTGTTCCTATCTCGTTTGTTTACTTCCACATAACACTTTGTCCAGTACTCAGTAACTAAAGTCGAATGAAATAAAATCGTTAAATAAAATCTAAGGTTGCACGACAGTGTTACTGCAAAAGTGAAGAAAGGAATGCTAAGATGGTTCGGGCACATGAAAAGAATGAGTGATGAAAGACAAGAAAAGAAGCCAAGGAAGTCCAAGGCTGACTTATGAAGATCAAATAGCTAGAGTATTGGCCGATGGAAATGTCAAAAGCACTCGCATACCTAGGGCGAAAATGTGTGAGGAGAATGATGAGATTTGAGGAAGCGAAAGAAGTATGTAAGGAACACGACGCTTGCGCTCCATCTTCTCCGACTATCCCGTTAGGGATACGGCGTGAAGATATGTATGTATGTATGTAAAATCTAGTGCACGGAAATTTGTCCAATTACTTAGCCACACATATAGTCCAGTCATATTAGGGGTTTCACTTCGGAATGAGAGATAATAAGCTGTAAAATTGTATACATTTGTACTTTTCCATGCTAAAAGTTGTCTCAAGTCTCATAAAATGTCGTGTCCGCATCTTAAGATATTCAAGGTCACAAAATTCGGTTTTTTGCAAATATCTCGCTCCCTATAGTTTTAATGCTATTTTCATTTATTACAACTTTTGTAGAGAATAAAATTTTCTACAACTTTTGTTTCAAGCATTCTTTTTTTTTTGAGATAAAGAGCGGAGAGCACGCAGCGCTTAGCTATTCACAGCATAATGCAATGTCAATCGTTAGTCCCGATAAATAATACGCCGTATAGTCTATAAATCATTAGAAAATATATTATAATATATAATTATAAATAATTTGTATTTTTTTTTTTTATCAATTAATACTTAATAATATTTTTTTATTAATCAAATACATATTTGTTTAATAACACTTACCTATTCCGGTAATTAAAAAATTGTTGAGTGAAACACTTTAATTATATTTTAATTCTAATATATACTAATTATATGTGTAGGCATAGTGATGTAGTGTAGCATAGAATAAATATTGTAAACAATTTTAAGTAAGTTAGCAAATAAGGAAATTGTAATAGAATAAGTATAAAGATAAGAAATGTAATAGCATTAAGATGATTTTTTATGAAATATACGTTTCAGCAGCTAACCAACGACTAGGTAGAATAGAAGTGTGAGAGGGAGATTAAACCCTGACTGGGAAGAATGAGTGTGAGAACTGGGATGAGCGAATAAAAAGGGCCCTGGCTTTGCCCACGCTAGGGGGATGCAGAAAAAAAAAAAAAAAAATATATATACTAATTATATTTTGAGTAGAAAAAAAAAATTAAGTATTGATGATAATGCAGATGTTCTTATCATTGAAATAGTTGTGGAAGAATCAAAACGTCAAAAAACTGCCTTCATAATAGAAGATATAGATTTGCTCGTCATTGTAATTGGACGTACTCAATCACATTAACAAGAAGCTTTCTTTAAAAAAGTTGGCAAAGGAAATGTTAAAACCTAAATATACTCCTCCAAAAGTTTTAGTAAATATCTTCGTTCTAAAAAACACATTTTATTTCTGCACGTATTTAGTCACTGTGACACGACTTCTGCGCTGTTTAAAAAAGGGAATGAAACTTTCATTAGAACACTAGAGAAACTTCCCAATTTGGATCAACTAGCTTAAGTATTTCAACAAGTAAACTGCCCTGTACTAACATTATATGAAAATTGAGTACGCACGTTGTTGGCAATATATAATGCTCCAAAACCTGAGGACAGTATCGATCATCTTCGTTACACACTATTCGTCAACTCAACAAAGCTCAATAAACCCGTACAGTTATCCAATCTTCCACCAACAAGTGCAGCCGCTCATCAACATATCAGCCGTGTATATTATCAAACTCAAACTTGGTTGGGGAATGATTTAGAAGCTCAGAAATGGGGTTGGATACTGCGAAATGAATTCCTGGAACCGATTACGACAATATTACCACCAGCTTCAGATGAATTACTGAATACAATATTTTGCAAGTATAAGAATGGTTATGATTCACGCTGTGGACGCAGGAAATCGGTGTTGCGATGTTCTTTAGATTGTGGCAGTACCTTTGACCCCAAAATCCTTGAAGATCTGGAGACAAATATCCTTGAAGACGAAAATGATGATAATAATTTGGAAATTTTGAAGCGAGTGGAAGTGGAAGACGATGAGGAAGAAGAAGAAAATTAAAACTCATTTTCTTCTTATTATTAGCATTTGTAAAACCTCCTCACATGAATTTCAATTGTAATAAATGTATGAAATAGTATTTCTAAATAAAAAAATAATAAAAAATTATTTAGATACTTACTTTTTTTTCTACATATTATAATTATTATATTAGAATATATTAGAAGATAATTAAAATATAATTCATCATTCAACAATTTTTGAATTACACAAATAGGCAAGTGTTATTAAACAAATATATATTTGACAAGTCGTTTCCCGCCCGCTTCGCTGGGCAAAAAAAAAGTTCAAAAAATAAGTAGCCTAAAACCATCTACAACTAATTCTGCGTCGAATGGTCTTGGTCCCATGCCGATCGGTCCAGTAGTTTTCAAGTTTATCGCGGTCAAAGAAAAAAACTTTCATTATATATATATATATATAGATTAATGAAAAATATTATTAAACATAATGTATCACTTAATAAAAAATGCAAATTATTTAGAATTATATATTTTTTTTATTATTTATCGGGACTAACGGTTGACCTTGTATTATAATGTGAATAGCTGCGCTGAGCGCTCTCTGCCTTTTATTTCAAAAGCGTTTAAGTGTATAAAACAATATCTGAAACAAAAGTTGTAGAAAATTTTTTTCTCTACAATACTTGTAATAAATGCAAACAGCATTAAAACCATAGGAACCGAGATATTTGCAAAAAACCGATTTTTGTGACCTTTGACCTTGAATATGTTAAGACGCGGACACGACCTTTTATGAAACTTTTGAGACAATTTTTAGAATGACAAAATAAAGATTTATACAAGTTTACAGCTTATTATCTCTCATTCCGAGGTTTACCCTCTTTTTTGCCTTATATGACTGGACTATGAGACTAAGCGGTTGAATTGGCTTTGGTTCCAAAGCCGCTGGTTTGGTTTAAGAGATATCGACCGCTGATTTGGTTTAAGAAATATCCGATGAAGCTTTCCCCCAAGAATTTCATTTTTTATATATAAGGCAATGGTATATTCGCTAATTATCTCGGTCATTTAAACAAGTCATTTCATTCTTAATAAATTTACAAATAGGTACATTTGTTTGCGACATTGGTAACCTTTTCATATTGGAAATCTTTTACGATGCACTAAAAATAAATGATTACAATTAACCTTTTAACCTAAGGACAGATATATTAAAACACTCAAAATATTGATTTTTGAGATTTGTGGCGATTTGTGCGATTAACTGAAATAGCAAAATAAACTTGAATTTTCTATGATTATTTTCACGGCCTGTCCTGTATTACGAAATGAGCCAGATAAAATTAAAGAAAATGTAGATGCGTGGGTGCTATTTTCTAAATCATCTTATCTGATAATATAAATATGTCGTATGTACAGGTGAGTCAGCTTATCTAATTCACTTCATCGTTGCTGCTGAGGGACGCGGCTTCTGGAGTTATATATAAAGTCCGTGACTACTAATAAATGTTTTCCTGTAATATATACTTTCGTTATTACCATTGTCTTTTTATCAGATGATTTTGTAATGAAAAGCATATTTCTTTATTGTAAATGTATGTTTTAATTATTCCTGTTTTCCATATAACAAAAATCGCAGGAAAACCCGTAGAGTAAATCTAAATTAGAATTAGGAACTGATTAGCTTTCTCAATCAAAATTGATCTTAATTACTTCGCGATTAAGGCTTACGAACTCTTTACTGGCGGACAGTAAATGGAAAAAGGTGGCTTAATACTAGGAAAAATGTTTTTCTTAAATGAAACTAATATACATATATTACAGTAACTATCTAAACCGTATTTAATTTGTTATCGAGGATATTCACACAATACAAAAAAATAACACATTTTAAAACTATCCCTGATGCTATATGCGTTGAAATTTGATAACTCACACAGCCTGGGTAACTAGCATGTTGCCCTATTTTCAACTTGAAAGTGCCTACATTTTAATCTAATGATGTAAATACCCAGTGTCCAAAAAAGTAAGACAAAATTTATAGCTGTTACGTAATGGCAAAACTACCCACAGTAGATAGTACCAGAGTATTTAAGTGTAGACTTGATCTGGTCAGCATTTGCCAACCCGCGTGTTTATTAGGTATCAGTTTATTTATATTACGTTTAATTGCACAGTTCTAGGTACGTTTCGCCCACGTGTCCATTTCAATTCACCGTAACTGGCACCACGCAACATTTGATCCTGTCTACGTATACATTTTGCATGCCTTAAAACCACAGAATAAAAATCATTCATTGATGAAACTTTACAGAAATCAGTATACAAGAAATATATTTAGGACATTTTTTTATTGCTGGTGTTGTGGGTGTTGTTGTAAGTTTTGCCTATGTTGTATGTTATAGTGACTGCGAATATTGTCTACGATTATGATATTCGACGCTGATAAATTAAGACTTATTTCGGAGAGAAAATATTTATTAAAGTACATTTAAAACTATGGGTACGTGATATGTACGTATTTTCATTCTATTATACAAGTTATATGCCAATACCACTCATTTTAGGATTCATCTCTTATATTAAATATGGCTTTAGAATTTTTTTTTTATTATGTATTTCCAAATATTGAACTTTCTAACGGCGGAATATAATTGGCAAAAATGTTCTGGATGGTACTATTCCTACCAATTACATTTCAACATTTTCATGTCTCTCGTGACGCTAAATTAATTAAGAACATTGTAGAGCTAAGAATATCTAAGACCTGAATTAAAGATTAGTTTTAAAATAAAATTTAGCAGTAGTGCTAATTTTCCAAGTAACATACATCATACGTTATCTTTACATTGTATCCCAAACGGGGTAGTCAAAGAGAACGGAGCGCCGAGTTTCGCAGTCCATATTTACTTCTTTGGCCTCCTCAAATGTAGTCATTCTTCTTACACATTTTCGTCTAGGTTTGCGACTATTTTTGATATTTCCGTCAGCTAACACTTTGGCTATTTGATTCTCATAGGTCTCATAGGTCATAGGCATGGGTTTCTTTGGCTTCTGATACCACTCACTTTCGCTCTGTTTTTATTCATTAACCTTTCATCACTCATTCTTTCCATACGCCCGAACCATCTAAGCATTCCTTTCTTTATTTTTACGATTACACTGTCGTGCAACCCTGTCGTTTGGCGCATGTCTTTCTTACTTATCTTATTCGCGAGCGTGATACCGCACATATTTCCAAGAGATCGCATTTCTACTGCATTCATTATACTCTCATTCGTTTTTAAGCATGTCCAGGTCTCCGTACAAAAAGTCACCCAAGTAGTCATCAAAGTAACATTGTTTTCTGTTAAAAAAAATGCCAGGAACTCGGGTCAGTGTGCACGCCTTCTTTGACTGCGGATGCTTCTACTTATTTACACCAGGTTATACTGCGTTGTAAATAATGTTTTTAACTTTTAAGATTAAAGTGTTTTAAATAGTTCACTTATAAAATGTTGTATACATTAACACTAGTGAATATAATGTGTAAGTATGAAATTATAAATTTATTTGTTTATAAAAATAGATGGCAACACAATAATTTGCTATTCTTTTAATAAAGATTTTAGTAAAGGGTTATGAAATAATTTTAAATCAGTCTAAATCTTCTAAAATCTTTTTAGAAATTGCGTCTCAGAGTAACACTTAAGAGGCTGTGTCGTAATTAATTATGTATCTCATTGGAACACTAATGCACCAATATGTATTCACAGCGTCAGGTTCATTATCCATTCAAGGGTCCCAAAGGTATAGCCGTTAAGGTAAAAGTTATATCATTTTCATCAGATCGTGAATAGAGCTAGAAATCACCACCATATGTAGTTAGGTTCGTAAATATCATTAATCATCATCGAACATGAAATAATAACATGTGGTCCGATTGATTCCAGTATAATTAAGGAAATGTCAATAAATAGAAAAAAATATATCATAAACCGATTAAAAAAAACACTAAAAAGTACAAAATAACTATTCTTTACTAATCAGAAACTCAAGTACTACAACAATAAAACTTCATAAATACGATACAAATACCTATTAATTAAATTTGACAGTTACTGAAGTCGGTGCCAAGCCTACCAAACTAATAAACTTTCTTTTGTTGCACATCGCTTTGGCACCGACTTCAATAACCGTGGAATTTAACTATGTGGTTATTTGTATCGTATTTAAAAAGTTTTATTATGTTTGTGCTTGAGTTTTGAAAGAAATTAAAATTTAAAATTAGTAATAATTTTAAATTAGTAAAGAACAGTTATTTTGTTCTTTTTGGTGTTTTTTTCGAGTCAATTTTTTTTCTTAAAATTATTTTATTTATCTCTTTTGAGCGACCTTGATTTAAATAAAGATCGGAGGTAGGTTTACAATTAACTTTTTTTTTAATCCTGGAGCGGAATGATATACAAGAGAAAGTTCAATATTAATAAAGCCTATAAGCAGTTAGCGTTATTTGATGTATCTTCGAAGTCCAAGCTCCGTTATCAATGTAATTTAAATGGCATTACCTCGAAAGTATATCCTTTTGAACAAAACAAAAAATTTCATTCATAGGTTAAGCAAAGAAAACAGACAAATACATCGACACAGTGCATTAAACTTATAACTTATTATTTTAATACACATAAAAAATATATTAATATCGTAATATAATGTACAGTTAAAACATGTATAAATATCTACAAAATCTAGTTAGGCCTGTACTGGAATATTGGCAAGTAGGTACCACATGCAAATAATAACAAATTTAACGAAGAGAATAAAAATAAAGTAGAAGACTGAATAACTTTTGCTTTCATTCGGATGCTAGCAGGCTATTCTATTTAACGATCAACTCGTTTCAAGTGATCTTTTTTGCTGTAAGACTCACGATTACGTCTATAAAAGGTTATACCCGCAAAACTTTATTCCATATAATATGTCCCAGCCCTTTGAAAAGGAAAGTTGTATAACATTTTTTGAGATCATATCTCTTTAAGGCTATTGGGCTTTTTATTACAAAAATGGACGAGGTAGAATGGATGAAAGCATGCTTGGATTACGTTAAATGATGGATGTGTATGATGCATAGCAATTTAATTCCTTATTAATTACGAATGAGTTAAAAGTTAAATTTTGTATTTTGCTTCACAGACTTACACTTTATATTTTGCTAGAATTATCGTGTTTACTTCCGCGCCGCATTTTCCAGATTTACTGTCACATCACATTTCCCACGATATAACATAAGTAATGTTTCCTTTACTGAAAGAAGGTAATATTCTCTAAAACAGTTAAAGCTATATTTAAATCAGTTTTGGGTGCAAACGATTAATGGACACATGAACAATTGTTGCGTTTTATTAGTATGTGGGCAGTGGACACATCTATACCTCCATGAATCTCACTCCGTTGATTAAAGAGAATGCGAAATGTTTTGGTTAAAGGTTAAACGCCTCGTGTATGGTATTCCAAATCAACGTCTGCGTCGCATCGTTGCCAAACAATAAAAAGAAAAGTAAAATCGCATCCCGTTTGTAGCAAAATTCCAAGTTCAAATTAAATCTGTCGTCCTGCAGGCGTGTACGCGTGTGCTTGTTGAACCAGCCAGAACCAGTGCGCAGGCGCCCATGTTTCCGATCGGACGATTGGATAGCGACGATCGCGTGCGCAAATGCAAAAAAAAAAATTGTAATTAAATAAAATTTATTTTTCTTACTACGGACAGTGTTATTGGTTTCTTTCTTTACACAAGTGTTGTTCGTTACCGTTTCGTGCAGTACGATGTTCGCATTTCTGAGTATTTAATGCATTCGATTCGTCTATTCGAGGCTGCGAAATTAGTGATTGTGTGTTATTACGGTGATTTGTTTAGAGGCAATTGGGTTACGACTTCAGTGATTGTACTTTACTAATGAAAGTTTATTGGCGTTTACGTGTTTATATGTGCTGCTTGAATATTTTTAACTTACTATCATACTACGAACATATTTTTGCTAGAAATGATTAATATGATTCAGATTTATGAAATTGTTGACAAATAATAGATGATCTAATCGCCTCCTACTCTAAGTTGTTCAATTTTGGGTAGCACTATAAAAGGCTGCTCTTCTATCTAAGTAGACAGTAACATCTTTATTTTTTATAGGTACTGTAAGTGTAGGTTAGTTGTCTATGTCAACGTAGAATGTTAGTTATTCAGCGAACAGGTTATGGTAGAGTTTAAGGCCTATTTACTGGTACTTTAAGATGCAACCATGAATTACTTCCAGGAAGTCGTTCCAGTTACAATGATTTCATTTCAACAGTTAAGAGCTCTCGTGCTCGTTACATTGTTGTGAGTTCATTTTTATACATTTTTTCTTATAAAATATTTGAATCAATACGATGCTAAAAGGATACTGTTTGTTTATTACGACAATTGTAATACAAGTTGCATATTAATGATGATAAATAAAATAACGAAATGTAGTAACGTATAAAAAGTAACGTTAGTTTGATTGTTATTCTTTGAAAGTACATCAAGTTAAAATATAATTTGCACGAATCAAGAAGATTACAAGTTAATTTTATGCGACAAAGATTCTAAAATGCGTACCTAATAATTTATTTGAAAGAATAAATTCAGCTTTCCAGTGAAATCATTTATATTTTTTTCACTCTTTGTTTTTCTTTTATAAGCAGTCACAAAAAGTATTGTATACAGTTGTAACATTCCCCGGAATACTTAATGATTCAACTAACCAATGACCTATTACATAAAATGTCACCGCGTAATTGATGAACACCATACGGGGGAGATAACAAATAGCACCAGCCAAACTGCTCGCCATATAAGAACTAACAGTCGATTCTTGAATGTGGTATATCTATAACCTCGAACTTCCAAACTATTTAGTTATTTAAGTTAGGAGTTTTGATATCGAAGTAAAGTATACTAGTAATGCTAATGAGGTGTTGTTTTATTATTATTTTGAGTATTTATATAAGTAGTTGTGAGGAGAATGATAAGATTTAAGGAAGCGAAAAAAGTATGTAAGAACTGCGACTCTTAGTGCTTCGTTCTCTTTGACTACCGCGTTAGGGATACAGTGTGAAGATATGTATGTATGGGTAGGTACATTGTTGTGGTTGTAAAAACAATTATTGCGGTAATAGCATTATTTAGAAGGTAAATAAATAAATTATAAACTTTTAAACATTCGCGTTATATTAGAGCTATAAAATATTTAAGTTTAATCGTGAGACTAGTTGCAATTATATTTAGTAGATCCGGGAGATCCGGAGGAGATCCAGGACATAAACTAATTCGTTAGTAGTGACTAGCGAGTAGTCGATGCCTGCATTAGGTACAGCTGGTTTCATTTTGAAAAGATATAAAAATTAGTCTTGTGTCAATTTCGATCCTATTTATTTAGATAATTGAATGTCTTTATTTATTTAACAAATAAGCAATAATTTTGTAGACTATAAAGTAAGTCTGTAAACATAACAGATGTGTTGAAATTGAAAATTATATTCTACGATCTTATTAAATCTGTGGATAAATTTTATGAAAAATAATATTAAACGGAATCGTTAATAACATCATTACTAACATAAATAAAGTAGCCCAATAAATCTCTATTCGGTTTTATTGAAAAAATCAAGAAACAATGTCATAAATAACTAACTGATTGTAATACATATGGATTATATCACATAGAAGTTTTTATGAAGACATTTTATTAACGATTAAGCGTAACTAATTAGTGACTGTATACTTTTTATTATGCATCACATTGTTTATATTTAATGTCGCTTTGGCTTTATTCAGTGACATGTACCGTTTTGTCTGCTAAATGCTTGGTTCTACGAACAATCACCGGTAGTCTTGGCAACGATATTAGCAACGCGTCCTTTGTTACTTTTAAAGGTATATACATAGATACTTGCAACATTAAAACACTGTTAAATCCGTTTATTTCTCGGATAGTCCGAATTTAAAAATTTTTGATATAATTTGTCGCAGGAACGAATATATTATACATATTAATTGATTACTTTCTACATCTGTTACATTTGAAAAAAAATCTTCATTTTAATGAAATAATTAATATTAATAAATCTTATTTTCGAAGCTTTGTTTTTAATAATACAGAGTTTAGTAAACGCAGACAATTTTAATCAATTCACTCACAACATAGACCAATATTACAATTAGTTACGTAAATCATAATTTATACTTACATTTAAATGTGCATTAGAAGATTCTATAAGTATTTTCAATGTCGCACGTGGCGCCTTGCGACCTAAAACACGTAAGCATTTGGTTTCTGCAACACGTATTTCGTAAATACTGCAATACTTTGCTAAAATTAAAATAATAGTGTTTATTTTATTAGTAAATAAAGTAATACCTTAGTCAGTTGAACTTACGTGTGGGAGTCACGCATAATTCACAATATCCCGTTGTTTGTGGAGGGATGTATCTAATCATTAGTGTTGGTCGGTGGTCAGCGCTGCATGACGGTGCGGATACCGTGCCTGGCTGTCAGTCAGTTTACTTGTTGCTTTCTGATGTATAACTTGAAATTTCTACATGAAATTGTGTCCAGAATACTTGGTGATGCAGTGCTGGAATAAATTCAAAATGTCAACTACGAATTAGTAACTTTATAGTAAGTTGTTTCAAAAGTTTAATTTACCTCAAATATATTGAAGTGATTAGTGAGTGCATTAAACGCAATCAATTTCATTAAAAGTTTTCTGATTAATTTATAAAATAAGTGTAACAATGTTGATAACAAAATACACGGCGATCTTATTGGAGAGTGCAAGGACCACAGAGGCGAGGAATATAGCAATAGCACGAGGCAACAGAAGTGAATGGTCATCTTCTTTGGATAGCGGTTCCAGTTGTCCGAGATCGTGGAGAAGACGGCATTTTGCATACAGGTAAAAATTGTCTTTCTTTTACTATAATATCCAGGAGCAAATAGGCGTAAAGATTAAAAAAATATTGATGCTTTACCACTTACCAGGTAGTAAATAGAATCGGTACGTGACACGAGAGTTACATTTTTATTAGCTTCAATTGCGTTATGCCACTTTGTATTGGCACGAGAGTCTGTCGCTGTTTCTAATTTGAAGATAAAGACATCCAGAAATATCTAAATGTCGCTATGTTTTTACTTTTTACAATTTGTTTATAAATATCTGTTTACAAATGTTTACTCTTAGTTTTAACAAAAATCATCAGTCTTCTGCATTTATTTTATAAAATGATGTTTATGAATTTCATGAGGTTTATGAATTTCATCTTACCATATATTTCCATAAAAAAGTTTAAAGAAAAAAAGCAGATCGCGCTTCGTAATCCTATAACTGAAGATAAATTGGTAACATCCGTGATCATTTACGTCGCTCCATTAGTTTGAATTTAGTCAGTTATTATATTGACGGCTTGGAGTTATCAATAATAATCTTTTATCATTGTAATTGACATGTAATTGGTTAAGATTTCTATAGTTAATAACTTCTACTTGTTATCAAAACTTTAGTTCACGATCTCTTTTATTTAGTAGAGTCATTAGAACTGCGTGATGATCGATCATTATCATTCTATTGTATGGATGAGTGAATTAATTATTTATTACATTGAACGTTTAATTAGTACGTTATATTATACTTTATAATATATGGATATGTCGTGAAGACATTATTATAGTGCTAATAATATGTTCAACTCAGAAGTCGTTCATCTGAGTTTAGATCCAGATCGCACTTTACATCATAGTTGAGTTTTATTACAATTATAAGACAATCGTTTTGAGTTTATCTTATCTGAATCCTTTTTTGGAGTCTACCTCCTCCAAAATACTCCAAAATTGGTCCTGATTACGTAAAAATATGTTGTTTCTAGAATGATTAATGTTACATTTAATTGTTTTATTTTTATATACCTACTTTTAGTTGTTATGACATTTTTTGTCAGATGTCTTTTCTTGCATGAAAGTTTTCCAGATTTATAAATAGTATAGTTAAATTATATCAAGAATTTATGTTGTACCTACTTTTGATACCAACAGTATCATACACAGAATTTCAAAATATAAACTGTTAAGTATTTTAGTGTACATGGTATCGAAACGCTGCAAACTATATATAGATTTATCCAATAATAATGTAGATGATAATAATAGATTTATCTTAATAAAAGTTTTTTGATAAAGTCAGATTACTGATTATTTTGTTCTTAATAAATATTTTCTAATAATTTGAAACATTAAGCTATTGAAGTATGTAAGGATCGCGACGCTTGAGACTCCGTCCTCTCTGACTACCCTGTTGGGGATACAGCGTGAAGATATGTATGTATGTATGTATTAAGCTATTTATAAATGTAACAACATAAACAAGTTACTCGCTAATTTAACTATTATAATATGATACGAAAAAAATACGAAACAAACAGGCATGCACCGAATAGCAAAATATCCTGCAATTACATATGTATAAGTTGCAACGAGCATAGTAAGTGTAGGGTGGGCAGCTATAATTTACTGCCTAGTAATTACGACAATGAACCTCTACAACAAGAGTTATTTTCGTTGTTAGCAATAAATAATAAGTTGCTATTTCAGTAGGCGAACGCAGTCTTTTTTTTTTTATAATATCGTATCGTAAGTCGTATTGTAAAAGGCGAAGTCCGGATATTTTACAACAAAAATGTGATTTTTAGGGTTTCGAAGTTGATTTTGTAGAAATCCTCATTGATTTGGTGTATGCAATTGCTTCTTCGTCTATATACTTATATCACAGAAATTATATTATCTCGCTATAATGTCGAATAGCAAAGAGGTTTCTTTGCTATTTGGTACTATTTATATATTTGGCACTATTATCGGTTACTATTCTTTATTATTCTGTAATACTAATCTTATAAGTTTTGAAGTGAAAGTGCTTACTTCAAAACCTCTAAAATTTCCAACAAACGAATTATATTCGTTTTTTAAAATCCTCACCATTAGACAGCTGTACCTAATGAAATGCGTCCTTAAACAACATAAAGTAATACAATTCATTCAGTCACTCTGGATCATTGAATAAACGAAGATATGAGAAACCTTGTTTTGCACTATTTCACAACACCTCCTTTGCCGCAAAAGCGTTTTTAGTTAGGGCCCCATTTCTTTACAATAAAATTAATAGAGTAATTGATTTCAGATCACTTAGTCACGAGTAAAGTAAAGGAGAATGTTAAAACTTGGTTATCTATATCTAATCATATACAAACAGAACAGCTTAATAAAATGACAATTTTTTTTTATAAAAGAGGAGCCAAACGAGTTGGCGGGTCACCTGATAGAGAGTGACTACAGCCGACCATGGACACCCGCAACGTCGAAATAGAGAAAGAGTCGAAAGAGAGGGAGGGAGAGGAGTGATGGACTGATGGGCCACCGGCATTCTCACTCACCGAACGAAACATAACAGCAATAGAAGCTGTTATTTCACGCCGATATTCTGTGAGGGGATGGCATTTCACCGGGCGAGCCGGCCCAAATCGTACTGCAATGCAGCATGGCTCTACCACTACCAATGCATGTAGATGAAAGTCTAGACAATAGTACCAAGCGTAGGCAATGTTTATTCATTTTGTTTATTTTTATCCTTAACTATTACATCGATTGTTGCTTTTTCTTTTTTTTTAATTTAATTTAGCAGGACAAGATGTGCACGTATTTTATTGGTTAACTTTTTCATCACTTACGCCACGCACGCACACACATCATCACATCCACGCATATGCCAACACACGTGCACAGTTCCACAGTCACATATAAGTACTGATTATTATGTAGTTACATACACCGTATGCATTTCCAGTTTAATGTTGCAGTGTTTTTGTTAGTTAGCAATATTATTATGGCTAAGATTGCATTGATAGAGGAAGATGACTGATGCTTCAAATACAGGGCTTCCTAGTATAGGCATCAGTAGTATCGATTGTTACAAGCATATAATATTAATTTGTAATTTTTCTTCTATTGTATTGTTATAACTATGTATATTATTCGTTAAAATAAATATTACTATTATTATTATTAATAATATCAAATAAGTTAACTTGACGGATAGTTTAAAATTATAAAAATAATATATTATGGCTGGAATTTTTTTTTGAATACCCGGAAAATAAAGTTTAGTTACTACAAAACTACGTCAATCTTTAAATCTTAAAATGTAATGTCATTCTTGAATCCTAATGTTAAGCGTTCATTAGATATTCGTTTCCAAAACGTATATAGCGGGTGGGTGTTCACTTATCAGTTGAGTTTATTGTTTTTAAATTAATATGTTTTTTAATTAATATGTTTTTTAATTAATATGTTTTTAAATTATAATATGATGAATGAATTAATGAATATGAATAGATATTGTATTTATACCTATGTAAATTTAGTTTAAATCGATGTAAGTAGATACTTATTGAAAAACAAGTTAAGTAAATTATTTTCCTATTTTTAATGAAAATTATAGAAAACATAAAGTTAAAACACTTTTCAATATGTAAATAATATGACTAAATTAAATCAATGTCTGTGCGAATCGCTTTAAAAATGTCTATCTTACATATATTATGTTTAGTTCTAATGTAAATATTAACGTTAAGATATGTATGTAGAGATTTATAAAACATATGTTATAATTATATCACATATATATACATATCTAAACATTATCTTAATAGCCTTTCTCAATGTTGCCGAAGCAGCGAAACAGCAATGACAGCTCATTGCTTAAGGAGCCCAGCAAACTGGCAGCATCACCTCTTTGAATAAATGAACTGATTCGGTGACAGAAGAAGCTGAAAGCCTGACGGTCTTCCGAAGCCTCGACCAGTGTCTTACATAAACATAACATATCTTCACGCCGTATCCCCAACGAGGTAGTGTGCTTTTGACATTTCCGTCGGCTAACACTCTAGCTATTTGATCTTCATAAGTCAGCCTTGGTCTTTCTTGGCTTCTTTTACCACTCACTTTCGCTCTATAGATTGTCTTCGTCAGTCTTTCATCACTCATTCTTCAAGCCTTCTGGCCCATAAGCTCTTACAAATATCAGAAAACAGTCGATGGGCTTCAGGGCCTCAGGATCCCAAAGTTTCAACTGCAAAAGGCGTAAATATGAAACTCTCAGAGAGAGTCGCATACTTACGCTAGTTCAAGTTCTCGACAGTGCTGGGCGCGGCACCTGCTGACTTGGAAGTCGCCGGTACATTTTATATCCTTAAATTATATTATGTCCAAGACACTTTTTTCCACCATTGTAGTGGTAGGCAGTATGTACGTAATTACACTTATTTTGTTTAAATATAGATTATACACTAAAGACTTCTATTATGAACTGCAGTGGAGCCGTCATACTCCAAGAAATTACCATTTGTATGCAAAACACGGGAAATTAACGCGATTACATTTTATTTTCTCTTGACGTTTCGGCCGAGTTTCATCGGCCGTGGTCTCAAGTAAACTGTCGCAGCAAGCTTCACTCTGTGTCAGAGGTAGACTTTATTTCATCTATCCCCGATATTTGTAAATAATTATTAGGGTTCCTACACACAACACTCACGGTGTCCACACACTGAACCGGATGTGAAAAACGAGGTTTTGTCATTTGAATCACAGGATTCCACGCTGTTGATAAATTGTATCCGCTTTCCCGATTGAAATTTTTGTGTCTCTTGATTTCAATTGCTTCACGCACGACTCTTGGATAAAAGTGGCGATCAGTGGAAAGGACTTGTGGGCGATAAAATTCTATCCAATGATTCGTATCCGATTGGAGATGTTCCGCTATCGCTGATTTGGTAGTTTGCTGGTTTTTTACAGCTGGCCAATGTCTCATACATGGGCCAATTGGCCAATGTATGAGCTACCGCAACTGCAATCTATTTTGTAGACCCCTGGTGTCTGCAACGGTGAGACATCCTTCGGTGTGCCCACTATTTTGTTTACCTTAGTTCCCGGTGTGTACACGGTATGGATGGAATACTTTTTTAAAATAGATCCTTCCATCACTCCTTTCACATAAGGCATATAGGCGGGTTGTCTGCTCACGTCCGGATGTCTGTCCTTCTTTTTATACCGCCTCATTCGTCGGTTAATCTGATATCCGTTCTTTATCAGTACCTCCTGAACATAATCGAGCTCTTGCTCCAGATGTTCAGGGTCACACAGATCGTACGCTCTGTTCTTCAGTGAAGTTATAACAGATTGCAGATGACTGGGATGGTGATGCGACGTGGCGTGCAGGTATCTGTCTGTGTGTGTAGGCTTCCTATAAACACCGTATGATAAAGTACCTTCTTGTCTCGCGGTTATTTTTACGTCTAAAAATGACAGTGATCTACCATTCTCCATTTCATACGTAAACTTTATACTTGGGTGAATGGAGTTTAGGTGTTTCATATACTGTGTGTAGAAACCCTAATAATTATTTACAAATATCGGGGGTAGATGAAATAAAGTCTACCTCTGACACGGAGTGAAGCTTGCTGCGACAGTTTACTTGAGACCACGGCCGATGAAACTCGGCCGAAACGTCAAGAGAAAATAAAAGGTAATCGCGTTAATTTCCCGTGTTTTTTAGATATTTTATAATGCAGCGCGAAAGTTTAAAAGTTTACATTTGTATGCAATTCTTGAACTACAACATTGACAATATACATACGCAAACAAAGAATATTTACATAACTGTAATTAAAAAGCAATATATATGAAGGAAACGAGAGTAAAAGAGTAAGCATAACGGCCGCTGAGGACACCCCAATATCAAACAAAATTCCACGATAAAAAGGAATTTAGATACATAAGAAACAAGTTCGTTTTTGTAAAATGCTGAACTTAAACCACGTGATAATTTAAGCTTTTTTTAATTTTAAACAACACAATGAACTACATAACGAACAACGGTGACAGCGTTTCTGTGTGAATTGAGCGCACTGATGATAATTAGCTCCCATTTAACACTTCGGAATTTGGTACGTAGACGCGTCTACCTCAGTTTATGTAGAAATCTTTGGTACACACAAATCTTCAATACTGTATCTTTAACTTCCATCACAAATTACTGGAACGCATTTTGATAGTCGTGACTATAATATGAATAATTACTTTTATTACTTACCTACATCTCAGCAAAGGCATTTTGTAAAAAAAGGTATTGTGCAAATAGGTAGAAAACAGGTTGACTGTGAAACGAAACAAGATTTGATGTAGGGCTGAACAGTTCTTAAAATATCTAACTTTGCTTTGTTTCTGAAATGTTACCATCACTGATATAGATCTTTATAAGTGTATGTAAACATTATCTCAAAATTTTTTTTCTTAAATACTTACTGACAACAATAACATTATTTGCACTTTTCTCTATATTTAGCTACCCACAGTTATAAGAATAGCGCATTAAACGGTAGGATATTGTTCTTGTTTCATAAAATCTTATCTGCAATCTGGAAAGATTATTTCGCAAGATAATATAGGACAATGCACTTTATTCTTGCATAATCCAACTCTCTCGGATTTTACATGCCTTTAATAGGATGTTTTTATTGTTTTCTCTTTTATAATATCTTTTAATGAAAAAACTTTACTGGTTAATAAAAATGCGTTTTGTTCTTGAAAACTATTTCACATTTCTATTTTATTACTTTTTAAACTCAATGTGAAATGAAGTCGTTTAAATAGAGATTTATATAAAAATAAAGATACTAGATAATGTAATTTTTCACATTTTTTACTTTGAAAGTATAAATGTATAGTACAAATGCGATTTTGTCACTGTCAATATAAATGAGTTTAAAAGAAATAAATTTTATTTACATTAACAAAAAGTGTATACATACGTTAATATTTACAAACTTAAAACTATACATTTTCTTAAACAATAGACTTCCTTAAAGTTGCCGCTTAGAAAGCTGTCATTGCTTAAGGTACCTAGCAGACTGGCAGCATTGCCTCTTTGAATAGCCAAACTGATTCGTTGGCGGAAGAAGCTGCCAGCCCGGCGGTCTCCCGAAGCCTCGACCAGTCTCTTACAAATATCAGAAGCCAGTCAATGGGCTTCGGAGCCCCAGGAACCCAAAGTTTCGACTGCAAAGGGCGTAAACATGAAACTCTCAGAGAGAGTCGCATACTTACGCAGCTTCAAGTTCTCGGCAGTGCTAGCCGCGGCACCTGCTGAGTTGGAAGTCGCCGGCACATGGGAAACAGCAAGTGTATCGACACAAGTGGCATCCCACACCAGCGATCTTCCAAGTTTCCAAGGAATGAGCGTCAAACCATCCGGTCTCCTGCCGTCGCTGCACGCAATACCTACAGGCTCTAAGACTGCAGGAACGTCATTCAAGGCAGCATGCCGTGACATGCGGCCTGCACTACGTAAACAGGATAAACCGTGGTGACCTAGTACATCGACGAGATCACCAAAGCGGCAACGGTGAGGAAGGTTAGTCCTGGCCCCCAGACGAAAGGATACTATGAGTGAAAGTGTGGTATTGTCAATCAAGGTTCCTAAGTTTTTTGAAGGTATTACCTTCAACCAGTAATAAAATAAATAAATATTAAATGATTTATTATTCGAATTTATTATTACAATGTATTTATATAATACCATTATATATTATAATTATATAATGAAATGTATTTATGTAAAATATGTCAAAGGATTTACACTATTATGAAATATCGTAGCCTTTGTAAACAAAATTAATACTATACGTACTCGTACATAAACTTTTTATAAATACTTAGTTATATTATAATGAATAGGTACTTAGATTTACTACGCATGAAATGTATTGAAATCAAATTCCTTTTTTCTATAAATGGAGGCTAAAATTCGGGGTTTACTCATAAATTTGGTATTTCCGATGCAGTCCTAACTCCTAACGGTTGCATTATGATTCATAAAATATTCGCATGTCACAAGGAGTGTCGATAACCATTACAAGATATTATTTTTTAAGCTCATTACTGGCCATATTACAAATATATATTTCATACTTGAAGCAAAAATTTGTACTGTGTATTTGCATTTGATAGAACAGAAAATTAGTATAATATGTAACTAAATAGAATGAAACAATTTCGTCACATTCATTTGTTTTTTTCATATAACGTTTCGAAATCACATAGGTACATTAATTTTAATGTTTCTCATTAATTTGAAAGGAAACAGGTTGTCAATAGGCTTATATCTGCATATACAAAATTCAGTACAAAATCAATAAATATCGTTAATAGCTTTGATCTCCTCCAAACTATATTGATACCTACTTATACTTGTTTATATTACTTTTGATGTAAGCTGCAAGTAGAGATTTCAGTGGACATAAACCAAGATAACGAATAAGAAAAGTTAATATTGAATACTTATGAATGCCAACTTGTTAGATCTTGTTAAACAGCTTGCTAAGGTTTCACCAATGAATTATTATCTTCAGTAATATTTAATCTCTCTAGTACTTATTTTATGAAGATATTACGAAAATACAATTAGACAATTGTTATTGAATTACTTCGTATAAATTGATAATTCTACAATAAAATTAATTTATACCATTTTCATGGATTACTAAACTTTATTAATAATAAAAAAGTGCATACTCATACTCATATCTTCACGCCGTATCCCCAACGAGGTAGTCAGAGAGGAAGAACTTAGTAATACGTGTTGAATTGGTGTTGCAACAAGTTGACAATAGAAATCAGATGGATGCTGTTCATCTACACTTTCAAGAAGCATTCATTATTTGGCATATAGGAGTCAATTCGTAAAATATGGACCCTATGAGTCGCATGCCTATCCTACTTACTCTTGTATAAATCAGGGATCAAATCTGGGCCCGTTATTATTTGTAATATTTATTAATTGACCTGCCTGACGTGGTTTTAAATTCGAAGATGTTAGTGTTCGCTGACGATGTAAAGTTGGTGAAATGTATAGAGACCACCCGAGATTGTATGGAATTACAACGCGACCTGGATGCCATATATGAATGGAGTATTACTAACCAATTATATTTCAATACAAGCAAGTGCGTAATGCTAAGCTTTACTAGGTCCACCGCTCCTATTGAATACTAATACACACTGGGCGGTTTCACAGTTGAACGGGTGAGTAGAGTCCGTGACTTAGGAGTGGTATTTGACGCGGGATTTTCTTTCCATGAACACGTAAACCGCTTCCTATAGACTGGGGTTCGTATTGGTCAACGTTTCAACCTTTACTTTAGCTGCAACGCGAACTTTGTACGCAGCATTGGTGAGAAGTATGTTTGAGACGAATGCAATGGTTTGGAATCCACATGTAAACAATATACCCTTATGTTAGAAAAGGTACAAAAGAGATTTCTGAGGTTATTGCTTTTTTCTGTTCTGACATTTTAGACGACACACACGTATCATCCTATCATATATTTATACCCAACGCTGTTCTTACAAGTACAACTGGGATATGATTATTTGCAAATAAGAAGTTAAGTTAATAAAATTCACACTGAAAATAATTAGAAATAAGCTAGTGTAAGCAGCTGCAAATCGTAGCGTTGCGGCTGCTCGTACCTAATTCGTACATGAGGATGCGTGCACACCGGCTACTGGCCGTACCGGCGGCGCGCTCGGCTGCGTGCCAATGCTCGCCCATGCTGCGCGCACTACTGTTGCTCAATTCCGTGCTTCCACGAGCACTGAAATGTTATTTATTTGTGACAGGGATCGACAGCTTGATTGACGAATGCAAAAAAATGCTGAACAGTGACGGTGTGACTTTGTAACATTATAGTGTAATAACTGTTAAGTTGTATTGTTTAAATAAATATGACTGGCCCGTTGCATATGCATCTTCTTTTCAAGCTAGGGTCCCGGGTTCGATCCCCGGTCAGGTCAATTTAAGCAAACGAACTTTTCTAAATTGGCTTGGAGTCTGGGTGTTACTGGGAACTCCTTCACAGTTCGTTGTGTGGTACCCGTAGTACAAGCTTAGTGCTTAGTTTGGGGTCACACAATCTGTGTAATTATCTGGAGTATTATTATTATTATTATGAAATTACGATTCTTGTTTTCAAGTTTTAAATTTACTCTAAGTTTATATGTATACAAGTACATATGAAAATTCAAATACTAAACAGACTACAGACTAAATACGACTTCAACAGTCGTGTAAAGCCTAGATATAAAGGAATTTACATTAAAATAAATAAGGAGCTCCGCCGACCACGACAGAAGTGGAATGGCTGAAGTTTATTGCTCCGTACTCCATTAAAACTTTTCCTGGTTGGCTACAGTTGAGACGGTTTTCACTGACTGCCCAAGGTTTGTTCCCGGGTAGCATTAAACGTGTCTCGTATATAGTTACACACGCTCGGAGCAGAGTAATTTATATTTTCAACAACACAACGGTTGCTTGAAATACTTTTACATTTTTTGTTTAATAAGTTTGTCGTGAGTGTATTGGATTCCTATTTGTTTTTTAAACGCAAATGTATAGAGTAATCATAGAATATTTTAAGATGTTTAGACTGAAAAAAAAATATGCAAAGGTTTCGTAGTTATTGTGGACAACGCAGATGTTTAATTTAATAAATTAACATTAAATTAAATAAATAAATAATTTAATTTTGGGTTACACATAAGTAGTGTAAAGATGACGAAATAAATGGATAGTGACATATGGACAGTCAGACAGACATACATGACGAAACTATAAGGGTTCAATTTTTTCGTTTTAATTACGGACCCTTAAAAATGAATTCAAACAAAAAATCTGTAATAAGGTTTTGATAAACTTTTAATGTTCCAAACTTTTACTGTATCTAACAGTCTATTACATGAATTATCAAATGAACTAAAACAAACTCCAAAATAAAGGCAGTGCGCGATTCTTGTATCGAACATTAATCCGTGTAAATTGCTGAACTTCTGTTAACCCTGTAAGTCACGCAACGTCGGGTTATGGTCAAAGTTATCCACAACTCGCATCAACACGAGTGGGGTGGATTTGACATTTAATTTATTAGTATGAGCAGATTTCTGTAAGATTTTCATTTACGGGTTTTGTACGCTTGGTGGTAGAAAGAATTATACGTTAGAAATAAAGAAAAAGTATTGTCATTATAACATTTTACAAAAAGAATTCGAAAAATATTAAATTTTACGGTTTCATGACGTTTTTAAGCTCATTCTTTATACTTCAAAGCGTCTCTTTAATAATAAAACTATTTTATACACTTACGACAATAAGTTATTTGCGTAAAATATTACATTCTACAATTTTCGCTTGGAACTTTTTTGACATTGATTTTGACAGACCGTTGTAGAGTGATTCAGAAATCAATGGTTTTATACTTCCTTTTCTTGAGCGAAGGCAGGAAATTAGTGTGTTATAATTTTACATGCATGTTTAAATACATTTAATAAAATTAATTGAATAATATAAAAACAAATGTAAATTCTAAAAACACGAGAAATTACCTTTTATTACACGATTACCTTTTATTTTCGATTGACGTTATAGTCGAGTTGCATCGGCCGTGGTCTCAAGTACACTGTCGCAGCAAGCTTCACTCCGTGTCCGAGGCAGATTTTATATCATCTACTCCCGATATTTGTAAATAATTATTAGGGTTCCCACACACAACACTCACGATGTCCACACACTTAATCGGGTTTGAAAAACGAGGTTTTGTCATTTGAATCACAGGATTCCACGCTGTTGATAAATTGTATCCGTTTTCCCGATTGAAATTTTTGTGTCTCTTGATTTCAAACGCTTCACGCATGACTCTTAGATAAAAGTTTCGATCTATCCTTTTCGACAAAAGTGGCGATCAGTGGACGGAAGTCCTTTCCACCGATCACCACTTTTATCCAAGAGTGAATAACAATTGAGTTGTGACGTTGTAATGAGTGGTAATAATAATTTACAAATATTGGGGGTAGATGTATAAAATCTGCCTCGGACACGGAGTGAAGCTTGCTGCAACAGTTTACTTGAGACCACGGCCGATTCAACTCAGCCGAAACGTGAAGCGAAAATAAAAGGTAATCGCATTAATTTCCCGTGTTTTTAGATATTTTATAATGCAACGCGAAAGTTTAAAAGTTTATAACACATGTAAATGTAAAATGCAATGTCTTTTCTTATCTTCCATGTTCATATTTTTTATCGTCACTTCTTTTGAGCCCTACTAAGATCCTATTAGAAAAAGCGTGAACATAAAATTAAAAATGCGCGTATTTTTTCGTATAGACTTTGTGTTGTACTATTAATCGCAATTGGGTGCATATAGCGCATTTGTAGTACTTTTCATTACCTCGCGTGAAAAATGTGTAGAAAAGTTATATTGCATGTACACAAAAAACCGCTGAATAGTATGTTCGTTCCGAATACCTAATACCTTGGGCCTTTATTGTCATAAGCATTAACCTTTGTTCTGATGAGTCATAGTTATTCCACTTTTATGATGCAGAAATTACTATGAGAGTAGTGATAATAAACGATGAATATTTTCTAGAAAGCAAATAGAGTGGCTGCAGCGTATGACGTTAAATTATTGCGATGTGTTAAGTCGTAAAGAAAAATAAACGTTACAGCCACATTGCACTTACTTCGTTAGGTTTTATTGGAGACTAGTTGTACCTGCGACTCCGTCTGCGCAGAAAATTTTTTCGTGGCTTACGTGACTCGTGGCGTAGTTAGATTGTATGTACATGTACACATAGTATGTTTAAAGATTGTTTTTGAAAAAAGTCTACGTCTAGCCTATGTCTGTCTCCAGGCATATACAATCTCTGTACCAAATATCATAATTGGTTCGGCGGTTCAACATTTCCCATTCAAAGTCTCATCCCTCTTTTCACCCCCTTAGAGGTAGTTTTTTAATAAAAAAAGTAGGCTATGTCCTTTCCCAGATGTGAAACTAGATCCATGGTACATCATAATCAGTTCAGCATTTCTCGTACAAAGTTCCGTCCTCCTCCGTACTGTCTCCCTTTTCACTGATTTTTGATAAAAATAGGTGTCTATGTATATTTGACAAAAAAGTCTTAACACCGCATCAAATTTTATCATTACCAAAATTTTGCGTTTCCGATAAAAAGTTTCACCACCCTTTTAATCTCTTAGGGGTAAATTTTTGAAAAAAAAGTAACCCATGTCCGTTCCCTAATGTCAAACTATCTCCCTGCCAAATTTCATCATAATCGGTTCAGCTATATACCATTTTCCGTACAAAGTTTCATCCCCCTTTTCACGCCTTTAAGGGTAAATTTCCTAAAAAGTAAGTAACCTATCATGAACACAATCACATATTCTTAGTACGTACCGATTTTCAAGATCAGTCAAGCCGTTTTTCTGTTTTAAAAGGACATACGGACAGACAGACAAAAAAAACGTAGAATCGAAGTCATAAGTCATAAAATGACTATTTATCACAAAATTTGACAGTAAAATTATAAATACAGCTAGACGCTAGAGATTTATAGTAGTATAGAAGATTAATCCAACAACAGGTAAATAGTTGTTACATACGTACATATATACACATCTTCACACTGTATCCCCAACGGGGTAGTCAGAGAGGACGTTAATTAATAGTTAACCAAGCGTTAATAGGTGATGCCTATCATATTTAAGATTATGGAGAAAAGCCCATTGGTTCGGCGATCAATACATCCAATTTTCAAGTCGTAGACCATGTCCTGGTTTACAATTTATAAAAGGACTTTTTCTTGTCTATATTTCGACAGTTCTATGTTTTTGTGTTAAAATAAAACAACTTACCATATTGATATAATGAGCTCACTATATATCATTATATCGAGTGAGGTCATTATATCAATATACTATTATAGTAATAATCAGTTACAGTAACAATCACTAGTTACGTGCATGAAAGTAGACTGTGAAGGGATTGAATATGAATGTGAATAAAACTAAGGTTCTGGTGTTTAAAAGGGAAGATATACAGACAAAGTGTGATATATGGGTAAATGGAAAATGTCTAGAACAAGTGAACGAAATTGTATATCTGGGGAGTGCGTTTTCGAGGTACTCTGTTCACATTAGTGAGCCGTGTGAATATATCTAACTCGGCCAAAATGGCCATACACAATGCGGTGTTGGTGCCAATTTTATTGTACGGTAGTGAGGCCTGGATATGCCCAAAATCGAGTGAAAGTAAGATAAATGCAGTAGAAATGCGATCTCTTAGAAATACTCGCGGTGTCACCCTTGCGGACAAAATAGCAATGAAGAAATACGCAGTATGACAGAGTTACAAGACAGTGTTATAGTAAAAATGGATGGATGAAAATGAAATGTGTGGGGAGAATGATGAGATTTGAGGAAGCGAAAGAAATATGTAAGGACCGCGAGTCTCTGACTACCCCATTAGGGATACAGCTTGAAGATATGTATGTACGATGTTGATTGATTTAGGTAGTGAAAGCACGTACATTTAAAAATATTATCTATAAATGTGTATGTCACGTTCTATCAAAGAATAAATAATATAAAACCTTTGACTCGTTATATTGCATAATATGTATTTTCGAAAGAATTGGCACGAATCATATTGCCTCATGCATTCGCTTTGAGTCAAATATAAGAAGATACCATTACTACTAATTTCATTGCTTGTAAAGAAATATTGATAGGTTATAATACATTCATCTTGATTCTTTTTGTTATATTTAACCTTTGCTTTGTGGTCGTATCAAACACTGAAACACCATTAGAATGAGACTAAGAGCACCTCTTAATAGTAAATAAGAATTTTATTTCGCCCACAGAGCTTACTGATCGATACATAAGTCCTATTTTACAGTACATACCAAATGACATTAGGGAAAATGAATTTGTTAATATCTTCGTTTGTGATCGAAGGTTATAATATCTAATAATTATGACGTTTTTCAACAAGGATTTTACATGTATATAATACATATTTATTTATACGAAATTTAATATACAAGATTAATAATACTTCGTAATAGAAGGAGCAGAGTTCTAGTGTTTGTCATATATTTAATTCATAAAATTAGGTATTTGACTCGTGGTCTGTGTTACACAAAAATTACTTCAAATAAAAAATTAGAAAAGCCTCTGACAAAAAAAAATAATTTGGACCAATTTCTAAAAATTACTTAAAATAAAAAAATTAGAAAAACCTCTGACAAAAAAAAAAATAATCTGGACCAATTTCTACCAAACAGATAAAAACATTCCTGAAAACTGCAATTGAAAAAAACGCATGCACATTGATCTTTGTTTAAGGGGTTGCTCAAGAGATAAGACAGGCAGAAGGCGTTAGACTGAACTGAAAGAAATATCCACTTAATTAATACCCTATTGTCCTGTTAATGCCCTCTTTTCTGGGTCAAAAACATTGTTATACCTACAATCAGAAAATAAAAAAAAGGGATAGAAGTGCGTATTTGCCTAAACGAGATTAATGTTTTCATTACATAGGTAGGCAGTCAATTTTAACTTTTTTTACGGTAAGCAAGCACCCGTATGCAATATTAACATTGGGAACTGTGGCCATGACCGTACGTTTGTGCCGCTTCACGGTTCGTGAACATTTAGATAAATATTTAGGCATAGACATGGTCGTGCATTGTGTTTATACTATCATACACTTCTTACGAGATAACTGTTATAACTTATAACCCTGGATACATTAAAACAGATGTTCCTTTGTTGTGCTGTGCAATTTGAGAGCCAGTAGTTACCTATGTTTGTTTTACAGTTCTTGTTCACTATTTACTGTTAAGGATAATGCCATAATTATCTTTAAGAGCACAAAAAGATTCAGAGAATAATAATTAATAGTTACATTTATATGTGTCAAAATAAAAATTCGTAGTTTGCTATGGTATATGAATACCAAAGACTGTACACCATGCATGCCTGATCGCACGCCTGTGTGTACGTGTGCAAGTGCAAGCAAGTGGAAATCTTAATCTCAGTTATTGTTATTATTGTTATTTTTTATTTATTTGAATATCTCACAGCCTACAAATTTATATTATATTTAATATTTAATTTTACATGCTAATTTGAGAGATATCTACATAATATATAAACATTACATAATATAATTCTAGAGCAGTAACAAAATCAAGACAAAATAATTTAATACGAATAAGTTAACTACATATGTGGCCATACTCTTAATTGACTTTGTAGCTCTCTTTTTATGTATGTATTTTATCATGAGTGTGTAAATGACATGGCGATTATTGTGTGAGCTTATGTTACGAATCACATTAAAGTGGTATCCTTAAAGTTCTCGTAAAGTATTAATAGTTCTTGTTGAGGATGGATCCGTGCTCACATGATCTTCATTTATTATAAATCCAAATAAGTAAATTTCACGTCGGAATCAAACATTATATTTCTTCTTATACAATTATAAAAAAGGTACGTGGCATGGCAGGGCGGTGGTATGTAAGCGACTGGCGAGCCACGTGTTAAATCGCATTATATTCTATTAAATACAATTTAGCATTTTAGCATCGTCAGGTCGCTACGTTCTTAATAATTCTTGTAAACTATTAACCATTTCATTTTTTTTTAATTTTAACGATGTCCAAATATTCTTTACCTTTATATATGATTTCTAGGTTATGTAGTATAAGGCCACATTAGATTTCACAAAATTTGAAAGATACTGTGATTGTTATAGGAACTTATGTATACAAGGTTATGTCGAAAGTATGAGTAAATGCGAAAGGGTATAAAAGTAAACGTGACAAGGAAAAACTTGCGTTCCAAAACTTCGCCAAAAGTCAATACTTCTAGTGTAGCACCTCAAAGTTTAACAAAAATAAAGGTGAGGCCACCCTAATATCACCGTTTTTACTAGTGTCCGACCGAAACAGGATTTTCAGCCGAAAACGAAATCGAATCTTCGATCTAAGTCTCACTTTCGGCCGAAATAGAAACCGAAACTTATTTAGACGTGTTAAAATTTATATTGTATATTGAAATACAGTGTATTTTCTATGTTTAACACGCATATAGACAGTTTACTCTTTTTAAATGACATAAAAACAATAATTGAAATATATAAAATATAAATAGTTATTTATTAGGTTATATTAAAAATTCAACATAAAAAAAAATAATAAACATATTGAAAACTTACTCTAGTAAGTGCACTTTGTCAAAAATCAACACATAGTTATAAAGTACAGACTCCTTATTTAAATGCTTAGCCACGAACTCACCCGAAGTTAGCCGAACGATGCGCAACAATAATTTACGAACACTGACTTTCGGCGCGCCGAAGTTTCGGCCGATTTTTGGCCGAAACCGACACTGTGGCCGATACTAGATTTTTTGACTGAAACTGGCCGAAACCGATACCGAACCTTCGGTCGGTCACTAGTTTTCACGTCGCTTGCAAACCTTTTCAATGTAGAGCGTAATGATAGGGTTTCATACCTTTTTTTTCTATTAAACAAATGTTTTTTTGGAGTTTAATCCTTAAGAATCGATTTTCATATAAGGCCCCAAAATTTTATGAGGAGTAAAATTTATATCAAAATCAAATGAAACGAAATCAAAATAAACGTATCCCGTAATTATTACATCTGCAATATAACAGTTAACAGTGACACGTTGAAACCCCAGCGGATTTGTAACCCCTTTTACAATAACCTTATAAATATAAGTTGCAGCAGCTTATCAGTTTGCTGTATTTTCATAAGCGTACTTGATGCTTGATGGCGGTCGGATTTCCGCAAACGCGCACCTGCTTTGTTTCGCAGGGAGAATACCACTCAGTTCTCAGCACTGAAGAAGTCTTTAGGGAGAGATTTTGGCTACAAAGATGTTTCATCAAGCAAGCTGCCTTTCCGTTGTACTCAAAGAGAATGGGAGCAGCTGTTTCTTCTACCTCTATTTTATTTCATTTGTATTATCCATTATATTACATATTTAAAAGAAGAGGTCCTGTCTAATTCATTATCGCCCAGCCTAAACTACTGAATCTAGAAACAAGGAAATTGGAGAATAGCTTCTTTTTGTGATATACTGCCTAAATAAGAAGGAATTTTCCGAAAATCAACTCCTAAAAAAGTGAAAAAGAGGTGTCAAGGTTTCTATGGAAAAAATTGTAGATTGTATAACAAGGGAGTAAAATAACATTTTTACGGCGAGGCGCTATTTTAAGTCCCAAGCGGAACGAAGGATTCTAAAGTAGAATCTTGAGCACAGCGAGGAATTCAATGTACGGCGCCCGAGGTAAAAAAATAATTTTACTACCAAGTGATACATTCTACTTATCATTCCCCTCTATGAGAAAAATAAATGAGAGACGCTATTTGATGTACGTAAAAGTACAAACAAATTTTATATTTTTAAATTTTTAATTACCTTTTTTGCTGGTGCGCGGTTACTGCCGTAATGACCGCTGGCCAGGTAATTATCAGCCAGTAACTCTTTTCATACAATATTTTCATTTCATCAATCCGGGTCTTATAACTGAATACGCGAGGCGCGGTGCAGTGGACAGTAGGTGCACATGTTTAAGTATGCTCGGCGGGTTATTATCTAAAAATTTGCAAACAACGACTGCCATGCTATTATTGTGCGACCGGTGACTAATTGTAATAAAAAAATTGCTATATGTACGATGATTGCGTGTCTATTGCGCCATAGCCGCAAAATGCACTTTTCACGGTAGACATAGCGCCACTATACAAATTACATTATACAAATTCTCGTTTTGACAGCAGATATCGCGCGATATTTGACTATCGCATGCTGACTGCAAGTTTTAGTTAATAAGCGTGCCGGACGGACAGACATGATTGTGAGACCAGTAGTGTTATTCTCTAAGAGAAATGGCTTTGTTACAGCGCTGCGGCAGCGTCGTAATGAATACTTCGCATTCACTAAATTATGTTAATGTACTAAACGCTACACTAGCGCTCGACGACGAGAACGGCATGAGTTAGAATTAATCATCGTCGAGTAGTTTGACATTTCTTTTGGATTTTGGTATTCCGCTTTAAAAAACAGCGACGAACTCGCCTACAGCCTCGCTTACAGCCTCGCTTTTAACTGTCAATTATAAAAGCTACTTTTATTTACGACGGATTTTAATATTAGGTACTTAGTATATAGTATTCCCGTTAAACACGTTTTGGATATTTTGAATCCATAAATATTGTTACCTAATTTAAAAGAAATGGCTGCGAAATTATCAATTACGATTTTTTTGCTTGAAGAAGCGAACAGAAGTGATAATTTGGAGAAGCGTCGGCAAGCTATACAATTACGGAATTTCAGAAGAATTTCCCGTGATGTCGATTTTATTCGACATTATAGATTGTCTAGCGAGCTGATAAATACATTAGAAGAGGATCTTAAACCATATTTGCCCGTATTTCGTCGTTCTGGGGGTCTAACCAATAGACTTAAGGTTAGTTTACATTTGGAGTATATATGTTCTGTGGTTTACATACAATAGAAGTTGCTACACCCCTGCGATAATAAAATAGTAGAAAACAATAATACAATAAGCTTATTATGTTCCAGATATTGTGTACACTGTCATTTTTGGCGACAGGTAGCTACCAAAAAATTGTTGGCTTAAATGTAGAGACGTATGTGTCCCAAGCATCTGCATCTAGAGCAATTCATCAAGTTGTTGACGCTTTAAATAACTTAGATGTTGTGCGGAAATACATTAGATTTCCACAAAATTCTAATGAACGACAGGCACTGAAACAGAGGTAAAATAATGAGATGCATCTATATCTAATATTTAGAATTTTTATTAGAATTAATGAATGAAATTAGTATTCTTAAAATATTTTTTTATGTAGATATTCCTATTTCTATTACAGCTTTTATGAAAAATTTAATATACCTGGAGTAATTGGGTGTATAGATGGCACCCTCGTAGCCATGGTAAGGCCCAAAGAGCATGAGGAACGTTATTATTGCCGTAAAGGTTATCATGCAAGAAACGTCCTCATTGTAAGTCTGATAAGAATACATTTTTATTAATGATCTATTATCATGAGATGATATTAATATTGATTGGTGTTCCAGATCAATGATGCAGATATAAATATTTTGCATGTGGATGCAACATTTGGAGGGGCAACACATGACAGTTTTGTCTTTTCCAACAGTGTCATCAAGCAACATTTAGAAGCAATACACAATAATGGAGAAGTTGTGTACCTTCTTGGTAAATTTTTAAATTATAATAATTATCAAAAATATGTATTTTCGTGTTTCGTTCACATCTATTTTACTAACTATTCTATTTATTTTAGGTGACTCTGGATATCCACAAAGGCCATATCTAATGATACCCTTCAACAACCCAGAGCATGGTACACCTGAAGAATACTATAATAACTTGCACAGTACAGCTCGCAATAGTGTGGAGAGAACCATAGGAGTTCTGAAAGGAAGATTCAGATGTTTATTAATTCACAGGGTACTTCATTATGATCCCATCATGGTAACAAAAATAATAACAGCTTGCTGTGTCTTACACAACATGTGTAATCGTGCTGGGTTATCTGCTCCTACATTAGCGACAAGTGAAGTTGAAGAAGAAAATCGATTACTCAGCACACTTAGAGAGAGCCAAACATCACATGATGATTTGGCAAGTGGGCGGTTGGGGCGGCAACAGCTTGTTAACCAGTTATGGCGTGCACGTTCAAGCCAATAAGTTTAGGTATGAAATATATGTATAAATGACTACAATTGGACATTATGTCGACTGTAATGAGGTCGATTATTGACTGGCATGACACGCTCAACTTCTAGTACTTATTATCTTGAGACCTACGCTTTGCAGAGTTAAGAACTAAAAACACATTGTTACTTTAAGGTCTACTATCAATTGGTAGATGCAAAATGAAAAAAAAATATGAAGTTGTAATTATAAAATTCTGGAGGCTATGTAGTGCAAACTGGCGGCATCGAGAACGATGTTGTGTTATTAGTAATCCGTATTATCAAGATGTCTTGACTCTTATTATTATTTGTTATTATTAGTGATCAGGAATGCTCCAGAAGTTTCTACCTCATTTTATCAGGCTATAAATAGGGAAAAACTGCGGAGTGTCAGTTTTGGACTACCAATCAGAGATATAACAAGGCGACATCAAATAGTCAACAGAGAAATCATGCCCACGGGATGCAGAGACTTTTAGTCACATTGACTTTGAAGTAGAGGAGAGGTGGGTGAGGAAGCGACGAGGTGGCTTAACTTTCAGGTCACTCAGGTAAGGGTCAAACTGGTAAGAAACCCCAGGAAAACAGAGGTCTAAATATTACTAAATTTAGCTAATGCTAAGTGCATGTTCGTTCTAGAATTAAATAAGATGAGATAGGCTGATGCCTTTGTTAGGACAAGGCCACGAGGCCATCAGTTTACAGTCTCTTGTGTGTGAGTATCCTTTGTTCTTTAATATTTTATTTTTGTATAATCTGATATTGTAAGAAACTTGTAAATTCAGTGTTTTTCTTATTTTTAATAAAGTGGGTTTTTTATGCCGAAGGCTTTTTCCCAAAAGAATTGTTCTTGTTTTATTTACTTTTGTTTATTCTTTTTATAACTTTGTATAATCAATTGAAATCCAAAATGAACTAACATAGAATAAGTGGCATATTAACAACTTCATAGATCTGTATGATATCTGAAATAAATTATTATTATAAATTTAATAAGTTTAGCTATGAAAATGACATCAGACACTTTTTATAATATTTGTAAGGATAAACATTGAATAAAAATAAATTATTTTTAAGTATTCATTTTATTAATCAAGTCTTGTAACGCTTGGCTTTGTCTGGACCAAGCCTCGCTCATTTCTTTTAAAATGCTAATCATCTGCCGCTGGTTTTGCGCTAGCAGATGCTCCGTTTCAACACGCCTTTCCTCGATCGCTATAAATCGCTCGGTGAGGCTCGCCATCTGCGATTGCCTCTGCGATGGTGGTGAGCGACGAGCCACACGTCGCCGAGCTACCACACGACGACGACGCGGAGCTGTAAAAAAAATACCGCAATTAAAAGACTGAACAACATTGTCACTAATTTTATAAGATTGTGAGTAGACAATTATTACATGATGCGGTACTAGGGAAGCGACTACCAGCAGCAGCTGTAGTTGCTGTAGTAGTGGGTGCTGGTGCAGGCGTGGAGGGTAGGGCTGCCGGTGCAATGGGTACGGGTGTTGATGCAGTGGGAGCTGTTGCAGGAATGTGTTGAGTCTGTAAAAGAAAGTGATAGAAACTTAAAACATAGAATATCAAGCCAAGACCAATATGCCCTAGAAGACGATGTGAGGGCAACTGCAACTGACTATAGTTAACATATTACATAAATAACAACAACGCCCATGGCTCTCTGCCTATCCGCTTTTCACGATGTGACCAATCAGATCTTTTTATTCACAGCAGAATATACCACACCTTGCATCATTTCGACACATTTGTTTTCTGTACAAAGTTATTTCTGTCATTTATAAACTACAAGTAAAACGATACACACCAACTGTAGACCTTCAGGAAACTGTGCTTCAATTGCCACAATGTTCCTGCGGGAGCTAGATTCCTATACATTCTGAAGAAATAAATCATGTTTTATGATAAATTTTGCAGTATTTACAAAAAATAATATAATATTTAACTCACTGGTGCAATTGAAAGTCTCTGGTCAACATGGGACCTTGCACTTCCAAGCTCCACTGCCATAGATTCAATGTGAGCCTATGGACATAAAAATATAAAAGTAATATCTAAAGTACAAAAATGGGGCCTAGGTAGCTGTGGGGAAATTTAATACATGTGATTAGAATAATAATAAAAACAATACCTGCAGTATACTCTCTGAGACTGTGGCTCCAGAATCTGTCCCAACATCTTGAATGATCTGAAAATTAAAAAAAAAAAATTATTTTGAAAAAAAAAAGCAACAAAATATTTCTTCAGAAAAATATTTACCAATTGTACTCCCCCTTGCATTTCTGGTGATGGCACAGCAGGAATTAGTTGACTTTCATTAGCTGGTGGCTGCCAACAAAGAGAATACAGTTAATCAAGTATTTACAAGTAAATCCATACAAAATGCAGTCGGTAAATGTAATTAATAAAAACTTCATAAAAAAAAATTAATAACTTAAAAAAATATGTAAAAATTAACATCACAATAGAGTATAATTAACTTCAAATAATATATAATGAGACTCATTTAGATACCTATCTAAAATTATGTATTTCTTTACCACCAAATACCTTTTTACCTTGCAAATAAAAAGAAAAAAATAAAGCATACATGGAATGGGTTAATTTCTAGTTCCCTATCGCCAACAGCAAATTGGTCTCCACCCATCACAGCTAATATTCTGTCCTCTATTGTAGAGAGAACTATTTCATCTACTGCACCACCACCAGTCTGCTGCCTAAGCCTATGGATCTGGCTGTATTTTTTTTTCACAGCAGACTTCTTATCTTTCCAATACTAAAAAAACAAGCAAAAGCAGAATGTCACCTCAACCAATGAAAACAAATTCCTGTGAATGTAATTAATAATGTATGTAATATATCAATACATAATTATGTAGTTAATATGTGAAAAATGAAACATGCATAGCAGAAATAGGTATACTCTTTGTAGTATAGTTAAAAAGAAAGCTAACCTTGGCCCATTGTTGTGGTGACTTAATACAGCCTCGTCCGTCACTATTGAGTTTTGTGGCAATTTCCTGCCAAGCGGCCTTTGTTTTCTCTCTAGCACTAGCGGTTCGCGCATATCCAGTAGCAAGCCACCGCTGCTCTTCGAGGCAGTCGAGCAATTTTTCTTGCTGTGCTACCGAAGGAACTGAGCTTCTTGACATGCTATAAGTAAAAATTTTAGAATAGAAATAGAAGTAAAAAGATCACTATAACCTTTGACATACGTTAATAGCTCAATAACTTCAGTTGGTTGGATGTACATAAAGAGGATACAATCTCTGATGCACAATGCACTGTGCACTTGAGATGGCTTGGGATAAAAAAAGCTAAAAAAAACAGAAAAGTATCTACACCCAACCACGAAATTCAAATACTTAAACAGGACAATTTTAGCAAATTACAGTCAAGTAGATACTTACATATCTTTTTCAGTCTCAATTGATAGTAAATAGATGGTAAATAGGTAAAATATGGTGTAATTGATTGTTTAGAAGATCACAGAACAAGATGCGAGATGCGACTATCGATCACGAATTAGTGAATTTTGACGTTTGAATGCTTTGAATGAAGTGAAAATTGGCAAAGACATTACTGACATTCAGCCTACCGAAATTAAAAATGAAAATAGGCTAACGAAAAAAGTAGATTTTATTAACCTGCCACATATCGGAGTTCGTAAATAACATTAATATTACAATAAAAACACATACAAACCCTTAAAACACTTAGTCGACAGATATCGATTTTAAATTTTGTCAAGCTGTAGCTCAACTATTGCAGCGGATACAGCGTCGAGTTACCGCAGCCAAGAGTTCGACGACGAGTTAAAATGCGTTAGTGAATAGGGTTTCGCGCAGCGCTGAGTTCGACGTCGATCTCTATGCCATCTCGCCGACGAGTTCGTCGTCGAGCATGGCGTCGGATTTGTATATTAGAGAATAGCATGGCAGTACGAAATCCACACGGACGAACTCGCCGTCGACAGTTTGTTTTATCACCATATAACACATTGTGACTATGTAGTTACTATGTGACATGCAGTTAACGGTGTGCCATATTTACCGCGCATTTATGTAAATGAAAGTGAGTAATGTAATGCATAAGTAGTTAGATAGTCGGTGCTTATTACAATATTGATTCGTAATTCATTTTAATCACATAATTAACAAATGAAGGTAGACTATAATTAGAACTGCAATACTTTTTGTTTTAGTATTATCGAAGTAATTAATTTTAGGAAAACAATACTTTATAAGAACCAATTTTAAACTTTAATTCCAAAGACTTTTTTTTTTATTGCTACAGGTGCCCGGAGGTCGAAATTTTAATTTTTATTTTAAATACTTTAGTCACAGACAATTTGTCTGTGACTTTAGTGGTGGCAGTCTCTACTCTGTGCGATTGTTTTATCCAAGGAGTTTACACTGATATGATCACAGACTATTTGTATTTGTAATATTTTTTTATTTAAATATTTATTGCACACACACAATATACAAATACCGAAAGTTACATGTAGTAAAAGAACAGCTTATATCTATTAGAAATTAGAATAAATATAATAAACTCACGAGAATGACAATTCCGTGGAAGAAAGATAGACACTGTGTGTACATACTATAGGCATACTATAATTAAACACATAACATATGTATATTCATATATATATATATATATATATATACCTATACATAAATGCATATGTATATATAACATAATATGTAATATATATAAATATACACTGTGTAATAGGACAAATTACATACATTATGAATTTCACATTCAATGTTCGACATTAGCAGTATGAACGTAAACAATATTTTTTATTTCATTTAATTTGTAACACATATTACATAAAATTCATTGCATACATTTTGCACTTCTTCATATAATCTTTAATATAATAATTATTATTTGACTACTGATAATCGAATTGAGTCATATGGCAGTGTTCAGGCCAAGTTCGAAAAAAGTCGAACACGCTACTGCCCTTGTGTTTAATATTTACAAAGTCCCATTCAAGCACTATTTTTTCCACCTTTGTTATGTAAATACCCTGGTAAAGCTGAAGATTAGAAATTAATAAGATACTGTTAATAGAATACGTGATACCATATATATATGTGCAAAAATCAAGATTCTAGCTTTATCCTTAAAAGTTAAGGACAGTCACTCACTAAAGCCTAAAATTTTGGTATGGAGAATGGTCTTATGATACACAGCCCTGTAGGTCGGACGCGAGAATAAGGCTACGGTGTTCACTGCCTGTCGTAAGAGACAATAAAAATGGAAACCCGAAAAGTGCCGTCGCCAAACCACCGCGTTCCGTAGGTTATCCCAAAGCTCCTGGACAACTCGTCGAGGACCACCGCATGAGTTGTGGCGGTAACCCAGTCTCTTGCTAGGAGGCTGGGTATCTGTGTAAAGATTTCTTCTGCATAAAATTACATATTTATTATTCCACGTTGAGAAAAGGCTTTCACTTGTAGTTTTAGGTAGAGCTTTATCTTATAAAAAATATTGCCTATCAAAAATCAAAATCGTACATTTTTGACATGGGGTCAAGTTCTCATGGGCGCTAAAAAAGCATATCGTAAAAAAAGTGATATCAAATGAAGAAACAAAGTTTACAGTTAAGTTACAGTTTACAGACAGCAACAGTAACGCGATCATTGCACGACCGGTTTCTAATTGTAATAATAAATGGATATCATGTATGACGATTGCATGTCTGTTGCGCCCTGACTTTTGAGATTTAGCGCCACTATACAAATTACATTATACAAATTCACAATTTGACAGCAGATATCGCGCGATATTTGGCCGTCGCAAGCTGAATGCAAGTTATGTAATAAGCTTCCGGACTACGAAGTGAGGCTAATAAATGTAGGTCTGTGGGGGTGTTTTCTAAGAAACTGCAGATGATTAGGCTATCTGTTAAATAAATGTGTGTAGTATATACAAGTGAGTCACCTTATCCGATTTGCTTCACAATCCTGCTCGGAAATGGCTTGTCGAGTTATTAATAAAATCTATGAGACGACGTGTGAGAAAAATTGTATAAAAATTGATACAAAACTGATAAGTACACATAAACATAACATTTATTAGATTTGCATTTTAGTACTCATTGTTAGTTTGTTACATTGTATTCGTTTTTATCTTTATTAAAGGTGTACGTACATGTATGAGTTCCATCGCGCCATGTGTTTTAAAGACAGCGTGTAAGTAGTGATGAGCTGATGAGTCATTGAAATTTTTCAAGAAAAAATCTTGAATTTTTCTTATTTTCCAATTATTTTTCCGATATTTTTATACTTTTGAAATTTTTCCGAAAATGTTCTCAAATTTTTCTTGAAATTTTTCCATGTTTTGAAAAATTTCGGAAAATTACCCTTCACTACGTGTAAGCATATACATATGTTAATGTACATATTATGTGTGTGGGAAATATTAATAGATATAATATAACTGTACACATTTATTGCGTTTTAATTATGTAAATAATACAACATAGTACATACTTACGTATACTTATCGTATAATATGAAATTGGTGAGAATATCGCTAATCTATAGGTGTAGGTATGCACAAAACTTACGAAATCTCCTTTAAAAGCACTAAAACTTTAATACGTGGGTGTATGTCTTACGCCACGTCCTGGGCTTGCGCCTGCGTCAGTCTGTGATGCATAATAATAAACAAGTCGTTATTACCGTGATATGTTGCAACATGGCCGCACTGATGTTATCAAGCTGATTAAAATAACGTTTTTGCAAATTTAAAAACGAAGTTCCACATGATCAGTGACATGAATATATGTGCATAATATTAAATTTTACAACAATCAACATTTACGAAATAATCTACTATGGGCTTAGACTTTTTAGAATGTATCGTACAGGATATGACAAATACAAGTAGGTTATACTAATCAAATGACATTAGGGCTTTGTCTTATTTTTTGTCGCTTTTAACGTTAAGATCTTCACATCTTTTTTTAATTAAAACCTCGGACCAAGTGTCACAATGCACGGAGCATTTGCTCTGAAAGCGTGTTCCTACCGTGTCTTCTGTTGTTGACCGAGTTTCTATATTTTTACTAACGTGTGTGACTAGGGAAGGTCACAGTACAACGATACACAGCTGTACATGACATATTTTTATTTTTGTGAATACTTGTAGACAAAACACTTAAGATTTACGAGAATTTTGCAAATAATTATTTCATGACCGACTCATAAGCCGACACGACATTACACTGACAGCGCAAGGTTGCCATACTTACTATAGCTAACTGTTTTACTCGTGGTTACGTTCGATGAGATATAAAGAGACAGAAAAATTCATTTGACACACGGTGGTAAGAACAATTTATGGTTCCGTCCATTGTGTTTCTTGGTCTGAGATTGAGAAATCACATTAAAACAAATAAACCAATATTAATGTATTTGCATTTTGAAATAAACAAACAAATATTAATATAAATTAACATCGTAATTAATAATAATAATATATACTCAGACATTTCACACAGCGCCATCTAGTCCCAAATTAAGCAGCACAGCGCTTGTGTTATGGGTACTAGATAACTGATATACTACTTGTATACTTTTCTTTCGTAAATAAATACATATTATACATAAACACCCAGACTCGGGGCGGGAATCGAACCCGCAAGCTCCTTTTACTTTCCGACGCGCTTAGCCTTGCGCCACGGAGGTCGTCAAAAATTAATATGATAATACCAATAATTTGCTTCATATTTAATATCATGTTATTATGTTGGCGCTCCGTCCTCTCTGACTACCCCGTTGAGGATACAGCGTGAAGATATGTATATATGTATTATGTAAATTATTGAACTTATGTGAAATACTTTGTTGCGAAACTGGACATGTAATTGTAAATGTTGATTGAAAACCAAATAACAAATTACTTATTATGTTCATAACAAAACCTACTATGAACTACAAATGGAATAACGTAATAGTTTAATAATAAGATAAAAATCTACATAATATATTTAATTCATATTATGTAGATATTTATCTTATTGTTAAACTATGCATGTAATGAGATTGTATTCATTAATTTATTAACATTTTAAATTTTCCAACATATATCAGACATGATTAATATACGGGTATAATACTAATGTAAATCTATTACTTGTTCTTACGACAAATTACAATTATAAAATTTCTTATCACTGCAAATATTTACATGTAGAATAAGAATTTATACCTAAGAAATTACAAATAACATTATATTCCTCGTAATAGGTTATAATAGAGAAGAGTCGAAATGTTTATTTACATGATGTTTAGGGACACTTGCAAGGACTGCGCTCAAGTACCTATGCAGACACTACACCTGACTGGAGTTAGACTCTTAGATAATTGTCTAACTAATTGGATTGTTTTGGGTTTCCAAAGTAAGTACGTATTTTATAATGTACGTTGATATATGTAAATTACTGTATATTTTTATGTTGGTCCATATATATTAAACACATTATGTTCTGTCATGGTAAAAATAAGTGTAAAAGTGAATGCATAATATCATTCTACAACATGTACCTTAAACTCACAGTTACCTTCAAATCTTTGATACGATTTTCGCTATTGAAACTTGATAATTGCATGTTTTGCATGATTTTGCTTAACATTATTTTAACATTATCACATTTTAATTTCACCATTTGGCCCAAGAGTGAAATGTTTATTGCTTCCGATTTTCTTGTATTTGTACATTAATATTAATGTTTAAATATTTCATATCATGTCAGACTATAAACTAAGAATATTTATTTACAGTAAGTTATGAATTTATTATTACGACAAAGTTATAAATGCAATTAAAGTTTACGAGCAAAAGCACACAATGATATTCAGCAGCTCCGCAGTTGCGATACATATGGTATTACGCAGGTGCACCAATGCTTGGTGCAAATAGGTCGACTATATTTATTTATTTGTTTATTCATTTATTTATTTACTAATAATTCGATTAATAATTTAAGAGACTTATTATAACATTTCTTTTTACTTCTACTTTTGTGACTTTTCTCTATAGGTACAGCATGAATAGCATCAGAGCGAATTTTTTTTATACTTTTATTTCTTTTAAAACGTAATATTGTTAATACGTAGCATGTACACAGTACTCATAATAATAACAAACAATGATTTTGCCACAATTTCATAATATCGCAAGTGGGTATACCTACTACAATTTTTTTGCTGTCGTATTCATATTAAACCATTTATAAACAAGTAGACTTTACATGTACTACAGTACCTCCTAGACCGGCCCACCTAAGCACCGCTTTGCAGTTAATTTAGCCAGCGGAGCGGGGGAGGAGCCGATCTAGTCGAGCTGAAGCCAAGCTGCAACAATGACATCACCTACCACCAAGTATGGCAGTCATCCACCGTGAACCTCCCGCGGAGGCGGGAGGCGAATGAAGACCACCCTAAGGAGGCAACAAACCTCGAAGAGGTTTCTTCACGGTCCCCAAGTGGCCGTGAGAAGGATCACATGTACTACATTATACATTCAATAAAAGATAACGAAGATCAGAATGAAGAAGACTGGAGAAAGTTTACACTGAGCCAGAGCTAATAATAGAATCATATTAAAATGCAATATTTTCATGAAATCGTATCTTATGTGAAATGTGGTCAATATGTTATAAACTATTTACTTAAATACATTTTGAAGATTTTATAAAAATTGTTTCAATTTCTGAAATGTCTGGAATATTAATGATCGTTATAGGTATATTATATAGGTACATATTTTACTACATATAAATATAAAAGTATTATGTTGTAACCTACATGTTATATAATGTGTTAAATTAAAATATATAAGTAGTCTAATTAATAGATCATAAATAAATAATTGAATAGTTGGTAGATAAGAATTTGCCGGAATATTTTCTTGTTTCGTTTTTAAGAGTGCCTACTATTTTTTTCATAGTCGAGTTTTAGTTTTTAAACTTTTTTAATTATAAGAGTCTACAATCTATTCTATTAAATTTTACCAAACTAATGAATTTAATCTACAGTAATTGCTGTACGCGCTTCTGTGTCTGTGCTTCGAGACCATGTCCACCTCGAGTGGATAATGGCGTATATTCCAATTTTTATCTTTAATATTGTTATTGTCTTAAATATTTTCACTCTAGTCATGTCCCATCAATTTGTGTTAATATTGATAGATCGATGCGTCCCGGTCTCAGTCAATTTATATTCAGAAACTGGGTCGTGATATTCACTAAACATCACAAAAGTAATTCCCCAAAATTGATTGAAAATGAAAACGCTTTTAGATTTAGCGCGAATAAGCTTCTTATGATAGTGTTGTATCATTTCTGTTTTGTAACGGATCGATGTAGTGTCACAGAATAGCTAATATTAGTGTCATCACATTCAAATGAGTTGCGGTTATTTCGTAAACTTTTTTATGGTTAAAATAAAAACATAGGTAAACGATGAAAAGGAAACAGTTTAGTTATACATTAACTAAAAAAACGTAAATAAAACTGAGATTAAAAAAATTTAATAAGACTTGAAACTAAAGAAATGTAAATAGTTAATACTAATATTTGAATATATAAATCATGGTAAAAATAGACGTAAAAGTGAATGCATAATATCATTCTATAATACGTACCTTAAACTCACAGTTACCTTACGAATCTTTAATACGATTTTCGATATTGAAACTTGATAATTGCATGTTTCGCAAGATTTTGCTAAACATTATTTTAACATTATCACAGTATTTTAATTTCACCATTTGGTCCAAGAGTGAAATGTTTATTGCTTCCGATTTGCTTACCTTACCTATCTAGAATACTAGATTTTTTCATTGAGTTTCAGACTCCAAAAACACAAGCGCATTTAGGAAACTTTTAGCGCGATATCTACCTATATTAGCCAAGCCCACCAACTAATAGATTTTATGTTGTTGCACATTGATTTGGCACCGACTTCAATAACTGTCACATTATCGTATTTATAAAGTTTTTTAATTGTACTTGGGTTTTGATTAGTAAAGGATAGTTATTTTATACTTTTCAGTGTTTTTTTTGAAGGCGGTTTAATTTTTTTTAATAACAATTTTTTATTTCTCCCTTTTGAATGGTCTTGATCTAAATAAATATCTAGGGCGGATCTGCAATTAACTTCATTTTAATTCCGGAGCGCAACGATATACAAGAGAATCGTCAATATAAATAAAGGTTATAACCAGGTCGTGTTATCTAGTGCATCTTCGAAGTCCAATCTCCAATATCGGTGAAATTTAAATGGAACCACCTCTGAAGTATTACCTACCATACGAAAAATGAATTTTCGAAATCGGTTCATAAATGACGGAGTTATGAGGTAACAAAAATACAAAAAAAAAACAACATGCAGACGAATTGAGAACCTCCTTCTTTTTTGAAGTCGGTTAAAAAATAATACTATTGTTTTAGTATGCCTACCTACTTATTTGTATTAGCACATTATTTAAAGGTATCTGCGTTTCAAGAGAAAATACATAGAAAGTATCATGACGTCTGTGAAAAAATAGTGTGTCAATTTTTAATATTATATTTTATTGAGATATCTATAAATATCTATTCATACAAACATAAATACATACGATATTAAGAAGAATACATTTTTAAGAATAAGTAAGTACCTACTTAATAAGTAGGTATTTGTATTTTTATTTATTGCTATTTAACACTAAGACCATTCATTGACTTCATTGTGAACGCAATTAAAATGCTTAAGTATGTGTAAAATTATATCATATCGATGTCGATGAATAACAGTATTATTCTATTCATCCCTTAATTCCCAGCGACCAAGCACTCTTCCGCAAATATTTGTTTCAATTAGGCGTTTCCAAGACCCCTCGTGCGGAGTTCTGTCACGTCAAACTAATGATGATAGCTGGATAGGAAGTGACGTATATTATTTGTGTTGTCTGTGATTTGCTTCAACTCATCTTCAACTAGCTACAAAACATATAGATAATTCGTTGTTATTATGATATCGATAAAACATCGATATTATGGCTTTTTAAGAGAAAGCTATTTACTACATAAACTTCTTCTTTTCAGCTGGGTCATTATCTGTAATGACGTCTTAAAAATACAAGTAAATATGATTCTTACCTACTCAATAAACAAATTATTTAACTGTTACTTGAAGCAAAGCTAAGATATAACTACATTTTTAACTCACCCAGAACTTATTTCAAGGAAAAATGGTAAATTTTATTATTAAAAAATAAAATAAAGTGCATATCCAAGTAAACTTCACAAAAAGATAACGACAAAATTTCTTGCCTCCAACTTTCCACCCAGTTCGGTCATTATTATTTTTTCCGACGTCTGCGAGTGCCGCCCCTTAACAGCCCCTGTGACTAGCTTGCGACAGCTTTAATTAAACGGACTCAAAACTTTAATGACTTTCGAGACTTTTTATAATGTTCTTATATTATTAACAGACTTAAGTAGGTTACAACTTTCGTAATAAGTTGTATTTATTTAGTATTACCTGTATCCGCCCACGCGTTGCTGCGGTTCAGTAGGTATATTAGGTATATTATGAACATAAAAACATGGACATATTCAAACACAATGTTGTATCAAAATTTTAAAGCAATCGGTGAAAAACTTTCGAAGATTTAAAATTTAGAAAACGAACACGCACTTTTTTATTTTTTAACAAGATCAAATTAAGAAATTTCAGTAAATGAACAAGTTCCCTCCAAAAATGAACGATGAAAGTATTTGCGTAAGCTAGTTTTTCATATATTTTCGATTGATAACTACTAAACAAGTTTTTAATTTAGAATGTGTTATGCAAAAAACGTATATTATGTTTTCCTTGTAACTTTCGAGCTATGTATGTCTAACTTAATGGACGCCTTTATTTTACTACATTATTCAGGCGTTAACCAAATTATGGATCTTTGCTGTACTTAAAGCATAAGGCGTTTGTTGTTAGTTCGCTTAAAATCAATGTCAATATTGAAAACTACACGTTAAAATCAAAATAACATTCTTTACACAAATGTTATGACATAATTTTCGTGTAAAAATTAAAACTAATTATTTTCGTTTTCTGTGTAAACGTTCATTTCTACATTTATTTACCTTATCGATTTTAATTTTAAATATAATAAAAATTCATCCATGAATTAGACATAATTTCATTACAAAAATCCCTAATTATTTTTTTTATTTCAGGTAAACTTTCACATAAATCAACACTGTACTTCGTAAGTAGATCCGTAATTAATTTGCTACTTGGTAGGTGTTTCAAACACCGTTTTAGATCTCAAAAGAAATTCTATAAATTATTGAGTATTTTACCATTTATATTAAAATAATTTAAATGTGTTTTCTTCCAAAATTAAAATTCCTTGTAACGTAATGAATGAAGAGCAGTTATTAGAATAAAGTGTAGATACATATATAGTTGTAATATTTTATTTTCTAATAAATAGCAAATACGTGTATAATATAACCGTAGTGCAAAAACGTCATGTTTTTTTAAATCTTCTTTAAAGGTCGTAAAGCTCTAATTCAAAATACTCTTATGCCAAGTACACAAGGGTAGATAAACGGTAACTTACTATTCTACCAGTTCCCTGTACTCTACCAGTTCGCAGTACACACCAGTTCCGAGTACTCTACCAGTTTTGGTAGGGTACTGTTTACACGTAAGTAAATTTATATTTTGTTAGTATAAGTGTTTTCTTCGTGAACGTCCCACGTCAAGATAGTATTATCAGTAATTAATTTCAGAAGGTGGCAAAAATTTACGAAGAAAGTTGTACTTCAAATAGAAAAAAAGAGAATATTTAAGTTTTCTACGTCCATTTCGCTAACAATATATTCATAGTCGGCATATATTTTTTTCTTGTTCTTATAAATCCAAAAGCTTGTACCCATGATATATGATGATGATGATCATGATGCTCAGAAATTCTCCACGAAGTTCGTCTAGTTTAATTGTTTCTAAATCAGATCACTTCAATTTCTTTTGTAAACATAACCTTGAAAACAACCATAAAAAAATACACGCAGGCATGCATGCAGGAACAAGTTTCTACTAACTAGACCACTAACCGTATTCGTGGATCGAGCAGCTGATAGAGTAGAGGGATGGGAAAAGGCAAGTGATAAACTAACTTGCTCCATGTTCTACTACTTTACTCTTCCGAATTTTAGTAAAAATTGGTAGCATAGTTAATACTTTACTGTGCTACTATATACCGATTACTCTACTCGTTGTATTTATCTATCTCGTGTATTACCTATCGTGACTTTAGATAATAAATTACCATCCCGAGAACTATTTACTTTTTATGGAGGTACTCACAATTTATATATAGAAACATAAGTTTTCATGACCCTTGTAGCTTCACATGTTTCGACACGTATCTCATACAAATTGTTTATCGTGAGACGTTTGGATATCATACAAGGCAGGTGTCGTCTAAAAGATAATTTATTACTAGAATAATAGTTATTTCATGAATAGCGCAGCATGTATTTAAGTTAGTAATAATGAATCGACTCCTCACAGGTAACAAAAGGCCCTGAGGTTCCATTTGTTAAATTAATACACGATGAAGAACCCACTGTTATTAATGGAAGTTAAGTCAAAGTATACTGGAAGAGTTAATGGGAAAATAATATTAAATAACTCTTGACACAAAAAATAGTAAGAAATTATGCTTAAAAATTTTTAAATGTTCTTATCTTTTTTTTTATCTCAATTAAAGATTAAAACATTGATTTCCACAAAATATTTCTAAGAACATTCCTGATATTTGCAGTTTTTAAACGAGAAAATTACAATCACAAGTTCATCAGGTCAAGACAAGCTACGGTACCACAGATAAACGGACAACCACGTCTAACTTATAGTCTCTTTTCCGTCGGTGGAAAATGACATTGTTACTATGTAGATTATACTTAAATCCAAAGCGAAACTATTAAAGCCTGATGATTTTGGAAGACTCTTGAACTAAAAGAAAATTGTTCATTCCTAGGCTATTGCTAATGATTCGGTTAACCTTTAGTTTGATGATACTACTGAATGTGGTTTAGAGGATTGCTAGCGATTTTTTTTGTTATATTGTTAAAAGATGCAAGAAATAACATGAAACAATTCCACTGAACATAGCTCCGAACATTAAGAAAATTGCACCTTTCATATAAAAAAAACAGCATGCTAAGCGCTTCATTCATTCAAGAGCTACCAGGCTACGATTAAACATAGACTGGTAATAACATTGAATTTTTAACACCCCTATTTTTCAGTGAAGGTTAAAAAGTACATTTTGATGTTATTTCAGTTCACATTTTTCTTGCTTTTTGTTACAGGGCCTACAAACTGTATGTACCCAAGGGCATATTTTTAATACTGCCTAGATATTTTATCCATTGGCCGCTTCTAGTACGTACTGTCGTATTGTTCAGACGTCGACCTTAATATAATTTACAGCGTCTACTTGGCACAATCAGGCTTCGTCGCACTGCTAATTGTCGCTTTCTTGTTTCAAGAAGTTTTATCTATCTTATTAGAAGTTAAATTGGTTAAACTAAGAAAACTAAAAGATATTTTGAAACATTTATATTTTGTATGTGTGTTGATTTGCAGTAAACCTACGTAAATTTTTATTTGTTGTATTGTATTTTACAACAGACATTTAGATGCATTTGAAGTTTATAACATTTGCGGGATTATTTAGCTAAAAACTAAATAAATGGCAATTGTGAATTACGTGATAAAATAATAACACGAATAAATTGTGCTATAATACTCGATGAATGCGTAATCTCTCCGGTCCATAATATACGACGACAGTAAAATCAACGTAGTGTCGCCCTTACTCTATGGGGCGGTATCGATAATTAAAAATCATTTATCGCTCTTTCATTAGCCTCATTAATTTATAGAGAATTCATTATCAATTGTTTTCAGTTTATTAATATTTATAGTGATTTTTCAATAGAGATTTCAATGTATGTTAGTAGAGTAGGGAATAAAGAACTGTAAAGGCCGCTCTACAGAAAACTTGAGTCCTGCGGTATTGTTTGTAAAAAGCTTTGATTTGTAAGAGATTATGGACTACTAGGGCTGCTAGCTAACCTCAGTTTCAAACAACCGTTCATAACAGTCGTTATAAGTAAAGACTATAATAACTTCTTATAGTTTTACCAATAAAGAATCAATTGTAATAAACGCATTGATGTTTAAAAAATGATACCTGACAAGTTTCTTGTCGGTTGTTCTTATTGTGCAGTTTTCTTTACGAACTGATCGAAGTTAGATTTGACATTCAAAAACATCTTGCAATAAGTAAACCTAATTTTACTTGAATAAATTGATTTGACTTTGAAATTGAAATCATAAATGTTATTTAGCACTCTAGCTGCGCAAGCGTATGGATCTGCACTTTTAAGTGTAGCTGTCAGTACAACCGCCCTGGGACCGCGTTTATACTGCTATTTAGCAGTCTATAGACTGCAATTTTAGGTAATGGATACTTTGACGATTTACTTACATTTCGACAAGGTATTGCTGATTTAAAGGAGTTCAGACGTTAGCGTACAAAGTTATAGAAAATTTGTGACGAAGTTAAGAAAAATTCAGATTTTCAAAACAAAAATGTTAAAAATTATCTATCTCATTGAGCATGGAAATTAAGTCAACATATTCTAGATAATGGCAATTACAAGGCATTAGGATCGTTAACTTTTTAATATTATTCAGGACAAGAAACGTCTCATATAGCCATGTTTTGACATGTTTTGGGTCTTACATCTTAACATTTGACAGATATTACTAGCTTACAATACTCTTTGTCTATTTTATGTTAATTTTTATATACCTGAAACTACTATACCTAATAAAGTTACTGAGCCACACCAACGCGGAGCCCGGTACAACTAGTAACAAATGAAATAAATAAAACTTTTAGAAATTTTAAACAGTTATGTAACTGATAATCTTACGACTCTCGAAATTGTCTTACAAGTCTATGGGTGTCCCTCCAATTCATTAAATGCTACAATGTATGTTGTGACCTCTAATTCTTCACAAAAAATTCATAGACAACATGCCTTTTTATTTATATACATATGTCGAAAACATGCATATAGTATACGTTCTACGTTTGTGACAAACGCACTACTGAGATGAAATATGAATCCGGAAGGGGAGATCTGGGTAAAATTTTTATGAAGGCTTTGGCAAAATGTATCGCCACTCTAGTATATACTTTTACATAAACAAATAAAATGTGGGCTGAATGTATTTCGTTTTGGAATAGTATATTTGGGGTGCCTATTTGATTCACAATGTTTGTATTGGAATTTGAATATTTGTGATAGGTAGATAAAAAGAATGAAATAAATATTTAATAATAACTTGCTGTTGTAAATTAATATTTAATGTACAAGATGTATCCATTATTATTTTATTAGTGTTTACGAATGTAAATACATAATTACTCATTTTGACTAAGTATACTTTCCCGTAAGACATAACGAAAATTATTCTTTAAACCTAAACTATTGTACAAACACACGATATGTGTATACACGTGTCATTGCTTTTATTGTTGAAATAGTTTAAATGAAAACAAATACTATATTAATGCCTTTAAATTTCATAGGCATGAAATAGTAACAACTGAAACAACTTAAAATATTTCTATCAATAATTTCGATAATCAGTAATAGTACAAATAACATTGTTTACGAAGTTTGATGCACCCTTGTACTGTATTATTTGTTTTCGAATTGTAGTTTCTACATATTTCTGTTTCTCATTTATGAGAGGATGATTAAGCTACAGGAAGTGGTACCTACTTAGATAGATTTAAAATGTAGCAAATAATAATTTCAGGTATTTATGAAGAGTATCAGGTACATAACAGACAACTCAGCATTAATCGTAACCATTTATAATCTATTTTTATATACATATACATACATACATACATATCCCCAACGCGGTAGTCAGAGAAAACGGAGTGCCAAGCGTCGCGGTCCTTACATACTTCTTTCGCTTCCTCAAATCTCATCATTCTCCTCACGCATTTGTGCCTAGGTATGGGAGTGCTTTTGACATTTCCGTCGGCTAAAACTCTGGCTCTTTGATCTTCATAAGTCAACCTTGGTCTTCCTTGGCTTCTTTTACCATTCGCTTTCGCTCTGTAAATTTTCTTCATCATCACTCATTTTTTCTAATTGCCCGAACAACCTTAGCATTCCTTTCTTCAGTTTTATAATAACACTGTCGTGCAATTCTGTCGTATTGCGTATCTCTTCATTGCTTATCTTGTCCGCTGTAATGCAATGGTGACACCGCATACATTTCTAAGAGATCGCATTTCCACTGCATTTGTCATATTTTTACTCGATTTAGGGGCAGAATCAAGCCTCAATACCATACAATAAAGTTGGAACCAACACCGCAATGTGGATGGGCATTTTGGCTGTGTAAGATATATTCACACTGCCTGCTATTCGTCTCTCCACATCTAACTCACATCTTCCATCCCTCGAAAATGCTTTCATTCACTTGTTCTACATCACTTGTACATTTTCCATGTACCCAAAGCACATATTTCGTCTGTACCGCTTCTCTTTCAAACACACGAACCTTAGTTTTATTTTTATTTAGTTATTTTGGAATAACAAACAGTTTCATTATATGTTTAAAATTAAATACAATGCAGTCATGGTGCGACTTAATAATAATGTAACCAACACCGTTATCCGCATATTAACTAACAATAATAATTAAAAATTTGAACCTTATGCACTACTTATAAACTTATATACTTATAAATATCTGACAACGCCTCACCGCTCACACACGCACATTACCACTTTACTATCATAGGCATACTTACACAGTTAGTTAATTAGTTAGTTTTGTTCACATTAATATTCAATTCTTTCACTTTACATTCTTCTTTCATGCATGTGACTAGTGTCTGCAACTCTGCTTCTGATGCTGCTATAAGCACGGCATCCTCAGTGTACAATATGCAGTTTACCACTCATACTACCTTTCAATGTCTGGAGGCAAATGTCTAAATACAGCACGAACAGCCAGGCAGACATCACGCGGCTCTGTCTGGCGCCTGAACAGACATCGAACCAAGGCGACATCTATCCTTACACAGGCTCTGTGTAAGGATAGATGTCCTCACAGCCTGCAGTAAGGGACTCTCCACGCCATATCCAGGCAGAAGACTCCACAGTTTCTTTCGCACTACTCTATCGAATGCTTTTTCAAGATCCACAAAAGCGCAGAAAACTCTCTGAACTATGGTCAGAAACTTCCCAACGATACCACAAAGCGAGAAAATCTGACCCATACAACCCCTACCGTTCCTAAAACCACCTTGCGCCTCCCACAAAACTTTCAGAAACATCTTTCATACGTTCAGTCAATACAAATACAAATATCTTTCAGAAACATCTTTCATACGGTCAGTCAATACCTTGGTATAGAGTTTACTTGCTAAGCTGACCAAGCTGATGGCCCTATAGCACGCACAGTCCAAATGAGAACCTTTCCCTTTATAGCATGGCACTATGACTGCGGTGCGCCAGTCTTCTGGCACCTCTCCCTTCTGCCAACAAAGGTTGCACAACGCACAGAAGGTATCCCAGACCCTAGGACCACCACACTTGATCATCTCAGCAGTCACCTCATCATTTCTTGCAGCTTTTCCACATTTCAGACTTCTTATCACTTTTTCAATCTCTTTCATACTAATGGCATCCTCCAGTCCTTGACCTGAGTGTAGCAATTCATTAGAATCGCTATCAGTATCAGAGACGGAGTTGCTACTCTCAAACAGTTCTCCATAGCATTCACTCCATCGCTGCAGAACGTCTTTTTATTTGTCAGCGGTTGGTTTTTTTTCGAACGCACTTTATTCATTCTGCAAGGTGCGGGACCACTTCAGTACCAACGTACTTCTTTCTAAAATAATTTGGAATTTTCCTCGAAGTTGTCCGACACCTTGTTTTCATCTAACACCCTACACCTTTCACGCTTCTCTTTCACTAGTGCCTTCGTTTCAGCTTTCTGCAGCTAATATCTGTCTTTCATCAAATTCTTCATACCACAGTAATTTTTAGTAGCAAGGTAGTCTCGTCATGCTTTCTTCTTCTTAAACACAGACACTTTCACTTCATCATTCCACCACACATCACACGTTTTACCGTACCAAACACTTCTTTTGCAGCCTCGATCCAACATTCTTCAACATCCTCGCTCATCACTTTCAATCTACCATCAAGTTTACCGGATACTACCCCTTCATGTTCATTTCTGGTGGTCGCATCTTGCAGTTTCCAGCTCTTGATGCGACGGACGGCTGCAGGTTTAGACGCTACGCGACATCGCCACGCTGCAAACATACCCCTTATTCTAGTTACCACTAGATAGTAGTCTGTTCCCAGATCGGCTTCTCTGTGTGCGCTCGTGTCCATAACTTGCTTTTTGAGCCACCAGGAACAAATCAATAAAACTTCTTTAATCCTTCCTTTCCCACTGTACTGATGAATCCTTTTGTGTTTAAATAAGGTATTAGCAACAAAAAGATCCTTTTCCATACACAGTCCTAAAACAATCCTACCAGCATCATTCAGTCTCTTATCTCCATACTTGCCTAGGACAGACTCAAATCCTGTTCGAGCTGTCCCGACCCATCCATTCATGTTTCCACGCACTATTATTACATATTATGTATAATTATATATTATTAATTATTATATATTAAATATTATTATATTATATGTATATATTTACAAAAGAATCAGTTATCAGTTGTATAGTACCCATAACGCAAGCGCTATGCGGCTTACTTTGGGATTAGATGGCACCGTGTGAAATGTCTGAGTATATTATTATTATTATTCTCTCATTCTCTTCAACCGTCGCTAGAACTTCTCTAAAATTATTCCAAAACTGCTCTAGCTCGTCAAATCCGACAGAGAACACTAGGGCATACACCAAACAAATATCTTCGTCAACCTTGTCTGGAGACACACCCAGAATAGTCTCAGGTTTACACACTTATACTTAGTTATACATTTAACCAAACGAGAGGACAGTAAGACGCCTACCCCTTGGCATCCCCTTTCTTCTTGTGGTACCCCTGACCACAAAACGATGCCCCCTCCAGGCGAATAGGTAAGTTTACTGCCCTTTTGTTTTCACTATAACAATACATCAAATTTTCTTTCTTTCATAATATCAATCACTTTATTCATCTTCTGTTCAATTCTACCTCTCACATTCCACGCAGCTATTCTGCACTCCTTCCTCCGCTTCCCGCTGGGAGGTGTACAGCGTGTTGGGTGGCGGTCCCCATTGCCGAACTGCACTCTGCTCACACCAGCGGGGACAAACCGGTGTACGTCGCTTTCGGGGGACACCCTATCGGGGTGGACTGGAGAGGAATTGTAGCGCTGAAAAGGGCTGGTAGGGATCGCGACGAGCACGCTTTTTCAATTGACCCCCTATTTTCATATGTATCTCAATATTTATGTAGTTAAGAAATATAGTAGCTTCTTTTTATTAGCATAATCTATCCACATCGTGTAATAAGATTTTTCCACTACAGTGGTTGTCTTAAAAAATGTTATTCTTTCCTTATATTGGCGTCGGCGGCCGAGTAACGATAGTTGTTCCAAACTGTGCCAATTTCCCACAATTTATGATATTGCTCGCTGCCTCCGTTTATGGTTTTACAACATATTTATCGCTTTATGACATAATAGGGGCGGTTTACGAAAGTCCAGCGAAATTATACTATTACAGTCGAAATAAATCACAAAGAAATTGGAATATTATTAAACAATTAACAGAGATATGTAGCTTAATATGCGGGCCACAACTGGCAAGCGTGGAAACATGTTTTTGAAGACATACATAAATTGATTAATTTTGTTAGCCACTATAGTTGTTTCTAAATATTATAGTGGGTTCAAAACCAATGATAATTCAATATAAAAAAAATTACTGAGAAATAGAATTCGACAGATTTCGTAAGGGGCTGTTCAAGTATTACCTAAGCAGAATTTTTGTAATTATGTAGCCCCCTCCTCCCCCTTGTCAGCAAAAGTAAGCAAAGCTCTTAGCCCAAATATGTATACTTAAACATTGGTACATGTATTTTTCAATCTCTTCTGGTTTCTGTCTCGATTCATGAGCAGCAGTTATCAAGTCTAGATATAAAGAATTTATAGGCTATAGAGGAATTTAATGCACATTTAGTATTTATTTAAGCAAATTATTGACATGGCATTTAATTATTATAATCTTAATATATTAATGATTAACACGTTAATTTATTTTGTTCTAGTAAAAGTAGGCTTGTCACAAAATATGTTTAAATCAAAATCAAAATTTTGCAGAAAATTCGAAAAAGTAAATAAATAAATATTGCTGACGTAATAACCATTCAGACCCCCTATCCCCCATGTCATCAAAATTAAGCAAACCCCCCCACTTGAGTACCTACGTAATACTTGAATGGCTCGTAAGGCATGGATAAGACAAATATCGAATTTAAAAATAAAGTTAGATAGTCGTGTGGAACAGTAAAACCGATCGTTTTTAAGCCAATATTCCACGAATTAATAATGTTTATATTATACAAAATAATCAAGTGTAAATAAATATGCTTACTTAAACTGAGTAAAACTGAGTAGGTGTCTTAATTTTTGGCTTCATTGAATTTTTGTTTATACTTTGCTTAACTCAGTGCAAAAGTCATTAATTTTAGCTTATGTTTGATGTGTGTAATTTGAATGCCTACAAATACATTTGATATCAAATATACACGATTCATTTTTATTGATTCTCAACCATTACTTCGTCCTTAGGACAGATATTGCCATAATATTAGTAGCCTACGCAATGAACGGATTACTGGAAATATTTTCGTATTTCGAATTTTGATGTTTTATATGGATCGCTGAGTTGTAATAACGTTTCCGCTCTTTACCCTGCTGTTTGCCGAGCCAATGCAAACACGAGAGATTGTAGCGCGCTCAGAGTTTTTCATATTTATTACTTATATCTCATACATATAATGTACAACGCCTATTGTCATATATCAATTAATTCATAATCATGATCAATTACAATATAATAATGTGACTCATTAGTCATTATAAAGTGTAAACATTCAATATCTTTTTCTATAACCAGATAGTACCCGAGTTCTAGTAGACTATTTCTTTAGTAATTATCATAAATATCAAGAAGTAAATGGAATTAATTATAATTATGTCAATCAAATAACTCAGAAATAAAAGTTGTTCAGGCTTAACTAAAAGTTGACTGCAAAACCAAAATCACTTGTGAGTTACTTAAGGAAATGAAAATATTATGCCTGTGTACATACTATATTCATAATATAAATTACGTAATTAATCTCTATTTTATATAACAATATAATTAACACTTTTCGAAATACATGATATACTTTAAATCATATGTGTGAAAGAATGACTATGACGTAATATAATATACGCACACTATATACGAGTACGTACATTTTTTGTTTCATTTTTTATCAATATGTCTTACTGTTTTTCCATACTTTTTTTTTTTAATTCAATGTACATTCAAGTTTTACAAAAAATGATTTCACTCTGTAATTTTAAAAAAGCTATTGAAAACAGAGAGGAATTTCATTGTATCACAGTTGATTAAGCACTTCGTAGCTTCGTACGCCCCAACCTATAATATTCGAGTAGGTAATCAACTCACGGTTAAGTTTGTTTTATGTACAATTCTTTATAGACTGTTTACTTTGTTATCTGTTTTATTTAATTTCGATGGCATTGTACAAGAATATTTTTTTATTTTGACCAATTGTATAGAAAAGTATAACTTTAACGTTTTCCACGTAGATACCTCTTGCGACAGTTGTAATTACAAGTCTCGGTTTGGCACATGTACTCATTAGCCGTCTACGTTACTAATAAGATGATCAAATCAGACACAGAAATAATTATAGAAGCTCAAATACCCTCTTAACTACGCTGGCATTGAGAGTAATTCTATGAAATCGCAATTGAGTATGAAATGATTATGAGGTGGCAATACTAACAATATTTTTTAATCGTTACATTACCTACAATAACTTTTTGGTACAATTTTTTTTTCACTTCTTCCCTCGTGCTTCGATAGTAATGCGAGAGGTGGAGAGAGAGACAATGTGTCAGCTCTTCATCTTTTCGCAAAGGTCGCAAAAACCTTTTAATATATGTTACGTAAATTCAAATATGTAAATTCAAATCTGTCAAAAGCAATGTCAAGATGTAATTTTCTTCTATGCCTTTACGATCTGTCCACTCTCAACGGGTAAAGCGTGACGTATTGGATGTAGGAATGTGCAATTCAGTATATATTTTCGTTATAATTTTTTACAATATTATCTAAAAAGCGTGACTAGTCCTGGTAGTAATACTTAAATTCTATCTTTATTATAAGCTTCATTAGAAGTGTGCAAATTCCTCATGGATGTGGGTGCAGAGCGAGCGATTTGATATATTTGCTGAAACGACACCATTTGTTTGTTGTTTATACTAAACAAGCAAATAAATTGATTTGTCTCAATAACATATTGCTGTGCAATTGTGAAACTATAGCTTAGGTAATAATACCTTTTGGTTTTGTTTTACTCTTGGTGTCTTGTATCATTCTAATAAGTAAATTTGGGACTAACATTTCATAGACCTATTTTCCTTGTACTGATATGACTTCAATTCAAATTGTGCAAACTTTCACTGAAATTTGAGTCATGTTGTGTCTTATCAACAACCACGTTGCTTATTAACACTATAGCATGATACGCAATTGCTATATGTCATGTAGTTGAAACAAGGCAGTTCGCCACTTGTACATATTCGAACGCTGTATGCCTGACGGGGTAGTCAGCGAGGACAAAGTGTCAAATAACGTAGTCCTTGCATACTTCTTTCGCCTCCTCAAATTTCATGATTCTTATCACAACTTTATCGCATCATTTATCTTACATTTAGTCGATTTTGGGCATATCCAGGTCCCACTACTGTATGATAAAGTTGGCACTAACAGTGCATTGTGGATAGCCATTTTGACAATTTTAGTTATACTCGTATTTTCACTGCCTTATAATGCGGACAGTGTACTCTTAACTTTATTGTTAACTGCTACCCATTTCTTCGCATACAGATATCTTTCGTCCCTCAAAGCTGGCAGGTTCTGTGTTACAATATTAAATACATTTCAATGAATACCAGGTAATCTTTAATAGGTATGTATAGATAAAAATTATGTGTGCAATAAAAATTTACATGAGCGAAAGCATTTTAAAAATGCAAAACGTATTTAGCAAATAAAAATTGAGTAATAGGTGATACTATGTAAATGTTTTTAGGTTAGTTATCATCTACAACCCATTGACTAAGATGAATTCCTTCATTGATATTTAATGAACTAAGGTTCTACTACTAATTTCCACGACTTCGAAACGAAGAGACGATCTTGCGGCTTGAGAGATTTTAGCACGAAGTAGTCATTTATGGCAATCAGCCGAAAAGCCATCACTGGAAAAGGAGATATGAAATATCCGCGACATGATATTGTTCCACTATTACAATTTACAACATGATCTGTAGTTACAAACGACAAAAAAAAACTACTGAGTAAGGGTACTTATTCATTGTTAGTAGAGGGGTGTGATATTGTATCGTTTTAATTATTATAGTTTTAACTGTATTGATTGTGCATGATTTTTTTTTATCTTAATTTAATTTTCTGTCTGTACGCTTTTGGCAGATTTCTATATGTAAATACAACCTGTAATCACAGACGAATAAAAATAGAACTGAAATTGAAATTGAAAATTGAAATGAAATTAGTAAGTATAATGTTACCACTGAACTACAGTAGCGGATTTCTTGTGGTAAAGTCACTTATTTCATGGAAGGAATTGACGACAAAATTACTGCTTCAATATAAACAATGACTTCATTTTTACCGCAACTTACTATTACTGTGCATTTAAAAAAGAGGTTGTGATTTTGCATGTTTTGCCATATTTCGTATAATAAATAAATGAATATTTTAAAGTACGTATGTACTTATAACTTCACATAATTTTCTATTCGGAGTAAACATGAAGGCCATAATTTGACTTCACTTACATATTGTTTGACTTTCAATTGGTCCTAAGTTTCCCCTATTCATCTTATGTCACTATACAGAAGGTCAGTTTGAATTGACCATTCCCTAAGGAATGAGGTCAGTGTCGTTCTGTTTCATCCATTACTTATGGATAATGAATGCTTGATGTATTAACGGTGTCTAGACTAGCTGTTAGTGGGTGGAGAATGCGAATATTAAAGATGAAATTACATGTTATCACGACAAAAAGTAGGTTCCAGTCTCAAAAAAAATTTTTTACGAATCCTCATGTTTATGCACATAATTTTTGCTTTTTGTTGACAACAATAATAAAACATGAAACTGTATGGACTCTTATAATGAATCTTTTGACTTTAATGGAAAGAATTAAAAAAAAATATAAGGTAAGAAAAACAAACAAAATAAAACTATGTAGGTTTGCGCTTCTTATATATTGCGGTTGGGTCTAACCTAATGTAGTATCTTTAGTAATTTTTTATTCATTACGTGATTCTATGAGTAAAGTACTTCCGATAAAGTGTAGAATAGATCAATACGATTGAAAGTTTTCTTAGCAATTTATTTCTATAATTTACTATTACGAATCTACTAAGGTAAGTGTACTGTTAGGTAACGTTATACTGATAAAAATAATATTAACCGTTTTGTATTGAATGTAAGCGATTCTAGAATGCGATGTTATAAATATAAATGAATAAACTATTTTACAAAACTAGTTTGCGTTATTTGTAATAAATATTAAATCAAATATTAAATTAATATTTGTAATAAATATTAAAAATACAATTAAGCATACTGACAACAGAAAAGAGACAGTCGGCTACTTTGCTTTTTAAAAGACTTCGGCAAATGTCAAGGTTGGAGTACAAAGTGTTGTAAGATGGTTAGATTACTCATGACTAAAAATAAACACAGAATGTAAATAATAGATGATAATTATATCAATCGTCAGTACATTATATATAAATAAAAATACGTAATTGCAATCGTTTGAAAAATGATTCGCACTGTATTTTGTCCTATACCTACCCTAATTTATTTAGACGAATTGCTCAGGTCATCTGTAAGAACTTATATTTCTGTGTAATAGCCAAAGATGACTAATGAAGATCAAATAACCATAGTTTAAGCTGAAGGAAATGTGAAAAGCACTCGCATTGAGGAAAATGATGAGATTTGAGGTAGCGAACGAAGTACGAAAGGACCGCGATGCTCGGCGCTCCATCTACTCTGACCCCATTATGGATATGGTGTATATGTATTTAAAAAAAAGTATAAAATAAAATGATGTATCCAATTATGCAATCTTTAAAAAATTAATAGTAAAAATACACAATTCAAAATACATTAAGTATAATAAAACTTGTTACCTCACCATTGTGGTGTGTAAATGTGAAGACAAAACGACTTTGAAAGTACACCAACTTCATCAAGCTGGCATTGAAACACCTGCTTGTATTGTTAATATTACCTAATAATACAATACTTACGAGTACCTAAGCTAACTGTTAACTTTGTCACTATTGTCACTTTAAGTGTTAACTCCACAATTATATGTAGAGTTTCTATTATGCCTGTGCTTAGGGAATTTTTATTTTCACGATTAAAATAATTTAGTATTTAGGTTTCGCAATGAAAATGGCTAAAACGAACTCTTATAGTTTCGTCACGTCTGTCTGTCGGTCCATATGACGCAGCAGATTAATCCCGTCACCTTTATCTATATCTCTCTATTTACTTAACTGTTTAATGCAGAAACGTAAATTAGTAACCCAACCCAGAAATTAAAAACGAAAAAATATACAATGGATACTTCGCTTCTGATTTCTTTATAAGAACTAAATTCGGTTTTGACCACAATTGCTACGAACTCCTAAGTTATTGCGTATTCAACAGGCTCTTTACCGATTTTTATTATTCCTATAACGCCTAGAAATGAATAACAATTCATGTTTTTAATTTTTTTAATATCATTATTATTATTTATTATTATTAATGGCTTTAGTCTTATTTATGGCCCTTCATTTGATAAATATGACAACTATAAATAAAGAGTTTTTTTTAGAAAATAATATCAGTATCAATTTAAGTACTTCAATATGTTTGATATTTTCGTACTATGTCTTACCATTGTCATCAGAATTTACTTATTGTTTATCCGAGATATATTTCTTTTAGTTTATATAGTTTAATCGTACTGCAGTGCATTCTTGGCTATTTTGAATTCATATGAAAGTGCGGGTCATAAGTTGCTCTCAGAATTGTTACCATTGTTCATTGTGACTCGTTGACAATCTCACTTTCATTACCAGCACCATATGTGTCACCGTAGTGAAAGCATAGAATATTTATGTCTACTTATGAAAGCGTAATCCGGATATAGAAATCATAACAAGTACTACTAGTAAAATAATAAAGAATATTAATTACAAAATCTATTAAATTATTTAGGACTTAAAATTATCACGAAGATAGCTTATAGTCTATAGGTATTATGAACATTTCATTTATAATCTATTATATTATACTAGACAGTAAATGAGATCTTAACTATAAAGTTTGAATTACCTTCACACCAGAAATGTCTGAATTTAAATTTACTATTTACCCATAAGTGAAGAAGAAAAAATTCAGACAAAAAACCTTAACGCGTACTAGAGTATCATATAACACAGGCGTAAAAAATTAGATCGTAAAATCAGACTGAATCAATAATATACACGTACAATTCCAAGATAACTTTATCTTTTTATCTCTAAAAACGAGGTGAAAAACCTAAGCTGTTAGCTTTTGCTATATTGCAATACAATCACAAAACGATCGACCTTGTCTAGCGTTTTGATGCCGTCTCTTTTTTATCGTTTCAGTTGATGTTACAGAATGCATATTAATGTAACTTAACTATTAATGACAATAATTTGCCGTTAATTTTATGTCGTTGATAGAAAATAATTTTGTGGAAGTGATAAAAGGAATGAATGTGGAAATGAAGGGAAATAGTTCCGGACATGCGTATTGGAGCGGGACGAAGATAGCCGGCAGTTTGTTCGAGTAAACGTCAGTTGGTGCCCGGTCGCCGCGCTGTGAGTTGTGTTGCTTTTCATTCATTGGTCCAATTCTCGAAACATTGTACACATATCAAATTTCACGCGAAAATTTGATATTGTCGTCTATTTTGTGCATAAAGTGTCTAAAAGAGTTTGCAAGTTCATCGGTAAAGTTCGTTATATATCAGCCATTTATTAATTGTGTTTTTTGCGCTACTGTGTTTTTGTTTAGTTCAGTGATTTTTCTGTTTTTATTTAGCAGTACGTATTACATTTGTTTTACTTTTATCAATGTAATTGTAGTTTCTTTTTATTTTCCTTAGAGCTGCTTTCATATTTTAAACTTTACAATATTGTGACTAAATGATATCATCAACGGAGTTGCTATATCACTACTGATAAGTCTTATCAAGTGCGAAATGACGTGAGTGCAGTAAAAAGAATTGCACATTACTTTAAAAACTGGAGTTGTTTTTTATGAGGATGAAAATATTTATTTACGTTATATTAGCTTTTATCAACGACCTCACTGAATTTGCATATCATTATTTTATATTTAAACCCAACGACATCGTAACAGAAGTTGAATCTATTTAAAAACAGTTATAGGTAATTTCGAATAATGCTTTATTAGAGATTGCTCCAAAATTTTCAAATGAAGAGTTTATCGAATAAGTACCTATTATTCGTGGCAACTGAGAACTGACAAGCACACGCGTTTGAGATAATTTTATTGTGAATCACTGACTGTATGAAAGAAGAAAGACAAAGAAGGGATTTGAATATAAGGCGAGGGGTCCTTGAAATTGATCGCTTGGTAACTCCCTAGTTTCTGGTTAACCGAGCCCTAGGATGAGCGACTTGGGTTGGTACTTAATCCGGTACAAATTTGATTTTATGCTTTGAATTCAAATTCCGCAAGCGAGATGAAGCTCGTCGATACATGCGATACGTCGATAAGTCTTGAATAATTTATTATCTAGTTTTGAGATGTACATGTAAATGAAGTGGGAGGTATTAAGCGATAAGTGTTATTTTATTTTCTATTTTAAGAGTTAAATTATGTAACGTTTTGGAATTTTTTATGACATCAATGAAAACGTGTTCCAGATGTATTTCATTCGATATCAGCAATATTTGGTTGACCATTCAAGCGGTAATTTGGTACTGTAATGGTGCAAGCACCCTTTTTTATTTCCGATCTGTCTCATTGTTGTGCCTATAGCCCATAGGGTTGTAGGTCATTGACATGGGTCCCCTCTTTCATAATTTGGATTTGCAACGATATTTTTCATCGCATGTCGGATTAACAATATATTGTTTCTAATCGTGTATTGCTAAGTATGAATGGTGTCCATAATCTCTAACACGAGCGAATATGAGCGTCTTTACTGAATGGACTAAGCCTATTGTTATTTACAGATAGACGATTTATTTAAGTATATATGATTTGTATATTTTTCCGTTAGCGAAGTACGCGATGCGATACGCATACAAAAATGCCGAATTAATTGCGGATTATTTTTAAAATAAAACCTTTTCATGAAGATGACACAAATTCTGTACGTTTTATTAAGCGTTTATAATGCATTTGTTTGCTATATCAGTCACGTCCATGAATCTTAGTATTGTAGAGCTCTGTAATCGACTTTTTTATTTGTTTATTCAATAATATGTATAAAAAAACAAGTTTTTCTTTATCAATGAATGAAAGTATAGAGTATGATGTGTAATAAAATAATAATAACAAAAATATACAGTAAGTATATTGTATTGTATGTATATAAATGTATATTCTGACGTTGTATCCCTGACGGGGCAGTCATAATATTAACAATAAGAATTGTGTGTGAAGATTGAAAAATAAATATGAATTGGTGGTTTTATGAATTAAATTGTCATATTGTTAAATGAGAAATATAAAGATAATTAACAAAAATACCGTATATCGAATATTTGGTATTCTAATGAACGCCGAGAATGATGAGGATTGGTCAAAACAATGCGGGTACAGTATACCTGGCCTAAGTACCGTTAGAGATCGGCGCGCGAGTTCAAGATTTGTTGCATTAGCCAGGGCAACAATCTTCGATAATTTGCTGTCTATTGCGCAAGCGCCCTCCTTTTCGCACGTGTTCGTCAATCGTTTCTCAACGTCCGTGGTAACTTATATCGCTGATAGACTTTTGTCTTATAAAAACTGAGATATATTTATATAAATGTGAAACTTTTCGCATATAATCAATTACATACATTAGAATACTGTGTTGAAGATGATTCATATAGCCTTCGTACGATACCTTCGCATGGATTAATGTCATGCCCACACTCAATGTCTTTACAATTAAGAAATATTCTGCCAGATAGGTTCATTAGTTGCATTAATTCTCTAAAGACATAGTAGGTGGATGACTGCAAAGTAGTTCAATGTTATCTTTAATTTTTGTATAAAGTAACTAGGTAATTTTGAGATGTCTGATGGCTAGTATTATCAATACCCTAAGCAGGTCTATCCTCAAGGGGCGTTGCACTGACGTCGCTTAGGAATGCGCCCGATCGTGGTTACGAAATGGCGTGACTCCGCAGTCATGCCTCTTCACTAGAATACGCAATTATGTATCATTTATCGAAATATTCGTTCTCACTTACACTATGCAGGAGACATTGATAAGACGGTATCATTAAACTTTTTGCAAGATACGGCGAACAAAAACATGCTGCCCACTTAATTGTTTCTCTAATTGCATAGCATTCTCGCTTCGTAATTTGACTGCTCTTCATGGCTTTTTAATTACCTTCGCATATACGCCGGCGCATTCTCTAATATGCTTGGTTAAGGCCGCTCCGGAAAGCACAACGGGTTCTATTGTTCATAACAACTCCTTATACTGCGTGTAGCGGTCTGACTTCATAGCCCCCGATCGAACTCGAATGTGGCCAAATTCTTAGAATGTCTGCTGAATATAATTATCCATCTATGGATGCCTTTAATGTTAATTAAGTGCAACCGACTCGAGAGGCTTTTCCTTTGCGACTCTCCATGTAACTTTTATGGCGATGCTCGTAGATAGCTATACGAACCTACGTAAACATTTAATAAAATTCAAACAGTTTTCCCTATTTTCCTGCTTCGAAAAATTCATTAATCATTAATACCCGACCTCGAAAGCAGCTAAGTCTAAACCTTATCTCCTTGCCTCTTATAGCAGCGTAAAAGAGTGATGGGAGCGATTCGTCATGTTTTAAGCTCTCGTCGTGACCCACTTGTAGAGAGTCCTGGCGTCAACTCCACACGGTTTTTGGTTTTTCTATCAAATTTCTTTCGCAGAGTACCATTAGTGATACAGCGTCGCCCCTACGGAGAAATGAATCGGTTTCACGCTGTGTTGCACATTTTATTGTTTTATCCTCTTTTATCCAACTACACATGTATAGAAATGTAACGGTGATATGCAATATTAAAAATATAGGGTCAGATTTCATATACCTACTTTTATAATCACAAGTTATTCGTTTTCCAATCTAAACGTTAATTGAATCACTAAAGTCAACAGAAAAATAATTTTAAATAAGTACATTCACTTTTTGCCTTTTTCAAATGTGGAGGCAATACTTTTTTTCTATAGACCTTACTGAAGTTTCAACGTCAACATTGTCTTAGATTGATTAATGACAGATTTATTATACTAGATCTTTTAAAATGCTCTTAAAAAGAAAAAAGCCTCTACTTCATTGATTAAACGTTCGTTGAGCTCTTTTAAAAGGGATGGCGTTTAAGTATAATTAATTATAATAAAGTAAACAATGAAAGTTGTGAATATAATTCAGAACAGAATTTAACGGCTTTCATTCACACATTTCAAGTCTTTTGTAAATTGCGTGATGGTACTCTCACAACACCTTCTAATCAAATTCATAACTTTACAAGTATGCGCTAAGAATTGTTAATTATTGGTGAAATAGCGTTAAGTAACAGGTACCTACATATGGCCGCCAATATTTCGAAACTATTTTTTAAATGAAATAATAATACTGTGTACAAATTAGATATTAAAATTATTAATTATTTGATAACAACAGTCAACCTTCACGCTTCTCATTTTGAATATAATCTTATAAGAAGTATACTAACATTTATCACAGATATCTAATCAATAGTATTTTCATTGTCTAATAAATTTAATATGAAATTATTTCTCTATTTTGCACATGCACATGGAAAGAATGAGTGATGAAAGACTGACGAAGAAAACCTACATAGCGAAATTGAGTGGTAGCAGAAGCCAAGAAAGACGAAGGCCGACTTATAAAGATCAATAGCCAGAGTGCTCGCTGACTGAAATGTCACAAGCACTCGCATACCTAGGCGAAAATGCGTAAGGAGAATGATAAGATTCGATGAAGCGAAAGAAGTATGTAAGGACCGCGAAGCTTGGCGCTCCGTCCTCCCGGACTACCCCGTTAGGTACACAGCGTTAAGATATATACGTATGTATGTATGTACTATGTACGTATGTATATGTATGCATATACCGAAATTTGGCACCATCGTTTATCAAATAGAACTAAATATTCGATAATCAGTATATCATTTGTTCCCATGGTGAAATCATAATGCGTTACAGGTTTATTATTAGCTTGTTCGTATTGCTTTATTTTGTTATTATTAAAATGCAAATATTTAAATAGTTTAAAATGATAGAAACTACTTGTAATAATAACATTATTGTTAACTTTTCCTTTGCGTACTATTATGCACCTGCTCCAGTATATCCTTACAATGGCTTATGCAAATTCGACCACAAGACATGTGTACTAAGATTTACCCCACATCAGTATTCAAGTCGCCATCATTAATTGTAACTATGCTGACACAACCCGCATCGTTTGCTTGTGTCAACTCTGTATGTTGTCTCAACCTGAGGTGCATCTTAATGCCCTTTTACAATTGATTTATACCAATAACTTCTATTGTATCTACAGAATAATAAGAAGGTTACTTTTTGTATTTATCCCGAATAATCAAGTAGCAATTTGGAATTTAGCACAAAAATTTGCTAATTAACTGTCGTTTGTAACTATTTTTTTATCAAATAAACATTATTAATGTATCTACTGTATAAGTGTTATTGTGAAACAGTAGATACAGTGGCGTGTAACTATTGATTAGATATGAAAAACTTGATACAAATCGTTCTTTATTAGCTCATTGAAAAAATACAAGACAATAGTATTGGATGGTTTAAGATTTTAAGAAACGCGAACAAAAAATATGAATGTGTTTATTGATAGCGATAAATGACAAAAAATATACCCCACTACTGACCTTGAGCCTTGAGTTTGGTGCAAAAAAACTTCTCGTTTGTTGAGCGTCCCTTGTTGCTATTCCACATGGTGTTTGATAGTTTTGATTTATAAGTATCTTTTTTTTAACAGCTTAACAATTAAAATTCTTAAACGTATGATAATATAAGTTTCGTAATATCTCTATCGATATTTCTAAACTTCAACCAAATTAGGTTTTATTTCTTACTGGCTATGTCCGTCCACGCGTTGCTGTGGTGCGCATTGAACAAATAAACATTTGCATTTTTATTTATTTAGATTTTACTATATAATCGTAATCGTAAACGCGTATTCAAATGCAACATTGTGTCAAAATTTCACAGCAATCTACCGACTATTTTTTGAGTTTTGCAACCCCAAACATACGGAAGTTGAATTTATATTTACTTATACAAATTAGTCTGTATTATTTTGGACTTCCCAACTTCATTTTGATGCGTAATAAACAGTAACAAATGTAAATTATAATATTTATTTTCTGTTCGATTATCATTAGTAATGGAAACAATTAAACACGATTCGGAAGTCTATCGCCACTTTGCAGGTTTTGCCTTCCTGGTAGCGTGTGTCAAGAATACAGAATGTCTCATTATAAAAAAATATAGAAAATCATTGCACAGTTTTATGGTTATGTTTTTGGAGACTCACCATAGAATACTTCATTGATTTTTTCAAGCTTAAGAGAAACGTTTTTTTTACCAAAACATCTGGTAAGTATTCTTCTTTATACTTTTCATAGGGGGTTAATAAGAGAATGTCATAGAAGTAGAAACTATGTATTATAGGACAAATTATAGATCCTACTTCTATGGAGTATTCACGTACTAGCTATTATTAAATACCGTTCAGTAATTTAGAACAACAGGTCTATAAAGGTAGCAGTTGAAAATCAACGAAAATTGAAAAAAAAACACGAAAATTTGTTGTTAATTTGTTGGTAATTAGTTGCTAAAAAATTGATTTTATTGCTCAAGCCGATCCTTAAAAATCGTCAACAATGCTAGCTTTATGTAAAGGTAGCAGGAGAAATGGTTGAATACAGAATAATCGTTAAAAAAGTAAGAGGGAATTTGCTTCTTTGTTACTGTAAGATGCCATTAAAGAAATATCGAAAAAAAATTTTTAATTTTTTTTCCATTTTCCATTTTATAGTGAACTTGCTACTTAACTTTACTTTACTTAACTTTCAATTTTCTAAACTAAAGTGATTTTTTCCCGGAAAAATCGGGAGTTAAGCTAGCATGGTCAGTATATGTTCATACCGATTTGTAAACTCGTCCGATCTCTGTTTTTCATTTTGTTGCTGACTGTACGCATAGATAACCGTCGTTCTGAGCAGCAACAAATTTCATTAGTGACTTTTTTTTCGATTTTCTTTAATGGTGTCTTACAGCAACAAATTAGCAACAAATACTCTCATACTTTTTTAACGATTATTCTGTATCCAACCATTTTTCCTGCTATCTTTACATAAAGCTAGCATTGTTGACGATTTTTAAGGATCGCTTGAACAACGTAATCGATAAATTAGAAACAAATTTTCGTGTTTTTTTTTTTAATTTTCGATGATATTTCACTGATATCTTTATGGACCTTAGAACAACCAGTGTATTCGGAATTCAACATAATGTTGTCATTAAGTTATCGATTAGAGAGTCTAATATTATTTTTTCAGTTGGTATAAACTGAGAATTTAATGTCATATAATCTTTCATATAACCCTTACAACGTCTAAATGATGATAAATGAAATGTCTAAAGAAAGTTATTTATTCGGGTTCTGTTGATGTGTTTTAAATCATGTGACAATTACTTACTACGAAAATACAAACAAATTAAAAAAGTATTTCAATAGATAAGTCTCTTAGTAGTCAGTCACGTAATCACGTACCTTTTCAAGATAGCCTAATTGCTTAACGGTATCTGTTATTTATATATACTCTTCTCAAATCTTACTACGTGCTACCTTAGACACATACATGAGTTATGCTATACTGTTCCATTTGTTCAGATTCGTTCAGATTTGAGGAAGCGAAAGAGGTATGTAAGGATCGCGACGCTTCGCGCTCCGTCCTCTCTAACTACCTCGTTGGGGATACGGCGTGAAGATATGTATGTTTGCTCCATTCGTTGAAATTACTTTGAAAATACCAATGGCTGCCCTTTTTTTGACATCTCAGAAATCTCAAAGTTATAAGCGGGCATCTTCTTTGGTTGGAAAAGGTTACCCTTTAAGTTTTCTTTAATTTTTGGAAAGAGGCAAAAATCACAAGGTGCTGTGGTGGTAAGCCAGGGGAGTATGGTGGGTGAGGTAAGATTAACACATTTCTTGAATTAAAATACTCAAGTGTTCTTTCTGGCAGAAGTAAGCGAAGCGGAATTTTATTGTCGTGTTGCCAGAGAAGGTGCCGAACTCCTGATTTTGGCCGCTTGCCACAAAAAAAAAAACAAGTAATTCTATTTAAAATATAAGTGGTCCATTTCTAAAGTTATCAAAAAAGAACCTACCTTTACCTGCCATGTATAACTTGCCAAAGTCGACTAAATGAATTACAAGTAATACCTACGATTTGTTGGTATATTACATAAAATTTAATCCATCTCTGTCTTTTCATTTTGGGTCTTTAAAGATATAGTATAACAGCTTTCATAGAAAAGAAAACTAATATTCTATAACAAATTTTCAATAAATAAATGAGGAAAAAAAAGGATTAGATATGTTGCCTTTCAGAATTATTTATTAATTACTATTTACATACATGATAATAAAGAGTAAGAATTGGCAAGTTGTAAATACGTATTTTTATGGCCGAAGGTCCCCGGACCTTCCAAAAAAAAAACCCAGGGTCCGAGTTAGAAGAAGTACTTTATTAGTTTAATAAACTCATTAAAATATAGTGCCACGTGCATTTGTTTATGATTTGCATTGTGTCATTCTGAAGTGATTCATTTTGTTTGACAATATCGGTAAAGGACAGTTACTCGTATTCTCAGCAGAGAATACAATAATAACATTTATTACATAGATCAATATATACATATTTTAATGTCTGATGAGTTAGTAATAAAGTTAGTATTAATACCTACGCCCACGTCTACCTTCAAAGCAGAACCCAGGTTCAATCAAAATCACAATTTTCGTTTGAATCGCAGAAATAAATAATTAGTTAAAAAAATTGCAACACAAAATTTTAAAACGCTTGATCAGGTCATGAAATTAACTTTCGTAAGTTGTTTTGAATTCTGCTCGTTACTGGGTGCCGTCTTTCTTTGTTCCATCATAGTACATACACACATTATGTACATATTTACATTATGATTGCATAGATACTATGAGTTCGGTGTTTAGTTTGGACATGCATAGTGTTCTAGAGATTAATATTACATTTGTATGATTCTTTTTTATGAAAAGTTCACTGTTACCTTTGTGTAATTTTTGTAACGTACATTTACATTGTTTTAATTTTGAACTGATGTAACGTTAAGAACATCCAGAGATCACACTAGTGACTGAAATACTACTGTTTTTTATTAAGAAAAAAAACGATTGTACTACCTATTTAATAGAAACGTGTACCCCCATATTGAATGTGTATCAGGGCTTGAACAAACTTGCTAGTTTTAGCATTGACATTATAATATACTTCAATTGCTCGATAGAATTTCGTTACTTTTAGCATCGACGATCGACGATTCGGAAGTTGAAGATCACGATCTTCGAATGCATAGAATCGCCAAAAAATTTTTACGCGGCATAAAAACGCCACATTTTTAAACAATAAATCGTAATCGAACACAGAATGGCACTGCTTCACGCACGGGCAAAATTATAAAATTGCTTGCCAACGATGCAAAAGTATTAAGTATGCTCAAGCCATAAAAGAGTATCTAAAAACAAAAATAAGTACAACACGGAAAAAAGTAGGCAATAAGCAAAAAAGTACGCGTAATTTTAGATTAGGTAAAAGTCAGTTGACTTTTTATAATTTCGTCGTTTATAAGGAAAAGTTGGCCAATTATTGGCTCGTGACCACACTGCACCTGCTTGTGCGCACCTTTCTGACAGATGATCCGGAACACCTTTTTATGCAATTCGAACGAACATCTTTTATCTTTAGCGAAATAAAAATGAAAGTAAATATCAATAATAATGTTACGGAATAATAACTGACCTACATTTTTCAATGTTTTTAAATGCAATTAAATTATCTGACTTATACACTACATTGTGCATTTATGTATCTTTTAAAACTTGGTACTATTCTTAAAATAATTAAATTATATATGTCATTAAGTTTCTTGTATTATGCTTATTATACTCATAGATAAATTTCACAATCTGTTGCAGTCATTCATTCTCCACTTAAATATAATAGAACTATACTTTTTATACTTTTTCAACCTCAATATTGATTATTACGAATTACGAACTCATGATTCATTGAAAAAGTAAATTGATGTTATAATATTGCGATTATTAAATCACTTTTAAAAAATAGGAAACGATATTTTATTGTTAGACAAAAAAAAATGTCACATTAAAATATGCTGCTTACCTTCTCGCGTAGATTGTAAAAGTAATACAAGCTATCGCTGGATTCCACTTCGCCATCTCTAAATCTCTTTAAATCTCGTCTCTTTCTAAAAGTTACGTTACGATGTGATTTTATTGTATATTAATACTTTGTCCACTCCAAATGGAAAATGGCGTGATATTATGCATGTACATTTGTAAGATTTTTTTTATTTTTTTTTATTTAGGCCACCAACAAGGATTACAATTAGTGTACATGATTACAATATATACACCGTTACAATAAAAGGAACTAGTTAAATGCAACATTAATTATAGGTGACGACGACATGCGCAAAAAAGGAAGTTGGAAGGAAGTTGATCTAAAGATACTAACTTAACTATTCTAATTACTAATTCATTCATTCGAAAGTTCAATTAATTCATTCGATAAAAACTTTGTTTTATTCATCCAAAACGCAGAATAGGTAAATAGTACCTCCTACGTACCAAAGTACAAAAGGTAATTATTATTATTGTACATACATACATACGTAATATATTCAGTATAACTAAAACATAGAATAGCCTATTTCGAAACGGTGAACAATTTTATTTCTCGATTCAACCACGTTCTTAGCGTGACCACGTATTACAAATAGTAGAATACGTTCCGTGTTGGCTATTCAGTTGGCTACAACAAAAAATAATTAGGTATTTTTTATTAATTCATTGGTTGTATTATTCATTACAATTGGTTGTAAACAAAGCAAAATAATCTACGTAGATTAGCAAATAATCAAGTAATCTACGTAGCAAAGCAAATAATCTACGTAGATTTTATGTAACATGCAACGTGGATAGTTCAACACCTCTCATTCTTAACCAATTTTTTTATTCCTATTAACTACTTCATGTCTAAAATAAAGTTTTTATGAAGATTGTTCATGCGAGTAAAATGAGAAATAAAACAATTGAGGTTTGAAACTGTAGTTAAATAAATAAAATAATTACCTGAATAACACTGTAAAAAGTATTCTTAACTTTTATAATGGTTGTAGGTAGTCAAGAATTTACGAAGCACAATATGTATGAAACTAGGACTTGATAAATTGCAATAAAAAGAACTTGTGAAGTAGGTCCTTGTTAAGTTCTCCTAGTCGTTTGGCAACATCAGTATTTTATTTACGGTGTAGGTTAAAAGCGTCCATAGGTCCATAACGAGAATTATGTAGTTTGCACTACGCAATGACTTAGTACTTTGTAGAAACTTCCTGCTTCCGCCGATTCAATCGCTCATGACTGCTGGGAACAATACCACCTCACACAAAACAGACACCTAGTGCAAGTATAATTCTTTAAGGCGACGCATTGATAAACAATAATTTAATCTAAAATAGACCTTCTGCTCTATCTAGCTTATGAAAAATATAAAAAAATAATTAATTTCGTTTATTTTAAAAATTTAATTAAAAAATCCAACTGACGTTTTGAAGAATATGTTTAGATTAAATTATACAGAAAATTTAGAAACATAAATCGGTCCCGTTACTCCGAAAAATGTAAATCTCTGTTTTAAAACGAGGTTTCTTTGATATTTTTTTTGTGTTACAAAAGTTAACTAATCGTTTATCGCAAGTGGAAAAATAAAGTCAATGAAATGAAGAATCAGGTTACCAAATATCACTGTCATACGTTTTGTAGTCACTGAGAAAAATCGAGATCCCTGCCGTAAAAATTTCCAATGCGTCGTCTGCGTTTAAGTCACTTAAGCAAAAATTTGCATCTATCATTATATTTAATTTTTGTTCAAGTGTTTTTGGTAATATTAGTTACGATATGTTATTGGAACATTTTGCCTATTTATTGTTAACGAGTTGTGCCTCGTGTTTTCATTCGCGTTAAATTTAGTATTTTTTCGGGATAAAAAGTAGCTTATATTTCTACCCGAAAAGTCTTCTGTCTGCCAATAAAAGTCCTGTCAAAATCGGTTCAGCCGTTTTTGGGCAAACAAACAGACCGACAAAAATATTGAAACGCGTAAAGTCTTTGTCCTGATTTGATACTAAACTCAGTTTCACGTCTGTGACTCAATTTCTTTAAAAACGGTGTATTTCTAAACATACTGTGGGAATTTCGCATTATTTGATGCCACAATATCTGTACAATTTTTTTTTCAACATTCCATTATTACGCGAAATGTTAACCAAATGTTATAGACTCGAGCGGCAGCAAACGCTATTGAATCAAACACATTATATAATAGATCTAACGATCGTCTTACGCAAATGTTATATAACTGTAGTAGATGTAAAGACGACGATTGCTAAGAGAGGATACAAATCACCAATGTCCGCTGAATACTGGGTCACTTAGACCTTGTTGACTCTACACGTACAAATTGTCGTCGCTATGACAGCAAAGTGAGAGCAAATGCACTAAAAAAATAAATAGCAGACAGTAAATCTAAATGACTTTAAACAATTTAAAATTTACGAGAAATATTAAGTAAAAGTTATGTTTAATGTGGTCTAGCTTTATTCTGTTATTCCAAGGGAGTAATAAAAATATAATTATACCTATTTATAAATAAGACAGGTCAAGGTTGTTAATAAAGTACTTTAAATAGCAAATGGGTATAGAATGAACTGCAACACTAAAATGCAGGACGCTCTTAACTGTTATGGCACTCAAATAATGACACACGTAGTAGATCAAATAACAGTTATTTCCGGTTACTATTAATATTTTTAGTAAAAAGTCCTTCACATGTATATTTATTCTGTTTAAGGCAAGTAAAAATTATGTGGTCCTTATATTAAAAAAATAGTAATTGTTAGTTTTTTTTATTATTTTATTACATAATAACATTCTTAACAATATCTTTCTAACGACTCAAGTGCTTTACTTAGCGAATCATTTTAGATGTTTGAATATTGAACTCCCAGGCCTCATTAACCTAAACTGAACTCTATTGTCTATCGGCCTCGTCAATACAGTCTAGCAGGCTGCCATGTGACTTAACAACCTGGTTGTTGACAAGGCCTTACTCATAGAATACTTATTAATATATTATACATATGTATGTCATCTCTGATTTTTCTATCAAATGAAAAATTTTTTCTCTATATAATTGTACTGTAATTTTTTTTATTGGCTTGGAGACTGAAAGTTACTGGAAGCTCCAGTTCGTTGCGTGGTACGGTGGTACCCATAGTAGGTACAAATCTAGCGTTTAGGTCACAGAATTTCTGTATTTGTCTAAAGTATTATTGTTAACATAATCATATACATACATACATATCTTCACGCTGTATCCCTAATGGGGTAGTCAGAAAGGACGGAGCGCCAAGCGTCGCGGTCCTTACGTACATTTTTCGTTTCTCAAATCTCATCATTCTCCTCACGCATTTTCGCTTAGGTATTCCAGTGCTTTTATATAATTATATGTGTTACATATTTTCTATCTATTCGGAATTTAAATGACATACAGCAATTCTGTTGATGACTCCAAACGTTACTTTTATAGTAAGATAAAGCAATTAACGGAGTATTTTTTTCTTTTCCAGACAAAAATGTAGATAGTTCAAAAGAGTAGGTTAATCCTACTTCACAGTACATTTATTAAAAGTACAATGTCCATTGACCAGGCGTCCCCATTGGTACCAATTAAACCTCAAGTGGCCCTGCAGAACAGTGCCTTTATAAAGAATAGTCACAATCGGAGCAGTTTTTGTGGAGTCACACCGTCACCAACCAACGGTAATGGAACTTTCAAAACTTTTTCCGTAAACCGTAAGAGTTGGAGTGGCAATGTAACACTTCCACTTCAACAATTTACTCCAGATTGTGAGGCAACTCCGCAACTCGCGACTTTTCGGTCCGGAACAGGAACGTTTCCGAGGAACAGGGAACGGAACAACAACAACAACTCTTCGAACGGAATATTAACACCTAACGGGAACTCTGTAAAGACGTTTAAAGGAAATGAAGTGAGGAGGAGCGGATGTGTTAACGGTCGACGGTACGCTGAGATCGGAAACTGGAGTAAAAGGTGAGTGCAGAAAATATTATTATGGTAATATTTTATTCCATTTATTATAATAAATACACAATAATAAGGAAATCGATGACTATAAATAGTTCAGATTAATGATTCTAGTGTTTGTATTTAAATACAAATAATTACCGAAAGCTATACCTACGTATTTGTATTGTTGTCGTAAAATATTTATCATCCAACACTTCCAAAAGTTACTCAATATCAACTGTAAAAAAAATCTCTGAATATACTGGAATAAATCGAAGACGTCCCCCAGGTAAACAAAGTACCCAAAGGAAGCTTGTTCCACGAACTTTTACTAGGGCTTATTTATTTTCTTCTTTTTTCATCCCAAGTAATTCTGTAACAAGTTTTCCAATTTCATTCTCTTGTCGCTTTCATTTCCTCCCGTTCGACCTGTTTCTGTCCCTTAATATTACTTTTATTAGCTCAAAGCGTTTAACAAACATTGGTTTGAAAATCTAATAAATATTGAATTTCATTTCAACATAGGGATCATCTTGCGGATACATAAATTTTCAATCATTCTGAAATGAAATTCCAGCTACTTAAAAATTATTTCCTTTGTGACCAAGTAATTACACAATAAATTATCAACGCTTTAGCAATAAAGTATTTAACCTTAATAGTTCCTTACGCAACTACGACATCGAGGACGATATCAAGTCGAAACTTGCGTGAATGTTTACCACATTTTATCTAATCGAAATCTTCATTATCTTTTATTCGTGGAATAGAAACTTTATCCATAATTCTCGTTCACTCAATTTGGGGCAACTAAGTCCGTTGATAAGACGTCGTGCAATAATCTGGCTCTAGTACTACTTCGTCTCTTTATTAGGGACTGAGTTTATCGCATCATGATGCCTCGTCACTAGCAGTGATGTTATCGTCGTCTATTTAGCGGTTTTCCCTTCAGCCGCTATTTATAGACTACGCTTACTTTGACCACGCCATAATCGTATTTCCTTGATTTCTTTTCTTATTTATATGTACCATACTGTTTGATTATCTATACATACAATTTTTAATGTAAATAATATTAGTTACAATGTGACATGTGAATAGGTTAACAGGCAAAAAATAAGTCTTTTTGAAAGTTTCTTTTATGATTATTAGTTAAAGAAACTCAGTAACTTATTACTGGGTATTTATGTATGGTAACTATACCTATGATTTTTCATATGGGAAAAAGATGTAGTGTTTCGTAATTTATTTTGCTTTATGTCACATCATAAGATAAATGAAATAATAATACAATATAGATATCAAAGTTAAAATAACAGTGTAAGGTAAAAAGTAAAGTAATTAAAGTCATTTCTTAAGTGCATTTCTTAAGTGCATAATAAGGTAACCTATCTATACATCAAAGCTACTAATACAACTTTTTCTTAAGTTGCCCAAAAAATTTTTGTTTTGCTAGTATTCAAGAGAATTTTCATTACATGTTTGCATATGTATATTGTATATGTAGTTATGTACTTACATAGGTAAGTACTTGTTAAATAATATATCATAAATTATCTGTAACTTTTATTGTTAGTGTAATAGCTGCCTTAAATCACCAAAATTACTATACAAACAAATGTATAGTGATTATAGAAACTCGTAACTAATAGAAAAAGTGCTCAAACTGCAATTATGCTGAAGGTCCCTTTGCGTCAGTAATTTAGCTCAATTACGTCGGAACCGACTTTCACTCTTGGCTGTGTGTCATTTGATACCCATACTAAATCCTCCAAGACGAATTAAAAAAGCAATTTAGGCTTTATTTTATATTGCTGTTGCTACGATGTGCGTAGATAAAATTGAGGTTAATTGTAAATTACATATTTGTATTTAATTAAGCAGAATATAGGTAAGTACTAACTGTTGCCTTCAAAACATTTGTTCGCAAGTATTTTTTGTTCATCAAAACATTTCTAGTTCCTTTATGAAATATTTTAATTGTAGTTCAAAAATGTAATTCACAAGACTGTGACCCCGACTTTGAATCCCACCACTGGTCTACTGACTTTTATTCTTTTATATATTGTACACATACACAATAGAGTACTTAATAGAGAGAACCAACATAGAATTAGGCGATATCATTTTACTAAAATATATTTTTAATGGTTTTTTTTTTGGTCATTTTTAGTAAAACAAATTACAAACATTTAGTCAAATTTTATTTCATTATTTACCCTCTACAGTATTTGCACCGTTTTGTGGGGTTAGCTCTATAGAGATAAGCTCGACTTTGATCCAATATTTCAAAATTTTATAAATGTAACTTTTGTAATCAATAAAGTGTATTGTATAAAATGTTGTTGGTTTTTTTTTTAACAACTAAAACAATAATTCGAAATTATCGTCTCAATTTAATACATATTGATATCTCGCGCTATACTCATAACGGGGTAGTCAGAAAGAATGAAGTACCAAGGATTGCGGTGTTTACATACTTCTCTCGCTTCCAAATCTCGCAGTTTAATAATAACGAATATAATTAAAATCACTAAAATATCTTAATAATTTATTACGCATTAATATAATTATTATGCGTAATGCAATTTATTATGCATAACCACGATTTGTAGAATTCCCAAAGAGTCGTATAACCATAAATATACAGTATTTTAAAATGTTTCGAATATGCTACAACATTTCATAATATTCTGTTGTTGACTGATGATTACACTTCTCACAATTGATTTGCATGCACAATCTGACAGCGAAATGATCGAATACTTGGACAGTGAAAGCGAAATCGAAGTAGTCAGGCTACTTGGAAGTTTACATTTTATAGATTCATTTAATTATTGCTTACGATTATTACGACACGCATTACGCGAATGGGTGAATTGTTTAACTCGTAACTACAATAACCGACCATACAGCGTTTGTGTTTGGTAAATATTTGTTAACGAAAGCTATAGTATTGCCCACATGTTAGTGAGTAGATGCAATTGTCACGAATATAATGTGTACGAAAAATAAAATTAAATGTTACGTTTGTTGCTAATTTATTATCGTCCCATTATCTTTGCTAGAAAGCGGACTTACGCAATAAGGGCCAAATAAACAGTAATACGAAACAATTCGGTTGGTTGTATCAAATAATAATTCTTCACTTCGTTGCTCCTTTAATAGAAAGTGAAATGAGTCACGTCTATAATACCGACAACTTTTGATATAATTTTAGTGAAAGTGTCTAAAACAAATGATAACGGCATTTAGGAATAAACAATTGTTTTTATTATGAAAGGTCAATGTCCAGTTCATTTTCACAAAGCTTAACAAAAGCTAACGATAATATTTTTCCTGGAAGCCATATTTAAACGGACCGGGACAAAAGCTTGCCGGGAAAAATAATTTTCTTCCGCGGAGACAGGACATCTTCTACTATTGTGAAAGGATTTGAAAGACCCTTTTCACGTCCTGCCAGGGCTATTAAATACTTTTCGAGCCTTAAGAACTGTGTATTGATACGAATCTTTATATTGCTTAAATACAAGGTTTTTGCCATTCAGTACAATATAATTACTGTACATTCACAAACAAGCTATGACAGAATAAAGCAATGATGCGTTACTAAGAAACCTCTAATGCGAACTTATTTGTATCAATTTACTTATTTGCAAACATGTATTAGGTCTCGTCAGTATAAACAAACCACAACCTACACCTGTCAACATTGTTTGCAAAGTAAATAATGTTTCAAACAGCGAATGCGTGGCTCTTATATTGAATATCCGAATATCCGTCCCGCAAGGCCTTAGTCCTGGACTCATTGAGTATTCGGGACGCATGGTGAGGCATAAATATCCCTGTCGTCCTCATTACAATGACTTCGTCTATGTTATGTAAGTCCCTAAAGGTTGCAACGGATATCACATCCCATGGGGTATCACTTACTTAGGTAATGGAATTGAATATTAGCCTTGTAATTATTTATTTAGTACCTGCTCATAGCTTCAGTAATATATAATTTAGGACTTTGAAATCGAAGTATAACGTTTATATAAAAATCAGTCTATCAAACTTGACTATGCAATATGTTGTATTGCCATGAACTATGTACCTATAATATATTAATCGAAAAATACATTTTGATCGGTGTATGCATGGATACTTTTACGTACAGCTTACATTTTATATTGCGTTAACACCCTTTTCACTAAACTTATAGCTTTTAAAATGGATGGGTGTGCATTTGAAAGCCAATGCATGTCTCTGTATATCTGAAAGGGCACGGTCTAGTAAGCACAACGCTCTGCAGACCGGAGTAAACGTGTGGACGATACCAAGCAACCCCCGTTGTGGCTGCACCCAGTGGAGTTGTTCGTGCGGAGACCGCCTGTTTGCTATGCTAATTGGGCCTACTGATTTGCACAATAAAACAACTCGCAGGTAACTATTCTAACGAACCGTTTGGTCTCGTTGCAGTTGCCGGTGTGATAATTTATGTACTTGAACGGGATCAATCGTTAATTAGTTCCAATGTGAATATTATGTGCGTATTAGTTAATAGTTATTAAATAAGTTATTGCCAAAAGTGGTATAAACCTGTAATTTCGTGAGGTGTGACGTTTTCATGTATACGATGTACTCGAGTACTCGAGATGTAAGTATAATACATTATAATGTGTTATTAAAAGTTTATTGTAATCATTTTTTTACCCATTTTAAACTTTCAGCTTATTTATTTCTTTTCAATTACAAGCTTTTTATTCATATAAGTCAGTACATACATATTCTAACGTTAATATTTACAAACTTAAAACTAAACATTATTTTAAATAATACACTTCCTCAAAGTTGCCGCTTAAAGAGCTGTCATTGCTTAGGGTACCTAGCAGACTGGTAGCATTACCTCTTTGAATAGCCAAACTGGTTCGTTGGCGGAAGATGTTGCCAGCCCGGCGGTCTCCCGAAGCCTGGACTAGTCTCTTACAAATATCAGAAACCAGTCGATGGGCCTCTGGACCCCAGGGACCCATAGTTTCGACTGCAAAGGGCGTAAATATGAAACTCACAGAGAGTCGCATACTTACGCCGCTATTATTATAATTTTCTTCCAAACTAAAACATTGTAACTCTTAGGAAAGCAAAAAATAAATACATTTAGGTACATATTTAAATGTTTTCGCATGTTTTGCTGAACGATGCAAGTTATACATATACTTATTTTTACATTGGTATTTCAATGTCAACCACCAAAAGCATATTCTAATTTGCACTATGACCTACCGGTCTAAAGATTTTTACAAAGCAATTGAGTGTATTGAAATTTACGGCGGTTCAAGGAATGTCAGTTGTGTACTTCACTCTACGCATCGACTGACTCTACAATTGGTGCCATCACTAATTGTCGCAAAGTGGTCATTTTAAATTGTTTGTATGAGCGACCCACTTAACAAATACATCAACACGCTGTTGCCCCAATTAAAATTTTTTGTTATTGTTTACATTTTTTTTTAAATTTACACTTATTTATATGTACTAATTCTTTAAACATTATAAATTACATATACATTATAAATATTCGTTTAAATGTTAATTGCGAAAACGTATATAAAAACATGTATTCGCAAACGTGAATGCGTGTTACATTACTAGTATGTAGAGGTAGTATGTTTAATTTTAAGTAAAATCAAAGTTGTTACCTACCTAATTAAAACTCTCATATTCAAATATAAGTAAACATTATAAATCGTTGCAGTTGCATTGGTCATTATATACGTTTATAAGTTACACTGGCAAACAGATTTGCAAAAATATTCACATAATTTCTGCGAATGCGAATATACATAATCATACGTACACTCATAAATGCGAATGCGATTATATAAAAGATATGTTCCGTTATATCACAAATTGAAATATACATATACTAATGTATAACATTTCCGTAATATATCTATCTCATATGTACATTCTTCAACGACACAAGGAATCAGAGGTAATAAATAATACTCGTGTTCTACATCTTTTCTAGAATTCGGTTATGATTTAGAAGTACCAGAAAAAGAATAAGTATAAAGAAAAAAAAGTCAGTCTTTATTGTTTATAAATCATTAGTCTCTAATTTATAACGTAATTGTTTGTTTGCATCACAAACCACTTTTTTCATTGATCAATTCGACTAATTTCGATAACATTTCGTCAGCAGATTCCTGCGCAATACATATTAGAAAGTGGGGAATCCTTTTGACTGAATCATCCGTAACCCCATATTTTGACATTGCTAAGGATTCCTCACGTCTGTCTAGGTCGAGATTGGTTATATCATTGTCACGCCGTGTATATTTTCAAATATGAATCGAGTTCCATTGTCGTGAATAAGTCTCTATACATATAGAGTTCACATGTTATATATACAATAATATACATACATTTCTTGATTTGATTTATGTGTTTACTTTAACTCTTGTAAATGTCGTCACTTTTATCTACATAAGTGATGAACTGCAGTAATTCGCAATAAGCTTGTATAAACATAATAGGTAATGTATATCACGACAATATTGTCGTTCTTAATTTATTACTAAAGTAATAATAATTACTAACAACTTAATATACATAGATAAATAAAATTGTCGATGCATCATTTAAAAGCCTTGTGTAAAACCTACTTCAAAATGGCTTTATTTTATGATGAGATTCGGAAACTTAAATACAATTGTAGTAGTCAAAGGCACGGAAACTACAAAATTACAATTTTCTACTGCCTTTTTTTTCGTCTTCTAAATATTTCCGTGGAATGAAATAAGTCACGGTCACGAGTCGTGTCATAAATTCATCAAATATCTACAAAAGTCGCATGAATAGATTACATAGAGACAGTTAATATTTTACCTCTAACTTGAGTGATGTCTCGATTTAATGAAACATTGGATACCTACTCGTGTTTACTGTTCGTTATTTAATTTGTTTATGTTCTTATATTATATACGTTGTAGTACACATATTTAGTGATATCTAGAGGAGCTAAATCACGGTCCGTGGCCTGAATAAGTGGTGCAGTAATTAAGAGCGATATAGACAGATATGTAAGCGGATTGACATCGTCCAATAATACGTGTCGTCGATGGATACAATGAACACTGATTGCTTCACTCCGGTTCTATAAACTGTTAACGATTTATACCGTAATGGTTATTGGAACTATACATTTTAGCTTATCTACATGATACACATATATACATTACTTATATGTATAGGTACATAACTGTTAATAAGGAGATACAAAGAATGTTAACTAATTTTATTAATCGTATATCTACCACATTAGTATTTTAATGTTTTTTATCTCGGTTGATATAAGCCTATCGCGTTGCTAAAAATATTTTGTATATAAAAAGTTTAATGTTAGTATATATTTACTTATGAAATGACTTATGTCATCAATAACATATAGTATTATTTAAAATGAAAGGTAAGAAAAACCGAAACATTTTTTTCTAACATGTGAATTGAAAAACATTTTTAACTATTAGTGTGAAGCTTCTATAAACCAAAAATTGTTCAACATATTTTTATGTACCCGTTTGTAAATCTAGCGAAAATCTATTTATTCAGGTTATCGCAACTCAATAAAAATTAAAATAACAAAAAATATTATATAACTATGCGATACAATGTCAAATCGCCGAAGGATGAAAATATAATAGGATTTTATGGGAAAGTATTTACCGGTTTTTTAATGAGAAATTGTAATTTTTAATAAAATGGAAAAAGTTATTTATTCAGTCTTTCGATTTTACGCACTTTGTCCATCTTTCTGGCAATTTATGAATGCCACAAAAAAATCACACAAAGACCGCATGTCCTTTGAGCGAAACCAGTAATTAAGCCGTTTCGACTTCGTCGAAATTTGCAGTGCATCAATGGGACAGCCAGCGCGAACAGGTGATAATCGGACGGGGCCAGGTCTGGAGAGTACGGCTGGTGCGACAATACGTCCCATCCAAGCGATTTCAATGCGTCTTTAACCGGTTTTGCTGTGCGTGACGGTGCATTGTCATGCTACAAAATCACTTTACCGTGTCTTCGGGCCCATTCTGGACCTTTTTCAATCAATGCATGGTTCAAATTAATTATTTGCTGTTTGTAGCGATCAGTATTCTCTGTTGCACCAGATTTCAGAAGTTCATAATACACTACACCTCGCTGGTCCCACCAAGCACAGAGCATTGTCTTCTTTCTGAAGCAATCCGGCCTTGGAGTCAATGGGCCAGCTTGGCCAGACGATAACCACGATTTTTTACTTTTTGAATTTTCAAAATAAATCCATTTTTTATCACCCGTCACAATCCAAAGCAAACATGTCTTTTTTCGTACCGTTGGAGCATTTCACACATGGTTTTTCGATTTCCCATTCGCCTGTCATTCAGTTCATGGGGCACCCATATTCGCAGTTTTTGGAACTTTCCCATTGCTCGTAAGCGGTCGCTAATCGTTTCTTGTGCCACGTTTAACGTTTTTGCCAATTGTTTTTCAGCTTGGGTTGAGTCTTCGTCCTATAACTCCTGAAATTCCGTATTTACAAATGTTTTTGGTCTACCCGAACGTCTACTGTCTTTCAAATCAAAATCACCACTTTTAAACTTTCGAAACCACGTCTCACATGTTTTCATGCTTGGAGCATGCTCTCCATTAGTTTCTGCCAGCAAACTATAGCTTTCAACGGCCTTTTCCTTTTGACGAAATGAGAAAAGCACTATATGCCACAAATGCTCTTTTTCAGGCACAAAATTCGACATATTCACAGAGCTATAACACTGTGGCATTATTATTAAGGCGGAATGAAACTAATTATTTTTGAAGGTTAATGACAGTAGAATAAAATGACACATCTGTCAAGTCATTTTATTCCATACTTATGGCTAGAGACATCTGTTAGAAAAACCGGTAAGGACTTTCCGGTACACAGGTACAATGAAAAAATGTATTAATATATTATTACATTAAATGGGGCATTAGGACTACCGAAATATACCGAATAGAAGAGAGAGAACGGTTTACTTTTTGTTATTTTTGAGAGACTTAAATACTCGTAAAGTTGGTTTTATAACAAAAAAATAAATAAAATAAAAGTAGTGGAATCTCGGACAGGGTAGTGTTCAATGACGTTTGTTATACCCCTTTTATAGATATAACATCATTAGCTCCTGTGTATCGCTAAAGCGAATTCGAATTCAGTATGTAGGGCGTGACTACCTCAGTTTATATAGAAGTCATTGTTTAAAACATATTAAATGAGAATGTCCTTGAAAATAAAGCTGATGGATTCCTGTATTTTTACCTTCTCTCACATATTATACTTGTCTAACTTAGAGTCTTACCGAATGCAAAAACCTAAAGTAAAAGATGTTATTGAACATGTGAGAGGGTTAAAATGGAGATAGATGACAGATGGACGTGAGTAGTGACAGAATAGAATGGGGCAGAGCATGAGAAGCGGCGCATAGACCGCTCCGCACCGCTCAAGCGCTGGACTGGCGACATACGTGCAGTGTTAGGCGAGCACTGCCCGCAGTTGTCTAGGGAAAGAAAAAATGTACCTGGAATCGTCCTTCCACGCGACCCCGAGGAGGATGATGCATGTAGTCCGCGCTGTCGTAGCACAGTGCGAAAGGATTACCAATTGCGTTCCGTAGATCTCAGAGCCCCTTACAACGCGCCAATAACGACCACCGTCGGGCTTTAGTGAGTATATTTAGGTTGATGAATCCCACATAAGCTCCCCGCCGCCCCCCGAGTGCTCGACAGGGGTACTTTAAAATATTAATAATTTCGATATTACGATATGATACGATACATTTCGATACAGGGGTACTTTAAAATATTAATAATTTCGATATTTTTATTGTAACTGTTTAATTTCAAGAATGTATTTTCTCTTATAATTTAAATTATTTTTAAAATTAATTCTGAATAATTTCGATTTGAATATTTTTTAATGTCGATTTGTTAACATTTTTGTTTTTCTAAATTTGAATTTATTACTTTTTTCTTTATACGAGTATTTAGGTTTCAATGTTTTAAAAAACTATGCTGTCAATGTAGCGATTATTTCTATAAATATGTTCTTCATTTCTCAGTGTATGTTGTGTATACGGTGTATGTATGGTATGTACGGTGTATGTATAATAAAATATGTATGGTGTATACGAGGTGTATAATACGAGTAAATAGTTGGAAAACTAATATGTACATATTATTCCATTATTTCTGATTTTTATGACATCTCGGAAATACGTCTATTCCGTTCCAATGTTCCATTTCAAAAAAGGAATTTTTAAGGAAGTCCGACTGTCATTTTTTATACAGTAAACTCAAATTATTTTAAATTTCTTCCTTATCCTCATTAATAATGCGAAATATTACGTTCATCTTCATCGAATCTCTTTTGTATTCATCTCAGTTTAATAGCCTCTCCATCAAGCAGAATCGTTAAATCTACTCGCCCTGCTTTTTGCATACACTTTAATAAAGCATCGAGCTATTACGAGGATTTGCAACTTAGTAAATAGTATATATGTTTATCGTTACAAATTACTACAAATTATAGAAAAATAATTGTACCCTTGGCTTGAATGACAATATTAAATTCTAATAATAAATAATAATCCATGTTTAAATAAAACGTCCAATATGTAATGTATATTACGTAAGTAATTAGACTGTACCTCCGCATTTTTTTTCCTTACCTTATTGAATGTACTACACACAAATCATGGCTGGAAATAAAAAATCCCGTTTTTTTTTAAATTTAGAACATGTGTTCAATAAATGTCTATCTCCAGCTTTATATACCCTACACCAGTACGGTATTCAAAAATATTGTATACAAACTGCAAACAGTTTAGTGCATCTGTAGTAGCCATTTCGTAATTAAGTAGTTGATTGATTTTCTTTACCCGTTCGATCCAGTGTTTTTATTTGCAACGAAACGAGCTTTCGCTTTTATTCAATCCCTTGTTTTTGCCGAACACCCTAAGGGCTAATTTCGAGGCCGGTCGAATTACTGCCCGAAGGCTTTCATGGATTTAGGAGGTAATTTATTAAAAGAAACAAAATTCTATTGGTGTTCCTGAGTTAGGGAAATGAGCTTTGTTTTGCTACGACCTGATATGGTACCGCATTTTTGTTTAATTAAAGGAGAATAGAATGTTTTACTCAAAATGTGTACATGCCCAAAAATAAACTTTGTTCAAATACACATTAATATTTTTACGCCGTATCGCTAACGGGAGATACATGGAAGGTGGCACCATGATCTTTACATGCATACTTTTTTCGTCTATTTAAACGTACCCACACATTTTTAGCGAAGTATGCGAGTTCTTTTGATATTTCCGTCAGCTAATACTCTGAATATTTGATCTTCATAACTCAGCCTTGGTCTTCGCTATCATTCATTCTCTGTAAATGAAAATACTTAGAATTATAATACTGTATCGCTTTTCGCTTTATGTGTTAGTGATTGGATAAGTTGCATCACAATAATTAGATGTATCAATTTCACATATCAAAGCTGGTACTCACTCATGACATTGAAAGGATCCAGAGAGGGCCTCTGTCATTGCTGATGACAAGTGCTGATAAGTGCGTTGGGCACTTGAGGTATTTGGGGGGCTCATTTACCTAGACTTTTGGCCATGTCTTTTAATCTTTGTATGACACAGTTTCTTGCCCGAGAAACTTATGTCAACATTGGTAGTTCCAGTTGTAAAGAATAAGACTGGCAATTCCTCGGATATAACTAACTATAGACCGATATCCTTGGCTACAATTATCGCGAAGGTACTGGACAGTCTGTTGGATTGCCAATTAAATAAACACCTAAACCTTCATGATGCACAGTTTGGTTTCAGGCCTGGTCTTTCCACTGAAATTGCAATCCTTTGCCTCAAACAGACTGCTCAGTACTATACGTCCAGAAATATGCCGTTGTTGGCTTGTTTCTTGGACTTATCAAAAGCCTTCGATCTTGTTTAGTACGATGTATTGTGGAATAAACTCCAAAATGAGACCAGTTTGCCTGATGAGATAACATTACTATTGAAATACTGGTATAGTCATCAAAAAAATCGGGTTAGGTGGGCTGGTTCTTTTTCAGACGAATACAGACTGGAATGTAGAGTGAGGCAGGGGGGGTTAACTTCACCTAATTTATTTAATTTGTATATGAACCAGCTAATCGTCGAGCTCAGCAGCATCAAAGTCGGATGTTACATTGGCGAACAGTGTGTGAATAATATTAGTTATGCCGATGACATGGTGCTGCTGAGCCCGTCGATTGGTGGTTTAAGGCGTTTAATCTTAGATTGTGAGTCTTATGCAAAGGCCCATGGGCTCAAGTATAATGCGAAAAAGAGCGAAATAATGATCTTCAAATCAGGTACAAAGACCTATAAAAACATACCAGATGTCTCACTGTGCAGTGTAACGCTAGCACGAGTATCGTATTTTAAATACTTGGGCCACTGGGTCACTGAGGACTTAAAAGACGACATGGACATAGAGAGGGAGCGTAGGTCGCTGTCTGTTCGATGTAATGTTTTGGCTCGCAGATTTGCACGTTGTAGTAAACAAGTTAAAATTATGCTTTTTAAATCGTACTGCCAGTTATTTTACTCGTGTAGCCTGTGGGTTCGCTACACGCAGAGGGCGTACAGCGACCTGCGCGTCCAATACAACAACGCGTTTAAGGTGTTGTTGGGGCTGCCACGGTTTTGCAGCGCCTCTACGATGTTTGCCGAGGCGCGAACGGATGATTTTTATGCCATTGTCAGAAAGCGATGCGCCTCAATGCTAAGTCGCTGGCGTGGCAGTACGAATAGCATCCTGAACGCATTTACTAATGGATGGGATTGTCCACAGTTGAAGCATTGGTTGAGGCTACATACGGCCTGCAAATAGTGTTAAATTTAATTAAATTTAATAGATAAGTACTAACAATAGTTTAATAAGTTTGTTATCTACTAACACTATATGGAGTTATAGCCTCGAAATACAATTATTATTATTATTATAAGTCAGCCTTGGTCTTCCTTGGTTTCTTTTACCACTTACTTTCGCTCTGTAGATTTTCTTCGTCATTCTTTCATCACTCATTATTTCTATGTTGTATGTTTCAACCTAAATAAAAGTTACTTAATTACTATCGATTGGTTCATTCATATACTTAACAATAATATAGTTGACTTTAGGTCTTAGGGCAGTCGTATCAAATGGTTTGTATACCTTGTGTGTACCTAAAAGCTTCTTGTTCAAAGTCTAGTTTATACCAGTTCCGCCCTCTAGTTTTTAGTGTTAAATTACTGAGGTTCTAAGTCTTCTAAGGCTAGGCTACGGAAAAGGTATTTTTTTGTTTTTGTTGCTTGCCAGTTGTCTACTTTTCACTTATCCCAAATTCATTTGTTGCACAAAGAATGAACTTTACTAGAGCAATCTGATGTCGCTGAATTATTTCGTTATAGTTATCGCAAATCTCACAAACCGGAACAATAATGTCGTATCACAACGATTGCGAGCAACGGTCGGTAGCGCTAGTCACGCCGGGCGCTGTCGCCCGTATAGATTGACAGATAACATTGGTACTAACGGAATGTGTCTGCATTGCGATTGTCCATGCCTACAGTTTCAAAGTTTTGCGAGAACATTTTTGTCCTGATTCATATTTTCTGGATGTGGCTATTAATCGTGGCATTGCGATATACATACATACAAGGTGATTAGCTTGTATGTATGTACGTATATATTTAAGCTGTTAAGCTGAGTAGTAGCTAATAGTTTCAACACAATAATGCTGAATAATTCCGATTTTCTGACTGCTTTGATAGCGCCACACATGCATATACACACTTAATCTCTACCATCGGCTAAATTTTACCAGTACGTTATTTATTTTTCTCTCTCCCAGACAATTATGGCAGCAGCTTTCCACCAAATAGAGCCATAGGGCTATGAAAGCTATTTCTGAAAAATATATGTACTTAAAGAAATTAGTATAAACTTTAAAGGTAAAAACCTTTTAAGATGTATTTTTTTGTCGCATGTAAATAGATGAATAATTCGATCACAACGGCACATAATAGAGGCAAATGGTTACAGACTAATAAGAGAATAATGGCGTGCAAAGCAAGACGCTCTAGTTCGGACTACAGCGGGTTGTGAACGATAGTAATGATGATAATGACGAACGGACTATTTAGACGTTACGTTCTTACAGGAAATTACTCATCGTTTTGTAATTTTTAACTGGCTTCGAAAAAGAAGCAGGTTCTGTATTCGTCTGTATGTAATTCTTATTATGTATGTTCACTGATAATTTCTTAAATTTTAGATCGCTTTCAACGATTTTTTTTCGTTGGGTTCAGTACAGTTCTAAGGTGGTTCCATTTTTTTTACTGATATTGGAGCAAATAACGCTAACTGCTTAGGTTTATTTATATCGATAATTCTTTTGAATTAGAAAAGATGTTAATTGTAGACCTGACATAGATATGATTTTTTTTAAATATTTAACCGATTTAAAAAAACACCGAAAATTACGAAGTAACTATTATTGTTATAATATCAAATCATTACACAATATCTATAAATACGATACAAATACCTTATAATTAAATATGACAGCGTTGCACGACAATGTTATCGTAAAAATGAAGAAGGCACATAGAAAGAATGAGTGATGAAAGACCAACTAAGAAAATCTACAGAGCTCGCTTTCGAGTGGTAAAAGAAACCAAGGAAGATCAAGGTTGACTTACGAAGGCCAAATAGCCAGAGTATTGGCTGACGGGAGTGTGAAAAGCACTCGCATACCTAGGCGAATACGTTTGAGGAGAATGATGAGATTTGAAGAAGCGAAAAAAGTATGTAAGGACCGCAAAGCGTGGCATACCGTCCACTCTGACTCCGTTAGGAATACAGCGTGAAGATATGTATGTACGTATGTAATTAAATTTGACAATTAGCCAAGTCTGTGCCAAATCAATATGTAACAACAAAAATTGTTACTAGTTTGATAGGCTTGGCACCGACTTCAATAACTGTCTTTAATTATGTAGGTATTGGTATCATATTTATAAAGTTATTTTTGCACTTGAATTTTAATTAGTAAAGGATAGTTATTTTGTACTTGTCAGTCTTTTTTTTGAAGTAGGATTTGTACGATATGTATAAGTATCGTCTAAATAGACTCTAATAGATTTAAAAAGTAATGAACGCTATTATAATATGTTATATATATATATGTATTATAATACGCTATGTTAATTATTTTATGAGACATTTCCATTTAATTTCAAAATTGTACTTATTGTCTCTATGAAAATTGTTAAAAAAAATTTTTACCTGTGTGGAGCCACCTCCGTACTGCTACTTGGACGGACAGTATTGCAAACGTCGATGTGAGAACCATTGATTGACAGCTATTTTCCCTGGACAACCCTAATTGTTTGGATGCCCTCGTATCATGGGGAATTTAATAAACAACTCGAGCAACGTTGTTTGGATTATGACTCGTAATCGGTGATTGAAAATGCATGAGCGTTGTATCATGGAAAATGTTTATCTCCCTACGGTTATAATCAAACTATAGTATGATACCTAAGTATGTAAGTACTTTAGAAATTCACTGACTGTTTATAAGATTATACGTTGTTTTTTTATGAATCTTTATGTCTTAATAATCGTACTAATTTCTAAAATCAAATCTGCATTTTCCATATAACAAAAAAAAGTGTAATGAAAATTGTAGATGACGTTTTTAGAATACTGATTTTTATCATAATATTATTTTAAATTGCATTTGAACATTGTAAACTGCTTACAATAACTATTCATTTTTACTTTTTATTAGTCTTGACTTTTGACTATAATTTTGTATTCCTTTCTTCAGTATCGCTGATGTTGCTCGAAAGTCAAAATCGTTTTTGAATATACTGCATAAATATTAAAATTTCATATCGACACGAAAACACGTTATATTTTCTTTTACGTCATAATAAACTCTTCGATATCGTATAATATAATATGTTTATTCATGTATTGTACTATGCTCAAGTACATTTTCGGTTTACTGTATTACATATCCCTTCGTGTTACCAAAATACATTCCGTTGGGGAATCCAATATTCTGTTCACCATAATGAAATTGCAGTTTGAATGCCACAGTGATTTTGTATATTGAATTATTCGAATCATCATATATTGCAAATTAATGCGGTCGCTGTAAATGAAAATTATTTCTAAATGTGTGCTAGCTAGATAAATAATCGAAATAAGAGAAAACATAATATCGTTCACTTTTAATAGAACATTAAAAAAAACTTTTATAAAAAAATTAAACCGACTTCAAAAAAGAACACTGAAAAGTATGAAATATCATCATCAATAATATAGTTATTTCATACTTTTCAGTGTTCTTTTTTGAAGTCGGTTTAATTTTTTTATAAAAGTTTTTTTATTTCTCCCTTTTGAGTGACCTTGGCCTAAATAAATATCTAGGGCAGGTCTACAATTAGTTTATAATCTAATTCTGGAGCGCAATGTGTTAACTTCCATTCTATTGAGGAGCACAAACCGTGGGCTTTCACAATAAGGGATGCAAACAGATCGAACATGGGATATTATTGCCTATTATGGCCATTATCAATATCATCGATATAATATCTCAAAATATATCAATATAAATCAGTTATAAAAGAACAGTATAAAGGTCGCATCATAATTACACCCTAGCAGTATTCTTACAAGACGACAGCCACCAGCCGTATTCTCTGTCCGCCACAAGACTGACTCTACTGACTGAATTTATTACATCACAGCCAATTTATATCTTCTCTCTACTTTACCATTATACCATACTATCATTATACCATGTGGGGACAACGATAGTTAACAAATGACATACAAGAGAATCGTCAATATAAATAACCAGGTCGCGTTATTTGATGTATCTTCGAAACCAAAGCTTCAATACCAGTGAAATTTCAATGGGACCAATCTGGAAGTGTATCCTTTCGAATAAAAAAAGAATTTTCCAAATCGGTTCATAAATGACGGAGTTATGAGGTAACAAACATAAAAAAAAACATACAACCGAATTGAGAACCTCCTCCTTTTTTGGAAGTCGGTTGAAAATAAAGCGATATCCTTTTTATATAGTTATATAATGGAATAATTTCAGGGTTATTGTATTTTGTCTCAATTACCTAATTAAAGATTTAAGAAAATGTATAAATAATAAAAAAGTTGCTATTTATATTATAGCATATATAATATCTAAATTAACATGATTATTGTGAAATAAAAATACAGAGAATCAACTCATTTTTGAAAGTCGGTTAATAAAAATAAAATAGTTTGCACACTAGGCAGTGATATATGGTAGTCTTGACTTCCTTGTTGAAATAAAAATAAGTACCCACCTATCTATTCATTCGCTTGACTAAGGTATAAATGACCTCGTGACTGGTATTGAATGGCCTCTAATTAGGGTTTAGGTAGGCGTACAAGTAACGGTACTCACCCACGTTTGCTAGCTTTTGTTTCTTATTTTTCCAATATCGCAATAGCGTTATATATATTTGCAAATTTTGTTTTTTTCATCATTGATGTAAGAAAAGTAGTCATATTACTTATGATTGTACCTCATATTTTATGAAATAATTAAATTATTAAACATAACGTGTGAATCTTTGGAAAAATCAAAGAATTTTATACATTATACACATTAACTAGCGTACCCGTGCGAATAATTCAACCCGTGCGAATATTTCGCACGGTATTGTGATCTTCCATTCATGTTAGTTAAACAAATTGTCACCAGAAAGCGCTGATGACAGATGGATGAAAAGTTTATAAAATAAAGGTATTTAACGAAAACATTAATTTTAAACTGTTTATTTTTCGTCATTAGCGGGAACGTGATTACGTTCGTACGTAAATTAATAATTGAGACATCGATTTGAAGATTTTCAAATCGATGTCACAATTATTAATTTTGATGAAGTATTAAAGGAGATATAGCGTCCCGCCAAGAAGAAACACCTTTGAGGAATAATATATTTTTTTTATATATACCGTGAAGAGAAAGTGATGTTAATTTAATGAAGCGATTATAATTTAGTGGTTCCGAGTTTAAAACCATTATAAACGTACATAAATATACGAGCTTGTGCATAGTTTAGCGTTGGAGAGTTATCCACTTTATTAATCTCATACTTTTGAATTTAAAACTTCCTGCAGCAATATATCACGCAGATGACAATTGCCATTGGCATAACAAGTAAAAATTTATGAAGACCATATTCTTGAGACCATGTTTTATATACCTACCATAAATGATGTTGAAAAAATGTTACCTGACCGAATTTCTTGTCGGTTCTTCCGAGTGTCGTCCAGGTTTTCTTTTCGAACCGAACTTAAGTAGATTCGATGTTAAAAAGCACCCTGTAATTGGGTTTATTTGAATAAATTGATTTAACTCTGACTTTGACTTCTATACTGTCTGCTTGACAATTGTATTCGAATGATTTACACCCAATTTACTCCCGACTTTACCAGTGCTATCTAACTCGTTACCTATGTGCCATCTATAATAGGACCCGTAAATCGAATCTTATAATAAACTAGTTTTTGCCCGCGACTTCGTTCGGGCGAAATTCAAAAACACAATATCTATATAAATTATAACAAATGTATTATACTGATGTATGAGCTATATTATTGTAAAGTTTCATTAAATCCGTTGAGTAGTTTTTGCGTGAAATAGTAATAAACATCCATACATCCTCGCAAACTTTCACGTTTACAATATTAGTAGGATTGTAGTTAACATGTCGTAAAATACAAAAATAACCGAAGCAATGTTGATGAAATCGTGCGTAGTGACATTTTCTCCAAAAAATATAGTTATGCCTTAAATATAATCTGTGGTCTTCTGATTAGTGTCGACATGTTTAATAAAATATATTTGATTTAATGGAAGAAGCAATAACAAGTGTAACATGATCTTTAACTTTGTACTGTCTAAATATGGATTCGCTTCACGAATACGGTTCTATTTCATATTCAAACACGGTTGTATTGTTTCAAGACAAGGTAAGCATATCGATTAACTATGGTTTGTACTTCGGTGATTCGGTGTCAATCTTATTAGCCTATTTTTTATACACACGGGAAAATGGAGGATGTTATCATTATCTGAATTTTTTTTTCTTGTACATTTATTTGTGCACTAAATCTACACAAATAAATAAAATCGAAATGTTTTTCTGTGACTTCAAAATAAAAGCTTTGCCTTCAGATTTTAAACTTCTGTCTGTCTGTTTGTTTGTACGGGCTAATCTCTCAAACTGCTGCACCGATTTCATTGCGACTTCTGTTGGTAGTTTCATTCAATATCACAAGCATTCCAAAAATTTTAAGGAGTGATCTAAGCTTTTTTTGTTCCAGAAATATATCAAAGTTAACGCGGGTGAAACCGCGGGTAACTACTAGTATTTCATTCTGATACAAATGACGAGCACTAAATTACAATATATCATTATTTACGAACGAGATTTTTGTCTTATAAAAAGTGGCAAATAGTTCAGTGTAATTTCTTTTGCAATAACCGTAACATTAAACGTTATTATCATAATATTTAAATTTTTATAGTACTATATGTTGCAAATCTTCCGCATTATTTGTACAAAACATCACCTATGCTGTCGATTTGTACAAATAATTCACCCACAACTTTCGATGTCTATATATTACAAGACATCATATTATATATCAGGGAAAATAATCAGGAGTATAATCAGGGAAATCCACTTCGGTTAGAAGTGGATTTTCTAGCCCTTTTTCGACGTGTTATCGTTAATTTACATTTAAAGGTTTTATAAAAAGTATTTCAAATAACACTACTATTGCTATTCAATTTCTATTGTAAATCGAAAATATCTTCTAATGCAACTTCATCTTCAAATCGTTATAGTATAGGTGCCTTAATAAATTATAGGATCCAAAGGGCAATCATCATGAAATTTATTGATATAATATTCAAAGTGCCAATGGCATGCCTTCCGGCACAGATAATATCCTTAATTCATGTTCCAATCCAACCGGAAGTCACCATTCTAAATCAAACATGGCGCCAATCCGTGCAATTTCCAAAAGGGGAGAAACGCATATTTTAATATTTTTTATTGTATTTCCACTCGAATATACACTACGTTACATACTGTAGATGTAATGATTTATGTTATGTATTATTCTTGTCAAGGTTGGGTTTTATTAATTCTGAACTTAATACACTTCGACTCAGATACATAACATATTTACACACGCACAGACACCGTATATAATGTACATATGCATATGTACATCTGGTGTCAATGTACATTCATAATTCAGCAATAATATACAATTGAAAACGCTTTAAAAAAACCTATAGTTAACCTGCACAAAAAGTCTACATGTTAAGAAAATATACGTATATATATACTATATATTCAAACATAGTTTACTATTATAAGGGTCCTTTTCACAGCTTTCCAGTTATGCATTACCTATGTATTTAGTAATTAATGTATTCATGAGGAGCAAACAAATTATTTTTAAAATAATACCGGAAGATAAATATGACATTGATCATTGAAAAAAAAAAATTACCGAATTTTATTAGCAACTAGCATTTACTCACAATTTCGCTCGCGTGATATTCTAAATGATAGTTAATGTTTTGACCAGAGATATAAATACTCTGTGTGCAAAATTGGAGATTATCTGATTCAGTAACTTCGTGCATAAGAAAACAAAAAAAAAAATAGACAACTAAGAATTTTCATTTTATTGTTTAAAAATTACCATTGTCATTAATATCTGCTATTAACATTTTTACGTTTCCTGCACATGAATATACGAATAAGTAGGTACTATACTTGAACAATGCCGTTGAATCATCTGCAATGCCGTTATTTAAGTATGTGTAGTGTGTATACACGAGCGAGGAACACAAGGACACTAAAGGTAGGTCAAGCATATTTTAGATGTAGTTTTTTTTTCACATTTTGTGAAGTATGAACACATCAAATTAATTGCCGACTTTTACTTACAGAAAATGAGTTTTATTTGTTTTTTCATTCATACAGTAAAGCAGTATAATTAGAAGTAAATTGTTTGCAATATGTAATACAAAAATCTATGTATTAGAAACGGCTCTTTCTACCGTCGGATGCACCTTTGGTCCATTACCATAAAAGCCTCTTCAATCTCGCAAAACGTTTTAGGAATTTCAATTCGCGCTCAGAATTTTTACTCGTGTTTTATCGAGTTTTTGTATGGTAAATATTTAATGGTAAACATTTACTGTTTACCTTTTAAATTTGAGGTATAGAGGCTCTAGTATTTTCTGAATTTTATTTATGATTATTATTTATTATAAGCACACACTACTTTAGTTATCGTTCTTTACTATTAGTGTTCATAACATTTTATTACATTACTCTCAGATTATATTATGGATACTGTCAAAACGTAGACAGTTTCTCGGCAAACGTCTTTCATGGATTCCCTCCCAACAAGTCATCTGGTTGGTTCTCTTCATAATTGAGGATTCCCTTCCATGCATGGTCGCACCCATATCGCACCAAAATTCAAAATCAAAGCATCATTTTTCAAAGCAGTGAATAGTACTTAGCAGGTGTCGCTTGCGTTTTGGAGTTCGATATGTACCCATAATCGGTGATAATAATTCCGGCATATTATTTAAAATGTCTTGTCAATGCAACAGAATTTAATCATTTACTAAACTTACCTTACGATAATAATGTAGCAAAAATGCCTTATAACATTTTAAAATTATTTTTAATTCTTTGCACGCTTCGATACTGTCTGCGAGATATAGATAAATATTAAATACGTATATCATAATAATATTTATGCTTGCTGTTTCCCACGCAAATCATAAAAGTCAGATAAGGGCTTATTACAAGAAAGTGGTATATGCGATAGGCTAAGCAATTATCAACCAGATTTGTAACCTTGAAAGAAAGTTAACTTGTATTGAACCTACAGTGGAAGAGCGGGACATCCTTGCATTTCCTCTTGCTTACCAAAATATCTCTAAATTAATAAATGTACTGTAATGTAAAGTTGTTTTAAGAATATGTATAAAATGTTTTATTATGTTTTAAGCGATGACATTTTTTTACAATATTGAATCTATTAAAAAATACCTATTGCCAGTAATCGAGTCAAAGTCGGGTTTTGTTGCGTCCGAAATATTCTGAAATAATGTTCATATATACATATTATACGGAGTTTGTATTATTTTTTAATGTCGTGAAGATATATCTATGCATTGAATACTGTGAATAAACTATGTATAAATGTAGATTAAGGAACGATAAAGTTATAATTTAAAATTTATAGCTATGATACACGTGGTGGAAGAGGTACTAGTGTCACCAAAATAGAACTGGGTGTTCACGACGACCAGCCGTTAACGATCACTAAACGATTATTATAGGTCGCGTAAATCGAGACGCTTAATCGACTAATCGAACCTGAACCCCATTCTCTAGCAGTTAGTTCCAGCCGTGCCGGCTTTCATGATGGTGTCGAAGTTTTTATAAGCGTTTCTGATTTTTATTTTACTTCTATATCAATTTAAATTTCGTCATGTTGTATGGATAGATACGTACTTACCTACATTTTTTTTAAATATCGTTTAAAATGTAAATAGATGAGTAGTAGTACTGAAAGTATTATATAATTCATTTTGGAAGACGTTTTTGCTACTTATACTATTTATTTCCAAGTTAAGTAAAATATGTTGTCCCTACATATATCTATTTAAAATTATAAATAGACTTTGAAAGTATTAATATACTTACATGTGGTTCAATTAAACAATAGAGAATATAACGTCTGTAAAGTGAATTTACAGTTTGGCGGGATATGTAAGAATTGGTGGAAATTTACGCATAACATTTTTTTATAAAGTACATATGACCTGCAACAAATAAATAAAACTAACACGAAACTGTGTTCATGATTTTTTTTAATGTTTTAATTTTGATATCTCACTGTAGAGTTACTAGCATAGCACAAGTCGAAAACATTTTATTATTTTATACGATGTTACAAAAAAATGTATTGTTTAAAGTTTGAACATAGTAAATTACCTTAGCATCTGCTCACCTACGAAGTTCAAGGAGCGTATCGAATCACCAATGTGTCTGTGTCAGTGTGTACACGGTATGCGTAAGGTCATTGACCTCAGCTCGATGCGGGCTCCAAATTCGGTAGTCGAAGCCGTCGGGGACATTAATCGGACGACTATGGTCTTCAAAGGCAGACGACAAGAAAAATAAAATGTAGTATTATCGTCACAGAATAAAAGTTATATTAGTACTGCTTTTACTTATCGATCGGCTATTTTACTCTGTAATAAATTGCAAACTTAGAAAACCATACTAGGTTAAAAAGTAAGTAACCTATTTATTATATAGGTTACCTACATGAAATATATAGGTTACTTTTAATTACAGCAATTATTTATTTAATTTATAATTACAATTTATTTTTTATTTTTTTTAATTTCCAATTCTTTCTACATTGATGAAATATTTCTTTCGCCACGTGGGTTATAAAATAAGCACGTGCTTATACATTTCAGAACGTAATTTATTTATTATTAGGAAACCCGGCCCGTTTCACTGGGCGTTAGTTTCATGAGTGTAAAAAAAAATCTACTGATCCGATCGCTACCAAACTTTACAGGAACACTTGCTAGGGCAATCCGAAGATTCCCTGAAAATTTCATCGAAATCGGTCCAGCCGTTTCGGAGTCCATAAGGAACATACATACATACATCGCCTTTTATATAAATAGACATACTGCAGTGCATACAAATACGAAATTGATGTCTACATTATGAGAAAGCGTTTAATGAATCAAATTAGACGCTGTCAATGGAACTGAAAGAGTTCGTCACGCCTATCTATTTGGAAGAGGCGTGGATCGTTACAATAATGTATACAGATACTTTATAGAAACTATTGTTTAAGGTACTGCCCTACATCCCGATTACTGTAGGTGTAAATCTTGGAGTGATTAATTCACGCATGGTTTCCCGTCTCTGTTACGCCTTACCGCATCCTATTTCGTCATTTCATGTTATGGTTAAATTCGCGAAGTTCACACCAAACTATAGTCTTTTCAAATACAAATGTAATGAATTTATATAAGCACTAACTTCCGTACGTGACTTTGTCCGCATAAATTATTAAGGCAATATCTAACATTATTCTAAGGTCAAATCTAAGATACTCTTAAAATGTTATGGCAATACTCATCCTACTGAAGATAACATTAAATACACTATTATAATTGGCTCTGTGAATATTAAAATATTGGTTTTCGTGCAATAAATAAAGCCTCAGACAGAGCTCTTTATTGACATGTCTTCTCTACTCTCGTATGAACTACAGCAAGTTGAAATTATTTGATTAAAATTACTTTGGCCGCATTAATTTGTTGGCTATGAAGTTACCTGTTGAGGGGGTCCTTGGAGACAACCCTCAAAGGAATTTCGGGCTAAGCTAAATTGTCTTACTTAAGTAGCACGAAGTAGTTACATCAAAGATCTCAGCAAACGTAACGTCCAAACTGTAAAACTGTTAACAAAATTTTAATTGACTTTTAAACGTCGCGTCAGACACTTTCAGTCAGGGACGACACTGCTTCACCTATCTTATTCTCAATTTTATAACTTACTGCCATTCTCGCGTTGTATCATTTGAATTCGAATCGAATTTGTTGGTCTTAGATACTGACTTTATAAATAACTACAGAAGCCGCGTCCCAGCAGCAACGTTGAAGCAAATGAGATAAGCTCCTGTACATGCGTTACACATTTATTATCAGATAGCTGATCGGTCGCCATTTAGTTGGAAAACAGCGCCAACCATATTTACATTTTATTTGATTTTATTGCTTTCACTCCGTATTACGGGACAGTCTGTCTGGAGTTATAATGTCTATGGTCTAACAATTGTATGAATTTGTCTCATTATATCTGTACCGAAGTAGTTATGATAAGCTAAGTGCAAATAGATAACATACGTTCTAGATAACATAGTACATCATACTGATATAGTTTTGTTTTATTGCAGGTAATAAGTGTTCCTTCTCATAAAAACTTTTATTTCAAGTAAGTACAATCATCACAATGATTTAGTACAGCCATTCCCAAAGTGGGCGATAACGCCCCCTTGTGGGCGATAACGCCCCCTTGTGGGCGCTGCAGGCCTAAAGGCCTAAAGGTAAGAGACCCAGAAAAAAAATGGGGGCGTTGTGTAGAGGCCTGGGGGGTGATTTGTAATTTCATTTAGCTAGGAGGCATCTTAGACAACGACTGCATGAGCTCTCGACTCAGTAGACAAAATAAGTTTGGGAACCAGTGATTTAGTAGGACAGTCATCAAAAGTTGCTCGAAATAAAAATACCTATTTTATTGCTATGAAATACATATATCTAAGGGAATAATGGAAAACGTCTAGGTCTAGACGAATGACACTACTATCAGAGGAGTGTATTTTTGGGGGATGAAAGATGTGAGTTGGATGTGGTGAGTCGGATAGCAATCCAATAATATATTTAGTGTTAGCAGTGTGAATATATCGAAATCAGTCAGAATGGGCATTCACAATGCGTTGTTGGTGTCAACTTTATTGTACACGGAAGCCTTCCATATGTCTGAAAGTGAGTGAAAGTAAAACGAAGCCCTTAATCACCTTAACATCATATGAAAGAATAATGTGCAAGTTTATTAACTTTTAACAACAATATTTACTCCATAATAATTATGTTCTCCATATTTATAAGTTTCAGTTCCTTCAAAATAACGATTTCAAGTTATGTAGTACATGTAGTCATTGGACATTTTTTAAATTATTGATTCGTCAATATGCGACACTTTAGCACGCACTTTTATGTGTTATAACTACTCAGCGAACGAGAAACTATGCAAAAAACATTAGTGTAACTCATCTACAAAACTGTTCACCTTTATTTTCGTAAAAATAGTTAAGTTTTTTCTGTAATATTAAAAAAATAAGACCCTATTCAATTCACTTCACTTCGAAAGATAATATTTTTAGTATATGCCACCAGGGTCAAGTGGGTTCAGTTTTAAAGTGTGTTCGCTTTAGTATATTATATGAGTTTCGACGAAACACGAAAGTTTTTGTTTTAGAGGATAGCAATACAGAACTACGAATTTCTCGAATAACAAAAATTCTATTTTCATTTAATTCCCGCTGTGTTTAAGGCAATAACACTAAAGTTATCAACTTCAACCGCATTCGCATAACGTCCTCACCGATATTTTCTCTGCTGCTGCATTCAAGGATGATCTTATGTTGTCATTGCAAAATGAGCCTTATGCTTCAGACGAAAACTTTTAGTTCTAATTAGTTCTGTATCCATGAAATGAGTACAAGCAACTATGCACTTTACTATTCAGAAACGAGGTTCTAGTTCTAACGAAAGTAAAAGCGACACCATTCGTTTGAGTATCGCAACTCGCCCTATCGAATGTCAGAGACGTGCGCCATTCACATAAAACAGCTAAAATAAGTCCTCTGATGTCGCAGAGTTATGTAGGAAATGCATGCATTTTATTAGATTATTATATTCAGACTAGATTTCCTACTTATGATATGAGAGATAATTACGGATCGGAAATAGTCATTGAAATATAGACTACACTAAATAGACCGTCTTTGGATGTTTGATGTTATTTGAATTCTTGTGGTTAGGTGCATAAGTCACGATCAAAGTTTCTTTAGTTTTAAGTTATTGACTATGAGGTAAGTACTTTCACTTTTATATACAAACTCGTACTGCAAAACGTACACACGGTTTACTGGGAGCGCAGTACAAAATAGGCACCTTGAAACTATACCTTACAATTCCAAATGACCACTTTTTACTCTCTATCAGTACAAGGCCTGGAACTTGTTTCTTTCGACGTTTATATTTTTATACTGATTGTAAGAAAAGTTACTGGTTAGTAGACACCATTATTGTTATGCTATAATAAATTAACACAAAGCTAAGATATAAAAAAGTATTTCTATGATTCGTATTTGGAATTCGTTTTATTTTATTCTAAAAATAAAAAAAATCAATCGATTTCACCATTATTTATTACATGATTCCATGTTCTACTTTCTGCGAATACCTGAATTTTATTGTGCAAAAAAATTATATCTTATGTATTCTTTATAAAATATATTGAGAATAGGTCAAAAGGATGCCTTTTATTATTATGTTAAATCATATTGTGTCCCTTATCCTGAGTGAGGTCTCACTAGCCTTCAGTCTGTAAGAAGTTTTATTGCTAGAGAAATTCCCCTCTTTTTGGACAGTTAACATATTGAGAGACAAACTCCATTCGGAACTTCATTCAATATTTACTCCGTTTATTCTGTTAGGTACTTTGAGTATTACTACTGAAAACAATATTACATTTTGCTTTGAGCATAATTTTGACAATTGTTATACATCAATTACATAATATATTTTTTAGTTGTAAATATTTAATTATCACGAACGCATAGTAACTACAATTTTATTTTTAAATTAACAATATATTGGCAAAGACAAAGAAAAAATTAATAGTAACTACAATTTTATTCTTAAATTAACAATATATTAACAAAGACAAAGAAAACATAAAAAAAGTATTTATAAATAAACCATAAAAATCACGTTTCACCATTAACTAATACGTTCTTTTCGGAAGAATGAATCTGTGAAATCTTCTTTACGTCGAATCGCATGCAGTGTGATAGCCGTAGGTCTTTACAACCCTACGTATACATTTGACAAGCAGTCTCTGCACACACCCCTATACTCTTTCAAACCTATTTGTAAGAAGATGAGTATATAATTTTCCCCTAACAAGAAGCGGTGCGCGTTTTTCATTCCCTGCAGGCTAAAAGCCCTAGGACTCTTATTCTTTATATTTTCCTATAATGCGAAGCTTACAATACCCGCTCTCGCATAGTTTTTTTATATAGTAACTTAAATTCTGAGTCTAATAAAGTTCTTAGTATCTATAACATCGTATCAACTTTCGATTTCGAAAAATTATATTGATATACTTTGTAAAAACTCAGTGATAGCTTTCGTCTTAAGTTTTTATAATAGCCTGATGCATACGACTGAGTGAAACTAAAGAGAATTACTGGTTGTTGTTTTATTAGCTATTAATTTGTAACGTGATACATTTAACATGTTAATATACTAAGAACTAGTATTAATTTGGGACTTGTATTATTATACTGTCCATGTTTTAACATTACATCCACGTTCCCATGCTAATCTGTAACCATTCCTAGAACACCCACGTCTGTATGACAACGAAACTTAAATAGCTAACATGTGCTTCGAGTTGTTAAGTGTTTGTAACAGTTATTACTTGACTTTACATACATACTAAATATCTAAAAGAAAAAATAAATAAACTGAATACCCTATATGCTATAGCACTAAAGTTGTATACTTATGTCATGTTAACCAAGTTATTAGAATTTAAATGATATTACAAAAATCACTGCCTAATAATATCATGATTATTGTTGCTCTTGCTTGTTCCTAAAATTTATAAAATACTGTATAGATTGTTTTTGTAACACAATCCACAACTACTTATTGTACTTAGTTACCTGCATATACTCTGATAATATAGAATAATGCGTGTTGATATCACTTTAAGTTTAGATTCACACTATGATTACATGGTTACCGTTTTACAAACAACGCATAACAAAATTATAGTGCACCTGTCTTCTGAAATGAGGGTTCCGGGTTTGATATTCTAGTATCCCTGGGTAGTTCCCAGTCTATTTTGTAGTACCCATAGCACAAGCCTAGTTTGGGATTACCCAATCATGTAATTGTTTGGAGATAATTATTATTAACTAGCGACCCGCTTCGGCTTCGCCGCGACGGGATGTTGAATGATTGCAATATATAAATTTTTTTATTGATATTTTCATATAATAATACCTACCATCCAAATTTTCGACTTTTCCGTGTATTTTCCAAAAATTTTCTTTCATGCAAACCTTATCTGACAATTACGAATACAACAATAAGAAATCAGCCAAATCGGTAGAGTCGTTCTAAGTGATGCTCCGTCATACATGTGGCAATTGATTTTATGTAGACTTTACATTGGTTTTTAGTTTTTCTTTCGTCCATTATCATATATAATTGGAAGTAATAAAATAATTATATAACAATAGTTTCATAGCGTTATTTTTAAGAAATGAATATTATTTTAATTTTCAAAATTTATTATTAAAATTAAAATATATTATTATATTAAAAAGACAAAGGAAAACAGAAATTATTTTGTGAGATACAGTTTTATTCAAAACAATGTTACCTTATTGAAGTTACCGACCGGGAGTACTCTTTCTAAATATTGATTTCATCATAAACTCATGTACATGTAAAGTAATAATAAGTACACAGAACCGACCTACATAAAGGCATACGCAACAATGGTGAATGGCCGAATGTGTAAACATGTTGTGATGGAGCAGTTGTCTCGTATAAAACAACGCCTCTGACAAAATGATAGCAGCATGGTATTTTAAAGGTAAAAGCAAATTGAGCTGGCTTGAGGCTACAACACATCATACGTACACACACGCTACTTAGCATACTCTTATTTTTATGCGTCGTTGAAAATAAATCATGAGAAAAATATACCGGAAATTAATATTGCGACCATTACAAATTTTTTTAATTTTAGTGTCTCTGTGAAAAATCGTCTACGAATACAAAATGTAGCCATGTAGGCAAAAAAAAATTGAAGAAAAATAATATAGGTGTGTAATAAGGCGTGATCTTGTCGCCGAAATGAATAGAGATGGTTATAATGTCTTTTGGATGAGATGACAAGTAATCAGAAGTCGTTATTATGTAGAGTGGAACATTAAAAAATTTATAATCAAGGAAATTTGTGGGAAAGATTTAATTCAATGATATTTATTCACACATGTATAAGTGTCACAGTCAAGTTTCCTATTTAACATGTCAAACAGGGAAAGAATAATAATTATAGTCTTTTAGTTAATCGGTGTTATAAAATTAGGAAACGTTTATATAAAACAAAATTCCAAAATTTTTCTGTGGTTTTAAACTTATTTCGGTATGTCTTGTTCATAATTGTTTAAGTAGATAAATAAGAAACTTAAATGAAATGCAAAAATAAAAAACAAGTGAGATCAGAATGTTTAAATCTAATACTAATACATTCTGATCACTACAACATTAGTCACTTAGTATGCATATATATGTATAGATACTAGTGAATTCAGGGTGGTTGCCGTACCTAGTACGTAACTCAGTTTAATTTGGTTTTAAGCGATATTCAGGGGTGCCGGTCATACAATTTTACATATCACCTGTCAGCCTGATTTCGCCTACCATTTAACCGCGTGCTTTTACATATCTCCTATATACTATGTTAGTCTTTTGACATATTACGTTTAACGTAATTAATTATAGCCATTATTAAATAAGTAATTTCTATTGTCTACTCAGTACTCGTGTTACTTGTGGAAATTCATTTCATGTGGATGAATTCTTATAATTTTAGGCTGTCTTCCGCCCAAAACTACAAAACCATTAATCGACAAGTAGTGTTTTGCTTCTTAACGAAGCGATCAGACTCTGTCGGCTAATTAGCACCGAATCAACGAATGAGTATAAAAGAGTCGTGCAGCTGACTCACTTATTGATTCAGTACTGATCGCGAAACACTTCGAATATAACTTTTAAAATTATGAGAAAACGGCCAAGAGCGTGTTAGACACGCATTAATTTACAGCTCTCGTAACAATTTCGGATAACTTGGAACTTTTTATGGGTTTTTGGGTTACTATTTTTTGCACTGGTTGGTTAACTTAGTATTTTTTTAATTTGCTTATTGTCTTAATAACTGATAACGATAATTATTTACATATTAATAAATCGGTGTTAGAACAACGTACTTTTATGAACAGGAATTACTATAAAATTGAATAAATCTTCTAAGAATAGTAAAATTTTTCCTTGGACAACTGAAAATGGTTTGTGTCTTGGACAACCACTAAAGCAGGGAAAAATGTCGAAATATTGTTAAAACTTACTGTAATATACTATAGATGAGATAAATATTGATGGTCTTTATGATAAATATAATATTTATTGAAGTGCCGAATTTCAGTAGAGTTCAGTTCAGATGATAGAATAAACCGTACGGACAGGCCAACAAGCAGACATGACGAAACTATAAGGATTCCGTTTTTGCTATATTACTTACGGAACCCTAAAAATGGCGGTTGGATAGACAAATACATAATAGCGATAAGAATAATTTACAAAGTACATACATACATAATTTTACGCCATTTCCCATTCAGAGTGGACAGAGCAGCAATGTGCAACAGAATCAAACTGACTTTAAATTTTACAAAAGTAACAAGTTCTAAACTCATCACCAATACAATTTCCCTAAGTAAGTCCCATCCCTGAGGCAACTTCTACGATCTACAAAAAAAAAATTGGTACATTCTACGAGATTGTTCTTTCTCTGATACCAGACCGGCGAAAGTTAAAAATGAAGTTGTAATTGTATGAAACAACTGTAATAAATATCTTTATACTTGTAATATCTCGACAGAAAAAAATTTTTTTATTAAGAACCCAGAAGACTTCAAAGATTGAAAGTGATTACAAAAGTCGCACCTAAAACTGTTCGCTTATAGAAATAATAACGGATTATTGTTATGACTCGTATACGAATAAAGTACAGCTAAAAGAAGATTTTTAGTAGAATTTAAGACGATCCATAAATTACTTTTATTTCAACAGAACTATTTGAAAGTTTACGTTCTACAATAGCGTTTGTTGATGTTTTCTAATGGATCGACTCACACTCGAATGCACTAAAAATAAACAAAATTCTAACACATTTAACACAGTGAATGCGTTGATTTATTTCATTGATTAATACCTTGCAAGCAGGAAAGATTTATTTAACTGAAAAACTTTAATAATAATTGTGTTAGACTTACATACATTATACATACATATAACTTTAAAATGAAGAGAGGAATGATTAGAGGATTCGGCCACATAGAAAGAATGAGTGATGAAAGACTGACCAAGAAAATCTACAGAGCGCAAATGAGTGTTTAAGGAAGTCAATGAAGACCAAGGCTGACTTATTAAGATCGAATAGCCAGAGTGTTAGCCGATGGAAATGTCAAAAGCACTCGCATACCTAGGCGAAAGTGTGAGGAGAATGATGAGATTTGAGAAAGCAAAAGAAGTATGTAAGGACCGCGACGCTTGGCGGTCCGTCCTCTCTGACTACCCCGTAGGAATACAGCGTAAAGAGGTATGTATGCATAATAACTTTAAATAATTTCTCATTTAGCGTAGGGTCACTTATATCGAGACGGAAAATTACATCCTAACAAGTCAACAACGCTCTTTCTGGCAATAAGTAGGTACATGCACTTACGGATAGCAAGTACCGAATATTCATAGATTGCTAACCCTTCTTTAATTTTTAGGAATTTTGCTCCTAATACATTATATGTTTCTTACCAGACTAGTATTTCCGTACTGGTTCTGGTACAAATTGAGTACAAATAAAAATAGTGTCAGACTTACATTCGTCATATTTAAATGATTAAAATGTATTAGGATTTTTTTTTTGCATATTAGTGTTAAATTGCACTCGTAATTAACACTAATATTGTAGAGGTATAATTCGAAATATGTCTGCTGTAGAGGTCTCCCGCGATACAGGTGCGCCTAGTGCGGGGACCAATGGGTTTGATTATAAGTTTAATGTATTGAATAAACTATTTTCTTTTTCTTTCTTTCTAAAAATATTTTCTTTTATGTCTCATATTATTGTTCATAACCAGAAAGCAGATATATATCTATATAGTATACATTCTGTCAAGAAAGTATCGGGAATGGATGATTTGTTTATGGTTCCAAATTCAATTTTTTGTTTTTTTTGTTGTTGTTAGATTGGCACAACTGTTTTCCATTTTGGCGCGGAGTTTGAGTTGCATCTGTTATTTAGATTAAATACAGTGCTGTTTTTAGTTATATCATTGTAGCGTATATTGCGAATTTCATAATGGACAAAAACATCGAACAAAGAGTTTCTCTTAAATTTTGCATCGCCAATGGAATTTCGTGTTCGGAGTCACTGAAAATATTACAGAAGGCTTACGGTGAATCGACTTTATCAAAAACACGTGCTTATGAGTGGTACAAAGCGTTCAAAAGCGGTCGAGATGTGATGGAAGATTTGCCTCGCTCTGGTAGGCCATCAACGTTTGCAACTGAAGTTAACATCGCAAAAGTGAAAGAAATAGTGTCTGAAAATCCTCATTCAAGTTTGAGAGAGATAGTCGCCGAACTTTATGTGTCTCACGAGTCGATCTATACCATTTTAAATAATCACTTGGGTATGGAACATGTTGCCGCTCGGCTAGTCCCAAAAGACCTGAATTTTCTCCAAAAACTCAACTGCATAAGAGTCGCTGAGGACATGCTAGAACGAGTCAATTCCGATCCAACATTCATAAAACGCATTGTTACTGGTGACGAGACGTGGGTTTACGAGTTTGACATGCAAACTAGTCAACAAGCTTCGGAGTGGCGCCTTCCAACTGAACCGAAACCGAAAAAACCACACCAAAGTCGATCAAAAGTCAAAGTCATGTTGACCGTTTTCTTTAACTATCGCGGTGTTGTGCACTCGAAATTCTTGCCGGAAGGTCAAACGGTAAATAAAGAATATTATTTGGGCATTATGCGGCGTTTAAGAGAGCAAATTCGACGAAAAAGGCCAGATTTGTGGAAAGAAATTTGTTGGATTTTGCACCACGATAATGCACCTTCGCACAAGGCCATCATTGTGAACGAATTTTTGACCAAAAACTCAACAAAGACCATCGAGCAACCACCTTATTCACCAGATATGGCTCCAGCTGACTTCTTTCTTTTTCCTAAACTCAAATTACCACTTCGTGGCACCTGTTTTCATTTGGTAGAAGACATAAAGGAGAATTTTCGGCGAGCACTGAACTCAATTCCGGAAAAAGCGTTTAAAAAATGTTTTGATGATTGGATTATTCGTTGGCGTAAGTGTATCGTTTCTGAAGGAGCATACTTTGAAGGTGATAAAATAAATTTGGATGAATAACTAACATTTCGTATATTATTGATCTTTTCCCGGTACTTTCTTGACAGACTGTATATATTTAAAAATGAAATAATAATTTAAACAGTTATGTAATTTTGCATAATTTTAGATAACAATACTATGCAATTCACAGTGAATGTATTCACTAAACATTTCATATTTCTTATAATTTTTTACTCGTTAAGTATGAGAAGTACTTTATGTATTGTATGTTAGATTTTTTGAGAATCATATACAATTTATAAGTTGATTTCCTGTGACCAATGTCGATACGTTAAATGTAAAATAAACATTTAATAACTAGAGGTCGCCCTGTGTTCGAAATTCGACCGTAAATATAAACTTATAATATAAACTCTTCGGTGACAATCTACTCTGTGCGACTGTTTGATCCAAGGAGGTTACATTACTTATGAGCACAAACTATTGAGTTTGCCATTGACTGTCTTTTTGACATTGCCAGTATGAACGTAAATTATAAACGTTTTATTTAATTTAAACTAATGTACTTATTTGTAACACATACTACCACTGATTTATACATACTACATAGAAATTTTAGCTTTCTTCAGTCCGTGTCCATATAAGCTTTAAGTGTATCAAATTTCACACTCCTCTGTCCGCGTAATTTTCTTAAAAAGGAGTGTGAAATTTTCTCTTCACATATTAATATAAAAATAAAACTTTTCCATGTTTCCGCCCTTAAATACATTTTGTAAATCTGTACAATTGTACATTTAAAAAGTCCTTTCACTTTTACTATACATAAGGAAGAAACCAAAATAATATTAACAACTACGTTATAGAGTAGGTAGTATATACATTGTCTGGAACTGCTCGAGTTAACAATTTTCCAACTAGAGTGGACATTTGCATAAAGTTTTAATTTTCTAATACGCCTGAAAACTGGTAAGTCAGTTACTACTGTTCAGAGTTGGAAACTTTTACGTGCAGTCCAGTATCTGAAATGGCAAAACTATATAGTTCTTTAATGTAATTTGGTACACTTAAATTGCATAGATAATACAAATATTATAAATATTATATCTCGTCACATATAGTGTTATACACAACAACATTTTTTTGTATTTCATTTCAAGAGAAATTTTCATACAACTATGAAACCAATATATTAGAAATTATAAAAGACGCAAAATTGCATTCTCTGCAAAATAATTTAGAAATAGCGATAACTAAGGCACTTTTAAGTACATATATTTTTATAACAACCCTTTATTGAAGTATACAATTAACTTGAAATAAATTAAATTACCTCAAATAGACACAATATTATGTACTTTGTTTTTCGATAGTAAGATAAAACACGAATGAACTCTTAACTGTGAATGTAAATGGCTTTTTGATAAAAAATATAAAATCAAGGTTCATACAATGAGATTTTATTTAATAAAGCTGTTCTTCTAATAAGAAAATACATATTACGGATAGAGAGTCTTATAATGGAAAGTTGTATCTAGACATTACTTAGTGAATAACTTTAATCTCAAGTTATTTGCATTATTAAGTTGGAGGTCTGTATGATGCAAACAAAACACCAATATTGTGAACATGTGTGTATGTATTACGTTGTTCATGTCAAGCTAATTACCTGAAAAGCTAGACATCCTTTGTAGTTGAGTAAGGCTCTAAGTAAGATTCCATGAGACACATTTATGATGCATATTTAGCGCAATATATACAATATTGTTATTATTATTCTATCATGTATTACGTATACTTTAAATGTATTATAATAGTAGCTGTTTCCTGAGGCTTTGTTGTGGAATTAAAAAAAGTGGCCTATGTTTTAATCTATCTCCATTCTTCTTCAAAATCGGACACGTGTCTCATTATTTTTATAAACAAATATTTTATAAGCAATTTCGCAACCGTATTCTGTTCTAAAAAAGTTTCATTACAAAGTTCAATCTCCGCTTTTAATTAAAAATCTTAATATCCCGCTTAAAATGTAAACCAAAAATCCTTTCTTAGCCCTACATTATACTATAATAATACTCCAGACAATTACACAGATTGTGTGACCCCAAACTAAGCAGTAAGCTTGTACTATGGGTACCACACAACGAACCCTGGGGGAGTTTCCAGTAATACCCAGACTCCAAGCCAATTTAGAAAAGTTCGTTACCTAAATTAACCTGACCGGGGATCGAACCCGGGACCCTAGCTTGGAAAGCAGATGCTATGCCACTGCGCCAACGGGCCAGTCAAACACTATCATTAGTATATACAGTATCATTAGAACTTTCATCATCCTAGCTTTAGTATTTTTTGAGATTTTGTTATTAATCTGTCAGTCAACGAGTGAGTGATAGTTTGTTTCTATACGTATACTAGCTGCACCCGCAACTTCGTCTGCGCGGAAAATTTTTTCGTGGTTTTCCTGGTTTATGTTAAATTACATGTACATATATATATGTACAAAAATATTGTTTTTGAAAAACGGCCTATGCCTAGCCTATGTCTTTATTAGTTATTATTAAAAAAAGTCTATATTCTAAATTATATTAAGTCTATAGTCTAAATTTTATCATCAACGATGTTTAGCATTTCCCACACAAAGTTTCAACCCCCTTTTCACCTTCTTAGGAGTAAATTTAAAAAAAAAGTAGCCTATGTCCGTTCTCTGATGTCAAATTATCTTCATGCCAATCAGCACAATCGGTTCAGCGGTTTAGCATTTTCCACACAAAGTTTTATCCCCCTTTTCACCCTTTTAGAGATAGATTTTCGAAAAAAAAATAGCCTAACTTTTGCACAATCACATGTTCTTACTATGTACCAATTTTCATTAAGATTAGTCAAGCAGTTCTTGAATTATAAAAGGACATACAAACAGACAGTCAGACAGACAGACAAAATTTAGGAAACAGTTAAATCGAAGTCAGTGAGTGTATAAAATGAGTATTTATCGCAATATTTTACAGTATAATTGTAATTACAGACCGACGCTACAGATTTTAATAGTAGTATAGATAGATTATAAATAGGGAAAATAACGTATTTTTATAACATAATTAGGTACTTAAAAACTTGTATAGTATTAAAAAAGTTTTTATTGTATACCTTCATATTTGTAACAAAAATAATTTTACGTAACATTTTTATAGCGAAACAAATTATTTCATGCATTATTTTGTTATTATTACACAAAAAAAGTTGACATCAAACATACGGTCTCAGTATTGCGTTTGCTAAGTGAAATATGTATTAGTATGTTTGAAGTTTTTTTAATATATTTAGTTATTTATTTATATTAGATTCACCAGCGTATATAACATTATTACATAGCATAGTATAAGTTAACACTTATTGATAAACTAAATGCACATCCTAAAAGTAAACTAAAGAGGTAATATAAAGGCACTATTACATACTCGTATACCTATTGTATACTTTGAATGCAAGGAAGCAATTATTCATCGTTGTTTTATGACTAAAAAAGTTCATAAAATATCATAAAGGCGATAAAAATATAATAAAGCAAATAAATCTTGTGAGTAGAAGTACCTATATGTAGATGATGAAAGAGAAAATGTAATAAAAGTCTCTATAGTATTCATAATTGGTGTTTTGACATGAAAATATATTTAATGTTATTCTAAGCCTTCCTAAACCTATAAAACCGTATGATGAATTAAAGTCAAGAGTGGTAAGATAATAAATAGAGTGGCTTACATTGTAACACAATTTATTAATACTATAAAAACCTATTTTCATTTTTTTTTGTGAATAGGTAGGTATTAATTTTAGACAGATTAGATTTTATAAATTCAGAATCCAGTGATTCGCTCGGTATCATATGAATGTCGTATTAATGCATAACGTAAACTATATCAAAAGCCACTGAATATCTTATGGCTGTTTGCATAAAACACGAACACTTATTTTTTGTGATGATATTATAATATTTATAATTTCATCAACACATCAGTTTTCAGTCGAGGAAATTCTCTCACATTAGAATTATATTATTTTATTATTCATCACTTCATCACTATCAATACTATACGTCATAAATACATAAAGCTTATTTATGATAACTTTTATACTCTTGATTATAATGCTTATTTTTATTATCTTATATAGTTGGTCGGTATAAGAACGACCTCGACTGTGGTTGCCAAACTTGACGTTTGCGGTCGAGACGCTCTACTAATCGTCAAGGTGATTGGCGGTAGAACAGGTACTTTAATATTCATCGATGATGATAATTATTGATAGCAAGGCTTATTTTAATAACAAGTAATATGGCTGATAGCAACGCTTTACCTCTTTATTTATCCTTATTTTGCGTTTCTTTTTTATTTTCTTTTAATTGTTTTATCAATCTATTTTTATCTCTTTACTACACCGTATTCTGTTGCTTAGTTTACCAAATTATTTTATTAATTCTCAACTACAGTACTGAAGTACTAAATTGAATATTTATTTTTAATATTTTGAAAACGTTTTTGTTTATGCTATTTCTTTTAAAAATAGTTCAGCAAATTATTCAGTTTTATTTAGAATGCCTCTTGTCCTCTTGATTGCTATTGCATCGTTCTGTTTTCACCTTATCTACGGCACCTCGTGAAACATCCAGCTTCTTCTAGACAAGTTCGCTACCGCACTCACCTCGACAGTTCAATATTTATAACTCTATTTTTAAACATTCGTTTTACCTGGTCGGAATATTTTAATGAAGTCTCTATAAAAATTTGAAGTTATACTCGTATTTTATGTGTACCTTATTTATGGAGAAATATTTTATACATTCATTCATATTTAGGTAATACTTATTGCTAAGTGTGATTCTTAATTTTCGTTGTAAGAAAATGAAGATGTAAAAGAATTTTATACGAAATGATGACAATTATTAGTAATCATTTTCGTTCATTACAATACTGCACCGATGATTATTTTGTTTGTAAAGAAATTGTTATTTTTAACAGTTCTCAAAATCAATTTAGAATAATTTATTTGAATAAAAATATGTAATATAAAAATCTGACTCTATTATTTTATTATGTTTCGGTACGTTGACCCTTTACTTACGTACTTTTCGTAATCCATTGTTTTATATGTTTCACTTTATTATTCGCACCACGCGTGAATCTTTGTTCCAGTATTTGCGTGTTTTTTTGTCAACAATTTACATGTGTTGTAGGTACTTAATATGTTATTCAATAATGCACGAGCGTCCACTGGCACTGTTTTGGAATATTTGGTTTTACTAAAACTGTTAACGGATTTACATTAAACAAATATGGAATCTAATTAACTAAAGTTTTTCATTAAATTTCACCGTAAAATGACAAAGAAATTTGTGAATAATAATGTTTAATAATGGGTCTTTAAATAAAACGCTTCGTAAATTCCATACGTTTCTTTAGTATAGAGAGTTATTCAGGAGATAAAAGTAATAAAATATACACACATAATAGAAGATTCTTAGTAATTTCCCTTGCACGAGGGGAAAGCAGTTGGTTTTACTTGTGACAAGACTTGATTTGCTTAGCTCTTCCAGTTGATATTATTTCGACGGAGCCAGAGGCCTTGTGGAGCTTCTGAGTTTCGTGAAGCATACTGTGAGAATGGCTGGTACAGAGTATCAAGGCGCATAAAGTCGCACCTTGATGCTACAGTACAGATTTAACAAGCTCCTGATTTCCGCGGAGCATACTGCGAGAATGACTGGCGCGAAGAAGTCACACCTTGTCGTTACAGAAGATATTTAACAAGGTCCTCGGTTCCGTGGAGCATACCGTGAAATTGGCTGGTATAGAGTATTAAAGCGCAACAAAGTCGCACCTTGACGCTACAGATCAATTTTGACAGTTATAAGTGTTTGATGATTGTTTGGACTAACAAGTGGCAAAGCGGAACTAAACAGTGACAGCATATACACAAATTTCAATAAACAATCTACAAGCAACACCTCAGTTTTTTAGTAAACTGTTCCACGAATACTGTCGAAGATGATGAAAACCTAATATCGAAGCGGTATGTGAGTGACAGGTAATTTTGGAACTATTTAGTAATAAGTTCGTGCGTCCACAATTGTTACGGTACTGTGTAACACGATATTTCCAACTACAATAATGATATTCTGATCGAAAGCCGTACAATTCTGTGGTCGTCACGGTCGGGTTCCGCACAATATCCGTAGGGGTGCCACCTGGCGTCATCGGACCTCTCACATGACTACGCTTGGCATACTATTATTTCCTGTCCATGTAGAGTTGGTGATCGATCGATGTAACGGTAACTAGCGCGAGGAAAATTCTCTATATTATTTAAAAGATTGTGTTTAATATTCATCAAAAACGCTTTAGCTTTTCTTTTAAATGTAGGTACATATATTACATGGCTGTATGAATGTATAGAACATCCCTAATTACTGTAACATTCACATGACACTACGAGTAAGTGCATATTTTAACATTTTTCGCCCAAGGTTGGTTTTTGTTTTTTTTTTGGGTTTCATATTCTACTGAAATGTATTTCTTGTTTTTTTAGCTTATTCAATAATACTTACTATTAAATATTCACATACCTGCACATTATATAAAGTGGTTATATCCTAGTCACGTTTATTATATGGTTGGGAATCAGAAGATTCCAGAATATGGTAACCCTGCTAGAGTTAGCCTACCAAAGTAACTATAGAAGATTCGGAGTTATTTAAATAATAACAAACTGAACATCGGATCGAACAGTATTTATTAGAAATAAAGACCGCAATTAAGTGAAACGCTTACAATTGAACATGAATACTAATGTATATAATATGAATGCACTTATATTATACGACTAGCCCGTTGGTGTTGGTATTTGTGATTTCCAAGAGCGACCTGGCGAGCGGGATTGTTAGGCAGGTTAATTTAAGAAACGAACTTTTTACCCATAACATAAGTTTATAGCTTAGTTTGGGTTCAGACAGTTAATTATACGGAGATTATAATAATTAATGATTATTGCACATTATGTAATGTTCTTAAATTAATATCCCTAATTTTTGTTATAAGCTGTTTAGTAATGATCGTGACAATATGCACTTATAATAATTACTTACAATTAGTAATTAATTGACCTACATATTAGTCTCGCATTTTATTAAAACTTTTTCTATCTGTCGATCATCGCCACCTCTGACGTTAAAACAGCAGAAGTGCCACACACGTATTATTTTAATCAGTATATCGGCAGACATTGCGTGCGTCCCGCGAGTCACACGCTCTCGTCTTCATTATTTTACAACATACAATTCTGTTTCATTACGCTAAATTGAACTTTACCGCGTTATCATACACACAGTAAGAACTGAAATTTATAATTTGTTTTTGTCTCCCGAGTCGCCTAATTACTAGACAATGACGGTTAGAAGCAGTGGCACCGTGTGTGACATCTATGAAATTTTTCAGTGTGAAATTCAGTAAATCATGTTTTTCTTTGTGACTTTTTGTTATAACATTACACATTAGCGGTGATTTAGTGTTTGGAATCTTAAAAGTTTTGTATTGACGTTGTTTTGAATTTTTTTTATGTTTGTTTTGACAGTAATCTAATTTACTGTCGCAGCTAGGAAATAAAATTTGGATTCATAAATTGTGCTACTGCTATGTACAAGTTTAAGAAAATTTAAAAAAAAAACAAACTGGAAGGTAAATTGTTTTTGTTAATATATCGTTATCTTTTCATAGGTTTATTTTATTTTAGATATTATTTTATACTCAAGCTTAGTAGACGGAAATGTCAACAATACTCGCATATCTCAGCAAATGCCTATGAGGAGAAATATGAGGAACGATGAGATGTGGTGTGAAGATATACATATATGTTAATAAGTGTTGATACAATATTCCTTATAAGTATAATAAGTTAGTATTTATATATTCTATAGACACAAATGTTACTTATTCTATAGACACAGGTGTTACATTGCGGAAATCCATCTTTGACCGACGCGTGTTTCACTTCTCAATTTATAACATCCTCATAAATCCCAGAGCTCAGACTCGGTAAATTATATAGTTCAGAGACAATTTTTATAATCATTTCATACATAACAATCCTGGATTATTAGAGTGATTGTATCACACAAATAACTTAGCTATGTAGAGGTATAAAAAACTGTTGTACGCACCTGTAATCGATAGGTTCACGGTACTGTAAACCCCTTAAATCAAAAACTTGATATTATGTACTGCGAATTATTCGTTGGTGTGTCTAAATAAATAAAGAAAATAAGTAACAATAATTACATTATTAAGAATTGACATGAGAATCAAAATCTACCACTGCTTTAGATAGTTGTTCATACAACCTTACATTTAATTGCAAATAACATTGGAAGTCCAATGACCCACATATCTAGTCTATTTTTGATTACTAACCTTCAAATAAACATGTTAATTGTAAAGTGAAAACTAAGCTTTAACCTTGTAATTTGAACTGCACACAACAAACTGGTAAAGCATTTTCCTAGGCGCTTTTTTTTAAACGAAAACATTTATGTCAATGCGCCAATAGAGTTAACACAATTAAGTTTTATGCATATTTCATGTAATAATTTATTATCATTCACTAATAATATCAAGAGAAACCCAAATGAACGTGCCAACTTCTCACATAGGTCGTAAATGGCCTGCGTAATAAAATAAGCAGCTATCCCTACCTGATAGGATTTATTATAAGAATGTACAATCCATGTATAGGCGATGTGGTAGCAATATCTTACTATCTAGTACCACTTTGCCATCCGTAAGTCTAAATTAAATATTTAATGTCTGAGGTGACGTCAAATTGTGATTTTACTATCCATTGATGTTCTGTCCACTCCGAATAAGAAATGCCGTGAAGTAAGCATGCATGAAAACAATGAAAAAAATTTAAATTTTACTCGGTTATGAAGAGTAAAATTTCATTTTCATCCAAAACTCAATCTTCAATATCAGAAGTGGATAAGATAATGGTACTCAATTCTCTTAGAAATACTTAAAGGCATTACAGTCAGGTCTTTTATCAAGTTATGTGCCATTAAACGATCCCGTCATTCATGTGCGAGTGACGCCCCGTCTGCCGCTCGTCTGGTGCGAGCTTTAATAGATTGTCTAAACGTGTCGGACACTCAAGTCTGATAGATGCTTTAAGTTCTCAATGTATCCAAGTATGTGTTTGAAACAAGAATATTTCATACCTTTTTGATACGTATTTCTACCCATTCTGTAATAACTTCCTAGTAATATTAGTTATTCACCTTACCTATACAAATATTTTTTACTTTTACAAATTTATTACATTCATTTCGGAATAATTTAATATTTATTTTTGTTAAAAAGAATTAGATGCATTAATGTGTTTTCTTTTTTCAGGTATGTAGTCGTTTCGATAGCCACAAATACGTTCGTAAGTAAAAATTCTCAGAACTCGTGTTTCTAACAAGTTTCCATCCTTCTTCCATCTGAAAACTATTTGTTCTTCTAGGATGTGGACTAGTGGATACAATTAAAAGACGTACTTTCGCTAATTCGTGAATTTCTCAACTGATTTATTTTCTGACATTCAAAAATACCATGTTATTATGAAAGTAGCAACACTCAAAAGAACAGTATTGCTATTTGTTAACGATTATGATTAGAACGATTAATCGAGAATATTGATAATAGCTAACACACCTAAATAATATTATGATAGATGAAGTAAAGGTGAAATCGAAATTGAATTCTAATTAAAACATTTATTTGGAACACGAAGTCTCAGATTACTTGACATAATAACATGATAAATTATGATATTCCGCCTCAAATTTGAAATTTCGCCAAAATTATTTTCTACGCAATACATCATACTTTACGATATCCTAGAAAGGCATTCGGCTCCGCCTGGAGGCTCGTTTAACATAAATATTTGCAATTAAAATTAAGCTTCAACACCCTATCCTTGCTATTATTCAAATTGTACGCCACAGGAGACCTCAGAAAGTTTCAAATTAATTAAGAGGGCCATAAGACGGCCCGTTAAGGAAATAACAATGAAGGTAGCCCCTTAACTCGTATCCTTATTTATCGTAGGCCTGAGGACTATTACACTTGCCCTCTGTCATGATCTGGAGGGTTTTAAGGCCACCCTTTTAGAATTTCTCATATTTGTTAACTCAAGCAGCCTGTGTGCTCGCATATTAATTTGAGCTATTTTAACGGCGTCGCCAATTTTCTTTATGACGAAACTAGTAAGAGTTAGCAATAAAACTCCTTGTTACAGGCTTTTTAGTGCATCGTAGCTAAACCGCACGTGAAATAATGTAGGTAAATACACTGCTCACAATGTTTTATGACAAATCGATCGCTATGATCTCTGAACGAGTGAAGTAAAGCTTGTGGTCTGATTAAATCTTGAAATTCTGAAATATTTGAATCGACTGTCATATAATTATTTACTACTATTCGGTAATTGATAAGTCCAATAAAACGTTTACAGAAACCTAATTTTTTGAACACAGTTCTATTATGTAAAACTATATTGCATTCTACAAGTAAAAAATAAGAATTTTAATACAATTTATTAAATGTTTATATTTATCTCTACACATAAAAATATACTATAATACGTATAACTTCTATAGTTTCTAATCTTTTTAAAAATAAAATAGCACGTAAAAGAATGAGATCGTGCAGTCCTAATTAGGACAAAGAAGTTTTTTTGGGTCTTAGCCTTCAGTGATAATGATTAATCTTTAATCTCGCTTAGTTAAATTATTATCTTTATTATAATCTGTGACTGCGTTTTTTCTCCGAATGTACCTACAGAAGAAATTCAGCATTTTTACAAAGACCGAGAAACATTTTAGTTTACTGCATTATTGCATTTGCATATTCTTGATGACATGATACAAGTACCGTACGTTCTTTGTCAGTGCTGTACTCCGAGCAAACGAAGCTGACAAGATAAAATGCTTCCTTCTTGCTTTGCGTCTGGGAAGTTTTATACGAAATAATTTTGTGGAAAATTGGCTTCCACAGAACTATTGAAACTAAGAACTGGAAAAAAAATTATTGTAGAAATTCTAGGTAGTTTCCTTCTTAGAATTCCTTTACTACAATGAACTGCACCTTTAAATTTCTATTTTTGTGAAAGAAAAATTGTAAGAAATGATCGATACCGTCAGTAGTACAAAAAATATATTCATACGTACTTACTTATATACAATATATACATATAACGTCGTACAATCCATATCAGTGGAGATACCTTTCTATACCTCTATTTTATCATAAACTAACAAAATAACAACGATATTAGATTACACTCGTATCCTTATAAACGACATATAGTGATGTACAAAGAATTAGATTTGAATGAAGGTCGGGTCGCACAAGTTATTTCCTAAACAAATAAAACTGTATCAGAAGGAAATGAAATTTGGTTATAAATAAGATTTTTATATGTAGGTATCTCTAATGATTGTGCCTTAACTTTGTCAATGGGCAACTACCAGTTTGCTAAATAACTTTTGTTATAACGTTTTTGTTTTGTTTTTTCATCGAAGCGTAACATTGACAAATTCTTTTAATAGATTGTTTGTAAATGTAACTAATTTGCATTTTGCACCTTCGTTAAAGATTTATTTCTTGTTATTTATTCTTATTTATGTCGTAAGAGGCGATTAGAGAATTTCAAGCAACATTGGTACCTAAAAGTTTATTTTAAGTGGCGATGGACTTTCAACCTGCCACGTTTAAACTTAACCCATTACTTTCTTACAAAACGTGGACTTATTAGTAGATAAGTCAGATGTGTATGTTTGGGAATGTTTCTATCTAAACGAACTTGAAACTAAATTATATTGAAGTACATTCCTTGTTTTATACCAGCCAACCAAAATATGATACAAATTGTGAAATATTGTAAGACGTGTACAATGTACATATCGTATTTTTACTTAAATTTTTATCGATAATCAGTGTGTATCTATCGAAATAAAGATACAATGTATGTAAATAAATTCATGTGAGTAAAAAAAAAACGAAGAGATAAAAGTATCACAGTTTCACTACAGTATCAACATAAATCTTTTATGTCAATGACCTTTTGAGAAAAGCAAGGGTATGCGTTTACAGCCTATCATTCAGCTAACACGAGTTATCGTCACTTAGAAGTGCTTGACTCTGTCACGTCGCTTACTTTGAAGGCGATTACTCCTGTCGTTTATACAGACAAAATACACAGTAAATAGTTATTAATGTATAAATAATATAAACGTGTATAGGTTGAGTGAATGTAAACGGTACTATCAGAAATTCAAACTGCGCCTGCGATTATACAAGCTATACGAGACTATACGGGCTCGATTTAATTTAACATAACATAACATAACATAAACATAACATAACTTCACGCTGTATCCCCAACGGGGTAGCCAGAGAGGACGGAGCGCCAGGAGTCGCGGTCCTTACACACCTCTTTCGCTTCCTCAAATCTCATCATTCTCCTCACACATTTTCGCCTAGGTATGCGAGTGCTTTTGACATTTCCGTCTGCTAACACTCTGGCTATTTGATCTTCATAAGTCAGCCTTGGTCTTCCTTGGCTTCTTTTACCACTCACTTTCGCTCTGTATATTTTCTTCGTCAGTCTTTCATCACTCATTCTTTCCATGTGCCCGAACCATCTAAGCATTCCTTTCTTCATTTTTACAATAACACTGTTGTGCAACCCTGTCATACTGCGTATCTCGTCATTGCTTATCCTGTCCGCAAGCGTGACACCGCACATATTTCTGAGAGACCGCATCTCCACAGCATTTATCATACTTTCATTTAACATTTAATATTTCATATAACATTTCATATTCATCAACATTTAACATTTCATATAACATTTAATTTAATTTAACAGTGTTAAAAATCCCTACTAATTTAGGAATTAAGTGCTGGATAATCAAGTACATAATTTCGTGACTAAAGAATTAAAATGAAAAAGCCGAGGCAATATTAGGGTCGTTTTAAAAGCCTCATTCAAAAATAACGATTAAACGGGTAAATTAAAAAAATTGAGTACATTGAGGACATTAAAGTGGTCGAGGATAGTTATATTTACAAGAACTTCATTTCTTTCTATTTCTATTAAAATTACAATCTTTTATTTAACTTCACATGTATGTTTGTATCTAGTTAAAATCTTACAAAAAATTTTGAATCACTTCCTCTAAACTTACGATTTTAAAATTATGCATGCTTGTACAGGGAATATTTAATTCATATATAACACAGCAAAAGATGTATAATATAAGCACTGAATTGTAATACAATGAATTATAATGCGTTTATACATATATGTATGTAAGTCACTTGTAAATAGAAGACGAGGTCAGGATGCGGCTTTTAATACGTGACACTTGTTTGTGCTTACGATTTACAGATCAAGATGATTCCTCACGTGCTTGACATTTGGGAGTAACCTGTTATTAGAATCGTGACTTTCTTGTTTTTTTGTAATATAGAATTCCTAATGAGTGTTTGAGTGAGTGAGTCCGTTTAGAAGATTTTTTGCGTCTGTGAATAATGTACTTTTTCTCAATTTTAAGATTGTGAATAACTTGTAACATTATCGAATTAGGTACCTCCAATTAATAACGTAAGAAATAAAATATTTTCTTCTAAGTATACACTTTATATACTTAGTATGTTTAATATCTAGGTTCTCATATAAATTTTTTTTTTTTAATATTTTGAATTTTTTTTCAAACCGTTAACTACTATTCCTGCATCGAAATGTACGTAATAACTTTTTTGCTCAGTTAAACGTCTTCTATACTGTAGTGTGGTAAACAAAATTCATTTTCCGCTACTTTGTTCACCTAATAGTCAATAACCAAACCCGCTCGCTATCTCGCGTGTTCCGCGGAATAATCTGGCAGATTCAAGAGATTGCAAGTCTCCACTAAGTTACTGCAAATAGTTTCTGAAAATAAACCCGTATGTAATCTGCTTACGCTTGAAAAGTGGGGAAAGATATTTTTAATGACGTTATTTTTGAGACCATTATGAACAATCTGTTGCTGTTTATATTTGACATAAGTAATAGGGTTCTGAAGAACAGAAATATCAATTGATCTCAAGTTAATTTTAAAGAAATAAAAAAATAAAAGCACTATATTGTACTTGTACAATTTTTAAGAGAAAGGATGAAAAAGTAAAACAGACAAATAACATCACTCCTTTTTTATTTCGTACATTTTTTCACCCTTGAAATGATTAAACTGAACAAACTCGAAAGATTAATTTGAAATCAGCAATAGTTTTATTTTCGTTAAAATACAGTAAAATCAAAGCACTAATAATGTTTTTGTTTTTATCTACTTTTGGTGAAAGTGATCGCACTGGCCAAACGCCAGGTCCACAAGCAACAACAGACAAATATTTTGAGGGTAATTCATATAAACCCAGTGCGCCGAGCCGCATGCCGCTGCGGACATAAATTCAACCACCATTTATACAAGGCTAAATATAAACATTTAATTTTATTACGGTATTACTTAGTACCAAAATATTATGTCACGGAAGTGGACAATTTTGAGCGACCTCTTAGAGGGTTATTTTTTTTGTTATTTTTTATCAAAAGTTAGTTGAAATCAGAAACATTATCATAAATTATTATTTTTAAACTGATTGACATTCTAACGATTGAATACACATAAGTGCATCGTTATAGTGGTTAAAAAACATGCAGTAAGAAAAGTATCATTTTTTAGATATCGATTTTTAAGGTACCTATTATACCTACGTAAAATTGCACTTTTCTGAACTAAAATGTTGTGAAAGAAATAGCTGTATGCAACTTCGTTATCGACTAATGTCTTTAAATTTTGTGTTCTAGAATAATGAAATCAAATCATCTAAATGTTTATATATAAAGTTTTATTATCTCTAGTCTCCATAATTTAACTGGAACACTCGAATAATTAAAATGAACAGCAGAACTTCCTGGGCGAGTTTTGAATATCAAACGGTCCGTGTTATTTTTAAGTGACACAAATATTTTTTCAGTAGACGAACACAATAATTTCATTAGTCCCGTCCTATATTTCACAATAGTGACAGGAATTCCAAATCTATGGTATATTTAAAATACAAATAAACAAAAAATAAGGACTTTCGTATCCTTTTATCAATTGTCTTCATCTAAAATCTAAATGATCAGTTTTCTTGAATTGAAATGTGTAATATACCGCTTGATTATGCAGTTTTTACTTTTTTAGAAATAGGAGGGTCAAACAATAACAGCAATATTAAATTAGTTTAACATGAAAAGTTGTGTGAATTTAAATTAAATCTTAGGAGTGGCGTGTATCGAGATTTATTTTCGAATTTTATTTTCAGTTATGACATTAGAAAAATGAGAATTTCTACTAAAGGTAAAGGTACAATGAAGGTTAGAAACGTACAATTCAAATTCTGTTATTCATTAAATGTTCAATATATTATGTTTTATTTCTGAAAAACATTAAAAAAGAAGTAGTTAACGTGCTCTGTAGTTTGCGGCGATAAAGTGGCTCTTTCTGTATTTTTCTCTTTAAAAAAAAATGAACACGAATTTTCTTCAAAATACTGTTTTATATTGTTTATCTTTTGTATATCTATCTATTTTTTCAAAGGTTTTTTTGATAATGTAAATATTTAGGTAGGTATTACAAAATTTGTATAGTTTAATAAAAATACAATTTTAATTTTTACTAATTCCAAATTATTAAACTTATAGTATATTTACATTAGAACCTTTTACTTCTGACTGACATCGAAAAACAAAAATTTAATGTTCAAGTCATATATATGCTGAAAATAAAATTGAATGTAAACAAATGTTTTAAAGTACCTTATAGTAGCAAGTCACATTACTCCTTTTAAAAACTGAATATTCACGAACACTGTAACACTCGACTGGGAAAACGTCGCTTGAGTTATGTAGGTACTTGGCTCTGCATTATTCAAGCGGTACGGTGGCGGTGGTAGTGTGAGTCAGTATGTCGTGTCGCAAGGAACATTACCGGAACGCCTGGAAGGAGTTCTACTGCGTTGTTCTTTTGAAAGCTTGTAGGAATAAAGTTGAAAGTATGAATTACAGATCTACACATGTATATACATGTAATTTTAATATATGACTTGACAAACAATATCTTGTATACTTTCGTGTTCTTCATCACTAATACCCACCATTCAAAGATTGCAGTAAGATAAGACTATCCAAATCTATGAATATAAAGTAAACATTATCTGATTTGGAAGCGATGTCTTCACATGTAATTTTTACAAAGGCATACGAGAGTCAAAGTATTTTTCACGAAACGTTCAATACCGTAGGTATATTATGTTAAATTCGTATCTACTAATCGTGCTTTATGAAAAATTTTCAAATTGTGTGTTCTATATATTCTAAAATGAAATTTCATGTTTTCATTCTATAAGCTAAATATATATGTATGATACATACATAATATATAAAACTATCAGGAAAGCTCTTAGAAATTAAAGGTTATATTATTACCAAACCTCATTTTTCAATACGGGAGATCAAAAAAGAACCGACACAATAAATCCATAATGTAAAATCACACTTAGTAGGATCAGTTACTGAATTAATTAAAAGGTCTAATAGTTATGAAATATAACAGCTGCGTCTAACTTATTATTAAAAACTTAAACATTTCCTATTAGGAAGAACTCTAAGAATATCTGAACTAGATACACTGGTCGTCGACACTTCAACAGTATTTGCGCCACACAATGAACTCTATTCAGGGGGTTTTTGGTTTAATAGCTGCATTAAAACCGTAAATCATCAGTTTACAACACCGAATATGTGTCTTCCTTAAAGTATTCAAAATTTTCCTCTCTGTTACATTTTATTTTTAGACAAAGGAAATGTTACAGTTTAGAAACGAAAAATAGAACGAAGAAAAATACAACGAAAAGGTTACATAAGTACGCGTGTCATTATTGACATGCTACCATTTTTTCTTAAGTTTTAATGAAAACGTAGAATTAATTCAGTTGTTCTTAAAAATTGTAAAAATTACCTCAGACTCATACCTATATGAATGTACAGATGACACGAAATATTGAAATGACAATTTTGTAATACTACATAATATACAGACACCGAAACTCGTTCCAAGTTAATGATCAAAATCGCGTAATAAAAGCGTTTCATTAAAGCAATACCTCCGAAAGCGGCTTTGAACTGCTATCGGAATTTATTGTACCTAAGCTTGTTTAGAGTGAACCTTTAAAACCTTCGTACATATGCGGTTTCTTTTGAACAGAAGACGAACTACGAACCCCTTTTACATGGAGTTGACATTTAGGAAAATACTTGAGAGAAACAGAGTGGGTGTGTTTCAATTAGCAGTGAGTATTCGAGTGTTTTTTCTGTGAGTAGCATTGCCTCTTAGCGTGAATGCGATACGACATAGAACGTCGTATGTGTACCTATCACTCAAAATAATAGGAATAACTATTAACTGAGTTTTATGTAATTTAACGTATAAAATCTACACGAATGTTGGCTGCCTAATTTCCATTTTTTTCTACTTATTGACAGAAGTTGTAATCCATTTATTGTTATTAATTTCTTTTACTTTTTATACGAAATTATTCCCAAATATAATATTAAAATATGTGTATTATTTTTCTTCCGTATCGTGTATTTAAGAAAGATTCAAAATTTCAAAGTTAATTGCGACTTTATCTCAACCTCTAATTAATATTATGAATGGTACTATGTTTTCAATTTTATTTCAGTTTTAGTGACTCTGTGTTAGTATCCCTCAAGAAAGCAGGGATTTGGCGAGGGTTGATAATGAATCCCCTTACCGTACATCTTCCCCAGGAAATGACTGCAAAGTGTTTTTCTATTCTCTCACTAGAATAGTCAAAGGGGATTTAAGTCCAGTACTTTTATGTTTAAGGGTTTAATGATTTATAACAAAAGATCTTGTTTTTCAAATGATTCATTCAAATCCTCACTATTATAATCCTCAATATTACTAAATAATGTCTCCCACATTTATTTATGTCTATAATAAAGTGTTTTGAGTTATAATACATAATTTTAAATTATATACATTATAGTAATTCTCTATTCTCTTACTGAAATAGTCAAAGGAGATTTAAACCCAGCATTTGTATATTTAAGGAGTTAGTGATTTATAATACAATATATGTTTTCTTAAATGGTTCGTTTTAATCCTCTTTAAATATTATTAAATAATATCTCTCACATTTTTTTATGTTTATAATGAAGTTTAATTAACTTTATGTACTGCTTTCTTACTTTATGTACTGCTTTGTTATCATGTAAATTAAAAAAAAAGTGTTTTGAGTTACATGATTGCAATAAAATCTATAAACCAGTGTGAGATTTATTGATTTATTGAATTAAATACCATCTTGAAATACAACATCATTGATAAGTTTTATTACGTGCATATTTACTCAAACAATATTAGGTGATTACAACTTATTTATGACATTTCATTATCACACATTGCCAAAGTCGATGCCAATTTATTTCTAAATGCTGACAATCCGTGTCCCGTTTAAAATCTCTTCATCGCATCTGTAAGGTACATTTCTTCGTTGATCGCAGACATTTTGGATGTGCAATGGTGCTCGACGGTTTATGTACTGTGAAGGTTTTCATTCAGCTAGGGTCGAAACACCCCTTCAATCTTCATTTGTACATTAATCTGCATCTGTCTTCCATACCTGTTTTCATAAACAAAAGTTTATCTCTGCTATATGCTATCTTTTAAACTTCCTCCTTCTAGACTTTAGTTACTATGACGCGAACTGGACATTAGTAGTTTCGTTATGTTAGTCTGTCTCCACCTGTCTATCTCGCTGTACATCACAATAGATTTGATCCGTCATATTTATACCTAAATATCTAGCTATTTGGCAAAGACGCTTAATAACTAGCTAATTAATAACCCAAAATCAGTGCGAAAAAATGTTTATATCAAAGTTCAACCCGCATTCAGATGAATAGTAAAAGAGCGTCCTCAAAAAAAATATTGTGGTATTATGAACAAAGTTGTTGTTGCCATCATACATTACTTCAATTTATCCTAAAAATCTTTCATCTTGTAATGTGAACATTTTCTTCTCCAATTGAATTCCAGTATGCTGTCTTAGTATACATTAAAACGCTCCATGAGGATAATAATTCCCATCATTGCTCATTGTTTACTTTTATTTTTGGGGGCGGATCTCAAACAATATTAAGAATTTTCATAGAAAAATAATATGAAGAACTACCCTTAAAATTAATATCAGGAAATTTAAGTATGGGTTTAAGAATTTCGATACATTTCTCCTTGGAACTTCAAGTAAGGCTACAGATTTCCTGAAATTTTTAAAACTCTAAATTTGGCAGATTTTGAGTAAAGGGGGAATAGTCAAGTCGAGTTAAAATACAGTTATGTATGTACATACATACATATCTTCACGTTGTATCCCTAACAGAGTAGTCAGAGAGGACGGAGCGCGTCGCGGTACATACATACCTCTTTAGCTTCCTCAAATTTCATCATTCTTCTCACACATTTTTCATATGCTAACACTCTGGCTATTTGATCTTCATAGCCTTCACCTTGGTCTTCCTTGTCTTTTTTTACCACTCACTTTCGCTCTGTAGATTTTCCTCGTCAGTCTTTCATCACTCATTCTTTTTAAGTGTCCGAAACATCTAAGCATTGTTTTCTATATTTTTACAATAACACTGTCGTGCAACCCAGTCATGCAGGGTATCTCTTCATTGCTTATCCTGTCCGCAAAGGTGACACCGCACATATTTCTTAGAGATCACATTTCTACTGCATTTATCATACTTTCACTCGATTTCGGGCATATCCAGGCCTCACTATCGTACATTAAAGTAGGCACAAACACCGCATTGTGGATGGCAATTTTGGCAGTGTTAGATATATTCACACTGCCTACTAATGCGGACAGAGCATCATTCACTTTATTGCCAGCTGCTACCCGTCTCTCCACATCCAACTCACATCTTCCATCCCTCGAAAACGCACTCCTCAGATACACAGTTTAATTCACATGTTCTAGAAATTTTCCATTTACCCAAATCTCACATTTCGTCTGTACCGCTTCCCTTTCAAACACCAGAACCTTAGTTTTATTCACATTCATATTCAATCCTTTCACTTCACATTCTTCTTTCGTGCACGTGACTAATGTCTGCAACTGCTTTTGATGGTGCTATAAGCACAGCATCGTCAGCGTAAATAGACAGTTTACCACTGTGTCATCACATACCATACCAGTCATACTATCTTTCAATCTCTGGAGGCAACTGTCCAAATACAACACGAACAGCCAGGCAGACATCACGCAGCCCTGTCTGACACCTGAACAGATTTTGAACTAGGGCGACATGTCACCTTTTGTTTTACCACAGGCTCTGTGGCCTCGATATAATGATATCACAGCCTGCAGTAAAGGGTCCTGCACGCCATATTCAGGCAGAAGACTCCACAGTTTCTTTCGCGCTACTCTATCGAATGCTTTTTCTAGCTCCAGGAAAGCGCAGAAAACTTTCTGACTTATAGCCAGAAACTTCCCCACGATAACGTGAAGTGAGAGAATCTGATCCATACGACCCCTACTATTCCTAAAACCACCTTACGCCTCCCACAAATATTTTTCGGAAACGCCTTTCATACGTTCAGTCTTGGTAGAGTGGTAGAGCCATGCTGCATTGCAGCACGAATAGGACCGGCTCGCTCGGTGAAATACCACCCTCTCACAGAATATCAGCATGAAATAACAGCATCTACTGCTATTGTGATGCGTTCGGTGAGAGTGTCGGTAGCGCAGCGCTCCTTCCCCCTCCTTTCCTTATTTCCCTAAAGGCCGGCAACACACCCGTGTTTCTTCGGATGTTGCAGGTGTCCATGCGGTTGGTTACTCTCCATCAGGTGACCAGCTTGCTCGTTTACCCTCTCTTTTAAAAAAAAAAAATTCACTTTATTTGCTAAACTGACCAAGCTGATGGCCCTATAGCACCCACAGTCTAAATGAGAACTTTTCCCTTCATAGAGAGGTACTATGGCTGCGGTGCGCCCGTCCTCTGGAACCTCCCCCTTCCGCCAACCCTAGGGCCACCATATTTAATCATCTCGGGAGTCACCTCATCACCACACCTCACCAATACATAGTTTCGATATTCCTATGAAGTAATTACTTCCTATGTATGTTTTAAAATTTTAACTAATGCAAAACATATCAGTTTATAAGATGTATCATTGCGCCGAATTTCGATTTCGTACATCGGCATCGCATAGTTTCTGAGAAAATCGACTGATAGATGGTTTTATAAGTGTTTTTGGGATACGGAACTTACAAAATGATCAGATTTTCTGATTCACATTTTAATGCATACATTAGTGCATGTATGACTCATTTTTGAGGTGGCTTGCATCAACTATTTAAACTCGTTTTAAGTATTTGACATCCCGCTTGCACCAACTATTAAGTAATTGGTACAAGCGAGATGTCAAATTTGAGTTTAAATAGTTGGTTCAAGCCACCCTTAATGTACTATTGCAATGTACTACTCTGTCAAGAAAGTACCGGGAAAAGATCAATAATACACGAAATATTAGTTATTCATCTAAATTTATTTTATCACCTTCAAAGAATGCTCCTTCAGAAACGATACACTTACGCCAACGAATAATCCAATCATCAAAACATTTTATAAACGCTTTTTCCGGAATTGAGTTCAGTGCTCGCCGCGAATTCTCCTTTATGTCTTCTACCGAATGAAAACGGGTGCCACGAAGTGGTAATTTGAGTTTAGGAAAAAGAAAGAAGTCGGCTGGAGCCATATCTGGTGAATAAGGTGGTTGCTCGATGGTATTTGTTGAGTTTTTGGTCAAAAATTCGTTCACAATGATGGCCTTGTGCGAAGGCGCATTATCGTGGTGCAAAATCCAAGAATTTTCTTTCCACAATACTGGCCTTTTTCGTCGAATTTGCTCTTTTAAACGCCGCATAACGCCCAAATAATATTTTTATTTATACCACTCATAAGCACGTGTTTTTGATAAAGTCGATTCACCGTAAGCCTTCTGTAACATTTTCAGTGACTCCGAACTCGAAATTCCATTGGCGATGCAAAATTTTTGTTCGATGTTTTTGTCCATTATGAAATTCGCAATATACACTAGAATGATATAACTCAAAACAGCACTGTATTTAATCTAAATAACAAATGCAACTCAAACTCCGTGCCAAAATGGAAAATAGTTGTGCCAATCTAACAAATACCATACCATAAACCATATACCAAGGAACCATAAACAAATCATCCAGTCCCAATACTTTCTTGACTGAATGTATATAAAATGTCATACATCATAATATATTTTTTTTATTTTCCACAAAGTTTTACAGAGTAGGTATATTTACGATTTAATATTGTTTTATTAACTTGTTGTTACAATGTTGTTTTATTACAATCAAAACGAAATTATAGATATTATTGTAATCTTATCAATTCTAGTTGCAATCAATGAAATCGTGTCGCAAATCCAAGCATTATTCTGTGACCCAAATAGGACAAAGAGAAGATTGTCCACACGCAACGTCTTAACGCGATTAATCAAACTATTATATATCGATATTGTCGAAATAACAAAATGGCTAGAATGTTTTGGAAAAATCATGTACATATAGTCTCAGTAAACAACAAATATCTTTACGAAATCTTTTCAAATTTTCGCATCGCATCGCATCGTCCGGAATTCGGAAAAAATAATACTTCCTCTGTGTCCGTACATAGGTCTGTCATATCCATTTTTAGGAGACTATCTAACGTAAACAACTGAAATTGGAAACAATGACCTATAAGTGTTTGCCCAAAGACAGGCGTTAATTTCGAAAGTCTGTTTTCGCGTTTGGGGATGTTTTGGTGACTTTAACTTTAACTTTGGTGAAGTTAAAAAAAATTTTTTTTTTTGCGTAATTTGGTGGGGGGGGGGATCTAATAAAACTATAAATACACAATACACAAAATTTGAGAAAATCATATACATTGTACATGTACCAGAATATTGAAGAATAATTATCCATATTGCGTTACATAACACACTTCTTTTTAAAAAAAACATAGCATTAGAGAATCTTTGTTCTGCCGCTGGCAGTGTTTTACCATTGTTTTGCCGCTAGCATTGTGTTTAACTTTGTTCTGCCGCTGGGAGTGTTTTTGTCTTTTTCGTGAACCTGAACACATGTACCCAGCCTCATAGGTGTGAGACTGGGTTATGAATAGCTTTTACTCCCTAAAAGTCCTGCGTGAAGTGGTTGTCCTCGATACGTCGCCGAGTGGCTCCGGAATCTTCTACGGAAGCGCACGAGAGCGCGATAGGGTTATCGCGCTATGCCGAATCACTTATCGATGGGGCAGTAAAGGCATCCCCCTCCCCCTGCATTCTTGTAGTGCCACGACAGCGGACATTAATGTATAAAATCCGGATGGACTATTAAAACTCCCACTCCGATCGGCCGTGATCCCGAAGAACCCATTTAGTCGTGTTTTATGATAACGTTATGCTCTGAGTCGGGCTACAAGCCTGGGGAAGTCCAAAGAGAAAGGGTTATTCTTCAGAATCTCTTGGATTTTCAACTTCCGTCATTATTATTTCACTTGTTTTAGTATAAATAGTAAAGATACTAAAACAAGTGTGATGAGATGATAACGAGACATTCTTCTAGGTACACTTCTTGCCAACAAAGCCATCGTAACTAAAATCAGTCAAATCATTTATTCGTTGTTTCCTTCGTTGTTTCGTTGTCGTATAAACCTTTGCCTGATTAGAAGTTTCCATCGTTTATTGAGGAATATAATTCCATTACGGAATTGACAGGTATAGGTAAACATATCAGTTTAAAGTAACAAATACTATAACTAGTTTTGTTTTATTTAGGAATATTGTTATCTTTATACAGAAACATATACGCGTTCACGCATATTATGTGTATGTGTATACACATAATATGCGTGAACGCGTATAGTTGGTAGGATAACAGGTTAATAACTATCAGACTATCGTATCGTCGATTTCTGGTCTATTTCTGTCGCACAGATACGTTTTTATGTATGTATATATCATAGTAAACTTAAAAACTTCCTTAAAACATGTACTTCCAAATATTTATGAGATGTGAAACTCTGTTACATTTTCTAGAATAAAAAGTTTCGTTCGATTTGTAAGACTAATTAGGTACATTTTGTTGTTTCGATAGTGAAATGATATTTTAATGAGTAACGATTGCGTAAAATGCGTAAAAGATTAAAAATCCAATACATATTATATTCGTGTTGGAGTTGTAACTCAAAAATTAATGATTTAATGGTTTCTGAGAAAAATATATGTCATCTTGTTTCTATATTTATAATTGTAACAAAAATATGCTTTATGCTTTTATCAAAAGCAGTATTAACATTCCAGCCATATTTTCGGATACAGTTACATAGTTTCGGATACAGTTTTCGAAACTTTGTTCTATCATTAGGCCAAGCCTCCGGTAGTATGTATAATATCCGTTGTATGATTTACATGACGTCATTAAAGTATTGGTTACTTGCCTGCGGCACAAAAAAAATAACGCTTTTATGGAGACTTCTAAAAGGCGACCTCAATTTTAAAACTTGACTTTTCATTTCATTAATGTATAAAAAAAGATAAAAATCCTATTTAACAATTAATATCGAAAATGATGACTACGTGACACAGTTACTTAATTGCAAAGTTAACACATGTACAACGAACGGAACACAATAATAATAGTTCCACACTATGCGTGTGACACACTTTAACTACGTTAATTATCCTAGATAATCGTATTACTATTAATCGGCTTTTAGTTATAACATATTACGTAATTTGCATTTTATTTAACAATACAGTGTTCTTTGTATAGAGTATAAAATGTTATCGTTGGGTGTAGCCACTTTAAATGTGAGAGCTTTTTAATTACATATTGCATCACGTGCACACCGTTACATAAACCTAATCTAGAAAAACGATAAATAAACTGTGCGCCTCGAATTTCAATGAAGGCTATATATTTTTTAAAATTCGAATGAAAATCTGTTCGCTCGCTTTAATAAAGGATAATGGCTGTGGAGCCATATTGTAGGATGCAAAACGGATGCATCGGACTTCGGTAAGTGCTAGTCATATTTAGTACTGCGGTTTTGAAGAGAAATCTAATAAAGGAGTATGACAAGAAAGATTATTAATACTTTTATTACATATTATAGATTAAATTTATTATTATTATTATGAAGATCAAATAGCCAGAGTGTTAGCAGATGGAAGTGGCAAAAACTTTCACATACCTAGGCAAAAATGTGTGAGTAGAATGATGTGAAAGAAGTATGTAAGAACCGCGACTACCCCGTTAGGGATATAGCGTGAAGATATGTATGTATGTATACAGTATACTTATATTACTATTATTACAGTCAAGAAATAAATTACGAGTTCCAGAACGCGAATTTACTTAATTTATGAGATTTACTTTACGCGAGTCTAAAAAGCCGTCACTTATTATTCTGATAATATAAAAGGCAAATAATTGGTAGATACGACATAATATTATAGTGCCGAAATGCTTATCTATCAGTGATCACTGAAAAAGTACTTTAGTCGAATTTACTAAAGTTTTACCAAACTCATGGGTTAATTTCGAGCTAACACACGAAAATTCTTGATTCAACTAAACTTAAAATATTGAAATATTTACGTAACTGTTTTGTGTAATTAACAGAATTAAGTAATATTAACAAAGTAATTCTGATGCACACCATCAACATACTCTTAAACTAAACTCTTTAGTAAATTTAACATAAAATTTTGCTAATTTTATTACGTTAGAACGATTAACGATATTGTAAAAATACTTTTGTAAACTTCGGTTGCTTTAACGAAACAACAGACCAACCCTCATAATTCAACTGAAGTATTTTTTCAGTGCAATTCAATTGTATTAATAAATTGTTACGTAAATGTTTCCAATACACCGCAAACATTTCGGCCATTTATAAAATTAAAAATATTTTTTCAGTTCTGTTTACTTTATTCCATAGTAATAAAGATAACTTGAACACAAAATTCTAGTATAAAAAATCTTATTAGTTAAGTCCTTATCCCATCGTTCAAATATTGTTCAAGTTTCATAGGCTAGCTGAAAATAGCTATAGTTGGACCCAGCAGGGGCGCTGTTTTTAAGATCGAGATGTTCCCGTGCGAAGTCGGGACGGGTCGGTAGTTACAGTTAAAAACAATTTACTACAATTTATCACTGATTTTACTTTGTTACTACATTATATTATTAAATACGAGTTACATACATGGATTGAAAATAAGGACACTTATGAGTGTGCTTATTTCACCAATAAGAAATTTAAAAAAATTTCAATAAGTTAAGTAACGAACGACAATTATCATTCGATACTTATTATGTTAAAAGTAAGTTATCTAAATTTAGATTTGATACCGTCTTAAAATTAATAAATTATTAACAGGTAATTAAAATTAATAAATAATTGTCAATAATTAATTTAACATTTAAAGAAACTATATTTTGAACTATCAATGGAAAACAATAAACTTTCTGCGTATGTACAATGTACATGAGTCACCGAACAGTAAACGCGGGCTAAGCTTCAGGAAGCCCGTTACTGCGGCTGGCAGACAAATTGCTGTAATCAAGCCTCCGTCTAGCTCGCTACATGTCTGTTATCTAAAGAACAAACAAAAGATTGCTTAACTGTTTATAGCTTAATGAAAATGTAACAACAAGATCGAATTATTAATTCAAATGTTTCCTGCATTAGAATTGCGTATTGGTGCTATATTTATTCGATAAATAAGCGAAAGTTCGAATTTTAGCAATCATTACACTATGTAATGTGTAGATATGAGATTGATAAGAATTGATGAGATTTTTTTATTTATTTCTACTGTTGTAGGTAGTTTTGTAGGTATAGCATATATAGGTAGTTTTTATTTTTTTAACTTAATAAGAAATTAACTATTTCACATATCATCTCACATTACGTAATTACTAACATATACTATTACATTTCATGACCGTGTATTTTTATAGATATTTATGAGGATGACGGTACTATCCACACTATTGATATTGTTATACGACGACGAAAGGATATTATGAAAATAGTAACTTAGTAAGAGTTCGATTTTCTGAATTAGTAATTTTAAAAATATTGTTGAAATAAACAATGCATTGTAATTGAAAGCTTCCAGTTACGCTCACACTTTGTATTATCATTTATCACAAATGCCTAGTCTAAATGTGTATTTAACTAGCATTTACCAATGTATTACGCGCGTTATAAAACTGTAGATAAATGTGCTTTGTCAGCTTGTCAGTGAATAAGTCGACGGCATAGATTGGAGTGCTAAATCGCAACCATGCCAAGTCTCGATAACATCACGTGTCCACTTCATTGACAAAACCATTCTATTAATATTAGATTATATCAATCAACTGTACTAAAAATGTGATTATCTGGTATCCATTGCATAATATGTTACATTTTTTGTAGAATTTAGTAAATATAGTACATATAATACATAAAACAGGTCTTTTCTTTTGTTGAAAAAAATGTTACAAAACTCGAGAATATTCTATTACAAGTCACCCAATTGCAAGTTGTGCTTATGCAATGTTCCGTACTGTTAGCAAAACAAAATTCGTTATAGAACTTTTTTCTGATTTAAAGCTAAATATCGAACTTAATCTAATTCTAACTTGTAATTTATTTTTCTTTTTGTTATTTTTATTTTGTACCTATAGTTTTGTCTAATATGCATTTTGTGTCAAATAAATATTTTTGGGGATAAGCAACTCGTAAATAAGTTTTTTGAAAAAATTTAATGTAAAAAGTAAAGCGAAGTAACTTCTTACACTATTTTATATTCGTGACGTAAACAGTTTTTATTAGAAATCCTAAATATCGACTACATAAAAAAAAAAATTGTTTGGTTTCAAAACTTCAAATAATCACTATGATAATACCTAATTTAAGTTGTTAACGTCAAATAGTCTCTGAGAAAATTGGCTAAGACAGACTGAACTAAATGTGTATTGTCTGTCTTACTTCCATAAGTGTTCCTTTTTTCCAATATTGGAATGCAATACTAAAAAATACCTATGAGGAAAAATATACTAAACCTAATGTATAAAATGCTGTTTGGGTACCAAATTAACTTTGAAACTGCTATTTTTATTAATATAAGTCAGAAGCTTAACAAACACACCACTGCAGTATAAGTACCAATTTATTTTGTAACTTCGGAGTAACTTATAAGCTTACCTTCAAGACGAACTCTCAAAATAAACTTTTGCGAACATTTCACTAAATTAATGTAAACATAAAGCTTTAGAACCAAGCCCTCATTATATATTAACCGAATAAGGGATGTTCTCGTTTTGGCTCCCTTTGATCGGCCCTATGCCCTCTAATCTTCAGGATTAAGACGCTCTGTTGATGTCTCACTTTTGCATAATTATGTTTTTTATCAACTTGAAAAAAAAACAATTTATGTAAGCGTGAGTTTGCATTATTTATATCAGATATGACTCCTTATGTAAATATTAAAGATTTTTACGCAAGATGACTTAATTAAGAAATATTTAAAATATGTATTTTTTATTGTTTCGTCTGATTTTAATTCTTTATTTCTTCTAATTTTTAATTTGTTAAAATATGACTACTTTATTATAAACATGTTGACCTAATTAAGCCCTCAAATTATAAGGTATTTTTGAACGTCGAATTTACCATCGACTCACAAAAAACGTTTACTGGGAACAATCTTCAAAAAACTTAGTTTGATATCATTTTTAACCTCCGACGCAAAAAAGAGGGCTGCTATAAGTTTGACCGCTATGTGTGTGTGTGTATGTCTGTCTGTGGCACCGTAGCTCTTAAACAGGTGAACCGATTTGGATGCGGTTTTTTTATTTGAAAGCAGGTTTTCTAGCGGTGGTTCTTAGACATGTTTCTTTCAACCTCATCTTAGAAACAGAATATAAATAAAATACATATATAATTAATAAGTAATTAATAAATATATGTAATAATTTTGAAAGACCTCTCTGTTTATTTAATATTTATATTATTTTTATTTTTTTTAAATAGTAGCACAATATAACAAGTTACAATATGCTAATGTTTTTATGCATTATATGTGTAAAGTATTAAACCTTATTAATATTTCCTTTAAGAAATCAACTGATTCCTAACGCTAGTTCGCAACGTTGTGTCAATAATAGTTAAGCTTCTGTGTGCATTCGAAAGTAGCTGCATAACGGATGTTATTATTTCATTCATTTCCACAGATTATAACTGGAATATGGCAGGTATGGTAGGTACTCTAAGTATAACTAACATATTCATGAATCATTTAATACATGAATATCACAAACCGATAACTTAGGAATTGAAGAGATCTTGTTATTTATTTTTGCATCGACTATTCCTTATAAATAATCATACAACCATACACATACAATCTCAATCACAACTTCTAAAATTATCCTACTAAGTATAGTACAGTCAACTTTTGTTTACAGTAATAAAAATAAACTAAGTTTTAAAAATCGGAAGCGCTGTATTGCATATGATAATGTAAGTTAAGTCATTTTTAAGTTTGTCGTTTCTATTCAACAACTACAAGCAAACTAATGCAATTCCTTGAAAGTTTTTAAGTATTCATTTTTAGTCGCAATTCTACTGGAATAAAAATTAAAACTGAAAGAAAGTCCGCAGTTTATAATGCAATAAAATAGTAGCGAAATCTGATAAAAACATAAGGTAACTAAAAATATCTTCCATTGTTTCCAAAAGTGACACCCTATCATAGAGACATTAATACCATTATTTAAAACTTGTTTTACTTGAAAAAATCCCATATTTAAAGAAGATTAACCGCAATAGGTATGACAGTGACAAGTCGTAGCACTTGTTCTTTGATGTCCGAGCTTATTTGGCGAGGACTTCGAGGTTCTGTTATATAACGACATGCAACGATAACGTTCTCAAAGGAAAATAATATAGAAAGTTTTGTACAGTTTATAAGATCCCATATGGCTATACGTCAAGCCTTTAAAAGGACAAGTCGAAAGATCCTTACGTGTCTTTACAAAGACAATAAATTGCTGTTGCATCATGAGGAAATATATTAAAATAGGTTATGAGTATTACCCACTTTTACAAGACTTTTTAAAGATTAAAGGTCAAGAAATGATATATTTTTCGCAACCAAAAATAGCGGTCTCAATGTAAATGCAAAATTGCGATGTTGAAAATATTTTAGCATTTTTATTATTATAATAATATATATTCGTATTATCAGTTACATGCTTTCAATGAGCTTATTACGCAACTTCCAGTGCATTGGAAATGAAAATTAAATTATTTCATTTGATTTCAGATTTTTCTATATAGAATGTTACTAATGAATAAGTATGAAATGTCAAATTGAATTTTATTTCCAGTGGGATAGAAGTAAGATAAGTTATTAATATAAATGCGATATAAATATAAATTTCTTTTACATTAATGTTAAAAAAGAACAAATTCTTTGACTGAAATAATTTTAAACAGTATTTGGTTACTTAGATATGTTTTAAGATTACCTACAAAATATGGAATACACGTGTTTCAAAAGGCAAAATTATAATTTAAAATCAACACATTTTGTAAGTGAAGTCAATGATTTTCAAAGCTAACCAGTATCAACATATACATAATCCGTGCCCTTTCCGTTATCTCAGCTAAAACCTGACGGGTCTTTCCGGGCCAGTAAGCAGTGAAGGGTTAGCCCATCGTATGTACAGTACACACAAGGATATGCTTGTGCTAGTCTACACAGTCTACATTATAACATAATTAAGCCTACCTACCTTGATTAAAAGATTCATTAAAAGATTACGAATATTTTGTGGCAAGAATTTCATATTATACAGACAAATATTCTAAGAAATCATACAAATTATATCGGTGTATTCATCATCATCACATGTTCATTATATGTGTTTCTAATTATAAGTTATGTATATTTGTAATTATAAGGAGATTTATAGGAGACGTGCAATCTTAATTAATCTTCAAAAATTTCAAATTTTTGAAGATTGAAACATAATAGTAACAAATTTTATGGTGCCAATTTTATTGACATTAAGTAGTCGTTATCAAAACTCTTTCAACTTCAAATTTTCTGAAAATTTAATGAAGGCACAGACTAAAAGCCTTCACCGTGTAACATCACGGCTTCCTAGGTGCATTTATAATCGCATTAGTAGAGGCGTCGGCTTCCCTCAGGAGATATTAAACAAGACCCGTTGAATCCAGTTGAAGGGTAAATAAATGTATACCTGATATCAGTATTTACTAATACATGTTTTATCGAAATTAACTCTTGAAATATTGACTATCCTTGACTTTATTGAGAGCATATGAGTAAATATCCATACAATACAGATCAAGAATCATACAAGCGGCAGGCTGTAGTAACACTTATACACATAGCGCGGAATTTTTTTTGTAGTGTGTGTAAATGCTTACCGACAGACTTGCGTACTCGCTGCTATGGTATAAACTGGTTTGAGTTGGTTTTTTTATAGCACAAACAAGACACAGAACTGACTGGTGATTTTACGATTTGAATTGTTACAAACGACAAAGTAAGTCTTGTACTGTGTGCATCAACAATTCCTGAAGAAACAAAGATATTTTTTGTACCCAAGAAATCAGGTGAAACAGTTTTACAGACGTTAAGTTAGGTTACTTATGTTCAATTTAAAGTTCCAAAATTCGAAAGTTCTAAAATTTTACTGAAATGAACAAATTAATTTACTATTTAAATATATAGATCAAGTTTAGGCAACCTTATGAGGAATGAGTAGGTATAAATTATGCACGCTGTTGGATAACTTGGACTGTACGACTGTTTCGTACAACATTGTGCTGAGAGGTTGAATGTGAAACTGAAGGACAGAAGCGACGACATACATACACATACAATCATACACATTTACATACATAATCGTAGAGCATCATCAACTCACACTACAGTACGTAATTGTACTTGCTAGTACCAAGTACGTATAATAAAAAGATGCTAGGCCATCACCTATAGCCACATCTACATAAGTAAGACTCACGGCATACAGACGGATACCTAACGTATACATACCTAGCCCTTTTTAAACTAGTTTTATAATTTTTGTCTCGATCATCGTATAAACGAGATGCTGTTAGGCCAAAGGTTATCAATTTTTCAGTCGAATTCATTATACTACTTAACGAATTTCATATAAAAGTACATTTGTACATTATAAAACACTATTTGCACGTTATCACACCGCCTCGCGCCAATACTTTATACTATGACTATCATATGCCACTTAGGAATTCAGAATTCACATCGGCGCTCGCCTTCGCTTCCGAATAGCTATCACGCTGGCTGTTTGTCAGGCCGATTTGCTACGCGCCGTATTCGCCTCGAATTTCGCTGTACACAGGTTCAGGCAGCAGGTGTAAACAGCTTCTAGATACCAAATCGAACAATCCAAAAACGCTGTTCATGCCTCCACTACGCTTTCGCTCTATATGTGCTGCGCGGTGTCCTACGCTCCTATTTAGATGATTTAAAGTGAATGCGATCGCGAAACGGTGTATAAGGCAATTTTAAGGCGATGAAAAGCGATGAAAAGCGAAGCGGCACTACTCAGCTATGCTATTCTAAATAGACACGCCGCGCCGTGTTGTAGTTGCTGACTTGCGGTACATCCGACATTATCCACAAACGTCATTGTGTCCATATCGACAAAAATTTCAAACCAACTGAACGCGTCTGCTTCGCTTCATAATGCACCGAACTGCACCCGCGAGCACGTTTTGCACGTAAGCCACTTCAGTAGCAACTCTTACTGTTTGTTATTTATGCGCCATGCCGCGCTACTTCGCATTCGTAACGAGTTCGCTTACGTAGAACGCTGCGTAACGCTTGGCCGACACCTATGATCCACGAGGGAAGATAACCATTTTGGTATGTTATAACAGTATATTTTTCTCTCTTTTACAAACAAACACGGAAGTGTTCATTAAGCGTTCATAAAGCTAAATTACATATAAAAATAAATTAAATAAATTAGAATAGTAGGTATTCGATATTCTATAATGAAGCCAACAAAGTGAATATAGCGGGCAAATTGTTTAGTGGTAAAACCGTTGAACTAAACCTCTTTTTAAGTGACCTTGTATTATGTTCTAAAATGCGAACAGAATAATAAAGAGCCGATCGTTGGACAGAATACTTGGTGCGCCCGTTATCGGTTCACGGCACAAGAGCCCTCTCCAATTTCACTCGCGACAATAAGTTAATACGAGCTACTATGGATTCTCGAAAGTAAAACTTTTTAATTAACGCATTTCAGTAAACAAGTCAAAATGAAAAATGGTTTTAAAATAACGTATCGAAAATGAATTGAAATAATGCACAAACTATTATATAATTACTACGATAAACATTGTAATAGTACGACCATATTAGGATATATTAGAGACTTATGCTATATATTCGCATGCCCTTACAGGGGTAGTCAGAGAGAATGAAATGCGAATAACGGTGTACCACCACCGCCGTAACAATATTTTATTCTTGTCGCTAGCATTATTGTAGTTTATGCTGCACGTATTTTTTCAATTATTCATTTATTTTTTCGAATATTATAAAATAAATTTCAACTGTTCCAAGCCAAGTAAGGGTATTATTCTAATTATTACTGTGAACTCCCCCAGTACGTTTTGTGATGTCATGTGCGTAGTATAAATTGTCTGAAGAAAAAAAGATAAGTGAAGTTGAAAGAGAAATATCATACTTAAAAAGCATTTGCAGACAATACTCTCATTGATTTCATTTTAATAAATTATAGTGTTTACTACAATATATCTAAGTATAAAAAGGCAACAACGGTATTACTTTTGAACCCAAAACACTTGATAAAGCTTTCTATTCAGTACTCTTCTATTGCATTTGCCATTGCACACGTTGAATCCTTTGTGACAGATGCATTGCTATTCGAATGCTAGCGAATTGGTACGGCAATCTCTATTTCAAATAGAAAAGTATCAGGACAAAACGCCTCGCATTTTACTACTTTTTACAAAACCAATATATTAGATATTTATAAAATATTTATTTTCGTATATATCTAATTCCAATACGTTACATTAACTTTCATACGCACATACACATCCTCACACTGTATCACTAACGGGGTAGTCAGAGAGGACAAAGTGTCAAGCGTCGCGGTCTTTACGTACTTCTTTCGCTTCTTTAAATCTTATCATTCTCCTCACACATTTTCGCCTAGGTATGCGAGTGCTTTGGACATTTCCGTCGGCTAACACTCTGGCTATTTGATCTTCATAAGTCAGCCTTGGCCTTCCTTGGTTTTTTTTACCAGTCGCTAAGTATAAACCATATATGTATGTTTAACTTTAATAATTTCGCTAAAGCATTTTTAACTAGCATTTTGAACTGAATGCATCTGGCTCGTCAGTTCGGTGGTTTGTTCATATTCTTCTAAGCTGGAGTCTCATGTCCGATTTCTGGCCAAGTCAATTGAAGAAGCGACCTTTTCTAAATTGTTTTAGGAATTTACAGTCGTTGGATGGGCAACAAAATAGTAATGGAAAGACTAAACTGGTTCGCCACCCGTTGCTCTCGCATGCTTTGTAGATGCATCGTCTCGCCTCAGTTGTCGTCTTCCACTAGCTGATTGTTGATATTCAGTGTGATATTGGTCAAAATAATGATGATTTAAGCGATGATTTTCTATAAAAGGATGTAATAATTTTCATGGACAGAATGAAAGGATGTACAACCAATAATAGCGCCACTATACACAATAATAGTGGCGCTTTTTCTAGTCATTCGATTGTAGTCGTGTTAGTCTTTCGATTGGTGAAATTACGCCTTAACTACCGCCAGTTGGCCCGTAACTGGATGAAATTATAGAAAAATTCAGATAGTTGGAAATTGGAAAGTTAGTAACCTACATAAACTAGTATTGACACTAATAGCGACTTCTGCCAATTATCTTAATTTAACAGTCGTTGTAGACTCGTTTCCACAACACGAGCTTATGGATCACGCAAATTGTGAAATTATCTCATGTTTCATTTTGAGATGGCAAAATAAGTAAAGACTGCTATTCTCGGCGTCCCATCCACTCTGACTATCCCGTTATAGATACAGCGTGAAGATATATATGTATGTTTAAATCTCGTGACATTACATTTTTTTTTTAATTATTCTTGATACATATATATCTTTACACTGTATCCCTAACAAGGTCTGAATACCTTGTTATCGTGTCAGACTCTCTGCCTACCTTGTTAAAGAAGATGGAGCGCCAAGCATCGCGGTCCTTACATACTTGTTTAGTCTCCTCAAATCTTATCACTCTCCTCATACCACCTCACACAACCTCACACACATTATTATTTGCAACAGTAGATATATAGCTCCATATATTTATTTCATTAACAAAAAGCCATTTTCATGGAAAACCAAGAATTCTTTTGTGCGCTAAAATAACAGTAAACCCCTCCAGCAACTCGACGACTAAATGAAGAAAAACAAAAGCCGACCATTAGGGCTGTTGTCGGCCCTACATATGACAAACAATACCACATAATGCTTGACCGAATTAGGGTTGTCATCGTAAACTTCGGACGATAATAAACATGAAAATTTAGCTTTTGAGGTTTTATATTTTTGACTCGTAAATATTTTGTGCATGGTGAACTTTACGACTGCTTTAAAAAGGAAAATGGAACATCATACTTGTTCAACGCACCGATATACGGACGCACATGTGATAGATCTCATGAGAACGTTGGAGAAACAAGTAACGTTTGTCTCAAAACATATGAGGAAGTACCTATACAGTCAAGGATACTCCATACATAAAATTATCGTAAATATTATTTGATTTCTCAAATGTTATCTTAAGACATATCGCATACTATGCATTACAAATGTACTGCACATTATAACATTACTTCATACATTGTCTCATTTTCCTTTGATTGTCTCAATAATTTTTTTTAAACCGAATATTACTAAAAAGTATGCTTAGAATATAAAAAGCACATTACTTCTAATATATTAAAAGTAAAAGGAGATAATATAAAAACAGATACCAAAAACATGCTAACAAAAGTGGTTAACCTACAAATAAGTTTTACCTGGAAAGCAACCCTAACTTGTAAAAATTATCTCTTTCCTCTGTTGTGCGTGCGGCATTTCCGCAATTAATCACATGATTCCGACCTGTGTGTAAATATTCTGCGCCTTTACTTAAGTGTAACTACATTTTTATGTTGTAAAAGTAGTGGGTTGGATTGAGATATATTTCTGAGTGTATATTAAGCGTGTGAAGTAGAAACTGCCGTAATTTCCCAAATTAGCGTATTATTTTATATAACAGCTGGTATGTGAAATTATTCTTACTCTTCGTTTGATTTGATTTGCTAGTTTATTCTTTATATCATTATTTGTGTGAAATGTAATATGGCAAATATTTTATTGCCAATAGTTTTTCTACGTGATTATAAAGAAAATATGTAGTTTTTGTGTGACAGAAGCAATTCAATTTGTTCTTATGGTTCTATCTGAAGGTAATCATTTTCAATATTCTCGTGTAAAACATATGCATCTGAAATGGCGTTAAAATCAATATTAGAGTCTCATGAGTTTGATATTAGAAAATCAGATATGTAACAAAGTAGGACGTTTTGGTCAGTTTTGGATGCGAGGTTTTCGCCAGTTGGAATCTGACAAAACCGCCTTGTCTCCTCCGAGATGGCGCAGTATCGATGATGCGTTGCCTACGTAAAAACATATTTACGATCATTTTTCGAGTTTCGTATATTTATCCGCTAAAACAATTTCTAATAATTAATTTAACTTGCAACCTGTGTATAGTAATAAATATAACTAATTAAGGTAGGTACCTACTCACCTGTGCACCTGTGACAAAGTTTGCGTCAAATATGACATTTTAATTAATTACAAACGGTCTTCATCCCGCGTAATGACCACAGGGGCGACATATGACGCCGTGCTGATTTGTTACTCTCCTGTGAACACCCTCGTCCATAGAATGTTATATTATGTATCAGTTACATTAATATTTGGTGCGAAGTATAAAAAATCAACAGAGAAAACTTTATTTTAAATTATTTTTTGATTAGTATTTGATATCTGAAATAAAGTGAAATACTTAAATACAGTACACAAATTAGTACGTACGATATATCGATAAAAATGAATATATAATGTTATTGGATGTCGAAAATGAATAAAAACATCGATGTTTTTATCCATTTTATACACACTGTTGTGTATGTGCTACACAGGATGCATTATAAAGCGTGAGTTTAATTCCTGTATACATATTATGGTTTCTAAAAAAACTATTCTTTATAGTTTTTTTTAGAAAACTGACCACATTTTTTTGCCATATTAGCTACAATTCATTCAATTATGTATTTGCTGTTTTATTCTATATGTATTAAGAGTGTACAAAAATACTTTAATAATTTCCGATAGCTTATAAAGTTCAACTTAAATTTCTTCGAAACAAACCTTCGTTGATCCAGTTTGAGGTTATCCACAATATCGTGAGCGCCCTGCCCACAATATTCTCGTTAGCGTCTCATATATCGGTGGCTCATATATGGTGGTGGAACCTTAGTAATAAATTGAGTGTCATCTCCTATCAGCCTGGACAGTCTTATTACAACAATAATTTTAAACGCAACTTGCTGTTTACATTTTAAAATGGATTCCTATATCATCTCGTTTTCAAAATTGCATATTGCATTTCATTGCAATTTCTAGAACAAAATATTTTTGGATAGTTATCCAAAAGTATATAACTAATAACAAAAATATAACTGAACTTAGTTCGAAATTGTTACTGTATCCTATTCCATTTTAAAAATAACACACGTTAATTATTAACAAAAACAGAAACTGCTAGGACAAATGCATAAATTACCTAATTCTATAATTTTTGTGACTAATCCCGCTCTCGCTTTATTCTGTTTTCTTCTATAACACAAGGCCATTCAAAATTAGTAAGTACCTTTAACTGAACTTCAAAAAATGTTTTTCTTGTTTAATTTAATAATAAGTATAGCATATTAAATATTATATAACAACGTTCCTTAAAAAATAATGTTATTTGAAAACATATTTTAGGACATAATGTAAAGTATATTGTTTGTACATATATTTTTAGCCATATTTTGCCGAAACTACCTATACAGAAAGTAAATTTTCCACAAGATGATTAGCTGAGAAGCAAATCGCGCGTCGAGTAGTTACTTTGAATTTAGGAGGAGTATAATCAAAAAGTGTACACAAAATAAACATACGGAGTGAATTACACCTGAATCAATAACTGACGTAAATCTGACTGACTTATAAAGTTTTTCCGCGTGAGCTCTCGAGTTTTCCATAATTTCAATACAACTGCGGAACAATTAATTGGTAGAATGTCCAACGCACTTGCTGCGCTCACAAACTCGCGTCTCGTGCAATGGTTTTTAATTATTACGCAGTTCGGACGTGTTAGGGAAATAAATCTTAGTTAATGTCCCTTTAGTCTGGTTGGTCGGGGCCTATGTGCAATGGTGCTTGTGCCGGATATCGATTTTGATAGTATCTATATATATATAAAAGGCGACGTATGTATGTATGTTCCTTATGGACTCCGAAACGGCTGGACCGATTTCGATGAAATTTTCAGGGAATCTTCGGATTGGCCTAGCGTGTGATCCTGTAAAGTTTGGTAGCGATCGGGTTGGTAGATTTTTTTTTTGTTTTTTTTTTGCAGTATCAAAATAATTATAAAAACTGTTTAATTTATTTTAACTTCAACTAACGCCCAGTGAAACGGGCCAGGTTTGCTAGTTGCAAATAAATGACGAAAATTTAATACGCAGACAGCTCGTTGAAGGAAGTTCTTGTAAATAAAGTGAACAAGATTAAAAAGACAAAAACAGATCACAAATTAAAAATGAAAGCATTCCAACAATGAATAGTATTTTCTTATTTCTTTTGATTATTGATATTTATATGTGCAATTCTAGTCTATATTAATACTGTACATAAGTTTTAAATCGCAATTCGGTGGATGATTGTTGTATTAAGATACAATCATATACCAAATTGTGTGACTTCAAACCACGTATACTTGGGCCACACTAAGCATTAGGTTATACTATGGATGTCACACAACGAAGTGGATGAGCAACCCAGTACCATACAGACTTCATGACAATTTAAATAACTTCCTCTGCCAAAATAACTTGGAGTCGAACCGGGCACCCCAGGCAGAAAAACCAGATCCACTAACAACCAGGGTATAAGACCTGTCAGAGGGCCAGAATATTGCTAACAAATTACTTCAACAATTAGTAATGAAATCTTCCTTGCAATATAAAGTTTTAAACTTTGGTGCTGCATTGTAAAATAGCTAAAAACACGGGAAATTATTGCGATTACCTTATATTTTTAACCGACTTCAAAAAAAGGAGGAGGTTCTCAATTCGACTGTCTGTTGTTTTTTTTTTATGTTTGTTACCTCATAACTCCGTTACTTATGAACCTATTTCGAAAACTTTTTTTTGTTTGGTAGGTAATACTTCAGAGGTAGTTCCATTTAAATTTCACCGGTATTAGAGCTAGGACTTCGAAGATACACCAAATAACACAACCTGGTTATAACCTTCATTTATATTGATGATTCTCTTCTATATCGTTACGTTCCGGAATTAGAAAGAAGTTAATCGCAGACCTGCCCTAGATATTTATTTAGGTCAAGGTCACTCAAAAGGGGGAAATAAAAAAAAATATGAAAAAAAATTAAACCACCTTCAAAAAAAACACTGAAAAGTAAAAAATAACTATCCTTTACTAATCGAAACCCAAGTACAATTAAAATAACTATAAATACGATACACATACCCATATAATTAAATTTGACAGTTCTTGACAGTTCGTTGACAGTGCCAAATCAATGTGCAACAACAGAAAGTCTATTAGGTAGGCTTGGGACCGACTTCAGTAACTGTCAAATTAAATTATATAGGTATGTGTATCGTATTTATTAGTTATTTTAATTTATTTTAATTGTATTTGAATTTCGATTTTTTTTTCATAAAATTTTTAGCTTGACGTTTCGGCCGTGTTGCATCGGCCGTGGTCTCAAGCAAACCACAGAACACATAAGCATACTGTCGCAGCAAGCTTCGCTCATTATATCCCAGAGGTCCAATTTTGAGGCCTCCTATACAGCATAGTCATTGTCCACACATTTAATTGGATGTGAAAATCATCCTTGCAGTTCTCTCTTAAGTAAAACAAACATTTGTAAAGTTAGTACACAAGATTAATTTAAAAATACTAATAACTTCTTCGCATTAATTAGTCTTTGTATTAGACATTATCCCCAATAACTTTTGTTCTACGAATTTTAAAAATTCATAAGTTTTTTTCTTACATTTACATTAAATGTTTCTGAAATGAAAATGGCACCTACTCTACTCGGTCGCTAAAGCGGCACACGCACAGCGCGGCTCTGACGCTCGGTGCGCTTGCACTGTACCATTGGAATACGTACAAAGGGTAATTACGTTTCAGACAGTACAACAAAACTTAAGAAATATTTTTTGACGAACGTATTAACTTTTGAAAAATGTCGTAGAACAAAAGTTGTTAGGTATGTTGACAGGAATTTTACACTAAGAGGTTATTAGTATTTTTCAATTAACCCTGTATATGTAAATACCTATATAATGATATAAGGTTTACAGAATGTTAATGTTTATTTCAGAAATGCAACGTTCCTCGAACCTCACCTACAAGGTGTGAGGCGACGCGACAGCCGAAGCTCCGACTCCGAACATGATGAACGTTCTACGGAAGATGACGAGAGGTCACTGCTTCACAGCTCTCCGCGGACCCGTCTACCACCACCTCCGCCCCCGCCGCCTGACGACGAACCTCCTCCGCTGAAACCGAGAGAGTTCTTCGAAAGATTGCAAAATCAAGCGATGAGGGAAGCGCAAGAACGAAAGCAGAGACCACGAGACTTACCACTCAAAGAGTCAAACCAGTTATTCAGACCTGTCGACACCGAGGGTAGTTTAGGAGACAGCCTTAGTCAGGTAGGTCTTCTTACGATCAACTTACGGAAACAAGTTTTAAAGTTTTGAATTAGGAACCGTAGAGCTTTATTTCGATCTACTGAACTAACGAACCGTAACTCTACTCAGTTTATAGTTTCGCAAACTTTTCGCCAACTTTATTTCCAGTTTCCAGTTTTGTATTGTTAGAGACTCACTCTATTTGCATCTCGGATATGTATTGGTAAATTAAACGAATGCTATATTTGTGTAAGGAAATATATTGTATCGGGCTTGAAATACATTTAGCCGTTTATTTGTGTAACATTCAGGAGGCTGAACATGCGGCTTCCTCCTATTTTGCTTCCATTACCATGTGAATGCTCCGCAAGTAATGTTACATCAATGCAATATTTTACAATTCTGAAGACGGAATTAAATTTGTGGCACGCCAATGCGAGTTTCACGAGAGACCCGGGAGCGTTTCTTTTGAGAGATTATATTTACGAAGTTTTGTATTCGTCTCTATGTAGAGATATATGTATTTTCATTGCTGTTATGCTTATTACTGCAATATGTTTCATACTATAATAAATACTGATGCTTTTATAGAAAGAGAAACTTTTCACTTCGCGTATACTAAATATTTTCTTTTTCATCCCTGCTACAGGTTTTAAACCAATATAAAATACTATTTTCCTTTCAATAAAAGTTTTCGCTTCAAGTGTTCCGCCCGACTTATTGATGCGTTTCCTGTTTTAAAACGAATAATATTTGACGAAATTCTATTGTAGGGACACATTTATAATATAGAAAACAGTAACTTTTCATTATATAGTATGTATAATTACGTATTATTATTAGCCCAATCAATCTACGGATTTACAATGTTAATTTCCAGATAATTGAGGGCAGGAAAAAAAATATGATCATGTAGAACAATAAATTTGACCCCCTATGTGCAAACACATGGTAATATCTGTTCGTTTAGACATTCCCAAAGTGGGCGATAACGCCCCCCTGTGGGCGCTGCAGGCCTAAAAGGGGGCGGTAAGAGACCCAGAAAAAAAATGGGGGCGTTGTGTAGAGGCCTGGGGGGTGATTTGTAATTTCATTTAGCTAGGAGGTATCTTAGACAACGACTGCATGAGCTCTCGTCTCAGTAGACAAAATAAGTTTGGGAACCTAGAGTTTAGACCACCCATTCCCAAAGTGGGCGATAACGCCCCCCTGTGGGCGCTGCAGGCCTAAAGGGGTGCGGTAAGAGACCCAGAAAAAAAATGGGGGCGTTGTGTAGAGGCCTGGGGGGTGATTTGTAATTTCATTTAGCTAGGAGGCATCTTAGACAACGACTGCATGAGCTCTCGACTCAGTAGACAAAATAAGTTTGGGAACCTAGAGTTTAGACCAAAAACCACGGTGAGCACATGATCCGTGTAAACCTCAAAAACGTTTTCAGGCAGTAAGTATTTAACACTGGCCCGTTGGGGCAGTGGAATATGCATCTGCTTTCCAAGCTTAGGGTCCCGGGTTCGATTCCCGGTCAGGTCAATTTAGAAAACGAACTTTTCTAAATTGGCTTGGAGTCTGGGTGTTACTGGGAACTCCCCAGAGTTCATTGTGTGGTACCCATAGTACAAGCTTACTGCTTAGTTTGGGGTCACACAATCGGTGTAATTGTCTGAAGTATTATTATTATTATTAACAACAATCTGTCTCATTTCGTAGGCGTTCAATAAAGAGAAAATGCTCAGGGGTTTTTAGAAAAAAAAAATTCTCAGTTCCAAATGGTAACACGGTAATAATTTTTTTATATGCGTTAAAAAATATAGACTATAATTAATTAATATTTTGGTTTCGATAAATAATGAATTGAAAAAAATTACAGCGTAAAAACCTAACCTCCAAATGTTGACATTTCTGTGGTGCAATTTTTTATTCTTAATATTAAAAAAGAAATAGAGTTCCGAAAAAATTCTGTACAATGTCGGAGAGCTGTACCCAAACAGTTTTACAAAACGCTTTTTTTCGCATAAATGAAATTTTTTGCAACAATTTTAAAAATTTCGCGCAAAAAAAAACTACTATATAAATAAAAAAACTATAAAAAACTAACTATATTTTCAATAACCAAAACCAACATTTTCACCAAGTAACAAGTTTCAAAGTTGCTTTGATGAAAAGTTATTGTTAAATGATAAAACGCCATTTTTAACGGTTTTTTGCATTTTTCTCCATGTATAAGGCAAAAATCGATATTTCACAAGAAATCGATCGAAAGATAATTTTATCATCTACAACTTTCCAATTTAACTTATTTGGACACAAGCCCAACTTTTTGTTTTATTAGTGAAAAACCGTTGTTTAGACTTTCGCGAATTTTTTAGGTTAGGTTCGACATTGAAAACTGCTGTTTTAACAACCGTATGCAGTGTGTTTATCCGTTACTATGAGCTCCGATAGGTCTATGATGCAATAGACAAACACAGGCAGAAACAGATTAACACACAAACAGGCAACGGCGTTAAATTCATCACTCCTTTTTCCGACGGGGGTTAACATATATACCAAAAAAAAAAATACGATCACTAAAAAATAAAATGAATGTGATGTTAATATACATATCTTCACGCTGTATCCCTAACGGTGTAGTCAGAGAGGACGGAGCGCCAAGCGCCGCGGTCCCTACTTCTTTCGCTCCCTGAAATTAGGATATATGGTCAATCAATAAAAAAAATTTGCGTGATCTAAAATTTTTCAAACAAAATACGAGAATGCCTTTTCTTTTGAAGCGACCTATTTAAAAAAGTGTTAAGTCGCAAGAAGGCTGTTAAGTAGTCTTATTATAAAAAGAGAAACAATATTTATGTTGTCTCTTTTTCTGACACTTTTTTTCCCATACAACATTGTGTACATAAAAATATCTCTCACCGCGTGCACTTGCGACATGGCGACAAGAACACTCATAGCGCAATGCCTACTTCACAGTTAGTGGAGCGGGTATTTCTTTGAACAATCCAATTGAGAATACCCTGTCATGTGGGTTTTTAGTCGCTTATAACATTTTTAGTATATTTTCTGTTTACTTTCAACATATTTACATTATGTCTTTGGTTTTGTAGTTTAACAATAGTATTTTTAAACGTCTTTATTCTACCAGAAAAAACTTGCATTGAAAGGAAGAACCACCAAGAAACTGATACTCTAATTTAACAACGCTGCCTAACTTGTTACCAAATTCTGTACCATGTAAAATAAAATCACCCCTAAACCGGTTCTTAAATTATATTAATGGGGCCCCAACGTTTGATGAAACGCAAGAACAGAGGTATCCTATGTCATTTTAGGTTTTCCCTAAATCGTAAGCGACGCTGGCGAATTGGGCAACAGTATTTTAATATTCATTACAATAAAACATAAGACATTTTTCTGTGTTATATTCTTTATGTAATCTATTTACATGTATACGTTACATATAAACGCGAACTACCACTTACTAACTGTTCGGTTAATCACAAAATGTCAAAAACTACTTAAGCTTATAAAATAATTAGTGTCACTACACAAGTCCGCTAACTATAGGGGCTCGCTAAGAGAGGACTTATCGGAAATTTACAATTTAAAGGGGGAAGGGGGGTCGAATTTTTTATGAAACTTCGAGACCGCTGTAGACCGATTTTGATGAGAATAGAGATAGATTAAGCTAAGTTGGGGAAGAACATAGGCTATTCCCTTTTAATTCTACGCAGACGAATTTGCAGACAACAGCTTGCGTAATAATATACTTACTGTAATAAACCCTCTGCTATTAGCGTATCAAAGTACTCCTCTAAAAACGTAATATTCATTACACCACACTTGGGACCATCGGGCCGACGATTAACCGTCCAATTGGTCAGTTTGGATCAAAGTTTTCTACCTTTTGTGGGTTACGAATGTCACGTTCTAACGAATCGAAGTATTTAGATATTAACAACATAGTTACGTAAATTGATTTCTTAATTAATAAAATAGTGTATTATTATTAATGTACCATTGAATTGAATCCATTGTTATTAAACCGTGTTTCAAATACATCTTTATTTAACTATTTTAGTTATTTTTTATTGTACGATCACTAAAAAATAGACAAAATGAATTAATACCAAAGAACCTATGATTTCGATAATAAACAATAAGACATGTTGAAATAACGTGTTTACCTATATTTTCAAAATACAGTCTAAAATTACACATTTTCTTTTATTTGTAAAGGTCGCTAAAATGTTGTTTTATTGAACGAACGAATTTATAAATAAAATTCCATTCATTTATCAGCACATAAAAGAGAAAAAAAGAGACATATACAGAGATATAAGAGAGGCTTAATAGCGTTATATTTGTGAAGTAATGTTTTTCTGTTAATAAAAAATTTTACTTGGTTTCATTAATTGTCATTATCCACATTTTAATTTCAGGGTAAAAAAAATTAGTATTAACAAAAACAATCCTTAAGTTATAACGAGACTGTTATCATTAAACATAATTGTCTTTTGGTTCGATAATTTCCACCATTGTCAATGGAACGATTAGAGGGAAAATGCTTACTTCCGCCGTCACCCTAGTCCACCCCTGGGCGAACTTAATCGTCGACGAAAAAAACCGAATCTGTCCCTGCTTTAATTTGCATTCACTGCAATCGATTTAGCACAACAATAGGTCGTAGTTCGTTGATTTTTATCGCAGTTAGGTCTCCATTTTATGGACGTATGTTTATTTTTATACATTTAATTCTACCGAGTTTATACTTTAAAAAAAATTGTAAATGTAACAAAAAGTTCACAAACATTTCTTTTTAGCTAGTTATAAGGGAAAAACAATTCGCATTCATTTAACTTTGATTGAGCTTTTTAAAAATAATTTTACTTATATTCAAATGACTTGTAATGTTTTAACTTCCATTGTATTTACAAGTAATCAACAAGGAAAGTGGGTACCTAATTATTTTATTTTTATCACTTACAATGCAACTTATTTCAGAATCGAACGACAGTTATTTGTTTGTTATTAGTATCATATCATACAGTTATATCTCGTTAGTAGATTATAGATATATATCCTCACGCTGTATCCCTAGTGAGGTAGCCAGAGAGGACGGAGTGCTAAGCGTCGCGGTCCTTTCGCCTCCTCTAATCCACAGTACAAGTTCTCATCTCTCATTGAGTAGATTACAATAGTATGAGTAATTGAGTAAAACATAATAAAATATCAATTAATATATGGTTCGTGTGTAAATTAAAAAGGATCTTAAATAGTACAGAAATACCTTACGCCCCTACCCTGTTTCCCGAACACTCATTATCACAATGCATTCACTGACTTACAAGAACTACGATATGGAAATACGCATAGGGAAGAAGAGGCATAGTGGGGTATCTAAGGTTTGAAAGGTTTTATTTTGAATAAGAAATATATTTTCTTTATTGTTTAAACCTTAATTGGTTATTCGGTATATGTTGCAAGATTTGGTACAATATTTTTATTATTAATTTATTACTTTAGCTGTAGCAACAACATTTATTATGAGTCACATTTGCCCCACTTTGCTCCATATACTGAGATAAAGTGGAGTACCATGTGGAGCATGAGGAGCGGGGTATTCTTTGTAAATGAAAAAGGAGATTATTGCGGATATAAGTGTCTATAATTTAATATTTTTTGAATATAGTTAAAGAAATGAACTCAATCATTATATTTAACCAACTCCAAACCACATTTAATTATCAGCACAATATCTACATAAGTGAATGGCTTCATTATCTTCATCTTCTTCCCTTGCGCAAGAATAGTGTGGCCAACAAGCGAACTTTATTCATTTTACCACTCCTAGATTAATTTAGAACGTAAATTACCACAAGTAAAGAGATTCGGCATCTGCAACACATTGTGTTCTGTAAATTTTTCTGTGATTTTTTTATTGATTTTTTGTTTCACTTTCCAATCAAATTCAATAGTCTTGGCCACCTTTTAACCCGGCGTGAGTGAGGTCGGGTATGTCATACCCGAGAAGTTTTTAAAAGCAGATTATTAAATGTTATTGTTGCCATTCAAATCCCGCCGTCACAGTAGCTGGAAATAAGAGAGTGGGGAGTAAGGTACAGTGTTGAGTTTAGTGTCGCGCCAGTGTCAGCGGAAGATACATGGGCGCAAATGTGGCTAGGGTACGTCACACCCGACCTCATAGTCGGTGTTATATTTTTGAGTTTATAGTAAGTTTATGAGTTGTAGCTATTTATAGTATTCTTTGATTTATTTTTAAATTTCTTTTGATGGCTTATACAGAAAATGAAACTCAACTACAAGAATTATTAGAAAACTGTTCAAGTGCTTAGATCCTATGAATCCGAGAGTGAAGAAGAGACTGGCAACGTTTCCCAAAGAAGTGAAAAAAGCAATTTGAAGCGAAGTATTTTGGATGATTCGGGAAAGCCGGAATCTGCGTCGGTAGCCTCTAGTCAGTCATTTGGAGTACGTAGCGTATTCAAAGATGGTACAAAATGGATGGAAGGTTGTCCTAACAAAGTGTTCGTATTAGTTCTGAGCCAACGTTGGCCTATGACGATTTTTTACGGTATACTCAATATGGCTGCCATAAATAGTATTATAATCTACAGAGAAGATAACATAAGTGACAAAACACGCATGAAGCGTCGAATCATCTTCATGCGTAATTTTGGTTTCAAAATGATAAATGAATCTTCGCAATAGACAACAAAACGTACATCTTCTAAAGGAAACTCGGAAGAGGATTGCTAATAAACTGTGAATATTTTCATCACCAGTTCTCAAAAAAATGGCTGGTAGATATGTCAGGTATGGTCACTGTACTGTAAAAAAGGCAGGAAAACAAAACATTGCTGTACCAAGTGTGAGAAGTCAATATGTATGGAATACGCGATTTTTATATGCAGTGATTGTGCTGATTTGTAAGTGTAATGTGCGTGCTATGCTAATCGATCTCATAAGACCTTTTCGTTATTTTTTCTAATTTTTCTAATTTTTATAATTAGAAGATACTGCAGTTGTTGATTCTCCAAAGAAGTTGTTATTTTAAAAGAAATTTATACAAAAAAATGTTGAACTACCAAAAAATGTACTTTTTCAAAGAAAATGTAGTCACTTTGTTATTTCAATAAAAAAAAAATGCTTTTCAGTATTAAATATAGAATTTTATTTACTCATCATATTGAATGAATACCGCTGTTAATATCCCAAGTAAAAAAATACTTAATACACAACTGTAGTATCAAAAATTCAACATCAAAGTTTCGGGTATCTCCTACCCACCTCATAGTGGTTGTAACAATTTCTCACCTCATTCACGCCGGGTTAAGTACGTTTTTTGCTTTGACTGAATTTATTTGAGCAACGAGTTCATATTTAAAAGTGGGCCACTTTTCCATAGCTTCCGATGACCAAGAATGTTGATTTCCTTATCTTTTGCATGAAAGAACCATTTTAGCTAAAACTTTAAAAATATGTATACGTATATCTTAATAGATGGTTACCTAAGTAATATAAAATATAGTGTGGGGTAAAGTGGGGTGTGGAGTGGGCCTTTACCCCGTTATGCCATATCCACGAAACCCGATTTTGCCCCAAGCTGAATAGGTAATGAAATACGGACGCTGCCAGCTTATCTCTGTAAATAAACAAAATTTTAGTTATAAAGTAGAGTCCATTAGGTTCAACTGCAAATATTAGTGTATTACCACCAGTAACACGGTATCGAGACACACAATGAATTTGAAATTCATATATGCAAAAATATTAAAAAATTCACTGATCTACGTATTATTACTTGTAGCACATAAACCGAGGCTTCAGCAGCGAGTAACATGCGCGATGTCACGTGCCGATTAATCGCCAATCACAGCGTGCCGTTTGAATTGCAATATGACTGCAACTTCACGATATCCAATCCCTTCCTCACTATACCCCGCTACCTCACTATGCCCCCCGTCTAGTGCTCAAAACAAATTACTTAAAATTATCATTTATTAATTTATATTACATTAAAATAGCTACATACATATCTACACGCTGTATCCCCAACGGGGTATAGTCAGGGAGGACGGAGCGCCAAATAGTTATACTATATATGTATACAAAAGTAATTGTTTATTTGTATGTTTGTCCTCTATGCGTTCCTATACCATTTATCTGATTGTGATGAAACTTTAGTGAGTTACACACCGGGGAAGGTTTCTAAATGAATTTCTAACAACCACCATGCGAACGAACTAGCTAGTTTTTTTTTTTAATTTATTGACTTTGATATCATAACATGTTGGAAATATTTTTAACTAAATATGTTAATTTTGTAAAAGTTCAAATATATATTAATTTAGGTAGTAAAATTACAAAAATTCTGTAAATTTTTAGGATACTCAAACAGTTTTATTATTAACTTCTAATATGTTAAAGAACTTACAATAATTGTACTTAGTAAATTCTCGGTTTCGCCAATTTATGAGAACATAAGCCTAGTCGAGTCAACTTATTGATTTTTAACCTCACAGCTCCCAGGATGAGTCATCTGCCGTTGCATCCTCCCCTCCCTGTCACCCACATCCCCTTTTCTGGACCACAAACGCTGTTTGCTCTCTTTGATTGAACTTAAAGAAAACTAAAGGGTCGCCGAGTGTGTAGAAATAATAAATGTTCTATTTTGTACCTACCCAACTAAACATCTAATTTTATATTTTTGTTTAAAGATATTTTTTGTTTGCATTTTATTTCTATTTTGCAATACATGTATTAAACTTACAATTGTCTATTGCAAAGTACATTTTTAATACTTATTATTAGTTTCTTTCGCATTAAAAATAGACGAAAGTTTTTTTTTATCAGAGTCGCACTAACTAACGTTGATATGCATTTTTTACACGGGGAATAAAAATGGCATCTTTATGAGCTCATAACATTATTTCACCTATTTAATAGAAAACTACATACTTGATTATATAATTAGATGATCTAATAGGTAATAAGAAGTATCTTAAGAATTGTTAGCTAAGTACTACTAAGCCAAAGTTACTAGGTACTGCCCTACTGGCTACCTAATTAAAAGTTCCCCATTCACAAAAGTCGCGGTCACAGGTGGCTTATACCGTGACTAAAACGTTACTCCCATTTGCAACATCGGAGCACGTGCGACCACTTCGCACTTAGTTCCCAAGTTACATAAAAGTGAACTGCTATGCGACACTAACCGTCAACTGTTGTATATTTTTATGAGTTTCGAAGACGCAGATGCTAAGCTTCTTAAGAGATTGCTGCGACAGTTTGAAGGGAGGATGTGAATGATGATTAGTTCCGAATGGAAAATTGTATATTGTAATAAATTTCCAGATTTTTATTTTCTATCTCTTTCGTAGTATTACATACATTTAAGTAATGATGTTATTTACATGAATAAACCTTATACCTTACGTACGACTATGATCAATATTTATTAATTTTTTAGATTTTTCAGAATTATTTAGCTGAGAGAGTGAATCTTAGAATTATTCGAAATTGTTCTCTTATTCTATTCTTAAATTTTAGCATAAAATTTGTTAAATAAACATTTACAATGTTAAATGTAATAAATAATTGACATATAAATTTTAAAGGTGCCTATTTGAAAGTCAGAACTGCTAGTTCGAAAAAGTCAAATTTCAAGCTCTCTACATCTTACGAACTTTAAAACATGTGTATAACAAAACAGCAATTAATTTATCAATTTCAATTATACAGAATGCTTATACAGTAATTGTCAAAATGAACGAAACCTTAATCGTGTGTTCCATAGCACCAATAACTGTAACCACAATGCACTTACTACATTATGGTTAGAGAATATCGCATACCGCATTCCAAACGACTACGCAAGCTATTAACGCACATTCCCACGTACTACTCCCTCCGACCTAAACACTAAAGAAAACTAATTGCAACCGAACTTTCCGCATAAATCCTAAGCCACATATTTGAGGTGCGACGTTCGGATATGCGGTGCTGGGACTATTGTGCGCAAAATTTAACACCTTAGTTCCCGTTGAGCCTTTGTCGCGTATGATTCATAGCGGCGATGTTATTGTTACCGATTTCAAAATGAATTTCCCGTGCAGATTACCGCATTTTCGACATCGCAATAGGCGTTAATTACCTTAAATTAATTTCGACTTTGTTTTATCGAGATTAATTTATCTCGAAAATGGATGAATATTGTAGATTATGTTGTCACAAAGCAATTAAAATAACCATACGTCGTCTGTTTTGATATTTATATGCCGCACAATTAATACTTAGTTTTACTTTTCTGGAAATAAATATCTTAAGTATTATGTATGTTGTAAAATTTTTGATTGACGTTATAAATAAAACTCATTGTCTCGAGTAAACCACAAAATCATTTTGCTTCTAACTCATTCTTGCGAAGTGAAGGGAAAACTAATTTTCTTTTCTTCTTTGTAAATAGGCGTTACAAATTAGCTAGTTGTTTCTTTTTTTTCTCTAACTTAATGATAATTTACACAAGTCTGAATTCACATTTGAATGATCTAAGTTTAGATTAGTACAGTGAACGTGTAGACTGTACAGTGAGGATTGAGTATTGGACATGTAGGTATTAGTATTACTCAATTGAAGGGATTAATAAGAAAATTACTTATGCTGATTATCAATACAGCTAAAGTGGAAAAAAAACACTTCAGCAGTGTGAATATTTTTTTTAAGTCCATAGTCATTCAGAGCCACGTAGCCTTGGTAGTTTCGATACGATCACTGAGATTAAACAACAACGGGCGACCACCTTTTTTCGTAACGCAGGAGAAACCTGAATACAGGTACCCAACCCCCTGGTAGTGAGACTGGATTACGTAGGGTTTTTACTCATTAAAACTCCTGCGACTGTCGTCCAGAGGCTTCAGGATTTCCTAAGGAACAAACCGGAGCCCCTTTCGTGCTATGCTGAAGCACTTTCAATAGATGTTCTAATGATATCTATATCAAACGTTTCCATGCTTTGGAAGGCAAGTTAAACTGTTGGTATAGGGTTTTGTTAATAAAATAAAATTTCTTGATATAGGTCAGAGATCTTTTTTAATAATGATTACAAAAGTTATAGCAACCCTGTGTCTTCAGCTACTGTGGTCGGCACTGTGTTACAAAACACTACCGTTTCCCACGGCAACCAGAAACCGCAGGATATTTTTTGGAGAGGTGTGCTAAGCCTCCTCCGGACACATAAAACAGTGGTTGAAAAGGTTCGAAGTTCGCATCAGAGTTCCATGATAACATACTCGTAGAATTCACAAAGCGGTTTTTTGTGCCGCTAGTCTGTGTTTGTCTCTAGCACATTATGTTTAAACATGTATGTTATGTGTACTTATTTTAGACATAGATGGGCACTAGCTTCACCTATCTGCACTAGGTTTGCGTGACGAAGAATGACCGTTTCTTCGTCACTTCAAAGTCAAATCAAGCTGATTTGACTTGATTCAAGTGAAGCGAATTAGTTACAAGTTATTTTTGAACTTAACCTTAGCACATAATGTTCAGAAAGCCAGTAAATTCAAGTGCAGAAAAAATCGTACGTACACAGTACAAATGCTTGTACTGTGGTACGTATTTCTATACCATGGTTTTCCATTCAATGAACATTTAGTAACAAGTTAAAACATTCTTCTGTCAATTTTTCTTTAGACTTCTTGGAAATCTTATTAAAACTCATTTGGGAAAAGCCCGTGCCCAGCAGTAGGACCTATATTATAAGACATACAATTACGTACACATACAAATACACATTTGACCACTCTCCCCTGTCGAATACTGTAAACAAACCGCGCAACTGTTTATTCATTTATTTAACATCCTATCCGATATTAATTTATAGGCCAATAACACCGGCTGCTGACATTGGTTTTAATTTATTTCTCTATCCATGATTTTAACGCATGAAAATATTTGATTGCAATTTCATACCTACCGCTCTGCGGGAAGTTAAACATTTTATAACATGGTCAATGAAAAGGTGCGAGGAAAGAAATAAAAACTTCAGTTTGTTGTTTTTTGTTACTTTTATTGAAAAATAATATTTCGTCCATCATTTTTGGATTACAAAAACATTCTTTATCCCGTGGATTTACGTTATGATTTTTTGATTACTTTATTTACTTTTAAGTTTTATAACAGAGTTAACGGTCTCATAAAAGTATTTTCCGTTTAAAAAGCCGACAGCAATCTCTTGACTCTTGCCATAGATTTAATCTTACAAATTAGTCTACCGCTCGACTTTCTACCAATTACACTGTAAACATTTATGTGAGATCGGGTTTTTCCTTGCAAATAAATACAGGAGAGCTGGAAAATAACAGTAAATAATTGAAATAATGTTGTTTGTATAATACTTTAAGAATATTATTAATAATACTTTAAGAATATTATCCGTAGTTTTGAAATGGGATAGTAATTAGTATAACATTATAAAACTATTTCCCTGCAGGTATGAATTATTTAGACACATTGATCTACTACTAGATAGATTACTGAAAGTAAAATAGGTACTTGTAATCTTGGTTTCGCCCGCGTTTTACTAGCATAAATGCTGTAATCTGCAAATACTGCAAGCCTGATCCATAATATCAGAGGTAAAACACCTCTATGTGTCAAATTTAAGCCTTAATGATTGGATTTTTACGTGAAAGAATGTTTAGTTTCACTACACAAAAGGATGGCGTTTTTTATAACGTTAAATGGAGAAGTAAGATGATACAGATTATATGTACAGAATATATTACTATAATAGTCAGTACCTAGGCGACTGTGCTTTACTTAGTATCTTACAAAAAAAAATAACAAAAAAAGTTGACTACAGTGCAGGATTCGAAGCCGCGTATTTCATTTGGTAGACCTACGCTCTAGCCACTGTACTACTGAGAAGGTAAACTGTTGTGAAATCAGAAGAGTTTAGATTTTAGAAGTTTTAAGTGTGTAAAAACATAGAGAAATCACATTTTCTCAGAATTGGACCTAGCTAGATCGATTTCTGACCACCGTGAAGCTCTATATTGTAAATTTCATTGAAATCGTTGGATCCGTTTTCGAGAACGCGATTATAAATATACAAATATTGCTTGTATAATACTATTTTTTTAAATAACGTAGTATTTTAAAATAAAGGAAGTCAATGAATTTTAACATTCAATTCATTGTTCAAGAAAATAAATAATAGTATTCTTTCCATGACTTTTAGCCATAGACTTTATAAACAACTTTAAACCTTAGATAGAATAAGATTTTGATGAATTGATATTAAGCATGCCAAATCGCTGTGATTGTTTGATTCGTGTCAATGGTGGAAATACAGATTATTAATTATTTTATTTTTACAATAAAAATAAAAATCGTAATTTTTGTATTTTTTTGGCCATTTAATTGACGACATTATCTTAGGTTAATTTCCCACAATTCGCAAAAATTGCAATTTTTCTTAATTTTTACAAAATATAGCTATAAGTTGTTAACTTAAACATAGGAATTAAAGTAAGAAGCGAGTCTGGAGGACTAGATTTGATAAATATTAATTGGATATTTTTTTATAGTTAATTAGTACTCGATCTCTAGACTCTTTTGAATTGTGTATATTAATATACATAAAGGGCGCCACTGGCAGTAACGGCTACTAGACCGAAAAAAGTAAACGCTGACATAAGGTAACAATTTAGTGTTCAGTAAATCGCTTGCTGAAAATGATCCAAGCCAGTCTGCGGGAAGCCGCAGCTGAGCGAGAAGAGAGGAGCTGTGGCGGGATCCACGCCACCAACCTCCATGATGCTCGTCCACTCAACCCCTCTAGCGCTATCATTAGCTATGCGCGAAGCCTGCACCACGTACCTAGGGCCAAACACCTAGCCCACTCCAACAGCCCGCACAGGAAGGAGGAAGGACTCGTGTAAGAAAAGTCCGTGCCAGAAACATCCGTACCGGAAACACCCGTACATGAATCCTGGAATACACCATTCAACTAAATTAGCATGAGAACACAGCGAGGTATTGCAACAACCCTCTCAAAACACTGGCAGGTACTGCCCAATATTATTATAAATGTGGGTTGGTAAGAAATTTGTACACATGCCTATCGGAGGAAAATAGATCAGGCTTGGACTCCACTACAGTCCAATGTCAACTCCGGAGCACGTTATTACGCCAAACCTCCGACAAAACACAGCCACCACACCACCAACTATCCGAAACGGCACGACAAGTATGGAATATAAAGTTGGTACGCGAGTAAGATGTTAATTGGACAACATCATATTATGTACATTTGGAGGAAAATGGGCCGAGCCTGGAAATCATAGGGCCCAATATCAACTCCGGGGTCACCAGTACATACTTAGGACACCAAACTTACGCACAACCGTTATCAATTTGACTCCAAATAAACTCTAACAGTCACTCCGACACAGGTCGTGCACGAAAAAGAACACCCTGTCGCGGTTGTCAAACAAATACGAAGTTTCACGTATCGGGCTGCAAGCAAGGCGAATTTACCCGAGAAGAGGGAAATACGCGTCCACGAAATTCTATTTACCGCACTTCGTACTATAATGTAAATAAACTCCCGAAAGTAGACGTGGTAGACCTACGCTCTAGCGTTTATGCTCTTGAGAAGTTAAATTATGCTGCGAAATTTAAAAAGTTTAGAAGTTTTACATGTTGGAAAGACGAAGAAAACGATTTTTCCCAGAATTGAGACCTAGCTAGATCGATTTCTCGTCTCTCTCAAGCTCTATATTGTAAATTTTATCGAAATTGCTAGAGCTGTTTTTGAGAAAGCGATATAAAATATAGTACATTTATAGTATATTAACAAATAGTGCTCGTTTAATATAATAGCGGATAAACCTGTAAGAGAAATTTTCAAATTTGCAAAAATTTTCTAACGAATCGCTTATTCAACAAATAATGAAAAGCGTTCTTACACGTCTGACATGATAATATCTAAATGAAACAGAGATTTATCTTAAAGTCGATTGATTACTAAAATTGCAAATTAATGATGTCCGAATCTCCAATTACAAATTGCTTAAGAGTTTCTAATTAACTTTTGCAATAGCGACAAACGTTTACAATTTTAATTTAAACTACACGTTACTAAATAAATTTACATTAATTTGCTGGAAGGGATTTTGTCTCAATTAACAAACAACCGACTCTCCCTGTTGCGATGAATATTAATGTAAACGTGAATTTCACGTAATTAACATTTGTTCGTAATATTAAAAAATAGTAGAGACTGTTAAAACAATATGAAAACATCGTAAAATACAATATTTAAGAATAAAATTTCTGTTAAACAATTTTAATCAAAAAATCTTACTGACGACCGCCTCAGGCAAATCTCCAATTTTAATTTTATAAAAAATACCGATATTGAAGAAGGCTACCACATTTTTTTTCCATAAAATATCCCTTGTTAAAAGATAAAATAGTTCTAGGACATTGAACTCTATCTGAAAGGGTAAGGATGACTTTAACATATAAACAAGAAAACATATGAAACTAAACGAATATGTATGGGTGTACATGAAATCGCTTGCCCTCTGCCTTTGTGAAAAATGCTACCAAACCTTTTGCGGAAAAATCGAGTAATAATATTTCCAAGCCTGTGAACAAAGAGCTTTCTTTTTATTTGAAGTGTGTTGTGGAAATTTGTATCATACCCTCGGAATACCTATATACGTATTATTATTTTATTAGTCATTTTTCTGGAATTATATTTATGTGTAGTTTCGAGTAATTCTATAACGTTTATGATTTCCTTTGAGGGTAATTAATTAAATATTATTCATAGAACCCAAAATTCTTAGATATCACAGAAAACAATCAAACACTTCATTTAATTTGAATTTCGAATTTATACCATGTTGTGTTTTATTTTCTATCTTGTGAAATACGAAAATTAAGAAAAACAGTCTAATTATCCAAATAGGCAGCAATTGGCAACAAAAACGATCTTAAACATTGACACTGTTAAATTGTTAAACAATATTAAATATTTTAAACAGAAAGTTTATGATAGATTGAAAGTCATCAAAAATAACATTACACGAATAAATAGTGGTACATCATAAAATTCACTTTGAATTTAATCTTTATAGGCCATACACATTTATAAAGCCTGCCACAAATACGGCTCCCTCGTAGGGTCGCTAAGCTTCGCATTCACTCTTCACTACCCCCACGCGCCCAGGCTCGGTTTAAATGGACTCGCTAATATTATTTATCGGAGACCTAATTAGTGTGCCGATTTCACTTTGTAAGCTTTTAGGCCGGGTTTTGAATACGTAATCGTATATATAATACACTTGTTAAAAGACCACAAGAAGTATTAATGGCAAAGAAAAATGAATATAAATGTTTTAAAATGAATATCCTCGTAGTGGAGACGTATTGTTTATCGCGTTCGTATCGCAATTCGAAATGTTTATGATTGTCTTTCATAATTGAATCTATAGTGAACATGTCAACTTGATTTTTTAAGCAATAGAATTTACGCAATTAAATCGCATATCGAGCCTAATTAACTTCTGTCATTTAAAATCAATTTCTAATTAACATTTCGTTCAATCAATAATTTTTTGCAATGGGAATGACAGAACGAATGAACTTGATTCCACCATTTCCAATACAATAGATTACGTAATTAGACAATTACGTCTAAAATTCCGTCTAAGCTTTAACTACGTACGTTACGTAATTAGAGATTAGACGTAAAATTTGTGAAATAAGTAAGTTTTAATTGTCGAGAAGATTCATTCTTTTGTGTTTAACTACGGATATATTCATTTATAGTTTTCCAATGCCTCGCTGTATTAGGTTACTTAGATACGTATCCTTTAACTATTCTTGTCGTATATATTCATATACTCAAATTTCCAAAATAAATAATTTCAGAGTCGAGAGAGTCTGTCATCGGATGGCGAAGGTGCTCGAGGAGATTGCTCCTCAGTTGATTCTTCGGGGTCCGACTCAGATGAGCAGCCACCATGTGACATTGGAATATTAGAACGACTGATTAGGACGCACCCAATGTGGTTTCTGCCTGGTATACAAAGGGCAGGTGCTTTTCATTTGTTACAAGGAAAGGAGGAAGGGGTATGTTTAAAGAATTTTAGATTATTTAACAACTCTTTTTCTAATCCATTAACAAAATAAATGTGTACAATATATGTACTTATAAAATAATAAATGTTCAATATATGCTCGTGTATCTAAATGGCTGTAGCAGAGTCTGTATGCTAAAAAGCTTTGTACACCAATTCCTCTAAAATTAAAGATCAATTTCTGTCCGCTACTCTCTCCACATGGATTACAGATTTAACATAACAAAGTAAAGAGAGCAAAGCGCAAAATTTTATGCTGTGATATACATATGTAATTAGTCCTCGCTTCTTCATGATTACATTATTGAATTTTAGTTTTTACATCTGAGCACGGTTTTGTCTTAAAAGAGTACACAATAGTAAATCTATAGTTAGTTTCGAACTGAAATCATCAATCCTGATCGTCTTTCTTATATGATATATACGTATTTTTTATGGTTGAAAGAACTTACCTTAAGTGAATTTCAACCAGAATTATGCGAGATGTTACATCCGAAGAGATTTAATCATAACTATGTAGTCCGTTCTTCAATGTACTGCATCGACACACTGTTTAGAGTTTAGTCATAAGAAAAAACAACTCATTCATTCATTCACTCATTACACCCCTCACATCTCGTGATGTAGGCTTGTCATTTGTTTTAGAGTTAACTTTATTCTGCGATATTAGGGTTTGTTGAACAGGCGGTCTCCATTTCTCTTTGTACCTGTTTCACTGGGTTGGGTGGGAAATTAAATCTCTTCGGATGTAACATCTCGCATAATTCTGGTTGAAATTCACTTAAGGTAAATTCTTTCAACCATAAATTATACTTCGATGTTACATCCTCAAGATTTAATCATAACTATGTAGACGTTTAGAGTTATGCAGAATAAAGTAGGTATTTAATCACAATACTGTTGTTTCTTAGTAATACCTCCATGACACAATACGCATATAGGTATTCTTATTATGTTGATAACAATTTATTAATCGTTATTAATGATTGCCTCAGTAAACCATTGTCTATTTCGTAAGAGTCAATTAAAGGTTGATCATAAAATTTTGGGAAACTTAGAGAATTACCAGTTCAACTCGCTGCCTCTTTTATCGAATCCATGGATTCACTACATCTATTTGTGTTGAAAGTCATTGTTAAGTTAATGTATATGTGCTGTGAACAGTGAATATGAATATACAACCATTCCGCTAGCGCTAATGTTTGTTTAATCTAACGGCAAATATTTTATCAACTTTGTATTTAGTGAATTCCTATATTGTGCTATTCTTTCAATGTAGAACACAATTCTTTTGCTGGACAAATTGATTATTTTCCTCTAAAAAATGAAATTATCAATCTTGGATTACGCCTATTATGTTTGGAAGTTTTAATTGCATCATTGATTGTAATTATAACATGAAGATCATTTACGTTAATGTCCTTTGTTTCTTAGACAACGTCTGTACGCGTTGTCTTGTAGACAATTTGAGCAGTCACAACTTTTATAATTACATTTTTATATATAACTATAAATAAAATATAATTATCTTATATATAGTCGTAGAATTATTTTATTTTAGTTAAGTATTCTAATACAACATGAATACAACATTAGAATCCCACATTAAATAATATACATAGGAAAAGAGACTTCATTCTGAAAACGTCTTTGAAAAACCTACAGACGCTATCATCATTCCAATTATTTTTACCTATGATCGATGATATGGTAGATTTAATGCTAACTAACGCCTTTATGGAATTGCTGTTATAAGAACTTGTTATAAGAAGATATTAAGGGTACTGAAGAATCATACAAATTCATATCACTATTTTGACAAAATAGGAACCATTGCTTCAGCGCAACAGTATACTTAGATCATATTTCCTGATAAATAATTCAGCATTATATCAATGGTTTAGATATCAAGAACGCTTTGCTGACAATTTGGCGTACGCCAGAGTAAAACTGTGCCATGGCGGGTGGTGTTCTCTACAAAATGATAGTAAAAATTGATTTGTCAGGTTTGAAGTAAATCAGCTCTGAAATATTTAAAGATTTGAATACGGGAAATCATGGTTGGCTTGGCCAGTATGGCACTACAAGAATATCAGACAATGTCCTAGTTTCCGGGATCTCTTTTTCAGGGGATATTCCGTTTATAATTATATTTTAAAAAAGACACAAAGAGGTCTTTTTCTGATTGTTCAAATATTTCTACTATTTCTTGGAAACATTTCTTGTTAAGGTTCCACTCTGTGTCAATATTGGAATGTCTAGAGGCTTGATCGGCATCTGTATTATCACATGATTTAATGTAGTATATAGAAATAAAGGTTTTTCGTTGCCCACACCAAGGGAATTGTTAATCTTATATACATAATCTATATATATATATATATATACAATAATATAATAAGCTATAGCAGTAGTGCTGTCAACTCTGAGCAAATGATTTACCTAAAAATGCGGCAAGAATTCAAGATAATTTATCTATGTGATATAGTAATAGTCATTTCACCATTACATACAGCTCCTCAACCAGTCAGTGAGGAATCAGTATATATTTCTGTAACTATTATTATTAGCTTTGTAAATGATATCCATCAACCAAGTACACTTCATATATTATGTATAATTCTTCATATATTATTATGTAGATAAGTTTTCGGTAATTTTCTAGTCAAATTTTATTTGATTGTTGAAGGGCTAAGTATTTCGCCGTTCAAAATATTCAGTATAGGCCTAACGGTAAGCTACAGCAGGGCACGGTGAAGTTATAGCGTACCAATAGATTTACCTAAATCACGTGTAGCAAATAGTTTTGTACAAATTATCCGATTCCGGTAAATTCTTCCAGAGGGTAATTGTAAAATTATTTCAAGTTAATTTCATTTCCAAAAAACTTGTTTCAGACTTACACTTTTTTTTTCAATTGGTTACAAAGCCTAGATTTTGTAGGTTATGGATTAGAGTATTATCACTTTCTTTAACAGTATTTTGACATATTTTGTAACCATCGTCTGTACATAAAAGAAGTTAAAAGATCATCTAAGTATGTTACTAGAGTATGTCCTTGACTTCTCAATGAGGTACCTAATCAAAAGTTTTAATAATTTGGTAAAAACGAATAGAGCTGTTCTAAGACCATAAGTTAAACAAATAAATTCGTATAAACCATGAAATCTAAATCTGAGAAATTTCTTGTAGGCATGATAAATTGGCACTAAAAACATGCTTCTATTATCTACTGTTGCCATGTTTTGGATTAATTTATGGATACCCCAAAAATTAATTTTTACGTTGTATGAAATTTCTCCATTTTTAAATAACAACTGGTAACAGTTGTTTCATTTCATTTCATTTTTCATTTCATTACATTGCTAGATTGCAGCTAATTTTATAAGTTTAGTAACAGCAATTCCCATTTCCTTTTCCGGAAAAGGTGGGTTAGGTGATAGGTTCATTACTTTGCGACATTTGTTTGTTAAAGATCATCTCATATCCTTGTACATACGACATTATAACAGAGTTATTAATTATCCGTAGTTATGTAAAAAAAAGTCGTATGCGAACTGCATAAGGTAATACCTCTATCTGCGTCTCCTGTCGTTGTACTTGTTAGAGTGAGCAGGTCCAGGCCCACGGTGTTGAGTCGTGGTCTTCCTCGCTGTGCCGGTCGGTTTTGCGTCGTGATGTCTGCTCGCCTCTGCTGACGCTATTCTAGTACTGTGCGAGTTTTCCGAAAGAGGTGTGATTCTTCGCTTATGCTGTGTTTGTAAAGAATCAGCTTTTCTTTTTTCTTTTTTTTTATTGTTATTATTTCATGTATTCCTAATGTAAATATGTATATCCAATAATATTATCTGAAATCAGATGTTTGTTACGTTGATTACTATAGTCAAGGCATAGCCAAATTGATACTGAGCTTTTTCTAATCTTTTGTGGCGGGTCCTTGCAGTATCAGACAGGATTGCTGGCACTTCAGACTTTAGTTTTGGTGTTCAAGCTAATGAAATTTTTTCTGGAATTAATATTCTGTCCAGGGGGCCTAGACCAGTGGCTCATTTGTCGTAAACGCGAATAGAATAGTGGTGTAGAATACAATGACGTATACCACGTAATCTAGCGTAACGAATTTTGACTTTGCAGTGAACCGTTATTAAGTTTTTGAATATCAAACGAACGTAAAATCGTGTGAAAACCACCGTATAAATTGTAGCCAAGTAGTACTCTGAACGAGTAGGAACGCCAGTTAGCGTTTCAATTGTACTAAGCGTTTGTCACTTGTCTCGCCGCTCAGAAGTGCGTCTCACCGATCTTTACTCAGACCATCCATTAGTATTTTCTCCAACGTTCAGAGATTTCGCTAGGTATTTTTTCACCTCGCAGTTGTTATCTCTATTGGAACATCTGGAGGTTGACTATGTTCCACCATGGTCGGCGTCTGCTGATCTAGTGGTAGACCTGTGTTAACCGTCGGGTTATAGTCTGCCGCTAGTTCTCATGACGTACTACGTACCGGTTGGTTTTGTAGTATAGAGATCGCTGTTTGCTGTACTACAGGCGGCAAACTCATGGAGGATTTTTCGTCCATGTGACCGCCCTCAGAAATGTTATTACGCTCAGTAAAGATATCTCCTTCAAGTAAACCCTTGCCATTTGTACGCACTCGACTATATGTCGCCCTCTGAGTATTCTTGAGCAGAAAAAGACGAAGATGCTCTTCGATGCCTATTTGTGGAAACGAGAAGGGCAAAAAATTACTTTCAGGGTGGCATCGCGTACCACCACATCAAGAAAGTAAGGATATACTTACATCGGTATATTATATGTTCCTGGGTAACATCACGTATCACCACTCTAAGGAACAATTAATCTACCATCAGGGCAATACCTCGTATCACCACTTTAAGACGGTAATTCAAAAGTTATTAGTCACTCTATATTAAACGTACTAAATATTCACATTTTGTTATGTGGGTATTTTTCTATTGCACTAACCTTTATAATGTTATCCTCCAAAGGTTTCTCTAAACGTTGAATCTTGCGACGAAATTGTTCTGGCTTCCTTCACATTTTCTTTTGCACATTTTACAATTAATTACAAATACGTGTTATCGATGCTGCACACAAAAAACGAATGACAAGCCTACATCACGAGATGTGAGGGGTGTAATGAGTGAATGAATGAATGAGTTGTTTTTTCTTATGACTAAACTCTAAACAGTGTGTCGATGCAGTACATTGAAGAACGGACTACATAGTTATGATTAAATCTTGAGGATGTAACATCGAAGTATAACTTCAGTAAGTATATATCGTTGTAAATTCAAAAAGATTCTTAATTTTTTCAGAATTTCGTAGTCAGGCAATCAAGTCAGCCAGATACGATGGCCATCAGCGTGCGTTTACCTGCTGATAAGGGTCCATACATCGAACATTACCTGATTCAAGCTTCAGGAGGTAGAATTGGATTGGAAACATCGCATAACCGTTTTGATAATATGCCAGAATTGATAGCACATTATTCTCAGTGTTGGTAAGTTACCTGAATGAAAAATATGAAAATTAAAAAAGTTAGTATTAGAAAAAAATTAAATAAACTTGTTTGGGTCCCTGAGACATCTCACGCCTCGAAGTCTCGGGACTTTTTTCGTATTTAATTGGCCCGTGTCCCGAGACTTTCTGGTTGCGACTCGAAGCACGCTTGTCGAAACTGTATTGTAAAAATGTTAATTACAAATGTAATGTGTACCTACCTACTTAAAAATTAACAACCGGCTAAATGCAAGTATTTCAGTTGTAACCATCCGCCAACCATTAAAATAAGTTCGTTGTAAAATTTTCTCTTCATTTGAAAATACGGCTAGCTGCAAGACAAAGTTTGCCATAGAATTTTATATATTTATTTATTTAATTGGTTCACCAACGGGCCCACATCTAGAAAAAATGTAACAAACTTTTTATATAGGATGCCAGGATGCAGATCCAGTTTTACAGGCGGAGACAGCTTGCGAATATGAATAACTGTAACAATGTCAACAGTTAATTTAGCAATTTTTGCTACCTGTAAATTTTTATTCATTTATTTATTTACTTTTGTATTTATGTAACGAAAGTGTCTAATAAGTATAATACAATCCTGATAAATTTGGTTTAATCTATGCCTTATTCTCAACATTCATTTTTTTTTACTTTCTTGACTATTTTTTGGAGATAAACAGCCATTTTTAGATGTATTTTTGTCAAAACGTTAAAAAATAACTTAAAGAAACCTATTATACATCTTTGAATTGGTGCTGTAAGGAGCTTTAGTTGATACCCCACACGACAACCACAAAATTATTATTTTAACTTTCTATTTAAGCCTTCAGAGTCAGAACTTGACATCTCTTATTGTATCGCTACTAATTGTAACTATTCGAAATGTCTGCTGTTTTCGTCATGTATCTGAGATAAACAACTGTGGCAAACAAATATTGAGTTGATTTTGAGGTCATTTTCATTTTTATTGATTGATTTTGAGAAATTAATCCAATTTTCCAATTTCAGAATGTACCATGAAAAATAGTAACAATGTAGAAAATACTCGTTTTTATGGCTTTGACTCGAATAAAATTTTTACTTAAAATAGGTTATTTTCTAATTACAGTGATGAATTACCAGTACAGCTGCAGTTACCCCGACCACTTCGTGAAGCAAAAACTCGTCACCAACTTAGCTCTCTAGCTTTACTAGGACAAGAATTCTGGGGTTATCCAATGGCGAACCCAAAGTACAATTCACAAAATTTGCTATCACCAAACCAGCCAGCCAACGGAGTCGTACCAATGGCTGTTACACCCTCTGACACCGGATCTAGTCTTAGTAGTTTCAATACGAGTAAGAGCTTAAATATATTAATAGGAACCATATTATTGTAACAGTCATGATTGTATTCTTTTATTAGGACATGTTACATATACATTTGTTTTAGGTATTGGAACTAATTCACGAGAACATACACTCAATCCTGAGAAGGATCAGAATGTTGTGCTAAAGATGTCACCGATAGACACATCAGGTTCCCCACCGAGTCAAAACCAGAACCTCAGCACATTTAAAGGCAGAATGGCCCCGTCACCGCCTGTGAAGCCATTAGTAAGAACACCAAGGCCAACCCCACCAAATACTTTAAATCTTATGTCCAGTACTGTAAGTACCTAAATTTAGATTTATTTCGCTTTTTCGGTGTTGTTTTTTATGTAATCAATGCTTCACATCTTTTCAGGCTCATATAACACAACCTCATACATTTCCAACCACCAACCAACCTTCTCCTACCCATTTGAACAATATGAAAACCACACCACCTCCACCACCCCCGAGGTGGACTAAGCCACCTTTTTCAAAGACGTCCCTCTCTCCAAAATCTGAAACCCAAGCTTTCAGCCCTATTAACAAAGCTTCGCAGAATGGAAACATAACAGTGACAACGACAGTTACATTCAGTGTTAATAACACCCAAATTCATAATCACCAAATAAATGAAAGCATACAGAGTGACCGGTTGCAACTAACGCTTGCGTCTAATGCCATCAATAATAACAGTACCTCTGACACTGTCTTCAATATTATGGATGCAACGAAAACTTTCAACGATTCTAATGGAGACACACAGGTAAGAGCCAATAATTGAAACGCAAGATGTGTGGCTGTTTGTTGTATTTATATGGAGGCAGCATGATATAAAAGCATGTCGTTTATAAAAAAATAACGTTTGTTCTGTTATGTCCAATATAATTTGTTATGAGGAACTCATGAAAAGTATTACTAACTAAGCATTATCTCCTGTTCCCGTATAGAATATGATGCACCGATTATCACCAGAGGGGGAGTGTATCAATGCAATGACAGCTAGTTTGCACGGCAGCTTCAAAAGACAAATGACTGAACAAAACAATGAACCGGGATCGCCGAACGAACCACAATCTCAAACGAATACTTCTGAATGCATTGATCCAATAGCAAATAGTCTTACAAAATCAAATAATAGTTTTGGTCCTAATCAATTAGCTTCTCCAAATGGTACCAACTCTATAACCAGTGGTATTTTCTCACCTACTAGCCAAATCAATTCTCCTGTGTCTAACGATACCATATCATCTAAAAGTGGAATATTTTCTCCAGTCAGTCAAACCAATAAAAGCGAAATATTCTCGCCTGTCTCCAGAAGTTCTCCGGTATCTGTAAAGAATGTTTTTTCCCCTACTTCTAATCACTCAATTTTATCTCCTACCATGTCTAAAGAGAGAGAAAAAATATTATCTCCTAGCAGCAATACCACGAGTACTACACCATCTGGTAGATCCAGGAGGAGTAAACATTCCTTACGAAAGGAGTCCAGACATTATCAGGTAGGAATAACTCTATTTTTGAATGCATTACTCTATTTTGTTGTAATAAATCATCATTACTAATCGCATGATATAATATAGTTGCCTATAAGCCTTAAAACGATTTCAATTTTATAAAAATAGAAGTAGTTAAAATAAATAACAATTTAATAACCTTTACGAATTAATATTACAGGAATCAGATATCCTAGAATCTCCAGGCGTGTATTACAGAAGTTCATTGATGGATAAAGTGTCAGATTACGAAGACATTTGGGGACCAGAAAGTAATAACTGTTCAACTTTTAAACCTTTAAAACCGGAAAACGAAAATAATACAAATAATGGACTTATGAAAAGTAAAAGACCAGATCTTCTACCAGATACCCTGCGTCAGTAAAATAAATTTTAGTTTATTTTGTTTAAAAGATAAAAACATTTAAATTATATGCGTAATGACATTTACCATGTGTATACTTTACATTTTAGCCAAATTGAATGCAGCGAAAAGTACGCAGTCGATACTAGAAAAAGAAAATGTTCATCATATTTTAAATTCGACTGAGAGTTTAAATGAAAAGAAAATATTTTCTGATAACTCTCTAAAGAAAAGCTTCAAAAGTTCTCATGAAGTTATTGCAACCACCAATAGCAAAGGAGAAATAATACCAAAGAGGCCAGATAAACTTAATATTTCGACAAACATGAACAAGAAATTGACTGAAGAAATCGAAGCTACATTTAAAAATAGAGATAAAGAAATACGCAATACTGAAAGTATGGAAACGATTAAGTTAGAAGATGATTGTGTAAAAGATTCTATTGGAGAAGATTCTGAAAAAGATAAAACTGGTAGTCCTTTTTACGCTGACCCAGTAGACGCTTTGAAAGAGGTAACAAAGAAAGCAGTCTAGATTAAAACTAGTTGAAAATTAGTCTGTAGATGTACATATGTATTACACGTATTACACAAATGAAATCTTTTTCAGGCTGGATTACCGCCAGTGCAACGACGAAAGCTCCTCAGGGTTGGAATGAGCTTATCACAAAGATATTCAGAACCCCCAAGTCAAAGTCATCCTTATTATCCACTCAGAGACATGCATAGCATCGAAGAACTCTCACGTAAGTAGCTACGTTTAATTATAACATTCAATTTATTTTGTTACTTGAGTACGTACATTCATATTTCTTTGTATTATCTTGTGTTACAGCGTCGTCGCCTAATACCTCAACCTCAGTAGACAATCTAATTTCGCTTCGTAACAAACCAAAAATAAAACCAGTACAGCCTCCTCGAGTCAACAAGCTCACAGGCAAGAAACAGACTTGGACGGTCGACTCCAGTTGGGAGTTTATAAGTCAGTGTTGTAAAATTGAGAGTAGATGTAGCTTGCAATTTTAATAATAATTTCGAATTTTTATTTTTTTAAATTATTTATATATATATAGCACATATTTAACTATACACAACGAATTAATTTATTATCGCACTTGACTAAATGTGTACATATAGTTTATGAAAAAGATTATTTGCTTTGCTTTTTGTGAAAGTCACAGAATTCCATTAAAAGCAAATAAACTTTAAATAACTCAAATAACTGGAGTTAACCTACTTTTTGTTAAAATTCTATCATCGTTTTCATTTACTTTCTTTCATTGATCATTTCTTTAAATAAGTATTACGTTACTAACTTCTTTCTTTACATAGGTACTTGCACTTGTCTGCTATGTAAACCGATTAGTTATTAAAACGAGCACTACTTAATATAGTTTTACCACTTTAATTTGGCCGTTGACATTTGATTTCACCCGTCAATGTAGGAAACTAACTTTTCTACATTGTCTTGGGGTGTAAATTGTGTTGGAGTCAGGTATTTCCGAATTCGTTGGAAATACTCCCTTGTTTGTTATGCGATACTTCCTTGTTTTTTATCCGATACCCGCAGTACAAACCTAGTGCCTGGGATCACAGAATTGGTGTAATTTTACAGTGTGTTTATTACTGTTTACATTTTTATTTTAGACAAAAACGACGAAGTTTCCAATAGTGAGAGCGGCGCGTTCCCGTCACTAGCTGAGCAAGAGAGCCGTTTGTGCGGAGTGGACGATGGAGCGCAGCACTTAACTGTACATCAGGTGGTAGCTCAAAGGATTCCTGAACTAAGACTGAACCCTGAACCGGCGGCTCTGCCGGAGGAAGTGCGATCGCCGCCGCGAGCAAGTTGCTACGATAACGTGCATGATCTTAGGCCTTTGTCTGAACAGGTAAAAACTTATAAACTAATTATTCTGAACACTATTGCTGTTCTGAGCTTGCACTGGTTTTTTCTTTCTTTAATTTGTGAAACAAAATAATTTTGTTATTTTATTTACGCCAATAGCGTAAATCCTCTACAATGGGTCATCTTTAACTTCAACTTCACTCATCTTATCTCTACCAGTTCAGTTATCTATCACCTTATATGTACCAGTGTTATAATGTTACACTAAATTTCATTATACAACTCAAAACAATTTCATAATTATTTTTTTAATATCGTCTCGGTTCGCGCCGCAATTTGTCTATAAATTTGTCTATATATTAGTTGACGCTGGTGGAGAGTTTAGAACAGTACGGTGGATGGAAGTCCACAACTGTAGCTGAAGGCTATAACCTGATTGCAAAGATTAAAGAGTCAAATCTAATTCTGAATTCTATTGAAAACAAGACTAACGAAGTCGTAAATATAAATATTCCGAGTACATCTTCTAATTTACAAAGAAATTCAACAGTACAATTATTTATTGAGTGGTTTTTTAATATATCAATAAATAATTGTACTATTGAATCTTGTTGTAAGTTACTAGTTATACAATTGTTTATACAATTGTTTCTAGAGCATTTCTACTACTGTTCAAAATGTTATATTCAAAATATATAATTATTAAATAATTGTTTCTTTTTTTTGCATACTACATACTTCATGTCATGGGTATAGGTAAAGTTGTGTATGTAACTATATATAATTATATATTGAAACGCTCCATTGAACGTTTTTATCGCCACGATTTTACCGTCCACGATACAATAGATAAGCAAAATGCTTCCCTATTGTGTCGAAGAAAAAGACGCTTTTTCAACGTCCACGGCGTGACGTTATCGTGGACGGAAATTTAAAAGTGTCTTCGTACAACCGCATACATTTTGCTTCCCTATTGTACCGTGGACGGAAAAATCGTGGTGATGAAAAACGTTCAACGGTAAGTTATAAAAGTGGCCAATGTGATACTATAAAAATATTATGGAATATGCTTTCGCTTTCGCTTTGCTGTTTTCGTCCCATAAACTCGCTCTTGTGTTTTAAACCCCTCAGTACACGATGTTTGCATAAATAACTATTTTAAAATTTTTAGGTTTCGCACTTTAAAACGAAAAATATAAACCTCGAAAGGCCACTCATGCGTCTGTCTGTACGTCTGTCACAGTCGATATTATCAGAAAATTGTTAACATATAAACTTCAACATTTTTTGTTTTCTACGCAGGCAAGTGACGACGGCACAGTATTCTGCGAGCCATGGGACAGTTCGCAATGGGATGGTCTTTTACCATCCAACGGTCAACAATCGTATGAAGATGAACCCAGTGAATGGGAGTCACCCTTGCTCAGGCGGGGTCCAGCTGCAGCAACGAGGGCTAAAAGCTTTAGAGATCGTCTGGATCCGCTGCTAGGTAAGATTTTCCATAAGACATAAAACTGTCTGACTCCTTGAAAAGATATATGTGTACTTTGATAATACCGAATAGAAGCAACAATCAATCTACAGAATTTACGCCTTTTGCTTCGTTTACGTAGACAAGCAACTGTAACTATAATGAAAATATATTGGTGTTGATCAAAATGATTTTCGTTTTTAGCAGAAAGTACAATATCATCAATGTAAATTAAAAGGAAAAAGTGCTACCTACATTAGTTTTACGTTCAATTTAGTTTTATGTATTGCATTTCTATATTTTTTACATGTGTCAATTTGTTTATAATTTAGTACCTTGACATCTCGAAAATAACTGCATCTCAAGAAGTTTATTTAAAGTCTCTCATACAAAATTAGCATCTTTGTCATTTCAGTAACGATGTGTTAGTGAACCTATGTCTGAGTATCTATGTATGTCTAAGAGAGGAATTGAAATAAATGTAAATACTCGACGTGTCTTAATATGAACAATATACGATATAGTCTACATACTTAATTCTTTATTTTTTTAAATTTTGCTGTTAATTAATAATAACAATAATACTCCAGACAATTACACAGATTGTGTGACCCCAAACTAAGCAATAAGCTTGTACTATGGGTACCACACAACGAACTCTGGAGGAGCTCCCAGTAACACCCAGACTAAGCCAATTTAGAAAAGTTCGTTTCCTAAATTGACCTGACCGGGGATCGAACCCGAGACCCTAAAGCTTAGAATGGATGCATATGCCACTGCGCCAACGGGCCAGTCAGAATTGTTTTAATAAAATATCGTTATTTTTATGGTGAATTACGTAATGTAAAATGTGATAGATATTTATTGTATGTATCCGTAAGTTATTTTAGACTGTCTCCTTCAATCAATGTTTAGAAACGCCCACGACCATAATGTTAGTGCATGTCACTAAATCGTGTACTTGTTTGAATTAAATAGTTATAGTCGCGGTATAAAACACGTTATAAAACATGTCTATTTACATTACTAATGTAAATTATGACAATGATAACGTATGTAATGAAAGTTCACCTTCGTCATTTCTTAATCATTGAGATCTGTTAATTGTTCATTATTGTTACATAATTTTGAGTCAAATGACGAGTTTTACATAAATCATGTTATTGCATATTATGTTAAATAAACAGGAACAATCATGGCACGTTATTCGGTTAGCTAAACAATCGCACGCTGTCTGAAATATTATAGAACACGATCCCGTGAATGTGAGACCTACGTCATAGCATTAAAGATGAAAATTTTTCTACGTACGTACACCACAGCAGGTAAGAACAATTGACTACTACGAAAAAGTCGCGGTGGCTTCGACGATCGCTTTTTTTTTATTTCAACTTAGATATTACAGTAAGACTTAAAGAGTTAACCGGTCGGTAGTACCTACACAAACCTTATAAAGTAAGCTTTCCAAAATTATCACAATATTAAGTGTAATTTCTTGATATTTTCTAAAGTATACCATTGGAAATCACGTCATCAATTGTAATTGTACTTATGTTGTAGTACAAAATTTAATTTTCTATTTGTTATTTGGGCACCTATTTGGAGATATTTATTTACCTGTCAAAGTCGCCGCGACCCAAGATTCATAGTAAGTAGTAGCCAATCGTTCTTACCTACTGTAGTGTACTTGCGCAGAAAAACTTTCAGCCTCTATACTGTGACGTAGATCTGGTGTTCACGGAATCTTAGATTATTATCGACATGATTTTTAATTCTGAAACTATTTGATTTTTTTCTGTTTGTGTGTTATGTATTATTATTTATTACATAATTCAGGTTATACTTTTACAAAGTGTATAATATTAATATACATTATTATTAGTCTATTACTCTTTGAAGATTGCGTTTGACTAGTATCGTTTTGCTGTTTCTTGTCCTCAGTGCTTAGGTATAACTACTAATTATACAATGATAATAACAAAAGTTTGCTGTTTAATTTATTTGGCCTAAATATTCGAAAACGTGTCCAGCACGTTATGTACATAATTTGTATAACAACTGCATTAATCATTACATTCATTACACTTATCTAATTAATTGTTTTGTAAAACAACAATGCAATGTTAACAATGGGGCTGCGGCGCACATCTCTTATCTATTAGTACATTAGTTTCGTAAATAAGTCAATTATGGCGAGAAGGTTAAAGGTCTGCGCGTGCCATAATATTCTTAATTGTTACACGTTTAAAACTCATCACAGTTGCTTTCGGACGCCTGGCAGGGAAGCAGAGTTCAGTGTTGCAATCGTCTTTAAGTGTAAATGAGAAATTATCGTTTCAAATCCTTCATACACGCTGGGAAAAATCGTAAAGTGATCAGTCATGAAGTGGTTCAAAAGATTATTCCAAGAAAAGTGCGTGAAGTCGATTGAAGAGAAGCAGTGCAGAAAGTTTGATGGCCGAATAAAATTAATCCTCTCAGCAATTTTTCGTATCCTGAAAGCGAAACATCAAGCGTTTCGGAAGCGGCGGAAGCGGTGGAAAGGCCAGCCCCGTATAGAGAAGTATATGCTTTTACAACAACAAGAAATTTTCGAGATGATATGCTACAAGAATTTGTTTGTGAAAGCGAATGGATATTTCTCAGTCGGGAAGAAATTGAACAACCAAAGTTCCAAAAATGTTTAACAAAAACTGATAATTTGACCAGTTTATGCAAAAAATTGGCTAATAAGAACATTCATAAAAGGAATACAACGATTGTTGCTAAACCGCCACTTTGTCATTGTGATGAATTGAAATGTGAAGAATGTAATGACGAGTTAATACATAAAACCAGGATGAGACGTATATTTGATGCTATCTTAAAATTGTGGCGCTGTATGTGTAGAAAGTTGGAAAAGTGTAATTTGTTTGGCACTAAAACAATAACTGTCCCTTCTGAAGCCGAACCTTGTAATCTTAACAGATTAGTCTACAATAATAATTATTTTGGTACTTATACTGATTTAATTTTGCATATAATACTTACCTATGTAACCGCGACAAAAAAAAGTAGTGCAGTTAGTCACGTATATTTTGTTAATTTACTACTTAATTGTAAATAAATAATCATCATCAGTCTTTAGGATTCTTATCATAAAACTTGTAAAACAATGACAATAAAATGTAATAGAGAACTAATGATTTAATAATAATTTCTTTAGAACAAAGTTGTTTAAAATATTAAAATGTTTGTTTCTTGAAACTTACTTTTTTTAACATGTAGGTTTATGAAGTAGATGTTAATAACTTGGAATAGTTTTTCTCCTTTTACATTGCTGCTACTGCTATTGTCCAGTTCGATCGCCACGTTTCGAACACAATTCAAAATTAGATTTTAATGTGAAATGATTTCTATATTATAATTAAAATTTTAATAGTTGTTGCAAATAACAATTTTAAAATGACGTTGGCAACGTGCGATATTGTGATAATTTTGTAACGTAATAACGAAAACGTTTTTTTTTAACGTAATTTTTAACAGGAAAAAAAGCCGGCTAACTATAAATAATGCCCATTGCCAATATCATTAAAGCCTCAAATATAAATATTTACACAGCTGCAGGTCGTGTGCGAGCATTACGTGGAGGGCGAACTTCTCGTGGTGCAGGTGCAGCTTTACGAGCTTATGCTTTACATCTCGCCCAGGACAAAAGCACCACCTTCGCTCAAAATGTGGATAATTTCATCGCGTGCACTCTTGATTCAAAGGAAACTTGTCCACAGGTAATTACTCCTAATAACAACAATTAAGCGTACTATTTTGAAATATTACATTATTTCATTTAAAATAAATTAATAATTGATTGATAGGTCATGATGCGAAACATGAGACAATTTATGTCAGGAATGAAGAATTACCTTGTGAAGCACGGTGAAAGAGAATTCGAAAAAGAAGTAGAAAAAGAGAGGCTCAAGGTAATAATTGTAGTTAATTTTCGGTCCTGAAAACAAGTTATTAATAGTTCTTAATCATCATTATTTGCATTTTTGTTTTTCAGCTAAAACCCACAGAATTTCTAAACCTAGACGCGATATTAGAAGGTGTGATGCATCGATTAGTCGTTCGACCCCTTAGGTCGAAATTGTACACATTGTTAGCATCATGGCACGCAACAGACGTTAGAAGACTTCATGCCGCTATTGAAAGGGCACAACATGCGACACCATTACAACTTGGAGTTAAGGTTGGAAAACATCTTTAGATACATTATGATCACAATTAATGCGACAATGAGTTACTTATACTTCTTTTCATTATAGGAGTCTACAAAAGTACCATCGACAGCTGTTCTGGCAGTGATCTCGAAACATTTCTTAAAGATGCAAGAAGCTGACTCACCATTGGATAAACTTGAAAACCTTCTAGCCGCTATATCTGTTATGTTTAATGCAGTAAGTTCTATTTTAATTTACAATATTCCTAGTTTTCAGATAATAATATAAATCAATGTATGTGTAGCATTATTCGTATACTCGTAAAGGATTTCCCAATACCCAAAATGATATTCTTCCAATAGATTCGAGGCGAGCGCACACTTGGAGCAGACGATCTACTTCCAGTTCTCGCTTGGACAGTGGCACGGTGTAAATTGGTGTGCGCAGAATTGGAAGCAGAATTAATGGCTGGCCTTTTACCACCCGCTTTATTGGCTGGTGAGGGAGGATATTACTTGACAGCACTGTTCTCTGCTGTAGCCGTTTTAAAGAGATTAGCTCCAGAGACAGACCCTGATAGTGGAGCGTCGGTAAGTTCTTCTAATGCATTATTTTACCAAATTGAGAAGAATTGGGACCCGACTTGGGATCAAAATTATACATTGCATACTAAATTTTAGTTCCTAGTTATAACAATTAAGTGCTACGAAACATAATATTTCAAATAAATAATATAACATCGACAAAATGCCTCTGGCACCCAATCTACGGCCAATGAAAAATAAATTATTTCGAAGGACTTATTTCAATCAGTAATAAAGGTTCAACGTAAATCACTAATTCTATGAGAGAATGCATAAAAATTCTCATTACATTATACCTCTAGTTGAATAGATCTTAACATGTAGTTAATTGCGATATAATAAGTTTCCAATTGCTTATTTTTATGATGTTATTATTTTAAAATATGAGACATTTTCTTTCGAACAAATGATAATTTATTTCCATGAACAAGAATTCTCCAGTTAACACACGTTTTTAAGAAAATATACTGTCCCACATAATACATTTCAACAGTGAATTAGCTAGGATTTAGCTGGAATGACGGATATAGAACCATTCATACCGCAGCGCAATGCACCAGACATCGATGTGCCAGCCCGTTTTGCAAGTAATATATTAAGAATTTACCCAAATGTTTTCAACAGTGGCGTCGTGGCTCTCTCGAGAACAGTACTAATAGTGGTAGTGCGGTAGTGCGAGTAGCGCTACCGGACGAGTGCCGTGGATCTATCCGTCGCGTGGCGCTGCCGTGCCGGCCCGGCGCGCGAGCTCGAGATCTTTGTCGTGCGCTTGCACACGCCGCAGCCATCACTAATCCACAGGACTACGCACTATTCGCACTCACCGACGGACATGGTAAAGATAATTATAAGAATTTAAACGATTTTACGTCAGATATCCTCAAAGTTACTTTGATGAAAATGACAATGGTTGTAATTAAACATCTCTATTTTTATTTTATTTTTTATTTAATAAAACAATAACAAACAGAAAAGTTATACAATTAGAGGCATAATTTTAAAAGTAATAACGTTCATAACTCAATACTTCTATTTTACAGACTTATTTAACTCGATTTTTTAAATTATGCATCTCTCTGATCTAACCGATTCACTTAATTCAGTGCATTTATGTATATTGTTTATTTAAATATCTGTTACAGAAACAATGTTGAATGAGAACGACTGCCCTCAAGATATAATGTCAGAGAAAAATGGACAAAACTTTATATTAGCTTATAAAAGGATAGATGCCAAAATCGCTTGGCCACAACAAGCCTTGCTATCGTATCCGTAATTCTATGGACATAAAATAACACACGATTATGGAAACATAAAATCTCAAAAAGGCAAGCGTTGTAATCAGAAAAGTACATTTTTGAAGGATTAACACACCAATATTTGAACTCATTTTATATTAAGAGTTTTAAAAAATGCTCAGTATCTATAAGTCAATACAATATGTAATACTGAAAGAAAAATAACTATATTTTTATCGTAATACAATAAAGGAAGTGATATTTTCTACGATATTACACTACGTCATGAAGCTAATAACTTTATTAATAATAATAAAGTTAATAATAATTAACTTTATTAAAAATAAGCTTTAGGCAGTATTTTTAAAGCATTGCTACTCAACTTCATACTAATTGTCTTTTTAATAATGTAGCTTTTTTACACGATTAAATTAGAAGTAACATTTTTATATACCTACCTAATCCGACTGAATGATCCGGGTGTTATTTACCCCTTTTGTAAAGTATCGTAAGGTTTTTATTTCGAAGTTTCGTGTGATGTAGATGCACTCAAAGAAAAATTGTTTTAAATTTAAACGTGAACAAATGTTTTTCTTCGTTTGTATTTGTTTGTGTGTGTTCCTAAAGTCTTAATTAAACCATCTAATAAAATCACCAAATTATATTTAGTTCGATACAAAACTTAGTACCTAGTTTTTGTATCTTTTGTAATTAAAAAAATTAAGTTTTGATTTTGTACTAATCGCTGTGTTAATTATACAATACTTACTAACTTGTTTATGAACTGTGATGTAATTCGTATTAGTGTATAAGAATTTATGTATATGACTTTTGTATATTCGTAGAGGCGTTTCTTAATATAATTTATTTATATTTAATTATAAGAAAATTTTGTTTGAAACAACTTTACAGTAATGAACTGACGAATAAATTATAACAATAAACAACATGACTATCCACGAAACCAGTTTTAAATTGAAATATATAAATACTATTACAACTTTTTTAAATGTAAGTAATGAAGTATATATTCACCACTGTACCGTAGTGTGATTTTTGGTGTACTTACATATCGTGAGGTTACTTCGCATTAATTAAATAAAGAATTGGTACATAAGAAGTCATTGAATGAAATTAAATTTGCGAACAGAAAGAGAAGAATCAATACCTGTAAGAAGTTTTAGTCTCCACGTCGTTTTCTAGTAGAGTAGTAATACTCTATTGTTATACTACTTGATATTTATATCACGTCGACTGATTTCAATTACACTACAAGTAACTATTTTAAAGGGTATTCACCTTGTAACTTACTGACAATATTTTGTAGTCAGTGTGCATACCAATATCTCTACTAAATCACCATTATTTAAGCTAAATAACCAATTTTTTTGTGGTCGTCGAGATGGACCGTAATCTGTATGTCTGGTGTAAACGCCATTTTGTATTTATTGCAGTCTCGTATTTAACGTTAGTTACACGACACGTATATTGTGTTTTGATAACAATTTCAGTCAACTTTAAAAGAATAAAGGAATTTTTACCAAACATATATAACGTCTATTTTTTCTCTCAACCTGGGTAACACGGCAGTAGCTAGTGGGTATATGAAGCCTAAATCTATGAAAGCCGCTACTAGTCTGAATTTCTATTCCAGTTTGGAACAATGCTAGTAAGTTACTAAAAAGTTTGCAGTTTCATTTAATATAACATAAGACAATTTAAGAAATTATATTTTTGAGTAGGCTGGTACTAAAAAATTTTAAACAAGATTTGTGGAAAGAAATATATATATAATGATTTTAAGAAAACTGAAATTAAACTTTGAAATTATTATGTATACGAGAAAAAATATAGATCAGTTTAAAAAGAATGGATATGAATGGTATGGAAACCCGAGGTCGTGATAAATTGGTTATTCCAAAATTTAAATTACATAAGTCAAATGTTTCATTTTTAGGTAACTGCATTCGTTTTTATAATAAAGTTCCTCAAGAAAGTACTCAATTAACAGAGAATAAATTTAGATTTGTTATAAAACGTACATTGACTAGACAATCATACTATAAAATAAACGATTTCATTGAAGATAAAACAATAATCTGGAAATGATGTTCTCTGCACATGCGTTTACTGGCTTAATGAAAATATTGTATTTTAATAAACCTTTTGTAAAATGAAGTTGAAAAAATGATACCTGACTGAGTTTCCTGTCGATTCTTCTCAGTGTCCAGGTTTTCTATTCGAACCGAACTTAAGTAGATTTGACGTTCAAAAATACCTTGTAATTGGGTTTACTTGAATAAATTGATTTGACTTTGACTTTGACTTTGAAAAGTTCGAATGAATATGTTCACAATTCTGAGAATAGTTTACGGAAAAGCTTTGAATGTGTGACGATATTCGTAGTTACGACGATATTCAATACTAATATTGTAAAAGTGAAAACGTCTCTATCTATATATCTGTTACATTTTTATACCTTTAGGTGTAGAGGTTTACCGCTGAACCGATTTTGATGAAATTTGCTATTTTAACCTTAGGGTAGAACAAACTACTTTTTTTTTTAATTCCACATGGATGAAGACGCGAACAACGGTTTGTAGGTATTAATTCCCGTAGAATCTGCTTGTTATATCTACATACACTTCAATATGACACGCCTGTAGAACCTACTTGACGCATAATTATACTTTTTGTATGGACGAACATTTTTGACGCAAAATTGTCAATAAAGAGATCCGTTTTGGATATTTTATCAAACTACAGCATTAGTTAGTATCATAATTAGCCGAAAAAATCAATTCTTTTCGCTTCATAAAGGAACTGAAATGTGATAGAGAAATCGGCAATCGCTTTTAAGTATACATACATACAGATCTTCACGCCGTATTCGAAACGGGGTAGTTGGAGAGGACGGAGCGCCAAACGTCGCGGTCCTTCCATACTTTTTTCACTTCCTCAAATAAATGTGAATAATTGAAATTACTTTAATTGTCTAAAATGTTTATAAAGTGATCCCTTTTATGTTCTTTTTACGTAACATTGTTTTGTTTTTTTTATGTAATATTGTTGTGTTTTTTTATACAAATTATGTAGTTAGTTACCATGACTACCTAATAACGCGTAAGATAGATATGAAGACGCTTAACAAAACGTTCACTAATTAAAACATTACGATTACTAAATATATAATTAGGTACTTAAAACTAACATCATGCAGGCGGATTGTCAAATAATGTTACCGGTACCACACTGGGATACGTTAAATATTGAATATCCGGTGAAGAAGTTCCCCACTACTGATGAATCCTGTGAAACTATATCAAGACGGTGGAGAGGACAACCAGAAGTATTAAAAAACCTAGTAAGAATAATTGCCTATATACATATATAGTATACATGGTTCTCTTATTTCATTACGATACATTTCATTTAAAAAGAAAACTACGTGGTTTTTTTCATTTCCGCTTTGTGTTCTATTTTTTTGTTTCCAACTGCTTTCTAACTAAAAATTACAAGAAAATTTAAATTGTTTTGTCTAGTACTATCTGTGCCTCGTGGTTTTGCATACATTTTTAATACATTTCTAGAATAAAAAATAGCCTAGATTACTCTCTGAAAAGTACTCTACCTGCCAATGAAACTCAATGGCGGTTCGGAGAATCGGAGATTAGCATGGAGAAATAAATATATTTTTTTGACCGGGCTAATCTAAGGGCTAAAAAAGCGTGTTTGAGTTTTAGTTACGTGCAAATAATAATATTATCGTGATAAGAAAAGGTCTATTTCAAAATCACAAACATACACTTAAATTTTATTTATACGTATATATTGATGGATATATAGAGTATAGATAGGTATAGATGTACAGATTAATTTTGATTTAATGTTTACTAGCCGTGCCAGATGGAATTTTCCATCGTAACGACGAACAGACATGCAAACTTTTGTCCCTATAACGTTACCTTACACTACTTCATTGAAATTACTTTAACTGTTTAAATTACTTATTTATATTATTAAATAAATACTTATTTTATTTTTCCTTATTTCTAACTTCAAAAATAACAAATTTCTATACAAATTTTCACCTTCTATTTAGCCACCTTAAGAACTCCTGTGCAAAATTTGTTTTAGACTTACTGGTTTAGGCTTGGCGGTGTCTGTCAGTCAGTCAGTGAGAGTTTTATTAAGTTTTTTTGTTCTTGAACTCACTGAACGCAGCTAAACCAAAAAAGTGTGTCCAATGTCTAAATGTGCAAGGAAATGTATACGCAAAATGAATTATTGAAAAGAATAGATTTCTCTATTTTGTCTATTTTATTAACCGACTTCAAGAAAAGGCGGAGGTTCTATGTTCGTCTGTATTTTTTTTTTAATGTATATTCACCAATAACTTCGTCAGTTGTGAACCGATTTGAAAAATGTTTTTTTGTTTGAAAGAGTGGTCTCATTTAAATTTCACCGGTATTGGAGCTTGGACTTCGAAGATACAGCAAATAATCCTAACAGATTATATGATGATTCTTTTGTGTCATTCCGTTCCATATTTAGAAAAGAAATTAGTTGTAGATCCAACCCGGATATTTTTAGGTCAAATTCACTCAAAAGGCGGTAATAAAAAAATTAAAATAAAAAGAATTAAACAGACTTCAAAAAGAAACACTGAAAAGTACAAAATAACTATCTTTTACAACTCGAGTACAAAAATAACTTAATACGACACTTTTCTTTCTTTCTTAGCTCATTTGGCAATGTCACGTATTATATTAATAAGTAAAAGTAATAAGTAAAGTGATAGTAGAGTTTACTAAAGTTATAAAGGACTTCTCGAAAGAGCGAAGTAATTCTGTAGAATTAATAACAGATAAGTTATTTAAAATATTCGTTTAGCTCGCAGAGAGCCCTCCACGGATTACAGCACATGGAAATTCGGAAATGAAAACAGCTACACGTGTTTATTTAGACCTACTCCATTCTTTTCATCACACAGAACTTTAAAACAATATACCTTTGTACTTTAAAACTCACAAAAATGTAAAATATAGAAAATCGAAATAAAATGAAAACTTCACTTCTTCCGTTCCAAATACCACTATAATTACACAGTTATTGAAGTCGGTGCCAAATCAATGTGCAACAACAGACAGTCTATTGGTTCTGTAGGCTTGGCATCGACTTCGGGAACTGTGAAATTGAATTGTATAGGTGTTTGTATCGTATGTATAAAGTCATTTTTTTACTTGAGTTTTCATTACTAAATGATAGTTATTTTGAAATTTTCAATGTTTCTTTTGAAGTCGGTTTTTTTATGCTCTAAAAATGTCTATGTGTATATCTAATAATTAAATCTCTTTATAGAAAGAGCCTTTAAACGAAGTTAAGGAATATGTACGTGACTACAACATTACAAGGGAGTTAACGAGATCGCAAATAAATTTAGACTTTGGCTACAAAGCACCGGAAACGCACAGATTCAACAAACACACATCTTGTATAGAGAATCTGTACATTTATCCGCCAAATAGAAGGGTAACAAACGTTGCATAAAAATAGTAAGCGTGATTCTGTAGAATTAATAACAGTTAAGTAGTTTAAAATATTCGTTTAGCTCGCAGATAGAACTCCACGGATTACAGCACATGGAAATACGGAAATGAAAAGTGCTTACAAAACACCAACTATGTCACCTAAATTAGTGACAGATAAAGATCAATTCAAACATCCTGCAACAGACCAAGTAAGTACTTAAAAGAACATCAGAAACTGGTTAAAAGGCTTTTCAGCATCCAGCAACTGCAACTCCATATATCAGTCTCTGTTGTGTTTTGTTGGGCTTGTACATGTACTACAGGTATAATTAAACAAAATGGAAGGACCCGCAAGTGATACTCAGACTTTAAAGCAACATGTAAAAAAATGAGCACTAAGTTATTATTTCCTAATATTTTATTAACTCTCTGTCTTAAATACCTGTTAAAAATTAACACAAAGCATCTGATAAATCCACATAAAGCAGATATTTTTGAAAGATAAAAAGCAACAGACGTATATTATACTTTTATTTATTACTTTTTCAGTTTCTAGTAGAGCCCAGTTGGCATAAAGAATTAGAGCCTCTAGACACAACCTATGAAGGTTTCGAGAAATATTTAGATCCTTATTTAACAACGAGCAGACTTCACCACAGGCCTTTCACAGCTGATCAATTAAATAAATTATCCGCCTCTAATAATATTGTAACATATTATACTTTCTCAAATGAATCTTGGGTAAGTAACCAAATCATATATAAAAGTAAAACAAACGAATAAAATATTGAATAAATGAAGACGGAATTAGACAATGTTAATTCGAAAGTAATACTTCACCACATCAGGTTTGTAACTTTAAATAATTGAGATTTATCAAATTTGGTACTGTTTATAGAAGGCTATTTAGAAAAAATATTTGATTTAAGAACTCGTAAACCTAGACGAATGTGTGTAAGAAGAATGACAGGATTTCAAGAGGCGAAAGAAGTATATGTAAGTATCGCGGTACGTGGTGCTCCGCTCTCTGACTAGACCGTTAGAAATACATCGTGAAGATATGTATGTATGTATGTATGTATGCATTTGGTTAAAGTTAACATCGATAAAGTTATTTGGAGAGTTTAATTTTTTATTTTGACGTATGTTATGTTACAATTTAATATCACATACAAAAATCAGGGATACAGCGTGAGAATATATGTTTGTGGGTATGTTTGTACAAATATCAGCAGCAACAGTATTAAAATAGTATCTACAGATAGAGACCAAGCTAAATGAACGAGGAGTCTGCTCTGTGAAGGAAGGAAAAACGCTGTAACTTGGCTGGCATTAGTGACAAAAGTATAGCACTTGACCTACACTATTCTACAACGTACTAACTATTCTACAACGTACTTATACATTTGTGACAGAACTTATGTTGTATTGCTTGTATTCCTTTTGTGCCTTTTAAAGTGTGTGAGTTAAACATAAAAAAATATTAATACTTGAAAATTTGTTAGAAATGTTATGTAAATCATGTGAAGAGAAAAACGTTTCCTTTATGTAAATGTATTAACAGATCCATGATATCGAAAATTGTATAAAAAATCACCTTCGTTTATTTAATACACATTGCAACGATTACATTGGTTGAACGTTAATTTTACTCGGTCCTTGCTTGTATTCCTTTTGTGCCTTTTAAAGTGTGTGAGTTAAACATAAAAAAATATTAATACTTGAAAATTTGTTAGAAATGTTATGTAAATCATGTGAAGAGAAAAACGTTTCCTTTATGTAAATGTATTAACAGATCCATGATATCGAAAATTGTATAAAAAATCACCTTCGTTTATTCAATACACATTGCAACGATTACATTGGTTTAACGTTCATTTTACTCGGTCCCAAATTGTACAAGCATACTATCTTTATAATATATTACCTTTGAAATATCTATGTGATATTTATAGTGATTAAGTCTTATTTAGTAATGGTCATTAATTTTTATTTATTTAAGGTCCATACCCCAAAACCAACGACTGGAGACTGGTTTCTATCACCCAATCGTTACAAATCAACGTATGATCGAGAGAAATTTAAAGAAGAATTCAGAGAAATAAGAACACACAACAAGTTGAACTGGGTGCCTGGGTAAAGCTTAATTTAAATCATATCAAGACCATTCAAGTTATTTATAAATCTGTTGTAGGTTAGGTTATACTTAGGTTAGATTACAACCTAGTACGTTATAAAGCGAAAATATGTAAGGTTATTAAAATTAGAAAAGGTTTAAATTTTTTGTTTTGCTATTCCTTTCAAATTGAACAGAGATGTTATTTCACTGACTTTAGCGTAGAGTAATTTCGCTTTACTATTAAGGCAATTTTAGTTATTAGCATATGCAATTACGAGTACAAAAGTGAATATGCTCGTAATAATAATAATAATAGTTTTATTTCGAATTTTTCATTCATAGGTGTTAGTAACAAAAGTCTTACTCGTAACCTAGTGTTAAATACCTAATACATTCGCATTTTTTAACTTTATTGTATAAATAATTAATTATTTAAACAACAAATTTAAATAATTAATTATTTAAACAACTAATACTTTATGTTACTTTAGTCAGAGAAATTAGTAAGAGAAAAGAAAATTAAATTTAAGGAAATTGTATTAACGTAAAATACGTTATCTATTACAGATCTTTTAGGACCGAAACGGGAGACAATTATGTGCTACCACGGTCTCACTCCAAATCTCTAATAGAAAATCATGAAGAAGACGTAAGAAATTATCATCGTCGTAATATTATAAGCTTACCAACTAACATACAGCAAGAATGTGATGGTATTAAGCATTTTTATAGAACGGACTATTCTCATATAGGATATGGCAAACCATTATGTTCAGTATTGAATCAATTTGTAAAAAAGAATAAGAGATTAGAAAGAAGAAATGTTTAAAATGAATACTGTAGACTGTAGTGCTTTTCATTTTGACTACGATATTAATTATAAGTAAGTTTTACCTATATAATACTTTTATTACATAGGTTTTATTATATTTAGGTATTTATTATTATTATTATTTATTTAAATGTATTTGTGTTACTCGTATTACTATAAAATAATAAGTAAGAATGTAATTATCTATCAAACCAAAAAGAATGTAACACTACTATTGTATTACTACGTAATATCAACCAAAGAGAATGTAATATTACTACGTAAATATTAACTGACGTTGTCATAGCCGTCAATATGTAAGTTCGTAAACATTTATAATTTTTCGCAATTTCACATGCAAATCATGTTCAATAATGGACAAAATGTCCTCCAGAATTAAATGGAAATTATATACTTTATATTAATAGTAGGATTTATATCATACGTAATATATCTAATACAACCATATTGGATACTATTAATCACACTGGCGGTTGTGTATACGTTGTACACAAATATCTGTATGATATTTTAAATGCTATTTTAGGTAAGTTTTAATTATATGTTCAAACATAACTTCATGCCGTCCGGTTAGATTACACGTTGATGCTGCTTTTAGAGATAAGTATTTTGGTCTTAGCAAAGCTGTCAATGATTACAGGATACTACATATTTTTTAAATAGTCCTTAAGAGCCAAAACTATGTTCATATAGCTAATGTTTTCGGTAATAATCACACTACAAAAGCAAAGTTTTACTTACTTTTTTAGTCTGGCGATCCCTCCACTACGCCTCGAGGTCGTCTTGTGTTCGGTTTTTTTCACTCTTTGCAAGTCTTAGCTACCAAAATACAAAAACACGTAAGCTGTACTCAATCTAAAGCACTTCTGCAGTTTCTTATAATTATCTCTATCTATCCTTTGACTGTTAATTATGACCATCTTGTAAAGATACGTCTAACACAGTCTCTATTTTTTTTCTCTTGCAGATCAACACGGATGGAAATTTTAATTATAATTTGCCATTTTTAGTAATGATGTATAAACTCACAGTGTTACTTTGTGGGAATCCATCTCAAGTAGTCGATTTGTTTACATTTTTTTGCCATCTTTCCGCTCAAAATCTTCTTGATTTCAAACCTATTGAGATACGTGTCTCACCTCTCTGCTACGCGACAGAAAATTCTAGATATCGGACACGATCAGCTATTTGGCACCGAATGTACCCATATTCTGCATTGTACGAATATTCGGTGCTGGGTATCTGACCGAGTGTGATCTTTGGAATTTCCTGGTAATGTTTCGTTGAGAGGCGAGACACGTCGACAAACGGCTTTGTTGCCCGTTATGTAGCTATTACATAAATAACGGGCTTTGGGCTTCTGCCCAAAAAAATAATACAAATTGATCAACTTTAGTCATAATTTCTTAATTTATCGTAGTCGCTAGTAAATAGGAATAAGTTAGAGACATAATATCAAAATATTAATTACATAATAATCGTCCTAAAAAATAATGTCACGTTAATACTTAGGGGCACAACTGAGAATTCGTTTTGTATGTATTGTAGCTAATTTGAATTTCGAAGTGTAATTTTTTAAATCCACTGCCCTATGCTAGATGTTTAATCCTGCTCAAGTATCCGAGGGGACTTTTTGGCGGGAACGGGAGAAGTGAGGTTGTCATTTTATTTAGATGTTCTACTTTTTACATTTTTGGGAGTTTTAAAGTACAAAAGTGATAGTATATTGTGTTTTAAAGTTCCGTATAAGTGAAGAGAATGGAGTAGATCTAAATAAACATGTGTAGCTGAAGTTCTCGCGCTCTTTCAAGAAGTCCTTTATAACTTCAGTAAAGTTTGCTATCACTTTACTGGAGGAGTTTTACGTTGGGAAAAAACTAACTTACTTGTGATTCTGATTCTACTTATTACGTATTACGTGACATTGGCAAATGCGCTAAATTGTGCGCCATGCCATAAAGAATGAAAAAAAAAAGTATCTGAGGGATCAAAGGCGAAAAAAAAAATTTTGTATGTAATAAGATTTTGTTTAAAAAGTTATAGTATACAGCCTGCAGGTGCTAATGAAAATTAAACTTTATTGGATAGCCGTTCTATGTAAGAATTAAATTAGAAAAGAGAATAAACAGATTGAAGAAACCACAAAAGAGATTAAAAAAATTGACATTTGTATAAATCGCAGTGAAATAAGAAATACAGGATACATATTTAAAAAAAATATTTATTTTATGTATGATTGGAAAGACAAACGAGCAAACTTCTCACTTGATGATTAGTGGGATGACTGCCGCATAGACATTTACATTATCAAGGCTAAGAATGCACTTCAGATTGCAAATGCGTTGGCAACCCTAAGGACTAAGATGTTGTGGATCTTGTGCCAGAAATTTCACATATAAATGCGAATAGCTGTATATCTATTATACTTATACTGAGGATATTTATTCGATATGCTAGAGATTGAGTAGAACCATAGTAGAACCATCGGCAGATACAGCCTGACGGAAGGTTTCTGGAATACTTATATACTTACATAGATAAATAGTGTTAGGGTATATAGATACTAATGTAGTTATTAAATTTAAGGCCTGTCACATTATTATCCGACATAACACGCAAAGTATCTCGTAATTAACGCAGTTTTACCATATTATATTCAAGTCCAACTGAATACTTCTAATAGTTGATTTGCTGGTGTACTATTTACTCGTTACTATTTTCACCGTTTATGTAGTAATAGCTTTGTAGCAACTGTTAAAACACTGTTTAACATCACACGCGAAGTAAGTCAGGTGCGTGCAACAAATCAACTACGGTAACTAAACTATTCACACGTGTTTACACCTATGAAGTGGCTGTACAATATAACAAGCAAATTCCAATTTACAACTACAATAGACTTAAGATTAACTATGAAAAAACAGCAATAAAAATTAACAAATTAGCACGAGATTTATTGAGTGAAGTGATAAATAAAGAATGACGAAAATATACGCATTTTCAATTGCAGTGGTATTTATAATTTGTCAGATGGCAAGAGCTGAAGTTTCACGTAAGGTAAATTCCATTTTGTATTTAAATCTATAGGTAAATACTAACTATACATCAAGTTAGTAAAGTAAAGTTAGTATCTTCAGATCTAATAGAAGTTTTCTTGATAAAATATAGTAGCAATTCGATATGCACGTAAAATGTACATACAAATATCATTAACAATATTATTTATGGTAACTAATATTTTTTGCACATTGCATTTTTTTTGTATTGCAGTACTTCAACAGAAAATCTATTAAAGTCGAAAACGTTCATGAAAATATTCAGTGTTTTGAATACCCAATAAACTCTCGGGTAGTTTCTTTACTTATAAATTGTTGACACTTGTAATTGCTATCACGTACTAAAATGGTATTTCACATACGTAGAATATGAGTGCTGACATAATAATACAAAGCGATTATCCGCATCGTCACCTGTTAAAATTTCAATGTTAAAAGAACAATGTAATCGCGAGAGATGTATTTGTCTGTTAAATGGTATATAACATGTACCTACTTGAAAACTAAAAAATAATATAAAATGACAAGGACAATGTTTTATTTTGCTAGTACATAATCAGCAGTTGTGGGATTGGTAATTTCTAATGAATTTCCGTTATAACTCCAAATAGCTTGTCCTGTACTACGAAGTGAAATAAACAAACTAAATTAAATGTAGATGTGTGGATGCTCTTTTCCAACGAAATGACTGCTGATTAGCATGTCTGATAATAAATGTGTGTCGTATGTACTGAGTCAGCTTATCTGATTTGTCTCACTGTCGCTTCTGGAGAGATGGCGTCTGTAGTTATTTATAAAGTCTATCAAAATTCCTAAATTATTTTTACACTAAATTGGTACCTAATGAATATCTAACATAAAATATATGAAGCAAATAAAATAGCAATATGTAATGTAATATTTTACATTTACAACATGTTTATTTACTCAGATTTCTATCTACTTTCAAAAACTTAGTATAGACTAACATATTAAATACATAACAGAACACTCAATGGCCTCGTAAGGTCGTCTCTCGTATTTGGAGCAGTAAAAGTTGCCCCGTGGCTTACTCGAATTATTTGCCCTAACTTGGAGAACAGGTTTATGCATCTTGATAATAGCTAACATGTAACGATGACATTAATTTTCGTTTATGTGTAAAATATATAAACTAATTTATTAATTTTTGCATTACATGTTTACATTAAAATATATTTATTATATCAATTAGATACTCGTTTTTTATTTCTTCCACGAATCATATTTTTATATCTATAGAGTGTAAAAGAAATAACAATGTAATGGCCCCGAAGCCTATCGACTGGTTTCTGTTATTCGTAAGCGAAAGCTTCGGAAGACCGTCGGACTGGCTGCTTCTTCCGCCAACGAATCAGTTTGACTATTCAAAGAGATAAAGCTGCTAGTCTGCTGAGCACCCAAGCAATGACAGCGGCAGATAAGTGGCAGCTTTGAGGAAATTTATTATTTAAGATAATAGGTACTTAGTTTTAAGTTTATAAATATTACCGTTATATGTTCAACTAAATATGTAACTATATGGGCAACTATATATGTATTCACTGCTTTATTTCAGTAAAATATGTAAACCATTAATTAAACTAAGCTAGGCACGTTTGAACTATTATGATGCTAACTACAAATATACATACTTTTATACATTTTTATACATTAGAAGAAAAAATAATACGATATAAATAAAAATGCTTTAAAGATTACCTACAAAGATTTTTAACAAATGTAACTTAACATCACGAAGCTTTTAAAACGTAAAGTATGCTAGCAATGCAGAAATAATCCCCAATAATCTAAAGAAAATCACTGACAATATTATAATACAAGACAATGTTATAACAATAAATAAAAAACGAGCGAGCCTCACAGTAGTCGCATATGATGTGTAACATCTGACATCTCGCCTTGGTAATAAGCAACATTAATATTATATCCTGAAAAAAATTGTTGAGGTATTATTTGAAATTATTTTTCGTAACGAAGAATAATTATTTTTAATGAATATTGTGTTTTATTTAATTAACACTAGGAGTAATGAAATTTTTTATTGAAGATAGTTATTTTTGTTCAATTTGAGGGAGAGCGGAAACAATAGACTTATGATAACTAAAATATGAGACATATACTTGTGATTTCAAAGTATTTAAAAACCGTTGAAAAACTGCGTCAATAACAGTACCACTGTTAGTTGTCGTGCAATTTTTTTTGGCTTTATCTTTCCAGTTTTTAATTTTTCCTCACGTTTTTTCTGCCGGTAATCTCGCATATAATCTGCTCTAGATTTATTCATCTCTGCAGTTCACGACATCATTAGAATTAAATTAGAATTATAAATATTTAAGAAATTATTAATATCAAAGAAATTATCCGTGTAATTAACTAATTCGTTTTTTTTAATCGAAATTAAAAATATCTATTGAGTAGTGACAGCATTTAACCTCAAAATTTAAAAATGCTATTTGCTTTTTGTTTATAAAAGTTAAAAATATCAATAGAGCAGCGAGAGAAATTAACCTCGAAATTTAAAAAAGCTAAATAGCTAAGCAAAAGATAAATAAATAAGCTAAAGAGGCTAAATAGTGATATATTTGTTCGAATAATTATCGGAAAATGGGTTGGTACCATCTGACGGCCAACTCTAGTACCGCGCGCTCATTGGTCAAATCAAAAAGCGCGTGCTTCCCCGGCTTCATGTTACACACTTTCGTCCCTTTTCATGAATCACTCCCACAGATTACAGGAAAGCGAGAGGAAAGATGTTACACATCAAAAATTTAAAAAATAAGCGAGCCTTACAGTACCCACATATGATGTGTAACATTTGACATCTCACCGTGGTGATAAGCAACACTAATATTATATCCTGAAAAAAATGATTACCATCTGATGGCCAATTCTACCACTGCGCGCGCTCATTGGTCAAATAAAATAGCGCGCGCTTCCCCGGCTTCCTGTTACACACTTCTGTCCCTTTTCACAAATCACTCCCACAGATTGCAGGAAAACAAGAGGAAATATGTTGCACATCAGAAATTTAAAAAAATAAGCGAGCCTTATAGTAGCCGCATATGATGTGTAACATCTGACATCTCACCTTGGTGATAAGCAACATTAATATTATATCTTTAAAAAATTATTACTATCTGACGGCCAACTCTACCACCGCGCGCGCTCATTGGTCAAATCAAATAACGCGCTTCCCCGGCTTCCTGTTACACACTTCCGTCCGTTTTCATGAAATTACTCCCACAGATTGCAGGAAAGCGAGAGGAAAGATGTTACGCATCAAAAATCGCTGCACTTGAACTTAAAAATTTTTAAAAATAATATCCATTGTTTCACATAATGGCGTTGGAGGCCCGCTAAGTAACGCCTTTAAGTGAAAAAACAGCAATTATATTTTTTACTTTTTATGAGGTTTTTATGACCGGGGGTTTTTTAAATTTTTAGTTTCTCTCATTTCTAGATTTTTATGAATAATAATCCGAATTTGTAAAAATGTTGTTTTATGGCTTTGGAGTGTTACATTTTTATTTTGCAGCTGAGATCCTTTCACCAAAAAGGAAAAGTGCTGATACTCTCCGAATCGGCTGACCTGAACTTCATTACGCATAGCTAAAAATCACCCCAGTTTAGCTAGCTTTCTATTTTAAGCAACCGCGTCCGAATCGGTCCATCCGTTTGAGAAATACGATGCCACAGACCGACAGACGCACAAACACAAAGACAGACATATGCGTCAAACTTATAACACCCCTTATTTTGTGTCGAAGATTAAAAATCACTCAATTCCACTCTACTTATGATCAACGCAGATAAACTCAGCTTTCGGGAGAATATACTCCGGAAAAAGGCAAACTATTTGCAAATGAATGCACGCAATACTTATATTATTACGTCCATTTCAAAAAGTAAAAAACTACAATTTTAAATAGTTAAAGTAAATAAACTGCATGTCGGACACCATTCCTACGTGGTTTAAGGGTGGGTACATATAATAAGACTTACCGATAGAGCACGATGTTTCATAAGTAAGAAAGTAATTATCTAACTGTATCTTTATTTTTTTTTCAGTTGCATCTGTCAATATATTACGAAAGCAACTGTCCAGACAGCAAGTCGTTTATATTACATCAATTACAACCAGCAATGCAGTTGTTACAGCCGTACATAATGTTGCGTCTGATACCTTTCGGAAAATCTAAGGTACATACATACATTTATATCTTCACGCTGTATCCCTAACGGAGTAGTCAGAGAGGACGGTGCGCCAAGCGTTGCGGTCCTTACATACTTCTTTCGCTTCCTCAAATCTCATCATTATTCTCACACATTTTCTTCTAGGTATTCGAGTGCTTTTATATTTCTGTCGGCTAACACTGGCTATTTGATCTTCATAAGTCAGCCTTGGTCTTCCTTGATTTCTTTTACCACTCACTTTCGCTCTGTAGATTTTCTTCGTCAGTCTTTCATCACTCATTGGACTAAAGCATGATACACGTACATACATATTTACATACGCTTAGAATATTTTTTAATTTACTACCAACTCACCAATGATTTAAAAGGGATCCGTTAAAAGACATAGCATTAGAAGTTTCTATGAAAATTATTGAAGAAACCGTTGACGAGTTAGAGAGCGTTGGTAAATTGATCAGTCCAATAATATGTAAGTTAAAATTAAATGAAATCATTTATACATACCTACATAGCCTCTCCCTGTATCCCTAACGGGGTGGTCAGAAATTGATTTATTGTGAGAAAAAATAACTATATTTTTTCTTAATCAATGAAGACGTCATTTTTCAACAACATGTTAACTATAAAGACTTGTAGTTTGCTTAGAAAAACGAATCTCGATCTTATAGAATATTCTCAATCCTGCAGTATGTAGGTGGGTTCGGCGTATGTAAATACCTATTAAAAGTCTAATGACTTTCAATTCTATCCAAAACATAACAAAGTTCATTATGCATATACTACTCTGTCAAGAAAGTACCGGGAAAAGATCAATAATACACGAAATGTTAGTTATTCATCCAAATTTATTTTATCAGCTTCAAAGTATGCTCCTTCAGAAACGATACACTTACGCCAACGAATAATCCAATCATCAAAATATTTTTTAAACGCTTTTTCCGGAATTGAGTTCAGTGCTCGTCGCGAATTCTCCTTTATGTCTTCTACCGAATGAAAACGGGTGCCACGAAGTGGTAATTTGAGTTTAGGAAAAAGAAAGAAGTCGCCTGGAGCCATATCTGGTGAATAAGGTGGTTGCTCGATGGTATTCGTTGAGTTTTTGGTCAAAAATTCGTTCACAATGATGGCCTTGTGCGAAGGCGCATTGTCGTGGAGCAAAATCAAGAATTTTCTTTCCACAAATCTGGCCTTTTTCGCCGAATTTGCTCTCTTAAACGCCGCATAACGCCCAAATAATATTCTTTATTTACCGTTTGACCTTCCGGCAAGAATTCCGAGTGCACAACACCGCGATAGTTAAAGAAAACAGTCAACATGACTTTGACTTTTAATCGACTTTGGCGTGGTTTTTTCGGTTTCGGTTCAGTTGGAAGGCGCCACTCCGAAGCTTGTTGACTAATTTGCATGTCAAACTCGTATACTCACGTCTCGTCACCAGTAACAATGCGTTTCATGAATGTTGAGTCTGAATTGACTCGTTCTAGCATGTCCTCAGCGACTCTTATGCGATTGTGTTTTTGAGGAAAATTCAGGTCTTTTGGGACTAGCCGAGCGGCAACATGTTTCATACCCAAATGATTATTTAAAATGGTACGGATCGACTCGTGTAACACAGAAAGCTCGGCGGCTAACTCTCTCAAACTTGAATGAGGATTTTCAGTCACTATTTCCTTCACTTTTGCGATGTTAACTTCAGTTGCAGACGTTGATGGCCTACCAGAGCGAGGCAAATATTCCATCACATCTCGACCGCTTTTGAACGCTTTGTACCACTCATAAGCACGTGTTTTTGATAAAGTTGATTTACCGTAAGCCTTCTGTAACATTTTCAGTGACTCCGAACACGAAATTCCATTGGCGATGCAAAGTACTCTTGTATATATAATTTTATGAATAAACAAAACTGTTGTCAATAATTTTCAGAGTTTAAGAGACGGTTATGGTGGTTTCGAATGTCAGCATGGTCCTAAAGAATGCCTTGGTAATATGGTCCAAGACTGTACTTTAAATCTCATGAACAGTATGACAGATACAGCGAGATTAACATATGTTGCTTGTGAAATGGCTACAGAAGCAGCATCTAAAGGTGATTTTCAGGTATTTATAGGTATTATTTATTAAGGTATAATTTTTAGCGTCTATAATTAAGCGCCTTGAGCCATTCGATTGTGGTTCGATTCAGGTATTATCGATCAGATACGTTTATTTCAATCTTATCAGTTACGAGTTGTAAATATAATAATTTCCAAACTTTATCTTGCTGAACGTTATTATTAGATGATCTATTCGCACAATAGTTAGTGCTTCTGCACTCTAAGCCAAGAGTACTAGATTCGATTCCGCATTCAGGTCATTTAGAAAACAGGTATCCTAAATTCAAATTAATTGAATTTTACATGTTATGTGTTAGTAATATTTTACACTAGTAACTAATGAATTTATGGTAATATTATATAGATGTTATACAGTTTGTCGATCTCAGGAATCTCAAGTTTTCATCACATATCACACAACGGACATAATTTTGTAACGGTTTCGAGTAACTATGTATATTGTATTAAATTTATCTTGGTATTACATCTAAGCTTTCTAATAAGCTTAAAACTTCGCCAACTTTAACAAATTGCAAGCGAAGATAGCAGCTGATATAGTCTATAATCTGTATTTATTTTTTTTTTTTGCTCTACCAAAATAAGGTATAAACAGGGTAAAATTATTGTGGTCAGACTGATACAAGAAATAAAAGAAATATATGTTACTCAATTGCAGTTATAACATTTCAATAAACCCAATGTTTAATATTGTTCTATTTAACACTGTATCAACAAAAGAAAGATAATTTCTATTGCGATCTAACTATTCGAACTGGATTGTGTAAGCTAACATCAAATAACAAAGGTGCATATTTATTTAATCTATTTAGATATTTAAATATGAAATAATAATTTTAAAATTTTCCACACGTGACACTTTAGATAGCAAAGTCATTAATTATAAAAAATATTAAGAAATTATCTGACATATAACTTAACTAACGTAATCATCACTGATTTTTTGTTTTTAATCGCTTCAGCTAATGGAAGCAACAACCAGAGTTCAGACAGTTTAGCAAATTTCGTTTTACCTAATTGATCTGGCTACAATTGATGCGGCACCCTTGGGCTGTAAGGCAGGTGCAGCAACTACAATCACGACAACGTATACCAGTAGATAGTGCAAATAAGCAATATGAAAGGTGGCTCTTGTGGCCTAGTGGTGGTTCAGTATTCGATATAATTACTGAGATTAAGTAACGTTGCGTGCGGTCACCTACTAGATGGGTGATCAAATGGGTTTGATCGGTTTGAAACGGATCAAATCCGTTTAGAAAGCTCAAAATGGACAGCAAAAATTTGCTAGATTGCGTTAGCTTATCGACGTATCTGATGTATCTGATTTTACTTACACAAACCTACACTCATACAAAGGAAACACGTATAGAAATTGCACATGGCACAGACGCAATTATAGAAAATACTTTTTTATTCATTACTTTTTGACAGATTGAAAAAAAGCAATATTTAATAATAATATGTCGTTATTTATTAGCGTACTTTCGCACGAGAGCGTTTTGAACGCTTCAGCGTGAAATATTTTTAATGTTTTGGATCAAATTAAATACTTTTCCCATGTGTGGTCGAACTTATCATGGACATCAAAAACTAGTAACAGAAGTTGAGGAGTCTAACAAAATATTGAAATAAAGTGATTTTTTCCGACGCTGCTTTCCGCTGGAAACGGTTAAGCAAATAATCCTGCCGACGCTTTTTACACAAGGCTCTTTTTAGTTCTTGTGCAAACGCACTTTTAAGCTATGCTCAAACTGAGGCGAATCCCGCGAAGCACGCGGGATGCGATTCTCGCATGCCGATTGCTTCAACTAACTTATACAGAGATGTTAACACTGGCGCGAATAGTCGCATGATATGCAGCAAAAACGAGACGTCAGCGTTTAATCTTGCAAAGTCATTCGATATGAAATTATTTTTAGAAAAAGTAAATTATGACTTAACCGGGTGAAGCTTACAGTGAAGGGTTCCATAGACGGGATACACAATATTCATTTAATCGGCAGCAAAAATTAATTTGTATTTCTCAGTGACACTACGTAAAATAAAATAATTTCTTCGTTGAGCGTGTAACTGAAAATAACCCAATTCTCAAAAACTACATAACTTATTCAAACTGAATTTCGTTGAAAGTCCTTTTAAAGGTCTACTATCTATAACTCAATTTTTTTCAGAATTTCTACTGCATATTTGGAAAGTTATAAGAATGGGTGAGGGGGGGGACATTATGAATTTAGATGCGCATATCACGGCAACAATTGACTTTTGACTTATATAAAAAAGGCTTACTCCAGGCGCTTATGTGTACTAGTTTTTTATCTCTCTGTTATATGTACGATGTAATAGTCTCTGAAAAAAAAGGCTGTGACATATGGACAACCAGACAGATGGATTGGACGAAATTATAAGGGTTCCGTTTTTTGCCATTTGGCTACCCTAAAACTAACGATTTTTTCTGTGACTAATAGTAGTCACAGAAAAAATCGTTAGTTTTAGGGTAGTTATTATAGAATATTATAGAATATTAATATTATAGAATATTATAGAATATTATAGAATAGTTATTATAGAATAACTACATATTATACAGAATATCTATCTATATATATAAAAGGCGATGTATGTATATATGTTCTGATGTATGTTCCTTATGGACTCCGAAACGGCTGGACCGATTTCGATGAAATTTTCAGAGAATCTTCAGATTGGCCTAGCGGGTGTTTTTGTAAAGTTTGGTAGCTATCGGATCAGTAGAGTTTTTTTTTTTTTGCAGTATCAAAATAATTACAAAAACTGTTTAATTTATTTTAACTTCAATCTATCTTCTATCTATCTATATATAAAGGGCGATGTATGTATGTACGTATGTATGTATGTTCCTTATGGACTCCGAAACGGTTGGACCGATTTCGATGACATTTTCAGGGAATCTTTAGATTGGCCTAGCGGGTCTATCTTCTATCTATCTATATATAAAAGGCGATGTAAGTTTTTATGTATGTATATATGTTCCTTATGCACTCCGAAACAGCTGGACCGATTTCGATGAAATTTTCAGGGAATTTTCAGATTAGCCTAGCGGGTGTTCCTGTAAAGTTTGGTAGCGATCGGATGAGTAGATTTTTTTTTTTTTTGCAGTATCAAAATAGTTATAAAAACTGTTTAATTTATTTTAACTTCAACTAACGCCCAGTGTGAAACGGGCCGGGTTTGCTAGTAAGAAAGAAATGGTAAAGTCTGATGACGATTCAACATCAAATTGCTATAGAAAAAGTTGTTTTCTGGGAAGATATTCTTTATAGTGGGAAATGCAACTAATAAATTAAAAAATAATAAGCAGTGTTTAGGGATTGCCGATAGAAGTGAAAACTTAAAATTATGACATAATGTAAAAAAAACACAAATATAAGGTATACATGTGGTATACATGTATGATACATATATCTATAGATGGCTTACAGTCGAGTATATACAATGTATTTGTGTATATTATGTGTATTAACTACGCGCGCAACAGCATGTCGGTGACGCGCGCACAGCATGTTGATGACGCTAAACCATAAGATTTTACCCATCTAAAATACGTCGAACGTGTCTATAGAAGTTTTAAAAAAAATTTGGCATGTCGTATTTTGAATCTTGATAGTATTTTTCTACTATTGCTAACAACAGCAAAACCTCTTCTTCACAATCAGCAGTCACATTGCTTTACTGAAGGTCTGAAAAAAATATCTCGCGGAAAGTCGCGTGTCTGCGAGGTTAAGCAAGAAAGGGATTTGCGTGACCTGTCTTCCCGTGTCCCGCACGAGACTCGCCTGTTTGAGTACAGCTTATCTCACGTATTATTTTTTAACTGTTACTTTTTCTTGTGTTTTTTTATAATTTCAATGTGCCATTTATAAAATTAGGTAATTACTGCAAAAGATTTACTCAGAAATTAAATATGAAACTCAGCAACGCGTCCCCCATTAAATTCTAAACTGCAAAAAATATCTGAAACCTTCGTGAGATTTCTTTTAGCCTTTTAAATACTTTCAATCAAAAATTATAGCGAACATTGTGGAAGAAATAGTTTAGGAATAAAAATAATTTTTTTTCGTCAGCAAAACGATGTCGCAGTGAAAAGTATCATTCTTGTAATAAAAGAAGAAATTTGTATTGAAGAAATTGATTTGTATTGAATTATTTTGAATTATTGAAGTATTATGATAATATTCTTTATTGTTCTAATAATGTTCTTTACTGTTCTTTTAAAAAAAATAGTGTCTCTGAGCAAGTGTCCGTAATAAAATAAAATACTCAGTTTTTGTATACAGTAAGGCACTACGATGTTAATTTATTTATTATGTCAAATTTAAGTATAATTTTGAAACAGCAGAAGCGTGCGGTTTTTCTTCTTTAAAAATTTCTGACAAATATTTACTAAAAACTTAAAAATCGGCCTTTTGCACCGTTTAGTTAGAATAATGAGCTATTTTATTTCGATGTTTTGCTAGTACATTTCTTGCCTTCTTATTTGAGATTAGAGTCGAGTATAATTTGTATTTTGTGAGCAACTGCGGAAGCGTGCTGATCTGCGCCCTTAATAGTCTTCTTGGTTCAGAGAATGTTTGTTGTCTATTACTATATCACAGTAGCACAATAATTCAGATGCCTTATAAAATACTGAAAACTCAACCACTCCAGCTCTCTCTACCAATCCATACGGGGTCTATATTCTATTTGTATATGTTATACTTTATAACAAAGATTTTGGAATTTTCAGTGTGTCGAAAATGCAAACTTACCTGTGACATATATTGAACATTGCATCAGATCAAGACAAGGAACTGAATTACAATTATACTCCGAGTACCTTACTAGGCTTGTAAAGCCTAAATTCGTACCTACAATCACCATTGACGGGGTAAGACTTTTCTCATAATTTATGTATGTAGGAGCATACATTTACTATCGCAAATAGTATTTCCAACAGAATTTATATAAAATCTGTGTCTTTTGTAATTTATGTAACAAAAATACATGAAACATTCTTGGTATGAATAAAAAGAAAAGATACAGTATATTGTGTACTTGGTTGATGGATCAGGTACAGGTACAACACAGAGATATACTGTATCCTACGTGCCTGTACGTTGTGTAGGTATCATGCGCCAGTGCAGCTACAGGCTATAGTCAAACTACATGAGACTGCGAATGATCAAGGAGTTATCAGTATATGTCCTTTAGACTTAGAGCATTAATCCGACTTGAGTCGACGGGCTTAAACCTCTGCCAAAGGTACAAAATAGGCGGTCATGATCGTTATTAAAACTAGTTGTGCCTTATCGAACGAAAGTAATATTAAGAATGAGCGAGTATCCGACTAGACCGAGTGTATTGATTTCCTGGAAAGAGAAGTCGAAATGCATTTTAAAATAAAGTGCCAGGTTGAAAGGACTAATCTTATATAATAAATCGAGTAATTAAACTACCCGTATTATATAGAATCTAAACTATATCTAACAGTATGAAAAACTTTTGTGCATCGTACACTAAAATCTGTAATTATAATTGTTAATTTTAATGCAAAAATATTAGTGTTAATATTTTTCAAAATGTATTACCTCACCTCCCGCTAAAAATGGCTTACTTTTTTGTACAAATACTTGCTTATAAAGGGTCTCCAGTTAGATTAATGCCTAAGCGTTTAGACGCCATGTACATAGTGCAAAGTGTGCACGTCGCGTTGTTTGCATCTTATCTTTCCTTTTAATTCATATCAACGTAACATTTAGAAAAAAATTAAACGAACAAAAAGACCCTTCTTATTTTTCTATTTATGTCACAAACTTGTTTGCTATATTTAAAACAAAATATATGTGATAAATTGCAGGTATTCAATCAGCAAATTCAAGATTACGCACAAAGTGACTTGGTCGGTGCATTGTGCTCATTATTATTAGAGACACCGGTGTGCGCACAACATTATAATAACATTGCCTTAAACCATATATTGTCCTTACCGTCTCAATATGTTCGATGAAATAAACTGTATACTTACTGAAACATTTTTATATAGATAAATATAACATTTATTCATTATTATAAAGTTATTATGTAAATATATTGAAACACTCGAACCAAAATATTTATTAGGATGAAATAAATGAAACAGAAATAATTATTTACAATATGAAACATTTCATACTATGAAGAATTATTTATTAATTACATAATCGCAGCACATTCGTAATACGTATTAGTTGTAGATACACTTAAATAAGGTAAGTACTATTATTTTTAGTAATAGGTATTGTAGTTTCATTTTAGAAACTCTGATCCTAACGGCGGCGGTGCGCCCCTGACCAGAACCACAACCAGAACATACATAACAGTAGGATTTCTTCATACATAGCTAGCGTATGCGGTTTGTATGTGTAGGCGCCAATACACACGCGCCATGGCACGCACACACTTATTACCTAGCTTGCAGTCAGCATGCGACAGCCTGTTATCGTGCGATATCTCCTGTCAAAACGAGAATTTCTGTGATGTAAAAAAAGTGTAAAGAAGCGAAAAGTACATTTTACGGTCATGGCGCAATAGACACGCAATCATCATACATGATATCAATTGTTTATTAGTCACCGGTCGCTTATTAGTCAATGATCGCGTGGCTGTCGCCGTCTGCAAATTTTTAGGTAATAACTCCGCGGCAATATTTTAGTCAACTATGGGTAAACATTTTAGCGCCAGCTAGAGTCGGACGCGATGCAAACACGCGATCGCTTCGCGTTTGTCTTAAGTTTGTTCGTCACATCGTCATAAATACAAAAATTTATAATTCGCGTAAACGAATGCAATGTAATGTCATTGGATACCTAAATAATTTTAGTTATTTGAATCCACAGTTATCATTTTTGAACATAAGTACAAGAAATTAAATTTAATAAAAATGAAAAACTTATCCGTGTGCATTGTTTTTGTATTAAGCTCTCCGTATAATCATACCGTGTACGGTTTTGGATCATTTGCCTTACTGAATCCGGATTTACCCATGGTTTATTCTCGGTCTTCGCATCATTAGCCTTTTACCTCATCGATTATTGTTCGTGTTGCCATGCCGGTAAACCTAGTGTGACTAATTATTTCCGTGTTCAGGATCCTGTCACGGAGAGAGATACCTGACATGGTCTACACCATCGCTCATGACCTGCAACTTAAAAAACTACGAGGACCTATTTCCTAACTAAATAATAAAATAAATAAACAGAATATTCAAAAAAGGAACCTTACCATGTTTATTCTTAAGTTTAATATTGGGTCCTTACATATGAAATTGGCGTTTTGTACGGGAGGAATATAGTCAATTTTTTTTTGTAAAATATATTTAATGAATCAAAGTATGCACCGTTGTTATCTATGCACTTTTGCCATCTCATGGGTAGTTCATTGATCCCTTTACTAAAAAAACCATGGGGGCGAGAATCAATAAACTCTTTGAAGGCGGTTTGGACTGCCGCATCGGAGTTGAATTTTTTTCCTTGTAAGAAGTTGTCCAAATTCCGGAAAAAATGGTAATCTGTTGGAACAAGGTCCGGGGAGTACGGTGGATGTCGCAGACATTCCAATTGTAGCTCATCTAACTTAGTGGTTGTTTGTTGTGCAGTGTGTGGTCTTGCGTTGGCGTGAAGCAGCAGTGGCCTAGAGCGATTGACCAATCTCGGTTGTTTAGCAGCTAGTTCTTCCTTCATGGTTTGCAGTTGCTGACAATAGATATCTGTCGTAATCGTTTGGCCAGATTTTAGAAAGCTGTAGTGAACGACACCGGCGCTAATCCACCAAACACTCACAAGTAACTTTTTCTGAGTCAATTTTCGTTTAGGGCAGAATTTGGCTGGGTCTCCAGGGTTCAGCCATTGCGACGAGCGCTTCCGATTATCGTACAGTATCCACTTTTCATCGCAAGTAATTATTCGATTTAAAATCCCTTCATTATTGTGTCGGTTGAGCAAAGTAACACAGCAGTCGACGCGTGTTGGCAAGTTCGATTCACTCAATTCATGAGGTACCCATCGTTCAAGTTTTTTTACTTTCCCGATTTGCTTCAAGTGGATTAATACAGTTTTGTCACTTACCCCGAAGCCTGCAGCTATCTCTGAAGTGTTTTGTGATGAATCCGCTTCCACAATAGCCTTTAATTCTTCATTTTCCACTTTGGTCTCCGGCCGTCCACGGGGTTGGTTCTGAAGGTCGAAATTTCCAGAACGAAAACGTTGAAACCAACAACGTACCGTGCTTTCTTTTGCGACACCAGCGCCGTACACATCATTAATCCTTAGAGCTGTTTCTGCAGCACTGGTGCCACGGTAGAACTCGTACTCGTAAATATACCGATATTTCATGTTTTCCATTGTGCGGTAAGAAGTGACGCCAAAGAAAAAAATAATGAGGAAAAAAACAAATGAATGACTGTTTTCAAAACTCAAATGTACCAGCTAAATGAATTTATAAATGACTGTTTTCAAAATTCAAATGTACCAGCTAAATGAATTTATAAATTTGAATTTGGAATTCTTAACCAAAGAGGAGATATTTCAGATCAAAGTGGTCAGTACGACAAAACGCTAATTTCATATGTAAGGACCCAATATTACGGACGAAAAACAACATAGAAACATTGAGCATTAAATTGATTAATAGTGAAATGATCGTTTCTAGAACTTTATAATAATTGGCTAATTTGGTTAAGTCATAACATACCAAAAAAACATTAATTTGATGCCTTACGACCATACCACAGATTAATAAGTTACTATCATAGTTTTCTGTAAATCAATATATTATAGTTCATAACTGTTAGTTGTCATTACATTTCTCATATTAATTGTAGAAGTATGTAGCCTGCTGTATCATCACTAGGCTACATAATTTTAACTATTACAATAAAATAGATTTTTTCCTAAGTTGTAATGTATAAATAGTATGATAGAAACAAGGCGATAAAAACATATGCAGGTAGGTACCAATATTACGTATTGTATCATATAAAGTAATGAAATAATAAACATTATATATTTCGTGCTTGGCACTCCACTCTATCTTCTCTGACAACCCCTTCTTTCTTTGAATATTAAATCTTTGAAATTTTGAACAATCTTTGAATATTATATTACAAATGAAACTTTAACGGCAATTTAATCGTACTTATATTTATTTATACAAAACGAAACGCAGCCGCAGCCAAAGTAAAATGTTAAGAAGGTGAGTTTTCTACGATCCACCGTTGATAATGCCCGATGTTCGTGTACACGCTAGGGACGCCCTCACTGCCACAGTTTTCTGATCCAAATGATACGATTCCGATCTGATTGGAACATCATAGCTTTATTAGTGTTTGTATGAAAGATGTTACAAACATCCTCTCATAGTAAACATATGAGAAAAAGAGCATCTAACGCGCACATGAACATGGTAAGATCGTGGTATTTACGCGGTGTCGGTGGTCCGTCCACGTTCTTACCCTGTTCCGTATTGCATGACCTTAACAGAAACAACTATGTAGATAGATTTATAAAATGTAGGATAAAAATATATTGGACTTTTATGGAATTTTCCCACTAACAATAAATAAAATTAACAAAATATCAATAAATAGTTAAGTACAATACGATAATATAAAATCATAAACTGTCGCAATATGAGCGAAAAAATGATTAAAATATTAACACATAATGATATCTAACGTTTAATCTGCAAAATAAATTAGCTCTGACAATGAATATTTCTTGTAGTATCTATTAAGTACGTTAGCCCATTATAAAAAACTGTTTTAAATTTGTATAAATTACCTGTACATGTTTTCCATCTCTATTCAATAACAAAGGAGCTCCGCCAAATCCAGAGCAAGCATCTCTACCCTCTTCACCTCCTGCACACAACTCTCCCTCGTGTATTGGCACCGACTCGCCGAAAATACGTTCGCAAGTTTCAAGGGGGACTAATGGAACCTCCAGTTGTTGTTGTCTGCTCACCTATAGAATGCATATTTAATTAATGTATATTTGAATAAGATTGGAGATTCGCTCTAAACCAAGATCACTGAGTTCGGTTCCGGGTTAGATCAATTTAAAAAAGTCCTTCTTATTTAAATATAACATCATTGAACATAATTATTCATTTTGATGTCACCACTAATGTCACTAAATACTACATAATGGAAGCTTAAACTGTATTTTCACAAGAAAGTTGTCTCAACAAATGTAGAAAGGTCGTAATACATATGTATACAACATTGTTTTGTATCGTAAAAATCGCGCGTGAAACGCAATACAGACGCGCTTCTTCGCATTGATTTTAAATTGTACCTACTTGATGAGTCTCTGACTAAAGACTCGCAGTAGCAGCTCATTTGAGCGTATTAAAATACGTAGTTCATTCATGAGTGTGTAAAGAATACATACACGGGCCGAAGCTTCATGATGTTTGCTGCACGATCAGCATGTGAAAAAACGCTTATTACCTAACTTGCAGTCAGCATGCGAAGGCCAAATATCGCGCGATATCTGCTGTCAAACGAGAATTCGTAAAATGTAACTTGAAGTGGTGCTATTCGCTGTGTGCGATGTGCTTGGTGGGGGTACAGTAAAGCGATCGCAACACATGCCGTGGCAGAAATTTACAACAATTTGGCGGGGCTATTACCTAAAAATTTTCAGACACCGACAGCTGCGCGATCACTGCGCGTCCGGTGATTAATTGTAATAAAAAATTAGTATCGTGTCTGACGATTGCGTATCTATTATTCTATATCCGTAAAATGCATTTTTCGCGGTAGATTTAGCGCCACTATACAAATTACATTACACAAATTCTCGTTTTGACAGCAGATATCGCGCGATATTGGCTGTCGCGTGCTGTCTGCAATTAGCGTCGTGGATAGTCAATTTATTTGTTTACTTCAAATACAACTACCGTACCTACTGTAAAATACTAAATTAAGTGTGCTTCATTAATCATTACATTTAAAGTTATCGAGAGTACTTTTCTAGGGTGTTAATGTCACCGATATTTGACGAATGATGTGGTTTCGTATTAAATAACTATTGCCATTATTTCGTAGCTCCTCAACATTTCTTACATGTTGTGGTAAAACTAATTTATTTCCTTTCAGCACAGTTTGAGGTTGGAAACTTATATTGTGTTTTATACTTTAAAAATCGGTACGCTTATTACGTAACTTGCAGTCAGCATGCAATTGCTAATATAGCGCGATATCTGCTCTCAAAACAGAATTTGTGTAATGTAATTTGTATAGTGGCGCTAAATCTACCGCAAAAGGTGCATTTTACGATCTAACAATAATAGATACGCAATCTTCATACATGATACTAATTTTTACAATTAGTCACCGGTCGCGCAGTGATCACGTGGCTATCGCTGTCTGCAAATTTTTAGATAATAACCCCGCCGTTTTTATAACAAAAACCATTTTTCTAAGTACTGTTTTTAACAAATTCCCACAGCGAATTCCTCCAAAAATACTATTTGTCGTCTTTCTATGTATCTTTTATATACTTTATTTCATGGACGTATCCATGCTTCATTTATTACAAAACAACAAAACATTTATATGCCATTATTTGACATAATCCCGCCTAGTGGCACATACTAGGTGGCGCTATTGTCGTGCACGTAGCCAATATCTACTGCGAAAAGTGAATTTTACGATCACGGCGCAATAGACACGCTATCATCATATATGACATCAATTTCTTATTACAATAAGTCGCCGGTCGCGCAATGATCGCGTGGCTGTCGCTGTCTGCAAATTTTTAGGTAATAACCCCGCGGGTTTAGATTATGTTTTTGTGCAATGTTAATTTTACAAACAAGTCTTTAATCATTGAAATATTGTATTTTGCTTTTGCACACCTGTTCATTACTCTAGATAAATCAGAAAAAGTTCCTTTGACAAAAATTATACTTACTTATTTTGTGAAAACTGCTTTATAGAAACAACTTATGACAAAAGTGTAAATGCATGTGACATAAGGGTCAATATTTTTTTTAATAAACTTTGTTACTTCAAAATGATGCCTACATTAATATTTTTGATAATAATTTCTGTTCGAGTAAAAAATTAATTATAAAAAGAACAAAAAAATTGTGGGAAATTCAAATATTTGAAACGCTCGCCATCGGTCAGAGTGAATGTGACGTCAAAGTCTATGACTACTGTCACCGAGAGCGTAATTGTTAGGTGTTTGCTTTTGAGTGTTTGCGATTTAATCAGATAATTTGGATAAAAATAAATAAAAGAACCTTTGATTAAGTAAATAATCAAAGAAAAGAACATAGCTTAGGAAAATATCGAATTCCACATTGTGTTGTAGAATGTTTTCATACTATAAGGATATTGAAAACATTTCTGAATATTTTATGTAATGTTGTCTTGATCACAACGAAATGAGATGCTTTTTCGTTATACTATTTACTGTTGTTTTTTATAGATCAGAGGAGAATCATATGGTGATTCAGTAGTTGGATATGTTCAAGTTAAAACAATGTAAAATTGCAGCAGAATACAATGCTTGTTCAACCTAAACTCTCCACTTGTTTATTTGTTATTAGTTATTACATACTATGACGTCACACCAAGCGCGCAAAAATAGCGGGAGTTTAAAGTGCCCGTGTCGGTTGGCTATTTTTAACTTTTTTTTAAACTACTTTAAGTTACTTTTTCGGCGTTAAACATTTATTTACTATTATATAGCGATGTTAACTATCTAATAAAAATATAAAAAAATATATGCATATTCCCTATTGATCTTATTAAAACATACATATCTTTACATTGTATATTTTATAAATACATTATTGTAAAATTGGTCTAAATAAAATTAACAATATTTTAGATAGATAGATAGATAAATAGTTTATTCGGAGCACAGCACACAATGCAGGAAATGTAAAAGCAATCAAAAAATACATAAAACAATAAAAAAGAAAAAAAGCGAACAAAAAATAAAGAAAAATAACGAACAGAGAAAAAAAAATGTGGCTGACATGTGCTGTGACTACGAAGACTTTTATGTCGGAATTTCCATTTTAAAATGCTTATCGTAATAATTGAGACTTAATAACGGGCAAGACATATAATTTCTATTAATTTTAAAGAGACTAATGACATTTGAAGTACACGTTAGCCAAACTTAATTTTAAGTAGAAAAACACTCGTAACTTTTTATACAATACACCCGGATCTGAATCAAACAGACATGTAAGGTCATTGTAATTATTTATTGACGTACATACATATATAATTAATTTTCATGAACATACCAGGTTGTTTTGACCCGACAATTTTCCCCATCCGACAAGCAATGCGCGTTCATTTATTATTATTTCCGGCTTATCGTTGAGGCAAATCGGCGCTGCAGTCACTGAAATAGCGACAACAATTAACGACTGACAGATCATGACATCAGAAAGTGGGTGCCACAATGATGTCACATTCAAAAACCTAGCACGAACGATAGAAATGTTGGATTTAATTGTTCTGACTTTCAGCAAATTCCACGTTAATTGGGTTCAACAAAAACATACCTAATAAATTATTATGTTTATAATTTTGTAAAGATAACAAATATCTTTATAAAATAATCATTAGCGCGTCTGTTAGTTATCTTGTAACTTCTGACTTTGACGATTGAGGTCTTATTTCTACAATATATTTGTTTCGAGACGATGGTTCATAACTATACTAGGATAAGATAGGCGGCTCTATAGTAGTTGTGTATGTTACACCCGGTATACTCTTAAGGCGTAGGTAATATTAAACGCTATAGCAAACATTGCAAATATATCAAACCTCACCTGAATATTTAATTTCGTCTTTAAGTACTATCAGCGCAATGTCATGTCGGAACACCTTCGCTTCGTATCCAGGATGTACTATTATTCTCTCTACTTTTATGGCCTGAGTTGGAGGAGCACAGAAATATTCATTACAATCTGGACTTCGACTAACGTCCCATTCACCAACTACTATAGTTGATCTGAAATAAAAACGCGTAATGAATTATCAAAACTTTTTACTGTTATGTTTAAAAAATTGATAAATCTGTGCAGGATCCGTCCGAAAATAAATTAATTGTAGTATTATGAGTATGACTGAAATTGACTGAAGTTGTTCCTCTCATCAAGTATTTTAATTTATATTAAGACAGCATTCACACATATTGGAATTCAAGTGGAGAAAAATTGTAGACATTACAAGATGAAAGATTTTCTCTTGTGTACTATGATGCATTATAACTTTTAGGACATGATACATAACTTAGAATAAATTAAAGTAGCGAAAGCATTACAACAACAGTCGTTGTTCATAATGTTATAATTTTTTTAGGAACGCTATTACTAATTTTCTTTTTAATTTAGGAATAAATATAATAATTTAGTATAATTCAAGTCTTTTTATTAAGGTTCTCTATTTCACTTCATACTAATTACATTAATAAAGATAGTCAAAAATTTATTTTCTATTACACACTTCATTCCATTTATTGTTTGATAATAAATAATAAATACACGTGATTGCTATCCAATCATAAAAACCATAATATAATTATTCAATATTTTCAGCAAAATAATTCATCTTCACGTACAGTCGATAAAACTCTTTTATTAAAAGTTATTCAAAATCTTCGATCTCATATCAAGATAGATTATATTTTTTTCGACAAGTGACACAGTTTTACCCTAGGACCAAGAATCAAAACTTGGTCTGAGGTTTTACCACTAGTAAATAATTAATCTATGGTATCACTTACAGTTTGTATCCTTCCGGTTTAGCTAGTGCACAATGTGCCGCTGTTAATACTACCCGCTTTGAGACTATGGATCCACTGCATGCGAATCTGACATTACCAGTATCTTTATCTGTAATTCATATCAAAACCGATATTTTACGAGATTTCAATTTCATTTTTCTATTTGAATGATTTCTACTTCATGTATTATTACATATTATTGTTTATTATCAAACTCACTAGTAAACCCAATCCTAGCCACCCATGGATGAGCGCCTAATCCATCATAATCGATTCCTCGGACCATACTCTGCCCGCATTCCTCCGTACCCTCTTGATAGACTCGTGCGCAGTCACAAGACGGACAACAAACGTAGTCCTCGTTATTAGCATGTCCACATGTCAGTTCGTTCAGACGATGAAAATATCTGCAAATATTCAATTTTTTAGATTAAATGTTGTAAACGCTTCTTGTTGCTACTAGGCACGCTCGATTGAAGCTATCCATCAGATTTAGTCTTGCCTGATGGAAAGCCATGACGAGAGCGAAAAATAAACCTTTGCTGGGCAAAGGTGATTGTTTTTTGCCCTTGATTATTTAAGGTTTTTCGCCTTAAAAACTTCCAAATTGTAAGTACTTATAAAAAAACACAAACAAACAATGTCAGCATAGTTGCCGGTATTGTTGACGAGGTCAAATAAAAACTTTGTAACAGCTTTCATACTCAATTTTTGTTAAGCCTAGTGTATGCGAATGAATGAAACAAATAATATTACAGGTTGTTATTTTCACGATGTACGTAATTCGTCACAAAGTTATGAATACTTATATGAAATTACAAAATATTATTATTAGGTATTATTATTGTACACATACATTTCTCTCTAATGCCCTATTAACACCGTGAAAAATATAACGAATTGTTTTATTTAATTACTATTTGAGGTCAATTTCTACGATGTCATTATTCTAAAGATTTCAATTTGAAAAAGTAGAAAATGGCTTGCAGCGAATGAAAATAATGTCGACAATGTAAGGTTGCAAATCGTCTCTGCACCTTGTTGTTCGATGGTAGAACGGAGACGGTGGAACTTACCCCATAAAATTCCTAAACACATATGAAAATATACTAGACTGAATTTTAAAACATTATTTTCGTGTGTTTATATGTTGACATAGATAAAATACCTTTTTTCATGTGTATATTATATATGTAGGTATATGCATTAATTCCTACCTGTCAGAAGAAAAACATGAGAAATCTAACAGGTCTTCTAACATCGGACAAGAGCTGATAGGCACACACGACGTATTTGGTGGACATGCCCCCTGAAATCGAAATAAAGTTGAAAACAATGCAGTTCTCTCAGAATATTTTTCGATTATATCAGTAACCAACATCAAACATAACTACTTACTTTAAAATCAGAATTTTCTGTATCGTCTTTTCGGTTTTCCATGCCTAAGTTTATCGACACTCCTGAAATAAGTTATTTTTTCGTAATTACATGCTACTTACACAAATATTAAACATTACAATGAAAAAAGACTAGATGACTGCTCTTAAAACTGATATCTATATGTTCTTATATATGAAAATGAATGTTTTTTTGAACGTTTGTCCTTTATGCGTTCCCAAACAATGATATTATAATACAAAAGAGGTATATAGGTTACCTTAATACTAATCCAAGTAAAATATTGTCCCAGTTACAACGTTACAAAGTGAGACAAATATACATTGCACTGCGTCGCTATGCAATGTAAAACATAATTGCATTTCAAACTAACAAATCACATAGCTGTCTAAATCATTGTGATGTCAATTTCAATTTCTTACTACATTTTAAGCAAATCCGTGACTAATTCATAGAACATATAACAATAACTAACTACTAACACTAATTAATTCCACAGAACAGACATTTAAAAAAAATATGATTCATGAAAAATGATGTTTGCTTTTTTTCGAATTTCGTTTTTCTTGAATCATGTACATGAGAACATATTTATTTAAAAAGATCGCCAACATTTTTTAATTATAAATTTGAAAATGATGAATTATATATTATTGCTTTTAATAAATGTAAACGATGATTAAAACTGGGTGGCTGTGTCATCACATGATCGTGTATATTATAAAAAACGTTTGGATTATTAAAATATTTTAGAATTTTGAATGCGCAATAGGCATTGCATGACATTGTTGGTTCTGTAACATTACTTTTCATATTCTTTGACAAAGTCCGGGTTGGCTAATTAGCAAAATTTTGGGGGTGCCACTTTTCGAGTGCATGTAACCTATCTACGTCTTTTGTATTATAACATCATTGTTCCTAAACCATACATTGGATTGTGATGAAACTTTGATAAGTTACTCTGCATGTGCTCGCAAAGGTTTCTAAATTATCTAATTTAGACTACGCGAACGAAGTCGTGAGCAACAGCTAGTTTATTATAAATTTCATTAAAATAACAGAATTTTGGAAACGAGTGAATAAAGTACATGAAATTATTTGGCTGAAAAGGAGTTATTGGGTTTGGAACTTCTGTAGAGGGAATAGTGTGGAGATAAGCTAGAGGGAGATAGCAATACCTAGTTGTGGCGTCACGGATTAGCGATGACATTGCCCAGCGCTAGGAATGACAAAGGAACTTAGCCCCACTCTGTTCCCTCTGCTAAAGTTTAACAACTGCAAACAACTCGATTTTCTATTCAACTGGACGAGTCAAATTTACTTGGTATTAAAGCATTATTATTGGCATATGTTCGATTTGTTATGGACGAAGAAATCCATGAAGAGCTGCTATTCGCGAAAACTTTGGAGATGGACACTAAAGACGAATCAATATTTAACGTCTTGAGTGATTTTTTTAAGAAAAAATCGATTCCATATACAAACATTGTTTCGGTGGCAGCAGATAGAGCTCCTGCCATGTTCGGGCGATATCGTGGGGTTATAAGCCATCTTAAAAGAATTATACCAGGAGTAATTGCAATTCACTGTGTCATCCATCGACAACACATGGTAGCGAAAAATTTGACTGATAGATTGCATCAATCGTTTCAATTTGTGATTAAAGCAGTTAACAAAGCAATGCGTTAAATACCCGTTTAGATTTTACTCACTTTTGAATCAGCTTTAGTTTCTGGAAAGTAAAGATCCAGATTTAAAATGAAACCTGATCAAACTGAAAGCGGTCATCGCGTATTTGACAGATTTGTTCAAAAAACGTAATGATATTAACTTGCAGTTACATGGGGACAGCCTAAATTTAATAAAATTAAAGGGTGTAATTTCGGGTTTTCTTAGAAAATTAAAATTTATGAAGCAAAATATTAGTCGGCACGAATTCTCCCAGTTTCCAAACTTATCACAGGCAGAATGTCTGGATGAGGATATTCAGACATACGTTCAGACATTTAAATGACCTGCATGATGACTTCGAAAATAGATTTGAAGAAATTTTGATGATGGAAATACCACCATGGATCATAAACTCATTTGATAAAACGGAAGTGGCGAATGTGGAGCTAGCAAGAGGAGCAACTCGAACTTAGCTGAAGGTGAAATTTAAAAAAGGCTACCAAACATTTTGGTTGCAGGCAGAAATACCCGAAAAATATCCTGGGCTGTGAGAAATTGCGAAAAAACTTTTGATAGCGTTTCCCTCGTCATGTCTTGTCAAAAAAGGTTTTAGTGTCGTTACGAAACTATTTACAAAAAAGAAGCTGATTAATCACAGAACGGGGAGATTTGCGGTTATTTCTTACAAAATTGAACCCAAATATTGATAATTTACTGTCAATCCATGAAGTACATCATTAAAATAATGACTATTTTTTTTTATTGTTGATTTGCATTGTTGAAGTTACAGTACGTTATTAATGTTTAGTTTTAATTCTATTAAGTCTGTAATCATATTATTTTAATAAATAGAACACAAGTAAATATACTATTTTCCTTTTTATTTTTACCACTCCGAATTTAGGGTTGAAACTCAACCGCGACGCAAATTTCGATCTTTGGATCTAATCTTCACATTTTTTGACGAATTTTGGGAATATGGTAGAAATGTAGCAGCAGGGGGTCCAAAATTTTGAAAATGATCTACGAGAAAGAAAAGTTTGGGAACCTCTGAATCTAGCCTAATTATCTTCTATCAAATAGTTTTTACTGAAGAGATTTTATGTAATGACTGTTCTAATATTACTTGTATTCGTTTCTACATACTTCACGCCGTTCTTCATTTGAGGTACATGGGTAGAACATTAAGATACAATAAAATTAAATCTTGACGCCTTCTCTAGCAATAAGGTTTTGGGCGTACAGATAGCAAGGAGATAAGTATCTATACAAATAAATATAATTAGCGTCTGTCTGTGATTTCAAAATAAAGTGTGTTTGTATTCTTATTAAGTTAAAACTCAAAGACGCGTTTCTTAAATTTTTGTCTGTTTGTCTGCGTGTTTGTTCGTCGACTGACTGAAACGACTGAACCGATTATGATGGAAATTTTATTGGCAGATGAAGGATTTTTCAGTTCACAAAGAGTAATCTAGATTACTTTTTATCCCTGAAAATTACCTAACCCTGGTGAAACCGCGAAGCATATGATATCCAAAAATCAACCTATCCCTTGAACAATAATCATCTATTGCGCAGTAAAATATGTAAGCGATTGGAAATTTTTTTCTCGAAGACCACTATGGAGACAGAAGTGTCACTTATTCTTCTTTTAAGTCCTCTAACCATTTTGTCATGCGAAATATGTAATGAGCAACAGAATTAGTAATTCAAATTACAAGTTGCTGTATTTAAAATTCAGAATTTCCGCTGTTTTATTAATTTTAATCATTAACTATTGCGTACTTTAAAATTAATAGTTATAACAATTTTTTTTTAAACTTGAAATATGTAAACCACAGGCGTTTTTAGAATGACGTTAGAAATTATATTGGAAAAAATATATGTATAGTTGTATTTTTATGTTGAAAATTTAAATTGTTTTAATTTTTTTTATAGCTAACAGTTGTTTCATAACGTCATATTTTTCTAGTTAGTATATTTTTAATAAGGTGGTAATATTTTATTGTAGTGGATTATATATTTTATTCCGAACAGAAGCATTTGTTTGTTATTTCTACCGATTGTAAAGTGCTTTTAAATGCATCTCTTTTGTTATTTAAAGGAGTTCATTACAATGTAGTTCAATAGTAATTGAGTTGTACCTATAAAGGACTTTATTTTTTTTTATAAAAGAGGAGGAAAACAAGCAAGCGTGTCACCTGATGGAAAGTGATTACCGCCACCCATGGACACCCGCAACATCCGGGGAATCACACTTTATGGAAAGAGAGAAAGGAGGGAAATAGGCCATCGACACTCTCACTCTCCGAACGAAACACAACAGCAATAGATGCCGTTATTTCACGCCGATATTCTGCGATAAGGTGGTATTTCATCGGGCGAGCCGGCCCTATTCGTGCTGCAATGCAGCATGGATCTATCACACATTCTTTCTACCATATTTATGATAACGATAAGCTACATCGCTTTTAAAATCTTTCTTTACAATTTTAACACTGAACGCAACTATAACGGAATAATCCATCGCAATGTAATCTACTTTATTGAGTAGGCAATTAGTACCTACGTGAAAAAAAAGCGAAAAACTGCGAAATTTACCATGTAAATACAGGTAGTTAATCTGCATAGTCAGCTAACTGAATTCTTAGAATAGCAGTTTTCAGTTTAGTATTAAGCTAAGATTATTCCTAAAATGCCAAATCCTGACTTCGGCTGCGCTAATGGGAAATTGGTCTGATGTAATGTCTTCTGTACTTCATATGTCGTATAGACAATACCTAGTACATGCATACAATACAATGTGGTGGAAACATTACGCTTAGTCTTTCGAGACACAGGTTCAATCTTAGCTCGGTGGTTGACCGCGTGCGGCTGGGCGATAGTGCCACCTTTTTTTCATTACGGTTTTCCCTTAGGAGAGAAGATAAAGGATTCTGTGCCCATATAACCGATGTCGTCAGTGGGAAATAGATAAATTCTTCATATTATTTCATTAAAATGTTGGCGTAATACATTTTAACTGTTTCTTGGAGTTTCTGGCGATAAATATATCGGAGCAGCCTTTCTAGTATAGGATCCACTGAGGCGGACTAAGCCACTAAAAAAATCTCAACATCACACTGCTAAATAAGCACTTATTTCAACAATTCCACAATAATGCACAACAGTATAGACACTAAGACGCAAAACTACGCCAATTTTACGTCACAATGTCCACATTCGCAAATAATTAAAATAAACGCCCAACCGCTCCCCGTAAAATCCCGCCAAAAACTCTACAGTGCCACCTTATAGTTATAGACATGCCCAGATAACACATAGATTTACCGCATATTTGATTTCTTTCTTTTTTTTGATTCCTTTGATTGTAAATAGCTAAATACGATGATGTAAGTTTTTAACGTGTAATGATTAAACATTGCTATGTCAATAATGATGAGAAGTTTTTGTCAATTTTGCTGCAATCTAATCGTTTTTAGTACATAAAAAAATTCTGTTTATATTTTGGTATCTACTTTTGTACATTACCACAAATTTGTCTTCAAGTACGGTGACAGAGTTAAATGAGTACACGTCAGGTGACTAGTTTCAATCAACGATTTCAACGAGAATGATTCCAATTAACCCCTCAAAGAACTCTACAGTTAAATTTATACTTATTAATGTTATTAGCTGTAATTAATGTAAAATACATACATATTATTTTTTCATTTATTTTTATTTGGATACACATATAAAAATTACTTAAATGTTTCCAATAACATTATTGTTTTAACAATGAATATTTGTAACATAATTTTATTTTATATTTAATCAGTTATATTTGTTCTTATTCTTGGATTAGTAAATATGTGTTTTTATTCCTAATTCAGTGAAAATTTAAAAACATCGAACAAATATTTTGATTAGTTACTGCGAAACATAAGATAGTTATCTTGTAAAATTAGCTATTTTATGGTCACTTTTAATAAATATGGAACATTATATACAATTACCTTTGAAAACGAAAAATGCAGGATGTTACATCAATATTGCATGAACAGTTTTACAATGACCCTGAAATGTAGATATTATCTTCATATTGCTCTACAATCGTAATTGACTATTGCATTGTGTCGTTCGCATTATTACATATTATGCAGTATTTTTGCGATTTTATCGCGGTTAGTACTGCAATTTATACTACGACTGTCCTAACAGAATGCCTTCAAATCTTATAAATTATTTAATAAAATTTTATAAAACAAGTATTTTATTTTGGGCAAAATTCATTCAACTAAAACAAAGAAAAATTATTACAATACATACAATAGAATATTACTTACTCCCAAATTGTGCGCTAACAGTCCAGACAAATATATAAAAGCAAAACAATACACGCACTTTAGAAATCATATTTTCACAATAAACTATTCACACTGTCAACATAACACCAATTCTATTTATTCTATTAATTTTTTAGTCACAGTGCTATAATTGAAGTACCGAATAATTGTCATTAGAAGATGAAATAGCCGGTGACCTACGCCGGGACCACAACAATAATGATACGGTACAAAGCCTCCGACCGACCGGCATCATTCAGGGATAGTTAACTTTAGATTAAATTAAAATCACAGCTTTAATAACTTATCTTAATACTTGCAACTTGTTATAAATCGACTGGATTTTGTTACATGTTTATATATTCATAGCTAGTTTGTAGATATTCATATTTCGATGTACATAACATGTATCTATATAGCAATATGGTCTTAGAGTTAAAATTGTAAATTGATAAATTAGTTAATTTCATTAATTTATTATTAATGAATTCCTGGTACTAAAATAATTATAATATGATATAAACGCGACTATTAAAAGAAGTATGTAACATATTATAATAAAACAGATAAGTACATTTTTAAAATCATGTGAAAATGAGAAATCAATTCAAATGTCATGTGACCTTTACAACTCGTATCCATGTGTTTTATGTGAACATGATTTGATGGTTTTATCTATTACAGCGTGTTCTAACAGAAATAATCATTTACTTAATTGGAAGCTGTTCTGTCTTTACCTTAACGTGGGGTAATGACCCCAGGCAATTAGCTTGATAAGTGCCCTAAAATACCGAAATTACCACATAAATTTTTTTTCTAATTAATTTAAAAATTCATTATTTTCTCACATTAGCATAAGTTCCGTTCGTGAAAGAAAATTCACACTACTTTTATTTATAATTAACGAGGTCATTAAACGAAAGCACGTTTTAATGTTTTCGTTAACCTTTTTCAGCTTTATAATAGGGCCCTCCTATTGAGTGTGCGCAATGGCCCCTGCACGGCTTCAGACGACCTGGACTTGACAGATTAACTGAAAAATAAATCTGTAGAATTTTAAAGCATTATTAAATAAATGCTACAAATGGTTGACGAACACTGCCTCGGTTGAATCACCGCTACAACGTTTCCTTCAGATCAGTGCAAGTATCACATTATTCACAGGTGTTAATTAAATACAATCACGTTATAAAGCGCTAGATGATAGTAAGAAAACATGATAGTAGGTATAAACAATAACATGTCAACTTATGTTTTAGTTACATACCAAAATGTTCACATATGAACTATGTAACTGAGTATGTAAAGTTTACGTCGTAAGTGTATATAAGGAAATAATCATTGATTTGTCCGTAATACATTATACTATAGTAATGATCGCTATTCATCGTTCCAATTAAAACATATTTATATTACCTTAAAGTAGGTACGTATTTTAGACAAAGTTCAATTTTTTCATTACTAACGTATATGAGCATAAAAATAACGTAACCTACACAGTTTCGTTCAAAACTGTACAGAACTAAACACTTTTGTATTGTCAATATAATTTATTTATTAATATAATACAGTTGCAAACATTTTCTACAAATTGGTATCCGTTCTAAGGCAAAAAATATCTTGCTATGGGCTGAACGGACCGTGGCAGTTTAATCTTGCTAAAAATCAGTTTTTTTTTATCGTATTGTAGAGAAGGTTTTTGTGGAATCTGATGTCATTCACACCGGGTGTAGCGGACATTCTATTAAGTGGGTATCATTTTCCATACTCAGGTACAATTTAAACATATTTAATTAAAAGATACGTTTATAGAATTAATCTATTTAATAATACGTATGAAATTCACTTAATAAAATTGTTTACTCTGTGAGAGAAAGATAAACAACATGCCACTGCTCGTCTTCCCAGTCCTAAAAGTAAGCCAAGAGTTAGAGCTTACTATTAGAAGCTTATGCCTACCGGCGACGTTTTATATAAATAATTATTGCTGAAAGCATTGACAAGGTGCTACGCCTGGGTACTCCATCTACTCCGACAGAGAAAAGGCGTAAAGACATTTAAGTATGTACGTAGTTAAATAAATACCTAGATAAAATTGTGGAGAAAAAAATATGACCTTCGTTTTGTAACTACAAAATAGTTTTTTGATAGCTGAACCAGACAACGAACTAACTCTACTATTGATTTGTCTAAGACTTGGCCTTTAGTCTAAAATAACATTATGTTTATATTTATTTAAAAACGACGTAACGGACAATTTTTTTTTTAAATACATGTCTCACGCTGTATCGCTAACGGGGTAGTCAGAGAGGACGAAGCGTCAAATGTCGCGGTCCTTACATTGCGGTCTTTATAATATGATTATAAAGAAATATGTAAGTGATACTAATAATAATCAAATATGAAAGTGCAAAATCTAAAATCGCCATATTATAGTCAACAGTCCAAATAGGCAGGTACATCCGCACCTAAAGTCACAGGCCGCTAGCTGCTCGCCCGTTCATACCATGACACCATCATTGTTTCCAAAACGTAAAAAATTACTTCCTAATCAGATAATAGGATAATTTCATACAATTTATATACCACTATAGAATTTGGGAAATAACGGCTCTATTGTAGACTAATGATAATTTGACAAAAGCAACTTTTCGCCTTGTTTCAAATAGGATATACTCATTTATTTAAGTTGTCTTGCAATGTAACTCTCTTGAATAATAGGATAAATACTTAAACTATCACACTGCTCTATAACCCACTACACCACGCTATGCGTCTTGTAATGGACGATGTAAAAATATGATAAATTAATACTTATACCAATCTAAAAAGTAAAAGACATTTCGTATTAGTTCCAAGTTCACAAACTCTTGTAACAAGCAAGCATATACATACTTATGAGATGATAAACACATCAATCTTTATTTCTACTTCACTGACAGAAAAATCAAGTGTCAAATTTAAATAGCTGTCTAAGTCTAATACAGCAAAATCTAAAGCAAAACGATGGATGGATTAGTTATTGCATTTTTATTCTATACTACTCCAACGAAATAGGACTCAAAATCTGAAGTTCGTAAGTAAATAATCACATTAAATTATAACTAAAGACTTAATAATTTTTAACTTAAGACTTATTACTTTTGCAGATTACAATGTCTATTTAACAATCTACCACAAATTATATTATATTCACCTCTAAAAACACTCAAAATGAAAGCTACGAAAACGGAATCCAATACTGATTCTGATGATAACTTTAAATACTTTTGGATCTACTCACCACAAACACGTTTAAAGTTAGCCAGTAGTATATCAGATCAAAACGTTTATTTCACATATGTTTGTCTAATAAATGATGTTAAGCCAATTGAAAATAAGTTAAATAGAGATTATGTACCCAGTCGATCTTCTTTTCATCATAACAGCGATGCTGAGGAGGTAAAATCATTTTTTAAATGTTCTTTAAAAGTAAACTGACAATAATATAATTACTATGTTTCCACTTTAGATAGAACAAGAAGATGAGCCGATACAAGTGGAAAGAACTAGAGCTCTGCACGAATTAATAAAAAAACACAAAAAACTTGATTCTAATACTAATAATGGAAATGAAAATAACACTTCCTATTGTTGTGTAAGTTTTATATGTATACATTTACATTTAATACAGATAATAAGAATACATATTTCAAAAAGTTTTCAAATACATTATAGAAATTTATTTGTCAGCCCGCAACCACTTCTGGTGATGATAATGAATTTGATAGCGACAATTGCGATTTTATTTCTTACGATAATCCAAACGTTTTAAAATTAACGCGAACTAAATGGCTCACTGACGGCCACGATGGATCACCAAATGCTAGGTTAGTTTTCACGTAAATAATTGTAATTGTATTATAATAACCCAAACTGAGGAGCATGGTGTACGTTCCAGAGAAGTGAACGCACTGACAGGTGCGAAGGTAAGAATTAAGAGAAGAGGAATTTAGGATCTTCGAGATTCGTTGAAGGTAATTTATTACAAAATATGAAAATAAGCAACATTACATCGCTAAAGAATATAAATTAGGCAAATAAAACAGTCGGCTACTCGGTAGCAATTTTGAGCGTAAGTTTAATTTAATAAATTATTTATCGCCAAATTAAAAAAAATTGAAATGAGGTCAAATATTTCCATTGTCGAATTTTTTCACTCTCATTTTTGACTTTAAATTACCGATTTACGGCTCTGTGCCGAGTTTCAGATTAGTAACTGTAGAAATGACGGAATAAATCGGCTTTTACATACGAACAGACTGATTATAGAACTATAGATGTCCCGTTGTTGCAATTTTGTCTACGGAAATCTAAAAATTCGGAAAATATTACATTTCATAGAGTTAAGATTACCAAAATAAAATCTTATTTAGATGTTGGCACATCTGCATTCCATACCAGTGGTCCCTAGATGTGATTTCCGTCAAGTCAGGTCAAACGAACATTTTCTGAATCGTATTGGAGTCTCAGTGTAACTGGATATTCGTCCAGTTCGTGTTGTGGTATCCATCTTACAAGTCTAGTACATAATTTAGAGTCACACAATTGGTGTATTTGTATGGAGTTATTTATTCATTTAATAAATAAAAACTCACTTGCAGTTCCTCATCACTATCACCGTCGCCTACATTATCAACGATAAGCTCCAATTATAACGAAGAAGAGGAATTTGAAATGCCAGACAAATGTCAGAGTTTCGATGACAAGTACCTGTCCACTATACTTAAACTGGACCGAGAACACAATTTGTTTGGCCTGTCGAACATAACCATTGTTGGGTCTCAACCATCGAGGAAGAATCGCAAGAATGAGAATAAGCCCGTATTCCATCAGACGACCATAGTTCAGATTTGTTGTGCAAAAAGATGTTGCAGACACAAGGTGAGAACTCTCAATACTTAATGAAACTATCTTTTATTCTTCTATTTTGAATACATGAAATAAAGATAAGTCAGATTATATGATTATACTAACTATACTTTGGTTTTTAATACAGAGCAACACCGACTTGCCGATGTCCTTGAAGGTAGATATACTGTGTTTTCATACCTAATAAAATTTTTAATGTGAACACTAATTTGAACATTATTGAAAAATATATCACTTATTCTTCTTGCCTTTATAGTGCGGAGGATGTAGAAGTTGTTGTTTGTCATGCGTGGAACCAGCGTGCCCAGTTTGTATGGGACCCTGTCCATCCAGAGTAAGTATCTAAATAACATTAAAAGGCTATTATTTTTTTTTTCACTTTTACTTAAAATAATTTTATTTCCTACTTTTAGGTTAAGCCTCCGTGTCCGTCTGTTGTAAGTATATTTTCATATTACAGTATTAAACACTGTTTTACAAATTCTTTATGAATCCTCTCTAAATATTACAGTGTTCTTCATGTCCTACAGGAAAAAGCAGTTGCAAGGTACATCTATATATCTATATATTATGAATATGCCATAAACTTAGTATACACTGGCGTATAGACGAACATTGAGCTCGTTAACGCGGGACATACATACATACATATCCTCACGCTGTATCCCTAACGGGGTAGTCCGAGAGGACGGAGCGCCAAGCGTCGCGTTTCTTACGTACTTCTTTCTTTGACGCGTGACGATTTTTAATTAGTCATTGTCACCTATGAAATGAATGATTCCCTTGATTATTGCGATATGTAATATCACAATTACATACAGAACACGTTACCATTATTGAAAAATACAGTATTTATTTGAAATAAAATAGGAATAACACAAAATAATAAAATAAGCAAACAGCGTTCTCCACAGCGTGACAACTTGTGACGACCTGTCATTCAAAACGGGTTAAAATACCGGCCCGTTCGCTGCCCCTTTCCTACTCGTAGCTCTATCATAAAAGATTACATTCTCACTCACATTCGTTGGACGTCTATACGCTAGTATATACTAAGTTTATGAAATGTGATGATAATTATTGTCATTTATGCACGATATTTGCACATTTACTATTTTTTTAAGAAACGTTGTCCGCCTTCCAAATGCAGGACCGATTGCTCCAACTGTTTTGGCATGAAGGTATGATAAATTTACCTAATACCTAACTTCTGAAGTGATTAAATAAATTAACTTATTAATAAAATAAATTACAGATATCAATAAATCGAAAATCAAAGGCTGAGCTTGGACCTGTAAGTAAAATTTACACCAAATGTAATAATATAACATAACATATCTTCACGCTGTATCCCCAACGGGGTAGTCAGAGAGGACGGAGCGCCAGGAGTCGCGGTCCTTACACACTTTCGCTTCCTCAAAACTCATCATTCTCTTCACACATTTTCGCCTAGGTATACACTCGCACTCGCACTCGCTTTTGACATTTCCGTCAGCTAACACTCTGGCTATTTGATCTTCATAAGTCAGCCTTGTTCTTCCTTGGCTTCTTTTACCACTCACTTTCGCTCTGTAGATTTTCTTCGTTAGTCTCATCATTCATTCTTTCCAAGTGCCCGAACCATCTAAGCATTCCTTTCTTCATTTTTACAATAACACTGTTATGCAACCCTGTCATACTGCGTATCTCATCATTGCTTATCCTGTCCGCAAGCGTGACACCGCACATATTTCTGAGAGACCGCACCTCCATAGCATTTATCATCCTTTCACTCGATTTCGGGCATATCCAGGCCTCACTACCGTACAACAAAGTTGGCACCAACACCGCATTGTGGATGGCCATTTTAGCAGTGTTAGATATGTTCACACTACCCACTAATGCGGACGGAGCATCGTTCACTTTATTGCCAGCTGCTACCCGTCTCTCCACATCCATCCATAAAACGCACTCCCCAGATACACAATTTCATTCACTTGTTCTAGACATTTTCCATTTACACAAATCACACATTTCCTTTGTACCGCTTCTTTTTATAACGCCAGAACCTTAGTTTTGTTCACATTCATTTCCAATCCTTTTACTTCACAATCTTCTTTCATACACGTGACTAGTGTCTGCAACTCTGCGTCTGATGGTGCTATTAGCACAGCATCGTCAGCGTACAATAGGCAGTTTACCACTGTGTCATCACATCCCATACCACTCATATTACCTTTCAATCTCTGGAGGCAACTGCCCAAATACAGCACGAACAGCCAGACAGACATCACGCAGCCCTGTCTGACACCAGAACAGACTTCAAACCAGGGCAACATGTCACCGTCTATCCTTACACAAGCTCTGTCGCCACGATATAATGACCTCACAGTCTACAGTAAGGAGCCCTCCACGCCATATTCAGGCACAAGACTCCACAATTTCTTCCGCACTACTCTATCGAATGCTTTTTCTAGATCCACGAAAGCGCAGAAAACTTTCTGGTCTATAGCCAGAAACCTTCTCACGATAACGCGAAGCGAGAAAATCTGATCCATACAACCCCTACCGTTCCTGAAACCACCTTGCGCCTCCCACAAATATCTTTCTGAAACGCCTTTCATACGTTCAGTCAATACTTTAGTATAGACTTTACTCGCTAAGCTGACTAAGCTGATGGCCCTATAGCACGCACAGTCTAGATAGGAACCTTTCCCTTTATATATAGGTACTATGACTGCCGTGCACCAATCCTCTGGAACCTCCCCCTTCTGCAAACAAAGGTTGCAGAGTGCACAGAAGGCATCCCAGACCCTAGGACCACCATACTTGAACGTCTCAGCAGTCACCTCATCATTTCCCGCAGCCTTTCCACATTTCAAACTTCTTATCACTTTCTCAATCTCTTTCATACTAATGGCATTCTCCAGTCCCTGGCTCGAGTGTGGCAATTCATTAGAATCGCTCTCAGTATTAGACACGGAGTCGCCACTCTCATACAGTTTTCCATAGTATTCACTCCATCGCTGCAGATGTAATAAGTTCCTGAATACAGAAAAATATGTTAGAAAATTATGATGGGTGTTCGTGGCTCGAGCACTCATCATATTATACAAAGATAGCATGCATACCGACATAATTAATCGGCGATATCAATCCGAAAAGAAAACGATGGCAAAGAAGGCCTTGTACATAAATTGTTGGCATAATTTTGTAACTTTATTAAAATACTGTCTAACTTTTAACATTAGAAATCTTACAAATAATTTCTATATAAAATACGCACCTGTAAGCTGTAAAACAAAAGAACCTAATAACATTGATCGTATTAAAAACATTGTATAATTGAGACAGTCATTTATTTTCAAAGTTTTGGATTGCAAACATTGTTATTTGTATTATTGAATTGAAACTTATTTTGGCACGGTAAAGCGAATTAGCCTGGATCAGAAGAAAGATGAAAAACTCCCTCTTCTTTGACTTCAACCGGTGATTAAAGGGAAAGAGTAGGAGAATCGGTTATACTCTCTCTCTCTGTCGAATGCGTTACACTATTCGTAATTAACTGTTACAATCATAATCGTTAACAAAAGACAACACTATTATTTTAAGGGTGTTGCTACTTAATAATAATATGGTATTTTTGAATGTCAAAAAATAAGTCGAGCACAGATGACACGAGCTAGCGAAAGCATGTCTTGAATTATATCTCGATATATCTTACGTTTCCATCCATGTTTACATCTTAGAAGAACGAATAGCTTTCATTAAGAGGTAAAGAGAGAGAGAACTGTCATAAACTCACAATTTCTTTCTTGTAATTTATGAATTAAAGAATTAAGATGAATAAAAGAAATCATAAGTAACCGTTCCCTAATCCTGAAATAATAAAATCGTCAACAAAGGCTAGATCCTAAATACTTTCATTTCTAACGCGCGAGAGTCTCACGCATTTTTTTTTTACGAATTCTTTATGCGAACATTGCACATCAATCATGAGAGAGGAGTAATAAGCACCCACATTCTTAAAAGTCAAAGTCAAAGTCAAATCAATTTATTCAAGTAAACCCAAATGCAAGGTATTTTTGAACGTCAAATCTACTTTAGTTCGGTTCGAAAAGAAAACCTGAATACTGAGAAGAACCGACAAGAAACTCAGTCAGGTATCATTTTTTCAACATTATTCTACAATAGTTATTTAAAAATACAATATCTATAAAGCCAGTAAATGCATATGCAGAGAGGATCATTTCCAGTCTATTGTTGTCTCTTGAATGAAATCGCTAATTTTGTAGTATGCTTTTCCAATCAGTGTGCGTTTAATGACAAGTTTAAATCTCTTTTCAGTTAATTGAGTAATTTCTTGAGGAATTTTATTATAAAAACGAACACAGTTACCCAAAAATGAACCACTTGACTTTTGTAATTTAAAGTCGGCGCCCTTGTAAGTAATTGTATTCATATTTACAAATTTATAATATATTTCAAATAACTGTTGCAGGTAGAATTGACTCCACGTTCCAGCAGTGTGTTACAAAAAGTAAGTCGTTGAACAGAAATCTAAAAGCTTCAAAAATTACTAATAATAAAACTACAGTAAGAAGGTAGGTATATCACACTTGTATTGAAGTTTCTGTGTCGTCATAGGTAATAAATACCACAGATTAATTAGTTACTAGCGTAAAGTAATACCCTATATTAGTGGTATTACTTTACTACTACCACAATTATTGGCTTAGGCGCCTATGGAGGCACAAGCAACACAACACAACACAGGCAGAGTAGTACAGGTGAACTGTGTGTTTATACTGCGTGCCTGCGTCGAACGTGTTAGAAGGGTTGTAATCGTTCATTAATAGTAATGCATCGTCAACAAAAAACTGCGTTGCCCTGCCTATTAGCTGCGTTGTGCGGCCTATGGCTCAGTATACGTCTAGGCTTACTTTTAGGTTAGGTACAGACTATGTAAAACGAGCTTTGATAAAATTATTACAGCCGTTTGCAGCGATAACTTGCTATCACACTCCTCACTGCATCCCACCTTCTTCATGTTTTCCATACCTGATGCCATGTTTCTGGCCGGCACGGGCTGGCGCTCCTTGTAGCAACCCTCAGAGATGCTTCCATAATCCTCCATGCCCCGCACCGAGAAGAAGAAAACCTTGTATTCCACCAAGCGAACGATGTACTAAGGTAAAGTATTATTAAAAGGTATCCGATTTCTGCCGAAAAAGGAAATTACACTATATTTCATGTTTAAAAAATTTAATGACATACTAAGTATGAACAAAAATAAATCCTCTCATCATTCTCTCATTTGAGGAAGAGAACTTTGTGTTGCATGGAATTAATCCTGTTGTGTAAAAATTACTAAAATACATATTCAATACATATTCATATTAGAAAATCAAAATTTTCAAATGTCACAATTTAGAACTGATTTCTATAAAAATCAGAACTTGTAAGCCAAAAAAATTTTTCGGCGTATGCAAATTCTATTTTTATTAATAATAACCTATTTGTCTGCAGGGGAAAAAGTGTGAAAAATGTCCCAACAAACTGTGCCCAGGGGTAAGAGTTTCCTAAAAATGACAAACTTTCCGACTTATTTGTAATGTAATTTATAAAAATTGCTTACCAACATCATTACATTTATTATAGAACAATTCAGAAATGAAAAAGGAACTTGAAAGCAGATATGGCGGCAAAGGGAAAAAATAAAACTAAAAATGGTACACAAGTAATAAATATAATAAACAGTATGTAGTTATATTCTAAATTCAATTTGTATGATTAATATTGAATTTCTAATTTTAGGAGGATAATGATAATTTTTCACCTAAAGAATTTGACGCCAAAAAGAAGAAAACTAAGAAGGTGTGTTTTAAGTTACATGTACTTATGTAAAATAATACATACATACATATCTTCACGCAGTATTCCTAACAGGGTAGTCGGTCAGATGTAAAATAATATTTGGTTTTAATGTAAATTATATCGTGTATCTGACTACCTCGTTGGGGATACGGCGTAAAGATATGTTTGTATGTATGTATGTATGTCGTGATCGCAGCAATTATGTACTTGTTGTCATTAATACTACAAGAGTATAGTACGTACCTAAATATTACTGCAGAAAATAGTAAGATTAAAAGTTAAATTATACCTAGCTTAGCGCTGCTCAATAACACCAAAATATACATTTATATTTTCTGTTGACAGAAACCCAAATTTTCAATATGCGAATGTTCATCTTCTCCATGTACAAATTGTTTTGTTAGAAGACCTACTAAGGTAAATTTATATCGTTCCATTTGTTTAGTTTTAGATGCTTAATGTTATCTAAAATAAGTTTAATGCAGGAAAACACCGAAATTACGAAATCAGAGAAAAAAGATTCCGAAAGTAAATAGAAAAATTACTCGTAAAATAATGGAATAACCGAATGCCGAGGCCACTACCATAGATATATAAGGTTTAATTGCGCAATACGTCGCATATATTCAGAGAGGTCTGATTTTTTTTATATAACTCAGTTTAAATTTGTTTCTAAACTGTTCTCTCCTTAAAAATAAAGACAGCTTCGCAAAATACAGAAACATTTTTTATTTGTTCACGTCAAAATACATAACCAAACAATTATTATAAAACTAAATTCCCATTCGCGTCTGTTTTTCTGTATATATTTCTATATACAATCTGTGGGCTTCCAAAAAAAGATTCCAATGGTCTGCATTTAGTTTTCGAGATATACGCAGTTATGTAGTTAGGTGAAAAAATGGCATTTCGCGATTTTAATTAATTATTAATTAATGCTCAATTATCTACAAGTTCATGTAGTAAATGACTTTATATGATGCTTCTAAGTAGAAACAAACAAACTTTAAAAATGCTTTTTCTCAAAACAAGCTTTTTCAGTTTCAACTTTAAATGTCTGATAAAAAATATATATACCTGTTGTTGAATATTTTTTTTATCCTTATTAGCAATTGACTATTCTAAATTCCGAATCTAGTCTTAACTCAATATCCCACTACTGGACCCTTTTCGCTTGCCCGCCCACATATTGATATATTTATTTACTAGAAAAACGAGAACGACTGTGTGGAATTGAATCAATGGTTTTACTTTTATATTCGGCTTATAATGTTTAAAATTTTTGTTTAAGAGTTTAAGAGAGCAATACTAGTTCCTATTTAAATTCATTGTTTAATATTATTAAATAATTTCTCTAGAATACAGAAAATACTTAACTATGTCTCTTGAGCGTAAATTGAGTATAATTAGCAGCGCAGCACCGGGCAGGGCAGCACAAGTTTTTGTACCCAATGCCCTACTATATATATACTACTACTACTATACTATAAGCGTATACAAATGATATACACCAATACTGGCACGTACGGCGCGGGAATTGTAGCAAATCTGCTATACTGAACTATAGTATAGTATAGCTGTAATATAGTATAGTATACGATTGCTCAGCTAGACTAACGCGGGTCGTCACTTAAGCAACACCAAAGTCTTTGATTTAATAAACCCGCATAGTTAATCTGCTTTTTATTTACAGTCCAAACATTATTTCTCATACCCCGTTACTCTACTAAGTAACGATCGTCACTTAAGCAAAGCCAAAGTCTTTGATTTAATAAACCCGCAAAGTTAATCTGCTTTTTATTTACAAACCAAACATTATTTCCAGTAGTCCGTTACTCTACTAATTAGTCTTCAAATAACAAGAACATAAAGCAATGTAATAAATACATTCGTTACAAATAAAAACACTAAAGGCAATTGCATTTTATTACAAACGACCAAAACACTAAAGTGTAAAATCTCGTGAGACAATATATCGTTGCATACATGGTTTATGTGGCTTGATATGGTTGATTTGGTCGATGACTATGTACGGAGGGGTGCCTTGAGAGATGTGACAATAGTCGCTGCAGTACATAAAGGGGGCAATGTTGGTTTGGTATGGATTAGGAGGAAAGGGTGCCAAGTCGAATATCTCCCCATGACTCCAAGACGCCAAGGGCGATCTCGCGAATGGAATCTTGTATTTTGATTTTGTTTCGGACACGAACACACTGGTAAAAATGAAACTAAATTAAAAATTTCTTCACTTAAAGCTGTATATAGGTGTAACATAAACTCTAGTTAATCTTAACAATTATTTATATTACTCGTAGTAATCACGAATCTCGTAGATAGGTACTGTGGGTAACGGGTACCACACAACGAATTGGGAAATACCCAAATTACACTTAGACTCAAATCTAATAATTTTTTTATTCAATTACATTGACTGAGTCAATAATGCATATTATAATTCATATTTTAATATTAATTTATTAAATATTATTAATGAAAAATATAATAAATATGATAACTAATGGCTGACAGAGCTATTCAACATTTGCAACTACAAAAAAATATTAAGCCTCATAACGTTATCCTCAACTTCAAGTTAATCATACATTAGTACGATTTTGTTTTCAGCTATACTTACCCTTTCAAATTGTTGACTGGATTGTGACATGCCGCCACCTCTTTGTATTCTTTTTTCACATGTATTCTGTCGTAAACTGCTCTATGAGGTTTGGCCGTTAGAGGCATCCATATCTCTTTATGACGAGGGCCAAACCCTCGCACCTTAAAATGACGGAAATTTTAATACATCCTATTGTTATGTTCACCGGATAAAAGATATGCTCAAATAATAGAGAAGCTTTTGTTACTCTAAAAATTTAATGAATATGAATTATAAAATTCAACATTCTTACGTTACTTAGATGCGTTGCGTTAACATTAAAAAAAATCCAAATGGCCTTTAATAGAAACGTGCTGCAATGCCCTTATTTACTTTTTCAACACAAGAGCTGCGATAGCCAACTATAGTCCCACTTTTAATTCGATAGAGTCAAATCACTCTATCGAATTAAACGTTGTTTCCAGGGTAACCTGTTCTTGTAAATTATTAAATAGTGATGTCTCCTATGTCAAGTTGTTATTAAGTCATGATTAAGTTTACATCAGGTGCCCCGCGGCGATACTTACAAGAAATCTCCTGTTTGTATCATTCCTTTCATGAGATAGTAGTAGCGTTCAAATTATATGAATATTTGTAGCTATAAGAAAAGTGGGTAAGAAAGTGGATAAGGTGGGTAAGCAAAAAATGAAAAATAAAATGTTACAGTTGTGCTTTACAATTGTTACGTACATTATGAAATGGCGACGTTACAAGGTCATGTCAGCAGCATATTAAATGAACGAAATGTTAGAATAGCGATCAATTTAATAGAATCTGTCACTAGAGTTCTATCACTTAACAACTTTATTTTAGCTGGCCACATTATTAAGAACTTTTACACATTGAAACGTTAAATCACTCTACGGAATTAAAAGTTAGACTATAGTTTCTTTTATACATCGAATTCACAAAATACCTTTGGTGTGTTGAATTCTGAATAGAAAGTAATGTGATCCTTAGCTCCTATACCATATTGGTCTTCTGCAGAAAATGGCTTATGATAAGTCCTATATGTCGATACGTAAGGATCAAGCAACCTACGGAATCCCGTAGCATTATCTGGGATTACTGGAGCTTCATTCCTTCCAGCTGCGACCACCTATAAACATATATATATATAACAGCGCGCATCTTGAAAAGCAGTAGTAAGCGGAGATTATCCATTACTTGTCATTTAGTGCCGAAAGTAACGAATGAAGTATTATGTTTATGAAAACATTGTAAATTAAGAGCTTAATACTCACTTGTGACGTAGTTGTGCTTCGGTACTTGTTACGATCACTGAGCGATATGCAATGAATTCACTGTACGGTATGAATCGATTTAATAGCGTTCGTTCAAAGTACCTTCATTCTTTGAAAATCAGGTTAAGCAGGTCATTATGAAAGATACTACCAACAGACCAGGTCAGAGAAGAGGTCTTACACCCTTCGTGTACACTTTATTCGTCATCGGTCGAACTTAACCGATAGAGCCAAACGTATTAAAAAAAACAGAGCGCGTCATCGGCCTATAACGGTCATGTATGCGCTGTTGTACGTGTACGTGCGTTTGGTTCGATCGGCCGATGATGCCCGAACACAGTTAGGCCGATGACAGATTAGATGTACGTAACGAATTCGGAAAGTCTATGCGAGGCGTTATTACTGATAACTTTTTTTGTTCTTTTACTCACTGAACTAGCAAACAGCTCGCGACTACATACGAGCTTACCCCTGTTAATAAATCGACCACTAGCGCCTATCTCCACCAATATCGCAATGCAGATGCGCAGTGCGCATCCAATAGCAGTGAAACACTCTGCTTTTAGCTTATGCAAAACAATGTCAAATCCCTAAAAAATTAAAAAAGCCTCTGCCGACACTGGGTCCCCGTGGTGAGTGGTGACTTACAACTCATCTCTTCGCCTCATTTGTGCTTTAATATAGGGTTGCTAATATACTTATTTTTAAGCTTTAATATTTTATTATTATTTTCCCGAGAAATAGCAAAAGAAAACGAAATTATTATGTGATGAAACTTGCCGGTTGCAATTTTTAGGAATCTTACATCAAAAATATATTCCGGGTCGGGAGCTTTAACAGTGATATCCGGAGGAGCTGTGGGTGGTTTAGAGACGCCTCGATAAGTATCCTTCATCTCTGATATCATTAGTGGCTGTGTAATATTTTTTCCTTGTAACTGTAAACAGTGTCACAAATTAAAGCTAATTTTAGTAAAATACATGAAACCCATTGTTGATGTCGTTATGATTTCGGAACAACATAAGGTTATAATAGAAATAAACTAAATAGACATATTCAGCCAGAACAAGGGAATTTTCAGAATTCTAGACTATACTTTAAAAACAATGCTTTATTACACAATTTCTTTAACAGTAGCTTTTAACCATGCCATGGTGAGCCTAATAACACAAAGAAAACTTAACAGATCAACTCATTGCTGACAATGTACATACGTTACGAAAAATATAATTGAAACCTGCTGTATTAAATAAACTCAAGAAAAACCAACGTTCTAGTTTTGCATATCGGTAAAATTAATTCTTAATAATATTTCAAGCAAATGGTTAAATACCTCGGTACAAAGTATACTTGGTCAGAAGAACACTCCCTAATAATTACCCTTTTCTCAACTCCGGTCATGAATATGACTCGCCTGCAGTTGATTGCGCAGTCTGACCGCTCCATGGCCTTGTTTGGATTCGGTTTTACACAGTATTCTCCAGTAGTTGTCCGGTACGTTTCTTTCTCAACAACCATGTCACGACCAGTGCATCGTTCGGGAAGAGGGTCATCGATTTTCTATAAATAATGCAAAAACCATGCTAAAACAATCACGTCAAAGCACTAGCACATATCGATTCTCCACTGTTCGCAGTATCGACATCAATTAATGAAAGAAATTACACTTAAGAAAGTGAATCGTCCTGTATATCTACTCCAATGTAAATATATAGTGAAGATGTGTGTGTAAAATAAACAAAGTTGACTCTACCTACTGTTGTTTCGAACTTTTTATAATACACTCTTTAAAAGCATTTCACAAATTATGGGTGGCGAGCGAGTATTGGATGTACCCTGAAAAACAGTACGATCGTCGACCGACTGAGCATTTCTCTCTGGAGGGCACGCGTGGATTGCGATTGTACTGTACAGTTAACGAAATTCTGGCTCTCAAATTGTTGACACTTACCACGTACTTATGTGAGGTAGGATTTTGAGCTATGGTTGATATTAAAACTTAATACTGAAATAAATTGGACGTATCACTCATTGCGATTAAAAGTGACTACAATTGAAGTCGATGCTAAAGCTGTAATGACAAAAAATAGTAACAAATACCTACTTCCTTCTCTGAACCCCTTGTACTTAACTAAGCCTTAAATAACTGAATGAATTGAACAGTTCTTCATTCATATTATAGTGGTGCCTTTCGTAATGAAATCCATGAGGTGATGACCCCTGAATTTGAATTTTTTTGTTAGGTGGGTCGCGTTCTAGTCAACTTTAAAAACCACTACTCTATAAGGTTCCGCACCTTAAAAGGAAAAATGGAAGCCTTGGTCGCCCATGTGTCCGTTCGTCTGTCCACCCGACCTATCGCGGTCGAATTTTTTAGAAACTATGTAATGTAAGCACATACTTGAAATTTAGCACGGTTACACTTTTTGGTCAAGTACATATTTTGTACTAGTAACGTTTTGAAATATTCTTGGTGAATTAAAACACAGGAAAATTAAGTAAGTACATGAATTCAACTTGACAATTCCCTCTACTACTCGGCTCAGAAATTTAAAAATTTCGGAGAATATACGCTCTAGTTTATAAGCAAAACAACGAAAATCCTAGGTCTTATAGACCTAGTCTTATACCATAGTTACAGATAAAAGTAAAAGTAGTGTGAAGAGACATTCTTATTGCGAAGGTATTATTTTTGTTGTACCTTGTTGCTCGTTACGTTATTAAACTGTTAAGAGGAAATTGAGTTCAGAAATAATCTTAAGAATTAGTAAAAGATAGGTAAGCAAGTTTAAATTAGTGTTCATTCAAAAATGTATCTAGTTTAATTCCAGTATAATAATGTAAAACAAAGTCACAATCCAAGTTTATCTATGTATATATAAACTTTAGAACATTTAACAAAGAGGGTTCATGTTATATATCATTTAACATTTATTTGCAAAGTCGGACAAATCATGAGTTCGGTCCAATAAATGTTTACTCACACAATCCATGCTGTGCGGTATTGCAGGGATGTGTCGGAGCGCAATACTTGTGCCAGTCCTAGTTTCATTACTGGATAGTCTCAAAGGAATGTTATATTGGACGTTACCCCAAGTGTTAACGTTTTGAATTAATAAATTATTTAACTCAAGAGGCTTGCATGGTTTGGGTGGAACAGGGTCCGCTTGTACAGTTTGTGCCATGGCTGTTTAATTTAATAAAAAATAGTAAACAATGACTATAATATATGATAAAGAGAAAATCACTGAAGAAAATGTGTCAAAGGGACTATTTTTTTTAAATGGTCAAAACGAAGTTTTGGCGTAGGAGTTTATATTCACAATGAGTCATAGCAATGAGTGCTGTGCCTACATTATTTTAATTTGCCAAAAAGGTTTTACACACAGTTTAATTACATTAAAAAGTATAATTGTAATGAAGAAGTCAACGAAATATTTATATGCACATGTGTAATATTCAATAGATATTCTTTCGTTATAAAATTATGCAACATTTATTAATAAGTAAAATAAAAGACAACATTAAGAAATAAACTACAATATAGAAGATAACATTTTTTTTATAGAATTCTTTTTCTTTTTAAAGGCTGGGTTTCTATCCATATCATACATGTAATCAGCTTTTTGCCAAGGTTGTAAATACATGGGTAAAAGTACGTCGTTATCTGATAGCCACTCGATGACGTACGCAGTAATCGCTTCGACGTGAGGAGATTTTTCGAAACTAGATCGAATCTCGTATTTGGCATCATTTTTAAACATCTGGAAAACGAAAATATTAAGTTTTGTGTAGAGTTCCTATATATTTTTGTTATAGTTTTAATAGTAATTATTTGTATTATTTCTGAAAATAAAATCAAATACTTATAAGTACGTGAAAAAAAAATATGGTCTAATCAAGATTAGGTTATAAAAGCATATAGCATATAACATACAGTGTTATAAAAGCGACGACGTCATTTACATATATAACTTTTAATTTCGGTAGAAGGATTTGACGTTTCCATCATTAACATAGTATACTCTCGGTCTCAGTATGTCGACGTGCCATGAAGTTCTAAATAATGTGGCCAGCTAAAAGTGTTGTCATGTGATAGAATTGAATCCATACCGATTCAACTAAATCGATCGATTGGTCTAACATTTAATTCACTTAATTTGGTGCTGACTAGTGATGTGCCAGATCGTTAAAAATGTATATCCACGAATCTTATCTTTCTTACTCGATCGGTGTCGGTGCGCGTGACCTTGAAACGATAGGTGACGCCACTTGACGCTTTGCGTGAAAGGACATGTTTCGACTTATTTAGAATTTAATCTATGTATTGAAAATGAAAGAAAAAAAATTGTTTTTAACTTTTTATTTTTTATTCTTTATTTATTTTTATTTCAAGAAGATTGTTGTGTGTGGAATGAATAAAGCTCTATTATTATTATTATTATTATTGAAAATTAATAAGGTAAAAGATCCGTAAAAGATCCGCGACAAAGTAACGGACACGGATACGGATTCGGATATTTCTTTTTCCTCGGATATCCGCGGATATGGATACGTTGCTGTTTTATAATGTATTAAATAATTTGAATAAATGTACATCATATTTTATTTTTCCTAGTTTTTGCTATTTTACCCAATTTCATTATTGCCACAAATATTCACATTTTTTGACGCTACCGCTATCTCATGACAGTAATGATCCAAAAAGGAGATTTCATGCGGATAGCGCCGCTTGGCAACCATTACAGACTAATGATAATGAAGTCAACATAAGGGGACAACACTATTTAAAAATTATAAAAGGTTACCCTGAAAACGTCAAATCACTCTACCCACTACTCCACTAAGTTGGACTATACGTATAATATTTTGCTATCTACTAAGACCATTCCATCGTCTTTTCTTTTGGGGGTATTCCATACTATCCTTAGGACTAAGTACTACATTTATACTAGGTACTCTAAATACGAATAAAAATGCTACAGAGAAAAATTATAAATACAATATTGTGTTTACTATAACGTTAATATACAATAATTCTGGAATAGTAATTAAATGTAAATATTATCTCTTGCATCCAAAAATCATTTCTAAAATTTTACAAAAATGCTTCTGATGTGGGCCCTATTAAATTCTCATGTAAAAGTTACAAATTATTTTAAGTATTTTGTATTGGTTCACTTACTGGATGACTCAATGTCTTCCCTATTGATTTTAAAGCTTCTTTCAATGTTTGGCCTTTAGGTTGGTCCTGAAAACGACATTAATAAATAATTTGTTATCTTTACTTTTTTATTTAGATTATCTGCTATGCTTATGGCGCATACTTTAAAATATATGAGAGTAATTATTGATTAGCAAAATAAATCATACCATCGGTAAAAGTTCTTTAACCATAGCATACAACTCATCAACATGGTCATGGTACAAAAAGAACGCCCAAGGTAAACGGAAAAACTCATAAAAATCGTCTATTCGCTTGGTCTGAAAAATGATTAATTTTACGGATTATAAATTAATATAAATAATGAAGTTGTTATACATATATAAATCAAAAGGAGAGAATTTACTTATGCCCTACAAGATTCAATTCTACTTTTCGATATACGAATTTTTTATAAAATAGATACAATACATACATACATAATTAATTTTACGCCATTTTCCATTCGTGATGGACAGAATATAAAAGTGCAATAACATTACACTTTTAGGTACAAGTATTTGAGCTTGCAGACAATAAATGTGATAAAATAGAACCAGATAGTGACACGCGTTAGCCCATTGCCTATATAAGTTCCTTGAATGTCTTATCGCTTGGCCGCCTTTTACGGCCTAAATGCGCAGAAAGACATAAATAAGCTGACGATTTTTATTTTTCTTTGAGATGCATTTAAACTGTCTTCAAAATTGGTGAAAATGTATCTACAAAATTGCTTGTATAAAAATATAACGTCATACAATTAAATGTTACTCCTTCATTAAAAACATATTATCTCTAAAAACATTATAGGCGCTATGAAATAATCTTAGCATCCATATAAAATTAGGAATAAATGAGAAATATAATAAGGAATCATTTAAAATATTAGATTTTGCTATGAAAAATTCTCTATACTTGACAAACTGTCAAGCTGACATCCTGACAATGACGTCTGCCATGGTACGAACGTATCAAGCGACAGTTCGAACTTGGCTGCCGCTAAGAATCTTTGAATCTAGCTGGATACCGTACTCTGAACAGGTAGTTGAAGACAAATTATATAACCTCGAGTAACATTTGATCCAACACCAACGTTTTATTTCTGTCTCTTGCTAGCTTTTGGAAATAACTTGGAAATACACCTGCTAGTACATATAAGATAGATATAAATAGATATACCAACAGCATAAAATAAAAGAAATGGAGGTGCATAGAGATGTTTCAAGATTAAATTTATTCGACTTTAACTACCTCCTATTTAAATACCGCTCCATAAATATATAAAGCGGATTCTGATCTGGCGCTTCACCGGCCACTGACGCGGCACGCTTGTTTTGCTCGCTCGGCTCGCGCGTTGCGATAAAAATATTGGGTCCTTACATATGAAATTGGCGTTTTGTACGGGAGGAATATAAAGTCAATTTTTTTTTTAAAATATATTTAATTAATCGAAGTATGCACCGTTGTTATCTATGCACTTTTGCCATCTCATAGGTAGTTCATTGATCCCTTTACTAAAAAAACCATGGGGGCGAGAATCAATAAACTCTTTGAAGGCGGTTTGGACTGCCGCATCGGAGTTGAATTTTTTTCCTTGTAAGAAGTTGTCCAAATACCGGAAAAAATGGTAATCTGTTGGAGCAAGGTCCGGGGAGTACGGTGGATGTCGCAGACATTCCAATTGTAGCTCATCTAACTTAGTGGTAGTTTGTTGTGCAGTGTGTGGTCTTGCGTTGTCGTGAAGCAGCAGTGGCCTAGAGCGATTGACCAATCTCGGTTGTTTAGCAGCTAGTTCTTCCTTCATGGTTTGCAGTTGCTGACAATAGATATCTGCCGTAATCGTTTGGCTAGATTTTAGAAAGCTGTAGTGAACGACACCGGCGCTAGTCCACCAAACACTCACAAGTAACTTTTTCTGAGTCAATTTTCGTTTAGGGTAGGATTTGGCTGGGTCTCCAGGGTTCAGCCATTGCGACGAACGCTTCCGATTATCGTACAGTATCCACTTTTCATCACGAGTAATGGTTCGATTTAAAATCCCTTCATTATTGTGTCGGTTGAGCAAAGTAACACGGCAGTCGACGCGTGTTTGCAAGTTCGATTCACTCAATTCATGAGGTACCCATCGTTCAAGTTTTTTTACTTTCCCGATTTGCTTCAAGTGGATTAATACAGTTTTGTCACCTACCCCGAAGCCTGCAGCTATCTCTGAAATACTTTGTGATGGATCCGCTTCCACAATAGCCTTTAATTCTTCATTTTCCACTTTGGTCTCCGGCCGTCCACGGGGTTGGTTCTGAAGGTCGAAATTTCCAGAACGAAAACGTTGAAACCAAAAACGTACCGTGCTTTCTTTTGCGACACCAGCGACGTATACATCATTAATCCTTCGAGCTGTTTCGGCAGCACTGGTGCCACGGTAGAACTCGTACTCATAAATATACCGATATTTCATGTTTTCCATTGTGCGGTAATAAGCGACGCCAAAGAAAAAAATAATGAGGAAAAAAACAAATGAATTACTGTTTTCAAAACTCAAATGTACCAGCTAAATAAATTTATAAATTTGAATTTGGAATTCTTACCCAAAGAGGAGATATTTCAGATCAAAGTGGTCAGTACGACAAAACGCTAATTTCATATGTAAGGACCCAATATTAGCCCAACATAACCTAACCAGAAAGAGTATTCACTTAGTAATTACAAAATTAATATCGTAAAAAATGTAAACTTCTACAGTGGCACTTTAAACCTTAAATACTTATATCGAATGTCTTTTGTTATAAACATACCTTCATATTACCTAATTTTACAAAAGAATTTTGTGAAATTTTACCCAACGTGAAGCAATCTAAAATTTATCCTGTATTTGTCTTCGCAAATGCCTCCCAAGCATTTATTATTACCATTACACTACAACATTAAAGTTTCAGTGATTAAAGTTGTAAACAAAATTTTGAAGTGAGATAGTTAATTTTGATGTTTACCTTATTTAGTGAGTAAAAATAGTAAATTATTGCGGGGACTATTAGTTTTATAGTACATATCATTAATATCAATAGCAACAAATTTTTAGAGAATACCATTTATTTTAAAGATTGGGAGTTGTAGATAGATTTACTAATTCTGTAGCTCCACTATTATATATCCCTATTTCTTTCTCTCCCAGACTAGAGCGAAGCAAAAAAAAAATTATTAAGAAGATAAAGAAGTTCTTACGGAATATTTCAAGTGTACGTTATTTAACATCATGGCAGATAATCCGAATAAGTTTTTAAAGTTTTCCAAAGAGAATTTCTTAGGAGTCAAACACGTTATACCGTCCACAATTAGGTCGCGTGTAAAGTGCAATTTAAAGTAGCCGCATTTGAAAGTTTCCATGACATATCCCTGAAATGATAGTAGATATATGTGTATATACTAGAGGTCGCCCGGTGGAAATTCGACCGTAAATATAAACTTATAGTAGAAACTCTTTGGCGACAATATCTATTCTGTGCGACTGTTTAAACCAAGGAGGTTACGTATATGTGATCAGGATCAAACACTATTATGAATTTGAAATTGAGTCTTTTTGACATTGGCAGTATGAAAAAATGAGAAAAAATGAGTGATTTATTAAATTTGCATTTCTAATGCATATTACATAAAAATATTAGCTTTGTGCTGTCCTTCTCCATATAAACTTTAAGAGTACCCAATTTCACACTCCTCTGTCCGCGCAATTTTCTTAAAAAGGGCACCAAAGTTTTCGCTTCACGTATTAATATGTAGATATACTTTGATTATTTAGATATATATATATATAGGTAGCGAGAAAGGTTTACTTGAATAAATTATTTTAAATTCTAAACACAGAATATAGTTTAAGGAAGGTTAGTGGGTGGCCGTTGTACTCCGTAGCCAACCCATTGCAAGAATTTTGAAAATTTTGATAAATTTCTCAAGCTCACATCATATTCTAGAGATTGTACGTAGTGATGAGGTGTCTTCTTCCCTGGGGATCGGAGTTCTAAGTACTGCAGTCCTCCAGGCAAAACACAATATTTAGTTATAGGCTTCTTCAAGTCAGGTAGTTTCCAATCTGGACATTCTTGCCTTAAAATAATGCAATATTATTGGTACTATAAATTATTAGTTATACCCGTTTTGTACCCGTTATACCTACATATTATGTGTTTATTTCAAATCTGTAATAAATAAGAAAGATTAGCACTCGAATAAAATCCAATTAACACGCTTTTTTTAAATAAGTAGTTATTTTTCATTAACAATAATTTCGACCAGTCTTAATAAATGTAATTATTTCGACTGGCCGCAGCTGCGAGACGAATATTTTTAAAATTCTGTCTAACAAAAAGTATTTTTTAATTATATGGCTTTTGTAAAAATCACGCAAGATTATTCTTCTAAATATGTGATGAAGAATATAATATCATTATATGTTTAACTATTGAAATCGTGTATCTATTTCAATTTTATCAATTAATATCCACGGATTTATTTCAAAGTAGTGACTGTAATCAAAATAATATTCTAGTAATTAATTTTTTACATAATATCTAAATGATATGTAGTTGGAAAGAAAGGTAGGTATATTGTGCTTCTATGCTAAGGATTCCTAACGTTCCATATCATAAATAAAACTAAAGCTACTACTATTATAGAATTACTTCAACTTCTGTCTGTTATAACTGTGGCTACTTGATTTAGTGCCCGCGATGATAGGATTTGTTGTAAACTATTAAAAAAAATTGTTAGTGTCAGTTGACACAGGAAGACTAAACTCGAATTATTTAATTATACATACATACATACATATCCTCACGCTGTATCCCTAACGGGGTAGTCAGAGAGGACGGAGCGCCAAGCGTCGCGGTTCTTACATACTTCTTTCGCTTCCTCAAATCTCATCATTCTCCTCACACATTTTCGACTAGGTATGCGAGAACTTTTGACATTTCCGTCTGCTAACACTCTGGCTATTTGATCCTCATAAGTCAGCCTTGGTCTTCCTTACCTTCTTTTACCACTCACTTTCGCTCTGTATATTTTCTTCGTCAGTCTTTCATCACTCATTCTTTCTATGTGCCCGAACCATCTAAGCATTCCTTTCTTCATTTTTACAATAACACTGATCGCATTTCTACTGCATTTATCATACTTTCACTCGATTTCGCGTATATCCAGGCCTCACTACCGTTCAATAAAGTTGGCACAAACACCGCATTGTGGATCGCCATTTTGGCAGTGTTAGATATATTCACACTATCTGCTAATGCGGACAGAGCACCATTCACTTTATTGCCAGCTTCTACCCGTCTTTCCACATCCAAGTCACATCTTCCATCCCTCGAAAACGCACTCCCCAGATACACAATTTCATTCACTTGTTCTAGACATTTTCCATTTACACAAATCACACATTTCCTTTGTACCGCTTCTTTTTATAACGCCAGAACCTTAGTTTTGTTCACATTCATTTCCAATCCTTTTACTTCACAATCTTCTTTCATACACGTGACTAGTGTCTGCAACTCTGCGTCTGATGGTGCTATTAGCACAGCATCGTCAGCGTACAATAGGCAGTTTACCACTGTGTCATCACATCCCATACCACTCATATTACCTTTCAATCTCTGGAGGCAACTGCCCAAATACAGCACGAACAGCCAGACAGACATCACGCAGCCCTGTCTGACGCCTGAACAGACATCAAACCAGGGCGACGTGTCACCCTCTATCCTTACACAGGCTCTGTGGCCGCAATATAATGACCTCACAGCCCGTAGTAAGGAGCTCCCCACGCCATACTCAGGCAGAAGACTCCACAATTTCTGTCGCACTACTCTATCGAAAGCTTTTTCTAGATCCACGAAAGCGCAGAAAACTTTCTGACCTATAGCCAGAAACTTCCCCACGATAACGCGAAGCGAGAAAATCTGATCCATACAACCTCTACCGTTCCTAAAACCACCTTGCGCCTCCCACAAATATCTTTCTGAAACGCCTTTCATACGTTCAGTCAATACCTTAGTATAGACTTTACTTGCTAAGCTGACCAAGCTGATGGCCCTGTAGCACGCGCAGTCCAAATGAGAAACTTTCCCTTTGTAGAGAGGTACTATGACTGCGGTGCGCCAGTCCTCTGGAACCTCCCCCTTCTACAAACAAAGGTTGCAGAGTGCACAGAAGGCATCCCAGACCCTAGGACCACCATACTTGATCATCTCAGCAGTCACGTCATCAATTCCCGTAGCCTTTCCACATTTCAAACTTCCTATCACTTTCTCGATCTCTTTCATACTAATGACATCCTCCAGTCCCTGACCCGAGTGAAGCAATTCATTAGAATCGCTCTCAGTATCAGAGACGAAGTCGCCACTCTCATACAGTTCTCCATAGTATTCGCTCCATCTCTGCAGAACATCTTTTTTATCTGTTAGCAAGTTGTTTTCTTTCGAACGCACTTTATTCATTCTGCAAGATGCCGGGCCACTTCGGTACTTACGCACTTCTTTCCAAAATAATTTGAAATTTTCCTCGAAGTTGTCCGACATCCTGTTTTCGTCTAACATACTACACTTTTCACGCTTCTCTTTCACTAGTGCTTTCGTTTCTGCTTTCTGCAGCTTATATCTATCTTTCATCAAATTCTTCATACCACAGTCATTTTTTGTAGCAAGGTAGTCTCGCCATGCTTTCTTCTTCTTATACACAGATTCTTTCACCTCATCATCCCACCACATATCACACTTTTTACCGTTCCCAATCTTATTCGTTCCACACACTTCTTTTGCAGCCTCGATTATACTATCCTAAGGTTGTGCCAACATTCTTCAACATCCTCGCTCATCACTTTCAATCTATCATCAAGCTTACCGGATACTACCCTTTCATATTCATTCCTGGTAGTCGCATCTTGCAGTTTCCAGCTTTTGATGCGACAAACCGCTGCAGGTTTGGACACTACGCAATGTCGCCATGCTGCAAACAGACCCCTTATTCTGGTTATCACCAGATAGTGGTCCGTTCCCAGATCGGCTCCTCTATGCACCTGCTTCCATAACCTGCTTCTTGAGCCTGTTATCTACCAGGAATAAATCAATCATACTTCTCTCATGCTTTCTTTCCCAAGTGTACTGATGGATCCTTTTGTGCTTAAATACGGTATTAGCAACAAAAAGATCCTTTTCCATACACACGCCTAACAGAATTCTACCAGCATCATTCACTCTCCTATCTCCATATTTGCCTAGGACAGTCTCAAATCCAGTTCGAGCTGTCCCGACCCATCCATTCGTGTCTCCACACAAAACAATTCTCTCATTCTCTTCAACCGTCGCTAGAACTTCTCTAACATTCTCCCAAAACCGCTCTAGCTCACCCACGCCGACGGAGGACACTGGAGCATACACCGCCAAAATAAAAATTCTCGTCAACCCTATCTTGAGGCGCACCCAGAGCAGTCTAGGGTTTACATATTTATACTGTCATACAATTAAATAAACGAGAGGACAGCAAAACGGCCACCCCCTGGCATCCTCTACCTCCAAGTGGTACCCCTGACCATAGAGCGATGCCCCCTCCGGGCAAGTCAGCAAGTTCACTGCCCCTTCGCTTGGTTTCACTCCAACATAACACATCCAGTCTTTTCTCTTCCATAATATCAATCACTTCATTCATCTTCTCTTTAATCCCACCTCTCACATTCCACGCAGCTATTCTGCACTCCTCCCTCCACTTCCCGCCGCTAGGTGCACAGCGTGTTGGGTGGCGGTCCCCAACGCCGAACTGCACTTTGCTTACACCAGCGGGGACACACTGGTGTTCGTCGCTTTCGGGGGACGCCCTAGCATTTAAATCTGCGTTGTCCCGCATGGTAAGCATAGTAGAGGAATTGCAGCCCTGAAAAGGACTGGCAGGGGTCGGGACAAGCACGCTTCCTCAGTTGACCCCCTAATTAATTTAATTATCTTATTTAATTATCTATTACAAATTGACAATGAGTAGCAGTTAACAGGGGTCAAAGACAGTTTTTTCTAGCTTCTGTTGTTTTTACTTACGATAGTATGCTGTTTACAGATCCTGTAGTAGTACTGGTACTGGGAGAGCTTTTAGAAGCTTTCTCATGAGGCTCAGTTATGGAATTCTCTGTTAAAAATCTGACTGAATTTCTTTCACTCTTTTTTGTAAATAATGGATCCAATTGATCCCTTATCTGGGTCCCCAACTAAAAACGACATTATTAATTACATATTACAAAACTGGTTCTTATTATTTTGAAATATTGTCAATATTTCAACTTCAAACTCAGTTTTCAATTTGGTGTTATCGACAGCCTCACATTTTTTTCATAAATAGCTCTTTATTATAAGTATTGAGTAAACCAGACTTATTAAATTCCACTAATATCGTGCCAATATTTAAAAAATTAGGTTTCACAAACTTAGAAGTTCCTAACATCCTAAAAATGATTATACGAAGTTTGTACCTACCTAGTATAACTAATCGTTTGAAACTTTTTTAATTACAGTAATCTATTTTTACACAATTTTAGTGGCACTTTTCCGTTTTAAGTTTTTGATGACTAACTAAAAATATTTGACGAAACTTTCTTTCCAACTTTCCTACCTTTTTTCCAACTTCATCAGAATCATAGTACTTTTGCCTTTTATTTTCAGCGTAATACTTTCTGTAGTATCTGGTCGCAGGCCCAGCAGCGTATATAGCCGGATCTTTGGTTTTGAACTGATGATCGATTAAAATACCTCCATCATACGCCAAACCACTTTTATTCATAGCTAAATAATATATATATACTTCGATCACAATTTTATGAAACCAATAACTATTAATTAGCAAGCAAACTTACAAGACTAGATGCTTCTTGTGAATAGTAAAAATTAGGTAGAAAAACTGCGATTTCGAAACACTAAGTGCTACTAAAAACAAAGTATCGGTGAAAGCGATGAAATTCAAAGCATATTTGAAGTAAATTACAAGTAATAAAGAAAAAGTAATACCAAAGAATGCAGGAACGTTAACACCTCTTTTGCCGTAATAAAATAACGCAACACATTCCAGACGCATCCTCTTAAAATGCGATAAAAAGTCTACGTGAGTAACCAGATTATCGATACTAACGCTCCACGATTGAAAATAATAGCCGTTATATACTGTTACGTTAAGATTTTTTAACACTTCTCTTACTGTTTGGTCAACCTATAAACGAAAAATGCAAGAAAGTAGATATGTATAATCGATAGAAACTTAATAACAAAATAGAATTAATGAACTAAAAACATTCAGTTTGGTCACACATTACACTTCGTGGTGTTGAGATAAGTTTTTTCATTTGTTTTTAGGCTTTGACGACAAGACTAGACGATCGGACCAACGCTTCGCAAGTTTTGATGGTACGATAAGTAATGTACATAGTTTCTAAAAAAAGCTATGGTTAAAAATGAGAAATGAGAATTAATAATATTTAGCTAAACGTAATATTCCATTTCATCCAGATTGTGAATGTGCCAGCTATAGTATGCCATGTGCCAGCTGCGCTCGTCTAATTACGCTGGCATATTGCAAGCGTTTCGATTGTACGAAACGTTTACCACTTGTCTAGCCACTCAAGCATAAAAATCGGCCAAGAAAAAGCCCATCGGCCAAGAAAAAGCCCTTATTCTGAAGAATTTCTATTGAGTTTTTCACTATCTGTAAGCCCTAATAGTCAATACGCAATCCGGACGAAACAGTATCCAGATAAAATTGTAAAATACACTTATACAATACACATATATACAGAAACATAAACACTAAGATTGTGTTATGCGCAGATTAATTTATGGTGCCAAAGACGGAAAAACTATTTATTGAAAAGTGTGTGAAACCGGTTATTTTTTTATGTAGATATTACTGTTCTACTAACATATACGTTACTGAATACAGACACTCTAGTCTTTTTATGGTACTCAGGTGGAAAAGGTTCTATGAACGTAATAAATTCAGGTGGTATTTTCATCTCCAATAATGCTGTTAGGCAACAGTAAGCGTCTAGAGTTGCGCCGTACACCAGAATGTTGTCTAAAAATTCATTAATTTTTTAAATAAGTTAGTTAAAATTACCATGCAGTTTTTTCGATAACACCTTACGCCTAAGGAAGATGTAATGCACATTAGACCCAGTACATGAACATATTATAATGATGATGTTACTAACTGTTGCCTGTCACACGCGTGGAATTAAAACAAAATAGCCTATGTCTTTCCCCAGAGTTCAAGCTGTCTCCATATCCTATTTCATCAAAATCGGTTCAGCGGTGTAACCTGGAAAACGTAATAGACAGACGGACAGAAATACTTTCGTATTATTAATATTACAATACAGACAAATAATTCCACTGCTGGACAAATGTCTTCTTTTATTTCCCTTTATTCTTTCCATAAACAGTTCTTGTACAACAAATTCGTTCCTAGTATTAGGTAATAAATTTAGTCTGTTTCATCTTCTTTTAACATATTGAGTGGCACGAGGTTCTGTATTATTAATATTATAATGATTATAAAGTATCAGAATTAGGACAAATCTAAACATTCGAGACAATTTATGAAACTTTCTATTGTACGAGTAAGTTCATCAACCACAAATCGGATCTTGGCATAAGGAACTATGGATCACATCCGGATTCAGTGAATCAAATGATTCGAAACCACGTTTTGAGTCGAAATTCCTCTAAATTTTTAAATGTCCTCTAAAATTCTTATCGGATTCGAGGAGTTTTTGGTTCCAAGCATACACGAGAATTCGATCGGCACGCTAATTATAACTTAACCTAACCTAACTTGCACTCAGCATGCGCGATATCGCGCGATATTATATGCTGTCAAAACGGGGATTTGTATAATGTAATTTGTATAGTGGCGCTATATCTACCGCGTAAAGTGCATTTTACAGTCATGGGGCAATAGACAAGCAATCGTCATACATGATATCAAGTTTTAATTACAATTAGTCACCGCTCGTGGTTGCAAATGAATAGGTTAAGTTACAGGATTCAAGGAATCAATAACAGGAGTATAATCCGCGAGTGGATTCGGTTTATGACTCAGTTCACTCCCTAAGGCGAAAAATACCCAGGACCTTTTTCCTCAGTGTTATAGTTGCACCACAGATTAATTAGTTACTAAAGTAAAGTTGTAGTTTGTGCTGTAGACAATAATTACCATCATAACAATACCACAGATTAATTAGTAAGGCAATACCATAAACATTTTACAATGAAGTAGGGATCCATGGGCACAACTGTAGGTAGCAATGTTTGGTAGAAAGACAGAGACGGAATTCATTCGTAATATTTTTAATTTATTATAATATTTTACGCTAGTAAGTAATTTTATAATTTTTTTATGTAATTTTCATATAAAACAAAGTTTCCTACTCAGTCATCTTGTATGAAAAGTTGAAAAATATTGTGCATTTAATTTTTTACGAGTGAAATTTTTCAGTTTTCTGAATAGAACCATCTTTTTTGGGGTCGAAAACTATGAAAATTTCACATCGTATATAAAATTATTATTATTACTCACATTCTTCTTTTTCTAAATTTTTCACGTAATTTAAGGCTCTATTAGCCTCAGCCATGTTATTGATTATGAACACGTTATCAGGCGTATCGTAATTAAATATCTCATACTCTACTTCATTGTAGCGTGGAATATCGAGGCGTGTGTATAGCGGTTTGTAACCAAGTCTGAAAGAATATTGTATTTAACAAATCACTTTCTAATCTAACCTCCATTGTATAATAAAAGATATCTAAAATAAGAGCATATTGGACACGCATTAACTTAGGATTTCATAGTTAGTAATTTCGGTCGAACTAGAATTTTAATTCAATAAATTAACGTCATTTCAAAAAAAATAGAAATCAAAGTCAAGAGTAAGTTTTAGACAGAAAAAAATGGCTGTCACATGTAACCTGTACTAAGTTACACATTACAGCCGTCAAAAAATAAGGTCGTACCCGTAACATAGTATACAGGCTGCTGGCCTAGTAAAATAGTGATAGTTTTCTAGCCCATCGACTATACTTAGGCTCTCTATAATAAGCTATATCATTTGGCTGATTTTGTTAACTATATTTTTAATATGCCTTTGAATTTGATATTTTTTCAAGGTTAAAGGTAGTCTAGATTACTGTTTGAAAAGTCCTCTAATCGCCAATGACAGTGATAACTGGTTCAGGTGATTCGGAGATTATCCCGGAGAGAAAACGAACAAACAGTCAGATCATTTAGAAAACGCATGTTGGAATTTTAGTAAAAGTGCAAATAAGTATAAGCTTTATATATAGATACTTCAATTATGTCTATTTATACATATGGGTGTAAATGTATTTATTTATATCGATGTACAGATAGATTCTTTCTCTACCAGATCAGCATGCAAGCAGAAGTTGACGTATATTTCTAAACAGACATGTCCTATTAATAAGTTTTTTGACTACAATTAAACATGTGTAGTTATTAAAAAAAAAAAAACAAACAAAAATTTGAAACCTTATTGTAATAGATAATATTTTATGCATAATGTCATTTGTTATAGGCATTTTACCTTTGATACTTGTCAAAGAGTTTTACATAAAATTAAAATATATATGTATGTATATATACATACATATTTTCACGCTGTATCCCTAACGGATCATTAAAAAAAACGATCTCTTTTAAACATATACCACTTACTTCATTTCTTCTTCCCTTTCGAAAATAGGCTTCAAGTAATCTGGATGTTGATATTGCTTCCCAAATAATAAAAACAGAAGGTCATATCGATATTTTCGTCCACTTGCTAAAATTACATGTTTCTCTCGTCTGAAAAAGTAAATAATAAAAATAGAATAAAATAAATCATAAAAATGGCGTTTTAATGACGTTTCTCTCGTCTGAAAAAGTAAGTAATAATAACTTTATCGTTACGTGGCTGAAGTTAACACAAACACCTAAATAGGTACCTCTGTTATAAAATTGTGTATGCAAAAGAAAATTTACATGATATAATTGTTCAATGTTCAATAGAGCCAACTTACACCAAGGAAAACTTATGAATATAATAGTTCGAATGTTAGCTAATATGTATAAATATCAAAAATACACGCATGTCACGTTGAAAATATACATAAAGAGAACAACAAAGTTTATCGAAGCGAAACATGATTCTATCTACTCCTTTACAAACATGGCGTAAAAATATATTTCTATATATATATAATCTTACGTGTTCATATCAATCATAGTATCTTGTATGACGTCTACGTAATACGTGTACGGCACACTCTTCAAAAACTTGCTGGAGTTTGTCCTGTACTTTGGAAACATCATCTCGACAGTAGACTTCGTTTGCTTAATATACGGCAGGCCGTTTGGAGATATTAGAGTGACGTTTGTAAATGTGAGGTAAGAAGCGGTATCACTAGAATAGCAAGCATCATTGTAGAAACATTCGGATGACGTCAAATACGATTAATGTAAAGAGAGATTTATTTTCGATATAAAATAAATTCTGCATGGTTTCATTTAAAATATCAGGACAGATGAATAAAATAGTTATTACACTCTTTTTTGGCTTGACTACAGTTGGGACAGTGATAGTTTTGTCGTAAAAAATACAGTGTAACCTGGTTAAGTAGGATAGGTGAGAAACCACCATTACTGGTAATCGCAATGAGATCTCGACACTTGCATTGAAATATCTATGTTACTGGGCATTTTTAAACCTTCGTAATTGAGATTTGATGTCTAAGATTTTATTTTTTCGATGTTTACCTCTATAATTGGGACTTTATGGCTCAATACCCTGTACAAATAATAGCACAATTTATCAGGTTTGGAGAGGTTGCAACACGTTTATTTACAAATAATCGAATTTCTTCCACTGATAAATTAAAGCTTGTTGTTGGATTATGATAGTGGAAAGAGCGCTTAGCGGGACCCGCGGGACCCTCTATAAATAAGACATCTGTCATTTTAAACCTGCCTATTTGGGAAACTCGGTAAATGACAAACCTTTATAAGTGATAAAAATTCCTAAGTCCCTTGAGATCTCAGTTATACAGGTTACACTGTATAATCTAAACGAAAATTTAAATATGTTAAAAAATAAGAGACTGTTATTCTTATTACAAATATCTATCAAAATGATGAAATCGAATTTAATTAATAAATTTTCATAATATCCTTTACTTATTATGTAAAATGATAATAGCCGATGTTAGCTGGCATGTTGAAAGCACTAACTTGCCTAGGCGAAAGTGTGTGAGGAGAATGGCGGCATTTGAAGAGACGAAAGAAGTATGTAAGGACCTCCATCCTCTGTGACTACCTCGTTAGGCATACTACGTGAAGATATATTCAAAGGATTATAGGTATATACGTACTTACAATAGGAATCCTTTAAATAACAAGGTAAGGATGAAATTATGCTCATACGTTGTAAAGTAAAGGATAGGATTCCTATTATACGCCTATGGAAATCTTCACATAACAAGTAAAATATATGAAAATGTATTTAATATATATTTATTTTTGCATTAGGTACTATTGTATTTTAATGTTTACAATAAATAAATAAATAATATGTAGTTATGCACCCAGGTGCCGTCCTTAGCATAGCGTCTAGTCGCCCACACAGTTCCGCTGTGCCGACTTATAATTTTACTTACTCGACACTTTTGAGTAACTAGGGTGTCGATCATTATATCGTTTAAGCCTCAGTATGTACTTAACAGTCATCTAATACACTCGCTTTATAAAAATCATTTTATTTTAACACTGTAAAAACGGTGTTCGGCGCAACTTGATTACCTATGTAATAAATAATCTAATAAATAAATAAATAATAATGTATACATTATGTTTTTAATATACCTATTTGGATTTTCGGTGACACTATACATAAGGTACGTCTATTATGGCTGAAAAAATCTGACAATTATTTACGTAGCGGCCTAAATACATATCATATTTTTTCAGTCACGACAGTACACATATTTTTCTGAAAACCTGAAATACATTATTATGAACATTACAATTATCATAATAAAACACACAATTACAACAATTTGTACCCTACAATAACTACCTAAGTAGGTATTCTATATGTAACAGCTATTATGTAAAACATTATGCAAACTGAAAACCAAAACGCTTTTAACAAAAATAATTGATAATTGATAATGAATCAAATGTTTTCTTTTATCAAAATTACCCCGCGCATTCATCGTTTTCACTAAAAATAAATTAGGAGAATAGTACAACTTCCGTTTGACATAAAATATTTACGTGTTAATATTAAGTAGGTAAATATTAAGTGGATATTTACACTCAATTTTATATAATTTCCATTGTATATTATTTGTTTACATATTAATTCTATATCTAGTAATTCTATAAAGAAACAAACCTGAATAATAATGCGTTCAAAAAAGCCATAGCTGTCATCGATGAACCGATTATTACAATTCTCGTGTTGACGCAAACTTTAGGAACACTCGTTAATTTCTTATCGAGGAACCAAGAAGTGAATGCCATTCTAAAAGGAAAAGTAAGCTTATAGGTACTAGGTATGTATTACTCTATGATTAAAATATGTTTACTCATTCAAAATTCTATAATCATTATTTTTCAATATTCATATTACCTATTCTAATTAGCTATTAATTTCTAGAAATTTGTTTAGTCAAAAATTATAAGAAAATTTTTAATAAATAATAATTTGGAATTTGAGCTCACTTTTACGTAAAACCCCAATTTATCTTGTTTGTTTTTTATCTTACATAAAGTTGACCATTTTCCATTCAGGATGGGCAAACCATCAAAAATTCACAAAGTCGCGCCTTGTACCAAAAAATGAAAAATGGAATAGAATGCATAGTCACTGGTTATTATATCGCCGATCACCCATATTATAAGTTCCTTATAAGAAACCCTTGGCCGATTTCTAAGACCTGCACGGGGTGATAAACAGTTGCTACATTTTTTTTTCTCACTCATCGCGTGAATTTTATTTTCCATTAACATTTAAGACACGCATGATCTAATGTATAAAAACCGATGTTTGTTTGTTTGTTACTTCGTATTTTATAGGCTGCCATACCATACATCCGATTGCAATGAAATTAGGTATGGAGATAGGTTGAATCCTGAGGAAGGACATAGGCTATTTTAAAAATAAAAAACGTGTATGAAGTCGCGAGCATCATCTAGTACATAATAAAAATATAACCACGAAAAATATAACCATAAAAAATATAACTTGTCTCACTTTGATTATGTATTCTCCGAATTTAATTGTACTTTTCTACACTTCTAGTTTTCTTTACATAGTTTGAATAAATTAGATATTCATATTTATAACGTACATATTTTTTGACAAATTGATTATCTTCCTTAGATCGGGTGCGAGAATACAATCTATTTCAAACTTTCTAGGCAGTAGAGGCAGCATTACGCATGCTATAGAGTTAGCTTTATGAGCCACCTGTAGTATAAAATGATTTTACTATTAGTTAAACAGTATAGTACCTTTAGTATTTCATAAACCGACTTAAAAAAAACACTGAAAAGTTCAAAATAACTATCTTTGCTAATCAAACCTATATAATTAAATTTGACAGTTACTGAAGTGGGTGCCAAGCCTACCAAACTAGTAGACTTTCTGTTATTACACATAGATTTGGCACCGACTTCAATATATACAACATAAATAAAGCTTATGAGCAGTTGGAATTATTTAATATATCTTCGAAGTCCAAGCTTCAATATCAGTGAAATTTAAATGCTACCACCTTGGAGCTATACTGAACCCAACTTAAAAAGGTTTTTTTGTTCTTAATTTTGAAAAAGAACAATTGAAATCAGTTCATAAACAAAGAAGTTATCCCCTTAGCCCTTACATTACATACACAAAAAATATTTATACATATATACAGACGAATTGAGACCCCCTCCTTTTTTTGAAGTCGGTTCACATAAGACTATTTCCTGCTGAAACAGCTTCAAATAAACTCTTAGTCATTAGAGTGTCAAACGACATAAACAATAACATTAACATAGTTGAGATTTGTTTTTATCAAACACTGTCTGAAGTTATTTTATCGTTCAACCAGCAATAGAGTACACAGATACAGATACTTTGTCTTACATAACCTTAACAAGAACGTCAAGTGTAAATACCCATTTATTCCTATAAGCAGTTAACCAAAGTAAACTATTACTCCCAACGAGTCTCATCATCTCTCGAGCGAAAAATCTGAAGTGTACTTCAAATACTGCATAAGCTAACACCACTTTGAGTGTAGCAAACCCAGCATCCATTCCTTGCCCAGTGTAATGATGCTTGTGCTTGTGAAAAGAGTCCAAATTAAAATTTGCTCTTATAAAATCAATTTGTTCAGATGGTCTGAAACAACATTTATAATTTTCAGAAATATTTATATTTCTTCTCTAGACCTCACAAAAATGTTTATAAATATCTTGATTAACATTCACTTTAGTAACAATACCATTGAACTTACTCTATAATCCCGACGCCAATCAAAGAAGTACCACTAATAAACACGAAAGCTTGATTCTCATTTTGTTCTTTGATAGAGTTCTCTACCGTCCACATTGTGTCCTTGCTATTAACGTTGTTAATGAATTTAGCTATTTGAGGTATATCTGTGAATTCGGCTTTGCGAACACGCAATTTACTGAAAAAACACATTTTATTAAGAAGAGTACCTACCTTAAGTAAGTACCTACGTAAGTACCAACTTATGCTTTTTTAGACATACCTAAACTTATTTTTATAATATTACTAGCCGTGTGCCTGCCGTGATTCCCATCGACAACATATCAGGAATTAACCGAGTTTTTTCAAATGTTAAATTGGGTAACCTGCTTTGCTCACGTAATATTTTTTACTTTTTTAATTGCGGCGAGAAACAGAAGCTTATACACTTATTTCCATAATTCTAACTTCAAAAATGACGAACTTCCGTACAAACATTCATTCTCTATTTAACCCTTGTGGGTTTGCTGCGTTGTCTGTCAGTCAGAGTTCTATAATTAAATTATAAGCATTTTTCGTAAATAATATTTTGGTATAGTCTAAAAAGTTCATTACTTTAAGTGTAGGTACTTATTCAGTTTTAGTTAGGCTTAAATTTATTTCAAATATTGTTCAATTGGGGCTTAACTTTAACCTACGATATATCTTATAGTTGAAGAAAAAATTCGATCAGCCATTTTATCTATGGTGGCAGAGTCTGAGTAAAACAATTGGAAATAGCATTATTAATTGTTATTGTTAAAATTAACTTGGTTTTTGTGTTATGTGATCACTGTTTACAATCAAATTTTAATATCAAAGTTTTGTAAACTTATGTATTGTTCTTCTTTTTCTTTTCTTTTTTGCCGCACGAACATTGTTTTTCCAAAAATTTTTTGTCAAACCATTAACCTATAAGTATGTATATATGTACCTAAATGAAATTAGTTAAGTTTTCCAAATTTGCACGAGGTGTTTGCCTTAAAAAGTTGTACACTTAGTCGTATGTATTTGTAATAGTTAATTTTTAAGTTTTGGTGTAACAATTACTGGCAGACCAAATAAATAAGAATAAAAAAAACAAGTTAGGTATATTATTATTCATGTAAGAAAATAATTTAAGAAATTATGTAACCACATGTCACACGAATGACATAATGCTTTATATAAAATTAATTTTTGCCCACGACTTCGTCCGTGCGGTGGCGACTTACGACAAAGGGGATAGCTTAAAAACGTTCTCCGTGGAAAAAACATACACGAGTACGTGCCAACTTTCATGGCGAACGGTCAAAAGGTGTTGGAGTTAACGATTACATAGATACATACAAACATCATTTTTTAGTATATGTAAGTATAGGTATCTAGTTATGCCGGCCGCGCATTCCTTTGGTTCAATAAGTATTATATTATTACTCGTGAGTTATGGTCTTGAATTCATACAAAAATCCCATAGAGAAAAGTACTTTCAGTTATTCCCCAATTTTTCAATTTTCCGGGCAACTTGTAATATCAAATTTTTCTTTCCATGAAAACCTAATTCGGACTATTATGCCGTTCTCAAGAGATGCGTTTACCAACGAACAGCATTTCATTTTATTTTATGTAAATACGAGATTAACATACCCCAGTGCTGAACTTCTGTGAGCAATATAAAGAGAGTATCCGCAGCAAACATTGGTCTTCGTAGGAACAAACTGAAGATACATTCATTACAGTAAGCGTTTTTCGGAATACGATTAAAAAATTACTATAAATTAATTAATCACTATTAATGACTATAAATACTTATATTCACATTAAATTATATGGATATGCCTATAACTAGGAACTATAGCGAATGCTATCTTCACTCCATACTAATATTATAAATGTGAGTGTCTGTCTGTCCAGTTGACTTGCACGTACAAATCGCTGCACCGATTTTAATAAAATTTAAAACGGAGATAGTTTGAGCCCTGGGGAAAGACATAGGCTCCTTTTTTAAATTTATTTAGGGTATGATTTTCTTACGGTGTAAGCGCCAGCCCAGGGTTAGAACGAAAGGAGGGGTTGCTCTAGGCGCTAGGTGGCAAGGGAAGCCAAATTGCAAAAGCGAAAGATAGGTGTTGATTCAATAAGTAACGATTTTTGAAAAAAAAAAATTATTAAGTATATATTTATACTATATATTTATACTTAATACACTCAAACTGAAAAGCGACTTAGGTGATTTAAAAACCTAAACCAAAGGGCGCCGAAAGACAATCTCACTTTACCTTGATCAAGAGCTTGGACCGGCGCTGTACGGTGTGACGTTGCTCTTTAGACTCGGATTACAAATTAGAGTGAAGTTACATGGGTGTAATTCAGGGGCTGTAGGAGTTACTTTAAACTTACACAAAAGTAGGTTCATTTAAATTTAAACAGTTAGGAGTTCATTTAAACTTACACAAAAGTGTTGAAGCAAAGAAAAGCTCTTATCGACACAAGGAACTCTAATTAAGCAATAGTCAAAAGTTTTCATAATTTCAAACGCCGCTTCTAACAAATCGAAACCATGCCTGAAATTAATAGCTTACAGTAACATTATTACAGTAAAACCATTAAAATGAACTATAAAAACATTTGTAGTCATGAAATAACAAAAATAAAATAAACGCGTAAAAACGTATTAAATTACCTATCATCAATATCTTCTCGAAAACCATAAAGTTCTATCATAAAAGCATTTGGTTCTCCTTCGTAATGTTCTCTTAGTTCAGCCTCATCTGATTTATTATATCTACTGAATACTGATGTCCTTCCTTTAGAATATAGAACAATATTTAAAAAGAAAATTAAGTAGTAAAAGAAACCTGTAAAAACAAACTGCATCATACTTTCGTATTTTCTTTTTAAAAATTGCGAAGCTCTTCGTTTTCTATTTTTAAACGAATGTTCTTCTTTCGATGGCTTGGATCTAAATAATGCACTTAAATCATAAATAGAATATTAATATTTTATATAAGAAAATATAGATAGATACCTAATGTATTATAAGCAATATGTAACTGCAAGACAACGCTATTTTCATCCTACATTAAAGAATAAAGAATGAACTTGATAACTTACGCAGAATAGTCAAAAGACAAAACTTCAGGTATCGTCAACAAATTAGTATCAATGTTAACAATTTCATAATCAAAAGGATCATCATCCAAAAGAGGCAAAGTGTATGAATTATTCGTAGCCTGTGACGGTGAGGGTGATGCCATATACATCTTATCACTCATGTCATCAGAGTGATGTTGTTTCAAATATAAAAGATCCATACTACGCCTCATGTTAGAATTATTAACAAAGTTTACTTTGCTAAATGCTTTACTCTGCCGAGGCTGAGATATCTTGTCTTGTGAGGGTTCCTGATTTATTATTTTATGATTTATTATTATTCTGTCAAAATATTAAAATTTAGAGAAATGCAACAATGTTATAAACCTTACATCATCCACAACTCGTGTTTCTTGCTTTACCATATTTTCGAATGGACTCCACTTGCCCAGCATAATAGGTTCACTGAAATAAGGCAAATATCATAAATGGTGGTCTTTTTAAACATTCAATGTAGATATATGTTAAGAATAATAGTTATAACTACTTACCCAAACGTTTTCAACAAAACATTGGTTCGTTTAATATGTTCATTTTCAAGAGGTGTAGCTTTCCTCAACCCATAGTACGGATGCAATTCATATGTTTTCTGCAGCATTTTGTAGTCTATTCCTGAATTCAAACACATTACACCCACCGCTCGATCTCGTAACTGTTTTAGAAAAAATTCTACAGTTATAGTATAAACAGGCGAAAACGTGAAAATAGACTTGCAATAAATCACTGGTATAGTCTTGCAGTGCCATCTACAACTACGATTGTAACGATACCAATGTGTGACTTGATTATGCCTAAGTTACTCTGTTCACCTCAAACGTAGTGGTGCGGCATGTACATGAAACCATTAAAAACCATAGGTATACCTGTATAAATAAATAATCTCAAGATAATTACACCTATTGCGTGACACCAAAGCCCGATGAAACACTAGGCTACGACTATGAGTACCATAAAACATATCGCAGGAGCTCTTAGTGGCATCAATTTAATTACTTAACAAAGTTAGTTTCCTAAATTGACATAGTCTAGAATCGAACCCGATTCTCAGCTATCGATAGCTTTTAAAGATAGTTGCACAAACAGTTCAGTCAATATATTAAGCTAATCATAAATTACGATAAGTAGGCAGGCAAAAGATAATTAGAACAAGTATGAAGATATGAAAAGACAAAAACATACTACACATTCATTATATTTACCTCGGCTACGATAATTTTTCTCGTACTTTCAGGATAGCGACCGATTATTTCACTAATATAGTAATCACCATATAACTCTTTAAGTTTCGAGCATTTTTTTTCGAGAATTTCTACTATATCGTCATTGTCTTCTTCCCTATGCAATTCAAAAAGTGGTAAGTACAGAAGGAGTGGGTAATATACCTATAGAAACAAAGGCGTTTCATATCCAGAGGTGGCTAATTTAACAAGGATTTCCTTTCACTAATTGCTTATAATTCGAGTTACAATTTTCTGTTTTTCTAAAACAAAGTTCATAAAAATGTCTAAATAAAATGTTGAATAGTTTTATCTACTGAAATTTCAATACGAATATTTCCCCAACGAAGTTATTATCTTAATTCTGAAGTGAAGCAGTGACAATGTAAGCTTCCAAATTGCCACAAGTTTGATTACTATCTACATAATTCTGTCTCTCTTCTTATCTATAGAGTTCTTGAATTTGATACCCGTTTTTCGTCTGAGAAATAATAAATTAATAGACTAGTTCCATACACGGCACGTCTAATCCTTAATTTTGGACAAAAATCTTGTCTTAGAGCAACGTAGTGATAGTAGCAGGCTTCTACATCGTCCGATCTCTTAGCACAGTACTTGTAAACGTTACGTTTCTTGAATGTATTATATCTCATTATGTTATCTACAGGAAACAAATTCAAATGAAAATCAAAAAGTCATTAAAATAATAATCTCCAATGAATTACAGGTGATAATAAAGATAGCTCACCCAAAGGACAAGAAGGCGGCACCATAAGGACAACATGTAATAAATAATCGTCATTATTAAATACAGAAATTAATGCCTCCTCAAGAAAAAAGTCTGTCACTGAATCCACACAATACATGAAATGAATAAATAATGTATTCCGTGAGAGATAATACCTTCTGAAATTACGAAATATTAGAAACGTTAGATTATTAGAAACCTCAAGCTTTACCTAAACAAACCGAATGAACTAAATTATTGTATGAGTATGGTCTAAATCTAAAGCCTTGTTTGCATCAAAAGACGCAGAGCTTAGCACCAAATATATTCGTATGTATGACGATGTTTCAAAGAAATTTGGAATTTCAAATAAGACTCAATTGACGCGTTTTCGGTGAGTTTTGACATTTGAGCGGACGTCATGCTTGCTTTTATGCAAATGTTAAACACTACGTTACGCAGTAGAACAAGCACGGACGTTCTGTGAGACTCGGTTTACTATAATAGTGGGTAGGTACTTATATTAATTACTTTTTAGAAAATCATTTTCTTTTAATGAACATAACATAACTTCACGCTGTATCCCCGACGGGGTAGTCAGAGAGGACGGAATTTAATGAACAAAATAGAAGATACGTCCCAGATAGCAAATTAAACTTGAACCAGGCGTGTTAAGTTTGCCATGTAACTGTATATACTTGGGGCAAGTTTAAATTAGACTTCTTAGTTACCACACGACGAAGATAAAATGTTGGCATTACAAACATTGCTTCGTGCTGGAGTTATTCAGATACCTGCGGGTTATTCACAAACATCGGAAACTCGACTTTCCGTATCCGACAGGAAACTTTTCGAATGATTTTGTCTATACGCGATTCTCAAATCTGAAACGTATTATATCTATATTATATATATATCATATTGTATATACACGTATTCACAAATCCAAGCCGTCGAATCGAATTTATGCTTTTCGACGATCGGCCTTTCCGCCACGGAAAGTTTCCGACGTTTGTGAATAACCCCCTGAAGACCTCCATCTTCGTACCTGAAGGCAAATGTGGTTATACAAAAAAGTAGGTAAGTACCAAAATAAAACAAAAACTTGATACCTACTAAAAATAATAACATTGCAGCAATATTGTACATTTTGTTATCGTATTTGATATAGCAGTTTTTAATGATTAAATGTCAAAGTTTGCCTCGTATTTGATTTGGCAATTTACAATCAAAGAAAAATCAAGCATGCAGCAACCTCATAAACTATCTGGGGGATACACCTATGTTAGAAGTAGAACATTCTATTCTGTGCCTCTACCAGCCACCCCGTCAACATTTTATACATTTGTTAATTTACTGTAATTATTGCTATAATTAAAATAATATTATTAACTAATTATTTATTATTAATTTTTTATGCTGTAAATAGCGAGCATCGATCACGCATATTAACGCCGTTTATTCATAGTAGAGATACTATACTTGACTGATAGATCAAATAGAACACAGACACACTATAAATCAAACACCAATAATACGTTATTTATATGCCAGCAGAAGACCAGCAGCGAAAACAAAAAAAACATTAATAAATACATACATATCTTCATGCTGTATCCCTAACGGGCTCGTCACCGTATCGTATTTTTGCTTTATATAAACATACTAACTGAAACATTAATCTTATCCACATCTCCCAATCTGCGGGGTCGACACAAGGTATGTTAGGGTGGTCGTTCAAAGCCATAAAACCAATCACCTCCTTCTTCTCGTTTATCATGCATATTGACAGAACTGACAATTCTCTGTAAATTACATACATATAAATAAAGAACCTTCCAAACTATTATTTGTCATACACATATAAGTACGTACAATAGTAAGTACATAGAAAACAAATACATTACATATCTTCACGCTTCATGTACCCCTAGCTGGGTAGCATAGATGCTGGGTAGTCAGTAATAAATAAATAATTTTACAATATTCCTATTACCTATATGAATCTACCTATATTCGATTTATAAAGCAGTATTTTCTATAAGCTTCAAACAACAATATGCATATATGATTTTATCATTACATTTTACTAATAAATGAAATCAATTGTTGCGCTCTTTAAGATACCTTCAATATAAACTAGAGCTAGAAATTTAAAACTCTACCACACAACACGTACATACACTTTTGCTATGAACCATCTGCTTTTGACTAGTAAAAATATATAAAAACATCGATACTAAAAAAAAGGCGGAGCACGTTGCACACGCTCACGAGCAAGTAACTCGGGTCACTGACATTTTTCAAGTAAAATTCTTGAAATTTTTCAATTATTTTTCCGATATTTTTCCATTTTTTAAATTTTTCCGAAATATTTTCCAAATTTTTTTTGAAATTTTTCCATGTTTTGAAAAATTTCGGAAAATTATCCATCACTACGGTGGAACGTTCTGCAGTCATTCCTTTTTTAACTTTACTTTTCAAAGCAGACTCCCAAAAATAAAATTCTAAATTTCTTATAAACTATTCTTGCTACTGTTCGTAAAAATTTTAATTCAAGTAAAGACTACAATTGGTAATATTTCCAGATTTTTTACATTGATAGTTCAGTATACAGAGCGAGACGTTTTAATAACGAGGTTGAAAGTCAATATCTCGAAACTGAAGGATTAATATATCTATCGTTTTTTTGCGTTTTAAACCTACATAATATGTATCTAACGCTGCGAAAAAAATTTGAGACCATTTCGAAATATTGAAGGAGAATGAAAAAAACTTTACAAAAATCTCATATTTCTGTTTATTCATCACCAAACCACAATTTTAAACTATGTAAATTGTATGTAAAGATGGGCGGAACTTCTTTGACATATACATATCGACAGGTCCCAGAAGACTCCTAGAAATAGTAAACACCCCTCGGATTGCTAAATATCGAAGAACAGTCTAAAGGATTATTCGACACATGAGAATTTTGTTTCCAATTTCGCTCGATAAAGTCCGGTGAAATGGTATTGACATTGGACATGTTAACTTCGTTTGACTGAAATGTTAACCTTACATCAAACTTCCAATGTCGACGGTCCCGAAAAGTTTCTCCGTTTGTTTCTTATCCCAAAATAACTCTATGTCGCATTTATCTCCATCAACAGCTCTTCTAAATCTTCTACCATTGTAACCAACATCGAAATCGAAATATATTGACATATTATTGAATAGGGCACGATAACACGAATTTGTCTATCAAGTGGGCCGTGAAAAATAAAACACCAACATTCCATTCAATCATATTATATTTTAGAATAAAAATGTACATTGTTTAATAATAAATCATAAACGTAAAGTAACATATAAAGCCTAGATAAAGCTAAAATGTACACACATTCTGCGCACAACACACAAGACAATGTGAACATGAAGGCGGGCGCGCATGCTTTTTAATACAAATTACCGCCAGTACATACTTATATTAGAAAATAGAACTCTCGCAATAACTATACTTGTTGTCACCTAATTTATTTAAAAGGGGAACAAGAATATTTATAAGAACAAACGAATCCTTTCTTCATATCGAACGCATTGTAAACAATTAAAACATACGGCAATTTTTGGGTTTGCATGTTGCATTGCATAGCATGTGGCACAATGTGTGTACTCCGCTGTACGTACAATTTGTTCCATGTTATCACCAAACACTTTGTGAAATACTGATTATAATTAAGTACAACATTTTTCAATGAGAAGCTCGTTAGTGTGGTGGATTAGTGCGCCTTCCTGCTAAGCTGAAAGTTTCAGGTTTATTTGTAACCAAAGTTAAAAAATGAACTGTTCTAAATCATTTACGAGTCTGAGTGTTACTGCCCCATGTTGTATGGTATCTAGTGCTCAGTTTGAGGTCATACACTCATTGTCTAAGGCTTATTATTATATTTTTAAGACTACTCCAGATAATAACGTCAATCGAACTCTAAACTAAGCAATATGCTTCAACTACATTACTGTTACCACATAACGAATGCAGAGAGCATCCAGTGACGACCACACTTCAAGACAATTTACATAGGTTCATTTCTTAACACATTCGGAATTTCAACGCGAGAATCTCGACTTGAAAGACAAATACACATGCATTAATCACCATGCTAACAGACCAGTCTCAAATAGACAATTAATTATTATTATTCAGCTGCCATTTTCTATTGACCTATAACAAAATTTTGTAGACTTAAAAAAATTATACGGTTGGATTTAGAGAAAAGTAAACATCTAATATTTCGATACTTTCTCTCACTATAATAACATTTACAACAGGAGAAATCCTAGTGTACTATTACGTAATCCTTAGAGATTCGGTTATGTCAAAAGCGATTCAAATTAAACGTAATTTCTAATTCTTAATCAAATAACTAAAAATTTTTAAACATTATTTCCAAGCATTTTATAAAAATCAATACTATTATAATAATTAAACATTAAATAAAAGCTAATTCAATATATTTGACATAATTTATGCAACGAAATATTAGAACATGAAAATCGTCATCACATAATTATTAAATAAAATAAATCTTTTATCTTTAATTATAATAGAAGGTTTCACACATCTCGATGTATTACCGTTATTGATTACCGGATCACAAAGAAGCATGAAAAAGTAATGCAACCAAATGTGTAAACTTCGCTCAAAATTTACATAAAGTTTGCGCTTAAAGGCGGTCGAGGAGTCGCAAACACCTCATTGTTTAACTTCAAAGCGGACCTCGTAAGTCTTGTTGGTGTGTACATGAGATTATTTTTGGGGGTCAACGGTGGTTGTAACTGTATATTTTCTTTACCAATTTTTGGCGTCATCGGCATCGGTTTTTTACGCAAACTCTTCATTGGAGTGTTTTTTGGCGTATTTTTTTCGTCTATAGTGGGGCAGAGTGTAACTTGTATGAAGGGTTGAGGCTCTCTTGGGTTCGCCAATGAACTGCGGCTGATTTGTCTTTCGTTAATTATATCCTGTAAACAAATGGACATTTCTTGAAAATGTATTTAAGTTTTAACTAGTCATTCAATTAATAGATTCAATTGTATTCGTTACATAAACTGTATAATAACACTATAATAATATATTAATCAAATCAAATAGCAATAAATCAAATACTTGACATTTCAATTATTTTCTGATAAATTTTTAAAATGCCGATATGTATTAATCTTTATTTACGGAGAAATTTAAAATACAAACTCCCGACACAAAAAAATAATCTAGACTGATTTCCGCCAAGTATAGCTAGGACAACAAAAGTTGAGTTCGAGAATTAGAGACTACAAATAGACAGACTAGGGGTAAGAAACTTATAACGCTTTTTTTTTAAATGATTATTATTAACGATTAAAAGCAGTTTTTAAACTAAATTTACAATGCAATTATATATATAGTTTACTGTATTGACTCGGACGTTAATTTATAAACATCTATTTCATATGCTAATCATAGTTTACATACTCCTTTTATCTGAATGTCTGCAAAATTTCAAACACCATAATCGACACGTGTTTTGCTTCTCAAAAAGCATCCTCGAGAAAGTTTAGACCCAGTTTACGAGTTTAATACTTTATAGACTCGGTAAACGCACAGTACAAATCTAACTGTATGATGACTTCATACAAAACTAGCGAAAGCAGTTCGAAAGTGTTTTTTTTTTGTTTATAACAAATTGTTAACTTAATAAACAATCAAATTATTCATGAAAAAAAAAACATTTTTTTCTAACCTATTGAGAAATGTCAATTATGGTTTTTAAAGAAAAAATAATTTCTTAACTAATTAATTATTTAAACAATGGAAACACAAAAAAAAAACGATTTTAAACAATAAAAATTTTTTTTAAGAAAAACTTGTTTAAAAGAAATCATCATTTCGCCATGACAACAAAATAGAAAAAAAATTTTTTTAATATTAAACATCTACTTATTTATAAAATTTGTATTAACAAACAACGTAAAAAACATTTTCACAACGTTACCAAATGCCATTGTTAGATGCAAAAACAGCAATAACATAACATTTGATTAAAAAAATTTTTTAACAACATTTTGTCTACATTTCGTTTTTTATTAAATTTAAAAAATTATAATACACAAAATATAAAGCTTTTATCTCGTGATCTCGTTAAGTATATAACAGGCTTAGTTTAAAAATACTAATAACCTCTTAGTATTTTGTCCTTAACATTATCCCCAATAGCTTTTGTTCTACGACTTTCAAACATTTATAACTTTTTCTTTCGTACAAAAATAAAAATACATTAAATGATTCTCATAATGGCACCTACTCTACCCGGTCGCTAAAGCAGCATGGCGCTGAGGCCCGGTGCGCTTGCACTGTACGATTGGAAATACGTACAGAGTAATTACGTTTCAGACAGTACAACAAAACAACACATATTTTTGAGAAACGTATTAAGTTTTGAAAGAAGTCGTTGAACAAAAGTCGTTAGGTATGATGACAGGAATTTTGCACTAAGGTTATTTAGTATTTTTCAATAAACCTGTATAAGTTGAACTCCAAGAAGCAAGAAATTTTTAGGTCAATTATTTAAACTTTTATGTCGCCTTTTGTGAAAACGGAAGACCGCGAAAAATTACTTAGTTAACAATTGTACAACTTTTTGAAAAATGAACATAAACATTTTTTTCAACTTGGCTTTATTCTTTGAAGGGTTTGAAGATGACACCATAATTTTTTCAAATTTTAATATTGATATTTAATACTATAAAAAAAATATCTTACGAGCTATAGTCTCTTCAGCGGCGGTGCACCTATGCCGTGCCGGCCGCGCGGAGCCCTATTTTCGGCGTCAAATTAAAATTATAAATAATGGAGGTAGAGTTCCAGGACATGAGACTTTTTTTAGGAAATTTTCTCCTCTTCAAGAATCTTTTTTTTTTAATTTCTTAAATTAATGGTTTTTGAATTAGAGGCAAAACACTAAATACCTTTTTTTTTATCTTAATTTGTTAATAAGTTTTGGATTTTTTTATGTAAATAATAATAATAATAATAACTTCACGCTGTATCCCCAACGGGGTAGCCAGAGAGGACGGAGCGCCAGGAGTCGCGGTCCTTACACACCTCTTTCGCTTCCTCAAATCTCATCATTCTCCTCACACATTTTCGCCTAGGTATGCGAGTGCTTTATTTTTTTATGTGCTGTAAAATACTTAAAATACATTTTTCTAGACGTCATTCCGAATCCAATGAGCTATCGCAAATATTTTTAGGACCTTTATCAAGAATTAATACCATTTTGAAGTTGTCGAACAGACTATTCAAATTAGCTCACTTATGATAGAAATTAATAAAATATTTATCACTCGTCCACCGGGTCAAACAAACAAATATTAGGTAAAAACAATGACGTTGAATCACGTGGAATTGTATTCATAATCGCGTCGTATCTCTCAATCTGTACAAGTTCTGCACGAAAGCCGGGCTTTTCGCTTCATACTAATTGCTATATAAACCCTAGTAAACAAGCTTTAGTTTTATCTAGTTTTGCCCATTACAGAGAAAGAAAGGTTGCAAGCCACATTGCAAGCCAACGTATGAGAGCGAGACGGCTGATCACATAGTTACGCAGTACACTGATTGTAAAGGTCGCGAGTGTCGAACTCGAACGGCCGTCGCGTGTTAGTCACGTGTTCGTTGCCATGATTGCATGCAGTTAATTTCGATTCGACGCGAATTTTGAAATTTTAAAACCGGTACGGTTTTAAATTAGTTTTTATTATTTTATGCTTGACTGAGCATTTTAGTAAGGCATGCCAGGCTTTTGGGCTTGTATGAAAGTACCGCCACAATGTACATATAATAATCTTAACGTTGTCTTATATTGTGTTAAGTTTCCGTTTACTTTGTAACTTATTGTTTTACTATAGGCTTACATCTGTTTATTTTGTTTGTCATTCTAAAATCTGTATTATTATCCTGTTTATTAATGTACATTTATATTAAATTATTCGTGTAATACATTTTATAATATTTATTGTGTACTAAATTATGTGTTTTGTCTTTTTATATTTGACATATTCATACATGTTTACTTTTTATAGTATTTTTTAGTATTTTTATAGTAGTTTTAAAATAAGTTTGTATAATAACTCTTGATATAAATTTACGTTAGTAATTAATTAATCTGTGATACAAATAAGTCTGCATAATAAATAACTGTTCATTTAGTACCCACTGGCCGGAGTCAGTAGTAAGTCAATTTGATCGAAATTTGAAATTTTGAAGAGGGAAGGCGGAGAAAAATAATGCGGAGGAGGTGTGTGATATTCGTGAATGGTAGATATTAAGAAAAGTGGAATTTCTTACGTTTCCTTTTAAAAGTTAAAATTAATGAAATATTATATTAATAAAAGAATTCCTCTGTGGAAGTAACTTAATCAAAGTTAATACTGGAATCATCGTGAGGAGTGCAATAAAAATATTAGGTATCGTGATACCCAAAATGTAAGCTGCTTTCTATACTCCATCATGTTGCAGTTTCTATCAGTTCAGGACTATCCAGATATCATCGCCTATTTATTTATTAGTTATATTTTTTTCAAATTCAATTTGTACATATACAAATACATATTTAAATTTCTTTTTAAAATTTAATTATTATCGCTGCAGGACAGGAGCCATAAGTTACCGCTCTTACCACCGCGTGTCAAACGAATTTTCTTGACTCTTTCTATCCTCATGGAGCGTAACCACGAGTGAAACAATTAGCTATAGTAAGTGTGGCAACCCCGCACTGTCGTACTCATAAATCAATACGTCGTCAATACTCGTAAATAAATGTTTTGGCTACAAATACTCACAAAAATATGCCATGATCAGCTGTGTATCGTTGTATTATCACCTTCCCTAGTCACGCACATTAGTAAAAAGCTAGAAATTCGGTCAACAAAATGGACAATTAAAGAGCACGCTCTTAGAGCATATGCTCCGTGCATTGTGATACTTGGTTTGAGATTCCTCTATTGTTTTCGTTTGACAAGCACTTAGTGAGAATTTTTAGAACTGTTTGATAAGATTTGAAGTTGATTTTCAACCCATTACAACGCAATCTACGGGGTCCAATTGTAAAATAACTATACAGGGACGCACTCAAACACACACAAAAAATTTCATCAAAATTAGCCCAGCCATTTAGGAGTTCAGTTATAAACACACATACAGATGAATTAGATACATATATATGTATATAGCTAAGATAGTAGCGACCCGCCCCGGCTTTGCACGGGTAGAAAAAGGTTTGAAAATAAAATACAGTCCATGTTACTCGCTGATAATGTAGCTTTCTGTAGGTGAAATAATTTTTTAAATCGGTAGAGTAGTTTTGAGTTAGTCCATTACATACAAACAAACAAGTTTTACCTCTTTATAATAGTATGGAAGTATAGAATAGAATAGTACAGAAGTATAGATATAGATAAATACTCGTAGTACATAGTATATTTTAAACTAGTTGCTAGTTCTAGTGCATGGATACTATGTGGACTTACTTTAAAGTCGCTGTAAGTGGTGAGCATTGTCGTCTCCATGAGCGGGTCAGTGGGGTGTGAGGGGTGTGAGGGGTGTGCGGGGTGAGCGGGCGGCGGGGCGCCACTGCTCGACGACTGCGTACCGCTTGTCGACCGTCGCCCGCTGCTGCGCCGCTTGCCGTGCGACTGCAACATACGCACCCGATATAACTAGCTCCCACAATGAAGTCGACCGATATTACGTACTTCTTTTTTTTCTTCATAGCATGGCGCACAGATTAGCGCATTTGCCAATGTCACGTATTCATAAATAGTATCGACATAAAGCACGTTCAAAGTTATGGAGCACTCAACCTATACAGACAAAATATCGGACCATCTTATTCACCACTGCTCAGTTTATTTACACTAACAAATATCAACTCTCGCTCGCATAAATATTCCGACAGATATTTAAATATTTATGTAAGCCACTTATTCTTCTATTCAGTGGTGTGGCAAAAATAGCAAAAAATCAAACTATAAAACAGAACGCGGTAACGGCAAGTGTGTAGACTGTGTGTAGTGTATCTCATTAGAAACATCGTAAAAACCTGGTAATTTTTTACTATGACGACATCCTTGAAATGTATGGGGTATTCCAAGAAAATCGTGTTTTAATTCTTAATTTTTTTTTGCCTAACCGTCAGCCTGACCAACAGACTTGAAAGGTATTCCTTTCGAAACATCATAGCAAGTTGACAATATTTACTACGACATCCTTGAAATGTATGGGGTTTCCAGGAAAATAGTGTTTTAATTTTTTTTTTTTTTACCTAGCCGTCCACCTGACCATCAAACTTGAAATGTATCTCATTCGAAACATCGTAGCCAGTTGTTAATTGTTTATCATACTATGACGACATCTTTGAAATGTATGGGACTTTCTAGAAAATCATATTTAACTTTTTAATATTTTTTGGCACACCATCCCCTGACCAACAGAATTGATATGTATCTCAATCGAAACATCGTAGCAAGTTGATATTTTTTTACACTGACAACATTCTTGAAATACATGGGACTTTCCAGAAAATCATGTTTTACTTTTTGATATTTTTTTGACACACCAAAAGGATGGCTTGGTAAAAAAAAATTAAAACGCGATTTTCTTGGAATACACAATATACATTTCAAGGATGTCGTCATAGTAAAAAAATTATGAACTTGCTACGATGTATTGAATGAGATACATTTCAAGTCTATTGGTCAGGGGGACAGTGTGCCCATTGTCCTTTAAATATTTAATACCAAGAGGGATGTCAAGGTGCGATTTTGTTGTCTTGATCCTTATCCACCTCATATGAAAAGTGTGATACAGTGTAAAGTGTGATACTTCACAGACTACTTTATTATAATTTAACTTGGCTTCACTTAATACAATATGCTAAATTTCCTACGCAAGCAAATGCGTGGAACTGAAAAATTAGTTAATATTTTAAAATTAGTTATTAATAGCCTATGTCTTGAACAATAGTACAGTTACTAAAGGTAAAACCTGTGTATTCCAGGCTAAATGGTACGGAGTAATTTGAACGTAAAAAAACAGACGTCATTTTTATTTCAATTAGTACGGGGATCTAGACGGCATTTTTTCAATAAAATCAAGTCACTGAACCAATATTTTTCCATTTCATTTTATCACTTTTTTTAACAGAAGCCTGTGTAAAGGATTGTGATACTTCAACACCGCCTCGACCATGTCTTCGCTTTCCAAGGAGCCAAATAGTTAAATGTAAATTTGTCGCAGTTCACACAATATCTCTCATTTTTGCTTATTACATTCTTAATATGCCTTTCATGCTTATTTCTTCCTATTTTGAATTTTAGAAATATTAGTTTTACATTGGGTTTTATTATCATAGTGATAATTAATTTACTGATTAATTTCTCATATTTTAACTTACCGTTCGCTTATGTTTCAAAATGTTGCCACTGACAGCTAACTTAGGAGTCTTTTTCAGTTCATTACCATAGTTGAGTTTTCTCTTTGCATTAAGATTGTCTAAGTTTGTAGCTTTAGTAGCCAGACGACCACTTACTCGCCTGTAACAAAAATAAATCTGTCAGGAAATAATTCCTTGTAATCTATTAATAAACTTTTGCGTGTGCGTCATATCTTATATATCACCAATTTCAAACTGACTATATTATTTCCAAGGATAATATCGAGATAAAATAATTACAAACCATACGAACTTTTATTTCTAGTGTTATTTAAATAAGTATTATACAACAGCTACGCAATACTTTTCTTGTGTCGTATTTGAGTTATACAATATTTTATAAAATAAATTTAAGCACGTTGTTGTGCTAAATTGATGCACTACAATGTAAATAAAATACATAACTAATGAACTGTAGTTGTTTTGTTTTTAGTAATTACTAATTACAATTTATACTAAGCTATGATAGCATACCTACAATAATTATATAACTAAATAATACATTCCTTAGATTACATAATCATTACTAAGCGATACACATATTTCTCATTCCATTCAGTTACTTACAAAATAACAATGTACATAATACAAATCAGACGATTTATGTCTATTCAGTATATACTTGTATTTAAAAAACAAAAACTTGCCTCGTGATGTGACGCAACGATTTTATATCACTTCATAAGCGAGCACTGCAAAGTATTGAAGGAATGAAAAATATTATTACGTCATCATCTACGATGTTTTATTACTAACAATAAAAAAAAATCAACCAATTAATAATAACAAATGCCATTTACACAAAAATGACCGTAATCGAATGTTATGTTTACGACAATTTTGACAATATTTTGACCGTTATTAGGACATCCGCTATCAGTTTACAAAACAAATTAATACTGTATTGTAATTACCGTAACAATGCGCTGTAGGGATGACATAACATTGGCAAATATTAGCTCACCTCTTTATGGTAGTGATGGCAGATCTCTTGAGCGCTGATGAGTTGTTGGGGACTGTGCCTAGCGCTTTAGTGGCACTTCCGGTGATCAACTGTCGCTTTGATGGCAGTCTGCGGAAGAATTCGGTGAACTGCTTACAATACTACAGAGACTACATACTATAAAACTAGTTACATTTATTTTTAAACTTGACTTTGTATGAATCATAATTTTCTTAATGACCAACGGTGAAGTAAGTAGAAGAAACCTCAATCGATGCTATTCTCATAATCAATATAACTATGTGCATATTATAGATCAAATAGCCAGAGTGTTAGCGGATGGAAATGTCAAAAGCTCTCGGATACCTAGGCGAAAATGTGTGAGGAGAATGATGAGATTTGAGGAAGCGTAAGAAGTATGTAAGAACCGCAACGCTTGGTGCTCAGTCCTCTCTGACTATCCCGTTAGGGATACAGCGTGAGGATATGTAAGTATGTATGTATATTATGATATTTGCATAGAATATATAGGTGGTATTTGCCCTTTGCAATACTATTAATTTTTTCTGTCGTTTTTCTCTTAAAAATATGTTTATTAACTTACTTTTAGACAGACAATAATTATATAGGAATTTGGTTATGATTGCATAGTAAAAAAAAAACCGACAAAGAGTGTACCCGACACGCATTACTTATATGTATGATTTTTGATTTCGCAGAAATTTTGGACAAAGCAGAAATTAGATTTTTTAAAATGAGTCCAATATACCCATTAATTTAAGTCCCTATATCAGACTTCGGCTCAGTAAATGTAAAGAAATAAATAGGCTAAGGTTAACTATAAGAATTATGTTTTAGTCATTTTGCCTTACTGCAGTACTGCCTTTTCTCTATACTGTGACATTTTTTCTGGAAGTAAAATATTTTCAACAAATATAATTGACAGGTTTTCAGATAATCTCATATAAATAAAAATGAACGTTTCTTTGTATGTTTGTCCTTAATGCGTTCCTTTTTACCATCCTACGTACCATTCATCCGATTGTGACGAAACTTTGGTCAGTTCTTCTGCATACGCCCACAAAATTTCTAGATTATTTAATTTAGTATATAAAAGACTACGCATATAACTACTATTGTAATTATAGTTCAAAATTTATATTGACATAAATTAATATTCTTAGTTCATTTTAGTTATTTATCATAGTTACTATTCATTAATTTAATATTTTTCATTCTTCTAGTTCTCTAGTTCATTAACTGAATTGTCAATTTAATAAAATTATTCGATTATATGCGAAAGTCTTCATGTCATAATGCCAACTGCAGATTCTGGATACTCCTTACGGAAAGCAACGAGAAAACTTAAGCGTCCTAACGATCAAGTTCCTCCTATCAGAACTAGCAACGGACTTTGGGCCCAATCTGATGAGGAGAAGGCAACCGCTTTTGCGACACATCTTAGCACGGTATTTCAGTCCTTCCCTGAGACGGATCCAGCACACAGCTTAAAGACAGCAAGTTACCTCAGAACTGCAAATCAGATGTGTCTGCCTCTAAAACCTACCAGTTTCGGCGAAATAGCCAAAATGATAGGAACTTTGATTGAAGGAAAATCGCCTGGTTATGACCTTGTTGACGCAACACTTTTGAAAAGACTACCAAACAGAGGCATCCTGGCATTGGTTAAAATATTTAATACTTGTCTACGGTTATCATACTTCCCAGGTCAGTGGAAAATTGCACAAGTGGTTATGATACTCAAGCCTGGAAAATCTCCAAATGAAGTCGCCTTTCACAGACCGATAAGTCTTCTCTCAATAACCGGTAAGCTCTTTGAGAGAATTCTGTTAGATAGGATGACAAAACACTTAACTGACATTATACCAAACCACCAATCCGGCTTCAGGGAGAAGCACGGTGCCACGGAACAAGTACATCGTGTTGTTGACATCATAAGTAGATCACTAGAAAGGAAAGAGTTCTGTTCGGCTGCCTTCTTGGACATAAGTCAAGCCTTTGATAAGGTTTGGCATGAAGGATTACTTTACAAAATTAAAAAATTGCTTCCCCATTCTTTCTACCTTATTCTACAGTCATACCTCAAAGATCGCTGCTTTCAGGTTAGAATTAGTAACGAATTATCAGATCTACTGCGGATAAATTCGGGTGTTCCACAGGGCAGTATACTTGGACCAATTCTGTATACTATATATACCGCCGATCTTAAAACTACAGATCACACCATAATCGCTACATATGCCGATGATACTGCTATTTTATCCTCACACAGTAATCCAAATATGGTCATCAAACATCTACAAACACATCTCTGTCAAATGGAAAGTTGGCTTAAAACCTGGAGAATCAAGGTAAACCAAAACAAATCCTTGCATGTTACGTTTACGCTCAAAAGAGATACCTGTCTACCTATCAAACTTAACCACCAAGACATCCCTCAAGCGGACCATGCAAAATACCTGGGCATGCATTTAGACAGACGCCTTACGTGGCAAAAACACATATGGTCGAAAAGAAAACAGCTGGATACAAAACTGAGAAGCATGTACTGGATTATTGGCCGACACTCACGACTCAGCGTAAATAGTAAACTGATGGTATATAAAAGCATACAAAAGCCTATTTGGACTTAAGGTATCCAGTTATGGGGCACGGCAAGCAACAGTAATATCGAGATCCTTGAAAGATTCCAGACTAAAACACTGAGAGCCATACTTAATATTCCTCAATACATCAGTAACAAATACATTTACAACGACTTGAAAGTGAAGACTGTGAAACAGGAAATAACCGAATATAGCATTAAATGTCAGAAAAGATTGCGAAATCACAAAAACGAGCTTGCATTAAGACTTAGTGGTAAGAGCAGTTTGACATATGAGCTGAAAAGACATGGTGTCCCTAATCTCATTAGAAGATTCGCCTGCATGGAGTAAAAGAAGCCTAAGTGCTCTGGTACTCCCTATATCGATAGGACAAGTCAGATAAAACCAATATCAGACACTCAGATTGGCTTATTGTTGTTCAAACAGATCGCCATGTTGCAGTAAAAACAGCAAAAAAAAAATGCCAAACGTATCATTCTGTACTTACACAATTTTCTTATAAGATAATTTAAATTCTTAAAATAAAAACGATGGCGTTTTGTACACGATTATCTTATGAAAGCACCGCACAAACCGACAGAGATTTTATCTCTGACATGGTCCCATGGTGATTTTGACAAGTTGGGCAGGTGAGGACGTTTCAGACAGTACCTTTCATGCCGAAAAATATAATAAGTGAAACCGCGGGGCATGGCTAATTTAATAGAACGTTTTTCTGAAAGTATCACTTTAAATTACAACATAAACTAACTAGTTACTTGGACTTCAAAGTATTAGAAGATTTAGGACCCTAAACCTTTTGCAACAGTTATATTACTTGCTGTACCATCAATTACATAAATGATACGTAAAAATATCGACATTTGTCTGCTTGTTTCATTACTCACTTGTTCTTCTCTGCGGTAGCGGCTAGCCCAGCAGCGGTGCGATTGCGTTTACCGAGTGGGGAAATCGCGAGAGACCGGAACATTGGTGTAGTGGGAGTCAACGCTTGCTTTCGGGCTGTTAGTTTATTCTGACGCTCCTGTAAACATTAATAGTTCAAATTCAAGATAACTATTACATGAATCGCGCATTTAACATGAAAGCAGAACTCCGTGACGTCAATGTCTCATATATGTGTACGGTACACAAAAAAAAAATACCGAATAAATTTAATTTTGTTTAAATATTATTACTTGAATGAAAATAGTAACTTTTGAAATTTCTGCAACTATAGACGTCGCCTTTTATTTGCGAAACATGCAAACGTATAATTTTTGTTTGGGATTACATGTACAGATGTAATGTGAGATATAGGTACATGCAAAATGTCTAGAAGTGAATGAAATTGTACATCTGGGGAGTGTGTTTTTAGGAATGGAAGATGCTAGTTGGATGTGGAGAGACGGGTAGCAGCTGGCGATAAAGTAAACGGAGCTTTGGGCGTAGTAGACCTCTTAGAAATATGTGGGGTGTCATCCTTGTGGACAAAACGAGGAGTGAAGAGATATATACTTTGACAGGAATGTACAACATCCCCTCATGGTGATCATCAAGATTAATATAGATAACCTATTTAATTGCGAATAATTTCCCCACAGTATCTTATTCTTCTATTTTAAACTAAAATAATTTCAGCTTTATTGTATTTTGCTCACAGTTTTCCTAATCTCCCATTCCTCTTCAATCAATTGCAGTAGTGGTTTGCCCTCCACAGTGAAAGTCTTGCCAGTTTTTTTTTCATAATCGGTAACTAACTCGCGAAGTTGCGCTTCAATCTTCGGCAGCTATAACAAAATCAAAAATACTCTTATTAGTTTAAGATAGTGTAGCACTACTACAATATTTTTTTATGGCATTCATCAGTTCCACTAGGATAGACTTTTCTATTACCCTATACACATAGCGATGCTATATGTATACATATAGCGACGCAGGCTGCACAACGCAAAACAGAAAATAATGTACACAATGCATTACTATTATGAGAGTATGCAGCCATACGAATACATGAGACATACAAGACGTAGGTACGTAAGACAAAGACACATAGAAAAACTAACTATTTCCTGGAATATATTATATTACCTATATTTACGTTTACTATTAGGGATTAAAGCAGCCATTCCCAAAGTGGGCGATAACGCCCCCCCTTGTGGGCGCTGCAGCCCTAAAGGGGCGCGGTAAGAGACGCAGAAAAATAAATGGGGGCGTTGTGTAGAGGCCTGGGGGGTCATTTGTAATTTCATTTAGCTAGGAGGCATCTTAGACAACGACTGCATGAGCTCTCGACTCAGTAGACAAAATAAGTTTGGGAACCAGTGGATTAAAGTATGAAATTTCCGTTTCTTACTGAAAAATTAAAACATTTTTTTTTGTCGGATAAAATACATTTATTTAATCAATACATCTGAAATAGAAAAGACTGGGAATTAGAAACAAGTAATGATACCACCATATACTACACAGATGGTTCCAGAAGGAATTCATCTAAACTGGCAGGAGCAGGAATTACATTCCCTCCTGGGAAAGAGACATATAAAAACCATTAAGTAAGTTTGCAAGTGCATTTCAGGCTGAAATATATGCGATTATGGAGTGTGCACTAGTACTAATAGAATCATTAACCAAGGTTGAAGAGTATATTATTATATACAAATTCGTTAGATAAACTGATACACACATCAGCCTTGGTTAAGGAATGCAAAGCAATCCTAAATACATTAGGAAAAGAACGGAAGGTCTTCATTGCCTGGATCCCTGGACAAAGTGGTAATGAGGGTAACGAAAAACCAGACATACTAGCGAGATGTGGTGCAATCACACCTATAACAGAACCAGAACCATATCTACCAATTTCTCTTTAAGGTAATTAAAAGAGTTATAGAGAGACTAATTGATGAACTACTAAAGCGGTTAAACCAAAACGCATGTATCTTCTCCAAACACAACATTGCATTACAAGCAATTTCTGCTGTGTTAAGTCCCACATCGGTACTCATTTTCGAAAATTAGTCTGATTTTAAATACAACGGGAAATTAAACAACTATTATGACTTTTTTTTAAATTTAAAATGTTATAGTTTCCCTGTGAAAAAAGTTTCACTATGAAATCTGACACCATGAAGGTTTAATTTTAATTCAAAGTGGCCAGTGTGTTAAAACGGAAAACAAACATGGGTTGTCAATTGAAACCACTGATGTATAATTGAAACCGGCACGCTTATTACCTAACTTACAGTCAGCATGCGACAACCAATACCTCACGATATCTGCTGTCAAAACGAGAGTTTGTGTAATGTAATTTGTTTAGTGGCGCTAAATCTACCGAGGAAAGCGTATTTTACGATCATAGAATAATAGATACACAATCGTCATACATGATACCAATTTTTTATTACAATTAGTCGCTCAGTGATCACGTAGCTGTCGCTGTCTGCAAATTTTTAGGTAACCCCGCCGATTTGAATTGCACTTGAGTGCGCCAAATTTGCCTATTAGTGAGTGTTTTTATAGATGTCTTGCCACTATCGACATTGTATCGATGGCTTGCAAACAATCACACTCAAAATTATGTGGACGAATCTTTAAACCTAATATACTAGCGTGATTAAATTAGTGAAACATATAATAGCGTCACCTAGCATTATTTTCTTTTTAATGTGATTGCGAAAGGTAGCTTTTTTAAGTTATGGAATTTATGTAATTAAATAAAATTGTAGAATATAAGAACATACGATAAGAATATAAGAATAGAATTTATTTTTTACTTTACGAGTTTCCACACAATGCAGTTTTACGGTGCATACATACGACTGCGTGTTAGTGAAACGTGTTTTATAAACAAATGCGCCCATTGAAGTGTATAGAAGTGTTTTACGGACGTTGGGCGTAGACTATACATTTAATCTTCAGATCGTAGACCATGTGTCAAATGGCCGCGTGTCAAACACGAGGCCATTATCTGTAAGGGATTTCAAGTTCTGTAGATATTGTATAATAAAATAATTTCTGTCTACCGCCATTTAGTTAGACATGCACATTATACGCGTTATCACACTATCAATGATATGAACTTCCCATGTACAATAAATTAAACATTATTGTGCGAGGAACGAAGACAAACAATCTATGATCTTTTGTAATTCACGGATACAATTTCTTTTTATTTTACACATAATTCATAAATAATAAAGAATTAAGAAAATAGATGATTTATTACGTTATTAAAGTATAATCAAGTAATTTTGACAATAAATACTGTTCGTGACTAATTATTGTAACGCGTCGTATTTTTATAGTAATTTACAATCGTCTATCCACCCCGCCGAAAGACGGCGTGATGTTGATTAAATTCTATATGTTTTCTGTATTTTATTTTATATATAGTTTTAAGTTTATTGGTTTATTATTGTATAGAAATAGTTAGTCATTATTATATAGAGGCATAGTATAAAAATAAAAGTAAAATATATATAGAAATAGCTATAAATAAAAATGTTATCACTTTGGTCGTCGCTAGTTGTGTACGAACGGGCGAGCAATCAGAAAACTCGATTCAATAAAGAGGATCTTGTAAGGGCGTTGTTGTTCGTGAGTTGGAGCACTCTCTTGAGATAAAAATATAGCTGCCTAACGGCCGAGAACGCATTCCGCTTCTGCCTCCGGACCGAGCAACAATAAATGAGCTGAGTGAGCAACAACAACAAACAAGTGTTAAAAGGTACACAATCATTCCTTACTTAAACGGTTAAATCCATATATTCAGCCATAATACATTATGACAAAACAAAGTGCTGTGCCATTAACATAGAAATGTTACTATATCATTGTATGTAATGTAACTCATAGAATACGTACATATACATACGAATACAAAATATAACTATACAAGGTAACAACATACAGGAACAGTATGAAAAACAAACTCATCGCTCAATAATGATAACAATTAATTCGTACGTAAAAGAAAAGATAGAGTTGAAGAATGTCCCCTTATGTAATCTGTGAGAGAATGTAATTTAATGTTTTGTGATGTAAAATGATTAATTAACATGGAGATTATAAAAAAATGAAATTTTACATCATTTTCCTAAACAAATGTAGCTAAAGGTTATAATTTTAGAAAAGAAGACATTACAATAATATGGAGGTAACAGATCAGTAGTACATGTAAACTATAATAAAGTTTTTCCGACTACTTTCAGTTATCCCTTATTTTTGATTTCAAAAATCAGTGAACCTACGTTGCTGGTGATGATCTTCCTCTCCTTTTCTTCACGCAACAGCTGCCCACCGCGGTTGTGGTAACGGCCAGGCTCCGAAGCGCGCGACTCCAACTCTGTCATTTTCAGCCACAGGTTTTTACGAGTCATCACCATGTCGAATATATGCCTGTGAATGCATAATTCATATATATAGTTGCTTATAAACATGTACGTTGTATGTACTTAATACTCATGCCACTGCTACTATTTAGTTGCTTTTCGCGTAAAAATAACACTTTTCTCCTCGAAAACCACTGAATGCAATTGTAATTTTCATTGAAGAATACCTTGGTTCATGGACAAGGTTTTAGACTACAACTTACAATCTGTATAAAGGTAATGTGGGCGTAATATTAACAGTATTTGTTTAGAATTGCTTATAGACATATAGTGGGGAGGCAAGTGAGTTCACAGTGCACTCTCTCCTCTATTGAACAGCTTGGTTGTTGGGTTATCACTGCCCACCCTAGAAAATCCAGAAAAATCGTAACAAAAAAAATTGTAAGAAATATGTTATAATTGGACATAAATCGACCGTGTGAAGTTTTGGATTTGGATTGTTTGATCCCAACTCGCATTTGTGTCATATGTATATTATGTTTTAAGAACAACTTGAAGTTTCGCAACTAGAATAATCCTACTTCTACTCATTCAATCATAATACTATTTACACTTAGTAATTAATATTACTTACTTATGATCATTATAAAATTTTGTTATCTTCTCCAAGTAAATCTCGTGTAGTGTGAGAGTATCTTCAGTAAATATGTCTCTGTAGTAGTGAATAAATTCCTCACGTTCAGGTACTGAATACATAATGTTGTCCCACATCAATTTAATCTTTGTGCGAACGTTGGCTACAAAAACCTAATGAATAAAGTTAATAAATAATGCTACAAACATTCTTTAAAATAAAATGACAGTCTTTCTTATAAATAACATTGATAATGATTGTTTACCTAGCAAGCATTACAATGAAGTCCCTTATTCTATACAAAATAAATATTATACAAAAATATTAATAAATGTGCATTTAAAATGGTAGCTACAAATATCATGTAAGGTATAAACACAATACATAATAAGTTAAACCGACTTAAAAAAAAACATTGGAAAATACGAAATAACTATCCTTTACTAATCAAAACTTAAGTACAAAAATAAGTTTATAAATTTGACAGTTTAAGTCGGTTTCATTTTTTTATTATTATTTTTTATTTTTCCCTTTTGAGTGACCCTGGCCTAAATAAATAATTAGGGCAGGTCTACAATTAACTTCTTTTCGAATTCTGAAGCACAATGATATACAAGAGCATCATCAATATAAATGAATAAAGATTATAACCAGGTTGCGTTATTTGGTGTATCTTCGAAACCCAAGCTCCAATACCAGTGGAATTTAAATTGGACCAATCTGGAAGCATATCCTTTGAAATAAAAATCATAAAATAAAATTCAAATCGGTTCATAAGTGACGGAGTTATGAGGTAACAAACATAAAAAAAAAACAAAAAGAATGTACAACCGAATTGAAAACTTCCTCCTTTTTTTGGAGTCAGTTAAATATATCAGATATACATAAATATTCAAAATTATCAATAACATGTTTAAGACAACAAAAAAACATAAATCTAGATATTTGTTTTCAACATCTAATAGCTTGTTTCTATGGATTCAATTGTTAAAACAAATTTTTTATTAATATTTAGCTTACATGTATATCCAGTCAAAATACAATTTTAAAATAAATATTGCAGGTACATATAATACATCAAATTGTACCTGTATCTTCTGCCGTTTAATCTGATCACACCTCCTAATCTCCTCTTTAATGGCATTCTCAGTCTGTGGGTGACAACCAGGATGAGCTTGTAAAAAGTTCTCTCGATATATTTGGTCTTCTTCCAAACAATCCCACAGCTTGGAAAGGCGTTCACGTAGTTCAAGTACCTACACATATATTATAAAATTTAAGCCCTCAAAAATAACCAAGACAGACAGACTTACTACAGCCAAACAATTGGGTAATTACATATTGTGTTCTGTTTTTCTAATTTTGAAACAGAACATTGAAAAGAAAAAGCCAGGAAATAGATTTTAAAATTAATTGTAGGTAAATCGTTACTAATTAAAGGTTATTATAAAAACGATAATTTAATTAATGTCATTGAAACCAAAATATGGATGTTATTAATCACCACTTCATATAACAAATATTTAAATCTTACTCTGTTATTAGTCTGTTCATATTTTTCTTGCAATTGTTGCCTTAGCTTGGCCAATCGGTCCATGTTCAGGTCAGTCACTCTGAAGTCCACTGACAGAGAGGTAATAGCAAGATGTTCAAACTTATTTTGGGGTTTAATTTGGAGCTTATCTGTAAAAGGCATAAAAGATTAGTGTTACTTTTATGCATTTAAAAAAAAATATTATTTGTATAAAGGACTACTGACTCAGGCTGGCTTCATCCGAGAATAGTATAATCTTTACAAAAGTAAGTACACTAAATATTCTATGAGTGCTGATTGCAAACTTTTTCTTCAATTTGATTCAATAAAAGTGGTTTGCCAGACGCCCCGGCTTCTGGATAGTCGGCGCTGGGTACCCAGTGCATACTAGCTTGCAGCCAGAATGTGAGAAATGGCACATAATATTAATTGTCAGCAATTATAAGTGATAGGGCAATTTTTGGGACACGAACTTTCTTCGAGAAATCAGATCATAACAAAAACAAGAAAATACAAATATGTTCAATGGTTCTCAAGATTAGTGCTGTCCTGCAGAGATGTCTAATTATGACATTTTTCATATTTTATGCATGATAATTCAGTAGTATAACTGTTTTATTGAAAAGGAACATATAGAGTTGTTTATTGAAGTAAATATAAACTCTTTAGCAATACATAAATATTGAGAATAATTGGAACTCTAAATAATATGTACTTTTACTTGTATAGAATACTAACCCATAATATCCTTGATCTCAACTTGAGTAGTCAAGAATATCTCTGCTCTTTTATCCCTTTCTGCTTGCAGTACTTCAAGATGTTCTTTTAGTTTGTCGAGCTCTTCTTCTGATGGCAACGGTACCTCTTCAAACTCCTGGATGGTCACACCCAGTTTCTCGGCAAGATCCCGCTGCCATTCAAGAAGACGATCCATTTTGACACGACGCTGTTGAACCTGCTCTCTATATCTAAAAACCAACATGTCTTTATGGATCTGATTCGGGGTTAATCTAGCAACCTGATGCCACAAAAATCTTATACTAGCTCGCAGTGGCGTGCATTCCGTAGAGACAAATAGACACTGTCTACCCTGACAATTTGTTAATTCAGTAAAGTAAAAAAATACATCGCAACCAAAAATATGATTTCAAATTTCCTGCGCTCGCCTTATCTTTATCTAAAAGCGACAAGAAAGCGTCACGGCAACAAATTCTAAGTGCGGCTCGATATACACACTTAAAACTTTTCTATCACTGTGTTTCGTATAATTACATGCATGCATCTATAGTGGTTGTGAATGTTTAGTTAGCTCAAAACACCCACACAAATTTATAAAGAGACGGATTCTCTAGCCAAAAACAGCACCGGAAAAAGAAATGGTCAATGGTTTGAATGTTATTAGTTACAGATTAATTTAATCTATTAAAGAAAAAAAACATTAACTTCATAAAAAATAATAACACATTCTTTAAATGTTATAAGTTTTATAACCGACTTCAAAAACATTTTTATGAAAAAAAATTAAACCGCCTTCAAAAAAAAACTAAAAAGTACAAAATAACTATCCTTTACTAATCAAAACTCGAGTACAATGAAAATAACTTCTTAAATACGATGCACATACCTATATAATTAAATTTGACAATTACTGAAGTCGGTGCTAAGCCTACCAAATTAATAGACTTTCTGTTGTTGCACATTGATTTGGCACCGACTTCAATAACTGTACTTAACTGTACCTGTAATACCTTATAAGTAATAGGAATCTTACCCTATTATTTGTTGCTCTAATTCTTTCTTATAGTTAACAAGCAGCATGTTTTCCTTGAAGTCCAATAGGGTAATATCAACTGTTAAGCATCTACTCAGTTCTTCAGTTTCTTCTTTTAATTCTGAATAAAAATATATAAGTATGTACATTATGACAATTTTTGATGGTTTTAATCCACTATTCATCAGTAATATTTAGAATCATTATTTAATGTTGTAATAAATTCGAAAGAGACAGAATTTTGAAAAATATTAATAATATAAAGCATGTAATTTATGTATGTATTCTTACACATAATATAAAAGACTAGCAGATAGTACAAATAAAATATGATATATGTATTTATACTTATAATGTAAATTATATAACATTTGCTCTTGACTTGTGACCCAGGAGTAGGTTTAAGGGACCCCATTATAAGCATCAACACTCACTTTGCCCATACTCCTCTGCCTGCCTAACCAGATTTGGTAGCAGCCTGCCAATGACACTTTGGATGTTCTTTCTAATAAAGAACTTACAGTAGTTCTTGACATGCCAAGGTCTTTTAAGTAGATTATAGAGAGATTTAGCTGGTACTCCTCTCGCATCCACTTGTGACCGATGGTATGCTCATGTGCACATATTATGTTAAACCTGAACTTATACCAATACCACAGAACACCACAAAGAAATGTTTAATTCTTCTGATATTATCCAACATTCTCTCTCAACCATATTAAAATGTTATATAAAATCTCAAAGCAGTAATCACTGTATACACCTCTTGCAGCATCAAACCTGCACTCAGTGAATTTTATGTTTTTCTGATAATAATTAAAGAATACTTGAATATGGAGATGTATAAGCTATGAGAAAATACTAGATGTATAAACTAACATTCACACTACTGTTACTGTGGACTGATAGAAGGAATTTAGTGTGGTTTGAACATAATATGCAAGTGTACAGACTATGACAGAAAATATTTTAAAAAAAGTTACTGTTTTCCAAGACTTTAGCAGTAGCCCATATATATCAAATAAGTGTTAAAAAATAAATACTGACTGTCAACTTCATTCTGCATGTTTTTCAGTTTCAGTCTAGTTTCTGAAATGACATCTCGATGTAGCTCCTTCTCTATATTAATGAGTCTTGTAATGTTGTTGATCTTCATGTTCTCATCAACTCCAAGATGTGACCAGTTCATCCACAATTCTTCCATCATGTTACGAACATTCTGAGAAATCTCTTGGAGCACTTCATTGCTACAAATGTTTAAGACATGTTACTACTAACACACAATACATTAGTAGTACTTAATAATATCGTCACTATAACTATGCTTCTCATTTCGTTTGTAGGTTAACGGTTTATGTATTACACAGCAGTAAATATTGCTTAGTTTTTGAAATAATATTGAACAAACATTAGTGAGATTAGATTTAAACAATATTTGCTAGTAGCTCAGGGCGTTGACGGTTATAGATTGGTAAAGATAAAAACCATTTATTAACACTCGTAATCAGAACTTTAAAATTATATTATATACATAATGGCACAAGATTACTTAAATGCTGTGTTATTAATTAACAATTATTATTAGTTACATTAGTAAAAATATTATAAGAGGTATTAACTTACAACAGCCTATTAACATCTTCCGACAATGTGAACATTTTTTCAACCAACGCAAGTTTTCATATAGGATAATCAACTATTAAGTTCGTTAAAACAATATTACTTCACTACTTTTATTCAATATCTTTAAAAAAGCTGATTTACAACACAACATAAAAGCTTTTCAATTAACGTTTGAAAAAGTTTAAAATTCTAGACGTTAAAACCAAAACGTCAATTAAAGTTACTGGAGTCTATGGCACCCAGTGTATGATTGGTCCAATGATTCGTCATTCTTTTTTTTTAGTAAGGTATTGGCAACTACACTATCAGTTGAACCATATTACAAAAGATGACGCGCATCTCCCATACAAGATAACTGTGTACTAGGAAAAAAAGGGTACCATGATTCGATTTAAGTGAGTACATGAAGCTTAATGACATAAAAGATATATTTTAAAAGTCGGCAAAGTTGATAATCATGCGTGAAAGTTTTGAGGTTAGACTTTTTGGCGCGATGGAAGAAGCAGTCTGACAAAACTCCATATAGAAAAACAGGTTCTATGAAACGTGTGCTAACTTTAATGGCGGCTATCTCTGTCTTTTTCGATCCCATACAGACGACTCTTTCTTAATCTGTCGATTTAAAATTACCTTTGTCATTCTTTTCCGTCAGAATATTAGTAGGGGAGAAGGAGGCACATTAGCACATTTTTCATATTTGGACTCATAAAAAATCAACTGTAAAGAGAAATTGAAAAGACATATTTTTCTTAGCTTATTTACTCCTTTGTTAATATAAAAATGATGAAATGTTTGAATTTGTTGAAAACGTTAAAGAGGAAAATGTGTTTTTTTTTAAAACTAAAATTTGTTCAAATCTGCCTCCACATGGGGGCACATTTGAATCGACATGGGGCAGTTCTGAAAAATGGGTTAAAAACCAGAAAAAAGAGAGGATAGATTAATATTTTGTCTTTGTTATAATGATATTTATTGTTATTAAAATATAAAATAAACTTATACGAAACTTCTAAAGTTAAATCTTGAATTACAGTGACAAAAATAAAAATTATAGTTTTTAATTGTGTCCGACTTCCTCCTTGTTAACAAAAATAATCATATTGCACAAGAGTATTAGTTTATTGTTTTTATAATTATATAATACTGCCTCAGACGCAAAATTAAACATAAAATAAACTTAATATGAAACTTCTAAACTTAATAATAGTTTTTAATTTAGTCAGACGACTTCCACTTTGGTAACAAAAATAGTCATGTTGCACAATCATTTTAAAATAATCATCTTAGGTAGGTTCTGTCCTACCTATCCCATATGAAAAAAAGAAAAATTGAAATTAAAAGAAAACCTTCCTGCAGTTCTGGACGTGCCAGGAGCATTATTAGGTGCTGGCAGTTTTGTTACTATATCCAAAATTGTAACAGACCATCTATCAACTTTTTCAGGAAAGTAAAACACATCTCCTTTTCTCTTCAAGTAATTCACAGTAAAGGTATTTAAGTCCTTTTCTTCAATTCTAGCAACGAAAGCCAAAGATGCAATTCGTTTTTCTGAAGGGCATTGAACTAGTACAAAGTCCCCAACATTCAGGCTTTGACTAGTGAAAGGAGTACTGTCAGCTTGTTCCAGCAGTTCTTCATCTTCATTATGACTGTTACTCGCATCAGTCGCATCTAAGTCTGAGTCGTCATTCACAGAGATGTTATCGTCATTATCGTCCGACTCAGAGCTTGATGTGAATATGGATCTCTGTTTTGATTTAGATTTGGGTTTAGGTAGCTGTTTGCCCTTAAGAAGTTGCTTGCCTTTTGCAGCTTGCTTCACTGTGGTAAGTGGCTTCTCTTTTCTAGTACGTGAACGAATAGCAGACTTTTCTAAGTTTTTCATCCGTATTAAGTGTGCTGCTTCTATTGCATTTTTCTCCGGGGTGTCAGTTAAGATCCGCGAACTTCCTTTTTTTCGTCCTCTTGCGCCATCTTTACGTGGAGGAGCTTTAGGATACGGTTGTATCATTTCTGGAGTGATGAGACCAGGAACTGCCTCTGGACTGCCTCTCTGAACAGTTTCTTCCGTTCCAGGAGATACAATCTGTGGCATATGTGAAGCTACTATGGGCTGATGAATACCAGGTGCAGGGCTTTCAAGTATACTTGGACTGACTCTCTGATCAGTTTCCTCTGGTGCGAGAGATGTAGTTTGTGGCATATGTAAACCAGTGATAGCATTTGCAATCACGGGCCCCTCATTTCCTGCAGATATGTCAGGTTGAGGACGATTCGTGACTTCTGCACATTGGAAATCATCGTCCGTAAATGCATTACGGTTAAACGGATATATTCCTGGTCGTGTAAAGCCTGATAATATATTTTTAGGCGTATGAGATGCATTGTACGCTTGAGTCACAATGGCTGGCAGATCATGTATCGTTATAGTTCTACCAGGATGTTCGAGCAACCAATCATTTTGTGCTACTGAAATTTTTTGTTTAAATGGACCATTGACGGCAACATCTAAGGGTTGCATCTGGTGTGTGCAATGGGGAGGGAATGTGACAACAACAATACCATTATCTCGACAGTAATTAACTGCATCGAACGTACAGTGGCTTTCATGGTTGTCATATAATAACAGTATTCTATCATCTTTGCTACATCTTGTGAATTTTTTTATGTGTTGCAGTACCTTAAGAAATAAAGGGCCGGTCATCCATCCGCTCTTTGGGCTATTTGCATAACCAACGCTTCCTGGTGGTGTACCATTAATCATAGCTTCATGAAATCGTGCCCTTGGAAATATGAAAATAGGTGGAACGGTATTACCTGTGGCATTGACTATGGCGCACATTGTTATAAGCTGGCCTCTCTCTGCTGACACACATTGACCTACCTGTTTTATACCGGTGTGCGCAATCACGTTAGGTGCTTGCACCACCGTCATGATATTGGTCTCATCCAAATTAAAAATTCGGTCTGGAGTAAAGTGGGTCTTCTGCAGAGTCCTTTCGTAATTATCGTAAAACATTGACACATTATATTTATTGAAACTTGTGGATCTTGAAAGACTCGTGTTCTCAGGCTTTCGCAAAGATAAGCTTTTGTGCCTCTTCATAAATCCTTTCATCCACTCTATGCCTGCCAGTTTGTTTTCAGTCCATTTTGCAGGACATTTATTAAGAGCTGTTGCATATTCAAAAGCTAATGATCTTGCACTTTTATAGGTAAGGCCATAGTTCATTTTTGATCTTGTCAAGAGGTAACTTTGAAGCATTTTTTCCTCGTCATTGGTAAATACCTGAGCAACAGTGTATTTACTTGAAAATAATTCACTTCTTGGAGCTATGTTTTCTTTATATTTTTTAACTCGATAGAAGAGTGTACTCGGCGTCAGTCCATATGCATCTGCAGCTCTTCTAAGTTTCATAGTTCCGTTGATGACGCATAAAACAGCATTTTGGACATCATCTTCATTCATTGTACTTTCCCGCTTCTTTTTGTATGTTCTAACCATTCTATAAATAATGAATTACAGTTAGTGATGCATTTAAGTATTACTTTTAGAATACATGTATTAGAAAACATTTGAAGTTTGCATTTAAGCCGGGGGCGGGGCACATTTGAACGTCCCGTTCAAATCAGCCCCGTTTGTTTTGATGAAATCTGCCCCATGGTCACTTGGAAGATAAAATATTAAAAAAAAAATAATGTGAAATAACTGGCAAGCAAAAACTACAAGGTGGATTGAAAACTAATAAGTACTGCACAATTTTGTGAAAGAATTAGTTGGAAACCTTTACTCACGTGATTGTAAATCCCTTACAACATTATTTTTATTTTTTACTTTGCCGGTACAAATACGACGACAGGTTATAACTCTTTTTGACAACAAAACATGCGCGTTTTGTGACTTGACGTTTGTCACAGCCAGTGTTGCCAATATTAAAATGGAGTTGCGGCATAGATTAACATAAAGCTGCGTTCAGAAATCAACATGTTCAAATCTGCCTCTGTGCTAAGGTGCCTCCTTCTCCCCTACTCTGTGATCTATGTTAATTTCATTGTCTTATGTCTTTGCAGTCATTGATATTTATATTTTTTTTTCAAATATACGTATATAATTATTGGATTTACAACTGAAAAGTGTAATACAGTGTTCCGTGGTGTTGTATTAAGAAAAATGCATTACAAAACCTGTGAAATATGTGGTTTAAGAGCTGGCCGGACTAACGTTAACGTTTCTTTATGGCGAAATTTCTCTTATACGAAGACAGGTTAGTACATATCCTTTATTTTTATGATATGTGTTGTCCCAATACCTTCTTATATGACTTTTATTTTAAGCCTTTCGTAAAATTTTGATTTATAACCAAATGTAATAGTGCGGTTTATTATCGACGCTTACATACATCGATGTACATTTTTAATTTTCAATATGCAATAATAAGAATACTTTGATATTATATCAAAATATTCTTTACGTCAGTACATTTATGGCGTAATCGTAATCATTTTTTTAATAAAATATCAGTTTAATGGGTTCAGTGATTTAGTCTTGAAAGTAGAACAAACAAAATCTATTTTAACTTTTTAATATTAGGATTCTACTAAAATATTTTGTAGCTCTTATTCACGGTATATATTTCTTTTGTTTACAGAATCCATCTTTACCTTCATCTTATAAAATAAACTTTAAATCGAAAATCATGGCAGAGGCAAAAATACTACGAAAATCTGTGTCACAATAAAGTAAGAATTACATCTATATTTCATCTTGGTGTATTTTTTTTTTTGTTTAATTATGTAATATATTATGTTACGTATACTTTTTTAGCTTTGCAGCCAATATTCTTAAAGAAATTATATTAAAAACAAGAAGGAAACGAAACAAGTTAAATATATCAGTTTCTTAAAACTCTTCAATAAAATGTAACTATGTTAAATAAAAATAAAACACTTTACATAACACTAGATAGTTTTTATTTTTAAACAAATATTTTTTTGTTTACTAAACTTTATTGGATGTTAAACCTCATTTTACCGATAAAAAATTTTCACCGACAGGACATCACTATCATTTTTGAAATGTTGGCAGTAGTGTAAGACAGGTGTGGAAACGGCAATTATATTTTTTGCCTTACATTGGTACTTGAACTCAGTAAACGTTTCATACAAATCTCTTTTTCATATCTATGAGTGAAAGTCCCGACTTACATTATGTGCTCCTTGGGAAGAAGCGTGATTGGCATTTTGTTTGTGTAGTGTATGTAGGTATGTGCATACACTGTCTCGTGTGTTTATGTACAAGTCGATACGTCAGTATCACGAGAACCTGCGGCGAGAGTGGACGTACTGTGACGTTGTACGTATACATTGTCGAGCCAGTGCTTCTAAGTTAGAACAAAGAAGACAGACACTACAAATGGCGACGAGGTAAAAGGTAACACTAGAAATATCTATCCAAAAAAGAAAAAAAAATTTTTTTTTAATAAGAATAATATGTGCACGATGAGAACCATTTAAAATGATGATTACGTATTCGTATTAGACGGGCTGGCGAGTGCTTACGCCGCCGAGTTACTTTGACAGTTGGGAAAGCAGTGTCGTCGGTCCGTTGGACGCCATGAACAGTGACAGTTTTGAACGGTGACTTCGAGGAAGTAATTTCTCAGCTGGGTTTCTAAAGGTCGTAACTTAGTATATCTATTGTAAGGTGATGAAAAGTGATACCTGATTGGGTTTTCTTTTCGAGCCGAGGGGTTTGGTGATGTTCAACAACGCCTTGCGATTGGCTTCGCTTGGGTCGACTGATTTGACTTTGACTTTAAGGTCTATTGTTTGGGATGATTCTTAATTTTGAATTTGCAAATGATTCATGATTATCATTTCAGATATTCATTGCTGTTAAGTATTTTTCTTGATATGTAGTTCATTTAAACTGGAATATTACAATTGGCACTACAAAATACTAGTCCTAGCGAACAATTTTGATGCTAGAGTTTTGTCGATAGATATTTGTGGTACAAACGAAGGTATGGTTGAATTGCTTGCATTATGATGTCATTAAGAGTATGACAATCTGGCACTTAATACTCGTAGATGGACATTTGGAGGAAATTATGATTGTATTACAGGATAGTGGGAATAGCCGGTACCTGTCTACAATCACCTGCGACTGAGTGTGGGCGCTATTCCATTACCATGAAAATTATGTCGTGCATTATTATGTAGGTACATAAGTGTGCTTGGAAAAAATAAATAGAGACTATCTTGAACTGTCTGGAGAGTCATATCGGCGGGTAGCTCCCATTCTATTGCGAATTTGGTGAACCGGCGTCCCGTAAGCGGCTACAAGTTCCTATTGAATTAATATATCTTGTAGTAATGCCACCTTGAGTCCAAGGTTAATTAAGGACTACCTCCATTTAATATTTTAAAGGAATATTCGGGATGAAATAATGGGTAGTGAGAAAATTGCTGTAGATGTGCAAGAGATTAATGATTATTTACCCATATTGTTACCATTGTTTGTATTCTCCCAATGCAGTTCATATTACGACGGTTTTATGATGATCTATTTGAAAGCAACAGTTGCAGTCTTTATTGAGATTGTGATCAGTGTCCCGAACGTATAAAATATCAATATGATCTTAGATATGATGACATTATATAATATTGGTGTTTTATAATATGCATAATAAGAGGGTTCAAGCGTGCTATGTCACATGTTTTGGTCAGAAGGACTAGCGGGCTTCCAGCACCGTGCCCGGTTCAGAATATAGTTAATAGTGGTTTGAAGAGGCACGCCTGCTTTACATTGCGAGTTTCGAGTTTGCCACTTACCAGTTGCTAATCAAGTTAATTTGAATGGCATTTTACAGCAACTATCAGGGCGTATGAACGCTGAATGCCAGGTATGTTCCCTCAGTTTGAATTACATTATAATTATTTTGTTTATTGCAATAATATCATGGACGATGATACTTATTGGAAAGTAAGGGTTCATGTACATATTATTGCATATCAATTGTGGCTGTACGGTTGTGTGTATTCTAGGGCGTGTGGATGTCACGTTATGTTGAGTAAAGAAATATGTAATAGTATTTCGGGGAACAATGAAGCGTAAATGTTACTATTTGTGTATCGCCGAAGTCGCATCATCCGACTGACAACTGCAACTGACAGCGCCACACTGGCGACGCATGCTACATAGTGATAACGAAAAGGAGGACTTCCATTATAGTGGAAGGAATAATTATTGAAAATCGAGAGGGTATTATTAATATATAGTCGTTGCTTTCTGTACGCGATTTTGGCTGAAAGTTAATTCTGATTTTTGTCCGCCGCCATCTGAGGGAATTATCACTATTTTGGAACTATTGTTTAAAATTAACAAATAAAGATGAAGTTCCAGTATGTCGCTGTTTATATTGATACGAAGGCAACAAGGTTGCTTTAGTTTATGCTTAGTAATGATACAGTATGCGCGTAGAGATACATATATGGAATGAGCCATCTGTTAAGAATAAAACATATAATTGTTTGTATTGCCTCTCGATACCAAGAAATGGCGCTAGTTGTCCCGTCAGCGCCGATTTAATTATTTCTTTTCGTATGTGGGTAATTGTGTGTATGAATTGAATTAAGTAATGAAGAAGTCTGAGAGAGGGTGTGGTCTTTTTGTGATAAGAAAAAGTGAAAGTTTTTGGAATATTGCTTATAAATCTCGATTACCTTACGTGTTTTGAAGCTAAAAGAAATTGTGCCGTGTCGTGTTTACATGTAATGTTGTGTTCGCCGACTGGAATTGGTATTTAATTGTTTTGCATTATACTGTTGCTATATAATTCTTGAAGTGGTAGGCAAACAGTTTCTTAAATCTATTTTACGTTTTGTGGCTTAACGGCGCCGGAAACCACCTCCGACTTCTACCACTCTGAAGAGTAACTTACATTAAAGGTATTAAGCCTCTATTATTTGTACAATTTTGTTTATTAGCGCCTCGTATTGCGGTCGATGTCGGCGCAGTTCCCGACATGTTTGTTAATTTGCCGAATTTATAAAAGGCCCAGCACGTGCAGTAGTCGTGCCTACAGCTGTACCACACATATCAGTGTGGTTATTTGTGTGAAGTCGTGTAAGTCGTATGGTTAAATTGTACATTGCAGGCAGTGCGGCAATACTGGAGAAATTAATAAGTTCTTGAGATAGACATCGATTGGCGAAGTGTCACCTCTCGATTCCAGGGTGCGACTGGAGATCAGCGGACGGGCTGAGCCACGGACCTGTGTGTCAAATTAGTCACAATATTTTTATCCCATGGTTTTTCTTTTGTGGGACGGATAAATTATATTATTATTACTACAGATCGCCCGATAATCGAGGTTCGACCGTGAATATGAGTCTGAACTCTTTGGCGACTGTGTCTAATCTGTGCGGCTGTTTGATCCAAGAAGGTTACATATAATATATGATCGAAACTGAGTTTGACATTGCCAGTCTTTTTGGCATTGGCATTGTGAACGTGGAGCGGTACCAGGTCTTGCGCTCCTCCGTGCGCGCGGCGTTCTTAAATAGTGATCGAAAGTTTGCGCGTCACGTATTATAATATAACTGTCTGTTTCCAAAGTTTTATTGATAACATTAAGGCTGTCAGAAGCATTCGCATGCCTGGACAAGGGTGTGTGAGGACAATGATAAGATTTGAGGAAGCGAGGGAAATAGGTGGGGATCGCGACGCTTGGCGCTCCGATACAGTGTGAAAATATGTATTTACTAAGGCTCGTTAAAAAAAAAAAGAGGTGACAAGCGCAGGAGGAGGTATTAAACTGTTTTGTCTATACTTATTGTATAACCTTAATGTGTTATTACTATAACAAGTGTATTATGTATTGGTTAAAACAACAATAGGAAGATGAAATAAAAAATGAAGCTTTATTTTTACGATAAATACACTATTAGTAATAATATGGTGTAATTATTCTTAGAAAAACATAGTTAAACTGTAACCAATAAAGGGTATTGTAGGCAGTACGGGCCTTCCAAGTAAATAAAAACCGTATTTGTGTTTCAGGCAGTATGGGCCCTCATATAAATGAAAACCATAGGTAAATGCGTTTAGGCAGTGCGGGCCTTCAAACAAATGAAAACCGTACGTGAATGTATTGAAGGCAGTATGGGCCTCATATAAATGGAAACTATACGTAAAATGTATGTTGTGTGCAAATGGGGTAAAGTTTAAACAGATGCAGTATGGGCATTCTTATCCATGTTAAACCATACATACCTACTTATAGGTTGTTGTCCTTTCGGTTCCAGGTCGCCCCAAAATCACTCGGAAAATGGCAAACCTACTGTCGCCCCCAGAAAAACTTGACTTGATTAATGGTTATACAAACACCTTTTCGATTGGTGTTTTGGTACAAAAAAACCGTAATCAATTTGATACAGTGTTAGCAGCACTTGTGGTGGCAGCATTTAAATCAAATACATTTTAATAACTATTTAGCTAACAACACTTTTAATTAACGAAGAGTACTCACTGTGGCACGGTGATTGATAAGGTGACATGGGTCCCTCATTCGAAAAAAAATTGTTGTGCCAGTTTGGATTTCCATTGAATTGGAAGTATGGAGATTATTAAATGGAATTTAAAACATTTTTATTTTGGATTTCTATTATATTGGAAGTACGAAGTTCATTAAATTGAATTTAAAACATTTTAATTTTGGATTTCCATTAAATTGGAAGTATGAAGTTCATTCAATTGAATTTAAAACATTTTAATCTTGGATTTCCATTGAATTGGAAGTATGGAGATGATTAAATTGAATTTGAAACATTTTTATTTTGGATTTCTATTATATTGGAAGTACGAAGTTCATTAAATTGAATTTAAAACATTTTTAATTTTGGATTTCCATTAAATTGGAAGCATGAAGTTTATTCAATTGAATTTAAAACACTTTAATCTTGGATTTCCAAGGAATCGGAAGTACGAAGTTCATTAAATTGAATTTAAATGTTTTAATCTTGGATTTCCATTGAATTGGAAGTATGGAGATTATTAAATTGAATTTGAAACATTTTTATTTTGGATTTCTATTATATTGGAAGTACGAAGTTCATTAAATTGAATTTAAAACATTTTTAATTTTGGATTTCCATTAAATTGGAAGTACGAAGTTCATTAAATTGGAAATATTTGGTACAAATGCACATTAAATTTGAAATTTTTGGTACAAATGTACCCCCATTAAAGTGGAAATTTTGGTACAAATGTACCCCCATTAAATTAGAAATACTGGTACAAATGTTGTTCCTGGTTGTGACGTTTCTTATCGTTCTAATAGCATTATCAATTTGGTTTTATTCTTGTTCTTCACTGTTATGGTTCATGATACATTTTACATTATATTTACATTATAAAAAGAGAAGAAATGTAGTGCATAGACGAACAAACATTCAAGCTCCGATTGCAATGGACAACACTGTTTGTCTACTAGACAAATGAACCGAACGAGTTAATGTAGACAAAAACATTCCCTTCCAAATATTCAAATCCAATATATTAGAATATTAGAAAAAATAACTAAATGGCGAAAAAAGCAAATACATTCTTGTACGCATTGTAATTAAAATTTATTTGAAAAGGGAGGGATGTAGTGTATGTAGGTATGTGCATACACTGTCTCGTGTGTTTATGTACAAGTCGATACGTCAGTATCACGAGAACCTGCGGCGAGAGTGGGCGTATTGTGACGTTGTACGTATACATTGGCGAGCCAGTGCTTCTAAGTTAGAACAAAGAAGACAGACACTACAGTTCGAAATTCAGATTTGTTATTTTTTGTGCTTTTGGGAGTTTTGAAGTACAATGTTAAAGTATTGTGCGAATGAGAGGAATTGGACGAATTACTTTTAACAGTTGTTTATAACTCCAGTAAATCCACAGACAAATTAGCCTAAAGACAGGAAATGACAGGGCACCGTTTTCTGCCATCAATGCGCACAAACGCTCATATAACTTCAAATACAAACGCGCGCTCCTTTAGTATTAACCAGAAAGCAGATCCATGACCTGTGTCTAATTGTTTTAAAAAATATAGTATAAATTACGTTAACAATGCCAAATTGCGCTGTAAAGTGGTGTGGTAGTGACAGTCGTAAAAATAGTTTCAAAAAGGATAATATCACGTTTCATCGGTAAGTATAAAATTAATAATAAAAATTTATATCAAAAAAATGCAGAGCTCTCACTATACTGGTTGCTGGTAGCTTTGAGTCAGCATTTGTCCTTGTCTAGCAAGCTATAATTACATGTTGCGTCCTCACTCTTGCAAAATGGCACGTGTAAGTAGGGACGCGAAAAAACGTATCGGTATATCAATATATTTTCCATTAATTTTGAGAATTTATGATGACTACTATTCTTTGAAATTATATACCTAGTTCCATCCATACTTTATAATAATATAATATATAATATATATAACATATAATTATATAACATATAATTATATAATATAATACATTAATATATATTATATTAATTATAAATATATAATATATATAATATGTAATTATATAATATTATATAATTGCATAATACATATCCATACTAATATTATAAATGCGAGTCTCTCTGTCTGTCTGTCTGTCTGCTTGGTTTTCACGGCTAAACCGCCGTACCGATTTTAATAAAATTTAGCATGGACATAATTTGACATCAGGGGGTAAACATATGCTACTTTATTTTTCAAAAATCTACCCCTAAAGGGGTGAATAAGGGGATAAAACTTTGTATGGGAAATTTTTAACCGCTGAACGGATTAAGTTGTAATGTGGTACAGAGATACACCTTTTCTATTAAAAAAACACAGTTTTCTTTTTCATCAAAAATCTACCCCTAAAAGGGTGAAAAAGGGGATGAAACTTTATAGGGGAACTTTATAATGCTAAACCCTAACAATATGGGTATCAAATGAAATGGAATACGCAGAGGAAGGTCCCAATGTATGTGACATGATCATAAATCCAATATGGCGGATGTTCCACAATAGGAAATAAATTTTTTATCCAACACTAACACTACGAGTATCAAATGAAATGGAATGCGCAGGGGAAGGTTTCTGGACATGTGACGTCATCATAAATCCAATATGGCGGATGTTCCTTAATAGGAAATAGTTTTTTCGTTTAACATCAACAAATGGGTATCAAATGAAATGGAATACGCAGGGGAAGGTTTCTGTATACATGACGTCATACAGACGCACATAGAATCTCCCTCTTTTTAAAGTTGGTTAAAAAAATACATACAGACGAAAAGGTTAGGTGGTTCTACCACCAAAGCTTTTCAGTTTCGTTTTTTGTCAACTTAATTTTTTGTTAAAAAGTTTTACATTAGGAGAAACACGTACTACCCAAACCAATTTGATTTGCATTTCTATTCCAAATTTTTGTTTTTTTTTTGTTTCAAAATAAAGAATTTTGTTTTGATTATATACACATATTTTATTATTTCTATTTTTAAAATAAGCTTATGAAAATAATTCTTGTATTATCGATATAATATACAATATCTACGAGTACATCACTATTTCGTTTAGTACGTGACGTCACCTCGCCGCCCGCTTACGTCTCATTCCTCTAACCTTGACAGAATAGTTGGCTTAGAAATTCGTAAACATTTCAGGTCTCTAGGGTAGTTTGTCTGTGAGTAAAGCCTACCTACTATTGCTTTACTGAAAGAGTGTTAGAGACTTGGTTATAAGAAAAAAAGAACAAGTTTTACATTAGACAAGTGATATTGGAATCTGAATGAATGATGAACACGATAGACAAAGCTGTATGAACATAATATCCTATGCATCTCAAGAATTGAGAAATAATATAAAGAGAAAGTTTGAAATAAGCTCAGAAAAATATTTGTTTTTCTACGGAGATAAGCATGAGTGAATGATTTATAAAATCATTAAATAACTCTTTATCGCTATAGTTTCTCCTTTGATTAGTAATTGCTCTAAACTACTCACAAAACTCAAATAAGCGAAATTAAAGGAAGTCAGGAGATAATAAAAACTAAAATAGCTAATAGAATAAAACAGATAATTTTTTCAGTATTTTATTTATTAATCCGATTCTTCTCTTATTACATTATCTAAGAACTCTTCATAGATGTGCGTCATACACATCATCTCATTGTGTTTCAATGTCTTGCGCAGAATGTCAAATATGCTAAGGATTACCATTGCAAGTAATCGTAGATATTATTTGCCTCGAGATATTCATATTTGTTTTCACCATTTATACATGTGAACACACGATTTATGCATAATATAGTCCATCTTCGATTACCGGAAGCAAGAAAGTTGTAGTATTTTATAAATAAATTAAAAATAATGTATAATTATCAAGTATGGCTTCTGGCACAGGCTTTTTTTCTAAATAGCACTGGGCCAGGCCAGGGTTCAACCCAGCATAGCGACTAGAGATTAATTTGGCGATAGCATTCAATTAACAATCTTTACTTTGACGTTGTTTTCTTAAGAAGCAATTACGAAATAGTTAAGAAGTACATGAATGTGTTAACAGAATTCAGTATCTGTATTCAGACACTGAAGTCTGAAGAAATTGAAGAAACTGAATGAATTCTGTCTGAATCTACAATACCAAAAAATAATAAAAGAGAGATACTTACCATTCCATGGTGGTCCAATGAATTGGCAGTCATGAGAAAGCGTGTGGTGACATTTAGGCGGCGCATTAGAAACGCTGCATCAGTCCGTAAGGAGACCGTGGTCAGCCAATACCTAAAAGAAAAAGAAGAGTACGAGATAGCAGTCAGAAATGCACAAACCGAAAGTTGAAAAAGTTTTTCTGGGAATCAAAGTACGGAAAGCGTCTGGAGGGGCATCTATAGAGTGGTGAGTAGGAACTAGAGAGAAAGATTTACCCTTAGAAAAAGATGGCAGAAGCTTAAATGCTGAGGAATCGGCCAACTTTATACCTGAGACCTTCTATCCTGGCGACTTGGGGGAGGAGGACAATATGGAGCATAAACAAATGACGTAATTGGCACAAGTGAATGAATTGTGGCAGAAAGAGTATTGCGACCCACCTTTTGTGAGCTAAATCCTGCCGTGAGGTCTTTTAATCCTAAGAAGGCGCCAGGACTAGATGGACTCACGTCCGATATTTGCAGTCACGCTATAGACTGTAGCCCGTGTTATTTCCTGTCTTTACTTACAAGTGCTTGGCACTTAAATATTTTCCAAAAACTTTTAAAGAGGCTGTTGTCGTGGCACTGAAGAAACCCGGTAGGGAAAATTATATGACGCCAAAATCCTACTGGCCAATGGAGTTGTGGCCAGTGTTTGGAAAGATTTATGAGATGTTGGTGGCTCGTCTCCTGTATTACCTTTTACTAAAATTTAGCACCCACCAATACGGCTTTATGCCCCAAAGAGGCACAGAAGACTCCCTTTGTCCTCTTACGACATCCGGAGTAAGTTAGAGGAGAAAAGGATTATTGTTTTAATATCATTGGCCATAGAGGAGGCATTTGATAGTGTTTGGTGGCCAGTTATAAAAGTCCGATTAGCGGAGGGAAAATGTTCGATGAACTTGAGGCGAGTCATCGACAGCTATCTTAGCGACAGATCAATAAGGGTAGGATATATGCGGGCTGTGAAAGTAAGAGTAGGAAAATGGAAAAGGGATGTGTCCAAGGTTCCATAAGTGGTACCCTACTGTGAAATCTGTTGCCAGATCCGCTACTAAAGCAATTAGAAGATAGGACCGTTTATTGACAGGCTTTCGCGGACCACGTGGTTCTTGTTTTTGATGGGGAGAACTGCCGAGGAAATAAAGCAAAAGGCCGGCGTCACTCTCGCGTATGTTCAGGAGTGGGGTATTAAAAATCGACTAAGATTTGCACCGCAAAAGACAAATGCGATAACGATTACTCGCAAGTTAAAATTTTATACCCCGCGCCTGAGCATGGGAGGGACTGGCATTAGATTGCGGCAACCGGCAGAATATTAAAATGTTGGGCCTTATTGTGGACGAAAAGCTGACTTTTAGTAAACACATGACGACTGTCTGCAATAAGGCAATTAAATTATATAATCAGTTAATAAAGGCGGCCCGGATTAGCTTAGTTAATAGGCTTTAACTAAGTATCTCTTGGTGCTGATTACGCAAACGACATTAATTTTGAAATCCAAGATGGCGAATATTACTTTTTTGGATAAATCGACATGGGTGTCATATTGTAGGTTTCTCGACATACTAATTACGAAAATGATGTTCATTGTCAAATCCAAGATGGCGAATATTACTTTTTTGGATAAATCGATATTTGTGTCAAACTCTAAGTAATTCGGGATGCTAATTACAAATATAGCATTCATTTTCAAACCCATCATGGCGAGTATTAATTTTTTGGATAAATCGACATGGGTATCATATTCTAGCTTTCTCGGGCTGCTGATTACAAAAACGACTGTCATTTTCAAATCCAAGATGACGAATATTATTCTTTTTGGATTAATCGACATGAGTGTCGAATTGTAGGTATCTTTTGGTGCTGATTACGATAATAACGTTCACTTTGAAATCCAAGATGGCGAATTACTTTTTTGAATAAATCGACATGGATGACATTCCAGGTTTCTGGGGGAGCAGATTACGAAAATGACGTTGCTTTTTAAATCCAAGGTGGCAAATATTACTTTTTTAAATAAATCGATATGGGGTGTCCTGTTTTATGTTGCTCGGGGTGCTGATTACCAAAATGACGTTCATTTTCAAATCCAAGATGGCGAATATTACTTCTTTGGATAGATCGATATGGGTGTCAAATTCTAGGTATCTCGGGGTGCTGATTACGAAAATGACGTTCATTTTCAAATAAAAAATCGTGAATATTATTTTTGGTAATAAATCAATATGGGTATCGTATTCTAGGTTTCTCAGGGTACTGATTACGAAAATAACGTTCATTTTCAAATCCAAGGCGGCGAACAATATTTTTTTGGATAAATCGACATGGGTATTATATTTTAAGTTTTTCAGTGTGCTGTATACGAAAATAACGTTCATTTTGAAATCCAAGATGGCAAATTTTTTTTTTTGATAAATCGACCTGGGCGTTATACAGGATGTATATGAAAACGGGACAGTTACTTTAATGGATGAAAGGGCATAACTTTAGTATGTAGTTACAAAAAGAATTATCGAAAAAAACGTATCCGTTTAAGAGTTATGACCGTTTTAATTTTCAAGTGTTATCCCCACTATTTCTCGTAAAATTGGGTTGATCGTGTACAGTTACAGATTTTAAATCTTACGTTTTTTTTTATTTTGTAATAATTTCATCCGTTACTGAAATACAGCCTGAAAACCATTTTCGAAAATAATGCGTATACCCCAATGGGGTTTTCAGGCTGTATTTCAGTAACGGATGAAATTATTACAAAATAAAATAAAACGTAAGATTGGAACGAACGAAGCCTGGAACTTAGCTTGGAACCCTGTAACAAAATTCCTGGGGTTAATATACTGTACTAAGCACCAAGGAAAACACTTTTCAAAGAAAACTACAACTTCTACATCCTACTTACCATGAGGTCTATCATGGGACTTTATAATATATATAAAAAATGAAAAACAACTTCTTAATAACACTAGAAACATCTTAAATATATAGGCATGTATATTTTACTTCTATATGAGCATTTTTGTCTGCCGCTTAACTACCACCAAAAGTGAATGGCTCCCTCCATTTTGGAATCACACCTCGACATAATTTGTACCCTCTAACGTCATTATTAATGTAACTGAAAACTACTCAGATTTCAGTCTGAGGTTTCCGACATAAGAAAGAGACAGCAAGTCTCTGAAAAGACATCGACCAATGGGAAGTGTCTGAAAATTTGTAAGTGACAACATCAAAATGTCAGATTGACAGATCCACAATAGAATTAGAAAGATCTAGATAAAAGTAACCACTGAAAAACAAGACGGAAGCAATGCCCATTTGCTCGAACATTCCATTTTACTTGATTCGTGAAACAGATATATATCAACACTCGTCTCTCTCTTATCGAATACAATCGATTATTAGGAATTACTCGTATTTAAATTTATACAACAATTTATTCATCTCATCGTCAAAATGGGAAAGCAAACCTGGACAAATTATATTAATATCCAACAAAAGTATTATCACCTACAATTGTTTTATTTTGTTTATAACAAAACTATATTTTTATACAAAAGAAAATCGATTATCGCTTTATTACCACGATACTTATTACTATCGATGTTTCCAAACATTCAATGTTATTCCTGAACGTAACGTAAGTAAATGTAGATTTTAACGAAAGTACCAATGAACTTTATAATGAAACAACTAAATAATTAAAAGTTTAGTATATTATGTTCTGGTTTAAATAATATACACTTAAAGTGCAATATTTATTGATTTTACCTGAGAAGAAATGAAGTAGTACTACGTACTCGATTGCGAACAACTTTCCGAACGCGTTACCTATTAATCATTATATCGTAGACAATTGTCATCTGTCACCCACTAACCTCAACAAATATTACTGTGGAGTGCAAATGAAATTTGTGATCGATTCTAATTTGTATGTAATTAACCGTAAGTATATATCTACGAAAAAAAAAAACGTTACAAGTTATGCCCTTTCATCCATTAAAGTAACTGTCCCATTTTCATATACACCCTGTATATATTCTAGGTTTCTTGGGATGCTGAATCCAATAAGAACATTTATTTTCAAATTCAAGATGGCGACTATTACTTTTTTGGATAAAACGATATGGGTGACATTTTCTAGGTTTCTAGAGGTACTGATTATGAAACTGACGTTCATTTTCAAATCCAACATGGCGAATAATATTTTAGTTTGATAAATAGACATGAGTATCATGTTTTAGGTTTGTTGGGATGCTGGTTACGAAAATGATGTTCACTTTCAAATCCAAGATGGCGTTTGCCTATGTTTTGGATGAATTGTGTGTCACACTTTTGTTTTTTTTTTATTAAAAAATTGGAATATTTTGTTTTCGATTATGCTATATTTATTTCCCTTAGTGAACTATCCTTTCATACATACATATTTTTGTGTTTTTAATTTTTTTCTAATGGATGTCATTTTCTGTTGCTTGCTTTGCGGATTACGAAAATGACGTCAATTTTGAAATCTAAGATGGCGGATATTACTTTTATTAATAAATTGATATGGGTATAATTTTTAATGTTGCTTGTGGTGTGGATTACGAAAATGACGTCCATTTTGAAGTCCAAGATGGCGGATCCCGATTTTTTTCCATTATACAGGGTTAATTTGAAAATACTAATAACCTCTTAATATTTTGTGCTAAAAATTATTCCCAATAACTTTTGTTTTATGACTAAAAAAATCCATAAGTTTTTTCTTTCATGCAAAAATAAAAATACATTAAATGTTTCTGAAAATGGCACCTACTCTACCCAGTCGCTAAAGCGGCACACGCACAGCGCGGCGCTAAGGCCTGGTGCGCTTGCTCTGCACCATTGGAAATATGTACAGAATAATTACGTTTCAGACAGTACAACCAAACTTAACAAATATTTTTTATCAACGTATTGAGTTTTGAAAAAAGTCTTAGAACAAAAGCTGTTAGGTATGTTGACAGGAATTTTGCACTAAGAGGTTATTATTATTTTTAAATTAACCCTGTATATACAATATAATTTTAAAAAATGACATATAGTACAGTACCTACATATAGTATAGTAGTCAAGTACGGTGGTTTGTGCCACGCTATTAAAAAAAAACAAAGAAAAAAAAGTATGGTGGTCTAAGGGTCTGGGATACCTTCTGTGCACTGTGCAACCTTTGTTGGCAGAAGGGAGAGGTGCCAGAGGATTGGCGCACTGCAGTCATAGTGCCTCTCTATAAAGGAAAAGGTTTTCATTTGGACTGTGCCTGCTATAGAGCCATCAACTTAGTCAGCTTAGCAAGTAAAGTTGTCACAGCCAGTTTTTAAATATCATCTGAGGAAGTGGTTGTTACACAAACAAAGTTTACCTTGATGGCGTGAGAGGCTTTCACTGCCCTTTACACATGTATGTGTATGTATATGTATTTACACACATTATGTACATTTGCATATTTATTTATGTATATATGTATATACTTATTATGTTTAAATAATTGTATTACATATCTGTTTATTTCTATCTATATCATATTTTATTTATTGTATATTATAATTTCAAAAAATCAGCGCCTCGCTCTCTTGAGGTGGGACAATATGCTGAGGCTCTTGCCTTTTTCACTGCCATACAGTTTGTTCGTGTTTTTTTTTGTGGCTGCTTAGACTGTTCACTTTATACTGGGCAGTGAAATAAATTGTTCCTTCTTTCTTTCTTCTTTCTAAAGTCTTTACCAAGGTATTGACTGAACGTATGAAAGATATTTCTGAAAGATATTTGTGGGAAGCGCAAGGTGGTTTTAGGAACAGTAGGGGTTGTATGTAATAAAATTGTATATCTGGGGAGTGCGTTTTCGAGGAATGTAAGATATGAGTTTGATGTGGAGAGACGGGTAGCAGCCGGCAATAAAGTAAACAGTACTCTGTCCGCATTAGTAGGCAGGGTGAATATATCTAACTTAGCCAAAATGGCCATACACAATGAGCTGTTGGTGCTAACTTTATCGTACGGTAGTAAGGCCTGGATATGTCCGAAATCGAGTGAAAGTAAGATAAATGCAGTAGAAATGCGATCTCTTAAAAATATGTGCTGTGTTACCCTTGCGGATAAAATAAGAAATACGCAGTATGAAAGGGTTGCACGACAGTGTTATTGTAAAAATGAAGAAAGGAATGCTAAGATGGTACGGGCACATAGAAAGAAAGAGTGATGAAAGACTGATGAAGAAAATCTAAATATAAAAGCGAAAGTGAGTGGTAAAAGAAGCCAAGGAAAACCAAGGCTGACTTATGAAGATCAAATATTCAGAGTGTTAGCCGCCGGAAATGTCAAAAGCACTCGCATACCTAGGCGAAAATGATTTGAGGAAGCGAAATAAATAAGAGCTGCGACGCTTGGCGCTCCGTCCTCTCTAACTATCTCGTGGGGGATACAGCGTGAAGATATGTATGTAAATATAAAGTACGAACATCTCATATCTTTCTCGACGTTCATTGCAACTATTTGTCCACATGTACATACGTATATACTATCTATGTAGATGCCTACCTATATTATAATGACCGTATCACAAGCAGACCAATCACGAAATGCAACGGTTATTATTGTCAGTTGATTAATGAACCACTGATCTTGAAATTGGAACTAGTTGCATGATGAACCTTGGGCTATGTTTGCATCATGATATAATAAAAGTCTAACGTTGTGTCATATATGATCAATCCATAGCCCGCATTTTTATATCGTATTAATTTTTATAAATTTACGCCTTAAAAAATGTTTTGTCCACTCCGAATGGTATAGTGCTAAATGAGTGTAGTAAATCAGTATGTATAACATGTTATTTATATGACGTACCCCTGTTAAATCGTTCACTTTTACGCGCAAAATTCGATACTGATTTTAAAATGCCGATAAACAAGGGTTATAAGTCGTTTTTAATTTTTAACCTTTAATAATCCGTTAATAGCGATAAAAAAGCGGTTAATACGGGTTAAAATAATAGTTAAAAATCGTTAACCCGTATTTTTAAACCAATATCAATATCTTGCTGTAATCACTACTTCTGTTTACAACGTTTAAAAAAGATTTCGGAACAATGGGAACAAAGCAAAATTTTATTTTGTTTTTGTCATTCAGCAATACACTTATTACTAAAATTGACAATGTTTCCTAGTAATTTATCTGGAATCACCAATATTTTGTTTAAGTACCTAATTGGCATAAAAATAAGATATTAATTGTAATCGTTTTTAACGTTTCTTAATCATTTAAAAAAGTTAAATGAATACCTAAATTAATTGTATACTACAATTATAGTTATATAAATATCAGATCACTAGATTAATAAAATGAAATCGGTATAATGAATTACGCGCCTCATTATTTGCTGCAGATACATTGTTTTTGTGTAAGTTTATTAGTAAAAACAGTTAAGTAAACTTTTTACATGACAATGAAATAAAGTAACAAAATAAATGTAAGTGTGTATAATATAACGTGATTATGTGAGCACGAAAGTTGTCAAAATTGACCACTCATGATTAAAAATATGCACATGTTCTAACACTGTTCTACGCACACTTTTTTTACATAACATACTACGCGCAGTCACGCAGTTGCTAACAATTGCTCTATAAAAAGACATCAACGCGACATTGTTTATTTTTTGGAATTTATTTCTGAAACAATATAATATCTACTAAATTATTTGCCTGTGTTCAGTATTAAATTAATAAAAGCATGTTAAAGTACAGGTTAAGGATATCGTTCACTTTTAGGCAACCGAAAGTTATTATACTATATCTCTTCCCTCCCTTACTATTTTCTGTAATTACACAAAATTTTAATTTTAGAATTGCGTAATATCTCAAATTTCGCAATTTTAAAATTGATTTTATTTTAAACGTTAGGCACATCTATACTACTATATAAATCTCTTGCGTCTGTCTGTAATTTCAGGTTTTTTTACAAATTTTGCGAGAGATAGTCGTTTTATGACTCACTGATTTCGATTCTACCATTTTTAAAATTTTTGTCTGTCTGTGTCTGTCTGTCTATCTGTCTGTCCTTTTATAACTAAAGAACGGCTTGACTGATCTTCATGAAAATTGGTACGTAGTAAGAACACGTGATTGCGCTCATGATAGGCTACTTATTTTTTAGAAAATTTATTCCTAAAGGGATGAAAAGGGGGATAAAACTTTGTATGGGAAATGGTAAACCGCTGAACCGATTATAATGAAATTTGGCAGGGAGATAGTTTAACATTAGAGAACGGACATGAGTAACTTTTTTTTATCAACAATCTACCCCTAAGCAGGTGAAAAGGGGGATGAAATTTTGTATGGGAAACGCTAAATCTTGGTAATGATAAAATTTGATGCTGTGATAAGACTTTTTATCAAAAATGTGTGAAAAGGGGAACGAGGGGGCGGGGGACAAAACTTTGTACGGGAAATGCTAAAGCGCTGATCTGATTATGATGTAGCATGGATATAGTTTGACACCTGGGAACGGACATAAGCTACTTTTTTATAAAAAAACTACCCCTACAGGAGTGAAAGGGGGTTGAAGCTTTGAATGGGAAATGCTGAACTGCCGAACCAATTATGATGTTTGGTAAAGAGATAGTATTTGACCGGGGACAGACGAGGGCTAGACATAGACATTTTTTCAAAAACAATCTTTAAACATACTATGTACATGTACATATAATCTATACTACTGTATAAATCTCTAGCGTATGTCTGTAATTACAATTTTTCTGCTAAATTCCGTGATAGATAGTCACGATTATTGACAAACGATTTTATGACAAACATTTTAAAATTTTTGTCTGTCTGTCTGTATGTCCTTTTATAACTAAAAAATGGCTTGACCGCTCTTGATGAAAATCGGTACTTAGTAAGAATATATGATTGCGTTCATGATAAACTACTTATAAGAAAATCTACCCTTAAAGGGGTGAAAATGGGGATGAAACTCTGTATGAGAAATGGTAAACCGCTAAACCGATTATGATGAAATTTAGCAAGGAGATAGTTTGACATTAGAAAACGGACATGAGCTACCTTTTTTTTGAAAAATTTTCCTCTAAGAAGGTGAAAAGGGGGATGTAACTTTGCACGGAAAATGCTAAACCGTTGAACTAATTATAATGTAACATTGATATAGTTTAACACCGGGGAACGGACATAGGCTACTTTTTTATCAAAAAACTAAAACCCTAAAGCAGTGAAAGGAGGATGAAACTTTAAATGGGAAATGCTGAACTGCCGAACCAATTATAATGTTTGGTATCTCTCTATCTATATCTATGGCTATCTCTTTAGATAGTATATGTCCGGAGACAGACGAGGGCTAGACGTAGACTTTTTTTCAAAAACAATCTTACTTAACACTTAATTTTAATCTTACATGTATAATAATCTAACCTAATCCGGGAAAGCCACGAATAATTTTCCGCGCAGACGAAGTCACGGGTACAGCTAGTATTATTATATTTTTGACTTCATCGTAGGGAGCTCAAAAATTATGTTTTCAAAAATCGTTAAATCCACGTTCGTATACCCATTACGTTAATCAGAACATAAAGAAGAGAATGGTGTTAGGCATGGGGCGTATAGACAGACGTAACAACGCGATACTAATTATTGTATATTATTAAAGCATAGGCTACATAGAATTAGAAATATATGTTGACTACGGAACCCTAGAATTCGAAAATTAATGCATGAATTTAAAGTTACGTAATGATTCCAAGACACGTCCCTTACCGCCTCCTTGAAAGTTCTTGATATCGACATGTCTCGCGTCGCAACGTTCAGTTCCGAAGTCATTGGAAGACGAAATCAAGCGGCGTCCAAAAAGCTTGGTATGCTCACAGGATGAAACAGTACCTCCCTTCGCGGCGAGGTAGTCTACTATTGTATAAGTCACAAGACTATATGGACTACTAGCATCACCTATCGGTAGGAGCACCAGCACATTAGCTTGCACCTTTCGATTTGATTCAATAGCAGCGAGCCAATAGGATAGATGACTATTTCTTCGCGACGTAATTAAAAGATAGGTTCAGTAATCATAAACAAAACTGTTATAAAATATTAGAAATACAACAAAAAACATAAGAGTTATTCGCTTTTAAACTTTTGTAGTGGAAGCAGAGTGGGGCTAAGTGCCGCCTCTGTCACTCCTAGCGCTGTGCAATGTAATTGCGTCTCTGTGACGTCACAGCTATGTAATGCTATCTCCATCTAGCTTATCCCTACACTGTTCTCACTACTGAAGTTTCAAACCCGATAACTCAATTTCTGTCAATGAATATCAATTACTTTTTTTTTCAATTGTAATTATTGTATAACGTTTAATTTTCTTAATACAATGTATAAATACACCACATTTAATAGCATCAGCCGAAGCATCAGCATTAGCCGAAGCAAAAGCCCGACTTCCCGAGGAATAACTTGTTAGCCGTTCGTCTTTACATTTGACAATATCTAATTTTGTCTTAGGCATTATTCTTTTTCTGCCTCGAGGCAGCATTTAGCTTATTTTTTACATTGGAGATGTTAGGATCCTGACCTAGTCGGACTGTGGTCCAAGCCTCATACGCAGTTTGGAAATTCATCTGAAAATCACTATGAAAATCTGTCATAGAACGGAGTACCGTTTAAGAAGAAAGGTCTTCGAATAGATTCATCTGCTCGAGGACTTTTCACTTTACATCGGAGATGTTAGGGTCCTGATTAAATCGGACAGTGGTCCAAGCCTTATACATAGTTTAAAAATCCTTCTCAAAATCTGTTTGAAATTCTCTATCATAGAACGGAGTACCGTTTGATGAAAAGAGTCTTCGAGTAGATAAATCCTCGGCATATAATGTGAGGCACTTTCTAGCTAGATAGACTTCAAAAAGTTTGCAGGCAATAGCTGCGGCAAAAGAGCGGAATAACGGGTGAAATGAAACGACGGTCGCAAGCTCTGGAGAAGCCCTATATCCAGCAGTGGAGAGTCAAAGTCAAATTAATTTATTCAAGTAAAGTCAATTGCAAGGTGTATTTGAACGTGGAATCTACTTTTGGTTCGGTTAACAGAAAACCTTAAAACCTTAAAACCCTAAAAGATTGAAGAACCGATTAAAAACTCAAGTATAATTTTTTCAACATCATTTTGCATGCAAATGCATGTGCAGAGTAGATTATGTCCAAACTATTGTTTTGTCTTCAATGTAATCATTTTATGATTTCCTGATCAGTTTATGTTTAATAACAAACTAAATAATTTTCCGTTAAATTCATAATTTCGTTAATCTATACCGTTAAATCACAAAAACCGGCTGATTTAACTAATTCTAATTGTTTGTCATCCAGTTCTAGTTTACACTTACGAACTGATGATGATGATGATGATTCGTCACGTTTATCTTATCTAGATACTTCCACATGTAATTGGAACTAGTATATTTATATATTATGGTAAGAATATTAAATTCATTCGGTATAGTATTTTATATATGATGATTCTTTGGTTAGCAAAGGTTTATTTTTGGGATCGAAGTAATTAAACTTATTATTAAATATAGTTATATTATAATGTATTTAAATTATTAAATAATTTTCATTTAAGACGGAACGTCATTCTCTGGCAAACAATTACTTTTACATCATTGATCATTCTCTGGATACTGTCGCCATTCCCCTTTTGTACAGAATTTTCAATCGTAAAAAAAATAAATTCCATGAAAAAGAGAGTGCCTTTAGCAGAAAATTCGCTTTTGGACTTACTTTTACTATACATATACTTTAACATTCCAACTTTTAAAAATTTCTTTTAAATTCAATGTTATAAATATCAAAAAAAAATGCAAGTAATATTCACTCCGAGTTTATTTACCCACATAAGCAATTGAGTACGAATGAATGTGCTTGTTCGTATGAGTCTGTATACTCATCATAGGCACTGAACGTACCGTCTATTGCTTAAACACTTGATATATTCTAATACAAAAATATAGGTAAGATATACGTGATAAGACTCATTTCAAACATGACTCATTTTGTATTATTATTAACATTATGTAAGAACAACAGTATGTTATAACTCGTTTTTTTGGAAACACCTTGAATTTCTCTAGAAAGTTAATATACACGTAAGTCATAAATGAATAGCTTAGTTTAATTTTCTCACACCTTCAATTTTTGAAATAAGATATACCTATTACCTAATTACACACAAAGAAGTACGAAATATTTTTCCCTTGACAATTATAAATCACGTGACCTCAAACTTAAAAGTGACCCCTAACTGAGGGTGATTCCAGACTCCAGAAGCTATTTTGAAAGTTTGTTTTTTAAATGGACTTGATCCGGAATCGAACCCGGGCCCCGGCTTGCACATTACACTTTCATAATGGTAGTAGCAGAAAAATATAATATATAATTATACTTGCACATAGACAGGTAAATAAATCGTCTTATTTACCCTTTAATTAAACAATTATGAACTTGCGAATATTGTAATTCATTAATTGCGTGTGCCTCTAATATGTATATAACTGTTCTGAACGGTCTACAAATAAATATTATCATAATGATATTTTAAGGAAAGTGCAGTTTTAGTCACGTTACAAAAAATAAAGCGTTTTTAACAGCTGAGTATCGAGCATAGTTTTCTCGTATATGAAAAATACTAAATACATAGGTACATATTTTTATATAGGGCAGAGCATCAAGGTTGTGATCAAGGTATGAAGAGAACTCCTTCATATCTAAAAACACTACTTATTTATTATTAATAATAATAATATTTGATAAAATCTCATACATAGCACCAAATAGAAAGTAGAGGTAGCTATATTAGATTATATTTATACCGAAAGTGGAACGATCTTAACAATAATGTTAGTGAAACTTATAAAAGGGGTTTATTATTATTATAATATTTAGTAGAAATTATTAATATTAATCGTATTTATTTTAACGATAGCTTATAAATAACCAAATATGTAACATATTTGGTTTGGTAATCATGCTATTTCTTTCAAGTCTTTTGCGATAATTTGCTTATCTACTTTTTATTAAGTATGAAACGATTATACTGCCCACTGAACTAACGAACTGCTAATTTTCTATCAGTTTTAACATATCGCCGTTTATATAAGTTTCCTGCTGCCATTATAAAGTTACAAAACAATGAAATTGTATCGAAAGTGTTCTAAATTTTAGACAAGTTAACATTAACGCTGTCTACGCAATACTATTGATGAATTCTGTATCGTTTTGATCCCGTCACTATCCTTCAATAAAAATGTAGGCCTATAGTTATGGCGCAATTATAAAATATGACGTATAAATACCAATCGATCATTTATATGAATTTTATTATACATACATCCATACATATCTTCACGCTATATCCCTCACGGGGTAGTCAGAGAGGTTGAAGCACCAAACAACGCGATCCTTACATACTTCCTTCCATCCACAAATTTCATCATTCTCCTCACAAAATTTCGCCTAAATACGCGAGTGCTTTTGACATATCTGTTAGCTAGCACTTTGGCTTTTTGATCTTCGTAAGTTAGCCTTGCTCTTCCTTGGCTTTTGCTACCGCTCACTTTCGCTTTGTACATTTTCTTCGTCAAGTTTACTCCGGTATAATAATTATGTTAGAATAATTCAAAGACTAAAGACACTACTAAAGATGTACCTAAAGAAGATTTAACAAAAAATATAACATTAAGAAGCTACGTATTACATGTTACAAAATTTGTCGTGGTTTATCTAAAGGAAATAAAGAAGTTCTCTGACGAACGAACAAACAGATAGACAGACATGCAGGCAGATAGACTGACAGACAGACCCCGAAGATGATTCTATAAGTGTTCCATTTTTTTCCGTGTAATGGGACACGAATCACAAACATTAAAAATTAAAATTACTCTATGTCATGATAATACTTGTATATATAAATAAAATTGCAATAATTGTAAAATATTACTTCAAGAATATTTAATGAAAAGATGACATCGATCATTTACAGCACAAATATATTGATTTATGTGCATGACATATTTTCTATATAAATGAGTATTATTTAAAATATTACTACAAGCTTCAATGCTAATTTAAGACGTTTTAGACTTGATTTTACGCATATCTTTTAAGAGATGATTACAGGTTACACTATTTTTAATGACAATTAAAAGAAGTATTTCTCAAACAGTTCCAAATGTAAGAAAGACAATATAAAATTTAAAATTTAGAAACAATTGAATTGTCTCTCGTTAGCCCGTTCCAAATGTTGAACATTCTTATCAAATGAATTTTTACACTGTCTGTAGCAAAAGTGCATACTGTAGTGGTTGCGTAACGTTATGAGTGAGACACAATTAGTGTTGTATTGTCGTCTAAATGATTTATTGTATTAAAACATAACGTGCTCTTGTCATTAAAGAATTAAATAAATATTTAAAACTATTGCAATTAAAAGAGAATCACATTGTCCTGCTTTACATTAAGCAGGTACTTTAATTGTTACATTAGATAATACTATAAAAAACACCCCAAAAAAATAAAAAACTGTTAACAAGTAAGTAATATTCAAATACAGCAAGAACCTTATCGATGTTTTATATAATTAAGATTATCAATGCTCTGTGATTTTGAAACTGTAGTTAAAATACATCTATTAAGTAATAGAGTTACCTGACTGAGTTTCTTGTCGGTTCTTCTTAGTGTCGGTCTTCTTTTCGAACCGACCTTAAGTTGATTTGACGTTCAAAAACACCTTATAATTGGGTTTACTTGAATAAATTGCTTTGACTTTGACGCTCAATTTTTGTAAATATTAAATTATTTTGTAGTTTAACAACAATTAAGGTATCATCAAAATTATTCAGAAAACTATACATACTCATAATAATATACTATAGCAATATTGAAAGTAATACCTATAACTTAAGTAAGTATGTACTCATTTATTAACATCGGCAGAACTTAAATACAAAACACTACCGTGTGATCGCAAAATAAATCTTTTGTTTACAGCCTATAAATCCATCAATAATTTATGTACGTTGGATCCACGCTCGCATATCCGTTGTCAGTTAGTTACTGTGTTATACTTTTAAGGCGCGCAATCGACACCTTCACTCTCGGCGGTTGAACTAATTAAATTTCATTATGGTACTACACAATCGGCTTTCTTATCGTTTTAGCTCTTTACAGCAGATATAAGGGAGAAACGGCGAAAGGATTGGGTAAAAATAATACAAAAGTTTTAACGTCCTTGTTCTGCTTATAATGTAATTACAAGATTATTTTAAGACAAACAAGTAAATGTGTGTCGAATGTTACTTTAATTTATGTGTCGATAAGCTAGCCAGCAATTAGTAATTAGGCATTTATAATGTTGCAAGAAATATTTTTTAATGGACAGAACATTTGTTGTCATTACATACATACATATCTTCACGCTGTATCCCTAACGGGCTAGTTGTTGTTATAACTTTTAGTGTTTTAATATACTGATGACTATGAACAAAATACTATGAAATAATATTACATCTATGGAATTAAAACCCATAATTTATGAATTAAATCTATTTGTTTATTCATTTTAAAATATTTAACAAATCTGGATAACTAATGTTACTCTGGTTAACGTATGTTTATATGTATATATTAAGCTACGTAAATACTCTGGTATCTGTTTTCCTTTAGTCATCTCTTATAACAACACTCATAACAAGTCTCAGGTTGACCCAGTTCACAGAGAAGCACACTGTTTACCTCTGGTTAGCTCCTCATTATATTGTCATAATTTATTTGTGTCACATAATAAATATAACGTATTTTAGTAGGTAATGCCCACACTTGTTTTAATGAGATGCAAATCACGCTCGTTATATTGATTACTGAATAATCACGGACGTGTAGCAGAGATGTTACATGATAATCACCACAAAATATGTTAATGTTACGATCGAACACTTTTTCCATACATCTCCCAACAAATTTCTATCTATTGTTCTAATATAAACGCGTATTGACTTACAAGTACAGTGTACACGTAATTGAAGCAAGCTGTGCACTCACACATGCGACTCGCCGCTGAAGCGGGTATAAAAGCGATGCAAATTACACTTACCAGCATTACCTACCACCCTCTCGTGGAGTACGGTGAAAAATAACAACAATCCAACATGAAATATCTTGTGCGTAACATTATGTGTTGTAAATTTTGTGTTAGTGCCCTTAATTAGACATCCTTCATAGTGTGCCGAAATTATGTAACGCATTAGTAACCGCTTCGTTCAAAATATTCTACAAGTGATTATTGATTAAAGATTAACTTAATCAAAAGCGAATTTAGTGAAGCGTAACTGATTCCCCATTAATTGTTCTACGAAAGTAATGAACCGATAGAAATATGCATCTTCCTGTTCGGACTAGCATATACTTGTTGCCTAGTTAGGAAGCATTTCTTATTATATAAGTAATAAAATAGCAAAGTTCCTCGTGTAGCAACGGCAAAACAAGTTAGAGATAGCGACCTCGAAGATACTTGTATCTGATTCCGCGCGCACTAATTGGCAGTCAGACATCCGCCATTGCTTACAGATCTGAGATAATACCATTAAGAAATTTTCTGTTTCATTTCATTTTTAATTTTTACAGTGCCTTCTGGGACTCCTTGCTGTAGCAGCCGCTTACCCTGGCATCATCCATGATGACACTCCACAGTTAGAAGGCCATCATGCTCTTATTGGCGAATCGGAACATCATTCACACGTCCAACATGAACATGCCAAATCACATCAGTCGATCAAATTCGAACATTTCCATCCAGTACCAGTGTACGTGAAGAAAGAACACAGTCATTTGCTGAAGCACCCACTCGAGAAGGGCAAGTCTGAGAGCAATCTGAAGCAGATTCATCCTGAAACAGAGCACTCTCATGGTGGAGGTTTAGTGCTCGAAGACCACAGACTGAACACAGAACACCACGCTGCTGCTCTTGAGCATGGAGGTTTTGAGCATGGAGGTTTCGAGCACGGCGGTTTCGAAAGTGGTGGTCATGATCATCTTGGAGGTTACGAAAGTTCTGAAGGTCTAAAGGCTTACGCTGAACTGAGCCAGCCTGAGTCTCACGGTTATGTCTCCGAGCACGCCCATAGTCTCTCCGGCGACAGTGGTGAAAGCTACAAATATGGCGGCTATTAAGTATCCTTTAATTTATTAATAAATTATACGGGCATAACAAAGTGGACCATCCACTGATTAATGTACGTAACTTAGGTCTCATTTTGCCTGTTGATATTAGCCTTATTCTTCACAAAGTACTGTTTAGTCGCTGATCTGTATTCGGCTTAAGCTTTCGCGGTTGTTAAAGTTCTGTAACGAAATGTACCTGATGTAGATTTAATATTGGTTAAGCAATCCGTAAATTCTGTTGGTGAATATTGTAATGTTGTTACAAAAGCAGTTTACGTTAATCTGATTACGCGTGGAAATTGCCTATATTATGAAATGTAGATATCTATTATGTAGATTTGCCTTTATGCGATTAATTGTGTTAGAAAGTCACAGAGTCGTATAACAAGTTGATTGACTGTTCTTGATTGTGTGATTGTTTTTCTCTTATAGTTAGTTTCCTCGCTTATGTCGACGTTAATTATTATGACGAGATTGTCGTCGGAGTTCCAGTGAAATTGTGATATTAATAAAAATGTTGGTTTTTAATAATTCAATTTTATTTATTTAATTTGTACAGGCTACTGAATGAAACCCGTTTAATTAAAAAAAACAAACATTAACTTAATACTGAATTGCTATTTAATAACTTTTCAGCATTCATTCTTTTAAGTATCTTTAAATAAATTAACTGAAATAATGGCAATAATGTCCCATTGAGCAGTGTTTCGCTTTAGACGACACTTCTTTACTAATTCAACAAGATCTCTTTGATGTATACTTATGTGTTCAATCTACGTATCTATATAAATAAATTTGAAATGTTGTGCGTTGCTAAGCGCAAAACTTTAAAACAGCTAGACCCATTTGGCAAATAATTTTACGTGTTCCTAATAGATCGAGTAAGATTTTTATGGAAAGCAAAATTGAAAAAGTTGCCCGGAAAATTGAGAAAAAACTGAAAGTACTTTTTCTGTGGGATTTTTGTATGAACTCAAGATTCACGAATAACAATATAATACTAATTAAATAATACATGCTATTGTAATATTTGAACTAAAACTGAAGTACATAATATACAGCCCACTGAGTAAGTAATCACTACATATACAACCTACATACGTACATAAGTAGTTAAGGGCAATGACGTATAACCACAGATTAATTAGTTTATGGTATAACGTTTAAAAGTAACAACTACAAGTAATAAAAAGAAAAGCAACGTTAAAATAAAATATTTCTAAACAGATAAACACTGACTGACAGATAACATACAACCTAAACCGCTCTAAGAGCATAAAATTTTGCGCAGAAGTTCCTTTTATAACGTACGTAACTAAGAGAAAGGATTTTTGAAAATTCGTACTCTTGAGGGGTTAAATAGAGGACGAAATATTTGTATGAAAATTTGTATTTTTTTAAACTTAACTACATATATGGAAATCGGTATTTCGACCTCTTGACCACCGCGACCCAAAGTGTAGATAAAGCAAAGAGTATGGGCAGAGCAAGTTAGCCAAAAAGTTTAATATTTAAGAATAGTCAAATAATAACGACAAATAACCTCATTTCAAAATAAATACATACTATTTATATCTAATTTATACTCATTGTCAGTATTGTAAAATTACGAACAAGAAATTGCGTAAAATCTGTACTACAGAATCCTATTACGTAAGAAGGCGATTAAATTGCTATAATTTCACCAACAGCGACTCACGACATGTCTCTAAGATCGAAATAGATTTGAATATAGTCACGAATGGCATGTTAATTAATATTGTATGTTGTGGGTTCTGTAATAAACATAATAAGAATAAACTGTAGTAAACATAATAATGTAAAAAGAAGAAACATCTGAGATCAGCTTGTAGTTTTCAGAATTATGCCAAGAAGATTCTGAATGGACTACGGTAATTCGTTTTAATTTTTAAGTTGCCGTAGCCAAAATAGCAAAAACTTAACCCGCGTAGTTTCGTCATGTCAGTTTGTTCGTCACTGTTGCTTTATTCCGTTACCTTTTCTCTTAAGCTGAAATTTAACTCAAAGGCGTAAATTGGTAACGTTAATATAGAAATGAAGTTTAATTTAATAAAATTTATCAAATTAAACTTCTAGGTTGTCTGAAGTGGCTTCGGAACTATAGTCGATGCGTGTCCGAGATGTTGTTAGCTGGTTCTTTAGAGTTCCATATACAAAGGATGTCAATGGGACCCCGAAAGCCTACCCTGGCGCCGTCTGGCACCCGTCCATCTTTTCTGGTTTTCGTACCTATAAAGTCCGATTTACGTTGGTCAAGGACAGTGGCGAATAGCGAGTACAAGTAAATAATGAGTGGTGAGCGCCTGGACAGCAATTGTTTATACTACAGCGAGTCAAGTGGCATTTCTACGTTGAAATGGACGAGCAATGTCAATAAGTACGTGCGATTGAGTCAATTTATCGTCTATGTTATCTGATTATATGCTATCTCCCTGGCATTTTTAATTTTATACAACGGACTTTTACAGTTTCATAGACAGTCGTGGCTTATACATTCATTGACAAACTGCACTGTTGTGCCCTCTGAGCATTTAGACGTCACTTTGAAAACAGCAGATGCCGACCATAATGTTACTGGTCAATTACACACTGTACTAACTTATACTGTTTATACTACACCAAGTGGCGAATCAAGTGCCGCGGTATCACTTGCCCAAAAAATGGAAAACGACTCTATTTGGATTCATTTCCAATGTAGCTTGCAAGCCAAGTTGACTCTGATCGGTTTATACCACTGTAAGTACTCACTGTACTTATCTACTTCGCTAAGCATGTGACCAATATAAATCGGGCATTAAAGGCCGAAATTTGAACCCTCGGTGCGCATCCGACTCCCATTCGGCCGGCTTTTTACTTTTATTGTTCTATGTACCTTCCATAAATAAATTATTAATGGTAGTGTGTAGTGGGTATCTTTCGGTTAAGACACTTAAACAATAGTAAAATGAGCCTCACTATGAAATAAGTGGGTAATCTTAAATGGTTTCGCTCCAAATACAAAAGTTCATGCAAAACTGCGTCCGTTAAAAAGACAATAAAAGTTAAATGCGCCCATCTCCTCTAACCTTAATTCTTAACAGGTATAAGTAATCACGCAAGTACAGCTGCTACAGCAATTAAACTGGTATTATAATTTTCTTTATCATAATAAAATTGAACTGTATTTCCATATTGTTTCACTTGTGTGAACAAACAAAATAAAATTTCAATTATTTACTTCCTTTCTTAGCATAGGTAGGTAAATAATATACTAACCCCATTTTTTTAGTATCACAGAATTAAAACTAATACACAAAAAAACATTTAAAAAATCTTTAGAAAAGTTATCTATTTAATAATCTCGGGTAATATACGTAAAAATGTGTGAATAAAATTTTATAACACTGTTACATTATGTATACTTCATAGTAGAAGTTTGTAGCACGCCCGATTTACGCAATCAAGATTACAAATCTTGGATAACACATATGTTTATTTTAAACGACATCTCAGTTTCCTGGTGTGTTTTATATTCGTAGGCGGTCACAGCTTTCTACGCGATAGTAAAGCGAGATAGGTACCTGGCATATGTTTAGCAATTCAATCAAACGGAAGGATATTTGCGTAAAAAATTACCTGTTATTAGGTAGCTAAACATGATGGATTAATTGTTGATGATGAATTAAAATAAGAGCACCACTACTGACTTCAAAATAAGACTTGAAGGCTGACTTCAAAATAAGAGCAATATTTACTCAAGGTCTCGACTCCAGCGAAGGCTTTTTAGAAATATTTAATATAGAAATAAAAATAACATATCATAACTTAACTTTTACTAAGTACATGTTCTCTCCTTAAGAATTTGATCAAGAGAAGACGCGTTTAAATCGTAACGAAAAGTAATAATTTAAACAATCGATTCGTGCATCCGCTTAAAGGAATTCACTAACTAATTAATTAACCCGCTATGTATGCAGGAATTGCGTGGGCGGTGATGATTAATAAGGAGTGCTTCTGCTTTGATGTCGTTAAACAATAATATCAGACAGTTATTTTTTAGTTTCAAAACCACAAGTCAATAAACTTATGTTTTTAAACTCATTTAACGTTATTCTATGTTATATACATATGTATCTATTAGGAAGTCACGCTATTGTACAAGGATCGACGAGTAGGTTTGAAGTATTTTATCGTTTGTAGGTAATGAATTTTTAACGTACTATCATATTATATTTTAATACAAAATCGAAAGCGAATGCCTGAATGCCTCGATATATTATTACTGCAAATGCTCATAACAAAATATCAATTTTTCTGTAGGCGTATAACAAAAACTTATGTAAAAATTTATTATAGATTATCTTTAATTAAATAGTTTTCAACAACAAACTTAAATCAACGATAACAAATGCATTGCTTTACATATTAAATAACAAACTTTAATGCTAATGTTCCCATATATGACGTAGTATTGTTAGCTTTTCTGGTTTGTGAATAGGAATTTCTACTGGAATCTCTTTTTTAATTTCAACTGGAACGAATCGTTCTACCGTATAAGGTTTATCTATTTTGACATAAACCTTTTTTTCCACCGGTACTGGAACTTGTTTTTCTATTTCAACAGGAACTGGTTTTTCTACCTCCACCTTTTCTGTTTTTACAATTGGAATAGGAATATGTCTTATTATTTCCAGTGGCACTGGATATGGTTGTGGAATTTTTACTTCGTACGGCTCGGGAACGGGCACTAAAAACGGGGCAGGAAATGGAATTTTAACGTGTTTGACTACTTCAATGGGACGACGTTTAATGATGTTTATATCTTTGTGAACTACCACTGGGGGTGATTTTTCTATGGCTTCAATCTGATTACGAGCTAATTCTTTCTCAAGCTGAATGTTCTTCAATATTTTTTCTATATTTGTCGCATACTTGTGACCATTATAATTCGGTGCGTATTGTAAATCTGATAACTCATTCTCGGTATGTAATTTAAATTCAAGTAATCTGTCGTTCTGTTGGTTAAGTGAGTCTTCGATAAAAGATTGTGTCTGTGGTGCAGGTTGAAATAACTCCTTGTTCCAATTTTGTTCTAGGCTATGACCTAACTTTTGATACAAATCCTTTTGTTCAAGTTGTTGACTATGTTTGTCATTTGTTAAATGTTCATATGGTACAAGTTGATATTTCTGTTGTAAAAGCGGATCTGTTTCTATTTCCACGCCTTTCTCCTGGCGCAATTGTAATTGGTCATTTAATTTCTCTTCATGAGGCTGAGGATAATGTAGTTGAATTTTAATGTCATTTTGCGGCTGTCCTGGAGGGTAAAAATGAATATAAGCGAAGCTTTGCGGATGTTGTTGACTTAGTAATAACTCCTGATCTTTTTGCAGCTCAGGTCTCTGATCTACTTGTAATTGTTCGGCATCAGGTTCTTTAATAGGAATATGTGTCCGAGAATCATGTTTTTCTGCATTTCTTAATTGCTGGTTTTGTATATACGCATTTTGTTGTTGCACTATTTGCTGCTGCTTCATATATTTTTCTCTTTGTTGAAGTTGCAACTGTACTAAATTGTCTTGCTCTTTTTGCTTTTGGCTCTCATTCGAAAAGTTTGGTTGAGGTGTAGATTGTGGCTCAATTACAGCTTGACCGGATTCCAAAGCTTTGATTTGAGTTGGTGTGAGGTACATGATGACTTCTTTATATTGTTGTTGAGGTTGTTGCGTTTGCTGCGGTGACAAATGCGTTCGTTGTTTAAATATCTGTGGGCCTTGGTCTGTCATTTCAGCGGTTACTGTTAAGCAATGCAAAACCACTAAGATACAGCATATCTGAAAATAGAATATTGATTCTAATATTTCAAACTATCAGTTGTAGAAAAAAGAAGAGAACATTTGATTCTCGTAATTGTTTCTGGAATTGTAGATATTTGTGGTATATAGGTAGGATAAGTCTCCTTATTACAAATTAAAAACATTTTAAACAAAATATTAAATTCGTTTATGTTATGATTACTTAAACGACATTTTGATATTATTATCTATTATTTCTTATGATGTTTAATCTTATATTTGCCTGAGCATTTGAAATACTTACTGGCACCTCCATGATTATAGCTATACAAGCAGCCGAGCGGTCAAGGCGCGGTCGATCGTCTGTTGGAAGACAAGGAAGAACATACAATTTTATACATACGCATCATGTTTGGAAACGCTATGTGGTTCGTAACTAGCTCTTATCGAACTCAATAGAGATGCGACATTGATTACGTATCGAGTAGAATATATTTAAATGCAAATTACATCGTGACCTTACTGTAAAAAAATTATGGTGTCATTGAAAAGAGCTAATATTTTGAGAAAGTATCATTCGGTGTCATATTTTATGTTTAAAATTTAAATAAAAGAAGTAAATGTTTGCATTCAAACAGACAGATACAAAATATACCTATATTAAAAAACTTATACAACGTTTTTCAGTCAATGGTTTAAAGTGAAAAATGTCATTATACTTATTGATATTTTAGAATTTATCTCATCTAGTAATCTAATACTTTATCATAGCATTAAAAATTTATCGATATCGATAAATTTTCTAAGTAAATTGTATAGACTAAGCCTACATTTTATAAATAACTCTAGCCGCCACCGCCATGTCAACAACAATGGTGAGGCAAATCAGATAAGCTGACTCACCTGTACATAGGGTACACATTTGTTTCAGATGAGTTGATCGGTCGCTATTTCTTGAGAAAACAGCACCTACACAATTACATTTTATTTGATTTTAATTGCCTTACTTCGTAGTACGGAACAAGCTGTCTGGAGTTATAGTCTATGGGAAATTATTTGTTAATTTATCATTTTTTTCTTCCAAAATTTTACATAACTTCTAATATCTATTATGAAATGTTTCATTCTATTAACATAATTTCTGTTTATGCCAAAAACCATCATTAAATGAATGAGGAAATTATAAACGCAAATGAGCTTCGACCGTACTACAGTACATTATTACTAAAATGTAAATTAATGTGTTGTTGCGATGCCAAAGATTCTACTCGTTTTAGTGATTCTGTTCGCTCGTTCGTTGTTTAAAACAAAATAAATGGTGTATCTGAAAAATTGAAAATTTTGAAACTAATCTTTCAGCATAGACCCAATATTGAATTGTATTTTTTTTTTCTACAAAAAGTTTAACGGTGGTAATTTCTTAATAGGATTTACTACGCGAACATAATTACATATTTGTAAAAATTAAAAAGAAGCCATTTCGTGGGGCCTTCTAAAAACTGTTCATTTTGCTGTATATACTCTTCATAAAAGAACCAACCTTGATTTCAGTTACTCCTCGGTATAGACATGAACATATATAAGCCATTGCGATCAAACATCAGTGACCGTAACGTAGGCAGACTCTTCGTCAGCTGAATCCTTTTTGGTCTAAAATAAGCGTACTTAATGATGATCGCTGAAAAGATTTAAAAATGTGAGTCTGGCCCGAAACATAAAGAGGCAACCCCCGCCTCATAGATTACGTCTATTCATAAAAAAACAGCACAGTCCGAATCGACCAGGGTCACATACCATTTAGCGACGTGCGATAATGGCGAGTATGGCGTGGTGATAACGTTTTCATGAAAAGGTTGTGTATTATTGGTAGTATTCGCTCAGATCACAAAGTTCAGTTAATTAAAATAGAATGCATGATAAATTTTATTTTCATATGTACCTATAGATTAGGGATGTTACGAAAGTGGTTTTATCGGAACCGAAGTCGGAATCGGAGTTTTTAAATTTGATTTGTCGGAACCGGAACCGGATTCGGAATCGGAGTCGGAGGTGGAAGCAGAAGAGAGATGAAGAGCAAGTCTAATGAAATAAAATAATATGAACACTATTCAGCCTCTTTAATTTTAGTTCAATAAATAATACACCTGCAATAATACAATAAATAAAAGTCAAATTTTCTTAAATCTTAAACAGTACTAGTAGTAAATCGAATCAAATGAAGTGACTCCAAAAGAAACATATTGTATTTAATGAACAAAAGTTTCGCTTCGTACAAAGTTTACACTTTGATGAATTCGCACAAACTTCATTGAAATAGTTCCAAATAATACGTCTTGTTTTTGGCTTCATTGTTTAATTTAAATAAATTTGTCACACATCAAATGAAACACACTAACACTTATCGAAAATTCGGATAAGTTTCATTAAAGCGCGAACAGAAAAGGCGTAAAGAGAAGGCTTCTCTTCACGAGAAGCATTCACTTGTTCATACGCTGCATGTGCCCATGGCCGCCGCCGCCGCTGTGCTTCGACCTCTGATTATAATCTCCGATTTAAAATTCTCGTAGCCGAAGTCGAAATCGGAACTGTAATATCAATCGGAAGTTCCGACTTTTCGGAATCGGAGTCGAACCACCGTAACATCCCTGCTATAGATATCACGAATGGTCTAATGTCACTCAAAGTTGTGAGATTTTGCTTTGTCAAGTTACGACAACGAATACTACTACAATAATAAATTGGATTTTTCACAAATGCATGTTTAAATATTCTTACGATACGCAGCTAATGGGGCGGACAGAAAGGTAAATTCATACTATATCTAGATAGTAGCACAGATTACTTAGTTACACAGATTAGATAGTAAGGTAGGTTTATTGTTACAACTCAAAATTCTAAATTTTGAATTAGATCAATATCATTCTAAAGGTGCGAAATACAGCATGGGCAGAATTAAGCCAAAATATAGGAAAGTGGTTCCTAAATATAGGAAAGTGATTCCCTAATTTTCAGTATCGGTAGGGACACGTCTTCATTCGAGATAGAAAAAACTTACGAATAATTAAATAAAAGGAACTGATATTTAAATCGGATGCATGTCAGATCCTTGTAAGCTTAGTTCAGCGACATAATTATATGGTATTAGACGCATTAGACAGGCTGATGTACTTCACTTATTTCTATAGCCTAATGTCCCATAGCCTTCTACTTTCGAGATTATCGGCGCATATTAAGTCAATTTTTGTTATACGTACCACTTACAGTATGAATGCACGAAAGCCACTGAGAGATTGTTTTAAAGATATCGATGCACACACCTCGCTCAGTTTATACATCTTTGAAAATGTGTATACTGCAAAAAATAAAGATCTAATTCAAAATAAAAGCAAAATGTGAATAGTATTGGAACCAAAGAGTCCCTTTAAATTACAAAAGGCATGTGGATTGTTTTTGGGTAACTGTATCCGTTTTTATAATAAAGTTCCTCATGAAATCACTAAATTCACAGAAAAGAGATTTAAAATTGTTTTTAAACGTATGTGAAGAGGCAAAAGAAGTATGTAAAGACCGCGATATTTGGTTCTCTGTCCTCTCTGAGTACCCCAGTAGGGGTATACATACAGTGTGAGGATATGTATGTATTACACGTACTCTGATGAGCGTACTATAAAATAAACGATTGCATTTTGAAGACAAAACCATAGTCCTGGAATAATCCTCTTTTTAAAATTAAAAAAAAATAACATACCTGAAAATATGAAAGTATGATAAATGCAGTAGAAATGAGATCTCTTAGAAATATGTGCGGTGTTACCCTTGCGGACAGGATAAGCAATGAAGAGGTCCGCAGTATGACAGGGTAGCACGGCAGTGTTATTGTAAAAATGAAGAAAGGAATGCTTAGATGGTTCGGGCACATAGAAAGAATGAGTGCTGAAAGACTGACGAAGAAAATCTACAAAGCGAAATCGAGTGGTAAACGAAGCCAAGGAAGACCAAGGCTGAATTATGACGATCAAATAGCCAGTGTTAGCCGACGGAAATGTCAAAATCACTCGCATACCTAGGCGAAAATGTGTGAGGAGAATGTTGGACTTGAGGAAGCAAAAGAAGTATGTAAAAACCGCGACGTTTGGCGCTCCGTTCGCTCTGACTGCCCCGTAAGGGATACAGCGTGAAGATATGTATGTATGTAAAAAAAAATTTGAAAAAATTAAACTTCAATTTCTTGTCGCTTCTTCTCACTATGCAGGTGTGTTTTTCTAGTTAAAGGTAGATTCAACGTTCGAAACCACCTTGCAATTGGATTTACTTAAATAAATTGTTTCGACTTTGACTTTGTAGTTCATACAAAAGTAGAATCTTGTATGATCTATTTGAAATTTAGATAATATTTAGATAAATCATCCAAAACTCTACTCACAAAATGCAAAGTTTTGATGAGAACAGGTTCATTATGCAATATTATAAACAAGAGATGAATTTTTTTTAGTAACATAAGACTTACACCATAAGTTGCTAAGTTCTTATAAATAATAATAGAAAATTCATCATTCATTCAGTTTTACCTCCTGATGTAATTATTCGTAAAAATAATAACCCTATCAAAAATATTAGTAACCTCTTGTGACCTATATTTACTACGAAAGTCTATCCATTTTCAAAGGCCTGAAATAACTTCTGTTCAGGAACACTTGCTTTTCAAGAAATCCAAAATCAAATCTGTTAAGGTCTAATTAAGGTTTAAATCTCATAAAAATAACTGTGAATATATATAGATGTGCTTTTGTGTTGAAAGTATTGTGTCATATTTTCCGTGAAAGGCGAATGTGAAGTAAAAGGATTGAATATGAACAAAACTAAGGTTTTGATGTTTGAAAGAGAGAGAAAAAAGTTTGAGAGAGTGTGAAATAAGAATAAATGTAAAATGTTTAGAACAAGTGAACGAAACTGTAGGTACATAATTATATCTTGGGAGTCTTTTTTATTTGATATTTCATCGTGTGAGAGAATAATTAATTACAAAATAACTGAACTGAGCATAAAGTTATATATGACTCAGTATGTACTTTATAAATTTAATTATATTACCATAACGATATGTAGTGCCTATATTCCACTATTTTTGTACTTTTAAGTAAATACCTATTTATGTGTATGTTTTTATTACATAATATGTTCTAATCCCGTAATGACTTAACATTCAATTTTAAAAATATCTATTCTTATGGATATGTTTTCCTTTTTCGAATTTATTATTTAAAGAGGAGAGGAAGCTGCTTCAGGTGAGCGATGCGGCTACCCCATTAGGAATACGTCTGCAACACCTGTGGGGAAATGGGAATATGTTCAATATTTATTTGAACTTTGGGATTTAAATAAAACAATGATTATAAAAAAGACATTTTATTACATATGTACAAACTAATGACTATAATATTTACAATTTTATTTATTATTTGGCAAGATCACGTTTCATTTTTATTAGTCTACCAGCAGCAGCTCTTCTTCTGATAGTGGGTAACATGTTTAATGATATGGATAGGATAAGGTTTCCATACTGGAACAGGCACTTCGATGTGTTTTTCTATGGGAACATGAATCTTCTTAATGACCTCATATGGCCTTTCAATATGGATTGGCACTTTTCTAATCACCTCTACTGGTACATGCCTAACAACTTCCACTGGCACTGGTCTTTCTACAGCAACAGCTTGGGTTTTTATTACAGGATATGGCACATGCTTCACGACATCGACTGGTACGGGATAAGGTTGAGGTACTGGGACCCTGACTTCTTGACGCACAGGTACAGGGACGGGTTGAGGTACAGCCACTTGGACGTGGCGAGTTACTTCTACAGGTATCCGACGAACAACATGTTGGACGACAGACTGCAGTTCATATCTAGAAGCGCCAGCGACTGGACGTCCGACACTAACAGTCGAGCCGATCACTCGCGGAGCTCCAACAGCAGTGGTAGCTGCTCCCAAGCCAGGAGCTAAACCACCGCCGAATCCACCGCCGAGTCCACCACCGAGTCCACCGCCGAGTCCACCGCCGAGTCCACCGCCGAGTCCACCGCCGAGTCCACCGCCGAGTCCACCGCCGAGTCCACCGCCGAGTCCACCGCCGAATCCACCGCCAAGTCCAGAATCTAGACCTCCAACTTCGGGACCAGTAGCGACAGATGTACCTAGACCAGGTCCGGTGACACCCGGGCCAGACGCGAGAGCAGCTCCACTTCCTACATCACTAACAACACCACCTCCGTGTGGGGCGCTTACACCAATCGTACCGACTGCGCTTCCTGAACTAATTGAACCAACTGCACCAATTACTCCTCCACCAGAAACACCACCAGATACGCCGCCACCGGCGCTTAGACCAGGTGGGCCATAAGACGTTGAAGGTGCTCCATATGTAGCCGAAGGAGCTTGTAGGGCAGAAGACACGAAAGTGTCGTGATGACTATGGTCATGAAAGTCGACAGGAGGATCGTGATGGTCATCAAGGTCATGATGATCATGATGTCCATGGAGTATTCCTGCTCTGGTGGTATAAACTAACGTCGCCAAGAAAAGCACCCTAATCTGTAACAAATGATTATCGATTTCATTAAATGAATTTTTTTATTTACATATATCATATGTCGTGAACTTACAATAAACGCCATGGCTTTTAGCTAGACGCTTTGTAGCCAAGTTTTTAACAGTTGTTGACTCTCCTGCGAGTTGAGGCGGTTTGTGATTCGATAACATAGCAGTGTCTCATATTTATACAAGTCAAAGATGACGCTGTTTCGATACTACACCTATGAATATATTAAGGTAAAAATCTAGCGGATGTCTTTATGTCCGATACGTCATACTTGTTGCCTATTTTTTATGTTGATATGCTAATGTGTGGTCTCAATATGATTACTGTTTCCTAAGGTTATGCAAGTGGCAAGATTAATGATTTCTTGCGGGTTACGAATTGGTCAATGGTGACATCTTCTGTTGCACAGAATTGAATTATACTAAAACAGTAGGCTCACAATTAAAATGTAGGCCAAAAACATCATTGTTGTTCTTGTAAACTAATTAGGTACGGTTTAATTTTATTACGTGCAGTCAAGCCGTTCCATTAGTTAATAACAAATTTTACTAAGCGCTATCGCGATAACGAATTGCATACGTAATATATGTATAAGAAAAATATTCCTAATCGCATCCCGTGTATACCGTTATTTTTGTAACCTTATGTTTTTTAAAACACATGTGTGATTTATATTGTAACAAAAGAAATATTTAAATATGTTGACGTTATTTAAAATTAAAAAACGATAATTTAAAAAAAATACAAATATTACCTATAGCAAGTTGTTATCACAGTATAAACTCTTGTTAAACTCGCAGTTTTTTTCAGTAAGCTCGAATTATTTTCCAGTACACTTACTAAAAAATGAATAATACATATGTTTTCATTTAACCTACTCATTACAACTTCTTATAATTTCGCAATGTAAGTAATATTTTCAAAATTAGATAATTACGTGTCAGTATTTTTGATTCCATAACCATTTGAGTCGTTTGATGGCCATTGTCGTTTTATTTGATCTAATTTTTTCATAAAATGGAGCAATATGCACATAAATTATGAACCACAGACAGTTTTCTGCAATATACAATAAAATTACCATTTGACCTAAAACGTATCTAATAGTTTTGATTTATAACACGTGTACAAAATGTCTTAACAAATAAGCCCTTTACAATGTTTAAGCAAGTTTTTATTATGTAAGTGTCACCCAGCCCAATATTAATCACAGAAATATATTTATAATATGCAGCCGGACCTGTTTTCTACTAATTTCACTGGTTTCGTGGGAATTTATATGCTGATGAGCAATAAAGTATCGATAACCCAGTTAGCTTTGCGATACTCTGTCGATGAATATGCGATTTCTACCAATAAGCTTTTGGAATGTAACATAAAAAATATTGTTTAATTGAATGTATTTGGTTTTATTGATTTCATTTACTAAATAATCTAATACACATCACATAAAAGGAAAATAGTGTCGGCCTTTATTTATCTTTTTTATTTACAATTATGTAAAGTGGGTTCCGTACATACTTATATCATAATCTTATTTTTCGACATTTAAAATCCCTTCGTACATATATGTAAAGATAGCATAATACTTATTTTAATTTATTTATGTATATTTTTAATTTATTTATGTAATATAGTTTATTAATACAAGCCGTAATAAACACGCTATTTCAAAATCGTTCGGAAAGATCGCAGTCGAATTTTTTTTTTCGAACGTTTTCGTAATAGACAATATTATTAACAAGAGAAACAAAGTTTAAGTTGTCCCTTACTTTCATTTAATGAAGTTTTGCAATAATTAAAAATCAAACACTGAATGTTCAGTGTTTGATTTTTGTTATTAACGAATATCATAATATTTCTTCATTCTATTTCTCTTTCATTTCTTCAACACATACCACATAGTTGTCATATCGAATATAATCAATAATCAATTAACGTAGCGAAGTAAACAACGTTATAAACAATGGTAATATGTCTGAGAATAATTTAAAAAAAATCTTCAGTAATAATCTGTAAGAATCAGTATGCGTTGAATTTCATAATAATTCATTTCAATTTGTATGTCACTCTCTTCTCTTTGTATATTTCATTAATTAAGATTATATTCGCACTTAGATAATATTATTATACATTGAAAGTATTCCATGATATATACAATACTGATTATTTTATATAGGAGGTAGTAATTATATCTATTTATTATATTTTTATATGCTCCATAATTATGAAGTACAAAAGAAATGTAAGAAATGTAGGACAACATACACTTACGAAAACAATAATCATGTTGAAAATGTGTTGAAACTTGGTGCAGAGAACTGAACATGCACATATTTAGTTAAATTTATTTACCAACATTTTATGATTCATGTGCATTGTACATACATTACTACATTGGTACATATTTAAGTATTTTGTTAAACATGCTTAGGTATTTTTTATAATTTCTCAAATTAGGAAAATATTTAAAAAGGTTTTTATTTTTCTTCATAACATATAAATGCAGTAGGTATACAATTTTTACGATAAGTATATATATTATATTTATCTTAAAAAATTAAAATATCGTAAGAAATACTCATAGATTAAATACTATGTATACATAGTATACAATTTATTAATTAAATATATATTTCATTAAATACTATGGCTACATAGTATATAATTTATAATGATAATGTAGTAGGTATTACAGTTAAATTTTTTTTTCTTAAGGTATTTATCTATTTTTTCACTTTCATCCATTTTTATTAACAATAATGATGTGCGAAATGAGGTAAAAAAAGAAAAAGGATATGGAATAAAAAATAATATTCTTTGGAAAGGCATTTTAATAAAGTATCAAAACTTATATTACTATATACAAAATGATTGGAAAACACAAAAAACAAGATTCTACTAAATTAATGACTTAGTTATCACCCTAGATTGCAGCCTCTCGATGAGCTAATGACGCGAAAGCATATTTACAAAAGACCAGGCTAGGCAATAAGAATGATATTGATGTCACTCGATGGCCACTTCATATAACTAAACATTAATGCCAGCCATGACTGTGCCAGCCGTGAGCCTTGTGGTGGACAGTCTTCACAACTGGAACGGGATACGTTTTAACGACATGGACTGGAACCTTGACAAGTTTTACTACTGGAACCTTAACAATTCTTTCAACTGGCACTGGATGTTCCACGGGAACCTTAACAATTTTCTCGACCGGTACGTTAACGATCTTTTCTACTGGATACGGCACCGGCTTGTCAACTGTAACCTGTTTTATTTGAACAACTGGAACAGGTACGTTTCTAACTACTGGAACTTGGACAGGGTATGGCTGAGGCACAGGCACTTGGACAGGCTGAGGTACTGGCACCGGCACCGGCTGAGGTACCCTGTGGGTTACTTCACGAAACACTTGATAAGGTTCCTCACGAACACGGTAATGTGTAGGAGCTCCTTTGCTACTGGCATCAGAGTGGATGTGATCAATGATTGGGTCTTTAGGACCTGTGAGAGGGGCAGAACCGCCAAAGCCATCTCCGCCGCCTCCAATTAATCCTGCACCACCGATTGCACCACCAAACCCACCGATAGCACCACCGCCACCGATAGATCCACCACTTAACACTGCTCCCCCGCCCACGGTTCCGCTATGAAAACCTCCAATTGCGCCTCCCCCAATCAGACCCGATCCAGAGTATGTCGCTGAAGGCAGAGATCCTTCGGGGAAGCTACTAGGGGAGAAGCTAGACCCAGATATGTGTGCAGCAGGGGCGCTCAGTCCGATCGGAGCCCCGAGGTCTGCATGATGTTCAGTGTGGCCATGGTGATCATGGCCATGCAGGAAGCCTGCTTTACTGCTGCTTACTAGGACGGCTAACAAAGCCAGTTTTGCCTGAAAACGAAAACGTCATGTTAGTTTTTCTGTTTTTCTGCAAATAAACATCATCCGATTGATCTCATTATAAAATCTATACTCAATACTTACAAAGGCAGCCATATCGATTAGCTAATCGCTGGCCACTAAAATTTAAGTAGTGTCTTCAACAACAAGCCACGCTTGTTTGTATGGTTTAGTATATTTTCTTCATATTTATATCGATGTCGTCTAAGTTTAGGTCAAGTCGATACCTACCGAGACAGAGAGTGAAAAAACTTGTTTTGGATAACCTCTCCTTTTTTATCGGAAATAATATTATACGACTGAATTAATTCCATCGGTTACTTAATACAAGACCGATGAGGGAATATGGACCTATCACTAATACTGTAACGATTTCTCAATGAAATATTTTAAACATAACATTTGTAATCGTTATGGAAATAATTGGGAAAATAATTTATGCGAAATAAAATCACAATGTTGCACAAATAGATACAAATAATTGTACGTAACATTACTTTAAATCAACTGACTCACTGATAAAGAGGTTATTGTGTCTATTTGCCGAAATTACCAAGTTCGATTCTCAGTTAAGAAAATTTAGAAAACAGACTTCACTGACTTATAAAGTACACCACTGACTCTCACCCTCATTTACTGAAGGTTAATGCAGTACAAGTCCGTTTCAATACTAAGCCATAATTGTCTGAATATTTTATAATAATTATAATACTTTGATAACTTTACGCTATTTCCTTTTCGAGATGGATAGCGCATAGCGGCGCAATAATATCACACCTCAGACACTTCAAGCTGTAAGTGTTCGGGTTTACAGATGGCGATGGGAAACCAGATAGGTACAACAAGTTGCTAAGTATCGCCTTTACAAGATCCATACGACTGGTTTCTAATAAGCCCTATTTCTTAAAAATATATAAAATATAAATTAGTTTTCGGTGCCAAGACCTACCAATTACGTTAAAAAGTATTCATCACTTACACAATAATGTTAATAAATAAATAGAAGCTTAAGATTTAGGTACTGAATTCCAAATAATAATTTTCCAAATACATTGTATCCTTCCGCTTCAATAACCTCTTTTTTTGTTACGCATTACATTCGAAACATACTCATAGTATTCTTCCCAATATTATCCAAGTGACATTACATAATTAACATAATTTAACAGCGATCATTAGCCGGGTTTCATGAAAATACGCGAATTATTTATCATAGACTGCAGACAGTTTAGATGTGTGGGTGTTATTTTCTAACGAAATCGCGGCTGATCATTTATCTGATAATAAATTTGTGTCTTGTGAATATCTCGTGTACATAGATGAGTCACCTTATCTGATTTACCTCACCGATGCTGTACGAGTACAGGACATGGCCTCTGGGGCTATTTAAAAAGTCTATGTTACTTATCTTGTACTTACGTTTACACTCACACATGATGAGTGATCAGAAAGCGAGACGCACGCAATGCAGCATTACCTATAGTCATTAATTAAAACATGTAGAAGTGTTGCTATACAAAAATGAACTACGTTGAATACTTTAATCCTTGATTTTCTGGTGTTTAATATAAATGACAAATCTAATAATACGTATAAATATGTTACCCTATGACTGCGATGTCGAACCAATGGCATGCGTGCCATTGATGGCACGTGACAAAATAATTGAGGCACGGCTGTAATTAAAGGATTTAGGTATCCAATCGAAACAATTTTTTTTTTACATGTACATTAGTTGTTTTTTTCCATTAATCGCAATTTCAAGATTGTTTGATGGCACGTCATGGCCTTGTTAAATATTCCTTAAGAAAAAATGGCACGTAAATAAATAAAGGTTCGCCATCCCTGCCCTATGACCTCTAAAACAATAGCGATCAGACTTACTGCGCTTGAATAGGTACGTATAATTTAGTGTAACGGCGATGTAATAAATACACTGGGTGTATTTCTCATGTGCAAGGTGATGGTAAATTTTTTCACTGCCTCTGTTTCCCTAAGACCGTTAATGCTAAACTTCTGCATCTGATAGGTCCATTTATAACACAAATAAATATTTCTTGATAAATGCAAATCATAACAATCAAAATTAAATTAGTCCCATGGTTCTCAAGGTTTGTGCAGCTATACAATCAGAATAACGAGCAGCCAAGGAGTTCCAGTCAATAATGGGTGTCTTTTAATGGATATGAGATATTACTTAGGTACAGTGAGTAAAAGAAGATCAGTCAGAACGGGAAAAAACATTTAGTATTTTGTACCAATCAATTTATTTTTTAAGATTTCGCCATATCTCAGCAAACACTATGTCATATGGTAAATCTTTATATGTTACTTAGTACGTCTATTAGTTATCAGTAACTTCTGAACGATTTGACCGATTGAAGTCGTCATGTATACGTTTTATCGAAACGACGCGACGGTTTATAGCGGTGTTACGATTGAAAATGTGGCACTGTAGTAGACTACCGCGGGTGAAACCGGAAGGCGTAACTAGTAAAATTATATTGTTTGTTTCACAAACACACACACATACACAATACGTTTGTAAATTAACGAAACACTTAATATTTATGAACCCGACTACCCGTTATAATACACATTCACGTGTGAATAAAGCGAAAAACTTAAATAAAAAATTAAAAAAACCCCGACTCAAAAAAACTTCTAAAAAGTAAAAACATAATGTATACGTATTGGCTTTTTAAGTTTATGATAAATCGTAATGTGAATAATAGTAGTAACATAATCCAATCATCGTCGCGTCGGGGGACCACTAAGTAAATTATTTGTATTTAAGTTTCATACCTACTTTATCACTTTTAGTTGTACCATATACTTTTTTTAATTTATTTACTTAGCGGTCTCCCGACGCGACGACGCTTGGATATATTACTACTATTTACATCACAAATTATCATAAATTTATAAAGCCAATACGTGCGTATTATGTTTTTACTTTTTAGAGATTTTATTTGAGTCGGGGGTTTTTTAAATGTACAATTTGAGTTTTATTTCATGCTTTGTAAACAGGCCACGATCGACGCTATACCCACATTCACATAAATACTTTCCGGGACGATACACGAAATTGCGACACGAGATCTTGCCTCGCCGAAATTTGCGTACTCTGACAATAGTTGTCTGCTCCATCAACAGACCCTGATTACCATCTATCTGTCTGTCTATCTATCTGTCTATCTATCAATCTATCTATGTATATATCTATCTGTCTATCTGTATGTTATTGTAATATCATCCACATTCAAAGGATACTAAATTTCGAAACGATCAGAGCAGTAGAAGTTGCTTGCATCCTTTCAGTAACTAGAAAAGAGCTGACGATCTTCAAACAGATGAACAAATTTTTTTAAATCATAGCTAAAAACACTCGATCAATTCACCTTTCTAACAAAAAAAACTAAATCAAAATCGGTTCCTCCATTTAGGAACTACGATGCACATAGATTAAACACACGTTAAACGTACAGCATCCCTCTTTTTAAGTCGGGGGTTAAAAATGCAAACGTACGATTGAGTACCTATGGTCCAGTCCCCACACTAGGATACCCTATGTTGTGGGGTACTAGTGCAATTCACAATTTCGTGTAATTAGAGTGTTAGTTTTACATAATGTATATCTTATATACCTATCTATACATTGTGTGTTTCAGTGTATATTGTGAATTTGTGTGTGTATATTGTAATTATAACATTTTATGTAACTATGATATTTTCTTTTTATATTTCATTACCATTTGGTAGATACTTGAGTGAAATCAAAGAAAATACAAACGTGATATGATGTCGTTTCAATTTCATTATTTAATTACACGATTCAGCTAATGAATCAATGATGTTTTGCGTGTCCTATCTATCTTAGAAATGAGAGTTTAAGTTTTTCTTGTAAATCGCGGTACTCATTAAGACGCAGTTCTCCATTATGTACTAAAAGTATTTTTTTTTTAAATATCATAATTTATTTTAATTTCATAGTCAAAACAATAACAATTTCGATGTAGGTACTAATAACTATAACACTTTACCTAACTTATCACAAAAATAATTCGAATTACATATTTACAACACTTATAATTTTAAATATTTTGTATAACTCGAAATATTATTTACAATATTAATGTCTACACATAAATGCCATTAAGTAAAATAATATTTATAAAGCAATACACTACTATATTTTTAGGCTATCATTTATTTAAGCTATAAAATTATCGACTTATCAATTATCTAAGAGAAATGTTTTATTGAATATGTTTATACAGAAAATTAAATCTATTTTTACTGTTTAAAAAATGTAGAAAAACACATTTTCTAATTTTATTTATACATATGTATTATAATTATCTTCATATACCTATGGTATATAATTCTTCAGTACGTGTATGTCACTGAATTCCTCCTAAACGGCTTGACCGATTGTGATGAATTTTTTTGTGTGTGTTTTGAATGGATCACCTGGGTGGTTTAGATTCACAATTGGACCCGGTAGCTAGAGCTGCAATCAGCTTCTAGAATTATTTTTTTATTTCGGGCAGGACAACGGTTGTCGTGTCCGCTAGTATATTATAATCAGTCTTCATGAACTATATCTGATTTTGCCTCAGCAATAGGCGGAGGGGGTCTCAAAAGTGTTGGTACAGTTCTTATCTCCTCTTTAATTGAATTTTCAGTTTCAAACAAAGCTTCATTATTCAATATCCCAGACTTTTTTGATTTATTAACACGCCTTCTACGTCTATAGTTTTCAATGTTTCGGTTCTCTTTATTCCTTGACCGATGTGGCGGAGGTGGTTTTAATAATGCAAAAGGCTCATCAATATGTAAGTTAGCATGTTTTTTCTGATACAAATGCCGTGCTGAATGTATATTACTGGGTTTAGGCTTTTCTGCAATTAGTCTGTTATGTGGACTATTTCTGTTTTTTGATTTTTCTTCAGAAAAACTATTTAGAATACTGTCATCACCTTGTGCGGTTAAATCAATCTCAGAATTAGATTCCACCATATTTGGTTCATCTTGTTCAACTACAGCTCCAATAGGATGAGAATTAGTAGATTCGGAAATTGGTATACTCTCTTCTTCTTCTTGACTACGTGAATATTTTACTCCTTGATAGGGAAATCTACCATTATTGTAGCTGTCTATATATGGAATCGTTAATGACCCTAGCCCGTCATTCACTAGTGGCAAATTGTTATAAGCGTTAGCATTTTTCATGAAAACTTGTTGCAATTGCGAAATGTCTAATTTTAAAGGTATAGTTTTACTCAGTTGATCTCCAAGAGATACCACATGTGTTTCGTCAACCGCAGGCTTGCCTGTTAACATGTCTGCAACCAGTTTAAGATCGACGTTGAATGGATTTGCTACTCTAACTCCATTGATAGTAGATAATAATCCGCCTGTTGGGGAATTTACGTCTGGCTTTTTAAACCCAAATAGAATAGGTCGTTTATTTAATGCATGTAGATTGTTAAGAATGTTACTAACAACATCTAATTGATGATTAGCTAAATTTTGATTTATTCTCATCGGTATGGATGTTGGTATACCGCCTTGATCAAAATCGCTATTATGTAAACGAAACGCATCATTAGATAAACCTCGTGTTAATTGATATGGAATATCATTCACTTTTAAGGCACTAGAAAGGTCTAACGGAATAACACTTTGAGGTCGCAATATACCTTGATGAATGATGGCTGGAGATTGAACGTTATCTTGATAGCCTATAGATACTTGACTATGTGGAACATCCAATGATTGTGAGTTTCCGTAAAAATTATTATTTTCAGGCTGTTTTCTTAAATTGGATAAGTTGTCTTCTGCCTTGGTTTTAATATTGACGCCATAACCTGCATTTTTGTCCCTGTAATATGAATCAGACACTGGTTTATAGTACTTTATATTTTGTTCTATTTGTTGGTTAACATAATTATGTCCATTATAACCAGTACTGACATCTAAACCTTCAGCAGTTTTGGCACGTAGCTCTGAATTTTGCACTACATTTGAAACATCTATAGGAACGATATTTTTTAAAGCTTTAGCATGATCGAATGGCTGTTTTGCTCTATTGTCTATAACATTAGAATAATAAAAAGGCGAAGCTGTGATCAAGTCTGATTGTGCATTCCCATAGCCATCAGAACTTGAATTATCGCCGTACAACATATTTTTCTGCTTTTCCTCGTTATTGTAGTAGGTGTTAGCAGTTGTAACGTAAGGATTATTAGTATTTAAAGTTGACGAATAATTGTTATTATATATTTTGTCCTGTTTCATGATATCCTGAGATTTATCTGCTGCCAGGGCGAATTCTTGAACCTTTAAACTTTCTGAACCTCCCTTAGAAATATATTCATGATTATTTGGTTTACTAATATCCATATGAATATTCATTTGACTAATAGCTGCTCCGTTGTTTTGTAAACCAAAATTCTGTCTGGGATAATTTTCAGATGAATGACTATCGTAGCTAACCCCATGTTTCTTATCAGACAGATTCCAACCATAGTCACCATTAGAATATTTCGTTTGACTGTTTTCGTGTTCTATATGTCTAGCGTTACTTTTTGAGTTCCGCAAAGTCTGGTAGTCAGGCTGTACAGCGTTCATAAAAGCATTATTAACTGAAGGAACATTACCAATACGATGTGTTTCACTATTTATATTGTCTTGTGGGTTAGGCCTACTTTGTTGTTGATTATTGTCGTAGGGAGAATTTTGATATTGTGGTGAAGACAAGTCTTGTGAAGACTTTAATATAGCGTTTGTATCAGAGTTAATTACATTGTGCCAGGAATTTTGAGCTGGATCTTGGTAGGTAGATGTGATTGAACTCTGAGTAGATTTACTCTGAAAATCCTGATTTACGTTATTAGGATACCTAATTCCATTAGCGGAGTTGTCATAATGATTTACAAATAAGTTTCTATTTTGATTATTATTATTGTAATTCAAAGAATTACTACCAATAGTTGACGAGGCGCTACTAACATAATCTGCTGTACCTGTCTGAATTTGAGGTATTGGAGATGATACATATTGTTGTAAATTTGGTGGACTCGACAAGAACATTGGTAAAGAGCTTGATACAAAGGTATTTGTTGGAGTCCCAATGAACTGATTGCTTGGTAAAGGTGTGGACAGATATAACATACTTGGAGATAAAGTACTTTGAACGTTATCCATAAAATATGAATTCGCTCCATTGTATTGGAAATTAGTATTCGATGCAAAGTTTTGAGGAATTTTAGTATCAATCTGAGGTATCTGATTCGACTGTTGATCGTCGTTAGCGTATACAGAAGGAGTATTCGTTGAATATTGATATTGCGGTTGTGGCGTAGCCGTATATCCTAAATTAGGCGCAGGTGTTGATATCTGCTGCAGCTGCTGTTGTTGTTGTTGCTGTTGTTGCTGTTGATAATACTGACTTTCCGCTCTCATCTGTTGAAGAAACTCTGCCGGTGGTAAAGAATACTGTATTGCTGCATATTGATTACTAGCACCAATGCCAAGATCCTGCACATTATTAATATCTTGCTGCCCGCTATTGTCATCTCTTTCTTTTTTAAAAGGGTTTTTGATTCTGTAAACTTTTCTACTGCGTCCTTGTTCAACTCGATCATTGTTTTTATCATTATCCGACTTGTGATATTGGATGTTTAACGAACTAGTCCAATGGTTGCTCGGATCTCTCTGACTAGTGACAGTTTCCACTTGATTTCCATTAGTTTGTTGATAATGAAAAATGTCTTGGTTGGAATATCCGTCTTGGCAATGGACGTTTGTGAATAATAAAATAGCAAATGACACGCGTATCTGAAATAAAAAATAAAACTTCATGTGTTTTCGTACGACAAAAAAACAAATTAATTATAATAACAAGTTATAAATATATTTATAACCATACATACATAACGCCACGCCAATCCCAATTTGGAGTGCCATTAATAGCAATAAGTCTTTGGACCTCGGGCTAAGAAAATAAACGACTCATAAAAACACAATATCACACGGTTTGTAAACTCATGGAATGTAACAGGAATAACTCGTATAGCGATAGTAGAAATTGGGTATCTGAACCATACGGTAGTAAACTAATTAATCTGTGCCTTTACGGTACTAAAAATAACGTATGTCGTAATGAAAACTAACATTTTAAAATTCATTTTCAGCACATTTTTATTTTCTATTAGCTGTGCCAGGTTACGTTTTGCTGTGACTCAGTAGGAATTATATTATTATTAGTGACCTATGGACTCGAGTTCCTACAAAAATGTCATAGAAACAAGTACTTTCAGTTTCTCCCTAATTTTCCAATTTTTCTTTTTTTTCCGACTATTATAAACATGCAAAAAAAAGAATTCGCCAAATCGATGTAGCCCTTCTCAAGTTTTGCGTTTGGCAACGAACAACAATTCTTTTATATAGACTATACATTACCACAAATACCATTTTTATTTCATTTATCTATATCTTATTACCAAGTATTAATTCTAGTCTAGCAAATTATGGAATGTCATAAAAAAATTAATTGCCTATATAAAAATAAATAAGTTTCTATAGAAACCTTTCGCACCAGTGGAAGCTTTCGGTTTGTGATAATTATGCATGAAAGCAGTGGAATCGGCCTCTTAGGTGAGAGGTTACGCCTTACCTCCCATACTTATACTCAATGACTACACTGAGTCTAAAGTAATATTTTATTATGATGATACTCAAAACTAGATGTTTTTCATTTCTAGAAATTGCATATAAAAAATAAATAATTTTAATTTGAAATATAAATTTCGTGTTTAATCTACTTAAATAAATGTTGCGAGTATAAAAATATAAATAAGTATATATAATGAAAATGTAAACAAATAAAATCTACATTGTAAGTCTGTAAGTGTGAGGACAATAATAAATTTTAAAGAGGCGAAAGAAGTATTGGGACAGCTTGGCTCTCCGTCCTTACTCTTACTGTAACACTGTTACTGTAATATCCTCTTAGCAATAAAACTTGAATATACATGTTATGTTATAAATGAATATAGTTACACATTTTTACGCTATAGTTACATAAAGGAATAGACAAAGACGAAGCAAAAACGTTGTATTTATGTAATTAAATAATAAACGTAATTTATCGCGTGTTAACTTAATAGTATATTATTAGTCTCTACTATTTTATACGTCCAAGACCTTGATGACAACACTACAAAACACCGGCTTGTCTGATTTGAGACAGTCGTTTCTCTGCCCTTTACCGGTCGCATGTTTCACCCGTAGCTGTACTCTTGCAAGGGAAAGTCTAGCTTCTCAACCGCTATCGCTTTTAATACCTACCACAAAGCTTCCTAGATCTCCGACATAACGTGAGAATAGCCAAGGAGAAAACTCCGATTTATCGAAACTGAACTTTGCTTGTTTATTGATTTTCGTAACTTAAATATGTACTCGTTATGCTAACAATTTCAATTCTTCTACTGAATACTAAAGTTAAAGAGTAATGGGTAGTTCAAACTGTAAGAGAACAGAGCAGCCAAATAACGTAAAGAGAAAATTAGAGACAGCTAAAATATTGTCTAATTTTAAGTCTTAATTATAAATCGTTACATTTTATCTAAAATTTATCAAAAATTCGAAATCAATTTCTTATTATTGTAAGCTTCGATGCAATAACGTAAACCTTTAAAATAATAAGCTTCTGTCGGACTACGTCGAGCAACTGTGCAACAATGTAACGGGAGTTACGTCAAAGGTATAAAGCTTTTGCCGTCCTTTGGGTATGAGTCACCATAGTTATAACGCAACAAATAATTGTCTAGTCTAGACGTAACGGCATTATAGTTTATAAAAGTACGTTCAAATATCCAAATCATAAAAACTATAAATTGAACTATGAATAAAACTATAGATTGATAAAAACTATAGATTAACTATTGTGTAATAAAATTTAATTTTAAGTCATAAAATTATGTATCTATATGATGTAGATATGTATGTAATATATAAGTTTTATAGCAATGATAGCAGTTTGCAATATTCATTGCTTTGAACAATTACGATTTCATTTTTATATTTCTTTATATTATATTTTAATTGGGATATACTGATCTAATATTTATTTTTTAATTTCAAAGAACACTAAATTCACATTCATAGTTTTAAATGTTCCTGATGCTTTTATATGAATATTATTGTTAATTTAAGCAATCATTTAATTCAGTCGCAGGAAAATACAACAGGTATTTATATTCTGACAGAATCTTATCTCTACTCAGTATATAATATGTCCTCAAACAATTAAATAGTCAAGGAACAATTTATTGATGATGAATAATCGAGAGTTAAACGATAATTATTGTCATTAATAAAAAAATTTAGTGATAATGTATTCATACAAGTAGCTCAAAGGTTGTAGTTGACTATGACGTAACTCAAGATTTATAGCGTTGACACATAAAATGATACAACTGGGTACAGTTATTATACAAATCGGAATTCGGAACCTAAATTCACGTAACGCACATAATATATACAAGGGAAAGTGGGCAAATGACATAATATTTACGTGAAAATTGTATTAGTTAAACATAATTTATAAAAGCATTTAACAAGATCTATGAAAATGCAAATCAAACCAGACTAAGCGATAAACAAAACAATTTTATGTACTAGCGTAGTTCGTCTTGCGTTACCAAAAAAACTAGGCATTTATATCTAAATGAAGAAGGTTTATGTGTGATGCGTCGTATACAGGTACCTCACATTACTAAATAAAATGTAAAGATAAAATATCACCGATAATATCATATCTTAATGTTATTATATGTTAGTAATTATAATATTATATCTACTGATAAAATATGTGCATAATGTCAACCCCAAGGTAGATCCGAAGCAATAGTTACGTTGTAAAAAATCAACGAACAAAAAATTTAATAACGTTATATATATAAGTCACTAATTTTAGTTTAAAATCCCTAAGTCCAGCTTAAAAGTCACTAAGTCCATACGATAATAGCTTAAATCCAAATTATTTTTATTACTTTATAATAATTCATTTTTGTATCATGTTATGACGTTCAATGTATTGAGACGTCTAAATAGTCCTTTTTTACTACAATTCGTGTTCCTCAGTGTTATAATATTATTTCAAGAGAAAAAATAAAACTGACCAGTGCCATTTCCTAAACTAGACAAAATGAATTTAATGACTTCTTGAACTTGGCCATTCAAGTCAAGCCTGCCTAACTATTTTAAATTTCGAAATCCCGATTTTATTATATTATATCGTCTTTTTCAGTGAAAGGTTCTCTACTCTAATCGATAAAAATATTGAAATAATATCACATTTTAATACTTTTAAATCAGTTCTCTGCAATACCATAATCGATAAAAACATTGAAATAATATTATACTGAAATACTTTTAACTCGGTATAATTTTATCAGTTCGTTGGTGAGGAATAACACCAACGAACGAACTGAACGAGGGATAGGATTATGTAGACTCTGGGGTCTAAATTCTATATAACCCTGAACGCAGGATATCTACATATACCTAAAAACCTAACCTAACCTATACCTAAATACCTTAAAAAATATTAATATACATAATTTTATGGTCATCGCGTATTTGAAACACGGTAGTATTCATATTTTATTATTTGTTTGAAATTGTATTTGCAATTACCTAATAAATAGTAGTCTTATATTATGACTCTTTTGCTTCATTCATCGTGAACACTTTAATACGCCTCTAAACCATAATCATTAAATCACCACTATTAATAAGGGACATAGCGACAAATCATTGTGATATTTATAACCATATCAAACGACGCTCGACGCAGATCAATCAATCACAATGTCGATTATATACTCTATGATTTATTGGATCACATCATCACTAGTTGTAAGGTTGTTCAACTTATTCAATCAGGTAATTATACACACAAATGGTAGTATTTTTCGGAACGAAATACTCATTATATCATTACCTGATTGAATAAGTTGAACAACCTTGAAGGAAAGATATGTGTAATGTATGGACATTACATGTATATTTCCTCTAATCGCTTCTTTCGTTCTCGTTATTTGTCTATCTATTACATAACAAGTAATTATAAAGATCCTATAATATCGTCTAAGATTACTGCAACGAAAGCTTTCTTAGATAAAACAGTTCATGTGGTGAATTTTTGTGGTGGTGTGTTGAACTTCGGCTATTTTCAACCGACTTCCAAAAAAGGAGGAGGTTCTTAATTCGGTTGTATGTTTTTTTATATTTTCTCTATTTAGTAGCATTTTAACTAGCGTCACAAATATATTATTGTCAAATGAATCTTTTGAACATTAAGTTCTTATTGAACAGTATTTTGTAGTTAAAGAGCTCGATTTTATTAGTCATACTATCCGTAAAATACACCTTGAGTTTGTATTTGTTTTATAACAGATCCATTAATTTTCTAAAAAAAATTAAACAGGTAACTACTTACCGCTTGCAGTACAATATTCATTTCGACGGTTTCAATTTCAAAAATGGACACGATAAATTCCTAATTCGAACTATGCAGCGTTCGATGTAATTCACTGTGTACTGTAGTCAAGACTCCGTGAATCGTCATTAAACATTTTAAGTTACTCACATAAACAAATCTAATTAAAAAGTAAAACTACAGGGTGAATGTGTTGTTGTCGATGTTGTGGTGAAATGAAGTTCAAGGCTACTCAAACTTAGACTTATATACGAGGGTAGCGAAGCGTGAAGTTGCATCTTTGTTTGTACGTGTATGCGGTATTATATGCGAACAGACACAAGCGCATATTGCATGTGGATCTCAAACTGTTTGAAACAAATCGTAGGTAGACAGTATGAAAAGAAATAATGTAATAACTTGGCGGAATTCCCTAATAAAATAAAGCATAATTATGGAAATACAAGATATTTAGAAAAGTCTGTCTTAACGATTATAAGTACAAATTAAATGACAGTTAAAATGCAAAAAAAGGAACATCTTGAGTTAAATAAAAATTATAATAAAATCTTATTGTAAAAATACATAACAATTCTCTCAATTCAATTCAGTAACAATTCTCCCAAGTCGATCCCTTTCAAAATGGCATTTAAAAACAGTATCGTTCGTCATCTCTGGATGGATTTGGTTAAGTGATAAGTAGTGCAATTTGTGTCACAGTGACTATGCCGTTTACATCTATTATACACAATTAATAGCTATGTTCCATGGTTTCAGCGGTGTTAAATATATAAATTATTTATTAGTAATTTGATAGCAGCTCCATGATTCGGATCCTGGCATAACTATGAACCAGTTCCTCGCATCGACAAAGCAAATTTTCTACATTGTGGTAGTGTGATCTCGGTCGGTCGAACCGTTTGGAAGCTGCACTGCACAGTATTTAAACACACATCGCATGCACATTTATGCGGTACATCGCATGCACTTTTTTTTTCGCTCGTGGATGCGCTCGCACGTGGTCGATAGATTTTCTTATCCAAAATTCCTTTCTGTTTTTAAACTATTTTTATCTTTTGTACCTTTTATGACTATATATTAATGATGTGTGTATTAATTATTAGTTTTACTTTTTTCATGCACAGACTACTTATCGTTTGTTCCTTTTTTTTATTGTAGAAATCTTTAATTGGCCTGTACATTTATGATACACAATATTGGAAAATGTTTTAGTACATATGGCTGTTGATTTCTCTAAATAAATAAATACAATCTGAAAATACTTAAAATTTCATTTTTATTTTTAAAAATGAAATATTGAGTATTTTTACATTTAAAGAAACACACACAAACACACACACACACAAATTAAAGAATGAAATAACACATAGTTTTAAGGTATTTTCATATCACATTTTTTATATCATCATTCATCATATATTATGTTGTTGATCACATGAACAAATGAAAATAATATACTACATAATATCATATACATACTTATAGATGAACATTAAATATTTTAGTGATACATTAGCCTATAAACTAGTATACAGAATTTTATTAATATCCACTATTAATCGAATATTTTAAATGATTAGAAATGTCACAGTGTTAAAACTCTTACAAAATTCTTGTCAAAATTTTGTAATATGTGTCTAGTTTTAAAACAGTTTTGTAACAGATGTTGCTATGATGTTACGTTACATATTTTATGCTATATTTATTATTGTTGCTTTCATTGGCGTGTTAGTTTTATTATATTAATTATGTATGTATTATGGTTGTATTTCCATGCAATAAATTGCAAATGAGCTTAAAATGAATATTTCTAAAATCATAATAAATAATAATAATAAAAATTCACGATTGACTCATCTAATAGTAAATTATATAGTTAATTGTAACATACAAATCCAAATTCAAACACATACATACATCACAACCAAAAATTGTAAGCAAACACCTATATTTTAGTATTTTTTATAAAAAGTCGACATTTGTACTTCAGCTATAAACTCAGAAAAAAACAAGCACAAAGAAAAAATACTCAATTTTAACACTATCGAGTAAAATTACAAAAATAGTGTCTTTAATTAGAAATAAAAAATGTGTAATTCAATAGCCGAAAATAAAGTTTCCTTTCGATGTTCTCATATACTTGAGTGTTGATGACTATTTTTTTTAAATATGAACATGATACTATTGTATTTATTGAACAAGTGATTTATCGTTTACACTTATTAAGTTTACAATTTTCTCTAAATTAACGAAATTATTTTTATGAAAATAAAAATATTTGTCATCCAAATGTTAAAAGTTATATTTTTTCTTTACGAATCTCAACCCTATATGTTGACCTCGCCCTCAACCTTTCAACTCGTTCATTACCTGGGATTACCTGTTCTTATGATTAGGATTCAGAACGCATTAAGATAATATTTCTTGGTCTCCAACTTGGCGTTACAAATCACAAGTACTGCATCGTATGAAAATTAGGAAGAAAATTTATTTTCTTTCAAGTTGTTCATTAAACAATATCCCGGGGACACAAAATAACATTGAACAATAATATAATTTAAAATATTTAATCGACTAAAAGTAATGTTCTAACCGACCTTCATTGATAAGGAATTTGAAGTAATATTAATCACGTAGGATAAGTATAAGTATATACGTATAAGTAATACTTATATTATACTTAGATATTTATTGATACTAATGACCAAACAATACCAAGAGGAGGATTTTATTTTTCTCTTAGCAATTATTCTTTCGCGTCAAAAACGTACTTATTTGAGGAGCTGGATGAAAATATTGTAATGTGTAGAAAAGATTTCAAAAACACCTTTTTATCATGAAGGTCGATGCAATTTATAGCGTAGAATAATAGAATATCAATGTTTCATTAATATTTCAAAAATCCCGAATAGACAAGCTTAACTGGATCTAATGGTAGCGACACACGTAGCGACATATCGTAGCGATTTAACTGTGCAATCGATCCGCACAGATTTATCGATCGCGTGTATCGTGTGTATTTATCGATAGTGCAGATTATTTCATTTGCACAGTTCATCTGTGACATAAATTTTCTATTCGATAAATCGTTGTCTATTGTGTTTGCGCAGTTTTATAGTAGCATGTGTATAACGGTCGGACGATAAATCAGTTCGTGCAAGGAAATGATGAGTCCTCACGCATTTTGGAACATTTCGGCACGTCGGCAGAAAAAGGAGGTGGACACCGCGAATACTTAGAAGAATATATAAAAGGTTACAAACTAAAACTTGCCTGTGGAAAATTAAATCAAATACCATGACTATAATAAAAAAGTTGGTGCCTACAACAGGCCAGTTGAAAAATACAAAGCGATAGATCCAAATGCCTAAAGGGAGGTGGTATTTACGAAAGTTAACAATGTTAGAACTAAAAAAAATCAATAAAATGTAGAAGACAATCGTTCGTGAGGACTTGTTGCTTTTTAATTATGGTACTCTTTGTTTCTATTAGTAGAACGACAAAAGTAAAAAGGTTCAACTCGGTCTACTTATTCATCCTCAAATAGTTATGCCAACCTGTTGGAGTAAGTTTTAACTCATTTAATAAATTTATTTGAGAATATGCCTTCCTATTTAAAAACAAGTCCTTACACCACACACTACGTGACTTTTTTTCTTTTTGCACATAATCGAGCCTATAAACGCAAGTGCGTCATCAACCATCATCTTCAAATACGAACGAATTTGATCGAATTTGAAATGCTAATCGATGCAGATTGCGATGAAGTGTGGAGACTCTAGAGCCGTCCGATTTATCTGAACGGTATGAAATCGCTACGATATATCGTTACATGTGCAGCTAACATAAGTCAAATAACCTTTACGACAGGAGTGTTACCACAGTACAAGTAAGGATACAGTGTTTATCTTCATACAAACGCTCCCAAACGACGCGCTCGAAATCTCGACATATCTCGACATACGACAGTCGCGAGCGCGCCGCGGTTGTCGTCGGACGGTATGAGACCACAGAACATTATGAGACGCTCCCGCGCATTTACTGACTAAATATTATGTCAATCAAGTTTACGAGCACAATGTTCAGTGTATGGATGTTTGAATACATCTATATCGAAACCAGAATTTCTGTTGCTAATTTGTAGGACATATATTATCATAATGATCTAGTTAATTTATTGTTGATTTTTAATTATACTGCACATAAAAAAGCATTTTTTTGTCCATTTCCACCATACTAACTCACAAACTTTTGAAACTAGATATAAAATACTAGTAAAATTATATAAATAAAAACGTATTAAATTTGCAATAATATAAAATGAAAAGATAATATGACAATTTAATATAGTACCTATTATCAAATACGTAACCCAAGAAAAACATTCAGTCGAAGTCGGTAGCCCTATTGCGCGTTTACGTACCAAACGACCGTAGGTAATTATCTCTAGGACACTGCCGAGATAGAATATTGTATGCTTACTTGTACTGTGGCGTTACTAAATCTCAGTAGTATGTTTCTCATCATCAAATTAATTAGTTACAATTCTCAACTACTTGAGCAAAGCAGAGCTAGTGACAGGATATTATGATGTCACCTATATACTATAAGTTGAGCCCGGAGGCATCAAGTTTAATGGTACCGAAGGGCCATATTCACTTGGTGCATGATGACGCCAACTAAAGGCAACAGTCGGGGCGAACTTTTATGATACTAACAGAACGAAAAAATAAACAATTTCAATAAATTACTAATATTTAATATGATTTCTTATAATTACAATGTCAAATGGGTATTATTGAATTAAATTATTAAAAATTAAGTAAGCATTAATAAGTCTGGTGCTATTTAGTAAACAATTTTAAACTAATTTTATTAATAAAATGTTCATATGGAACATATTATTAGCATTTACGTTTATTCAATTCGATATTAAGTAAATCGTTCTTCACATTTTATCGTGGGTAAAAATGAGATTATTAGTTATTATGCCAGGATTTAGAGCTATTATTGTGAACGTTTCATTTCAGTTACGGGGTAACAATAAAAGGAAGTTTGATTAAAATTAGATCATTATTTTTGCAACTCTATACTGTACTATACTGAATCCTTGAATGTACACAACATATATCAAGTCAAGCGTCATATTAAGTATTTTGTAATGGTTTGTATACTTCTTAATGCTTCCTTGTATAGTATATGCGGTAGTAAATAGAAAAATATAAAATACGTAGGCTGCTTATTTTCCTATGCACGTAAAATTCTCCGAAGGGTTAAAGTCTATATATCGAATATTGGCGATGAGTTAGTAACAACGCTATTCACTCATGGTCAAAAATAGTGTAACTGTATGATTTTGTTATGCCTTGATGTTCCTTCCACATTGTACATAATATATACTTAATTCTCTGACCGACAGACAATGCACATCGTAAACCGGTAGGTCTAGAAGCATGAAGTTAACAAAAGTCTAGTATAATACTATGTGTACTCTAGGGGATCAGTAAAGTAAGCCATTTTAGTTTTTAGGCCAATGACTCCGTGTCCGTTTACATAAAAATAGGTGACATTAGGGTTGTCTTACATTTATTTCTTTGAAAAACTTATGGCGAAGTTATATAACGCTACTTTTCCGTTTTCATAGGTACTTGTCTGCGAATAATACCCTTTCGAATTTACCCACCCTTGGTATTAATCTTATATAATGCAGGTGAACACTAAGAAATTATTTTAAGAATTCATCTCCTAAGGGAATTTGTCATTTTTGAAGTTAGAAAATTGGAAATTAATGTCTAGGCTTCTATTTACAAATAAAAGTAATTTTTATCAACTTTCTTGAAAAAATCATACTCTAAGAGGGTAAAATAAAGGACGAAACGGACTTTTGTTTGACAGTTCATCGTTACCGTTGAGAAATCCTATCAGACACATAGCTAGAGTATCTGTATAACTATTCATCACCAATATTATCTCAATAATAATAATACTCCACAGGATTAACCCTTGCGTCAGTCCAAACTAAGGACTGGGTTTGTTTTTTTTTTAGTATACACAATGGACTGGGGAAGCTCCCAGTAACATGAACACTCAAAGTAATTTTTAAAAACTTCATTTCCTAAATTGACCTGCGGGAATCGAACCCGAGGGTCTGTTTCGGAAAGCAGATGCACTACTATTGCACCAACACGCCAGTTATCAATGTATTATATTATTTATCTCAATTGACTCGTATCGACACTACCGCTAGCATTTTGCTGTCTGTCTTTAGTTCTTCTTAATTTGTCATGCAAAATTATATCTTCATAAACAAAACACCAATGTATTAATTTGTATTACATACATATAAGTATTTATTTTTTCATCTATAACCGCAGATTAATTAGTTAGTTATAACCATTTAGATTTATTTATTAAACATGTCTTCAATTGGTAAGGTAAAAATTGGTTGACAATACTGTAATACTATGCGAGAATAAAACAAAGAACATCATGGAAATATTTTAATTCTTGCGCGTTACTGCGAGTAAAATACTTACCACGATGTGTACATCGTTTGATTTCATTGCAGTATATTAAAACAATCATCATTTTTGAAATTATACTTCTTTTGGCTCGTTAGGTGAAAAAGAATTAGAATGAAATTCAGTAGACAACGGAAATTACGTCATCAACGTAACGCACCGTGATGCTAGCAACGAAAGTTGCGCGCGTCTATCTAACACAACATGAAATTAGCAACGAAAAAACTTTGTTTTCATCATGTGTGACCACTTACAACAAGCTGCCAGTCCTAATTATCTAATCACGCCAAAGAAGTATAATTTCTTACGTGCGTACATAAGTGATACACTCGCACTTTTGTTTTCTACTTTTGGTGTACGTATTGTAATTATAAGGTAACTATAATAATATTTTAGAATATTATTATCAATGTTGTTTTACTTCTTGTAAATACCATAGATATTCATACATCAATTATGTCTTTACGCTTTGTAAACAGAGGGGACAAAGCACCGAGCACGGCGATCCTTATGGCCGATTTCACCAAAGACCTAATCTTAGCGAACCTCTACCAAGAGTTAGGAGTTTGATTTTTCATCGTTGGCGGACCCCTATCCTTTTCTAGGATCTCGCTAAGTGTTAAGGGTTTTGACGAAATCGAGCATTAAATACTTAGCTTTCTCCCTATCTCTTACCTCGTCATTTTCCTCATACATTTTTTCCTAAGTTTATTTATTGACATATCAATATATGTACACACATCAAAAAGTCTAAGCAACATGTATCATTTACAGAAACTGCAGGTTTTATTAAGTGATACTTTATTTTTTTCTTCGAAAATTAGATTGGTATACGATCTTTTTTGCTCTCGGAAACATACTGGCTGATTTTAAAATATAACCTTTGCGGTTGTGTTTTCTTTTCATTAAAATAAAAGCTAATTATTTTTTCCCAATTTCATGTGTTTTCGTTGCTTGATAAATTTAGTATTTGTCGCACTTTTATCATTTGAGATATACAGTTTTTAAAAAAATTTTGTGGTGAGTCATTTTTTATGTTATGGAGCGACGGCATTTGACTGCTGATGAAATGCAGAGAGCTGTAGGAATACACATACAAGCAATACATACAAGCGGGAAGAAATCAGTCCCAGGTGTCTCGGCTTTTTGGTGTCAATAGGAACGTGATTTGTCGTCTTTGGCAGCGTTACGTTAATACTGGTCAATACTTGACGTTGATACTCGATCCTGCTGAGCAGCACACAGGACGTGCAAGGAGTACAACTGCTCGGCAGGACCGATACATACAACTGACGGCAAGACGTCAGCCGATGTTAACCACCCGGGAAATAGGTTTAAAGCTACGATTCTCAAGCGGTGTTGTTGTTAGCCACCAAACCATGAGAAACAGGCTGCATGAATACGGCCTACGAGCACGACGCCCAATTAGGTGCCCACCTATACGCTATCGTGCCCGTCGAAACGAATGGTGTAGGGCACACTTGACATGGACCCAGGAGCAATGGGATAAAATTGTATTTTCTGATGAGTCCCGGTTTGGATTTAGGTCTGATACGAGAAGGGTAAGAGTGTATGGTCGTCCCAGAAATGCTGAACGGCTGAGATTCCTCCTGGAAGTGCACCCTTACAGTAGCTCCACAGTGATGGTATGGGCGGGTATTATGAAGAACAGACGAACTGAGCTCGTTTTTGCAGATGGCAATATGAACGCTGAAAGTTACGTTAAAGATGTCCTCGGGCCTTATGTTCACCCATTTGCACAAAGTCTTGGCTCAGATTTCACGCTGATGGAGACAATGCGCGTTCGCACACAGCTCGGTGGACCAGAGAGTACTTGGCAATGGAAAACATCCGGGTATTGCCGTGGCTTGCACAATCGCCGGACCTCAATCCCATCGAGCACGCATAGGACATGCTCCGGAGACATGTTCTAGAGAACTTGGACGGAGTGTCGACAACCCAACAACTGAAAGACTTGTTAAAATTCCATTGGGAGCGATTGCCGCAGGATCATATAAACAACCTTATAAAATCAATGAATAATCGCTGCCGACAAGTTTTAAACAACAGAGGCGGTCACACTTTCTATTGAATTACCAAATAATTTAAAAAATGACGTTATTTAATTTTGTAAAACATGAAAAGTTTGATTTCGTTTTAATTTTATTTTATACTACGTATGTACACATATTGTTAATTACTGTGATTAAATGAACAATTGAATGAAGGATTTTGTTGCTTTAGTCACTAATGCGTCAAAAAATGCTTAATTATTATTTGTAAAAGAAATATAAATATATTATAATATTAAAAATCGATCGAAAGTTGAAAATCGTACATGTTGCATAGACTTTTTTGATGTGTGTATTTGCAATGTGATGAAACGAATTCGAATTCCAGCCAGTAACGTAACTTCCGTTACCGTTAGTTTGTTGCTAGCCGGTTAACCGGAATTAATGTTTATCATTGACATTACAAGCATATCAAAACACCAGTAACAAAAAGAAGACTTATTAGGTATGAATAAGTAAATCGCTTTGTTAAACTCGCTCTTACTCTTATTAAAAAATTTATTTAACTTATTTATATAAGTAAGCGTTAATTAAACTTTGAACCTATTTAATGAGTACTATGTAATAGATTCCATATAACTTTACACGCAGTTCAACAAATCTCTATATCCACATAAAATTTAAACAGAAATATTACATTATTAAACTAGTAACGACATTAATTCTGTAAAAAAAAATATTTTTATACCTAACGCATCCTCCTAATATTACAGTGTTAGGAGAGAATTGTGAAATTGTTATAAATTGTGAGTTCGAGTTAACGAAGTATTAACGAGAGAAAATACTTTTGTAACCTATTACAATTTTCGATAAGCACTTACAGTATATTAAAGTAAAACTAAGTACATAAGTATTAGTATTCTTTCAGTAATTAAAACAATACAATAAATATTAATAAATTTTAAATAAAGAGAACAATTTCGAAATTTCAATCAGTTCGTTAGCTTCTTTGAAAGATATACGTAGAAATAAAAAAATCTCTTTATAAAAATTATTTCTTTTTTGCCATTGGTTATACTTATTATTGATAGAGCGACAACGTTTAACAAACTTTGGATATCATTTTGAAATGCCTTAGCTTATATTTTGCTATTGTTTTCATTTAAATTTCGTATTACACTTCCAAGCAAAAAATTACCTGGTCTTCCAGTTATCGTTATGATTTTACGTGTGTAAAATTTCAAATAACGTTCCATATTTATTAACGATTACATTTTCTAAAACTAACTGCTCAGTGTTGTCTTAATGTTAAAATAAGTTTTAATTACTTTTTTACCTCGATATGTTACTAAAAGCTTTGTTTTGTGTTGTGTTAATAATGTAATGAAAATTTTCCGGTAAACTTTTGAATTTTATCTACAGACTATAATAGAAATGAATAGTTGTTAACAGGATAACATAAAATCATATTGGTACACGATTTTGAAAATGGAATATACGGGTACATAAATTTAATTGCAAAGTAATGCATAAGCATTCCTTATACGTAAACATATATGTGCTGTAAATATACTCCAATTTCAAAATATTTTTTGTACGTACAAAAATTTTACAAAAACATCTCATTTCAAAATATTTTATTTATTATAACTTTTACTGTACTACACAAGTCTTATCTCAAAATATTGCACCTTGAAACAGCCATGTTTTTACATTGAGTTCACATAATAAACACTCATAAAATACATATGTAATCGATCACAATTTTGTACAAATTAAAAATATAGGTAACATTCTAATGCATTGTAGATATAATAATTTCATAACTAAGTTCACCCAAACTATGATGAAATCATAAAAAAAGCACACTGAAATTGAATTCATCTATAGTCATCAATAAAGTGGCCACATTATCTTTATTGTCTTTATTTTTTTAATTCCTTTAAAACTAGTAGGTGCTTCATCCAATAAATGTTATTGAAATGCGTACTATATAAAAACAGATAACTTCGTTGCAAATATTTATCTAATTACATTATCTTACCTGTTCTTAAACACCTATATTTACAAAAACAGGATTTTTATTGACTTCATGACGATTTTTTTTTTTCGCTGCTCCTGTCATTTTCTTTTTTAGACGAATTAGCCTGCAATTTATTTTCGGGTTTAACCATACGTTTCGGATGAGAATGATAATTTCTCGGGTAATGCGGTGGTCTTTGTGTGCCCACCGGAGGCACATACCGAGATCCTAATGTATATTCTTGTTCCGGGTTATATTCTGAATTAGGCCCAACTTGTAAAAAGTGTGAATGTGCTGATTGAGAATTTACATATGACACCTTATCATTAGTAGGACTTTTCAAAACAGTCTGAGGAACCATCACCTTATACTGTGATTGATATTTTGATAAGTGGGGTACCGGCGTAACATAATCCACCGACTGAATAACTTCTTTATTATGTTTTCTGACAGGTTTATAATTGAAAGGTAAAACTGTAGCATGAGTATGATCTTTGCTTGGATAATTTTCAGATATCACAATAGTTTTGCTTGCAGAATCATCGTTTACTTGCTGCTGATAGAGGTAGCTCTGCTCTGCTCCTGATTCCGGATGAATGCGATATTTTTGCATTGTGTGACTGGACCGGGAAGGATATATCGTGATAGTTTCTTTTTGAGTTTGTTGTTTGATAGAAGAATAATTTGGGCTTACAGTTTTCAAATGCTGTGGTACGTTATAGACAGGTATAGGTATTTTAGTAGGACCATATTCTGGTGATATTAATTTCTGTGTATAATCCACGTGCTCTTCTTTCGGCACTCCATATTCTGGAGTTATTACTTTAGGCGCTTCATATTGAGACGAATCTGTTTCTGCCGAAGAATACTGGGCAGCGTGATGAGCTGCTGGAGTGCCGTATTCTTCAGAAATGCTTTCAGAACCTCCTTGTACACTGCCTTGTAAAGGCACTCCATATTCGGAATTAGGAGTTGTTTCTTGTAAAGTTATTTCATGATCTGACGAATGCTCATTTTTTGCTTCTTCTGTGGAAGCCGGTTGCGACTGTACATGTACCTGTTGTGAAGTATAGTATTTTTGTGGTTGTGCTGCACTTTGAGGAACATATTGATATTGATATTCGTAACGTTGGTTTTGTACAGGTTGTTGATAGAGAGGCTGCGACTGAGGGATGAAATAGCGCTGTTCAGGGTAGTTTGAAGGATATTTTGCCATAACTGGTTGAACAGCTGAATACTGAACTCCAGAGTAATCAGCTTGAGTGTATGAAGGCCGAACATAGGGATTGGCGTATTGCTGTGGCCCATAATTAGCAGCTGGCTCCTGAACTGAACTATCAACGTCCGATGAAACTGGTGAATTCTGGTAAGCCATTACTTGGGGTGCAAAAGGATATCCAATTTTTTTAAAATAATTGTTAACTAGTTCTTGAAGATTCACATTATTCAAATATTGTGATAACGGATAGTTTTGAGGCAAATCGGCATACAATTCGGCACTGGGATTTTTAAGATATGAACTTGGAATCCTTAACACTAAAACAGGAACAACCCTCTGTTCTAAATGCATACCATGAGGACGTAAATGATCATGAGTCAAACCAACGCCCTGGTACTGTGGATTTTTTAAAAGCTGATGAGGTTCCACCAAATAATTTGACATAACGCTAGGGAAATGTCCACTCAAACCTGTGAATTGCTCGCCATTGTACGTAGTGTATAATGTTGATGGTGGTGAGCCTTGAACCGTTTCTTGAGGTGGATTATATGGAGGAGGAGGAGATTCTAATCCTTTTATATTTTCATACTGAGTGTTAAGTTCCGTTACGGGTTTACTATATTGATACGAATTCTGATCTTGTTCTTTTACTGGTACCAACTCGAAAGCTTGAGATGGCTGGATTTCTACATTTTGTGGTCGAGTCAAATATTTATTGTTAGGTATTTGTTGTGTTTGACTACTGACATAAACACTGCGTGTTGGTGGTATATCTTCTTGTGAATAGGGATATATCATAAATTTCCCTTTTTCTTGAGCAGGTTTTCCAAAATATGAATAAGTGTAACCATTATGAGTTCTGTAACCGTACCCAAGATTTGCATCTATTGTTCTTTTTCCTTTTGACTTGGAATCTGTATCATTAACAATCTCTATAGCAATAACAGCTGGTAATGTCGGAGGTGCTTTTGTAGTAGTCGAATTTAAAATCGTTTTGTTATCGGCATCGTCCACTATTTTAATTTCTTCCCGAACATCTGGTTTTATACCAAATTTTGTTTCTACTTCTCTTAAAAAATTTCTCTCATCGTCCGTTAGACTGGAATTATTTTTTTTATCCTTCACTTTAGGTTCTATAACTTTATATTTCTTCGGTTCAGGTTCAGCACACACAGGTGATAACACGGCGCAGACCAAGATCTGAAATTACATGAAGATGCAAATTAATATAATTCTGAGAATAACATAACGCATGCTGCGTTAATTTCATTATGCATTTTTTACATCATTTGAAGTGGTTATTTAACTGTCTAATCTAGTCTAAGACATCTCTGTATATAAATTACATCTCACTGATATTGCGTGTCACTCTAGATACGCGCTCACGTCTCTACACACTCTCTATTCGAGAAATGATTTGTAATTGGGTAACGTAACATATTATTTAGCTTCAGTGGTTTCTATATTCAGTTCTCGTCATGTTTGCGATATATTGCGTAATAAAGCTGTAATGATGATGATACGCAACAATTTCTAAAAAATTGAAATAATTCAGTAAAAACAGTAATGTTAAATCAAACTATTTTCTTTAAACTAAACTATGTAACTGTGCCTCGTAACTTTTTCGTGAAAGTTTAGATATGAGTAATGCAACTTAGATACTTGCATTTTGTACAAGAAGTACTTTCAACGTCTTCTTTCGTTAATCGTCTTCATAAAGTTGATGACGATATAAAGTTAGGTATTAATAAGTAGTAATAATATAAATATCTTGGAGGTGTAATTTTTTTACAAGAAACAACTTCAAAGTTTTCTTAAGAAGATAATTCTTGTCAAAATATCATCTAATGAATTTTCTGAAAATATATGAAGCATAACTACGAATTAAAAAAAAAATTACGACCGTGTCTACGCGCGTATAGGAAAAACAATAGTGTAGTACAACTTAATACATGAACACGTTTCTGTTAAACTTTTAGGCTCTTCAGGCTCTGATAATAATAATTGTAAACCAATTTATCAAAAATAACATCTACTATTTCTTGGACGACCAAAATATTGATATTATCTTCACTAATATTGAAGAAAAATAGATATTACTTCTTGTCGTATTACGCCAAAGAAAGGCTTTCGTTAGTCCGGATTCCACTTTATTGTATGGTCATTATATGTGTTATATATTAGTTAGGGGTCACACAAATTGTGTTATTGTCTGAATATTATACAATATTATTGTTATTTGTAGTAGGTAGATTGCTTTCGAATTTCAAAATATTTCACGTAAGTAAATACATTATTTCCTAGCATCTCAAACATTCTTAGATGTTCTTTTAGGACAGTTGGCTCCTCCTCAAACACGTAACATCGGTAATAACTTTACTTGAAAAACGTTGTCTGCATAAATATGCACTTATCTACATATAGTTATTTACAAAGTTATACACAAGTTACATGTTAAGATGTATGATATTAATGTATATACGGACACCAAAGATGTTATAATACAAAAGAGGTAGATAGGTTACCTTAGTACTAATCCAAGTAAAACATTGTCCCGGTTACAACGTTACAAAGTGAGACAAATATACATTGCACTGCGTCGCTATGCAATGTAAAACTTAATTGCATTTCAAATTAACAAATCACATAGCCTCTAAATCATTGTGATTGGTCAATTTCAATTTCTTACTGCATTTTAAGCGAATCCGTGACTACTTCATAGAATATTAGTAATTGTCACAGAATAGACATTTTCAAAAAATATGATTGATGCCTAATGGGTTTAGACAGTAAAAAGTCGCTTCTCCTCTCAAAGTTTAACTATGCTGACACCGTGTATGGACTTAGGCTACGTGCTAGAACTGAACGTACAATACAGAGGATACAAAATGCTTGTGCGCGATTTATATTCAACTAGCGACCCGCCCCGGCTTCGCACGGGTAGAAATTTTAGTGAAAATAAAATACAGCCCATGTTACTTGCTGATAATGCAGTTTTCTATAGGTGAAAGAATCTTTGAAATCGGTTGAGTAGTTTTGGAGTTTATTCATTACATACAAACAAACAATTGTTTATTATATTAGTAAAGTATAGATAACTTCACAACAATTTTAATCACGTCAATTAGCCTTCTTCGGATTGGCCTAGCGGGTGATCCTGTAAAATTTGGTAGCGATCGGATCATTGGCTGTTATGAAAACAATAGCGTATCGACAGCAAAACTATCATTGATACTGCAAAAAAAAAAACAAAAAAAAATTCTAGTGATCCGATCGCTGCCAAACTTTACAGGAACACCCGCTAGAGCAATCTGAAGATTCCCTGAAAATTTCATCGAAATCGGTCCAGTCCAGTCGAAGTAGATGTACGGAGCAGAGTCGAGGCGGTTTGTAGGTGCCGCTAAATACGCGGCCACCAAGTGTTGGAATAATTTACCACCACCTATTCGAGATCTTTGCGCGGTCGGTACTTTCAAAGTAAAGATGAAAAACCATCTACTGTACCAGAAAAGAAGACTGACTGCTTTAGTTGTGGTAGTCGAATTGCTCCAGCATGTTTCCCAGTGATAAACGCTTCCATAGGTCAATCAACTCATCGATTTGTTTATTTATATATTTTATTATAGTGATATTTATTTTTGTATTTTTTATTCCACATTTATACATTAGATTGTAAATGTTTATTTATATATATTTATTATAATTTCTTACATAAAATATATTATTCTATTATATATCAAGCAAATTTATGTAGGTATTTTCTTTTTATACAGAGCAAGCAACATGTACTGATTTTACATATGTTCTGTGCGGGCACCGCTGAAAATCAGTGCTTTAGCGCTTGCGTCAGCTTATGCTGAGTCGGTGTCCAATTTTGGCATCACATCACTCATGGGCTAAGTTAATTGTATTTAGTCTTAGGTATATAGTGTATAAGTAATGTTATTTTGTGTCGTTGTTGTTTTTGTTTTCGTATAAATTGTTGTAATGCGTGATTGATGCCAAATAAATGTCTGTCTATGTCTATGTCTAAAAAATTATGTTTGCTTTTTTTCGAATTTCGTTTTTCTTGAATCGTGTACATGAGAACAGATTTATTTATATAGATCTCCAAATTTTTTTTGTTATAAATTTGAAAATGAAGAAAATGAAACAACTTCTTTCATATAAAATGGATATTATTAAATAAAAATGTAGCAATTATTATTTATAATTATCTTCAAATAAATTTAATTCGTTTCTTTTGCCTTTTTGATATTTTTTTTCCAATTTGGGTTATTTTTATGCATAGAATGAAGTCGGACTTTGCATTGTATTTTTATATTATTGCTTTTAAGAAATGTAAAAGTCCGGTGGCTCCGTCATCACATGATCGTGTATATTATAAAAACGTTTAGATTATTAAAAGATTTTAGAATTTAGGATACGCAATAGGCACTGCATGACATTATTGCTTCTGTAACATTACTTTTTATATTCTTCGACCAAGTCCAGGTTGGCTAATTAGCAAAGTTATGGGGTGTCACTTTTCGAGCGCATGTAACGCATCAACCTCTTTTGTAAATATAACATCATTGACGGGCACGTATTAAGTATGTAACTGCATGAAAACTAAAAGAAACAGATACTATTTGATAATAATTAACATTAAATCTTCAGATAATGGGTGCTAATTGTATGGCGTTGAACCAAATGCATACCATACGGGAACAGTACCTACATAGTAGCATTCGGATTGTGAAACATACATACATACATATCCTACCGCTGTATCCCTAAGATGGAATGCCAAGCATCGCAACTCTTACATACTTCTTTCACCTCTTAAAATGTAATCATTCTCCTCACACACTAGGTATACAAGTGTTTTTGACATTTCCGTCATCTAACACTCTGTATCTTCGATTCGATCTTCATAAGTCGGCCTTATGTTATCGGCGATATGTAGATTTTCTTCGTCAATCTATTATCACTTATTTTTTCTATGTGTTAGAATCATCGAAGCTTTGTTCTTGGTTAAAAAACGATTTATAACACAATTTCTGTGTACAATAATATTCCGTTTTTTATATGCACGGTAGGTATTTCTTGATATGTTAAAATTTCATTTTTATAATGTCTAAGTAAAATAGAAAGCAGAGAATATGTTTGTAGTATTATTTATTTCTATTTACCGTACAATATATAGGATTCCGTAGCCAAAATTTAAAAACGGAACCCGTTACTTTCAATAAATTTGTCTGTCTGCCTGTGTTTACATTTACAGAGTTCATATTCGGCACAGAGATGTAAATTCTTAACCCAAAACTAGAAATCGAGAAATGAAAACAAATAAAAATATGTGATGTGTTTTTGGGATCGATTTTATAACTTTTTTAATTGAACTTCTACTTTATGGTGAAATTACTACGGAACACTGCGCCCAATTACTATTTCATTATACTACAATAATTCTATATTATTTATATTATTTGAATGCGTGGTCGCCACGCACTTGGTAGTTTTTCCTAACCCCTCAGAAGAGTTACAGAGAAAAGTCAGTTGTAAATAAGGTTGTAAAAACTATTACAGTTTACAGCGTGTATGTAATCCTTAGTATTTAATCATGACGTGACATCAATGCTTATATAACAGCTGTTTTCTTAGCATCTGACACTGGTAGTTTTTCCTAAGCCCTCAGAAGACTTATAGAAAAAAGTCAATTGTAAATGAAGTTGTAAAATCTATTACGGTTTAAAGCGTGTATCTAATCCTTAGTATTTAATCATAACGTGACATCAATTGCTTATATAACAGCTGTTTTCTTAGCATCTGACACTGGTAGTTTTTCCTAAGCCCTCAGAAGACTTACAGAAAAAAGGCAGTTGTAAATGAAGTTGTAAAAACTATTACGGTTTAAAGCGTGTATCTAATCCTTAGTATTTAATCATAACGTGACATCAATTGCTTATATAACAGCTGTTTTCTTAGCATCTGACACTGGTAGTTTTTCCTAAGCCCTCAGAAGACTTACAGAAAAAAGGCAGTTGTAAATGAAGTTGTAAAAACTATTACGGTTTAAAGCTTGTATGTAATCCTTAGTACTTAATCATGACGTGACATCTATTGCTTATATAACAGTCGTTTTCTTACACGTGCAATATGACCCGCCCGCCCGCTTTCCACGACCCCTAGATCATTATTCAGTATAATACTTTATCGCAATTTGAGTCGTTGACATACAAAATTTGAATTTACATAATTACTATTTGCATAAAAATTTTACCGGTTTCTTGTTACGTAATTCACAAATAATTAATAACGTACTTCATACTTAATATAAAACTTGCTCCACGATTAATAGTTATTTTAATGAGAAAAGTTGATGGACTCATCATAATTTTTTATTCAATATAATATGCTAATCTATTTTTCATATTTCACTAGTCTGGATGAGAACTTCGATCACAAATTGGCGAGTAAGGAAAAGTGCCAGCCCAGCAGGATACGTAAAGCAAATCTTAATACTCTATGTTAATACATGTAGAGAAAACTCTAGGATTGTGAGATTTGGAATAGGTAGTTAAAGTTTATATGGAGAAGGAGAAAAAATTTATATAAATGTGTAACAAATACGTTATATAAATTAAACGAAATAAAAATAAAACATTCCTTGTTTACGCTCACACTACTAATGTCAAACACATAAATATTTATACTGTCAATGTCAAACACATAATAGTTTGTGGTCAAACAACAATCGCACAAAATAGAAATCTCGAACCAAGAATCACATTGGATGGAGACATAACAGTTGTTGCTCTTATCACCGTGTGTCAAACGAATTATCGTGTCTCTTTAACAGTTAGCTATAGCGCATATAGTATATATAGTATATATATAGCATATATATATATATAGTATATAGCATATATAGTGCAGTATAGCAACCTCCCAATACCGATGTAACTCGTATCAGCTCATAATCGACTCCGCATAAAAAAACTGAAATAATTATTTGCAAAATACTCATAAATCTTAAGTGTTTTTTCTACTAGTATTCACAAAAATAATAATATGTCATGTTCAGCTGTGTATCGTTGTACTGCGATCTTTCTCTAATCACGTACATAAGTACTTAAAAGTCTAGAAACTAGATAAACAAAAACCGGACACGCTCTTAGAACAAAAGCTTCCTCCATTTTGATTCTTGGCCCGAAGTAGAGATTGTCGTCAAAGAAGTTTAAAATATTGCCAGAAAAATTTTTGCTGACGACTACATGAGCTGTGAATTTTGTGTCATTTGTGAGCTGTGATCTGTTTCAAATCTATGGAGTGTATTTTGATATACTAGGCATGCCTTTTTTAAGTTCTGTCGTTTCCATATTTCCCGGCAATTTTGAATTTGGAACTGTTCTATATTCGAATGTTTAAATTTTGAATCTCAAAACAGTTGAAAGTATTAGTATTAATGCTATTGTTTAGTCACAGCGTCGATTGGAATCTGTCAGGTTACGTACGAAAATAATCTTTCTAAGGAAAATGTTCGTGCAATAATTTTCTACAACTTTAGAAGAGGCCTGACACGGCTTCAGTGTTTTGAAGAGCTAACATTCTGTGTGACTGTCGAACGCTGGTATTTAGAATTCCAGCGTGGACATACTAGTGTTAGTGACAAATCTCGCGAAGGACGCCCAAAATCCGCCTTCACTGAAGATAACATCATTGCTGTGAGACAACTAATTCTCAAAGATCGTCATGTGACGTATCGAGAGATAGAGGCTCTATTAGGCATCTCAGGGACAACCATTCAGAAGATCTTGCATGAAGCGCTTGGTGTGAGAAAGCTAGTTTGCCGTTGGATACCGCATCTGCTTTCCGACGATCACAAGGCGGCCCGCGTCAGATGGTGTAAGAAAACTCTGCAAAGGTTCAACCGAGGAGAGTCAAATCACGTCTACGACATCATCAGTGGTGACGAATCTTGGATCTATGGCTACGATTCTGATTCCAAACAACAATCTACAATCTGGGTCTTTCAAGACGAGCCAAAGCCGACTAAAGTTGTTCGTTCTCGAAGCACTTCAAAGAAGATGGTGGCCACGTTCGTTGGAAAAACCGGCCATGTTGCGACTATTGCACTTGAAGATCGTAGAACGGTTAACGCAGAGTGGTATACCACAGTTTGTTTACCACAAGTATCGCCGTACTTCGAAAATCTAACTCAAAGCGACGCATCATCCTGCACCACGACAACGCAAGCTCACACAGCGCTCGTCAAACAATTGAGTATTTGAAGCAGGAAAAAGTAGAAATTCTTGACCATCCTCCATACAGTCCTGATCTAAGCCCTAACGATTTCTTTATATTTCCTAAAATTAAGAAAAGTCTTCGTGGTCAAAGGTTCCAGTCCGGTGAAGAAGCAGTCGACGCTTTTAAGTCAGCCATTTTGAACACCCCCACTTTAGAGTGGAATAAATGTTATAATAACTGGTTTGAGCGAATAGAAAAGTGTATTAAGCTACGTGGTGAATACTTTGAAAAACAATAAAAAGTACTATAAGGTTCTAGTTGTGTTTTTTTCTTCAAACGACAAAACTTAAAAGGCATGCCTCGTATACGTGCTTACAAAAACAAATATACGACCATATCTTATTTGGTATTGTCCTATTAAGTAATGTCTTAGCATTATAGTATGAATATTAGTAAGTCATGTATTTTAAAGAAAGTTTTAACAAATTGCTTCAAAAGATTACAGCATAAGTTTTTTAAATAATATTAGAATTAGAATTAATAAAATTACGTTATAATATTTTTATATCTAAAGTGAGTGTCAGCTATAAAATGACCATAAACATTAAGTATGATGACAACCAGTGCTTAATGAGGCTTAAAGATGTTACACGAGACAAACTAAATTATTAAGTCGTTTTAAGAGAAAGTGAGTAGTCCTGGTGGAACTGGGACATAGAACAAGTAAATATTTACTACGTTTCCTATTTTCAATATTGTTCTCCTCCCAAATATCAACAAAGATTATTAATCCCTATACAAAATATAATGGCAGATTATCTCCTACTTTCTTAAGCAATCCTTTGAAAAACTGCCCCTCGTACTTTCGCACGCGAGAACGATCTGTATGAAATATTTTCTTTTATTCATCATTCTCGCCACTATTTACATCATGATATCGACAAACCTCTCGATTATTTTGTTACAATAAAAATTTAAAAGGTCAAAGGTACCGACAGGTCTAAGTTTAGTTCTTTAAGAAAGTATATTTTTTTCTTAAATATACATATGTATATTTAAATATACATATGTATATTTAAAAATACAAAACAATATAAACAAAAGGTCAGACGGATATTTCAAAATCACTTGATTTCTCTATAACTCTTTCTAAAACCATTTAAAAGTTACTAAGGAATATCTTAATGAATCTGCTATTCAATATTCAAGTGTACATATGAAAAATTATACCAATAATTCAAAAATTTAAATATTCAAAAATTCAAAGTTCAAATAGATTTTTGCTTAAATCGACACGAAGAATAACGTCCGTTCTACTTTCACTGTAAGCACAAATGAAATGCTTACATGCATTCAAAAACCTGCAAAGATGATATTTTATCTTTAAACTACGAACATTCTTATATTCGTCAGACATGATTTGAATATTTAAAAAAAATATATTTAAAATAATGTATAATATACCTCTACGCTTTATAACTTTTGATATTTTAAAAAGAAATCAGTCTGCTTGTCATATTATTAATACAAAAAACCGACACTGTAGTGAAACTAACCTACTTACAGCTGTACAATAGGTACAAGAAAAACTATAGTTTAGAGTCCAATAGGTATCTATTGGACTCTAAGCTATAGTTTTTCTTTATTTAAAATACAACAACAGTACTTACACTTGAAATGATGTTCTGTACACGAAATTTTCTCATATGTTAAAATTGTACATTTTAAAGATAAATATAGATTAAATTAATTGAATTAAACTATTTTCATAATATATAATTGTTTTATCCTGTCACGTGACTTAAAAGATGAAAAATCGATGAACGAATATCAGCACTGCACAAATTCTTCAATTGTTACTATTTGTTACGTAAACTCCAGTTATCTCTGTTATATTAACCGTCAGTGATATATTTCTCTTACATTGTGACGTCACCTGAACAATACCATATAATACCTTTATGGATTATTAATATCTATTTTCTAAAATTGACAAATACACTATTGTTATAAGAAAAACTACTGCATGTCACAATAGCCAGCAAGGTATGTGCAATCAGTATGACTGTCAATACGTAATAACGTAATTGAGCACACCATATCCACCGTTCCAGGCCGAAAGATGTTTATCACCAGCATACTTACACTGTATCTAGTTTTATGAAGCTACTCTAGTATATATTCATTTAATGTTAAATTTTATAGTCAAACAAGAGACTATAAGCGATATAGTTCATTAAAACGCTGGAGCTACCATATACTATGGCATTTGCAATGTGAAGTAATAATTATATGATTCTCAATAGATATAACGTTTAAGATCGATGGTGTAACTATTGACGAATTTGATTATTATGACACATAGAACAAAAAACGTTATCTTACCTATTTAAAGTTTGTATACAATAAACGTTTTGTAAAACCTGTTCGTAACCGAAAGATATGAAAAATACTTTTAACGTAATTTGAAAATTCTTTGAAAATTCCTAATAGAAACTGCGAAAATATGTCTGGTATTTTGTTAATATATTGACTAAAGATTATTGGCATTACTTGGGACACAATTATATAGAAATTTCAAATGTGTAGTCGTCTAAAACTAATACTATCTACATATTTATCGGTCCATTTAATAATATTGGTGTAAGTTAATTACTTTAAGTGTAAATGTAGAGTTCTTAACGTAAATAATTGTTATAACTTCAGTAACTCATTAAAAATAAGTACTAAAAAATACTTTAACGCTAGGAAGTAAGGTGAGATAACTTTCGCTTTCAGAGGTGCTAAGAGTTTGCCTTGCCTTTTAATAAATAAACTGCTATGGATGAAAAAAAGTTAAGAAAAACTCCCGTATGTTGTTTTTTGTACTCACTTGTAATTCATATAAAATTATTAATTAATCAACTAATATGAAACAATAATCGAATACAAATCACATTTGTATAAGTACGGATTTTGAAACCTGTACGGTTTTCAACATATGTAATAAAAATATTACGGACTCCGTGTACAAGCAACCAAAATAAGCCGCACTGCATATAAATACGGCACACACAATTACATTAAATGGGCCGAAATACAACTATTAAGATCATTGTATGATCGGCTTATTTGATGTAAATGTGTATAAAACTTACAAGCGGATGGCTTATTTTGCCTGCTTCAATTTTGAAAGCAGTGGCCATATTTTTATTGTGTGTCAATTATAGCATCTGGTCCACTTAATCATTTCGATAATATAGAATTTAGTCACATGCATGTTAGTATGATTTTGTTGTTCATGTGAACACGGTGTTTTGTGAAAATATTGTGCTACATAATTAACAAAATAACAATTGAAGAGTACTTTAATTAAGAAGTTCTCACGAGTATCATTGTCAAATAATCTTCCTTCCTTGTACAATTGTCCATATTCATTGTAGATTCATTACTAATGTAGGTACTTTGTATTTAAGATTTCGCATCAATGTTTGTTTTGACTTCTGTTTTGAATTAAGCTCATGAGTACATCAGTGTTCAATGATTAAGTACATATTACTAAATCCGTTGTGTTATGTAATATTAATACAATTGCTGAAAAGTCTTATGAAAGAGGAATTCTTTATTAATAAAAAACCTAGTTTATTTCTTTATTTTTTTTTTACTTTTTTAAAACTTTAAAGTTCTTGTCACTATATTGGTGTTAATGAAATCTAAATTAGATCATCCCATTGTTATTAACTTCTAATTATAACGTCATCATTAAATTCTATAGTTTTTTTTAATAATATACGAGTTACTTTTTTATGTAACATTGTTGAATATACCCATGTACATAAGTATGTATGTATAATTAACTTATTAAAATTATCTTATAAAATGCAAAAGCAGTTGATAAACGTAATACATTTCGAATAAATAAAATATTTTTTAATATATTATTCACAGTGCCTGCCATACACATTGCACATATAGTAACGGTGTCAATTCTCCCGTTATACGTCTTACTTTCCGCAGGACTTAAGCTTACGAACAAGATTTCGTACTGAAATCCTAAAACGAATTAAAAATAAAATATTTACCAAAGCGCACCACCGCATCTCGCGTCGATATCGTCACTCGCGCCGGCACTTTCTGTCAAAAGAAAATATACTGTGATCAGTCCTTTATCGTTATCACTCACTACCACATCACTTGTCTGATTATCACAATGACGTAACACTAGCACTAAGTACCTGTGTATATGAGGCCAGTGTCCGGGCAGGTAGGTGCTAAGCAATGGTCCCGCGAATCACTATGTTACCTTCTTTTATACCTCGGAAATATGCTCGCGAGATGCGCTGGCTGACCCACGGTACTCACACTGACGCACGCCCTGCAATCTGTTCGATGAACAAAGATGCAGAATTTCACTTACTCTACTTAGATATCTCTGGACAACTGCAATATTTTGTGGACATCAATGCGATGATGATGTTGATGTGACATTAGATGCTTGTGGTTATCCACTAATCCTACGTCAAACACTCATAGTTTTCCCCCTTCTCTTCTCTACGTCAATGGTTGTCAAATTCGTGTGATCTTTTGTGACATTCCATCTTTTACAATTTATAATATGTCCACACCTTCGATCACAAATAAGAAACTACATACACAATCAATGCTCCAAAAATGTCCAAACCAAATGTGCACTCAAATGAGCATTTGAGTGCACTTTTCTTTTAGTAGTATTCGAAAATGGTAACAGCGAACATACCAAAGTGCTTATTCAAAAATTAAAAAACAACACATCCAGAACTTTAAAAAAGACCGAGAATCTTATTTTCAGTTAATGAATTAAATAATATTATATATGTACATGTTCATTATTTCGTTATAGTAATAACTTTACATAGCTTTTTTTTATTAAACTCGTAATTTTATTTTTAAATATTGCCTGACGATATATGTCTTATCCTTGTCACTTTCACGTAACAAATCAAAATGTGACTTATACTTTATGCACAAGACGTAAGATTGCATTTTAAATATTTTTTTTAACAAACTTCGTTTCAATGTCATGCAAGAATCGTTTACGAGCGTTTATAACCTTATGGTTTGACAGTAAGGTCTACTTTAGATTATAGATATAGTTTTTAATATCTTACAATATTACTGATAATATTATACGATATTAAAAATATATACGTCAATTCGGACAATAATTTGTTTACAATTTACAGGAGATTGTGAATCTAGTTCTTTATTAGTGATCGAAGATCCATACTGAGTAAAAGAATAACACCATTATTACACATTATTTATTTTATAATCTCACATGCGCCAGTAATACAAGCATCAAGTAATCGATTTCATATCGTCAATGCGACGTAATAAAAGGGCACACACCTGTTACATTCTATTACATTTTGTGGACCATGTCCCTTTCCTTTAACGGAGGGCCACTCACTCTAAAAAAGCATCTGTAACTATAAAATAATCATAAATTAACAACATATTTTTTCCTAATTTATTTTACTGAAGCTTATTGCATTGAAAATGTTGTTGAAAGTTTTATATTTTCCTCGACAACCTTGAAAACTATCAAATAATGAACTTAATATCATTTTTCAAACTTCGCACTTGTATCATGTGAAGGAGTATTAGCCGGCCACGAGCGCTTTCGATTTATTTGCATAAAGACAGTTGTAGTTTGCCGAAGTCGTTTATCCAAACTAAACAAATTTAACCTATGTGCACTATTCTCTCAGAAAACATTTATTAAAAGACACTTTTTTCATAAGCCATTTTACGCAGTATGTGATTAATGATTATATAACGGAATTATAAATAAATGGGCCCTACTTGCTGCATTTTTAGTACATAATTATCGATATCTACCCGGAATTGTGTCGATTACTTAAATTATTCATTTACCGCAGAAATGATACTTCTACTCTCATTCCTTCTTTGTACAAGTTGTTAGGCCTATAAAAGGTTGTTCCCTCACGCCCTGAAGATTCTAGAGAGTAAATCAACTGTCACTTATAAATAACCATGTTTACATGCGAATTAAGCCAATCAAAAAATCAAATAGTCGGAGTATTAGCTGACGGAAATGTTAAAAGCACTGGCATACGTAGGTGAAAGTGTGTAAGGAGAATGTTGAGATTTGAGGAAGCGAAAGAAGTATGTAAGGATTACGATACTATGTGGTGACCCAATCTTAGAATTGATCACTTCACGATGTGGCCGACCATTTCATGAAATGGTTGTATTTTATGATATGGAAAATACCCGCTGTGTACATCATGATATGGTCTGGCCAGGTCAATGTACATGAAATGGTCGGCCGCATCATGAAATGATCAATTCTAAGACCTCGCCACAACATATATATGATAAATATATATAAGTGTTTACAATTAATATTAACGTTTTAGGTATACTATTATTGCACGTTATTATATTCATATACAAGTATGTCGTGTATGTACTTAATACATTAATGTTATAAGTTTGTGAATAAAATATATGTATATAGTAAATTACGACTACATTAGTGATATTAGTATGTTCATTTCATTATCTGTGAAGTGTCTATCTTTTATGTAATTACAAATACCTCTCTCGGAGGTCAACTATAAAATATTCTTATTGGGAACAAACTAATTTTTTATGTATTTATATTTCCCGTGTGTGCTAGTTATTAGATAAATTAATCGAATGAACTTTTTATGTGAAATAGCTACATGTATTTTAAATAAAATTCAGTATCAGTTAAATGGTTGAGTCAGAACTGAATAACTTTCGGCGGAATTGATACACTTGATTGAAAATGACAATATTAACAAATGATTTCCTAATCGTGTCCACCAACGAAATACTATATTTGTACCATCAGTGCAACATAACGAAATGAGGGATAATTTACGAGACTACGTGTCTTAAATTGACCCAGCCACGAACAATACAAGAACACTCGAAACCCTTGGCTTGGAAAACCTCTGCGTCAATGAGTCAGTCAGACTTCTACTATCGTCATTAACATAAAAATATAAAAAAACAACACAATAGAAAAAATAATAGTTTTAACATAGAATATACATGACATAGAAAATAAACACAACGTTTAAAAAAATAAAGAACGGAAGTATAAAAAATAAACAAATTACGTATGTGTAATAAATGTGGTATAAATCTGATGCCCTTTATCACATGAATAATAAATTATTTAAATTCCTTCTTGCCATAGCAACATGTGACCTGCAGTTGATCACATTCATCTGTATCACGTAAAGCTTTGGAAACAATAGCGGGAACTCATCAACAATTTAACTTAATGATGCAGTAGAGAAAACAGACATTCGCCAACAAACAAAAGACGGTGGCGTAATGAACATTGTACACTAAATTATTATAAATGAGAACTGTATTACACTTATTGATAACACTGCACTGTTATAAATTGAGTATATCATTCATTTCTTTATATTTAACATTAAAAAGTACGAATATACATCCATGGTTAATTGCAAGACTTTACTGACTGAATTGTGAATTCCTACAATAAAAATACATACTTATGATGGTCGATTGTTTTCATAACAGAAAATTTTATGTCCTTGCTTTCCTTACAAAAATTAGAAATTGACAGTTTTATGTAAACATTTACAGAATTTTATCACTAAGCATCTCTACTTAATTAATTCAGAAATTAGGTGATTATCGACTAAAAAGTAAACATTCGTTTTATTACTTATTTATCACCTATTTATACAAATTATTTCATAAAAGTTATAGATACTGAAGCGAGCAATGAATTAAGGCAATTATGGTTATTAATTATAAAATAAAGATGCAAAGTGTAATAGAAAAGCTAATGGACTTCATGTAATCATGTTACTAACAACTGTCAAAATGCATATTAATAAATTAATCTCGAGGTGTGCGCCTCGACACCATTAGTTATAAAAAAAACAATAACGAAGAAGTAAGTTTGATGGATCATCTCGAGCTCTATTTAACCTTAATCACGATTATTATAATTTCAATCTATCGTGATTTAAATGCCTGTCAAAAGATGGGTGGAACATAATACATATAACATATAGTATGCGGTTACATCTTTTCGTCTAATGACTCAATACAATACACGAAACAAAATTAGTTACTGCTACGTATGTACGTTACTAAAAGATTTTACTGCCTAACAAATTTGTTACAAAAGACTTCATGTTTGCGGCAATACTAATAGATTGAAAATATGTCGAAAATATAATTGAATATGTCCGGAATTCGTACAAAAGACTACATTGGATTATTAAGAAATCTTGAATCAATAATGAATAAAAAAAAATTTGCAGCAGTGTTGTCTCAGAACTAAACAAATAAATATATTTTTTTTACATTATTATCAACATTTATGATAAATATGTAATTGATCACATGCAACATGTATTAATATTTATTACATTTTAAAATTTGTTCTTATTAATTACTACTTTTTTGTCAATCCTACCTAATATTAGAAATACGAAACGTGTCCGTTTGCCTGTCAGTTCTTTTTTCTTTCTTTTGCTTGTTTAAAAGAAAGAAACTAGAACCCTCTCTTGACAATGCCACGCAAGTAAAGACGCGAGAAAAATTTTGTTTGAAATAAATTTAAGCTATATTCTGTCTGCGAAGTATTTGTATAAAGTGAAAGTTTTTCAGAGTATAAAAAATTGTGAGATAGAACATCACATAAGTACAGTATAATATATTTTCACTATTTAACGCAGCAATACTAGACTTGAAAAAAATGTTATGTAAACTTTTTACATTTTTTTGGGTAAACAATGACGTCCAAATATTGGAGCGATTTCTGACAAGTGACCGAATGACCCCGTTGTAAAGTATAGCTTGCCGTGTGTTTGTAAGTACATACGGGTATCACGAAGATTCAAATAGACGGTACACACAACAGGCTTACGACACTGCTTGTGAGAAAAATGGCAATAGATAATTCCACAATCATCACTTACATATTCACTATTAAAAGTAGGTACATACGTAATAGTTATTATAGTAGTTAGTAGTAGTAGTAGTTAGTAGTTGTAATCTCTATAAACAAGATTGGATGTATTTTTTTTTATGTTAGTGGCTGTGCAGTCACACCGACAGTGAGCCCTTAAACAAGAATAAATACATATTGTATAAGTTGGCATTACTGGTAGGTTAATCTGGGGACTACGATAGCAAAAAATATTTAACACCCTGGTACATGTATTGATATTTAAAGTACAGACGTTGAAATTACGTGACCTTTATGTTACATTATTATTTCACTCCATTACTTTCATTTACTCATTACTTCAACATTACTCCTAGAAATTTCGCTAAAAATCAAATTTAGTTTAGTGCGATAGTACATAGCGCTGGTTGTGGGCAGTCCCCTGTTGCAATGATCACCCATCTATATATTCTTTTTTAATTTACCTTGTCTAACATACAATTTGATAATATATTAGTCGAATTTTAAAATACTGTAACTTGTGATGAGTTACAGTAAAGATTGTAAGAATCTTTAGCAATTTTCCGCTCAAACTCCAATAACCACCAATCGACACGTGTTTCGCCTCTTAACGAAGCATCCTCAAGATATACCAGAGATCAGACTCAACAGAGATCAGAATCAACAAATGAGTCAGCTGCACGATTATTTATACTAATAAAACCTGACCGAGTCTGAAGTCTGGTATATCCTGAGGTGCTTCGTTGAGAGGCGAAACACGTATAGATTGGCGGTTTTTGGAGTTTGAGCGGGAAATTGTTAAAGATTATAGGAATTCAAAACATGAAATGGATTTCCGCAGTATAACACCTGAGTTTATACAATATACTACTGTAACTATTTCTTCAGATTTTTATAACATTTTCGCCTTTTATATTTTGATTTCGTTATAAGAAAATAAATATGAAAAATATTATGTCACAGTAAAAATTAATACATAATATAATAATAGGATTTTATGTTCATTACTGTCTTGGACGATTACGAAAATCATTTTGACATACCTACTGTTCTTAAAGCGAAACTAATTTCAGTTGGTATGCGTAGACAAGCACAAGTGAAAGAGTTTATGATTATCTATTATAATGTGACGACGTAACTCTTGAATAATACGACCACATTGTGCTAATTGTTTTAGTAATTACTATTACATATGGTATACCAACAAAAAGATTCCTTATTGGCATTTATACATTTATACGAGTAATTACATATACCATATAATCGAAAAGATGTATTTCGTAACTGTTCTATTTTTCACAAAGATTTAATGAAAGATATAATTTTATATCGAAGTATTCGTTAATAGCTTCAACAAAAATACTAAACATTCAAGTCACATATCACAATGACCATGAATCCTTCGATGATCAACGAAAAGCGGTCACTCTGTCTACGTTGTTATTCGATATCATAACAATAAAATTAAACATTAATACTTTATTACAAATACATAAGAGCTACATTTATTTGTCCGAGTACGAAAATTAATATTATTTCGGAACTATCTTTGTCACTGCCAGTGCCAAGTGAAAGGAAAAGTTTGATATCAGTGTTATAGAGAATATTAATATCATACAAAAAACTATGTATAACAACTTACATTAATTTAGTTCTTGTCATATTTACTTACGTATTTAGGCCTATCGAAACTATGAAAATTTTAAATACTACTGTTATTTCTGTGTTATGAACAAAATCTATACGTTACAAATACAGTAGTTGTATGATTCTCCCTTAGAACGGAAAGTAAAGGGATCTTAGCCCATACAACCAACGTCTTCAGTAATAAATAGATAGTTTCTTCGTATTATTTCATCAAAACGTCGACGTAATATACATATTTCAGATGTTTCTTGGAGTTTCTGGCAACAAATATATTGAAGCCGCTGAGGCAGACTAAGCCACTAAATATCAACATCACTCTACTAAATAAGCACTTCCACGATATCCACTGAAAACCATTTGCAAATAATTAAAATAAACGCCCAACCGCTCCGCATAAAATCCCGCCAAAAACTCCGTAACAAATACATAAGTGTATTATTTTTTTTGTATATTTCGGTCACAGTACTATGGTGAAACCACTGCAAATTAATTCTTCCCAAATTTTCCATATAATATTTTAAAAATGCATTTTAATTGCTGAGTAAGTGTGTGACATAACAACTTAAGAGGAAGTCGTAGCTAATAGTATTTTATACATAAAATAACTTAATTTTACTTTGGAACTCTGCTCATTATAATTACTTATTCGTATATATATACATAAAATTATTTTATGTTTATTTTATAGACAAGTTTCCAAATACTGCTACAAAAATTGATGACACACGAGCTATCTATCTAATATTATGTTTTATCTGTTTGGACATCAATACGATTTTAGATTAAAGTTTAGGTTATGAGTTACTCATGTTTTTATGGTTTCTAAAAATATAGACATCAAATCTAGTTACAGCTGGTGATAATTACAAGCTTTATAAAATTTCACAATTTTGACAAACTATAAATCTAATGCGTACGATGGGACGAAAGGAGAGACGCTCTCCTATCGGGATATGGTGGCGAACCGTGGGAAAGGCGTATATCGAGCAGTGAAGAGATTAGCATTGACAACGATGCCGACGATTTACAATTTTTGATAAATGAAGCTTTTAATAAAAACCCTTATATCTGTTCTGCAATTAAAAATATAAAACAAAATTTAAGTTGCCGTAAGTAGTACGCAAATAAGATTCACAGGATGATTTCGAAATTATAGACGTCAATCGAATGAGTTCTCGGCCTCCTATAAAATAGATCGACAATACTATAATGGTGATGAATCGAATTAATTGTTTTACATACTGTATTCCGAATTTCGATTGTGGGTAGGAACAGTGTGCACATGACGATTTCCCGAGAAACGTCATGAATTAATTCATCTGGATAATTGATTTCATCCTAACGGCTCAGAAGCAGGAAGAGGGCGGACATCACACAGCGGGATGACTAGCTAGTAAAACGCCTTTTTGACAAATAAAAATGGCCTTAAATTGATTTATTAACAAAAAGTACATACATATGTTAATATTTACAAACTTAAAACTACACATTATCTTAAATAATAAGCCTTTAATTGTCTTTTCACAGCCCAAGCAAATTCATGATATTGACACCTAAATATTTATTTTGATTTTTTGCAGAATAATGCAACTACACTAAATAAAATATTAGTTCGAACATAACATATGTCATGAGTACCTATATCTGATTTATAGGAATATTAATGTTGTCAAAGTCATCCCCTGTATAAAGACGACGGCGCAGCACGTGGATTGACGTATACGATGGTTAAGATTTTCACTTTTTTCTCAGATAAGGCTAACACATTAGCATGCATGAATTCACGTGTAATAACCAGCCGACATGCTTCCATTGCATTATGTATGAACTATTAGATTTATATTTCGTGTGTATTTGCCATCTCGCTATATTGTCACATGTTAATCGTATAGGCCTCAGTAGTCTTATGTAACGTAACATACCTACACCGATCTCGTAAAACGTCTCTACTAAAAATGTTTTCGCTCTCGCTTCCTACTCAGGCACGTTCAGTAATTAATTACTCTTAATGAATTCCGGTATAACTCATAGAATTTTCTACCGATAAATCTCAGGTATTTATTATAAAACGTATGAAAACTATTATGAAACACACTAATCCGAGAATTTTAATTTACCCACAACAACATCTATAACAGCATTTCCTTTTTGAAAATAGCGTTTATACCATAAGTCGTAAGAGATTAGACAGAGAATAACTATTTCATAGCGCATGTACATGAACCCACAAAAGGTTTGTAGCCTAGTTGCACCCACTTGGGAAGCATAGGTTTCGGGGCCGCAGCCAATCGAAGCGATTGAAATACCACCCGCTCACAGAATATTGGCATAAATAACAGCATCTATTGCTGTAGTGTTTCGTTCGGTGAGCGAGAGCGCCGGTAGCCCATCTCCCCCTCTCCCTCCTTTCCTTAAAGGCCGGCAATGCACTCGAGATTCCCCTGACGTGGCAGGGAACCATTGGCGGCGGTAATCACTTTCTATCAGGTGACTCGCTTGCTCGTCCCTCTTTCTCCCCTCTTGACAACCTCGATGGTGCAGTGGTTTAGACGTTGTATCCAAGCACGGAAGGTTCCGGGTTCGATTTCCGGTCGGTTCAAGTTAAGGAACGAACTTTTCTAGATTGTCTCGGGTCTGGATGTACTGGGAACGCCCCTAGTAGTCGTCGTCTGGTTCTCATAGCACTAGTTTGAGATCAGATGATTGGTGTGCATTGTCTGGCGCATTATTATTATTATTTCTGCATAAAAAAATTATAAATAAACAAATAAAAAAAAGTGAGTACCCGATCATCCATACATGCGACCGTGTGGAAGATGATAGCGTGTATGGTTTGCGCTGTTGTAGCACATTGAGCGCAAAAGGCCTCTGGTACATTATGTAACAGATTCCGGAGCCCCTCAACAACCCGCCGAGGATGACCACCACAGCAGTTTTAGTGGGTAAGAGCTCCGCATAACTCAGTTCTCCCTGCCAGGGAGCTGAGTACTTCTTTGTGCAGTACCAAAAAACAATTGATACCCATATCAAGTACCTCCGTACTTCGACAGTTTCGACTTATTATATAATGGAAGTCGTTAAAGGTTAGGTAAGGACTTATAAAAGTATAGGTGACCTGCGGGTTATTCACAAACGTCGGAAACTCAACTTTCCGTATCCGACAGGAAATTTTTTGATGATTTTGTCTATACGCGATTCACAAATCCGAAATCGTATTATATTTATATTACATATATATCATATTATATATAGTCATATTCACAAATCCAAGCCGTCGGATTAAATTTATGCTTTCCGACGACCGGTCTTTCCGCCACAGAAAGTTTCCGACGTTTGTGAATAATCCCCCTAAAAACTTTAATGCGAATATTTGTCACATCACTACTCTGAACTTATATACTGTTAAATATGAAATGTAACGGGAGCACTGATCACTACGAACACACTATGAATTCTTCATTACAACTATTATGTACTTGACTATTCGATGGCTACTCAACAACTGAACTCTTACAAGACCAAAATCAGGCTTTTATGTAGCCCCACTACACGCAGGAAATCCATTCTACCCTCGTTCTATTTACTAAAATGTTACAAAATATCACACGTGGGCAATTTATATGATTAAAATTAATAATAATAATAATAATACTCAGACATTTCACACAGCGCCATCTAGTCCCAAAGTAAGCTGCATAGCGCTTGTGTTATGGGTACTAGACAACTGATATACTACTTATATACTTTTCTTTTGTAAATATATACATATTATACTTAAACACCCAGACTCGGGACGGGAATCGAACCCGCAACCCCCGTTTTACTTTCCGACGCGCTAAACCGTTGCGCGGAATGTGGAACTAACAATACCTTATACGCTCACATGCTCGTACGTCAAAACACTTATCGAATCAATACTAATATTGACATCGTAGTTTTAAGGCTATAAAAATAATCAAGATTTTAAAAAACTTTTACGTAATTTGCAAATATAACGTCATTATACATTTAATCGCTAGCTGCCAAAAAATACATAAACTTCCTTTCTCTATCTTCTTCTATATCTATCTTCTATTATCTCCACACACACAAGTCTAAACTGTGCAACAGATTTTGAAACGGTTTTCACTATCATTGAGAAAAAAAATTCCAGGTGGTTTATATCTATTACATATTCGTAATTTATTTAGAGAACATAAGGAAAATGCGATGTTTTATAACCATATCATTAAAACAATATTTACAGACGCCTCTATATTGCTAACACTCGCTAAATCTTAAGAGCTGCATAAAAATATTGTACTACGGAATCATATATCTTAAAAAGGCCTTCAAAAACGTCGACAATGATATATATGTCTGTCTCCTAAGGATAATCAATGGTAACCATTTTTATCTTATATATATTATTCAAATATAATGAGTTGTTTCTGAAGCTATTTGGACCAATGTACTGTTAACTCTCGTCCAATTAAATATATGAGTTGATACTTGCGTTGGGCACTCAGAGCAATTTATTTTAATTATCATTATCATATTAGAAGACCCACCTATTAAAAATAGCGCGCAACAATTCGCAGGCCTCACTTCGCCCTATATCAATGAAACATCTGAATTGATCACGCGTATGTTGGAGTTCAGAGCTCTACAGTCTCCAGTAAAGAAATTACATAAAATATTTAAAAACTTCTTCTCAACGCGTCTTTTTTTTTTAGATAATACCGGTAGATAATTTTTGCCAACGTCTTGTTTGGATTAGACACTGTGCGGTATGCTAAAAATGATATACAGGGTGTATATGAAAACGGGACAGTTACTTTAATGGATGAAAGGGCATAACTTTAGTATGTAGTTACAAAAAGAATTATCGAAAAAAAAGTATCCGTTTAAGAGTTATGACCGTTTTAATTTTCAAGTGTTATCCCCACCATTTCTCTTAACATTGGGTTGATCGTGTACAGTTACAGATTTTAAATCTTACGTTTTTTTTATTTTGTAATAATTTCATCCGTTACTGAAATACAGCCTGAAAACCCCCATTGGGGTTTACACATTATTTTCGAAAATGGTTTTCAGGCTGTGTTTCAGTAACGGATGAAATTATTACAAAATAAAAAAAAACGTAAGATTTAAAATCTGCCGGGTATCCAAGCTAGAGTAACCTCTAAGCCTTGAGTATAACACCGGTGTAGAGTTTCTCTCATTTTTATCAGCGTGTCTTTCTTAGCGCGATAATTTAGAACTGTCACTGTTAAAGCGCCATAAAATAGAATCGTATAAAGTAGTAGTACATATAGTACATATGTCTAAATCGTTCAGAGGCTCATGATGGTATTAGTACATTGCACCCGTGTGAAGTCAGGGCGAGTCGCTCCCTGACTTAACTTACTGCCTGACTGACTAGTAGACATGTCAACGCACAGCACGACGGGTTTAGAAACTTAAAATTTTACAATTAGGTTTTTTATATAGCTAACCATAATAGTGATTTTTGGAAATTCAAACCCTAAGAGGATGAGAAGGGGTATCACAATTCTCATGGGAAAAATTAAAATGCGTTTAATAAGCCAAGACTTCGATAATAGAATATACTTTTTAAAGTTCAAGAGCTTGTATCCATTATTACGATATAAATGAAAGTTCTTACCGCGATATCAATACATTTGAGTTTGTACATTACATACAGTACATACATGCATGTCTTTACGCTGTATCCGTAATGGGATAGTCAGAGACAACGGAGCGCCAAGCGTTGCGGTCCTTACATAGTTCTTTGGCCTCCTCAAATATTATCGTTCTTTTCACACACACATTTTTAATATGTTTGAACTTAATATATATGATGGTTCATAGAATGTTAAATAAAACAATAAAACACGTAGTATTTAAAATATGAAATTATTTGACTGATTTTTGAAGATCAAGCCCAAAGGGGTAAGGAGTTTTAAAAAATGAAGTTGCAACTTGCAAAATACACTCTTATCTATACTTGCAAATATTGTTGAATGACTTGGTTCCTCAGCAATGTTTTAGGTAACTACTTATGTATCCACCCTTGTGAATCCGAAGCAGCGTGCTACTATTTATTTATTTATTTATTAGCAAACTTCACAGCTAAAAAAAGGAACTCGAGTTAACATTTAAATATATGTTAATTCAAGTACTTTACTTTTACTTTCCTGAATACAATAAGAACGCCCTCTATAAGCAATCTGTAAAACTTCCAGTGAAGGTACGATTGAAGCATATATACAATCTAAGAGAAATTATATTCGTAGATGAAGATTTGTTTAACTTTGTTTCGTGTGCTGCCCTCTACAAAAAAGTAGTTGAAATAACAAGCAACAAATAAGCAAACTGGAAAATAAACTTAATATGATTCACTAACACTAATAAGAGATCACGTATCAAAGATGGCATAGAAAAATCAATAAGAATAAGGAATGAATAGTATATTTCGGAGAGTTGACAATCCAAAATTATTATGTATCAATAGAAGGAAAAGGATCATACCAAACCTATTAAAATTGATCATACACGTGAAGCCACTAGAGGTATAAGAGAGAGATCTAGAGAGAAATAACTATTTTTACGACTGAAAACAAACAGCCGATTATAATATATAATAGTATTATGACTTCACTATTCAAATATCTTCTTAAGTGAATAAAAATAGCTAATTTTTCATATTTTTGAAAACGAAAACATCGACAAGACATGATGTTATTTTTTTATCGTTTTTAACAAAACAAGGCAGGTATATTTTGAACAAAATAATACGTAATCGTGACGCCTGTATATCTGAGGCTGTAAAAGTTTTAATAGATTTTAATAATAATAATAATCTTTATTTATTTATTTGTTATTGTATGTTACTTTTTAAATTACAGAAGTTTTTTTTATTATTTTTTTTTAACTTTAACAACACTAATTATTTAATTAATTGTCAAATTTAGAAATCGAATAAACACAAAAGTAGCACAAAAAATATTTCTTAGAATCAACCGAATCTTTTATTTAGTTCAATAGCGTCAAACCCGAACGTGACTGTTGACGAAAAAAACTTTTTGTCATAACATTTTTCAAGAATACTTTTTGTTCTTCGAAAATTCTCAGTCATCGTAACTAATTACGATAACATTGTTTCAGTCAATTGTACTTCGTTTTAAAGATTTCTTATAAAATACTTTTATGTTCTTCTAACAAACTTATTTATATTGCGGCGAACAAAAGGTAATGTTTTCTGTAATTAGCGATTAATCAATCAAGTTGTCTCCAAGATCAAGAGGTTCTTAGTTCAATCCTCAATTATACCTACGTCAATATAGGTATTTAGAATATTTTTGAAATATTTTAGTCACAGTGTCTACACTACAGTTTCTATCAGTTCTTTCATTATTTAGAGGCTTGTATTTAGAGCATTTGTCTTATGTTACGCATGCGTAATGTGACCATCATCTTTTTATCAGAGCGGGACGCTTGCGATATTTGGCAAAAAAGCTTATTTTACTATTTAATCAAAAACAAGAACATGAGAACAATGTATTAATGATAACAATAAATAATTTGAGTTAACATTAGATTCAGTTGCAGATGCATTTGTTTTATATTTGTCGGCGGAGCAAATCGATTTTTAAATGTCGGGTCTAGTTTTCAAGTAGGAATACAGCTTATCGCACGATTTTTTTTTATGTTAACTTTGGTAAAATGTTTTTCAAAACTGCGACACTTAATTATGTTTTGCCACTTGCCCATATCTTATTCATTAGAGAAAAAACTCTTTCGAGTCTTTTAACAGGTACGTTACTTCCGATGTGCATTTCGAATGCAATGAATGTAGATAGGTATGGGTACTGTAACGTATTGATTAATGTTTAGTCTATTTGCAAAAGCGGGACATTTTTGCTCTGGCTGGGGACAACGGGACGGACAGACTGAAAGCGGGACTGTCCTACCTAAAGGGGAACGTATGGTCACATTACGCATGCGCCATGCGTATCATAAGACATCCGCCTATCTTTCCGAACTAAACGATATTCATGTATAAAATGAGTATATTTACCTAAGTAATTAATTATATTATGTAAATACCTAAACGCATATTCACGATTTTCCAATAATCAAATATTAAGAGTAGAGTTTATATTATATGTTTATTTATATTTACGGTAAAATTTCGACCACCGGGCAACCCATAGTATTATTAACTCATGTAAAGAATACTATTTATCATCTGTCATTCTTTTACAATATATATGTTTTTTTTTTTACAATAAACAAAACGATCCATGTCTTTACTTAACTTGGAATACTCGTGATAAAAATCCACAAAATATCAACATGTGGTTTAAAAATCCAACTAAAACGAACACAGCGCTCTATCCGAAATAGTAAATTTTTTTGTTACAAAAAATTCTCAAGACTATAATAAACTCGAACTAGATTTTAAGAGAAGCCACAAAGCCAAATAGTCCACAATCATTCACTTCACTTGATAGTTCGTGACCGAGACAACGGAACTTATTAGTCTGGAGTGGCAGCTTGAGCTTCCCGACGCTTTAACTTGACATCGACATGCAGTTTTGCTATTACAAAAACTATTTCCAAATTCGTTTTTATATTATTGAGAAGAAAATATTTATATCTGTAGGTACTATCTATGCTTATAAATAAATTTTAAGTGTCCGTCAGTCTGCTGGGTACCTTAAGCATGGACATCTTTCTAAGCGGCAACTTTGAGGAAGTTTATTATTTAAGATAATGAGTAGTTTTATGTTTGTAAATATTAACGTATGTATGTACTTTTTTGTTATTAATAAATTTTTACACAGTGTCCGTCTGTGATTTGGAAATAAAGGCTTTTTGAGATTTGTATGGTCGGTCTCTCTGTCTGTTTGTTTGTTGGCCAGTTAATCTTCGAAACGGCTGAATCAGTTTTGACGGGACTTTCATCGGCAGATAGAAGAGTAATCTATGCCACTTTTTATACAGGAAAAATATCAAATACAATACAAACGGAACCGCAAGGCACAACTAGTAAAACTAGATTTCAGCGTGTTTGTTCTCTTAAAACTAATGAGTTGTTGTCTTTTAAAAGAATATAAAAAAATCTAACCACATTGTACGATTCGATGCCGCGCATTTTAGCGTGGTAGACATACGCTTTGGCCACTTAAAAAGTAAATTTTGTTGCGAAATTAGAAGAGTTTAGAGTGAAAACATAGAGAAAACGAATTTTCTCCAGAATCGAGACCTAGCTAGATCGATTACTCGCCCTCGTAAATACCTGTATTGTAAATTTAATCGAAATTGTTAGAGCCGTTGTTGAGAATGTAATTACAAATACACAAATATTGCTCATATAATACTATTCTTCTAAATAACATAGTATCTTAAATTAAAGCCCATGAAAACATTCAATTCACTATTCAGGAAAATAAATAAAATACTTTCTCCGTGAATTTTATAAATAACTCCAGAGCCAGTCGCCGTGTCCGAGTAGCAACGGTTAGCTAAATCAGACAACCTTACTCACCTGTACATACGACACACATTTACTATCACTCAGGTAAGCTGATCGGTCGCTATTTCGTTAAAAAACAGCACCCACACATCTACATTTTATTTGATTTTGCTTGCCTCACTTCGTAGTACAGGACAGGCTGTTTGAAGTTATGAAGTCTATGTTTTTATCATTATTTTTCATTTTATTTTCTTATTTTATGAACATTATTAAAGTGATATGTGTTCGGAATAGGTACTTGTAGCAAACTGAATTCAGACATTATTTCAAAATATTTAAAAAAAACAAAAAATCGTCTGACCACATTGCAGGATTAGAATCCGCGCACTTCGGCATGGTATAACTACACTCAGCCACTGTGTTATTGAGAATGTAAACTCTGCTGCAAAATTAAAAAAGTTTAGAAGTTTCGAGTTTAGAAGTTTTACGTGTGTGAAAGACGAAGAAAATGATTTTTCCCAGAATCGAGACCTAGCTAGAACGATTTCTCGCCCCTTTTCAACCCCTATATTGTAAACTTCGTCGAAATCGTTTCGTCGAAGCTGTTTTCGAGAAAGTGAGCGTAGTGTTTAATATCGCATAAGCGAAATAGAAAGAGAATGCACTGCAATAATTATTTCACCTTGTGACTGTTGCATAAGATTAATTATGAAATGAATTTAGCATTTCGGATATTTTCGTCTATCATCTTTTCGTGTCTGCGTGATCGCAGATTAACGACGCCCCATATCATTTGGGCCTTACTGCGTGCATACATATCCTTGCGCTGTTTCTCTAAAGGAATAGTTAGAGAGGACGGAGCGTCAACCATCACGATCCTTACATACATACTTCTTTCTTCTCCTCTAAAGTTAATAAAGTTACACATACTACAAGTCATTGTGACTAGAACCATTGTATATACTATACCACAGATTAATTAATTACTGACGTAACTAATTAATACTATAAGTTATTGTATTAATTAGTTTTTATTGACATTACAGTTGGTAGCTAAAAACTTTAATATACGTATTTATAAATCCATTTTTAACGGTCCAGTGAATTATTTGCCAGTTCATAAGAAAAATAGTACTTTTTATAAAACTGTAATTCGATAATCAAACGTCGCTGTCTCGGTTGAAGTCTCGTCACGGTACGAAAAATGTCGCAAATGAATGAAGAACGAAGGGTGAAGTCCGAAACTACTATTTCGTTCAACTGCTTTCAGTAACTCTGAAACTGGTACCTATATTGAAATAAAATAAAGAACATTTAAGCCCCTAATGTAATTAATAAACAATCCGTACGGATTTCTACCAAACATAGCTATAAATATTCTACAAATCTGCAGCTTTAAAACAATGAAATCACTACAAATCAGTTCAAGAATAACAGTGCTAAAGACAAAAAAAAATGAATATTCAGGTAGAACTTATGACTCCTCTTTTCTGTGAAAAGTATGAAACTGTAATAATTTCCTATTAATTACCTATTTATAAAACCCACTACTTGGTTTGTAAATGCCATATGATAGAATAAATATTTAAATGTAATATAACTTACTCTTTCATTGTTATTGCAGTTGACTAGGAGAGAAAATGAACTACAAAACATTCCTGTTGTTTATGTATTCACACTAGTCGTAAAAGGCAGCCAAGGGATAAGGCTTATTTTAAGGAATTTTTACAGACGATAGGCTAACAAGCTGACAATATCTATCTCCGTTTTGTCATCTGTAAGTCCAAATATTTATTTTAACGTCGAGTTGCGATTTTGTTGCATTTTGACTCTGTTATATCCTCCTCTAACGACAAACGTCGTGAAGTATTGTATTATAGGTTAGGTCAGTATTGAAATAATTATTATCCATTGTCTTATTCACAGTTATCATTATTATTTAAAATTAAGTAGGTTATTAGTTTATGGTTGTATAACTGTGTAATTTGCACAACATGTTCGTAATTACAGAATTGGTACTTTCTTTTCTCAGAGTTGCTCTTATGATGAGATGAGTATAATTTATCGAATACGTGTTCATACGTGACTAGTGACTACTATATGCCAGTTTTGACACCACAATGACTTAAAAGTGAATTTTAAATACGGTTGTCATAAGATTTTAAATTATTCAGTTATTATTTAGCAGTTCGAAATTAAAAATTCTTGTCTAATCGTAGTAAATGAAAATAAACTTGATTACAAGTGAAAAGAAATACTTAGAGTATAACGTAGACCATAGCACGTGATGTTCGTGCGTGTTACTTTCGATCATGTAGAAATATCTCATGGACATGGTTATACTGTAACGAATCTCGCAAATGATACAAAGTTCTCAACCTTGTCAGTTAGAAAAACGGTACGGGACGGTTGGTGACATACTATCCACGTATTCTTATGTACTTGTACAATATAGATAATAAAAAACACGTCGCGTGCTTCGAAGGAGAAGCAACCAAAATAAGCCGCTTGTAAATACGACACATTTATTTGAATTAATAGCAATTGTTTTAATAATTGATGTACTGGTGCAAAACAGGCCTATTTTATTTAAATTATGTCGTATTTATAAACAGGTCGGCTTTTTTAGTTCCTTCACTTTGAAGTATGCTGCACAGTCTGTTTTTTTAATACATCGATGCATGTTTTTATATGTGGTAGAGCCATGTCGCATTGCAGCACGAATTGGGTCGGTTCGGAATACCATCAAACCAAATACCACCTTCTCACAGAATATCGGTGTGAAATGACAGCATCTATTGCTGTTGTGTTTCGTTCGGTGAGTGAGAGTGCCGTTGGCCCATCTCCCGCCTCTCTCTTCTTTCCTTAAAGGCCGGCGGCATGTCCATGGGCGGCGGTGATCACTTTCCATCAGGTGCCTCGCTTGGTCGTTTGCCCCCTCTTTTATAAAAAAAAAGTTTCATATTTTGTTTTTTTATATTTTATTTCGAGGTAGATAGGAAATGTTTTATTTACACCAATAGGTATTTAATTGACGGGTTACTGCGGTTACTCGTTACTTTTACAGCGTGGAACTTAATTTTTTTTCATACCACTTTCCCACCCTTGAAGGCACATTTTTCAAAATCGGCCTACCGCATGTCAAACTATTTATTTAATAAATGCTTTACACAAAGTTTAATATTTATTAAACGCATTTTCATTTTATGTTTTTATACTAAATTTAGCATTTCAGCCCTTTAAGATTTTTCTTTCCAAAAATCTATATTTGCATGCGTCAAAATTATTTTTTTTCTATACTAAATTTATGTTTAATTTTTTTCCATACTAAATTTAGGATTTCAGCCCGTCAAGAATTTTATTTCCAAAAATCAATATTTGCATGTATTATACAGAAACTTTTGTGCAAAATTACAAGTTTCTAGATTCAATCGTTTAGTTTGTTCATTAATATCACAATTAATAATAAATATGCATATTCAATTTTAATGTCACAATAGAAAGCAATGATACTAAAAATAGATAAGAAAACAACATTTTATTATAAATAACGATATCTACTTATTATTAATTTATTATACTGACCATTCGAATTATTATTTTATTAATTTCATGTGAGTCTCATAAGAATATTACATGCATTAATAATCTGATTAACACGTACGTAACTAAAGCTTTACGTATTTGTTTTTCTATTGAATAGCTTCAATAGTATTGTAATACATTTCCTTTGAATTATCCAGAATCATTTAATCTTCTATCTATAGATAAGATTCTTAAAGCTCAATCAAACTCATTTTTGCGGAATTTTCTCTAATTTAGGTGTCCTTTTATAGTGTCCATAAGTTATACCACCAGCAGCAGTATGATACATTTGATTGGGAAGAAATCCTCGTTCATAATGCCTTGGTATTGTAGAAGAAGGAGAGAACTGACGACCACTCGACAAAGCTTCATATACGGCTAGGGGATCCTTTACATAACCGCGTTTCAAATATTCCAATTGAACACTCGACGGGATATAAGAATCCAGCAAAGATGTGGGCCTCCTCTTAAAAGGCACTCCATAAGCCTCATTTGGTCTCTGTGTATAAGCCTGAGAAATTAGGCTACCGCCAGCTGCGTACACTGGTTTCGTATACGGTCTGTACATTGGTAACGCTTTTGGTAAATGAGCTAAATGTGGGGGCGAACCCTTCAGAATTAATGGATTCGGTGCTGGTAAATCAGAAACAGCACCATATTTTTGCTCCTCCCTTATAGGTGCACGTGAAGAATAATATCTAGGAAATACTGCCGATGACTGCTTTGTATACGGTATTTCTGTTTGAGTGGCATACTCTTTTGGACTTTCAATTTCTTCTTCTTGAACTTCTACTGCATTTGATGTTCCACTATAATGAGTATTTTGATAATAGCCCTTTGGTGCTACTGGTGGAGCTGCAATCGACGTTTGATATTGTACAACTGGCGTCTGATAAGTCAACAACGGAGCAACAGTGGTTTGGGTCGGGCCAACTGTCGGGTGCAGGGCGTAACTGACGTATGCAACTGGTTGTATGTATGCCTTTCCTGTTGGTGTAACATACGCAGGGACTTCTACGTAATTATTTTGTGGTTGTACTGACTCAGGTGCAGTTGAATAAACGGCAACGCGACCAGCGCTGGATGGCGCCGCATATTGTACCCCACTTTGAGGTTGAGCAACTTGCTCTGACTGTTCATTGTAATACTGTGGGACTAGATATACTTGCATCGGCACATTAGATAAATAGCCGACCATCGCCTGCTGGGCTGTCGGCGGTGCGTACTCTGTTTTCGGTGAAACAATAGGTGCTCTTTCTGGAGCTTCACTGACCGCGTATTGATGAACATAACGCGATGGATGAGGAGGCTGAGACGGTCTCTCAAAATATCTTAAAAGACCACTTTTCAAAAACTCCAGAGGAAGTGAGCCTTGTGATGCTCCAGAGCTTTTGTCATTTGCATCACTCTTGTCATACTCTTGGTCTTTTTCACTCTTCAAATTATCATCTTCGATGTCTTGTAACTCGATCTTCTTCTCGGCGCCTACGACAAAGGCCAATAGAAGAAAAGTTGTCACCTGAAAAGAAAATAAAAGTGGTTAAGTGACTTTTAGTACAGGGTACAAATATAAAGCACGTGCCCGCATACCCAAACATGGCTTCTGCCGCACCTGCGAACAACATTATAGCAAACAGGTGAATGGCAAAAAATGGACTAGCGCTTATTACCAAACCGGTTGACTTCACGGAGTACTTAGACACGGGAACGCTAGCTTTTACTCATAATTTATGTGGTTAAGACACACCAACACTTTCATATCGTTGCTTGCAGTTACCTTTATCTGTGAATATATTGATAGAAGCATATTATGTACCTATCTTAGATTTACGTATCAGTGATCGTACGTGCCAATATTATTCGTATGCCAATATCATATTTTTAACATTATAAAAAAAAATTATAACTTCTCCAATAAGCACAACAAAAAGTCGTGCATATTCCAATTACAAGTCGAAATGTAACTGTATCACGGATACGATAAATATTACCCACGCGTATTGTGTGTATAAAATTGCTTCATCCGAAATTTAATTAAACTTAAAGTCAGTGAAATGCAAATCGTCTTTTGTTTTCTTATTTCACATCACATGCGATATTATTGAGGAATGGAGCTATTAGTTTGAACAGACTGTAATCTTGCTTAACTTTCATATTTATCAATTAGTTTCATAAATCGGTATTTTTAAAGAAACAACACGGGTTTCTTTAAAAACAGAAACATTTGCTACTTAAATAATAAACATTATTTCTCTGACAGATTATGTCAAGTTGAGAGACCGTCAATCCACAAATCGTAGGAAGTTGCAACACTTGTGTTTCAATTACGATAACGCCAAGCATCGAAAGCAAATATGAATTGCTACTTGAAGCTGCGCAAAAATATAAATTTAATTTTATAAACATCTGTTAGTACATGCTTCCTTACGTTATGTTTTGTATAGCATTAGATAATCTATTACAAATATTATAAAAAGAATATTATTACCTAAGTTTTAACGTGTATCACGTGGCAAAATGTTTTAGAAAGTCTAGACTGATTACGCGATCTAAAAGATTATTTACAAAATAAAGTTGAAAGCTATTGAATGTATTAAATAGGTTAAACGATGAAGTCACTCCTACGTTCGTATAGTTTTAAAATTTTAAGTCTATGACGAATACAAAACATATCTATGATAATGATTTCTGTAGTATTAAAGGCAAGTAAAGATTGATATAAAATATTCATCTGTTACAGACAGAGGGGAACGTAAGTATTTTTCTGTAACGTTTATAACGTGTAACGTTTTTCGAATAGGGATGATTGATATCATCGATGTTACAGAAAAATCGATGTTAAGTGTAATATATCGATTTTTTAACATCAATATTAACTCCTCTAAAGTATACGTACATCAACGTTGTGAATAAAAATATCGAAAATTAGTATTTCCACATTTGTTTGTTGTAAAAATCAAATTGAGCTAATAAAACTTCAAGGTACGAAATATATTTTACAAAAACCTGACAATCGTCTTTTGAAATCTCCTATTATTCGTGTACTTTTTATTCTTTGACGAACGAAGTATGGTAGTTCCTTGATTTGAATGATTTTTATACTATATGTCACTTGTATATATTTTTATTTCATATAATTTGATATTAGAACCAATACATCGATGTTATCAAACATCCGAATATCAGCGTTTATATCGATATTTAGCAGACGTCGATGTTTACTCGTCGATATTGATATCGGTATCAACGTCGATGTTTTTTTAATATTACTCATCCCTAATTTCGAAACAGAAATAAAAAATTGGGCAAATGAAAGTTCGGCTCTCACACAGAAGATTCCGTACGATTTTTAACAAATGATCAATTTCTAAACTTTAATTCTGGAGATCTAAAAAACCTAGAACTTCCCTTATAAAGATATTTCCTATTTAGGTAAAATTTTATGTTCTAGTCTCGGAGATAAGTAGTAAGGAATAGTCAAATAGAGCTCGAATATGCAATTTATTTCTTTTCTTCATTTTTTTTATATGTAAACTAGAGCAAAAACTAGATAAAAATTCAAGTTAGATTTTCTTAGAATCTTTGCGACGTACAAACGGCGGGCGGACCCATGAACGATTTTAAAAGGGTTCCATTTATCTTTTTAAGATACAAAACACCAAAACATTTTCTTTGAAAGATTTTTTCATACGTAATAATAGAGATCGAAAATTAAGGAGCATAAATACCTAAACTTCATTTGCCGAATTATATAGAGTTGCTAAAACGGGTCCCTAAAACTAATTAACGAGGGTCCCAGTTTGATTGGAGAAAAGAATAGAATGCAATGGAATAGAATATCAATTATTTCTCTCAAAGTGTGGTACATATATTTGGTCAAATTAATAATAATCACAAAAGGTTCTCACAAGTTACCATAATCTAGCATGTGAAATTTTATTTATACACACATAAAAACGGCGTGGCGTGGGACCGCAACGCAACCCCTGAATTAATATAAAGAAAAAAAACAACGCCACTTTTGGCGGTGCGTTGTTTTGTATGGAGGCGCGCCGCCGACTGGTTACTAAAGTTTTGTTAATATCATTGTCCTATACATGGTTAAATGACGTCTGTTATATGTTCCCTAATTTCCGATCTGTGCTAATAATTAATTGTATACATACATACATAAATACATATCTACACGCTGTATCCCCAACGGGGTAGTCAGAGAGGACTAATTATATATACAGGTTTAATACAGAAATTTCTTTTAGCCGTTTTAGCAACTTACCTTTATTGATAATTTTATTCCCTTTGTTTATATTATACATTATATTTATTATTTATATCTACCTATTTCAAGATAAAGGTACTTTGATAATCAAATCTGCTTTCTATTCATTAACGCATGCTCCCTGTGTTACCTCTGATATTATACATCAACAATACCTACGTATTAAACTGAAAGTTGGTTTTCGTATTAAACTGGCTTTAAAAAAGGAGGTTCCGTTTTTATTTACTAACTATTTAGGTATAACTTTTACTCTAGTATACAATAACGGAATATACAAAATGATAGTAAAAGATATAATATAACCAAATGCTGGTTAACATAACCCACATTGCTGACCAGTCTTCACAAATCTTTAACGTAGCTTAGGACAAAGCCTTAACTTTCTATTTATAGAATAAAACTTAAAAACTTGACTGACTTTTGTTATTTATTTTATTCTATATTTTAAACTGTAATGACATCAACTTTGATGAGTGTATGTCTTGCAATTTTACGACAGAGGAAAAACAAAAAATCGTAGAATAAGCATGTTTATACTTATAATTTTTGTCTATCTTCCACCCCAAAATCTCAAACTTGTTGATCGAAGCATGTTTCGCCTCTCAACAAAACATCCGTAGGAAGTACCAAAGATTATGCTCAATATCTACCTAGCATTACTTCCGCAAAGTAATTCTGAATTTATACAACATTTCTAGTATCGACTTTTAAACTTTCGCGTTGTAATATAAAATATCTAAAAACACGGGAAATTAACGCGATTACCTTTTATTTGTCTTGATGTTTCGGACGAGTTGCATCAGCCGTGCATGTTATCAAGTAAACTGTTTTCTTGAGAACACGGCCGATGTTTCTAGGTAATTTCCCGTGTTTTTAAATATTTCTAGTATCCCTTCATTATTCTTTAAGTTCTTTCCGTTTTTTTTTTTATTATCTATTAAGATATTCACCAAAACAATGCATATTCTATGCGATTTCAACCGACTGTCTGGTCTATTACGGTTCAAAGGACATTTTAAATTAGCATTGACAGACAGATGGAGAAAAGGCGTAGACTTAGTAATGGGAATTCGTTAGCAGCCTTTGAATACAGAACTCTAAAAAGTAAAGCTAAGGAAGTCTTGTAAAGAGTTTATGATTTCTTGCGATGATACAGAAACATAACTATCTATTTAAACCCCTGAAAAACTCTGAAATCAAAATTCAACTTTCGAAGTTCTTATTGTATAGCATTTATTTGTGTTAATACTTATTAAAATTGTTTCTTTCAACTTTTATTGTAGAAGACTGTTATGAAAACTTCCGTGTCAAACAAACAAACAACAAGACGATTCCATAAGTGTTCCGATTTTTCAATGTTGGTACAAAACACATAAAATAATTACTGATTGACATTTTTTGTTAAAATTATTAAAATTTTAAAACTGTCATTAAATTACAAAACGTAGTTACTACGAGATTTCAAGCTCCATTCTCTATCTCAAATTAAATTTCTTTAAGTCGCGATGAATTTATCACTAATTACAACCAATAATTCAAATCACATCCAATAATCAGATATTGTTGAAAAACGTGGGCGTATATTAGATATCTAGTATTTTAAATTATCATTCTTCAGCAATGCATACTTATATCATACACATGTCATGTATATGAAATTGCAACACAAACACAATACACAGGTTAATACGATGTAATACAACTATACATGTAAACAAGCGGCGACGGTCAACACTGGTATTTAAGTGGAACATTTGGGCAATAAATGAATACTGACATTTTGAAAGAACCCTTCTACGGGAATATAGTCTTCTCTCCGTTATATAACTTTAAAACTTGCAACACAATTGTAATGTTATGTATTATAATATAATATGTAACTTAAACTGGACCTCGCCACATATCGTGAATCATAATCTGTCCTTTAAGAACTGTCGTTTCCACACCTCGCGCAACTTCACTGCCTTATTATGAAATCAAAAAGAATAACATTATTTTGAATATCATAACTAACATCTCTGTTTTACCATTTTATTAACAAAATTCTCAAGGCTGCTTCACTTACTTATGAACGTTAGACAAATAATAAATAGCATAGTTTGAAATTCTTCAATTCATATATTAATAATTAAATATTAAAAAAAAATATTAAATTACTTTATCATCTATGTACTTCAAGTTAATTTTAGTCAAATTATGTACAAATACGTGAGTAGTAATGAAATAAAATTTTCGCGTTTTCGTCCCTTTTGCATATCTATCCAAATAATTCCAAAATTAACTTGCATACAAAACAAACCTCATAACTTTCAGTAATATCCATAAAAATAGTTATTTTTTTAAATAGTGCCTTCTTTTCGTTTCACTTAGCACCTCTTTCATTTAATATTTTCTCTCACCTTAAACATCAGCATGACGAAATTCAGTGGGGTTTTTACAGTCCAAAACGTTGTTTATACGGTCACAGCCCCTAACTATACGAACACTGTTTTTGTAGAGTCACTTCAGTAACACCGCACTAAAACTACATAAAACAAAGTCACCGCATCTTCACTCGATGACAAACACGACAACTGTCTGCCTTCATGTCCGGTGTTGCGACGAAAGCCTCTGTCCATCCACACAAGCGCAGGTGAAGGAAATCCTATAATTTAAACGAACCATCGGTTAAAAAGAAAAACTTCGCACCAATGACTACATCGAATAATTGTGTAAATGGTTGCATATTCTTTTCTTCAAAGAAAGTTGGTGCTCTGTGTAATTTTAATTTGCATATAATGGTATGTAATTGAGGATACGAACTTTAATATAATTTTTGATTCGCGCAAATGTTTTCGGCCAGCCGTCTGACGGTAAATGGACGCGCGTATCGGACGTTGTGCTGTTAAATACCGCACTACTCAACATAATATCGACGTACAGAAAGGCGATCGCAGTTATCACCCCGTAACATACACCATAAGATGTTGTAATGACAGCGATAGTGGCTGTAACTGTAGAACAATTTCTTGATACATACAATGAAGAATTAATATTATATTTTATTATGTAAAAACATAACTTAAATTTTAATTATACCAATGTTAAGTGCGTACCTAATTTCAATTTATTAATATTGATTTCATTTCGATATAAAAAAAATATTTTTTGTAAAATTTTAGTTTTATTGTATAAAATTCTCACAATAATAATTTAAATAATATAATATTAATATTATGAAATATTGTAGATATGGATGTAGGTACTTACATAATGTTAAGAGATATAAATACTTTTTACACGCATCTGTCTAGTCGTTTCTTAAGTATTACTCTGGTATTACCTTCCACTTTCTTACTTTTCCTAAAACAAAAACCAACGCTATATAAGCCGTATAAAACAATAGAATTATCTATTACGTAACCAGACATTGCCATATAGCACTAAGTATAATATCATCTAAAAGCATACTATTACACGAAATGGCAGTTATTATTATGGATCGATTATAACATTATTTACGTTACTTTAATGTTCATCTCAAGTATTATGAAACTAAATTCAAAATCGATAGGTTTCAGTATAATAACAGGGTTAGTAAGATCTAGCAATAGCCGTTTTATTTTTGGGGTTCAGTAATAGTAACGTACAAGGTAGTTCATATCTTTATTTAACTGCGGTCAAAACAAAACATTTGTCTTTATTATCTAAATAATTTAAAAAAATTGAAAGTTAAAAAAATTGTTTATTGAGACACATCAATACAAATAAACCTTTTTAGAGTTCAGTAACCAAATGGCAGAAAACGGAACCCTCATAATTTCGTACTGTCCGACTTTTCGTATAACTTTTTAATCAAAGACTTGGGGCACAATGGCGCTATACAATGGTGTAGTGAAATTATAAAAAAAAGAAAAATAAGAGTGACATTCTGTACATGATGTAATTAAAAATGAAAAGAAATCTTAGTGCACTTAAGCATATGAAGTATCTTTAGATAGGTCTTCAAAAATTGTACATTGGGTTTAAAAACAATTTTTTTAATTAAATTAATACTTGCTAAAATATGTACTTCTAAATTCGTAAAAAGTTTCTTTTCAACTATGGAGTAGAAAATTCTGAAATGATTTAAGAAACTAGAACTTAATAGTTATTGTCTGTTGCGCACTAAGCGACTGCACAAATATCTGTGATTTTCAGTGTATTTGTAAATGTATTTATTAACTTTGAATTTCAAGCGTAAATATTCATCGCGACTACGAAATCCTTTAAAGTGCGTGATTCCATACACATTTGACCGGTTTTATCCGTACATACACGAATTTTTCAAGTCGAAGTATTTAGCTACTTTTAAAAATGAAAATTATCTTAAAATATACTTCAATTTCAGACATCGTTCCATTTGTCAGTGTAATAATAATAATATACTTAGACATTTCACACAGCGCCATCTAGTCCCACAGTAAGCACCACAGCGCTTGTGTTATGGGTGGGTACTAGACAAGTGATATATCTACTACTTATATACTTTTTCTTTTTTTTGTAAATAAATATATTATATATAAATATCCAGACTCGGGGCGGAAATCGAACCCGCGACCCCCGTTTACTTTCCGACGCGCTTAGCCATTCCGCCACGGAGGTCGTCAGTGTATACTATGTATATTATATACATAATATATATTATACACACAATGACACTTAAGTAAACTTAAGTATAAATGACACTAATACGTAATACACTTAAGTATAAATGTCAAGTTAAGTAATTCAAAGTATGTTTAACTGTAGCAAAATTAGATATTAAAGAAACTATCTTTATTAGCTTTTGGGATTACATTTTCTAATTTATATCGAAATTCTCACGAATCTGTTATCTTCACATTTCCTTCCAATTAGGTAATATAATTTATATGGTTCTTATGTTTACATTACTGGCAACATTTATGAGCAATTTATTAAATTTAATTGCTTACAACATCTACGATTTATCTGAGCAAAAATTTAAAAAAAAAACAAGTATGTCTGTGGGATAATGTTAGAATTTAGTCGTACTTACCATACGTTCACTTTTCTTTTCAGTCGTGACATAAAATGTTATTAAAAATAAAATATGTCGATACAAATTCTATTCTTATTTTAGGTGATCATCGAATACAGTTACATCCGCCTCAATGGGATTCATCATTTCTAAAGTGACGTGATGAGTTCGCATTTCTTTTACATTACGTAAACTGTTTTGTCTTATTTTTATTGCCAGATCTATTACTTTTAAAATGGGATTAAACTGATAATCATCTACGAATAAATTCTCACGAATCTTTTCTCCCACATTTATGCTAACAATTTCTTCATAATTGTTGTGCATCCAAATACAAATTACTATTTTTAAAAACACGAAATTATGTAGTATTTTTCTTCATATAAGTATTTCCTACATTTACGAATATAATAACTACTCTTACTTTTTCAAAAATTAATTCAGTTAATTAAAAATTAATTAAGATGAGTCAACCCGATTTGATTTCCAGCGGAAACATACACACTTTTCTGATTTACGTAACTTGTAGTAGATATGGGGATATTACCAGATACTCGAGCAGTTCATTCTGGAGCATCCACAATATAAGTTTAAAATTTGATTTGGGGCTAATTAATATGTTTGCCTAGATATTGTGTTGTATTTTTTAGAAGAAATGTATTTATTTTTATATAAATAATTAACTGCTTATATATAATTCATAATAACACAACTTTTTTAACTACATGACCTACAGTTTATAAATGTACGTGCCTATATTGTATAGAAATATCCAGCAACAACCAACTGCTTATATTATTAAATGATTATTATTATTTAATGGTTTAAGAGCAAGCTCCCAAAAAAAGGCTCCGCCCTCACACTCCGGCACCCGAACGCGACATTTATCGTTATAACTAGAACATATTTTCATATAATAAAATATCCTTTAGCCAGTATTTAGTAAACTATATTGTCTTCCTGTTAGCCACAATGTAATTTAGGAGAAATACTTAAAAATCTCTCAAAAAGCCATCACATTGCAGAAAAAAAAGTATCGAACGAAAATACATAATTGCGTAATGGTTTTAGGCAGTCGCTCGAAAAATGTATAAAGAAATATATATTTAAATTTCACATTTATTAAACGTATGCCCGCCACAGCAAACTTATTTAAAAACGCTAAATATTTTAGCAGCCGGGTCTTAATATCTTAATTAAATTACATCGCAACAATGAACTGGTTCAGTAAACACATTGTTAAAAAGTACCAACGGATATTATCTGTCATCAAAGATTTTGTAACCCTAACAAAACAGTGAGTTGAAGAAGCGGAGCACTGTACTGTTTTTATCAGACAAGGTGTTGACGTGACGGACTGATTAGGATCAGCCAAATACTTAATCTGTGGATCAGCCCCTGAACCGTATAATAGGTTTTGTTATAGAAATAATGTGTCGCAGATGACGTTCTGAAATGCATCAGTATTCAAAATTAACACATATTACATTGCATTAAGTTCGTCTTACCGGTTTAGGAAAACGAAAATATATCTTTGTTTCTTTAGTAAAAGTAGAATGCCTGAAGTTCTGTTAATTTTATTTTACTATACGACGAGAGCTCGTGTTGTTATGTTAAGCCTAGGCTTTCTCTATTGTTTTAGTAAACTTACGCTTCTTTTTATATGAGCGTATTATGCGTACGTAATATCCAAATGGTAATGACATCATTTTGAGTTTTATTTTACGTTATTTCTAGCATGTTTCCCTTTAGTTTCCTTATATTTAATTTTTTAGTATAATGACACTGCTTAACAAATAAAAAGAAAAATAAGTGTACTTAGGCATTACAAAAGTGAAAATATTGTCACTTAAACCTAGATCAGTTTCACTGACTTTCTAAGTAAGTGGAGCAGTGCCGATATCCTATAACGGCGTCTCTATGTACATTCTCCTGTAGGTATAAATTATTACAATGCCTGTAAAATAATATATGTATTTTACATAATACATAGATACATATATATTTACTACATATTTTCACGCTGTATCAGTCAGTAGTTAGTGAGAGAGTACAAACAACATATTTTAAATTATAAATAGATACATACATATGATAAATCCGTCAGTAGGCAGTCAGAGAGGACGGAGCGCCAAGCATCACGGTCCCTACACATTTCTTTCGCTTCCTCAAATCTCATCATTCTCCTCACACATTTTCGCCTAGGTATGCGACTTTTAACATTTCCGTCAGCTAACACTCTGGGTATTTAATCTTCGTAAGCCAGCGTTGGTCTTTTATATAATAATTTCAAACACATTGCCTAAAACCTAATCGCGACGATCTTTAAGACTTACTATATCATGGCCAGGCTTTCGTACCCTAATCCGGTTTATATTACTAATTTATAAAACTTCACAACAGGCAGACTGACAAGAACCGATGATAAGACTTGTTAGAAGAAAACACATTTATAAATTTCTATTTCATGCCATGGAGTAATAAAGTGTTAAAACGTTCTAATAATACGTGGGCTTACGAGCTTCTCCTAAGTGCTTCACCTAACAACACGGACGTATATAAGGGGGGTGTTTTTAGGGAATCTGACCACCGTTAGCTTATTTAATCCAAAAATTCATCTCTTCTATCCGTGCTAAGAAATATTGAACGATTGACTGATATGATTATGTAATATCCAATTGATTGCTTTTATTGGCATTTAGAACTTGTTTTTTTGCGGCGTGAATTTATGGACAATAATTAGTTTCCTTTCTGGACTATGGAAACCCCTCCCCCACATGAAAGCTGTACCTACGTCCGTGCCTGACAGTATTATTAACTACTAAGAAAGTCTGACCTGTTATAAAATTACTGTGTCTATGAAACGGGGTCGAAACCACACTTGCTAATAAATATTCTGGCTCACAGATGGTGAGGCGGAACTAGATAGCGACAACTTATAGCTTATACAAGTTCTGTGGAAGCCCTATCCCTTGGCCGACATTTATAACCCGGGGAAAGACAGGCAGCTAATTTTATAAATTTTGATTTCTCTCCCAACTCAGCATGGAAGCAATTTTATTTCCCATATAATATAAAACGAAAAATATTAAGTGTGAAAGTGTGTGGTCCATGATATTTTGTGTTGCAGTGATCACTACTATAATATATTGCACAAATAATATTCTGTATATTTATAGATAAGGAAACAAATTCAAACACTTAACAGAAGAAAACAATAAATAGAATATAAAAAAGAATAGTAAAAAAAAATAATAATATGAAACGCGAGCATGTTTGTGTCCATATTACTTTAGTTGTCTTCAAAATTAATGTTTATAGTAAACTAGCAAAAGATGAGATGTTGAATTTTTGCAACATACCAAATTTTTTTTTTGCCATTTTCATACAAAAATACCATCCAAATTTCCGATTTTTCTACGGATTTTCTAAAAATTCCCTTTCATACAAACCTTGTTCTTACAATTACGAACAACAAAAAACAAATCAACCAAATCGGTCGAGCTGTTCTCAAGTGAGGTAATTGATTTTTATTTATGTAGATGTATATAATGTATTGTATAATGTTTGGTATGTGTTTATGTTAAGTTTATGGACATTTCCTCAAAGTAAATACAATTCATTTATTTTTAGTGTTAATAAACACCAGCTAAATGACTTGATACATTTTCAAATGGAAAGTAAAACATTTGTTGATCATATCTCAAATGATCTGTGTACTTTTGATAAACACCGTCTTTCACGTAACATGACAACCATGATATATTTTCATCAAATAAATGGTTTAATAGAATAAACAGAAGTAATTTATTAGACACGAGAAAGCTTTATACTGCGTGTTACATCAATAATATCCAAAATTAAAAGCACTTCTGAATATTAATTTGCCTGTAAAAAATAATAAACAAGGCAATAAATGTATAAAAATTAGTAATGTATTTTAAAGTCGACCGTCAAATCACATTTTACATATTTCTTTTACGTTTCAATTGTGTACATACCATGTGATAAATTTAAAATTATTAACTTTGAGTGCTTAGAGATTTTAGCGCTTATAGCTTATTTTTCACTGTAGTTTTTTTGTAATTTTTCGTAATATTATGTCGTGATATGCTCCCGGCCCTCACATCCTCACCTTCCTCTAGCTCACATATTATAATTAATGACACATCGTTGGAAAATTTAATAAAATGTGAGCAGTGTTCCCAACCTCGTTTTTTTTCGTGGAAATAGGGGCTTGAAGATTCATGTCGGCAGGGTACACAAACGGTGTGACACTGCCGGCATTGCTTCAGGCCCCACTTCCTTATCAGTGCCATCTCAGTCCAATAATTTGACTAATTCCTCAAATTCCAATCACAATCGCACACCTTTTTGGAAATATATTGGTTCGCTCAAAAACAATGTATGCTTAATAAAGCGTATTCCACGTGGCGCACGCATCAGCGTTGCCAAATCTCTTAATTTAATAATACAAAGAATATTAAACCAAAATGACAAATGCGATTGGGAAGAACTGCTCATTTTCGGTTATAGAACATTATGTTTGGAACAAAACGATAAAGACAAAATTTCCTTAACACAAAAAATTAAACATAAGTGCTCAAACTCTTCAGTTCCGAGCATTCATGTTCGGCCCATTTATAAATCTTTCAATTCAGACAGTATTCCAAAAATAGAAACAAAAATTAGCGACGGCGATCTAAGAGGTGCCGCCCACTTGCTATTTTCCAGCGATGTTTTGGCACCGAATACGGCTGAGACTCTTTTTGCTCTCAGATCAAAGCATCCCTCTTCCTCTGTGGCTTGTTGTCTGCCAGATCCCCCACATCCAAATGATGTGTCCACTCGAGCTACGGAGGAAGATGTGCTTGCCGCAATAAATTCTTTTAAAAGCGGTTCCGCGGGAGGTCTCGATGGCTTAACGCCACAACATTATAAAGATCTGATTACAGGCTCTGTCGGTGATACCGGTAAGACACTCTTATCTAGTTTAACAGCTCTAATAAACGTTATGCTGGCTGGTAAGGTGCCCCCGGAGATAACCGACATCCTGTATGGTGCCAATTTATGTGCCCTGAAAAAAAAAAGACGGTGGCGTTAGACCAATTGCCGTAGGTGCAACTATACGCCGCATTGCCTCCAAAATTTGTTGCCGTCACATTCTCTCTACCGTATCAAACTATTTTTGTCCTACACAAGTAGGTTTTGGCTCAAAGAGAGGATGTGAAGCGGCAGTGTATGCGGCGCGTGCTTTCTTGACACATGATGGAGGTGAGGTACTCCTCAAAGTAGACATAAAAAATGCATTTAATTCTGTTGATAGATCCACCTTGTTGACACAGATAAAACAGCATGTTCCGGACATATATCCCTACCTCTGGCAATCTTACAGCAGTCCTTCAAAATTAATATATAAAGATAATTTATTACATTCCGAAGTTGGCTGTCAACAAGGTGATCCTCTCGGACCAGCTATCTTTAGTCTGGCTATCCATCCTGCGATTTGTAATTTAAATTCCAAATTTAATATTTCGTACCTTGACGACGGAACAATAGGAGGTAAAGCAATTACTGTTTTAGAAGACCTTAAAACCCTCATTCAAAGGTTTAAAGATATTGGCTTAGAATTAAATTTTTCTAAATGTGATCTCTTTGTTTCCGATTCTGTTCCAACTATTACAAAAAATGAAATAATTAATAAATTTAACAATCTGGCACCAGGTATTAAAGTCTTGTCAAAAGGATCGCTGTACCTCCTAGGTGCTCCCGTCTTAGATGACTCCATACCCTGCTTTATCAATGATCAAATACAAAAATTTTGCCAGTCTTCAGACAAACTTTTCAAAATTAATTCCCACATGGCTCTCCTCATTGTCCGCTTTTGCCTTTTTGTTCCAAAATTTACATATGCTCTTCGCTGTTCTCAGCTTTTTAAATTTCAAACGCTTTTAAAATCTGTAGACAATATTCTAAAAAATACATTATCTAAAATATTAAATTGCTCCTTTGTTGATGACAGGGTCTGGAATCAAGCCTCGCTTCCCATCTGTTATGGAGGCCTGGGCATACGCAAAATCTCGAGTGTGTCACTGCCAGCTTTTCTTTCGTCAGCCTACAGCACGGAATACCTTTTCCTATCTGTTATTCGCCCTTCCTTAGGATCGGTTGAGGTGCCGTGCTTGACTGATGCTCGAAATGCTTGGTTAAGTGTTTGTCCGAGTACTAACCTGCCTACCTCGACCTTTTCTCAAAAACACTGGGATGAGCCTCTATGCAAAAATGTTCATTTACAACTTTTAGATTCTTGTAGTACCGAAAAAGATCGGTCTCGCCTCCTAGCTGTTTCTGAGGAGTCAGGACACTGGTTGAAGGTAATACCTTCAAAAAACTTAGGAACCTTAATCGACAATACCACGCTTTCTCTCATAGTATCCCTTCGTCTGGGGGCCAGGACTAACCTTCTTCACCGTTGCCGCTGTGGTGATCTCGTCGATGTACTAGGTCACCACGGTTTATCCTGTTTACGTAGTGCGGGCCGCATGTCACGACATGCTGCCTTGAATGACGTCATTCGGCGGGCTCTTGTCGCCGCTGGCGTTCCTGCAGTCTTAGAGCCTGTAGGTATTGTGCGCAGCGACGGCAGGAGACCGGATGGTTTGATGCTCATTCCTTGGAAACTTGGAAGATCGCTGGTGTGGGATGCCACTTGTGTCGATACACTTGCTGTTTCCCATGTGCCGGCGACTTCCAAGTCAGCGGGTGCCGCGGCCAGCACTGCCGAGAACTTGAAGCGGCGTAAGTATGCGACTCTCTCTGAGAGTTTCATATTTACGCCCTTTGCAGTCGAAACTTTGGGTCCCTGGGGCCCCGAAGCCCATCGACTGGTTTCTGATATTTGTAAGAGACTGGTCGAGGGTTCGGGAGACCGCCGGGCTGGCAGCTTCTTCCGCCAACGAATCAGTTTGGCTATTCAAAGAGGCAATGCTGCCAGTCTGCTAGGTACCTTGAGCAATGACAGCTTTCTAAGCGGCAACTTTGAGGAAGTTTATTATTTAAGATAATGTGTAGTTTTAAGTTTGTAAATATTAACATATGTATGTACTTTTTGTTAATAAATTATTAACTATCTTCCGCCCAAATTTCCAATACCACTAATCGACACGTGTTTCGCCTCTTAACGAAGCATCCTCAGGATATTCCACAGACCGCACTCGATTACTAACCTGCGCCGAATCCGAAGTGGCGATAGTCCTGCAACCTCCATACCTACCCTAATGTTTTTGCAAATCTTGGACATATTAGTTGAAGCTTATTTGAGTTTTGCAATAAAATGAATTACATACATTATGATAATTAGTTGACCGAGTCTGATCACTGGGATATCCTGAGGATTGGGGTGGGGATAAGGGTTTGTTTAGAGTGTTCACCTCTTCGTTAACAGGTGAAACACGTGTCGATTAGATATTTAAGAAATTTGATATGAATGAAACGAAAAAAATTAAGAAAATCTACAGAGCGAAAGCGAGTGGTAAAAGAAGCCAAGGAAGGCCAAGACTGACTTACGAAGATCGAATAGCGTGTTAGCTGACGGAAATGTGAAAAGTACTCGCATACCTGGGCGAAAATGTGTGAGGAGTATGATGAGATTTGAGGAAGCGAAAAAAGTATGTAAGAACCGGTAGAGAAAAGTATGTAATCTAGGCGCTCTGTCCTCCCTTACTACCCCGTTAGGGATACAACGTGAAGATATGTATGTATGTATGTGTGTATTAATGAATACTAAATGGATTTCCGCGAAGTAACACCTGAGTCTGTACATTATGTGTAACTAACATGCGAATACAAAACGTCAGTCTTTTTTTTTAATAATACACGTACTCGTCCTATTACTAATACTCATATTATCATCTTCGTTCATCTATTTTTTTTACAATTCAGATATATATTTTCTTATCTTTTGAATTCGGAGCTATTTATAGGTATCATGTATCTAATGCTTAGTCTATAGATAAAAATAATTGATGGCGCCCATTCATTTTGTTTGTAGTACTATAACCATAATATTCTAACTATAAATAAATCACAGTTTTATCGTTGCGGAAGTGAATTTTGACTGGTACTATACAACGACTACCATTAGAAAATTATTTCAACAAATCACTACATCTCAGTTCTCAAAACATTATTCGACATTGAAAACAATGAAAAAACGAATATCGAAATAAATATATATATATATCGTAAGTTATCGTATATATCGTAAGTTTTATTTACCCACAATCATAATTGATAATATTGTGTCATAGTTTATTCTTTCGTTTCACATTATTCTACTAACAACTGAATATTTTTAGCGATTACATACATACATACATATCCTCACGCTGTATCCCTAACGGGGTAGTCAGAGTGGACGGAACGCCAAGAGTTGCGGTTCTTACATACTTCTTTCGCTTCCTCAAATCTCATCATTCTCCTCACACATTTTCGCCTAGGTATGCGAAAGCTTTTGACATTTCCATCCGCTAACACTCTGTCTATATGATCTTCATAAGTCAGCCTTGGTCTTCCTTGGCTTCTTTTACCACTCACTTACGCTCTGTATATTTTCTTCGTCAGTCTTTCATCGCTCATTCTTTCTATGTGCACGAACCATCTTAGCATTCCTTTCGTCATTTTACAATAACACTGTCGTGCGACAATTACAGTTACAGTTAGCGATTACAGTTTTTAATAAATCTTTCATAGTGCCTTATGTTTTTTATTTTCACTTCATTTGACTAGTCCGTTAATACATTGGAAAACACATCTCACTTCCAAGTCAAAGGTCCCAGATTCGATACCCAGCCAGACCCATTCAGGAAACGATTTTTTTTAATCGTATTAGAGTCTGGGTGTTACTGGTTGCCTCTTCGTTTCAATGTTTGGTAGCCATAGTACAAACCTGGTGCTTACTTTAGCCTTTGAGTTTACATAATATGATAGTAATTGTCTATATATTAATAAATCGAGAGTTATCTTTGTATACAGAATTCTTCTGTACGCGTGTACGTCACTGAACTCCTAAATGACTGGAGCGGATCAGATTTTTTTTTTGTATTCTGAGAGGCCAAAAAGATCCCTACGGACTCTACGCCGACTGAGTAGTGTCGGACTCGAATCGACTAAAAAACCTCTTTTTGCTGTTAGCCCTAGTGGCTTTTACAGCGTCACCAGTAGCGTTGGGGCGATCGCTAAAGGCACCCTGCCAGGTGATTGACCGCCTGAGAGTTCCTGCAACCGAGGGATTCCTCGTATGGAGGGCGGACCTCGGGCTTAAGGCGTCGTCAGGGGAGCTTTCTGCACCTGCGTGCATCTTAACGGGCTTCCTACTCGAGTGAGGGCCGGGCCTCTAGCGGACCCGGCGGCTGAAGGCCGGTTTTTTTTTTTTTTTATACTCGTTCTCCTAGCGTGGGCAAAGCCAGGGCCCTTATCTCTCTAACATTCCAGTTCTCTCATTTATTCTTTCATCTGGGTATAAACTCCCTTATATTCTTCTATGCTGTCCTAACTGTTGGTTAGCTACGCTGAAATTTTTATTTTCCATAAAAAAGCCTTATACTAATTCACATTTTCCTTATTATTATTTTTACAATTGTTCTTAAATTACTATAGTTACACTAATCTCTATATAACACTGTCACACCCTATATATTTAGTTTTACAACTTTTCGGTTTGTCAACTTGTAATATTTCTTATATCTAATAAATTATTACCTAACTATATCTAATATACATTTCGCTTTAGTTTGGTCCAGAACGTGACAATTGTTCCAATATCCAACTTTAACATTATCACATATACTATAGTATGTAACAGTAATATACAACCCCTCCAGTATAGCAATTACAATAAGAACAGCGTTTTTTTGTATTGTTGCACCTTCATACTACTTCGTCATAGTACTTATCTTTAGCTTTCAAGTTCAAGTAATTACTATCGTCTTATAATCTACATTGCTTACGATAATTATCTTTGGTCAATTTCCTTATTACTAATATCACAGTACTCATTATTCTTTATACTAAACCATCTTATCATAGATTACTCTGGCCAATAACTATCCATTAGTATTTAGTGCAACTCTAACACTATTTCTTATCATCATAGATCCAGTTATTCATTATTTTGTTTTGTTCCTTCTGATAACTTTCATAGCTACCTTTCCACAGTAATCCACTGATTTTTCTCTTTTATTTTTGTCTAATATCAATTCATGTAATGTTTCCTCCTTTATACCACTATTAATTTCCAATTCTATACCCAACCTGTCACTGCTGTAGGCGGGGCGCTGAAGGCCGGTTAGTGTGCCTAGTGTTCCGCGTGGTAGTTTACAATGTGGTTTAAGGCCCGCGTGTGTGCGTGTTGAGCTACGTGATCGACACGCTGAAAGCTACGGAAGCATTGGGCCTCCAGAGTGTCGGCTAAGAGTTCGGCTGTAGCTCTATGTCGGTCGAAAGCTGTCTGTCAGTTCGGTTTCGTCAGAGGTGACATTGTTTGGAACGTGTCCGATTAGAGATCGGACCAAATTCCAGTAAGCCTAGTGCGTCGGCTCGATCTCTCGCATTAGATTGCTCCACCTATTTTCCCTAAGTTTTGAAATTCGGTCTTTGACTTTGCGTTGGAGGGCGCGTAAGTTACGTCTATTCGTTTCTGAGGCAAACGAATCATAAGCGCGGGTCGCGGCGTTCTGGGCTCTAATAAGCCGGCGGATGCCCCGAAGGAGCTCCCAGCGGCGGTCTTTCGCCGCCGCGACCTCCCAGGAGCACGAAGAGACTGATTCGCGGATTTGGCCGGTGAGCGTGTAGATCGCCGCGGTCGCATCCTCGGCGGAACGGATAACGTCCGGTATCGCGTTAAGCCGCGGCGAATTCTCAGAGTTTAGCGTTTCGTCTAATCTCTGCCAATCTGTCACGGTTTTTGTGAGCATCCATGTGTCTGTCATAGGTCCTAGTTTGAGTAATACTGGGCTATGGTCAGAGTATAATTCGTGTAACGCCTTTATTGAATGCAGCATTAGAGCTACGTTCTTTAGAAGTGCTATGTCGAGTACGTCCGGTTTGTGCGATGTAACTCTAGGAGAGTAGGTGGACGTCATGGGGGCGATAACGTCAAAGTTAAGGTCATCAGTCAGTTGATCTAAAGCTCTGCCATTTCGTGAGGTGGAGTGCGAGTTCCAGCGACGATGTTTAGCGTTGAGATCGCCGGCGACTATGACAGAGTCGTCTAAGTTTGGGAGGGCTTCTAAATCGCTTCTAATTAGCACTTTACCGGGAGGGAGATATACAGACGCGAGTGTGAGAGGCGCGTGCCCCGTGAGTGCCACCCGACACACTGATGTCTCTATATTAGTGAGAGCGAGCGTATCGATTGGAATGCAGTGCAGATATGTATAGTATCTAAGATCTATAGTACTATAGTAGATAAGAGTATCGCCTTTGGGGGCGGGCATTCTATCGTTGCACACGATGTTAAGCCCGGAGAGGCCGGGGTCACGCTCTTTAGGTTTCAAAAAGGTTTTCTGCACTAGCATTGTATCTTTTTGGTGGTCTGGCGTAAACTCGTGAGGGAGTTTGCGTTGCCTGCGGAATCCGTCCGCATTTAAGAAAGAAACTGAGAGCCCGCACGGTTTGATGCGCGCGGAGGGAGTTGTCTCGTGGGTGCCCGGTTTCATAACCTAAGAGAGGGCGCCGTGAAATGGTTTAGGCTGTCCAGAAGGGACGCGCGTTCGGCAAGTATAATGAGCCGTCCCATCCCGTCTCTATTATAGTCGTGAATTTTTCGCGCGACTAATTTAATTTCGTTAAGGTTAATGTTCTTAACGAGGTCGGCGAGCATTTTAATGTCACCGAGGAGTTCGGACGCCGGCGCTGAAGAAGCCGGCGCCGCTGAACGCGCTTGGGGCGCGGGCCCCTTACGCAACGGTTGATGTACTGGCGTCGGCGCTGAGGTCTCTCGAGCTGGTAGAGCGTGCACGGGAGCAATTTATATCAAATTTTATGTGTGTATTTGACTGGGTCTCTGGATGGTTTAGATTGAAAATTGTGGCGCTGCAAACGAGTTCTAGGAATTTTTATTTATTCCAACATTCGGACAAGACGACATCTGTCGGGTCTGCTAGTAATATTATAAAAATAAGCTGTTATGTTAATTATATATAATATTCACTAGTATGTAGGTAGTAACAGTTTGTGGAAAAATTTCTAAATTAATTTTTAGGACAAAATACGTTATTGCGTTGACGGATGTAGACTATAGTAAAAACATGATTGTAAATGTATTTTCACAGCTGGTAATGAATCTATTTATATGCAGCAATCGTTATCATAATTAAGTGATCACGCCAGTAAGTATAAATGATTCACAGCCAGTCAAAATATAATCTTCATTAATTGAAATGTCAAATAAGAAATATTAATTACTCACGGCCTATATTATAATGGACTTTCGTGTTATAATAACGTAATATTCATTTTTAATGATATTTTGACAAGTATTTACACGAACATCGTTATCAATTATTTGTAAAAGTTCATAAGTTCTTACTGGCCTTTATGTCAATCACATTAAGCCATTTTTTACGATAATATTTTAAAAACTTTGCGTTAAGTTGTAAACTAGCATATTTTACACGATACAATATTACATAATATATTTTTATTCTATTTTCATATCGTATTTTCTCCTACATGTTGCTGTCATGGTTTGTAGTTAGAAACAATAAACAAATCTCGATCACTATAAACTTCATCGATGTTACTTTCCTACACATAAATTACAATCATTTGCGAATGTAAACCGAAAGTTACGTAAGACTTCTTGCAAATTAGTGTAACATAAAAATTTGTAACGAACGAATTTTGAAAGTGCCAAGAATTCGTCCTAACGAGAACACTTAACCGCATAAATATTTTGATTTACGCCCATTATAATGTTCACTTTGCACAGGAAATTCACACTAAAGTGTCTCACAATAAGATTCAAAACCAAATTTTATTTTTCCAAATTTTATAGTTATCGTTGTCAATAAAACGTAATATGTCTTTATTCATATCATATTATTATGCGAATCGATAAGTGAATGTCAACACTAACACCTGTTTAACAAAAGCTGGGACGATCTCGAAATCGTTGAGGTATTGATTCGCTCACCAATTGCGTACCTCATTAGTGATGTGCCTATATTTGAAATTGACGTCGAGAACTTACACAAGCAAATTTAAAAAAACTAAAATTGACGTTTGCCTAGTGCAATATAAATAACGATTTACGCCAGTCACGTTCAGAGTGTCACGTTAAAGGCGTGTGCAGGGGGGCGGCGCTATCGGCTTCCTCTTCTTGCATAAATTCTGCTTCCTTCTAGTCAAGTCAAGCTTCCAAAATGATAATTATGCATAAAAATTAGAGATTATTGTAATTACATCATTGGTTATTACAGTAAAAATATATTTGTAAAAAGGTTTTGCCTCAAATTCCCAAAAGGAATTGTTTAATTTTATTTTAATAAAATAATTTTAAAAGGTAATGTAATTTATTTACGTGAACCCTATACACATATATAGTAATTATCTATACATATTATAAAACTCGACGTTTCTTTGTCTGTCTGTCCGTTTGTGTTCTTTTCACCACGTATCCGATTTAAATGTTTTTTTCTAATACATAGAATGTTATCTAGCTAGGTTTTAGAATATAATTTGTTACTTACAGTAATGTACGAGATAAGCAGTTACAATAATGGCTTACGCTGAGTAAACCATAAGAGATAAATCAAATTAATGTATCACATAATTGTAATATTAAAAAAAACTACAAAAAGTCCGTTGAAAACATATGTCTATTTTCTAAGGGTCACCCACAATTTTTGCCTTTGAAATAACCGGCTGCGACTGCTGTGGGTGGCGAGTGGGAGCGAGGGCAGCACGATTTACGGTTCAGTCGTTAAAAACTTAAACAATAATTTTGTAATCCACGCGAGCGGAACCACGGGCCCAGCTAGTATTGTAATATATATTGTTCTGCCCCCAAGATCTAAATTCTGGGTACACTCTTGTCTAAACGCCTACCTACAGTCTATCGCCATTCACTCAATATCGCAACATACACATAAAAAAATCACTGAAAATGACTTCGGACGCGCATTTACTTAGGGTTCCTAAGCAATTTCGGATAAACTTCTAGAAGTTCAAGTAAATAAGTTAATAATTTTTTTTTTAATAATTTGAAAGAGAGAATCGGTTCTAAATCCCCATGATTTATTTTTTGTTACTTATTTCTGACTTTCGGTTACCGATTTAGGTCTCTGGGCCTAATCTCAGCTCAAATGGTGTAAAGATAGATGTTGGCTGTAATGTACGGACAGACAGTCAAATATACAAACATACAGTCAAATAAAATGCCATTTTAAAAGTATAATTTTTTTGTTTTCAATACGGAACCCTAGTAGAATGTACGTATATTATAGACGCTGTACGATATGATCCAGTGTTAAAATATCCGTATTTTAGAATGTACTTTTTTGATTTCGATGGCTTCGTCTAACAAAAAAAAATTATCAGCAAATACACCAAAAATATTGAATAACCTACTATGTAATCTTTTAAGTTAATAACTGAAAAGCTATTTTTAATCAGCCAGTCCCTTTTAATTACATTTTTAGTTAACTGTATGACGCAACATTAAAAACCAAATTGAACAACTATTTCCAGAAATTCCTTTCCTGTAAAAAAGTAAGTGGCTTCTTATTTGCCTTCGTCCAGATATGCACATCCTCGCTGTCCTTTAAAACATCCCGAATGATTTGAATTGTCCTCCCTACCTTCGTTCCCGCTTTAACCTGCTTCACTCACCCACACGATCCAGGTGTCCCTGTATTACTTCGATGCTTGTTGTGCCTAGAAGTAATGCCAAGTACTTATATGACTCCTTTTCTGTATATGCTGCTCGACTTTGGAATAAACTTACCACGGTAATCCAGGAAAGTCCCTCGAATAGTTCCTTTAAAAAAGAGCTTAAAGAGCATTTTCGGTCACAACTCACTTTATCGTAGCTGAAATCTGTGTTATTAGTCTGTGTATTGTTTCTTTATATATCATATATTTTTTATTTTGTATATGTGTATGTATATACGTATGTGCATATATATTTACATATACATTATCTATGTATGTATTTATATTATTTTAACATAATTTGCCTAATTATTATATTTTTATATTATATTTTTTTATATATTATTTTCTGTATTGATTTTCTTTGTTGTACTTGTCGTGCTATTACGGCCCTTTAATATGCCACTATCTCACTACCACAGGTTGACTGGAAGAAATCTCTTCTAGCGATAAATGCACCTTTGTGAACACCTTTACTTTTATTAAATAAATTTGCGAAATTCATGTGCAATAAAGAATATATAAAGTACTAGCTTTTTAACACATACATTCCTTATTTTCCATACCAGGGCAACACTAAGGCAAAATAAAAACTTCATTTTGCCATTAATTTTGACCGTAAGCTATTTAAGCTTCGATCACAATAGATCAGAATGATAATATTCTTGTAGCCTGCTTGTAGCTAGTAACAAAGTATTTAGGCTAGTGTATTTAGATGGCAAATCAAAAACCATATAATGACAGTTTGTTAAGTCATCGCTTATGAGAGTTCCTTACTCTATAAGAAACAAGTTTCATTAGCGGTAGACAACACACAGGGTTAATTTCAAAACACTAGTAACCTCTTATTATGTTGTACTTAACGTTATCCCCAATAACTTTTGTTCTACGACTTTTAAAAATTCATAAGTTTTTTCTTTCATACAAAAATAAAAACACATAAAGTGTCTGATAATGGCACCTACTCAAAGTGGGGCGTGGGGGGGCGGCGCGGCGCTGAAGCCGGCGCGCCTGCACTGTACCATTGGAAATATGTACACAGAGTAATTACGTTTCAGACAGTACAATAAAACTTAAGAAATATTTTTTTAACAAACGTACTAAGTTTTGGAAAAAGTCGTAGAATAAAAGTTAGTAGGTATGATGACAGGAATTTTGCACTAAGGGGTTATTAGTATTTTTCAATTAACCCTGTTATGTGTGTAATGGTATAAGAAATCCGTCTACAACGCGTATATTATAATTATGTGTAAAAGATATTCTATTGTAACTTTTAATTTGTTATTTTGTATACGTTGTTGATTTCCCTTAATAAATTTAAAAAAAAAAAGATCGTATAGTCTCTCAAGGGATATAACTTATTAAACCTTTCTTTTGTTTCAAAATTATACAACTACCGATACATACTATATTTTCCTTTCCATTCAAGAACGGCATGAAAGTCTTTCAAAGTAAATAAACGAACGATGGATCTTTTAAAAATAAATATCTTTAATGAGAGAGTTTCGCAAAATTACAAAAATAAAAAAAATCCTATGATTACCTATAGCAAATTCATCTTACACATGATCCACAATAGAAATAAACAAAAGCGTGCCAGCGTTATATAACATGTGTTACTATTATCCAACGTGTTCCGGTCAGCAGCATCGCGGAGCTATTTTCGACAAAACAACAAACGAGGTGATGGGTGATGCCGTAAGATAAAGTGATAGGTTATTTACTATCGCCCACAGTAGTTAGATCAATAAATATAATTTATCGTTTATATTAAATAACAAAAGAATTGCGAAAATTCAATTAAATGCATACTAACATAATATTTAATCCTCCTGAAGCATTTGGAAATATATTATAAATATATTGTTTAAATTCAGATACTACTTCGCGGAAATCCATTTCATATGATGTTATTTAAGTAAAGTTTGAGATTTTGGGCGGAAGATAGCCCAAATTATATAAATTCATTATTTACTACACATTTTACTAAACATTAATATATTATTTCGGAACGTATATTATACCTATATTCTGTTATACAGTGTTTTTTTTAACTAGAACAGTATGGGGAAATCCGAATCCCTGATACATACAGAGAAACCGTCTTAGAAACTATTTAGTCTTTTTTTGTGAAAAGAATTTTGGTATAGTAAATTTTTTGGTCAAGCGTGAGCGTAAATGGAAATCGGTAAAATTGACAACTATTTTTTAATGCGGATCGACTCGCTTTCATTTAAGTGTCTATTCATTGTACCGGAAGAAAAAAATCTGGATACCAAAAGTCGGTCAAATTTAATAAAATATTTTTTCATATGGTATTACAGTATGGGGAATTCCAAATCCTTAAGAAACAGAGGAGAACCCCCAATGAAATGATGCTTACATAATGTGACCATTTATTTTTTTTGTCCGAGCAGGACGCTTGCGAAATTTAGTAAAAAAAGGCTTACTTTACAATTTATTCAAAAACAAGAACATGAGAACAATGTATCAATAAATATGTAATATAAATTAATCAACACTTGATTCAGTTGCAGACGCATTTGATTTATATTTGTCAGCGGAGCAAATCAGTTTCAAAATGTCGGGTCTAGTTTTCAAGTAGGTATAGAGTTTACCACATGATTTGTTGTTAGTTTTGGTAATTAAAATAGCTTTCAGAACTGCGACACTTGATTGTGTTTTGGGTACCCGTACGGTACGTATTAATTATCGTTTGGTCAGTTTGCAAAAGCGAGACATTTTCGCTCTGACTGGAGACAACGGGACAGACGGCCTGAAAGCGAGACTGTCCCGCCCAAAGCGGGACGTATGGTCACATTATGCTTACATAAAACCGAGTCGGTCCACATTAAAAAAATTACCAATTTTACTAATTTTCTCACGCTAGACCAAAGAATTTATAATGTCATAATCGTTTTCACAAAAAAAGAGGGAATGGTTCCTAAGACGGTTCCCCTGTATTTTCTATGGATTTGGATTACCCATACTGTTTCAATTAAAAAGACAGTCTGTAAAGCCTATTCTGATGTAATGTACTAAGTACCTACATTTATTACATTTGGCATAAGATTTTTGTTTATTATTGTGTTTAATGGTCTATTCTAATTTCAAAAATAATGAAAAATAAACAGTACTTTTAATCTGCTTTCCAAGCTGGGATCCGGGATTCGACCCCCGGTAAGGTCAATTTAGGAAACGAACTTTTCTAAATTGGGTTTGAGTCTGGATATTACTGGGAACTCCCCCAGAGTTTGTTGTGTGGTACCCATAGTACAAGCTTACTGCTTAGTTTGGGGTCACACAATCTGTGTAATTGTCTCGGTTATTATTATTATTGCTTTTAATTAATAATAAAAAAGAGACCAAAAATGTTTCTAAACAAGATCATTAATATCTCATATTTCATAAGGTTATTAAGATTTTACGAGAAAAGGGAAGTATCAGAGAAGCGATAGTAATAATATTTAAGAGAAGTTCTTAGTTATATAACATTGCTCGACATAAGGAAATGCACCAGGTGTTTATGCCTTTTTACAGCACATAGTTATATGCTATATAAATAATTCCTCTTGAAAAACAACAAATAAATAATAATGAATACCAAATTAGAGAGACCACTGTTTTGAAACATTGTTAATTTCTAAAAATGTTACTGTGCATGTTTTATTATATGATTTGATTGAATACCTAGTTACATTACACATTTCTAAATCATTCAGTACATATTTCATATTTGCAATAATTTTAAAAACACCCTCTTGGCTTAAAAACATGAACTGTAGTGTCCGACAGAAACTGTCTTTGGAGCCGAAATCGACCTCGAAACCGAATTTCGACTTCTGTCTCAGTTCTGGTGAAACCACAATCGGAACTTCTTTTAATGCTGATTCTGTTGTATACTTTTAAAGCTTATGTTCATTTTGTCTAATTGTAAATATGCGTTTGCATTTATAGTAACCAAATAAATTAATAGTTTTGTTATTCTTAAAAAAAATTTACTCTATAATTCGCCAAAACTGGAGATGATACAGTGCTGTGATTGGTTAAGAAATGACAAGTATGATTGAAGTGTGTGACGTTTAGTATTCGATAGTCTGTAATTGGTTAATAACGAATGTTTAAAAAACTGAGTTTTATGATTGACTAGGGTAAGAAAAAAAAAGAACTTTTCGAAAAGCGAAGTGAAGGTGTAGACGTTAAGTAGATTATCATAATTTTGTAAAGTAATATACGGTAGTAAACTAATTAATCTGTGTAATATGATGTATTATATATGTGTTACATAATATCTTCTTCAACTACATCGTCAGGGGTACACCGAGAGGATATGTATGTATGTACATATGTAAAGAAATATCCAGTAATTTGGAAAAAAATTTCAACAAATTTCATTGACAAAAAAAATCGTCAGTCACATAATAACTCGCGGACATACTTAGTTTCTGTCTCTCTTAGCTTCGGTGGGTCCTGATGAAACCAAACTGAGCCAATGAACCAATTTAGTGACTAAGCTTGCCAAAACCGAAAGTTCAATCGGACTCTAACTCATGATACAAAGTAAGCTATGTGATGAACACGTGAAGAGAAAACTTCGCACCCCTTCTTAAACATATTGCGCGCACGGAAGAGTGTGATATTTGGCATAGTTACAGTGGGCGGACCATATCGGAACTTCGGCTAATAAGCTCAGTTCGGTAATACATGCTATTAGACGCTTAGACAGTTGACGGATCTGACTACGGCTAGGCTGGTGTACTTCGCCTACTTTCACAGCCTCATGTCATAATAGCTGGCCTACTACTGTGGGGATCAGCAGCGCATATGAAATCTATTTTTATTTTACAAACAAGGGCAATACGTGCCATCTACAGTATGAACGTACGAGAGTCGCTGAGAAATCTTTTTAAAGACATTGATGTACTTACTGGTTACAAATGCTGGTTAAATGTAAATAACTCTTAAGCGTGATTGGGAGTTATGGGTTAAACAGAAAAGCTTGGCGCAGTCTCGCGTGGCATTTCCACATCTGCATACGAATTGCTGTTGGTATGTACTCTGTTTATATCGGATTATGACCATCGCACACAAATGCATGTGGTATAGACAAAATGATGGCCGCGCAAATATTATGCACACCTACTGATTACATTGCCAGAGAAAATGGATATGTTCCCAACCAAGCATTATTTACGCATATTACCATAACATTTAATACATTACCCTTAGTATACACATATCTACACAAAAAAAAATATAGATCTATTTCGAAAGAAAGGCGTTATTAATGGTATGGACACTCGCGGTCGCGATCAGCTAGTTATTCCTAAATTTAAATTACAAAAGTCAAATGGTCATTTTTAGGCAACTGTGTTAGTTGTTATAATAAAATTCCTTAAAAAATTACTCAATTAACAAAAAAAGATTTAAACTTGTTATTAAACATTAATAAAATTAGCGATTTCGTTGAAGAAAAAACAATAGCTTGGAAATAATCCTCTTTGCACATGAATTTACTGGCTTTATGAATATTGTAATTTAAATAACTATTGTAGTATGAGGTTGAAAAATGATACATGACTGAGTTTCTTGCCGGTTCTTCTCAGTGTCCAAGTTTTCTTTTCGAACTGAACTAAAGTTTGACGTTCAAAAATACCTTGGTTTACTCCACAGTACTACCAGATTTACTACAATAAATTAATTTAACTTTGAGTTCAGTTAAAGTTTATGTGGAGAAGGACTGCAGAAAGCTAAAATTTATATTATGACATGTGTCATAAATACATTAAATAAAGTAAAATAAAATATTCGTTTTTTTATATTCGTACTGCCAATGTCAAACATAATAATAGTTATGCTGTGAATATCATACACAAAATAGTTATGCTGTGAATGTCATACACAAAATAACTTAAAGTTAAACCTCTGTCAAGCAGTCGCACAAAGTAGAGACGATTGTCGCCTAACTATTTTAAAATTTTGTTTTCAAATAATTACTGACGAATTGACTAAATGAGTTTCGAGTTGCGAATTTTGTGTAATTTGCCAGCTGTTGTTTCGAGTCTGCGGAGTGTTTATTAAGTGTAAAAAGCGTTTATTTTATATTTACGGTCGAATATCGACCATTAAGCGACTACTCGTAAATAATAATGTGCATATTTTGTACATTTATAAAATTTCATATGTAAGATATATGTAAGTACCTTTATATGTATGTGATTCGTCAGCAACACAAAAACTCATGGACGTAATTGCGGTCTGGCTTAGTTTCGGGAGGTCCTGCCGAAACCGAGCTAAGCCAAAAACCCTATTTCATGCTGAAACTTGCCAAACCCGAAAGTTCAATCGGACTCTGACTCATTATACCTAGTAACAAATAACTAATATTGCACATATTTTATACATTATTAAAAGTTAATATAAAAATAAATATATAGTTCGAGAAAAATGCTGATACTAGGCTGCATTAAATAACGACTACACGCTAATAATACTCATTTTGGTTATTTAACTTGCTGTAAGATAGATTTATTATGCCTTAACATTTACCCACAGGGAACAATAACGCTAAATACACACCTATTAGATACTAAACGAAGGAAACAGCGGCTCGAAAGTTGTTTTGAACTGAATTAACAAATCAGACTCATAACACAGGAATTACTGTGAGGTAATATATCCATTGCAATTAATGGCCCTGCTATTACGTCTTATGAAGTTTCGATGGCTTTGCTTGTATGAGCCGATAGTAAGATGTACGTAAGATGCTCAAACCGGTCCCGATAACTCGATCATTGAACAAGTTTAGTCATTTATTTGCGTCCGAATACAGTACGTTCAGTTTTTCGAACATAGACACTTTCTTTATTGCTCTTGAAGTCAATTTTTGTACGTAACTAGAATAATGACCAAAACTTTTATTGGTGACATTAACCACCGCATTACATCGCAAACATAAACATAAAAAAATATTCGTAATGAACATTGTAGGTACAATAATTAACAACATGGTTCAATACTAGAAACCTTTTTTACCGAGATAGGCGAGTGCTTTTAACATTTCTGTTAGTTAACAATATGATCTTTACAAGTCAGCCTTGGTCTTCCTCTACTTCTGCTATCATTCGGTTTCGCTCTTTAGATTTTCTTCGTCGATCGTTGGTTTCTCACTTTTTCTTTCAGCCCGAAATATTTAAGCATTCCATTCTTAATTTATACAATAACGTTGTAATCCAGCCTTGACTACATATATCCTCATTGTTTTTTAGGTCTGCAGGGTGAGACTATGCATATTTCTGTGAAATCTGTTATTATAATTGAAATACATGAAATTTGTTGTTATATTCTAAATCTTCTTCTTCTTCTCTTAGGTACTTATAAAAATGAATATTTTTTGTACGTTTGTCTTATATTCGTCTTTAAATTATTTCCGGTAGTGATGAAACTTTGATGAGTTGTTCTGCGTATGCTAATAAAGGTTTTTGAATTATTTAATTTGGTAAGTAAAACACTACGCGAACAAAGCCGCAGGTAACTGCTAGTTAAGTCAACAGATAGTTAATAATATTTAAAATTGTGACAACAGAGTAATAACAATATTTGTAATCTAAAGTCCAACAATATATTACCACTTCCATTAACATTCTAACTAAAATAAAAAAATAATTTCCAACTAAAATAAAAACTATTTATTTCAGTAAATAAAAGACTATGTGAACGAAGTTACGGGCAACAGCTAAGTTAAGTTAACAGCTAGTTATTTAATATGTTAATAATTAAAATTGCAACAATAGAATAATAACAATATGTATAATCTAAAGCACAAAAATACATTACTACTTCTATAAAAACTTATTATATTTTCGTAATATAGATTTGCGTTAACTTTTAATCAACTTCGGATGAGTAGGTGCACTTAATGTTAATATCGTTTTAAAAAATCACATCATGCTGTAACTAAACAGGTGTACCGATTGCTCATCATTTGAAATGAAAATGATACAAATAATACGAGAAGCAATTAGCCAAGTGGGCAAGTATGCGGTCTCCTTTCACCAAAGTCGGAGTCCAAAAGATTTTGATGGTGTCCATCCATGTTAAGGGTTACGTCATTTTTACGATAGTATTTTATTCTCACGTTCATTAAAGTTTAAATGTAGTTCATTAATACCTATTCCATCAAAATTTATTAGAACGCTAGTCGCAGGTTACATTTCATTCAAAGAAGTTTGTCAATACATTGTACACTACAGATATTTTCTTACTTTTTTATTTCAATTGTATTCTTCTTTTTAGGGTTTCGTATCTCAAATGGAAAAAGGAATTTTATACAATCGCTTCGTTGTCCGTCAGTCTGTCTGTCAAGACTTCTTCTCAAAAAAGCGTGGAGGTATCAACTTGTAATTATATCAAATTTTTGTCTGCAGTCCCTTGGAGCTATAAAATTTTCAAGCTTCTAAGTCAGCCATTCCCAAAGTGGGCGATAACGCCCCCTTGTGGACGCTGTAGGCCTAAAGGGGGGCGGTAAGAGACCCAGAAAAAAAATGTGGGCGTTGTGTAGAGGCCTGGGGGGTGATTTGTAATTTCATTTAGCTAGGAGGCATCTTAGACAACGACTGCATGAGCTCTCGACTCAGTAGACAAAATAAGTTTGGGAACCAGTGTTCTAAGTCAACGCAATCATAAAATACAACCATTTATACCTTATTTTTTAACATTCGCAAGTAAATCAAAACCTATAGGGTACTTTCCATTGACCTAGAATCATTAAATTTGACAAGAAGCTAGGTCTCAAATTACAAGTAAATTTAAAATCCCAAAGTCGTTAATTTGTAGTTATATCACATGATAAAAAATTTTATCTTATATAAATTTACTTTTGCAAGTGAATAATATGGGAGAAAGTGTCTTTCAACTTCAAAGTTAAATTGGTTTTTGAATAATAACGTTTATAACATAATAAAAATACATTGTATGATGGTACGGAACCATGAAGGAAGTAGGAGACGCTGTAATGCAACGTGCTCATATTGAAGAAAGACAGACTCAGCTTTAAATAGTAGGGGTGTATCGACTACACGTCTGCCAGTTCGATCCTGGCAGTCGCGAGTATTACTTTACAAAAAAATATTTTCAGCTACCGTGCAGTAGAAAAATGAAATGTCATGTGTGTTGAGATGGATGCTGTGATACACCAAAAAATATTACATTTAATGTATAAGTATCAATTTATACAATATTACATTGAGAATTCTAGAAAGCTTTCTTGTTCGTGTAGTTTTTACTATTCGTCGACAGATGTCAACTTAATCGTCATTTAAAACCACATTTTGCACTCAGTTATCGCTAAGCATATTTAAAAAGTCTACTATTTACTCCTAGCATTGCTTAATTGAAATTGTTTGTAAAAAAGCTACATCGATTCACATAATCCGGGTGACATCTGTTGGGCTATAAAAAATACTTGGTAAAACTGACATTATTAGCAGGACCGCGCGTAAGAGGTAGCCGTATTGCATAATACTAATGTATTTTTTTGTTACGGATTATTTCTGTTAGGGAATAGAAGTTACTTGGCAAAACTAACATTATCAGGACCGCACTCAGATGGATTAGTACTAATACACTCCTCTAAAAAGGATAATTTTTATTTATGTATTAAACTTTAAAACTTGACGATTTTTTTATATTTACTGAATATATTTGCTAGTTCTTTTTTAATACTTTTCATAAACTAATTCGTTTAATAATAAATATTATTTGATACTGCACTAATATAACGTAATAAGTAACTAACCAAAACTAAATAACACATATATTATTGTCGCAGTTCTAAAGAAATGGGGACTGCTTACACAGACCATAGAATGAAACTTGTCTCATTCCAAAATTTTGAGAATTGGAGAGAATTCACATAAAATAATAAAATGGATTTTTCACAAATATATGCTTAAATATTCTCGCGATATGTTGCTAATAGGACATGCAAGTTTGTACTATATCCATTAAATTAAATAGTAGGTATATCTAAAACGGGAAATTTAACGCGATTACCTTTTTATTCGTGACGTTTCTTGAAGTTTGCTTGAGACCACGGCCGATGCAACTCGGTCGAACCGTCAAGCAATAATAAAAAGGTAATCGTGTTAAATTTCCAGTTTTAGATATATTTTATAATGCAACAGGAAAGTTTAAAAGTTTATAAATAGTAGGTATTTGTAAGTTCATTATTTTAATCCGAAATCCTAAAATTTTAAATTAAGTCAGTTTCATTCTAAAGGTGCGATTCTTATTATTAATAAATACATATAACTTTCGTAAGAAAGTGCATCTAGGCGGACTCGCCACTACTATCGCGTGTCTCATCTTTCATGGCGCGGTCTGTACCATTGTCCTATTTAAATAAAGGGATAGTAACTGTTGCATAATATGCATACAAACAAATCGACAAACGTTATTTTAAAAATCGCTATTCCAGACCGTTATTCGGTCTCCAACACGCATGATACAAATTTTTGCAAATCTATTAATGTACATCTTATCCACTTTACTGCTCCATCATAATATACATTATGGATTTATATCACTTTACTCTCAAATACAAATATAAGTATTTCATAACTGAATGTGAAAATGTTTGAATTGTGCAATTTTGAGTTACCGGTTAATCTCTAAGTACGTCCCTCTATCGAAAATGTATTTCACCCATCTGGTGGTCAAAAATAAAACTACTTAAAAAATCATAACACAAAACGACTGCTCTACCTCGTTAGATGGCGGCAGAATCGCAATATCCCCCTCCATTTATTCCGCGTTCTCCTCACCCCGCATATTGCTACACTGGTTCTTACGAGGAAAATTCGTTACAGCACCTCCTCTTCGTTTTTACTTCGTTTACGGAACCGACTCGCACTTGGCCAGGTTTTTTAGTATTAATTTTTAATATTTAGTAATATAGGATGATAACTACTAAAATATTTAAGTATTTCATGTAGCTAAAAGATTTATTCAACAATGTGTATAATGATTACTTAAATTACAATAAAAACAGAGACAATAATGTCTGTGAAATATAATAATAAAGATAGATAACTTTCTTTAAAATCTATCTATAAACCTACATGGCCATAAATAATTCACATCATTTTTTCTTAATTTAACTTATATGAATTACGATTACTTGAATAACTATTTTTGTAACTGGTATTTGCATCTGAAGTAACGTAATCACTGCTTTGCACTCCTACATCGCTATCGTCCTTCGGTAAAGCTTGCGTGATAGGCCCTTGTAGTTTTTCATATTCTGTGGATGCTTGTGGCGAAGAACTCACGCCATATTTTGCTTGCGAACTAGATGGATAGTAACTATAAAAACCTTGAATAGGATTCGGATAAAGAACATTGTTGTAAAGAGAAGGACTGGATTGAGCGAAGAGCATCATACCAGAAGGATGACCTATATAAGGACCTCCCAAAGATAAAGGTTGATAACTTGAAGAAAAGTGTACTTGAGATGGAATTGGGCTGATAATTTGTTGATGTGGATTAATATGGCTTACAGAATTAGGAGAAAATATCGGATGATATGGGACAACAGATGAGGAAAAAGTAGATGGTTGTAATATAGCTAATTGAATGTTCCCGTTTGGAGATTTAGAAGGTACTATTTGATATTTGGACTGATAGCCCTGATTCGATGCAAAGGTGAGAGGAGTGAATTGCGAAGGACTTTGTGGAATATTTGCCTGTTGCGATTGATAAGCGGGCTGTTCATTATGGCCTTGGATGGAACTGTAATACTGATTGGCTTGATTGGGTTGAAAAGGATTCTGCGATTGATAGGGACTTGAGCTGCTTTGGGAACTAAGACTATGGTATATATTGTAGTTGTAATCTGGTTTTTGGATTCCTGTTGGTATGGCGTTAAGGCTTCCCGGTTTACCAGCTCCCCTCTTCCTTTGTTCGACTTCGTCCACCTCGCTAGCACACACTAGCGCGGAGAAAGTCACGAAGATCTAAAATGAACAGACAGTTAAGTGATCAATCACAGTTAATTCCGAACAGGCGTTGGAAGTCAATCAATCAGTTAGGTTCCTCGTTATTTCTGTATTTATATTACGTATTACAAAACGCGAATACAGACTTATTTTGAACAGCTAACAAGTTGCTAATAACATGGTTTAACTAATCTAAAATAATCAATTACTTTTACAGTTAAGTAATCAAACTCACCAAAATCTCGCTTTTCATCTTACAAGTTTTTTATTGATGTGTTACGAAATAATATATTCACATTATATGCTCAAAAGAAAAGTCGCGTTGCGAAAGGAAAAGCGTTCTATTCGCAGTCTTAGGGAAAAGTGCATCTCAATATCAAGTTCACACATTTATATAAGCGGCCATGAACAACTTTCCTCAGCTCCAGATCACAGCTACCGAGGGAACTGACCGCTCGATAGGTCTTTGTCCTGCCTCGTAAGATAGGTATTTAGCTACAGAGAAAGTATTAGCAAACTTCCTATACTCTCAAATGATGCGGAAATACTGTCCACATTCATACCATAACACGTATATCCCTTGAAGTTTTTGCTTTCTGAAAAAGGCAAGCGCCATGCATATTTATGTTGATGTGTAACAGGTACGCCTAATTTAGACTCATGTGTTAAAAGTGTAACGCAATGTTACAAAAATATTTGTAAGTTTAAGTGGTGTTGAATGTGCTCTGTTTGTGATTTCACAATAAGTTCACTGTTCAAGGATTGGGTAGTGACCTACATCGTAATAGTGAGATCTCATTTCAAGTAGTTAGTGACATCAATAACAAAGTTCTTAGTAAACAAAATTTTTAATTCGATGATTACATAATACTAAATGTAATTACCGTTGGTTATGTACTGTCGAAACCCAACACCTAATTATAACACATAATATTAATGACAGTGACATGAAAATTCTTAATGTTACGTAACTTTATTCGAAGAGATATGGATAAAATAGTTTGTATTTAATTTTTTATACTTTTTCACTCTTCTAATTACATACAGAACTCGAATTACATAATAATATGTAACGTCACGCATTTCCCATTCGGAGTGAACAGAGCGTAAATCTGCATCAAAATCACACCTCGTCATCATTTTTGGCAATAATTACATAGATTTACAGACAGCGCAGTCGAAACAATGACAATTTGCTGTCTCATCGCCTACACAAGTTTCTTATGTAACAATCTCTATCACTGCACCACTTTCATGACCTGCGTGAGTACAAGCAGCTGACACGTTCTTAATTTCTTTTTGTTCTATTAGATAGCAACTACAACGAATAAATAATAATCTGTTGCCATACACATTGATCGTGTGCCCCTAATCTAAGAACTAATGTTGTAGTTTTTTTATACCACAAAGGTGTCAAAAAAACATACTGTCCACCTGGGGACTTACCACCATCCAGCGTGAACAAATTTTTTTTACAGCTAAATGTTCGTGTAATATTTTATATATACTCGTCATACTTATGCCCAGAGACGCCTCTATCTCGCGATATAACATTTTGAAAATACTTGTTTTTTTATAAACTTTTAAACTCTCGCGTTGCATTATAAAATATTTAAAACGCGAAATTTAACGCGATTACCTTTTATTTTGGCTTGACGTTTCGACCGAGCTACTTTGGCCAAGTTTGCTTGAATCGGCCGATGCAACTTGGTCGAAACGTCAAGCCAAAATAAAAGATAATCGCGTTAAATTACTTGCCTTTGTCTACATGTCTTACTCGATGAGTTCCTTTCAACTGGACTTTTAACTAGTGTATAACTTCTAATATTGACTTTTTGACGGAAACGGCAAAAGTGAGGTCGTCAATTTATTCAGATTTTCAATCTTATAAATTTTTGGGAGTTTTTTTTAAGGATTTTTTTTAGAATTTAAGGATTTGACATCTCGCTTGCACCGACTATTAAATAATTGGTGCAAGCGAGATGTCGAATCCTTAAATCGAGTTTAAATAGTTGGTGCAAGCCACCCTTAAAGTATAAAAGTGATAGTATATTTTTGTTTTAAAGTTCTGTGTAAGTGAAAAGAATGGAGTAAGTCTAAATAAATATGTGTAGCTGAAGTTCTCGCGATCTTCCAAGAAGTCCTTTATAACTTCGTAAGGCCTACTATCACTTTACTGGAGGAGTTTTACGATAAGAAGAGAAAACGAATTTACTTCGAACGTGCTTCATGTCGATTCTATACTTATTACGTGACATTGGCAAATGCGCTAATCTGTGCGCCATACCATGAAAAAAGAAAAAAAAAACTTCTAATATTACTTAGAAGCTGTAGTATGTCTTATCTCGACGGGTTAAGAAAAACGCTTGGCTTTAATTATACTGTGTAGAACAATACAATAACGAGCGAGTTAAAAGTTGCATTAAATAACTCCTGAAATGACAGTAACCTATTTTCGCTTGCTACATAAGCTAATATGGTAGAATGATAATAGAAGTCAAAGAGGTTAACCATGGCTGACTTATAAATTATGGCTGGTATTTAAGTTGAAACCCTGCTCACCGCATCGGTACGGATCGATGCAGTGTAGCTGACCGCCGCGCCGTCGTGCCCCTAGTTTGCTATCTTGCATAGCATGTAAGATATGATATGATAGATATGAGTTTGCATCGATACCCTTGTGCTCTTAGGCCCTCCACAACGTGCCTCAGAAAACTGAGGCTCTCCACAACGCGCCGAGGACGACTACTGCAAGCAAAAGTGCGAGAAGCTACTTAACCCAGTTTCCCTCCCAGACAGCTGGTTACCTGTGTTCAAGTTTTACCTACGTAAACTAAAAATTAATAAAAAATTAGCCGACCATGTCTAACTTCTAAAATTTTCTGAGGATGCTTCATTTAGAAGCGAAATAAGTACGTGCTGATTAAAGGATTTTAAAGTTTGACCAAATTTAACAAAAAAATATATAGATGTAATATAAAATACAAAATAGATTTCTCCAAATTAACACATTAATGAGTCAAAACAATATATTACAGATCAAATAGTGTGAACGTTAGCCTACGGTAATGTCAGATGCACTTACATATCTTGGCGATTAAATGTGAGTATCGAGAATGATTAAATTTGTAGAAGAAAAAGTCATGATAGCTCTGTATGCCTATCCCAATGGCCGCTTTTTAACCGACATCAAAAATATGAGGAGGTTTTCAATTCGGTTGTAGTTTTTTTGTTTTCTTTTTTATGTTTGTTACCTCAGAACTCCTTGATTTATAAACCGATTTGAAAATTACTTTTTTGAAAGGATATACTTCCAATTGGTACCATTTAGATTTCGAATTTGGTATTGGAGCATTTTCATTTAGATTTGGTATTGGAGCTTAGATTTCGAAGATACACCAAATAACGTGAACTGTTTCTAACCTTTATTCCTTATTCCTCTTGTATGTCATTGCGCTCTAAAATTAGAAAAGAAGTTAACTGTAGACCTGCCCTAGATATTTATTTAGACCAACGTCACTCAAAAGGGATAAATAAAAAAATAATAATAATATGAAATCGACTTCAAAAAGAATCACTGAAAACTACGAAATAACTATCCTTTACTAATCAAACCCCAAGTACAAAAATAATTTTATAAATACGACATAAATACCTGTGTAATTAAATTTGACAGTTATTGAAGTCGCTGCCAATTCAATGTGCAACAGAAAGTATTGGCTTAGTAGGCTTGGCACCGACTTCAGTAACTGTCATACATACATACATATCCTCACGCTGTATCCCCAACAGGGTAGTCAGAGAGGATGAAGCGCCAAGCGTCGCGGTTTTTACATACTTCTTTCGCTTCCTCAAATCTCATCATTCTCCTCACACATTTTCGCCTAGGTATGCGAGAGCTTTTGACATTTCCATCCGCTAACACTCTGGCTACTTAATCTTCATACGTCAGTCTTGGTCTTCCTTGGCTTCTTTTAGCACTCACTTTCGCTCTGTATATTTTCTTCGTCAGTCTTTCATCACTCATATTTTCCATGTGCCCGAACCATCTAAGCATTCCTTTCTTCATTTTTACAATAACACTGTCGTGCGACCCTGTCATACTGCGTATCTCTTCATTGCTTATCCTGTCCGCAAGGGTGACATCGCACATCTTTCTAAGAGATCGCATTTCTACTGCATTTATCATACTTTCACTCGATTTCGGGCATATCCAGGCCTCACTACCGTACAATAAAGTTGCCACTAACACCACATTGTGGATGGCCATTTTGGCAGTGTTAGATATATTCACACTATCTACTAATGCAGACAGAGTATCGTTTATTTTATTGCCAGCTGCTACCCATCTCTCTACATCCAACTCATATCTACCATCCCTCGAAAACACACTCCCCAGATACACAATTTCATTAACTTGTTCTAGACATTTTCAATTTACCCAAACCTCGCATTTCGTTTGTACCGCTTCCCTTTCAAACACCAGAACCTTAGTTTTGTTCACATTCATATTCAATCCTTTCACTTCACATTCTTCTTTCATGCACGTGACTAGTGTCTGCAACTCTGCTTTGATGGTGCTGTAAGCTCAACATCGTCAGCGTACAATAGGCAGTTTACCACTGTGTGAACACATATCATACCACTCATACTACCTTTCATTCTCTGGAGGCAACTGTCCAAATACAGCACGAACAGCCAGGTAGACATCACGCAGCCCTGTCTGACGCCTGAACAGACTTCGAACCAGGGCAACGTGTAACCTTCTATCCTTACACATGTTCTGTGGCCACTGTATAATGACCTCACAGCCTGCTGCAAAGAGCACTCCACGCCATACTTAGGCAGAAGACTCCACAATTTATTTCGCACTACTCTATCGAATGCTTTTTCTAGATCCACGAAAGCGCAGAAAACTTTCTGACCTATAGCCAGAAACTTCCCCACGATAATACAACCCTTACCGTTCCTAAAACCGCCTTGTGCCTCCCACAAATATCTTTCAGAAACACTTTTCATAACTGTGTAACTGTCAAATTTAATTTTACAGGTATTTGTATAGTATTTATAAAATAATATAAAAAAATGCATGTAGTTCTATGAAGACGCTTTTAAATTTCCGTCCACGATAACGTTATGCCGTGGACGTTGAAAAGGTGTCTTTTTCTACGACACGATAGGAAAGTATTTTTCTTACCTATTGTTTAGTAGAAGGTAAAAACGTGACAATAATAACGTTAAACGATAAATTATAAAAGCACCCATTGGGTGTATAACGTCTATACATCAGTTATGTAGATGTATGTATAACGCACGCTTCCATGTTGGCCTGGGGAATAAACCATTTATTATACCAGCTGCTTACTTTGCCGACTTCTTATATTGTACTTTATACATATTACATCTTTTATTACTTATTAATCTGTCGCTATATGGTTCGACTTTACTGTCTTTGTACTGTTTTTGATCTGGAATAGTTATATTATTTATTTTATCCTACATTCAAATTTTGAAACACGTGTTTCACATCTCAAGGGCCAGTTAACTCACACCGACAGACCTAAATTGACTAAAACTATTTTTTTATGAAAAACGCAAAAACTTTGAATCTCTGTTCAACTTTGATGGGAAATGACGTCATAATATGTACATGTATATTGTACATGTGTACAAAAACTTAACGTTAAATACCAAAGCACCTGCAGCTTGAGAAGCTTAAGCAATTAAAATGATAACTCACGAGCTTTCTACAGAGGCCAGCGCGAATTATTCCTAATTATAAATACTTATATTGCTACCAACACTTTAATGCTCTAATAATTGCTAGCGAAAACACGACTTCTTCCGACAGAGTTTGAATTACCTTAATAAAAGCACCCGCGTATTACGATCGTGATTAAGCTGTTTATTCTAACATCCATAAACATCTGTAGACACATATGTTATTATTGAGATATGTAATTGGATTTTAATATTACAATATATCACATATTATTATTATAAATTTCCACAAAGTTAGATCAATTGTGTAAACCCAAACTAAGCGCCATAGACTGATACTTTGTACTGCTACAATAAACCTTATGAGTTTCCACAGTAATAGTTCAAACTCCAAGACCAATTAAAGTTTAAAAAAGTTAAAGTTAAAAAGTCATAAGTTAAAGTTCGAATACGATATACTACTTAGGTACTCGGATTATTATTTGTATTATGCTATGAACAATTTTGAACTTTATAAGTACCTCCTTTCATCTCCTATTCACTTTACTCAGTTCTTAATTAGAAGTTTATCAGTAAAGCGTTAATCGACATTAAACGTAAGTGTAGCCACGACTTATCGCGGTAATTTGACAACGGCATTCACATTGGCGTTTGATGTTAGGCGATAGCTCGTATGGCGGTCTTTTTTGGCACATCAAAGAGATTCGACGCGACAACTCATGCTGGTTGTGGTCACATTTAAGTTTGTCATTATGCACCGTGACAGGATCACACGTGTTTGAAAATACAGGGTAGCAGCTCGACTGTCCATCTTGAATGAAAATAATGTGTAGGTATGCGTCGGCTAGCGCCATTTATATCACCATAACACGCTTACTTATACATACTTTTAATCGCGATAATGGGCATTGACATCGAACGTTAGTGTAGCCCCAGCATGCAAGATTATTCACTTAAACAAAAACAGTTGCTATGAGTAAGAACTTATACTAACTAACAATTTCTAATGCTAATACTAAATACTAGAAGCAATTGCTTTTCTTTTATTCACATTTCCCAATGTCTACATGTCGACAATTTTAAACGAACATTTGACTTAGCTTTCATTTCCAAACTGTAAAATGTAATGTTTCAAAGTTAAGACCATAAAAAAGAACAGAATGTTGTAAGAGATTTAAATAATCTATCTAATTATTTACTCATATAACTTGTTACTATCTCGAATATAAGAAATTACTTAAAATGAATAGTTGTAGAATAACAACTGACCTACATTTACTAACTTTACTGAGAATATTGAGGCCTAGAAAATTGCTAATTTGGAAAACAATTAAGATGCGTTAACTACATGTGTAAAATGACTTGCTAATCGCGCTACAAGTACCTTCGTTTTTGACTCGTTACCTAACTCATGATTTTATAAAAACGAAGCAGAGATTGTACGTTTCAAATGAGGTTTCGAATAACTGTTATTTTTAAAGCTTTCATACCAATGTGGTGGTGTTAATATCTTTTGTTAGAAGGCACGAGGCCTATTGTTGTATGATGACAAATAATGTAATAAAAATACAGAATGTTCTTCATTGTTACAGAATAATTTTACTCGATTCAAAGGCGGAAATCGAATAAATAGTACATCAATTTAAACTCAATTCAAAAGTACCTATAATTCCTTACCTTACCTATAATAAAACTATACTACAAAACCCACTCAAAGAAATAAAATTATTAACTTTTGCCCGTGACTTCGTCTACGTGGAATTCGGATTACGCAATTTAGACAAAATAATCATGAATTTAAATGACATTGGATGTCATAATCTATAAATTATTATATTCTCGTACAATCGGAGGCAGGGCAAATGCTGAAATAGATGTTCATTTATTTTTATAGAAGAGTATTTGTGCTAAATTTCAAGTCAATTGATAAAGAATTTTTTACCATACAAACTTTGCTCCCCCTTTTTACCCTCTTGGGGTGCATTTTCGGAAAATCCTTTCTTATTATGGCACTACGTCGTAAAGGAAAGCTACAGTAGTAGCTTCAGTAGTAGTCTTTGGAAGATGATGAATCAATCAGTTCATTCCCTATTTTACACCCTTAGGGTATAAAATTTTATAAATGTTGAACTAGATGTTTCATTATATTTATTGAAAAGTACTTGTAACAACTTAAACAAAGAACTTTTTCCCCATACAAACTTTTCCCCCCTCTCACCCTCGTAGGAGTTAATTTTCGGAAAATCCTTTCTTATCTTCACATAACGTAATGAAAAGAATCTACTTTCTTGTAACTGTCTTCAGTAGTTTATGGCAAAGATGAATCGGTCAGTCAAGACATCTGTTATAGGTTTATATATTTGTATGCAGATTGAAAACAAATTACTCATTGTTGCATGTTATTTACACGTATAACAATACCCGCTATTATTTTAGACTAGGGGTGACGCGAGAAAACGCTTATGCTCGGCTCTGGGCGCCTGTTGTAATCTTTAACTATCTTTGATTTTATTGCCTAAGACTTGCCTGAAAGGATTTAAAAAGCCTACCTAATTAGCAAAGATAACTAAAACTTGTTGTTTGGTTAGTAATGCAACAAGACAACAAACAAAGGCGCGAAGAACATAAAAATTATCATAAAATTAAAATTATTATGAACAATTAAGCCATCCATAACAAATCTGTTTATTGTTATCTGTCATATTCGTGCACAGCAAAAATGTATATGTTTAATAAATGGCCTTCAATCTTTTTTAGTACATTCTTTTAAAAGTTATCTTTTATTTACTTATGGGACAAAAACCCTTAATAGGCCCGGGGCGCCATATAAAATACGCCACTGTTTGAGATACCTACATCTCATTTTTTAACGCCATCTATCGTCTCTTATATAAACGCATGTAACAAGTTAATACATTTTCTTTAATAGTAAACAAACCAAACATGTTGTTGTTTAGTTAGTGACGAGAAGGTGGAGCTTGAAATATACATTATTATATTGATCTAATAAACTCAACTTTATTCCTACCTAATGAACTGTAAGAAAAATCAGTATGGGTGTTATAAAATATAATATTATCTACGGACCTATCCTGACGGAATTCTATGATGAAATTGATAGAAAGACTCTATCTAACCATTATGTAATTAAAACTATGACTATTTTTTTCCTAAATCGTTTAGTATGACATGTGGTACAATACTTATCCGAGATAGTATAAAACTAGTGTGTAAATTAACGTAACTAAATATCAAGCCTGGAACCGCTAGCTTAACATTAAGATTTCATAACTACTGCGCTATATATTATGTCATCAGAGACAGTATTATCATAGTCAAAACAACTTTTAAAAATAAAAAAGATCTGTAGACTAACTGGTAACCGCGCAATTCGTCTCGTGTTGTTGAAATGGGATATTCAGAATTGGCCACTATGGGTCAACTTTCTTTTGTAAAACCGAAGTTTCTGTGTAAATTAAAATTATTATAATAGGATCTTGTCATTTATAAAAAGTTTACAGTTATTATTCTTCGAAAACCTCGGTAAGCGTGATATGATTTCAATCTATTCAATAAAAGTGATCTTATAAATAATTTAACTATTAACCGCAAGGAATAAACTGAAATATAAACCATATATTTTATGACAAATGTATGTAAAAATAATGAATACAATTTTATTTCAATTTTATCTGTGCATTATTCTATTACGTACCTACATAATACGAGAACGTCTAAATGTATAAATGTATGAAAGAATACATTTGTATTATGATAATTATAATATTATTACTATTATTAATGTATATTACAAAATCAGTTAACGTAATGCAGATAAGTACCAGTAAGTACATAAGCACTTCCGTAGAAATACAGTAGTATTCACTAATTTCGCAATAATAAAATAATACAAAGCTTCATCACGCGTTGAAGTCTTTTACTTAGAATACAAGCTGGCTGTCTAACACTATAAAAATAAAAATTGACTGAAATTGTCATTTCACAGAATTGTCACTTTCTTAATCTAATGACAATCATTTGGATTGAAACGTCGAATGTGTAAAATGTTATGATTTTCATTATAAGATTATAAATATCCTCCATTATACATATCTTCACGCCGTATCATTAACAGGATAGACAGAGAGAAGTATCGCGGTCCTTACATACTTCTTTTGCCTCCTCGAAACTCATCATTCTTCATACACACTTAAAATAAAATTTTATCATATGTTGTATTACGTATAAATTTTAAAAAACATATTAAATAACATTTAGTCGTTAAGTGATGAATGAGGTATCTATAGGTAGGTATATTAAGTAATGTTTAATATCAATGTAATGACCATCTAAAAACGTTACACCCCTTGACCAAATGTAAGTTGTTCACCATGAGTTATTGACCAAGATATATATCATCGAATTTAGACAAGTGTTAATGATGTAACATTTACATCCGGTTAGAACTTTTTCTCATAATTTTTATATAAAGTTTTGTGTAAATTATATAACATTTAATCCACTCACAATCTTGAATTCGTGTGAGGTGATGTTATTATATTTATATCAAATTTTCCTTAATGAAAACATGTACGAGATTGCTACTTATTCTTCGATATTGTTTAAATTCTTTTAACATTTTTTTGTAAATATTCGTCTATTTCATTCACTCATAGTTCACTAAAAGCAGAAAAAAAATAGCCATTACGAAAGAAAAGATTCCTGCTATATTGCATTCAGTAATATTTCTTACGTTCAAGTATTATTTGAATGAACAATATAGACAGCTACAAAAATAACTATGTTAAAAAGAATAATAAGCCGTTGGTGACTCGCAATATAATAGGATCAGTTGCATAACTATATCCGAGAGTTCGGAAGTGAATGCATTTGGCTTCCATGCAGGTCTATATAACTCCCGGACCGTAAACATTAAGTAATGCCATTATTTACAAAATTACGACATCTGAACACTCCTGAAATTACAGCTAAATCAATTCACAGAGAAAATTTTAAATATTGTAAGGCATTGATTTCTTTCACTTTCATACTGTCTCTAACTACAACAACAAGCATACATGAAAGTTTCAAGGTAATTATATAGTAGCCACTAAACCAGCACCACATTACCTAGTTAATCATCTATTGTTTCATTAATAACAGCCTTAAAGAAAACAGTAAAGGTACGATAAATAATTTAACAAAACGAATATTTTCACAATTTTATTGAAAACAATAACATTTTTCGAATATTTACCAGCTACCAAATAAATAAGCTACCTTAAAACTAAAACAATATTTACAGAAATTCACGGCGTACTGGCATAATTGAACAATTTTCTTAAGCGGTGGTAAAACGAACTCACAAAATTGATCTTGTTAATTATATACGAAATTATCAGTTTTTATGAAACAACTAGTATCGAGTGTAATAAAATATATCATGTCACATAATTATGCTCAAGATACCGAAAAGAAAGCACTTCTACAAGTATCCAAAACACGTAGTTACCAAGTGACAAGAGCCGGTCAACGGAACGTACGCAAATAAATAACTACAGAGGCTTTCGCTGAGACACGCCCAATACTTCGTACTTACAGGCCGTATAATTCAATTTGATGAATATTTAACACATCTTCATGTTTACAGGAAAAATCTGTTTAACAACGTCAAAATATGTTTCCACAGATTCGTATCTCTTTATGCTATTATTGCATTAACAATTAGTTTAATGGTGGGGTTTCAGCTCTTCGCTGTATTTAATAGTATTGTAAGCAGATTCACTATAAGCACCTTGAACGTCTTTAGGTGCCCCATAACGGGAGCTTGGTCCATGACCTCCAAAACTGTATTTAGGTGCCGAAGAGAAAGAACTCACAGAGCTATGACCAGACGATGGCGCTCTATACGCTGAACTTCCTTCACCAAAACTAGAAGTGGCTTGCTTTGAAAGCGTTACGTAATGTGGGCTAGCTGAAGATGCAGCGTGAACATTGTTCGACGAGCCTCCATAAGAAGAGCTTGGAACTCCATAAGTGGTGCCAGGAGGAGAGGCCAAATGTCCACCAGATGCAAAAGAGGCAACTGATTCCAGTGATGAACCAAAACCTTCAGATTTGGCAGGAAGATAATTAGGTGCGATGAATTTAGACGAACCTCCTCCGAATGTACCTAGAGAACCTCCGAAGCTGGCACCTTGACCAGCAGAGCTGAGAGACAAACCGCTGTGACCACCAGAAAGAGCACCACCAAAAGATGGAGCTCCATAAGATCCTGACAAACTAGACAAACCATTACTGGAATCGCTTTGAATAGACGAACCTAGGAAAGCAGAGGGTTTGAAGGAAGTTTTGCTTGGAACCACATAACTACCACCTAAAGACTTAAAAGATCCACCAAAAGAATGACCAGAACCACCCAAAGACAGACCATTTAAGGAATGCCCACCCAAAGAGTGGCCAGAACCGCCTAAAGATAAGGAACCTGCATCAGCAAAAGATTGGCTTGAACTGGGAGCACTATAACTTAAAGAAGGCTGGCTAGACTGAAGAGTAAGTGAGTGGGATGCAGAGGGGTTAAAGAGAACCGGTCCAGTTGAACCATAGGATCCAAGACCCTTAGTGCCAGCAGCATATGAAGGTACGGAAGAACCACCCTCGTGGGTTTGTTCAGCGACTGAGTACTGTTGCAGCTTAGGACCTCCGTAAGTAAACTGTGGTAACGATAACTCTTGTCCTCCGTGAGATGATCCAAGACTAGCTGGTTGAAAGGTAAGGGCTCCGGAGTTAATATTGTGGGAAAGTTGAGACATAAGTTGAGAGAGATCGCTAGATGCCAAGCCATGACCGGACTGCAAAGTGATAGGTGCGAGCTGAATTGTAGCATGACCGCTGCCTGGTAGACCTTCTGAAGCTAATTGATAACCGACGCCTGATCCTTGTCCTCCAAAATTATAGTTTGGTTTCGCTCCACCAATGCTGTACCCGGCTCCAATGCTGACGGCGCTTGCGCCATCTTCGCGACCGAACGATGGCGTCTGATAATTATGTGAAGTAAGTCCCGATGATCCATATCCGACAGGTGCTTCCCTCTTATCCTTTGGTTCTTCCGATTTCTTAGCCTTTGAAGCCCACGCCGTTGATATACTCAGGAGAGCGATGAATACGACCTAAAATATAATTAAATATTTTATGTTTAAAGTGAATACATACATACATATCTTCACACCGTATCCCTAACGGGGTGGTCAGAGTGGACGGAGCGCCAAGCGTCGCGGTCCTTACATACTTCTTTCGCTTCCTCAAATCTCATCATTCATTAAAGTGAATAAGAACTAAAAAAATAATTAAGTACGATTCGCTACTGTCACTACTATCGCGCCAAGTTTAACGGAAACCCGCATAACACTGTATGAGATTAAAACTTTTCTTTTAACTTAATTTCACTATTACTGCTTTTGCTTTACATGCAATATATGTGTACATTTATTGCCTGTTTTTGTTGAGTATATCTAATTTATAGCATTCGATTTGAGTTAATCACTTAATCAGCAATCGTAAATATTAATATTAATAATTAATTGGGGTTAGCTGACGGAAATATCAAAAGCACTCGCATATCACAGCAAAAGTGTGGGAAGAGAATGATAAGATTTGAGGAAGCGTAAGAAGTATGTAAGGATCGCGACGCTTGGCGCTCCGTCCACTCTGACTACACCGTTGGGGATACAGCGTGAGGATATGTATGTATGTAAGTATGTATATGTATATAAGAACTGATAAATACTTTTCTTCTACATTGCTATCAAAGTAATGCATGAATGTTAATGTTCGTATAACAAAATAATTAAACTTTACTCAAACTGATACTATGTAATAATTAATAAGTAAAGGTGATCTTATTTATTTTTCTTAACACTTAGTCAAAGTCATCAAACCAATTTATTCAAGTAAACAAAGTATTTTTGAACTTAAAAACTTAAAGACCATTGACACACTTGATTTAATTATCTTGTAAGCACTAACACACGACACTCACCGTGAATTTCATCTTTAGATACTTGTTAAGTATTCTCCTCACGATGACGAAACTAAATCACTGTTTGTGCACTACACAAAGTTTGTATTTCTATAACACAGATCGAACGGCTGTCTCCAACAGCCGCCGAATTCGTAATGTGATGTTGTAGTATTTTCACCGAATTTATAACAGAGCGAGCGGTTGAGCACCCGACTCATCGACCGGGCTGCACACTTCGCTCCGTTCGGGAGGGTAAAAGTATATCAGAGGACCCTTTCACTGCACTGACTGAAGAATGGGAGCGAGCCATCGAGCTTCCGAACCCAACAATGAGGTAATGCGGACCGGAAACGATATTACGTCACAAACCGATCACGGTTTGGTGCACTTATTGGTACAGATGTCGTCCGAACTCCGAGGCGACACGTGCCTCGCACACAATACTTAAAATAGTCACACGCTCTTCATTAAACAGAGAACAAGTGAGTGTATTTTTGTAAATAAAACAATCTGATTTTTGAAAATCTGAAAAGCATCCATTTTACCCACCTACATATTTAAGAATTTAAGATTGAATATTCAATTTATCATTATTAATAATCGATATAGTCATTAATCTCAGTTAGTGAATCTTATTCTAACTACCGGTGAATTATGTGGAGTCAAACTAAATACTATGCATACGCTTACACTTTCGTTCGCCCGACGTAGTACATATGAAGTGAAGTGCAAGGAGTGTACACCTTTCATTTGTGACTTTTTTAATGATGTCTGTTATTCTTTTGCATTGCATAATACAATACTAAAATTTTTATGTATAACTTTAGTAGATATATTTTGTTATTTCTTTTATTGACTTAAATAATTACGTAAATGTTTGTACATGGTTTGTAAAATGCCTATAGATGGTACCGATGTGTATATCGCCAGATAACTTGTTTCGCATCTCTTCTAGTGAAGACTAAGTGCAATGAACTTCCCGGAGAATTTTCTTAGTCTCGATTCATGTAATAAATTTAATAATTATTAAATACTTTTCTTCTTGTAATTCTTGACAACATTTAAAGTAGATTAAAAAGTTGTCAAATGATTAATGAACTCCCACACCGCGGGTTTCGTTTTGTTATCATACGTAATGTAACTATTACATAGTTTCACTTCGGTATTTATCTGATTTTTAATTGTTAATGTTTACAAGTTACTGTTTACTTCTACGCCTAGTATTCACTTTTTAAAATACACAATAGACATGCATAATATGGACAAATCACAGAACTGTCTTTACATACATACAAATCTTCACGCTTATACCTAACGGGTTAGTCAGACAGGACGGCGCCAACTGTCTTTGCAAAAGTAAATATTAAGGCGACACATTGGAAATTTTGGCGGCAGTGATCTCAATTTTTCTAAGTGATTACAAAACATATGAAAGTGATATTTGGTAACCTGATTCTTCATTTCATTGACTTCATTTTGTCAGTTGCGTTACACGAACTTTTGTAACTGAAAAAAAAATATCAAAGAAATCTCTTTTAAAACAGAGATTTAGATTTTTCGTAGTGACGGAATCGATTTCAACTCTCGCACTCTTCAAAAGTCCAGTTCGATTTTATAAAATTAATTAAAATTTATTTCGAGCCACCGATAGCCGAGCTTTACGACTTGTACGGATAAATAAGTAACTGATACATACTAACTATATTTTCTTTCTCTCCCAAACCAGCATGGAAGGAACTCACATAGGGAATAGTCTAACAACCTGTCAATATCTGGTTCCAGTTTGTAATCTGTAAATCCAAATTCTTATTCTTAACGTAAAGATGTAATTTTGTTGCTCGTTGATGCTCTGTTGAAGTCGAATGGGGGATAGTTCCGTAGTTGATATCAATAAGTTTGTGTTTCATAGTGTTTCTTAATGACACTGAAAAACAAAGTAATAAATTATTTCGCTGAACGTGGAACCGAAAATACCCCATATTTTAAAAACTGCACAACGTATCGTATTCAAATTTTTTTTTTTTTGAAAGTATTATTTAGTGTCCACTATCTCAAATTTTTTCAGAATTTTCTGCTCTACGGTTGTAAAGTTAGAGGGGAGACACTTTTTACGACTTTAGAAGCGCATATGGTATCACATATTATTATTACCTTAAATTTTATGGAACCAGCTTATAGCGGCGGTATTCCCGGACCTTTATGACTTAGGGTCCTTCAAGAAACGAGCCTACTCTTTCCTTAAAGGCCGGCAACGCATCCATGATTTTCCGGACGTTGCAGGTGTCCATTGGCGGCAGTGATCACTTTTCATCAGATGACTCACTTGCTCGTTTGTCCCCTTCGCCATAAAAAAGAAAAGTTTTTGGAACCTTCGTATCATTTTCGACGACCTATCGAACATTTAAGTGCACTGTAATTTTTTTTAAGTGTACTGTGATTTTTTTAAGTGCACTGCAAGTTTCTTTTTTATAATTTTACAATGCCATTATATAGTGGTTCATAGAATACAATTAGCTTCCAAATTACATTAACATAGTACCAATTCTCTGAGACTAAAATAACTGTAATGTGACATACGGACAAATGGATAGAACGAAATTATAAGGGTTCTGTTTTTTGGTATTTGGCTCCGGAACTCTAAAAACTGTATAAACTTTTAAACTTTTGCGTTGCATTATAAAATATATCTAAAACGGGAAATTGTGCACCTCGGTCGAAACGTCAAGTCAGAATAAAAAAGTAATCACGTTAAATTTCCCGTTTTAGATATACTCTAAAGACTGGTTAAGGATAAATCGTACTTGTGCAATTAGTGTTCCGTACTATCAGTTGTTAACAACAAACAAGCAAATTTCGTAACTTACTTAATAATAAAGGTTTTAGATATATTTTATAATGCGACGCGAAAGTTTAAAAGTTTATACAGTTTTTAGAATTCCGTAGCCAAATACCAAAATCTCTCTATTTAAAAATAACAGCAATCGCAAAACAAAGTTTGTGTGGTGTTTTCTTTTTATGTAAAAAAAAATATATCTACCTACGACAATAATTTTTTTTTTTTCGATATGTGTATAATAATTTATTTTATTTAATATGTGATATTATACGAAATCAAATGAGGGAACAGTCAAGCATATTTTTGAAAAAATGTTGTAAAAAAGAATAATAATAATAATACTCTTTTATTGCACCATTAAAAGTACACAAATATATGAATAAAAAAAATAAGAGTTGTACAATAGTGACCTTATCGCTAAAGCGATCTCTTTCAGGCAACCTTAGGGTAGCAGAAAACTTTAGAGTACATTTACGGTAGGCGATGCAAAATTGATATTGACATGAATACTTACTTAATTTAAAAAAATAATAATAAAAGGTAATCATAATAATAATAATAAAATACAAATAAATAAGAAATCAAAGTACACAGCGTATTATTTGTACAATTTCTAATTTGTGGTTTACAGAGCTTTCACCTTCTAAATATTATATGAATAAATAAATAAATTAAAAAAAAACTGCAACCCCAAAAAAAAATTGTTTTAAGCCACCAACACTAACTCCTAAAAGCGATAACTATATAACTCGCGATCTTTGAGTCACCACTTATTAAAACTTCACTTTTGAGCTATTAACTAATTAAATCAAATAATAATCTTCGAAGGAAACAGCTGTAACAGACAGACAAATGAAAATCAATGTTATTAATGATTCTTGGAAATAGAACACTAAAAACACTAAACCGTTATTTCGGAAGCGATATTTGTGACAATATTAGTATCGTAGGTACGAAACTCGAGGTTATTACCCCAGCAATTCTAATCATATTATGCTTCACGTGAAAGTAGATATACAAATTTGTTTTCCATTTAGGCATAAAGTATTGTGTTATTCTATTTTGATAATACATTAATAATACTATTGTCGACTACTTTCATGTGTATCAATTCCGTCTATTACGTATACAGGCATAATATTCGTTATGTAAACGAAAAACTCATTGTTTTTTGACATTGATCACTGTTTTGAATTCCTATTGTTCTATAATAACACTTCACAAACAAATTCATGTTTCTGACAGTTGCAGTAATAATAAACCTTACTCATTATGTATGTATTTTAAACTTGTTTTTATTAAACTTTACGGTTTTTATGGTAATTTTTTACCTAATTTACATTTGATGTTATAATTTGTTACACTTTGTGGCATACTTCATGATACGAGTACGTACTAAGTAAATAACTACGATTACATTATCAGTTATTTAAAACTGTCCAAATTAAACGCTCTAATCTAAACGGTGTCAAAACCGTGACTCATTTATTATCAGCTACCATCTGTTTCACCTAAATAGAGCTATTGTATCGTTTCTGCGAAGTAAATCACCCAACCTAAATTCGCCAACATCTTTGCTCTTGCATAATTTAACACGACTAATACAAACGGCCATCGGAAATTAAAGCGGTATATTTTCACTTTTATAAATACTTCCATTCTTCCGTTTAGTACGTGAATCTATACTATTTCACACCCACATCTGAGAAAGCGGACGTTAGCGTCTTTCTCATGCGGTTATAGTTGTGCAGTAGCCTAGGCGCAGGAAACCATTTCATAATGTGTAATTATTACAGCACCGTTGATCAGAAATTGTTATACTAATTAGCTACAGTCCATAGCGTACTTAATTAGGCTCCACAATATTTATTTTTCGATTAATTCTTAGCTTGATCTTACCTATTTCATTCTGATTTCGAGAGAGAATAATTGTAACAGTAAATAGCTTGTACGTAGTATACAAAACTTTGTATCATTTTCCAAGCAACGAAATCGCACTTTGACGCTTCTTCTAGCAAAAAATATTTGAGCCTACAAAGACAAATTAGAACCAGATAAAGACAGGTAGCTAATCTATTGCCAATATGTCGAGGTTGTTACTCACTGTAACTCCAGCAGTGATCGTTATCAATGTTAAAAACAAATAATGGTAACCACTACTTGCTGCCATATTTTTAAAAGCATCCACTATCGTGTTCACCTAAAATTAAACTTCAATTTAGTACATACTTTTTTTTAAAAACACGATGAGTGTAAAAAGTTAACAATAACATAACTGTTCACACCTCGCAACTGAGAGATGGTCACCATTTTTTTTAACATTTTTCATATTATTTTCTTTCAAATTAAGTGTAATTTATTTAAAAACCATATACCTATCTGGAATTTATTAATATAAATTAATTACAATAAATTTAATTAAAGGTAATCGTGGCTAATTTTTGACAGGCAACCGGCAGCAACATATTATATTGTCATCGAGCATTCATTTGAATTAATTTTCATTAAAGAAACAGATATCTGCAGAAATCTATAGGACTATATAAGGACTATATGGTCCTGCGACCATGCAGAGGTAGCAATTAAGGGTTCCCAACCCTGTGAAAACCTTTATACTCTCTTTTTAAAGAACCCCATTCTGCAAACTTCGTTATCCCTAACGAACTCAACTATCTACTATTCTAGGAAAGATGCTTTGTCGTACAACAGTCTTGTAATATTTAAATAATAATAGGTTGTAACAAGAAAAATGTATTTTTGCTTATGATATTCCTTACAATGTGTGAGGAGAATGATGAGATTTGAGGAAGCGAAAGAAGTATGTAAGGACCGCTACGCTTGGCGCTCCGTCCTCTCTGACTACCCCGTTAGGGATACTGTGTGAAGATATGTATGTATGTATATTCCTTACAATACTTACATTTATAATACTTACATAGAGTATGTGTATTATTTATCCTGTAATAAACGTACCTTTATTTTAATGTACTTGTATAATAAAATTAAAAATTGAAACTTTCGTTTATTAGTTCGTGATAGCCTTTTTATTAAAATGCGCATAATACATAGTAAAGAAACTGACGCTATCACTGAATAATTCTAAAACTCAGATGTTACATATTTTCTGTAGCTTTATGCACATTAACAATACAAATAAAAATGTTGTGTGGAAGAGCTAAACACTCATAAAAGACTCGTAAATTCATAATTTTAAATGCTTGGTAGAGTCGGCTAATTACTTGCTCTTATTAAAGCAAAGTGCAGACAGTATATTAAAGTTAAAGAACGAATTGAGTAACAATCGTTATCTCAGAAAGGATTTATACGGACATTAAAACTATCACGCGAATATTATTATCGATGACCACTTGTCTAGTAGACAACTTGTCTTCGATATTTAAATTAATTTTATACCTGTTCGCTAGACTGCTTTTATTTGTTATGAATTTTGTTTATTTTATTGAAATTTGAAAAAGTTTGCAATACCGAAAGTAGCACTCGAAAGTGATCTGACCTCATATATTTTTTTATGACAAGAAATGATGACACACATAAATAAAAAATATATAGTTTTTCGAGACTCAACTCTCAATGTTCTAGATTTCTTTTATAACAACTAATAATAGCAAATTGTATAATAACTTTTTACGATATAACTCTTTTTTTCTCTATGATTTCATTAAGTATGTGTATATTTACTTACGATATGCACATATAGGTGTACATATATAGGTGATTTACCGTTTTAAGAGCATTCTGATTAATTTCGATTTTAGTACCTATGTTACATAAAAAATGTTACATAAAAAGTATGCTCTAAAAATCTTAAATAACTTTTAGAGTTAGTTGATAAGTGTTCCGTACTTATAAAATTAATCAGTGTCTACGTAAACATAGCCCTTAACACATTTGAGCTAGTTAGAAGTAAGAATAGTGAATTCCGAAGATTATAATTACATATCCAACTTAGAAATAACTTACCTAATCAATTGTTGAAAACATTTAACACCGATCAACACTGAGAAATTTTTTTTTTTAATTAATCTTTAATTTTTCCCATCTACGTTCTCTGATAATTATCCTTAAAATTAAATTCGAACTTTTGTACGTTTTTTAGTGACTCACTAAAAGTCGATTTGTCAATCATTTCGTAAAATATTCCAATTAGACACCGAGATGTTTCTATAAGTGAGTGGTATATTTGCTAACATTGGAACGGACCCCTAATATGTGGTTATTTATTTTTTATGTGTATTTGTGTTAGTAAAACTTTCTCCAAATTTGAAGAAATACATATTACATACTACATCTCATGCAGCTTATATTTAACTACGGCTTAACGACTTAGTTCAACATTTACCTAAAAAAATTGTTGTCGTTCGATTATCGCAACCATATTTGTAAGACTTTTTGGCTTTTTGGAGTTTTAAAGTATAGAAGTAATAGTATATTGTAGCTAAAGTTCTATGCAAATGGAAATAATTAGAAGGTGAATAAATATATAGTAGTGCTACTGGAGTTTTCACGTTCTTCCAAGACGTTCTTTTTAACTCAGTAAAGGCTACTATCGATTTACTGGAAAATTGTTAGAGATTTAGTTATAAGGAAAAAGATAAAACATCAGACATATGTATAATGGTGAAATTCGACAAATTTTTCAGACAAATGCTATTGAAATCTGAATTTAACATGACAGCATGAAGACATGGCTGTGTGAGCAAAACCCCCTTTGCCTTCCAAGAATTGCAGATTAATATTTTAAAAAAACTACATATTAACAAACTGTAATTTCTTTTTTGCGTTCCGTAGCTTAAAATAATAAATGTTACCTTTACAAGATCATTCATTTTTCCTTCCATCTGTCCGTATGTCGCAGTCGAATTTCTTAGGAACTGTGCGACACACAAATTTGAAATTAAGCGTAGTGATACAATTAGTTAACCCACATATTTTGCAATTAACATTTAAAATATTCATGGGAGAATGAAAGAAGTCGTAGTCTGGGTACTCAAACACAATTCAACAATTTATCCCCCATAATAAAACTTCTGAATTCTCCAGAAGTTAAATTTAGACTTACCAAATAACGCACAGAACCCTATATACGTGAGTTAAACATGCATTTGACCATTTTTTACTATTAAAAAATACACTTTTCATTCGCACTAGTAGTTTTAATTGACGTTATTTTGGGAACAGTCTCACATATATGTATAGTAATAGCAGGCGTCACGTTGCCGTAATTGCAATGTTCAGCAAAGAACTTTCTTCAAAATTATAATTAATATTATATTTATAACCATTAATAAAAGCTAGAAAAGGTGTTTTAATAAAAGATTTATTTAAAAATTTTAAGTTTTTCTTACAAAACATCTTACTTTTTTGCTAAGTAAAGCGAAATGTAATTTCAAGCACCAAATATTCATCAAGTAGTGACGTGGATTTTTGGCGGGAACGGGAGAAGTGAAGTTGGCATTTCATTTAGATTTTCTGCTTTATCCGTTTTCATGTTTTGCGATACAAAAGTAATAGTAAGTATATTTGTTCGTTAAAGTTCTATGCAAGTGTTAGAAATTGGAAAATTTGAATGAATATGTGTGCCAGCTGATGTTTTCACGTTTTTCCCAAAAGTTCATTTCAATTCCAGTAAAGCTTACTTTACTGGAAAGTGTTAGGGACTTAGTAATAAGAAGATAGACATTTTACACTTATAGAGGTATACCACTTTTTTACATGTGAATGGTAGAAATGTTTCTAATAAATATGAAACGAGTTGCCAGTACACAAAAGAGAAGAAGAAAAACTAGTGACGTTCTTTCGCCATAAACTATAAAGGCAGATTCACATTTTTGTGGTGTGTGTGTTGCAGAGCTTTGTGTCGTGGCGTCGAGTGATCACATTTGTGTAGTGTGTTGTGGTCTGCTCTGTCGCGGCTCTGTCGCATTATCCATTCGGTCGTCAATTCATTCTTACAGAATATATAGTGGAAGAAATGTTTAGTTCTTCTAATTCCGATAGCGACCTAGAAGTTGAGACACGTATTTTATTGTTCTGTGAATTGTTAAAAAAGAGTAAACAAAAGCGGCGACATTGGGTTCATCCTATAAATCAATTTAGGGGAGCTGAATGCGAATATTATAGTCTCATCCGCAAGTTAAAGGATGATAACGAACGGTTTCAAATGTTTTTATATTAAATAAAATTCAGTTTGAGGAAGTTCATTCCGTGATTGAACATTATTAACAAAATTAACTCAAAATTTGTATTTTTTTGTTTTTTGTCGTTTTTGGTCATACAGCACTGCATGTTGTTTTAGATATTCAATTAATATTCCGTCAGACATTTCCACTAACAATGTTTATTGCATCGCGATGTGTCGTAGAATGCTAGATTCATATATTTGTGGCGTGTTGTGTCGCACGATATCACCTCCACACATCTGGCGCAGACTTGAGTTCTGATGTTGAGAGCAGATCGAGAACACATCATGGCGCTGCGCCACAACAAACGAGTGAAATGTAAATCTAGTCATAGTAAAAGTAGTTTGAATATGCAACCGATGACGTCATAACACGCCACGACATACCACAAAAATGTGAATCTGCCTTAATCTATGGTTACTTCATCCATAACTTCATCGCTCAGCTGTTCAGTTGCGTACCTTAGCGGTGTAAACATGAATAAATTTATAAAAAATGGAGAAAAGCTTTAATAAAGCAGATTTTAATTCGTATTAATTACATTATATGTATGTTTTAATCTTATTGCTTTCATTACGTTTAAGTGCTTAGTACTAAAAAAATACATGCAAGTTCCCTATTGTATATGACTCGTAAAAAACAATTTATGTTCAAATAAATAACTAATTAAAACCTGTTTACACCTTCATTACTTAAATATATACATTCATACACATACATATGTATTCTGACGCTGTACCCCTAACGGGGTAATCAGAGAGTACGAAGTGCCAACGTCGCGATCCTCACTTTATTATAAATTATTATAAAATGAGAGTTCAAAACAATACTTTACTTGTACCATGTATGCTTAGAACTTATCTTTATATCTTTATACATTATATAATTCTTTTTTACATGTCTTTGTCACTGAACTCCTCCTAAACGGCTAGACCGATTTTGATCAAATTTTTTGTATGTGTTTAAATGAGTCCCTAGATGGTTTAGATTCGCAATTAGACCCGGTATGTGGCACTGCAATCGGATTCTAGGACATTTTTTTTATTTATTTCAGGAACTCCTCCTAAAAGGCTTGACCGATTTTGATGAATTTTTTTGTGTGTTTGAGTGAGTCCTTGGATGGTTTAGATTCACAATTGAACCCATGGAGCTGCAATAGGGTTCTAGTATTTATTTTTTTCGGGCAGAACAACGTCAGTCGGTTCCGCTAGTACACATATATGTATCTAGATACTGAAGTCAAAATGTTTCCACATTTTTACCTAAATCTTATAATGCAGCAAAAGTAATTGATGGATACACATGCTCTTATTTTAATTAGAATAAAATTCCTAAGTAATTACCCAGATTAGGTAATTGAAAACAGAAACATAAAGCTATGAAAGCTACAATTAATACTTTGAAAAATTATGTCTACTCATAGATATTGTTAGTTCCACATTAATTTTAATCACATAAAGTACCCACGTGTGATATCTTGTAACTTTTTAGTAACACGAACGAGGGTAGAATGGATTTCTTGCGTGTAGTGGGGCTACATAAAACCCTGATTTTGGTCTTGTAAGAGTTCAGGAGGACCCGCCTACCTGCGCTAATTGTGGTGAGGCGCATACCCCGAACAGCCCCACCTGCCGTATAAGAAACAAAGAGATGCAGAACACCAAGGCGTGTACCGCAGCGATAACCTGCCAAACAAAGAAAGCCCCACAACCGGAGCCACAGAGCCGAGTGGTCGAAGAGCATGCGGCGGCGTCACTGATGGCCCCCGCCAATGCAGCCACAACCAGAGGCGGGCCTGTACCTCCCGCACAATCCCTCAAGAAGAGGAGGAAGATGAAAAAGAAGCCGTCAGAGAGGAGAAGCGAAGCGGCCGCACCGGGACCGGAAGAGAGGGCCTCATCCCCCCTCCCCGGCCCCCGAAAGCAACGGTGCCCCCGACTGCCACAAGGGGGACCCAATTGGAGCCTCTCTCTACAGAAGACCACAGCAACGCAGAACTGCTGATGCTGGTCGAGCACCTTCGCAGGACCGCGATAGTGGCCCTGGAAAAGACGTTAGAAGCCATCGAAAACAATCAAGACCCCTTATTAGAAATCCGTCAAGGCATAGCCAGATTGGGGGGCAACACCATCAGGAACGTGGTGAGTGAAGCCGCAGGGACCTCCTAAACCGGCCCACCTAGGCTCTGCTCGGCAGTTAAGTCAGCCAGCGGAGAGGGGGAGGAGCCGGTCTAGTCGAGTCGAAGCCTAACAGATAACGACATCACGACCACCAAGTATGGCAGTCACCCACCGTGACCCTCCCGCGGAGGCGGGAGGCGAATGAAGAACACCCTAAGGAGGCAAACAGCCTCGAAGAGGTTTCTCCACGGCGCTCAAGTGGCTGTGAGAAGGATCACGAGCGTGTAAGAGTTCAGTTGTTGAGAAGTTGTCGAATAGTCAACTACATAATAGTTGTGACGAAGAATTGATAACGTGTTCATAGTGATCAGTGCTCCCGTTACATTTCATATTTAACAATATGTATATCGGTACGTATGTTTACTGTAAGTATAATATTCAATGTACATTGTACATAATAAAAAACAGCAAGTGCGACGTTTAAAATTTCAGTATTTTAATTTTCAAAATGAAAGAGCGATATCCCTTTACAAGTTTATCTACAATTACTTGAAACAAGTACCTATACGTCATTACATAACGTCGTCACTTACCAAAACATGCCTTTCCAGTCTCTCGTCTGATTCATCCAGTTCCTTAATCAGTAGTTGATTGCTGAACTGACTGACTTACCCTTACAAATTTACTTTGCGTAATCTCCACTCAATTCACATTCAATTTTGTGCTTTAACAATATACATCAAAAGTCAATGGAAAGTTACGTGACAGTAATATAATATTGTCCATAGGTACAAAAAAATTTAGTCTATTATCTGAGCCATTCCGAGAACGCTCGCGAATGGTTTTGGTTTTATTTTCTACAAAACCACTTTTACTAACGCTTAGGATCGTAACACAATTATGAATGTTGTTAAAGAAAGACAAGTCTTCATTATTTGAATTGATTTTGATTGAATTGGAAATTAAAAAGGTATAAAATGCTACAATAATTCTTATTTTTAATAAAAAATCTCTACATACATGCAGATGACGCAATTTCTGGGAAAAATTAATTTATTGACTCATCAAAATATTTTATTACACATTTTAATAAAAATTCCATGCAACAATTTTATAAAATAAAAATATTAAACAAAATCTATTTTAATTATAAATTGAAATGATTTTCCTCCATGTCCCTAACAGTTTAAACATTAATTATGGAAAGTTTCAAAGTGGAAATAACAGCAATTAGGTATGCAGAGTTACGTAAATTATCGAACAAAAATAGTTTCATACATAAAATCTAATATATAAAAATCAATATTTGTTCGTATTTTATGGATTGCCATACCGTTCGTCCGATTGCGATGAAATTTGGTATGGAGATAGTTTGAATCCTGAGGAAGAACATAGGTTATTTTCAAAATAAAAACGCCGACGAAGTCGCGGGTTTCAGATAGTATTTTATAAATTAAGGCGTCCAATGATAACAATAATAACTCAAATGAGACAGACTTTTCAATGTTGGATTTGTGGTTGGAATGTTATAGTTATTTTATTGTAATACATGTTAGCGATTATAGCGATAGCGACAGCTGGCGAGAAGTATAACGATGCCAATTCAAAACTGACTTGCACGGGTCAGTTTCTAATCCGAAGTTACGTCATAGTTACTGTCGCTGATAAATCAGCAGTTACCTGTACCTATAGTATAAAAATACCCTAATGAACATTTTCTAATAATTGCGTATTGTTGTATTATGATTTTTATAGTATTATAGTATTGGAGACTTCATTACACCTGCTGGGTTTATTCGACGGGTAAATTAAAAAATGGCTATCATTCATTTTAAAGGAAATTGTTATTTGATCTAATTTCAATCATTGTTTGATTAATTACTGTTTTTGTCATTCGCATTACAGTTGTTTCGGTTTTAAAAGACTTGAGAAAAATATCATTATACGTTACAACAATCGATAGTGTCACTATTAAATATTTCCCTTTTTAGGTATCTGCATACATAATTGTTACATACTATTTTGCCAGCTATTTGCTCTGACTTTGCCAGTTAGTACGCAGTAAGTCTTACACAGGGCAAAACGAAACGATATTGACAGGTTACTGACCTATCGCCTGTAGAAGTTCCTTAAAATAAGCTAGGTAGGTAAACTTAACCGTATCTTTTCACCTGTGCAACAAAATAATAGATGGTATGTACTGCATCTTTAAATCTCTTATAAAGGTTCAACTTCACTGACGAGAAATGAACCTAATAGATCGTTGAATCCGCTCCGTTCCGAATCTGTTGAATAAAAACGTATCTGATTGAAATTCATCAATAAACATCAAATTATTTGAATGTCATTTTAACGTAATTTTCAGTGTTTAAAAGTTACATAGACACGAATAAATTAATGAAATGAAGTTATGTGCTCGTAACTGCGATATTTTGTCACATATGGCCTAATGCTAATTTTATTCGTTGGTTACACGAATGAGATGATGAGACATTTTATACTATAAAATAACTTTCTATTATCTGCATGACGTAGCTTTGGGTAATTACAGTCAGCTTCGTTCCTCAGTGGACTCAGTTATTATGACATACGTATTATTTGAATCACATCAACATTTAGTTTAATTATGCTATAGCTCGCTTCTTAACAATAGTTACAAACTGTAGTCATGTGGTCCGTGTTTCAGAATAATTGCTTGGTATAAGTCAAAGACTTCTATGATATTAAAGATACCAGAGATTATTTTTAGAGTAACTATATAGATAACGCTAAAATTATTACAGTTAATTCTGTAACTCGCATCATTTCGCATTGGGTGTAAAAAATCATCAAGTGTTATTAGGTTATCATAAACATATTGCAATCGATATATTATATTTGAACAAAAATTTAAACTTACAGATGCCGCAATCCAGACATAACCGAATAATGACAGGCTGTTGCTTTAGGCACGGAGTAGGTAATCTAGTACTTAGGTACTCCTAAAGACGATTCGGTTAAAACGTTCTAGTTGCTAGGCTATCGTTTAGAAAATTTTTAATTTATTAGTTAAAAAATAAAATATGAAATAATATGGAAATAATAAAATGCTAAAATAATTTAGATAACAAGAAGAAATACTGTATTTTTTTTTATTATTAGCATTATTACTATAAGTACCATGTATAAACGTATTGTTATTTAATAGGTTCGCGCCCCGACCCGGCGAGATCGGGTGGAATCTATTATAATATACGCATATAAAAACCTTTCGGACCAAATTCTTTATAAAAGACGGCAAAAATGCAATTAAAATCTATTGCGTAGTTTAAAAGAATTAAATGTTTTTTGTCATGTAACATATATTTGTAATAAAGTAAAGAATATGATAAAAACTCATTGTTTTGAAAAAACGCTAAAATAATTATAAAATACTACTAAATACCTACTTTATTCAAACAACTCGCGTTGGTGCGAAAACAAAAGGAAACACTTGACTACAATAGAAAGTAGCAGTGAAAAAATAAAAGAGGCTGTTGATTACGAGAGTAATTTTAATTTACATGAGAAAAACGTAATTATTCACAGAAATCCAATGTCGTCGAGTTAGATTTGCCAATGTAAGTGTTATAACAGATTTATATGATGGCTGGCCCCAGAGGAGTTGCAACAATACGACCAGCGGTAGCGACACCGTTCACGACAGTAGGTCCAGCCACAAGAGTCTGAAAAAAAAGTTGCTCATGTATTAAGTCTGAGAGTCTCGAGTTCAATCCCGGTTAGATCAATTCAGATTTTTTTTATTTAGCCTGGAATTTGGTATCACTAGGCGCTCTTCCAACGCATTTTGTGATACCAGTAATACAAGCCTAATGCTGTTTAGATCTAAGTAATCATGCAACTGATGTATTATAATTGTCTGTGGATGATAGTTGAAAATATTAAAATATGACATTAAGTATAAATATTGCGAACTATTTTCAAGTTTATCACGTTTTTTGTGTATTGTTTATTGTGTTTTAATAACAATTGAAAACACTCACAGTAGGAGCGATAGGAGCCACGGGGGCGACGCCAACCGGCGCAACGAGGCCGGGCCATGCGGCGATGATCTGAGGAGCAGCGGAGGTCAGCGCCAAGCAGCACAAAAGGAAGAACACCTGAAATAATGAGGACAAGACGTAATATACTTATCTTGCCGGTTCTTCTCGGTATAGGTTGAGGTTACAAGGTATTTTTAAAATTTCAGAAATACCTTGTAATGAACTAAATATTAAATTACAATGAAATATTGAAACTTCGAAATATTTCTTTTATGGTGTTGTTACATAACAATCTAACAATCTAGTACATACATACATACATATCTTCACGCTGTATCCCTAACGGGATAGTCAGGGAGGACGGAAAGACAAGCTTCGCGGTCCTTGCATACTTCTTTCGCTTACTCAAATCTCATCATTCTCCTCACATATTTTCGCCTAGGTAAGCGAGTACTTTTGACATTTCCATCGGCTAACACTCTGGCTACTTGTTCTTCATAAGTCAGCCTTGGTCTTCCTTGTCTTCTTTTACCACTCGCTTTCCCTCTGTAGATTTTCTTCGTCAGTTTTTCATCACTCAATCTTTCTATGTGCCCGAACCATCTAAGCATTTCTTTCTTCATTTTTACAATAACACTGTCGTGCAACCCTGCCATACTGCGTATCTCTTCACTGCTTATCCTGTCGGCAAGGGTGACACCGCACATACTTCAAAGAGATCGCATTTCTACTGCATTTATCATACTTTCACTCGATTTCGGGCATATCCAGGCCTCTTTATCATACAATAAAGTTGGAACCAACGCTGCATTGTGGATGGTCATTTTGGTTGTGTTAGATATATTCTACCTACTAATGCGGAAAAAGCACCGTTCACTTAATTGCCAGCTGCTACCCGTCTATCTACATCCAACTCATATCTTCCATCCCTCGAAAACGCACTCCCCAGATACTCAATTTCATTAACTTGTTCTAGACATTTTCCATTTACCCAAATCTCACACTTCGTCTGCACCGCTGCCCTTTCAAACACTAGAACCTTAATTTTGTTCACATTCATATTCAATCCTTTCACTTCACATTCTTTTTTCATGCACGTGACTAGTGTCTGCAACTCTGCTTATGATGGTGCTATAAGAACAGCATCGTCAGCATACAAAAGGCAGTTTACCACTGTAGCATCACATATCATACCACTCATACTACCTTTCAATTTCTGGAGGCAACTGTCCAAATACAGCACGAACAGCCAGGCAGACATCACGCAGCCCTGTCTGACGCCTGAACAGAACTAAGGCGACATGTCACCATCTATCCTTACGCGGGCTCTTTGGGCTCGATATAATGACCTCACAGCCTGCAGTCTAGTGTTTCTCCTATTTATTTTCTTTAAAATAATAAAAAACTTATAACCAAAAGTAGATTACGTTGTTTCCTTCATACATCATCACGATACATTCCTAATGGGGCAGACAAAGCAACCGCGGAAGCTAAGCCTTAATTTATACGTATTTATATGAAACTTTATATATTTTCGTAAAAAAACTTCTAAAATTAATACACTATTCAATAAAAGTTATTTATAATATCGCTATAGATATATTACAATTTGTAATATACATATTGTAATTTGTAATATTTATTTGTTCATGTTTTATTTTCCACTCGGATTAATGAAAAAAGAGACTACTAATAGAATACTGTCCCTCTCCTAATTATGATTTTGCTGTTTCTATTTCTTGTGTTTTCTATCGTTAGGTGCTTGAGTTTAAGTTTTGAGCTTAGGTATTTGATTGTGTTGGGCTGCTTGGGCTACCTCGACCAAGTAGGAAGTAGTTCCACTTCAATATTCACAACAAGGAGAATCCTAGTGTGGGGGCTAGGGCAAGTAATACGATGTATTTGCTTTTGATGTGAAACATCTTATGCGGTGGGTCAGACCAGTCGTTGGCATGGCGACGTGGCGACGCGTCGCCACACGTTGTACTAAGCTCGTGTACCTATAGCGTATGCAATGTTGTTATTCACTTCGGAACGCGTTGCTTGAATTTTTAAATAAAGAATATTATTTTAATAAGGAATGATTTTTTTCTTAATAAAAATCGGAATATTTTGTATTTGATTATGCCATATTTATCCACTGTTATATTAAAGGAGGAATATTTATATATGCATATATATATTTGATATCGCTTTCTCGAAAACGACTCTAGCGATTTCGATGAAATTTACAATATAGAGCTTTATGGTGGTCAAAAATTGATCTAGCTAGGGTCGAATTCTGAGAAAATTCGTTTTCTCTATGTTTTCACACACTTAAAACTTCTAAACTCTTCTGATTTCACAACAGAGTTGACCTCCTCAGCAGTACAGTGGCTAGAGCGTAGATCTACCAAACTGAAATACGCGCGTTCGAACCCTGAAATGTGGTCAGACTTTTTTTATAAATTTTTTTTAAGACACTGAGTAAAGCTCGGTCGCCTTGGTACTATTACATTATTATAGTAACAATACACACTTACAAATAAACATATCTTATATCTAAACTAAATCTGTTATTTTTTCGCTATAAATATTGACACATTGTGCCTAAATATATTACAAATAACCTAATACACCTTTTTGAATGTAAAGTTCGCATTGCAGTTAAAATTTAAACTCTTATAATAACATAAAATCGTTATAGATGTAAAACTACAAGTATTATACGTTCATAGTAATAAGGATAGATGAGCGAAATGTACATGTTACTTACGGCGTATTTCATTTTGATGGTTGGATGAAGGGTAAGATTATTGCACAAGTACTGCCTGTAAGGACTTTGAATGCTAACTATGCCTTTGTACGGAAGACAGAAGCATTATATACCGCCCTAGAAGGTCGTCAGGTACAGTGGGTAGAGCCCTAGGTATAGAGCTTGAGATCAGACTGATTCTATCTGAATATCTAATTAAAATAACTGGTCACAACGAAAAAATATGGTGCTACCTTGCCTATGATATGAAAAACCTATAAATCACTAATTTATTTATATAGATATTTAAATTTCATTGCATTTTATTTAGATCCGTATTTTGCTGTCTCTATTGCCGTATATTAAGTACAACAGAAAATTAAATAGGTGTTTATTTTTATTAGGTATTTTTTATTTACTGTGATGTCTTATATATGTAGACTTACTATTGCAGAATTCGGCTGATCGTAATGTGTCTGTGAATCGTCGCTAATTCATGAAACGGACAAATAATACCTCCTCATATCATTCAATGCAAACCGTTTGATGATTCCCCTGCTATGGTCGGACACATCAATACTGTAAGTTACTTATAACCACATATCTTCACGCTGTTTCCCAAACGGGGTAGTCAGCAAGGACGGAACGCCAAGCGTCACGATCCCTACATACTAATTCATAATATCAGTAAATAGTTATTTATACATACATATCTTCACGCCGTATCTCTAACGGGGTAGTCAGAGAGGACGGATTAGTTATTTATAATATCAGTAAATAAAAATTATATACAATAGTGTGACCTGAATAAAACTTTTTAAGCTTTCACGAGTTATACACATCTTACAATCCATTGGGATTGTAAGCTGCATTAAACTTGATGCTTCTGCTACAATATTCAATTGTAATATAAAGTATTGTTATTTAAGTTTGTTTTGACGCAACTACTCCGCAGCGGTCACAGACAATGGAAATATCGACTTGGCAGAGTAAAATTTATGCTTAGACAAATTATTAGGTAGTTTGGCACAGAGCTTAGCACAAAAATTTAATTTATAAGACAATAAAAATTAACAAACGTTTTAGCAAAGTACTAAATAATTGGCAGTGTTATAAATATTAATACTAATAATTGTTTCCTACATAGTATACTACAAACTTTATTATAAGAACCAACAAATTAACAAACATATTGCTCTTGTCGATTCGCCTAACTTTTCCCTGGGCACATTATGACAAGACTGTTAGACAACTGGTCGTTTCATGTAATGACGTTATTTTGCGAAATGACTAGGAACATCTGTCTTACTATATCATGAGACGATATTTGCACTGACTAATGTTTAATTACTTACCTTTCATTAAAATACACAATACAGAAATAGAAGTATTTAAACATTAACCTATTAAGATTGATTGATTGATTAATATATTTCCAAGTTATAAATGTATATTTATAATAAATCGTATCTACCTAGTAGGTACAGAAAGTTTATCGTGAGGTATTTATATAATTTCTCATTTGTCATAGTATGCTTTTTCTAAAAGCCAACTAAATAATAATAATAATACTCCAATTACACAGATTATATGACCCCAAACTAAGCAGTCAGCTTGTACTATGGGTACCGCACAACGAAATCTGGGGGAGTTCCCAGTAACACCTAGACTCCAAGCCAATTTAGAAAACTTCGTTTCCTAAATTGACCTGACCGGGGATCGAAGCCGGGACCCTAGCTTGGAAAGCAGATGCATATACTACTGCGCCAACGGGCCAAATACTCGTAGAGTTAACACACTGATTTACCTACACTTGATTCAACTAGGTAGATTCATTTTTTGTAAATTGAAGAAAAATATCGTCTATACACCACTAAACGCAACAACATTTTGTGCACCTTCCTCTTTGACTACCCTGATAGGGATGCCTACAGTTTGTATATATGTATGTACAACACTAAAATCTTGACACCCAGCAGTAAACTTCAGAGAACTCCATCTATATTGTAATAAGGAAGCTTTATTAAAGCTTTCATGCAAGTCTATACTTAAGAAAAAGTTACAGTTGTCCAAATGACTATTTATATTTTAAATTTTCGGTGCGTCTATCAAGTTATACTGGAACTTTTGAAAGAAGACTTGACCGATTGAGGTCACGTTCCCGCAATATGTAGGGTATATATATTTCGTGAAATAATGGTTCGTAGCTATTCTAGGGTTCTATAGGTGGCACTGCAGACAAGTCATAACAAATTTTATATCGGGGGTGAAACCGCGGAGCACAATTACTTTTTTTTGTTTTTACAACACATAGACTCCTCCAAAATTCAGTTTCGTCTGAGTTTGAAAGGTGGCAAAGAGAAGGCAAAATAGGTAGGGATACACATAAAATATCGCAAATATAATGGAACTGGTATTATGAACATTTAGTTATAAATTAAATTAATTATATCTAAATATCTCACTATTCTACGAAATTAGGTAATAGAAAATAGTACGAGTATTATCTATTTGACATAGACGAAATCGCAGGATCTCCACCAGTGCATACAGTAAATACTCGTAGTAGTATGTTAAAAAACATGCGGGCACCTCACGGTCACAATACAACACATTTATATTTTATTTCTATATTACATGTCTAAATATTATATTATATCTACAGACAAACCTTTAAATACATATTTTATTTTAGTACCGTTTAACATTTCAAGCCGCGTGTCAGTAAAAAAACTCTTTGCTTGGAAACAAATTATAATGATAAAACTGTCATTGTTTGATTTGAGATTTTTGGATACTCTTCAATAAATAAGAAAGGCATGATATTAATGTAACAAACAATATCGAGTTACGTTCTTTCTGTAATTGTTATCTTTACCTAAAAACACACAAAAAATACCTAGGCAGACATAGGTACAAGAAAAGATTAATTTATTAATATATTTCGAATAAATAGGTACATAAAATATTGCAGTAATATAAACTAGTTATTACGTTGACATAACTGTCTTTGTTTACTATATAAATGAGTTCAACGTTTATACTGACTACTGATTTCATATTTAAAATAGATGCATAATGTAGGCGTTCCTTATAATTTAGTCGTTTGCGAGTTCACATTATCTATCACTTATCCATATTAATTTAATAGTACCACATTGGTCTGAGGTGCCACATAAATGGCATTATGGATACAATAACTATATCAAAAGTAGATAGGTACTACAATATCTCATTTGAAATAAAGAATGATACTACATTTAAGTTATTTTCTCTATTATACGAGATTTTGTTTTTGAATATTTATTTTTAATAATGTCCGCTAAAACAACTTTCATGAAATACGTTAATATTCACCGGAGTATTTCACTTTTGATTGATATAACATTTCTAATAACAGAGTATGTACTAAGTACCTACCTATTATAAAAAATGATTGCTTGAGGTAGTACGAAGAAGTATATATCACGTTTTGGAAGCTACACTTTGTAGTACTATTATTTACTCTGCGATAACACCACGGAATACGTAATAGTATTGGTTTTATATTTATGAGCAAAAAACAACTACATACGTACGTACATAGATATTTTTAGTCAGTATTTGTAAAAAAAGTCATGTAAATAAATAATTTAATAATAAGCGCTTTTAAAAATTTCGCATATGAGACCAAAAACTAGCATAGTTCCCAAAAAAAAAAGCGAAACAAGCGCGGAAGATTCCGGGTTTGATACCTGGTCGAGTCAATTTAAGAAACGAAGTTCTATCGTCTAGTGGTCTGGGTGTACTGGGAGACGCCCCTAGTAATCGTCGTCTGATTCTCATAGCACAGGGAATGCCCTTAGTTTGAGACCAGACGATGGGTCTGTATTGTCTAGCTCATTTATTTATTAATTTCAAACAAAATAGAATTTAACTTAAAAAATAAATAAATAGCTTATAATATTTGATGGATTCTGTTACTTATTTAGGTATGTACCCGCAACGTCCGAGGAATCACCGGTGAGTTGCCTGCTGTAAGGAAAGGAGGAGGAGGGGTAGATGGGCCGCCGGCACCCTTACTCAGCAAACTAACTACAAAAGCAAAAGATGCTGTTATTTCACGCCGATATTACTTAATTATAATATTTCACTGGACGAGCTGGCCCGATTCGTGCTGCAATGCAGCATGGCTCTACTACACACATAACTTATGCATAACACGCTTGTGGTCCCCGAATATCTTATACCGAATAATATTTGTATTCGTACAAACAAAATATTGGAATTAGTTTATGTATTTAAGTAACCATCTTTTTATGCCCTGAATTCACAGATAAAAACTAATTTTCCTTTGTGCATTATTGTAAATGACCCATGTAAAACCTATAGCTACATCCATGTCTGTTCCAAACAGCTCAATTGGAATATAGATAAGTCAAGTGGCCAAGGCACCTTGAAAAACGTATTTCGAGAAAACTTGAGCTTAAATCACTGACAGTCTTAAGCCTGTATTCTAGAACGATACACAAGTAGAGTGCGTCTCTACTTGAAAATAAGAAGAAATGCCGCTCTTCATTGCATGTAGAGGCATCCCTTTCTAACTATGCTCAATGGGAGATTCGCACTTGACTATCTTTCTAGAATATGTGGGACTCAGTTTCATGTTTGAAAATTTCGATGAATTATTTTGACGTTAACCTATATAGAGATAAGATGAACAGGGAATGCCCTAGTTTGAGACCAGATGTTTGGCGTGTATCGTTTAGCGCATTTATTATTATTAGTTTCGAACAAAGTGGAAATTATTTGAAAAACAAAATTACTTATAAGATTTTATGGTTTTTGTTTACTTTATGGTTTGTTTTACTTTTTTGCTTACTTTACTTTTTGTTACTTACTTATAAATTATTTAATTGAAAAATAACTAAATTACTTATAAGATTTTATGGTTTCTGTTAGTTTTTTACATCTCTGTACCAAACAGATCAATAGGTGTAAAGATAAATTAGCTATGACACGTACAGACTGACATGAAGTTCCGTTTTTCCCATTGTGACCATAGAACATTGAAAAACGCAATTCGAGAAAACTTGAGCGTGAATACCAGAACGATACTCAAGTAAAGTGAGTGTGTTTGAAAATGAAAAAAAATAGAGAAAAAAAAAACACCGCTATTCATCGCATGTAATGGCATCCCCTTCCAACTATACTCAATCGGAGATTCACACTTGACTATCGTTCTGGAATACCGCTGTGCGATTCTCCAAAGCGAATTAGTCGAATTCACTTCTGAATCCGCGGTGAAATTATCAACTGTGGACTGGTATTCTCTAAAGTCGATAGAGATACGCGCCTCGATGATAGCGGCGCCTCGATGAGTGCGTCAGCGAGTCATACCATACTTAATGAATTTTTTGACGTTTTGCTAAATATGAGAATCTAATCTAAAAAAAAAAACAAGTTTTATTTAACGTAATTATCTCAGAGAAGTTAAAATACACTAAAACGAAATATCGACTGAGATGTTTACTCTTACAGCAATCCCCGATAAACTCGCATCTAAGTACACTTCGCTTCGCTCCTACAATGTTTGGTTTAGAGAATTGCATTTGAAGGTCAAGTGAGTTCGAATGCGAAATGGGGTGAATTGTCGAGCGAGTCTCGCTTGGTTGATTCGAGTTTTTAGAGAATTGCATGGCAGGTCTCAGTTTCATGTCCAAAAATTTCGATGAATAATTTTTACGTTTCCGTATACAGAGATAAGATGACTCCCATTTGATTTAAATTAAAAAAGACTAAAGAAATATTTGAAATAGATTCGCTTAGCTTTATGCTTCAACCCCTAGACGTATCGACCGCGTAAATTACGGAAGCAATGTTGCACTTCATTCGTACAAATAAGTAGACAAAATGTTTAGGTAACCCAGTTTATATAAACCTTTATTTCTGTGGATAGCTAAAAATATATGTAGTCGAAAATATATAAATACATATGTAAGTATATTGTATATGTCTGTGGTTTGTTAATGTTAACCAGTTATTCTGTGAAAGTTAGTAATAAAAATACCACGTCTAGAATGTCTTGAATTAATTCAAATATGTAATAAAGCATAACGTATGCTATCCGCCTGTTTCGGTTTATCCTAGATGTATATTTTGTTCCCCAAACTCACATCACATCACCTAGGAACTAGTACCTATTATTTAAATATTCAAACATTCGTTTTATTAGAATATTTGCAGTGCTCGATATTCGAATATTTTTCGTTGTAATATTCGAATAAAGAGAATATTTCGATCAATTACAAAACGTACTGATAACTCTACGGCGTAGCAGATTTACCTACGGGTTTATTACAGTCACATTATTGTCACATTATAAACATATTTTCACATTATTTAATTTCTATACAAGTGATGGAGCCACATGTATATTTTAAAATACGCTAAAGCTCCTAACGCTAGCATAACTTGAAATTCCTAGGTTTTGACTGATTTTGCACTTTCTCTCCCTATGAAGTAGTTAATAGTAAGTACTGTTACTTAAATTACTCTCTCTTAATGTTTCCTATTGTTTTATGCTTAATGTGTGTGTGTGTGTGTGTGGTGGCGGAAGGTTTGAGGGAGTGTTGATTGCTCGGGGGCTCTCGTGGAAATAGTTCATGTGATGTCATTTACATATTATGCAAAGTGCAACTATCTCTGTAGTTCACTAGGCGACAACACGCTTAATGCCTTGTCTTTCTATCGTTCTCACTATTAGACACTGAAAAAGAAATAAACACATTCTCTCTCACACACTCATAACCCAATTTATTTACATATATATTTATACCTACTTCGTACCCCATCCTCACTTATAAATACACATTCCTCACACACATTTAACTAAAAAATTCTTATATATTTTCAAGGATGTCAATGATAATATTATAACAACATTTTACATCGTTCCTATCCCTTTTCTAATTATAAAATAATTATAAAAAATGGCATTTCATTGCTAGTTCATTGCTTTGCACTAATTTCTTTAAAGTTTTGCCTTCGTCGATGACGTTTAGATGTGATCAATATACTTCTTAACGGTTCATTAATTTTATTCGAATAATTCGAACAGCATAATTCCAGTATTAAGTGTTCGAATAGTAAATAAACCGAATATTGGAAACCCTAGCGCCATCCCAACAAATATTCCTACTTGGTAACACAGCACTAAAAATATTCCTGTTTTCAAGACCACCCCAGTCAAGACCTTTATTAAAAACACCGGATCATTGATACTCTACGAGCATCTCCGCATAATGTCTCTCACAATATGTGTAGATTCGAACACCGGAGAAGTTATTTAATCGAGCTTGCTATTTGCAATTCATGGTTATCAGTGAATTGCCACTGTAGCCAACCACTATTTAGCACGATACCACCAACCAAACCCACACGAGGCCCTGGCATGATGGAATATAACCTGTCTCCTTCTCACGTCTTACCTCATTTGTGAGAACTATAATATACATATTATGTACTAATTACTTTAATGCTCGTATTGTTGCTACATGTCATAAAAGATAATACTGTTAAACAATTTACACAGTTGTAAAAAACCCTGTCCGATCCGTGAAGACATTATTAGGTATCGAGATTCGGTTCTATTTATGTTATCCTTTTAGATAAGTAAAAAAAATACCCTGAATAAAATAAAATTTAACGAAATGAGAAAACTTACATGGCAATTCAAACGGCGCAGGAGCTGGCGCGCGTCGCTTATTGGGCCTAGCTTAGGGCTTTTTTCCTGGTCTGCATTGTTGTAACATTCTATAAATTTTTTAGATTTTGGGGTGATAGGGTACTAACAATGTATATTTTACATTACAATAACATTTTTATTTTTATGAACAATAAAATTTAGGTACTTATTTGTTTTTACTTATATGCCCTTTTTGAATCGGATAGGGTTTTTTTACATACTGTATATTATGTACATACTTGCAAAATTTTAATTAACATTGGAGTGGTTTTTCAGCGTCAAGATGAATATGCTCATCGCGTTTGCCGTACTCCGAAGGCTCCACTGCGTCTGCTCTGTACACGGCGTTCTCGATCCAAACCGCAATTCGATCAGATATAGCTACCATGAAACGCGCCAGACGTCCGGGGTGTGACCGAGATGGTTTTGGCTCGCCTTTTTATAAACACATAATTTTACCACTATTTTTTATATCTAGATATAAGTAGTACAAATTACAACTGGAAAACCGCATACAAATGCGTTCAGTAGTTTTTAAGATTAACGTAGTCTACCGACAGACAGACAGGCGTGCGCCGGAGACTTTCTTTAATACTATATATAACTATAAGTACATTAGTGACGACTGATGTAACGATCTTACATTGTGAATATTTAGTTAATATAATTATACATACATACATACCTACCTTCGAGCTGTATCCCTATATAACAATATAATTTACTTGTATATCATTGTGTGAGGAGAATGATAAGATTTGAGGAAGCGAAAGAGGTATCTAAGGACCGCGAAGCTTAGCGCTCCGTCCTCTCTGACTACCCCGTTGGGGATACAGCGTGAAGATATGTATGTATATATAATTATACTTAGAACGTTTAAAACAAAAGCGTACGAACAGTCAATTATAAACTATACAATGACGTCAAATTTTTTGTGAGTTTATTTTGATCTACTTCTTATAATTGTTGATGTGATTATTTACGAACCAAGAATTTCAGCAACCCGTTCAAGTACCACATCGGCAATACTTCTCAATCTATTAGAAACCAACATCTCTTTTTGGCCCTTTGCTATGTAATCGCAAACCCGATACGCCACCTAAGAAAAAAATTGTATTCTAATTTGTAACTCTACTTGTACTCAGACAGGGAGGCAATGGGTTAAATCTATTTTGAACAATTACAAAACTTTATAGTCATTACAAATACAACACTACCACCTATTTATAGTTTATTAATATAGTTACTCATATTGTCAGCTCATTTTTTCATAGGCAATTCATTTTTTTATAGACAGCCGGCTCATTTTTTATAGGTAGCAAACAATGCACCTAATGGTAAGACGTAATAGTAAGTCCGTCAGGTGGATTGTTCGCTTGTTTGTCTTCGTAGTAAAATAGAAAAATTATTGTACTTATTTAATCGTACCCACAATTCATAATTTTCCCATCTTCTCTCATCTTGCTCCCCTTCGGTTCATTGACTGGCGACGCCCTCGTTCACTACCTAACTATAATGGAAATGGTCTCTGGAAATTCTTCCAATATTTAATTAATATTTCAAACCCTTTAAAAATATTTCTAGTCTTTTCAAAGGGGTTATATGTACTTAGAAATAATTTGTGCTTTTATTTCATAATATTTGTTTCCAAGACAAATATTTGCATAATACATAACATAACTTCACGCTGTATCCCCAACGGGGTAGTCAGAGAGGACGGAGCGCCAGGAGTCGCGGTCCTTACATAATACATAGCTTAGAATTCAAATGTATGTATTACCTACATGAATTGCGAACTCAATTTTTTTGTTTTTGTTTAGAATCAATTTTTTGTTTTTTATAAATTAGGTAACATAGGTCGAAAGTACTCCACCCCAGGAGAATCCAGTATCTGCGTCTGGATACGGTATAAATTAATATTGTGAATAATTCCACAAATAACAAATTCAGTAAATAACAATAACATTATAAAAATCCTGGATAAAATGGTCATTAATCCTAAATTGTTGAATTCCATTGATTATTTTGAACGTTAAGTACCTAGTTACATGTCGATTTCGAAACGTATGCCTTTTTTTAAATTTTCTGTTAACCTGTGCACTAAAGTTGACAAGCCACTTTTGTCGCTGACGTAATTCACGGGCTCTCTCCACCTCCTCCTTACGTGACATCATGCCACCAGGACCGGACCAGCGTTTCGAATGTTCATTCAGTGCTTGAAAGTACTGTTCTGTTTGTCTGTTGAATTCATGATAAATTATTTAAAACTAAGTACTTATTAGTGACGGCCCAATATACCTAATTAGGACGTTATTTACATCAATCATGTAATGAATATGTATGTTACACCTACGATATTTTTTTCACAGCTGTGAGCATTTCGTGGCCCTTTACAGTCGTTTTATAAGTATTAAGTTTTTATTTTTGAAATACAAATTATTTTCACCGTTTTTGACCATTAAGTTTTCTAGATAATAAACCTCGATCACTTTCAAAGTTGCGCCGTCACCTATACTAGATGAGTGGTCCTACTATAGTAATCTTGTGCTTTGGAAAGTATATATACATACATACATATCATCACGCTGTATCCCTAACGGGGTATGATTGGAAAGTATGAGAGGTAGAAACCTCTTTATGCGCGGCTTAAGAGCTCTAGCTCTGATCTAACGATAGGCCGACCTAGTGGTTAACCTACCGTTAGATAGAGCCTTGTAATTGTAAGCGCCTAGTGATTTGGCATAGCTTCACCAGCCCGAACTGGGCTTGTGAGAATGAGAAAGGCCTAATCCCAGTAGCAAACTATAATTGAATAGGTTGGTAGGTTGCGGCAGAAAGAACAGTGTCAATTTAGAAATAAAAATGATTTTTTATCAATTATCCAACGGCCTACGAATTATTCATTTATGCAGTATTTCTATGTTGAAAATAAGCTAAATCTATGCTATTTTCTTAAAATTAGAAAACTTTACTCAGGACTTAAAAAATAATCCTCTTCTAAAGCACTTTTAATCTTATCTCTCCTATCCGGTAGTAAATAAGCGCATTTTTCATCCCACAGCGAACGCAAGCGCCTCGCAGTAGGACGCGCTAACATTTCTACTCTCTCCATATTTCGACGTACCCGCGCTGACACTCTGGGTGATTCACCTGAACAATATATTTTCTCCCTTTTTTTACTAAGTATTCATTATATTATAATAACACATACATGTAATAATTATTAGCACGTGCCAATGCTACTTTTCTTACTACAGTCAAAACAGAAGTAGCCGTTTCGTCTTTACCTTAACCCCTTGGCCACGACCTCACCGCTCGCGCGTCTTGCGTCTTGCGTCTGCGACCGCGGAGAGAATAATTGTAAGAAGTTGTTTAGAACGTGCCATGAGTCGCAGCGGCGAGAGGTGACGGCGCGGAAAAGAGCGCGCGATCGCGGCCGGCGGTGAACGGAGAGGCGTGAGTGTGAAACAAATTAATGTACTAAGCTATTTCTCGGATGCCACGACTCAGCGCGGCGCGTGTGGCGAGTGCGGCAGACGAATTTGGTATCAAGCGTCTTGAATAAATAATATTGTTTTTTTGCAGCGCAATCATGAACACAGAAATTTAAGAACTGCTACATGGATGGCAAGTTATTCGCAACATAAAATGTAAAATGTGATGTTGTGGGACGAAATAAATCTAATTTTTTCAGGACAAGAAGCTAGGTATCTCTCTACTTTATTTAAGCTATCAACACCTTTATTCTGAAAGTGGATGAGTTTCCTTGCCGTAAATTCAAAATATCTTCAACGAAGAAGTAATTAGGTTCTAGACACGATCGTGCCACTATTGATAAAGAAATTCTGAATACGTCGCCAGAATCGTGGCATAGCCATGCCGGTCGCAACACGCACACGCACACGCACCCGCAAGACGCACCGCCTAGGGCCGTGGCCAAGGCCTAAGTACACGTGGGCCACGAGCCCGGCCTGATGGGGGCCCCCAAATGTCAAAATCCATGAGCATTAATTTTATTTTTGACCAACAGTCAAAAACAAAGAATATGAAACATAAGTAGAAATATTGCGTTTTCGACAATATTCAGAATTCCGATTCCAAAAGCGAAGTGCCCTCTACGAAACCCTTTTTACCCAAAACCGACTTGGCTATCTTCTGACCTTAAACTTCAGTGTTTAGTTTTTTTTGTACATCCATGGTTTTCTTAACTATTCGAAAGCCCGATTCGATTCGATAAAGATATCGAAAAGCAAAAATTGTGTTATTGTTACCTTAATATATAGGTAAAATATAAAATATCAAAACATATAAACCGATGTCTCGTGACAGCTCAAACTTGACTGCCACAGTTGTAGATGCGGAAAAAGAGCTAACTGAGAGTAATCATACAAGCCGAAGCTTTAACCGAGGGTTATATTGAGTTGTCAATGACAAAACCTTCTTCGAGTAGTCGAAACAAAGATAACGCAGGTCAAACTTAGCTTTCATCATGGTATGTTGACAGGTACCTATGTCACAAAACAACATTTTGATTTACCTTCTCAATAATTCCTGATCAAAAATGATTTCAGGTTGTCTAGCAAAAGTTTGCCCTTCTACAATTCTACCACTGCGGCAGCCTAATTCGAACTGTCGCGAAAGCTCGTGTAAACCGTAGTTGATCTATGATAAAACAGTTAGAAAACTGCTGGATGCTCAATGGATGTTTAATCGAAACTTGAAAGAATGACCTTAAGTTATTACTCTAAGAATTGATAAGTAGTCGTTTGTCAAACGCGAATGAAATATGTTCGAAAGGAAATATAAAATAGGTACTATTGTCACATTTCATTAAAATTTTAAGATGCAAAGTAGCAAAGAAATATTTAAATATTTCTCTGCACTTTTGCGTTCTCCGATACACCACCACACTTACCTGATTTTTTCACTATTTTAACATTTTGATCAGATTTTGATCCGAGATCATTTTTGGATCCTCTACTTGTTTTGGAACCTTTCGTTTCTACTTTACTAGCTTTCGGCATTTTTAGTTAACGTGTACTTACTAATAATTTAAAAATCTGAAAGCCTAACAACATAAAACACGCTAATTTTGACAATTTTTATCGCGTTGGTTTTGCTCTTGGTTTTGACGAACTGACACCTGTCCGTTTTAAAAATGTTATTAATCATCCTGTTATGTAATTATTCATTATTACTTTCAGCCAGAACTATTTACAGCTTCCAATTATATATTTGATCAAGCCTTAGTTTTTTAAACAGACATACATATAATATATCAAAAAATAGTTTAATTATATACACATACATAATATCCTTACGCTATATCCCTAAAAGGGTAGTCAGAAAGGGTGGTGACATGCATCACGAATCATTACGAAACTTCTCTCCCCTCCTCAAATTTCGTCACTCTTTTCACAAACTTTCGACTAGGTATGCGAGTGCTTTTGAAATTTCTGTCTGCTAACTTTTTAAGTGAATAAGAAATCAGAAGGTACTATCATTGCTTATCTTGTCCGCGAGAGCTACACTGCACATAAATCTAAGAGATCACATTTTTATCACACTTCATTTATCTTACTTTTACTGGATATCGGGCATATCCAGCAGCCTAATTGTCTAACTCCACTTGTAATCGATATCAGTATTTTGAAGGCAATTGACGTTGTCAGTTGTATCCACCAAATTGTCTAACGCACCAAACATAATCGAAAGCACCCGCGAAAACGATTACGTTTGTGACACCATATTAAATTGAAAACTTTGCAATTGCGTAGTGATTTTGACACTCGTAATCATATTAAATGATTTCGATTGCGATCAATTCATTATGGTTACAATATTGTTAACCATTATCACGAAAATTTAAAGTTAGTAGTGAATTTAATTATTAAAAATCTTATTTTACATAAGAATCTAATCATTAATTAACCCTTAAAGATAAAAAAATAATTTAGGAACTTAAACTAAACACTTAATTAATTGTTTAACATAAATTGTTTCCAACATTGATTACTGTAAGTTACTTTTTGTCATTACTTAGAAATAAAACAACAATTAAATATTTATTTTTATTTAAGATGATATGGGCTTATTCAAATAGCGATCTAATATAGTTCTGACTTTGGGCCTCTACGCGTAGTCGTCCTCCTCGATTATGTGATCCCAAGTAGGAGGAGCTTCTGCTGAACAAATGTCTGAAATAAAATTGTTTTCTTTTATAATTTCTCTTATAATAAGTCTCTAAATGTAAATTATTTTAGGGTTGCGCTTTTTAATGACAAAAACGCTACGCTAATTTTGTCACGTTCGTCCGTCTGTTCCTTTATTAGTCAAGACTCATTTCTCACCTATTTTGATGACATTTTACAGGCAGACATCTTATATTATGCTTATAATGGAATAAAATTGCAAAAGTATATTAATTTACATGTGTCTGTTCAAATATGATACATCACAAATGTGGTGGTCGTGTGGCTCAATGGTTTCAATTCCCGCGTAAGTCGTGGTTTTAACTCCCACTATAAGCGAATTGACCAATGAGTTTCTGATTAATAAAAATTTATATCGAAATAATGAATACACTTACAAACTCTGCGTTGTCTGTGTCGTCGTATTACCCTCGGCGTTACTGGATCAAAATAGTCAATCTGCAAGAATATGTAAATCCATGTATACTTGAAAATTGTTAATATTACCGTGGATGTGCGAATTACAGTTTCTTCTCTCGCTTCTACTAACGCTTCCTGCGACAGCATTATTTCATCAAGCTACAAAATGCAAAATAATATTAATTTGTTATTGTGCAAAATATTGTAAGTTTTACAATTTTTTACATCGGTTTTATTTTTTCAAATATATCTTAGGTGCAGAAGCTCTATTTTCTACTTTTGCTAATGCCAAAGAAACCTTCGACATCCCCTGTGAAGGGCATTTCATCAATCTGCAATATAGTAAATCTGTATAACATAATATGTAATGTTTCTATTACAGCGATAAATAGCATTTTTAATATTATTTTCACCAATTTAATAGTGCTATTAATCGCATTCTCTAAGTTAATATTTAAATCGAAATTAGTTAAAGCGAACCTTCCATTTACAGATATTCGGACACTTTCAATACCAGACATTGTTATTTTATCAATTATAGATAATATTCGCTTTTCTAGCTAAGTGAGTGGTTTCTTTGGAAGACCATCACCAGTGCTAAGAGAATGCATGTGAAGGACACTTTTTTCTGATATTATATTTATATTATATATTTGAGGAAGCGAAAGAAGTATGTAAGGATCGCGACGCTTGGCGTTCCGTTCTCTCTGACTACCTCGTTGGGGATACGGCGTGAAGATATGTATGTATGTATGTATATTTCAGATCATGCCCAAACTAAAGAAAATAATGAGACATGTCAATCGCTTACTTTTGAAATGTTAAGCAATAAAATATGGAAGGAATTTTTAGCGCAGTTAATGCTTTGTAATTAAATTCACAACTATACGAATATGCATTACTTACTTTGCACTATTCTTCGCCTTTTTTGTGACATCCACGCCAACAGCATTTAACTTAGCAGCAATCGCATTCCACATAATAGTAGCATCGCTCAAAGCTCCATGTGGAAACCGACCACGCTGTTTGATTTTTCTCGATAGCTTCAACTTGCGAGCAAGCGATTTCTTGGTCGCTAACTTTCTTTTTTTGTTGACATTTTTAATAATTTAAGTACTGATTTAAAACAATGTAATTAAACTTTTAACGTATGAAAATAAATAAAAAATAGGTACTTTCAATTATTAAATTAGGCAGACATTTATAAATAATAAAGACGTTGAAATCTAAATATAACCATATAAATGTCATCTGTCATCTTGAAAGTAACTAGTACTCTTGTGAAAATTTTAATCTAAAATATATCCATAACAATATTGATACCTACGATCAAATTAAGTTGTAGTTAATGCTCCAATATCGAAGTGGAAGTGTTATCTAAAATAAATATTCAGTGTTTGTATCGAAAATAAGAAGAAATGATATTGACATATCAAAAGTGACAAGTAGGCTCAGGTCACTTAAAATATTTATTTTTAAGCCAGTTTAATTTCCTAACGGCTCAGACCTGCATATAAAAATTTATCAAGATATTTTCCATATGTACGCATGGGGATTTCATTGCTGTTCCCACCACAGTGCCTGTTCGCGTGTAATAATTTCAAGTCGCGGTTGCTAAGGCCGCCATCGGTTGTCCTAGCGACGACATGCGTCGCTAGGTCTCTTCCACTGCAGCGTTCAATTGCAAGACCATCTTGTGACGCACCTACGTAACAACGCATGCGTATTGTTACCAAAACAAGCAGCCGTCATATTTTGACTGACTTTTTATGTTTTCAGTGTACATTTTAAGTTACTTTATTGTGTTTTTAAATTTGTTTTAAGTTATTCTTTTTTGTGAATGTATTTAACTGTGAATGCAGTCCGTGACCCAATCTTGTGATGGCACGTCGAACGCGACCCATATATGTACACAGTGCAACAAGTCTTTCAAATCCTCGAAAGGCCTCAACATACACACTACAAAAACACACAGAAAATGTATTAGCCAAAATAGTTCACCTTTAGACATCCATCCCATTATTCCGAGTGCGCCTACTTATGTAGCCAACGATCCAACTCCTTTCCACACATATCTTAGCCATCTGAAAAATAGTATACCCATAGTTAAAAGAATCCCTCGAGGAGCTCGAATAACCGTTGCCACACATTTGTCACAATTAATCCAGAAATGTTACATAAGCAATTGTACTCAAGATTGGCAGAACCTATTTTTATTTTCATACAGCACACTACATATATTAAAAACTAATGAACCGAATTTATCCCTGACACAAAAGATTAAGAATAACTGTGCTGTAAGCTCTTCGCCTTCTCCCACACCCCTAATCAAACATGATGCCCCTCGTAATCGCAACAAACTCATCGAATACAAAATCTGTGACGGAGATCTCAAAGGTGCCGCTCGCCTTTTGTTCTCCAACGACGTGCTATCACCAGACACCTCTGACACCCTTCAGGCCTTACGGACAAAACATCCTCCAGCTCCAGTAAACCCATATTCTCTCGACCCACCAAAAGCAGGGCAAGCATGCCTTCAAATTCAAAACAAAGATGTTACGAATGCCATTTCATCTTTTAAGCCAGGTTCGGCTGCAGGTTTGGATGGAATCTCACCCCAACATTTGAAAGATTTAACATCGCATTCTGTGGGTGATGCAGGCGAGAAACTTGTAAATTCGATCACTAAATTAATCAACTTTATGTATTCCGGTAATGTCAATCCAGAAATTGTTCCTATTCTTTTCGGTGCGAACCTCATTGCCCTCACCAAAAAGGACGGAGGGGTGAGACCAATTGCTGTTGGATCAACACTTCGACGTCTGGCCTCCAAAATTGCTGTTCGACATATTTTACCAAAATTAAATTCGGAATTTGAACCCGTACAGTTAGGCTTCGGTGTAAAAGGAGGGTGTGAGGCAGCCGTCCATGCCCTACGCTCTTTCCTAACTTACGGACAGCCTGACGTGTTGCTCAAAATTGATGTCAAAAATGCATTCAATTCGGTAAATAGGGATACCCTCCTGAAGGAAATAAAACAACATATACCGGAAATATACAATTATCTTCTTCTCAGTTACGCTGAACCAACAAAATTGTTATATCGTTCTAATGAACTGTCCTCGGAAGCAGGTTGTCAACAGGGTGATCCCCTTGGGCCTGCAATTTTTAGTTTAGCAATAAATCCTAATATCAAAAATTTAAATTCTAAATTCAACGTTTGGTACTTGGACGACGGAAACCTAGGAGGTGATGTGGATACTGTGTTTTCGGACCTTTTTTCAATCAAAAATAAATTTGAAGCCATTGGTTTGGAGCTTAATTTTAGCAAATGCGAACTTTTTATAAATAATTGCGACTTAAATTTTAATGACGTAAAACAAAAATTTTATATTTTGGCTCCAAATATTAAAATAGTTAACAGTAATTCCCTTTACCTTTTAGGTTCTCCAATTTTTGATGAATCTATTTCTGAATATATTAATAATTCAATTACTAAATTTCAAAATTCTGCTGACCGTCTCCTTGAAATTAGTCCACATTATGCACTTTGCATCTTAAAATTCTGTCATTTTGTCCCAAAATTTACGTATGTTCTCCGTTGCTGCTCCTTTTGGAATCACCCAGATCTTTTGACACAAGTAGACGACTTAATCAAAATTAGCTTAGAATCAATTCTTAATATGCAGCTGGACGAGCAATCTTGGGCCCAAGCATCCCTACCCATCCGTTATGGTGGTTTAGGGATTCGCAAAATTTCCAGTGTCGCTTTACCAGCCTTCCTATCTTCTGTCCATAGTTCAGCAAATCTCATAAGTAAAATTTTAAGGGCATCCCCTTCAAAATTTGCGATTGATGGCTTGGAAGAAGCTAGAAACGCTTTCTTAATTGCATGCCCAGGTCAAAATTTTCCAGTTTCTCCAAATTCACAGAAGAGCTGGGACGACATAAACTGCAAATTTACTTATGACAATCTTTTGAACTGTAGTACAGGTTCGGCGCGTGCTAGGCTTTTGGTCGTGGGTGCGCATGAGGCTGGCTACTGGCTTCACGCGTACCCTTCGTCAAATATAGGAACATTTCTTGAGCCTGACACGCTCCGAATCGCAACCTGTCTACGGCTTGGGGTTCCGGTCTGCACTCCTCATAAATGTCCCTGTGGCAGTGATGTCGACAAGTTAGGACATCACGGACTGTCATGTCAAAAAAGTGCGGGCCGCTTCTCGAGACATGCCGCACTTAACGATATCATACGCCGGTCCCTGGCCACCGTCAACGTGCCAAGTCTACTTGAGCCGACTGGTATTGCAAGAGACGTCGGCAAGAGACCGGACGGTATGAGTTTGATTCCATGGAAGATGGGCCGGGTGTTGGTATGGGATGCAACCTGTTCAGACACGCTGGCCCCTTCCCATCTACATGGAACTAACAACAGAACTGGTGCGGCTTGTGAAGCGGCTGAAAAAGTTAAAGCATGCAAATACAGGGGTCTAGGTTCCGAATATGATTTTGTCCCATTCGGTGTCGAGACCCTTGGTCCGTGGGGTCCTAGCGCCATAAGGCTTTTTAAGGAAATAGCAAAAAGGTTAGTTGACATCACAGGAGACCGAAAAGCTGGCAGTTACCTCGGACAAAGAATTAGTCTAGCTATTCAAAGGGGGAACGCTGCCAGTATCTTTGGAACCTTGCCTAAAGGGACTCCTTTTAAAAATATATTTTAGTTATTATATTATTTTTTCTAAGGTTTTTAGTTTTAGGTTCATTAGTTCTTTATGATATATCTTACTAATCCATGTGTAGTCTTAAGTTTGTAAATAACTAGTATTTTTTTCCCTAGCAATTTATATTCGCATATCAGATAGTGATCTCCAATTATTTGATAACTAATACACAATACTTTTAAGAGTATGTATAACTAAAGTAGAACAATACCATATAATGTCAACTGTCACTCAAAAAGAGGAATAAAATGAAGAGGTAAGTTTGCGCTTGAAAAATTAATAACATGAGTTAATTGACGATTTAGTTGTACAATACTTCATTCGTTCTTTATAAATAGTCGATAAAATTGAAGACGATGGCAATTAGCTGTTGTCCGTGTGACATACACAATTCCATTTATTTTTACCAAACGTAATCGCTTTGAACGTGATCGCCTTCAGTATCAATTTCGATTACGATTACGAGTAAAGTTAGACAATTAGGCCACAGGCCTAACTATCATACACTAAAGTCAGCACCAGCACTGCATTGTGGATGGTCATTTTGTAGAATTAGATATATTCACACTGTCCATTAATAAAGTTTTATCGTAACAAAATTATTTATTATCAGCTATCCTTTGGTCTTATACATAGCCAAGAATTAAGATTCGGAGTACCATCATTGACAATTTCGCTCGAGGAATCTTCTGCTTCGTAGGGTAGATGCCAAATTTGATTATTTTTCTGACCAAATGGAGTGAATTTGAGAGGTGGCTGAAAACAAAAATTAACTCTTTTGACTCTTTATAATAAAACCGAAACTACTTTAATATCTTTAAGTCCACTTTCTTAAAAGATATTAAAGGAATGTAAGTAATTATTTATGGTCATAAGTTAAGTAACCAATCAAGTAGTTATTTATGGTAATAGCGAGTTTCACTTATTAATCGACACGTGTTTCACATTTCATTGATGTTCCCTCAGGAAATACCAGAGCTTAAGCTCGGTCAACTCGCATGCTTATTACCTAACTTGCAGTCAGTATGCGACAGCCAAATATCGCGCGATATCTCCTGTCGAAACGAGAATTTATATAATATAATGTAAAAATGCATTTTATGGTCATGGCGCGATAGACAAGCAATTGTCACACATGATATCAATATTTTATTTCAGTTAGCCACCGGCGGGGTTATTGCCTAAAAATTTGCAGACAGCGACAGCAACGCGATCACTGCGCGACCGGTGATTAATTGTAATAAAAAATTAGTATCATGTCTGACGATTGCGTATCTATTATATTATAACCGTTAAATGCACTTTTCGCGGTTGATTTAGCGCCACTATACAAATTACATTGCACAAATTCTCGTTTCGACAGCAGATATCGCACGATATTGCATGCTGTCTGCAAGTTACGTTATAAGCATGCGGTTGTATAATGATCGCGCGGCGGTGGCTGTCTGCAAATTAGGTAATAACTAAGGATACGTAATTATAGTTTTTACGAAATAGGTGCGATACATGCGAAATTTACTAATTAGTGCGAAATGTGTTTTCTGTAATTTGCCCGGAAATCTTGAAGAAAAACATTTTTTTAATGCAACACCCCCGTGACTTTATTTTGGGTGCCAGAAACTCTACCCAAAATAATTTCATTCGAATGTGCAATATAAATGAGATAACAAATATGTAAAATTAAAAATATTAGAAATAAACAACTTTGAAGTGTAATTAAATTTGAAATAAATTAAACGAAACGCATCGAATTGAGTAACAAAGTCGAAAACAACGCTAGTCAAATATTTTTCTACGCGAAAGACTAATCGTTAGAAAATGTATGGTAACTCCCTAAACGCTTTCGTTTATATCAACATAAATGTTCGAATCTTTGCGTTGATATTTGTTACCATAAATAATAACATAATAATAATAACAAAATTCTTTATTGACTCATTTCACAATATTAATGAATCCTCTAACTATTGAACTAGGCGTATGGCCTGTATCTCAGTAGCTAGCTTCTTCTCCAAAGTTATTACAATATGTCAATACAGTAACGTGCAGTAAAAGATATAAAATTTATGATTAAACTTAAGTAAAAGGTGAAAAACAAAAAGAAACACGCGATTGAATGTGTGTATTATGTGGATGAACGTTAGTGTGTGTTGCGTATGTAAATTGTGAATGTGTGTAATGTATGGTGTACTTATAGATACTGTGTATGTGTAATGTATAATCATTTATGCTTGAGATTGATAGGGATATTGCTCTTCACTTTCAAAATATGTAAGAGATATAAGCCAGTTACGGGTCTTATCCTGACACGAAGTGAAAGTGGATAAAAGTTGTTTTTTATTTATTTTGTTACATAGGTAACACAGCAAGATATGCCTCTTATCTTTTAGCAAATGCTGTTCGTCTTGTTGTAAGGTTAATTACATTCGGGATATTTCGTTTATTGCGGCAAATTTCAGGATAAATAAATGTTACCATAAATAAAGTTACCATAAATTTTCGAACAATTAGTCTTTCGTATCATAATAATATTTGAGTGGCGTTCTTGTAATGATTATGCAAATAAATCCGTGATTTCGAATTTCGAGTTTTTTTTTTGGCGAATAAAAGCGAAATTTTGCATTTTGCGTTTATATGTATGCGAAATTTCGATTTATTATTTGCGAAATATACGTTACCCTAGTAATAACGTAATAGTAGTCAGTGCAGCTGACCTGCACACTTTTGCATGATGCGCGTACTTTTGCATTGAATTAGCAGTGCCTAGTGGTATGTCAGTTGTCACTTTAATAGTTTCAAAAATAATAAAATACAATAAATACAAAAGTATGCACACCACAATAAATACATTCTCGTTTTTAATTACAAAGATACCTAAGATCATAATTCGTTGTGAAAAATATAGCAAAAATTTAAACGTAATCATAATTTCATCATATCAATTTAAATCTCAAAATATTAAATCTTATCTTATTATTATTATTCTTATAAATGTGTGTCGAATATACAGGTGAGTCAAGTTATCTGATTTAGCTCACCGTTGCTGCTCGAACATGGCGTCCGGCTTTAGAGTTATTTATAAAGTTTATGGGTAATAGTCATGGAAAAAAGTCTATTATTTATTTTCGTGAACAATGAATTTAATGTAAAATTTCATGGACTTTAAGATACTATGTTATTAAAAAGAGTAGTATTATACAAGCAACATTTGTATATTTATAACCGCGTTCGACGATGACTCCAACGATTTCGATGAAATTTACAATACAGAGCTTTAGGGTGGTAAAAAATCTAGCTAGGGTCCAATTCTGAGAAAATTCGTTTTCTCTATATTTTCACAAACTTAAAACTTCTAAATTCTTTTGATTTCACAACAGAGTTTACCTTCTCAGTAGTACAGTGGCTAGAACGTATACCAAGCTGAAATACGCGGGTTCAAATCCTGCAATGTGGTACTTATGACTTTTTTTGATATTTTTTTTGTAAGACACCGAGTAAAGTTCGGTCGCCCAGGTACTTATATGAGATTATATAGTATTGTATGAGTAATATTTGTAGTCGCGTTCTCGAAAATGGCTCGAACGATTTCGATGGAATTTACAACATATGTGTTTACAGGGGCGAAACATCGACGTAGCTAGATTTCAATTCTGGAAAATTTCGTTATCTCCGTGTTTTCGCGCGCTTAAGCTTAAAACTTGAAAACTCGCTCGCGAAATATAATTTATAATTTCGCAACAGACTAAGTTTTCAATAGCACATTGGCTAAAGCGTAGATCTACCACGCTGAAGTGAGCGGGTTCGAATCCTGCAAAGTAGTCAGACTATGTTATTTAAATACACTCAAACCTTAAAGACACGGAGCAAAACTTGATCACCCTGGTATGTAATATAATACTAATATATTCAAAACTATGGAGGCATGGATTCATCATAATAAATTTTATTAAAATATTTAGTACTACTAAAGATTTCTATAATACCTGTATGTAAGGAGCTCCATGCTTCCTACTAAATACCATCCACTGGTGCTGCCACTGCCACCTTTGAAATATCTGGCGCAGCTGTTTATTCTTCAGTAAAAAAATGTGACCTCGCAACAAGTCCTTTGTCATGAAATCTGTGTGTGAACCACTTAATATGGTAGCTGTTATGAAGTAAGGATCATCTTGTGTCCTAAAAGTAGTTGTATTTCATCAATAAAATTAACTGATAAAAATTGTAAGCATACTTAAATGATAGTAACAAAATTCAAATATGTAAAATTCAAAACCAAACCAGCCATATGAATCTCACTTCTGCACTAATTATTATGCATTGACTAAATTCCGGCTTATTCACAGGTTACAATAGGCTAGATGACTGCTCTTAAAAGTTCCGTCATCGAGACTATTGTATGCATTGTAATTTGTTATTTTTATATATTGTATTAAAATAATTAAAAATATTTATTGTGATTGGAAAAACTACCTGAAATTCATTTATAGAGATTGAGTTATTGGGTTTTAAATTTCAGTAGTGATAACAAAATAGAGATAAGCTAAACGTAAATAGTGTAACATAGCTGTGGCGCCACAAACTTGTAATGACTCACTTTGACCAGCACTAGAAGTGACAGAGACAGAACTCATACCCACTCCATTAGCATATTTAAGTTTTAAAGCAAATACATTTTTATTTTATTTATTTTCATTGTATTTAGAGTATTTTTGTCAGTTTTGTTCATGATTACAAAATTAATCTTTTAATTACATCTCCTAAGAGAGTCACTAATTTATTGTGCTATAACAGTTATTTATTTTAATATATTGTTGACCAGTTTTTAAACGGAAACATATCTCCGAAATTATACATACATATATGTCCTGACACTGTATCCCTAATGGGGTAGTCAGAGAGGATAACAGTCCTTACATACTTCTTTCGCTCCCTCAAATCTCATCATTCTACTTACATACTTTCGACAATGTATGCTTTTGACATTTCTGTCAACTAACACTGATTATTTAATCTTTTTATCCCAAATGGGGTAGTCAGAAAGGACAGAGTGCCAAGCTTCGCAGTCCTTACATACTTCTTTCGGTTCCTCAAATCTCATCGTTCTCCTCACACATTTTCGCCTTCACACATTTTAAAAACCATATAGTTTTTAAAACTAAAATATACACTTTAGTAAGTATCTACATCACTAAAAAGCAAAAAATAATTCTCTATCTTATTCTTTCTGTCTACCCCGCAAGCGCCTAAGCATAAGCTATGATTATAATGAAGTACAGACAAAATAAATTATTTCACCTTTTAATCGAAGCACCTTTTACTGAACAATGTTAGTATAGAAACATCAATGCAGTTGGGCGATTTAAATTGAATTAGTTTTTACAGTATGACAAGGCTTTAAATAATTACACAAGTCAACATTATTCATTTTTTCCAACTATAAAGCAGCTAAGAACAGCTACAAAATAAAGATTATACTTATAATGTAAAAATTAGATTACTTACAAATCATCAGTAAAAAATGAGTATGCTTTTTCCTGTAAGTACTCCATCCGCTGTTTAGGCCACTTTAACATATGCTTTCTACCTAAAAGCAAAATCTTTTTATTCTTTTTAGAAAAATAATCTACAACATTCTTCAGAATATTCAATTTATCTACTAAAGTCCCTTTCCCACTGCCATATGCTATGTTCAAGGAATCTAAGACTATGTCGTAAGGAGCAGTCTTTTCTACAAATTTTAGAAACCTCTGCAACTCATTCGGTGATGTTTTTAAGAATAAATCTGATCCAACTATTAATTTATTTTTCACATTTTGTTCCAATATTTGAAATTCCTCATCATTTAATTCCAAACACTCCAATGTTTCACTGCAACATACACACTGACCACTGAAAACAACACAAATTTTAATAAAAATTATAAACTAACCTAAAGTAGATTTTGTAAATTATTTTTAATTACTTTTGTTTTAAAATTTTCGTGTACTGTACATTACATCCCAATTTATTAAAAGTTTCTTCTAGTTTGGCTGCAATTTCACCAGTAATTATTGTGCAGTTATTAGATATGTGTAAGCAAATATCATGCAAATGTTCTATAATTGCATTATTATTTTTATATTTTTGTAAAGAGAAATTAATCCATTCTTCATAAACGCATTTCTGAAGGGGTCGTCTGCTACTCAAACTTCTTTCTATTAGACTCAAAGCTTCCTTTTTTTTGTTATTTTTAAAAAGAGTAGCTATGAGAATACTATAAGCCGAATGTGAAGGAGTACTACTTAAACATATATCATCAAGTACTTTCAAAGCTTTAGTCCATTCATTAATAACACAGAGAGCATGTAAAAGTCTTTCACAAGTTGTGGAATCTAAAATTTTATATTTCTCATATAATGTTTTATAATTTTCCAATATGAAATATCTCTCCTCATTCAAGAGTGCCCTCTCTTTGCCAAATTCAAAATAAAGAGCAAGTATTCCATTTATTGTGCCCAGTGTTAGTTCTTCCTTGGAACTTTTTAAATGATTTACGAAAGATTGGGCAGCTTCAAACTTTTTATTTGATATCATTATTTTTAACATCACACCATTCACATTTTTTTGATTCACAGAACCTTGTTTGCTTAATATATCATTCTTTAAGTCCAACCAATCGTTATCTCCGCTGTCTTTTATAGAAGACCTTAGATAGTCAACCTGAGTGTTTACAATAAATGTATTTTTATTATTTAGCACAGCGGCTTTACTAAAAAATCGCGAAGTCAAATCTGTAAACGAAATAAAAGGTAAACCTAAGTTATCGAGATATTATTTCAATTTAACCAATTTAATAACAACCTTTAACACATGTTTGATTAAGCATACAGCTAACTCATTATATAGAAAGCCTTAGAAAGATAATTTGTTATATATCTTGATTATGACAAGTAAATAATCAAAGGTTATATAGTACTCACATAGTCTACCAGAAAAAAAAACACGAGTTGAAAACATTTCTTCACAGCATAAATAACATTTGACTGAATTTGAACGTACCGCTTATCATATTACCATACTACTTTACGTTAGTAACTAATTAATTTGTGATATTACTGTATAATATAATAATATTTTATTTGTTAGAAAAAGGAAGTAAAATGGACAAAGAACACAAAATTTGAGCTTGAATGGTTTTATTTACTTATTTATATTTTTAAGGCACTGGTAACAAGACCATCAGCCTAATGACGAAACTTCGGAGAAACACTAGCTGTCCCTAACACTCCTCCAGTAAAGTGATAGTAGGCTTTAAAAAAGGACTTCTTGGAAGAGCGCGAAAATTTCAGCTACACATGTTTATTTAGATCTCCGTTATTTTCACTTACACAGAACTTAACATAACATAACATAACTTCACGCTGTATCCCCAACGGGGTAGTCAGAGAGGACGGAGCGCCAGGAGTCGCGGTCCTTACACACCTCTTTCGCTTCCTCAAATCTCATCATTCTCCTCACACATTTTCGCCTAGGTATGCGGGTGCTTTTGACATTTCCGTCTGCTAACACTCTGGCTATTTGATCTTCATAAGTCAGCCTTGGTCTTCCTTGGCTTCTTTTACCACTCAGTTTCGCTCTGTATATTTTCTTCGACAGTCTTTCATCACTCATTCTTTCCATGTGCCCGAACCATCTAAGCATTCCTTTCTTCATTTTTACAATAACACTGTTGTGCAACCCTGTCATACTGCGTATCTCATCATTGCTTATCCTGTCAGCAAGCGTGATACCGCACATATTTCTGAGAGACCGCATCTCCACAGCATTTAACATACTTTCACTCCATTTTGGGCATATCCAGGCCTCACTACCGTACAACAAAGTTGGCACCAACACCGCATTGTGGATGGCCATTTTAGCAGTGTTAGATATATTCACACTACCCACTAATGCGGACAGAGCACCGTTCACTTTATTGCCAGCTGCTACCCGTCTCTCCACATCCAACTCACATCTTCCATCCCTCGAAAACGCACTCCCAGGTACACAATTTCATTCACCTGTTCTAGACATTTTCCATTTACACAAATCACACATTTCGTTTGTACCGCTTCTCTTTCAAACACCAGAACCTTAGTTTTGTTCACATTCATTTTCAATACTTTTACTTCACAATCTTTTTTCATGCACGTGACTAGTGTTTGCAACTCCGCATCTGATGGTACTATTAGCACAGCATCGTCAGCGTACAATAGGCAGTTTACCACTGTGTCACCACATCCCATACCACTCATATTACCTTTCAACCTCTGGAGGCAGCTGTCCAAATACAGCACGAATAGCCAGGCAGACATCACGCAGCCCTGTCTGACGCACAGAACTTTAAAACAATATATTATCACTATTGTGATTGATTGATTTGATTGATAGCTATCATCAACAGCGTTGTTCTTTCGTTCGAATTGGTGATATTAAAAGCCGAATGATAAAGATTACAGAAGGAACTGCACAAGGCTCCATAATAGGGCCCATTGAATATTTAATGTACGTAAATAGTATGCCCAACTTAGTTAGGAACTGTTCCATCTATCAGTTTGCAGATGATACAACCATAGTAGCTGCTCATAGCGATATTGCTGTGGCTCAGAATATGTTGCAGGATGATCTAGATAATATCACCAAATGGTCCCATGATGCAGGCTTGGTATTGATTGCAGATAAAACAAAACTTCTTCACGTGCATTCTGTTCGCAATGCTAGTAAAACCAGTCCAATAGTGATCGTGCACGATCATGATTGTATACATAGAATGGATCATGCGGGTTGTCATTGTCTTCCTATTGAAGAGGTTCAGAGTATTAAATATGTTGGTGTTATAATCGATAATAAATTTAATTTTAAAAATCATACTAGCGATGTGTGCGACAAACTTAAAATACTGTTGGCCAAATTCCAAATTTTGAATTATCGTTTGCCCAAGTCTGTACTGTTACTACTTTATAAAACTATGGTACATTCTATTATAACCTATGGATTAAGCACGTATGGGAGAACGTTTGATAGTTACACTAATGAAATATATAAACTACAAAAGCGTTTTGTGAAGTTATTGGTGCCGTCGACTGTAAAACTTAAATATCAAAATGACATCGATCTTTTGTTTAGTTACTGTAAGATTTCGCCTATGCCTAAGCAATTTCAATATTCTTTATTAAAATTGTATAATAATAATAAGAGCAGATCACTATCCATACTAAATGTCAATAATACAAAATTAACACGTAGTACAGCTGCACATAAATATCATGTACCCAGGCACTGTAATTTTTATGGCACAAGAGTGGCTAATTATATGCTCAGTAAACTACTAAATGACTTGCCTTCTAATATACGAAAATTATTTTATACTAAAAAATTTACTGCTATGATCAAAACATACTTCTTTTCTAAAAAAAACATCCTGTAACTGAGAGTTGCATCTGTGTTGATTTTGTGCTAAAACCGGTTTTATTTCTTGCTGAGTACTCGTTGCACACCTATGTCTGTTGGTATTAGATTGTGTTAGTTTTCATTGGTGGTACGACATCGCGCGTGGTAATCAATCCCAGTAACATTGTAAATCTAACATTGTAAATCTACCCACATAAACTACCTTGGAAATAGATTTAATAATATCTTGTTTATACGCGCGCGGTCGTACGTGCCTTTGAGGAATATGTATGTTAACCAGATTTGGTACATATAAACCCTACCGGGTTTAAAGTGCCTGTGAATTTTTTCTGATGTAACTATTGTGTTCTTTACTATAAATAAATTATAAAAAAAAAAAAAAAATTACTACCAACTAAACAAAACTTTAACATTGCATTCAACAATATACCTACTTAGAGATTTATAAAAAGTATTGGTACATACGTATAGTACGGTTGTCAAAAAGTAGGCGATAGTAGCGCCAAAACGAAAACATAACAATTACGGCAAAGTGACTGTGGCATTTCTGTAGCTTGCTACAATTACTTATTGTGTGCTACAAACTATTACTTATTTGTGCGTCCGACATACTTACTGATTTGTTTTAGCTGTTCTAAAAACAAACGAAACTTACTTGTATATTTTGCGAAAACAATAAAATGGATACAAAACCAACAAAGATGCCTAAAGTGGCAAAGGTAGCATACACATGTAGAGAAATATAAAAACCTGTACCTGTAAACATTTAATAATAACTTAATATTTTCAATTTTATGTGGTTAAAAATATAATTTTATTGTTTTTAAACAGGTGAAGAATAAAGCCCCTGCAGAAATCCAAATTACTGCAGAACAATTGCTTAGAGAAGCCAAAGAGAGGGATCTTGAAATATTACCACCACCTCCAAAACAGAAAATCTCAGATCCTGAAGAACTTAGAGATTATCAACATCGCAAGCGAAAGGCCTTTGAAGATAATATTCGCAAAAACAGACTTGTAAATACAGATTTTTGTAAATTCGTACATACAATTATAGTTTAGAATAATAATTTTGTATACTTAGATTTAAACTTGAGTTATAGTTTTCCACATGCAATATAAATTGAAATATAAATGCATTCACAATTTTTCCAGGTAATTGGAAATTGGCTCAAGTATGCACAGTGGGAAGAATCACAGAAACAAATACATAGAGCTCGCTCTATTTATGAGCGAGCTCTGGATGTTGACCATAGAAATGTTACCCTTTGGTAAGCACAAATATAAAATACTATCATTTTATAGCAATAGCTTGTGCTGGTCATTATGTAAGTTGTAATTCAATTTTCTCATATTTATAGGCTGAAGTATACTGAAATGGAAATGCGCAACCGACAAGTTAATCATTCACGAAACTTATGGGATAGAGCTGTAACAATATTACCTAGAGTATCACAGTTTTGGTATAAATATACATATATGGAAGAGATGTTGGAAAATGTAGCAGGTACTAGACAGGTATGTGTGAAATTATTTAAATATACTATATGTATATATCAGTGGCGTGCCTAGGGCTTCGGGATAGGGAAGCCCATCATACATTTTCTTCATCGTTATTGTTAAAGGGAAGGCTAAAATATTATAGACTATTAATGAATCATGACTTTGGCACAATTGGTGGACAAGAACAGAGGAAAGAGATTGCTCCCCGCATTATCTTTCAACAAAACAAGTTTTATATTTTCTTATTAAAAATGTACAGGCGTAAATAGTTTATTAGTTCTTAACATATTAATGTCTCAATTCGTTGTTAATCCAAATTACTAAAAGAAATCACTGTATTCATGTGTCTTTTATGGTGCCAATATAGCTTTTTAATCAACCAGTATAATGAAATAATTAGTTGTTTTTTTTATGCAAGGTTCAAAGATTTTACATTTTCAATACAGATTAAAACTTGTATACTCTTTAAGTCTGTACAATTAACAAGTTATTGGTTTTTTTGTTACAAATTGACTCACTTATAATGAAAATTAAAAGAATACTTATCACTCGTCCACCGGCTCAAACATATAAATATTAGGTAAAAACAGACGTTGAATCATGTGGGAATTGTAGTTGAATCATGTGGGAATTGTATTCGTATTGTATCTCTCAATCTGTACAAAGTTCAGTATGAAAGCTGAGCTTTTCACTCTACACTAATTGCTATATAATACTTAGTAAAAAAGCTACAGCTATAACGAATTTTGCCATTAGAGAAAGAGAGGTTGCAAGCCAATATGTGAGAGTGGGACTCTGATTATGCCTTGTGAGGTCGTTATTGTCGATAGGCTGACGCACTGATTGGTCACAACTTGGGGTTAAAAACTTTTTTATTTCTCTAAGTTTCCTATACTGTTTTCATTTGACAAGTACTTCGCAGGAATTTTTAAAACTGATATAATTTGAACTTGATTTATTACTCATTCTTGACACATTATTATTCTGTGTTCTTGACTTGAGTATTTTAAGTAAGGCAAGCAGACTTTTGGGTTTGTATGAAGTTACCGCCATTGGTATATATATATGTGAACTCTATGTCTTGTCATAACCATGTTCCATTTTCATGTTCTCTATCTTTAATCTCAGGTATTTGAACGTTGGATGGAATGGCAACCAGATGAACAGGCTTGGCAAACATATATCAATTTTGAACTAAGGTATAAAGAATTAGACAGAGCAAGGCAGATATATGAAAGATTTGTTATGGTACATCCTGATGTTAAGAACTGGATTAAATATGCAAAATTTGAGGAAAACCATGGGTTCATAAATGGTGCCAGGAAAGTGTTTGAAAGAGCTGTTGAATTCTTCGGTGATGAAGAGCTTGATGAGAGATTATTTATAGCATTTGCTAAGTTTGAGGAAAATCAGAAGGAACATGACAGGGCAAGGGTCATTTACAAGTATGCCTTAGACCATATTTCAAAAGATCGAAACAAGGAGTTGTATAAGGCATACACAATACATGAGAAAAAATATGGTGACAGATCTGGCATTGAAGATGTTATTGTCAACAAAAGAAAATATATGTATGAACAAGAAGTAATAGAAAATCCCACAAACTATGATGCGTGGTTTGACTATATAAGACTTGTAGAAAATGAAGGCAATGTTGATGACATAAGAGACACCTATGAAAGGGCAATAGCAAATGTACCTCCATCAAAAGATAAACAGTTCTGGAGACGTTATATCTATTTGTGGATAAACTATGCTTTGTATGAAGAACTGGAAGCAGAAGATATCGAAAGAACAAAGCAAGTGTATAGAACCTGTTTAGAATTAATACCACATAAAATATTCACTTTTTCTAAAATCTGGTTGATGTATGCCCAATTTGAAGTAAGATGTAAAAATTTGCAGCAAGCCAGAAAAACTTTAGGCTTAGCCCTTGGATTGTGCCCCAGAGACAAATTATATAGGGGTTATATTGACTTGGAAATACAATTGAGAGAATTTGACAGATGTAGAATACTATATCAAAAATTCCTGGAATATGGCCCTGAAAACTGTATCACTTGGATAAAGTTTGCCGAGTTAGAAACTTTATTGGGTGATATAGATAGAGCCAGGGCAATATATGAAATAGCTGTGGGTCAACAAAGACTAGATATGCCTGAACTGTTGTGGAAAAGCTATATAGATTTTGAAGTATCTCAAAGTGAAACAGAAAAAGCAAGGCTCCTTTATGAACGATTATTGGAAAGAACTGTCCATGTGAAAGTTTGGCTCTCATATGCAAAATTTGAGTTAAATGCAGAAAATGAAGACAATATAAACATTGAATTAGCGAGACAAGTATATGAGCGAGCTAATGAAAGTTTAAGAAGTGCAGGAGAGAAAGAAGCTAGAGTGCTTCTTTTAGAAGCATGGAAAGAGTTTGAGACTGAAGTAGGAGATGAAAATAAATTAGAAAAGGTATTGACTAAAATGCCAAGAAGGGTTAAAAAACGACAAAAGATTGTTAGTGAAAGTGGCGTGGAAGAAGGTTGGGAAGAAGTATTTGATTACATATTCCCTGAAGATGAAATGGTCAGGCCTAATCTTAAGTTGCTTGCAGCTGCTAAGCAGTGGCGTAAACAAAAAGAGGACACTGAAAATACTACTGATGAAAACAATAAAGATGTAAAAGAAAACAATAGTACAACAGAAGATAATGATAGCTGTAATTAAAAATAACAATAAAAAAGAAAAACAATGAAGCACACAATACATTTTTCAAATTTATTTTATTTTTGTTATTAGTCTTAAACTACATGTTGCAACATTATCATAGTCAGTCTACATCTTCAGGTCTAACTGGATGTGTTAATGGTATTACTGACTTTTTATTTACATCTCTTGAACAAGCTTTTCTCATATCTGAAAAATAGAAGACAAAAAGATGTAAATATTAATTAGAACAATGTTACTGACAGATAAAATACTTAGTTTAATTTTACCATATGCATCTTCGTCGGGATCTCCAGAGTAATATTCTAACACTGTGCGATAAACAATATATCCTAAGTTCTTATACATATTGATTGCCACTTTATTACTGACTCTCACAAATAAATCTACAAAATAAGCCTTTTTCCTGTAAAGTGACAATGAAGTTAGGACAATTATAAATAAAGACTTACAACAATATTGTTAGATGCAAACAGTAACTATAAAGTTAATTATGTTTAGGAACCTTACAGGTTTTTATTATACATTCATTTATTTCTGTGTCATTTATCTAAAACTGATATTATATACAGTTGTAATTCCAGAATCATAATTTGTTCACACCACTTTATAGTGATTATAAATTAATACTGATAAATTGATAGTGAAATGCGAGTTTAACAATCAACATAAATATTTGTATACCAACTTTTTACAAAAACTATCTTAATCCTCCCTGACTATCTGACTATCCTGTTAGGGATATAGTGTGAGGATATGTATATATAACTTAATTATATTTCAGTATAGATATATATGTGTACTTTTCAGATTTATTTTTAGTGTTTCAAATATGCTTATTCCATTTATTTATGTTGATATTCTCAAACGATTTCTACATTTTTGCATCTGTGCCTATTAAGTTATTAAGACTGAAACTGACTTCTCTGAAACATCTTCAAGTATATTCATCAAAGTTGCAGCAAGACCCAATCTTCTGTAATCTGGACTGACTGTTAAAGCTGTTACATGTCCATGCCAGTTTTCACCATGTCCTTCTGCTTTACCCATTACTATAAAAAAATAGTGACAGAATAAAAAAATCTGCATATTTGTTAAAACTATCTGTAATACTACTTACTACTACTCTGTCCGCATTAGTAGATAGTGTGAATATATCTAACACTGCCAAAATGGCCATCCACAATGCGGTGTTGGTGTCAACTTTTTTGTACGGTTGTGAGACCTGGATATGTCCGAAATTGAGTGCGAAAGTATGATAAATGCAGTAGATATGCGATCTCTTAGAAAGATGTGCGGTGTCACGCTTGAGGACAGGATAAGCAATGAAAAGATATGCAGTATGACAGGGTCACACAACAGTTTTATTGTAAAAATGAAAAATGGAATGCTTAGATGGTTCGGCCACATAGAAAGAATGAGTGATGAAAGACTGACGAAGAAAATATACAGAGCGAAAGTGAGTGGTAAAAGAAGCCAAGGAAGACCAAGGCTGACTTATGAAGATCAAATAGCCAGTGTTAGCAGATGGAAATGTCAAAAGCTCTCGCATACGTAGGCGAAAATGTGTGAGGAGAATGATGAGATTTGAGGAAGCGAAAGAAAGTATGTAAGAACCGTGACGCTTGGCGCTCCGTCCAATCCGACTACCCCGTTAGGGATACAGCGTAAGGATATGTAATATAATATGATGTATCTGTAATACTTATAATAAATAAATTTAATAAAAAAACTAAAATCATTAATATTACATTATTATTATACATTTCAGTACAAACTATGACATGAGATGTATTTATATATCTAAGTTTAATGTGTGTGTTTATATTGTTATGTATCTATATAGTTTACAAGCCAAGGGTCCGAATTCGATCCCAGCCAGGTCAATTTTGAAAACTTTCCTAAATTTTCTTTGAATCTGGTTACTAGGTACTCCTCCAATTCATTGTGTGGTACCCATAGTATCAGCTCAATGCATAGTTTCGGTCATATAGTTGGTGTATTGTATAGAGTACTAATTTCATATATAAATAACATATGTGTGAGCAGAATGATGTGTTGAGGAGGCGAAAGAAGTATGTAAGGACCGCGAAGTTTGGCGCTCTGTCCTCCCTGACTACTACACCGTTGACGTGAAGACATGTATGTAAGCATAACATATACCTACATATATGAGATTATACATTATTTAACCTCGTCTTCTAACCTTTCAGGGAAACCTACAATTTATGGGTGCGAGTGGAATGGAATGAAAGAAATTAGAAAAATAAGCCGCATAAAGTCTTGAATATTACTAATGGCATCTATCCGCAATAGCCTTTTACTAAGAATACGTACTATAACCCATTATTTCCCCACTTGGTGATTCGGCAACTTGAAAATACTCTGGCCAGTGTGCCAGATATTGCGTATAAAATGATAAACCATAAGTTTCTGTGAGAGGATCCAAATTCCTAAAAGTAAAAAATGAAATAATTAAACAATAATAGAACGATATTTACAGATAAAAAGACTTACACGTTATTGAATTTCAACATATCTTCACATGTAAACGGTCGTATTGTAGTCATTTTGACCGTAATTTATTGTTTTATTTTAAGGATAAGCCACTAGTAATTATGTATGAAAAAGGGCAAATTCACAGAATACCTAATTTTATATTTCTTGTTCTTAAGGCATTGGTAACAAGACCATCAGCATAATGACGTAACTTTTGGAATACCATTAACTGTCCCTAACATAGGCATATATCACTATTAAGTAGGCAAACGCGTACCCGAAGTTTGCCCGAAGCAATGGCTAAGGAAACTAAAGGACATGGCATGTTGATCTATAGCAACATTTAGTTATATATATGTTAACGCATAACATTCAAACGTAGCGTTGTCTCTTTTTGACTTACGGCTTCTTGTGTGTGTAAGAGCAAACAACAGTACTTTTGTCAAAGAGTAATTTTTTTATGTGATATCATTGTAATGTCAAAACGTGCCGGTCCGCCATTTATTGCGACACGCTGACAAGTACACGAAGTGTCAAAACACATCACTGGATTTAATATTTTTTAATGTTTCCGTGATTTTGTGGTAGATATTGGAACTGTTTTGTTAAAGGAGAAGCTAGCATAATGCCACAATAATTTCCAAGTGTAGTGTGTTAGAATGTGGCTCGAGGAAAAGCAATAATCAACGAAATCTATAATTGCACTGGTACGTAACAGAAATTCATTAATTTAGTCTGATGTCGTATATATTTCCATCGTAATTACTGTGTTTCTTACTGTATTATAGTCATGTATATTTTTAGTTATTAACAGTTTTTATTCATAGAATATAGTAAATTACTTCATATCATTTTTGTTGTTATTCCAGTTAGGGCTGTTCATGTACCTATATTAAAAAATATCGATAAATACAGGTATCATGTTTATATGTCGTAATTATCTCGTTTCAAATTACCATCATGTATTATTAGAGAAAAAGAGTAGCTTGACATAATCGGAAAAGAAAATTGAACCCATATGATGTATTCATGATATATATTATGTTATTTGCATTTTGAAGAAACTTCTTTCGATAGAATATTAAGAAAATAATTTTATGTATGAAGCATTGCCCTCGCAAAGGTTATTGGGAATCAGAGAAAATATTTAGAGTGGTAATTAATTACTTTTTAATTTCTTGACCGTGTAAATCCTCTATTGTGAAAAAGTAACAGGAAAATATTAATTGTTTACAGAATGTGGCTGAATTTTTATTTGATGTTTCCGGGAGAGAAAAATCTCATAGTTATAAATATCTGCTTCTGAATGATGTGAATCAAAACCACGGCGAGTTATTTTTGCGACCAATAAAAACTTGTAGTGGTTTTACTAATAATCCAGATGCAGTACAATTTAAAGAATCTTTTAAAAAACTTGAACTTGAAAAAACTTTTAAAAAAGGTGTTGGAAACTATTTCATTATTTTCTTGACGTACAAAAAAACGACAGCGACATGATGAGTACGATGACTGCTTAAATTCAAATCTCAGTATTCAAAAGTTTCATTCAGAAATTATGAAAATTATGATATTTAGTTATCTATATTTATTTATATTGTGAATATGTTATTAAAATTTTTATTTACTTAATATAAATATTATTTTACAAACAATAATGTTAACCAACAGTACTATTTTTCAAACCCAGTAAAAATATGTTACTATAGGTACATTAGATATGACTAGTCAGACATTGGTCACCCTTGTAGTGCCTAGCAATTTACTATCTTAACTTTTAAAATATTTATTCAAAAGGCCGGTATATTGTGGATTTTCTACGCTAGATAATATTATAAACTATAATATTACTTATTTATTTACAATGAAAAGAAATAATATTTGTTGGTTTGTATATACAGGGTAACCTTTGGAAGTACTTAACTGAATTTGAGAATTCTTCGAATAATAGAAGTCCACAGTGTTCTATCCCCAATTGAAATATTATTCCCAATTATTGTGTGATAATACCACTAATTTTTTGTAAAATTAATTATTCTAGTATTTAGTTTATCAAAGTGCTACAGTACGCCATGGCTATAGATTTGGTTGGTCCGTATGTATGTTTCTCATTGCACTTATTTTAATTTCACCATCACCTGTAGAAGAAGTAACGTTATGCATGTAAAGAAAAGAAAAGCATTAAAAGGACTGCGCTATTCTTTAACTACTTTGACCTATGTTCATTGATCTTCAACATTTATGAAAGCGCTTCATAAAAATATGGGTTTCTTTTAAAAAGCAATTTTATATCTGTAATAATCATGGACGTACTATTAAGTATTTCAAATAGAAGTACCTAAATAATTTGTTTGTATGTAGGGTTCATTTAAATGGAACAAAAATGATCGAAGGAGAGAAAGGGGCTATCCTTGAAGGCGCCTGTTGCTATTGTTGCTAATACTCGTAACACCTTAAAATCGCCTTAAGCGCAGATTCTAATTATATGCCGATAGCATCGAACTACTGACTGCTCTTTTCAGTTTGAACAATATTTCATTACTTTTGTACAAATCTATGACACAAAAAAAAAGCCCTCCTTTTTTCTGAAGATGTCATACAAAATTATTTTTATATCAATACTGGTGCGGAAACAATACTTATTTCAACAACTGACAACGACATCCACATAGTAGATATTTGGGACATCACTAATCGGCTGCCATTGTTTGCGACACTTGAAGTTTAGGTGGCACGATTATTTTGTACTTGTTTCATGTCCTTTAGTTTACTTAGTCATTGGCCCGAAGTGTACAAATTTCTTTCTTTTTTTTTCAGGATGGAAGGTAAAGGTTTTTTTTTCCTTTCTTCATGGCATAGCGCACAGATTAGCGCATTTGCTAATGTCACTTATTAATGAGTTTTTGGCGGGATTTTATGGAGAGCGGCTGGGCGTTTATTTCAATTATTCGCAAATTGTTACTGGCGGATATTGTGATGTAAAATTGACGTAGTTTTGCGTCTTAGTGTCTATACTGTTGTGCATTATTGTGGAATTGTTGAAATAAGGGCTAATTTAGTAGCGTGACGTTGGGATTTTTATAGTAGCCTAGTCCGCATCAGTGGAACCTACTAGAAAGACTGCCTCAATATATTTGTCGCTAGACACTCCAAGAGACATTCAAAGTATTACGTCGACGTTTTAATGAAATAATGTGAAGAATATTTACCTATTCACTACTGAAGACATCGAGTATATGGGTACAGGAAGAACCCTTTACCTTCCCTCCTGAGGGAGAACCGTACTAAAAAAATAATAATAAGTAGAATCCACATGAAGCACGTTCGAAATAAATTCGTTTTCTCTTCTTATCGTAAAATTCCTCCAGTAACGTGATAGTAGGATTTACTGAAGTCATAAAGGACTTCTTGGAAGAGCGCAAAAACTTCAGCTACACATATTTATGTAGACCTATTCCATTCTTTTCACTTACACAAAACTTTAAAACAAAATATACTATCACTTTTGTACTTTACCTAAAATTTGCAGAATATGTGCGAGATTACCGGCAGAAGAAACGTGAGGAAAAATTAAAAACTGGAAAGGTAGAGCCAAAAAAAATTGTGCGACAACAAACAGTGGTACTGTTAATGACGTAGTTTCTCAACTGTTTTTAAATGCTTTGAAATCACAAGTATATGTCTCATATTTTAGTTATAGTAAGTTTATTGTCTCCGCTGCCCCTAAATTGAACAAAAATAACTGTCTCCAAGAAAAAAGTTCATTATTCCTAGTGTTAATTACATAAACTACAATTTTCATTAAAAATATCTATTTATTCTTCGTTACGAAAAATCATTTCAAATAATACCTGAATCATTTTTTTAGGGTATAATGTTAATATTACCAAGGTGAAATATCAGATGTTACACATCATATGCGATTACTGTAAGCCTCGCTCGTTTTTTTTTAATTTTCTGCTCGGACTAGGAAATATAATGGATGGCACGCTATTACCTAACTTGCAGACAACATGCGACAGTCAAATATCGCACAATATCTGCTGTCAAAAAGAGAATTTGTGTGGTGTAATTTGTATAGTAGCGCTAAATTTGCCGCGAAAAATGCATTTTACGGTCATAGAATAATAGATACGCAGTCGTCATACATGATACTAATTTCTTATTACAATTAGTCAGCGGTCGCGCAGTGATCGCGTTGCCGTCTGTCTGCAAATTATATAGATAAAATCTGATCCATACAACCTCTACCGTTCCTAAAACCACCTTGCGCCTTCCACAAATATCTTTCAGAAACACCTTTCAGTTAAGTCAATACCTTGGTATAGACTTTATTTGCTAAGCTCACCAAGCTGATCACCCTATAGCACGCATAGTCTAAATGAGAACCTTTCCCTTTATAGAGACGTACTATGACTGCGGTGCGCCAGTCCTCTGGCACCTCCCCTTTTTGCCAACAAAAGTTGCGCGGTGCACAGAAGGTATCCCAGATCCTAGGACCACCATACTTGATCATCTCAGCAGTCACCTCATCATTTCCCGTAGCCTTTCCACATTTCAGACTTCTTATCACTTTCTCAATCTTGGTTTTGCAGAGAATGCATTGCTAGGTTTCCACTATCGAATGGTATAAGTAAAATTAAGAAACAAGAACAAAGTTGTACTTTTAAAATTTCGGGGCGATGACGTGTCATATACTTACTCATGTAAACAGGTAGAGTCAAAAACAATGTCGAATTATTGTTAGCAAGCGTAGTTAACTAGACATTTCCACCCTCTTTATTTCCATGCGTTATTATTACTAGCATTTTACAAGTTTGCTTTAGAACTTTTTAGCCTCGTTTTATTGGATTATAAATAGAGCTTGATGTCCTGCGCTGCTAAGTTAGTTTTTCGACTATCGATCAAAGCGATATATCGAGGCGACATCAAAGCGAATAAAATTACGAAGACCACTACGATGACTCCGGAATGAAGACTGCTGCGATACGGGAACGTTGCTTGTGAGTGAAGCTTGTATTTTCGGTGACTACTACGTAAGTATCAACTTCAATCGTATGTTCTTGACAGGTGTTTGTACGAAGGAAAATAAACTTTTTGCTCCCTTTACCGGCATCTTATTACCCACAGCGCGTAACAATATTTTGATTGAAGACTAAATGTGTGTTAAATTTCAAGTCAATAGATAATGAATATTTTCTTTTCACAAACGAAACGTAAATCGTCGTTTTGGAAGCCAATGGACCTATTCCGATCAACATATATTTCGAGCAAATGAAGTTTACATAAATTAATGTTGTCACGCGTAAAGGACATTTCGCTTTTGTTCTCAAGCCACTACTGCTTACAAATGGATATAATTCTTACAGGAATTTCTTGAAAATTGTACGAATATAAAATAAACTTATCGAAACTTAAACTAAAATAATATCGGAATTATGTGGTTTAGAACTATTGACCTACATTTTTTTTCAAAATGTGATACTAATTTTTTGCGTAGGTTTAATGCCCAAATTTGAAAATAAGTACATTTGGGAGTAGACGATTGTTAGACCTATTGTCCAATAGAATGTTTTAATTTTTCTTCTTCTTCTTCTTTAGTGGAATGGCACCTTTGCGATTGCGAATATTACCAACGTCCCGTAAAAATAATGATCACAGAAACAATAATTATGAAAACTATATGAAAGGTTAGTACCCTTAACTTTATTTCGACAAACTGTGGCTTAGATCTATTGACATTCAAAGCCACAAAATGTGACATTAATACAGATGAGGAATGACCAACGTCCAAACGTCATCTAGTTCAGAAAATTATTACTAGTTCATCATTATTATTGTCGTTTTCGTAACGGTAAATACCGTTTTGGAAGAATACCGGTAATTTAATCCCAAGTCGCGACGCGAGTAATAATGTAAAGTTGGTATTGGAAGCTCTGCATAAAAATAGAGACAGAATACATAGAACCATATAATGTTGAAACGATGTGACATTTATATAATAATTTAGTTTCGAATTTTAATCCAACGAATTCAGAAATTCGAATCTGCATTTATTTTTTAAATAAACGTATTGACGTTAAAAAGTATGATCAAAATTAATAAACTGTAGCACTTGATTACCACAATACTATGGTAACATTGTAAATAAAAAGTATGTTATTCTTGCCACATTCAACAATTTTCCTCTTCTACTAACCAAGCAAAATTTATTATCTCACTCGTTTTAACACATGCTGAGATGTATATTTATTGCTCTTTTTACAAGCAAAGCTCGATGGCTTCTTGCAGTTTACCAACACGACAATGGCCGAACTGTCCGTATTGAGATATTTTTTATAGGCCAATACAGCCAAACCTGCCATGTCTTTGCTTTTAAAAATGGCGTATACAAGCTTTTTGTTTGCCGGTTTACGCTATTAAAGAGTTTCCAAGACTCCGCGCGTTCTTATGCGAAACGTAGAACTTGTGAATATGAAATTGAAATACATGTGTAGGTATTATAATCGCCAGTATGGACCCCGTGAACAAATTTTAGTAGCGTTATTGTGAATTAGAATGGTGCCTGTGGCTTGTCAGTCTCGCACGTCGTCAGGTTACCTATTCATAACGTAAATATCACCCAGCGAGCGTTTTGTATTTCAGATATGACAACGCACACAAATAGTAGATAATGGAGAGTTCAGAAGATGATGCGGGTACCGCGACGAATGCTTCCCGCCGTCCATCGGCGCGGGAAAAGGATATCGAACAGAACGAGATCAACGCTGCCTCCAGCTACCAACAGGATCCGTCGGAAGCTCGTGCGTCGTGCGAAACTCCCGCAATGTCCGAGGACAATTTCGACGGCGAAAGCGTATCGTCGCCGTCGGGGCAAGATGTCAACACGAGCACTGAGGCGATCCTTGATATGATAGATGAGTTTGTCGACGGCCCAGGTGCACCGAAGCGATTGCCACTTGTTACTGCCCACGACAGCGGTCGTGCACATACTGGTGGCGTGTGCATGGGATTGCATGGGATTACACACACTGCTGGTGTCTCGAATCGTAAACAAGAAACGATTACAAGCAACGTCGAAGAAATATCGTCGCAACCATCTGTTTCGTCAGCAGTCACAAGTGCCAAATGTGAAAATGTAGCACAGGAAATCATATCAGATATCCAAGTTGAGTGTACCTCCCATAGTGATGTTTCAGTGGGTGTTGTGAATGCTGGTTGTGTAGAGTCAACACAAGCCAGTTCATCTGTGCCTGATGTTGAGACTACTGCAACTTTATCAGATAACAGTGCTACTATAAACTTTAAAGCTGGTACATTCAGTGATTGTGTTCTACCTAATATTCCTTCCAGCAGCACGGTAGAAAGCTCAGGAGTCAGCGAAATTCAGGGACAAGAACGGACAGTCAAGTGTGTTACATCCAGTGATAATCGAGACAATGTGATAGTTGAAAGTGCTGAATCAACATCTAGTGACAATTGTGTGAGTGAAGGAAAAATAGCTAGTGTTGACACAGGAACCCATTCTCCATTACGGAGACGTCTTGTGAGACCTCCAATTGATCGCCGGCCAGATACAACAGTCTCTTCAACATCAGTTGAGTTACAAGCTAGCAACATCCATACTACAGAGCAGTTTGGTGGTGAGTCTATTACTAAGGATGTTTCTAGTTCATCAGACGCTGTGGCCTCTGTAATTGCTAATGTTAAGGAAGAGATTAGGAATGTAAATGTAATTAATGTCTGCAAAGCAGAAACATCAATGAGTTCTCCTAAAAAAATTAAACTTATTAGACAAAGAAATGTTTCCTCTAATATTGGTTCTGACAAACAAATTGCAACTGCTGAAAAAGAACAATGTCAGTCAACCTCATCTGAAAGTTTGGCAGTATTAACTCAATCTTGTACTGAAACTACTATTAATACTTTCCAATCACATAATGAAGATGAAGAATGTAGATTAAATAAAAATTGTGTAAGTAGTGAACCTTCCGCTAAACTAAAAAAGTCAGATTCTGATGAGAAATCTCAAATTCAATCCTCACCCAAACTATCACCTGTAAATGATAATAAATTAGGCAAAAGTTATGATAAAATTGAAACTGCAAAACCAGATGTGCCTGTTTCAGATATTTTATCTGAGTCAGGTGAAAGTAATACAAACACAGAGAAAGAAATCAGTGAAAATGATAATAAAAGCACACCTTTACATGTATTGGATTCCTCAGAATTATCATCCAATATTATTAAATCAGATGGACAAAGTTCTGCAAATACTACCCATGAAATTGATGTTCAGAACAGAGTATCACCTGTCAAGGGAATGTCTGTAAATGAGATTGAGACTAGTAATGAAAATTCTTTAGAAGGAAATAAACATGCAGCTCTAGAAAAGTGTTTATTAGAATCTAACAGAGAAAATGAAAATTCAAGTATCAGTGCAAGATTAGAAGATATTCAAAAAAATAATGAGAAAAAAGTACCACCCATTAAATTAAATTTGTCAAGCATATCAGATTCAAATGAAAGCGAAACACAGACCAATACAGAGACATCCCGTAAAAATCCTTTAGATAATTTAGACCAAAAAATGTCACATGTTAAGTTGAATTTATCAAGTTCTTCTTCATCTGTAAAAGAAAAGATATCAATTATCGAAAAGTCTTCATCCACAGAAAGTTTAGAAAAAAGAGTTCCACCAATTAAACTCAATTTATCGCATACATCAGAAACGGCCAGAATTGACATTCATTCAAGTAAATTAGAGCAACAAAATATTTTACAGGTAGAAAGTGATCCTATTAAACAAGTACCAAAATTAACTATAAAATTAGGAAGCAAACAATCAGAGGAAATGAAATCTCCCATACCAAAAGTAACAATTAAACCTATAAGACCACCTTCAGATATTGATATTAAAAATGATAATAATGAGCAAATACCCTGTGTTACGAAACTAAATATCAAGCCTATCCCAAAACCACCAGAAAAAATTAATGATGTTCACCGAAAGTCTAGCAGTAGTGATATTTCTGAGTCGGAAAGTTCTGAAAATGACGAAAGCACTAGTACATCAGATCAAGCATCAACTTCTGATCAAGGGTCATCAGACGTGGTTCCTAAAGTGACTATAAAGCTTGGTAAACCTGGTACCGAAGCAGAAGGTAAATTTTATACAGAACCTACTATACAGAAATTAAATATAAAAAATATTCAGCCTAATGAAAGTGAGGACCAGGAATCAGGTTCGAAATTAAAATTAATTATTAATCAGCTTGATGATAAGCTACCTGAAAAAGTACCCAAACTGACAATAAAAGCTGTATCTAAACCTGAAAATCAACCTTTAAGTCCAAAATTAACAATAAAGCCATTAAAGCCACCAGACGATATTAAAGACTGTGTCATAGATCAAAGTGATGTACAACACATACCTAAACTCAAAATGTCTTCTGAACCACAAAGCTCTGAAAATGTTCATGTACCCAAAATCACCATAAAATCTATTACAAAAACAGAACCTGAATCAACTACCAGAGTATTTAAGAAAACGGCAGTTGTGTGTGAGAGCCCAGAAAATATTCCTGTAGTAACAAAACTAAATATTAAGCCAATTTTGAAACCTGCAGAGAGTGGCGAATTTTCAGAGACGTCAGACGAGAAAGTTCCTGTAGTTTCAAAATTGAATATTAAACCTATAATAAAACCTAAAGATAGTGAAATAGTTTCTAATGTTGAGGATACACCCAAAATTACAAAAATAAATATTAAACCTCTAAAAGACCCTGAAGACAAATCTTCAGAAGAAAAAGACTGTGATGAATGGAATGCCGACAGTGATGAAATTAGTATACCTGTTGTTACTAAACTTAATATTAAGCCAATAATTAAGCCTCAACAAGACTCATTAAAAGATGCTGAGAATCAATCATCTGAGACTGGAAATTCGAGTGATGATAATGCTGATCACATACCTGTTATTACAAAGTTAAATATTAAGCCTGTAATAAAACCTAATGATATAGAGGAATCTTCAAAGCTGGTTACACATAGTACTGAAGCTATTCCAGTTGTAACAAAACTCAATATAAAACCTATACTTAAACCTGAAGATAATATTTCGCCTTCATCCCCTAAAAAAGATTATCAAATTGACTCAAAGAATTCCGATATACCACAAATATCAAAGTTGAACATTAAACCTGTTTTAAAACCTGATGATAGCGAACAACCAAAAAATTCTAAAGAGGACATCAGTGATGTAACATTTAAAAACCCTCCTTTGGTCATGAAGATAAATGTAAAGAAAGCAGATATTTCTACAAGTGAAATCTCATCACATACAGATAAAAAAATCAATAATATTGATAGTAATGAATATGTTATTTGCAATGATGTGGATGACAAGATTCCCATAGTATCAAAAGTTACTATAAAACCTATTTTGCATCAAGCCGAAATTGTCAACCCTGTAGTAGATGATGACAAAAACAAACAAGATTTTGAATTGAACTGTATGCCTGGGAGCTCTTGTATTGTACTGAAACAAATGAATGATGAGGCTCATTTGTCTAAATCCAATTGTATATCTGATTCAGTAGAAGAAACAAGTTTTACGAAGTGTGTAGATTCACCAAAAGACATTGCTATATCAACCGCAATGAAGAAAGGAGTATTAACTACCGATGAAATTAGAGATGAAGACGTTACTCCTTCTCAAGAAACTACAAATGTTGTTAGTTATTGTTTGACATCAGAAGATATTAGAGGTAAGGAAAAGCATAACAAATTCAAAGAAACCCATGAAATCACAAAAGTTAGTGATGCTAGTAAAATTGCAGAAGATTTAGATTTTACTGTTCAAACGAGACATCCTTCAATAGAGTCTATCATGACACCAAGTGTACAGCATCAACATTCTTCTATGCAAAATTGTACTTTGTTAAAAAAACTCTTAGAAAGTAAAAGTAATGCACCAGATAAACTTATGGAAGAAAATAAATTAAATGTAAACCATTCTTCATTGCCTGTAAAAACAGACACTTCGAGCTGCGCTAAAGATGTTTCATATTGTGAATATGTTAAAAGTAAGACCAGCATAGAAGTAGCCACTAGCCATGACAACAAATATGATAATAGTCCAAGTGGGGAAAATTTAAATGATGAAAGTCCACCAACTTTAAAAATACGTCCGATTCATGATCTTTGCCAAAATGCAAATGAAAGCTTAACAAAACCACTAGAAATCAACATATCTGATAAAATTTCTAATCAAAGTTCTGGGCAGGACTCTCCACGTATTATATTAAAAATAAACAAGACTGATCATGGTCCTTCCGCTAAAATAATAACAGAAGAGACTGTGAGACCTGATACCCCTCAACCAAACTATACCTCTGAAAATATACAGGAAAGTATGAATGATAAGCAAAATCAGAAAAAGATAGTCTTAAATAGTAGAAAGAAGACCACTAGTATAACAGATATAACACAAAATGTATCCATGGGTAAAAGATTACGCAGTTCAAGAATTGTACAAGAGACAGAAAAATCTTCTTCAGTTAAACGAAATGGTGGAAAAAGGCCATCTACTGCAGAGATTAGTCCACCACATAGTAATGAATCAGAACTTTCCGTATTGGAGACTAAAAGATTAAAACTTGGACAACTTTTGTCTAATAAGTCCTTAACCATTACTTCTGTGGTGTCAAAAGTTGCAAATACATCTCCACCAAATGTACCAAGCGTTGGAGGTAAGACTGTCAATCACTCATTGTTAAATAATGATAATTGTTCTAAGAATGGTAACTCTAAACTACTCAACATCTTGTCTAATCTACAAGCAAAGCAAATTCAAGCAATGCCTTTCAGTAATGATGTTTCAATAAAAAAACATCCTATAACTCCTGATGTGGAATCCAATACGTCAACAGCTAGTTCAGATGTCGTCGAGGTCATTCCCATGGAAAACTCTCACCCCAAGGTCCAAGAGATGTTAATTAATGAAAATTCTGAGTCACGTGATTTTAATATTACAACTGAGGTGTCCCAGGATCCTTTAGAAGTTAACAATAGTAAAAAGACTTTCGAGGACACAATTGAGTGCCCACACATTCCTAAAGTAATAGAAATGACACCACAGCCAAGGAAGCGTGGTCGGCCACGAAAACTTCCAGTCTCCGAGGGTTCAAAACCTGTTATTTTACCAGTACCTGCACTAGAAGAAAGACCTCAGCGATCTCTTCGATTATCAAGGTAAGGTTTACTTTAACTGTTTTATTTGTCATCAAATATCCTAAATTCACGTTGTTTTTATATTTTTAATACAGGGATCGTCCAACAATACTTGTTAAGCCAAGAGGAAGAGGTCGCGGGCGAAGGCCAAGGCGAGTAATCTCAAATCCCAGTTCTAAACCAGAATCTATTGTAGAAACTGCTAATAAGTTCTTTAATGAAGAACAAAACCCCATTGAGGACATAGACCCAACAAGTTCAAGGATAAAATTACCGCGGATGACTGAACAACTCGATAAAATGCCTTCTGTTTGCACAACACCATTATCGAGTAGAAAGGACTCTTCCACGAGTACATCTGACCTTAAACTTTTCGGGGAAACTGCTGAATTGAAAGTAGTTTTAGAAGATAGTGCTTCTAAATTGGCAGATGCTTTAAAGTCACCAGAAACTCCCAGTACTGGAAGAGGCAGGGGAGGTCGAGGCAGTCGCGGGGGTCGAGGAAGAGCTCCAGCTAGGAGTCCAAGGGGTAGGGGTCGAGGCCGAGGCGGTGGTAGAGGAGCTATGTACATGAAAGTAAGTTATATTATGAGTTGTTATGAAGATCAAATAGCCAGAGTAAGCTGATGGAAATAATAAAAGCACTTGCTGCATACCTAGAGTTGAATGTGTGTGAGGAGAAGGATGAAATTTGTGGAGGCGAAAGAAGCATGTAAGGACCGTAATGCTTGGTGCCCCATCCTCTCTGACTTCCCCATTAGAGATATAGCGTGAAGATATGTTTTATATCATATTTTTTACTGAAAATTCACTTTATGTAAAAAATATTTACTACTGTGTTTAATATATATTTTTAGGAGACAATGGGCATATATGGTCGTGTATGTGGTCCAGCCACGACAACAATGCATTTGTTTGAAGAAGAAACTTGTATGATGGATGATAATGCGACTCCTGCCAAGTAAGTCCGTTGATTCTCATGGTACTGTAATTGTTGTTTATTATAATAAATATGTTAGAGTTAAAATTTTATTCATGATGTCATCTGCACTATATATTTGTGTTGTATGTATTTAGTAAAATGCAGTTAGTTTTTATTTGTATGTAGTTTGTAGATAGAATGAGGGAATAATGATTGACAAAGAAAATATGTAGAGTATAAGCAATATAAGTAACTCAAAGAGCCTGAGTGTTAACTGGCAAATGTCGTAAATACTCACATATCTCGTTGAAGATATGTGAGTATTTACGTTTAGAGTAGAGTATAGTTTATTTACGTTTACGTAGGTTTGAGAAAGTGAAAGAAAGTATAGCTATGCATATCATTTCATCTTCTCTGCTTACTTTGTTCTGGACACGGCGTGAATATATGTTTGTAGTTAGACATGTTTTATCTTGAACATTTCATTGTTTAACGTTTTATTCATATTATTTTGAATTTTAATTTTGTGATCAATTCATCCATATTAAAAATGTAGTTCACTTGCATTATAAGTACATTTTTACAGGTTACACTTTTACATGACAGTTTTACAATAATTTCATATTCAGTTATACTGAAATACACAATATTTTATTACATTATGTTACAACGATGAATAGTTTTGACACAGTATGTATGTATTTAAATTTAATCTTGTAGTTAATGTTTCCTAGTTTAATTTTACTTCATCTTTCATTTCAGACCTTCACACTTACTGGATGAGGACTCACAGAGCTCGGTGAAGAGTTCAACTAATGAAAGTAGTAAAATGAAAAAATCTAAGTTTTCTGACTTATTTGATAGGTAAATAAAGAATAATTTTTTAATGTAGAATTAAGGTCTTTGTTTAGAAGTTGTTTTGTTGGATTTAATTTATTGAGTGATAATAGCACAGATTAATTAGTTACAAGTAAAATAATAGTAATTATTGTTTAAATTTTTACAGCAATAAAGTATGGACGGCTGCTGATGTTAAAGAGTACAAGTGGCCACCTCCTGAAAAAGCAGATGTAGAACATCAGGTTAGAGGCATTTAAACAATAAATAAGTAATCATAATATATACTTCAGACGGTAGCACCAATTACGTGACCCCAGGCTAAGCACTAGGCTTGTACCATGGTCACCACATAACGTATTGGGGGAGCATCCAGTGACTCTCAGACTTAAGGACAGGACAACCTACCTGTCACAGTTAACACTACCCACCTTTAAGCTCTGCTTAAACTGAGGCGAATCCCGCGCGGGACGCCGTATGCGATTCGCTCGCGTCGATTGCTTCAACTAACTTGTATAGAGGTGATCACATTGCCGCGAATAGTCACAGGACTTACAGCAAAAATTGAGACTTTTAGAAAAAGTAAATGACGATTTAACTGGCCTAGTGTGTGTTGAACCACGTACAGTGAAGAGTTCCGTAGACGGGATATAAAATATTCATTTAATCGGCAGCAAAAATAAATTTGTATCTCTCAGTTATGTAAAATAAAATCATTTCTGCAGTTGTTGAGCGTGTAATTGAAAATAACCTAATTCTCAAAAACTACACATTAAATTAATTTTCGTTGAAAGTCCTTTTTAAGGTATACTATCTCTAACTCAAATTTTTTCAGAATTTCTAATGCACAGTTGAAAAGTTATAAGGAGGAAGGGGGGGGGGGGGGGATTGAATTTAGAAGTGTTTATCTCGGCAACTATTGACTTACCTATATAAAAAAGTTTCTTTGAAACCTCTTTATAATTCTTGAAGACCTGTCTAAGGTTACCACACGCGCTTATATGTATACTAGATTTTTGTCTCTCTGTTAGGTATATGAAGTTTCACCATTAATTTCACTTTTTTTTAAATTTTACTATTTCATTGTTTAGCAGTTCAATGAATACGCCCTATCTTACAAATTTCGTCTAAGTATACACATATATTGTAATAGTCTCCAAAAAAATTATAAGGGTTCCGTTTTTTGCGATTTGGCTACCGAACCCTAAAAATTACGATTTTTTCTGTGTCACTACTACAACAACTACATATTATACAAAAAATAAAGATAAATGATTAAATCTGATCACGATTCAACATCCAATCGCCATAGAAAAAGTTGTTTTCTGTTAAGATTTTTTTTATAGTAGGACATGCAACAAATAAGAAACTATATGGAGTACTTTGAATCTTAGTCTTTTTCTACAACAGCATGACTTCTTCATAATCAAAAGACATGTTTCTTCATTGAAGAACCAAAAATAATAACTCGCCAGAAGTCGCGTCCATGAAGGAAGGAGGAGACGCTGCAATGAGACTGAGCCTGTGTGTAAAAATAGAGGCTCAGCTTTAAAGCGTAGGGGTGTATCGACTACACGTATGCCAGTTCGATCCTGACAGTCACGCGTATTATTTTACGAAAAAAAAAAAGATTTTCAGTGATTGTACAATAGAAAAATGAAGTGCCGTGTGGTTGGTTGCAAGTTGCATTCAGATGGATGCTGTGATACTCTAAAAAATATCACATTTCATGTATAAGTATCAATTTATACAATATTACATCGAAAGTTCTAGAAAAATTTCTTGTTCGTGTAGGTTTTACTATTCGTCGACAGATGTCAACTTTATCGCCCTTTAAATTCACATTTTGCACTCAGATATCGCTAAGCATATTTAAAAACCTACCTGTTTACTCCTAACATTGCTTAATTGTTAATTTAATTCATGAAATTGTTTGTAAAAAAGCTACATCGATTCATTTACACCGAGTGAAGTGACCTCTGTTGGGCAATAAAAAATACTTGGTAAAACTGACATTATCACCAGGACCGCACGCAGGAGGTCGACGTATTACAATAATACTAACGTATTTTTTTTGTTACGGAAAATTTCTGTTGGGGAATGAAAGTTACTTTGCAAAACTAACATTATAAGGACCGCACTCAGACGTATTAATACTAATATACTCTTTTATAAAGAATAATTAAAGCCAAGGAAGACCAAGGCTGACTTACGAATATTTAATAGCCAGAGCTGTTAGCTGACGGAAATGTGAAAAACATTCGAGCATACCCAGGCGAAAATCTGTGAGGAGTGATAATGAGTGATGAGATTTGAGGAAGCGAAAAAAATATGTAACTCTGACTACCCTGTTAAGGATACAGCGTGAAGATAATATGTTGTTGTTGTATAAAGGATAATTTTTATATGCATTTCATAAACTAATTCATTTAATAATAACTATTATTTGATAATGCACATATATTTTGTATTTTGTATTTAATTTTTGTACAAAGTTATAAAGTAATAAATAACTAACCTAAACTAAATTACGCATATACTGGTGTAGCAGTTTTATAGTAATGGGAACTGCTTACATAGACCATAGAATGAAATTGGTCTAATTCGAAATTTTGAGATTTTGTTTTGGCAAGTTCCGACATTGAATTCACATTAGAATAATAAAATGGATTTTTCACAAATACATGTTTAAATATTCTCGCGATATGTTGCTAATGGGACAGGCAAATTTGTACTGTTATCTATTCAATTAAGTAGTAGGTATTTTTAAGTTTATTATTTTAATCCGAAATTCTGAAATTTTAAATTATATCGCTTTCATTCTAAAGACGCGATATATTGTCTTACTAATAATAAATATGTAGCGACCTGGCGATGCTAAATGTGCTGAATTGGATTTTAGTAGAATATAAAGCAATTTGAGGAAATGAAAGAAGTATATAAGGACCGCGTCGCTTGGCGCTTCGCCCTCTCTGACCACCCCTTCAGGGATACAGCGTGAAGATATGTATGTATGTATGTATAAACCAATTCGAACGCGTGGCTCCGCCAGTCGCTTTCATACCATCGCCCTGCCATGCCACTTCGTGCTAGTTAAATTGTGTAAAAAGAAAATAAAAGTTCGACACCAATATGTAATTAATTTATTTGGATTTATAATAAATGAAGAGAATGGACACTAAGAAAATCCCTAAAAACACATTACAATTTCGTAAGAGCGTATCTAGGCGGATTCCCCACTACAATCGCTTGTCAAGACTCATCTTTCGTGGCGCGATATGTATTATCATTCTATTTAAATAAAGAGACAGTAACAGTTTCAGGATGTGCATACAAACAAATGGACAAACGTTAATTTAAAAATAGCTATTCTAGACCGTTATTCGGTCCCCAACACGCACTATACATACATACATATCTTCACGCTGTATCAAACGATACGTTGTATCCCGATAAAAAAATTTACAAATCTAAAACTACATCTCATCCGCTTTACTGCTCCATCATAATATACATTATGGATTTATATCAATTTACTCTTCAATACAAATATAAGTGGTATTTCATAACTTAATGTGAAAATTTTTGAATCGTGCAATTTTGAGTTACCGATAAATCACTAAGTACGTCTGTATCAAGAATGTATTTTACTCATCTGGTGGTCAATAATAAAACTACTTGAAAAATGATAACACAAAGAGACTGCTACAACTCGCTAGATGGCGGCAGATTCGCAACATCCCCCCCATTTATTCCGCATCCCCCTCAACCCGCATCCCCCTCAACCCTCATGTTGTTACACTGGTTTGTATGAGGAAAATTCGTTACGGCGTCTCTTCGTTTTTACTTCGTGGTCGCGTCAGTGTTAAATACCCTATTATGTAACTTGATCCTTAAGCTTTAAAGGAGCATCCGGTGATCCTCAGACTTCAGGACAGTACAACTTACCTGTCACTGGTAGAATTATCAATCTAATTCTGCCATTTTGCAAAAAAACTATCATAATTGACACTACCCACTTTTACTGTAGTTAATTTATTAATTTTATTAAAAACTTGTGTAACTGGATTCTTAAGCTCTTAAAACCGTACAATCAGTAGTAAATTCATTAAGAAGTTTTTAATGAAGCTTTAACAACCAAACATATAAATGTAAAAATAGTTTCTAATATGCTTATAGTAGATTCAGAGATGCTAAAGTCTATCAATATTATTTTGTATTTTCTCAAAAATATTTTCAACATAGTTTTGTTACTGTTCCATAATAGGTTATGTTAATTTTCCTAATGATTGCATTTTAAATTGGTTTAAAACGATTTTAAACTTGTTCAAAGCTATGAAAGCAACATTAATATGAATTAAATTATTAAAACTTTCGTGAGACATTATTAACACACTAATTATTAAGTATGGCTTTACTCACGTGTAATCGGTATAGGTACCGACTAGTTTCGGACCTATTGGAGGTCCATTATCAGGGTGAGTGGGATGAGTTCGCGGCCGCGCGGGTGAGTGCGAGACGGGGCGCGGCCGCGAACTCATCCCACTCACCCTGATGATGGACCTCCAATAGGTCCGAAACTAGTCGGTATCTATACCGATTATACGTGAGTAAAGCCGTACTTAATAATTAGAACATTAATATGTATAATTTTTTTGGAGCGCTTGTAAAGATGTGTATATTTTTTTTGTTTTTTAGGTAATGATGATTCAAGAACAAGTAGCTATGTTTCTTGGCGTTAAAAGTTTTAAACGGCGTTATCCCGAACTCAAACGTCGTACCATTGTCGGTGAGGAGAGAGACTACGTACTCAGTAAAAAATTAGTGACGGAAGCGCTATGTGATCTGGGTAAGCTTAAATCACTTAAAAAAAGATTTTATTGAACTGTTACAAAGTACTTGATTATGAGAAAAAAATCCCTGACTTCCATAACTGTTCTTGACCATGTTAACTATTTTCCCTGATCAGTTTGTTAAAATAAAAAATATAGCAATAAAACCTAAATAAAAAAATATAACACAACAAAATACTTTAGTTTTTAGAAAAAAATAATAGTTTGCAGATAGATGTAGATTGCAAGTAGGGACGTCCGCCAAGCTGCGGACGGGCTGTGGGCTTCCCTCGGGGCTTGGCCATCCAGCCCTTTTCCCTTAGAGCTCCAGTTACCGCCGGCCTGGTGGTCCTCCCCTCTCCATCTCATCCATAAATCTTCTAGTTTTCCTGCAAAACATGAGGCTGTCCGTTAGTTTGTTGTCCTCAGTTCTTCTACCAGTGTGTTTGATCCTAGTGTATTGAATTTAATACCTGCGTACAGAACACATTATGAAATGAATGCTAGTTTCTTCTCTATTGCAATATTTGCATAGAGGATTAATCTAAGTTTTGATAGGTATCGGTTTAATCTAGGGTTCTGTTCTGATACGCACCATTATTCTTACTTTATTCCAATCTTAGTATGTATTTTGCCTTTGTTGTGTTATTTTCTTCAAAGTACATCTTGGTTTGTCTACATGTTTTTAATTTTTTCTATACTTTGTTTGTTTCTTCATCAATCAGTTTTTCTATGACACTCATAGTTACCTTATTAGAGATCGGCAAACGCGGTTTTGGTCCTATTATAGATATAGTCGCAACAACTCTTGCTAATTTGTCTGCTTTTACGTTACCGTCATTTCAAATGGGCCCGGGTATCCAGGCAATGAAGATATTTCATCTCATTCCTAATTTGTTTAGAATTACCTTGCATTCCCCAACCAATACCGATGTGTATGTCGACTAATCTTATGATTTTAGGGCTGCTTGGCTATCTGAATATTTTATAAACTAGCGACCCGCCCCGGCTTCGCACGTGTATACATTTTTTCGAAAATGAAATACAGCCCATGTTATTTGCTGATAATGCTTTCTATTGGTGAAAGAATTTTCAAAATCAGATCAGTAGTACCGGAGATTTCCCTGAACATCCAAACTCACAAACTTTACCTCTTAAGTATATTAATTCTAACATCTTAATACTAAGTATAAGTTTAGATATCCTCTTTAACTTTGGCCAAAGACTATCAGTATTGTTGCACATTCCAATATGGCTATATTTCTGCTTGAAATACACTCGCGAACTCACCTAATGGTCTAAATATATCTCTATTCCAGGAGGGAATGTAAATTCCTGCACTTGCCATTTTCAATGAGTTCCTTCTAGACCCATCCGTGTAACATATGATTGTATCTATTTCAGTTTTTAGCTCCCAGTCTTCTTTGGGTCCTATTTGTATTAAGAAATACATTTCTTATCAAAGATCTTTTCTCTAGGGAGGCGGTAAATAATAGTTTCCTTGGCTATTGAAGTTTCTTAATCTTCCAGAAAGAGTCGCGTTTAAGAAAATATTATTAAATTGTTAAATAAATTCATGTACGAGTTAGTGATTAATGTAACATTGTGATAGTTTTTAAAAATACTTAACAGGAATCACTGCAGTAGATGCGAGTGAAGTTCTAGATATCATGTTGTCTGACTATCCTCATAAGTATGAGGAGTATCGATCTCACCAACGCGAGAAGCAGTTAATTGAAGCATCGTTAGAGAACACTACAGAGGAAACTAAATTAGATGTCAAGATGGAAAAAGTGGAAATAAAATCAGAACTCAAGGTTGTGGAACAAAAACCGGAGCCACCCAAAATTGATCCAGAAAAGACTAGACAGGTAAATGAAATATTTAGTACAACTTATAATTTCACAGTTTATCATATTTTACATTTATCAAATAAATAATCCTATTGGAACTCTCGAAATGTATTAAAGCTTCTACATTGCGTAGTCTCTTCTTCATTTGTTTTTTTTTTGGAGTATTCCTTAGTTTCATAATTTATATGCAGAAATTTTGCATTATTTCATTCTTTTACTTATTTTATACCATATGTTTCCCAAATAAAGTAAAAAGTGTTAGCAAACTAAAATAACTAATTATTTATTTTGGTTTGCTAACATTTTTTACTTTGTTTGCTTTTTGAACATTTTAAATGTGGGTTGACTATGATCTCAATAACATGAGATTTGAACCTGGTGACACGACGTCATTGTCTTATGCTTGTACTAAAAAATCCAAATAAATATACACAAAAAAATTAATTATTCTTGTTATTGTAATAGTTAAACACAATTTTTATTGATCATTTATTTTTTATGTGTGCACCGTACAAGCAAGAGACAATGACACGACGTCATATGATCGTGTCCAGGCGTCACGTTACTGTGCCTGTGCAGTGCCTGTGCAATAGTTAGTGAAGGTGATGGGTGACATGTCGCGCAGGACATGGCCGCGGCGGCGATGGCGTCGGCGAGCGAGTGGAACGCGCGGCTGAACGCGGCGCGGCGGCCGGCGTGCGTGGACCTGCAGACCATGACGGTGCAGCGGCGCGGGCGGCGCGCGGCGCCGCGGCCCGGGCCCGGCCCGCCCACGCACGTGCGCCCGCCCGCCGGCTTCTACCCGCACGCGCTGCTGCCCGGCCAGTACCAGCACTGCTACAGGCAGTACTCGCCCGACGACCTCAGGTGCGTACCCCCCCACCACTCACGCCTCACGCCTCACGTAGGGACGTCCGCCAGGCCGCAGACGGGCTGTCGACTTCTCACGATGGTGCCATTCAGCCTTATTCCCCGGTTGAGCTCCAGTTACTTTTGGCCTGATGATATTCCCTCCCTGGTTTCGTCCATGAATCTTCCAGTTTTCCTACAAAACATGAAGATATCCCTTAGTTTGGTTGTCCTCAATTCTTCTTCTTCCAGTATATCAGACCCTAGTGTATTGAATGTAATACCTGCATACATATTGCATTTTGCTATGAAGTGTAAACTAGTTTCCTCCTCATTATAGTGTTTGCATAGAGGATATATTGTTAGTCTGAGTAGTGATAGGTGTCGGTTTAGTGTACAGTGACCAGTTATGATGATACCTACCAGTATTCTTACGTTACCTTTTTCCAATCTTAAGATTTACTTAGCCTTTGTTTTGTCTTTTCTTCCAAAGTACATTTTGGTTTGTTTACATGTTTTTGATTTTTTCCATTCTTCATTTGCTTCTTCTGCTTTCTGGAGTATTGTCTGGAGTATATCTGGAGTAAATAAAAATGAGAAAGGTATGAAATTTAAATACAAGTAATTTACTTGGCGGTCAGTTCCCCAACACGACGACGCTTGCATATATTACTACTACCGTTTATATTACAACTTATAACTGAAACGGCCAATAAGTGCATATTATTGTTTTACTTTTTATTATTATTTTACTTTTTAGACGGTTTTTTTGAGTCGGGGGTTTTTTAAATATTGAATTTTAGTTTTATATACTAAGGGTGGCTGGCACCAACTATTTAAACTCGATTTAAAGATTTGACATCTCGTTTTCACCAACAATTTAACAGTTGGTGCAAGCGAGATGTCAAATTCTTAAATCAGGTTTCAATAGTTGGTGCCACCCTAAGGAAACAGAATGACATGTTTCAGCAATTTGAATAATGATCCTTTAAGACAGTAAAATAAAGGATGACAGTTTGTAAGAAAGTTTAGGGGAAACACTACAAACATAGTTTACAAAAAACTGTTTAAGATTACTAGTCAACTTTTACTTGTTTCTTTTATGTTTTAAAAAAATATTACAAAAAAGTTTTGACTGTGATTTATGAAGTTTTCATTCAAAAAGACGATACTGCTTGATAAACTCATTTTTTGTATAAAAATAGCACGTAGATGAAATTATATAGTGAAATTAGTATTACAATTGATATTACTTATTATTGTACATACCTACATATCTAAGTCAACACTATAGTGGCCAAGAATCTGTACGAATTGGATACTGTTATAACATCATTATTTATTTAACCTGTAAGTAATATTGAATGTCAGTATGTAGAAACTACATTCTTTGTTGTTTTTTTTCTAAGGCTTATATTATTATTCTTTTTTTGTGGCGATCCTTCTGTTTTCGCCAAAGACACAAAAGGTTACAAAGCTTAGTTGATATTCCTGAATGAAAGTACAAGAGAACTTTTAAACTAGTAACCTAAAACAAAAGACAAACACAATGTTAAAATGATTGTTAATAGAGAGACAGTAGGTTAGATTTGTCAAATAATCTAAAGATTAATATTTTTAGAGTTAATAAAATCACATAGAATATTTTTGTTTCTCCTTAGCATGGAAGCAACATTTTCTATTTTTTTTATAAATTATGTAATATTAATAGAAGAAATATAAAGACAAATAAACAAAGGTTAATTATTAAAAATTTAAAAACTCAACTGCGTTTATGTGCAAGGAACTGAAAAGATGCATGAAGTAATGTGAAGGAGACGTGTTTGTTTGCAATCAAATTTTTAAATTACTATTTACTACTAATGTTTATACCAAAGAGAGTGCGATAGAGAAAATTTATTTCAAAAATTTGTGCTATTAAATTTTAACACGCAGTCGGAGGCTACAAATTATTTATATACCTAGCAGTGGCGTGCCTAGGGCTTCAGGATAGGGCAAGCCCAACATACATGTTTTTGATTGTTTTTGTAAAAGGGAAGGCTAAAATATTATAGATTACTAATTAATCATGACTTTGGCACAATTGGAGGAAAGAGATCGATCCCCGTGTTATCTTTCAACTAAACAATTATTATAATATTTTGCTATTCAAAATGTACAGGCAAAAATAGTTTATCAGTCCTTAACATATCAATGTGTCTTAATTCGTTGTTTATCCAAATTAATTATTAAAAGAATTCACTGTATTCTTGTGTTTTTGTAAATTCATGTGTCTTTTATGGCGCCACTATAGTTTTGTAATCATCATAAGCAGAAGAATTCTAAATATTTTCGTCATTTGAATAAAATATACAGCACTAATAATAATAAAATACACATTAAGTTCTCACAACAAGCAACATATTAGATTTTGTATTATAATTTAACTCAATTATGATGGAAATTAAAAAAATACTTATCACTCGTCCACCGGCTCAAGCAAATAAATATTAGTTAAAAAAAATGACGTTGAATCACGTGGAATTGTATTCGTTTCGTATTTGTCAATCTGTACAAAGTTCAGTTTGAAAACCGGGCTTTTCGCTTCAGACTAATTGCTATATAAATCCTAGTAAACAAGCTATAGCTTTATCTAGTTTTGCTCATTACAGAGATACAAAGGTTCCAAGCCACATTGCAAGCTAACGCGTGAGACCGAGACGGCAGATTACATAGTTACGCAGTACACTGATTGTGCTTTGAAAGGTCGCGAGTGTCGAACTCGAACGGCTGTCACGTGTTAGTCACGTGTTCGTTACCATGGTTGCGTGTAGTCAATTTCGATTCGACGCAAATTTTGAAATTTTAAAACCGATACGGTTTGAAATTAGTTTTTATTGTATTTTTGACTGAGCATTTTAGTAAGGCATGCCAGGCTTTTGGGCTTGTATATAGATACTGCCACTGATACCTAGATAGCTGGCGTAGCCTTCGACTGTGTGTTAAGATTTAATCTAGGATTTAATAGCATTAATTAATTTTTGAGAGCCTACTTAAATTTTCTCTACTAGGCACTGTCTAAGGATTTGTCTGAGGTATAAAAATAACTATGACTTGTAAAAATTTTATTACAAAGACGTCTTGTTTGTATCATTTTTGACATCTTTTATATGCAGTCGACATTTTAGTTTTTAATATAATAATTAACTTTCTTTATTTCTATTAGCTTTATCAAGTTTATGACTGAAACACATTGACGTAAACAGTACCGGAATTCAGTGGATGAGTCTGCATGGCACAGAATTAATTTGTGACCTAATTTAAAATCAAAAGACTAAAATCCCGCTATTCATATAGAAAGTATCTTGCAGCATCTGTAATGAGGAGTTAAAATGAACAAACCCTTGATCCCCTCGGTTCTAGTATGAAGTTTATAATAGATCCATTTCTCTTCTTGAATATTAAGTGTTGCATATTTTCATATTCATTTTATAATATCTTACAATAACCATTCTACGAAGTCAGTTTACAAGGAAAATTCTTAGACGCGCTACTTTGACGTCCTAATTAACATTGTTTGATGAGTTCTAACAATTTCTAAAATTATGTTGAGATCAAGTACATATTCTTATTGAATATTAATGTTGTGGAAATGTCATAAATTACGTCCTTTTTACAGAAAAAATATTTAAAAAGGCTTATTTCAAGGATGAAGTGTCGTGATTAAACGTTAATTTAGTCCCAAAAAAAGTAATGACTTATAAAAAAACGATATGAAATTAAACTTCATTCAATGAACAATATATGATAGAAATTATTTTTTTAAATGAAGGAGTGTAATAGATATAATAAACATAATAAAATCAGTATAAAATACGCGATTTGACGCGTGTTTTTCAGACCAGCGCGAGTGTTTGACGAGGTAGGACCTGCACGAGAAATTTAAGCGCTCTTCATAACGAGCGAACGTAAGTGAGAACATTCATAGCGAGCCGTATATGCCGACTGACTTGTTTTGATCCAGTGTTGACTTCTCTGTTTCATGAGTCTATTATGACTTTCTGATTTCCTGCATTTTTTCTTAGGCATGTAAATATTGTATTTTAAATATAATCACTAGTAGTTAAGTTAAATAAAAAAGTTCTAAAGTAATGCTAGCTTACAAGAAGTATTGCAAGCCGAGTATCAAGATGATATCTATTACATTTATAACAATCTATACATATAAATAAAATTGAATTGTCTGTCTATAACATTAAAAAATGAAGGCTTTTTCTTAAGCGTATGTGGTTATTCGCGTGTTAACCAAACCCTAACACGCCTTTTTTAATTTTTGACGGTCTGTTTATTCGGCCTAATCTTCAAGATGGCTGAACCGATTTTAACTTGACATTCACAGGAAGATAGAGAATTTTTCAATAATAATCTGAGCGTCCCATGTAAAAATTGAAAAACTTTACATATAATTAAACTGTGAGTTGATCCGCACCTGGTAATTAAAGATATCCCGAAATAGATAAAAAAAATAACTCGAGAGGTACGCATAACACTAATAGGTAGCAAAGCAGATTTTTTTAGAATTTTTATCTGGCTGTCTGTCTGGATATACAACATACATATAATTATGTACTTAAGCATCTTACAATAAGTACTGCAAGAATTTAAAGATGGTTTTCATAATTGCATCTCTTGGAGTCAGGTTGCACATTAGATATGTTTTGTCGTGATTCGCCGTTTAGATGTTGCATCTGTAATATGGGTTCATTTTATAGTGGTTTTTCCGTTGATGCTATATTATTTACCGTAGACATACATTAGCATAGCAAAGACATATATCTGTATTTTATTATAAAACAGCAACAAAGCCATATCTGTACCTTGACGATCTTTTTAAAAATGATTGAACTAGGCATTTTAGGCTTTTCCGATTCCAAAATAAATACTGACAGAATTTTTGTCTGTGTGTTTCTATGTTTGCTAAGTAACTGCCATTGAATTTCTATACGAATCTCTGTTTGAAGACCTGGAGTCTCACTTACTTAATAAAGTGCATATCACGTTCATCTTTATTACAACGGTGCGAAGTTCTTTTTAATTAGTAAAGAATGTGAACTTGAGTTTTGATTAGTAAAGGATATTCATATCTAATCATGACTACGTAACCAGTGGTTTCTAGGTAACCGATCCTAATCACTAGTAGTATTCAATCTTTACTTTTTAAATAGTACCTATCCTATTAATCTTACTATCCTACTAATCCTACGATCCTACTAATATCCTACTAATATTATAAATGTGAAAGTTTGTGAAGATGTATGGATGTTTGTTACTCTTTCACGCAAAAACTACTCAATGGATTTTAATGAAACTTTACAATAATATAGCTCATACATCAGAATAACACATATGCTATAATTTATAAAGATATTGTATGTTTTTAAATTTCGCGCAGAAGAAGTCGCGGGCAAAAGCTAGTATTATAAATGTGAAAGTTTGTTTCTTACTCTTTCACGCAAAAACTACTGAACGGATTTTGATGAAACTTTACAGTAATACAGCTTATACATCAGAATAACATAGGTTATAATTTATACGCGAACGAAGTCGAAGGCTAAAGCTAGTATTAAATATAATAATATGTAACTAAATACAATATTTGAGTTAAGGAATGCTATTGTATTTTCTTTACAAGTTTTTAACGCGTTGAGAATACTTAATACTAATTACAAATATTACTATATGTATTTATCTAAAACAAAAAAAAAAAATTAATAACAAATTCGAAACTTTCGATCCGGAAAATAATTAAAATTATTTTATACTGAAGTCGCTTCGTTACTCACACTACAACAAAGCTACGAAAGTCGCACGCATACGTTATACATGTACATTATACATGAGTGTCGGAGCGCGCCAATACCTAATTTCAAGTGCTTACGATTCGTCATAGGGCTCGTATCTATCTATTAAATGTGTATGTATTTTATTTGCAGATATTTCCCACTGAACACTGTACTAGCGGCGCCTCCAGCTCCTCCGTCGCCTGTAGAAAGTAGTTCAGAGTCTGAACCGGAATGGGGTTCCTCCAGCAGTAGCGATGACTCTGACAATGAGAGACAGCCTGCTAAGGTATAATCATGTCAACTGTTTATTTACATTAGATTGTTTTTTTTAATTTTTGACTATTTAATCATGTAATTATTATCTTACTATAAGTAATAAAATATTACTATAAGTAATAAAATAATTACAAAAAAGCTATTATCTGATTTTATTACTTTAAACAACAGTTATTAAATTTCTTTTCATCAATTAGTTACATTAGAAACAAAAAAAAACAAACAAACCTTTTACATTTTGACGGTCCTAAGCCCGTGAAAGAATGAAGGGAAAGTTTGCAACTTATGAATGACCCCGACGGCGGGTGGACCAGCTGGGCCTAGGTGCGCGTGAATGTCGCGATTATTTTGAGACAACTTTGTGGTGTCATAATTTATGATTTTAGTACAAAGCGACTCTAAAAAAAATACGTATATTTCTATTTTCATCATAGATCTTAATATTGAAATTTCCGTAGTACCTAAAAATTCACTCTGTATATATTTACAATAATATTGTCACTGTCGATCATAATGGCATTTTATAACTGATTCTCGTTCTCTGTTACATTCATTCAATATTATCGACATAAACAAATCTAATTTAAGTAGTAAATGTAAACAAATGCAATTTTTACATACGTTTCTCAATGAAGACTAGGCTTCCCTTTTATATTGGTGCTCTATGAATCGAATGAAATAGTACATACAACATTCATTTAGGTTCCTTGTTTAGAATTACTTATTTGCGTGGCGATAGTGTGATAATAATTCTTATAATTTTTAGCTATCTTACGTTCAAAATCTCTAAGCTATATATCAATACATTCTGCTTCTCAACGAAGCATCCTCAGGATATTCCAGAGATCAGACTCAGTCAGTTAATCAGCACTGGTCTTAAGTGGCATAAGATCTGCAAACTTCATTTATAACCTACCCAATAGGGTTTTGCATATCATGGATAATATATGAGTAATGTACAATTTCTCTCGAAAAGGTATAGTTGAATGTAATAAATTGGAATTATGCTAATTAGATACATTACTTTTTAACGTTACAATAGCGCAAGTGGGTATAAAATAAATTGTCTCCGTGTTACTGGGTTCATGTGGAGCTGTGAAGAATATGTGTGATGGAAGATAAATGTTCAGTTTGGCCTCAGTTAATTCTGTGATCTTGACAAGTCTTAGACTGCTAATAATTAAATATTATATCATTAAGTAATTAAATTAAGTACATTATTAAATTTATTGTATAAAATACTGATATAAGTAGTTTGTAATTGTGACGAACTTCTCTTGGCATACGAGTAGTCCTGGATCAAGAGACAGAACTCATTAAATTATTTTTGTGGAGTATTTAGTAAAGATAAAAATACAGGTAGTCCTCGTTCAAGAGAACTCATTGAACTATTTTAGTGCAATATTTGATAAAGATGAATGGAAAATAATATCATTATTTAGTCGAGCAACAGATTACATATTCTGACGTTAATTTTTCCAGACAGACTGAACTGATGTTGAAATGAATGGAACTACCGTGTATTGAGTTTGAAAGATTCAATGTTATTTATTTGCAACATTATTTCAGCGGAGAAAAGTCACAAAGGCAAAGCGCAGTAGCGCAACAGACTCTAATAAGGAAAAAGAGCCGAAAGAGGAACCCAAAGAAAGCGACGCTGACACCTGTCGTCGTTGTAATTTGCGCGAAGAGGGCAATCGCAAGTACTCACATGAGAGATTTCTTGTGTGCGCCAACTGTAACGCTAAATGTAAGTAGTTTAAAAAAAGGTATTTTTATATGCTCATTAGCAACCGTATGCATACCTGTCACGTTTTTAAATAACCGTAACCTTGCATTAATAAAATCAAATTAAAATGAAAGCAAGAAAAGTCGTAAGGTTTAATTTGTATTTTGAAGTATGTAGTGTAGGTCAATAAAGAAAATAATAACAATGTATATTACTGGCTTTTCTCCGTTGCTTCGCTCGTTTAGTATCATTGCCAAAAAATTGTCTCTATTGTTCAAAGATTGCAGAGGTTAAAATTAATTTGTTCAGTAGTTTTCACGTGAAAGAAAAACAATCGAAAAACATTTTGTTTTGTATTATTTTAACAGAATTAAATCATGGTAACTTCACGCCATTTACCATTTAGGATGGACGGGGCATCAAAGTTTAACAGAATCATACCTTGGTGTTATTTCTAGCAATAAGAATACGGGCTTACAGATTCTAATGAAAAACCAGATAGTGACAGGTGCCTACCGCCATCACCTGCAACAGTCATTAAAACAAGTCCTGTCACTCTGTTCTTGACTAATGCCCACCACACACGATCAAGTATGCATGATCGAGCCCGTCCAATTTGCATGAAGTGGAGGTTGCATCAAGTGAATTTGATCGTGTGCGCCATTGTAGGGGCGTCATGCTAAACAAGTTTTAATGTCAATTGGACCGGCTATATCAAGCATACTTGAACGTGTGTAGCAGCAGGCATAACATTAATGTGCAGCCCAAACACAGGTCCAAATTCTAGAACAATACCCAAGTGTAAATCTCTGCTTGAGATCTAGCAAGAAATGCTGCTATCATGGCATGCAGCGGCATCCATTTCTAATTCAGTCAGAGATACACACTTGAGTATTGTTCCAAAACACAGGCCTGCATTTAGAAATTGGATTTTTGTACAAGGTTCCCTTATATCTAATAATTAGAGTTGGCTAAGTGCGGATGGGTACGCGTTCATGGACTCGTATTCCATGCAGTACTGATGGATGTACCAAGTACATATCAGACAGGTATCCTTTAGTACAAATTGTTTGCGTGCAGAGTGAAGTAGAATGTATGGCGTTTGTGGAAACGAAAGCGTGACACGGATGGCGACTTGACGAGTGTCGGATACAGTAGTATTCTGTGATCGGTAGTTATGATAAGTACTTTGTGTTCCACACAGTACCTAGTGTCTATGCTATAGTGATAATTATATACTAATTTATAACCTTCTATCACAAATACAGAACCAGATTCACAATCTCCTGTAAAATCTAAACAATTTATTGTCCGAATTGACGTATATATTTTTAATATTTTATAGTATTATCGGTAATATTGTGTTAATCTAAAGTGGACCTTACTGTCAAACCGTAAGATTATAAAAGCTCGTAAACGATTAAGAATCTCCATCTTTTTTTAGTTATAGATGTGTTGTTTTTACAATTTTGTTACTGGTTAATGGATACTAAAACCTAAATTAACCGGTTTTACTCATACGTACGTTGCCTGCCTAGATCGATCAAAGCCAAGCGCAATGAATTCCGCGCACCGGCGCGCCGCCTCTATGTCATGCGACGCGTTCTTTCCTTTTTCTGCACCTTACTTATACTTATTTCGTTTCTTTATATTTTCTTTCTTTTGTGTGGTTTTAAGAACAAAGAGTACGTCGCATATGAGGCAACTCATAAAACTGGTTAATTTCTTTTAACAAAACCGGAATATTCGGTCGAGTATACCACAGTACAAGTAAGCAAACAGTATTCTATCTTCATCCAAACGCTCCCATACGACGCTCCTCGAAATTTCGGCATTTCTCGGCATACAACAGTCGCGAGTGCGCCGCGGTTGTCGTCGGACGGTGTGAGACGCTCCCGCACATTTACTGGCTAAATATTATGGCATCAACTTTTCGAGCATATTGTTCAGTGTATGGATGTTTGATTTAATCTATATCGAAACCGGAAATATTTCTTTGTTGTTCATTTATAGGAAATATATTATTATAATGATCTAGGTACTTTGTTGCTGATTTTTAATTATACTACTGCATACAAAAAAAAAACATATAATGCATTTTTTTGTCCATTTCCACCATACTAACTCACAAACTTTTGAAACTAGAAATAAAATACTAGTAGAATTATAAATAAAAACTTACCAAATTTGCAATAGTATAAAATGAAATGATAATATGACAATTTAATATAGTACCTATTATCAAATACGTAACCCAAGAAAAACAGTCAGTCCCAGTCGGCAACCCTATTGTGTATTTACGTACCGAGCGACCGTAGGTAATTATGTCAAGGATACTGCCGAGATATAATACTGTTTACTTATTTGTACTGTGAGTATACTCTTAAAGCAATCCCTGAAAAACTCTCATCCAAGATCACTTGACTTTGGGAGCAAAATAAAATACTAGGAGTAGTATGTTTGGTTTAGAAAATTCCATTTGAAGACCAAGTGAGTTCAAATGCGAAGAGGGATGAATTGTCGAGCGAGTCGCGCTAGGGCGATTCGAGTTCTTACGGAATTGCATAACAGGTGTTTAATATGGGAAGTAACAGATGCTATCTGTTTTTAAATACCTATTTATTTTGTGTTTCTATAAATAAGCTTCACCACCTGTATATTACAAATCTGTAGGTTCGCGGACATGGAATCTGGATGTAGGTTCACAGACCTAAAGTCGGTCGGGTGGTCGGGAGTTAAAATAAAATACTCTGTGGTAGGCCCCATACAGGTTCGAGGACACGGCAATATGTCCCATGTACATTCATATAATAATACTAAAAAAATTTGTTAAAAGTGTCTTTAAAATAAGTAATTTAACATATTTAACCAATTTAGTATGGAAAAAGATTCAATTCCACATGGAGACTTGGAGAAAGTCACAGACAACACTAGACGTAGTACATAACAACATATTATCTTTGTCCTGTCGGTACGCTATGTTTTCCTACTTACTCAAAATTAATGATTGAGACATCATTTTGAAGATTTACGTTCGCCGCTAATGACGAAAAATAAACAAATAGTTTAAAGTGTAAATGTTTTCATTTAATTTTTTTCATCCATCTGCCATCAAAGGCATCTGTTGACAATTTCTTTAACTTACATGCATGATCGTGTTGGATGGTGACTGATCACGATACTGTGCGAAATATAAGCACGGGTCAGGAATTAAAACAAAACCTTGTAATAATGAGGCCGTACCGTTCCGTCAGTGCACCCGTCTTGCCTCGACCTCGGGCCGGACACGATCCGCAAGTGCCGCGAGTACCCGTGGCAGTGCGCCGAGTGCAAGTCGTGCTGCGCGTGCCGCCAGCCGGCCGACGACGACAAGATGCTGTTTTGCGATCTGTGCGACCGCGGCTACCACATTTACTGCGTCGGCCTGGGCGCTGTTCCCACCGGTACGTTCCCACACACACACACGCACACGCGTACACGCACACACGCACTAAGCCCACAACAATCACACGGACACACCTATTGACACGTTTACGCAAACAATTAGTCTCAGTCAAACATATGGACACACGTGGGTACATTCTAGCAATTACAAGGCTTATTAGAATACACCCATGCGTACACACACACACATAAACACGTTCATGCTTAGTACAAAACACATTCCTCTATGCACACACATTCACGTAATCAGACTTAAGCCTGCTTTCTATTGTCTCGTACATATTAGAAATCTGAGACACACGTGCCGCTGTAGTGGTAAGCACTAAGCACACTAATTAGCGGCGCTTGTCATTGACTGAACACTGAGCCAATCATGATGATTCAATAGCATTTATGCGACTGAGTATTCTCTAACAGAAAGCTGGCTATAGTCGACTAAAATACACAGGACATACGCATATTCACACACCTATATGGCTACACTAAGACTTAATCGAACAGATGCACTCTTACATAATATACGCACATATCAGGGGACAGTTGAACAGACGGACATATGCGGGATACGTATGTTTATAACAATCAAAACAAAAAGTTTTGATATATTGTGCGCTTCAATCTATATAAGCATACTAGCGATCCGCCCCGGCTTCGCACGGGCAGTAAAGTCATTTGGACAGGACTTTCGTCAAATCCATTTTCAGTGAGCGTCTACACCGCAAAAGGAGTAACTATGCTCTAAATTTCAAGTCAATCGGACCTATAGCTTCGTAGATCTCGTGATCAGTCAGTCAGTCAGTGAGTGATATTTCGCTTATATAGACATAGATAAACACTTAATATGAAAATTACAACATTATAACCCTCAGCGTTAGTTTAAAAAAACGTTAAACCCTTCTTTAGATGCATTTAACATGATTTTCAAAAATGTTAACATATACATAATTGTACATATAATTACAAATAGCATTTCTGCTATTTGTAATTATATGTACAAACACTTCAGAAACTTTATTATTACTTGCATTCATAATACATTATTTGCTGAGACTGAGACAGTGAACAATATTATAGTATTTTAGTTTTAATAGAATGCAGTTAACCATTTATTCATATGGTCCCTAGGTCGGTGGCATTGTGTCGAGTGCGCCGTATGCAAGTCGTGCGGCTCGCGCGACCCCAACGGGCCGGGTCCCGGGACGGCCGGGACGGCCGGGACGCCCGGGACGGCCGGGCCCGGCCCCTCCGCGCCGTCGCTGGCGGGGTCCGTGTCCACTCCGGGCGGAGGCCAGTGGCACCACCAAACGCGCCGAGGCCCCGGCGGGCACAAGGTGTACTCCCACTCACTGTGCACGCCTTGCGCGAGGTCAGTACTACTACAAAGTTCGATGACCCCACGGTTAGCGTAGTCGACGCCGTGGTTCGAGGGAGGGGGCATCACGTGTTCTTTAGGCAATGTAACGCCAACATTTACCTATCTTTTTGGCTATTGTCTAGTGAATTTTTTCTGCTCGCGTCGACCGCGAAAACTGTCGTCTTTTCCTGATTACCCATTTTATCACCAAGGCGGTCTCTAGACTTATTTTGGTCTCTCGGTTATGCAGTCCCGAGAATTTCTTTAGTTCTTAATAATACTAGAGTGATGTTAGTGAAACCCGCCTTGGTGACGTAATATCAAATAACAGTTTTATTTGAAACCATTATTTAATCCAAGATAATTAGAAATCTGTAAGAGAGTGGATTATTACATCAATAATTGATAGTTGTATTTGATAGGAAGTTGTTATAGAGAGCGATAGATTAGAAACATGCTATGTGCAAAGAAAAATGATAATAGTATTTAATATTTATGAGTGACATGAGATGTTACATTATTACAAACAGGTTTTACTCATTTTGAAAACCTTGGGTTCTTCACATGTGTTATTGTTATTACAAATGTTTCTAAATTACATATAATTTTCTGTTGAAGTATGATAGTTGTACGATTTGCAAAACAAACGTGCTAACACTGCTGTGAAGAACCAATTGTACAATGTTTTACATGATTTGAACGTGCCCATTTTTGACACATTGTTTATTAAAAATAAACTTGTACACTAAATAAATTATTACGTATTTTTCAAGTAAAACCAAGAGGGGCTACGACAAAACGTGAACAATTGTACCATTTTGAAGAAGATAGTAGTCTATGGACGAGGACAAAAAAGTACACAGTTTTAAAAGTCTTTCAGTGATTTTTATGTGTAATATGTTCACGTAACTGGTCTTGGTAGTTGTGTATTCACATCATCTCATTGTGTTACCGTCAACTAACAAGCTGGTCTGATCCATTATGTGTCAAGCCTCATGTCTCACTCTGTCGACATATGCTTTGTTTCTGGTATCGTAGCATTTGGCCCCGCAGAATGAACTTTGACCCGATGCAGCGTTCTTACCTCCCATTTTGTGCACATATACCCAGTAATATTAAGTTGCATGCTATTACATTCCTTGGAGTAAGTTCTTTTAGACCTACATACATTGATTTCGGGATTGGTTGTTTATTGTGATTTAACTAAATATTTAGCAATACATATCAGTAAAAAGTTGAAACAACCAATCTCATTAACAGTGAAGTTGGCTGTCCAAAGCACCACTGGGATTTGGCATATTTTGGTTACTTTCAAAGATTAAATAATGTTGCACTTCTGTACTTTATTGCACACATAATCACACAGAATATAACCTTCCAACTTTACTGTTATTAACATTAACTTGCTCTTGGTAATCAACTTTCATGTTTTTTGATTGATGCAATACAATTTGATTTAAATTTTGTCTTCAGTATGCTGCTTATTTCTTAAAGTTATAATTTCAAGTATTGCCTCAATTAACAGTACATCGTCAGTGAGAATGGGTGTCGACATTCCATCAGTCACCATTGCAAATAAAACCTCAAACTAACTCATTGTACTGACAAATAACTAACACGGGCGTAGTCAACGATTTTTGCCACTAACTTCTGATTTTATTACTTGTCTTCGGGCTCAGAAAACACATGGCAAATATTTAGCACAAACACTAAATACAGAAACTGTATCACATTTTTATTGTTATAAATGTTTATGAATTATTGATTTAAAAAAAAGCTTATAATAACGGAGTATTGATTGGTACAAATTTTACATAATAATTATGTATATTAATATATTTGTTCTTCTAACATAGGATGTGGTTACTGAATTTTATATCTTCTTTTAACGTAGACGTATATTAATACACTACTACACGAACATTATTACATCTTTATAGTAACTTTATGACTGTTATTATGTGTTATACCTCAAGGCATCCACATTTATTTTGATGGCAACACTTACTATTATTTTTCCTAAATGGCACCACTTTCTTCTCACCTCTCTATCTCTCTGTTTGTGTCTGTACTTTGCCATATTACCACGGTGACAATAAAAAAAATTTATTAATTAACAGCTTTTTGTTCATCTAAAATGCAATATATGGTATATGAAGAGTAGGATTTGATTCACCGTATGTCAAGCATAGATCTCTATGATAATGATGGAACAAAAACTACTCTTTACAATGCATTGTGTATTTTATTTAATTGTTTATATCATATCACTATAATAACATGCGAGCCAATCGAAGACAAGCAGTAAAACATGTGTTGAGACCGTCCACCGTCTGTTCGGTCTCAAGTTGATACTAATGGCGTGTTTCTGTGTTCCGGTGCTTGTGTGCGACTCGCGTACGGTCCGTATGTGTGTGTGCGTACGTAGGGCGTATCGCATTGGTCGCTACTGCCCGCTCTGCGACCGCTCCTTCATCGGCCCCAAAGGGACTATGCAGCTCGTCATTTGTAAGCTCTGCGATAGGCAACTGCATCAAGGTACGTCATACGTCACCCACCGAGCGTGTAGAGAGTAAACCGAACGATAGCCTTTCCATTCTCATTACCGACACTGAATGTAAAACGGTGAATTGTACTAAGATCTATATGACATACATCAAGTTCATTTTGTTCAAATGCAGATTGATGTACCTCTTACCGTCTTATGTTTGGTCTGTCATCCATACTGCTTGTTCCGCTGTTTTTACGCATTTGGATTTCACTGTGGAAGCTTGGGGATACTTTAGGTTACATTTTGTTCGCTGTTAAATATAATCAGTATCAATATTTGTTTAAGGCGTGTGTGAAAATGTGTCCTCAAGTTTGTTGGCGCTTCATATACAGCATGAATTTCATAATTACCATAAAATGTATTTTGTCATAGTGTATATGTATTTTATTGTGTAATTAATATATATTGTGCTTGTTTCCTATGATTTCGCTAAATAATGTAACTATCATACTTTATCAACTGCCTTGTAAATCTATTACAGAGACCAAATAAAACAGAAATCGTCTCAGTTGAAAATGACAACTAAAAAGAAATATAGGAAGCTTAGTTATTGTTTGTGTTTTAATCATTAGACAGTGTAAGGTGAATGCATGATGTATGATACACAGCGAGAACATAGCCTGCCTCGTTTAGATAATAATTGAAGTATAATGGTTTTCGTGAAGAGGGGCTGTCGTCTTATAGACGAATAGTTGCAGATGTGTGTGCTATGCTATGCAATAAGTTAAGTTTATAAATAAATAATTGAACTCGATCACGTATAATAGCTACGCACGTTCAGATTTATTCATACCATTACCAGTTGTCAATGCGATCTGCAATCTCACGATCGAGCGTGCAAGTGGAGCTCGTGACCGAGGTCAATGTTCCGCGTGTGTATCGTGTGTTGTATGTTGTGTCGTGAACGAGGCGGCGTTCCCACAGAGTGCGTTAGACAGACGGTGTCCGCGCTGAACGTGCTGGACTACACGTGCGGCGAGTGCCGGCGCGGCGGGATCACGTCGCGCGCCGCGGCCGTGCGCCTCGCGCCGCGCACCATCGCCACGCTGTTCATGGCCAAGCGGCGCTTCAACAAGTACGCGCACCGCCAGTACATGCAGAGCCGCGGCCAGGCGCCGGCGCTCGCCGCCCTCGCCGCCCTCGCCGGCGACGAGTCGTGCGAGCGCGCGCCCTCCGAGCCCGAGCCGGAGCCAGAGCCCGAGTCGTGGGACGGCGGCGACGAGCCCGCCGAGCGCGACGAGCCCGGCGAGCGCGAAGAGCGCGACGAGGCAGCCGCTGCCGCGGATGCGCTGCGCCTGCGCTACGTCTGAGGTGCCCGCACTAGACTGATCGGACAACTAGTGCGCGACTCCCCTTAACGGTGTATAGACTTCGGACTTTGTAATATATTTTAGTTGTTAGTTTATATATAACTCTTATCCGCTTCGGTAATACGGTTGTAAGGTACACTGTTGCATAAATCTGATTAATATAACGATTAACTAGTAGGCTATGTACATGTAAGTCGTCGGACAGCAAGAAGTATGAGGTCGTACATTTTAGCTACTGTACTTCGTTTTCTGTACGACATCTTCGTTACGGTCGGTATCTGTGAGGGAGAGGATCGAAATAAGTTATATTTAGAAAAGTAGATTTCATTTATCGCAAAAGAACATCATAAGAGTGGTTAGATAGCTGTAGATCGCAGGTCACTAACATGTATACTGTACAGTAATACTAATTTCACTATATGGGTAGCTGGGCAATCATATAACTATTTTTAATATTAATAGGCTCGTTTTAAAGTAAGACGAAGTGAATCATGATGTATTGTGTATGCGTCCACGATTGTTATTTATGTTGATGGAGAGTAGAGTACATGAGATTGAATAGTGCTGTTATTTTGTTACAAAAACTTTATCCATGGACTTGATCACTTCCTGTGTGAATATATGTTTACGATACTACGAGTAACAGCATCTTTTTATAAGACATTTCGATTAACATTTTCTGTATTTCTCTATTTGAATTTTGTTTCAAAAATTCTATTTCTGCTGTTGTAAATTGGCTGAAAACATTTTTTTTAATTGGTTAATTGAACACAGTACGCATTTTGTTTTGATATAATAGATTAATTTTAGTGTATTGTTAATTTTTCGCTTGATAAGGTATTTATTTTAGTTATACTTTTATATGGATACAATTGTATACAATCTTGTGTCCCTCAGTAAAAAGAATTGTATGAAATCACTAATGATTTTAGATATCTCTTGAAAATGTAAGTGTCACATAAACTTGTGACATCTGATAAACTTATAAGAGTTCATTGGGTATGATTATGATATTACAAATGAGAATTCCCATAGACAGGAATCATTCACTTATTGTTGATTTATTATGCTACATTTAGATTACTTTTAAGGTTTTTTCGTTATCATAGTTTAATTGCATGAATGAAATTCAGAAGCTTTCTCTCATGACTATTATTTTCCTCACTTAATTTCAAAGTACAAAACATTAGGCTACCTTAATCATATACTAATCAACTATGGTTCTGGAGGAATATATACCCAATAAATTATACATAGATTTGTAGAAAGATCAAAATAAATTATTTAACTCTGAGTATAGTATGTTTATTTTCAATAATAGAAGTGTATTTATTGTATGGTATGAAAAAATGACAAAATTGGGTGGTATTCACGTCCAGGGCGTAGCCCGAATTGAAATTATTACATCGCCACCACTTGGACAACACGGCTGTATAGATTAGTCAGTGTTGTGAATGATTAGTGTTTCTTGGTACACGGTACGGACGTAACGCGGTCAAAGTGTATGCATTTGCTGTACTTATATGATTAAAATATCTCTGCGTGCTATCGTCTTTAACCACTGCTGTGTGCAATTGTCCCCCTATGTTGTGTATTATACATTGTATTAGAAGTATATAAGTGCAGAAGAATAATATCAGTAAACATTATCAGAAACTGATTATGTGTAATGTATCATTTAGTTTATAATTATGCTTTTGGTTATTATTAATAATAATTTACTTAGTGACAATTTTTAAGATAAAATAATTATGTCCACAGAATTATTTCATCGAATCATGTTAACGTTTACGTGGTATATATACACGACTGGTCTAGGTGTGTTACACCACAATTCGCATTGCTTTATTGACACAGGTGAATTATTAAGACTTACTTGTAAGAGAATAATTATAACTTTATGTCTACTTAATGCAAGTGTAAACGTTCTAGAAATCTCGCACTGTTCGGTCAATTTTGTAAAAAAATTAAAATAAATTTAATTTAAATTTTGTTTTTTATTATTGGGTAATAAATGAAACACAACTATCCAATAAAAAATAATTTATATAATTTGACTTACGGTTACAGTAAACTCGGTAGCATAATTAACAAAATTATACAAACACTGAAAATATTCAGCAAATATATATTGTATAAACTGGCAATAAAGCATCTGTATTTGTTGCAGAGGGAACCTGGAAATAAAAGGAATGATACAAATTAATTTACAAAGTTGAGTTTTTTTTTACGCTAGTAATTAATAAATCTGTGCACATATTTTTCATCATATTTTTTGTCACATGGTGTTTTTCAATGATTGGAAATTTATTATGACGTTTTACATCAATTATAAGAGATATTAGCTCAAAAAATCATTTCGTTTATTTCGTTAATTATATTGACAGTAAAACTCAGTAGATATTTATGAACTTGTCAGACAAAATACCTTTTTTAGTTAACAAATTCAGACAATCACGCAAGTAACAACATAATAAAAAACAAAGAGTACCTACAATGTTTTTTCTATATATGTGCATGCGCGTTCCTACCCCCTTCACAATCGCTCAAATAAGAAGTATAAAGTTTAAAAGAAGTAACGGCTTCTTTATTGAAGTGGAAGATTATGGGAAGTTGAAAACCAGGAAGACAGACATTTTGATTTAAGGATCTTCAGGGATGGTTCGGCCTGTACATGATCTTTGTTATAGACAGTGGCTTCAAAGATCAAAATCGCCATGAGGATCGCAAACTTCCTATAGGAGAAGTTGTTCAAACAATTAGACCTTCAATCACCAAGCAACAATAGGGTACCACGTAATCAACTGGGTGAAACAGTAACACAGATTCCACGAAAAATAAAAAGTGGATTTACTAAAAAAAACATCAAATGAAAATTCCTTAAGTGATCACAATTTTGAACACAACCTGTTCCCGGATTTGATAGTTCAAAAAGGCGTTCATTTATGTCATATGCACTCGTATTTGTCATACTCATAACTCAACTTTATATGCAGAATTGCATATGTTGCTCTGAACCTCAAAATACTGAACCAATCAGAAACATGAATCGCAGTTGCATGTATCATAATATAGTGTACGACGACCAAACTAACGACCTCCACCCACTTCCCACCCACGTAATATTGCCAGAACGCGAACTGTTTACAATTTTGGGATAACTCGAAGGGGTATATTTATTTATTAGCTTATCACATTAGATATAAATAAAAATACATCCATTATTATAGAAATGTGTTTTTTAATTTTTGTTAGGTATGTTATGAAGCGGTGGCGGTAAATAATCGTCATAATTATGAATAGGCGATTTCAGAAGGACACAAGTGTTAGTGTTTTATTATCATGTGCTGTGCTAGCATAAACTAGTATAACGTATTTGTGAGACAGACGCGTAGTGGCGGTCGATCATGGGCGCCTGGCGGCGGCGATAAGGAATCCTCATAAGCAGCAGAATTGCGAAAAGGCGATTTTAGAAGGGCCACAAGTGTTGCTGCTGTGTTAGCATGCGTTGTATCAGCATTAGCTGGTAGAACATACTTTCTAGGCGGACGCGAAATGGCGTTTAGTAAAGAATCGTTATAAGCAGCAGAATTATGAATATGCGATTTTAGAAGGCCACAAGTGTTGTTGTTATGTTAGCACGGGTTGTGTCGGCGGTCGCTGGGCGATCGGAGCGAGGGCTCGTTGTCTTCATGGCGACTATTAGGAGAACGACGGGGTGCGTGGACTCATTCCATTGTGACCACCATGGGAAGGAAGGTAGAAGTTCAATCTCTCAGTGCCAGGGGCTCGGTTGCATTGCACCTTTGAAGGTCATCGTGGGATTTTGGTCAGTAAGAGTCGGACATAACCGCCTCGTCACTCCCGAGATGAGGCGTTAAGACGACACATTGGAAATTTTAAAGGCAGGGGGATATCTATTTTTCTAAGTGAATACGAAACATATTAAAGTGCTATTTGGTAATGATTCTTCATTTCATTGACATTTTGTCAGTTGCAACACACGATTGGTTAACTTTTGTAACAGAAAAAAAATAAATTAAAGAAATCTCTTTTAAAACAGCGATTTACATTTTACGGTGTAACAGGACCGATTTATGTATCTAAATTTTCTGTAGAGTTTAATCTAAGCACACTTCAAAATGCCAGTTTGATTTTTTAAAATGAAATAGTTTTTAAATTAAACGAAAATAACTGTTTTCGTAGGCTAGCGCGCGCACGTTTGCTTAGAGTAGCGGGTTATTCACAAACGTCGGAAACTTAACTTTCCGTATCCGATAGGAAACTTTTCGATGATTTTGTCTATACGCGATTCACAACTCCGAAATCGTATTATATTTGTATTATATATCATATTACATATAGTCGTATTCACAAATCCAAGCCGTCAGATTGAATTAATTTATGCTTTTCGATGATCGGCCTTTTCGCTAAGGAACGTTTTCGACGTTTGTGAATAACCCCAGGTCTATTTTAGATTAAATTGTTTATCACTGCGTCGCCTTAAGCATGATGCGTAAGGGATTTCTTTTTGCATAACGCACAGAATAGCGCATTTGCCAATGTCACGTATTGTATAATTATTTATATAGAATAGTTGTAAAGTGATAGTAGACTTTACTGAAGTTTTATAGAATTTCTTGGAAGAGCGCGAGAACTTCAGCTACACATTTATTTAGACCTACTCCATTCTTTTTACTTATACAGAACTTTAAAACGCAAAATACTATCACTGTTTTACTTTAAAACTCCCAAAGATGTAAAAAATAGAAAATCTAAATAAAATGGCAACCTCACTTCTCCGGTTCCAGCCAAAAAGTCGATGCGTAAGGGTTGTGTGTAAGTGTGTAGAAGGCGGTGGAAGGTACTTGCAAGTGTCGAGGGTGTGGCAGTCAGTCGTCACTCGTCGAGGCGCAGCCCGCTGATGGAGAGGAAGGTGAAGGCGTTGTGCAGCGCCGCGACGGGCACGAGCGTGAGCGCGGCGCGCGCGCCCGCCCCGCGCCCGGCCGCGCGCGCCGCCGCCGCCAGCCGCGCCGCCGGCGGCGCGCTCCACGCCTGCCGCCGACCGGCCGACCGGCGGTCGCATTTATTTGAATACTCCTTATTTCAAATGTAAAATACCTTGGCGAAAATGTGTGAGGAGAATGATGAGATTTGAGGAAGCGAAAGATGTAAGGACCACGACGCTTGGCGCTCCGTCCTCTCTGACTACCCCGTTAGGGATACAGGGCGGATATGTATGATGTATGTAAAATACCTCTTTTTATTTTGCGTTCGAAATACTTTTTTTGGCAAATCTTGTCTAGTAATATAAGTCATTACACGAAACTAGCGTCGTTAGTAACTACTTAATCTGTGCTAGCGTTTTAGTTCAAATCACTGAAATTCTATGCATCTTTATAAGATAATAAACAGAGATGTGATTTATTTGAAATAAATCTATTTAAAATGCAAATGCAAAATACCTATTTTATTTTGCATTTGAAATATTTTTTTCAAAATGCATTTTGTATTTTATTTGAAATAACCTACATAAATATTTAGTATTTGTAAAATGAAAAATATTCTTAGTAATTTTTTAATTCACATTTCGTATTTTTCATTCTTAAATTCATAATTACTTTATTTAAGAACGCACCCATCCTGCCCACAATGCCAACATCGCAATTCAAACTGTTTCTGCGCCAATGCCAATAATGCCAATACTACAATAGACCTAGAAACACTTCCAGGTCTATTTTCGTTTGGTGGAATGATTATAAGGCCATATAGACGGAACATAAAAGATGAACTCTTCGAACAAAAATAGTCATAAAATCAGTGAAATACGTATTTTATTTAAAGAAATTATTTTGAAAATACCTATTTTTTTAATTTAAATACTTTTATTCAAAACCATTTTGTATTCGTATTTGAAATAAAAAATAACGATAAGAATAAATAAGATAAAGAATTTCTGGTGTTAAGCATAACATAACATAACGACACGACTGAACATGTTTCAGCGTGTTTTCAGAGGCAACCATGAAGTTGGATTAATCATGTTCCAACAGGATAAGTCTATTATCTTGCTGACCCTGTCTTGCCACACTCAGTTGACATCCAGCATTCAAACGCTACTGTGCTCTTCTTTATATATATGTGTTGTGACTCATAGAGGTTGTGTAATTTCTCCGAACAGCTTCTGTTATATTTGTGGTGAATATACAGTGAAAAGTCAACAAAGAAATCTAAGTGATTTTGTGAAGAAGGTTTATTTTGCTTACTTCAAATTAATACTTGGTGATCAAGATAAAGCATGGGCTCCTCATAAGGTGTGCAGAAGATGTGAGGAAGATCTGCGCTTGTGGTTAAAGGGTAAGAAAACTGCATTTTGTTTTGGCATTCCTATGATATGGCGTGAACAGAAAAATCACACAACCGACTGCTATTTCTGTTCGGTAGACGTGAAAGGATTTAATACGAAAAATAAGAAGAAAATATCTTACCCTAACCTTGATTCAGCTATTCGTCCAGTGTCCCATAGCTCTGAAATACCAGTTCCGCACCCACCTCTTAATTTAGATGACATCCTGAGTGATGCAGAGGACTCAGAAACGTTTGCTCCCGAGAACGAATCTAGCTCAGAAATTTCAGTTGACGAGGGACCTCAACTTTTTTCTGATTGAGCTCAATGACCTAGTCAGAGAGACTTGGGTCTTTCAAAAGATGCAGCCGAATTGCTAGGTTCAAGGCTAAAAAACAAAAACCTTGTATCATCTGGTACCTCATTTTCCTGGTACAGACATCGAGAGAGAGAATTTACTCAGTATTTCACTAAAGAGGGAAATCTGGTTTATTGTAATGTTGTTCGTGGGCTCATGAAATGCTTTGAAATAGAATATGATTCATCAGAATGGCGCTTATTTATTGATTCATCCAAAACTAGCCTCAAAGCAGTCTTGCTGCATAATGGAAATGTATTTGCATCTCTTCCAATGGGACACTCAGTTTATATGGAAGAAAACTACAATGACTTAGCTACGATTCTTGAGAAAATCAAATATCAAGAACATCAATGGATGGTTTGTGGAGATTTTAAAATACTAACAATGTTGTTGGGTCAACAGTTAGGTTATACAAAACTCCCTTGTTTTCTATGTTTGTGGGATAGTAGAGCCAGAGAGCTACACTGGACAAAAACTGACTGGCCACCACGACACGGTTTAACTCCTGGCGAGAAAAACGTTATCAATACCACTTTGGTTCCGCCAGAAAAGGTTTTACTGTCACCTCTTCTTATTAAATTGGGTCTAATTAAGCAGTTTGTAAAATCACTACAAAAAGATGGGGACTGTTTTAGATATATATGTTCCAAGTTCCCGAAATTGTCTGAAGCAAAGTTAAAAGAAGGAGTTTTCACTGGCCTCGACATAAGAAAACTTTTGTCTGATCCCCTCTTTCCTGAATCAATGGGAGAAATCGAAAAAGAAGTACAGGATTCTTTCAAAAATGTAGTGCAGAAGTTTTTGGGCAATACTAAGGATACCGAATATAAAACTATTGTACAGCGCATGCTGACAGCGTATAAAGCTCAAGGGTGCAAGATGAGCTTAAAAGTTTACTTCTTACACTCCCATATTGAATATTTTCCTGAAAACTTGGGTGCCTACAGTGAAGAACAAGGTGAAAGATTTCACCAGGATGTACATGATATCGAGAGACGTTACCAACGAAGATGATTAGCGGATTATATGTTAGCGGACCAAAACCAAACCAAACCAAAAACGAGTTCGGAGAAGCATCAAGGAAAAGAAGAAAAGGTTTCACAAGGAAAAAGAGTAAACATAAAGTTGTGTATAAATTTAAATAAGAAAAATAATGGTTGATAGGTTTTGATAAATATTATGCTGTTTGTTGTAATAAATAGTCGATTTTTGTCATTATTGTGTTCTTATTTTACAAAAAAACACTATACGTGACGGAGAGTAATTGCAGTTATTTTTGAAATCAGCATACCTTAAAACATATAATTCAGCAAAAATATCTCATGCAGCTGAAAAAAATATTTTTTTTTGCAGACCTGTGTTATTATTATATGTGCCATAAGTATTTAAATTAATTTAACCGTACAGGCGTCACACATCGTCACATTTTCATCTAACACTTACATTTACATCTGAGTGCCAAGAGCGGTGCAGGAAGACATTTAACATTCACGCCCCCAATTTGAAAAATCCCTGCAATCGACTGCAGTGTCGGAACGGACTAGTTATGACTTACGACTTTGTGTGAATTGGTGGAATCAATCACGAATCACTTGGTCGTAAATTTGCATTGTTCCTTTTGCAGACCTTTTTTTTTTGATTTCGCAGGAGAAACTTGCACTCGAATACTCAGCCCCCTAGGGGTGGTACATTGGGTTATGTGGGACTTTTATCCACAAAAACTTGTGGTAGAGTCCTCGGCGTGTTGTCCAGGGGCTCCGGAATCTACGGACGTACAAGGCACTCTCGTGTTGTGGCGAAGCACTTGAAGTCGGTGACAGAGTACCCTTGCACGAGTCCTCCTCGGGCTCGCATGGACATGTATGGACGACCGGAGCCCCAACTAGGAGCTGCCACTGACCTGGTAGAATATCCTCAACTTGACAGCGGGGCACGGCTCGCGCGCGCGGCAGTCGTTGAGCAGCTTGCGCAGCGCGTACTGTAGCACGTCCTGTAGCTCCTCGGGCCGTATCTGCGCGGCGAGCGCGCGGTGCGAGCGGCACGCCTCCTCGCTCGGGAACGACAGCTGGCACGTCGACGGCGACGAGCCTGCCACCGCCACATACAATACAATACATTACGCAATACAATATACAAAACTATACATTACGCAGTACAATATATTCATTGCACCATAAATATACAAAAACGAAAGAACAAAAGTAATAAATACACAGTATAAACGGTGGTCTTAATGCTAAACAGCAATTTCTTCCAGTGAATATTTGAGTCATAGGATATAGTTTATGAAAAGGAGAAGGCGACGAAGAAGAACTATCATACATAAATAATACACTAACTTTACACTAGTGAAAGAGTCAATCCGTGCTATTAGGCTCGGAAACCGGTCAATTTTCCAAACCGGTTTAGGTCATTAAACCCGAACCGGAATTGATTGCGGTTTGAGTTGCGGTTACTGGTATTTTAACCGGTTAATTGAAAAACCTTTTTTTTACATATTCCGGTTCTGAAAACCGAAATTAACCGGTTTTCTGAGTTCCCTCATGTATACTAGAATAACATACTAGCTTTTCCTCGTGACTACGTCCACGTGGTGGTGACTTACAACAAATACAATAAGCGCGTGAGAATGAGACGAATGAACCATAGACAGCGCGTCCAGAATAAGTAAAGAACGCGTCGCATGACATGACGGTGGCACGCCGGTGCACGGAGTGCGGCGTGAACAGAGTGCGTTGCGCTCGGCTTTGATCGACCTAGGCAGGCAACCTGCGTTTGAGTAATACCGGTCAATTTAGGTTTTAGTATCGGTTTTAGTTTCGTTTTCTTCATTAACCGGTAACTGAAATTATTTCGGTTTATTCGAAACGGCGGGGTTATTACCTAAAAATTTGCAGACAGTGACAGCCACGCGATCACTGCGCGACCGGTGATTAATTGTAATAAAAAATTAGTATCATGTATGACGATTGCGTATCTATTATTCTACGACCGTAAAATGCGCTTGTTGCGGTAGATTTAGCGCCACTATCCAAATTACATTACACAAATTCTCGTTTCGACAGCAGATATCGCGCGATATTGGCTGTCGCATGCTGTCTGCGAGATACGTAATAAGCGTGCCGTTCCGTTCATTAACCGGAATCCGGTAAAAGAACGATATTAACTGCTATTTCGAAACCCGTTCCGAGCCCTGGCTGTAACTATCACTCATTAATGAATTTACTAGCGTAAAACGATTCCACATTTGCAACGATACTTTTTCATCGATGCAGAGTATTTTTAACCTACTTGAAAAAAATAAGAGGTACTAAATTTCGTCTGTAAATATATAATATTATATCTTTTTTATGTTCGTTCAGGCATAACCTCTTTGTTTATGAACAGATTTCAATAATTAATTATTATTTTTGTGTTGAGTTCAGTATATCTAAAAGGTGGGCCCATTTTTATTTCATTGGTATTGCACCTTGAACTTAGAAGATACAGCAAAATAACTCCTCAACGGTTTATTTGATGAATCTTTTATATTCCGTTTCAGAATTGATATTCGTTTAGGACAAGGCCACTCAAAAGGGAAAAGTAAATAACGTTTCAAGAAAAGAATTAAACCGACTTTAAAATAAAAACCCTGAAAAGTACAAAATACCTAATTATCCTTCACTAATCAAAACTCAAGTACAAAAATAACTACAAATACGATTCGAATATCTATACTTATAATTAAAAATAACAGTACTGAAGATTGTGTCAAACCTATAAACAGCAATAGAAAGTCTACTAGTTCTGAAGGTATTTACAAAGTTATTTCTGTATTTGAGTTTTGATTACTAAACAACATTATTTTGTACTTTTCAATGTTTTTATTTGTAATTCGGAATTAAATTTTTTTCTTACTTATTTTTGCGGACGGATTTGCTCCAATACGGTATTGGGTATCAATACTTTCAGTTTGTATTCGATACTGTTCAGTCATTTAATATTTTAGGACACATCATGATTAAAATTAACAGGATTACACATTTCTAAGCTGGGGAATACTAATAATTAGTTTAGTATCCAGGTGGATACCGATTATCAACACCATGGAATCCTGTCATCAGTGAGTGCCTCCGGAGTCGGAAAACCGGACGTCGCCAGTGTGTAGATATCGTTAGTGTAGTGTATCGAAGTACCGACAGTGACAATAATAAAATTACAAAAATGCGTTGAATGAGTGTGGGTAGTTCCAAGAAACACACTACGAAGATGACATTCGCCCTCATCAGCCTGCCCGTAACCACGATCGGTGCAATCCGGTCGAAACGTCGGGATAAAATAGGTAATTAGCCTTAAATTATAAATGCGACATAGACCCGCAATTAAATATTATAAGATGTGTACAAGTCGTGAAAGTTTAAAAATATTAATTTATAATAATTTTAGTACAATGTATAAGACACACTAGTTTTAAGCGCAGTCTCTAGCCTATTGCAGTATTTCTTTAACTAAAATTATTATACTATAAGCACACATTAGATACTAGTACAAACTATAAGTATGTTAATTATACCTGTAGCTACGTAACACACGAAAGCAGCAACGGTGTTCTCGTAATTCCACCTTCTTGTTATAGCTACTTTATATTCACCAATGTTACAGCCCGTTTCTTCATCTGTAATGTAAAATTAGTGCATTTATGGATTCGTAATAATTATAATTTAAAATTTTGTTTGAGTGTAATAATTATTTATTTTCGTTAAACTGTGAAAAAACTTGTTAGGTATAATAGTGTATTTACAGAAGCTTTTGTAGTGCGTAGATATGCGTAGTGTAGTGCGTGTAATGTCACTCGAAACGGTTGTTGTCGGTCGCTTGATTATGTAGTGCATACGGTGTGTAACATAACATAACTTCACGCTGTATCCCCAACGGGGTAGCCAGAGAGGACGGAGCGCCAGGAGTCGCGGTCCTTACACACCTCTTTCGCTTCCTCAAATCTCATCATTCTCCTCACACATTTTCGCCTAGGTATGCGAGTGCTTTGTGCTTTCGGTGTGTAGTGATGCAATATGTAGTGTGGTGTGTGCAGGTGCATTATACTGGCATTCGAAGCAGTAGTTGTCGGTCATTTGGTTTTTAGTGGATGCCGTGTGGAGTGCTGAGTTGCGTAGTGTGGTGCATATACTGACACTCAAACCGGTAGTTGTCAGTCATTCGGTATTTAGTGCACGCGATGTAAAGGTAGAGTGTTGTGGTGCGTAGTGTGGTGCATGCTGTATTCGAAGCAGTAGTTATCGGTCTTTTGGTACCTAGTATACGACTACGTGGTACGTAGCAGTGTAGTGTGGAGTGCTGGGGTGTGTAACGCAGAGCATGTACTGATATTCGAAGAGGTAGTTGTCAGTCATTTGGTACCTAATGTACTTGGTGTGTAGTAGTGTAGTGTGGAGTGTTGGGGCGTGATAGCGCAGTGCATGTGCTGATATTTGAAGCAGTAGTTGTCGATCATTTGGTATCTAGTGTGTAGTAGTGTAGTGTAAAGTGATGGGGTGTGTTAACGCGGTGCATGTACTGACACGTTGTGTGTAGTGCTGGGGTTTGCAGCGTGGTGAATGTACTGACACGCGAAGCGGTAGTCGTCGGTCATTGGGTATCCAATGTACGCGATGTGTAGTAGTGTAGTGCGGGGTGGGTAGCGTGGTGCATGTACTGACGCTCGAAGCGGTCGGTCATTCGGGTACCTGGTGTAGTAGTGTAGTGTGGAGTGCTGGTGTGTGTAGTGTGGAGTGCTGGTGTGTGTAGTAGTGTAGCGTGGAGTGCTGGTGTGTGTAGTGTGGAGTGGTGGTGTGTTGTGTGTAATGTGGCATGTAGTGTACTGACACTCGAAGCGGTTGTTGTCGGTGTGCGCCCAGGCGTGCCACTCGAGCGCGGCGGCGCGCGGCAGCGCGCGCACCACGGCGTACTGCACGATGGCGCCGGCCGTGCGCCGCTCCAGCTGGCGCCGCGCTTCGCCCACGGCGCCGCCGCTCCTCATGTAGCACACGCTCTGTAGTACCGCACCGCACCGCACCGCACACACACACCACGTCCGATGGGTTTCATTTACATTCGTTTATATTTAAAATATGAAATAAGCTGTCCTACAAAACAATTATTAAAAATAAAAGTTATAAAACCACAGTTCGTAGAGAATAGCTTGCGAAACCTGTGATTATTTATTATTTATATTTTTTTGTTAAGGCATTGGTAACAAGACCATCAGCCTAGAGAAACACTGACTGTCCCTAACACTCCTCCAGTAAAGTGATAGCAGGCTTTACTGAAGTTTTACAGATCTTCTTGGAAGAGCGCGAGAACTTCAGCTACACATGTTTATTTAGAATTCCTCCATTCTTTTTACTTACACAGAACTTTAAAACACAATATGCTATCACTATTGTACTTTAAAACTCCTAAAAATGTAAAAAACAGAAAATCTAAATAAAATGGCAACCTGTGACATCTGTCACAGTCATGTCTAGGTGATAGAATATCGAGTTTGACGAGTATATTTAAAGTGTTAATCTTATCTCCTTTTATTTATAACTAGCGACCTGCCCCGTCTTCGCACGGGGAGAAATTTTTTTGAAAATAAAATACAGCTCATGTTATTCACTGATAATGTACCTTTCTATAAGTTAAAGAGTTTTTCAAATCGATTCAGTAGTTCTTAAGTTTATCGATTACATACGAACGAACAAATTTTACCTCTTTATAATATTAGTTTGTAATTTATTATTCTGTGATACTAGATAAACGTGTTTTACCATTGTAAAACAGAGATGGCAATTGTTGCAAAGTAAAATTATTATCATGAGTTGAGTGAGATGCTATCTGCATCTAACACCCCAACTTATCAACCCTACGTAAAACCCGGCCGAAAAAGCAGGCAATTCTGTTACGCATTAGGTGGGATTCCGCATTCTTTTCTACATATTTTTTGGTTAAGTAGTCCATGTACAGAAGCATAGATGTATAATGTATCTATAGATTGTCAATGAAGTGATTACGACGAGACCAAAAAGGAAATATACCAGTGTGCGTGTAAGTGGATATGTGTGTTGTAAAGTGATAGGACCGGCATCGATACATATCAACAAGTCCCTATCAAAATTAGGTTATGATAGCAAAATTCACATATTAGTTTTTATTATAAACAATGATGTTATATTTGAAAAAGAGGTAGATAGGTTACGTTAGTACTAATGCTTGTAAAATATTGTCCCGGTTACGCACACACATAAGCCACACACTTTGTTTATACACACTAATAAAATGATGAAGTGTAAATAAGATAGCATGACAATTACCATAAGCAAAGTGAGACAAATATACATTGCACTGCGTCGCTATACAATGTAAGATTTCAATTGCATTTCAAACTAACAAATCACACGGCTCTCTAAAACCATTGTGATTGGTCAATTTCACTTTCTTACAGCATTTTAAGCGAATCCGTGACTAATTCATAGAATATTAGTAATTAATGCCACAGAACAGACATTTTCGAAAAATATGATTGATGCCTAATAGGTTTAGACAGTAAAAAGGATTTGTTTGATTTTTAAAATTAATTTTTCTTGAGTCATGTACATTTGGAAAAAGAATTATTTAAGTATATACATATATAAAACACGTTTGTTATAAATTTGAAAATGATAAAAATAAAACACTAGGTATTTTCATGTAAAATATTTTTTATTGTGTGGGATTATTGGGATATTAGAGTCACTGCTAAAACTTCTGATTCGTTTTAAAAAATACGTATATTATATCTTATATACCAAATAAATAAACGTAATCAAATGTTTAATAGGCACTGCATGACATTGACGGTTCTGTAACATAACTTTTTATATTCTTTGACCAAATATAATATATTGCTCTCTGTCGCACTTGGTAACTGGGGTATTACCTATCGCATTTCAGTTTTTTATGATTTAATATTTTACTGATATTTTAGATTTTGGAAAAAATGGTGACACAAATGAAATAAGTAAGTACACTTACGCATGATACGTGATTCGTGAACCTTTGGAAGTCTTGCTAGTATAGTTTCTGCAGTATCTAATAACACAGGACGGCATTTTAATATTAATATTAGGAACGCACATACGTTTTGACACTGTCACGTTGTTACACGAATGAGCTCCAGGTTGGCTAATTAGCAAAGTTTTAGGGTGCCAGTTTTCGAGCGCAATAACTCATCTACCTCTTTTGTAAATATAACATCATTGATTATAAACTAAACTTGTAAGTATTCAGATCACTAATGTCGTTAATTGCTATAATTTTTCCTACCCATTTGTCTTAAAATATTTTAATAGTACTTGCTTATGAAATGTACAGTTCTGTGAATTTTTTTCTATAATGAGTTACATCCGGGCACTGCGCACATTTAATCATAATTAATTCCCTCTAATGAATACAAAATTACGCTGTAACACCTGAGATTTTTCAAAAATAAGTGGGATAAATTTAGTTCGTAATTGACGCTGAGGTCATTATAGACTATGGCGTGAATGGTCTCGTCTATCGCGCTCTAACATACTCAATACTATGCTTTGTCTCTCTTGTATTGTCTGTGTGTGGGCCGTGCCCGTAAAATGCCCTACACACCTTCCAATTTGTTGGAACAACTTTCCTAGGAATCGATTAATGGAAGAATCGATCATTCGATCTCGAGCAGTGAATCGATCCAGTGAATAGACGACAGGCACTCAAAAATTGTTCTACGGATTTTTTTAAATTTTGCATGGGATAGATAAAAGTTAGACAACTCAAAAAACCGCTAAATCTGGCTCCGAGTGTGCAAAAGTGACGGTAGTGTTCGATATGTGTAAGTATAATCTATTAAAAATTCCACGCTAGCTCATTATTTTATAGTTGACTTCTTACCAAAACAAATATAATGGAAACTCCATTTTTGGGTGTCCGCAATCAATTCACTAAATCGATTCTCTACTCGAGATTGATCGATCAATTTCCATTAATCGATTTCGTATCGCCATCCCTAGGAAAGTTGTTCCAACAAATTGGAAGGTGTGTAGTGGACTTTTTGGCGGGAACGGTAGAAGTCAGGTTGACATTTTGTTTAGATTTTCTATTTTTTACATTTTTGGGAGTTTTAAAGTACAAGTGATTGTAAGTGATTTTAAAGTGATTTTAAAGTAAAAGTGATAGTATATTGTGTTTTAAAGTTCTGTATAAGTGAAAAGAATGGAATAGGTCTAAATAAACATGTGTAGCTGAAGTTCTCGCGCTCTTCCAAGAAGTCCTTTATAACTTCAGTAAAGCCTGCTATCACTTTACTGGCGGAGTTTTACGACAAAAATAAACTAATTTACATGTGATTCTACTTATTAATACGTGACATTGGCAAATGCGCTAAACTGTGCGCCATGCCATAAAGAAAGAAAAAAGTGTGTAGGGCCTGTAGGGCCTTTACCTGTACGACGCTGCGGATGTGCGCTCGCGGGTGCACGGCCCGCAGCACCCGCGTGAGGTGGCGCAGCGCCAGCGCGCACTGCGCGCGCGCGCCGCCCGCCTCCAGCTGCATGCTGCCCGGCACCAGCGCGATCTGCCCACTCGTGCCGATCACCTCGCCCACCTGCCCGCACACACGCGCACACACTCGCACATACTCGCACACACTCGCACACGCATGGTCCAACGGCGCCGGTAGGGGCGGAACAGAGTGCAGAGGAGCGCTCGCTCTACGGTCTATGCGGTAGGTGGCAAGGGGCGCCAAAATGCAGTGTGAGAAAGAATTTTCAGCGAAAAATAGTGTTGATTCAATAAGTAGTAATGATTTTTACAATAATTTTGTAATTATTGTTATTTAACGTAAACTGAAATGTAATGATGTGATTTAAAAGCCTCAACCAACGGGTCCCGAAAGACAATCTCACTCTACCCTGATCAAGAGCTTGGACCGGCGCCGCGTTCACACACGGTCACGCGGTCACGCACGGTACACGTATAGGTATTGAAGACAAGTATAATTCTTTATTGCACATGAATTTTACAAATAGAAAATTATAAAGGAAAAGATGTTCAAAAAGGTGGACTTATCCCTAGAAGAGATCTCTTCCAGCCAATCCATGGTAGTGCGATAGTGGCATGTTAATGGGCTGTAACAGTGCGATAAAAACAAAGACTATCAAAACAGAAAATAGAATAAAAGTATAAAAATACTGTAATACCTAGGCAAATTATGTCCAAATACATATGTACAGTCAAGGAATTTGATTTACGTACCACTTCAAAGATTTGTTGCCTGTACCTATGAAACCAATAAGGCTTATATTAATTTATACAATCAGATGTAGACTTTAGAATGAAAATGACACCAAAGCAAATGATAAGTTTGTAAATTTGACCTTGGTTGTCCTTTAAATAATAAAAAAAACTAAGGTTGTGACGGTTTTCAAGTGGGTGACATTGTCAATTGTTTGCTAATTGTTCATATATATTAATATTACAATATTTCAATTCCAATATTAATCAACAAAATGCCACTAAATATTTTTACAGAGCAGAGGAACCGCATAATTGTGCATCATGAACAGGGCCACGGTATACGTGAAATAGCACGTTCATTAAATATATCGGTGACACATTTTAATAAAAGAATGAAATTGATTGCAATAGATATTTTCAAGATTAATTGAAAGTGCTTCTTTTGTTCAATTATCAGAGAACGACTGTGAAGAACGATTGTGGATCACGCGACACGCAGAAGAGGGTAATATCGAAGACCGTCGTCGCTTGAATCATGGCGTTTGGTTACTGACAGCTGAGCAAGTAAAGAGAAATGCAGCGGCATTACGAGGAACATCCTTTTATGCAAACTCAGTATTTTGCGGACCGCTTTGATGTTTGCCTTCGGACTATACGAAATTATCTTCATGGTGTCTGCCTTCATCATCAACAATACGTCCAAAAAGTAGAACTGACAGAGGCTAATAAAGCTAGAAGGCTAAATTTTGCACGCCAACATATACATTTCGATTGGACTAATGTTGTGTTTACAGAGGAAAAATCTTTCTGTTCTTCACAAGATGGTCGTTTAAGATTATGGGGGACACGACATACAGAAGATCAGCGTGAACATGTGGGGCTGGATGACTTCCGCTGGCATCGGTGAGCTTGCTCAGCTTCCTGCGCGAGCAAATGCTATAAATTATGTTACCACAATGGCAGAAGTTATGTTGCCAACTGTGCGAAATGTATATCCGCATGTAGAAGTTGCTAATACACATTTTGTACACGATGATGGTCCAACACATACCGCAAGAGTCACAGCTAATTGGTTTGATCAACATTCCGAATTTACTGTGATTTCGTGGCCCAGTAAATCACCGGATTTAAACCCCATAGAAAATATATGGGGTCTCATGGTGCAAATGTTCCGAATAGGCAAGAAAGGTAAAGTTTGCTAGGTTCCTTTATAAAAAAATCTACAATATCTATCCGTTTCTCTTTCCTACGATGTTCGTATATGGGATGGTCGGGATGGACAGCCTGGTGCTGAGACGTAAATTAGCTGTCTTACTATTACCGCGCCGTTTTAAATGGCGTGGTGGACAATCCGACTGTAGTATCCCAAATGGGACTATTCGTTCCTGAGCGATACCTACGCGGTGGCAATGGGAGGCGCGTGCAGCGGCTGTTCGCAACACCCTCGCGTACCTTAAGCGCTGCGTGCGCCCCCACTCCGCGGGCAGTCGCCCTTCTCAATCATTTGCTCGCACGAAGGTCGTGTGCCGACATATTTGATAGCAACGAGACAACATTTTGCCGAGAGGCTGTTTCGTTCCTTAGTAATTATTTAGGGACACAAAGCAGTATCACTATGTAAAACTTATTTTATCTATGTATGACAATGTATGACTAGCATATAAGTGATTTGGTAACCGCTGTAAGCTTATTATGTGATTAAATGAATTGAATTGAATTGAAAAGGACACGACACTCCTTAGAGCGACATTGTCAGGAAATCTGGGAATTATTGCGCGGTAAGAATTACAGATATTTGTGCTCGCTTAGTCAGGTTCATGTCTGCCCAACTTCAAGACGTCATAGATAATAATGGTGTATATACCCGATTTTAAATAGTGTAAGATCTTACACTACTTAAAAGTACAAATATACGTACCACGCTATACATAATTTCTAGACTTCCTAGCAATGTCGCTTTAAGGCTTGTCCGGTCCTTATGTTGTCTGTTTTCCCACATTTGTATAATGAGAATCCATTTGTTTTCTATGAAGATGCATAGATGTTCCTAAATAAATAATCTTTACCAATGATTGAGTATTGTTTTAATGTTGTAGAATGTATAAGGAGACATATCAGATGTCTAAACGGTCCAACATGGGTTAAGTCCTCCGTGATCATGCACTACATCGTCATAATAATGAGCATATACATAAAACATTTTTTAAACAGATCATGATGTTATTATTTACTTCTCGACATTTGGAGTGGAGCATGGGTAGATGAAGAGTAGAGGGAGAAAATTAGTTAAAAATTGTTTTAATGCATGCATTTATAAATTAGAAATGCATTTATTTATTTAACAGATAGTTTAAGAGTAATTAAATAAGCAATATAATTGTAACAACTGAAGTTTAAGAAATAGGGCGCATATGTAACAATTACCAATAGCAAAAGCAGAAATCAAGAGATTAGAATATCGAGTTAAGAGATTCCATGATGATTCAAAGCAATTCGAAGTGAAAATAAATGAATGACACATTATTGACATCGTGTTACCACTATCATGTCTAAAATAGAGGAACCGATAAAATAGACAAAGATAGTAATATATGTATATTGTCAAATTAGATTTGAGAAGAAAATGAACTGTAATGTTATCATATGTCAGAGGACTTTCGACTTATGGTGGTACGTGAATCAAATTTCTTGACTGTACACAGGTAGGTCTTTACCTATGAAATTGCCGTTTAGTATACAAAAAGTTAAAGTATTTTTTTTATTTTTATCTTCGATCATATATAAAAACAAGATACACAATCAATGCACCAAAAACGTCCGAACCAAAAGTGCACTCAAACGAGTATTTGAGTGCACTTTTGTTTTAGTAGTATTCGAAATCACATACAGCAAACATGACAAAGTGCTCCTTTAAAAATTGTAAAAACGACACGTCTAGAACGCTAAAAGAGACGGGGATTCTTATTTTCGGTAAATAAATTAAATAATTTTATTTACGTGTTCATTATTTCGTTTTAATAATGTTGTTAAACAGTTCTTTTTTATTAAATTCGTAATCGTATTTTTCAAAAATGGCCTGACAATATATGTCTTATTCTTGTCACCTTCACGTAACAAATCAAAATGACGTAAATAGCGATGAAAATGTATTAGATGAATTATACTTTAAGCACGAAACGTAAGATTGCATTTAAATTTTTTTTTAACAAACTTCGTTTCAATGTCATGCAAGAATCTTTTACCAGCTTTTGCAAACTTATGCTTTGACGGTAAGGTCTACTTTAAATTAGCACAATATTACGGATAATACTATATGATATTAGAAACGTATATGCCAATTCGGACAATAATTTCTTTAGATTTTACATAAGATTGTGCACCTAGTTCTTTATTTGTGATCGAAGATTTCTATTTAATCAAAGTATGCACCCACGCTATCGATGCATCTCTGCCAGCGCAGTGTGATTTTTCAATGGCCTTCTTGAAGAAGTCAGGTGTACGGGAGGCAACAAACTCTGTAAAGGCATTTCGTACTGCCTCTCGGGTATAGAACTTTTTTTCTGACAAGAAGTTGTCCAAATTTTGATAAAAGCAGAAGTCTGTCGGCGCAAGGTCTGGTGAGTACGGTGGATGATGCAAAACTTCCAAACCTAGCTCTTGTAGCTTAGAGACCGTCTGTTGTGCCGTGTGAGGTCGAGCGTTGTTGTGCAGGACCAGCGGGGGCGAGCGATTAACCAAGGCTGGCCGGAGATTTGCGAGCTTCTTCATCATTGTGTCCAGTTCCTCACAGTACACATCCGCAGTAATGCTCGTGCCATTTAGTAAAAAGCTGTGATGAATTACACCGACACTAGACCACCAAACAGTAACCATCACTTTTCTAGGAGTAAGTTTTCGTTTGGGGCATTGCCTAGGTGCTGAACCAGGGTTTAACCAACATGATGACCGCTTACGATTGTTAAAAAGAATCCATTTCTCATCGCAAGTGACAATGTGGTTCAAAATCCCTTCGTTTCTGTGTCTATTAAGCAACGCAAGGCATACTTCAACGCGTTCGTCGCGCTGGCGATCGTTCATTTGATGCGGCACCCACTTATCAAGCTTTTTTACCTTGCCAATATGTCGCAAATGGACCAATATTGTTTTGATGCCAACATCGAAACCTGCTGCTGCTGCTGCTTACTCAGCATTAAATTGATTATCGTCAGCTTCCACTATCGCCTATAATTCGTTTTGTTGACTTTAGTTTTCGGGCGGCAAAACGGCAACTTCATAGGTAAAGACCTATTATATAAAGATGTATGTGTATGTCTGTATGTCTCTTGAATAAAATTAATATAAGAATCTCAACGACAATTCTCAGGAATAATCAACCTTTAAGTAATAACTCAGTAAATACCAACTATCGTCCATATCGATGTGGAACAACATAAAGTCTATTAGTCTGGTAGGCTTGGCACGGACTTCAGTAACTGTCAAATTTTATTATATAGGTATGTGTATAGTATTTATAAAGTTATTTTAATTGTACTTGAGTTTTGATTAGTAGGATAGTTATTTTATACTTTTCAGTGTTTTTTTTTAAAGGCGGTTTAATTTTTTTTAATAAAAATTGTTTATTTAGTACGCCTCTCTGTGTAATATCGAGACTGTTTTTGGGGAATCTGTACATCGTCTCAGAATTTGCATTTTATGAGAGTCAGCAGATATTGTAACGATTTGAACTTCACATCCGATCTCTTTATCTATACTCAATATTTTATAGAGGTAAACTTTGTTTTTTGTAAGTAATAATGGATAAATTCAAAAATTACTCAAGCGATTTCAAAAATTCTTTCAAGTAGATTATCAGCAAGTAACATGACCTGTACTTTATTTCCAAAAAAATTTCTACCCGTGCGAAGCCGGAGCGAGTCGCTAGTTTTATAATTGGCATTGTATATTACACTGTTTTTATTGTTTTTGTATTTGTTATATTCTTGTTGGTATTCCAAACAAATAAAAAAAGTCACTATAGCATCACATTTTTAGTTAACAGTATGTTTTTACATACGTTTATAATTAACTGATTAACTAAGTGAGAAGTCGCCGATATATTATTGTTTAAAATTATTCTTTCAAAATAATATGTCGTCGTTTCATATGAAAGAATAATAACACTGGAACATCTTTTCTTCTTACTCTTCTGTAAAATTACCTTTTTTGAGTTATGTAATTGTTGTCTCAAATAAGCAATATGTAGATTAGATTACCTATACCAATTAATGGCATTAAACGTTTAAATCAACATTAAATGTTTAAATATTGGCTGCCTATTAAGTACTGACTGGCCCGTTGGCAGAGCATCTGTCTTCCTAGGGACTGTAAATCCCCGATCAAGTCAATTTAGAAAACAAGCTTTTCTCAATTGACTTGGAGTCTGAGTGTTACTGGGAGCTCCCTCAGTTCGTTGTGTGGTATCATAGCGGTAGTGGTATCATAGCTTAGTGCTTCGTTTGGGGTCACACAATTTGTGTAATTGTCTGCAGTATAAATAAAAAAAAATGTAATTCTCAAAATTACGTTACAAATTCACGTCACAAGGGAGGGTAAATGAATATCGCAAGTGAAAAGTCACAACTTGTGAAGTCGAGGGCAGACAACAGTGGTCCTTCATTAGGAACAACAATCTATCATAAGCCACTGCGTACGCCAAGATATCTTACCAAAAAATTAAATAAGCAGCAAGGTCTGTCAGAGCAAAAGTTAAGAATGATTTCCGATCTTGGTGCAAAATTAAGTTAGTAAAAAGAGGGACAAATCTGGAACGATTACTTGAAGAGTTTTAAAGGCCAAAGCTCTTGTTACAAAGAATAGCATTCTACTTATATCTATCAATCCCATAAATATAAATTTTCTAAAAGATGCTTTTTTTGTTGTAATTGTTCTTTCCTAATTGACATCATGTAAATAAATGAGCTCTGGAATGATTAACGGATGCATAAGTAGCGAACAAAAATCTCTCTAATTCCTATTTTATAAATAACTAGGGACCCGCCCCGGCTTCGCATGGGTAGACTTTTTTTAAATAAAATACAGCTCATGTTACTCGCTGATAATGTAGCTTTCTATAGGTGAAAGAATTCTTGAAATCGGCTGAGTAGTTTAATGAGATTCATTACATACAAAGAAACAAAGTTTACTTCTTTATAATATTAGTACAGAGTACAGATATCTGTCAGTGATAACAACCATAGATTAATTAGTTACTAGATAACACTATGATGAGTGCATGTAAGGGACTATAGCGGCTATAAGGCCCTATCGTCTATAGATTTCTGTCTATGGACAAAAAGAGATACGACATGCAACAACCCATGAAAAAAGCAGTTTGCACTCAACTACTGTCCTTATTACTAACTACTACGTTTCGGTTATATTTTTGTAATTATTGTTTATTAAAGGTAAGAAATTGTTTCATACCTTAATAGCTTGACTGTAAGGTCCAATATTTGCTGGTGCCCAGTGAGAAATACCCTGCACATGCATAGTTATGCGTTCCTTTGGATTACTACCGTCTGTCTCATGTTGACTTGGATTGGGTTTATGAGCAACCTATTGAAACAAAAGTAAATATATATATGAAATGGAGATATATACATAATTTTTCGATAAAACATGTATCAACTCTACTGTTATTTTGAAAATACAAAACAATATTAAATATTAATACTCACTGCATCTAAAATAAGTCCAACTTCGTCTGATAAGGGGCACTCTACACATACTCTTGTTGGTGGATTAGGAAAATTGAAATATTCAATATAAACTTTATTCAATGCTTCATAGTCAGCCATATTTCGCATGTATATATTCACTGAGCATATATCTGGCAACGCTATGTTTTCAGAATCCAATAGGTCTGAAATGTAGTAAGTTGGCGACTAAAGAAAAAAATATAGATACAATTCATTTAGAAAATTAAAGTAAAGATAGGTTTGACATTTAAAAGCAGGCACTTTGTGTTTACTTGGTAAATGTAACTTTAAAATTAAAATTCTATTTGTTACATCAAGTTATCTTTTTTAGAAGTTATAGTGAAAACAGACGCAATCTTAAAACAAACTTTACTCTAAGAGTTCTAGAGACTCTAGACTAGACACTATCAGAAAGGCTGTTTTCCAATATTTCTTTATTGCACAACAATACCACAACGACATTCTTACGTTTTTCGCAAATAGAAACATATACGATTTTTAGGATTTTTTAATAATTTATTGGTTACAATCTCTATTAAATAAAAGTAACAATCTTTTTTTTAACTGTAGAGTAATACAGTAATAATTATAAGACAATTGAACAAGTTTACCTACTAATGAGTTTCTTCATAGCAACTTGCGTAGCTTCAGCTGTGTCCACTCCCTCGCCAACAATGCCCCCTATGAAATACCACCCATGCTTATTGCCATATATGGACCTATGATCTATAACAGGTTGGCCCTCAAATTCTTCATGTGCTTGTTCATAACTATAACCATCTTCTACACTATCTGCACTATCATTTTGACTGTCAGTAATATCTAAATTAGTAGAAACTTCTGTATCGCCAGAATAAGTGAGCAAAGGGTTTAATTCAGGATTCAATTCACATTTTTTCTTTTTCTCTTCCTTCTCTAACTTTTCGATAGATTCTAATTCTGTCTCACTTAGTTCTATATCACTTAGATCACTAAACACTGTATCACTTAAATCGTTTAAAAAATCTACTGAGTTCTTTACAATGGGAGGTAGCTGAAAAGGTTCATCTACATTTGCTTTTGGTTCAAGGTGTAACTTTAAATTTAAGTAACCAACCGGCGCAATTGGGTCGTCAGAATGGATGACTAGGTCCTTTTCATCACTAAAATGATAAAACACATTAGAAATAAAAGATAATTTTAGCGTTGAAATATAACTGGCATATCTTATTTCTTTTGCATCAAATCTTCTGGTTTCGAGATATTATACCGTTCATCAATTGTTCATATCTATAATGCGACGTAATTTACATATACACCATTTAAGCATCTATTCAACATGTAATAAAATTGGCAATTAATATAGCTTTCGCATGTGTGGACTTCTAGTTAACATACCTTTGAACTTTTCTGCATTTTGTTTAAAAAGAATTTATAATATAAAATCAAATGAAAAATGTCTAAAATTGTTGTGGTTTGAATTGAATCATTCTTCTGCATTTAATCTATTCTAAATTATATTAATCCATTCTATTATAGAGCTAAACAAGTGAAAGGATTTGTGTTTAGTTTTCTGTAACAACTGGAAATTACAGATACAAATTGAGAGGTTGGATACCCTGAACTGTTTCCACCTTACACCTTACACATTATGTCACTGCATAATACTTACTTTTATATACTTACTTACATATATTTTATATTATAATTTACCTATTTCTAAATTATAATTATAAAATTATAATATATATATATATTATATATTTGTCTACAAACATTAATAACAGTATTACGGTGTGATTTGGGATCAGAATGACATTATGTAATGACAGTGCTTAAAATTTAAATGAACAAAACATGGATTTTACTTCAAAAGAAAAATTAATTAAAAAAAAATGATTCATGTTAGACTTGCCAGTTGAGATACTAACATATTTTTCCACAGAAACAGTAAATATTCTATAATATTTTAAACACACAAAGACAATGAATCTCCATGATATGAAGAAAATAAAAAAAAACACTCACATAATCAGACGTTTTTTGAATAATGGGCAGTCTAGTGTAAATGTTTCATATTCACCACCTTCTCCACACACATTCAGGCCATATTTCTCTTTCATTAGTAGTAGGTGCGGTTGAATTTCACGAAGTGTCATGCCTAGGTGAATTCTGGGATCCAGACCAAGGGCTGCCACCTTATTAATGTAATATTCACTTGTTTTAAAATTCATAAACAGTTTTGTTTTTGCAAAAATAACTTTTCTCAGAATACCTTTATAATAATGGCTTCAACACCACTAGCTATCATTTCTTTCAGTAATTCCTTCTGATTTCTTCTCCATAAGTATGCAAGACAGACTAGACCCAACCTCCTACAGCTGAAAATTTTTCAATAATTTGCAACATAATATATTAAGCGACAATAAGTTATTATTCTGCTTGGCTCCAGTTAATTGAGTTTTGGCTGAAGTGATATATTATTTTAAAGTTACTTAAATAAACATTGTTTTTGTTTTATTATGTAATAGTACCTGGGCGACGAGCTTTACTCCATGTCTTACAAAAAAAAAAATGCCAAAAAAGGCTAACCACATTGCAGGGCTTAAACCGACGTATTTCAGCTTGTTAGTTCTACGCGAAAACATAAAAAAACGAATTTTCTCAGAATTATGCCCTAGTTAGATCAATTTTTGCCCACCGTAAAGCTTCATATTGTAAATTTCATCGAAAATGTTAGGGATATTTTCGAGAATGCGATTATAAATATACAAATATTGCTTGTATAATACTACTCTTTTAAATAACGTAGTATCTTAAAATAAAGGAAGTCCATAAATTAACTTTAACGATAAAATCATTGTTTAAGAAAATACATAATAAGATTTCTCTCCATGACTTTTAGCCATAGACTTTATAAACTTCAAATCCAGATGCCGTATCCAAGCAGCAACGATGAGCAAAATCAAATAACCTGATTCACCTATACATACAACACACATTTATAATCAGATAAGCTGATCGGTCACCATTTTGTTAGAAAATAGCACCCACACTATATTTTATCTGATGTTATTTGCCTTACTTCATAGTACGGGACAGGCTGTCTGAAGTTATGAAGTCTATGCTTTTGTCATTATTTTTCATTTTATTTCCTTTTTATAAGTACATTATTAAAGTGTTTTTAATAGGTACTTGTTGCAAACTTAACTTAGACATATCATTTCAACTTATAAAAAAACAAAAAAAGGTCTGACCATACTGCAGGATTCAAACCCGCGCACTTTAGCATGGTAGATGTACACTCAGGCACTGTGTTATTGAGAAGGTAAACTCTGCTGCGAAATTAAAAAGTTTAGAAGTTTAAGTGTTTATAAGTTTTACATGTGTGAAAGACGGAGAAAACGATTTTTCCCAGAATTGAGACCTAGCTAGATCAATTTCTCACCCCCCTCACGCCCTATATTGTAAATTGCATCAAAATCCCTAGAGCTGTTTTCGAGAAAGCCATATCAAATATATATAGATATAAATATACATACAGGGTGTCCCGTAAATAATGGATCAACCTTAAGGGAAAGGTAGAACACCTAATTACCTAAAACCTATTTGACTAGTTTTAGAGAATTTTTTTTTTCATTATTTTGAGCAATTTCTCAGCCAGGCTTCAGTTTTTTTAATGCTCTCATTCCAAATGATAACATTTTTTAAATCTGATTTTTGTAAAATATTGCTGAATAGTTAACTTAAGTAGCTTAATAACGATTCGGTTAGCTTATCTTTATTTCAAAAAAAAAAAAAGACGACACACGAAGAAATTATTTTTTTCAAATTATGATAACCCAAATTGGATAAATTCTCCTGAAAAAAAAAATTTTAAAAACATTTCTAAAATAGTATAAAACTTTCATCTAGTCCTCATTACAAAGTTATTGCTGTTAATTTGATGTAGGGGCTAATTAGACAAATTTTTCTTATAATTAAAAAATGTAGACAAACTGTGGATTCCGTGTTATTTATTCCTACTATTTTTTGTGTTTCTGTCTCTTTTTAGTGAATGAGTTCGCAATCTGGGCAGCTACCTGCACCTGAGCGAGACGGCGATAACAAAAGCCCTTTATGACTGCTAATTGTAGATAGCACCGGTTTTGTAGGACATACGGCTATTCATCTCGCTTAGTGCGACTTGTACTATTGATTACGACAAACGTTTTGTGTTGCTCCCTCTCGATTTTTACGTGCTGTGAATTTGGACCTTGTTTTGCTTAACGATTCGGACTCTGTTTATTGAAATTACGACTTGGCGATCTTAAGGACTCTGAAAGCATTGTGAATGACTATCGATTGTAGTGTTTTAGTACACATTGACAGAAATGCCGCGTCAACAGTATACGGCACGAGACTATTGTAACATGCATTTTATTTACGGAGAATGCAGAGGTAATGCGAGAGCTGCTGCAAGATTATTTCGTGAAAGATATCCGCATGAGCAATGTTACCCCGACTATCGAATTTTTATTAGAGTACATACACACTCGTTCCTCGAAAGAAGATTTCCTGGTTCCGGAATCGGTGGTGCTAGTGAGGGAAGACTGCAACGAGTTAATAACGAATATTAGAGGAAATTGAGAGCGACCCAATGACTTCGGTTCGTGCCATAGCACGACGCACTGGTGTGCCTAAAACAACGATGCATAGAGTATTAAAAAGACATCGGTTGCACCCATATCATTATCAACGTGTTCAAACGTTGCAGCCGAGAGACTACGCTCTAAGAGTTAAGTTTTGCCGAAGAATGTTAAGAATGATTCGAGATGATCCGCAATTTTTCAATAAAATTTTGTGATCCGACGAGTCTTCCTGCAGACGCGACTAACTTAATATAAAGAAAAATAACTCAATGCAGGTACAACTCCGCCATTGACGGTCCCAAGCCCGTATGAGAAAGGAGGAGGGTTGGCTGATTTAAGACACAGCCAGCTGTAAAAGGTTAACGCCGAGTCTCGGGCGGCGGTTAAGTAACCCGACCCTGATAGCCTAAACGGCTAGCTCTAGAAGGTAGGAAATGACCTTCTAACCCGCAGCTCCGTGGTCATGTTTCGCGGAATTGAGGGCATTGGCTTTATTGTCCGTGTCAAGAGGTAGACAGCCTCTATAAAAAATTACCCTAATCCTAAGGTGGGAAACGTGCTGATAGGATGCATGGCTTGCAGGTGGCAAGTCGCTAACGCCAACTTCAACGGACCAGGCTAACGTTGTCGAATCGTGCCTTCTTAAAGGAATGGGCGTCACCCTTTAAGGGACTAGTTTTATCGACCCTAATCGTGGGAACAATATGAATGAAAAAAATGAAATAAATAAAAATAAAAACCCTAACCCAAACAAACAACCAAACCAAAACCCAAATAACCCGAATAATATGGTCCAACAGACTTTCCATAGGAGCATGTTCATAAGAAATAGAAGTAACAGCTTATCTTCGTCCAGCATAAATGACGCTAGTGTCGTTGATGATGAACACAGGGATACAATGGAGCAAAGGAGTATACCAACAGCTTATGATTCTGACAACCAACAGAAAAGCCACAGGAAATGGCAATGTGATAAAGTACCTATGAAAAGACAAAAAAGAAAGGATACAAGCCCTATACAAAATATAAACGAGAAAAAAATGAAGAATGCAACTACAGTCACAATACCAACACAGAACATGTTTGAAATCTTAAACAACGAGGAGAACACTGAGCTACCTAATGTGGAGAAACCCGTGAAGGAATACGCCCCTAAGCCCGAACCTATCTTTGTGACTGGAGTAATTGATATTAAAGCACTTAAGGAAGACGTTAATAAACTGGTAGATAGCAAACTTTATACTCTAACAACGCTGAGATCGGGACATATAATTAAGTTAATGCCTCATGATATAACAACATATAAAATCATAAGAGAAAACTTCACTGTCAACAACATATCACATTACACCTACCAACTCAAGAGTGAAAGAGCCTACAGGGTGGTTTTAAGAGGACTCCATGCCACAGAAGACACTGATGAAGTCAAAAAAGAATTAGAGGAAGAGGGACATGAAGTCAGACAGATAATAAATGTACTACATAGAGCTACTAAAAAAGTTCTCCCATTATTCTTCGTAGACTTAGAACCTAAATCCAATAATAAAGACGTCTTTAACATCAAATATCTGAATCAAATGAAAGTGACATTTGAAGCCTCATATAAAAAGAAAGAAATTCTGCAATGTAAAATATGTCAACGATTCGGACATTCGAAAAATCAGTGCTGCAGACCACATAGATGCGTCAAATGTGGCAATGACCATCCTACATCTTCCTGCAGTAAAACACCTGAAACTGAAGCCACTTGTGCAAATTGTCAAGCAAAACACCCTGCTAGTTATAAGGGGTGTATAAAATACAAACAATATAAGGAAAAAATACTCAAAATAAAAACTAAAATTAAAGACATACAGGTCAAAAATAAGGAACCAAAACAAGATTTAAAAAGGAATGAGGCAAATGCAATTAACGGAATCTTGCAACAACAACCGCTGAAAAAAACATACGCAGAAGCAACGCAAAATAAACATATAGAGGAACAAACGAATACTAAAACCATCATCAATGTGCTTGACACAATGTTCGCTAAGTTGCAACAAATCATGGTAAACATGATGGACAAAATGATGGACCGAATGGTCCAGCTTATTACGAATCTAGCATCAAGGGCCTCCGTAGTCTAAGATTAGTTACGTGGAATGCCAATGGCTTGACGGAGCGTTGACAAGAACTTCTTACATTCCTTCAAATGGAAAAAATAGATATAGCAATGATCTCTGAAACAAGATTCACTAACAGAACACATATTGCATTTAAACATTATAAAGTTTACACAACAAACCATCCCTCGGGTAACAGTCATGGTGGCACTGCAATAATTATTAAAGAAAATATTAAACATCATATCCTGGAGAAGTATTCCATACTGAAAAGATACAAGCAACTTCTATCAAAGTCACAATGCACAATAATACAGAAACAACCATTTCTGCAATTTACTGCCCACCAAGACATACCATAACGAACCAGGACTTTGGCTCATACTTCTCCACGTTGGGTGCCCGATACATATGTGGAGGAGACTGGAATGCGAAGCACACGTTTTGGGGATCTAGATTAATTTCCCTCCGAAGTAGACAACTCTACAATGCATTAGAGTGCAGGAACATGGAGTGTTTAACACAAAGAGAACCAACCTACTGGCCAACGGATCAAAACAAGATTACTGATCTACTTGACTTTTTCGTAACATGCAATATTAACAAAAATTATATGACCACTGAAGGATGCTCAGACCTTTCCTCCGATCACACGCCTGTTATTTTAAACATAAACTCATCTGTAGTATTAGTGGAAACCCCAGTGGGCATATACAGTAATAAACATACTAACTGGGAATTGTTTATAAACATTGTAAATTCGGAGATCAGGCTTCATCAGTCGGTAAAAACTGTTGAAGATATTGATAAAGGAGTGGAAGAATTTAACAGAATTGTATGTAGTGCTGCTATAAATTCAACCAAAGTACGTCGAAGATTACCGCCTAAATTAAATGAATATCCTAAAGTAATTAAAGACAAAATTAAAGTCCGACGTGATTTAAGGAAGACATGGCACAATACTAGATATCCAGAAGACAAAGCCGCTTTCAACAGATGTTCTGAGGAACTAAAGAACCTTATTAAAATCTTTACCAATTCTAGCGTCCAGTCATATCTATCAAGACTTACTCATACTGCAGATTCTGGATACTCCTTATGGAAAGCAACGAGAAAACTTAAGCGTCCTAACGATCAAGTTCCTCCTATCCGAACTAGCAACGGACTTTGGGCCAAATCTGATGAGGAGAAGGCAACCGCTTTTACGACACATCTTAGCACGGTATTTCAGTCCTTCCCTGAGATGGATCCAGCACACAGCTTAAAGATAGCAAGTTACCTCAGAACTGCAAATCAGATGTGTCTGCCTCTAAAACCTACCAGTTTCGGCGTAATAGCCAAAATGATAGGAACTTTGATTGAAGGAAAATCGCCTGGTTATGACCTTGTTGACGCAACACTTTTGAAAAGACTACCAAAGAGAGGTATCCTGGCATTGGTTAAAATATTTAATGCTTGTCTACGGTTTTCATACTTCCCAGGTCAGTGGAAAATTGCACAAGTGGTTATGATACTCAAGCCTGGAAAATCTCCAAACGAAGTTGCCTCTTATAGACCGATAAATCTTCTCTCAATAACCGGTAAGCTCTTTGAGAGAATTCTGTTAGACAGGATGACAAAACACTTAACTGACATTATACCAAACCACCATTGCGGCTTCAGGGAGAAGCACTGTGCCACGGAACAAGTACATCGTGTTGTTGACATCATAAGTAGATCACTAGAAAGGAAAGAGTTCTCTTCGGCTGCCTTCTTGGACATAAGTCAAGCCTTTGATAAGGTTTGGCATGAAGGATTACGTTACAAAATTAAAAAATTGCTTCCCCATTCTTTCTACCTTATTCTACAGTCATACCTCAAAGATCGCTGCTTTCAGGTTAGAATTAGTAAGGAATTATCAGATCTATTGCGGATAAATTCGGGTGTTCCACAGGGCAGTATACTTGGACCAATTCTGTATACTATATATACCGCCGATCTTCCAACTAAAGATCAAACCATAATCGCTACATATGCCGATGATACTGCTATTTTATCCTCACACAGTAATCCAAATATGGTCACCAAACATCTACAAACACATCTCTGTCAAATGGAAACTTGGCTTAAAACCTGGAGAATCAAGGTAAACCAAAACAAATCCTTGCATGTTACGTTTACGCTCAAAAGAGATACCTGTCGACCTATCAAACTTAACCACCAAGACATCCCTCAAGCGGACCATGTAAAATACCTGGGCATGCATTTAGACAGATGCTTTACGTGGCAAAAACACATATGGTCGAAAAGAAAACAGCTGGATATAAAACTAAGAAGCATGTACTGGATTATTGGCCGACACTCACGACTCAGCGTAAATAGTAAACTGATGGTATATAAAAGCATACTAAAGCCTATTTGGACTTACGGTATCCAGCTATGGAGCACAGCAAGCAACAGTAATATCGAGATCCTTGAAAGATTCCAGACTAAAACACTGAGAGCCATACTTAATATTCCCCAATACATCAGTAACAAATACATTTACAACGACTTGAAAGTGAAGACTGTGAAACAGGAAATAACCGAATATAGCATTAAATATCAGAAAAGATTGCGAAATCACAAAAACGAGCTCGCATTAAGACTTAGTGGTGAGGGCAGTTTGACATATGCAAGACTGAAAAGACATGGTGTCCCTAATCTCATTAGAAGATTCGCCTGCACGGAGTAAAAGAAGCCTAAGTGCTCTGGTACTCCCTATATCGATAGGACAAGTCAGATAAAACCAATATCAGACACTCAGATTGGCTTATTGTTGTTCAAACAGATCGCCATGTTGCAGTAAAAACAGCAAATAAAAATGCAGGTACAAAATGAATGTTTCATTTTTTTCAACGAATTCAGGTTTTTTTTATATTTAAAACTGTAATTATCTTTAATTTAAAACCAAAAATAAAAATTACTCATATCAGTATAGTACTTACACATTTTCTACCCTTATTCTTTGGTAATCTGACAAGATAGCTCCAACAGCCACAGCTTCTATTGCTAATTCGTCCTAAAATGTACAACATATTATTACAAGTGTATTACTGACTTATTGCAATAAATATATATGCAAACATAGCATATCAATTAAAATACACAAACTGAATTTTATCAAAACAGTAGGATTATCAGAGATAGCACCAGTATGAAATGAAACACTTGTAAAGAATGATACACAAAAGTACACTAAATAATATCACACTATTTAAATATTTATGGCCCTCAAAATCTCTTTACATAGTCTTTATATGCATGTAGATATATTCTTATCCAAAGATGTTCCATTGCAGTAAACACCACCAGCATTGAAAATTTATTTCCTTTATCACAAATATAGATACCTAAATAAAATTAAAACAAGTCATATTGTAAAATTAAAACATAATATGACTAATTGTTAATCAAGTATTATTTTTACCATAAATATTTTTAAATTATACATACAATCCAGTGCTGGCTATATTGGGAGAGGGAAACCGGGCGATGGCGAGTGGCGGCAACTCAGCGTCAGATCGCCTTATTCCACGAAAACTGGTTTTTATTACTGATTTAAGGACACTGAAAAAGCCAGGAATGCCAGAACACCTAAATAGCTAAGGCTAGTCTTGCAAACATACATACATATCCATAAGCTGTTTTCCCTGCTGTTAATAGGGTATGCAAGCTGTTAATAGGGTAGTCAGGGAGGATCAAATGCCAAGCATCTTTACATACAAACTTCTTTCTCATTCTCAATTTTAACTACAAACAAACAACACATTCATCTTGTCAATTAAAATGATTTGACATATTAACACAAAATATAAATTTGTTACTAACTGTAGCATTAATAGAGCCAAAAACGCTTTGTCCCTTTTCAAAGAATTATAAAGAATTTATTGGGAGTACATTTTTCGTAAAATAAATGTCGGATTCTTAATATTATATTTGTAATATTCTGATAGCATACATTTGACCTATACTGGATATTGTGCAAAATCAGTTACCTAATCACAATCAGTTAAAAGTAGAATTTGTATTTTTTTATTATATTATTTATTTACTATTATTCTTGTTTTAAAAAAGATTTTTTTTTAAATTACATGTCTTCACGCTGTATCCCCAACAGGGTAGTCAGAAAGGACAGATCGCCAAGCGTCGAGGTCCTTACATAACTATTTTGTTTCCTCAAATCATACATTTTTTTAATGTGCCAGACAATACACCCCAATCATCTGGTGTTATGATATTTACTTTCAAATAACCTGATACTGATATTACACCATCAGATTACATATTTTAGCACTTATAGAAAATATTTTTAGCTAACTTCCACGCTGGTGTGGGAAAGAAACAAAAAAATAAAATGTGTCACCTGCTCACTTTACCATGCCTCTAATAAAAGTAAACTAAGAGATAAGATTTATTGTAAAGAAATGGTACAAGCAAAGGGCTAACAGCTTTTTTGCTACCTTGTTTCATTTTGCCATCTGTGTGCCCATGTTCTCAGAGCTAAATTGGTGTTAAGGTGTGGCATTCGTTATGATATAATGCTCTGTCTGTCCCAAGTGGTAAATGAAACTAACTATCTATGAATAAGCAAGGTAGATCAAAACCAAATACTACACCTACTTTAACTTTAGATAACAGCCGGTATAGGTCTTCAACTTCATCATTTTCAGTGGGTGTATATGTGCGGCCTTGATCAATGGCAGCACCTGATATTACCTCCCTATAAAGAGGCAGTCCCATTGCCTCTGCATATAAATCAATGCCCTGGTGACCCACAGTTTGAAACATATAACTGTCTAGTTCATCTAAAAATGAATATGGGAAATGAAATTATGAACTTTACAGATGTACTATACAATAAATATCTGTATATCAGCCTAATTAATATATCAATATGGACACATTATGTACATATTAAGTAGTATTCTCATAGTTATATTTTTAATTCAACTGTATGTTATGATGTCCCAATATGGACACAGGCTTTTTTATAAGTGAAATAAGTTTAAAATAGATATGTATGCATAATGGAATCATTGTGTTGCTTCTTCTGCTCACTCAACATATTAAATGAGCAGAAGTTCAGTTAATACAGCAATAACTACCTTTACCTCAAAATCGAACATTTGTAATAAAATATTATTAGAATTAATAAAATGGTTCTTGTTTTGAAATGTAACGTATGTTCCTAAGTATTACTTTAGATTATTTAATCACGTATACATAATGTTTGTGTCATAAAAAATACAGCAAACTCATGTCACACAAATAACTTCATAAAAAATAAACATTAATAACAAGTATATCACGTGATGGGAAAATATATGATTCTAAATCTGTTTATGGGACGTCAGTAACCTTTATGTTGCGGTTGGAGGTTGGCCAGCGCGACGATAGTATGCCCGGCGCAGACACATTGCAGCATATTGTAGCAGCTGTCCTTGCCGCCGCTTATCAACGCCACGGTCCTCATGTTCTCCCAGATGTTCTAGTAATCACAGAATTGTACACTACGATCGTTATATAACATTCATAATATTTTGTGTGCCCATAACACTAAAATTATAACATTGGTCTATCCCACGCAATGCGGTTTCGTACACTTTACAAGCATTTCTAGTCGAAGTATATATATACACTAACACGTCCTTACTAGCTGTCTTTGAGAGAATTATTACTTCTCATACTTATCGTTATCTATTTCGATAACATTTTCAATTATAAATATTTGAAAGAAAAATATAATCGTAAACCTTAACAACTGTCAACTTTATTTGCGTTCTGAAATCAAATATATTGTCAGCTGTCAAATTGATAAAATGAACGATTAGTACTACACATGTACTAAATAGTAACTACAATTTTGGCTGAGATATATCGCAAAAAATATAGAAAAACCTTAAACTATACTTTTAATTCATTAATCTGAGAGAAATTTAGATAGGTGTTAATTTTAAGATCTCATTGACTTTGCTTTTCTTTTTAATGCCATCTTGTATACAATTTGGAAAACTTAGACAACAATTATTTTAATTTATTTTTACTCTAAAAACATTCATATTGTTGAAGAAACAAGACATATTTAATTTTAAAAATCAAGTTTTTGATTAAATACATGAAATGTTTATCATTTATTAGTGAAAGATCATTAATTACAATGTAATTAGATAACACAATATATTTTCAACCGTTTTTAAAAGTCTGTACTTACTGTGTTACCCTTACCAAAATATAATCACTTTTTGTGTATTTCAAAATTCAATGGAAATAACTTTTATTCGTATAGAACATCTTAAAGTTATAAGACATTATTAAATTTTTAATTGTTCGGTATATTAAACTCAAATTACAGTATTTGATTGCAAATTGTGTTTTGCGCATAAAAGTTTCAAAGTGAATGCTTAAAGTACAGACGCCCCTAAATGAACTGATACTCTCAGTCTCAGTGTCGGAGTCTGGTTTGTCAAATTATTGATGCGGTGGTTTGAATTGAAGTGCGAAGCTTTGCATTTACTTTTAATGTCCTTTATATAGAGCATAGTAATAATTAATAGAACTATTGAATTGTGTGATTATTAAGTGACATTCGTGTTATCAAGTGATTTTATTGTAATCATGGTTCTAGCAGAAAGAAGTAGTGAAGTTCGAAATGGGAAGCGGTCAAGAGGGCCAAGCCCCAATGGCCATGGGAGTCCAGATTCTAGTTCTGAAGATGAGAATGGTATAAAAAATTCTTAGTTGTAATGCTTCCTAAAGCAGTAATATTTTAAAGGGTCCAGTATTAGTGAAAGTATTATCTACATAAAGCTTTTGCATGTGGTAATTTTAACTCCGTCATGCTTTTACAGCAGTCAAGTTATTTGTTGATAGCTACCTGCCATTATAGGTATAATTATGTGTTAGGTACTAACATTTTTATAAAATTGTCAAACATCTCTCACCCTCATGCTTTATTGTTCTATGCTACCCATCATCTGCCTTCATGCTGCGCTCATCTCATCACACCATGTACTATGAAAACAAGCAGTAGTGCCATTTGCAGCCGAGAAGATCAGAGTAGGAAGAGATTATCAAGCAGTTTGCCCTGAATTGGAACCAGTTGAACAACGGAGACCTGAATTGATTTCTGACAGAGCTTTATTAGTGTGGTCACCCACATCGGACATAACAGACTCTAAATGTAAGTTAGAAATTTGAAATAGAAGTACATTACAATAACTACTGTTTACATATTTTTATACTTAATGAGGTATATTATTGAGATGTCAGTGATAGAATTAATTTATAGAAGACTTTCAAACAGTTAAAAAACCTACTAGTCTATACTAATGTGATCACTTTGCAATCAACTTTGCACACTGTGGTGTGATTTCACAATCATCTTAGTCTTCTAAGCTAACTGACAGAATGGGTATAAAAGATTTAGTAAAACTTTGTTTTTGGAATTTGATTAATATCGAAAATATCAGCTATACAGGCCATAGTTAGGCTCCCAAGAATTAGTTAACAATATCTATTATCAAGTGTCAAAACTGGAAACAGTAGTTAATGTAATGCTTAGCTTGGGAAATAATTATAAAAATAATTATTATTATATTTATGTTATATTGTATTGTTTTTTTTATTTTTTTAGTGGATGAATATATAACTATAGCTAAAGAAAAATATGGGTACAATGGAGAGCAAGCCCTTGGAATGTTATTCTGGCATAAACATGATCTCAATAGAGCATCAATGGATCTTGCCAACTTCACACCTTTTCCTGACGAGTGGACAGTGGAAGACAAAGTCCTTTTTGAACAAGCCTTCCAGTTTCATGGGAAAAGCTTTCATAGGATACGACAAATGGTAGTCTTATTTTAGTAAATAAATGTAATTTGTATTACTGTAATATTGAACACATTAATTTCCTTCAACAGTTGCCCGATAAGTCAATAGCATCACTAGTTAAGTATTATTATTCATGGAAAAAGACGAGATCTCGTACATCCTTAATGGATGTTGTTGGTGAAGGCCGTAATGCTACAAGCTCAGGAAGTGGAAAACGTGACTCGGGGGCCAGTTCAGAACCAGGTGGTTCTGACAAAGAATCTGACAATGATGAGAAGGTTTGTACATTTTCTGTTAATTAATTGCTATTGTTTTTGCTTTCATAGAATTTCCATTATGAAATGTTTTGCTCCTTTTTGTTATATTGTGTGCAGTCTTCACTGTTGTTTTGTATATAAATTGTACAGAATATAACCTGTGCAGTGTAACAATATATATCTGGATTGTCCAAAATATCTTATATTTCCATCTTAGTTAGTAGGTATATAGGAATGCAGAGTATTACAATCAATTAGTACTTATTTGAGTATAAAACATAGACATTTTTGAACTTCTATGATTGTGATATCAAAACTTCTTTATTGTAGTGTAATAATAACCAAGACCATAATAGAAGTACATTACAATAACTCTATATAGTTCTCTCAATAAGAACCATGCTCTTATTTGCTCTGCATAAACAAATAGAATAATATTGAAAGATAAACAAAAAGGACCGATATTTAAATGATTAACGTGACCTTGAATACTGGGAAATTATCAAAAAATATTATAATATTTGACTATGATGTGTCACATTTGAGTCATACATATTATGTTGGACATGACAGAAGTGGACTATCCACCGTGGTATTGTTCGAGGGAGCAGGTCTCCTAGCCGCGGTTCCTCGCTGCGCACCGCGGGACTGCAAGGCGCCCAGGTGGGTGCAATGCTTCCCACTGATAACTTCATTCCCATTGAAATAGATGTTCAGTGTCTTCTTACATCCCTTCACTCTATCTGGTGTGTTGTCTTGTTTTGATGTCTTTCAGATTTCCATGTTAAAATCGATTGATGTCTGTTATTAAATTACTGTCTTCTTCACAGTGGTGTCTGTTTCGTCACTCCATTATCATAGTGCTGCACTTCATAATAACATCATACCAGGATAGATATATTATGATCCCACATGGCTTTATTTTTTAGTTTTCCCCTTTTTAGCATCTAAAATGTTCACATCAATAATTATTTTAAACTTAATTTGAATGTATTATTTATGAACTATTTAAGAAATGAGTGTTTCTAATATCTGGGCCTCCATATTTTTAGTTAGATCATTTTTTTTATTACGTTCAAAATTTTTTGGCTGCTTGTTGATATTGCTTTATCTTTAATTTTTACAGCTCTGCATTTTTATCTACCTACTAAGAATACTACCACACATTCTCACACCACATTCCTAACATAACTAAAATTTACAACTTTCGAAGGAGAAAATGCGTTAGTCTTGCTAGTAGACTATACTAGAATATAGCATAATTATATATTTATGTAAAATGTTTGTAAATGTATAGAAAGTCTAAATGTTAAATCTAGGATGTATAACTTTTATTGTCACTATTGTTTTATTGCACTAGGTGTCCCCTTAATACTACTTATAACCCCGATACCTGTTCCTAATTCATCCTTCGTATTTCCCGCATGCTTCCTTTAACAGACCCCATGCAGATAAAGTTTCAATCGATATTAATGTGTGCAGAATATCGTTTAATAATCTAAGGGTTTTTTAAATGAAGTGTGTGAGATTTGTCAGATGTCAATTCTGAATTTGAAGTTCTTGTAGTGTATATTTGTATGAGGCAGGAATGTAAATTATTATATGGGGTTTAGGGCGAGAACGGCGGCGAGAACGCAGGCAAGTGGTGCACCGTATGCGGTATTCTATGTTCCCTGACAACGGCGCACAACGCGCACAAGTTGTGTCAGGCATGCCTCGTGCACGCCAGGTCGGTAACGAACTAAACATTAATTGATCTTACATTTACTGTCCACTCCGTTTGGTCCAATTACTGTTCTTGCATGACAATAAAATACATTTGTGTAAAAATAAGTTTGGAGTGTGATTTGTTTAAAGCCTTTAATAGGCCATAACACAGGCTTGTTGTTTGAACATTGGCGGTAATGTGACAGACGCACCGGGACGATGAGACCGCTCTGTGGGCCGTCGGGCAGACGCGGTCCCGGCTCGAAACAGCAGAGATACAAGCATCGACTTCCGCGGGGCATTTACATCAATCACGATGATCTCGTCGCTATGGCGACCGGCCCGCAGCCCGGCGAACCCCCGCAGCCCGGCATTGTCAATCAGGGCGAGGCTATGCTCAAAGCGATGGACAGAGAGATTATATCGCTCAAGAGACAAGTAAGCAGCAAGTCGCCAAATGTCGCTAAGTAGTACCGCTGCCGCGACACATTCTCACTCTTACGTTGACACTGAGGGTTCGCTTCAAAACGTCTGTTTGTGGGTTACTTTTGTCTACTTTCCTACTTTGCGTCATGAATGTGACTAAGCGTTTGTGTGATGTAATGTGAGAATGTGATACTTTATTCAATTTTGTTGAACAGTAGTGTTCATGATTGTAGTGCAAATTATGCGGTACTATAATAAATTATATTCTGCACACATAATAAATAGAAATGTAGGATATATTTCACTTTATTTATCTTGCTTATCTATTATTATACATTTTTTATAAGTTGCTATGATTATATTTGTCTTTTTTGGCTCCTATTGTAATTTTTTGGATAATCCAGATATGCACTTAGTAGAATTTAGTACGTAGTGACTATGGGACAGCAGAGAATTCTATTAAATTGGTTGTCATAGTGAACTTTCATCCTCAGGTACAGCATAATAAGCAGCAACTTAGTGCAATGAAACGTAAAGTAGGAGATTCAGGAGTAGAAGAATTAAGGCCAGGGGAACCACCCGCCAAAATTAACTCCCGCTGGACCAATGATGAGCTATTAATGGCCGTCACAGCAGTAAGGAAATACGGTGAGTAAAACCTATTAGTAACATGCTCAATATTTTTCTCCCATTTCATTTTATAGTGATCTTACATGTTCTGACTCATGTCAAGCTCATTTAGAATTTTCGACTTTTGTTTATCTCTCGGGTATTTCCAATAGTTCTATGACTGGCATAATTTTTTGATGAGAACGTCCTATTAAGGAAGGATCATAGTTTAATTTATCTGCATTAAATGTAGTCAACAAAAAAAGTTCCTATAAAATTTTTATTATGCAGGCAAAGATTTCCAAGCCATAGCCGAGACACTCGGAACAAAGACAGAGGCCCATGTCCGCTCTTTCTTTATATCATATAGACGTCGGTACAATTTGGATGCAGTGCTTCGTGAACATGAAGCTGACCGCGGGAACGCTAGTCATGTACCTGGTAAATATGATCTTATGTTTTATTTATCTGTCTTTTATCTGCTCATTCGCGTTCAACTATTTTTTGTCTCACTGCTGTTCCTGATTTTCTGACAAAAATTACACTAAAAAGTAGTAACGTATTTATTTCATACATAAATATTGTCATAAAGCTTATCTCATCAATATATTCAATTAACTTCTAATATTATTTCGATATTTTTTCCTTCTTTAGTGGTTGTCCAGAAGACAAAGCACTTTCAGTTGTCCAAAGGAACATTTTTACTATAATCTGTGGATTTTTTCTATTTTATAATACCTGTTTATAAAAGTAAATTGCACAGCATGTATTTATAAATATGTAAATTATTATCTTCCTTTTTAGTTATTAAGACTATGAATAAATAAATAAATTAAGAAAAAAACCAAACTAACGGGCAAGTACAAAATATAGTTGATCAACCCATGATGATTAGTCACATGATTATTAGTCACTGTAAATTTTGATATTGATTGATCTTTTTTGAATGAAATAAAAACAAACAATGTTTCGCTTTTGTAATTTATCAGGAAAGACTTTTTTAAACATACATACATATCTTCACGTTATATCCCTAACGGGGTAGTCGCAGAGCATGAAGCGTCAAGCGTCGCTGTCCTTACTTCTTTCGCTTCTTGAAATACCATAATTCTCCTCACACATTTTCGCTTAAGTATACAAGTGCTTTTAATTTGATATTTCTGTCAGCAACATTTTATAAACATTAAAGCCTAATTTGCAAGATTGACTTACTTCTTGAGTTATTATGTAACCTATTATGTAACTGTCAATTGACATAATGTAATGATCTTGAATATTAAGTAATGTAATACTCACAATTATTGTATTACCCATTTATAAGATTAATACCTGAATTTCATTTCTTCTCATAGGCACTACAAGTACAGATAGTGCCGACAGTACTGCAGAGAACACAAACACGAATAATGGTTCAGGATCACCACAAAGCAGTGTTAAGGACGAAAAAGTGAGTTTATTTTAAATGAAATTATATTAAAACGCGAAATGTTTTGTATTAGGCAAGATATTCATTGCAAAGCCAAAGCAGTGTTGAAAAGGCTATAATCATCCGCACCCAAAATAGTAGCTAAGACGTAGGTGCCTTCTACGTGGCGGAATAGACTTGGTTTTGATTGTCTGAATGGCTTTCACTGGAGAACAGTTGTATTTTATAAGATCCCGACTAAGAACCCCTCATCGTTTTTTCTATTATCTACAATAAAATACATAAATAAAGAAAACCTGGTGTGGCTGACACCTCTATCAAAATATATCTATCATTAGTTTATTTTTCATAATTAGGGTTAATCTATTTCTTAATAAAAGGATTAATCGCAAGTAATAGTAATCCCTCTAGAAGCACAATTACCCTTTCCTGAAGAATTTCCACAGTCATTATGGTTGCAATAACTCATTTTATTGAGTAACAGTGAAGGATTGACTAGGGCGCGCGGCGGGGCAGTTCTTTGCGGACTAAGCCGAGAAAATGGAATAATTTGTCTAACCAGTTGGGTGGCTCGCGCTGTAAGCTCGCATGGCAGTTCTGTTCCTCTAATTGTTATTTCTGTGGATTCGCCCATAGGGCACTCTTTATAATAACTCCTCAGGAGTTGGAACCGTTTCATGCTTTCATTCATATACATTCCATTCCACTTCAGCAAACAACACATACCACAGGATACATATTTATTATGCACTTGGACGTATATGTATATATCCATCAATACCGCAAAAGATACCCCCAATGGAGTCCGCGGACACGTATACGTCCTGACCATAAATTTAGTATATACTGGCGTATAGACGTACAAAGAGTGCGAGTGAGAATCTAATCTTTTATGATAGTGGCACGAGTAGGAACGAACAGCAAACAAGATGCTATTCTAACCCGACAGTTTGCCACAAGTCCACACTTGACTTATTTTATTATTTTGTGTTATTCCTGTCTTATTTCAAAGAAGTACTGTATTTTTCAATAATGGTTACGTGTTCTGTATGGTATTGTGATATTACATATCGAAATAATCAAGGGAATCATTCATTTCATAGGCGACATTGACAAATTAAAAATTGTCACGCGTCAACGACCTCTATGTTCGTCTATACGCCAGTATATACAAAGATTATGGTCCGGAGTAACCCATTTCTCCTCGTAGTAACGATACCCATTAATACTCGACGATAGTATTCTTATTTTAAATATACGTTACTGAAAACAACTTGGGAGTATTGGAATGATTTTGGAGGAACTATAATTCTCTATACCCCTAATAAAGATGTGCTTAATTATAGTACTAATCCTGAGTAATTTATATGTTTTCTGGTATTTTTCTACTTAATAAAGCTCTGGTAACTGACTAACAGACATTGCATAGCCTAAACCGGTGGCCGGGTGGGTCTGAAACCATGAAATTTTACATAGGAATTCCTAATATAATGTAGATGAGCATTATGAAAAGATTTGAAAATTCGTCCCCTGAGGGGTTAAATAAGGCATGACAGTTTGAAAGTTTTTTTAAAGTTAGAAGTATGCAAAGTGGTATTTAGGCGTGTTTTTATCGCCACTACCAAAAGGTAAAACAAATACAGAAGAGTGATCTTTGGAATGTCCTGAGAATGCTTCGTTGAGGCGAAACACGTGTCGTTTTATGGAATTTTGAGCGGAGGTTAGCTACAAATTACAAGAATTCGTCACAAGTATACAAAATGTTTTTAAAGTATGAGAAATTTTTGTTTAATATGTTTCTCTGTTTAACATTAACTTAATGTAAAACGCAACTGTTTGTCTTTATGCTAATTTACATAGTTTTTAGATGAATATAAACACTTGGTTGCAGCAAATATCGCATTGAATACTTGACGCAAAATGTCAATATTTTCCAGTTTAAAATATATGTATGTACGTAAATTGTGTCTCAGCCATAATATTTTGTCTGTTTATTGTTTATATTGGAACGTATTGTTACGAGCTGTGGGTAATCAAATGCCGGTTAAGTGTGCGAAGAGTTTTATTTTCGTTCGTACAGAGAAATATCAAGTACACGCGAACTTAAGTATTGCGGTCCCTAGTCTTCGTAGTCGTCCCTCGAAGTAGGTACTCGCGTAAAAATCACCGAAGGTACACGCTTCACTCAATAACAACGTTCCCGAATCGCAGAATTCTTCTATCCAAGGTCGTCGCAGTAGCCGTCGTAGTGGTCTTCGTAATTCGCCTTGATGTCGCCTCGATATATCGCTTCGAACGATAGTTGAGAACTGACTCAGCGGCGGACACGGAGCTCTATTTATAATCCGATAAAAATGAGGGTGGAAACTTCTAGAGGAAACCCGAATGCTATTAATAATAACTCCTAGAAATAAAGATTGTGGAACTTTCTAGTTAATTAATAGTTAAGTTTAGCTCGCTAACTATAATTCGACATTGTTCTTGACGCAGCCTCTTTGCATGAGTCATAAGTATATGACACGTCATTGCTCCGGATTTTCGAAATACAACTTTATTCTTCCTTCTTAGTTTTGCAATATACAAGGTGTCTCAAAAGAAAGTTTATATTTGTTTAGCTTACTGCGTGCACGCAACGAATCTGAGGGGCGCGGGGGAGTATGTCGATCGGTAGCGTGGCTCTTGGGAATTCAGTCGCAATGGAGCGTTTCTCGGCAGTGAACCGAGCGTTGTGTGTGCGAGAGTTTTACGAGAACCGTGATTCGGCGACTGTAGCGTGTAGAAGGTTCTGCAGTATTCGAGGTTTTCGCCATTTAAACGATGCGCCTAGCATATCTCTGGTTAGAAAATGGGTCAAAAAGTTTGAGGAGTTTCAACACTAGAAAAACCAAAATCCGGGCGACCAAGATCGTCAAGAACGGAAAAAAAGGTGGAGAGTGTTAACCAGTGTGTTGGTGTCCACCCGAACTTATCAATTCGTAAGCGCGCAAGCGTTTTAAATGTGCATAGATCATCATTACACCGTATTTTGCACAAAGATCTAAAGCTGCACCCTCCCTATAAAATTCAATTGGTGCAAGAATTTAAGTCGTAAAACGCCAGTTAGAGACTTCACTTCGTAAACCAGGCAATTGGGCACTTTTCAACGTTTACCAACATCTTGTTTTCGGATGAAGCTAATTTTCAACTTAATGGACATGTGAATAAACAAAACTGGAGTGCAACGAACCCGAAACGCAAGCATCAGAAACCCCTCTCCATTCGGCCAAAGTGACCGTATGGGCTGCGATGTCGGCGCGCGGAATTATCGGCCCTTACTTCTTTGAAGATGACAGAGGGCGTGCAGTTACAGTAAATTCAGAGCGTTATGTGAAGATATTATACCATTTTTTGTGCTCAAATTGCAAAACTTTCCTGGATTAACCAAAGAACATGGTTCCAGCAGGACGGAGCAACGTGACACACGTCCAATACGTCTCTGACACGCGTTAGAGAAATTTTCAATGGCAAATTAATCTCCAGGAGAGGTGTTACATAAATTGGCCTCCACATAGCCAAGATTTAACCCCTATGGACTTTTTCCTGTGGGGTTATCTCAAATCTTAAGTTTACGCCAATAAACCGATTTCCCTGGTGCATTTGAACGAAAACAAACGTCACAAAATGGCAGCCATCACAGAGTCTACCTGCCGTGCCGTCATAAGAAATTTTACTGTTCGGCTAAATGAGTGTCACGAACGCGAGGGTTTACATTTGGACGATGTTATTTTTAAGAAATGAATTCCCAAAATATGCACTTTAATAATTAATAAACATATTTTCTATAGATATCTTACTTTTTTATGGATTCACTAAATATAAACTTTGTACTTTTGAGACACCTTGTACCATTCGATAGTAGTAGTAGTATTCGATAGCATATTTTAACAGATATACCTAGTTTTTCCACAAATATTTTTACTGCAGTGTGCGTTAGTTTGTACATTAGTATAATAGCATTTTAAAAATATGAAGCTCATTCAAAATGGCTCCATTGGCCTCGATACAATCCTTTAAACGTTGTGGCCAGTTATCGATTGAAACTCGCACTTTCTCAATGGGAGAATTCGCCACTGTCAATCTTATGGAATGTTTTAGGGACTACAAATTATCATGTCGTTTAGAGCATGCCATAAATCATAATCCAGTGTATTAAGACGGCCAGTCTTCAGCTCTGATGATATCATAAACATTCCTTTCCAGCCTTTTTCACAAAAATATGGCTCAGTCATTCCTTGATAGTTAATACCCCACCAAACCATCATTGCAGCCGGATAATGTCCACGTTGTACCCTACTGTTCTCTAGAGCTTTGAGCATGAACTCGGTCTTTCTGCTTATTAAAATGTGGCACAATTGTAAGTTTTATTGTAAATAAATTTTTTCTGTGATTTCTCTTTGTGTGTACCGCCTAAGAAGTTGTTTCGATTTTACCACCCTATTCATTTTTACATTATCGGTTAAGTAATGATTAGTGCGTATCTTATAAGCTGCAAATCTCAAGTCATCTTTTAAAATACGTGACATGGTTCGGGGTGCTGTATTTATTTCCCTAAATAAAATCTTTTGCTCTCGAACAAGATTTCTTTGGATTCCTTCCTTCACTACTTTAATCGCTTTTTTAGTATGAATACTACGTGGACGGCCAGATCTTTTTCTGTAACAAACAGGAGGTTTGATTATACCTCTTAATAGCCCGGTACACAAATAAATCAACTAAGCTGATGGAGAGTTTCAAAAATTGCATTTGGCTCCATACCTCGGTACTTTGTGTAATGCTATCACAGCAATTCGGTTCTCTTTATCACCCCGATCCATTTTAATTTCACGAGAATATTTAACAAAAATTGGCAGAAAATGAGAATGACAGGTTACAAATTCAAATGTAATATTATTGTTTTTTTTTATTAGAACAGTATTTATGGCCAGACTGTATATTATGTCGAGTTTTAAAAGTAAGATATCCATAATATATTTATATTACTTATATTACGATGCAGCGTTTAGTACAACCTGTTGTATTTCTACCACAATATATTTTAATAACTGAATTTCAATTTTGGTTTCAAATGTCCCATTAGAATGATTTGTTGCTCATTAGAACTCACGGAGCTCTTAATCTATAGAGTGGAAATGTCATATATTATGTTTGTAAACAATTTACGTCTAAATACTGCTGCAGTTACTGTACGCTGATGAATGGCCTGAGATAACATAATAAAGGTTGCATCAAGGTGAAAGCGAGATACATAGATACACTTCATCAAGCATACCAATTGCTAGTCCAGTTTAACTTGACCCGTGATAAAATGAATGTTGAAAATTGTGTTTTTACTGTTACTTACCGATGACATGAGATTGTATCTGTTTTATAGTGTGATTTTTTGCTGTTTTTGCCACACCACCGAATAGAACAGTAAGCCGTTATATTTAAATATCTGTCGAATATACAGAGATGTGCACACAGGTTCAGTATTGGTTGTATACTGTTTTAATACGAGCGAGAGTTTATATTTATTAGTGGCAAAAAACTGAGCAATGCTCAGTAAGATGGTCCGATATTTCGGCTCTATAGGTTAAGTGTTCCATATTAGAACTACAACAACTTCGCACTTTGGAACATGATTAGTAAAAATGTATAAACTGCTAAGGTATTTTTTGTTTTACTTAAACAAATATACATGAATGGTATTGTATAGACTCAGGTGTTACATTGCGAAAATCCATTTCATGTGATAAATTCCTAAAATCTTTGGCTATTTTCCGCTCAAACTCCAAAAACCACCAATCGACACGTGTTTCTAGCTAACCAGCACCGAAATTCGGTGCTGGTTAGCGAAAGATTTTAGGAATTTATCACATATATGAATGGTGTTTTACTTTTATTTACTTAATCTTTCAATACAACTTACTTTATCGATATTATTATGGATATATCTCCAAATGGATAATAGTCTTTCTTTACATAAGTACATATCTGTACATGTACACTTTGAGACAATGATTTATGTTACTGTTCTTTCTACTGTGTTTCTAATTTGACTGAAGGACAGATTTATTTATTAGGAATAAATACCACTGCGAAAATATGTCATACATTGAAAAATATAAGTTATTAGTTTTTATATTCATCATCTCTCTAGTTTATCGCTACACTCTGTTCCCGCTACTGGACTTTAAATGCTATTGACTCTTATATTCTTCAGTGAATTTATAACATTGTCACGGTCGGACCTTTTGTCGAAGACAGTAAGATTTTGCGCGTGACGTGCCTTTCGATAATCGACCTTATTGTCTTCGACATAAGGCAATGTGAAATATATGATAACGATGTGTTCAGACGGAGGTGGACAGTGAGGGCGTATCTATCGGCGCGTCGGCCGAGCACGGTGGGCCGCCCACCACGCCGCCCAAGCACAAACCGGCCAAGTGATCGCCCGTTCCAGCCTATACCACTGCACATTCTTACCGTTACTACGCTTTCAAGTGAAGTATTACTGCTTCTACACACCCTCCTAGCCTTATCTCGTAGCTGTAATCGGTTAAACTTAATTGATCTGAGCTCTGGATTTTGTATGACATAATTGTACCAGACTCCAGACATAAATGAAAACCTCAATATGTTTCAAAATGAGGACGAATATAAATTGGATTTTACAGAGCATGATAGCAATTGCTATTGGTATGTACTTGATGTGCAACTATGTAGATAACAAAATCCCAATTTTTTCAATAAAAACGATCATGTTCACTGAATAAATATGGATTTAAAATAATTAAAGTGCTAAAAATTTAAGCAAATTTTGCTTTTTCCCCTTGTTATACAGCAATATAGTTTAAGTTAGAAAACATGAATGGCACTGATAAACGCTACATAGTTTGTGTTTCTATTTGTAAAGTTAAATATTCACTTCTGATTTGAAATATATCTCATTTGAAAGTGTGATGATTAGTACTTTCTATTATACTTAACATACCTGTCACATCGGGATATAAATAATTTATTCATAGACATTAAAGAAAGCTATTAACATTTCATAGAATAATAGATTTTGCTTAAACTTGCAAATAATGGACAGATGTAATAATTGAAATAAGATATGTAATGTATGTGTAAATCTTACAATTCTAAAGTAACTGGGATATGTCGTGTTAAAACTTTAACGATAATACCTTATTTATCCCGACGTTTCTACCGGATTGCACCGAGTGATGAGCGTCGTCTTCGTATAGTGTGGTTCCCAACAACTACCCACACTTATTCTTCACATTTTCTAATATTTATTATCGACATAGACTCTGTTAGTTTAGAATTGTAAATTGTGTACAAGTTGTGAAAGTTTAAAGACATTAATGTGTGTAAATAATAATGAATTCTTCAACAGGTGTTGTTGCATTTTGTCTTAATCTTATTGAAATTTTATTTATTTCCGTCTACCAGAATGTATTAACACTAAATCTACTAGATGAGTCCTAAAATTTAAAATTTAGAAAGGTTCAATACCCTTTTTAATTTTGTTCTTAATTTCTAGGAAATAACATTATATTATTACTTATAGTAAAAATTTCAAATGTACATGTCATGTACTTACATGAAGCCATTTCTCATTTGGGGTGGTCAGAGCAGATCATCAATGGAATCATATAATATTCATATATAATGGAATAGACTGGCCCATTGGCGCAGTGGTATATGCATCTGTTTTCCAAGCTAGGGTCCCGAGTTCAATCCCCGGTCAGGTCAATTTAGGAAACGAACTTTTCTAAATTGACTTGGAGTCTGGGTGTTACTGGGAGCTCCCCCAGAGTTCGTTGCGTGGTACTCATAATACAAGCTTACTGCTTAGTTTGGGGTTACACAGTCTGTGTAAATGTCTGGAGTATTATTATTATTATTATAAAATGGTAACTTGCTTAAACCACAGTACAAGTAAGCAAGCAGTATTATATCTCGGCAGTGTCGTTGAGGTAATTACCTACGGTCGCTCGGTACGTAAACACGCAATAGGGCTGCTGACTGGGTCTTACTGTTTTTCTTGGGTTATGTATTTGATAATAGGTACTATATTAAATTGTCATACTATCTTTTCATTTTATATTATTGCAAATTTCGTAAGTTTTTATTTTTATAATTCTACTAGTATTTTATTTCTAGTTTCAAAACTTTGTGAATTAGTAGTAGTAATTAGTATGGTGGAAATGGACAGAAAAAATGCATTTTTTTTATTTTTGGTGTGCAGTATAATTAAAAATCAGCAACAAAGTAACTAGATCATTATGATAATATATTTCCTACAAATGAGCAACAGAGAAATATTTCCGGTTTCGATATATATGTATTCAAACACAGTCCGGCGACAACCGCGGCGCACTCGCGACTGTTGTATGCCGAGAAATGCCGAGATTTCGAGGCGCGTCCGTCGTTTGGGAGCGTTTGTATGAAGATAGAATACTGCTTGCTTACTTTTACTGTGCTTAAACTATCATCAACACAGGTGATATCTCTATCCCGGGGCCGACGTTTATAGTGGGAAGAAAATAAGCAGCTGGCACATACTACATTTTTTTCTCTCAGGGTATGGAAGCACAAAATTATCAGATCTATTTTTAATACTTATATACTCTGATACACCAAATTGTATTGAATGAGAAAATTCTATTTTTTGTTATAATATTGTTACGAGCTATAGGTAATCAAATACTTGTTAAAGGTACATAGACTTTCTTTTCGTACGTACAGACAGATGTTAAGAACACGCGAACTCAGTTCCGGCAGTTTCTAGTCTTTGTAGTCGCCCCTCGAAGCTCTCGCGTAGTAATTAACCAAGATATCCTCACAAAAAACATGCTGAATCAGTAGTCTTCCATACAGAGTTGCCGTAGTAGTCTTCATAATTCGCCTCGATTTCGCCTTGATATTTCGCTTTGATCAATAGTCGAAAACTGACTTACTAGTGGACGTGTCGCTCTATTTATAGTCTGATAAAATGAGGATGGAAACTTCTAGAGTATTCTCGAATGCTAATAACAATAGCGCATAGAAATAAAGTGGGCGGAACCTTCTAGATAATTTTGCTCGTTAATAATAATACAACATTGTTCTCGACGCCGCCAGTTTGCAGGAGTAGGTTTAAGACACGTTACCGTTCCGGTATTTTCGAAATAAAACTGTCCTTGTTTCTCAATTTTGCGTATACCAATCGATGTAGACCTTAAACCTAGCATTGCGTTTTTAGATCATAGCTCTACAAAGCCTAGGTCTTGAGGTATAAGCACTAAAAGTCGTGTGTGACGTGCCATTTGATAAATAATCAACCTTATAGTCTTCGACATAAGATCCAACCGTAACAATATTTTAATGAAGAATCGTATGACCCAAGTGTAAGAGAAACGTGTAAATCATGAAAAATCGGTGGATTTAGTGTTAAACGTTACAATATTGCAATTGTCTCAAAATAACTGTAATTTAAGTACATAATATTGACTTATCGGCAATGGGAATTAAATTGTATACAAAACTCAGTAAAAAGTATAAAATAGTAGGAGGTATGAAGGCAAATTGCATATGAAGTATTACTAAATATTTAAGCTGAATTATGTTATTTGGACATTTATTATATTATTTTGCTTATTTTATATTTATAAATAAGCTATCTATTTTTACTTGTTTCATCATCACAGTTAATCTAAATCGAAAATTTCGTTTCTCTTTATTAATATTTAAAAGCTAGGCTACACAAAATGTGAAACTCTTTGTGAGACGTAACACAAAATGCAGTACAGCTGTTTCATATATTACAAGTTCTACTGTTTGCTGTACACATTGCACAAACATTCAGTGTGACCTAGTGTTTACTTACAGACGCATCACAATTGGATTGCTCGTTCCTCTGACGTTGCATTTGCCTTAGTAACTAAAACTGAAATTGTTATACAATAATATAAAAATGTAATGATTTTATTTAAAAACTGCGCTTATAAATCTACTAGTCATAACTCATTGTGTAATAAATTATGAACAGTAGCGTGCTAATTTTCAACATCATGAAATAAATTATTGTGTATTAATGTCACAAATCAAATCTCTTCTATTAAGGAACGGCCGATAAAAGTTGATTAGATGCTTTGTAATTGCACAAAGAATGTATGAAACTTATAATAATATGAAAGAATTGAAATAATGGTGCAAATAATTATGTTAAGAAATGGTAATGTTGTGGTTAGGAAATTTGTTTATTGTGATTACGAAGGGGTCTAAGGAATGAGAGTATATGCTTCAGGAAAGCATCATTATTATTATGGAAATGTAAATATTAAGTTTAGTGTACTATTAGTGTATGGTTGGTATGTTTCCTCGTAAATAAATGGAAAATCAGTTTTACCGACGACATAATATACATTTATTTTTAAGTTCGTGGATATTCTCTTTATTTTTGTTGTTGGAGATGAATTTATTGAAATGTAGTTAAATTTAACTTAGGAGTGTGATTCGATCTCGTAAAATTTGTATGGGACATACTTTACTGACATCGGGACATAATATTGTTTACTATTCGTAGTAATTTTTGCATGTCAAAAATACATAATATAGTGCTAAGGCATTTAACATGAGAGTTCTGTAAAAGTTCGCGGTCTTCATACAAAGTTTTGTATGTAAATGTAAGCGAAAATATTAGCTAGGCAGTTTAACATAGTACTATTATCCTATTCTATTATTATTTTAATTATTACATTAAATATATTAATTCTTAATATGTAAGCCGATTTAATTTTAGTTATATTGTGAAATTAACAAGAATTTACAGTTTAGTTAGACATTTTTTTAAGGGACGATACTCAGGGATAGGTAATAATTACGTTATTTATGAACAGTTAATTTTAAGCTTAAAAGTGTAGAGACATTGTATTTGTTTGGAGCAATATGTAGTAAAGTTATAAGATATTTACTTGTTCAATTTAATTCATATTGCGTCCTTGCAAATTATATATTTATAAAAAACAATAGAGAAAATTTGACCATATTTTTGTACATGTAAAATACAGTCAATGTACATTATACATTATATACACATAAAATTAGCTTGATGTGTGATCGTTAGTTTATTCTCTGCCGTTAATTGTTCAATTCCAGTAACATATATTTTATTATTTTGGTTAGTTATAAAATATGAACATTTAGAGCATAATCTACGTTTAACGCACGTACGTATTTCTCGGACGAGATCGACTTTCTTGGACTGGTGTGTAACAAACCGAAGATGTGGTTACCGGTTTTAATTTAATTTAACTAACTATGAAATTTCTTAACGGTAATAATAGCTTTTATTACCTTAAATGTAGCTTTTACTAAATGTAAGTTAGGAAAATTCTTTGCTTCGTTTTTATGTTTTATAATATATTTTCCAAATATTCAATAACATTATCTGCCTACTTTTCTTCAAACTTTGAACATAGCAATAATGTTATTTCGTAAAAACCGTAAACTTTATCGTTTTTATGTATATTTTGAGAACACCGTTGTGTGATTGATTAATGTAATTTACGTCTAAAATCGTCAATATATTTGAGTAGGTAATGGAGTTTAGTTTTGGACGCTTGTAAATATTATATGCTCCTTAAATGTAAACGACTTGTAATCAATTTGTAATGGTCCAGAAATTCAGAGCGAATTTTGACTCTCGATAGAGATAATTTTATTTTCTAGCATTTGCACACTTCGATATTATGTACTTCTCCAAAGACATTCACATAATGAAGTCATTTTATTTATTGATGCTTATTAGAGCTAGTAGAAATATTGTTACATCATTTAAATTATTTTAATTTTAATGCTATTGTGTTCTGTATATTGAGGATATCAAGGATGTAATGATTTTTGTTTATAAAGTTTTTTTAATGTTAAGTGAAAGCTCAAACACTTTTTTTTTTGTCCCATCCCATCAAGTAAATTAGGTATTTCTCAAGTTTTGCCGCGTTTTTGATTTAAGGATAATAAATAAAGATAAGTATATATTAACACCGGAATTTTATTTAACTAACATTGCCTAGTGATGCAAAATTAAGTTCACACGTTAAACAATAATATATTAGAGGTATATAAATTTATGGTTCACACGGTGAAACAGTTTTATTAGACTGTTCGCATTTTTTCCGATTCGCTACAATTGGTTTTTAGTATTTACGGAGCGCATTATTGTTTCATTATATTTTCAGGAACGGTATTTTCTAATCCATCAAAGCTTGGCCCCTGCCTGTACATTAAAGAAATGTAACAGCGTAAATTCCGCGTTTTTGTAGTTGCAAAACTTACATGTAGTTTTTATCAGTTTTTACTAGTTTAAAACAAAATTGAATGTTATCCCCAAACTGATCTTGCTTTTTTGTAGCGTTCGGAAAACGGCGTATTTTCGTGGACTCATCACATATACGGTCGATAAAATACTTTTTATCTCAAAGATTGGTCTGAAAGAAAAGGATCATTTCATCACAGATTAATTAGTTACTAACGTAATTTAATACATAAATGTATGTCTATATGCATATAATAAAAATGTAACTGATCGCTGTCTGTACATGGAAGATATATGAGAAAAACTGTTAGTGGGGGCCTTTATCAACGCAATAGAACCCAAAACGATTGTTAGATTTTATGTCTGTTTGTGTATGAGTTTGTGCACGCTAATCTTATTAACGGCTTAACCGATTTGGGTGTGATTTCCACTAATCTATTGTGGTGATCTTCACTTAAAATTTTGTGTTTGTTCTATTTTAATGGACGCTTTTATAATTTACCGTTGAACGTTTTTATCGCCATGTTTTTACCGTCCAAAATATAATAGGTAAGCAAAATGCTTCCCTATTATGTCGGCGATAAAGATGCTTTTTCAACGAGACGCTTTTATATTTCCGTGCACGGTAACGTTTTGCCGTGGACGTCCACGGTAAAACGTGGCTTCCTATTAAATCGTCACGGCAATGTTGAGTGTAGTGTGTAACCACAGTACACAGTGCATTTTGTGTGCAGTATAATAAAAAATCAGCAACAAAGTAACTAGATCATTATGATAATATATTTCCTACAAATTAGCAACAGAGAAATATTTCCGGTTTCGATATAGATGTATTCAAACATCCATATACTGAACATTATGCTCGTAAACTTGATTGAAGTAATATTTAGTCAGTAAATGCGCGGGAGCGTCTCACACCGTGCGACGACAACCGCGGCGCACTTGCGACTGTCGTATGGCGAGAAATGCCGAGATTTCGAGCGCGTCGTTTGGGAGCGTTTGTATGAAGATAGAATACTGTATGCTTACTTGTACTGTGGTGTACCTACACAAAATTCAATGTGTGAGTCGATACCGACAGTCGGAGCTCGCAATCATAGCGTGTGGTGTATGGGTTATTGTTTTACGTTTTAATTTTTGATTATCTTCAAATACGATGTTGACGATACAATATTGACAATAGCTAACAGAAGAACTATAAGTATTTTACTTTTAATAGTGGATGCTGCCAGTATATAATATAATATGTAATCTTATGTAATAAGAGATATATAATACATAACAATGAAACAAATAATACATAACCATACAAAAAATATTACATAACAATGTAACAAATAATACATAACCATATAAAAATAATACATAACCATAAAACAAATAATACAAAACAATATAACAAATAATACATAACGATATAACAAATAATACATAATCATATAACTAATAATACATAACCACATAACAAATAATACATACCAATATGGGTAAGGCCGTAGATTTTGCCACTTTTTGAAAAAAAAAAAGTGTCAAATTTTGACTGCGTATAAAAAAAAAAGTACTTGATAAATTGTAATAAAGGTATCTGAAGTAGAATATATAATTCTTCTACTATTAGACTGTATTTTTAAGTCGTGTAGTTTAAAAAATACCGTGAGTTAAAATCGTTAGGACCCCCAAATTTAGCCTAAGACACGCTGTTTTTTTGTTCCGCCAAAGTAATTGGCATTATAAAACATATTTTTTACAATGAGTCTAATTAATTATGAATATCTGAAATGTCCCAAAGTTAAGCTGCTACATTATAGTTTTCGAGTCTTTAAATACTCGTTTTTTATTGAGTTATCATTGTTTAAAACTTTGTCTCCATTATTTTCGCTTATACGTTACTATTTTGTATGTTACCAAATTCCGACTTCCATGTATTAAAAACAGTTCATGATAGTATTCTGAAATGGCACTGGCGACACCGAATACCCAGGCAACATGTTAGAAAAAGAAAAAGCGCCATTTTGACGTCTCTGGTGTTTGTCAAAGGTGTACACGTGCGTTTTGGCTGTGAATTTTTTTCGAATTTTAACGATTTCAAACATAAATAACAGTTTTATTTACGCACATTTTAACTAATACTATGCACAAGGGATTAATAAGTGCGAACTAATGTATCTTACTCTGAAATTCCACTCGGTTTTGTAATTATAGCTATTTATAACCTCAATAATCACGCTTCTCCGTTACTTCTATGTAGCTTCTATGTTACTAGTAACGTTGATTCTATGTTACGTAACGTTGAAGTGTTCTAAAGGTTCGTACATAATAGTATTATAATTTTTGTACTCAGTACTAGTTTTCATACAATAATGAAACTTGAATTGATTTGAATTCGTACTTTACGGTTTTTAATTGCCGCATTGTACAAAATATGACGTAAACGCACTTCCTAGCGAGATTAAATTTTTAGCTAACATTAAATTACAGACATTAACGCTACAAATAATTACAATGAAATTAATAACGCAAGAAAATATTTTGTGTAGCATTTAATTTTAGACCTTAATGCATCACGAATAAAATTTCAATCCAGTTATTTTTATGTATTTGTTAAATTGGGGGAATGTTGTCGAATTGTTTGTGTGAGTAAGCGTTTATAAAATCATTGCATTTGAGTGCTCCCATTTACTTGTCGTAGTACCTCACCTCCCACGAAAAATGACAAAAAGTGTTAAATGAGAAATAGCGCGAATGTCTCCTTCCGTTGTAGGTACTCAATGAATTGATGTGGTCAGATTGCCGTGGTTGTGTACCTAGTAACTCCAAACTATTAATACTTAGATTTAACATTTTTCCCTACTCCGCGCGCATTTGACTAATTTTTCTGCTATCATTGAATACAGTTTATACTAATACAGATTGGTATTAATTTTGTACCGAAGTTTATGGTCCAAGCATACATATCGTATTACTAAACTTTAACGCCAAAAATACCACATTATGTTCTCAGCTTTACAAACATTTTGCGTTACTTGTATGTTATCGTAACATAGAAGTTTCTATGATACTCAATGTTACAAAGTGGCAAAATTTACGGCCTTACCCATATAACAAATAATACAAAACGATATAACATATAATACAAAACAATATAACAAATAATACATAACCATATAACAAATAAGACATTACAATATAACAAAAAATACATACCAATATATCAAATAATACATAACCATATAACAAATAATACATAACCATTAACAAATAATAAATAACCATATAATAAATAATACATACCAATATAACAAATAATACATACCAATATAACAAATAATACATAACAATATAACAAATAATAACATAACATAACATAACTTCACGCTGTATCCCCAACGGGGTAGTCAGAGAGGACGGAGCGCCAGGAGTCGCGGTCCTTACACACCTCTTTCGCTTCCTCAAATCTCATCATTCTCCTCACACATTTTCGCCTAGGTATGCGAGTGCTTTTGACATTTCCGTTTATAACAAATAATAGATAACCATATAACAAGTAACGCGCGATAAAAACGTGCCCGGTAAATTATAAAAGCGTCCAATTGCCTACGACGATGGAGTCACAGACTACATTATATGGAGTGTCGTACCCATGAACACAGTATAAGGTACCTGCGAGTATTAAGGCCTAGCTAAGGAAGATTTGAAATTAAATGAAAAATAACCAATATAATCAACAGACTTTAATAATAATTAGGTCTAAAAGTTCAATTACTATAAAATATAAAGGGAAAATGGCATTTTTTACCATAAACAAAAACAAAATTAAACATTATTGAAAACTTTGCCAATAGGCCTTATTTTACTATGGTAGAGTAATAAAGCCTACAGCTCTAATATACTTAAATAATTAATCACACTACGCGTTATATATTTAATACTTGAGACCAATAATTGCATAAACGCAGCAATTATATTAAAATTATTAAAAAGTCTGTAATTTTCTCCACATAACAACCATTTATTTGAGTAAATGCTCGTTCTATAGGCATCGTGGTCGTAGACACTAAAACTAACGATTGTTTAATTAGCATTAAATTACACACACTTGTTTACATTCGTAAAACCTCGAAATTTATATAAAATACATTATGAAACAAGTAAAATTTGATTCATGATGTAGGAGGAAAACAAAATCTATGTTTAAATTATGTAGGCCTTAATAGACGTCGACTATGTATGTAAGAGAAACTAAATTAAAAATATTTGAATCACAGTACGTTATTCAAGTATTTATTACAAAAATCTTAAAATGATTAAGAACTTCACACTGCAAATTTATACAGATAAGTGAAACATGACGATCAATACTTGCGATTTATTCGGACCGATTTTTATTATTCGTACCGCGCGGTCGTCTCTCGCAATGTATGTTACAATCACAGACACACAATTTGTCTGTGGTTACAATCCTGGAGACGCGAAGAGGGGTATTCCGCGTTTGTAAACTCATAAAGATATCTTCGTGTGTTAGGCGTCTGTGAGTGTTGCCTTGAGCGGGAGCGCTCATTGTAAATACGATTTTACTCACGTAGGCCTTATTAGACGACAGGCCTTATTACCAGCAGGTACCTTACGACTTTTTGGCGAGAACGGGAGAAGTGAGGTTGTAATTTTATATAAATATAAATAAAACATGAAGTTAGGTAAGGTACAGCTGGTATATTATATAACTTAACAATAGAACCTACTGCGATATTTTTTTCTACTTTAGCGGTAGTCCAGGAGGGGATTACACTTTCGGTTGTCCAAGGGCACAAGTTTACTATTCTGTAAGGTTTTGTTATTTGCTAGTGAAAACCAGTGAAAGCCGCCAAAAAAAAACGAATGTGGAACCTATATCCAATCTACAAAGCATAGAGAAATATAATTGGTACAAAGAATCTTTTCGCTGAGTATATTATTAGTTCAATTTTATATTCTCTTTGTTTTATTCTAATTTATCTGTCAAATTAATTTGACACGAACTCTTCAAAATAGAGAAATAGAATATAGAAGTACAGCAGTGCAATTTTTCAGAATTATAAAAAACTAATAACGTTAAACTCGGTCTTATTGCGTTTGTTTAAAGGAAAGAATGTTAGCTTCACGCAATGTTCGCCCTCCACTGTTAGGGCGGTTACGTTTTGCGGAATTGGAAGATGCTCCAGTCGTACTAGGGCTAGTCAATGAGTCGAAGTCCAAGAATTTTCGCATCCATGGAACTTCTGATATCACTTATCTTTTGTAAGATATTTAATATACTGTACAATGCTCGTATAGCTGTTGGAGCTCATGTTTTCGATATTTGCAAAGCCCGAAAACGTTTAAGAAAATTATTACTAAGAAATCTTTTCTACTCAAAAACGGCCTTGACGGTTAGGTTAGAAGACTTCGGTATTAACTATTCGAAAGTCTTCTATCAAAAAATTTATCACTGAAAGTTATAAACTATGAACATTGACAACATAATCTAAGGTTCAACGCATGTACGTATTTCTCGGACGAGATCGACTTTCTTGGAATGGTGTGTAACAAATCAAACTAAAAATTGCATGTTTTTATAATTATAAAAACACGTAAGCAGTCGTTAATTTAACGTGCTTCCCTAATTTCGCTTTAGGAAAAGATAGAATCAAAAATTATTTTCCACGTGGTTTTTTTTTATGATTAAAACCTAAAGAAAGAAGCACTTAATAAGGACTGCGAAGCTTGGCGCTCCGTCCTCTCGCTACCCCGTTAGAGATAGAGCGTGAAGATATTATTTGTATGTATTAAAACCCACTTAAATCTAAATTATATCTAAATAAAACTAGTATCTACTTACACATCGTTACGCGATATCTCTAACGGAATAAATATTAGATACCTATACTTAAAAGAGTAGAGAAGAGTAACTAAATATGGGCTATCATTTTGTTGTTTGGTCAAAAAAAAACTGGAAATATAATTTTAATGAATCAGACATATATTTTTAGGGAGTATAGTCCTATATTTTTATTAGTAAACTACATTATCAAAATTGAGCATTAAACAAAATTCCAAAATGGGCGTTAAATATGGAACAGGCACAGTTATAGCCCATCTATAGATATGAACTTGGTTATCTTTTAAGAAATTATAGCAATAATAAATGTTTATCTCGTAAGAGATCAAATCCTTCGGTTAGCGTAAGAAATTACTTAATTTACTTGAAAAAATCACATATTATCTTAACATCAAACTGGTCCAGCACAGTCATTATGTGCACTGCAGAGTCCAAACGTCGAACATTTGATCCACTCCACAGTTCTCGTGTGTCTCCGGAAAGAAGACGCTGACAGAGCATAAACTTTGCAGTCAGGAGCTTCTCTCCCTATTATGACATCTGGTTCACTGTGAATCAAATTGGATAGTCATAGCCCATATTCGAAACTCTTGACCGAAATAAACTTGTCTTCGTATTTTACAAGTCATACATCACAAGCAATTAATCGGCCAAAAAAACATAAAATTAAACATATATTCGAGAAATCAAACATATAGTTACAGTATTTACAACTTTCATCAATAAAATAACATACATTTATGTCCATAACGAAATTTTTTAACTGCAGCGAAACAACCTTAGCGGCAGCTCGCGCCGGAACAAAGAGATGAAATGAATACGACGTTAGGGTAAATGAATACGATAGAAGATAGTCGTTTGTAACGTTTTGTAATGTTTGTTTTCTAGAAATGCTACTAGCCCACATTTAGTTACTTTCCTCTGTTTAATAGCATCGTCTCCTTTGCATACCTTTTTCGCTTCTTCGGATCTCATTATTCTCTTCACACACTCACCAAGGCATACGAGTATAGGTATCACTGACATATCAGTAGTTTTTGGTCGTCCTCAGCTTCCACTTCCATCGTCATTCATTCTTTACATAGACACATCGAATACGTATCGAAATTACTGTTTCAGCTTTCCTTTCATAATACTTAGTAGGTATCACACACCCAATCCTGCCGTATTACGTATATCTATCTGTTCTTGCATATTCTGTCCACGAAGGTGGCACTGCATGTAGGTATCCCACTTCTGATTCCGGATATGTAGATAGATCGTACAACCATACAAAAAGTTGTAGATTTACATATTCCAATCAGCGAGGATAGACTTTCTTTAACTTTATTGCCAGTACACGCTTCAGATCTACTTCGTCTTTTCGCATCATTTTCATTTTTCTAAAACTTTCCAAATATTCCATTATATTCTTAAACCTATCCATACTAATATTATAAATGCGAGTCTGTCTTGTCTGCCTAGATCTCGTTTTTACGACTAAACTGCTGGACCGATTTTGATGAAAATGGAATGGAGATAGATTAAACCCATGAGAAGGACATGGGCTGATTTTTTTATTCCACGCGTATGAAGTCGCGGGAAATTACTGTTAAAGTATATTTCATCTACATATTTCCTCTCTCAGACTTAAGAACTACCTATGTATTTGTACGCATGTGGTTCGCATTCATACACCTTTTTATTCCTTTCCATCACATTCTTTCGTTGACTTGGCTATGGCCTGCAGTTCTTATTCTGTTAATGTTATTAGCGCAGCATCAAAAGTACCTATAACTGCAGACTATAGGCGAATGTAGATGAACATTGAAGATCTATAAATATTTGGAAGAAAATACGTATAAAATTCCATGTAGTCTTCGAACACTGGATAAATAACCAATTTTCAGTGAGAATTCTGTGCTGTCTATCGTTCAATTAGATGTAAACGAGACGATAGTGGGATGTGCGGTGTGTAAGGACTCTCCGCCGATACCTTCCGTGCATCCGTCAGCGTGGGAACATTATGTTTGGACTAAGTATAAGTAGGAATTTTAATATAATTAATCTAGTCACTGTTGTTTTTTAAGCTTTTAGTTTACAGTAGTAACTAATTAATCTGTGCTTCTAGTACCTAATATAGATACAATGTAGGTAATTTTAAATGCATTCACGTCATCTACCTCCTAGGTATGTCAATTTTGAAATTGATGGCAGTAAGAAAATTTAAATATCTGAAAGTGCAAAATCATTACTTTACTGGAGAGGCTCTTAATGTTAAAATGTGGTACATTTTTAAGATTATGTTTTTAAAGCTAGTTTCCGAATTTTTACATATTTACTTATTGTAACAATTACATACGTAGTTTATGTTACAGGACATTTTTACTGAAAATTGTGTCTGCTGAAAAGAGGCCCTTCATTTAACACAAAACAGTTAAAATTAGCAAATTGTTGCTTTGGCCTATAAACATGTTACGGAACCCATCGATATATGCGTATAGGTCACTTTAGTTTGATTTTAATCCATATAATATGTTCGATCACTTTTAAGTGTTCGTTTTGCGCCACCTACCTTGAATTTTCTAGATGGTTTATAAATTCATTTTCCCAAAGGTTACCTGAAAGAGACACTTGAGCGATAAGACCATCTAAATTATGCTGCCTTTTTGTTTTTCGTTGTATTTATATGCATCCTTTTACTGGTGTAAATACTTTCTTTACACGGGTTTTACATATTATGTGATTAATTTTCAGGACAATTGGTCTAAATGCACGTAACACTCTGTTTCTACATTTACTCTGCTGGAACCCTGTTTATGCTCGCGAAGTTGTTGATAGTATGCTTAAGTCAATATTCATGCACGACCCTCATGTGCATTATATTGCTATGATGAAAACGCTGCTGAAGTATCCATGTACGTACATACTTTATTTCTTCAATTTTGCGTTGGATGCATACATATCCAAACACTTGCAGTGGAGAGGTAAGAACAAGATTTATAAATTAAATTGCTTGTGAACCTCTGTGAAACATTTTAATGTGGTAATACATACATACATATCTTTGCGCTGTATCCCTAACCGGTAATAATTAACACATTACATTTTTAATTTATTTTCATTGTTCTTTTCGCTTGCAAATATATTATGTTGTATTTGTGTCTTAATGATATTATTCGTACAAATTGTGAAAACAAACGGATGCGTGATAGTGCTGGTTTTGGCAATATTCCGTATAGACCGACCGGCAGATTTCAGAGGGCGGCGAATTAAGAGAGCACTGAATTAATAAATGAATTATTGGTATTATATGTATTTATATGTAGGTATATACCATTATGTAGATATATATGTTTCACTCTCATTATTTTATTATATTTAATTTCTCATATATATATATATTCCACTCTATACACTATTTAAATACAGTTATAAACTGCCCTAAATAGCCCGAGGTAAATACAAGCGATAAGGAAGGGCGGTAGCGGTAAAGTCTTGTAACCACTGACTAGTGGCTTAAAGAATGATATAAATTCGTCACTGATGGGTTCAACTGTCAACTACCGCTCAGTTCCTCTTTTAGCGTCCATGCATACAATATATGCCCATGTACATGCCCAAGATAAGATATCATTTTTATTTTTAGCACTTAACACACTAATGACATAATAATATTTGTGGTAACATAAATAAATGTAAATAAAATAATAATATCTGTGCGACTGTGTATCTCTGTGTCTCTCTGTGGTATCGTAGCACCTAAACAAATGAACCAATTTTGATTTAGTTTGAATCTGGGGGCACGGCAGTACCCCGCCAAGTTGAGCATAGCCGTACCATCCTTAGTCCGTACCAGCGACTCATGGCACTTTTGACCCCGCTGTAACTTCGTTGCGGATAACGCTAGAAGTCTGAATTTTCATTGACTAAGAGGTCATAATACAACTAGATATATTGCCAAATTAAATTCAATTTGAACATGTAATTTGAAAACCATTGCAAGTCAAATTTTCTTAATTTTGTCACTGACACACTCACCGATCACCAAAATTCTAAGGTATTTCTAGCAGTCGCCTAAACTTTAAATTTTTAATTTTAGTTAATATTAGCCTATACAGGAAGGAAAAAATAACAAATCCCAAAATTTCATTATTAATTAAATGAAAAATAATTATTTAATTAAATTAAAAATTTCACTGACACTCACCGATCAACAAAATTCTAAGGTACTTCTAGCAGTCTCACAAACTTAAAATTTTGAATTTTAGTTAGCGTTTAGCCTATAAAGGAAGGAAAAAATGAAAAATCGCGAAATTTCATTATTCATTAAATGCTGTGAGCACACATGCTGTTGTCGGATGTGTCCCGAAATGCTACTTATACGTTTGCGATTTTCGTGTTATAATTTCGATTGGTATTTTTGGTTTGATGATTGAAAGGCTTACTTATTTATTTACTAATATTATTCGGATAACGTAAAATTGATATTATTTGAATATTGTTTGGATAATTTTAAGGCATACCTTTCGGTACTTATCTACACGCTTTTAGGTACAGCTGACGGACAAGATATATGACCCAAGAAAAAAAAGGAGGATGACCTACAAAAAAGAAATGAGATCCCATCAAAAACAACAAATGTAAAAAAATGCCAAGTCTCGCAACGCAGTTCTTCAACTACAAAAAGTTGTGGGATCGCGTGTAAAACCAAGTCAACTGACTTTTTTAGTTACTATTTATGGAAGCACCTATTCAACAACTTTCTTATGAATTGTTACCTAATCAATTACTTATCAACATTTATAGTGACCATATCAATATTAAACATCTTTATTTCTATTATAAATATAATTACTTGGTAATCGCATGACTTGGCAATCGCACGGCAATATAACATCTATCTAATATTAGCGATCTGAGCGCTTTGTGCTTGTTTACATATTGCATAAATTAGGCCTGCTAGCACTATGTTCTATTAGGAGTAATTTAAATAGTAGATTATTCTAATGCTATTAGTGTTGCCGTGCGATTGCCAAGTCATTATATTTATTATAGAAATAAAGATGTCTAATATTGATACGGTTATTATAAATGTTGATAGGTAATTGATTAGATAATAATTTATAACGAAGTTTTTTTACATTTTTTGTTTTTGATGAGATGGTTAGTTACTTGATAGAGAGTGTTATTGGCTATGATTCAAGAAAATCTGGTTACACTTGAAGTTCACCAGCTCTTATGTAGTTGTTGAAGAGATGTGAGCTGATGGGTTTTAAATGTTTTATCCTGTGACTACTATGGTATTACAATAAAATAGTAACCTCTAACTGATGCTGTAGCATCATCTGCAATCAGCAGGATATCCAACTCCTCGCCAACTTATAGCAGAGAGATGTATAGTGTTTGGGCTCATTGGAATGGTTTCGACGAATGGGTCATTATAAGTAGATTGATGGTGATCAGGGATGAATTTCGTGTATCGCCACGGAAAGTATTTGTGTGAAAGTGGGGACAGAATATCGATCGTAGTGTCTAAAAAGCGCGTAAAATAAAACTTAAAATTAAAGATTAAAAAACGCCCGACGCAAAGAAAACACTGAAAAGTAAGAAAGTAATATGTACCTATTGGCTCTTAAGTTTATGATAAGTTGTACCTAATATAAATAGAAGTAGTAATATATCAAAGTGTCGTCGTCGGCGTCGGCGTCGTCACTGGCGTCGGCGTCGTCGTGTTGGGTGACCGCTAAGTAAATAAAAGTAAAAACAAATTACAACTAAAAGAGATAAAGTAGGAACGCGATCCTACGACGCGACGATGCTTGGATATTTTACTAGGTAGTACTTATTACAATAAATACAATAAAAAAGAAATGTTACTTATTAGTTATTACAACTTAACATAAAATTAAAGGGCCAATAGGTACATATTATTTTCGTATTTTTAGAGGTTTTTTTTGAGTCGGGGGTTTTTAAATTTTGTATTAAAACATTCATACATACATACATATCTTCACGCTGTAACCCTAACAGAGGGTAGTCAGAGAGGACGGAGCGCCAAGCGTCGCGGTCCTTATATACTTCTTTCGCTTCCTCAAATTTAATCATTCTCCTCGCACATTTTCGCTTAGGTACGCGAATGCTTTTTACATTTCTGTCGGCTAAATCTCGGCCTATTTGATCTTCATAAGTTAGCCTTGGTCTTCTTTTCCTTCTTTTACCACTCGCTTTACTCTGTAGATTTTCTTCGTTAGTTTTTCATCACTCATTCTTTCCATGTGCCCGAATCATCTAAGCATTCCTTTCCTCATTGTTACCATAACACTGTCATGCAACCTTGTCATATTGCATATCTATTCATCGCTTATTATGTCCGTAAGGGTGACACCGCACATATTTCTAAGAGATCGCATTTCTATTGCATTTATCTTACTTTCACTCTATTTTGGGCATATTCAGGCCTCACTACCGTAGAATAAAGTTGGCACCAACACCGCATTGTGTATGGCGATTTTGGTTGAGTTATATTTTCACTGCCTATTAATACGGACAGAGTATCGTTCACTTTATTGCCAGCTGCTACCCGTATCTCCAATTCCAACTCACATCTTCCATCCCACAAAAACGCGCTCTTCAGATATACAATTTCGTTCACTTGTTCTAGACATTTTCCATTTACCCATATTTCATACTTTGTATGTACGTCTTCCCTTTCAAACACCAGAACCGTAGTTTTGCTTTCATGCACGTAACTAGTGTCTGCAACTCCGCTTCTGATGGTGCTATAAGCACAGCATGGTCAACGTAAAGGCAACGTAAAAAAAGGCAGTTTACCACCGTATCATGACATATCATACCATTCATACTATATTTCAATGTCTGGAGACAACTGTCCAAATACAGCACGAATAGTCAGGCAGACATCACGCAGCCATGTCTGATACTTGAATAGACTTCGAACCAGGGCAACAAGTTACAGACTCCACAATTTCTTTCGCACTACTCTATCGAATGCTTTTTCTAGATCCACGAAAGCGCAGAAAACTTTCTGACCTATGGCCAGATACTTCCTCACGATAACGCGGAGCGAAAAAATCTGATCCATACAACGTTTATCGCTCCTGAAACCACCTTTATTATTGTGTTTGCTATCACGGGACTATAACAATGAAGAATTAATTATGACATTCATAAAAACTATAAATATCTAAATAGTGGCGTAGTAGAACAATACTTCTATAGGCCCTATGTAAGTATAGCAGTTACATAATATGAACATAGTCATGTGATATTAGAGGGCGTGACGTCATATTCCCTTAGCGATAAACCGATAAAATCAATAAGTTGTGTAAGAATACTGGAGTACTTCATTTATATTTTGCTATTTAATTTTAATGCCAATCTTATTTTTTAATCATTTGAAGTAAGTATTCGTCATTATTTATCAAACGTTTTGATGTCTAAGATCTACTTAATATTATCTATTTAAATATATTTAAGTGAATTGGAAATCATTTGAATCGATTTTGATCCTTAGTAATACTTACTGTACTCTTTGGTTAGAACCTATTATTCTACATGTGCCTTACATGTGCACGCAATTCGGAATGTACTTCGTGAAAAACGGAATGTACTTCGTGGTGTTTAAATCAATTCGAGCGATCATATCAGTTCAATGCTAAGCGAAATTGCACAGCGCTGCATTGAGATGGTGGGACAATATTTATTATTTTGTTTACTATCACGAGGCTATAAAAATCAAGATTTAATCGGTTATGAATTGCGATGTTTTTAAGTAGGTAGGTACTTAATTTCAGGCCTAATGTTACCATTTATTTATTGCTTTACCACGAGTAGGGTAAATTTAGTCAAAAGGATAAAGGATTTCAAAGTCACCCAGTAAAATTGATGATTAGTTTTCTACTATAAATAATACATACATGTTACTGACGGGGTAGTCAGAGAGCCAGTGTTGTTGAGCCAAACCCAAAGTGTTAGCTGATGGAAATGTCAAAACCATTCGCATACAAAGGTGAAAGTTTGTAAGGAGAATTATGCGATTTGAGGAGGTAAAAGACGTAAGATATGGGTAAGCTAAGTTTTGTTTGATAACAAAACTTAGGTTACCTAAATCTGAACTATGGGCAAAATGAGTTTTGCAGTACTAGGAGTCATAAAACACTATTATAGGAAACGATATACATCATGTTAATTTATTGTTTTGTTTATATAAATAATTGTTGCTTTTATAGAGCTACATTTCGATACATCGCCCACGCCTTGCCTCGTTGCTGAATTAGGTCTTGTGAACTAGGTCTAAAGTATTAATTTTCACTTATACCAGTACTTGTACCTGGTCAGTCACGAGCTGAGGCGTCGTTTAAACGGACTCAGGCGATGGAGCGAGGAATACCTGGCGACAAACTTCCCGCGCTCTACTTAGCTGAGCGTTCCGAAGTCAGCCCGCGACTTGGAGTCAGGAGAGCTGTGTTAGTGTTTCAATCTGTCTGGTTTAAATGGAATCGTTTTAATCCGCATCAGAAAATATGGGAAATATAAACTTGATATTATTGTCTGTCTGTCTCTGTGTATACATATATCGGTAACCCCGTAGCATTTTGTAGCGCTCAAAGCGAGAAATTAGTGTACTTACATGCGTTTCTTTGTTTGAAAATTGCAGTTAACGTGAATTTTCTTAGCTATGTTCTCTTGAACTTTGAATCCTAACGTGATTGTTTTTCTTAACATTGATATTTCGTAATATAATAATGTTTTTAATTACCTATCAATACGCTTGTATTTTCGTTATACTTATTGTTTTATTAAACTTAATCAAATGCTTCTATATCATCTAAATGTGTTGTAATTTGTAATGTGGTTATTATTGCATGTCACAAATAGCGAAGAAGATAATGACGATATAGTGCCAATAATAGAACGACATTCGACTAGATTGCGGGAGCTATATGGCGAATTTTACATTAGTGAACTTATATCGCGTCATCCGGAGTCTGAAAGAGTTTTACTCGTTTGTGAGGTAATCATTAGTTCTAGATAAAATGATAAAACAAATTAAGTATGTATCTATAATATTTTTTTAATTAATTGTACCTACTACGTATAAAAATGATTACCGAAATATGTATAATGGGCAAGTGTAGAGATTTTAAATATAGATTGATTCATTCATGTATATTGTATACTTATCTATTTATTTTAAACAATAGATACGCCTAAGTGTAAGTGTAAGTTATTAAATGGACATCACTGTACATATATCATTTTGTAGGTATCTTAAAGTATGTAATGTATGTAATAATATGATATACCTAATAATAACAAATTATTAGGTATTATCTATTGCGTAATATTTTTTTTACGATAGCGAACTTAGTTATAAAGTACTTAGGTGTCGTTTACGTAAATATGTTGTAAAACATTAACTAACGATTGTATTGTAAGAAGCGCATTTTGGAAAATCAATGTTCCGTTTTTATACATACATACATACATATCTTCACGCTGTATCCCCAACGGGGTAGTCAGAGAGGACGGAGCGCCAAGCGTCGCGGTCCTTACATAGGTACCTCTTTCGCTTCCTCAGATCTCATCATTTCTCCTCACACATTTTCGCCTATGCGAGTATGCGAGTGCTATGGTATTCTGTTTTTATATATTATGTAATTTCCAGCACAAAGAATTGGCAGTGGGTGTAATGTGTCTTAATACTGAAATCAACTATGAAGCATTGGAAGAAAGTTTTGAGCTCTCATCATTCGCCGGTCTTAGGAAATTAAGCAAAAAACCACTTGGAACTATCAAGGATACGGGTATAACTGACTCTACTTATAACCTGTAAGTCTCCTAATGAGTTACAAAATGTTTTATTACCAGAGATGTGCAAAATAGTTTATTAAAAGTATTTAAATACAAAATGCAAATGTATAGTTATTTTTTTTTCAAATACAAATACAAAATGGTTTTGAATAAAAGTATTTAAATACAAAATAGGTATTTTCAAAATATTTTCTTCAAATAAAATAATTATTTTACTGATTTTAACACTAGTTTTGTTTAAAGAGTTCATCTTTTATGTTCCGTCTATGTGACCCCATAATCATTCCACCAAACGAAAATAGACCTGGAAGTGTTTCCAGGTCTATTGTAGCATTGGCATTTTCATTTGCACAGAAACAGTGTGACTTGCAATGTTGGCATTATTGTTTAAGAATGTAAAATACGAAATATGAATTAAAAAAATTAAAAAAATACATTTTGCATTTTACATACATACATATCTTCACGCTGTATCTCTAACGGGGTAGTCAGAGAGGACGGAGCGCAAAGAGTCGCGGTCCTTACATACCTCTTTTGCTTCCTCAAACCTCATTGAGGAATTATCTATTTGCATTTTACAAATACTAAATATTCATGTAAATTATCTCAAAATACAAAATGCATTTTGAAAAAAAGTATTTCAAATGCATAATAAAAATAGATATTTTGCATTTTGTATTTGCATTATAAATAGATGTATTTCAAATAAATCACATCTCTGTTTATTACCTAATAATGATGCATAGAATTACAGTGATTTGAACTAAAACGCTAGTTTCGTATGTTTGACATCTTAATATTACCTAGACTTAGGATTTGCCAATATATTTTAAGTAGGTCCGTGTTTGGTAGTAAGTATGTGTGATATGTTATTGATTGGAAAATAATAATTTATGCTTTTGCTAATACATATAATTCTGTCGTAATATAATATTTGTAGCGCTTTATGAATATTTGTAATAGATGTATTATACAGGGTTAATTTAAAAATACTAATAACCTCTTATTATTTTGTACTAAAACATTATCCCCAATAACAACTTTTGTTTTACGACTTTCAAAAATTCATGTTTTTTCTTTCATAAAAAAATAAAAATACGTTAAATGTTTTTGAAAATGGCACCTACCCTGTATAGGGTCTTTGTCATGAAAAAGACTAGAAGTCTATTTTTAACAGACTTCAAAATAAGCAAGAGGTTCTACCATATGTTCGTCTGTATGTATTTTTTTATGTTCACCGGTAATTTCATCAATTGTGTACTAATTTCGAAAATTTTTGTTTGAAAGTGTATAATTCCGAGGTGGTTCTAATTTTATCACTGGTATTGGAGCTTGGACTTCGAAGATACACCAAATAACACCAAAAAATGATAACTAAAAAAAAAAAATTACTTTATTTCTCTCACAAATTAAACAATAATCATTTAACAAATTCACAGTTTCAATGGTTGTAACATGTTAATTGTATACCTACCCTAGATATTTATTTAGGTCTAAATCACTCAAAAGGGAGACAAAAAAAATTTAAACCGACTTATTAACACCGAAAAATACAAATGAACTATCCTTTACTACTCAAAACTCTATAGTACAAAAATAACTTTATAAATACAATTAAATTTGACGGTTATTGAAGTCGGTGCCAAATTAATGTGCAACAACAAAATCTATTAGTTTGGTAGGCTTGGCACCGATTTCAGCAACTGTCATATTTAATTGTATTGGTATTTGTATCGCATTTATAAAGTTATCTCTATACTTGAATTTTTAGTGAATAGTAAAGAATAGTTATTTTGTGCTTTCCAGTGACTTAAAGTCGATTTAATTTTTTTCAAAATTTTTTCTATAAGATAATAAACTTTTTACGAAGAATCGGAATAAAAATTCAAGTACAGAAATAACTATAAATACGTTACAAATACCTATACAATTAAATATGACAGTTACTGAAAACGGTGCCAAGCCTACCAAACTAAATAGCCTTTCTGTTGTTGCACATTGATTTGGCACCGACTTCGATAACCGTCAAATTTAATTGTATAACTAGGTCGAGAAACTTGCTTGATTTTTTCAGCTTTTTCTATTTTGATTTTATATTTTTGAAGAGATAATACGTATTCTTTGTATCGCTTACTCAGAATAGAGAACATTCAGTCAGCTCACACTCTCGTCGAGTCTTCTACAAAAATAACATCGTCTAGTTGTTTGAATACTATGAATTCGCCGTCAAAGGAAGGAAAAGCTAAGGTAAGATCGATCGAAACTTAACACTCTTGATTGAGATGATTTGATAGTGCAACGTTTGTTTGTGCGATGAGCAAAATTTTGTTGATTTTAGCTTTCATACTGTAAGAGAAAAATGAGAAAATTTTGGACTTTGTCTTTGTGCAAAAGATAAAACGAACTTGACATTTTCTTTGAATTGAACATTGCTATATTTAAGTAATATCTAGGTAATCTAGAGAAATTTTTTTTAACACGTGTTTTTATCTTATAGTATACGCTTTAGACATAGGTAGATACAACACAGTGTAAAGTAGGTAACATAATTTTGTGCGATTTGAATAAAATAAAATCACTCTTTGACGCCACTTATAATTTCATATAATCGATATGTGTAATAATAAATTCATTTAACTTTTCTTGTACAAAATTATTCGCTCCGCCGTTTCCTTTGGCGAAAAATAGAAGAAAATGTATGTGCTTCCCCTTGCTTAAGTAATACTTAAGCGCTAATCTGATATTAGGTTATTTGGGTGACGGGTGAAGAGGATAAGGAATCTGGAACAGAAAGTATGCTGGAAAGTCCATCAGCACATATGGCTCAATTGGGGCCATTCAATCATTTAGATATATTAAACCTTTTAGAAAGGGAAGAAGAAGGATTCGAATTTGATATAGTCAATATTGACGTTGAATGGTTGAGACTACCACAAATGGTGTCTTATGATGAGGTGTCTTATGGGTAAGTAGCTGGCTTTCTGTTTTTTACGTAATGGCTAATATTGATTTGAATCCCCTCCTTATACATTTTTGAAATTATTATGTAAACGAGAAAAAATATAGATCTGTTTAAAAAGAATGGCGATATGAATGGTATGGAAACCCTAGGTCGTGATAAATTGGTTATTCCAAAATTTAAATTACATAAGTCAAATGTTTCATTTTTAGGTAACTGCATTCATTTTTATAACAAAGTTCCTCAAGAAATTACTCAATTAACAGAGAATAAATTTAGATTGATTATAAAACGTACATTGACTAGACAATCATAGGTACTATAAAATAAACGATTTCATTGAAGATAAAACAATAGTCTGGAAATGATGTTCTCTGCACATGCGTTTACTGGCTTAATGAAAATATTGTATTTTAATAAACCTTTTGTAAAATGAAGTTAAAAAAATGATACCTGACTGAGTTTCTTGTCGGTTCTTTTCAGTGTCCAGGTTTTCTATTTGAACCGAACTAAAGTAGATTTGACGTTCAAAAATACCTTGTAATTGGGTTTACTTGAATAAATTGATTTGAGTTTGAGTTTGAATAGTTTCAAAATTTAAAATTTAAAAAACCACCGACTCAACAAAAACCTCCAAAAAGTAAAAACATAATATGTATCATAGCCCGTTAAATTTGTGATAAATTTCAATATAAATAGTAGTAGTAATATATCCAAGCGGAGTCACGTCGGGGGACCGCTAAGTTTATTTCGAGATTGTATTTAAACATACAACGTTTATCATTTTTAGTTGTATTCTCTTTTTATTACTTTATTTATATAGCGGTCCTCCGACGGTGATTTAATTAAAAGAAAATACGTTTTATTTTTTAACAGTCCAGCAGACTATGTAAATAAAATATTAGACAGAAAGCGCAGAGAATCATCAGCTGCTGTCGACAAAAATCTTAAAGATAAATATAAAAAGACGTGTAAGTTGATAAGTATTTGTATTTTCAGTAGCTGTCTATTAATATTACGACAATCGACACATGTAACATTCATTCCAATTGCAGCAAGCAATACAACTGCAGAAAAAATATCGGAGCCGATGTACATGGGAGCACCTAATGCGTTCCTATTAGAGCTCTTTGCGATGCATCCCGATTATGATGAAAGGTATTAAATAAAACTTACGCTTTTTTGTATTACTAGTCCACTACCTCGGTATCTCACAGCTGTTGGTTTATTTATTACATACATATCTACGTAAAATGCAATTAAAAATGTGTATTTTTACCTACCCAGAATTAGAAAAAAAGGTTGTTTAGATTTTGTGGATAGGTCACCGTCATGCTTTGAGTATTTTTTTTATGAAAGAGTACCTCTTTTAGAAGGCAAAAGAGGTAGTCTTGAGAATTTTCGCCTTAGTAAAAATGACACGCACTTGTTATTAATTTTAACTCATTTTTAATTTTAAATGCTCTCTGTAATTATGATAGATTTTTTAGAACATAAAGCACGAAACACGAATATTTCGTGGTTAAAGGTAGCTCATTAGATCCACCCGGCAACCGACCAGCATCACCTCGCCTCGTGCGGTCAGTATTTTTTGTATAGACTACTCCAAGGATATGCGCTTACATATCTATTCCGCAACATCGCCGGACCGCCGCGCTTGCAAGCCATGCACGGACGGCAAGTGAACCACTCGGTGACTACCCGCTGCCAACGCGCGAGTCCCGTGTGGATCGCATGCTGAAGCGAGTGATTCACGTGCGAAGACGATGCGTTGGCGGCACACCACTTCCCCATCCTTCATTCCCAGCCGTTCTTTCGAACATGTCGGTCGTACCGTTTTGATTTCAAAATGAATAAAAAAATAACAGACTACTCGTCTATTCGCGAACCACACGATGTCCGCTTGTTGATCACGCGGCGTTCACCGGATGACAAAGCCGACGAGCGAAAGCCAAAGAGCGACGAAACGGTGCTGGTCGGACGCCGGGTGGCTCTAATGGGCTATGACCTTAATTTTTAACAAGTTCAAGTCAAGCATTTAAATGAAATTGTTCCTATAGGCACGGATTCGACATACTTGAAGTTGCTTTCGAATTGTTTCCAAACAGAGATTATTGTATCATGTGTTTACCTTCCAGTCATCCCGCTTTTCCTCTTCTGGAACATTTTACGGTAAAATAATTTTTTTCTGGTATATTATATTATAACAGCTTTCTGTTATATTATACTTAATATAAATTAAAATTTATCATATTTATATAATTAATTAGATCACTATTAATTACGAAAAAATTTTCAGTTAGTCACACCTTATGGTTGTCGAATGCGTTATATAAATGAATCACTTTACGTAGCTCACGTTAATTCTGTAAGGGGGTAAGTTGTTGAATGTTTTTAATGGAAGTAAGTACCTCTAAATAATTTACTTTATTCTATGTTCTCGTCTAATTATTGTACAAATTGTAATACATTTTTAAAGTAATGTAACTGTTATTTCTAATACACTTAAGTATTAGAAATTACACGTAATGTTATGTGCAATATGAGACCAAATAATTTGAATCAATTTGAATTTGAAATCATTAGCATCCTATTGGTATCAATGGAACTCATTAGTCTACATATTATACACTGCAACCCAAATTACGGTAGCGTGTGATAATAGAGTGCACATAGACAATATTCATATCTATTTGATTCTGATTGACGAAAAAGAAAGATATCACACAAAGCGTTGGCTGACACGAGACACTTTTGTTTATAAATGCACGTTGTCTTGAATTATTATTTTTACATGGTTACACGTTTAGAACAAGAAAAACTAGGTTACAATGTGCACGACGGGTTCAGGGTTTGTTAGATTTATTTAAATTTACTCATTTATAAAAAAAAATATTAATATAAGCAGTTTTACTTCCAATGTTTCATAAATAAACTTAGTTTTAAAGAAGGCCAATAATTTCAAACTTAACCAATACAATACAAATTTTCTACCTATTTGACCTATTAGATGAAATCTTAATTTGTTGTACACGCTTTACTACTACTACGCACTTTGTTATCTAATACTGTTTCACTTGTACTTCTATTCGAAAGAAAAAATTGAAACTCGCCATCTGTTTAGTCTGTTAGGTACCTGAGTAATAATTTTATGTTTATTAGAGCACTTCGCGTCCGGTCAGGAGAGGCTAACGACACAGCAGCTGTGGATACGATACTAGAACATGCCCCACGGAGATCAGCTTTACTCGAACTCTTCACATCGTCATTGACTTCGAAGACTCTTGATTCTTATGTGTTGTTGAGTCAAAATCAGCCTATTGGGATGGTTGTCCTTGGGTAAAACATTTTAATAAAATGTGATACATGTTTTTTACAATTTTTATTGTAAAAAACATGTATCACACCGCTCAAGGTACAAAAACCAATAGACACGTGTTTTGCTTCTCAATGAAGCACCTCAGGATATTCCAGAGATTGATCAGCTACCCAGCACCGACTCAACAGATGAGTCGGCTGCACGACTCTTTGTACTAATTACCCTGGCCACTACCAAAGAGTGATTCATGACTCACTTACACAATGCTGGGTAGCTGACCGAATCTGGTCTCTGGAATATCCTGAGGATGCTTCGTTAAGAAGCGAAACACGTGTCGATTGGTTTTTGAACTTTGAGCAGAAAATAGCTAAGAATTTTAGGAATCCATCACATGAAATGAATTTCTGCAAGGTAACACCTGAGTCTATACAATTTAATATGTAACTGGTATTTCATTGACAACTTAAACTACAAGAGAATTGTATTACTTTCTTTCATTAGCCCGCTAGAAGATGGCACAGCAATAAGAACTCAATACGCTTTAGATCCTGAGCCTCGTCGTGCGGGTACTGACGCAGCCGTAAGTTATTATTTGAACGAAAGCTACTTCGTCTTTATTACGAGTATGTTCATATTAACTGTTTTTGCCAGATTTTGGCAGGTGTCATGTCTCCAGTGTTTGAGCCACATTCGCGTTGGTATATGCGTGATCTATTACGACAATCCAAGTATACTACACTCTTTTGGATATGTCGACTTATCACTAAGGGTGACGCGGTAAGTAAATATTTCTTTAAAATTTAATAGAAGTCATGATGGAATCATTTTTATGGAAGTAAAAAAAATTTTCAGTTTCAATTCCTTTGCCTGTTATTTTTTGTTGTTGTTGCCTGTAAGTTATTATTAATGTTAATTTTTATGTGACAAGAAACATTCTTGGACATAAAAATTGCTGAAATATCGTATTGTTATACAAGCGTAAATATTATATAAAAAAAAAAATATATAATTGCATGTAATGTGTGTTTAATACGATTTTAACATGATTCGTCACTGCAGAATCTTGGTAAAAACTTGATGTCGTTGACGGGTCACATGGTACCTGTGCGCCCACGTCGCCCCATTCCTAACATTACTACATGCAAAGAATTGGATAGATTATTCAAGGATCTGTTAGTTTTATTATATACTACTTGCTTTTTAGTTCATATCAATGGTAGATACATACATACATATCCTCACGCTGTATCCCCAACGGGGTAATATGTAATAAATAATAGGAAATATGATATTTTATCTACGACAAACTTAAATAATATCACAGATTAATTGGTTTCTACCTTAAACTAATATTATAAAGAGGTAAAGTTCATAAGTTTGGTTGTAGAAGGCTAGGAGATAATTTCCGAAACTAGTCATCCAATTTCAAAAATTCGTTCACCAATATTTGAATTTATTTTCAGTAATTTTTTTAAATTACACGCGGGCGAAGTCGCAATCAACAGCTAGTAACTTAATAAAATTGAAAGAATGAACAACAGTTTCAGGTTTCCGTACCTCAAAAGAAAACGGAACCCTCGTGAACAGAGAACAAAACACCCCTCCATTTTTTAGTTCATCCGTCTGGTCCCACGCGATATGTTCATTGAAACTTTGTGACATACAAACTTAAATTTTAGCGTACTGTTTAGCCTACTGTGATAGCATTCTTGTTAACCCACGTTGTACCCACAATATTTAAAAAAAGCGTAGGAGAATTAAAGAATGGGAGAATAGGGTAGGTACTCGTAGTGACTTTACTATCCCTTACATATTTCCGGATTCGGATTTACTGGATCTATAATTCTAATAGTTTTAAGGAATGTAAAGCCCTAGCTCAAGTTTACGTGACAAATTCTAGATAGCACATAAGGTTGCGGCATACTTGGTATTTCTTTGATTATAAATTATCAAGTCAAATGACGAGGAAAGTTTTTGATATTAAGTGATTAAAAACTCAAATATGACAACAAAGTTTTTCAAAGTAACGTAGCCCTTTGTCTACGTTTTGTACGGCGGTTTTCACACGATTTTACGTTTCGTTTGATATATAACAAATTTAATAACGTTTGACAACCAATTTCAAATTCGTTACTCTAAATCATGCAGTATTTGTCATTCTATTCTACTAACGTTTACGACATTCGAGCCACTTGTCTAGGCCCCCAGGTACGACAATGGAGTAACGTACTTGTCAACTCCAGCACATCACATTATGTTTGTTATGTCAACGTTGTATCTTTGTCGCAGGTGTAACTAGGAAGTCTAATTTAAACTTGCAACAAGTGTTAAAAGTTGCAGGTCGAACTAGGCGCTTGCCTGGTTTAAGTTTAAATTGCTATCTGGGTATATATCGAATAGATTTAAAAAAATCCACGTTTAATTTAATTAACATAGGCATTATTTCATTATTATCAGTTCTGCACCGTTCGCTTTATGGGTATTGGAGAGATCGTTGACTAGTATTCCAAAAGTTAATGTGAATCACAACATTGTGGTTGTTGGAGCGAGCCAAACGGGACTGGCTTTTCTTGAGATGTTACTTATGGGGTAAATATAGAACTATACTAAATTAATCTATTTTAGTATGATGTATTGTCTGCTATTTGTGCGCAGGTATATACATCCAGGATATATATATAATAAGTGAAAAGAAAACTGTGTACCCCTTTTTAAGAAAATTGCGCGGACGGAGGCGTGTGAAATTTGGTACACGTAAAGTTTATATGGAGAAGGACTGGAGAAAGCTAAAATTTTTATGTAATATGTCTTACAAATAAGTACATTAAATTAAGTTAAATAAAACCTTCATTGTTTACGTTCATACTGCCAATGTCAAAAAGACTGTCAATGTCAAACTCATGATAGTTTGTGATCATATGTAATGTAGCCTCCTTGGATCAAACAGTCGCACAAAGTAGAATGTCGCCAAAGATTTTATATTATAAGTTTATATTTACGATCGAATTTCGACCATAGGGTCTAGTTGTATATAATTTAGTACTACCCTATTATTCTGCATTCTGATTTTTTAGAATCATGAATTTTTCAAATCTATTTGTCCAGAAAAACATTCCTGTTGTATGAGGCCAGACTGCGGCAAGGTGTTGGAGTTTAGATTATGAATATAGAAATGCACTCCGGCTCTGCGAGGCCAGGCTGAGGCAATATCGGTACTACGAGTTCGTGATACCGGTATTGTCTGCTCCCACAGTTATAGAAGCAGCCAGTAACACTTAAACTCCAAGACGATGTAAAAAAATATCTTCTTTTTACCTGGTCGGAAATCGAACCCGGGAGACTTGGCTTGAAAGACACTAACATCCACACCAACGGACCAATATTTTTAAGTCTCTTTTGTAATGAACAAATGAAAAAATATTTGTTACGGTTATTTGTTATTGGAAATAGTACGAGTGCATTCATAATTTTTTACTTATTTCCTGAGAATATAAAATTATTTAATGTTTTTCTTTCCACCAGCCCAACATCCCGTTACCTAACATTTACGAACGTTACCTTAGTGACGAAAAATGGGCTTCCAAGTGTGCCGGAGTGCTTACGCGCGGCTGATTTGTGCGTGCCGCGGGATGGGCGTTACACAGATCGATATCTAAAAAGTATTCCGTTTTACTACTGCTTGGATGTAATATCTGCCGGTATGGTGGGGATTGACAGGTGATAATATAATACTTGTTATAGTTAGTACAGTACTTAGCTATAGGTACATTTCTGCGATAAAATTAAATTTTGAATATTGAACATCGAGCAAGGTGCAAGGTAACCGTTTGAGTCTTTCGTCTGAAACAAATGCTTTGTTGAGAAGCGCAATTAGGAAGTTTGAATTTTGACAAAATATAGCATAAAATATTATATTGTACAATGGCATACTCTATGGCACCATTACATTATCCTTTAAACTTTAATAGGGATAGTTTTTTAACCGCTCTTGACCTTACAATAAAAATACAGATACAGAGTCAATGCTACGAACACTAATACATAACTTTATTTAGAGAAGTAGTCGCGTAATTACAGAAAGAAGAAGTGTATTCGCCTAACAAGCGGTGGAGTTAAATTTTATGACGAACTAGTTCTCACTTGTGGCCAACAATTTCAACATCCCGACTATTTAAAGGAATCTCTTGAAATTGTCAAGGAAATAGAGTAAGTTTTTTACGTACAGTCTTCCTGTTTTACGACAGTAACATATTGGCCTGACCCAATGAATAAAAACGGTATATCTTGTAGGAGTAAGTGTCCTAAGTCACTTCAAGTCAAAAGTTTCGAAAAAGATGTCTGGTAGTACCAAATGTCGTACTTATTTCACAAGTTACTCGTGTATCATAGCAAACTATGAAAAAAATTGTCTTCAGGGCTCGTTTTGGTGACGTCACAATTTCATTTTTGTGTGGAAAATTAATGTTAGCATATTAGAGCATGTCCTGGTACTACACTAATCAATATAAATGCCAAATTTATTCGCGTAATATATGAATTATTTAGTGTTTTAAGAGAGATACTAATTGTATTTGTATTATTAGAAAGGAAAGTAAGTGTAAGTATATTTTTAGAAAGGGAAAGCCTTGTGAAAGAATGCTCATGGACGATCCGAATTATCATCCAGATCGCGTACCGCCTCCACCGCGTGTGCCTGAAAATATGATGTTAATAAACTCACTATTGGAAGCCAATGTTTGCATGAGGAAGCTCTTACGAATGATTAGCGAAACTAGTTAGTGATTCACATTCCTTCTATTTTTATTATTTACCTGTTTATATAGGTAATATATATTCTAACGCCCTTGAAGAAAAAATAGATAAACTGTATAAGTAACGTTAATTGTTAGTGATAGTTTTGTCAATAAATCACTTATTGTTATATGTAATAAATGAGTTATTGATACTATGTATACAGAATATAATAAGTACCTACTTTATTATTTTCTGTGTACATAAAATATTTATCGTACTTGTATACACGTATCAATACGGATATGTCGATACAGTTCTTCTGTTCGTGACCGAGCTAAAAGCACGCGATAAAAATGCAATCGTCTTGTTGTAGATGAACTATTAGGTACATGTTTACAGCGAAAGATCTGTCAATAATTTTGGATAAAATATAATAGCGACTGTACTCGGCTCTTTTTTCTTCATAGAATAAACTCGTGAAACGTAGTATAGCACGATGTAGTGTCAGCTGAATGCCGTGTGGCACTGTCATGGAGCACTCAACCTATAGAGACGAAATATCAGACCATCTTGTTCACCACTGCTCAGTTTATTTACACTAATAAATCGCACCTTTAGAATGAACTCGTATATTACCTAATTCAAAATTGTGAGATTTTGTTTTGGCAAGTTACAACAACGAATTCTACAAAAATAATGAAATGGATTTTTTACAAATGCATGTTTAAATATCCTTACGATATGTAGCTAACGGGACGGATATATAGGTAAATTGATACTACATCTAGATAGTTGGTAGGTTACGTTTATTACAACAACTCAAAATTCTGAAATTTTGCATTAGGTCAGTTTCATTCTAAAGGTGCAAAATATTAACTCTCGCTCGTATTAAGCAGTACATAACCAATACTGGACCTGCGTGTACATCTCTGTATATTCCGACAGATATTTAAATATTTATGTAATGGCTTATTGTTCCATTCGGTGCTGTGGCAAAAACAGCTAAAATCAAACTATAAAACAGAACGCAGTAACCGCAAGTGTTTAGACGTAAATTGTTTTCATACAAATTAAATGACATTGCCACTCTATAGGTTGATTGTTCATACAAATTACATGACATTGCCCCTCTATAAGTTGTTTGTTCCATGGTCACTGTTGTCAGCCAAGAGACAATTTTTTTACTTTCATTTAGCCTCCGAATTCATTTAGCTCGGTCCCCAATTGTGTTAATATTTTAGCTTAATTGTAAAATTGTAATTGTTTTAACAGAAATTAATAATATTTATTTCCTTCACACGATAAAACATAACTAATTTAATTACAGAAGAGACTTTTCAACGTTTGAGTAAGGACAACCAAGTGGTTGTTTATGGCGACTGTGTAGAATCTTACTGCTGTATCGCCGCTTTATTAAAGCTAGGGCTAGCTGCTGAGATGATTGCGTTTGTTGAACCGTTCCCACCAGATGATCCCGATGCACTTAGAATTAACTGTTTTAATAATGAGATGGTATAGTAATCACTTAAATCATATTATCTATATACATAAAATTCCAGTGTGCGTATGTTCGTAATTCTTCTTCTTGATCGATTTTTTTGAAATTTAGTATGGAGATAGATTAAGCCCTGAGGAAATACATGAGCTTTTTTTAATTACATGCGGTCGAAGTTCCGGGCAGCAGCTAGATAATAATTTTCCTTTTTTTAAATTTTCAGATTTATGTTTTTTATAAAGAAAAATAAAAGAAGGTTTGAATTAAGTTTTGGAAATACAATAATCGAATAAGTTAAGATACTTACTAAACAATATGAAATAATTTTCTTTCATCAAAATAAAATGTCGTTTTATTCCTTTAAGACAGTATTTACGAACACGAATATTTTCAAAACGTGTATTGTACCTACTGATATAAATTCATTGCCAAATATTATTTAGTATTTTTGTTTCGGTGTCATAGTTCGTTGGATTGGAGAGGGTTAATATTTACATAATTATTCTACTATGACTAGGTCATTAGGTATACATATTCTTTTCTCTTGAAATCAATTATCTGTACCCAACGATATCCTATCTAGATTACTAGATTGTACTAGATTGTTCGAGACCTACACCTAGCTCACATGTAAGTTCTTTGACGTCTGTACAATAAACAACGTAACATATTTCACTAAATTTCGTATTACTTAGAACGATTAATTAATAAACAATTGAATGATTTTACACTTGCATAATATTTTTATAAGTGAACAAGAAAATTAATACTTAATTTAAAATTATACTTAAATTTTGCGTATGTTGTAATTATGTACTTAATTACATACACACGCAAAATTTAAACGTCGTGGACAAGTCCTATCTCACATGTTGAATTGAACTTGCTCTTTTGGAGCAAGGAAACAACACTGTCTCGCTTTTATTTACGGCGAGCGCCAGTTCCCGCGCCACGTATTGCCAGCAAGTGATGCCTTTTAATCTAAGGTGGCGCCCTGATCGTTTTGATTTACTGTTCTTGAGTAACGTATCTTGTAATATATACCATACCTATATTGTTCCTAAATATGTAGTTAGTGATTTAGTAATCTACACTTTTCTGTCGAGGATAGGTACGTTTATAATAACACTCTCCAATTGAAATAGGTTAACTATAAGTACATAAAATAGATAAGAATTACTTCCAGGTGGATGAAAGAGTCCAAGAAAGTTTGTGTCATCTGGGGATTCGTGTCTATCGGAATTATAAACTGTCAGGGCTACGCAAGAAAAATATATACATAACTGCATTGCGTCTGATGTCACCATTACATGCGCTGGTTCTTCCATGTTTCGCATTTTTCTACTATGGAATAAAAGCTATTGACATTCACGCTTTCAAAGGTAATTTAATAATTTGAATAATATGTAGCTTTGCTAAAAATTCAATAAAGATTAGTGACACATAAATGAAGTTTTTTTAGTTTTATTTTATATGGTGTATGAGGAAAATGATGAAATATGAGGACGCGAAAACGTGATGCTTAGCGCGCTATCTCCTTTAACTTCCCCGTTAGGGTTTCGGCGTGAGGACATGTATGTATGTACGTATGTATTCTTATATAGTTTTTGTGGTTCATAAACATTAAATTTTGCTTCCGTAACATCTTTTCTATTCTTTTTCTATCACAGTTCTGAATGGAGAAATTATGGAATGAGAAGTACTTACCTTTGTACGTGAATTTAATTTATCTTATCTGTTATGTGTAAATGTACACACAAATAATGAAATAAATAAAATCAAAGTCGTGTGCAATAAAATAAACCCGACATCCTACTGAGTATTTATAAAAATAATTGACTGTATGTAATTGTAATCGTTTGCCTAACAAAATTGTCTAACAGTTGCCTAACAATTAAAATTTTAATTGTAAAAACATTTGTCACATTGCGTTTTCTACTATTCAATACCAAAACTCGGACGATACTGGAAAATGACCTGAACACATAGATGAAAATATGCGATTGCATCTCATTCAGCAAGGCCAGGAAGTTGTTCCGCATATCAATACTAACTTCGCCAAAGCGTCAACAGTAACACGTTCAGCGGGTTATTCACAAACGTCGGAAACTCGACTTTCCATATCCGACAGGAAACTTTCCGATGATTTTGTCTAAACGCAATTCACAAATCCGAAACCTTTCCAAAACGAAATGCTTTGACAGTTCATTTCGGGACGAAACCATCGGATGCTTCCGACGACTTTTTGGTGTCGAAAACGTTTCCGAGACAACTAAATTAATAATTTTGGAAAAAAAAATATTGTCGATTACTACTTAGATTACGTTTAAATTATAAGGAAAAGATAACGCTAATAATTTGTACCATGTTGGGGCACTTGCATCACCAAGACGTCGGTTCTCATAAATTGATGACGTCTGTCGTCAAAAATCTAAACAAATTGCGTGCGCGTATGTAATCTAGACTTCTAGACAAATTTCGTGCCCTTTTTAAATACGTGCCTAAGGATTAATTTGCCTTATATTTTTATAACATATTTTATTAGCTACGCAATTCATAGTTAAAAGTTCTTTGAGGTATTTGAGGTAGTTTAACAACAACAATCAAAAATAAAAACGCTATTGTACTTTCTGTTGTAGTTATTATTAATTTCTACTAAGCGGATCTAGCATAATTTATTTGAACTTGTTGAACGCGCAGACAATATAATTACAGTATACCTAATTTGTATTTATAAAGCCCGTTTAATTCTTCGAATGTAAGTAAAATGTTTACAAAAACTATTTAATCTTAAAAAATACAAAGTAATTTCTGTTTCATAATTATTATTTATGATACATTACCGAATACATTGTGATTGTCAAAATGTGATACGTTTAAACCACACTAATATTTTCTACAAAAACGAAAACGATTTCTACCATTTTGTAACATGCTTCATAAATGCATTTTCTTTCGGATTCGTAGTCCTTTCCGATGAGATTCCGATAGAGTTTGTGAATAGCATTTTCCAATCCGTCGCATTGAATTTATGCTTTCCGATGATCGGCCCTTTCCGCCACGGAAAGTTTTCGAAGCGTTGTGAATAAGGGGGCTGATTCGTGCTCTTTAACATCAAAAGGAGAGACAGGACGGCTTACCCAGGAATGGTTTTAGCGCACATTGACTATCGCCGAAAAAGTTTTACGTACTTGGATGGCTTGTTCTCCTTCCAAAGCATTATTATTTTGCTTTTGCTGTCGTTTATTTGAGAACGTTAACACACCGAGTGGATCAAAGATTTGCTCATCTGATGGATTTAATACTTGGTGGAAATTAAATCCCAAGGTTTCAAGTCACGAATCAAGTGCACTACACAACCAAAATTATTGCAAATGGAAAGAGTTGGAGAGCAGACTTCAAAAAGGACAGACTATTGACAAGAAAGAGCAAAACTTAGTGGCAAAGGAAACAAAAAAATGGCAAGAAATTCTTATCAGAATGTTTGATAGTATAAAATTCCTTGCCAAGCAAAATTTGGCTTTAAGTGGCCAAACAGAAAACGACGCCAGTGCACCAATTGTAAAAAGTTTCCTCTTAATATAGAGGAAACTATTTGTTTTGGATACATAAATGTTCCCAAATAAAAATACTTGAGATAATAATGCGATTTGGTATATTTATAGAAATTAGAACAAACGGTCACCTTCTGCGAATGACTTGTCAATTATAACAACAGTTATAATAATATGAACATTTGAAATGTGGGTAATAAAAGTAAAACATGTAATAGTATAAAATTCAAACAAAGCGCCTAAGAAGTTGAACAGACTGATTTGTTATGACTGTTGGTGAGGTGTTAACACTATTTATACACCTTTTTAGAATTGGTGCATTTAATTGCAAAGTACGATCCTGTACTTCGTGAACATCTTATAAGATCTAAAATGTGTTGCAAAATTTCAACCACGTATATGTCACCAGAAATTCAAAACGAATTTATTGCAATTTTGGGAAATAAAGTTCGCCAACATCATCAGACAAATAAAAAAGACTAAGTATTGTTCAATATTATTCGAGATCACTCCAGACATTTCTCATAAAGATCAAATAAGCCAGGTATTAAGATACGTAGTAATTGAAAATAAGGAAGTACAAGTAGTGGAATCTTTTATAGATTTCAGTGAAACAAAAGATAAAATTGCTGAATGAATTTCCAAGATCATTTTGAGCAAGCTTGAATCTGATGGCCTCGATATAAGCAACTGTACATAGAAGTCAAGCATATGATAATGCTGCTGTTATGGCTGGAAGGCATACAGGAGTTCAGCAAATAATTAAAGAAATAAATCCCAAAGTTGAATTCGTACTTTGCTCAAATCATTCGTTAAAACTGGTTTATTTACACACTGCCTCAGTTGAGACGAGTTCAGTAACTTTTTTCGGCACATTAGAACGTTGCTATGCAATTTTTTCTATGTCCACACATCGTTCGAAAGTTCTGATACGCGATGTAGTGCAAGAGGCGATGTCGTAAAAATGACATGGCATCATTACAAAGACATTTTTGTCACTTTGGAAAAACTGCCTTAGGAAATGCCAAATGCAGGAACTTTGTTATGATGCAGTCATTTTTCTTTCTTTGTTTCTTACGCCTTTGGCAAACGGTGCTACATGAAGTGAATGACGCACAAAAATATTTACAAAGGGACTTGCACTTGACATAAGACTGCGCTCTGAAAGTAAATGCTTTGCGGATGGTATTGATATAGAAACGAGAGGAATGGGCAGATGGCGCTGTAAGTTATGAAAAAAATATGTGTGAAGAACTTGGCATTTCCATGGAACCTCAGAGTCGCATAACAAGAAGGAAAATTTTTGACGATGAAACCAGAGATACTAACTTGTCTTGTGAAAATGAGTTGAGATGGAAGCTGTTTTCTTCGCTAGATATAATCATTGTAGAAATTCGTAAGCATTTTCAGCAGCTGCAGAATTTGGCGGATAAGTTTGCTTATCTAACGCCGGTTATATTACTAGATTCGGACGACACTTAATGTAATCTAAATTACGCATCTGCCAAAATTGACGAGCAGGACTTCAAGCTGGAACGACTTCGACTGCGGACTTTCATTGACTCACTTGAATTATTAAAATTTATCGTGGAATCCAAACTGGAAATACTTTGCCCAATATTATAATAATGCTCCGAATATTCTTCACAATTGCCAGAAGAAGAAGTGTGAGAGAAGTTTTTCAAAATTGAAATTGATCAAAAATTATTTAAGATCAACACTGAGTACTTTAAGGCTAACCAATCTGGCTATCTTGTCTATTGAGCAAGAGGTGGATGCTATAGACATTGATAGTGCAATAAAAGACTGCTCTTAAGAAAAGTAGACGAATAAAGTTTTAGTTAAAGACATAAGTTTTGTTTTTAATTATAACAAGTAAATTATTTTTCAATGAAAATATAAATATTAACAGTATCGTTCTAGTTCTAATTGGAAGTCGATTTACGTTATATATTAAATTCGCTAATAACTTAATCTTGTCGATCGTCAAGGTATAATCATAAGTGTCCTATACCTGTTATATGTAAGTGGCATACGTGTAAGACTTTTTATAATAAATGTGATTATTATATTGTAAAACATATATATATATATTGACGACCCCCTTGGCGCAACGGCTAATCACGTTGGAAACTAAACGAAGGTTGCAGGTTCGATTCCCGCCCCAAGTCTGGGTGTTTATATATAATATGTATTTATTTACGAAAGAAAAGTATATAAGTAGTATATCAGTTAACTAGTACCCATAACATAAGCGCTGTGCTGCTTACTTTGGGACTAGATGGCTCTGTGTGAAATGTCTGAGTATATTATTTTATTTTATTTATTACTTTTTTATTTATAAGCTGTATAATACACTGATGATTACTGTTCTTGCTGAAAAGTTCTTAAAAATTACTATATATTTTAGTCTTTTAAATTGAAATACCTAAATAAGAGAGCGACAAAATTTTCTTCTGCCTGGGCGGCTGACACCCACGCTACGCCACTATGTATTGTGTATTAAATAACTGTTAATTATCAGACTTAGAAATATTGGGTCATTTTTGTATGTATTTTTCTGCTAGATGTATCTATATGTAGATCTATACGTAGTGATCAAGTCAGGTCTGCGGCCTTATATGTGTGGCCTCAAAACTTTGACGGTAAGTTGACAACTAATACACGAATCAACAGTGGTCTCAGGTAGTGAAATAGTATTCTTTATTTTGTAAAAGAGTAGAATGAATGGAGTGGAGTAGACTGGAATGGAATATTACCCGTTTTGCTAAATTAGCAATATTCTATAAGTCACGGAAATTCACTAATTAGCGTTATAATTATTATGCTTGCAGCCATAAATGAGTGTGGTCTAGTATATGACGGAGGATTAGTCGTGGGACCAAAGTTCGACACGAACGATCCGTATATATACGGCGCGGGTACGTTTGTGAGATATTCTAGAAGACTATATGCGACACGAAAGATGCATCGTTACTATTGTTCTGAAAATGTTGGAGAAGCGGTATGTGTGATGCCAGATTAATAAACAGATTAATAAGTACGTAAATTTTTGCTCATAAAGCTAAACTTAGGCACAATCTTTAAGTTTTTACTTTAGCAAAGATTTCTCTGTAACACCTCAGAGTAGGTAATGGCGACTCTTAAATATAAGATGGCCTCGTTTCATAAGAAGGGTTGTACAGTTACATGATATCAGTGATGTTTTTTGTATCGCTACCACAACATAGGTAATTTACTACTACTACAAAATGAAAACATGTAGTAGTGGATACGTAATTACGAAATTTCGGTCTGGTATTCGACATTTTATGGCAGTGCAAATTATTTCTTTATAATATATAATTGTTTTAATGCTGCGAGTTTTAAGCAAGTAATATCTGGGCGACCGAGCACTGATTTGAAAACTGAAACACGGGAGAAAAGGGGTTTTATATTATACTGTAGTCTTATAAATTTGAACTAGCTAGGTCATTTTTTAGCTTAGTAAACCCCTAATTGAAAATTTCATCGAAATCTTTAGAGCCGTTATTGAGAACACGATTAAAAAATTTACACACAAAAAAAACACTTCTTAAAATATTGTTTAATTAAATAGTATAGGATATTGTCTGATTATATTTTAGCTAGGAGTAGAAAACATTAAATACAATAACGTAAATTAATTAATCAAACTTATTAAGTTATTAAGTAAATTATTAAGTAATTAATAGAACAATTATTTATTAACACTTATTGTATTTCTTCAATCGACTCAAACAAATAGTAACATAAGTTTCAATACTTGTACTTCTGGCATCTAATTTCTGAATGTAACTAGCGTAAAACAAATAAAAATACGAGAGTTTTGTTCAGAAATATTTAATATAAAAATCAACAAAAAATCAAATTTAACAGAAATATTAAAGTAGCCTAGTTATATTACGCTACTTTCGCGCGTTGGGTTTGGACGCAGTTTTATAATATTATGAAATTTATTAGTACATTTCATTATTATCAAATTATTAGAAAGAAAAACGTATTTTATAGTATAATGACTAATAAAGAATAACAGATAACGTTGCAATTGCCTGTTATTTTTGACACATCACTAAAAAAATAAATAGTTCACATAACCTTGTAACAGCGCAATATGGATTAAACAAAAAACGTTTTCTTATTTATTTAACAAAAAATATTTTATTCTCATTTATTTAACATTAAATTTAGCGCGTAATTGTAACATTTATTGTTGGTTAACATAATAATATAGTTTTTAATGATAATTATTTGTTAGTTGGGCAAATAAACAATAAAAATATTTTTATCGTAAATTCAACGCCATTTCAAAGTTACGTCGTCCATTCGATTACGACCTGTCAGAAACGCAATCTCAGCGGCCGGACTGTAGTACTGTGCTGTAGTAACCACAACTGTTACTTAGCTTTCCATAAGAAACGACTTTATCAACATTTTCATTTTTTGTTATCATTCAGTTGGCGCAATTGTTCCTGCGAAGGTTGGATCCATTCGTTATGGGAGACCCAGCCATCGACCCTTGTCCTTCAGATGTTATACCACGATACAGCTCCAGTTTATTAGCGTAAACTATCGTATTATATTTATTATTTTCTATCTACACTAATGTTACAGAGAGAGCAGAATTAATCTGAAAGTTGTTTAAATGTGGAAGGTAATCTCCGGAACCACTTTATTTAAAATTCTTTTACTATTTGAAAGGTACATTATTCCAGATGGACATAGACATATTATGTATTCACCCCGGGCGATGTCGGGGGGGGGGGGGGACAGGGGGTAGGCGCTGGTTTTATTATATTAAGAAAATGTGCATTAAATTTAACACTTAAAAGTAGTAAAAAACATAGCAGAAAATTAAATAAACCGAATAAGTTTCCGTTATTGAATTTTAACCAACGAATTCTTAAAATTTTAACAGATATTGATTACATGTAAGCATAATTTCAGCATTCCCCATCACTTTCTCATCACACGTAATTACGATTTACTTAATTTTTATAATATTAAGTTATCCAATTTATTTACAGTATTTTATCAATTAAAAAATTACGTCTCTTTGACTTTATTGACTACATGAAAAATTCTTTTCAATTTTAAAGTTCAAATTACAAACAAATGATTAAATTTAACAAGATAATAATTCTATATTCCGTTTTCAGGTTCATAAAAAGTTCTCAACCTAGTATATTAACTAGAATGTCGAGTAAATTCTCTCTCACCAACTCTAAATTACGGTTCGTAAGTTCTATAAAAATGTTCTTTTTTAAGCCAGCTTTTTTTAAGACTAATAATATTTTACAGTTGGCAACCCGTAATAAAGTTTGAGTCTCCGATAATTCTGTCTGGTACTCTACCTGGTCCTCTTTATTACATGACGGTCAGGAAGCCAGGTCTAGAAATACCAATGGAAGTGCAGTCGTATTTGCCGCACCAGGTAAATGTTGTTGTCTACATATATTTGGATTTTCACGTAAAATATTATCTTCAACATACATTAAAACATAATTTTGCCTTTAATATATTTTTTATAATTAACTTTAGATAGGATTTAATTTAGGCAATAATAAGTAATATTTTATATTTATTATATTTTTTTTTTTTTTTATTTAATTATTTATGTACAAACACACACTTGTAAAAGACACATGAAATGTAAATTATGCACAAAGGTACTGCTTATTTCAAAATGAAATTTCTTCCAGCAGACCTATTATGATAGAAAAAGGCGTTGGAGTGGCAACATTTAATGTGTATTAAACAAAAATAATAATAACATACATATTATATACATATACCTGCATATAAAATATAACATATATATAACTATACATATATGTATACATATATATATACATGTACTTTACATATCTACTACATCAGTACATACATAATAAATATACTGCATTCAATATACATATTACATACTACAATAAATATAAATATTGTAGTATAAATCTTAAATAACCACATATTACGTAAACACGTTTACGAAGAAGACAAGGATAGGTAGTGATATTTGACTCGTTTTTTAAAAATATTCGCTTATATTCGTTTTGAATTAAAATTTGGAAAACGCAATCCATGAGTGAAATTGCCTATGATAATTATGTATTGGCAATAGGCTACTTAACCATTTCTTAACAAGCTAATTAAAAAAAAACAAAATTGCAAAAAAATTATCGAAATATAATGAAAAATATCGCCTTTAAAGTCAAGTAGTGGGAACAGACCAGGGATAAGGTCCGTCTCTGTCACTCCTGGTTTCCTAGTACTGAACAATGACTATAGTTTGTGACGCTATGTGGTATTTCGGCAACACCATCTCCCTCTAACTTATTGCCACTCTGTCGCCAGTATTGATGTTTAAAATATAATAACTTCTATTTTCACAATGACTTTCAAGTTCCTGTTATTTACTCCTAATGTTTTCAACATTTTTTATCATTCAATGTATAAAATGTATCAGGTTTAAGAGCAGTTGACTAGCCAATTGCTTTGCATATTTTTCATCAAAGTGAATCAAAAATTTACTAGAGATTATTAATATTTACGTTTTTTTTTTACTATTTTTATTAGGGTCATACTCTTATAACCGATAATAAAGGAAACTATTTTCGTCTTCAACTAAACAATTTGCATTGTGTGGACGCTATAACGTGTCTCTCCAAGAAATCGTTCTCTCCTGATATATTAGCTCAATTGTATGGTAAACATGAAGCATTTTTCGACAAACTACTTACTAGATATCAGGTAAGAATTTCTTTGAGTATCAACACATAGGTGTATCTTTTCGCTGTATCCTTAACGGGGTAGTCAGAGAGGGCAGAGCGCCAAGTAACGCGGTCTTTGCATATTTCTTTTGCCTCATCAAATCTTATCATTCTCCTCCTCACCGAGGTATTCGAGTGCTTTTGCCATTTGTACACATATTTCAAGTAGTTTGCCTTATCAGTCTATCACGATCAATTTGTATGTGCTTAGTGCAATTAGTTATATTTGCTAAATAAACTTTGCTGAGGGATGATATAGATTTCACTATATTGAGTATTTAGACTACTAATGTAGCGGTTACTATTGGAGATTTAAAATTTAACAACCGCTGATCTACGAGTATTCTTTTGCTTAGTGCTCTTTCTGTACGGATTTTAATAAGGTTATTAGAATTAAATGTACCTATGTTAACATTTGAAGTACCAGATTTATTTTGATTTGTAGATGAACCAAATTGATGACTTCTTTGAGTATTTCGTGAAACCGTGGATGGCAGCACTTTATCAAGAGACTTTTGATACCCTGATACAAGATATTAACGAGCAGGATGTCAGCTCAGTAAGTTGAAGTCTTTACCGCTATTTCATAACTGAAGTTAGAGAAATTGATACTCAATAGGATTCAGTTCAAGATTCAGTTTTTTTTACCGCTTCCTGCACTGTTTTGTAATCTTGTCGTGCGTTGATGTCAAATGGCAAGTGCTTACTTTAAAAAAAATTCACATCTAATTCAGGTGTACCTATATATTGACCCACTGCCGCAACTTTATCTACGTATAGTATTAATAAATAAAGCAAATTGCATTTCTTCGAAGCCCTTTCTACTTTTGATTTAATCTCAGTGTAGAAGAATATATATATATATATATATACATATACTATAAGAATATATATATATATATAAATAATATATATATATATATATATAAATAATATACATATGAAATTACCGTCATGTCAGGGTGTTGGAGGAACCAGGCATTGGTTATCCCTGCAGTGCGTGTTCTACTGATATCGTGCACGTATATATAAATAATATACATATGAATATAATATAAAAATATACATAAAGATATATATAAAGATGAATGATGAAGTGAGAATGGTATCTTGTTTAGTTGCAACAACTCAGAAATTTTGAAAAAAGATGTTTGAGCAGGTTTTTCCTAAAGATGGCCAGTGGCCATGGCTAAATGAAGGACATGAGAAGGAAGGTCATTCCACAAGTTCAGTGTTGCTAGCATATGAGAATATATACGAACGACCGACATTTGTAATCAATATCGAGTATGCACCCTCGTTATTAATAACAGCTTGGAGTCGCCTACGTATAGACTCGCCTAAGCGAGAGCGAATATTGGTTCCTCGCAAATTTTCCCATATGTTTCTACAATGTTGCACGAGGTTCTCCGTTCTCCTTTCATTACGGTGATTCCATCTCTGCACCATTAAACCCCATAAATGTTATATGGGGTTAAGATCAGGCGATTTAGCTGGCCATGAAATTACCGTCATGTCAGGGTGTTGGAGGAACCAGGCATTGGTTATCCCTGCAGTGTGTGTTCTACTGATATCGTGCACGTAGAACACCCTGGACATTTCTTACTATGGATACACAACTCGCAAAGTGAGCAGCATACTCTCCTCTAACATGTTGACATAATTGATTGACTAGGAGGTAGCTCAACAACTTCTCCCACTCCATCAAAAGTCATCCAGCCCCACAAGTTACACGAGATACGACCCGACTTTCTATTACGTATAACGTTTTTTTTGGCAGCGCACACATGCAATTTTATAAGCTTAGGTTAGATCTACTTTGTAAGCAGGATATCTGTGGTGTAAATTCATTGAATGTAAATGTTTTCTTATAAGATTATACTAAGATATTCGATGTGCATACTAAGATTACTATGCACATCGAAACGCTCCGGAAAATGTCTGGTTAGTATAAACCCATCTATTTCGTAAGCTCGTAACATTTCCAAGCGTTGCTCATATGATAACGCCGCAATACCACGATTTCCTTGACAATGGTCAATGTTTCTTTTGCATACCTTCTGACCAATAAGCTTACTGTATTTCGCTTAGAATAGATGCAATTAGTTTTGAAAAAATATGTAAAGCTAAACAATGAGTTGATAAGTTAGTGACATTATTATGAGCCTACCGATATGAATAATTCTCTCGATATGGCACTAACACTTCGCCTTTGTTGGTGCAAAGTAATAATTCTGTAACGATTACGAGAATATGCTGCTATGCTGCTCACTTTGTGAGTTGTGTATCCACAGCAAGAAATACCCATGGTGTTCTGCGTGTACGATAACAGTAGAACATACATTGCAAAGATAACCAATGCCTGGTTCCTCCAACACCCTGACATTACGGTGATTTCATGGCCAGCTAAATCGCCTGATCTTAACACCATAGAAAATTTATGGCGTTTAATGGTGCAGAGATGGGATCACCGTAAAGAAAGGAGAACGGAAAATCTCGTGCAATATTGTAGAGGATGAGAAACTTATATATATATATAAGTATATATATATGTATATATATATATATATATATATATATATTTACATACACTGCAGGTTCATAGAAAGTGTCTTCCACAAAGATTGTCTGGAGTCTGGAAGAGATCGCTTTGAGCGATAAGACCGCCTTGCACATATTAGTTTCAAGTTTAATTGTAAACATTTTTTGTTAGAATATGCGCGCAACAAAGAATTTATCTATCTATCTAACATTCTGTTTATCGAACATTTGGCGTATATCGCCGTGCAAAATTGACACGTATTTCAACAGCTTTAGTTTGATCTAGGAAGCAGGATGTCTGTCATGTAAATTCATTGAATACCCAATGCCCAATATGTTTTTTATATTGGACATTCGGCTGCCGCAAATGTAAAAGAATTAAATTTTTTGCGTTTTGAATGTTTTGCACATTCGGTGGAATGCACGCATTTATTTTATCTTTAAGAATTAGTTTAAAATATGAGTTTCGCTTGGATGAGCTTCGACTGCATTACTATCGAAAGTAGTTTCTAATTTGATTGATGAAATTGTTTTCATTTTTTTTACCCTTATTTATATTTTTGTGATATTTCCATAAATGATCAGAAATTAACCGAATTTAATTTCTTTAACATCTTATTATTTTCAGTTATGTCATGCATGACTTAGAAATATTTATGAAAGTAGCCTTATTGATTTATTTTTGCATACATGATGAAACTTCCCTTTAAAGTTGGAACTTGAAACGAATACAAATTTGAATTTCAAAATTTGAGCTGCCATCTCATCGTCTGCAATTCGTGTCTATCTATTCGTCATCAATCGTGTTATCTCGTGATTGTATAATAAGCCCGATTAAAAGTGACGGCCAGCCTGCTAACGTCGTATTACAAAAATACGTTAATGTTGTCAGTAGAATGTTATTTTTGTAATAGCTGGTGCTCTAGGAGTTAATATGGAAACACTGGCCTACGTTTAACCACAGAACTAAAAACGGTCTTCCTATGTTGTTAGCACCATTACGTCTTTTTTAAGTTCGGTATGCTATTGTAGAATCATATCGACTTGAACTGACTACGCCTTAATTTATTCTATTAGAGCCAAACTATATTACACTATGTATTAGTTTGAAACATCTTATCATATTTCTGTCGTATTATCAGGTACACGAATTGATTAATTTAAAGTCTACCGTTGTCAATGAAGATGGCAATGAAAACGAAGCGAAATCTGAAGTTAATACGAAGTCATTCGAACAAGGGCGGATTTCAATAACGATACCAGCATCGTACCATAAATTGCCCAGTTGTGGCTTTAAGGTAACAGTTCAAACAAACAATAGAGAACTAAAACTCGTGCAATTTTCACTTCATTTGAAACTCATTTCAATTGTCTTCTATACGCAACTTCTAATTTTAAAATACACTAATAAATTGTAAGACGACATTTTGTGAGAGTCCATCTATGCAGACTTTGGTATTTTTGTGTCCTAGATAGATCTCGACATCTAAGAAGACTAAGAGTTACGTATTTAGATACATACAACTTCAACTCTTTATCTTGAAATCCTTAAACGTGGAAACATGATTGGAGAAAAAATCTCGATTAAAAAAATCCAGAAAAAATCCTGTTTTGCACAAAGATCCCGATCATCTCCGAAATTCTGCAGAATTTTAAAATGATTTTAACCACGGTATTTTAATTAAAAATACTGTGTTCTTAGATTTTGTTACCCGTGTTTTTGGATAAAATATAAATAGGGGGATATTTTGGAGTTCATTTTTATCGGGGTAGTTGAGATGAAGAGTGGAATTCGTTGGCCTTATCACTTATCCTTTACACTTAATGTCATGTCATCCTTAATACTAGTTAGTAGGAAACAATACGAGAATTGGTATTACCAAGATATATGTAAGTTATGTTTGTAATATTTCGTATGTTATAAATTACAGGAGACACAAAAGCTTACCACATTCCGCTCTGTTATAGAGAGCTTTGTATCAAGAGTTAGTAATCAAACGGTAAGTAAAAACAGTATCACTATAGACTTAGAATTAGAATTAGAATAAGGAATTGTTTTATTGTGACTTAAACAATTTTATGAGTGTCTACTCATGTAATATGTTTTTGCTTTGCACTAAATATATTTATAATTATTATTTACGTTATTTACTGATGAATTATAATTTATAAATCATGAACATTTATTTACAGATATGTATTTTATATAAAAAAATAATATAAGTAGTTATTTTAATTAACTATATAACATACGTTTCTACGGAAATTATTGATCATGTAGTCGTGGAGTCATACATAAAGCATATATGTCATTAAAACTTAATATTGAAAGCTTAACACGTGACCTACGTTTTCAATAAGTTGAAGTATTGAATTAGGTTCTATGTTTTTCTCGATATATATCGTGATAAGAAACATTGGGACACCTTATACTTTTTTATTTGACACATCATAACTCAAGTAAAAATAATTAAAAGAAAAACAATTCTAGCTATTTAAGGAAGCTAACTTGTACATTTTGAAGCATATATATAGTCCTAAAAAACATAAAACGTGCGGAAATAAAAAAATAAGTTAAGAATTATTATCCATCTCACCGACAAAATATTTCTCTCGCAAGCCGAATATTATAGGTTATTTTTAAAACATTCGTGGAATGATAATGCTTTATGAGATTTATATCGTCTGGAAGTAAGAACTGTCGAATTCAAAATATTTTATTCATAATTTCACTAAGATTTTTGAAAGTGAAATCTACAAATACTTATTTCATTTCAGTTAAAAGAGTCTAAGACGGCAGATATAACATCGGTAAGTTGTTAAATATATAAACAAATTACATGCAAAATATAAATCAAGTGATATCTGGGTTTTAGTAGGTTATTAGGGTGTTCAGTAGCATAGCTATCTTAAATCGCCTTAGTTTCAGTTAATCAGGCATCAGTGCATGATTTGTCTTACAATTTTTTAATTTCCTTCACTAATAAGCAGAGATCGGAATTTACAATATTTTGAAATTAAATTGGGGCCCCCGTAAATCAGTTTTAGGGCTCTATTTTAGCAACTCTATATCATTTAGAATCAATTAATTATCAATTATCGAATATCCATTTTAGATCTCTGCTAATGAGACAAGCTTGCAAGATAGTTTTGTACAGGAATTACGATTACGGAACTCAGAATCAAGTTTTAATCCCTTTGTTCTCAGTTTTGTAACATGTTTCCGACTTAGGATGTATTCAAACGTGAGTCAATTTAGATACGTACATTTAATAAATTAATTTAATTAGGAATAGAACATGAAAAAGTACGAGTATTTGCCAGCTCTTTGTGATCCTGCGCAGGTTGTAACAATCTGACCACGGAAGGGATAAAGCTTATTATAAAGTTCAATGCATTAGCGATGGAATATCAATCCGTTACTGCCTGGTTTCGCTTTAACATCTTTAAGTCCAAATACGCATTGCTAGAAATGTCGTTAAGGTACAGGTTGTAAGTACCTCACTCGCTAATCCTGTTGCCAAACGGCAGTGCTTTTCAATATTGTGTTTCGATGTGGAGGCTAAGATAGCCGATGCAATTTCTGGCATAAGAGGCAAATTCTAGTCCTCAGAGTTGCTAATGCATTTATAATATGAAATGCTTCCTTAGCTTGTAAATATTCAAGGCCCTCAATCCACTAACCATCGGATAAGCTGCTCGCTAAATGTGTAATTCTTTGCACTTTGATGCTTTGTCCACTCCGAATGGGAATAAAGTGAACTTGGGGTATTTAAAGATTAATTTAAATGACTTTTGCTCAGCTGCAAGTCAATCTATTGAAGTTGATGTTTCGTTATAATCATGCTGTCACCTTTTGAGAATGCCATTATCAATAAAGATGACATTATTTTTAATGGGGCAAATAACTTTAATAGGCTTTCTTGCAATTGAGCGTACATTTTGATTAATACGATTTATAATGAACTTTACAGGAATGTGGCCAAAGTGAAGTGGTATACAGTGAAGCTGCTACATTGTGGAAGATGGTCGGAGGAAAAGAGAGCGTAATGGCGCATATCACGCGCTATCTTGACAGAAACTCCGTAATGTTCCCTCACTACGCGTTGCCCAAACCAGAATTTCAGTAAACGCTATAAACAAACTTAGTATGTGCATTATCGAGATGTTCTCAATTTAATTGATTCAAAACACGTGGCATAATAAGCAGATTGCTTTGCAGGTAGTCTTTTAGATTTACAAATATGTACCTAAACTATGACATTTTGTTAGTAAAGTTACAGAACTACAGATGTTTGTTCTAAATAACATGTTGTACAAAAGACCACTAGTGGTATTAACTATTTACAAACGGCCACGTCGCTGAACAACATTTATATGTGAGCGATAAAAATCATTAATAAATTATAAAAACCGTCGATAATTATAAAAGTTTATTAATTATATTTGTTATTTTAATTACTCTAATTGATTATTAATAAAATTTTACTTACCTCTACAACCTTTGATTTTTTTGACGATTTGAATCGAAGTGGGACATATAAGTATAACAATGAAAACAAGTGGTACGTTTTAGACAATTTATTATTTCATTTTACACATGTTCATGAATTAGACGTCTCCTTACAGATAATATTTACATGAAATGCACAGTATGGCCATTGGGTGACGAAGAATATACCGAAACAGTCTTAGTTGATATGATTTCGTCCGTTTTGTACATAATAGTATTACATCGTATTAAATTCCAAGAATGGTATCGTGATTTCGAGTTTCAAACTGCGAGGCATAGTGAATGTGGACAAATGCATACTATTTTGTACGTGTCATATTAGTACAGTCAGCAAAAAAGTAGTTGAATAAAAACTTTAAAAAGGTGACGTGATAATGATTTGCAGTGACTGACATAGTATTTGTGTAAGCAGGTGATGAGATGACAATAAATTTATAATGATGTAATAAAAACTTTTTTAGTCACATGTCATGTCACATGTCACATGAAAAATAATACGTATGACAGTCACTTGTGAATAGAAATTATGTTACTTTAGTATTTATTGTATTTAAAAAGTACTTTTGATGCCGACTGTAGCTTCTTAAATAGGTTTTGACTAGAATAATTTTGACATGTTTGGTGTAATAAACAATGGCCTCTTAATTTGACTAGACAAGAGTTAGTTAACGTTACGATATCGTTGAGCTGTTAACATCTTAAAAAATTATCATGCAAAACGTATTATAATATTTACACAGGCTTTAAACAATAAAATTATGATAGCTCCAACACAAATTGAAACAAAAAAAATCATTATAACCTATCAATTAGCGAAACGTTTAAAAAATTTTGTCATTGCTATGTTATACATACACAACACGCTGTATCCCCAACGGGGTAGCCAGAGAGGACGGAGCGCCAAGCGTCGCGGTCCTTACATTTTTCGCTTCCTCAAATCTTATCATCGCTGTTTTATCTTTCATAATAACTTTATTTTATCAACGGACAATATTTTACTAACAAACAAGTAACTAAAAAACCGAGAGTATGAGTTGGTTAAATAATTATTTACGGCATCACATATAGAGGATGAAAATGTCTCGGGACCTATCATAATTTCGTTATCTTGAGTTTATTTCAGGTTTCAGTACAACAATCAAGAAAATACTTATCACTTATTAATTTTAAATGACTGTACAATAACCTAAGACTAGCATACACGATGAATTAAATTACGTATGTTGCGAACAAATGAGTTATTAATAAATTAAAATACTATTTGTACCTATTTGTGTATAAATACTTAAACACGTCATCAAGATGTGTTCCTTAGTTCGATAAAAATGCAGTCGTCAAGCACGAACACGGACCTTCTTAAAAGATTGACGAAAGTAAAAATTATATCCGTAATTTAGTTTTATGAAAAAATGTCGTAATTGTATAATTAGATGTATAAGTGTTAAAATATTTTCCTTTTTTTAAATTTTAATTAAAGTGTAATAACAAATACTATTGTGTCGAACGAATAATATTTCTGCACTATATTAAGTTTAGCGATCCAAGTTCGTGATAAGACGTAATATCATTCATATTACGCAAAATTTTTACGCTTTTACTTACAAATTCGTAGCATAGTCAGCGGGCTGTTCTAGTTTTGTTCGTTCCGTGAACTGTGACGCATACTCCAAGATTCTTTGCGCGTAGTCCGATGACTATGGCGGCGCGTAATCGTGCGGCGGCGCCGGCGAATAATCGGCGCCGTGTAGCAACGATTAGGTTTGATACTGCAACATGGGTGCAGCAGCGAGGTTTGCGTGGTGACCACTGTTCATCCTCAACGCTGATAGCGATTTGTTGTACCATTCGTCTTCTGCACTCATTCCTGTGGATATGTATAACCATTAGGTTAATCCCTATATGCGGTTTGAAATTGTTACATTTTTAGTATAACATTGCCAGTTTTAAAACAAGTAATCTGTTCTTTAATTACGATTAGTTTTGCGATCATTCTAAATACAAACGTTCTTAATTAATAGTGTGCTTTTTTCAAAGCATACTTAGATATAAAATAATATCAACATTTTTGTAAAATGTATTCTAGAGATGTCGCGAACGGAAAGGCCAACTACTCAGTGACACTCTCAGCCGAAGCGCTGAATTCGGCGGCCGAATGTTCGGCAAAAGGTGTGTGCAATTCATGCGTGACAATGTTTCGGTACGTATGGGAGCGACGGGGCGGGCGTGTTTGCTTAATTTGACAAAATTCGTTCAGATTTTTCTATCGTCTTCTTGCAGAAGTGTGTATAGTGAGAGGCTATTTTCTGAAGCAGATATTATTTATGCGGAAAAGCGAACTCGTTTGCTACCAATAAACGCTGGAAATATTGTTTTCATTTATCACAACTTCCCATTACAGTAACTAAGAATTTGTGATGTAGATAAATACATTTTTGAGTATATAAAATATGATTTCATAATAGGAAAAATAGCAGAATAGACCGAATACTGAAAAGTATTCGAATATTCGCGACATCTCTAATGTATACGTAGTAGTATTACAGTTTAGTATTATATTGTTTGATTTACGTACGGTTTACACGCATGTACTGGAATAATGTATCGATCGCTACAAGTTTGCTCTACATCGTAGCGGGATCGTAGACTGGTTCGTAGCGAAGTTCGCTCATCCTAATTCCTAATATCTATGCTATAGCTCTATGTGTGAAATACGTTGTATCTATATAAACTGAGACGAGAAGAGGGTCGAGAAGCGAATAGTGAGGCACCGAATCGACCCTCGCGTTTTCTCAAGATGCAATCTCGCCGCAGGAAATAAGATATTTGCCAAGACGCCGCGAGGACGCCCGCCAAAGTAAATGTAGTGGAAATTTTCTTATTAGAATATCCACGGTACGATGCCTCGCCTCTATTACTTGGTCGTTTTTTGCAACGCAGGAATCCGCTGTGTGTGTTTGTGGTAATGTTGGCACATTTTACACTTTATCGCGTTTCATTTTTTCAAAGTAGATACGATACTTTTTTGATATAAAATGGGAAATCTGATGAAAAGAGGTAGAAATTCATCTACATATCGCGAAATTTAAAAGACAAAAGATGTACTTATTTATATTACTAATAAAAAATTAAAAATTGTAATTTGTGTTTAATAGTGTTTAAATTTTTATTTTGCTGTACTCGTATTACCATTATTTCAGTTATATTATAGCTGTATGTGTTTGTTTTTGATCAAGATCAAGTTAGTACATGTATGTCTTCAGTTTAGAAGTACAAATTAATAATCTCCTGCCGCAAACTCAAGGATCATTGAATTAGTGAAACCTACGTCTGCGAACTAGCAGCGACCCGTTGAAACAACATAATATATTTCGATCCACTGACATGGGAAATCGGTTACAACGAAGTGTTAAATAGGTCAAATTTAGATTTTCTGTCTATGTCTACATTTCTGTACCATATTTTATTGATAGAATTACTTAGAATACTTACGCGATAGGATGAATTCTGTCTGCCTCTTTTATGTATATGAAGTCGAAATTTACTGGTTAAGTTCTAATTCAGTTTAACGACAAGGACGATCATATTTAATTTTCATGTCAGTGAGCATTATTGTTATTACTTAAACCTGTGCCAATGAAATAACGTCATTTCATTCGCATTACACAATAAATATCTGTAGTAAGATGTATAATAGGCTTAATAAATTGAACACTCAAAATTCACGTTTGTTAGGAAGTACAGATTTCTTCTGAAGCTGAGTTTCCATCTAAGAAAAAAGTCCAGCGGTAACATTAACAAATTGTAATTAAGTTTTGTCTTTTTCATGATCATCTGGTAGTACTCAGCTATGTGGTCGGCGCAGAGAGCAAGTTTTCTCGTTCCCATTATTATAAAGGATATTTGTATAAAAAGTGGCGCCGGCTGCGATCGTCCGTCGCTCACAACTTTATAATTGTCTTGACGGTCGTAATAGAAAGTTGATGAAAGCTGCCGCGCTACCATCTACCGCTTTTTGTTTTCAAAGTTACGTCCTAGATCTTACTTGCAGGTTGATAATATAGTTTAACTTTTTACTTTATTATTTGTTTCATCACATTTAATCAAAACAGTAATTTATAATATTACAACTGGCATTGAGCTGTCTTTTTCATGTATAAAATGTTGTCTTATTTCTATAAGACATACATACATAACTACCTACATATATACATACATATCTTCACGCTGAATTCCCAACGGGGTAGTCAGACAACAACAACTCTATAAGACAACATTTTATATTACACTAAGTGTAAAAAAAATACATACGTATACGTAAATATTTATTTATTAGTTACCAATTAATGCTACAGCTTTTATATTTATGTGTAATTAATATCCCTAATCGAACACCTGGAATCTTGACTTCTCTAGCAGACCCAATTGTGCCAACAGGTCAACACATATTACAATTTATAATAATATTATAAAGTGGCGAGTAACAATTATTATTAGAATCTGAGCATTACTTGCTATAGCCTGATTACCTGAGTTTACAGTGAAATCAATAATTCTATGAATTTTTGATTCATGTTTTCCGTTCAATAACAACAGATATAACAGAATTTTTCGACACAAAGGTTTTTCACCCATTTTTAACCAAAAGTAAAATAGAAATAGTAATCTTACCCATAGCATCTTGACGCATGCCGACCGCACTCATGTTGGCAGTGTGACCCATGGAGAATCCTTGAGGCATTGGGTAAGAGCCGCCGCCCATTTGAGATAATGAGAATATGTCCTTCTGTAACTCTTCGTAGCTACCGTGATGCTAAATAATAATTATAATACATCATGTAATTCCTTCTGTTAATAATTTCTCTACAAAATAATGCTTAATTCAAAGACTGAATTAATCCACATAATTTACATTAAATCAATCATAATATATTTTCCGCAATTGTTTTGATGTCATTGTATTATTTTGGAAAAAAATAATTTAGTGTTACGAAATGAAGATTATTTTAAGAGGTTCAGTGTTCTTTTTTGTATAATAATAATGTGCCGATCTGAACTCAAACTAGGGTATTCCCTGTGCTATGAGAACCAGACGACGACTCCCAGTACATCAAGAGCAGAGCAATCTAGAATAGTTCATTTCCTAAATTGACCCGACCGGGAATCGAACCCGGAACTTTCCGCGCTTGGTGCAACGTCTAAACCACTGCGCCATCAAAGTCGTCAATAAATATGTACGTGTTAAAAGTATGTGTTAAATGTCATAAAAAATGATGTATATAAAAGTATTTTTGATATTTATGTAATGTGGTTTAATAATGGAGTTTCCTGAAATAAATAAATAAATGAAATAATTAGCGATAAAGTGTGAAGATATGTATATGTATGTATGTATGTAATAAAAATAATAAATCGAACGTATAAACGATTATATATGTCGACTATTAATAAAAAGCATAGAAATTTTATACACATAATACATACATATCTTTACGCTGTATGCCTAAGAGGGAAGTCAGAAAGGTGGAGCGCCAAGTATTGTGGTCTTTATATACCTACTTGCTTCTTATATTAAAAATTATAATACTACACTAAACTTTTTTTATATTTTGCGGTCATTTTCAGACTTACGTTTCGTTATCCTCGCAGAGAGCGGGCAGAAATATTCCAAAATTACGTTAGAAATTCACCATTAATTATATGGTTACTATTGTTAAGAGTAATAGATAAGTCCTGGATATGTTAGTAATCGAGTGACAGTAACATTAATATGGTGAAATATGAACTCACAGAAATAAGTAGGATGTCACCCACATTGGCAAGATCAGGTAGAGTTGGATGAAATTATTATTGTGAAAATGAAGAAAGGAATTAGGAATTAATAGGTGGTTCACAAGACGAATGAGTAATGAACGAAGAAAATCTACATAATGAAAGTGACCGGCAGAAGAAACAGATCAAACCGACTGTTAGCTAACAGAACGTCAAAATATTCATACAGCTCGGCGAATTGTCGGCGAAAGTGTTTGGGGAGAATGATGACATTTGAAGAATCGGTCCATTCTGTTTATCCCCCTAGGTATACAGCGTCGGAATACGTATTGATATGTATGTGCCTATCATAAACAGTATATATTGGCGTAAGAGTGCGAGCGAGAATTTAATCTTTTGTGATAGTGGCACGAGCAGGAAAGAGATAGCGAACAGAATTCTATTGTAACCCTATTTGAATGACAGTTCGTCACAAGTCGTCACACTGTGGAGAACGCCGTTGACTTATTTTATTATTTTGTGTTATTCCTGTTATATTAATAATGTTACATTAATAATGGTTACGTGTTCTGTATGTGATTGTGATATTACGTATCGCAATAATCAAGGGAATCATTCATTTCATAGGTCACATAGACAGATCTAAAATCGTTACACATCAACGAGCTCTATGTTCGTCTAGTATGTTAGCTTGTATGTACTAAGTTTATGGTGCCTATATATAATATTGAGGTTAGCCACTTTGGGTTAATGATAATTAATAATCTAGCAAGCAGTTGTCTGTCTTTACCATATTTAAAAAAATCGTTATCGTAAGTATGGAATACCGAGATCGTTCTATGCATGAAACCGCTTTAGCACCAAGCGCGAATATATTTTTAATAGTTCACACTTGTAGTATGTTAATGTATATTAATGCGTGGGCTGCTCGCGTGCCGATCAACACGTCGCTAATGGGATGGCGGTGAGAGTGTGCAATTCCAATTATGATAGGTTACCGAGCTTGTCCAGGGTTTATGGCTATCTATTATGAGTTACGTTACTAATGTATTTCGTTAATACCTAGTTATGTGTTTGGCTTTAATTGTGTATTTTATTCCCCCTTATTTATAGACGATTGTTGAATCTAAACTAGCTAAAATATGTTTTATCTCTTTTCTTTCAAAACAAAAATTAATATGAAAATAGAGATAAAATATTTTAGCTTAAACAATGTTTTATAATTTTTATCAATTATATTTATGACCCTTAATGCTCCGAGGAAATTAAAATTAGATTAGTTATCATGATTCGTATATATTTAATTTTAATAGGTTTTAGGACCGCATCGAATTAATAACGATAACAAAAATTATTCTTATTATTAGGACTTTAAGCGATACCAATTTGTATTAGATAATGATATTTATATTGTAATTTAGTAATATGAAATAAATATGAAGAATTACCCAGTAATTACTTAACATGAAATAGCTAGTCACAAATCACAAATACTAAATATTCTTGTAAAAATATTTGTGATGGTAAACAAATATGTATATACATTCGTTGTAATAAAGGACTGATGTAAAAATTTGAATATTATTATTTACTTTTGAGCTGTATAACAGAGGTTGAAGGGGTTAGAAGATTTTTGTTCGGAGCCTGGCATACTCAACGACCGCCATTTTCTTTTTTTTTTCAAATCACGGCACACGATAAATTTTATGTAAATCGATTGGGGCCACAAAATTGCTAAGGTGCTATATTCTAAAGTGTCACAGATCTATTTCTGTTTCCTGCAAATAACTCTTAACGTGACACTAGGACATAGCAAACTTAATTTTTTGTTTTTGTTTGTCTCCAATCGATATACATGTTATATCTATATAGGGGTACCATCGCTCGGACCAAGGCAAATATGGACGGAGCCGTAATTAGTTACCGTTCTTACTACCACGTGTCAAACGAATTTTCATGTCTCTTTCTATCTCATTGAGCGTAACTACGAGTAAAACAGTTAGCTATAGTAAGTATGGCAACCTTGCACTGTCAGTGTAATTGGTGTCATTAATCAGTCATGGAATAATTATTTTCATAATACTCGTAAATCTTAAGTGTTTTGACTACAAATAATCATAAAAATAAAAATATGTCATGTTCAGCTGTCTATAGTTATACCTACTGTGACCTTTCCTAGTCACATTCATTAGTAAAAATCTACAAACTCGGTCAACAAAAAAAGGACATCGTAAGGACACGCTCTTAGAGCAAATGCTTCGTTCATTGTAATAGTTGGTCCGAGTTCCATCGTGAGCCACCATTTTCGAAAGAACTGTAATGGTAACAGATGACTCAAAATCTTGAAACTCTTTTGGAGTTTATTTACGACCTTGCGTGATCTTACACTATTGATATTGAAATATTACAGGTTATAGATTATCATTCTTTCAGTCCACGCATTACGTGATCACTAACGCAATCTGACCAAACGTCAGACTGATGGTCTAAACTGATCCCTTGCAAACTGAACTTGTAATTGTGACTGATAAGAAAATATTATACATTTACACCTGCAGATTTACGTTACATACTTTATAGCAGGTACAATATTTACTGTCAAAATTAGCATTTTGTCAATGTAGTATTAGTTTATTGTAATATTATCTGTACATCCACAAGAGGTCACTTCGTGTGTTTGTTACTGTGCATTCATCGATATTCAGGTTATGCTTTCATTGCGTCGCTTGCGGGCGATATTTGTGCTATTTGCATTATTTTCGAACCACGACTGGCAACGAAATCGGATTATCACGTAATCAGCGCCACTGATTAGCGCCGCATGGTAATGAGCGGCCAAGTTGCGGCGATGTGTTCTCACACTATAGCTATACACCAATAGTAAGTATTCATAACAGTTACTTCTGTTTAAACTTTGGTTCACATTTTATTTATTTATTTGTTTATAAAAGTATTTATTATTTAACATAGGAACAGGATTACAAATATTATTATATAAAACTGACAAATGCTCTAGTTAAGAATCGTGTTGCAATTAACAACGCCTGCCACTATTTACATGTATTTTAATAAATTATAATAATACATAATGTTCCCAGTACTTGAATTTTAAAAAGAAAGTAAGTAATTTATTTATTGTGAAATATTATTACATATATTATTTATTTATTTTTTATTATTTATTGCAGATTATAATATTTATTGCATAAGTAAAAAATAAAATGCATGTGCATGTGTATGCGTGTACGTGTAAATATCTACGGTAATGTGTTTGCGTGCATATGTGAGTGCGTATGTTATAGCTTATAATAAACAAAATAACTTATAAGTAAATAAAAATACATAGTATAAACGCAAAACGTTAATGAAGCACATGTATGATAATGAAGTCCAGTTTCGCGTTCTTCCAATACTGGAATCTTTATTAGACTTGACATTTATCTAACACAACCGTGTTCTAAGAGGCACGTCAGTCTTTTTTAATACGAATGCGCGTAGTTATTTCTTTTAAACAGTTGATTATCAAGCCTTAACACATTCTGGATATTTTAGTATTAAAAATTCATAGTTATCTACTTAGTTAAAGTTAACTAGATGGAAAGTCGAGGGTGAAAGAACACTAGATTTGGCTTTACTTGAGATATCGCAACTTTAAAATTTATACTGTGAAAGAGTCGTAAAACTTATTAGGCTCATTTTTAATGCCATATAGTCCGATTGCTATAGTTCGTTTTATTATAATTTTCCAAAAAAGTAAACAATCTAATTTAGTCTTTTTAGATGAAATGTGTGTTGCAATATAAGGCGATATTTATATCAAGTCAAATTTTCAATTTGTCAAGGTTCGTAATTTATATCAAACTAATATATGTATTTAATATGCCTTTTTTAAGCAAACGAAACATTAAATTTGATTTACATTTTTGACAAATTGCAATGAAACGGACTTTACTACTGAATCGTGTAACTTTTTACGAAATTACGTGTTTAGGCCTTAAACAAAAACTTTACTAGCGTAGGCACTTGACAAACTCCGGCCATGTTTTTAGAAAATATGAAAAAATCGTACCTGTGGATACCGATTTATAGTGTTAGGATGTGGATAGGGCTGGTAACCTCTGTAGCCTTGAATATTTCTCATCATGCCGTTACAGCCCGGTAATACAGCTGGCGCTAACGCTTTTTGCAATTGTTTCTCTTGTTTGCGATACTTAGCTCGACGATTTTGAAACCAAACCTGAGAAAATATTAAATAAAATTACATAAAAATATACGTATTTTAAGCTTATGCATTCTAAAGCTATTGTCGCATATCGGACTTTACCCTTACCTATCTCTTGTAAAACAAGTATGTTATGTATATTATTCATATTTCAATAATTGTCTGTTCTTTACAGACAATTATTGAAATATGTAGTCATGTTTCTAACAGGATTTATAGTTACAATAATCGAATTTATACTATTTAAGTTTATTTTATGTAATATGTAAGGTTACATAAAAAAGAAAACTATCAACTATCAAGTAAGACCCAAATTATGAGCACACGTATGTTTTGTAAATATAGGGAAGAAAAAAGACAACTTTTAATATCGATAGTCCAATATTACTAATATTTTTATTAATTGATACAATAAAACATAGATTATTTAAGCAACGCTAGAAATGAATAGACACGTTAAGTATTTTTATACATACATTTATAAGTCCTGCTGCGGCCGAATATTTACATAATAGAAATCTGTTTGTTGTTATATTCCACCCGTAAATATTTGATATTAATCTGATATTTTTCCAGTACATAAGTATGCATTTGATGATGTTACTGGTTTTTACAAGAAGTCACTAGGTATTGAAGTTACTGTATCTATCCGTTGCGTACTGGTCATTTTTAATAATTTGCAGACTATATTTACCGTAAGTATATAAATACAATAACGAATACGTATGTATATATACAAATTGCATATTTATTTATCGTTAAAGTGAACAAAGTAATGTTGAAAACAAAACATGCTTCACTAATCTGTGTGTTGTCAACGGGAATGAGAGCGTGCGTCGTTTGATATGGTGATTAGAGCTGATTAGAGAGGAGGGCGACCCACCCCTCGCTGAGGGCCGCGCCCTCTGCACGCACACTCCATATAAATAAACCGATACACCCTATACCCAGTCGAACCCACCCTGCACGTGCTGAGTAGGTATCTATCTGTCATTTACTATACTTATATAATAGTAGACCATCCAAAAATGTGGAGGGGACAATGTTACCATTTACAACAACCGTTCGTGCTTGCATATTTATGTCTATTTTTACACGTCATATCCCGAATGCGGTAAACAAAGGGGGCGGACCCCCAAATATGGTGGGTTTTGCAAACTTTTTTCACTTTCTTAAACTTCTTTTTTCACATAAATATATACAACGTCACGTCACGCTATTTCTGAAGATGGACAGAGCATGAAAACGCAACAAATCTTTATTTTATGATTTAGTTATTTTTTTAGATAATAATAATAATGCGCCAGACAATACACACCAATCATCAGTAGTGCGATTCTCTAACGCAAATTAGTCAAATTCACTTCTGAATCCGCGGTGAGATTGTCAACTGTGATTTGGTATTCTCTAAAGTCGACAAAGATACTAGCGCTGCCTCGATGAGTGGCGGCGGCGAGATACTACTATCTACTACTACTACTATCGTAAATGAATTTTATGAAGTTTCGCTAAATATAACAATCCAATCTAAATAAACGAGTTTTATTGAACGGAATTATCTCAGAAGAAGTTAAAATACTCTAAGATGAAATATCGACTGAGATGTTTACTCTTAAAGCAATCCCCGACAAACTCGCATCTAAGATCACTTCACTTCGCTCCTAGAATGTTTGGTTTAGAGAATTCCATTTGAAGGTCAAGTGAGTTCGAATGCGAAGTGGGGTGAATTGTCGAGCGAGTCTTGCTTTGGGTGATTCGAGTTTTTACAGAATTGCATGGCTGATTTCAAACTAGAGTATTCCCTGTACTATGAGAACCAAACGACGACTACTGGGGGCGTCTCCCAGTACACCCAGACCCGAAACAATCTAGAAAAGTTCATTTGCTAAATTGATCCGACCGAGAATCGAACCCGGAACCTTCTGCGCTTGGATGTAACGTCGAAACCACTGCGCCATCGAAGTCGTCAATAAACCTACCTACATATCTACGCTGTATCGCTAATCAGGTAATCAGAGAGGATGGAGCGCCTTACATACTTCTTTTGCGGTGCGGTCCTTACATACTTCTTTTGCTTTCTCAAATCTCGTCATTCTCCTTGCACATTTTCGCCTAGGTATGCGACCGCTTTTGACATCTCCGTCAGATTACACTGACTATTTGATTATTGTAAGCAGCCTTGGTCTTCCTTGGCTTCTTTTACCACTTACATTCGCTCTGTAGATTTTCTTCATCAGTCATCTTTCTATGTGCTCGATCCATCTAAGCATTCCTTTCTTCATTTTTATAATAACGCTGTTGTGCAACCTGGTCATACTGCGTATCTCTTCGTTGCTTATTTTGTGCACAAGGGTGGTGGATACCGCACATATTTCTAAGAGGTCGGATTTCTACTGCATTTATTTCATTTTCACCTGATTTCAGGACTCGTAATAATCCGAATAAGGTTTTTAAGGAAAGATAAATTGGAAAATTGGTGAAAAACTTGTTTCAATTTATCTTTTTTCTAAGTTATTTTTATTAATTTTTGGACAGAACATCTTCCGTCAGATTAGCTAATTATTAATAAAATAATCACTTATGTTCAACGTGGTTAATATAGATTTAAAGATGTTTTCCAAATTTGAGTAAAAATGAGTTTATTACTTATCAAGAGTATATTTCATGCTGTCTCGCACATAACGTTGCGTTTTAATTTGAGAATGAAATAAAGTAGAGACATTTTGACGATTCGACTATTATTTTTGCCGTTTAATACGCAAGTTTTCACGACCTATTTTCATTTCCATGTCATATACAGTTCCACTGCCTCGGGTTCTCTTTTTCCACATCGTGCGCTGCGAACGTTTTCTTTTGTTACAGCATGTACTTCGCACTTAACAAATACTATTTCCATATAAGATTCGTACTTTTGACTACTTTTAAGATCTGTGCGGTAAGATATTAAGCAAGACTCATAATTCTTTTTCATTTTTTCAACTGAACTCATGATTGCTGATCATAAAATCAACTAATGATTGTATTATTGAAGAAGTAGCAAAGGATAAACAGATTGATGGAATCTTTACTGATTATAGCAAAGCTTTCTTGCTGAAGGAACTCCAGTTAGCGGGATTACGCAGAAATTTATTCAGATGGTTTTCTTCTTACATTGATCGTAGATCACAAGCCGTGGTACTGAACGGCTTCATCTCTTCATGGACTGTCGTACCCTCAGGAATTTCTCAGGGGTCTTTATTAGGGTCTCTCCTGTTTTTGTTATTTATAAACGACGTAAAAAAGTGTTTCTAACATTCTAAAATTCATTTATTCGCTGACGATATGAAAATTTTGAAATCTATTTACAGTAACGAAGACGCTTTTTATCTTCAAGAGGACCTCAATCGCTTTGATGCATATTGGTCCAATAACAAATTAGATTTGAACATATCTAAATGCTATTTTATATCTATCTCGCGTAAAAGATCTTCATTATACACAAATTACACTTTAAAAGAAAAAAAGTTAAGCAGAGTTGATGATGTTAGAGATTTATAAATAATACAGGACACTAAGATAACGCACAGAATTCACTTAAATTCTACCGTTACAAGAGCTTTTATGAGTTTGGGTTTCGTTATGAGGACTTCAACTTGTTTTAGTAATGTAAAGACTTTAAAAATATTGTACTGCAGTTATGTTATAAGTCATCTTGAATATTGCTCGCAAGTGTGGAGTCCTCATTACGATTGCTGTATTGTATTGCTGTATTGCTGTTAACTGTATTGAGGATATACAGAGAAAATTTATCAAATACCTCGAATTGAAAACAAGGCGTTCAATGGAACATTCTGGCGATAGCCACGCGAAGCGATGCAGAAAATTTCACTTTCTGCCTTTGAGTGTAAAACAAGCTAATGCTGACTTTATCTACCTTTTAAAAATTATCGGAGCAGACATTGATTATCCAGAACTTTTGGCTAAAGTAGGCTTTAAAGTACCGACTTATTCTTCTCGGAAAAATTATTTGTTTACAACGCCATTAGTAAAGAGTAATTACCATCAAAATTCCTTTCTTACACTCAAAGTGTAAGGCGAGATATTGCTGACTTTATCTATCTTTTCAAAATTATCAGAGCAGACATTGATTGTCCGGAAGTTTTGGCTAAAGTAAGCTTTAAAGTACCGACTTATTCTTCTCAGAAAAATTATTTGTTTACATCGCCATTAGTAAAAAGCAATTACCCTTAAAATTTCTTTCTCTGGCTTTTCCACATAAGGCAAATGAACTTGTTTCACAGGTTGACATCGATGTATTTGCAGGTAGTTACAAGTCGATAAAGCGAAAATTGGTGGGTCACTATTCTCAAATTTTGTTATAACTTAACTATATCACAATTACTGCCTTATTTTATCTTTTCTGTTCGTGTTCTCATTGTATCGTGGTGAACGCAGCGTAGTGGCACTTCAGATTACATTTTATTTTGACTTAACATTTTGAACAATTTGCACCTGTTGTGGTCTCAAGCAAACTGATTTTGATATTTTATAATGCAACGTGAAAGTTTAAAAGCTTTATGTGAAATTTACAGAAACAAGACAACGAAACTTTTAGGTGTTATTGATTTCTAGAAATTTATTTTACTAACTTATCATTTATAAATAGTTACGGAAACTTAAAGGGCAGTCGAATTCGCCATACCATGGAGTATATCAGATTATTAATATCATAGAGTTTTATAAATCTTTAAGCATCCAATGTATTGTTTAACTTCACGGAAATTACTTCATTTTTCATTACAACGCCCCACTGTGGAATTGGTACGGATGTGAAATAGCTTTGCGAAAAAACTAATATCCCATTTTCGTTTCCCCTGCCTCCGCCGTATCGGTACCTATAAGTTAATGTAATATATACAGTTACACGAGTAACAGACAACGAGACCTTAGAATATGTCGAACTTAGAATACAGTATATGTATATATACATATAATATGTATGTATGTAGTTATAAACGTTTCTACATGCAAATGTATGGTAAATTTGTGTGTAAGAATAAGCAATTCAACATTTATAATTAGGTATATAGAAATTTAACACAGTAAAATCACATAAAGCTCCGATTATTTATAAAGGTCAGTAAAACACACATATATACATACATATTTTCACGCTGTATCCCTAACGGGGTAGTCAGGGTGTCCATATATACATCTTTCGTTTTCTCAATCCTCATCATTCTTCTTACACACTTTCGCCTAAGTTTTCGAGTGTTTTTGACATTTCCGTAACACTGGCAATTTGATCTTCATAAGTCAGCCTCGGTCTTTCTGGCTTCTGCTATCACTCACTTTTGTTCTGTACAATTTCTTCGTCAATAGTTCAACATTCATTCTTTCCATGTGCCCGAACCATTCATTAATTTTTTCATTTTTATGATACACCGTCGTCCAATCCTGTCAATTTGCGTTTCTCTTCATTGCTTATTTTCTCTGTAATGGTGACATCGCAAATATTTCTGAGAGATCACATTTCTACTGCATTTATCTTACTTTCACCTGATTTCGCGCATATCCAGGCCTTACTACCGTACAATAAAGTTGGCACTAACACCGCATTGTGGACCGCCATTTTGGCTGAGTTAGATATATTCACACTGCCTACCAATGCGGATAGAGCACCGTTTACTTTATTGCCAGCTGCTACCCGTCTCTCTACATCCAACACACATCTTCCATCCCTAGAAAAGGCGTTCCCCGAATATACATTTTCATTCATTGTTTAAGACGTTTTTCATTTACCCACATTTCGTCTGTACTTCTTCTCTTTCAAACACCAGCCTCCACACTACCTTTCCATTTGATTTTTTAAAATGATTTTTGATGATACTTGAGATGATGAATGATTGATTAATACGAGTAAGTGTAAACCCAAACTGTGTTTTATGATAGGGCGCTTAACATAACACAAAAATCGACTTTGACAAGGTTTTTATTTTTTACGACTTTATGACCCTCTTAGCTCTCATATTCATATCATTTTTTTTAGTCATTATGATTGATTACTAACTAGTAATCATTTTCATCTTTTACCTCCAAAATTTTCAGACGGCCATCGAAACTTACCTAAAGTTTAGACTTAGAGGAAAAATATAAAACGAAAATCTTACATCTTACGGATCTCAAGAAATTGAGTTTATAAAATTACCATTTTATAAATATCGTAAGATCGTAGCGTGAATTGAACTCACGCTTGGCCAATTTTATATCTAAGTATGTGATAGATAATGATTTACTGAAAAATAGTGTAAACTTATTATATGCATACGAAAGGTATATGACATTTAATGTTTTACTGAAAATTAATGTATATAGTATACATACCGTATTTCCCGCATCGTTAAATGAAACGAATGTTGGGAACCCACAGAATAAGCTTTCCTTGGTGTGGGGACCATAGTGCAACAGTGTATAATTAATACAGATGAATAAATTGAATTGAATTTAAATTTAATTTAATTGAAATAAAGTTGAATTAAAATTGAGTTGAATTGAAAAAAACATAGAGTTTTTGTTATGGCTGAACTTTTTGAAAATGAAGTCTACGATTATAGATAACACATATCTTCATGCTGTATCCCTAAGATTATGTGATAATGTATATATATATATATTGGTCAAAGGAAAAAATTTCTTTTTTAATTAATGAAATTTTTTCCTTTGACCGCGATAAACATGAAAACTACTGGACCGATCGGCATGGGACCATGACCATTCGACGCGGAATTAGTTGCAGATGGTTATAGGCTACTTATTTTTTGAACTCCATAGACCCTTCACCATTTTTCAAACAAAAATGTACTATTACGTACAAAATTTTCACTTACGCCCAGCGAAGCGGGCGGGAAACGACTTGTATTATACAATCACAATATAATTTTTAATCATTTCTAATTCGGCGATGACCAGTAATGTGAATGTTAATAATAATAAAAGTTGCTTTAATGACTACTGTAAGATCGATCGAGTTAAGAAACGCTTTATTCCAATTGCATTGTTTTTTTTACAAATATTGACAATTGCACTAAATTTGTGACCCTAAATTTCGAATCAGATTAGAAGTAGGGATACCAAACAACGAATCGAACCCAGGCTGTCCGCTGTGTTTTGTGATGTGTTAATCACCGCATCAACGGCCAGGAAATTGACCTATCTGTTACAACTTATCGGTTAAATTCGAAATTAAAATCACTAATTATATCTTGGAGCAAAAAGTGTAATAGACGGAGCCTTAAGTTGCTGCTCTACCACCGTGTGTCAAACAAATATTCGTGCCTCTTTCTATCTCATCGAGCGTAACCACGAGTAAAAAGTGAGCTATAGTAAGTATGGCAACCTCGCACTGTCAGTATATTTCGTGTCAGCTTATGAGGCGGTTATGAAATAATTATTTGCATAATACTCGTAAATCTTAAGTGTTTTGGCTAAATGTATTCACAAAAATAAAAATATGTCATGTTCAGCTGTGTATCTTTGTACTGTGACCTTCCCTAGCACATTACTAAAAATCTAGAAACTCGGTCAACAAAGAAGGACACTTTAAGGACACAGTTTTAGAGCAAATGCTCTGTCCATTCTGATACTTGGTCCGAGAATTATATCAAATTTTTTTCATTTTTGTCCATAATATAAACAAACAAGAACCTAACCAAAATTTCGTTAAGTTTTCACAGTTCGCTGGACTGGCATATTACACATAGCACTCCAATAACACTGCTTTTCTGTTACATACACACAACTATGAAATATTCACTAATGACATTAATATTTTCCAATATAGTACAGCATTGAAAAAATTGAGGTTATTTATCAAGCGTTTTATATTAATTTGTAGTGTTACCTGAAGGTTGCCTATGTTCATATCAAATTAGTGTCATGTCTTTTTACACTTATAATGATGTTTATTATTCTTTTAATTCTTGGTGGTTTTTATCGATGCATAAACACAAAAAATGTCTCATTTACTAATAATTAATTTTTTAATTATTAATTAATGACGACTGAGTTAATTATTTACGAACTAGCCCATTACTATAGTTATATTATAAATATCATAATCGTCACATTTGTTTACATTATGGACAAAAATGAAAAAATAGGCATACCTAATAGTGATCTGGAATGTCAAAAAAATTAAATGAAAGCGTAGACATGACTTTTCCCTTTTCAAAATATGTGAATACGTTTATTTTCAATTTACTTTATATAAACGTGAACGACGACTAAACAAATAAATTTTGTTATTAATTAGTAAAATAAATTTTATTGCGTAATTTTGAGTAATAAAATGAAACGAAATTTTTAAATCTTAAATAATTATTCTATTTAAAATCAGAATGCTTATAAGATGTCTTTAAAATAATTCTTTCTTTGCAAATAATAAATACTTCGTATTTTAATTTATTATTAAGTTGTTTTAAAAGAATTTTAGTAATTCAAATGGATAAAGTTGAAGGTAAGTAGGTACTTATCCGAATATTAGTTTAAATAAAATTAAGGCAATTGCAGAAAATTACGTCATATTCCTTATAATAGTATTTTACAATATTATTCTAAGTTCTTACATATAATATTTTATAATATTATTCCAACAATAATCGTCATAAATCGTCGTTGCTTGAAAAATGTCTGAATTACGCAATATTTCAGATCTTAAGAAATTTGTTATCGCTAACAAAAACAATGTTCGCTATTAAAATTTTGATACGTAATTATGGTTAGGTACCTATTATTTAATAAATTGAATAAAAATATAAAGTGAATTATAGTGGAGAAATCTATATGAAAATTGATGTCAAAGTAAGACGTTTAAGTATCTAAAACTCGTTTAAAATCGTCTGTAAAGAACAATTTGAAGGTAAGTAAAATGTAATTTAGTAAAGATCCCTCTCTTAAAACATTTTGTTCGAGGACAACAAAACAGATAGATACCTATTTATTTACTAAGACAGCACCGAGTTATCCGGAGAAAACGGTCGCCTTTAAACTGAAAAAGCACGGGGATCCAACAAAACATTTTCTTATTTCGAATTGTAGAATTCATTTGAGGGCAGAGACAATGTTGAGGGGCGCGCGGGGAGGATGAGCGACTAACTTCGTTACGGATCCATTTGATGGGATTGCAATGCCTCAGGGGCCACCCGCCGCCCGCCCCGACACTCACTCCGCTGTCGCCCGTCAACGTTGTATTTTTATATCGAAATTTCCTCTAGAAGGAGGGAGCTCGACGTCGCTGTCGTCTTTAACGTTTACATTCTTATGTAGCGTCGCCTAAACGTTAATAGCCTACGGAGTGCGCGTGTACGAACATATCTACCTACATTGTGTTCGGTATACGCGTAGGTATGAATACAGCATATCGGCGCTCATGTCAACACCCCTATCCCTCCAACCATACATACAATGGTCGCTGACTTGCGTTTCACGTGCTTTTAACATCAGTAGGTATGTAAAAGTCTAATGTCATTTAGTAGCTTTCATTTTCTTAAGTCGAACTTCGTGGCCCATTGCCTTTGAAAGAAAAGAGTAATTCGTCTGCTGATGGAGTGACAGTGAATAAAATATAACTTGAAAGCTTGCATATGTAAGAAATAATAGACATAAAGCGAAAAAAGCACTCTATTGTAAAAACATGTTACATTAAAAGAGATCTTAAGTGTCAGAGTGCTACTTAAACAAGTGTTTTACAAAAATGTTTTATTTTTCGGAATAGAAAAATGGAAGAATCACGCAGCGCTTACGTATTTATTACAAAACAAGTGATAAAAATTTCGTTATGAATATATTTAAGCGACAAATTAAAGACTTAGTAGAAATCAATAGTGAGTACCCCGAGGGATTGAGCAATTTTAAAACAGAGATAAAGATCGTTCGCGAGTTACTGTAAGCATTTCGTATTCATACGGTCGAGGACGACAGATGGCGCTTTAATTCAATCCGCCTCCGGCCTACGCTTCAAATTGTATTATCCGAGTATTCGCGCATCATTGATATTTCGACAATTCTATCCAAAAAAAAAACTACGACTGCATTGTACTTGCTCTACTCTGTGTCCTTGTCGTTTTCTGAAGGTTCTTCTAATTTAATTTTTATTCTACTGACTAGGTGGTCTATTTATTTAAACTAATTTATTTAATATATTATTTATTATTTAATATTATTGGTGTCATCCATCTTGTTAATTTGGCTCACATAATATATTTTTTCCGAACTCAAAGAGGACGTTCAAGTGAAAAGAGCTTTTAGCTTTTAAACACATGAACTAATAACTAGAGCTTCTTGAGTAGAGTTCAGCATGAATCAAAATACAATATACTTAAGTAAAATTTACTGACCTGTATTCTCGCTTCGTTCAATTTCGTTGTCCGTGCTAATTCTTCTCTACAGTAGATATCGGGATAATGTGACTTAGCAAAAGCCGCTTCTAATTCTGCTAACTGTTCCTGTTAAAATATTTCATACATAAAGATTTATTGAAATACGTAGATTATTAAACAAATATCTTATGTCTGTAAATGCTTCCACTATACAAAAATGGTGTACATTTATTTAGCAGCAAAATAAATATAAATAAGTGCCAATTAGCGTTTGTACATTGGTGTTGTAAAATCACGCATAAATGTACCTTAAAATTGATATTCTATACCAGAAAAATTAGTAAATTTTAAATGTACTTCGACACTAAGAATACGAATTGCATTATTATTAAATAATAGTATAAATATTCTATTTGAATACATTGATTTTGTACATGTATACACAATATATTACAAAATAAATTGTATTAACTTGTACTGCATAGTCCCATTGAAATTGCATGCGGCACTGTTGTCGTACTTACAAACTGCAGTCTGTAAGTACGGAGAAAATTAATGCACACAGCAAATATGTACGTTATGAATATTGACAGTATGACAGGGTTGTACGACAGTGTTATTTTAAAAATGAAGAAAGGAATGCTAAGATGGTTCGGTCACACAGAAAGAATGAGTGATGAAAGACTGACGAAGAAAATCTACAGAGCGAAAGCGAGTGGTAAAAGAAGCCAAGGAAGAGCAACGGGTTATTCACAAACATCGGAAACTCAAGTTTCCGTATCCGACAGAAAACTTTTCGATGATTTTGTCTATACGCGATTCACAAATCCGAAATCATATTATATTTATATTATATGTATATATACCATATTATATAGTCGTATTCACAAATCCAAGCCGTCGGATTGAATTTATGCTTTCTGACGATCGGCATTTCCGCCACGGAAAGTTTACGACGTTTGTGAATAACCACCCTGGACTGAATTACGAAGATCAAATAGCCGAAGTGTTAGCTGATGGAAATGTGAAAAGCACTCGTATACCTAGGCGAAAATGTGTGAGGAGAATGATGATATTTGAGGAAGCGAAAGAAGCTTGGCCTTCTGTCCACTCTGACTACCCCGTTAGGGATACGGTGTGAAGTGTATGTATACGTATCAATTTTGAATTATTCTTTTAATTGTTATGATGAATAAATATTTTGTTATTTATGTGAAAACAGATGGCGCCACCTGTGTGAATGTCGTCCTGTGTCGTCTCCGCGCCGGTGTCGGACAGGACGCTGTGGTGGGCGTGTGCCCCGCGTGCTGAGGCCCCAGTGCCGGCGACAGCGCCGATGTACCACCAGACGTGTTGGAACTGCCCGTCCCGCCCGGCTCCGGTTTTAACTTTTTGAATGCACCTTCCGCTAAATAACGAAAAACTTGTTGAAAATAAAAAGCTATTCGAATCAGAAGTCATAGTAGAAATTAAGGATGCAATGATTCAGCTATTACCATTATTGTACTAATTACTACAACGTGACAGATAAACCTCAGAATGTTTTCATAGCGTTTCTTGTACGTTATGTACGTACGTGTACGTATGAGTACGTTAAAAGGGTGGTAAATTAATATAAACAAAAAAATAATTCAAAATCATAAAAACATATTACAAAACAAAATCATTATTTTTTTTAGGTGTTTTTTATAGGTATAGGTAGTATCGACAAATTCTATATTCAATTTACCCATTAATATAGAGATACAGCTTTGGTAAATTGCATTATTCTTTCTTGTATTAATTAGGTGCAACTTAGCACTGTTTAAATCTATACTTATATATCTATTCTTAATCTAACATAACAACCTCCGTATATTTGTAGTCGCAAAACTCGAAAGGTGTAGTTAGTCGATTGACTTGAAATTTTAACACAACGTTGCATTCGAATACGTATGTGTTTTTATGTACAAATAAAAATGTAAATGTTAATTTGTTCAACGCGCACCGCAACAACGCGTGACTGGGAACAGCTATAGTATATCATCATTATATTAATACGTAAAGCGAAAACTTCGGATCCCTTTTTAAGAATATTGCGCGCACGGAGGAGTGTGATTTGGCATAGTTATAGTTTATATGGAGAAGAAGCGCAGAAAGCTAAAATGTTTACATAATATGTGTTACAAATATATTAAATTAAATTAAATAAAACACTCATCGTTAACGTTCATACTGTGAAAAAGACTGTCAATGTCAAAGTCAAAATACCATCAATTTATTCAAGTAAACCCAATTGCACTCAGTCAGGCGGGTTATTCACAAACGTCGGAAACTCAACTTTCCGTATCCGACAGGAAACTTTTCGATGATTTTGTCTATACGCGATTCACAAATCTGAAATCATATTATATTTATGTTATATATATATCATATTATGTATAGTAGTATTCACAATACCAAGCCATCGGATTGAATTTATGCTTTCCGACGATCGGCCTTTTCGTCACGGAATGTTTCCGACGTTTGCGAATAACCCCCCTGGTATTATTTTTTCAACATCATTATAATAATATTTATTTAAAATACAATATTCATAAAATCTCTTTTGAAATAGATCTATATTTTTTCTCTTTTTTTTTTAGTGTACGTTATGTATCGACAAACTCATAATAGTTTGTAATCATAATGGATCACATATATCTAACCTCCTTAGATAGAGAACAGTCGCACAGAGTGGAGATTATTGACAAAGACTGTATAGTATTATAAGTCTATATTTATATTCATGGTCAAATTTCAATCAGTGTGCGAAATTCTAGTATGTATAATTGCTTTGCGTATATTGTTTAAATCTCAAGTTATTAAATTAATCGTCGCCATTCTTACTGCAATGCATCTCATCTTTGTAAACAGTACGTATTTATTATGATTAAAGATGCAAAGCGATGCACCATTTTGTAATTGTTTCATCGTTAGTAGAAATCCCTTATTTAAAGTCGATATTTTACAAACAAAAGTAAAAAATATTTGTACAAAATGTCGTATAATTTACAATATAAGGAAATTCTAGTATATACAATTTTGACTCATATTTCTATTAGCCTTGAAAGTATGGAGGCTATATTGTTTTGACTATAATAACACATGCTAATACTACAAATACAAAAGTGCCTGTTTGTTTGTCTGTTACGTTTTCACGACTACATTGCTGGACTGATTTTGATGAAAATGGAGATAGATTAAGCCCAGGGAAAGACAAGATATTTATTTTAATTCTTAAAATAATCATATTTACAAATTCAGTTTTACTGGGTGTTTAATATTTACTGGATATAATGTATAGGCAATGTATAGGCAATATTTATCATTTAAGGTTTTAATGCCGTGACTACAGCTTATAGAGATGTGTAATACCTGAAAAAGTATGTCATAGAAAGAGTACCATTGTATAACATTACGACATATGGTAAAATTATTGAAATGGATCCGTGTCGGAAAATTTATTATTTAATTCATAACTCCAATCGCAAATAATATGATAAATTGGATAGGGCAGCACAAAATATAGAATTTTTAATAACTAAACACGCAATCCAGATGAAATGTTATCTAATTGAGATGTTAATGGCTTTATTAATAGTAAAAGAATCGATTAAACGTTATGTTTTCATATAACTCGCTTAAGTTGAAAGGTGATCATATTCAAAGAAACGATCGTCTTATTTGCATAGTCCGCATCGATCCCTTCCAGAACGGTTGCGTCGTGGTGCCGTAGGTCAAGTTCGCGCGGCTCGCTCGTAATTGTAATTGCGTTTTAACTAACGATGTTAAGGAGCTAATGATTCGGCGTCGGAGGTGCCGCCGCAAACGTTCAGGAATTTCACTGAGACCCACTGATTGTTTGCGCCCTTAACAAATTAGATTTTTTTTTGTCAAGGGAACGGATTGGCAGTATCAATTTGAATAAATAATCACGAAAAGATATCCGTCTCATATTTCTTTATGGTTCCTGTATGTAAAGAAAATTAATGAAATCTGTAGAATAAGAAATGTAGAAGATTGTTGTATACAATTTAAATCTTTAGTGGAATTATCCTACAATCCGTAAAATCGTACTCTATACGACATCAAACACGAGCTAAATGTTTCCTTGGAAAGTCGCGTATTGGTAACATAATAAAATTACCTTTGGTTTCTCTGAGCTACCGAATTAAGTGGCGAGATTTTAAAAGCACCGTCAGAGGTCGCTTCGGCAAGTATTCATGCATTCCCTTTGACGGTGTCCCAGCTACTTACTAATTAACGTGGAGCTAAGTGTTTGCGTCCGTGGTAAACGGTACCTTTTAACTTTTAAAAGGTTATTTTTTAGTCGCTCTTGTGTTTTTAGACGCTTTGATGGCGAATATATTGGTTTCGCTTTTTACGTGTCACTTTTTCGACAATGCCATTAATTCGTTAGAGCTACGAATATAAAGCTTTTAGATATTTTTATTTTTTTAAATTTTTGTCCAATGTACAGTGTTTTATCTTTTACTACGATTACATTTTATTAGGGGAGGTATAATAAGACATGTACATAATTGCTGGTCGTGAGGTATAAAGTCAGTGAACAGTATTTATTTGTAGTACAAAGTGAAACATTTGTTCGGGGCGGAACAGAGATTCAATGTAACATGTCGTTAGGGGGTCGTAATCCCCTAATTATGACGATTGACATAAAAACGCCATCTGTGGCGACCAAGAGGTGTCGGATGACTGCGTCGTAAAAATAAAAACACTAAGTTTAAAGATGTCCAGATACGATTTTCAGTTTCACTTTTCATAGATTATTAAGCTAATAGTAAATAAAATTTATCTCTTAAAAACCCCATTTTAATGTTTCTCTACAATGTAGGAATTTTAAACTTTTTTAATAGTTAATGCTTGAATTTTATTATTATTAATATTAATAGAAACATATTTCTACAAATAAAAGAAAACGTAAAATCATTCTATAGAGATGTGTGGTTATAAAATTGAGGCAGCAAATGATCATCTGCGTCATTCATTAGAAGCACGTTAGCGAGCGTCAAAGCTGCACTGCACTTCTGCACTGCTGCATTGCAACACTTGTAGTGCTCTAGTAATACTATACCAGTAGTACTATGCCAGTAGTACTTCTACTACCAGTAGTACTAGTAGTAAGTTACATTTCTTGAAATATTATATAAAAATCACATCACTTACTTATACATACGTGTGCATCAATTATAATTATAAAAACTTGAAATACATTAAATACAAAAAGTATCTTCTACTTTTTTAATTCAATAGTACCTAAGAGCTTGGAGATTTTTAATAATTTCTACGAAAATTAATAATTCCTTGAAGTATTAGACTCAACGCAGTAAATTTATTCAGACGTGACATTAAACGGGTTAATTATATGTGTACCTACTACGTCATATGACAAAACTTACTTTTTGAGTATTCCATGCAGAGGTTTACGAAATAATCTTAGCAGATAAAACTGCCAGTGCGTCACTTTCAGTTTTTTTCACTATTCTTCTATTTTAGAAGTTTAGTAACAATGGGCTTGTAGGTACTACATATCTGGCTGGAAGAAGTCACGCCAGAAGTTAGTTTTGAACTTTGGTTACCTAAGGAAGTTCAAGTTATTTTTTAACTTGACGTAACTGTCCTTATTAGACTTACATGGGTTCGGTTAAGTACTTATTTTAACGCAATTTTAGACGTGCTTGCAAAAAACAAAGTGTTATTGTAAGTTTGATTTGGATATTTCGGAACACTTCAAATTGAAAACTTCGAGCGTCATCAAAAAATCTATTTGAATTCCCCCAGTGAGACCACCTCTGGAGCTTGACGGGGAGCGCCCTAGCCCTCATCCCTACGTCCATATGTCACTGGCCTTAATAGATTTATAATCGGTATAAATGCCGCAAATACTAGTATTGAAATCTTAAATTCTGCGCAGTAAATAAAACCATTACATAACTTTTATTCTTAAAATAATTCGTTAAGAAATGTTGAGGCTGGAAAAGACATCAACGCGTGCTCTTCTCATTGTATTTATAATTATAAAAATACTTTTGTCTCATTTGTTTGCACATCTGTAAGTGACTTATTACTTTTTTGTTTTGAATTTAATGGTTGGTAAAGAAGAATGATGCATTAAAAAATAGAATACGTTCGAAATAATATTTTCTCGAACATAAAAAAAATAGAAATGTAAAAAAAAATTATCTGGACGGTATTTTTTTTCTAGTGTCAGCTGACTTGGGTAGGGTCGTGTGATGTGAGTAATTACAATGGGCTTAGCAGATTTGTACTAACGCGACATAGTGTGTGGGGTTTGACGGTGGGCGCCTGTCACAATTGACACTCTATTATGTCGAGTGGGTCCTTAACACGAGATTTATTATGTGCATATTGGTTAGCTACTTATGGGCTTAATAGATATTTATTTAGAGTTTTTAGTTTTTTAGTACAAGTTATTTACTAATGTTAAACGGGTCGGAAATTGTAATAAACTAATTTAATTGACTGATTACTTTATGTTCATTATGAAAATTAAAATAATTTCAAATATGAGTAAGTTAGTGTTGTTTTATTTAATTTTAATAAGAACGACAATGTAGATGTCCGCATTTGTTAATTTTTGAATAATTCATCCAAATGAGAATGTTTCTTAATTTACTATTTTATAAGATTATACACATTATATATTTAATCATTTTCAAGTGCGAGTTTGGGTTCAGTTTTTTAAACCATTGAAATATAGACATTTTTATAAATGTGTTAAACACGTTTCGATGAACAAATTAAAAAATGCCATTACGTTTTTAATTCCTTCGTGTAGCTCGATCATGTACATTGCATACGTATAACACGTATGTATGTATGACTTAAACATAATCATCAATCGAATATCAATACTTCATTTCAAAATTTGCACCTTGTTAACAGCTGTTGATATTATGACAAATTTATTATATTTATAATACCATTGTATATGTCACGAAAATTTTTTTCTTGTCGTCACGTACGAAGCGATTTTTTCTCTATTTGTAGGCATGCGTATCAATAAGAGAAATTAATAGATGTCGCGTGGCGGTCGCGTGTATTGTAAGCACCTGTCCAGTGTGCGCACCCCTTTAGTATGAAAAGCAAAGCATAGCATACTATGACATTTCGATACTTTTTATTTGACTTGTGTATTTTACAAGTACGTGAGGCGCAAAAAGGTTTACAAAAAAAATCCCAAAAATGTTTACTAAATGTTTGGGCTTTAATGCAGACAAACTTTTTTTTCCCAATATTAATAAGAAAGTCAAATAATTAATTCAGTGTCGACTCTGATATTAATTCAAATATACTTCCTTGCCCAACAAAAACAAAATTTTCATTTAATATAGAAAGAAACGGAAAATAGTAGAACGATATTGTTATGTTTGAAATGCACTTGATAAAAACTGAAAACAAATTGTGCAAAAAACAATTATAGTAATTATATCACGTAATCTTAGTTTATTTCGTTGAATAAATTTTTTTTATACATTTAGTTATAATCTCAGTTTAATCTATACTCAAATAAAAAGGTAAATTTTGTTTGTTTGTATGTAACGGACAAACTCAAAAACTACTTAACGGATTTCAAAAATTCTTTAACCTATAGAAAGCTACGTTATCGGCGAGTAACATAGGTTGTATTTTATATCCAAAAAAATTTCTACCCGTGCGAAGCTGAGCCGGGTTGCTAAAACTGAAACGTTGAGGGACAGCTGATTCAATATGATGTTTTAAATTTGCTAACAAAACTATTCTTTCGCTAAAATTTAAATTTTAATAAAGGCTTATTTACCATGTATTTAAGGTAATTAACACTTTATTTGAAGTTTATTATGTTAATTTAAAACACGAAATTATGTAACAGTTTAATTAGTATCCGTATTTTACAATACAGTAAAGTACATACACATCCTCACGTTGTATTCCTAATTTCATAGTTAGAGAGAATGAAGTGCCAAGGATCGCGATCTTCATGTACTTTTTTCGCCTACTTAAATCTCATCATTCTCCTCGCATACTTTGGATAAGTACTACTCGCACATAGGTATGCAAGTGCCTTTGTTACTCTTGTCAGTTAACACTTTCTATTTGGAGTTCGTAAATTAACCTTGGTCTTTCTCGGCTTCTGCCACAATACTCGCTCTTAAGATTTTTTTCGTCAATAGTTCATCATTCGTTTTTTCTGTTTCCGACCATCTAAGCATTCCTTTCTTCATTTTTACAATAACATTTTCATCCAACCTTGTCATACTGAGTATCTCTTCATTGTTTGTCTTGTCTGAGTGGGTGACACCACAAATGTTTCTTAGAAATCGCATTTCCACTGCATTTATTTTATTTTCACCCTGTTTTGGGCATATCGAGGCCTCAGTACCGTGCAACAAAGTTGGCACACCACATTGTGGGTAGCTCTTTCGTGCGGATTTAGATATATTTACACTACCAACTAATAGAGACAGAGTACCAACAACTTCACTACTACTACTACCCGTCTCTCCACATGCAGCTCACCTCTTTCGATACTCGAGAACACACTTCCAGATATACAGTTATATTCACATGTTCTAAACATTTTCTGTTTACTCATGTTACTCTTTAAAAAGTAGTGGTTATGTGTTAATTCGACTTCGACGAACAAATGGTTGACAGACATTAAATAACCCTCCTTTTAGTGTCATCATTAGTAAAATAAGAATGAAAACAAAATGAAAGTGTTTGCAACAACTAATCAAATTGTTAATTATAATATAGAAAAATTTTCACGTTAAAAACCGACTTAAAAAAGGAGAAGGTTTTATGTTCATCTGGACGTTTTATTTTTGCGGACATAACGTCTTTGTTTATTAACCGATTTTGAAGATTCTTTTTCCATTAAATTTAGTATAGCTCCAACGTGGTCCCTTTTAAATTTCACTGATATTGGAGCTCAGACTTCGAAGATATACCAAATAATCCTAACGGATTATAAGCGTTTGTTTATATTCAGGATTCTTTCGTATATCGTTCCTTTCCAGAATTAGGGAAGAAGTTATTTGTAGACCTACTGCAGATATTTATTTGGGTGAAAGTCACTCAAAATGTAGAAACAAAAAACTTTTTAAGAAAAAATTAAACTGACTTCAAAAAAAATACTGAAAATTACAAAACGACTATCCTTTAATAATCAAAACTCAAGTACAAAAAAACGTTATATGTACAATACAAATACCTATAAAATTAAATTGGACAGTTATTGAAGTAGGTGCCAAATCAATGTGCAACTATAGAAAGTTAACTAGTTCGGTAGGGATGGCGCCGACTAAAGGTCGTAAATGGTAGGTTATTTATTATTTTTCGGTGTCTGTTTTTGAAGTCAGTGTATTTATTATAGTGTAACTTCTATTCCTTTCTTGCAATATCAGATATTTTACAGTCGTGCTGAAAAATATTTCAATAAAAAGTAAAGTAAGTATTCGACGTAGCCGGAGCACACACCAAAATTCAAGAAATAATGAAGAGATTGGAAATTTCTGAGGGATTGGGTAAGTCTTGATTTTATTGACGTAATCATAGCTTTTGGCTCTCTTCAATAACTAGATTCACATTACTTTGCACATTTGATGAAGCGATAAGGCTACGGTGGTCCTTGCCTGTCATAAGAGGCAACTAAAAGGGCCTTTGGGGTCTCGGCCGATCGGAATGGGGTCGCCGTCGTCCATCCATCAGAATGCGAGGAGGACGACGCAGGACGTGCAGGGGGCTTTGTAACTACCTCCCCCTTTCTCCCGAGTAGTGCTTTAAGTTTTGCAAGTAGTAAGTTTTGGTCGAGAAAAGCCCCACAGAATCCAGTCGCTCCCCCAGAGGGCTGCGTATCTGCGTGCAGATTTCTCTTGCGTGACTAAAAAAATTGTCACTTAGAATTTCCTATTCTACGAGTCTTATTTGTCTACTTAGGTATAAATCTTGAAAACAATACGTGTAATTATGTTTTCACTCTTTTAATTTTTATAATTTCTGCTAATTTTACTGGTTTGTGTTTGTATTGTATCCTAATTAGTGTTATCTATTTACGCCTTAATCTTATCAATTAATCTTAATCAATTAGTTTCATTATTATTTATTTAAACCACATGAAATGTATTAAATAGTATAATAGCACAACTCTAACATTGCATGAGTTAGTGAACATACAATAGATATACTTATATCGTGTACGTTTGTTACTGTGTAAGCGTTAAAGGCCTGACAAGCGGGCACGTCCCACACGGCCATTGTTAGTGCCGAAGTCGACGTGACATTGTGTGTACACAACTTTATTTCTATTTCGATACTCTGAATTTATTGTACATTCACTAAAAAGCAATGCAACAACATAAAATAATGACATCGTTAGATGTTATCGTTTGTTTAGGTTGATAAAAATTATTAGGTTTTTTGTGTTTATATAGGTACCTACGTATATTATCTACTTGACTAATTCGTACATTTTTAGTAATTTAACAAATAATAAATAAATAAAGTTATAATAGTCATCTTCTTGTGAGGGTTCGAGTACATAATTTCACTTTTATTCTGCTGCATATGGTAAAATGCTATTAATTTAAAGAGAAGCCATATTTCAAATTAAAAATATCGCGGTCAAGCATTTTTTAAATAATGCTGGAACATTGTCAAAAAGAGCATGCTTTAGTAGAGGATGAAAGTCCTTCACACAAGAAAGATCCATGTTAAGCTACTTTTAAGTTATTTCTTACCGAGTTTTACTAATTGGGTGATTATTAATTGTTACTAATCAAGTTATTCAGAATTTGACATACATATTAGTAATAGGCGTTAAAGTATGAAATTGCCATTTTAACGCACTGGCCACTTTGAGTTAAAATTAAGCTTGCATGGTGTCAGATTTCAGAGTGAACATTTTTCACACGAAATCTTTAACATTTTTAATTTAAAAAAATCACGACATTTGATTACGAACAGCTAACAAACGTGGCGTGCGTTTTTAACCGACTTCAAAAAAAGAAGGAGGTTCTCAATTCGTCTCTATGTTGTTTTTTTTTTCATGTTTTTTTTTGTATGTTTGTTACCTCATACCTCCGTCATTAATGAACCGATTTCAAATCAAGTTAATTGCAGACCTACCCTAGATATTTATTTAGGTCAAGACCACTCAAAAGGGAGAAATAAAAAATTTTTCTTAAAAAAAATTAAACCGCCTTCAAAAAAAACACTGAAAAGTATAAAATAACTATCTTTTACTAATCAAAACTCAAGTACAATTAAAATAACTTTATAAATACGTTACACATACCTATATAATTAAATTTGACAGTTATTGAGGTCGGTGCCAAATCAATGTGCAACAACATAAAGTCTATTAGTTTGGTGGACTTGGCACCGACTTCAGTAACTGTCAAATTTAATTATATAGGTATGTATATCGTATTTATAAAGTTATTATAATTGTACTTGAGTTTTGATTAGTAAAGGATAGTTATTTTATATATTTCACTGTTTTTTTTGAAGGCGGTTTAATTTTTTTTGGTGTATACACTTTAGTAGTGGAAACTTCAACTCGAAGAATGAACCACGACGAAGACCACCCACTAGGTAAATAACAACAAATTGAAAGTTATTGTGGAAGTCGATCCGTATCAAACTACCAAGAAATTAGCGGCATGGTTTGAGGTTAGCATACTCAGCAACATTAAAAAACTTGAAAAATGGGTGCCTCATAATTTGACTGATCTGCAGAGAGCAGCGCGAATCGAAGCTTGTCTCACCTTGTTAGCCAGTACAGAAATGAAGGGATTTTGAACCGAATTGTGACGTGACACAAAAAGTGGATTCTTTACAATAATCATAAGCGAACAAAGCAATGGGTGACCCCAGGTCAAACGCTACACCAATGCCCTAAAGCGAAGCTTACCCATAGAAAGGTGATGGTAACTGTTTGGTGCTTACTTTGTAGTGGAATACACTATAGCTTCTTTGGATCCGATCAAACAATAACAGCAGATGTCTACTGTGCAGAACCGCGAACGATGAGGCAAAACTCGCAGTAAAACAGCCCCTATTTGTAAATCGCTGTTCACTATTATTACTTCATGATAACATAAGACCTGCAATTAGAAACTATCCATCGTTCTCATTTTTTCCGTGATTTAGACAATTTTTTTGCACGGTAAAAATTTTCTTTACAGTCCAAGTCCACAGAGTTCTATCGTAAAGGTTTAAATGATCTTCCAATTAAATGGCAAAAAAATATAGACAAAAAGGATAAGTACTTTGGATAAAAAAATATATTTCATCCTACATAGAAAATGGTTTTAGTTTTTCAGTACGAAACGGCAATTTCATACCTTAACCGCAATACATATACAATGATGTAACGATTGTCGGTAAATTTAAACAAAAGAAGTAAGGTGCTAGGTTAGAGGCTTCAGATTCTATTATCAGTTGGATAATTTTGAAAATAAAATTAATCTGAATAGATTCTGAAATGGATTTGTCCTAAATCGACGATGAGATGACCGCATGTCTCGTTAAAATTTAATTCTTTGTCGATTTAAAAGTTGGTACCTATTGAATTATAATTTATGATATAATGGAATATTCGTCTCCTTTGGAGAGCCTCCTTAGGACGCGTTGATATTTCAATGTATTATTTACACATACATATGTATGTATACCTAGTCTTGCCATAAATATTGTTACAAGGAAAACATCGTTTTTTTTCTATCAAAACGTTTATTTCTGCAGCGTGCGTTAGTTTATACATGAATATATTAATATTTTAAAAATATGAAGCTCATTCAAAATGATCTCCATTGATCTTAATACAATCCTTTAAACATTGTGGCCAGTTATCGATTGAAACACCCACTTTTTCCATGAGAAAATTTGCCACTGCCAATCTTATGGAATGTTTTAGGGACTCCAAATTATCATGGTGTCTAGAGCATGCTATACTCTCTAAAAGAGACCATAAATTATAATCAAGTGGATTAAGATCGGGACTAGATGACGGCCCGTCTTCAGCTCTGATAACGCCAGAAACGTTTCTTTCCAGCTACTCTTGTGTGGATCGAGCTTTATGACCCCGTGCTGAGTCTTGCTGAAAGGACCATTCTTGGTTATAATAATAAAAATAATAAAATATTTATTATACACAAATAACATAATTGAAATGTACAAAAAATCTGGTTAGTGTTACCTACGGAGGTTACTTTTAAGTTTACATACTTAGATACCCAAGAAAAGATTAAACTTGTGTTATGGATATCTCGGTTCTGTCGCACTTCGATAACACAATCGCATTTTTTTTTTGTATAAGTAAGAGAAATAGTGAACGTTATTTCAATAAAAAACTATAGCATGCGTGTTAGCAGGTATTCATGTGCGCGAATGCATGTGTGTGTCTGAGTGAGTGGGTGAGTAGATACGAGTGTATATGTATGTATGTGCATACGCGCATGGGAGATTGTTATGTCTATTGTATTTAAATATAAAATGTTCAAACAGTATAATCCTCTGTTTTGTAAAATTCAACCATAATTAAGTAAATATTCTGTTTTTATATAATTTAAACTAAGTAATCAATTCACTATTTTAATTTTACATTTAACTTTACAATCGGTATAAATATTGCATTGTTTGTTTGCCAGATTATATAGATGACTACTAACAATATTGAAGTGACGTTTAGCTAAACTAGTTTTATGTTTATCTATATGGCATACTTAAAACGACCTTATTTTTTTAAAAATAGCACTATCAAACTTTAATTTTCCATGTTTACGCAAAAGAATATGGAGAACAAAAAACTGTCTCACAGTTAAAACTTGACAATCTTGGTACAATTAAACCGTAGGATACCTGTACGAATTAAAGGTCATCACTTTTAAGACAGCCCTCTGCGCTCGCTCAAGCTCAAGCTCTTCCCCAAGCTGAGATGCAGTAAGAAATAATAGATTGACAAAGGGCAAAGTAAATGTTTATCATAGTATTAAAATCGGCTGATAATCGGAGACATTTAAAAATTATAATTAATTTGCGAACACGGGAAGTAAGGGTTTGAAGTCCAACTTAATACACTGTCAATTTAGATACCAAGATATCTAATATTAGATGATCTAGATAGAGTTGTACACGAGCAGCACGAAAAATCATGACAAAAATGGGCTTTTATAATGAAGGAAGGAGGCTGTAAATTAGGTCGTAGAGAAAAGGTTAAGTAACAAGTTTCATTAAGATTTAAAGTGAGGTAATTATTAGATATCCAATTCATTACATCCGAAGGGGCATGCTCAGAATAAAATTGTGTTTCCATCCAGTCTCGGCCATGTATCAAAAGGACGGTGTCATCGGCGTAAGTGATAATAGAACCATTAGAGATTTCAATTTTACATAGTGAATTTATGTATATTAAAAATAATGTAGGGCCTAAAATGGAACCCTGTGGGCCTCCGTAAGTAAGGGTAACTATATCACAGATGTACGAATCTATTTTTACGTACTGGTTTCTGTTAGAGAGGTAATCTGAGAAAAGGTCGAGACAGCAACCACGAATTCCCAGACTTTCCAATTTGGATAATAAAAGAAGAACGGAAATTGTGTTAAACGCCTTTTTGAGGTCCAAGAAAATAGCCAGGCAGTTAAGTTTATTGTTTAATTTATCAACAACCCCATCGATAAGTGAATTAATAGCATCCTCGGTTGATTTTCCATTTCGAAAATCATACTGATTAGGGGCTAAAATATTGTACTCCTCCAAGAACTGCACCAACCGCCTATTAAAAACCTTTTCCAGTATTTTAGATATAGCAGGTAAAACTGATATTGGTCTATAATTGTCTACATCGTCCTTACTACCACATTTATACACGGGATGGATTACAGCTCTTTTAAAAGTCAAAGGGAAAACACCAGAAGAGATAGAAATGTTACAGATATGTGTAATAGCAGGAACCAAATATACAGAAGTAAGCTTTAAAAACTTTGACGAAATCCCATCTCAACCCATAGCAGTGTCAGTTCTTAGGGATAGTTAGAGATAATGTTGGAAATTTCAGTTTCGTCAGTAAGTAGAAGAACAAGAGAGTGATAGAGAGCTATTTAAAGAAACATCTGAGAATGTGGATTGCTTTGAAATTTTTCTGCCAATTCTCTGCCAATATTAGCGAAGAAAACATTAACAGCATTAACTGAAGAATGTTTGTCAGAAGAAATTTGAAGGAGTTCAATTGGGGGAACAGTTTTTGTATTAACATCCATTACATTTCTAATAATTTTCCAGGTGTCCTTAGGCTTGTGTCTCGTCTTCTGTAATTGTTCCTTATAATATTTAATTTTTAATTTTTTTAAGAGCTTGTTACAAAAGTTTCGATACCTGGTATAAGTCACTTTTAAAATATAGTTATGGTGATCTTTTCTTAAGTTGCAATACATGCGATCTCTATTACGTATACAGCGAAGTAAACCCGGGGTAATCCAGGGTTTAATAATTGTTTTTTTAGAAGGGACATTCAAAGCACTGGAATGGTGTTTAATTACATTAGAAATTTTAGAGATAAACATATCCGTTGCTGTATTAGGATCCAAGCAATCTATTATTGGTGTAAAATCTGTATTGGATATTTCACAGATAGCATCCGCATAATTAACTTTGATAGGTATGGATTTGGGTTTTACAGTATGAACTAACAACTTAAGACAAAAGATAACCGGAGCATGGTCTGTTATAAATGTGTCGACTACAAGGGTAATATTAGGAATGTTAGTTTTGATCATAACATGATTCAAACAGCTATATAGAAGTAAGCCGTGAGAAGCAATAAAGTCAAGATACACATGAATATTTTGTTCTTGGGTAGAGGGCATGATATTTATATTTTTATCACCCATAATAATAACATTTTTACTGTTTGTGTAATTAGAAAAAAGGGAGTTTAAGCTGTCAATGAAATTATCAATTTTACGAAAAGAAGGTGACCGATATAAGGCAATAATAATGATTAACTATCAAATTAGACATATCTTCACGCTGTATCCCCATGTTATGTTATGTTAGAAATTAAACAATTGGCTTCTGAAAATTGAGGCTCCATAATAGTATGTGGTAGTTCAGATTTGATATAGATCACTAGACCATCGTTTTGATTTAGATTCTTATTAGTACGATAGGATGTATAGCTTTCTAAGAGGGGGATATTAACTGTTTTGCTTAACCAACACTCGGATAACATTATTACATCACATTGACTTTTAATAATATGTAAAAGCACCCTTAAGCCATCAAAATTACAATTAATGCTTTGAATATTTAGGTGCAAAACTCTAATCAAATTATTAGTATCATCTAGCGCTTGCAAACACTGTTCTGGTTTAGCAACATACGAATTCGTAACACCATAATAGTATAGCTCATGCAAAACGGAATTTATATCAGTCATTTTTATAATAATGGACAATTAAACTAGTAATTGAGTGAACTTTAATATAAACAAAAGTAAAATAAAATATAAAAAAATTAACAATCGAAACAATGTTACAAAAATTAGCAATATTTTTATAAGGAATTGGTTAATATCGACAAATATAAATACAGAATTTGAAAAATAATACGTCGCTACATTATAAATTTTTTTGTAAATAACAGAGGTAAGAATGATGTTTGGGTATAATTTGTGTAATAATTCTATTCTGTATTGAACAATAAAAGCGAAGCAAAAAAGGTTTAAGGTAATAAAAACAAAGTATAAAAACAGTATAACAAAATAAAACAAATAAATGAATGTTGTTCCTGGAGTAATTGACTAAGACATTGTAAAGATTTAATAATAATTTGTCTTGAATCCTCGCTCTTGCGTGGAAATACTTTGCCATTGTTCGTCCAACAAAATTTGAATTTGTGAGTTTTTCAAAATTTTCAGAAATTTCGGCAAATTTTCGAGTCTCATAAAAAAGCTGCCTTTGTGTGCCAGGAAGGTGTTCAGCAATATATATGGGTAAATTCTTTCCGTCGATGCCAATAAGTCCTGTGTTTAATCTCTCCAAAGCCGGACGACCCTTGTTAAACTCACGTGATGCCATAATAATTTGATTTTTTAATAGAACTGTGTGGAATTCCGCTACAATAGTTCTAGTTCAGATTATGGGAACATAGTGTTGTTAAGAGGCTTAATTACCTTTAAAAGAATCGCATCTATCAAGATACGGCCTGGGCTGACGTTTTGATACATTTTTCACATAAATAGCCATATTTAGTCACTATTTAGTTATTTAGTCATTTCTTGATAGCTAACACCCCACCAAGCCATCATTTAAGCTGGATAATGCCCACGTTGTACCCTCCTGACTAATTGAGATCCTTTTCTAGAGCTTTCAGGATAAACTCAGTCACTTTGCTTCTTAAAATGTTAGGTACTTGTTAGTAAAAATTGTTTCATCACTAAATAAAAATTTTCTGTGACCTCCTTTTGCGTAACACCTAAGAAGTTGTTTTGATTTTACTACTCTATTCATTTTTAAATTATCGGTTAAGTAATGAGTAATGACCAGTGCGTCTTTTATAAGCTGCACATCCTCATCGTTTAAAATACGCAATATGGTTTTGAGTGCTACATTCATTTCCTTATATAAAATCTTTTGCTCTCGGACAGGATTTTTTCGGATTCTTTTCTTCACTGCTTTGACAGTCTTTTTAGTACGAATACTACGTGGATGGCCAGACCTTTTTCTGTCATAAACAGAGAAAGTTTCATTATACCTATCAATAGCCCAGTATACAAATATTAGACTGATACCAAGTGGATCGAAAGTTTCAAAAATTGCATTTGGCATCATACTTACTTTGTGTAATGGTATCACAGTAATTCGGTCCTCTTTATCACCCTCTTCCACTTTAATATCACAAGAATATATAAAAAAAATTATCATGAATATGAGAAAGCTATGAATGCTCATATGAGAATGACAAGTTCTAAATTAAAATGTTATTGTTTCTTTTTATTGTAACAGTATTTATGACCAGACTGTGTATAACATCACGTCATTCCTCGTTTAGGGTGAACAGAGCATTACTGTGCAGCATGATCAAAACTTTATGTCATTTTTAGTAATAGTGTATATGGAAATCCATTACGTATAATAAACACTCCTGACAATTACATCAATTGTGTCTTTAAATGAAGTACTAGGCTTGCATATTATGAAAGCTTTTTGTTTTGTTCTTCTAAGATATCGACGCGGGTAAAAGCGACAATGAATATACGTGCTTTCGCCAGCTTGTGTAATTCTCGACTGCCCATTTTTTAAAACTGCCATTCAATAATACCAACCGTCAAATCACGAATAAATTATCGTTGAGTAGTAACACTCAGAAACGACGGTGTTGCCATCTGTTTATGAATACGATCATGAATGATTAACAATAACTAACATATAGACACCACACATAGTACTAGGGGAGCACACAGGCCATAAGACGGTTAAAAAAATTTTTTCCTAAATCGTACATGAACAAAGAAAAACCAGATAATGAAATTGTTTGATCCCATCTCTAAATACAAACACAAGTGCGTTACAAGATAATCGTTTGGTGCATTAGTATATATGTTTTTCTTTCTCTCCTTCCCAGCCAGGAAGCATTGAAAGAATGTGTAAATAAAAATTAATTTAAATTAAATAAAAGAAAAAGTAAAATTTGTAAAATTATTACGTTGAACTTTAATGTAATGTGGACTACAGTGTACGTGTCGGTAAGCAGAACCGCTTGAAAATTCACGTTCCGCTCGTGGCTGGGGAGGTGGAGGCACGGGGATCGTTAGTGACGACATTTTGTATTCATGACGTCAGCCTCGGGCCGATTGTTTGCAATATTACTCTAATTGGTATTGTAATTACGGGCACACATACTAGGCAGTATATATAGCAAAGCCGCTTTTAATTATAGACGTTTTATTTGTATTGTTAAATACGAGTATTATTACTTTTTATTTTTATAGTAATATCAATTTGTTTTGTTTCTTCTCGATTTCTGTAGTAGTATAGCAAGAGTTTAGCACGACTAGGTTGGTAACAATATGGTGGAATATTATTCGTTGATGTGCCAGCAACACGACAGTTACCTTCGGTTGCACTTAAGAATCGGTTATGGCCAAGACAGTGACGCGCGCTACACAGGAGTAATGGATCACTAATGTCATCATTTAATCTCTAGGAATTTGTTGCGTAATAAGAATCGCATTATCTAACGCTTATCGTTACTATATCGTTATCGTTACTACGTGAGATCTCAAACCCACCCCAAAAAGATGAATATAGACCTGATGTAGGCAATGTTACACACGCACGCTCATGCCGTGCCAACAAAAATAGTATCCCTCTCCGGAATATGCTTTGGACCAGCGCTAGGAGAACTGGTTCTATAGTAGGGATTGCTATCCAGCGGCATTTTCAATCCAGCTGGATATATATGATGGATCGAAGCTAATCCAGCTGGATCCAGCGCGGATCCAGCATTAATCGATGTTTCAAAGAAATGTAACATTTTTTTTTAAAACACATTTACATCACATATTCGTTTGTAGTTATAGGTAATTTTTGGTGTTAGTGAAGTACTCTGAATCATATAGTACCTAAGTTTTGGTTACGAGTATTATTATTAATTACCACGATAATTTCATAAATCACTTAATTACATGAGTTGATATCCTAAATATTTGAAATAGTTATTAATTTGCTTATTTTAATAGCTATGAATTCTGTTTTTCAGTCGCACTAATTTTCGAAATAAAATTGGGTAATCCGGGTTATAAAATCTTTAGTTAACTCTTATTAGAAGTAAAATTTATAATGTAATTTAAGACTTAACTTGTCGTTTAAAGAATGAAGTCAATCAAATATTATGTAACATGTATTTTATTTTTCTGGAAGTAAGATCTCAACAACAAATGTTATTGATGGTGTTATCCCCAGCTTCTTAAAGAACTGCCATATTATGTACCCGGCTGTGGAAAAGCTCTCATTGCATCTACACTGGGTTGGCTTGAGAGTCATCAAATAATCATAAAGTGAAGTTAGATTTTCACCTTCAAGTTTTGTGGCATTTTCGTGCAGAAAGAAAGTTAGCTACTTGGTTTTTGCTGACTGCCAATTCGTACCGCTAGATCCAACGAAAGATGCTGGATCTAACAAGCCCAAAAATGTGTTGGATCCAGTTGGATTGCTGGATTCAGCATTGCAATCCCTATTCTATAGGAGATCCCGAAACTTTCCAACATGCGCTGAGGACAACGATTACGGTGGTTTTAGTAAGTAAAAGTCCCATGTAACTTACTCTCGCCACCATCAGACACGGTACGTTTTGATGGTTTTGTGTTTTTTGTGACCTTATAGACGGTTTGAAGAAACATTGACAATAAGTTGCCTACTATGCGATCTGTTCTAATCCGTTTCGGACACGACCTTAAAGGGATCCAAATAGGCAAGTTCAATGTAAGAAAAACACGTTTTTCAAATTAAAGTAATCTTTTAGAAGTTTTTAGCACATCTGACAGTAACTGGCTAAGTTGTGTGCGATGTTTCGTTTGCCGTAAAAAAAAAATAGTGTTTATACTCTTTGCTGCATGTTTACTTGATGGACTCTTAATAATATTAGCAAAAACGAAAATATTAGTCCGATTTTAGAACTCAAGGGTGAATGTTTCTATATATTGGGTCCTTACATATGAAATTGGCGTTTTGTACGGGAGGAATATAAAGTCGATTTTTTTTGTAAAATATATTTAAGTAATCAAAGTATGCACCGTTGTTATCTATGTACTTTTGCCATCTCATAGGTAGTTCATTGATCCCTTTACTAAAAAACCATGGGGGCGAGAATCAATAAACTCTTTGAAGGCGGTTTAGACTGCCGCATCGGAGTTGAATTTTTTTCCTTGTAAGAAGTTGTCCAAATTCCGGAAAAAATGGTAATCTGTTGGAGCAAGGTCCGGGGAGTACGGTGGATGGTTGGCAAACATTCCAATTGTAGCTCATCTAGCTTAGTGGTTGTTTATTGTGCAGTGCGTGGTCTTGTGTTGTCGTGAAGCAGCAGTGGCCTAGAGCGATTGACCAATCTCGGTTGTTTAGCAGCTAGTTCTTCCTTCATGGTTTGCAGTTGCTGACAATAGATATCTGCCGTAATCGTTTGGCCAGATTTTAAAAAGCTGTAGTAAACGACACCGGCGCTAGTCCACCAAACACTCACAAGTAACTTTTTCTGAGTAAATTTTCGTTTAGGGCAGGATTTCGCTGGGTCTCCAGGGTTCAGCCATTGCGACGAGCGCTTCCGATTATCGTACAGTATCCACTTTTCATCACAAGTAATGATTCGATTTAAAATCCTTTCATTATTGTGTCGGTTGAGCAAAGTAACATAGCAGTCGACGCGTGTTTACAAGTTCGATTCACTCAATTCATGAGGTACCCATCGTTCAAGTTTTTTTACTTTCCCGATTTGCTTCAAGTGGATTAATACAGTTTTGTCACTTACCCCGAAGCCTGCAGCTATCTCTGAAGTGCATTGTGATGGATCCGCTTCCACAATAGCCTTTAATTCTACATTTTCCACTTTGGTCTCCGGCCGTCCATGGGGTTGGTTCTGAAGGTCGAAATTTCCAGAACGAAAACGTTGAAACCAATAACGTACCGTGCTTTCTTTTGCGACACCAGCGCCGTACACATCATTAATCCTTCGAGCTGTTTCTGCAGCACTGGTGTCGCAGTAGAACTCGTACTCGTAAATATACCGACATTTCATGTATTTCATTGTGGGGTAATAGCGACGCCAAAGAAAAAAATATAGAGGAAAAAACAAATGAATGACTGTTTTCAAAACTCAATTGTACCAGCTAAATGAATTTACAAATTTGAATTTGGAATTCGTAACCAAAGAGGAGATATTTCAGATCAAAGTGGTCAGTACGACAAAACGCTAATTTCATATGTAAGGACCCAATATTTTATTTTATTTTACAGTTTATAAAACATACCTAGGTACCTTGTTATTCATATTTCGTTATATGTATGTATATATACGTTAAGAGTTTCTTTGTATCAAAGGAAAGTAAATAAAATATGTAAGATAGATACAACAAAGATATGTATAAATGTATATGTATGTGTGATATACATACATGAAGTCATGCCATTTCCTATTCGGGGTGAAAGGGCTTTTGTACTGTACATTTGTAAATATGTACTATTTATTAAATAATTAATAGGCTTTTTTTATTACATAGAGTTATTCCATGTTTGTGAGCAAAGGCCCTTCCAAATTGTCTCATATTTGGTGCTTGCCTACTCCACATCACGCCTGCTTTTCTGCCTTGCCTTGTTTATCATCTGACAATCTCTTCATACATTACTCAATCCTATTCTCTTTCTTTAACTTTTGTTTGGAAATTATTCAGTTGAGCATTCGACACTGAATGGAAGCAAATATTGTCTAACTGTCATCGTTCAATAACACAATAATATGTCCGCCCATCTCAGTTTTTGTTATATAAATTTTTTCTAAACTTCCCAAATTCATGGGTTACCAAATTTTTGAAGCACGCGGCGCACGTATAATTTTATTATTTTGTCACGGCGCCGGCGGCGCCTCTGTTGCAATATTTCTAACGGTGGCGGACAAACTGCTGAAAGGGTGTGGGCGTCGTGGCGCGGGAGGAGTGAGGTGGCGTTCATGCATGCCTAGCGGCGCCCTAGACCGCCGCGGTGCACACTTTAGGCATCACTACATACAATCTGTAATTTTAATTATTTTTTTATTTATACTACGTGAACTGTTATCCAGGAGCTTTGCATTTACTATAAACATTTTTAAACCTTTAGCTCTTTAATATCAATCCAATTTGCCAAAAAAGTATATAAGAGTTAGTGTTTCATGGTATAAAAGAAATGTATTACATAGTTTTTGACAAATTATTTATTTACTATAAAGATGTTTTCTATAAATTTTATTTAAACAACATTTTATTTTATAGCATCCGTTTTGTCTAAAAAGACTCAAATATTATTTATTTTTCTTGCAAATTGGATTGAAATGAACCATAAGTTTGGTGTCCTTAACTTAGGGAAGGTAGTAAGACTGAGTCACATGTTTTTGTCAGATTTCAATTTCATACATCTTTGTTCTTCATTGTCTTTTAAACTTTGTCTGTCTATTTCAAGATTTTTTAATTTGTTTTTCTATTTCTATCGATATTCTTTTTACGAATAGTGTAGTATGTCCTAAATATTTATTAATATACTCTATTTCCTTCGTTTGCATTATTATTGGCTCTTTTATAGTATTTGCAATAATTTTTCTTTCGTTTTCATTGATTTCCAATCTATTATGATGGTTACTAAATTCAAGAGCTTAAAACGACTATTTAAAAAATATATAACACAGGCAATATAGTATTATGTAAAACGACATTTCTAATTACTAAATAAAAAATAAAATTATAAAAGACTAAAATTGCTTCTCGCAGCAAGTCTTTGGGTTTATGAGCGGCAAAGAGGAACCATGTGAGGTCGTTAGCCATTCACCTATAATACGCCTAGATATATAGTTTCTCATAATAACCCTTAGGGTTTATTTAGTTGTTTATTATCCAAACAGACAGCAGTAAAAAACTGGACGACGAATAGTCCTTGCCTGACTTTTTATTACGGTTTGCTTGAGTATATATGTATGTAGCTGGTATCTCTCTCATCCACACCAGCAATTGATTACTTTTAATTTCTAATGCATTATAATCGAATATCTCCAGACTTAACTTATTACACACCTGTGTGGTCTTGTAAGGAACGACTGAGGGGCGGTGCTGGAGGTGTCGCCGCGTGCTCTCCGCCGTACAAACCGCTGAATTCCTCGGCAGATGATGACGACGCGTTGCTGCACTTGCGACCCTTGTCTGGTGTGTATTTGCTTTCTCCACCCGGTAAGAACTTGGCATCCGTCTGATTTTCATCCAACAAGCCCGGAACGCCCAACAGCCCGCCGACGAGATTCGGCCGCAGCTCTTCCATAATCTTGGAGCCTTGGCCACATCCGCCGCCGCCAGTGAAGTTGAGCTGGCGGCTGAAGAAGGCCGGGAATATGTTGAACTGCTGCGGGTCCGGCAGTGCGGCCAGGGGCGGCGCGGGCGGCTCGGCGGCCCCCGCGCACGCCGCGCTCTTGAACTCCACCGTGCTGTGGCCGGCGCGAAGGTGCAACGCACGCGGTTCCTCCGCGCTGGCCTCGTGCTGCGAGTCGCCGTCGGCCCGGCTCCGACGCTCACTGACTAACCACATTATAGTGACGTGGCGACTGCCGGCTGCACGCCGCCCCGCGATTTAATTGTCCGCGACTGCGCGAGACCGCCGCACGCCCCGGTCCGCGGGTGAGACAGAAACGCACTGCTCCCATACCCACATAATCGATGTAAAATCTTTATAGGGATGCTGCATCCCTTTCGTTCCTAACGCGAGATGAATTTTCGAGCCGAGGGCGGATCGAGGAGGCAGTGCTGGCGCCCTCGACTTCCGCTGATTGGTCGGTGACAGCTAAGGGCGGGGGTGCGCCGCGACACAGCTCCGGGCCAGATACGCTTTTGTTCGTTTTATTGTCCCCATAACTCTTCGTCGATCTTGCGTAAAGTTTATGCATTGCACCATGTTTTGTTTTACAAAACGCAAATGATGTATGAAATTCTTAAAGCAATTCGTGAAATAGAGTAAGCTTTTGTAACGTTTGAATATTCCAGGAGTGCTGTTCGTGTCGTGCTGGTGTGTGCTCGAAAGCCTTAGAATTGTACTGAATATAATTAATCTAGAATGAGGGAGTCCTGTGGTTTTGCAAAATATGATGTAACATCACAGTCGCAGTCTTAAGGGTGTCTTCAGTGAAATATGTATTTAATACGAAAATTTAAGGTTTTTAATAAAGAAATTACATTTGTTCTGTAGCTACACATTTATGTCTTTTAAAATATTTATATTGAGATAATGATTACATAATGCTCGTTACATATTCTATTGAAACAGTATAAGTTCAGAAGCACATACATATATAATTATGAGAAGATCGATAAAGAATAAAATAAACAAATTGTACAGTATTATGCCCACTAACCCCGAGAATGTAACCAACAAGTGTGCTATTCATATTTGCAGATCGTATCTAAATACAACCCTTTACTTTGCATAAATAGTTATATTATGCAGTGGCTATATGGATATCATTTGCTATTCAATTCACTTACCGACTGTCATATTCAGAAATCTTGATAACATTATACAAATGGATAATAGCCTATTTTATTACTATCTACTAACAAGGGTCTTCTGAAAGAGTTTCGGTTTTTTTTAAGTTAAATAAATGTAGGTCTATTTTGTAATTAAACGTAAGGACGGAAGTAAAATAAAACAGAATTCGTCTCGTAGTAAACTTTTAGGGAGAAGTTCTTAGTAAGAGAGGAGTGAAATGTCTTAGAACTTTATTAGTAGTTTTAATTGATTTCCCGCTTCGAAGACGGGAGTTTTAGCTACGTTTGCTTTAGAATAGTTAAATACATACATATGTAATGTAGGTATGTATATAATTAGTAGTCTGATACGGTTTTACATATTAATGTAAAAAGTTAATAAAGGAAATATAATATTTCCACTTCGTCTTATCGTAATATCTTTGTATGAAAATCATGAAGGCATAATTTTTGCATATTTCTTTTTATAAAAAAGGATTCATTTTAAATCAATGGCTTTGTATTACAATTCTTCAGAAATTAAAAAAAAATCTATTCACACTTGGAAGAATTAATTTGAAAACTGGTGATGGTAGGAATATTGATAAATAACGATTATATTGCCTCGTAATGTAAATTATTTCAATTGAGGGCAGTAAAATGCAAGGTATGGTCACTGGTCGGCAGGTGTTGAAAAATGGAGCTACGGTATATTCAGCATGTCGTGAAAGGTGATTAATATAAAGGAGGATCTTCGGGTTCGGAGTGACCGGAGTGGAAGCTTCCCACACACTTCCGATGACCCTGAAGATGTTGGCAGCGTGTGAAGGTTGCTGTAGCCCTAGAGGGTGATAAAGAGAGCTGCTTAGCCCTCCTCGAAATATGCTTTCATCCAAAAACACAACAAAAAAGTTTCACGTAATACAATCTTTTTAGGAGGGGGATCAGTACCTTTTGATGGTTTAGTTAAGTTATTAAACTATCGGTTAATAATGCGAAGATGAAAAATCTTACACTTATTTGTGTTTGTACCATTGACTAATGTACGAGTAGAGTGAATACGGGAAGCATACCGTGCGATTCATTTCATATAAGCTTCTAAAAGATTCAGCAGGTACATATGCACGTACTTAGAACTTAGGCGAAGTTTTAATGTTGCTCACAAACTTTTAGCAGGGCGGTGTGGTGGCGTGAAAATTTCATGTGAGCGGATTACTTACGTATGTAGGTACACAGTTACTTGCTATCTGCAATATTAATAAACAACAAATATATTCTGCACATACGTTCTACGTAATGTGGAAGTTGCAAGAGACACGTAAGGACTATAATGCTTGGCACGTCATCCTTTCTGTTTACCTCTTCGAGGACATATCATGAACATATGTATTTCTGTGAGTTCCAATATTATACCTAAGTATAGCTGTAAATATATTAAATAAGTAGATATCTACGTATTTCAAGATTTCTTAAGTGTTATCTATGCACTATTATACTACGTGATACTACTGTCTATATTATAGACAATAGTATAATATTGGAACTATAAATATATACTCTATATCCATCCTATCTATACTAGAGGTCGCCCCGTGATCGAAATTCGACCGTAAATATAATGTAAATGACCGTAAAAATGTAAACTTACAATATAAACTATTTGGCGAAAATCTCTACTCTATGCGACTGTTTGATCCAAGGACGTTACTTATATAGATAGATAAGCTATTTATTGCAAGACTACAACACCAAGAGATAAACATTATTAAAACTAAGTACACAGTAAAAAATAATAATAATAGTAACAATCTTAAAAGTAACAAAAGATACACACACGATGTTACTACGACATAATTATTTATCAATGCATGTCCCAACGACCATGGATAGGTGATTAAGTATAAGCATAAGCTCAGGTGTGTTGCAGCACTGCAAAAGGTCATAGCTCAGAGTGTAACATTATTCTAATAAGAGCAAAACTCTGTTATTCTGCTATAGCCTAGGCGGATTTGCGAGCTAAAAAGAAAAAGGAAAGCAAAAATAAGTGATCATGAACTATCATAAGTTTGAAATTGACAGTCTGTATGTGGTCTTTATGACATTGGCCGTAGTGATTACTTACTCAGTGGACATTGGCAGTATGAACGTAAACAATGAGTGATTTATTTAATTTAAAGTCTTTAAAAGTATTTTAATGCATGTATATTACCTTTGGCCTTCTCCATATAAACTTTAAGTGTACCAAATTTCACACTCCTTCGTCCGTGCAATATCTTAAAAAGGGAACGAAAATTTTAACTTCACGTATTTAATAGATAGAGGCAATGATATTATTATACAACATATAACATCATTGTATAGAAGATAATAATTACAATTTTACTGTCAAATGTGATATAGGGTCATTTTGTGACTTACTGACTTCTACCATTTTTTAAAATTTTTGTCTGTCTGTCTATCTGTCTGTTTGTATGTCTGTATGTTCTTTTATAACTCAAGAACGACTTCATTGATCTTAAATAAAAATTGGTATATAGTAAGAAAATGTGATTGCGTAAGTGTAGGCTACTTTTTGTAATCGACAATCTAAACATATTAATATAATATATAATCCAAGGGTGAAAACAAGGATTAGACTTTGTATGAGAAATGCTAACTTATTGTGATGAAATTTGACATGGAGCTTGGACATAGTTTGACGTCAAAGAATGGACACAGGCTACTTTTTTTTGTCAAAAATTTACCCCTAAAGAGGTGAAAAGGAGGATGAAACTTTGTATGGGAAATGCTATGCCTAGGTTATAATAAAATTTGGTGCGGTGATAGACTCCTTTTTTATCAAAAAGTCGTAGGCTACTTTTTTGTCAAAATCTACCCCTAAGGGGGTGAAAGGGGAATGAAACTTTATATGGGAAATGTTAAACCGCTGAACTGATTATGATGTGGCATAGAGATAGTTTGACACCTGGGAACGGACATTGATTACTTGTTTATCAAAAAACTATCCCTAAGGGTGTGAAAAGTGGGATGAAATTTTGAATGAGAAATACTAAACCGCTGAACCAATTATAATGAAATTTGGTACAGAGATGGCACGGAGACAGACGTAAGGCTAGACATAGGCTTTCTTTCAAAAACAACCTTTGTACATATTTATATAACATCTAAATCTACTAACTCAATCCGGGAAAGCTATGGAAAAATATTCCGCGCGAACGAAGTCGCGGGTACAGCTAGTTATGTATATAATCTAAAATACAGATAAATTAAAATTACAACAAAAATTATTACAAAAACTAACTGATGTCCATATGGCAACCCATAAAATATGAATAAAGAAACATTGATATTTATATTGAGTAGCTGACACCCGCGACTTCGTCCACATTTTTTATTTTCAAAATAGCCTATATCCGTCCTCAGTATTCAAGCTATCTCTATATCAAATTTTTTCTTTACATTTTTTTTGGATTTGTCACTAGCATATATGTAATCCTATTAATTCCACGCCGATGAAGTCATGGGCAAAAGCTATCTTTATATTTAAAATTCCGGTAGGCCAATGTTCGTAATTATTATTCTTCTCTTTCTAAACAGCTTGAAAGATTTTGATGAATTTTTCATACTTATGGAAACACCTGGATGGTTCTTAACTACAGTTAGACCCGGTTAGATGGCGCTGTTGTCGAGATCCAGAAAGATTTTTTTTTACATATTTTTATTATCTTTACATAAAGAAACATAAAATTTCACGCGGACAAAGTTGCTGGCAAAAACTAGTATCAAATAAATTCCAATAGTATCTATTATAATAAATATTTTCTTGGGTTCAGATAAGCAGAGATATTGATTTTGTGGTAATAATGAGAGTTATTGAACAAAAGGTGAGGAGGTGGATGCCTGAAGGTGGTTTGATAATTTTAAACATTAATTCCATTTTTTGCAATTATAGTTAAATACTAGGATAATTTTGTTTTATTCTTTTTATTTCAGTAAAATTATAGAAAAGCAAAAGGAAAAAAATAAGACAAATTACGACCCTGCCAGGATTCGAACCTGGAATCTTCTGATCCGTAGTCAGACGCGTTATCCGTTGCGCCACAGGGCCTTGGTGACAAATGCTGAAAATAGCGATCTTGTGTCTGTGATACATTTTCGTGAAGATTGAAAAAACAAATATGTGTATTTGTAATACTTGTTATCTATACTGATATTACACTAAAACTACTCAACCGATTTCAAAAATTCTTTCATCTATAGAAATCTACATCATCAGTGAATAACATGGGCTCTATTTTATATTCAAAAAAATTTCTACCCGTGCAAAGCCGGGGCGGGTCGCTAGTCAAAACATAACTTACATCATGGTTCTTGACTGCTGTTCACTTCTGGAGTTAAATGTTATTTTTACATCTGTTTTGTATTTGTGTTCAAATTTTAAATATAGTTTTTAATTTATTTATAGCAAAATTATTACTACTGTGTAGAATCATCGTAATGAATGTGTAAAATATACAACATTTCTGACATGTGCAAACATTATAAATACCCCGCCTATTAATTTCCAGTCCGATCGATATTATAACAAAGATATGTTGGCAAATAACAAGTATGATTTGGGTTTGATTTTATTGTAAGCTGATAAAAATCACGAGATAGAGTCTAACCCATTGTGTAATTGTGACTTTATTCAAAATGTATATTATATTCAGAATTGTAGAACGAATATAAAACACCAAAATTAAAATAAGATATGCAAATATGATACAGGTAACTAACGTTTTTTTGTGTTACGTTTCGTGAAGTAAGCGTGTAGGAAATATTTGCGCGCAAAAACGTACACTTCACTTACGAAATAAATCATTAAACCAAACGTGTAATAAAAATTTACGAATTCGTCCCACGCAAAATCTAGGCACACTGATTAGATTTATTATATTGTTTAGAGATTGTGATTTAAATTTAGAGATAAGAGCTCGAATAAATAGAAATTAAACCGGTGATCAGAAACCGTTTTGAAAATTGAGTATAAAACGAATACTAGAGAGGTTGCACTAAAATATTTTAAAGACTACAAAAGTAACAAGACATTTTTTCTTTTCAATGTTTATTTAAAAGTCCTCGATATCTTCAATATGTTTTACTCATTACATAAATAACAACACTTAGAAATGTCACAAAAGAAAAAATATAGGATGTTTAACAAAAAGAACTTCCAGACAATTACAAGTTCTATGGGTACTAGCAATAAGGTTTGTCCAAAAAAGCAGAGGCATCTACTATAACCCTGCCAGTTTATAAAAATACAACTCAAAATTTTAGTCTGATCTTACGTTTTAAGTTTATTATTAAGGTGAATACGGTTTACTTAAAACTGTGACTATCGTGCCTAATTTGTAGATACAAAAAAATCGACTGAATGCTGAATGGAGTACGTATAATGTGCGCAATCTTTTATAGTTTTCACTTCAAAAGAATACAAAAGAAAAATCTGGGACTACCTCGCTTTACGTAGACCTGTCTGTATATCTGTTTTTCTCAGATTAATTTAAGTAAACAGCTGAAATACTCAGTATTGACCCAAAGATAGACATTCGCTTTAATAATGGAGTTTTAATTTTTAAGTGTTAGTTTTGGGCGCCTCAATAGAAAATTAAAATGAAATTTTTCTGTGGACATTGTGTGGGGTATTAAATGTAAGTTTTTACTTTATGAATTTAAAAATGTACAACCCTTATACTTCGAGTTAATTACTTTTTTTAACACTTTTTCCATATTACGCGTAATAATTATCGTCCCCTAATCTCCAAAAGCGTAGCTCAATTAAATATGAAAAAAAAATCATGAATATTGAGAGTAAGGTATAGGTGGAAAGAAAATTATCGGAATCACATTATATTAAAAACTTTTATCGCATCAAAAGAAATCTTTAAGTCAAATTGTTTGAGTAGTAGAGAATATTTAATGCAAGTACGCAAGTACTACTTCCACTTGGTCTGTTCTTTTATAGTTTACGACATTATTGTAATATAGACAGAGGTATTCGTAACGGAATTGATATTTGATTGGAGGAGCTGAAACGTGAAATATAGCGAATAAATTTGGTATGAGACGACGTGACTGCTTCCTGCGTCCACCGCGCCGCGTCGCCTCCGACGTTTCCGCTCCCATGGGCGGTCGACGATTTACCAATATCTACTTACTGTATTTCGTGAGACATTTTCTTTGATGAAGTTTACTGAATAGGAACGAGATTATTGGTTTATTAATCCAACACATTTCAAGTAGCATTTGTATACTCGACTGAAAACACAGTCGATTTTCTATTGGGGTGAGCTCATGAGCACTTAATTGCAATATGTTTTTTTATCTGTACAAATCTTAAGCGTTTGGATGTACTTATATTTGTTTGAATTAGCGTATGTCTAATTAAACATTATATTGTTTAGTCAAAGTTAAATCAATGCATTCAAATAAACCCAATTGCAAGGTCTTTTTGAACGTCAAATCTATCTTTGTTCGGATCGAAAAGAAAACCTGCACACTCAGAAGAACTGACAAGAAACACAGTTGGTTATCATTTTTTCAACATCATTTTACTTGATAGTCGGTGATAAGTCTACCAAAACTAGTAGACTTTCTAGTTGTTGCACACTGAATTACTTTAATTTTATCTTATACAGTTTTTTATTTCTCCATTTTGAGTGATCTTGGCCAAAATAAACATCTAGCAGAATCTAGAGTAAGGTCTAACTTCTTTTTTAATTTGGAACAGAATGACATACAAAAAAATCATCGACATGAATAAAGCTTATAAACAGTTAGAATTATCCGGTGTATCTTCAAAGTCCAAGCTTCAATATCAGTGAAATTTAAGTGGGACCACTTTGGAATTATACGGAACCCTATGGAAAAAGAATCATTGAAATTGGTCCATAAACAAAGAAGTTATGTCCGACATGTCCGTATGTATTAGCTAATGCCCCCAACTTTGTCCGCGTTTTTTATTTTTAAAGTAGCCTATGCCCTTTATGAGGATTCAAGCTATCTCCATATCAAATTTCATCGCAATCGGATGGACACTATGACAGCCCATAAAATACGAACAAACAATCAAACATTGATTTTTATATGTATATTAGATATATGTATACAGACAAATTGAAAACCTCCTGATTTTTTTGAAGTCTATTAAAAAAGTTCAAACAAAATTTAAATGTCACGAAATTCGTCCAAATACGTATTCATTTGTATTCAGCTGGTAATTGAATCTTGATACTTACATGGCTAAGTTTAACATACTCGTGTTACATGCCTCAGAGCCAACAATGCTGATGCCGATAAAGGAGAATGCAAAGTGGAATGTGTTTTTTTTAAATTGTTTTTAGTGTGCCGTTCCAACATTGAAAAGATCGGCCAAGCGCGTATCCGATCATGGACATAGAAGTGTTTCGTAGGCGGGTGCACAATATTAATTTAATTAGCAGCAAAAATAAGTTTGTGTTTCATGGCATTTCTCAGACACACAGTGAACGACAAAGTATTTCTGCAGTTGCTTAACGTGTAACCAAAAATAACCGATATCTCAAAAATGCTTTTGCCTGATTAATATACATTGATTTAAATATAAAAGTTACTTTAAAACTTTGACCTATCCAAAGATACACCACACCGCACGCTTATGTGCATTGAAGTTCTGACAATTATATAGTGTCAATAGTCTCCAAACAAAATGGCTGTCACAAACGGACAGACAAACGAATAGACAGACAGGACGAAATTATAAGCATGACCCTTAAAACAAAACATACGATAGTGGAAACATGCCTGTTTATAACGATATTTATATGCCTGTACATAACGATAATTTTTTCAGTCTGTTTGATGTAAACAACTGAAAGGAAGATAAAACCGATTACTGAACTAAACAGAGGTCTATTTCAAAGGCTGAGTTATTATTTTCGGGGCCCTATATAAAAACTAAAAAATATTCTATAATAACATGGGTCGTAGAAGGGTCTTTGTATAGGGTATTAAATTAAAGCTCTCTATATCACGAATACAGAAATGTATGTCATGTCACTTTGTATTAGGTACGTTCTTTTAAAAATATTTCTAAAAGTAATTAAAAATGGCCTTCCTCCCACCACATTTCAATTTTGTGAGCGCGAAAAATATTGTAAGAAAATTATGAAGATGTGTTGTGTTAGATATTTTGTTTAAATTAAAAGAGAGTTCTCTAATATTACGGAATACTTTAGGTATTATAATTGCGCTATTATGCTTCGTACTGTCAAACATTTTTAAATATAGAATGTAATTATTGATTCTAAAGCCTACTCTCCACGGAGGCTGTAATAAAAAAATAAAAAAATATATATATTCTCTCTCCATTATCCGGAAAGATTATATATAAAAATTAAGAAGAAGAAAGGGTTTCGTTGCATTTTAAGGTATGTAATCCAGCAATATGTTATGCGATGGTCGGCATGATATATTTAGTGAGGGAGCCTAAAAGAAGGATAGAAAATAAGAAACATTAACCAAACAAACTCGGGCGCCTGGCTACTACTTACCCATAGCTATGATTAAGTCACAGGATAGACGTTGTAGGGACACCATTGCACTATTAATCTCGAAACAGGTTTCTTGTTTAGCTTTGTAACTCCTCAGTTTTGCACAGGTTATTTTATACAAATAAAAGATAGATATAGTAGTTTAAAAAATTAAATTTTATTCTTGTGAACAAATTCTTCTTGCATGTTTAAAATACATAAATAGGTTAACGTACTTCTAGTGTCCAGTATTACGAGTACCATAAAGAACAACCTAGAACTTTGCTGCTGGTGGCTTCCAGTCCACCCAAGGCCATTGCAATCCAAAAAATAATGAAGATTGTCACGTTTTCGAATTTGACGGAAGAAATAGTTCCAATAAGTTAAAAAGGGGAAATAAAAAGATTTAGAAAAAAAGAAAAGAAAAGCTGTAACAAATGACAGATGGTTTAAAATTCACAACAAAACCTAAGGACAGCGTGGATAGTTGAGGTTATGATCTACAACTTACCGAAAACCGCTTTTTTAAGAAATATAATATAAATAGTGCTTTTCATGCACTTGTATCATGCTTCAATGTTAAAATTTTCTATGTAAATATTTGTATATTTTTTTAAAATTATAATTGAATTTTATAACATTTATTATATTTATATTTATTTTAAAAGAAGTTAGAAAAAAATTTTAAACAATGCAAACACATTGTTCAATGAAATGACAGTTTGATACAACTATGTAAACGAAACTTTTACGAATTTTGAGGTTAAAAGGAGTAACTATTTAAATTTAGAAAATTGTTAATTTTTAATAATTTTGGCACATGAAAGGTAGTGATAAAATGCTACGTTACGAGGCATAGTTTTACGGGCGCTTCAAAATACGCTGTGCAGCGTAAAGTTTATTCACGAAGTGTATTACAAACGCGCACTTCCTCTTAATGCAAAGCATTGATAAACTTTAATCTAAAATAGGCCTTCTGCCTACGCAGACGTGCGCGTGCTAGCTTACGAAAAATAAGAAAAAACAGTTATTTTCGTTTATTTTATAAACTATAATTAATTTTCAAAAATCCAACTGTTGTTTTGGAGGATATGTTTAGATTAAACTGTACAGAAAATTTAGATACATAAATCTGTCCCGTTACTCCAATAAATGTAAATCTCTGTTTCAAAAGAGGTTTCTTTGATTTTTTTTTGTGTTACAAAAGTTAACCAATCTTGTATCGCAACCAACTGGCAAAACGAAGTCAATAAAATGGAGAATCAGATTACCAATACCAGATACCATTACCAAATATCACTTTCATACGATTTGTAGTCACTTAGAAAAATTAAGATCCCTGCCGTCAAAATTTCCAATGCGTCACCTTAACATTTACTGTCCACGGAGGCATAGCGTCATAGAAATACAGTATTATTGTACTGTATAGTATTGTATTAATTTTGTTATTAAAAAACATAAAGCGAAGGTACATAGAAGTGCAGGTAATATTCACAAGTAATCACATATTCTGGGAGTAAAACTGTTCACGCAAGCTAGTTTTATAAACCACTGATCTTTTACATAATCAGTGTAGTACTATCCAGTACCTTGGGGAGTTGCCACTAGCCCTGAAGCGCGAGGTTGTACGTTGAGAGAGTAATTGCTCGAGATGATGTTTAATAAGTTTTTAATGGCCGCGACGGTGCGAACCCGCCGCTTATCTGAGCCGGAATATGTCCACCAGTGTTCTTTGATCTGTCCACCGTTTGTAATCGACTTATATTATGATTCCTAAAAGCAAAATTTGGGCATTACAAAGGTCTAAATTATTTGGTGCAGTTATGTTTATCTGTCATACCCCGGAACGTTCCAATTTTACTTTAAAATGCGCGCCTTGCTCTTTTCCGGTAAATTTTTTATTTTGTTTCTTTTTCTAGTAACTACGATGTTATATTTTCTGAATCGAATTAAGTTTCATTGAATTATGTAAAAATGTATGTATTGAATGTATTTATTATTATGTAAAATTATATTAACTCTTAACGTCTGTGTATTACTTACTGATTCGCTTTGTAGTTTTTAAATACGATATAATGTCGTGGAATGCAATAAAGAAATTCTCAATTTTGAAAAGGTTTATCTTTACATTTATAACTACGGACAATTGAAAATGAGTGCGTAATGGTTAGTTTAAACATATAAATTTATATTATTTTCCACAGAATATTAATCAAGATTATATTTTAATTTCTACCTAATTTTAATCAAAAATTGTATAGAATGTATTTAGGTTTAGATTTGTAGAAGTTCCATGCGAATAAAGCTGCGGTTAAAGGATAATTTACTCGTATAATACAAATGACAGTATGGGAGAACATTTATTTACGAAGGTTCTAAATTTAGCGGCAACTGAATATTGCCGACCCTTGAAAGGGTTGGTTCTATACTGACGTCTACCAGAGAGTGTAAGGCTCTTAAAAGCATACCCTTTTTGGTTTCCACGAAACATTTGAGGGGTAATTCCATAATTCATCCTTTTTCAGCCATTTGCCTTGATTAATAATTTACGTAACGTCCCCGATTTGTTTTGCAGGTTAATTGGGGTAACTATGAATTAAATAAATAAATCTTTTTCTATGAACGCAACATCACTCAAGTGGGTGGTTTCGATTCTCAGTAGAGTAGTATAAAAGAGCATTGTTACCGAACAAAGACAGTTGCAACTAACCATTATGCTAATTGTGGTTTTGTTTTGTTATTTAAAAGTGGGCGTAAAAAAGCTCCCGTAGTGTCAATTGTTTGCAAAAATATTTTGACAGGAAAATTCTTAGTTGTCCCGTTGTAAAAATTGCCGCCTAATTTGGTACGCGCGACCGTTCCCGCCTATTTCTGATTTGAAATTGGAATACTTAACTTTTTTATTGTTGCCACGTGGGCTGGGAATTGGCGTGATGCCATAGTATTGGAAAGAGGTATGCTTTTTATTGCATTTTTTATGACACGAAGTGAGTTACAACGAACAGAGATTACTTTTTATCTACTTACTACAATTAACTACATTATTAAAAGGTGTTTTTTTAAATATTGTCCTACTAAGCTGTTTGTGTTGAAAAAAATTGCTACTTTTTAGTGACAAAATTTGAATTTCAGTCACTTTTAAGTGAACATACTGAAATCCTGCTAAATACCACGACTACGTATGTATGTAAATATTTATTTTTTTATTTTAGTCAAAGAAATGACAATGACAGAAGGCAATACTTATCTCTTTAAGAGATTTCTTTCAGCACACCTCGATGATAGAGAATATGAACGAGGGTAGTACATATGTGCTTATAAATAAATGTAAGAAAATAAAATATCAGATTATATCAAAATAACTAAATTATAAGTATAATCTAAAATTAAAACATGTATTACATACATGTATCGATGTACATATATACTATACCACATGAAATAACTACATGGATATTGTATTTTTCGTATCTGTATACGACATATGTATTATATTATTTATACTAACACAGCGCAGCAGTAAGTAACTTAGTTAATCTTGATCCAAATGTTTACTCTGGTGTTTTCAATCCTGTTGGTACAGTTATGTACACAAATACCCAGTTTCAAGACATGGGATACTTAAAGATGTCAATTTGAATTCGCTTTATTGTTTCGAAAGAAAAATATGTAATGCTATTTGCATGTTTTCAATACACCACATAATATACATAAACTGTACATGTTACGTTAGTAAAGTCTTGTTTCGCAATACACTGCTTAACACATTTTAAACCTAATGTTTTTTAAAATGTACTTGACATACCGAGATATAATTTCAGCAAAAAATGAATAGAGAAGACATAGTTCTGTAAACAGCAATCGATTACTATTCATAATAGTTGCTTAAATAAAAAATCCGTAATATACATATGAGTTCACTTGTCGATATTTGAGTTTGAAAAATTTCTAAATTCTTTGAGCTGTAGATGTCATAGTAACCGCTTTGTTGTTAGCCATGAAGTAAACGAGCATCTTACTTTTCGTTTTTTATAAAAATTAACTCTTTACTCGTTGCCAGTACCGGTTGCGATGTCAAACGAACGCGCGGTAAACTTAAAAGCTCACCAATTAGGAGCTAAAAGCACCTTCGGGTTGCTTGGTTGGCGGGCGGTTCCGTTCCCTCATCAATTTTGTACGGAGCTTTCTCGTAAGTTAAAAACCTTGCTTGTTATATAGAAAAAATGAAAAGATATATCAAATAGATTTTTATCTAGGTAATACCTGGAAGACATCTTTTAGTTTTTCTCATATAGCAGTATTATTTGCAGTAATGCAAGGTATTAGAAATATATAACGACACATGTATTCTATCCCCGGCTAGGTCAATTTAGGACAAGAACTTTTCTAAATTTTCATGCAGTCCGGATCAAGTAAATAATCAAAGCTCTGAACGTTACTGGGCGTTCTCTCAGTTCGTTGTATAGTACGTACCCATATTACAAATCTATTGTCTAGACCTTAGTTTTCAGTCGCACGGTTAGTAGATTTGCAAGTAATATTTATTATCCTACAACATATTATTTACAAATAATGTTATAACATTATTTATCCTACGAAAAAGACAATGAACGGGCACGTATTAGAATTCACTTGTGAAATTCTATTGTCAGGAGTAAATATAGACCAGAAACCTTTTTTCGACAACCATGTGCGATTTGCTTTTGTGAAAACGATGAAGATTTGTAACTTGGGTTATCTACCCTGAGTGTCAGCACCATCTACTACCATGTGATTGAACTCATTGTCACATATGCTGCTATCGTTTACTCATGTGTGTGTATGTATATGTATTTACACACATTATGTACTCGCATATGTATATTTGCATGTTTATTTATGTATATATATACTTATTATGTTTAAATAATTGTATTACATATTTATTTATCTGTTTATTTCTGGCTATATTGTTTTTTATTTATTGTATATTTTAATTTATTATATTTTTAAAGGCATCGCCTGAAAATCAGCGCCTCGCTCCCTTGAGGTGGGGCACTATGCTAAGGCTCTTGCCCTTTTCACTGCCATAAACTGTTCGTTCGTGTAATTTTGTGACTGCTTAGACTGTTCACTTTATACTGGGCAGTGAAATAAATTGTTCTTTCTTTCTTTCTTCCTTTCTATGCGACTGAGGTTTGCGGGCACGTAGTGCGTAAGAAGCGCGTCATTAGATCTCTTGCTAGTGTGCAGAGATGCTTTGAGATTAAAGCCATCAGAAGTTTTCGCACCGTGTCTTCGTCTGCGACTTTCGCTCTAGCAAGATTGTACTTCTCGATCTTCTCGATTTATACGAACGGGAGCGATCGGGAGGGTGGGTCCGCCGGCACACTTATTACGTAACTTGCAGTCAGCATGCGACAGCCAAATATCGCGCGATATCTGCTGTTAAAACGAGAATTTGTGTAATGTAATTTGTATAATGGCGCTAAATCTACCGTGAAAAGTGCATTTTAGGGTCATAGAATAATAGATACGCAATCATCTAACATTATATCAATTTTTTATTACAATTACTCACCGATCGCGCATTGATCGTGTGGCTGTCGTTGTCTGCAAATTTTTAGGTAATAACCCGCCGGACTGCCCTCGTACGTTACCGTCAGGGTTACACGATCTCCATCGCCGTAAGCAGGTTTGAATTCAACAGCGTCAGGGTTACACGATCTCCATCACCGTAAGCAGGTTTAAATTCAACAGCAGCTGCTCTTCCTTTCAGGCGGAGTTATTTGCAATACTCAACGCCAGCTGGTGGGTTTTACGAAACAGGTATACAAACGCCTTCATCTTTTCCAACTTTATGTCCTCCATTGCAGCCATAAATACGTTACATTCATCCTCTGGTTTTAGATAATCATTAGACTGAATAACATTGAAAACCAGCTGTGCATAGCGGTTTCGTCCGCGTTCAATTTGGTATTTTTCCGGTATAGAAACTAACCTAGATTACTGTCTGAAAAGTCCTCTATCTACCAATATAGTTTCGTCAAGATCGGTTCCGCCGTTTCAGAGATGAATCCGGACAAACGAACAAACAGACAGACAAAAATTAAACAAGCGTTGGGTTTTGGTTACGTGCAAATAACTATATTATAAGCTTAAAAAAGCCTTTATTTCAAAATCACAGACAGATACTTAAATTTTATTGATATGTATCTATCTATGTATATATAAACATATAGTAAAGGCATGATTTGAAATGACGCATTAGCTACACATTTTGTCTAGAGTCCTACGTAACTATTATATCATGAAGCGAAGATTATTTGCTACATGTTCATTCCTTACTCAAAATTTAATCTCTTCCTAAAATTGTGTAACGCTCTTAATATTTTGTACATGTATCAATCTAGATAAGGTTTTCGTCTTGTTGTTTTCAACGTAAAGGGACTTAAAACAAAAAGATGGCGAATCTGAGAGCCACAAGTAAACCTTAAAAACTTTCCGACATGAAAGTTTAAAAGTGATCCAAGAGGGGCAAGAGGGACGAGTAAGGGAGGTCGGTTGCCTAGCAACGCCGTTTAAACCCGCCCTACACGCCACAAATCTCCGTTTAATAGAGAAAAACCTGAAATTTATTGTTTCACATGACTTACAAAACTCATTTTATGCATGAAAAACATATAACATATTGGAATTTTTTATATTACATTGTCTGTTACTGTTGTACTTATAATGTATTTTAGTTATGCAGTTTTTACAATAAGCAATTAAAATAAATATTTTTAGCATCCCTTTGTATCCTACGATAATAGATAACAGTTATTTTCTATAATCTTCTAACTCATGCTCGCGACTTCGTCCGAATTTTAACGGTATGGCCGCCATAAAATACGAACATACTGATTTTTATATATTAGGTATACATAAATAAAAATGAAACGCTGTTCGTTGGTAAGCGCATCACATAGGAACGACTCGACCAATTTGGTTAATTTTTTTTTGTTGTGTTCGTAATTGTGAGGAAAAGGTTTATAGGAAAAAATATAGGGAAATCTACTAGAATTCATAAATTTGGATGGTATTTTTGTATAAAAATGTCAATAAAAAAATTTGGTGTTTTGCAAACATTCAACATCCAACCCGGGCGAAGCCGGGGTGAGTCGCTAGTTTTTAATAAAAGATACTTTCGAAATGATACCTTTTTTTTTGTAACTGAGGAGAAACCTGAATACGGGTACTTCAGCTCTTGAGGCTGAGATTGGGTTATCTGGGACTTTACCCACTAAAACTCCTACGGTATTTGTCTTTAGCGTGTTGTCGAGGGGCACCGGCACCTCCTATGAAACGTACTGAAGGATCTCTCGCGCTGTGTCGAAGCTCTTTTCGTGGAGGTGGGGGATGGATGGGCAGTGAGAGAGCCCCTTCGCAGTGTTATGACAGCGCGGACCACACGTTTCTGTCCATCTCGCCTGCTCGACTCGGTCGCATGGATGAACGGGCGAAGCCAATCGGTCGCGACCTCGAAGGCCCCTTGAGACGCTCGCCTCATACGACAGGTGAACAGCTGTAGCTTTGTTCTCTAGCCCGGGCTACAGAGCTGATATATTCTATACCTACATTAGCAGTAGATATGCATTTATTTACTGTTTAATTATTTTACATTTTACATTGTTTCGTCTATGATGGATGTCATTTATCGAATTGTAACGAATATTTGCGCAGAATTTTCATAGAAACTCGATCCGGAATATCTCAAATAAACTGTACAATTTAGGACGACGCTAATTCCTCGCAATTTGTGTCACATACGAGACAAAAGAAAAAGCTCTCTGAATGGGGAAGCCAATTAGGATGCAAATGTAAGAAAACGACCATTAGGGAGCCTCTGGAACACGAAGCACGCAGCCTCCATGTATTGATCATACGAACCCCCACACGCGCACATACGCCCGTCTCTTTTTAACTCCCTCACAACAGATCGCTATAAACATAAACATTTTCACAACGAAAAGCCTCTAATAAAACTTAATCAACTCCAAAATTCAGCTTTAACTCCATGACATTACAATATGGTTTCGAAAATATTTAAACATAGGTCTTTAAGATGTTTCGTGTGTGAAGAAACTTCCTTGTTGTGCCAGCAAATTTTGTTCCTACCTTTAAAGGAATAAAGATCTATTTCAACATCGAGTTAAGAGAAAATGAATCGTATATCGAAATTTCAGAGGTCATTATCGGTGGATAAAGTAATGAGCTTGGTTGTTGACAAGTTTTATAAATGTGGGTATATTGTATGCTAAGCAGAGAGGGTTGTAAACACCGTGATGAGTTCATTACTTTTTATCATTGTAAACCTATATGTATAATTTATAATATTTATGAGTTTTTGATTTTTTATAGCAATTCAAGGAATCATTAAATTACTTGTAAAGCCTTAAATATACGCAAAAACTCTATTGTTTTCTGGATATGTGTTAAGTCAGGTCGATAGTTTTCTTCATTGAAATTATTGATGAATTACAGTATTTATAAAATTCCTAATATTGAGATAATAATATTATAAATGTATTAATTGGTAGATATTAGCGGTGCTTGAATTTGACACGATCATAATTCAATATTGAATTATAATAAGTCACAAGTATATCTATACGATATGCGAGGAGGTATGTTGTTACGCAAAGTCTAGAATTTTACATTTTGAGATTTATCAAAAAAAATTCGAATACTAGTTTAGTGTTAATTTTATAATAAAGAGCCTCAAAATTACGTAAATACATATAAAAATATTGGAAATGTCTAGAAAAATATTGTAGAATGTGGAAGCGGCATGTAAAGCCTATGTTATTATGGTGCTCGGCACTACGTTCTTTCTCTTAAGGCGACGCATTGATGAACAATAATTTATATAATCTAAAATAGACCTGTCCTATGCAAACGTGCGCGCGGTAGCTTACGAAAAAAAAAGTTATATTCGTTTAGTTTAAAAACTATAATTAATTTTAAAAGATCCAACTGTCTTTTTGAGGAATATGTTTAAAGTTAATTATACAGAATACAGTCGGTCCCGTTAAAAGAAATATTTCAGTCCCGTTGCCCCGAAAAATGTAAATCTCTGTTTCAAAAGAGGTTCCTTTGATTTTTTTTATGTGTTAAAAAAGTTAATCAACCAAGTATCGCATCTGCCAAAATGAAGTCAGTGAAATGAAGAATCAGGATACCAAATATCACTGTCATAAGTTCTGTAATCACTTAGAAAAATTGAGATCCCTGGCGTGAAAATTATTATTGTTTATCAATGCGTCGCCTTAACCCCTTAAGCTTAGAATACTGAGTCCAAGGAATATATGTAGCATCGAGTTATACGTGTATTATGTGTATGCTATTTTTAAGGTTAAATTTAGAAAATAAGCATTGTTTTGATGTCTATGTATTGTGAACGCTCCAAATATACATACACAGCGATCAAGACAATTTAGATACGTTGCGTACGAACGTCCGCGTGAGGGTGTCACATAGCTTGTGTAATTGTCCGAAACTTTTATTATTGTTTTTACTTATTTAGGTATTACATAATATGTATATAATCGTAGTCGCTCTCTCATCACAAATATTTTCTAGATTTAAACTTAGAAAAAAAAAGTGATAAGGACCCACTGACGAAGAAAATCTACTAAGTGAAAGTGGGTGGTAGATGCCAAGTCTACTTACTTACTGACTTATGAAGATCATATAGCCCGAGTCGCTAAATGTGTGTCAGGAGAATGGAGGAGAACTAAAAAAGCATGTAAGGATCGCGATGCTGGGCACTCCGTCCTCTCTGTCTACCCCGTTACGAATACAATGTCAAGAAATGTATGTATGTGTCATTATTTCTTATTAACTTGGACGGAGATCTAATCTGTGACTCATGGCTTAAAATTTAGGTATACTGGTGCACTACGGTCAGTCATACCATACCAAGGATAAACGAGCGAACGACAGGACCATTTTGTAATATACTTTAGCTTAGTAGCAGTTTTCAAATACACCGTGCCTTATATGATTCGAAACGTCAATGGAGTAATCAAGAACATAACAACATAAACATAACATAACTTCACGCTGTATCCCCAACGGGGTAGCCAGAGAGGACGGAGCGCCAGGAGTCGCGGTCCTTACACACCTCTTTCGCTTCCTCAAATCTCATCATTCTCCTCACACATTTTCGCAATCAAGAACATGATATAGGAATATTCTTTATTTAGTTTTCTTTGCAGCATCTGCTTGAAAATCTTGTAACGTTTAGATTAGAAATTATTAGTGTCATCATATTGTGTTTGAATACTAAGATTGGCTGATTTGATATCTTATAAATAGAAACGTTTAAAAGTGTAAATATTTCTGAAGTAGGAATTGCATTTGCGTTGTTTATTTTCTTATAATTTTAAGTATTTTTCGTACAAAAATCATAATTAAGGTATAAGGCATTCTGGTTAACTGAATTTTAATCACATTGAGACTTAAGTACGTAAATATGTATATATAGGTGTTCATAAAAGTATAAGAAATATGTAAGAACCGCGACGCTTGGCGTATCCCTCCTCTCTGACTACCCCGTTAGGGATACAGCGTGGAGATATGTATGTATGTATGCATGTATGTATGTATGTATGTGTGTATAAAAGTATAAATATATAAAACCTACCAGGGGCAAAGGCTGTTCTCATTCATTTCCAAACATTTTAACTTCATGACTATCGGTTTTATCTTTAACTGTTCAAAAGATTTCACTTTCTTATTTTCATGCCTGTTCTCAGATGCATAAAAACACTACTGAAGGAAAGGAAGACATAATTCCGTGCAATAAAAATAAATTCGAAGTGTTGCTATTTTTTTTATTTGAGCTCTATGCGATCCTATAGGTACTTACGTATCAACAAATTAAAAAATTATAGCTTTTTAGATAGTTTGTGAGATTATACAATAATATTTAAAATTAAAAAGTCTGCAGTACTTGTGACTTGACAATATTAGATGACTTGATGCTCTGTCTATATTGAAAGGAAAATCTCGTGAAGATACATATAAATGTAAAATGCATATAAATGTTAAAGGTATTTTTTGGCTGTGTTGTGTTGTTAGTTGTTGCTACAAACTAGCTAGAGTTCTTTTATTTCTGTGTGATTAGAAACTATTAATAAGCTTTTATTTAACTTCACATGTATGTCAATATCTTTAATTCGTATCTTGCAAATCTAATTTAAACCACTTCCTCTAAAGATAAAATTACTACTCTGAAATTATGCACGCTTGTTCATTTCTGATGGCGATACACTAAAATGATAGAAATCTCCTCAATGGTTTTTAGCACGGACACGAAATTAGGCATATACGTTTAATTTTGATAGCTAAACATGATCTTATCATTAACTGATGCTGCAGTTAGGATTGTCATCTCATGAGGGTATTCCTCGAGGATTAATAGTAAAGATACCATAGATTATGAGTAATTAGTCACTAACGTGAGATACGAACTTTGCATATAGATTTAATTTTGATACGCAAACTTGATTTTCATCATGAACTGATACTGTGGTCAAGATTGTTTCATCACGAGGGAACTCCTCAACACTTAGTAACATGGACATGAAACTTCGTAATCCAAAACATGACTTTCTACCGTATGTAGTATTGGCGTGAACAGTAATTGTTTGCAATCTTTCTAGGAGAAGAATAACTCCAAAACCAACCTTGCAACAATGATGCGTTGTAAATAGACACGTACTGTCTTTAATCAGTATGTTCATGTCCTTATGCGATATAATATACAAACTCGTCGCATCATTTTCTTAACCTATGCCTTAAAACAAAAAATTACATGACAAGCTTTTAAATCGCATGAAAACATGAACATGTCTATTTATCATACTTTTGTGTACTTATGCTGATGACACTGATAGAGCAGCCATATTCAACCTTTTTGTGAATTTGGAGTTTATGCGTTACTTATGGGTTTTACTTAAATTTTTTTTACTCTAGAACCTTAGACGATTTTCTTGTTCTAATTAGAAAACTTGAAGTATTGCCTAATCTAATGACCTAATAATATTAGGTCATTAGAAAGACAGCAAGATAGATGATATTAAGTTTCCTTGCACAAAATAAACTGAAAAGCTCTACCACAGATTAGGCTCTACCTAGCTTAATCTACCATTAACGGCATCTATGTTACAGATAGTGAAAGCTTAAAATCTTCTAAGAGTCATGCGCCATGTTCTTGGATTTAGAAGATAAACTAAATTAGAACTTGGATGTTTCGTCATAAAGTATACATTTCTTTGTGTAATTTGCGCCTGCGTAATAACATTGATTTCTTGTGTCAACTGTCAGTTAGCGTTTGCTAAACATTTTGCATATTGGTAAGAAAATACACTAAAATAATTATAAACTAAGTGATGTGATAGAAATGAAAATTGAAGGTAAATTTATAAGGCTTATTTTATGAAAAAGCTGATATTTTTAAATGTTCAATTATCTTATATTTCTTATATGAGACATAGCTATCCTCTATCCACGCCACGAAATGTTTTTAATAAATTTTTAATATAGTTAAACCTTACCTAATAACTTCTATATAACTCTAGGTTATTGGCACGCTTGTATATTTTTAATGGATATAATTTTCATATGAATATTGTTCTATAACCTAAATGTAACCAAAATCCTAAAACATAAAGGAATTCGTGACCCGTGTATAAAGATTGATTGTAATCGCATAGGATTAGGGTGTTATCAGGCGATAATATAGTGGGTTGAGTAGGGCTCGAGTCTCCTCGCGTTGAAACTTCGTACCATTGTTTTGTGTTTGAGACATACAGATTGTACGCACGTCGAGTCTACTTTTAGTGTGCCGATTTAAAATTTAAAAAAAGAACATTTGTCTTTCTGTCTGTGATATTTGATTTTCTCAGAAAGTATTCGATGTAAACAGCGTAAATTTGGGACAGTTATAATAGTTCGTCGCTTACAGACAAACGTAAAAGGTATTAAAAAAATCACGAATATTGACAATAGATGCATACTTTTTTGATGTAAACTGAAACTCTACGATAAAATTTTTTTTCGTACGGTTGGTGGTTGTTGACAAAATGTAATAGATATAATAAATATTTACATTTTAGATTATTTAGTAAAAGTCAAGAAACCAACAACTTTTTTCTTTAAATATTGTTATTCTAGTCGAATTACACATATTAACTAGTGACCCGTTTCGCGCGAGTGGGATCTAATCTTCTTAAAGGTTATAAGTTATAACATATCTACACAAAAACCTTCGTTTTTATATAATCCCTCAGAAGAAATTTTTTAAATTATGGCAACCACCGCAGTCAAATTTATTGCGTACTTCATGAAACTTAACAGACTTATTTCGAATTTTGCGGGCACGTACATACGAAAGCTGAAATTTTTAGATTATAAAAAACAATATTATAAAAAATCTCAAGATCCCCGACGCATTTATTAAGTTGCTAACACTACTGTTAAAGTATAAGTCTTCGAAAGGATAGATAACAGTGAAATATAATTATTTATTGCTTTTTAAGGGTTCCTGCTAATTATTTTTCGTGTCGAGGGATTTTGATTTTTTGATTCAACTTTTTGACACTTTGACATTGACAGATTATCGTTACAAAATCTTTACTGAAGAGCACAGCCCCCGATATGTGCGTGATCGCTACAAGCTGTTCATTTGCTTTGAAAGTAAGAACGTTTAGTTAGTTTACTTTATAGACTTTATAATTCACGCTATATTTAACATGATAGTATTGTTAAATAAATTGATTGTAATATGTACAATTTAAAAAAAGTGAGCTTCCATCATTCTTTTGTTCACCAACTCTGATGACAGTATGTCGTGTTCGTCATTTCATACCGCTTGTGACGGACACCCCGACATATGGACCGCGCACTTGTCACCGCTGCGCATAATTTGTGCTCCATTATAGCTTTATTTTATACTCTGTAATAAAGAGGGTTCGATTAAAGACTAGTCTCGTCTTACCGTCGTAACAACTGTTCGCTGTTTCAAGGGCTGCAATAAATTATGCATTCGATTTATTGAAAGTTCTTTGTAATAGGTTTTTGTGATGGGGTGATCCACCTGTTTCATTTTTTTTTTATCGTATAATGCTACAAACCATGTTATGTATGATAGTAATGCACAAAATGGTAAAGCAATTTAAAATGTAAAAAAATATAAAAAAATTGAAAAGCCTTGTGTTAATTAAAGAAAAAACAACTATTATGTACATAGCTTTTACATAAAAACCGTAAACAGACACTTATAATAAAATTGGTTATTTTTCGTTTGTACAATCATACAAAATAGGTATTACAAAACCAACAAAAAAATCCCTATCTAGCGCTTACTCCAAACGAGTCCTTGTTTACATTGGAAATGTTTTATTTGATATTGAATAAAATGAGATTATTTCACAATAATCGCATTTTTATGAAAAACTACGTGTGCCTCTCGGTTTCATACGCGTTAAATTTGCTATTTTCCTGTATAAACAATAGCCTAGATTACTTCCCGAAAAATTCTCTACCTGCCAATGAATAATTATGCTGTTAAAATCGGTTTTAGCCAATTCGGAGATTAGCCCGGACAAACAAACAGACAGACAATAGTATTGTTAAATACTTGTTTGGGTTACATGCAAATAACCATGTAAGCTTAAGGAAAACCTTTCTTTAGAAATCACAGACAGACATTTCAATTTTGTTTATAATGTTTAGATAAAAGGTGACCAAATGGCTTTCACTATTTGAATTAATAATTTGTAAAAAGTAGACCTAATTTAATACCTGCAAACAAACCAAACAATTAATTTGACATAGATTTGACTCGCAATGACAAATGTAATGGGCAGGGTACTTGTGAAATGAGGTGTGAATATTGCATCTCCGCAGGGTAGCCCTACCCCGGGGTCACGGGTGCCCCATGGGGCGAGGGTGTCCCAGCTGGTCTGCTCCCTTACCCTTTACGTTACAACTACAATGGATGTCAAATTACAGTAAGGTATTGAGTGCATTTGCTCGGACTTGTTGAAGTCATTGTTTTGTTATTTGTCAAGTAATTGAAGTCGCGTGTTATAGGTTTATCTCAAGATTTTTGATAGACGCAATAAACTTTGTGTATTTAGCTTCCGGAACGTTTCGTATTTTTTTAATCATAAAGACATTTTATGGCAAACTGATAGTATATTGTTTTACATACATACATACATATCTTCACGCTGTATCCCTAGCGGGGTAGTCAGAGAGGACGGAGCGCCAAGCGTCGCGGTCCTTACATACTTCTTTCGTTTCCTTAAATCTCGTCATTTTCCTCACAAATTTTTGCTTAGGTATACGAGTGCTAGGTATACGATTGGAGAGTCGGAGTTCATACTAATGCTAATTATAAATTGGTAGAAACCACTTATCACAATTATTCATTAAAAAGTTCTATTTCTAAAAAGTAGTTATTTACAACATAGCTATTAACTAGGCCAATGCTAAAGTTCTTTCTGTACAAAATTCTCAATTTTCGTAACATAATGCCTGCAAAGTAGTAACATGAAACGTTTTGATTTTTGTGTTCAGCATGTCTAGTGATAATTTTAAATGCTGTGGCGATCGCCTTACGACGGGGTCCACATCACCCTCACGGCCAGACCCCAGTTGATCAGAAACATCATCACTACAAGCCAAGAGGATCAGAATCACTTACTGTAGACACGCAATTGCTACATGATACTAAGTAAGTTGAAATATTTTGTAATATTTTTTGGTCGTAATCAGTTTTTTTGGATACCTGTGAACACTGAAAAGAATCGAATATAATATTTGTTTTATTTTGTTTATTTACTATGTTTAATGAAAATCTCATTAAAATCTGTCGGGTATACTATTTTAACTAATTTTTATTTGTAAAAAAAATGTATTGCATAATTGTCACGCGACGACTTATCGGTACTCACACGTCACATCTATAAGTCCTACAATTAACAATGTTACCCCAACCCCAACTTGTCGCGAAAACATTTGCCAAAGATAAGCAATAAAAGTTATAAGTTAATGTGCATATATATCTTCACGTTGTATCCCTAACGGAGTAGTCAGAGAGGATGGAGCGCCTAGCGTCGTGGTCCTTATATACTTCCTTCGCTTCCTCAAATCTCATCATTCTCCTCACACATTTTCGCCTAAGTATGCGAGTGCTTTATAATTACAAATATTGAAAAACTGCGAATGTTTCCCATACCTGTAGATGCAAAAGTGAATTTGCATACGCATTTAATGCACTTATGCATTTTTTATTACACAAACATATTTAAAAACCGCTACAAATAATATGTAATTAAAACTTAAAATTAAGAATCCCTCGATAAAAAATTAATTGGACTGACTTCTACCAAAAATAAAAACATTACCGAAAATTACAAATTCACAGTTGTAATTTGAATAAAAGGAACCGCATGTAAATGTTCGTCTGTTTAGGAGTTACCATGCCATACACAAATACATAGACAGACAGACTACGGTGCCAAATTTATAACACATCTTTTCCGTTGGGGGATAAAAAGACAGTAAAGCAGACTTTAGAGAAATATGTTGAAAAATAACTATAATCTTCTTTTTCAGGCATATTGAAGAAGACTCAAAAGTATTAACGCCAGAAGCTCTTGCGAAAATGACGCCTGAAGAACTAGAATTTCACTATTTTTCTGCCCATGACTTTGACAGAAACTCCAAATTGGACGGCCTAGAATTACTGAAAGTAATATTTATGTTTTACTTTACATAAGCATTTCTGTAGCACATATTAAATATTAACAGCTACTGTATGGCATATGAGCATTTTAGTGGTAACTACAAATAATGAAATACATATCCTTACGCTGAATCTGTAACGGGGTAGTCAGAGAGGACGGAACGCAAAGTATAAAATAACTAGAAATAATAAGTTATCTTTTAATTAGACGTATACACGGCAATTACGAATATTTAAACTAATCGGGTGAGGTTGTGTTAATATGTAGGTATGTGAAATATGGTAACATTGTATTGAATACTAAAGTTTTCTCAACTTTATGCTGTATACAAAAGTGCAGCAAAATATTTTTTAATGCGCTTCCAAAGACTTTTTCAATAATACCTCGATGGGTAAATTCGTTAGGATCAAAAAAATAAATCTTTAAAATTTTTTTTTTTGGTCAGTAACGTTTTAAAATTCTCAACTAACTGGATTTATGTCGTTTTAATACTTTAAGGCTAACCTTTTTTATACTTACCTACGGTTCGACCGATTGCAGCAATTGTGGTCACGGACAGACTCATGAGGATAAGCGTCGTCTTCGTAGTGTATATACGGTTCTTGGCAATTATCCACACTTGTTCATCATATTTTCTCGTTTAAAAACGGTAACGTTTTGTACTCATTCAGATTGATGTGTACAGGTGCGAGAAGGCTGTCGTCTATAGACGTTCAAACATACTGAAACAAGGAAGGTTGACCAAGGAACTCATGAAAGAGAAACTTAAAGCCAATTGTAACATAGTCTTATACACAAACGAATTAATAAGAAGCATTACGTGCGTTCAAGTAGAACTAATACGTAGCTATAAAAATAAGTGAAACATTTATTGCTGTTCTAGTGTTTCGTAGCTTGTATAGCTGATAAATTAAGTCCATACTCTGTACTATACTAATACTATGAATAAGAAAATCTTTCTGTACTGTTACGTTTACACGGCTAAATCACCAGATCGATTTTGATGAAATTTGCTTGAAGATTGTTTTACACCAGGCGACGGACATAAGCTACTTTTTATAAAAAAATCTATCCCTGAGGAAGTGAAATGAGGAATGCAACTTTGTATGGGAAACGCTATATTGTTGAACCGATTATGATTTTGGTATAGAGAGAAGTACCTCGAACCCGAAGATGATGATGTACCCGGAGACAAAAGTAGCCTAATTTTTTTTTCAAAAAACTACCTTGCACCCGGGAAAGCCTCAAAAAATTTTCCACACGGACAAAGTCAATGGTACAGATTATATCTACAAATATAAGAAAATTTATTTACATTGACATCAATGTTACCTCTTTACTTTTCAGGCAGTGTATCACACGATAGAACACGAGTCACCGGATCCTGATGCAGATTTGTCAATAGAGCCTGAAGCTAATGAATTTGACGCTTATATCGGTAATTTCAAAATTTTCATTTACACTAAGTAGGATAGCCACAAAAAAGAAAAATTGTTACAATACATTTCATTACTAAAATATCTACGTAACTATTACTTTTGAAAATACGTTAAGATTATACACACACATATATAACACGTAATTAATCACATGCAAAAATAAAATAAACTAAATTAAAAAATATGTAGAATATATGTGTTTTTACGTCTGTACTATAATTGATTAGCTAAGTCAGTGTTTTTTAAAGTTGTTGATACTGCGACCCCGAAATGATTTCGAAATTCCGTCATCATCCCCCGGTACATCCAATTCCATTTCATCATTTCTGAAACCATGTTTTTATTAATTAATATACGTGTGTTAATGTAATAATCTATAAAAGCAAAACGTGCACATTTAATTCAACAAGTTTTGAAAAGTTAATTTAACTTGTTTGGCAATATCTGTTTTATTTTATCATGTAACTACAGTTTAACAGAAAACGTTTGTAGTGCGTAGTACCAGAAAACGTGCCACCTCCTTCGAACATGGTCTCGACCCCCCAGGGGGTCACGACCCACAATTTGAATAACACTGAGCTGAGTATTTTCAAAAGGACAGTTAAGTCGTCTAATATATACTGATTATTTCAAGCCAGTGTATATTTTTATAAAGTGAACCTATATCGTAATAGGTATAATTAAATTCTACATAATAATATTTTATATTGGGTTGTTATGGGTTAAATACAATAATACCCTGCAAAAGTTTAATTACTAATAACCTAAAAATATATCAAAAATATATATATTTGTTAGATAAACCTGAACGTTTTTCAAACAGTCTAACGATCAATTAAAATTTCAAAATTAATTTTCAGCTCTAGTTGACCGTACGCTGGAATCGGATGACACTGACGGCGACGGTTACGTATCGTATGCAGAATATCGAGCAGCTCGAGCTAAAAATCCTTCGGAACGAACACCAAGAGTGCTTGCTGTGCCATGAAAGTATTCTTTTTTGCGTATTCCAATTTTTTAATAGTAATTAAATACATGTACTTAAATTAATCGAATCGAACCACTTTTGTATTTATTATATTGCGTTAGGAGTAATATATATACGTATAAGGTAATTAAGAAATACATGACTTACGTATTTTGCGAAGATTGACTGTATCCTATTTTTTCACTTTTGTCTATAATGTAAACAAACAAGAATGTAACCAAAATTTCGCTAAGTTGTCACCGTTCACTGGTCCGGCGTATTATACGTAGCACTCTAATAACACTGCTTTTCTGTTACATACACGAAAATATGAAATATTTATAAATACCACTAATTTTATCTAATATAGTACAGCATTAAAAAAAATTGAGGTCATTTGTCAAGCGTTTTGTTTTTAATTTGTAATGTTACCTAAAGGTTGCCCATGCTCCTAGATTAAATTAGTATCTTAAATTTGCTCACTCTAATATATGAGTGACGCAATTCATTGGAAATGTAAGCAAGACAATAATAATGGTAGAATATCACTATAATTTGCGACGTGCGAACACTTATCATGCAGTTTTATACTTATCATGACGCTTATTATTCTTTTAATTTTTGGTGGTTTTTAATGAAGCACAAACACACAAACAGAAAAAATTCAAGTAACAGGTAAAATTCAAGTTTGTTTTACTAATAATTGACAACTGAGTTAATCATTTGCGAACTAGCCCATCTCTAGTTATGTTATCAAATGTCTAGTTGCCACATTTGTTTAATTATGGATAAAAATGAAAAAAAATAGGATATAATATTTACTTTACAGCAATGTCAAAGATCAGATTTTGTTCTTGATTTAAAAATATTATTACCACCGCTTTGTCTATGACAATAAACGGAGTATTAGTTTACACTTGTTTACATTGACGTATTCACTTCTATGGAATTGAGAAATCACTATGACATTTCTTAGTCATTGTATGACATTGACAAATTCACAAGTAAGGAATTGACTAATTTAATTATTTTACTTGCTGTGTGCATAACTCATAATACTTATAATATTTGTATTTATTCAAAACTTATAATATTACTTTCTTATAAAGTAGAATAAAGATCTATAAGACAGAAAATCGGAAATCGGACAGAAAAATTTTTTGGATAATCGATCAATACAATTTTACACATATCTTTATTAGTGTTACATAACTATTTTAGCAATCTTGTAGTTATTAATCTTGTTAATATATTGGGTATTTAAAATGACTGATTACAAACGTTAATTTGTTTTATTAAGGTGTAATTACAAATGTTATAATACTGTTAGGATCGCTACTTTTTATTTTGTAAATTGTATGCTTAGTGCAGTAAAACACAGTATATGATGTAATGGTATAATTATTTGACAATAAAACCTACAATCCTATTTTAAATTATTTACATGACTATAATAAATCATTATAGAAATCATTTTCAGTCGTATTTATTAGGGAGTATTACAAGAACATTATTTTATCTATTTTAGAGTTAAAATTATTCCTTACTCTCCACAATGATAACGTGAACTGCAGTTCATCCCTTCTTCCCCCCAGGCGGCCGCTTGTTTTATGCCATTCGATATCTCTCTGTAAGTCTCCAGGTCCACACTGTTTCTGGTTGCCGGAAATAAACATTATTTGTAGTAAGAATTAGATGAGAAGTTAAGAAGGTTCAAGTGGATACAATGAAGTTACATACATACATATCTTCACGCTGTATCTCCAACAGGGTAGTCAGAGAGGACAGAGCGCCAAGGGTTGCGGTCCTTACATACCTCTTTCGCTTCCTCAAATCTCATCATTCTCCTCACACATTTTCGTCTAGATATGCGAGTGTTTTTGACATTTCCGTCAGCTAACACTGGCTATTTGATCTATCATAGATCATATTATAGATTATAGATCATAAGTCAGCTATGGTCTTCCTTGGCTTTTTTACCTCTCACTTTTGCTCTGTAGGTTTTCTTCGTCAGTTTTTCATCACTCATTCTTTCTAAGAGCCCGAACCATCTAAGCATTCCTTCATTTAAGCATACATTGAAGTTAAAAAGTAAAAACGAAATCCTATGGGTTAACTAATAGACCCGGTAGTATGAGTTTGAGATTATCGTCTCGTCTTCTTTTGCTGTAGGTGAGGTCAGTTCCTTTGTCGATGTATAAATTTTCGTCAGTTGACTTCTTATTCTTGTTTCCTACGTTTTGGCTAAATTTGCGCTTCTGTCTCTTAAGGATCGTCGTATAGGCCGCGTGGTATAGGTTTTTTCCAACAAATGAAATGAGAAAGGGATGGCCCGTGGACGTGGGTCCATTGCGAATTATTATAAAGAAAAAGATAATCCATCATGGGTGAGTCAAAGAGAACGGAGCGCCAAGTATCGCGGTCCTTACATGTGTACTTCATTCGCCTTCTCAAACCTCCTTTTTCTCCTTACACAGTTTCGACTAGGTTTGCGAGTGCTTTTGACATTTCCGTCAGCTAATTTGACTATTTGGTCATCATAAGATAACCTTTGTCTTTCTCGGCTTTTGCTACCACTCTCTTTTGTCGGGAAATTAGCGTGATCTGGGAATTAGCAGAGAATAATATGTATGTATGTACGTAAGTAAAAAGATAATCTCAGATAGTATTTGATCAACATTAATTAATTTTCGTCTTCTATTTTTTTAGGGTTCCGTAACCAAAATAGCTAACCGGAACCTTCATAGTCTCGTCATGCCTGTCCGTCTGTCTGTTTGTAAAATGGATTCGATAATTCACAGTTGATTTATCCCGTCATATTTACGTCTACTGAGCCGAAAGGTACAGAGACACAGATTGATAATTTTAACCCAGAAACGAAGAACAAGAAATGAAATAATAAGTATTACACGAAATGTTGTTACATTTTTTTTTATTTTTAACTTCGTTTGTACGAGAAATTGCCCCTAATCCTAAATAATGCGTGTCCGACACATAACAGCTAACCTCAAGTTAGGTTTAGGTTAACCATTTTTTTAATTGTATATTTGCTATGTTATTTCGCAAAAGAGATAGAAATAGTAGGGCAGTAGAAGACGGCGATGTTCGGTGCTCCATCCTGCTGTCTTCTCTGGGTAGGAATATGGCATGAAGATATGTATGTGTGTATTTTTGTCACAAATATATAAGGAAACATAGTTGTGATTTCAAGAACTACATGCAAATCAGTGCTAAAAATGATTAATATGAAAAATGTATAATTTACCCTTGTAAGAGTTTCGCGCCCTGTAATAAAAGTTCAGCTGCCGACGAGTAGAGTGCGGCTTGCTGTGGCTTCTGGCAGGAGAGCAGGTAGAGACATCTGTAGTCTTGGCTTTGTTGGCCGGCTAAGTACGTTAGGTATAACATGATTTCGTCTTCAGTTATGTACGTTGCGTTCTTGTTGTCTGCAAGTAAATGAGTGTATAAAAGTAGATAATATAGTTACATAATCGCATTATTATTATTGTCGTACATAAGAAGTATAAGTGATATTTTATTAATAAAGATCCCGAAAATTTATTTGGTAGCGATAATTGGCCGCTCTAGTTAACTTGCGCGCTTTACTCTACAGGAAACTTTACACCAAGTCTGAACTTTAATAAGTGGCTAAAGTCACTGAGAAGTAAAACACATGTAGATTAACAAATTTGAATTTTGATTTCAATATATTGTATGTAGATAGTTGTATTACGTCTATTGATTAGGTAATAAAGAACTTGTAATCAAATTATTTCCTTTCTTTCAACATAACGTGGCCTAAAAGAAATAATTATGAAATATTCTTTTTAAATCGATTTCTCTTTGTTTACCTACCATTGCTTACACCAGTGAAATCGTATATCCTCATTATTTTTAATAAGTACATTTAAAAACACGACAGAGAATACATTATTATTTGCTCATTTAAAAGTTCGTTACATAATTTTAAGGGTAATGTTTGATATAAATACTAAAAAAATTTTTTTGGGAATATAATATAAGTATAAGTATTTCAATTGAACAGTTTTTGGATTTAGACATTAATAAAAAAAACCACTAGTGTTACTTTCAATTACGTTAATTTTGGTATAGAAAAACTTACTTTGAAGTAGTTTGAATTTGAACTCTTTAATGTAGTCTTACTTAATTACTAATGACTAAACAATACATGTTATAGTCGTATGTATCATATAATAAATACGTATTTGTTGGATATATGTAGATTGAAAGAATAAAGTTCAATTATGTTTCGATTCAATAAACAAAAATACAAAGGTACTTCATGACACGATGCCACTACGAGATAATCCCCTGGCAATGGGATTATTCAGACTGGACACGACAAATGCTTTTCTGAGGAGTATTGGATTAACTGGACATTTAGGATGGTCAGTTGAAGGCATGTGGGGATTACAAAGGAAAGGTGTGCGCAGGCGCAGGAGCGATGGGGTTACTCATAATGTTCGTTTATACGTATTGAGTATTTAAGGACACTTCCTGGTCATTATTATTGTTTGATGATTTGTTCGATGCGTTGTAATGATGTTTTGTAATGATTTTATTATAATTTAATGCAAGCATCTGGTATTTTACTTCGACAACTAATAGTAACAATTTCACTGGCCCACTCATATGAAGCTTAATAAGTCTACCTTCTAAACAAAGGATTCTCTGTGTTCAATCTTCACTCAAGTTAATACAGGTTATAATTTATTTTAAAACCATATTATAGTTGCTGTGTTTGTTTGGAACTTATTATTATTTATAGAGACGGAGTCAAATGAAAAGTAAATTTTTAATTTAATTCAGTTGTCAATGTACATAATATGTTAGTTGCTAGTAGATAAGTTCATAGTTTGTATTTCCTGGGTTTTATATACGGTTGGAGCTGAACCAATTTTTATCTATATGCCGTTATATAAAACACGTATATTGTTATTTTATCTAAAGAGCGAATGTGAGTGGTATCAGAAGCCAAAGCTGAATAATGAAGATCTAATAGCGAGAGTGATAGTTGATGGAAATGTCAAAAGCACTCGCATACCTAGACGAAAGTGTTTGAGGCGAATGATGAGATTTGAGGAAGTAACAGAAGTACCTATGCGGGGACCGCTATGCTTAGCGCTCTGCCTTCTGTGATTACCGTTAGAGATACAGTGTAAAGATGTGTTGTTGTTGTTATTTTAGATATTATTTTATTTAATACACAAAGAGGAAAAATTTCTGTTTTTGCTTCTATGTTCGGGGTAATCATAGGGTGGACATAGAGATAGTTTAAAAAAATCTTTACGATACTTGATTCATCTACATATCTTCACGCTGTATCTCTAACGGGGTAGTCAGAGAGGACGGAACGCCAGGAATCGCGGTCCTTACATACCTCTTTCGCTTCCTCAAATCCCATCATTCTCCTCACAAATTTTCGCCTAGGTATGTGAGTGCTTTTGACATTTTCGTCTGCTATCACTGTGGCTATTTGATCTTCACAAGTTAGCTATGATCTTCCTTGGCCTTGACCTTCCTTTCTTTTACCTCTCACTTTCACTCTGTAGATTTTCTTCGTCAGTCTTTCATCACTTATTCTTTCTAAGTGCCCGAACCATTTAAGCATTCCTTTCTTCATTTATATTTCACTTGATACTTGATAAATTCTTATAAAATTGAAATGATATTAATTTAACTACCTATTTTAATTTTTTATTGTTTTCAACTATCTTTTGACGGAGTTCCGTTTTCTCACAACAAAAATGTATCTAGTTGTAGTAGAATCCGAAGAATTAAAGCTTTTATTAAAGTCGGTCCAATATCTACAGACGATAATTGTCTATTCTTTATAATAATTGTACCTATACCTACGTATACGTTTATTCTGCAAGAAAAAACACCTGAAATTATTCTTATTTACCGTCAAGACTTCTTTCGTAGTGATGTCCTCCTTTCCAAGCACCGGCGCCAAAAAAGCCCGCTGCCAGAATGAGAGCTTTAAGCACGACCAGGATCACTAAGTTTGTTAAGTTTAAACTTAACACCTGTTAAAATGAACATCCAATAATAATTCCTAACTATACCTAATTTTGTTTTTATCTATCTTCACTAAATGTTAATAAAAAATATACAACGAAATATTATTGTAAAAAATTAATAATCCCATAAATTATTGATCTATTTCAAAAACAGGAATTAGGAATATTTTGTTTTATCTGAATCTTGAATGATCACTAAAGGCTACGAAAATAGCATTATTTTACTTAGGGTATGACGTGTGACTCATTCTATCCAAACTCTTACGAACACTTAGATACAGATCCTTATCTTACATTCCAGTAATTCAAAGAAGCGTTGATTCATGCAGGAATGCGTGCAACTTTGATACAGAAGTGCGATACGAACCTGAGATATGCACTCAAAACCAACCTGGCTGCTTCCAGTAGATCTGGCAATGAAGTCTTTAGCCATACTCGTCACTATTTGTCCACCAGCACTATTAAGAAAATTCCCAGCTGAACTTAGAAATGATGATCTCCCGTAAAGCGCGGTATCGTTTCCTTCACTATCTATTCTATCTATAGATGATTCTACGTGGCGTTTAAACGGTATCGGCGGTTTTTCTCTTGGTAATAATTCATTGGAGTCAAATCCATGTTTTGGGTACATCTTTTTGGCGTATTGTGGTGATGAATACGCCCCTGAATGTTCCGCGGAAACAAGTAGCGCACAGAACATAAGGTAAACAAAAACTGTGCCCATTTTGAATGACTGTTCACAGGTAACTGACTGTTTGCTTTAGCTAACAGGTAGTGCGGATAGTTGCTGATATCGTATGAGGTAGTACAAAAGTTGTCGTCGGTTTTATCTCCAGCCGGGTGCTTTTGTTTTTTGCACGCACGATGACATTTCCTAATAGTGTTATTGTTGTTGCTTTTTAGTGGCGAATGGCGAATGAAATTTATATGAGTATGTTTCACGATTTATTTTGAAATATTATGTACTTATTTACAAGTGTTTACGTATTAATAGGAAAGAAGTATTTATTAATTGTTGCATTTAACGCACTATTATAACTTATATTACCTATAGGTATCGTATATCAATTAGAAAATGTATCATAATGGCTTCTGATATATATAATAAATTGAAGATGATTTGATTTTATATTACTACATATATACCTTTCGAGAACTTAAAATTGCTTAAGATTGTGTTTATAATAGTGCTTGATACAATAATATTAGTATGAAATCAAAAGCGCTGACGGTCACAATGCAGTACGTACGGCGATGATGATGACGTGACGACAACCCAGCGGAACATCTTTGTTTACCTTCAAATCACACCGATTTAGTTCCGTAATAGTTACATGTGGGATACCTATGTAGGACAACGACTTATGGTTTCAGAAACTGTGTGACATAATATAGTTTGAATACAAACCGAAATGGGTGTTGTTGTCACAATCGGTTGTCAAATATTAAATTATAACATAATGTAGCATTAAACTTATCAGATCCTCAAAAATTAATTGTTAAATAAAGAACTAATTGAGAAACTAAAACATCACATAAAACAGCAGGAAAATGTGGTACTGCGTCACTGACAGATTTTTTGATAAGTTTTTGATAAGTTTTTGATAACTTCATTTATGATATTTTGTCAATTTTATGATATTTGACTTGATAAGCATATCACTAGTGTTGTCAAATGTCCCGCTTTTGGCGAGACGTTCCTTTTTTATCGCTTTCAGGAGGCGTCCGTCAGGTTTCTGAGAGGGCTGCTCAAAATTTCGCTTTATCTTCAAGTAGCCGATTTTGCACAGTAAGTAAATATTTCAAAATGATTTTTTAAAATATCTACTACTTATTGCGCCAAAAAAATAAAAAATAAATAAAAGAATCGGCGCGAAGTAAATAAAGAACTGCTCGAGGGCGCGAGCCGACTAGGCGGCGAATCATGGGCATAGATACATGTATGTAAGGATTAATCAGATTTATTATAACGTATACAGGTATGCGTTTATAGACGACATTTTCACAATTAGAATAACGACGTTTATTTAAAATGTGTGTTGAAGCATTCGAACAAGCGATATCAAATTAAGCAAAATAATTATGTATGTTGCATATTATATCCAGTGTAGAATGCAATCGGTGCTATATATAACCAACTATGTCAGCCTCACGTGTATGGACGTGAATTAAGGTTAAAAAAATTTGTGTCTTCAGTATCAGTCTTTGATAGAGAAGTGAGCCGTGCCAATAGCCTTGGTTATCACGACTACGTTGTTCGATATTTAAAATATTATCTTTTGTAAAACCACTGGCCGCAAATACTCCTCCCCCAATGATTTGAAACCTTTTATGCACTTTTGATGTATTAGGACGTCATTTCACGATTCGTAATATTCGAGGGCAATATGATCGACATGTGTTTGCCCAACAAACGGAATCATTTTTGACTCTAGGGGTTATTCACAAACGTCGGCAACTTTCCGTGGCGGAAATGCCGATCGTCAGAAAGCATAAATTCAATCCGATGGCTTGGATTTGTGAATACGACTATATAATATGGTATATATATAACATAAATATAATATGATTTCGGATTTGTGAATCGCGTATAGACAAAATCATCGAAAAGTTTTCTGTCGGATACGGAAACTTGAGTTTCCGACGTTTGTGAATAACCCCGCAGGTAAATTGTTTCTTGTAATCGGCTTCTATGTGTTCTATTCGAAGATTTTTACACCATAAGTTTCATTTTACTCAGTCAAATTTGATGCAAAAGACCTTTAAGTATTTGTCTAACGATAAGTAAAAATCGGAGAACGAAAATATACCTACTTAGTCCAAATACTTTAGGTTATGAAATATCAAAGTATTTTATTTATGTTTACTTATTTACTTTCAAAAAATCATGAAGAGTCGTTTGTAAAGAAATGAACTCTTTTATTTGTGTAGATTAAGTCATTCTCGTTCTGGTATTTCTATTTTGTTATGAAGATTGTTTTCCTTAGAGAAGATTATTTTCTAAATATCTACTTTTCTTCACTTTTTATTATGAAAATTTCAAATCGAACAACAATATCATGATGCACTTACAGACAATAGAATTGCAATGATTTACTCTTGTAATACCCACTTATTGTTAGAATTTACTGTTTCACTTTACCTACAATTTTCAAATATCTGCTTGCAATGCTGTCGCTGTGATTTAATATTTTAGTTTCACATTGGGATAGCATCCCATTAGGAAACATTTGTAATAACTGGAACCGGAAGATGACAGAGTCAAGTACTGAATTATTTTAAAAATGTATGATTAGAAACTATGTACCTACATGATAATAATAAAAAACACCAATACGACATTCATCGCCGTCTTACAATTACTTTATTTTGCGTGTGAATTATACCTTACGGTGTAGATAATATGTAGAGCATAAAATATCTCCTCTCGTTTAGTTACATAACAAATGTCGCTCTAGTTCTCCTCTACCTATTTATTTAAAAAAGTCATTCTTTCTTGGTAATAATAATTACATGCCTACTTGAATATTTAACTATAAGAAATATTGCTATAGTAATTGTGCAAACAATACCACACGGTTCAATTACTAACAGTCTGTGCATATTCACTTAACATAAATTATACACATACATACGTAGGTATATTTAAAACATAACAAATATTTTCAGTTATACAAAATTAACTTTATGGAGTTTTTGTTAAATCAATTATTATTATCCCCGGATTAAATCGAGACTTGGTGCAATCTTGAAATTCCCGGTATATTTGAGATATTCGCTTAATGTAGGTACTGCCTTTGTAACTTACTCGCATGACTCGTCCGTACATTGTATGATAAAATTAAAAGTAGTATGTTATACAAGTGCATCTTTACAATTGTCAGTAATTATCAGAGAATTGTTAGAAAGTCTCGGAGATAGAAGCTCTAAATATTTTTCCAGTAAATTAGGGACTTGATTTACTTACAGATTACTTAGTCATGTATGTGCACAAAAATCCTGAAGTATATGTATATTGCTAATGATGTGACAGTTACATTATTCACCAAGGTGAGAAAGTGATCGACTAACAACGAGGGTACAATTTGAGACTCATGCATACATACATACATATCTTCACGCTGTATCCCTAACGGAGTAGTCGGAGAGGACGTAGTGCCAAGCGTCGCGGTCCTTACGTACTTCTTTCGTTTTTCAAATTTCATCCTTCTCCTCACACATCTTCGCCTAGGTAAGCAAGTGCTTTTGACATTTCCGTCTGGTAACACTCTGGCTATTTGACCTTCATAGCCGTGTTAGCCTTGGTCTACCTTCGCTTCTTTTACCACTCACTTTCGCTCTGTGGATTTTCTTCATCAGTCTTTCATCACTCATTTTTCTAAGTGCCCGACCCATCTAAGCATTCCTTTCTTAATTTTTACAATAACACTGTCGTGCAAGCCTGTCATACTGCGTATCTCTTCGTTGCTTATTTTGTCCACAAGGTGACAACGCTAATTTATAAGAGATCGCATTTCTACTGAATTTGTCTTACTTTCACTCGATTTCGGGCATATCCAGACCTCACTACCGCATTATAAAGTTGGAACCAACACCGCAATGTATATGGCCATTTTGGCTAAGTTAGACATATTCACACTGCCTACTAATGCGGACAGATCACCGTTCACTTTATTGCCAGCTGCTACCCGTCGCTCCACATCCAACTCACTTCTTCCATCCGTCGAAAACGTATTCCCCAGATATACAATTTCGTTCACTTGTTCTAGACATTTTCCATTTACCCATATTTCACACTTCGTTTTCAAACACCAGAATCTTAGTTTTGTTCACATTCATATTAAATCTTTTCACTTAGTCTGCTTTTATGCACGTAACTAGTGTCTACAACTCCGCTTCTGATGGTGTTATAAGCACAGCATCGTCGACGTACAAAAGGCAGTTTACCACTGTACCATCACATGTCATATCACTAATACCATCTTTCAATGTCCGGACGCAACTGTCCAAATACAGCATGAATAGCCAGGCAGACATCACGTAGCTCTCTCTGACGCATTAACAGACTTTGAAACAGGGCGACAAGTTACCATCTAATCTTACACAGGTTCTGTGGCCCCGGTATAATGACCTCACAGCCTGCAGTAAGCGGGCCATTATCAGGCATAAGACTCCACAATATTTAACGCCCTACTTTATCGAATGAGTTTTCAAGATCCAGCCAGAAACTTGACCACGATACCATGAAGCGAGAAAATCTGATCCATACAACCCCTACCGTTCCTAGAATCTCCTTGCAGACAGATGATGTTCTTTTGAACATACATTATTCATTCTGCAAGGTGTCGGACCACTTTGGTACTTATTATTTCTGTACTTATGTATTTCTTTCCAAAATAATTTGAAATTTTCCTCGAACTTGTCAGACATGTTGTTTTCGTCTAACATCCTACACCTTTCACGCTTCCCTTTCACTAGTGCCTTCATTGCAGCTGTCTGCAGCTTATATCTCCCTTTCATCAAATCCTTTGTACTATAGCTGTTTCTGGCAGAATAGAATACAAAGACCAAAAAGTACTTGGCTTATATTTTTGCGTTTTTTTCAAACTTTTTCAGAAAAAGAAAGCGTAATTTTCTCGCTTTTCCTAAACTCTTGGTATTGTTTTGTTGTATTATTTATTTCTAGTTTTCTCGGGCAATAGGTTCTCAATAACTCTTTTATTTTTATTTTGGCGATATTATCAAATCTTCACGTGAACTTCATTATCACTACTAAAATATACTTCAAGTTAAATAATATAGTAAATACAAATCCAGAAAGAAAAAGAAAACAATTCGCGCACCTGATTTTCTTTTGTTTCTTTTTCTGATCAAAGGTTTCTTTATTATTTTCTTTTTTAAATTAATATTTAGAAAAAGCAAGTGGCCAGTATGTTATGGCTCTCCTACCTGCATCTCACTCTCACGCCCCGCACGGTTTCCGTTAGCTGACTGTAGTAGTAGATGCTAGTAACTAATTAATCTGTAGTAGTATCGTAAGTTGTCAAGCTAGGCACTGGATTGTTGCCACTGAACACATTTTGAATTCGTAGCTAAGTTAGGACTCAAGAGTTAGAGCTCAAAATACATTTAGTAGCGATAAATTGATATGATTAACAACAGTCCATGACTGAATTGGTTTCTTCGTCGTTGTTGTAATGTTGTTTGTTGGTGGGTAAGAAATATACAAAATAATAAGTTACAACAAGGAGCACTGCCAAGTTTTGGCCAAGTGCATACGTGGGGCACACGACGTCATGAATAGAATAGAAGCAATGATGTTATATTTACCAAGGAGGTAGATAACAATAAAGAAGGTAGATAAGTGGACGTTAGTACTAATGTAAGTAAAATTTTGTCCCAATTACGCACATACGTAAACCGTACTTTGTTTATGCCAATAATTACCATAGTCTTTGGTTTACGCACACTAATAAAACGATAAAGTGTGAACAAGACAGCATGACAATCACCATAAGCAAAGCGAGACAGATATAGATTACACTGTGTCGTTATACAAAACAAAACTTAAATTGCATTTCAAACAGACAAATCACATGGCATACTAAAAATAGTTGTGATTGGTTAATTTCAAATTCTTACAGCGCTTTAAATGAATCTGTGACTAATTCAAAGATTATTGTCGATTAATTCCAGAGAACAGACATTTTCCAACAATATGACTGATGCCTAAAGGGTTTCGATAGTAAAAAGGGATTTGTTTGTTTTTTAAATTTCATTTTTATTGTGTCATGTATATTTGGGAACAGATTTATATATATAGCTTTATAAAATAATGTATGACAGGGTTGCACGTGTTAGCTATTATCAATATTCTCGATTAATCGTTCTAATCATAATCATTAACAAATGGCAGCACTGTCTTTTTGAAGGTGTTGCTACTATCATAATAACATGGTATTTTTGAATGTCAGAAAATAAGTCAGTTAAGAAATACACGAGCTTACGAAAGCATGTCTTTTAATTATATCAAATTCTACGTTTCCATCCAAACCAACATCCTAGAAGAACGTTTAGCTTTTACACGACAGTGTTACGAGGGCTGCTATTTATGTATCCGGAATAACAAATTGAAACAAACATATAGTATTTATTATAGTTTTATTGCTTTTCAAAATATTCACCATGATGATTGATGCACTTTTGCATGAGTTGGAACCAATTTTCGTAGTACTTTTTCGATTCGGATTGAGGTATCTCCAAAACGTGCATTTTGAACGCATTAACAGCCTCTTCACGGCTCAAAAAAGGTTGACCACGTAATTTATTCTTCACGGTTGGGAATAAATAAAAGTCTTTGGGGGCCAAGTCGGGGCTGTACGGCGGATGACCCGTTATTGTGTGGCAGCTAGCATTGTCATAATGAAGAAGGATTCTTTCATATTTGTTCAAAGACTTCTGGCAAACAAATGGTCGTGTACCATTTAGAATTAACCGTTTTACGATCCTCTAGTGGCACTGTAGCTACATGTCCATTTATACCAAAAAAACAAGCAACCATTTGCTTCAAAGTGCTTTTTGCACGAATGACTTTTGTTCGGTTCGGCTCATCTTGGAACACCCAAACCGTTGATTGTTGTTTAGTTTCAGGATCATACGCATATATCCAAGATTTATCACCTGTGTAGATATTATAGACAGCTTTTGACGCACCCTGATTTTACTTTTGTAACATTTTTTCACATCAATCGACACGAGCCCGTTTTTGGTCAATTCTCAAGTTGTGCGGAATCCAACGTGAACAAATTTTTTTTACAGTTAAATATTCGTGTAATATTTTATATATACTCGTCATACTTATGCCCAGAGACGCCTCTATCTCGCGATATGTAACATGACGATCTTGCATTATTAGTTCCCGCACATCATCAATATTTTGAGGTACAACAACCGATTTAGGGCGACCTTCTTTAATTTCGTCCGTGAGCACAGACCGCCCACGATTAAACTCACTAAACCAGTGATACACAGTAGTTTTCGATGGTGCTTCGTCCCCAAAAGTCGAAGTGAGTTGATCGATGCACTGTTTTTGAGTTAGCCCTCGCCGAAAATCGTAATAAATCATAGCAGGAACATTTTCACGACTTAAATCCATGGTGATAAAGACTCGCAATTTTCAAAATGATGCCACAAAGGATAAATAAATGACAGCTACATGAAACAATTTGTATTCTTCAGACAAAGTGTTCCATTTTTAAATGTTATAATTACTTTTTTAATAATGTTCTGTAACTGGCCAGTCCCGGATACATAAATAGCAGCCCTCGTATTGTAATAATGAAGACAGTAATGCTTAGATGGTTCGAGCACATAGAAAGAATGAGTGATGAAAGATTGACGAAGAAAATCTATAGAGCGAAAGCGAGTGGTGAAAGAAGCCTAGGAAGACCAAGCCTGAGTTATGAAGATTAAATAGCCAGAGTGTTAGCAGATGGAAATGTCAAAAGCACTCTCTTACTTAGTTGAAAATGTGTGAGGAGAATGATGAGATTTGTGGAAGTGAAAGAGGTATCTTCGAGATTTAAGTACACCGTAAACAGATGAGGTGTAGTAGTATTAAAAGTACGAAATATATTTCATTTTCACAAATAGGCATGCGTGAAAGTCAGGCTATTTGATCTGAGGCGTGAAGCGGAAGTGTAATTTGTTTCTTGATATTTGACTTTTTCTAATTTTCAAGTAATTTTGGGCGGGATCTTATGGAGAGCAGTTAGCATTTAATTTAATTATTTGCGAATTGTGTGTAGTGGATACTGTGATGTAAAATTGGACTAGTGTCGCGTCTCAAGTATCTACGCTGTTGTGCAATATCGGGAATTGTTAAAATAAGTGCTTATTTAAATGCGCGATATTGAGATTATTTTTAGTGGCTTAATCTGCTTCAACGGATCCTACTACAAAGACTGGCTCAATATATTTGTCGCTAGTAACTCCAAAAAACATAAAAATGTATTACGTCGCACTTCAATTAAATAATATGAAGAATATTACAATATGTATTCTGATATGATTACTGAAGATATCGGTTATGTGGGTATAGATATCTTTGCCTTCCCTTTCAAGGAAAAATCGTACAAACAACAACAACAACAATATGTACTATAGTCTGAAATGCATATCATAACTTCAAAATTGTTTTCAATATAGCTTCTTTTTTTAATTACCAAATCAAACCACAATAATGTATTTGCTTCAGGATATACGGCCCTAATAATAAATAATCGGTACCTATACAAAAAAAAGTGAGTGACTGGTCAACGAATGTAGTACGTTAAATTGTTCCTCAAAGATATTGCTTTTTTTTATGTTTCAAAATGTTTTTCATATTTCCAACTTATTTTCTAATCGTTTGTTTTTTAAACGGATTTTTATTGATTTTCATTAACTATTCTTTGTCAAAACTTATTTCTTTGATTCTTTTTTTAAGTGCTGTTTTTCGAGGTGTATCTAATATAGACTACGAATCTGATATTATGTTTTCTCACGCCGGGTAAAAGAGTGATGGTTTTTCCAAAATAGGTAATGATGTCTTTTTCAATAATGTTAATCGTTTTTTAGATGTATATTTAACTTCGTTCTTGAAATGCATAAAACATATTTTGCTTGATGTATTTGGCCACCAATCATCTTCCTTTTTAACAGACTTCAAAAAAAGAAGGACGTTCTCAATTCGTCTGTATGTTTTTTTTTGTATGTTTGTTACCTCATAACTCCGTCATTTATGAACCGATTTCGAAAATTATTTTTTTGTTTGGTAGGTGATACTTTAGAGGTAGCCACATTTAAATTTCACCGATATTAAAGCTTCGACTTCGAAGATACACTAGATAACACAACCTGGTTATAACCTTTATTTATATTGACGATTCTCTTGTATATCGTTGCGCTCCGGAATTAGAATGAAGTTAATTGCAGACCTGCCCTAGATATTTATTAAGGGTAAGACCACTCAAAGGGGAGAAATAAAAAAAATTTATTAAAAAAATTAAACCGCCTTCAAAAAAAACACTGAAAAGTATAAAATAACTATCCTTTATTAATCAAAATTCAAGTACAATTAAAATAACTTTATAAATACGATACACATACCTATATAATTAAATTTGACAGTTATTGAAGTCGGTGCCAAATCAATGTGCAACAGCATAAAGTCTATTAGTTTGGTGGACTTGGCACCGACTTCAGTAACTGTCAAATTTAATTATATAGGTATGTGTATCGTATTTATAAAGTTATTTTAATTGTACTTGAGTTTTGATTAGTAAAGGATAGTTATTTTATACTTTTCAGTGTTTTTTTTGAAGGCAGTTTAATTGTTTTTAATAACAATTTTTTTTTTGATTATGTACAATGTTTATCCATTGGTTACGTCTTAACTCATCTTTCGGAAACCTATAAAACAAACAACACTTATTAAGATAATACCTTGTTAATGTTGTTTTCAAATAAGTATTTAAATACATTTACTACAACTTGTGCTACGTTATAGCACTTTTCTCTGTATATTAGATTATCTGCTAAAACTTCTGACACGTTTTAAAAATAGGTAGGTACATTATGTCTTACATACATAGGTAAATAAATAGGTAAACGTAAATAAATACGTAATAGGCACTGCATGACATTGTCGCTTCAGTAACATTACTTTTTATATTCTTTGGCTAAAGATAATATATCGCTCTCTGTCGCACTTGGTAACAAGGGTATTACTTATCGCATTTTACTATTTCATGATTTTAATATTTTATGATATTTAAGATTTTGTAAAATTTTTTAACACAAATGAATTAAATAAGTGTACTTGCGCATGATACGTGATTCCTGAACCTTTGGAAGTGTTGTTAGTATAGTTACTGCAGTATCTAATAATGCAGGACGGCATTTTAATAATAATATTAGGAATGCATGTGCGAGTGGATACTGTCAACGATGTTACAAGCATGAGCTCCGGGTTGACTAATAAATTAGCAAAATTATGGGGTGCCACTTTTCGATCATAGGTAACTCGGCTACCTCTTTTGTAACTATAACATCACTGAATAGAAGCATAATAAAAGTTTACGGTAGTAACTAATTAATCTACGATAAAAGTTCTCTGATAAAAGAGAGCTACTAATAAGCCACTAACATCTTAATGCAATCTCATTGTTATTAGTTGTCGCACAGATTAATTAGTTTAGGTTGTCGCTTGTAAATAAGATCTTTATAAATCGAAAACGACATCTGAAGATTTAATAAAATATCTACATGGCTATGCTTTAATTATTTCGCTCTTCAGAAGACTTCACGTTGTTCTGTTAGTCCATAACAAAAAGCTAGATGGCGTTAGTTTATTCTTTGTAAGTACGTGAACATTAGTCACGAGATGGCGTCTACAACAGAGTTACGTGTTCTTACTAACAGATGTCATACGCCAGCTTATTACATTATCACAATGTTTATAGCGCAAATTAATTAATTCAGACATTCTTCTTTAATTTGTTATTACTAGAAAGACGTATTATTTATTTCATTACGTTGAAACCACGGAGAAATATTAAACTATTTGCATTGCAACGTAAGTTTTAGGTTCATGTTTAAAAAAATGTAATTAAGTAATAGTTATCTGATAAGTGGAAATATACATACATACATACACACGTATCTTCACACTGTATTCGATTAGTTAGTCAGGGTAGTCAGAGAGGACGGAGCCCCAAGCTTCGCGGTCATTACATATTTCTTTCGCTTCCTCAAATCTCATCGTTCTCCTCACACATTTTCGCCTACGTATGCGAGTCCTTTTGTCATTTCTGTCGACTAACACTCTGGCTATTTGGTCTTCAAAAAAAGTAATGTTACAGGCCGTACAATAAAGTTGGCACCAACACCGCATTGTGGATGGCCATTTTGGCTATGTTAGACATATTCACACTGTCTACTATATAATGCGCACAGAGCACCGTTCACTTTATTGCCAGCTGCTATCCGTCTCTCCACATCCAATTCACATCTTCCATCCCTCGAAAACGATAGATACACTGTTTTATTCACTAATTCTAAATATTTTAGACAATATTATCATTGAAAGTGGAAAATATTATTATTATTTGGGATGTAAATGAGTATTGCACATCACGAATATATTACATAAAAGTGAAATTAATGTTAAAAAGGGCATAACACCAGATATAAACCGTGTGAATACCCATATAGTTAAACATTAAAAGCCTAGGTCACGTGTTGAAATGTTAACAAGTTACTAGACTTTATTCGCTTAATAAAATCATACTTGTATTTTAAAGTGAGAGTGTCAAACTGCCAATTAACAAACGCGGTTGGAGTTCAACGGTCGACCATTTTGTGGTTAGTCGTAGCCGTGACGCGAATCACAGCACGTTTATTATATCAAAAAGCATTAAAAAGCGTTTTGGTAGTGCACGGATGAGGAATTTCTCCGAACGTCGTCGTGAGCGGCGCGTGAGAGCTGTCGGTGAAAATGTTTTGATATCAGAAAGTGAAACCGGTGTTAGGTAGCCAGCCTTGACCGTCACGCCGTCAAAGCTGTAGAGAGGCATCAATAACATCGGTGAAAAAAATATCTAGCATTGTTGTGTAACAAGGCAGTTCTTACAAACATGTTGTATAACATCGTAATGCTCATGGAATAACCTATTCAATTATGGCAATTTTCATAAGATGCATGTTACGTCTGAAGTATATTACCATAGGCGTGCCTATCTAAAGGTTGGTTTGAGGGTGGGGCCGAAAAGATACAAGGATTCACTTGTAAGTAAATATAAGACATAGTTTTGATATTGGGGAAACAAAATAATTCTATCGGTGATTGAACACCTGAAAGAGCTTTAGGAAATAACACCTCATAAATAACTTTCGAAAATATTATACTGAAGACAAAAGTTAACTCTTCTCGTGTACCTACAAGGCGTTGAGTAGCATTTGATTTGATTGATTTTGATGTATCAATTACTAATATATTTCCGTATGTGGATTTCTTAATAACTTTATTTTTATCGCATACGACTTCATTGCATGGCTTTAAATTAAGCTGTAAAATGTTATATCTACGCTCTAAGCTCTCTACCCTTACTCGTACTCTTCTATCGTGCGTACTACAGGAGAAATTAGAGTACTTTATGGTACTTGCTTGGCGCTCCGGCCTCTCTGACTACCCCGTTAAGTATCCTTAACTCTCTAAGCTCTCTACCCTTACTCGTACTCTTCTATCGTGCGTACTACAGGAGAAATTAGAGTACTTTATGGTACTTGCTTGGCGCTCCGGCCTCTCTGACTACCCCGTTAAGGATACTTAACGGGGTAGTCAGAGAGTATACATTATCATTTATCACCCTCAATCAATTGTATTTAATAATTTTGTTCCCATTTTGTTTTGTCTCACGTGTCGCCATTTCCTTTGTATCTTTCTCTATTGAAATAAGCTATGATTTCGACTCTACTAGTGTCATTATGCTGTAGTTCGCTTATAGGCCACGAGGAAAGTGTTTTGTTCTTTGCTCTTATAACACTTGGCGCCAATTACGCTTTCGAACTTTACTGGATGATGCAATCGTGTTGGGTAAGTGTAACGGTACTGAATGTAAAAACCACGACGATAGCTGTGAGGCTTAGTGTAGAATAGAGTTGTTTATTTAAACAATTACAAAATCATAACAGAGACATATTTGGACATTGAAGATATTTATGAAAAAATGATCGAATAGGCTTTTTACATCTTCTCTGATTCTAAAACATTTATTGGAATTCGTGTTTGTTTTTTCAAGCTACTTATACCTATACATATATATTATTTGCATGAGATTACACTAAGTATATTTGAAAGATAAGAGAATTAAAGTCATAGTTTTTTTGTAACACATCTTTTTATTTATAACAAAAAAGTACAAGTAGTTATAGTTATTTATTTACACACTATCTATATTATAAATATGGTAAGGGGCTGGGGGGGAGGAGGTAAAGTAGAGCTAATTGAACTCTGAATGTATGAATTTTATCTCATAAAAAATGCATTACTCTGCGGTTAAATGAAAGAATGTCTAATTATTTATAACATCTTAGTAAAGAAGACTGCTTAGTCTTTCAATACACAGACCTGTGAAGTCACAGATCACGCTTTAAGTAATCTATATATTGGGCCCTTACATATGAAATTGGCGTTTTGTACGGGAGGAATATAAAGTCAATTTTTTTTTTGTAAAATATATTTAATTAATCAAAGTATGCACCGTTGTTATCTATATACTTTTGCCATCTCATAGGTAGTTCATTGACCCTTTACTAAAAAACCATGGGGGCGAGAATCAATAAACTCTTTGAAGGCGGTTTGGACTGCCGCATCGGAGTTGAATTTTTTTCCTTGTAAGAAGTTGTCCAAATTCCGGAAAAAATGGTAATCTGTTGGAGCAAGGTCCGGGGAGTACGGTAGATGTCGCAGACTTTCCAATTGAAAGAAAGAAAGAAAGAAATATTTATTCATCACCAATTAAGTTACAAATACATTAGTTTCTAAGTTACAATTGAACAGTAGGCGACAAAACGGACCCCGACTCAGCGGAGGCGACACCATCTATCGAAGGTGTCGCGCTGATTTTCGGCGGAGCCCTAGTGTGGCGTCACGTATGCCGGGCAAGATACACAATATTAAAAATTTATATTATGTACAGACACAATGTTGTTTATCTCAGTAAGCGTGTGTGCGTGTAGGTGACAGATCTATGTATTGTTGTTATTATTATACTATAGAATACACTAACTAATACAGGTTATAGAAATATTATGATAGTGTGGTTAATCGCAAAAAAGAAAGCAATATTATTAAAAGCTTCTTTACATTTTGAAGTCGGACAAGCTATTAAGTCCTAACTACAGTTTTTTGGTTAGTTAGTAAATAAGCTTTGTATCTACTTCTAAATGCGCCGACAGTTTGCAAGCAACGAATTGGTGGAGGTAAGTTGTTCCAGCACTTCGTTGCCGAATGCCGGAAGCTTCCTCTAAATGAAACTGTCCTATGTTTCTGCGCGACTAATAAATATTGGGAGGCTCTTGTATTATACTGGTTAGTGTCTCGTGACCAAGTTAGTTTTTTGAGTAAATATGACGGTGTGCCAGATTTTATTACACCAAACAGAAGTGTTGCCAAGTGCAGATGTCTTCTATCTGACATTTTGAGTCTATTACCTTTATTTAAAAAAGGCGTGACGTGTGTTCTAGGAGGAATTGTGAAACAGAAGCGGGCACAAGCGTTTTGCACGCGTTGAATCAGACGATCTGTTCTTGCCAGAATACAAGGACCATATACTCAATCAGCATAGTTCAGTTTCGACAGTACCAGTGACTCACATAGATTTATTCTCAGCTCCTCATTGAGATTTTTGTAGCTAGCATTGTAGATTTTTTGAGCAATTGTAGCTCATCTAACTTAGTAGTTGTTTGTTGTGCAGTGTGTGGTCTTGCGTTGTCGTGAAGCAGCAGTGGCCTAGAGCGATTGACCAATCTCGGTTGTTTAGCAGCTAGTTCTTCCTTCATGGTTTGCAGTTGCTGACAATAGATATCTGCCGTAATCGTTTGGCCAGATTTTAGAAAGCTGTAGTGAACGACACCGGCGCTAGTCCACCAAACACTCACTAGTAACTTTTTCTGAGTCAATTTTCGTTTAGGGCAGGATTTGGCTGGGTCTGTCGGGTCTGTCGTCTGGGTGTGTCGGTTGAGCAAAGTAACACAGCAGTCGACGCGTGTTTGCAAGTTCGATTCACTCAATTCATGAGGTACCCATCGTTCAAGTTGTTTTACTTTCCCGATTTGCTTCAAGTGGATTAATACGGTTTTATCACTTACCCCGAAGCCTGCAGCTATCTCTGAAATGCTTTGTGATGGATCCGCTTCCACAATAGCCTTTAATTCTTCATTTTCCACTTTGGTCTCCGGCCGTCCACGGGGTTGGTTCTGAAGGTCGAAATTTCCAGAACGAAAACGTTGAAACCAAAAATGTACCGTGCTTTTTTTTGCGACACCAGCGTCATACACATTATTAATCTTTCGAGCTGTTTCTGCAGCACTGGTGCCACGGTAGAATTCGAACTCGTAAATATCCCGATATTTCATGTTTTCCATTGTGCGGTAATAAGCGACGCCAAAGAAAAAAATAATGAGGAAAAGAACAAATGAATGACTGTTTTCAAAACTCAAATGTACCAGCTAAATGAATTTATAAATTTGAATTTGGAATTCTTAACCAAACGCTAATTTCATATGTAAGGACCCAATATATAAAAGGCGATGTATGTATGTATGTATGTTCCTTATGGACTCTGAAACGGTTGGACCGATTTCGATGAAATTTTCAGGGAATCTTCAGATTGGCCTAGCGGGTGTTCCTGTAAAGTTAGGTAGCGATCCGATCAGTGGAATTTTTTTTTTTGCAGTATCAAAATAATTATAAAAACTGTTTAATTTATTTTTAAACTAACGCCCAGTGAAACGGGCCGGGTTTGCTATATTTATAATAAAAGCACATGTGTCAAATTTTTGAGGGGCGCGGGACCGTATTCTGTGACGTGGTTGGTCACATCGAGACCAGATGTTGATTATTCGAGCACATATAGAAGAGGAGAGCTGCGGGCGTGTTCGTCGTTTAAGTAATATGTTACTTAACTACGGGCAGTCGCAGGTGCCCTCATAATCGTCCTCTAGGGCTTTCTGGTCGGTGCTTCCAATATCACTAACTTCCTTTGTCTAAGTTTGAATGAACTTCGACCATTTACGAAAAGTGATCCCATAGGTGATGCTATATAGTTTTCTACCAGTCATATTATGATTTTTATTCCTATTCTCAACAAAATAAATTCTCAACAAAATCAACCATGACGTTTTTCAATATCGATTAATTGTATCGATTAATTGATTTCATGTAGGTATTTCAGGGTGATATTATTAGTCTTACGTACCAAAATTTAAAAAAGGAACTCTAATGAAATCTTTTTATTGTCTGTCTATCTGTCACAACCGTTTTTCTTAGAGACTATAAGATGCCAACAGTTGACATTTGGATCAATTACAATAAGTAGTCGCATACAGAAGTGAAAAAGACGTGAACTTATGAAGTTGAGTATCAACTAGCGACTAATGTTCTTTAAATTTTTTAGTAATTATCGTGTATTAAACAAAGGTTTTTAATGTGTAACATCTTTGCTCTCGCTTTCCTGCAATCTGTGGGAGTGATTTCGTGAAAAGGGACGAAAGTGTGTAAAGCCGGGGAAACGCGCGTTATATGATTTGACCAATGAGCGCGCGCGGTGGTAGAGTTGGCCGTCAGATGGTAATTATTTTTTTCAGGATATAATGTTAATGTTGTTTATTACCAAGGTGAGACGTCAGATGTTATACATCATATGCGACTACTGTAAGGCTCGCTTGTTTTTTCATTATACGTTCGAAAATACATAACACGTTACTTATTATTATTTCTTATAAAATTTTACGAACAGATGCGTAAAAATTGATGTATCCTACCTTATTATTAAAACTATCTCTGAGGAAAATCTAAGAAATCATGTATATTGAGAATCACATTCTCATTGTACTTGATTTTTACATCGTAAAGGAAAGGAAAGGTGTTTCCTTTGAAAAGGAAAATTATCAGGATTGCATAATGTTTGAATTTCTTCAATAAGTACATGGAAAAAATAGCACGAAAAACTTTATTTTGCGGTTGGCGTTGTTGACAATTGTTAATGTTAACAACTGTTATTATCGTTTACTCATCTGTATACAATTGCAGGTACATACATACGGAGGTGCATACTATATTAGCGCATAATAAAACTCTGATAATGGTAACCAAGGAAGACTAAGGCTGATTTATGAAGATCGAATAGTCAAAATGTTAGCTGACAGAAATATTAAAAGCACTGCGTACTTAAGCGATAGTGTGGAAACAGAATGATGAGATTTAAGGAGGCGAAAGAAGTATATAAAGACTGTATAGGTACTTGACACCGCGCCGTTCACTTTGACTACTCCATTAGGGATATAGTGTCAGGATATGTGTATATGTAAGTATGTGATGTTTAGAATGAAGAGAAATATGTACTTACAATTATTGAACAGATCATAAATTAATGGAATATACGTAGATAACATTGCTTTCAAACAAGAGCACGATAGTAGTACGCTTATACCTTTATACGAACAAAGAACAATGTGTAATTATGACAACGACATGTACAAATACGTGTTTACCAAAACAATGGGCTTGAAATATTTTTATGGACTTTCTTCGTGGAACTGGGTTCATATTTACATCCTACATTGGACATTTATCTACCATGTTCGTGTTAAAAATAAATCGCGCTTATAAAAACAAACCACTTACAAATGGCGTGAAGTAAATCGACGTCTGTGAATTATTATAATAACGGCTTTCGTAGCGAAAGCGAATAAAATATTACCTATCACTATTTTCCTCTAAGAGCGAGATGATTCATATTACAATTCAATTTTTCTGACAGCGAATTTGTAGTCATTCATGTTACTTAATAGAGCATTATTAGTATTGAAATCTTACTAAAATTGTATATCGTTTCTTGTCTTTCAACAATTTCATCTGGTATTGAAAAACAAGTAATTTGTCGTGGATTACTGGCTATAAGAAAGACGACTGAACATTAGATACATAAGTAATATAAGATACATAAGATTAGGCTATCTTTTTAATTTTTATTTTTTATTTTATGAGTTTTACGAGGTAAAATTCCATATAACCTACCCAATTTTTACACAAAGGGGCTAAGTGCATTTTTAAGATATTTATCACGATTTCCCAAAAAATAGGTCAGAGATCTTATAGGCGGTATGAAAAATAACAGGCAGCTAGCGTACAATAATAATCACTATTGAGGTACGTCGTCCATTCATTTGACCCTAGCCCTCCTAGGGTCAAATCAATGGGCTACAGTTAGTGATACAGTGCCTCGACAGTGCGTATGGTCCGCACTGTCGTGGCACTGCAAGAGTGCAGGAGGGGTTCCTTCGTTGCCACCCTGAGAAGTGCTGCGGTAAAGCGCGAGAGGGACTTCTGTGGTTTCCGTTGGAGATCTTGGAGCCTCGTGACAACGAGCCGATTACGAACACCGCAGGAATATTGTTGCGCATGTGCAAGTTTTTCCCACGTAATCAAAAATAGGGTACGCGTGGTGAACTGCAGCCCGTTTCGTCACATATTTTGTGTGATGAGGGCAGTGCCTACATGAGAACACCGAGATTGATCGCCGAGGAAAATCACCGTTCGGGAAAAGTTGGGGATTTGTCTTCTCTGAAACGTGCTCGAAAAAAGGTAGTGGGAAATAACCAGTATCATTTGGGGATCCAGGAGATACCACACTGAAAGCAAGCACCACGAAAGTATTAGTGGGTAAAATCTAGTAGATAACCAGTTCTTTCCATTCTTCAATGTCGTTTTTTCAATTCCTCTTTCGTGTTCTTTCAATGTTGGATATCTTTTGAAGAAAAGAAGTTTTATTTTGATCACAAAAGGCCGAACACTATTTATTTTTCTTATGTTGTAACTTGTCTGCGTAATGCTAAGCGAATATATTTTTGTGAAGCGGGTGTACAATGTACATTTCAATCTGGATGTCTCTGATCAATCTCTCGGGTATATACATATATAGCGGCATGGGTATAATATGAAGGCAATACTTATTGTACAGTTTACTTAGTGTAGTAATAAATAAACCTTGTTTTAAGATATCTTTTTTTAGAATTATTATTTGAACACATTATGTTACAAAATTTTAAATGTAACAAAGTAGAGTAAGTAAGAGTTTCCAATGTCTTCTAAGACTAATAGAGGAAGAGCCAGTGACCAATTTTCAGTTGTCATTTCAAAAGTCTTGAAAATTTACTGACTCATTGTTTAATATCTGCTCGATAATAGAAACTACTTCTGGCAGCCCCTAATGGCCGGGGTAAATTACCCTAAAATTTTAAAGAGGGTAGGAAATAAGAATTATTTTAGTTGAAGTATCAGTCATGAAATTTATGCAGATTATTTTTAAAAGTATACTGAATGTATAAAAAATTCGCCAGAACATTTTCGTCCCTCCTAATTGTTGACAGAACGCTATAATTATTAATAGAAAATGGGTTGAGTTTTGTTATTTAATTAGTCTTTTAACAATTCCTTGTTAAAGTTGAACAGTTAAACTCATAGAAAATGTATATTGCGGCAAAATTACCTGTCCCTGTGACAGAGGTATTCTCTAAGTCAGAGGTGGGCAAACTTTGCTCTTCGGAGGAAAAATTGCTTCCCAGGTATATTTTGTTTGTGGTAGGATAAAGTGCAACGTTGCCGCACTTACTATTTTGTAAAACTGTTTTAGCTACAATTGACTTGCAATCGGTCTATGAATAATTGGTACTTACAACACTTTTTAAAGTCTAAAGTACGTTTTAGCTACAAAGCATTAATTGTAAGTGTTATGGAATCAACTTCTATGAATTCGAGGAATTGTTCATTTCATATAATTTACAATCCATCTTCAATGAGGCCCAATATGCGCTCTCTTTTCAACTCATAGATATGAATTTAGCTGTCTCGCTCGCACTCGCACGGGAACGTTTTTCCCTCTGGCAGATAGTAAGTGATGAAATTTATTTCTGGCATGCAATAATATATTTTCTATACATATTTTCTGCATTGTGTTAAAATTTGAAGACTAATGAAATAACAAAACTCAACCCATTTTCTATAAATATTTATAGCGTTCTGTCAAAAATTAGGAGGGACGAAAATGTTCTGGCGAATTTTTTATACATTCAGTATACTTTTAAAAATAATCTGCGTAAATTTCATGACTGATACTTTAACTAAAATAATTCTTATTTACTACCCTCTTTAAAATTTTAGGGTAATTTACCCCGGCCATTGGGGGCTGCCAGAAGTAGTTTCTATTATCGAGCAGATATTAAACATTGAGTCAGTAAATTTTCAAGACTTTTGAAATGACAACTGAAAATTAGTCACTGGCTCTTGGTCTATAAATAAAATGAGGTTATTTTCATTTGTTATAAAGTTACGTACAGTATAAGTAATATAGATGCAAAGTCCATATTAGGTACAAATAAAGGTGATCGTTTTGAGCAAATAATTTGTATTCAAATTATTAAAATAATTAAATTAAAATATTAATTAAAATAAAACTACAACCAAATTTATTGTTTCATATATCTACATAGCAAATATAAAAACATGAAGTTATGTACGATTTAACACAATATTGTACAATCCAAGCTATAAATAGCGTATACAGATTTTTCATGAAATCAAATGAATTATTAGAAGGTTCTAATTTTAAAACTTTTATGTATATATATTCATAACAAACCTATAAGTACTGTTTATACTTAATTGATCATTCGTATTTGTCAAAGAAAATGCAAGTGAAATACAATTTAGAAATCTTTTAACAAATCTAATTGTGAATTGTAGAAAGCATAAAGGAGTCTGGCGTTAAATAAGAAATGAAGAATGTCGTTAGGGGCACCACCGTGACCAACAATAAAGAACCTTTTCACTGCAGGGCTTCGTTAAAACATAAACATTAATGTAGAAGACTCAAAACAGTACTTATATTATTTTTGAGAATTAATCTTCTACTTTAATGTCTATGTTTTAACAAATGAAGAATAATAAAGGAAATTAGTTATGTGATTACTAATTTTCTTTTTAACTATTTCAACAAGGTATCGCTAAATCTGGAGGAGTTAGCGATTGTATCCCAGTGCTGACGACGTGACGTAACGACAATTTAATTTATATTAATGTCTTTTGTATGATGCCCAATTTTAAATCTGTAAGTTGTAACTATCTGTACCTTCAAGGTTTTTAGAAACTTGAAACTTTTTAGTATTTGTAAATTGTAACAGTAACTAAATCTGGAAAAATTCTGCGTCTACAGATTTATAGTACTTAGATACTTTTATACGTATATATCAGTATTCAGACTTCGGTATTTTTGTTTCATGTTTAAAACAGATATTTTATATCTATATTTTAGTTCAATTCAAAACAATTATTGAAGTAAATGAACATTGAACCATTATATTATCGATTCAGAGAACCTATTGCAATAATCAGTCAAATATCTTTTTTCAAAGTAAAAGTCAAATCAATTTATTCAAGTAAACCCAAATGCAAGGTATTTTTGAACGTCTACTTTAGTTCGGTTCGAAAAGAAAACCTGAATACTGAGAAGAACCGACAAGAAACTCAGTCAGGTATCATTTTTTCAACATCATTCTACAATAGTTATTTAAAAATACAATATCTATAAAGCCAGTAAATGCATATGCAGAGAGGATCATTTCCAGTCTATTGTTGTGTCTTCAATGAAATCGCTAATTTTGTAGTATGCTTTTCCAATCAGTGTGCGTTTAATGACAAGTTTAAATCTCTTTTCCGTTAATGAGTAATTTCTTGAGGAATTTTATTATAAAAACGAACACAGTTACCCAAAAATGAACCACTTGACTTTTGTAATTTAAATTTAGGAATAACTAGCTAATCACGACCACGAGTTTCCACACCATTAACAACGCCTTTCTTTTGAAAAAGATCTAAATTTTTTCTAGTGTACATTATGTTTTCATAGATTTATAACGAAGGTAAGGTGAGTACATCAATAAAATGATCTCTCAGCGACTCTCGTGCGTTCATACTGTAGATGGAACGTATTGCCCTCTTTTGTAAAATAAAGATAGATTTCATATGCGCCGCTGATCCCCACAGTAGCAGACCATAAGACATAAGGCTATGGAAATATGCGAAATACACCAGCCTAGCCTAGCCTTTTTCAACATCATCTCAGCATCGCATGACATAATATTCCTGCAATATTAATTGTTTTTAAATAATTTATTAGTATTAAGAATAAAATTAAGGTTCCAATAATTTAAAAAAATGAATTCGCATTAGTATATATAGGTATTACATGAAACGTATACGTACAAACATCTAATAAATGTCTTGTTATAAGTTACTACAGTTTATCTTTTAAGCTCGACTATCTCTACTCATTTGAAGGAATTAGAATGTAAGTATTCACTGACTTTCATTTTAATGATTATGTCTGGACCGCAAAACAATAAATTATTCAGTTAAAATTAATAAAAGTTAATACGTATTTTGTCTTTTCCAGTCAGTTCGAAGAAAGCATTTATTGCAACTAAAATTTTTTTGTTCTTTCTTAATGACATGGCGCACAGATTAGCGCTTTTGCCAATGTCACCTATTAATAAGTAGAATTGCTGATGAGTTAAACAGTTAGGCAATGCAATGCACACGTCACAGTATTGTTATAATTCATGACGAATACATGAAGCACGTTCGAAATAAATTCGTTTTTTCTTCGTAATCGTAAAATTCCTCCAATAAACTGATGGTAGACTTTTCTGAAATGATATAGGCCTTTTTGGAAGAGAGCGAGAACTCCAGCTACACATGTTTATTTAGACCTACTTCATTCTTTTCACTTATACAGAACTTTAAAACACAGTATACTATCACTTTTGCTTATTAAAACTCCCAAAAAATGTAAAAATTAGCAAATCTAAATGCAATGACAACCTCACTTCTCCCGTTTCCACCAAAAAGTTTAACATTCAAACCTAAACTACAAAATCTAAGTGCATAAATTTGTAATTTATAATTTAAAAGCCTGCGTCTAAGTTATTACTTAAATGAAAATAACTCTCATTAATGTTTACCACAAGTATAAAAAATATAAATAATATAAATAAGATAATAAGTATGCGTGTAAATAATATATTATATGAGATATAATACTTACCTGAGATATAATTTATAGATACTTGAAATTTTGTACAATTTACTCACTAACTTCATCAACGATTTAAATAAAGTTTTTGTGTAAATAAACTTGCTTCCAATATTTTTTACCTGTGACAACATTAGCTCTGTTAAAACCGAGTCTGATCTCTGGAATATCAGGATATTTCAGGATGCCTTGTTGAGAAGCGAAACACGCGTCGATTAATCAATTTGGAATTTTGGGCGTAAGATTACTAAAAATTATAAATATTTATCACATGAAATATTGTCACAGATAAAAAAATAAATATACCTAATACTACATTTGCGTTATATCTGTATGTACCTTGGTTGTAGTGTGTGTTACAATAGATACATCAGACATCACAAATTTGAGATTTTTTTGAGTTCGTATGGATTTCAAGAAAGAATGAATAAAAAAAATTTGTTAAAACGATAGCTGTCCATTAATTTAAACAGTATTCATTGATGAAATATGTCCTTATGAAAACAAAATTATCAAAACTTTAAGCTATACCACCTACACATAGCAATTTTTTTTAAAGATATGTAGGCATATGACCACAAATTAATTAGTTACTATAACGTTTGCGAAAAATTATAAACAATAATTTATACTGATGGCTGCTCAGATACAGTGCTTCATTTGAAATGATTGATAATAATTATCTTTCGATTTAATAATTATAATTTTAACCTTACTTCTCATATTTACTGATCTAAAATAGGCGTAGGTAGGTATATCACTGTAATAGCACATTATTACTTTAATGAACGCATGTTTACTGTTACAGTTATTGAAGCTATTCAAATGAAGTACTTTAAAGGTAATATTTTACATATTGATCTATCGGTAATTTCTACTTAGCTGAAATCTAAATTAGCCAAAGAGAAATAAACGGTTTTGTATAATATGAGCAAGACTTAGTAGAAAGGTTTGAAATTATTGTAGTAGCTATTCTATTCGCAAGGACAAATAAATGTATTTTTTTGGTTTATGTGGAATTCATATAGATCAAATTTTTCACTAATTATGTAGGTATTTTCCTCTAAAATATAACTTTTCATTATTTTGTTTATGAATGTACTGAGACTGAGCTGCATTGTTACTGCAATAATAGGCTTAAAGTGTTGTTAAAAGAAAGTTATCTTTGTTCAAAGAATTTGATTAAAATGTGACATTTTACCCAAAACGTGAGTTTAGACTATAGGTACTCAAAACGCGTGCAGATATCGTACGTACCGTCGGTAAAAGTGCAGGCTGCAATTAGAGCGGCGTCGATCGAGGTTAGATAGGGATAATAACTGGGCTAGCGATTATGGAGAGAGCCGACACGATGAGGGGAAAAGAGTACATTCTGTGAGGCGAGGGATCAGCTTGGATCAGCCTATTACTTCGGTTTAAATAGGAGGCATGATCGCACTTTGAAATATAACTATTAAGGTTTACAAGCTTGACGTTTTGGAATATAATTTAATTTTTACGAGAAGAAATTAGAGAATACTCTAATACAATACGAGTACAATTAGAATACAATTAGAGGTACTTCGTTTTATTCTTATTAAATATTTTCTGTTTATTATTGTTTTTAATTGCTCGTTTGTTGTTTTCACCTTTTCGATTTGCTCAAAAAAAGTTAAAATGAAAAAAGGTTTCACTCAGCAGAGGTCACGGGTACGAGAGATGCGATATTCCATTAGATAGTCTGCTGCAAACGACAATCACCATGTAATTATCTCGCTCATTCGTCGTGACCGAACTAAAATTACCATTGCATTAGAGCGTAGGGAGGGCGTTTATTGTGCATCCACTATCAAAACTATATCAGTTGGCTACTCCGACGCCAGCGTTCAGTCCACGCGCGCCTTTTCTGCGCGTAGCTACGCGATCCAAAGAAAGTGAAAAGTATTCGATGAAAATGACAGTGCGACTAGTAGTAATTTGCGTGTTCGCCCTTGCTTTAGCTAATCCGAATGACCCGAAACAAATCGAAAATTATGGAGAGGAGACAATCAAAACTTATCACTTGGACGTACCTGGGAAGGAGCCCATCACTATAATAGAAACTGCGCCTGGAGTTACTGATGAAAAGCAAGTGAAATGGGAGGATGTATCACTTGGATCTAGTAGAGAAAGAGATGACGTCGAGATAAAGCATATAATGACAGATATTATACATGATCCAAATGAAAATCGCCCACGCTGCTATGGACCTTCTTGCCAGGATCGTTTTAATATAGAAGACAGCTTTAATGAATATAATATGCAGGATAATGCGGACAAAATGAAGGATTATAGTGACTTATCTAAGGATCGTCTTCAAGCTATAAGTGCTTTAGCCGCGAAACTCAAAAAAGAGAAATTAAAAGCTGATCGTTACTCTTCTATGAACAATGACTATTCGGAAAATGATGGAAATGGGAAAGTATTTACAACCTGGAACAGATTAAAAGTGAAACATCATAAACATCCTTATGACGACAAAGATGGTTGGGTAACGTTAGAGCCAGTAGCTTGGTCAACAAGTAAGATATCGAAATGGAAACCTAACGTTAAGAAACAAAAGCCCAATCACTGGAATGAAGACGAAAATAGGTTCCCAGAGGATGACAGGTACAATTCGCACAATGAAAACAGTTATGATTATCCCCAAAAAAAACCTTTCATGTCACGTCCAGCTTTTATTAATAATAAGTTACATTCATCTGCAGATTATGAATCGGATGCTCCTTCCCGTCCAATCTTCAATAAACCACATCATTCTTACACTTATCCATCTTCATGGTCCCCAGATGAGGGCAGGCGCCCACATAGACCCCATTGCGATTCTGAGGAAAATTATCCTAGCGATGATACGGTATTTTACGGCATGTCAGATTCAGTAGTCACAGACCCTCGACCTTCAAATTTCCCTTACGAGTACGAGGCACTTCATCAAGGTTCATCACACAAGCGACCTTTAAGGAGACCTACGCAGGTTGTGTACTCTGGCTCTCCAGAATATGATAGCGATAGATCATCAAGACCACCTTATGAAGATGGACAATGGGTTTTGCTTTCTACAACAAAAGGGTATAGGAATAAAAAGCGCCAAAGGTCATTAAATTTACCCGCTGATGATCGATTAGACTCGTCTTCTGTAACATCCCATCAAGCTGTTGCGTTAACTGTATTGCCTGTAGACAATTTTCATACTAATATGACGACTTCGCACGGAGGACTTTTGGAGGTAGAGAAAAGCTTTCAAACAGTTGAAGAATCTAAACTAGATATGGACAGGAAGCACGATTCAACTACATTTTCTACACAAACTAAGCCGTCAGTAAGCAAAGTCATAAAAAGAAAAGTAGTGTCGAATGTAACTCCCGATAGTTCTACAGTTCTAGCGGCTGTTGGCGCTGGAATGTTGCCAGCTACTATGGCCATGGTCGTCCCCATGATGCTCGGTCGCAGACGAAGAAGAAGAGATATCGAGGGGTTATTGAACCGACACGAATTAGACGACACTCTCTTTAAATATCAATAATCTATGTATTAACTAAGTTTGACTGTGATCGTTAATTTATTTTATGTATGAAAATGTGTGGATCGTGTGATTTTTTTATGTGTTAAGAGAATTGTAGATGTCTAATGAAAAAACCATTATTCTTTATTCGCTTAATCGCTTTTTATTTTTACCTGTCTATAAAAACATGATTTTGCAAAAGTTTTTTTTAGATCACTGTGTAACTACATTATGAAAGACCACTTAATAAATAGTTATTTAAGGTTCTATTAAATGTTGAAGGCATTCTATACATATTACAAAAATGTAAATACCTATCTACAACTGTGTAGTTTATTACATGACATAACTATAGATACAGGTATAAAAATATAAGCAGCTATCGCACCAATGGTTCATAAACACTTTGACATTTGATATGTTGGAAGACACGAAAATAAAAATATATCACAATTTAATCTCAAATGACATCACTAACGGTAAACGTTACTGTATTACCGTGAATATTTCCTTATTCGAAAAAGGTAGTGCATGTTATGCACGACATAAAATAACTGTTTTAGTTAATAAATATTTTTAATATAGAACGTAATTTAGTCCCCGTTAAGTTTCGAGATCTTGGTTAATTGCTTCAATATTTGTAAAAAACTTCGCCGGGTCGGCTGTAGATGTGGCCAGTCCTTATCGCTTCCATCAAATATTTGACACTGTACAGGCAAATTATGAGGAGCACTGCAAAAATAAACAACGAATATCGCTATTAATGTTCTATGTATTGTGTATATGTAGTCGTATGATACACACTTCTTAAGTCGCATTAAATTATTTATATTACTTAAAATACACATATAACAACAGATACTATCAAATATAAAATCACCCTTAGAGGGTGATGAACATAAAAGGGCTATTTATCTCGTTTGTTATTTAGAAGGCTGATATTATCTCTATATCTCGTTATTTCATCTATTATAGATAAAAGATAGTTCATTACAATGAAAGTAAAAGTTGTTTTGCTATATATAAAGTTATATGTCGTGACTTAAAAGTGAAGAAATATCCGAAGAAATATCCCATTTTACGTAAATAACTCTTTAGAGCTATTTTGAATATTTTGTTTTATTACATAACTTTAAAATAAAAGAAAAATGTTGTTAGATTAAGCCTATACTATATATATATAGCAATACACTTAAGCGTATTGATTTAAAAAAAGTATCACTCTAAACCTATTTGTCAAAGCAATAAGTAGCAGCTTGAACAGGAGGATAGGTTTCATATATGTATATTTAAACATGAACATTTTTCATAAAATTTCGATTATAAGTCTGGGCGTTTCTGATGGTGCTTTGAATTTTATTATTTTGTTTGAATTTTATTATTCGACACATGTTCCAGAAAACAGTTATATATGGAATATATAATTTAGAAAATGTTTGAAATATTTCTTTTATTGCTGTACGTACCATCAGAAGCAATTATAACTCCAAGCTGGATCCAACCCGCAGACGTGGCTTCCCACACTATCAATCCTATGGTAAAGAATAAATGAAAGAAGCTATACACGAAGAACGTTGTGACCAAACAGTGGTTAGCCTGAAAGTAAAAATATTCTATTTATTATGTAATCTTAGATAAATGAATGATCTTTGAGAATTCGTTTCTTATAAAAGCTGCTCCTATATAAGGAGTCTTGACTTATTAATTTTATGACATCTTATGCTCTCATGCGAACTTCATTCGCTTTTATTTAGTTAATACTATACAGTGACTGAAGTTTAATGCGATCAGCTCGTGAACTGTATTCAAGTCACGTATCACGTGATTGTATTTTGGTTCTGAATTAAGACTTCAACTAAATATCTTATAATATACAATACGAGTTCTTTCGCATGGATCATTTACACATTGTATATTTTTACACAGGATAAATTTTTTTCTGATCTAATTTTTTATGCGGATAAATTCAAATGAACAGCCTATTTCCGAAACCCACACAACAATCAACTGTTATTAGTTTTAATCCTATAGGCAATAACATACACAAATTGTGTGACTTTCAAACTGTACACTATTAATGCCAGACTTGTACTATTGTATCACACTGCGAATTGGTGGAATTCCCAGTAACACGCAGACTATTGCATTGTATACAAGTTAATCTAGAAAAGTTCGCCACCCAGCCAACGAATGGACCGTGGTTGTTGTGATATTCGATTTTGCTATAAAAATTGTACCAGCAATTACTGCAAGGAGATCAAATTGGTCGCAGGCGGCGTGTATGTCAATTGAGTATAGAAACCTAAGGCTGCCTGCCCATGTCAGACTTTTTTTAAGTTCAACAATCAGGCTAAATTTTACGGCGACTTATTATCGATTTTGTGACCGACTCGAGGCATATTTCCTTAACTTTGCTGGTGGATATCGTAAGACTTAACAAGTGCACGCGGCCGACTAACTGTGAGTAGCACATACCTATGCAAACATTCATTTTCCGCCAAAAATTAGGTCGGCCGGATGTATCGATTTTTTGTAGGACCGACATTTAGTACAGTATGTGCATTTTAATATTGAACACTGTATGTTTCACTTTCACCCACAAGAAATCAGTCATCGATTATCTGAAGTGGACGATTAGCCTTATCAGATTCATATCAATCGGATTTATTACGGTATTCCCAGCGGCGGAACCGTTTCACTACCCGTTCCTGTAAATTTTACAGAAACAGAAATTTTTACCGAATCCACATTCGACAGTACCGAGTCGGAAAAAAGATGATCCTGCAAAACCTTTGTGTTATTTGATGTTTCTTTAATGTTATTTATTTTTTGGTGTTCATAGAATTTTTATGAGGTGTTTCTCTCATTAACATTACGTCCGGTATGTACTGCCTACACACATAAAGTGACTTAACCAGTACTTACGAACCTATCTACAGACAGGCTGTTGATTTCTTTTAACTGCCTACGCATATCGCAGGCGCAAAAGTGGTGAAACGACAAACGTCTTACCTTATATGCACCACATGTGAATATCGCTGCGAACAAGAATAGTAGGAATCCAATCACTATATATGAAATATAGTAAACCATTGTAACTAGAGCCACAAGAGAACTATTTTCCTTGTGACCGAATATGTTTTCCAAGTTTTCCCAATTACGGAACCTTTCCTCTCTTTCATTTTCATCCTTCGATACTAAAGTGAGGCCGAGCATATATAGATGATATGCCACCACAGCTATCGCTATGATCTGTAAACATTTTTCGAACATTTTACTTATCTTATATTTATATAAAATAGTTACTCATGTATAATATGTTTATTTCCTATATCTTTCATAATTTCATAACCATAGAACCATGCAAGTAATAATATACGTACTTATATGACATAATAATAATATACCTTCAGTCAGTTTCAACTTATAAAGAAAGAAGAAGTTAGAATATAGTTATTAACATATTTTTAGGAAAATTTTAGCGAATGGAAAAGAACTAAAAGTCATCCATCTTTCCGTTTAAAACAGTCAATTTTCTCAGTAATTATGCGACTTGTATAAATTTCACACAGTAATGCCTCTTATTAACCCACATGTTAAAATATTCATATCGAATTTATGAGTGGCAAAAAGGGGGATTATAATTTGACTATGTCAGTCCCCTGCCAGTATTTCATAGCTTTCAGAGTTTTTCAACAATAAATTATGTAGATATGTATTTATTACAAATTAACCATATTTATAAAACACGAATTCTACTTGCTTGCACGATTATGTATTTGATTTTACTTTGTGTGTATTATATTTGAAGAAAATGTATGATACTATTGATGTAATATAATAAAAATACTGTGAGGATTTTTATCCAACTAAATGTTCTGACTTATTATGTGATTTCCGAACAAACAAACAGACAAAAATCCAGAATTAATTATTTAGACTTCAGACAAGTCTAAAGTGTAAGCGCAGCTCTGTTGCAGTTTTATAATATTGTATGTATTTTGTAGTACATTAAATAAGAGGAGCACTCAAAAAGCGCCTACACGATTATCTCCATAATACATTTGAAATGTAACTTGCAATAAAATTTATGAAAGATAATTAACCAAACAAGGATCTTCGTTTTATTTATGTAACTGTCACTTAAAGTTGTTAACAATGAGATTAAAGTACTTACTATAACAATGTACCCGAAGACAATGTTCCCCAGTCTTAAGGGGAAACAGAAGAGAAACTTCCTCGTCATTTTGTTCCCATTCGCGTAACTGGAAAGATACAAATGTGGAAATATAATTAGAGAACGTTTATTATAAACTTTGTTTCTGCACGCGCATACGAGACAATGAACTGTTCCTTTGTAGATAGCAATAAAACTAATACACTCACTTTGTAACTCATCTGTGTATACGTACAACATAATTGAAAAATTACAATTTCGTCTGCCTTCAAATTACTTTCGTTTCTATATTACAGTTAACATTTCGTGTTTCTCACATAGTTTAATGACCTATAACAACAATTATTCCGCATTCAATGCGTTTTGAACACTCAAAGAATCAACGAAACTTGAAGATAAGCTTTATGTCAAACACAACCGTAACCTCCGCTAGCGTAACACGATGTGCTATTTTCGGTTTTGGTTTACTAAACACCAGTTAATTTAGGTCTTCATTTTGGTTGTTTTGCAACTAAATGGATGAGTCAGGACAGTCCTTTATAGAGTGGTTTTGAGGAAGTGTCTCCATGGTTGGCCGAACCGCTTTGTAAAGGTTATTGTGTAGGGCGAGGGTCCCCATTTTATAACTCAGTGAACGTACGGGCCAAGGCCGGGGATACTGGGGCTTTAAACGTACATATAAAAAGAAGGAGCGTACGCCCTAACAAAGGTGGGTATAATAGAAGTATGCGTACAGTTGGCACGTTTTCATGTGATAGGTAATTCCTCTTCATCTACGTTAAGGTTTTAGACGCGTGAGGATTTTTATCCTATAGTTTACTCTATTGTGAATTCTTTGAGCTCTATTTGTAATGCTTGACAGCTTTTCATATTTTTATTTTTATACTAACTACTAAACGCATTATTGATATATGTGTTTAAAAATTGATTTATACATGTTTACATACTGCGTCAACTGACAGCCTTAAACCATTGGTCCCTGCCGCTGTAAGTAATAATACATGAATACATTATGATAATGTCAAGGCATTGTCCGTTTGGTATGGACAGAGCATCAACATGAAATAAAATCGCACTTTTTAACCGACTTCAAAAAAAGGAAGAGGTTCTTAATTCGGTAGTATTTTTATTTTTTGTTTTTTTTATCTTTGTTAACTCAGAACTCCGTCATTTATGGAACGATTTGAAACATTCTTTTTTTTATTTGAAAGGGTACCTATACATCCAGATTGGTCCCATTTAAATTTCATTGGTATTGGAGCTTGGATTTCGACGATACACAAAATAACACCCGGTAGCACGTAGTAACAAATAACACAATTCAATGTGCAATAACAGAAAGTTTATTTGTTTAGTAGGTTTGGCATCGACTTCAGTACCTGTCAAATTTAATATATAGGCACAGATTAATTAGTTACTAACGTAAAATATAGGTATCTGTATCGTATTTATAAAGTTATTTTTGCACTTGAGTTTTGATTAATAAAGGATTTTAATTTAATAGTACCTACCTATTTCGTACTTTTCAGTGTTTTTTTTTTTGAAGTCGGTTTAATGTTTTTATATCAATTAATTTTACTGGTGTCAAAGCGTAACCCTACATTAGTATTAATTAATCTATGCTTATTGTGACAGATGGCTAACTCATCTACTGTACGAGGTCCTGAAAAGCACTTTTCCTGGTAAATAATAATATAATAGGTACATACGTGTTATAAATAATTTTATTTACACAATGATAAACAAATGCGACAATCAAAATATTGACATTATACCTAATTACTAATATAAATGGTTTAAAAAGAGAAATTACGTAGCCGTGTATTGTTTTATATATACTTACATACTTTTAGTGCAAATTATATTGTATTAAAAAAATAGTGTGTTAAAAATGTGTTTAAAAAGCAATTTGTAATTCTTATATAATTAAAATTCTTGATAGATAAGTATATAATTTATTATAAATCGTTCAAAAGTAGCTTTTATTGGATATTTTTGTATATTCATATATAAGTGTGTATTTGATAATGAAATTTTGAAAAACAATATTATGAAGAATTGACAGTTGGCATTTAATTTGTTGCGATCAATTTATTATTCTTATATGCATAATATGTATATAAAATTCCGGTGTGCTCGTGTTCGTAATTCTTCTCCTCCTAAACGTCTTGATCGATTTTGATGAAATTTGGAACGGAAATAGATTAAGCCATGAGAAAAGACATAGACTACATTTTCTTCATACCATGAGGACGAAGTCGCGGGCAACAGCTAGTCCTTTACATTATTTCATCTTTAATAGTACTTTACTTTGTTACTTCAGTTTTTTCTTTGAGTTTCATAAGCAATCTTACGCATGTTATCAAAAAATTAAGAAACTTGCTTTGCAAATTGCAATATTACCAGCTTTTACGTTTAAATTACCGTTACAAAATTAAGATTAGTGCTAATAGTAATCGATATTTGTTTAAATCACGAGAGATACAAACAACACATAATTGTGTAAAACAATGCTCTTACTATACATAAACACAAGATTCAGGCACCTGTCATTAATATTTAAACAGTTTAATCACGTCATTAACGCACCTTGTTTGCTTTATATAGGCCGATATCGTGCAGTCTTTGTGCGAACGATGTACACCTTGACATGGTATATAAAATATACTGTTAGACTTTTTAATCCTTTAAAGGTTTGAAAGACGGATGGCCTTTGAACCTGTATTAATTAATTTCTAATCATAATTTTGTTTTCACTGGACACCATTTTTATTTTAGAGTGATTCTCGGATACTTTGAAGACTGATTAGAATGAAGCATTTATGTACAAGTTTTTAAAGCCTCTTGATCGTTATATGTAGTTGTAAAGTAAGCCTATATCAATATGTGAGATACATAATATTAAATATTTAAAGTGAAACATGAAGGATAAGTCTGGATCACTACCAACATCTCACTATGGGTAATCCTGTCGTCAAACAAAGTACCTCTACCATGAATTAACGACGTCGGTACTCGCTATCGACAACGTAAAACTTTGTATGAAGAATTGGGCAGCGCTTCTAGCGGTTACTATAGTGAACTAAGAATTGTCATACAAAACTTCGACGCGGAATTTTTGGCTGAAACGGGAGAAGTGAGGTTGTCATTTTATTTAGATTTTCTATTTTTTTCATTTCTGGGAGTTTTAAAGTACAAAAGTGAGAGTATATTGTGTTTTAAGGTTCTGTGTAAGTGAAAAGAAGGTCTAAATAAACATGTGTAGCTGAAGTTTTCACGCTCTTCCAAGAACTCCTATAAAACTTCAGTAAAGTGTATTATCATTTTCACTGGAAGAGTTTTACGATAACGATTCTACTTATTAATACAATACGTGACATTGGCAAATGCGCTAATCTGTGCGCCATGCCATGAAGAAAGAAGAAAAACTTCGACGCGGTCGCTATCGAGTATCGACTATGTAAACTCATGGTAAGGCTAGAGTTTGCAATGTGGTGTTCCGGTGTGGAGGGTAAGACAGCCGGTGCGATTTCTGGTAAAAGAATCCTCAGAGTTACCAATGCATTTGCAATTTAAAGCTTTTGTAAAATAAATACTCCAGTCACTCCATTGCCACTCAGTCCATTTATCGTCAGGTTGCTAGTTAGTTCGTTGGTCTTTACATTAGTATAAAAAGTGATCACAATAAAGTAACTACCAACACTTCAGGTCAACTATCCTGATTAATACGAACTCCTCAGTATTTATAATTGTCTTGTTTTCATAGTTATACATGCCGTCACTAAAAACACAGGTATCAATAAGAAGAACACTGGTATTCTTCTTCTTTTTTATATATTGTCAATTCGTTTCATTTTTATTAGAAACAATTCTGCCTTCGCATTTAAAAAAGTGGTGTATCTCTAGTGTAAAATGACTGTCTTTTTATTACTAAATCCCTAACATGCATTCATACATACATGCATATCTTCACGCTGTATCCCTAACAGTCGCGGTCCTTACTCCTTTCACTTCTTCAAATCTCATCATTCTCCTCACACAATTTCGCCTAGGTATGAGAATACTTTTGACATTTCTGTCTGCTAACGTTCTGGCTGTTTGATCTTCATTAGTCAGCCTTGTTCTTACTTGGCTTCTTTTACCTCTCACTTTCGCTGTGTAGATTTTATTCTTCAGTCTTTCATCACTCATTCTTTCTATGTACCCGAACCACCTACGCATTCGTTTCTTCATTTTTACAATAACACTGTCGTGCAGTCCTGTCATACTGCGTATCTCTTCATTGCTTATTTTAAGGGTGACGCCGCACATATTTCTAAAAGATCGCATTTCTACTGCATTTGTCTTACTTTCACTCGATTTTTGGCATATCCAGGCCTTACTACCGTACAATAAAGTTCGAACCAACACCACATTGTGTATGGACATTTTGGCTGAGTTAGATATATTTACACTGCCTACTAATGTGGACAGAGCACCGTTCACTTTATAGCCAACTGCTACTCGTCTCTCCACATCCAACTCACATTTTCCATTCCTCGAAAACGCACTACCCAGATATACAATTTCGTTCACTTGTTCTAGACATTTTCCATTTACTTATATTTCACACTTTGTCTGTACATCTTCCCTTTCAAAAACCATAACCTTAATTTTGTTCACAATCATATTCAATCCTTTCACTTGACAGTCTTCTTTCATGCCCGTAACTAGTGTCTGCAACTCAGCTTCTGATGGTGCTATTAGCATAGCATCGTCAACGTACAAAAGGCAGTTTACCACTGAACCATCACATATCATACCATTCATACTACCTTTCAATGTCTGGAGGCAATTGTCCAATTATAGCTCGAATAGCCAGACAGATATCATGCAGCCTTGTCTGACGCCTGAACAGACTTCGAACCAGGGCGACATGTCATTATCTATTCTTACACAGCCTCTGTAGCCTCGATATAATGACCTCACAGCCTGCAGTATGGGGCACTCCACGCCATGTTCAGGTAGAAGACCAAAATTTCTTTCGCACTACTCTATCGAGTGCTTTTTCAAGATCCACGAAAGCAGAAAACTTTCCGACCTATCACTCAGTGACCTATCACAGTCAGGATCACTCTCGCTGACAGAGTCACTATGTCTCTGTCACTGAGCGCGATCAGAGGGACTGATGGTAGTGATCAGAGAGACTGTCGGAGGGACACAAGATCCTAACACTCTCCAGTAAAGTGATAGTAGGCTTACTGGAGTTAAAAAGGACTTCTCGAGAAAACGCGAAATCTTCAGTTGCACGTATTTATTCAAACTTTACAATTCTTGGCATTGCAGAGAACTATAACGCACAATATACTATCACTTTTGTACCTAAAGCACCCAAAAACGAAAAAAATAGAAAATTTAAATAAAATACCAACTTCACTTTTTCCGTTCCCGCCAAAAAGTCACTCGTGTTTTTTGGTTCATAGATATGACAACAGATGTCACTGCAGAATCGTTGATCGACTTTTTAAAATGTCATTTTCACATCGAAATATATAGAAAGCTATTGAAATAAGTTTCACGTGAATAAATCGTAGTAAAATTATAACCATCAATTAGGTAATAAATATTTACCACTAAGCGGCCCTAACGCGAATTTCTGGAGGTATACGATTAAAGACTAAACTAGCGGCTATAATTCGTTGTCAGGATTTTAAGATCTTTATTTGATGATGGAGTATCTTCACAAGGTACCAACACCCACTCTGAAGACAATAATCGCGATCTCTGGATTGCGATTATTGCTTAGTGATGATGATGTCATTATATTATACTAAGTACTCCAAACGCGAACGTATTTATCAGTTGCATACCTATATATTATGTATAATTAATTAATTGTAATGAAATACAATGCAATAAAATACAAAACTTTAGCATTTTACATGTGTGTCGCTCTTCATTTGAGAAACATTATTTGTTCCGCCCTGTGTACCTGAGTATATAGTAATTACTTACATAAGTAATTACTATACCGGTATACATATACTATTAGCTCAGGTGACTGAGTAATGCATTTAATATTAACCAACAGGTAACATTTACCACTGTTAAGGATTGAGATTACGAATTGAATTTTGTGAATAATCTTATGGCGTCATATTATAACAACATACTGAATATTGATTTAAATTAAATTTCCAAATAGTAATAATTTCTCAGTGTTGTCAAATTCCACACTGAAAACTAGAAATTTATTTATTACCGTTTCTTACAGTTGCAATGCAATAAAAACTAGATATTTCTGTAATATTTTCTACCGTTTCGAAGAAGTGCAAAATATTAAAATATAATTTTTATAATATTTTCAATTGTGTAACATCAAACTAAACACTAGACTTCCGTTAAACATTAAAAAAAAAAACGTGTCACATGTAGAAATTCAATAACAATAATAATAAAAAAAAATGTAAGTTCGAACTACTTATAATTTTTTGTTCATATTTCTGATTTTGAGCGTAAAAATGAAGGAATAGATCGTCAGTGACATGCGAAATTCCTTGAAGTAGAAATTATGACTACTAATATAAACTATAAACAAAGGTTAAATCATGCAACAAATGTAGAAAAAGTATAGAAAATATTTCTAATTAATGTTTAGATACGTATGAGTGATGGTCATTGAACTTTATGTGCAAAAAGATCTGTTATATTATTAATATGAGATTGCCTAATAGCTAATACAATACATTGTGAACAGATTGTAGAAAAGGTACCTCAGCGCAGTGCTTTGAACCTAAACTATTAAAGACTGTACATTTTGTCACTCAATTGAACGTAAATTGTTTTAATGGCAGATTCTCGTCTGTTTGCCAAATATTTGATGCCAGAACAGGTCTAATAAGAACTCGTTATTTCGTAAATCCTAATGATATTACAGATATAGTATGCAAAAATAGCAATGATATAATTTTTTGCGTGATGGCTAGTTACGTATGTGTAACCGTATTTTGGTTTCGTAAAAATATGTATAGTTGTATGCACGCAATGTCACATTAAATTAATCATAGTTTGATAATTGCAATGTATAATGTTTAAATACATACATACATAAAAACGAAGCTTCATTAACTTAACTAACATATTTATAATAAATGTAAGGATTGATTTGCAATAATTTTGGAGTAATTATTTTTTAAGATCAAATGCATTTAACGTAACATAAAATTGTGGTCGATCCCAAAAAATATTGCGATAAAATCTATATAAATCACACTTACTTTATTTGTAGAAGCCTATTTGAAAGGTCCTTGTGTCGTTATTTCGTAGAAACAAATTCAAGAAAATTATCACTTAGATAAGTCCCACGCACATATTTGCCACTCTTATTTATGATTTCTTCGCTATTACATCCATTACATTTAATTTAAATGAAATTTCGTTCAATATGAATGTATTGAAATTACTACTTATCGATTCGGTTTTTTAAATAATCGTATTTCGAATAATATATACAGACGGCGCCTGCGCACGGTCGATTGCCAGCTCGATGTGAAGATCGCCAGAGGCACAGTGGTTACGTCACAAGTTCACATAGCAAGGCCGCAACAACACAACCTACTGGCTGGGCTACGGATCGAGGAATTAATTTGTCAACCAAGGTCGATGAAGTTTACTTACTTGCTTTTAAAGGAATTTCATGACAAGTTATTTTAAAATTAGGTATTCTTTGCAGTTTTGTGGTATCTGGATAATAAAAATTAAGATTATATAAAATATTAATACAATTATTGTAGGTGTGCCAAATAATAGGTATTTAATCAATTTTGAGGTAAGGCATTTATTTAACTTAACTGGACGGAACGCGAAAGTTGAGGCAATGTTTTTAAAAGATTTTATGCGTTTGAAACTCTAAAATTTAAAAACCCTCAACACAAAAATACAAAAAACAGTAAGCTTGTATCTAAAAACTTTTTGGCAGCTATGATACCAAAGTTTCTTTCACAATTAAAATTAAAGATCTCGAGAATTATGCGAAAAATATAACCTGTAAATACGACGTACATTTTATTTACTAAACATATAATTCGATCAGCCGCTATTTCGTAACATTTTCTTGTATAAAAGAGGGGGAAAACGAGCAAGCGGGTCACCGGTTAGTGAGTGACCTGCCCGCCGCCCATGGAGACCCGCAACATCCGGAGAGTCACGGGTGCGTTGCTGACCTTTATGGAAACAGAGAAAGGAGGTAAAGGAGGGGGAGGAGGTGATGAGCCACCGGCAATATACAATACAGGCAATAACATAGCAGTATCGCAATTATTCAATTCATTACTCACTGGTTTTTAATGAAATGATAACTCATCGGATGTTTTGTTGTAGTTATGTTTTGTATTTAATAGCTGGGCTGGTTTATTTTGATTGTTTTACTTTAGTTTTGGAGTACCTAATCGATGCGTGTCTATTGTTTTATTAAATCTATGACTAATGCAAGCAACCCTTTACGCTAGTCACATACTTATTATACATATAATATAGTTGATCACATACAATTAATTTGCTGTCTAATATTGATTATTTCCCTTAAGGTCATGATTTACCCTGCCCTATACGACACACATAAAGGTGACAGAGGGTCGTTAACGTGTGTCATAAATAGCCATATTGCCACAACGACGTGCCATAAAATAAATTACTATGTAGGCGCCTGCCGCTGTGCGTGGCTTCGTAATATTCTTTATTAATTTGTGACCCTGATGAGGCTCTTATCATTATTAAGATTTCGTTATATACATTTTAGTATAAAGAGATTAGATATGTGTGTCGAACTTAATCTAGTGCTGTGCTGTGCAATAGTTATAGCATTGAATCGAATAGTTAAGTTTGTAAATTATTGTAATTGTTCAAATATTTTACTTCAACGAAAAAAATAAATAAAAAAAATTTAGTTATGTGAAACGTCCGAGTGTCTAATCAATTATGAGAGGTATTGTGTCCACTTATTAACTCATAAAGCGTTCTGTTGGCTTGATGAGTCGTCATTGATGAATCGCATACTAAGGAGAATATGTAAAATACTATAACTTTCCACCCGCGACTTAGATACAAATAGAAATACAATCGCCATAGAAATGCAATTGGAAAACTTAAAAGAAATAAATAGAAATAGGTAAGCCAGGTGCTGGTAGTACATACACCTCTTTGTTAACTGCGTTTGTGTCACAGGTTCATGGTGTTGTCTTTAGAACTCCCACACAAACTGTCATCTCCTAATTTACTTCTTTATAGGATGATTTTACGAATATGTAAACATGAAACATTTCAAATAAAAAACCTCAACATTCGTTTTTATGGTGTTACAAAAACAGCGGAAATACCATACAGATATCATCACCTATTTTGCTCCCTTAGAAAATAAATTTCTAAGAATTCACATCTTTTTTAATTTCTTGCCGGAAAGCCAAATATCAATTTACTGGATGTTTTTTTAAAAATAACGTAATTTAATAGCAACGTTTATTTCTCCCTCTCTTCTCTCTCCCTCTTTTACCCCTGAGGGGTTGAATATTCAAGTAAAATTTTAAGTTCGGGCTGAGTTCGGCAGGTTCGGTTTGTTGTACATATAACATAATACTAGTTTTAGTTTGGAGTCACGCAATTTGGATAATTGTCTGAAGTGCCTATATAATAAAAAAGAATTATAAGAGGTGTATACAATATATATACAATCTATGTATATATAACTTTATTGTATGCAGTATCCCCAACGGAGTAGTCAGAGAGGACGGAGCGCCGCAAGTGTCGCGGTCTTTACATACTTCTTTCGCTTCCTCAAATCTCATCATTCTCCTCACACATTTTCGCCTAGGTATGTGAGTGCTTTTGACATTTCCGTCGGTTAACATTGGCTATTTGATCTGACTACCCCGTGGGGATACAGTAAGAAGATAGGTACGTACGGATGTAGTGAGGCCTGGATATGCCCGAAATCGAGTGAAAGTATGATGAATGCAGTAGAAATGCGATCTCTTAGAAATATGTGCGGTGGCACCCTTGCGGACATAATAAGCAATGAAGAAATACGCAGTATGACAGGGTTGTACGACAGTTTTATTGTAAAAATGAAGAAAGGAATGCTTAGATGGTTTGGGCACATAAAATGAGTGTGATGATAGACAACAGACGAAGAAAATCTACAGAGCGAAAGTGAGTGGTAAAGGAAGCCAAAGAAGACCAAGGCGGACTTTTGAAGATCAAATAGCCAGAGTGTTAGCAAACGGAAATGTCAAAAGCACTCGCATACCTAAGCGAAAATGTGAGAGGAGAATGATAAGATTTGAGGAAGCGAAAGAAGTATGTAAGGATCGCGACGCTTTGCGCTTTGTCCTCTCTTACTCTTACTCTCTACTCCGTTAGGGATACAGCGTGAAGGAAGATATGTTATGTATAAATATTATGCCTCCATGTGTTTGTGGTCAAAAAATTAGAAAAATAGTCAATCGATTGATTTGAAATTTTGACACTACGTTTCTTTGGAATACGCACGTTTTTATATACATGAATAAAACTATAAATGTTCGTTTGTTCAACGCGTGCCACGAAATTTAGTAGAACTAGTTAATTATAAAAGTAGTGACATTATAAAACACCCATAGTTGTAAAAGTTACGTCCATAGAAAAGAGAAAAATAAATGCAGCCGCACTGTCACATACAAGAGAAAGAAAAATAAATACAGTCCTCCCGGCTTCTTATCTACCCGCTCAAACTGTAAAAGCTGGCCAAGGGGTAGGGATTCTTATAAAGAAATGATATTATAAGCGACGGACGTGTAATCTGTAATAATCCGGCTCCACTTATTAGTCTCCCTCATCTTTAAGCGCAAAATATTGTGTTCTTTTAATCCCGAATGGAAAATGGCGTACAGCTACATATGCGACGTATATCATCTGATTACCCCGTTAGGGTTATAGCATGGAGATATATATGTATGTAGCCTTCAGTAGATATTATCTTTAGGATAAGTCATTGCAACCAGAAGTAAGAAATCTGTAAAATCAGTAAAATAAGATGAATTCCCTTTACATTGTTTTTTTTTAAAGTAACAATTACAATTTCGAAATAAAGTAATTGATTAAAAAGACACGGCTGACACTGATAAGGGTTTAAAGAGGTCGGAGGCCCAGAGAGTGCTCGTGGTGAGAGTCGTTGGAGCTGAAAAAGTCTCAAAAGCCCCGCACTCATGTCCGTGCGGCACTCCAAGCACTCACTTCGTTAACATTTTGTTTTCGGCGCTTCTTTACAGTTCGTGATTGCTATTCGAATCGATTCTAACGATAAATAAAGACCATGGTTAAGTAAGCACTGTTAAAACCCTTTGAAATATTATCAGGACAAGGCAAAGAAATATAAAGAGGGATTAGAAATTAGGATAAGTAGCTAGTCGACCGAGAGCTTCTTCGAAGGTGAATAATGTAGTCATTGCGCGTGCGGACCTTTGTGGGGTTGGTGTATAAGCTCAAAAATCTGTCCTTCATTTATTATTTTTGTTTGAGAAAGCTATATGTATTTTACGAGATATGCTTGCTTAACAGTATAGGATTATTATCACATCTGTACACTGTGGTTTTAACAACCAAGGCGCTAAGTATTGGGAGCGATTTCATCTCTTATCGCGTAGAATTAGGCATATATTACTCAGGAAATTTAGTGAAACTTAGTAACTTAGGGTCATCTAACTGGCGCAGCAAAATGTATTGGTGCATTACACACTTCAACGCAAAATGTGAGTATTATGCGCTGAAGTGTGTTATGTGCCAATACATTTGGAATAGGTGAGGTGACACATCTTAGAATAAAATACATTTTTATTAGTCATGCGAAATAAACAGTATCTAAAGCAACGTTTTTGCCGTTGATGAGTAGCTATTTTCTTATTTCACAATTTGAGTGCGACAAATTTACTTGTTGCGAGCGAATTTTTCTTGGCACACGCAAATTCACGATTTAAAAAAAAATGTAAAATAAATATCTAAAAAAAACACATTCGATTTTAGTACCCATTGATAACAGTGTGAAAGATAAAGAAAATCTTGATTTCGAAGTTTTAGACTAATAAAGTTTATAAATATAATATATAAATATAAATAAAGTTATTACTTTTTATGTTTCTTAGTACCGAAATTATCTCCGCATTAGTAGTAAAATATAGTATCTGCAACTCGTGCGGTGTTGTCGATTGCCAACTCGAGCGAATGAACGCACTCACTTCGCTCGTGCGCTCAACTTCGTTCGAGTGGGCAATCGACAACTTACCGCTCTTGTTGCACAATATACTATTATAGAACCACAATACTGACTCGCGCGAATTTCAAATTTCGGTCGGATTTGAGTCTACTGTCGCGGTGACAGGGTGTGAGGGCGGCCTTACGACGGGCGGCAAGAGGTATTGTCAACATAATCATGATATAGGTCATGATCACCACTGGTAAATTAATAAGTAGGTACCTAAAATTAACGGTGAACGCTTCGAATAAATAAAGAGTGATGCACCTTTAAAATGAGATCAGAACTGTTTTAAAATTGAAATGATGATCTAAGGCAATTTTTTTTACTTCATTCTAATACGTATTTATTTTTATTATGTTTTACAATATCAATATATATCTTAATAGAAAACATGATTAATATATTATATTTATATATAATATATTAATTATGACTTTAGCACAACCGATGGACAAAAAGAAAGGAAAGATCGCTCCCCGCGTTATTTCCCAACAAAACAATTTTTAAATATTTTGCTATTAAAAATGTACAGGCGTAAATAGCTTATCAGTTCTTAACATACTAAAGTGTCTCAATTCGTTGTTTATCCAAATTACTAAAAGAAATCACTATATTCATGCATTTTTGTAAATTAATGTGTCTTGAATTGTGTGAAGGACTGTGTATGGAAAAGGATCTTTTTGTGGCTAATACCATGTTTGGGCACAAAAGGATCCATCAGTACACGTGGGAAAGAAAGGGTGCGAGAAGTATGATTGATTTATTCCTGGTGGATAGCAGACTTAAGAAGCAAGTAATGGACACAAGAGCGTATAGAGGAGCCGATCTCGGGACGGACCACTTTTTGGTGATAACCAGAATAAGGGGTCTGTTCGCAGCATGGCGACATCGCGTAGTGTCCAAACCTGCAGCGGTTAGCCGTATTAAAAGCTGGAAACTGCAGGATGCGACCACTAGGAATGAATATGAAAGGGTATTATCCAGTAAGCTTGATGATAGATTGAAAGTGTTGAGCGAGGATGTTGAAGAATGCTGGCAGAACCTTAGAGATAGTATGGTTGAGGCTGCGAAAGAAGTGTGTGGAATGAATAAGATTGGGAACGGCAAAAAGCGTGATGTGTGGTGGGATGATGAGGTGAAAGTGGCTGTGTATAAGAAAAAGAAAGCATGGCGAGACTACCTTGCTACTAATGACTGTGGTATGAAAAATTTGATGAAAGACAGGTATAAGCTGCAGAAAGCAGAAACGAAGGCACTAGTGAAAGAGAAGCGTGAAAGGTGTAGGGTGTTAGATGAAAACAAGATGTCGGACAACTTCGAGGAAAATTCCAAATTATTTTGGAAAGAAGTACGTAAGATCCGAAGTGGTCCGGCACCTTGCAGAATGAATAAAGTGCGTTCGAAAGAAAACAACCTGCTTACAAATAAAAAGGATGTTCTGCAGCGATGGAGTGAATACTATGGAGAACTGTATGAGAGTGGCGACTCCGTCTCTGATACTGAGAGCGATTCTAATGAATTGCCACACTCGGGCCAGGGACTGGAGGATGCCATTAGTATGAAAGAGATTGAGAAAGTGATAAGAAGTTTGAAATGTGGAAAGGCTGCGGGAATTGATGAGGTGACTGCTGAGATGATCAAGTATGGTGGTCCTAGGGTCTGGGATGCCTTCTGTGCACTCTGCAACCTTTGTTGGCAGAAGGGGGAGGTTCCAGAGGACTGGCGCACGGCAGTCATAGTACCTCTATATAAAGGGAAAGGTTCCTACCTAGACTGTGCGTGCTATAGGGCCATCAGCTTGGTCAGCTTAGCGAGTAAAGTCTATACTAAAGTATTGACTGAACGTATGAAAGGTGTTTCAGAAAGATATTTGTGGGAGGCGCAAGGTGGATTCAGGAACGGTAGGGGTTGTATGGATCAGATTTTCTCGCTTCGCGTTATCGTGGGAAGGTTTCTGGCTTTAGGTCAGAAAGTTTTCTGCGCTTTCGTGGATCTAGAGAAAGCATTCGATAGAGTAGTGCGGAAGAAATTGTGGAGTCTTCTGCCTGAATATGGCGTGGAGGGCTCCTTACTGCAGGCTGTGAGGTCATTATATCGAGACCACAGAGCCTGTGTAAGGATAGACGGTGACATGTCGCCCTGGTTTGAAGTCTGTTCTGGTGTCAGACAGGGCTGCGTGATGTCTGCCTGGCTATTCGTGCTGTATTTGGACAGTTGCCTCCAGAGATTGAAAGGTAATATGAGTGGTATGGGATGTGGTGACACAGTGGTAAACTGCCTATTGTACGCTGACGATGCTGTGCTAATAGCACCATCAGAAGCAGAGTTGCAGACACTAGTCACGTGCATGAAAGAAGATTGTGAAGTAAAAGGATTGAAAATGAATGTGAACAAAACTAAGGTTCTGGTGTTTGAAAGAGAAGCGGAACAAACGAAATGTGTGATTAGTGTAAATGGAAAATGTCTAGAGCAGGTGAATGAAATTGTGTACCTGGGGAGTGCGTTTTCGAGGGATGGAAGATGTGAGTTGGATGTGGAGAGACGGGTAGCAGCTGGCAATAAAGTGAACGGTGCTCTGTCCACATTAGTGGGTAGTGTGAATATATCTAACACTGCTAAAATGGCCATCCACAATGCGGTGTTGGTGCCAACTTTGTTGTACGGCAGTGAGGCCTGGATATGCCCGAAATCGAGTGAAAGTATGATAAATGCTGTGGAGATGCGGTCTCTCAGAAATATGTGCGGTGTCACGCTTGCGGACAGGATAAGCAATGATGAGATACGCAGTACGACAGGGTTGCACAATAGTGTTATTGTAAAAATGAAGAAAGGAATGCTTAGATGGTTCGGGCACATGGAAAGAATGAGTGATGAAAGACTGACGAAGAAAATATACAGAGCGAAAGTGAGTGGTAAAAGAAGTCAAGGAAGACCAAGGCTGACTTATGAAGATCAAATAGCCAGAGTGTTAGCAGACGGAAATGTCAAAAGCACTCGCATACCTAGGCGAAAATGTGTGAGGAGAATGATGAGATTTGAGGAAGCGAAAGAGGTGTGTAAGGACCGCGACTCCTGGCGCTCCGTCCTCTCTGACTACCCCGTTGGGGATACAGCGTGAAGTTATGTTATGTTATGTTATGTTAATGTGTCTTTTATGGCACTAATATAGTTTTTAAATCGTCATAACCATAGAACAAATTTTAAATATTTTCGTCATTTGAATAAAATAGACAGCACTAATAATAATAAGCAGTACCACCTACCTATAACTTGATGGGAGAACCGGGAGAACAAACAAAATCCAATCAGTTTCGTAAAGTGATAAAATTGTTTTTTATGCGAATTACTAGTCAGAGAAACACATGCATCAGTTAAATAGTTTTGTACACCAATTTATTGTCTTTTATGCAATTTACTAGTTTAATGAACAATAATACACAAATTAGGCGCAGTTTATAAGTATAACGAAATAATTAGTTACTTTTTCTATGCAAAGTTCAAAGATTTTACTTTTTCAATGCCTATTAAATCTTGAATACATTTTAAGTCCTCACAATGAACATATTTTTGAATTTTTTATTACAAATTAAATCACTTATGATGGTAATAAAAAAGTACTTATCACTCGTCCACCGGCTTAAATAAATAAATATTAGGTTAAACCAATGACTGAATCACGTTGAATTGAATTCGTATAGTATCTCTCAATCTGTGCAAAGTTCAGTATGAAAGCCGGGCTCTTCGCTTCATACTGATTGCTATATAAACCCTAGTAAAGAAGCTATAGCTTTATCGAATTTTGCACGTCAGAGAGAAAGAAAGTTTGCAAAGCCACATTGCAAGCCAGAGAGCGAGACGGCTGATTACATAGTTATGCAGTACATTGATTGCGCCTTGAGAGCTCGCGAGTGTCGAACTCTAACGGCCATCACGTGTTAGTCATTTTGGTTGCGTGCAGTCATTTTCGTTGCGACGCGAATTTTAGAATTTTAAAACCGATACGGTTGAAATTAATTTTTATTTTACTATTGTATGGTTGACTGAGCATTTTAGGACGACATGCCAGGCTTTTGGGCGTGTATGAAGGTACCGCCACTGATATTACTATAATACATTATTGAAGTAAAGGATGCAAGCATTTAGTTTGCTTTTTAACCGACTTCAAAAAAAGAAGGAGGTTCTCAATTTGTCTGTATATTGTTTTTTTATTTTATTTTTTATTTTTTGTATGTTTGTTACCTCATAACTCCGTCATTTATGAACCGATTTCGAAAATTCTTTTTTCGTTTGGTAGGTAATACTTCAGAGGTGGTCCCATTTAAATTTCACCGATATTGGAGCTTGGAATTCGAAGATACACTAGATAACACGACCTGGTTATAACCTTTATTTATATTGACGATTCTCTTGTATATCGTTACGCTCCGGAATTAGAATGAAGTTAATTGCAGACCTACCCTAGATATTTATTGAGGTCAAGACCACTCAAAAGGGAGAAATAAACATTTTTTATTAAAAAAATTAAACCGCCTTCAAAAAAAACACTGAAAGTATAAAATAACTTTCCTTATAATCCTTTACTAATCAAAACACAAGTACAATTAAAATAACTTTATAAATACGATACACATACCGATATAATTAAATTTGACAGTTATTGAAGTCGATGCCAAATCAAAGTGCAACAACTTAAAGTCTATTAGTTTGGTGGGCTTGGCACCGACTTCATTAACTGTCAAATTTAATTACATAGGTATGTGTATCGTATTTATAAAGTTATTTTAATTGTACTTGAGTTTTGATTAGTAAAGGATAGTTATTTTATACTTTTCAGTGATTTTTTTGAAGGTGGTTTAATTTTTTTATTAAAGAACTGGATATATTGTAACTTATTGGTTTACGGTATACATCATCTAAAATTAATTTTATAATTGGGAAGTAATATTTAATCATTCTTTTACGATAAAACACACAGAGAATGCGTAAATGTAAACAAGACTCAAGAATCGAAGCAGTATGAAATGTAATCACTCCATCAACTTCCCTTCAGGAAAAATTATATAAAATAAGACGAGCCTGAAGTAGGGAAATTGGCAGAAGATGTCTCCGTCGAGGCAAGAACGGTGTATAAATGGAATAAGGGACAAGGAAAAATGATGAAATATTTGCGAAAAAATAATAGTAAAACAGGTCTTAGAATATCAGAAGAATTCCGCGGGCGAAGTTGTTTGAGTGTACAAAAGTGATTTCCATAAAAATGTTATTTTACTTAGTTCTTGAGTATAATAATCGGTCAAGTGTGAGTTGGACTGGCGCACATTGAGGATTCTGTTCGATATTTACAAAATGATAAATTTCAAAACTTAATTTCCTATGCACTATAAGATTCAGGATTTCAGTTATATTTTTCTTGTATATGTGAAGCTTTCGGATTTCAGTTATATTTTTCTTGTATATGTGAAGCTTTCTGAAATTTTTAGATTTTTTTATGTAGGGCTTTTCTTTATGTAAGAATTTTTGAATTCTGGTTTCGTATTTCCGAAGATGGGAAGAATGGTCAAACCGTTTTCGAGTATCCGATTTGAGTCTTATTTAATCCTACTACGAATATTTTGAATTGTTAACTAGTGCAGTATACGGGGATTAATAAAATGTATCGCTATACAAAATTTCCAATTCGTATGTACTAATAATAATAATAACCTACTGAATATAAAATTCTCCTCACACTTTCACGTAGGTACTCGAGTGCTTTTGACATTTCCGTCAACTAACACTGTGGCAATTTGATTTTCATAAGGCAGCTTTGGTCTTCCTTGGCTTCTGCTACCACACACTTTTGGTCTATAGATTTTCTTCGTCGATCACTTATTCCTTCTTAAGTGCCCAAACTCTAATAAACGAGCAGTGAAAAACAGTCATCAATATTTCAATAAAGTTTCGTGGAATAACATTGCATGTAATTATCGTCTCTAAGGAGATGCAAATTGTCGTCTATAAGGGGATGCAAATTTAATGGCCACAGAAGTTCCTATCTACTTAATAGTTAAGATGGAGGCACATTGATCTGACATGACATCAAAACCACAGCATAAATGAATGTATTGCTGTGGATAAGAGACTTATAGTGTATTGCTTAGTTCCAAACTTTACTATAAGTAGGCATAACTATCCTGCCTACCGTTGACTAAAACATGATCAATTTAAAATTTGAATGTCTAAGTAAATTCTAATTCTGTCTGCCTCTAGGTGTCATAACAATATCTTCAATGAACTAAACTTTCTTAATTTTCAATTTTAAAAGTCAGACGGCTAAAACCATATCTCTAAAATGTCGTTACTGCCTTTCGAGTGACATGACGGTAGCGTTAATAAATTTGATAATACTGCAATTGTGGCGTAAAGGAAAGTTATCTAAAGCCTCATCGTGTCGTAAACTCGTCACTTCGTAATTTTATTAGGGAATTCTCACGAAATCAATCTTATTTTTTAGTTATTTATTTATATGATGTAGGATGGGTGCAGTAATATTTATATAGTGATATAGAATACTTAATGGACCGAGAGCTAGCAACGGCTGGTTTACGTCATTACATACGAGTTAAGTTTACATTACGTTAGATTTACGTTATTTTGTCTTTATCACAGATATTATATCAATTTCTATTGTTATTTGTAGTCTATAGTATATTCACAAAAACTCATAAGCTTTATACTATGGTGTAAGTCTGGCCATTTATAGCTCTATCAAAAAAATTATGAATATTTCTTCATCAAGCTATTTTGACTATCAATGTTTAATTAGAAAATAATAATAGTAATGATTTTTCAAGTAGCAAGTACTCGTTCATTTGTTATGATCTTGTGATAATACCTCCTATTCATCTGTAAGCTCCGTAACTTTTAAATGCAATGTTGTTCGTGGTTATTATTGCTTTAACGAATCATCAGGTGTTTATTAATAGTTAACTAGGAAGAGCCAATTAAGTGTATGGTTCAGGATTTAATTCTTGCCAATCGATTTAGAAAACCTTGTTTCAAGCAATGTACATATACGTTGCTTAAGACTCCACTCACTGAAATATTCACTAATTCATTGTGTATCATGTACGGACTACGGAACTAAAATTATAAAATCAGCAGGTACTCTTATATAATTAACTATAAGATCAACAAAGCTTATAAGCAAGTTATTTCAATATTATCCATTCATTAAGAAACATCTTCGTTTGAATTGTTATAACTTAATAGTTTCTGGATTTAATTTCATCCACTGAAGTAATATTACTTCAGTTATTTCCGCCAATCGATTTAGGAAATTTATTTTCAAGCAATCGGCATGTTACTGAGTTATTGAAATACTGAAAATCGTGTATCACATAGTAGTTTATAGCTCAGTTTGAGTAGATTTAATTAGTATGATAATTTTGATTTCCAATATTTTTATATATTATTTAATTAAATGTATCTACCTATACTTTAGAGCGTTTTGCACAAATTATAAATATTAAACAAAATAAAATACTATAAAATAATTCTCAGCAAATTATTTTTTATTTATTCTTTATCATTATGCGAAAAAATATCTATACGATTTTTAAACAGATCTTTCCATTTTCTCTGTCGATCTTGTTGAAGATATACTGTGAAGATTGAAGATGTGTCTATCAATAAAAAATGTCTTCTTTGCGCTGCGATGGAAATGGAATGTTTATTCCTCAACACGATATTGAATTCCCCCACGGTTAAGAATATTTCTACCCGAATGATTTTATTTTACGGCCCATTAGTTTGTGCTCATTTTGTACTAGGTATTGGCGTTTTTCGGTTTTAGATGTAAACAAAAATCTTCTATAAACAAATTGTATCATAAAAGCTATGTGCAAATTCATTCATAACAAATTGTTAAAGTTATTAATATAAGAGTTAACGTATTTATGAAGTGGATTACGTAATTTTTTTTATAGCTATGTATATGGTATTATTTAAATAATTTTATTATAAATAATATATACAAAACGCGTATTGTAAAATAATAATCTAAGTTTGATGGAACGACGTTAACGCACAAAATGTTCTTATTAATTTTTGCATGATTTTTTTTTATTAATTTAGAATTCAGAAAACCATAGATACATTGAAATAGTGATAGGTGTTATTATAATATAATGTTTAAAATTCGAATCCTCAATTTTTATGCAAATGGTTTTGTTAAAACGTGTAAATGAAAGCTTTTAAATTAAAAATCCGTAATGCGGTTAACTTAGTTAGGGTATTGTTTAAAATTGCTGAACGTTTTCTATACTTCCGAAACTTGAAAACTATTCACAAAAAAGGAAGACGCAAATATCCACTTCGATAAAACCACTAAATCTTTCGGATCTGAGGTATAAACCCATATAATTAAATAAATGCTTAAAGCAGCTACAATAAAAAGGTGAAGATTCGAGACGTGAATCACCTCGATATACATAGCTTTAAGGTCATCAATCGTAGAGGTAGTGCTCTACTAGAGCGATTACCACTGTCGGAACGAACAAATCATGCCGTTAGATCGATGGACGCACCTCACATTCTGCGGATATAGTTATCAGGGAGAAGATTTCCCTTTCTTGATTTTTCTATACAATAGAATACTAATGCTGTGAATTGAACCTCTTTTATTTCTCTAATTAGGCGTGAATTGTAACTATGTTACATTATTGCTTTACTATTCAATTACAGAATTCGTATAGCACTTTGAATTGCTATGATTAACTTAAAATTATTTTAAAATCGACGTTTCTAATCTGCGTTTAAATATTAATTAAAGATTTCTATTTGTTTCATGATATTCACATTGTTTTTAAGTAAAAGCTCTACAAATGGAACACAGAAAATGATCTAATCTACACATATGATAATATTTAATAAATAATGTAATCTTTATATAATCTGCATGCTTAGATGGTTTGGACAGTTGGAATGAATGAATGATGAAAGACTGACGAAGAAAATCTACAGAGCGAAAGTGAGAGGTAGAAGAAGCCAAGGAAGACCAAGGCTGACTTATGAAAATCAAATAGCCAGAGTGTTAGCAGACGGAAATGTCAAAAGCACTCGCATATTTAGGCGAAAATGTGTGAGGAGAATAATGAGATTTGAGGAAGCGAAAGAGGTATGTAAGGATCGCGACGCTTGGTGGTCCGTCTTCTCTGAATACCCCGTTGGGGATACAGCGTGGAGATGTGTATGTATGTATATATAATCGTGTAATATGTAATATGTAAATATAATGTGTATATAATCGTAAATATAGTTAACCTAGCTCTTACTAATTGTTTCTCTTTCAAAGACAAATGTTTACGTAGTAATTGTCGGAGTACATCGTTGTAATGAAATTCTCATTCAAAGCCCTTCATTTGTACACAACGGGAATGCACAAGATTATTTTCATAATTAAGGAAACGAAAATTGATGGAGAGCTATATCTTCGATGCACTTAAATGTTATTATTATCTATTTTCATGGTTAATACCCTGAAATGCCTGCTTTTAAAATGTCTGTAGTATCTTGTGTGTTTTACGGAAATATAATTTCTCTGTAAAAACGTATATAATATTCAACTCGTTACTCGAATATCATAGACTTTCAATGCCTGGAAATCACATGATTCCACAATTTTTTTAATTCTTAGTAAATAGTATGTACATATTCTAACAATAAATACCTGCGTGCATATTATTGCAACTTAGTCACATCTCAGTCAGCAGTCTGAGCACAGTCTGGCGCAGTAGTTTGACAACGTGTCTCATATGACAGCGACGTTCAAATCTCGTCCCTCAAAGAAAGTTGCAAATATTTACTTCAAAATACAAGGCCGTGCTTTCTTAAAAGAACTAACAAGCATGATGTACTGATGTTACTAGTTCAAAAAACATTCAGAAGAATAAATCTATATAATTATTTACATTATTATTTATATTATAACATTTTTACAGTTATACTTGCTGTATAATTATATATATAACTAGCTGAACCAGGCCACGCTTCACTGTGGTTCAGTCAGTTTTTGAGTTTTGTGGACACAAACATACGGAAGCTAAATTTTTATATATGTAGATTCTCTCAGAAACCTTATAAAGGACTTTTTGATTTAATTGTTGAGTAATAAACACGTGTAAGTCTGTTTGGGACACTGACTAATTGTTCCATAACAAAGCTTAAAGACACCGCAAGATGGATGATGTAGGATAGCAGACGGTGACGTCATAACTTATTAGTTAAAATGTTTTTAGCTCATGAAAGCTCACCGATTTATTGAGGTGGTGTTAACTTACGTTAAATATGTGTATCTTAAATACATAATATTCACACACGTAATACATATTGTTCGAAGTCAATTTAGGAAACGTATACTACTCATACGACTCGAAGTGCTACTGGATATTATTTATCGGGTTATGTTACATAATCTTATAAAATAACATAACTTATGTGGTACCCATAGAGTACATAAATGATTCCAGACGCCATGCCTGAGAAGCGACGATGACGTTAATCAGATAAGCTGATTCCTCTGTACATACGACATTTGTTATTAAATAAACTGATCAGTCGCCATTTCTTTAGCAAACACCAAGAGTACACCTATACATCTACATTTTATTTGATTTTATTAATCTCACTTCGTAGTACGGAGTCTGTCTGGAGTTATAAAATCATAAGATACCAGCATATTTTGTAGTAGTCGGAATAATCATATTACTCAGTTACCAGTCTCAGTAACCGCTTTCTCGCAAGTGTCATTAGTCTTAATTTTCCTTACATACTGTGTGACGAGTTGGTTTTTCCCAAATTGCAGTTTGAGCAACTGTGATTTAGGAAATAACTTTGTATAAGATTACAGGTGCTGAAATAGCCTTTGTCCTAACTTCTAACACGTAGCAGAATGCAGTGCTAAAAATGATAGATTAATATATCCTGACTGCTGCTTTCAACTGCCAAGTTGAAATCAAATATTTAAAGAGAAAAATACGATTTAAAAGCCATTAAAAATATAATTTTCCTCACTATAATTCGAATTTTAAAGTGTAGCGATGCTTATTCTTAGAAAATAATACAGAATAGCGTTTTATAATTCACCGCATGCTAGTGGTCAGTTTTGTAACGATTTCCTGCGCGCTGCGGTACGTTTATATTGTGTCCCTTATACATTATACAGTGGTATATAGCGATATAGCGATAGTGGTATACAGTGATATAGCGAGCTTTATAATAACACATTTGTGGGTGAAACTTGCATAGTCATTTCGAACCATTGCGTCATAACATTAGACACGTAGCTATAGATTTCACATGAGAGGGGTTCAATAATGCACAAAAGAATACAAATTTTTGCTCGTGAATTTAAGCCACAAAAAGACAGAGTTATAAACGCCAATAAAATTGTCAATTGGAAATTACATAAACATCAATTCAATTGGTCAACATTTTGTAGCACGGATACAAAAGATGAATTTTTGGCGAATATTAATCTAAACTAAAAGGGGGTCTAAACCCCCTAACTACGTCCCTTACATTCGTCCGCGTACGTCACATAAATGTGGTGAGAAGGTGGATCGTTGGGAATAGTCTAGTGAATGAAACAATACAGATATTTTTTATTTTATCAACTGAAGAACACAGAATAAAATTAAGGACTGCGTATCTTTCGCTAAGGTTTGTAGTTGAAAATTGCCAACCTTAAAGAATTCAGTGTATGGGCGTCAGTCAAGTGAGAATGGTGTTCACGATAATAAAAAAATCATGATAGGCGGTGATTTTATTCCATAGTTTGTACTGAGTAGTATGTAATTCCTTCTGCAGCGATAGTAAAACTTTTACTTTAGAGCCATATATTTTTATTTGCTTTGTCGCGATCGACTAACCTTTTTTTTGGTTACGTATGGGATACCTGCACACAGATACCCGACCTCCTGAGGGAGAGACTGGTTTATGTGGTGCTTTTACCCACTAAAACTCCTGCGGTGGTCATCCTCAGCGCTTTGTTGATGGGCTCTGGAATTTCTTATTGAATGCGCCGACGCCTCTCTCGCGCTGTGCCGAAACTCCTCTCGGGGGCCAACTACAGAGCCTCCCGGCATCCTCGCAGTACCACAACAGCGCGGACCACACGCACTGTCGTCCTACTCGGGGTCGAATGGACGGACGACCGGAGCTCCCACTGCCGCGGCCGGGGCCGCGACCCGAAGGCCTCTTTAGTCGTCTCTTACGACAGGCGGGTAACACCGTAACCTTATTCTTTGGCCCAGGCTACAGGGCTGACGATCAACTAACCTAAAGTCAAGATCGACTGGTTGGCCATCGCTGCACTAGGTCTTTTATTTATAGGCGACCGTATTGCTAGTTTTGAATAATCTTTATTTCATTTTTTTTTTGGCAAGAAATTTAAAAATTAGTGCATTGTGTTCAATAAAAAACAATGTCGCTGTCTTTTTAATTCCAGTCTGTTTTTCAAAAGTTCGTAGTTAATTCCGTATCAATAAGTAATTTCCAAAATAAAAGCAATGTATTCAAGTGCACCCAATCCCGAGATGTTTTTGAACGTCAAATTTGCCTTCGGTTCAAAAAGAAAACCTGAACACTGTGGAGAACCGACAAAAAACTCAGTCAGGTATCATTTTATCAACCTCATTTTAGAATAGTCTAAAATGAGGTTTACCTACCTAGAGGTACCTATTGTATTTTAAAACACCTATATCCAGAACGCCAGTCCCGAACAGATCCAGCAAGTAGAAAATAATATATCCTTGTTAATAATTGTTTCGTCTTCGATGACGGCATTTATCTTACAGTTTGATTTTCCAATCAGTGTTTAAATTTCTTTTCCGTTATTTGAGTGACAATTTGAGAAATCTTATTACAAAGTCGAACGCATTGTTTATTTGGAACACTGGCTGGTGAAAGCGATAAACATCCGAGTGCTATAGCAGATAACATTTTAAATTCACTATGATTAATGCTCCGCCAGTTAAAAAGGCTTTCAGATCGTTTTATTCTTTTTTATCCCTATTTGAATAATATTTGAATCTGCAAAAGCTCCGCATTGATTTTACTGCATGCAGAAATTTAGATATTACCGATGCGGATGCAAATATCAACAATATTTCTAAACTATAAATACATCTATATACTGTAAGTAATAACAATATCAGTTATGAAATCAGCTCGACCAATATTCTTACATGACGATTGTAATTCGACTGACGAACGACGACTGAACGAAATTGAGGAAAAGGGGAACTACAGAGTACCTACAGACATATCTGTGACATAACGAGACCGATTAGGGACAATAGAGATTCAATCATTCGACACGCTTGATATCTTGTTCGAATGAGATACACTGTAATGTCTTGTGTAAGAACATCAAACGATTTCTTGCTTAGTTATTCCTATACGTATTGTATTTAAAAGAGCTTTCGGTCGCATAATACATTTTAATAAAAAATAGGCCTTTTAGACGGTAAAGATCGTTCCACTGAACTATAATAATTTTAAAATTATTATAATAAAAATTATTAAAAATTAACTATTATATTCCCTTACTTTAGAATTACAAAAATATTTGGCATAATTTGACATTGTACAAGATAAGTTTTTAGGTTAACTTTCAAAGGCCCTTACCCTTTTATTTTTCGAGTAAAAAGTGCCTTCAAATTTAATGACAGGTTATAGTCGTGATAGAGTTTACTAAAATAACATTAAAATTGGCACACAAAATTTCCAAAAATGTAGTTTTAACCTCAGCATCGAGGTAGCATTGTGCGGAGTGAGAGGAATGTTGCGCTTCTCCCTCTATCTAGCGGAGTTTGACTAGTTTCTTCATATTGTAATTTTTTAAGTAGATTTATTATTTACCACCAGATGAGCCAACATAATCTCAAAACAAGAACTTACAATGGACTTTTATAACTTCCAACTAATTAAATTCATAAGAACGAAACTTTAAATACATTTATAATACAATACAATACATAACTAAAATTCACTTTTTTACTTTACATTCAGTTTATGGCAACATAGTTCATGGGGTGTTATGATTTTTATGATCAATGATTTTTGATAAAATTAATTTAAATTATTTTAATTCACATTTTAAATAATTACTTATAAAACTTCATAAAACTTCAACCGAGTAGAGATTGTCGTAAAAGAATCTTAAAATGTTAAATGAGTTTCGAGCTGTTAATTTTACATGATTTGTGAGCTGTAACCTGTTTCGAGTTTGTGGAGTGTATGTTAAGAGCCCTGTGACAAATCGTAAGCACTTGAGTTTCGGTATTGGCGCGCTCGGTCACTCATGTATACGTGCGACTTTCGTAGCTTTATTGTAGTGTGAGTAACGAAACGATTTCAGTGTAAAATATAATTTTGTTACTTTTCTGAATCAAAAGTTTCGATTTTTGATAATATTTATTTTTCTTTTTAGACAAATACATATATTATTTGTAATAAGTATTACTTACTGTAAAAGAAATACAATAACATTCATTAACACAAATATTTAGTTACATGTTATTATGTTTAATATAGATACTATTTTTATATTAAAGATTGAATAGAGTTAAGTCTACCTGTCTAGCACTACTAGTATATAAGCTCCCTATAAACCACTAGCTAGACGTAGTCATAGTTACATGTAATTATCTTTTACTAATCTAAACTCAAGTTCACATCTTTTACTAATTAAAAATAACTTCGCACCTTTCTAATAAAGATGAACGTGATGATATGCACTTTATTAAGTAAGTGAGACTCCAGTTCTTCAAACAGAAAGGTTCACATAAAAATTCAATGGGAGTTACTTAGCTTTGATGAAATGAACACACAGACAACAATTGTATAAGTATTTATTTTGTAATAAAAAAAGCCTAAAATGCTTAGTTAAATCATTTTTAAAAAGATTGTCAATGTACAGACATGGCTTTGTTGTTGTTTTATAATAAAACTAGTCGTACCCGCGACTTTGTCTGCGAAGAAAATTTTTTTGTGGCTTTTCCAGATTAGGTTAGGTGACTTGTACATGGACATACGTATAATTATTGTTTTTGAACAAGCCTAGTCTACGTCTGTCTCTGGGCACATACTACTACCAAATTTTATTACAAATGGTTAAGCGGTTTAGCTTTCTCCATTTAAAGTAAAAATCTACCCCTAAGAATGTGAAAAGGAGGAAGGGGAGAAAATCTTCATGCCAAATTTCATCATAATTGGTTCAGCGGTTTAGCATTTCCCATACAAAGTTTCATCCCCCTTTTCACCCCTTTAGGAGTAGACTTTCTAAAAAGTAAGTAGCCTAACGTGTGCACAATCACATGCTCTTATTACGTACCAATTTTTATCAAGATCGGTCATGCCGTTCTTTAGTTATAAAAGGACATACGGACAGACAGGCAGACAGTCAAACATTTAAAAAATGATAGAATCGAAGTCAGTGAGTGATAAAACGACTATTTATCACAAAATTTGACAAAAAAAATTGAAATTACAGTCAGACGCTAGAGATTTATATAGTAGTACAAATGTAAGTAGAGGTCTTTGCTTGTCTATGCTTATGTATGTTTACGGTAAAAATATAGGATCAACGGAAAAGCCACTATAAAATAAACCCATATTACACATGCTATTTAAGTAAAAAGAGCTCATTTTTGAATTCAACTTCTAGACGGCGGATCACGATAAAACATACCTAATGTGCAACCTGACTAAGAGATGCAATTATGAAAACCATCTTTAAATTCTTGCAGTAATTATTGTATATACATACATACTATATTTGATAAATCCCTCAAATCTTCAGCTATTTTCCACTCAAACTTCAAAAACCACCAATCAACACCTGTTTCGCCTCTCAACGAAGCATCCTCAGGATATTCCAGAGATCAGACTCGGTCAGCTAACCAGCACCGAATCGACAAATAACGACGGATCTTTCTCGCGGCATTCGTGCCGCGGGGAAACAGCATTGAGGCTTATTGCCTCCTGGCGGTAGTAATCAGTCGCCTTGCACTACCGTGCGATCGTCATTTGGGGAAACTGCCACGGCAGTCGAAGACATCCTGCTGGAACTATGCGCTTGAAATATCAATATGGAACCATCCGGGAGTAAAGCATCTGACCTTCAGTGTCAGCTGACTAGGTCACGCGAAAATACTCTGCGCGGTAGCGGTCTCTCAAGCCTAGGAGCCATCCCTCTTATGTGGGGGAGGTCCGAACTATCGGCCCGATGGAAAAGGTTGCACGCCAGGGGTCCTACGTATTATTCAATGATCTCAATTTGGAGGTCCCTGTGTTTGACGTTGTTCCTCACGTACCGTGGAGCTGGCACTGCCGTCCTTAGGCACAGGTTTTGTTTACTTTTGATAGTGGTACGCTGTCGTGTGGAAATAAGTGCATACCAAGTCGGGGCCGCATATGTTAGTCTGGAACGCATATAGGACTTATAAATCTTCAGCTTTGCACGCAGGGGAAGACTCGAACTTAGGAGTCCACTGATCGACATGGGGTTTCATTGTTAGATCCCGATCAATTGTGACCCCCAAGTACTTCGCCGTTGGGGACCACCTGATGTATTGGTTTCCGAGTTTGAGAGGGAGTGGCATAGCCGGGTGTCTGCCCTCGCTGACACTGATTGCTTGTGACTTTTGGGCATTTACTGATAAGTCTCATTGAGAGAGCCAGTTTGGAAGCATCTTCAACGTCTTCTGGATCTTGGTGGCAGCAAAATCGGCTCAAATAGATGACGCGAAGTGGGCCGCATCATCTGCGAAAAGAGCCAAGTGTGCTCCCCTCGCTGTGGGGATATCGTTCGTGTATATGGCATAGCAGGTGGGAGACAGTCAGCTTCCTTGCGGTACGCCTGCTCTTATGGGTCGCCCCTCCGATAATTTCATTTCCACCGTGGCTTGAGATCGCCTGTTCCTCATAAAGGAGTGGGGAGGACGATCAATTTGTGCCAGACTCGGTCAAATGCTTTTTCCATGTCGAGGAATAGCGCCGCAACATGCTCCTTTTTATTGATCGCCCGAGCCATGTAGTGCAGCACCCTCGGCAGCTGGAAGATAGTGCTGTACTCCTTCCTGAACCCAAACTGTTCGTCTCTCGGGACGAAGTGGCGGTCCATTTCCTGCAGGAGCGGTTTCTCGAATAATTTAGAGAGAGAGGATAGCAGGATGATGGGTCGATAGCTCCCTGGAAGTAAGGGGTCTTTCTGTTGTTTGGGAATCATGATGACCCGGCCAGGGTTCCAGGATTCCGAGAAGTATCCAGTCTGCATGATGCCATTAAATAGTCTGGTAGTGACAGCCACGAGTCGAGGGGGCATGCAGCGGAGCGTGGCATTCGGTATGCCATCTGGTCCAGGGCCTTCCGGGCTTTCATATTGAGAAGCTGCGGTGCACTCTAGCTGGTGAAAACATTGTTGGTTATACGTCTCGAGGAAGAGGGGTATCTAGGGTCTCTTGCACGACCCTGTTAACCTTCTCTAGTTGGGCTGCATCTTGTGTGACTAGCGGCGAGAATTGTTTTTCTAGGTGAGCAGCAAAGATCTCTGCGCAGTCCTCGGTGCTGTAGCGTGGGCGTTCATCCTCGTGTATTAGAGGTCCTACCGGCTTAGGTGTTTTGGTTATCAGCCGGCAGAGGCGATGCAGGGAGCCCCAGTCGCTCAGCGAATACGATCTATCGGTTGAGTACTCCCTTAGCTCGTTGGTAATCTGGCGAGCCATGTGGTTGAGTCGTGACTCAGTAGTTGGACATCTACTAAGCTGCCATCTCCTGCACAGCTTCGTCTTCTCCAATATCAGAGATCGTATGGGCTGTGGTAGTTCGCGTTCACCTTGGCAGGTGATCAACTTCGTCGAAGAAATTAATGCACTTCGGATGCAAGTAGTTATGTTTGCCGTGATTTCTTCGACGTCCTCCGCGGTCCTGACCGGGCTGATTCGCAGAGATTCCTCACACAACCTGATAAACTTCTCCCAATCGATCTTCGCCAGAGGAGGTGAAGGTAGCGTGCGTAATGGGATGAGTCCTAGTTCCACTAGGACAGGCTGGTGGTCGGAGCCTGTGTGGTAGTCTAGGACAATGAGATTCATCGAGATTCCACTACTCCGATGGACTATTTAGTGTATAGTATCAGGAGTATGTGCCACAGAACGGGAAATATGTGGGGCTAGCCCCCGCACTTCGTAGTTGTTTGCTTCTACTTCCTGCAAAAGTCTAGAACCCACTGATTTGGTCGTCGACGAACGTTCTCGTTTCGTCGTCTCTCTTCGTTCGAGTCGTTTTTGGCATTCCAGTCACCCGCCAAAAAGGTAGAGTACAGAGAGTCAAAAAGCTCTTGGATTTCCGACGAGTTTAGGGGATGTTTGCTCGGCCTGTAGATGGCAAACAGGCGCACAAAAGATTTTCCTGCGCTGGCCTCAACTCCCAGGGCGTGCAAGGAGGTAAAGTCCTTGTGAGGAATTAGCCGGTGGGGAAGCTGGCGTTTGACCAGTATCACTAGCATCAAAGTTAGCGACTATTTGTACTACTTGGCCTACCCACGACCAGAGAGTGAGTAATTAATCAGAGCTCACCACTAATAGCCCCGCCTACTTAATTTGGATGAATCTCTATTATGTTGAATTTAAACTCAATTGTGAAATCTAAATATGTTTAAAAGCGGCGAATGAATTGAATTTATCTGTTCATTTAACAAAGCATCGTTGTTTTTACGTTTAATAATCTCTAGTTGTCGCAAAATATTCAACCTAATACCTTTATCACATGTGTGTAATATTTTCAATGTATGACTATCTGATACATCGTGACCTTATTCTATCAGATGTTGCGCAAAATGAGACTTTTCGGGATGATTTTTTGTACGCTGATATATGTTCTTTGTGCCTTATTTCGAAACTACGACCTCTTTGTCCAACGTAAAACGTATACACAGTCACAATGTTCACATTCCAATTCATACACTCCATTCTTATTACTTTTTGTTTTGTCTTTTACATTTCAAAGAGATTTAATAGTATTGACCGACTTAAATGCTACAAAAACATTATTTTTTCTAACAGTGTAACATTTTCAGATAAATTTCTTAAATAAGTAACACTACCCCGTACATTTATTATATTCTTTAGCACACGATTTTTGTGCAGAAGTTTATTAGTAAAAGTCCTTTGTTTTATCTAATTATGTTATTAATTACTTTATTATTATAACCGTTGGCGCTCCGTTATTGATATATTATCTTCAGTTCTTTATTATAATTTTCTTTATTTAGCGGAATAATCATAAGCCGATGTACCATGGAATTTTATACTGCCAGTGTATGTTGCCAAGGGTGCCATGATGTTGCATGAATAGTCCAGTGAGTATGAGTAGGTTTTCTATACATACCAAATTCGCGTTTTGTTCCTGCTCTAGTTATGGTCAAGTATAAAAAGTTTAGTTTAGCGTTATGTTCTATCCCTAATTGAAATTTAATCTTAGGATATAAATTGTTGTAATTATCGACAAAATTATTAAGTTCACCAACGGTTCCAGTCCAACAAATAAAGATGGCATCCACATATCTGTAATAGTATATTATTTGCTTGTCCTTGGTAATAAATTAATTTTCAAATTTATCCATAAATATATCGGCCATCAACGGTCTTAAAGGAGAACCCATGGTTACACATACGGTGAATAATATTGGCTTTTAAACTGAAAATAATTTTGTTTCATACAAAGCCTTGTCAATTTTACAATTTCTTCAATCTCGCCAGGATATAATTTCCGTTTCTGACATAGTTCTTTTAAAATATTTTCTGAATATAACTTCGTAGAATGGTTATTGTAAGTTTTTAAAAAATAAATATGAAAATTTGCAACACTAATGTTCAAATAGGGAAATGACTATTATAAACTGCCAGCAGAATATTAAAAAATCTTAAGGTTTCTGAGATTAGAGCGTCCAAATATCTCTATTTAGCACAAAAATGTCAAATGGGAAAAAAGCATTTATTTTGTTTTACTTCATTGCTAAAATAATAGCGAAAATATAATTACAAAGGGTGTTCAGTGGCAAATTTGAAACTTTGCAAAAATACTACAACATTGACGTAAAATATTCTATACAATAAAATTTGAGAACAATAAACGAGAATTTTATTTGTTTGGATACTATTTTTTCTAAATAGTGACCATTGAGCTTCACACCCTCTTCGAATCTAATACGTATGTTTTGAAAAAATCGTTTACAGAACGAAATGAGGAATCATGCTGATTTCGGCTTACATATTTTATTTTCATTGCGTGGTAGTGCCCGAATTTGTCTCGTTGACGACGTATTTTAAGTATCCCCATAAGATCATTTTATTCTCACGTATGCCAAATGTGGTGTATTCTTGTCAAAAAAGTTTCATTTAACTATACAAAAATCTTCTCGCGGACTTCGTCATGCAGATTTATCGTTGACGTGACCCTCATCACTTATTTGTCCTCTTCGTATGAAAGCGTTGTGTACCTGCCATGTCCGAAGGTTGCTTTCAGCTAAGGTCTCCTCAGGGTTTATCGAAGTAATCAAACTACTAACAAGCGCCATAACAAACTGTTTCAATATAGTGTGTTCAATTACATGGTATGCGAGATATTGATTAACAATAATTACATTATATAATAATGTTGAACAGTGATATTTGAAAGTCAGTAGGCAAAATTTTGACTTTCAGTACATCCGCCTTCCAAGCCGAGGGCCCCAGATAGAATTCTCTTCCAAGACAGTTAGAAGCAAACTTTTCTAATTTGTCTTGGAATAAGTCACTGAACAGTCGCCTACTTCTTTGTATGATACCAATAGTAGAAGACTATAACCATACACCATACAGCTTAGTGTTTTACGATTTTACAATACTCCAAACAATTACACCTATTGTGTGATCCCAAAATAAGCACTAGGTTTGTACTGTGGTGTGCGAAGGGGAACACCCATTGCCACCCAGACACCAAGCTAATTTTGAAAAATTCATTTTCTAAATTGACCGAACTAAATAATGAACCCGAGGTCTCGCGGCTTGGAAGACAGATGCTCTGCCATCGCGCCAATGGGCCACTCATAATTTATTTATTTTATCAAAATATTTTTAGAATTTTACGTGAAAATGCAATCACTAACACGTCTACTGTTGGCCGGAGAAATTTTAAACGTATGTCTAACAAGACCAGAGGTCGCCCTATGGTCGAAATTCGACCCTAAATATAAACTTATAATAGAAACTCTTTGGGGACAATCTCTACTCTGTGCGACTGTTTGATCCAAGGAGGTTACGTATATGCGTATACGTGATGACAAACTATTATGAGTTTGAAATTGAGTCTTTTTGAAATGGGCAGTATGAACGTAAACAATGAGTGATTTATCTAATTTAATGTATTTCTAATGCCTATCATATAAAAATATTTGCATTCTCCATCCTTCTTCATATAAACTTTAAGTGTACCAAATTTCGCACTCCTCCGTCCGCACAATTTTCTTAAAAAGGGAACCAGATTTTTCGCTCCACGTATTAATATATAGATAAGTAATTATAAGTACATACTCATAATATTATAAAAATACTATGTGGAAAAAACCATTATTCTTCTTAGTATAGTTAAAGGTATGTCGTTAAATCGAAGATCTGTGTATATATTATACAAGATTTCACACAAAAAGTTTGATTGACATGGGACTTCTATATAGCCTCCTATTTTGTGGTATAGCTTAGAACTTGTAACCGGATTATCGCACCGATTCGTGACAACTTACAAGAAAGATAAGATAATATTTTCCTATTCCTTTTACGTGTTCAAATATCATAATATTTAAAGGAAAGATATTAAGGGAAATATTTGGATACGTAAAAGTCAAAAGTGTCACATTCAGATGAATCATGAGCCAAAATGAAATTACTCCTTATCTTTACTTACAATAAAAAATATTAAATACAATAAAATATGTGCATTTTTTAAATTTCCTACTGGTTATGTTTTTCGGTAAATAGAATAAAATATAGAAATATAAATATAGTGAACTATATATGGAGATAACAGTTTACGTTAATATTAATTTAATGTAAATGAGATGATTATGGTTATCTAGGCGAGGGTTATTGTTTTGTTGTTGTATATAAAAATAACAATTTTAATAAAAAAATTATCTTTAACGCGATTTTGATACTCCTTCGTTGTAAGGCTGGCTAAAACTTTAATTTATACTGGGCATTGCACCTATATTTTAAAAATATATTAAATAAAATATTTATAAGAGATCAAGGATATTATTATAACTGGAGATAATTGTAAATAATAGAAGCAGGATAATAGTAAATTACAATGTAATGTCTTTTTTTAAATGTCCATGTTAAAAGTCTGAGGATAGATATAGGGATGTATAAACATGTAGTATGTGTAAACAAACATTTAAAATTTGAAGGAAATATATAGGTATTTGAGTTTTCTTTTGTATCGTACATGTTTTGAATATTAAATTACATTTCAACGTCATTCGTTTAGTTGCTCATTGAACACGGAGACAGTCTTTTGAAGATAAAATGCGTATGTGTGGTTTCCTAGAATTAAATACAATTCGTAATCAACAGAAAGAGTTTATATAAAAATGGTTACTTACATGATGAATCGATAGGAATCGACTAGTCGCAATACAATTTAAAATGAACAGTTTATGTCATACCTATCGTGACATTAAGATATTTTTTATGACCTTAAGATAATAATTACTATATTTTTATATCTACATCTTCTTCAGACAATAATAATAATAATTATTAATCTTATATACTATATTTGGATATCTACAACAGTTCTTTATAAAATGGTAATTATATACGTTACTTTTTTACCGATTTTAAAAAAGGAGGGGGTTCTCATGTCTGTATACATTATTATGTTTTTTTTGTGTACATTCGGACATAACTTCTATTGTTGGGCTCCAAGGTGGTCGCATTTAATTTCATTGACGTTGGACCTTGGACTTCGAATTACTTACACAAAAACTTTTTTAAATACGATCTACTAAAATAGATTTTGATTACGTAGACATAATTAAAATTGGCATCATATTTAGGAAGTGATTTCTAACCGACTTCCAAAAAAGGCGGAGATTCTATGTTCGTATGTTTTTTTTTTCTTTTTTTTAATGTATGTTCACCGATAACTTCTTCAATTGTGGATCAATTCCGAAATTTCTTTTTTGTGCTTTAGTTTTATTTAAAGGATAATTATATTCTACTTTACTGTGTTTTTATTTTGAAGTCAGTTAAGTGTATTTTTCTAGTACCATGCTCTGGTATCTAAATGTGAGATAAAATCCAATTACTAGTTTTTAAAAGATTATGTAAAGGTAATGTAGAAGGTACGTATTAAGTGAATAGACAGGTCCATAAATGTCTTGTCGTGTGTGTGTTATGAAGAAGCGGCTAATGCCATCACATCATTCAAGCATACACCGATATACATTACAGATACCGATTCAGTATATCTGACTTAAAATTTTTAAACAGTTGGTGGTTATTTGATACAGATTTGAAAGTCGACGACAGTTTAACATTTTTTAAGTCAGAATAAATAAATAGACAAACATACAAATGATACTAATAGAATTCTATTCTAACAATGTTATACAAAACTTGAAAAAGAACTTGTACACTGTTGAAGGTTTAAAAAGTTCTTACCTGTGCTAATTAAATACAAAATTTTTGTGTAGTTCATTTAGTTTTAATATTAGAAAGCGAAAAATAAACAAATAGGTACGTGATATTTAATTTCTATGACTAATATGGTAATATTAGCAGAATAAGATAAGCTTTGCGCTGTGAATGTGATTAATTTTTTTTATGTTACGCTACATTCCACTATGTTGCGTTTCGTTACGTGATGTTGTATTGTGTTGCGTTTATTACGTTATGTTAGATATGTTACGAATGTAATTCTTTATGGTTGTATCGGGATGTATCGTTATAAAATTAACAAAAATTCGTTTTTCATATCGATTTAACGGAAAGAGTCAAATCCTTGTAAAGTATTGGTTAAATACAGATTAGGGAAGACTTATAACTTTGTATGCCATCATTCAAATATTCTGTAAATAGTAAATGTCTGGCATAATAAGGAACTTTCTACATCCTCGGGGGCACAACGCAAATAGGAAGAACGTCTGGATCCTTCTTTAGACAAATATTTTATTCCGCCTGTGTAATAAAATCCTTCTGGTGAACTGTAAACAGAATAAATGGAATAATATGTACAAAGTATATATTTATATGTAGGTATCTAGTTGTTATTTACTATGGAGTGTCTGACATTTATTCCTATTGTAACAATTTAAGTGTGATTCGGGGTAAAACGACGCACTTTTAGTTTCTTTGCTTTATAAAACAGAAATGACTACGATGTTTGACATGAATTTATGCCTTTTCTATAGCACGCTAAATAGGCTCTTAAAACAATAACACTTGATAACTACAATGGTTCTTTATCAAAAATTTTTCTTTATCAAATATTACGCAAAAGTGTGAACAGTCAGAGCGCGTACTTTTACCCCTACATAGGGGTAAAAATACGCAATCGTTCGGGTAAAAGTCTATATGTAGGATAAAAATACGCACTTGAGAATAGTAAGATAGAATGAATAATAAACGTAATTATTATTATTATGAACAAGCAAAGCTTTATTCATAAACATACAATAAGGATTTAGGAACTTCTATTTAAGAATCTTTAGTTGGCATTATACCACTAATTTATTTGCAATTTATTACTGTAAACAGTTAAATAGATAATATTTGTATACACCAAATAAAAACATAAGTTCAACATTCAGTAACTTATTCTTTATAAGTGCAGTTTTCGACTTGGTCATAGTTTTACATAATCTTGGCAAAAACTGCCAACAAAATGTTTTCAAATAAATGATTGGGAAATGATATCGCTTCAGCATTGACAAAAATCAGTTAGGACCAATAATACTTCAATTTTATAATTCCGAGGTATCGTTTTGCGTTTTGAAACAATGAAGAAGTACACAATAAAACGAAAAATGAAATAGAACCTTAATAGAACATAATCAACAAAGGCAATGCTTATTTCAAAATTATTTTTTCCAGCCTGTGATGGGAAAGGTGTTAAATAATCAATTTTAAGAGATTTTAAGGATTAAATTTTCTTGTCATTTTGAAAGAGTACCTAAAAACTGTTACAGACAAGAAGGCACCGATTTGTCCTTGAACATACGGCGACATGAAGTCCATAACGGCGACGTGTAGTCGCGACTAGCGAATTGCGACTTAAGGGTAAGAGTGTGAGGCGTGTGACTCATCTCAGTAGACACGACACGAATAAAGAGCTCGACGTTGACAAATATTTTCTTCTTATTTTAAATAAAGTAAAGGTTATCTCAAAAGAAAATATCGTCGTGATTTTCATAACTAAAGACATATGTTGTTATGTAAATCACGACGATATTTTCTTTTGAGATAACCTTTACTAATACGAATGAAACACGTAACCCAGCTATAAACAATATCTTAACCAATCAATGTGTTGTCAATATTAGCAAACACATACGAATACTTCATATTACACCTATTATAACTTCATTACACCATACACATGTGCCATTATGTGCCGGTACAGATTATGTTGCTAAAATGGCTGTTATACTCTTTAAAGACATTCTTAGTAAGAATAACTAAATGTATAACACATTTCGTTTCAAATACAGAATTGTCACAAAATTACTTGAATTTGTTTTTATGACGACATTAAATGTAAGTTAATTTTATAAGTCGATCGTTCCTTTTTATTCAATTCATTTCTAGTCAAATGAACGAGTTGACGAAACAGACGGTCAATCTGTCTATTTATAATGGTCACAGCTATTTTACTCGGAGGTTATATAAATATGCAGATGAAAAAAATTCTCGTGTACATCAGCTCGTGAAGTATCTTTGGATAAGTATTTAAAATTATGTATTCCAAGCGGTTTTTTATTTAAGTAAATAGTTGTGTGATATGTGCTTCTAAGAAGTTAAAAATGCGTCCCCTCGCTCTAATTTTCAACAATATGGCGTAGAAAATTTTGAAAAAAAATTAAAGCAGTATTAAAAAGCACTTTTAAACGAAAATTGGTTTGAATAAGATAGTATGTCGTGCAATTTTGGAGATGTGAGAAATTTTCGGTTACACGCTCAACGACCGCAGAAATAACTTTTGATGTTGTCATTGCGGAACGTTGTGAAATACAATCTTATTTTTGCTGCCGATTAAATGCATGTTGTGCGTCCCAACTACGGAACTCTTCACTATGCATGGTCCAACACGCCTTTGGTCGGTGTAATTTCATGCAATTTTAACGAAAGATTTGTTTTTCATTAATATAAACTATTACTTTAATATATTGTCTTCATAGTACATCCATTGGTTAGATACTTAAAAAGGTAAATTAATTTTAATTTGGCTTACAGCGAATTCCCAATAAATCCAAATGAAAGTGTACTTCACTTATCTTGTTCTCAGGAAGTAATTTCCCTTGATAGCCAAGCTCTTAAATTGCTCTCGCACACACAATAGAAGGCTGCCATAAGATATTACAGGGAAATACGATGTTGACGTGCTAATAGTTTGAAAAAAGGTATACCCATGAAAAGGAACAGAAAATGGATATGTTCAGACTTCGATTCTAAGTAATTATGTGTCTTTAGAATAACCAATTGATCACTGTATGTAACTTTTTATGTATGTAGGAAAATTAATTACAATTGTGTTATTTTGGTAGAACGAATAAAAGTTATCAAGTAACAAAGATTCATCTTTGATTGTATAGGTAATATTTATCAATTAAGATAACATACCTACTGTAAAATTCATATTTTCGTTCATAATCTATTGACTGATAATTACAATATATATTTAATCTATTGTAAATTTATATGTAATTATATTTATTTATAATTAATCTATTGTAGATAATTTTAAAATGAAATGAGTTAATAGACGGCTAAAACTGTTTTCTTTTCATATACTATTAATTCAATCATAAACAAAATGACATCGACATTGGCTTTAGCTGTGACGGAATGGGCCCATAAATTGTTATTATGACTGTTGATTTTACAAATCTAAAATCGATATTAGGGCCTTTAAATTCAAGGTTAAACTTTATTGATATAAAACCTCTGAACTATATAATTTTGAAAGCAGATAAAGACTTTAAACTGTTATTAAATTCATCACATTATGGTAATGAAAACATTTTTGTTGGAATAAAATTATTAATAATTGCGATTTAAGGAGTAAAAGAGCTCTTTGTTTTGCATAATATTACATCTCATATATCTACATGTATCTCTACTTAAAATTTTACATTATTTAGTGTAAGCACTAATGACTAATATTAACTATGATAGTACCTTTCAACTGAAAAGATTGTATTATAAAATTAGATCCTAATGAAAGCAGAACTGGAAATTTCTTTCGTAACTCCTGGAATGCCTTATTTACTAAATCTTAGAAGTCACATAAACCCACATAAAGTGGTTATGAAATTCTCATTAAGACTATCTATTTCTGTGTAATTTTCACTAGAACTGTATTGACGTTTAGGTGAATTGGAATTTATTCATTCATTGTACTAAAATTACCAAACGAAAGCCTAGAGGAATTTATTATCTACTAATTTAAAATATTTTACTCCATTAGAAATGTTTGCCGAATTACGTAATTTACATATTTGATGTATAAATAATTCTTAGAAAAGGTCTAGATATTATAGTTTCTTATAGTTTTGAAAATAACGTACTAGATACTAAAAGAGTAGATCTTAGTAACTTACCTTTCACTGACCTTTATAACGATGTGATTCAGAACACAACCTTGGGCCGATTTCGTCTATATATGTATTACATATAGTATAAAAAATAATAGTTAAAAGATCTTTAATACTGAAGAACGTTAAGGGCAGTCCAGATCAAGTTACGATGGATAACAAAACTTGGCAAGGCTGGACATGTATAATGACGACGCAATCCTACGATTTCCATGATCCGCTGAGACACTTGACACTATATCAAAAGACTTTAGCTTTTATTATAACGGGGTTAAAGTAGAAATTAATGTATCGTGAACTTGATGTTGTTTACAGACTCTACGGCGCCTCTACGGCGACCGTGTGTCGAGCTGGGGAATAAAGCTATGGACGACTAACCAAGAATAATAGATTCAGTGAAGTTAGAAGGAGATGAAAGATGATCGCAAGCAAATCGAATGGAATATCTCAGTCATGTTAACTACAGTCAATAAACATGATAAATTAAATTAATCTTTGATAGTATTTGTCTATCAGCTTGTAATCATTTACGAATATATATCTATGTATCTCATATTTTAAATGACTATTTTACTATTATCATTTCAAGCTCCTATCTATACATATAATAAAAATGTAACTGATCGCTGTCTGTACATGGAAGATATATGAGAAAAACTATTATTGCGGGCGTTTATTAACGCAATAGAACTGAAAACAATGATTATTAGAATTTTTGTCTGTTTGTCTATGCGTTTGTGCGCGCTATCTTAGAAATGGCTTAATCTATTTGGGTGTCATTTTCACTAATGTATTGCGGTAGTTTTTACTTAAAATTTAGTGTTTGTTTTATTTCAATCAGTTCATAAATAAAAAAGTTATATCAATTTAAAGAATCACGTCAAACATTTTTTGTTCAATAAAATGCTATAAAATAACTGTTTAGTTGAATTGGCTGAAACTTCAGTTGTGCATCAAAAAAGTCTAAGCAACACGCATCATTTACAGAAACTGCATATTTTATTATTTGATACTTTATTTTTTTCTCAGAAAAGTAGATTGGTATACAATCTTTTTTGTTTTCGGAAACATATACTGGCTGATTTTAAAAATAGAACCTTTTTCGTTGATTTGTTTTCATTAAAATAAAAGCTAATTATTTATTCCCGATTTCACGTTTTTTCGTTGCTTGATAAATTTGGTATTTATCGCACTTTTATCATTTTGAGATATACAGTTTTTGAAAAATTTTTGTGGTGAGTCATTTTTTATGTTATGGAGCGACGCCATTTGACTGCTGATGATATGCAGAGAGCTGTAGGAATGCTATAAGGGGGAAGAGATCAGTCCCAGGTGTCTCGGCATTTTGGTGTCAATAGGAGCGTTATTTGTCGTGTTTGGCAGCGTTACTACAGCGTTAATACAGGGGCTCCTGCTGAGCAGCACCCAGGACGTGGAAGGAGTACAACTGCTCTACAAGGAGTACAGGACCGATACATACAACTGACTGCAAGACGTCCGCCGATGTTAACCACCCGGGAGATAGGTTTAAAGCTACAATTCTCAAGCGGTGTTGTTGTTAGCCATCAAACCGTGAGAAATAGGCTGCATGAATACGGCCTAGGAGCACGACGCCCAATTAGGTGCCCAGCTATTTGCTGTGGAAATCGCGCCAGTCGAAACGAATGGTGTAGGTAACACTTGACATGGACCCAGGAGCAATGGGTTCAAATTTTATTTTGTAATGAGTCCCGGCTTGAATTTAGGCCTGATACTGGAAGGATAAGAATATATCGTCATCCCGAAAATGCTAAACGGCTGAGATTCGTACAGGAAGTGCACCCTTACAGTGGCTCCACAGTGATGGTATGGGTGGGTATTATGAAGAACAGACGAACTGAGCTCGTGTTGTAGATGGCAATATGAACGCTGAAAGTTACGTTGAAGATGTCCTCGAGCTTTATGTTCACCCATTTGCACAGAGTCTGGCTCAGATTTCACGCTGATGTATAACAACGCGCGTTCGCACACAGCTCGGTGGACCAGAGAGTACTTGGCAATGGAAAACATCCGAGTATTGCCGTGGCCTGCACAATCGCCAGACCTCAATCCCATCAAGTATGCATGGGAAAAGCTCCAGAGACGTGTTCTAGAGAACCTGTATGGAGTGGCAACAACCCAACAACTGAAAGACTTGTAAAAATTCCATTGGGCCCAATTGCCGCAGAATCAAATAAACAATCTTGTAAATTCAATGGAAAATCGCTGCCGACAAGTTTTAAACAACAGAGGCCTTGAATTACCAAATAATTAAAAAAATGTCGTTATTTCATTTTGTAAAAAGTGAAAAGTTTAATTTCGTTTTAACTTACGTATGTTACGGTACACATATTGTTAATTACTGTGATTAAATGAACAATTGAATGAAGGATTTTGTTGCTTTAGTCACTAATGAGTCTAAAAATGCTGTTGTTATTTATAAAAGAAATATAAATATAATACAATAGTAAAAATCGTTCAAAAGTTCAAAATTTACATGTTGCTTACACTTCTTTGTTGTGTGTACGAGTATATATAATGGTCTGTAAAATGTTGATGATTGAAAGTTTATAGAAAGTTATTTACACGTGAATTTTCAAATCCAAGATGGTGAACATCACTTTTTTTGGATAAATTGGTATGGGTGTCAAAATCTAGATATCTCGGGGTGCCGATTACGAAAATGACGTTCATTTCCTAATCCGAGATGGCGAATATTACTTTTTTGGATAAATTGACATACATTCAGTTAAGAAAGTATCGGGAATGGATGATTTGTTTATGGTTCCAAATTCAATGTTTTGTTTTTTTTGTTGTTGTTAGATTGGCACAACTGTTTTCCATTTTGGCGCGGAGTTTGAGTTGCATCTGTTATTTAGATTAAATACAGTGCTGTTTTTAGTTATATCATTCTAGTGTATATTGCGAATTTCATAATGGACAAAAACATCGAACAAAGAGTTTGTCTTAAATTTTGCATTGCCAATGGAATTTCGTGTTCGTAGTCACTGTAAATGTTACAGAAGGCTTACGGTGAATCGACTTTATCAAAAACACGTGCTTATGAGTGGTACAAAGCGTTCAAAAGCGGTCGAGATGTAATGGAAAATTTGCCTCGCTCTGGTAGGCCATCAACGTCTGCAACTGAAGTTAACATCGCAAAAGTGAAGGAAATAGTGACTCAAAATCCTCATTCAAGTTTGAGAGAGATAGCCGCCGAACTTTCTGTATCTCACGAGTCGATGCGTACCATTTTAAATAATTACTTGGGTATGAAACATGCTGCCGCTCGACTAGTCCCAAAAGACCTGAATTTTCTCCAAAAACTCAATCGCATAAGAGTCAATGAGGACATGCTAGAACGAGTCAATTCCGATCCAACAATTATGAAACGCATTGTTACATGGTGACGAGACGTGGGTTTACGAGATTGACATGCAAACTTGTGGTGGAATATTGCGGCGTGTGTTCCACCGGAGCAGTGGACTGTATAATTTTCTTTCTTGATAGGTCTCAGCGGCGTGTTGTTCGAGGAAGACGTGACGTGTTGAGGGTTGTTTATAAAGAAACAATAAGTAAGGCGGAGTGAAAATTATTATAAATTTCTAAACGATTATACAATTATTGTGTATATTATATCTAAACATTAGTACAAATTATGACTACATGTAACTATTATTTACAGTACAATCATTCCGTCGTCAACAAAACTAGTCAACAAGCTTCGGAGTGGCGCCTTCCAACTGAACCGAAATCGAAAAAACCACGCCAAAGTCGATAAAAAGTCAAAGTCATGTTGACTGTTTCCTTAACTATCGCGGTGTTCTACACTCGGAATTCTTGCCGGAAGGTCAAACGGTAAATAAAGAATATTATTTAGGCATTATGCGGCGTTTAAGAGAGCAAATTCGATGAAAAAGGCCAGAGTTGTGGAAAGAAAATTCTTGGATTTTGCACCACGATAATGCACCTTCGCACAAGGCCATCATTGTGAACGAATTTTTGACCAAAAACTACCATCGAGCAACCACCTTATTCACCAGATATGGCTCCAGCCGACTTCTTTCTTTTTCCTAAACTCAAATTACCACTTCGTGGCACCCGTTTTCATTCGGTAGAAGACATAAAGGAGAATTCGCGGCGAGCACTGAACTCAATCCCGGAAAAGGCGTTTAAAATATGTTTTGATGAATGGATTATTCGTTGGCGTAAGTGTATCGTTTCTGAAGGAGCATACTTTGAAGGTGATAAAATAAATTTGGATGAATAACTAACATTTCGTGTATTATTGATCTTTTCCCGGTACTTTCTTGACAGAGTAGTACGTATCACATTCTAGGTTTCTCGGGGTGCTGATTACGAAAATGATGTTCATTTTCAAATCTAAGATAGCGAATATTAGTTTTTTGGAAAAATCGACATGGGTGTCATATTCTAGGTTTCTAGGGGTGCAGATTACGAAAATGACGTTCATTTTCAAATTCAAGATGGCGAATACTACGTTTTTGGCTAAATCGATATCGGTGTCACATCCTAGGTTTCTCTGGGTACTGATTACCAAAATGACATTCATTTTCAAATCCAAGACGGCAAATATTACTATTTTGGATATATCGACATGGGTATCATATTCTAGGTTTCTCGGGGTGCTCATTACAAAAATGACATTCATTTACAAATCCAAGATGGCGAATATTACTTTTTTGAATAAATCAATATGGATGTCAAATTCTAGATATTTCTGAGTGCTCATTACGAAAATAAAGTTTATTTTCAAGTCCAACATGGCGAATATTAATTTTTGGATAAATCTACATGGTAGCTCACCTCCAAGTGTGTAAATAATCTTTGTACATATATACATGTACATTGTACATGTAATGTAACCTAATTCGGGAAAGGTTCGAAAAAATTTTCCGCTCAGACGAAGTCGCGGATACAGCTAGTATGCAATATATTACTTTATTAAGTCTAAAATTGATAAACAGACGGATTATGACGACATATTAAGATTTCATTGGCTATGAAACCCCGAGAAAGCATGGATTTTATGTTAAAGCAAACGAGATATATTTTATTATAGGCTGTATTCCATACATTTTACGATACTCTAAGCGTACTGCGTTTATGTCAGCACATTATGTTTCAGGTAATTCCGTAGCCGTTACTATGTAAAACTACATTTTTGGAAATAACTTAGAAACTATGAGAGTTATCGCTTACGTATTACAAGTTTATTACCGTTTAATAAAGTGGCGAGAACAGGCGGAAATACAAAGATACTGTCTATTTTTAAGAGCTTTGCCAGCCAGTAAATTTTTTCTTAGCAGTGTGTAACAGGGTGGTAATTTGTTCACTTATAGATCTGAGTAATGGAGGTGCACAAAGGTTATGCATTTCAATTAATTAATTACCTATTAATTTTACCAATTATTGACATTAAGGTGACAGTGATTACCAAACGTCTATGATGTATGTAGAGTATGTAGTATGTATATAAGTATAATACATTTCATTCTACAGCCTGTTTAATTCATCGAGCTAGGCAAGTACATGTTCTGAAAGGGAGTATATACAGTGAATATGAAATGCTTGTGTGTACAGTATAACACAGTATAATGGATTTGTAAGTCAACTCAGCGTACACGGTAATGTGACTCGGAGGCAACTATGCAAATGTTGAATCAAGTGTAGGCTAATAAAGTTTCTACAACAGGTAAATACTGTAAGATTTGGTTGGTAATTGTTGTGTTTTCAATGAGATTTGCACTCGAAATGTACACGAGTTTTTGAAATTTGAAATTGGTTGAAATAGTCATCTTTGTTAACCCTTTTACAGATGAAGTACTTACAGAAATATGATAAGGTAACAATAGAAAGATTATTGTCTGAAACATGTCGCACAAGTAGATACCAAGTGTAACAGAAACGAAGTAACTCAGCACATTCTTATTTGCAAATCAGTAGGCCGACTTTTGTATTTGCGCAATCTTGAACATATCATGAAAATAGATCATTATTTTTAAACTACTTAATACAAAACAAAATAGTCTTTAACATATACATAATTAATTTAGGTTAGAACTGTTTAAACTGTGAAAACTGAAAAGTTGAAATATATTTTAGACACACATTATACTTACCTACATCAGATAAATTATTCTGTATTGTATCAACTTGTACATGTTATTCACATCCACAAAAATGTAATATGTAGATAAGCATCTTCTATCTAAAGGTATGGCATGTAATCGACTAACGCTAACGTAATTAATCAACGAACGTGTTGAAACTTATAAAATCCTAAGATTTTATGAGCGTTAAGTTGGATATCTACATTGAACATGTGTATTCCCAAAATATCTTTCTGTCAGTGAAACGTACATGTAAGACGAATAACTTTTCAGATAATGGAAAAATAATAACTTTTTAGATCTTTGAGTTTCTTCTTGTTTGTTTGATGATTTATAGTACCGTGTTTATTTGTGGGTTGCGATTTAATACAGCACGTACGCTAGTATTTATTTTGTTTTTTTGTTTCAAAGAAGGGGAAAAAATCCCCACGGACACTGAGCTGGACTCTACACCGACTGAGTGGTGTCCTACTCGAACTGACCAAAAAGACCCTCCTCTTTGCTGTTAGCCCTAGTGGTTTTTACAGCATCAATCGGTCGCGTTGGGGCGCAGAAGGCGACCTGCCTGATGGTCGACCGCCTAAGGGTTCTTCTAATATCTCGTATGGAGGGCGAACTTCGTCCTCAAAGCGTCGACCAGGAAAGTTTTCCGCACGTGCGTGCATATTAACGGGCTTTAGTATATTAGTATTTTGTGTACAGGACACATAACGTAACATCGTTCGAAAAATGTACTGTGTTTATAAAATTATTTATAAAACTAAACTTCCAAGCTGATTTACTCATTTACTTACGAACAACTTACAAGCTTATTATTACTAATTAGAGCACACAAGTTACAAGTTTATTTACTAATTATGGATGATAGTTATTCATAATATTCGTATATAAAATAAATAAATAATAGAAAACAGGAGAATACAATAGTCACGAAGTATTTCAAGAATGTTAGACGGATTTCATAGTTTTGATTTAAGGATTATGGGTTTACAAAATTATGTGATCAACTGCTTTTGAGATGTACTGTATAAAACAACACAAAGACCGAAATAATCCCTTACAGAGTGTCTACAAGAAAAATCTGACCTCGGTGAGATGAAATATGACATTACAAAGCCCTTACTTCACAGTTGAATTGCTTTGTTGTCGGACAATAGAAAAAGATTAATTTCGTATCCAGACATAAAGGAGACGATGTTATTTTTCATAAAAAAATTCCCAGTGTTACACTGAGTTTTTATTTTTTATTCATTAGACGAGCTTACCCCTTTGTTGCTGGATAACTAATATGTGTTCTTGACATTGTCGGCATATTTTTTTGGTTCCATATCTCCAAAAAAAGTCAACCAAATGCAAGTTGCATTTGAACAATTTAATGTACTGTCCTATCAGTTTCTACCAATTGCCAACAGTCAAACGAAACTTGTTCTAGACCTTTTCTTACGTAATTTATTAATAAAAAAAATTTACTGACTTCAAACTAAAAAGAGAAAGATAAAATTAAACATTACAATTTCAATTAACCTAGATGTTATAAAACGGTGAGGCAAATCAAATGAGCTGACTTACTTGCATATACGACACACGTTTATCCTCAGACGAGCGACCCGCCCCGGCTTCGCACGGGTAGAAATATTTTGAAAATAAAATACAACCCATGTTCCTTGCTGATAATGTAGCTTTTTATTGGTGAAATAATTTTCAAAATCGGATCAGTAGTACCGGAGATTACCCCGAACATCCAAACTCACAAACTTTATCTCTTTGTAATATTAAAAGATAAAGATTAATAGAAGATAGATTACATATAGATAGATTATAGAATAGATTTGTATAGAAGATGAGTCCATCGTCCGGACATCGGTTGTGATTGTAAACCACAAAAAAACACTAATAATGCCGTCTTACGTAGCAAAATGTTGCAAAAATAATTGCATCTACTCGTCATAAAAGAAAACAACATGTAAGAGATATGTCATTATGTAACATGTAAGAGACAGTAAATTGACTTACAAAATACTTTTTGTACCTAATAAAATCTCCAAGATATGGTCAGTGTTCTTAGAAATTAAATAGTTGGTTACCAAAAATAAGTGGGAAAAGATATTGTCACCTCCAGCTCCTTAGGGGAGCTTGAGGGAGCAAAATAAGTATATTAAGAAAATGAAGTTAAAAAAAATTCAATTAAAAAAATAATTAAGTCAAGACAAAAATTAGTTACATTTATTTAAGAAGAATTAGTCATAATTTAGAAATTAAAATAAGCGGGTCGTGGATCAGGCTAGCGATGAGTTTAGATCTACTGCGGTCACCGTGCTTTCGGGACACCGTACTCTTCTTGTCCTCCTTTCCTGGGTATGGCCGGATGTTGCAACTCGTACAGCCGCGCTGTAGGTAGATTATTGGTTGGTGACTGATGTTGGTGTTTGCGATATAGATATAAGGGTCAGAGTCCAATCCCAACGGAGTTCCTGGAACGTGCGTGGATCGAGTTATAATAAGTACTTTCTTCGTTCTGGACTGCCATAGCCGATTATCATATATACAAGGGGGTAGGTTTACAATTAGCAACGAAGCAAACTGGGTGATGCGGCAGTCCAGATAATGAAAATTAGCACTAATTTACAGCAGTAGATACAAAGCGTTATGCAAGAATAAACAGTGAATGATACTATACAAGTTTAAAATGTTGTGAAAACAAAATGCCGGTTTGCAACCAGTATGATTTAAATAATTTAAAAATATGAGATATTCGACATGAACTAGTTCTATATATAATCTAGATACATTTATTTAGCATTTAAGTTTCAAATCAAACAGCAATAAACATGAAGATGCTAAAAAAAACAAACCTACAATGTATGAAGCCAAACAATTATTATTAATATTGTGAAAAGTAGGTATGCACATTGCAACAACTTACCCGGTACGGGATCACACTCGATTCACAATTATATTGTATTATTTAGAATTTTACGCTGTTATAAATTTAGAAAGATTGTCTCCAAAACGATAGTACGTTGGAGAAAATTACAAATATTAGGTATATTCGTATTATAATAGTTGAATAGTTTTTCTATTAATATTTGTACTTAGAACATTTAAGATGAGTGAGCGCTGGTGAGTGAAAAAAACAATTTTAGCAGAATGAATGTTTTTCGTTCTCTTCGAGAATGAATGTTACGAACGCATCGCGGTGTAGCTACCGTGCGTCTATTGTTCGAATTCACTATATAAAACTTTTATTAATAAATTCAGAATCTGTCTGTATATCGATTTTTTATATTATATGTTTGTAAATAATGTAATTTTGTTTTAATATTGTTATTAATTAGTTATAGACAACATTTCAAGGATAACAAATTAATTCTTTTTCGAATGCATATTTTATTTAACATAAAAAATTTAATTCGTAATCACGAATTCAAAACACCGTTCCTACAAAATAGTGTTACGTTACAATATTCTTTAAAAAAATTAAACCACCTTAAAAAAAATCACTGAAAATTACAAAAACACTCCTTTACTAATCAAAACTCAAGTATATTAAAAATAACTTTATACATAAGTACAATACACATACCTATATAATTAAATTTGACAGTTACTGAAGTCGGTGCCAAATTAATGTGCAACAACTATAGAAGTTTATTAGTTTGGTAGACTTGGCATCGACTTCAGTAACTGACAGATTTAATTATATAGGTATGTATGTGTATCGTACGTATATAACTAAATCTATTTTGGAGTTTATTGGAGTTTACTCCTTAAGAATCGATTTTCATATAAGGCCCCGGAATGAAAAACATATGAAGAGTAAAATCTACTCATCGAATGACCTCGTTACGTTTTTTGTACGCAACCTATTGTGCGCGCGCACCTGTCACTTTTCAGTCGTGAGTATTAAGACGTACATAGGGTATGCTGCGGGGCAGCTTACACATGTAAGTGTGGTGAACATAAACACCACATGCAGCCCGACACTCGGGAAGCCCTGGCAGCGACGTCACCATCGGGAGCGTGGCCTGCCGGTTGGATACACAGCGCACCGGCACTCGCGGGAGAAGAGCAATAACATCGGTCGCGCTCACAATTTATTTATAATAATTACCTTAGTCTTGATATTATTATATATTAATAGTCTTGATAAATATAAAATACGTTTGTCCGTTAAGGTGAATTTTATTTAAATACATAGCAGTAAGTAGTAGTTAGTGACTACATAAGTATTATGTGTATAAATAATAATGTTATTTCTATATAAAATATATAGGTATATAATATATACCTACTCTACAGCGTCTTCAAATGATGAATATATATATTTTATATAACGTGTTACAAACTAACACCAAATCCCTGAAAGGCATTGTAGCATGTCAAGTAGAGAGTCCACCTATGAGGTTACAAAAGTCCTCCTGTGATATTTTTAATTTGATAAAGTTTAAATAATTTTAATGATAAATAAAAATATCGACTAAACTGCCAGCATCACTATTTTGAGTTCATGACCCATATACAACCCCAGGGAGTAGTGAATTACCAGCTAACTACCTCCTTTGCTAGGCATCTACCAGGCTACCAGGGACCACGCCCACAGCTAGATAGGGATAGCTATATCTATTGTTAAACGCAATGTCGGCAAGCGGCTCGCGGCCGCTACGTTTAGGCCTACTGTAAGCAATTAAATCTCACGTTACTTAACAAACAAAAAAAAAATAAAAGCTGCTTCGCCTAGGTATGCGCATACCTAAGGGAAAATGTGTGAGGAGAATGAGGAGATTAGAGGAAGCGAAAGAAGTATGTAAGAATCGAAAAACTCGGCACTCCGTCCTCTCTGAATACCCCGTTAGGGATACAGCGTGAAGATATGTATGTGCAAAACCTACTTAATAAATAATAGGTGTGGTTATACTGTACAGATATATGTAAAAATACCTGTTGAAATACTGTACAGATATAAGTATCTGTTAGCTCTCGGAAGTTGTGCTACGTTCCGACGGCAAGTGGCTCGCGCCCGTTACAAAGTGCATATGTACCTACTGTTAGCAATTATATCGCGCGAATAAAATAAATAAAAGCTACATAATAAATAAAAGGCGTTGAAATATTGTACAGATGTTTGTCTAGTAGCTCTCGCAATCTGTGCTGCTTGCCGACGCGCGACGGCGCGGCGCGGCCTGCTATAAATACCTATTGCTTGCAATTATAACGCACACTAACCTATCCCTAAAGGTACATAGTTAATAATGTGAAATACATCCAGAAAGTTTGATGACTCACAATGCAGTCGCTTTGAACCCATCCAAGGGAATTAGGCATCCTTTCGAAAGAACACGTAAGTTGCCGTTCGATTAATCGCACTAACACAAACAATAATACACGCACTCTTTAAGTCACAAAAGCTGTCTCTCTCGCCGTTCAAAACAAAGCGGTTCGCTCCGATGTATTGAAAATGTAAATGGTACTTTGATGGTACTGGCCACCAATGTTTAGAATCCGCCATACGATCATATGATTCGTGCTGAGGATGGCGGCAGCGCTTCGTTTATTACTTCTGGGCTCAGTTGTAGTGTTCTAATATCTATCTGTTCGTCGAAGTCTACATTTGTGTGACAGAAAGTCCTTCTCTAGTAGAACTGAGAACACTATCAGCGGTATGCAAACGTTGTGTCATCTTGCGAAACATTTCCAAAAACATAGAAGCAGCCTCCCATCTGCTTCTGATTTGTTGAGACAAAACCGATATTCGTAAATTCGACAAGCAGCACACAAGTTTCAATTAATGGCTCCGAGCACAGCATCATGTCATAGTAGTCTCCTTTAGTACTATCACATTTTCAGTCACAATTAAAATAAATAAAAATTAGATGTTTACGTAAACAGCTCAGAGCTCTGACTAAAATAATAAGTTCCGCCTTCCGGCAGTCAAAGATACCGACAAACAGTTGCGATTGATCGAAGAAAACCAATGAAATTATTGCATATTTTGTGTGCAATTTGGTATTATAGTTTTTATGTATTATAAGAAAGGGGAGAACTAATCATTTTTAGGGTCCCGTTTTAAATTTTTATTATTTAATTACATTTGATTTCGTAATAGGCGTTCGGAACTATAATTTCAATGATTAAAAACAGCAATGTAAAGTAACCACGATGAGTACCATGACCCCGTTATACCCGTATTAACAATGGAACTACACATTTTAAAAATCTTTTGGAAAAACAAAATTTTTGCCGTTTTAGAGTTAAGAAAGTGATTTTTTAAATACGATACAATACCTAAAAAACTCGAATACTAAAAAACTCGATACCATATTTTAAAAAAAACAGAATCTTCAAAGATTCAAACTCGTATTTCGTATCGAGTGCTTCATTTTTTTTTATTTGAAAGCAACCATTGTACGTCTTTTTAATGTACACTCATATTATAAAGAAGACTAATATTTGTTTATTTGTATTATAATGGATAAACTCAAAAACTACTAAACCGAATTCAAAAATTCTTTCACTTTAGAAGGCTACATTATCAGCGAGTAACATGGGCTGTATTTTTTTTTTATTCTACCCGTGCAAAGCCGGGGCGGGTCGCTAGATGTAAATAAAAGCGACGAGAATAAATCATAAGTAAATATTAGAAATAAATTATAGCCATGAATAAACAGTCATCTATGAAAGAAAAAATTGTACGTCTTTTTAATTGTAAATAAAAGTAACGAGAAGAAATCATAAGTAAATATTAGAAATAAATAATGTATAAAGTCAACATTACTTTGTAGTATTATTTTGAAAATGTGATTATCCGGGTAATTACGATTCGAAACTAAATGAACAATACTTATTAAAAATCATGCAAAAGTACGGAACCCTTAAAATTAATTTGGGAAGCCAAATACCAGGAGAGCATGCAATTTAACTGTGGGTTGTGCAATTGTGCAATTTAGCTGTTGAGAGGCCGAAATATCGAACCCTCCATAATACTATTAGGGTCCCGTTTTCAAAATAATTTTAATGCGAAATGAATTTATTATTTTTAAAACATTAAAGTAAGGGATATGTAAAAAAGAAGATAAGTCAAAGTCAAAGTCAAATCAATTTATTCAAGTAAACCCAAATGCAAGGTATTTTTGAACGTCAAATCTACTTTAGTTTAGATAATTGCTTTGTATTATTGATTACTTTCGAAAATCAATGAAAGAAAGTTTTAAGTCACTACATAAACAGACAAACAACCTACACCAAAAACGGTAGGTACATTTCTAAGTAATTCAAAATTAGAGGAGAGGTTCAAAGTGTCGTCCTTTGTCTTTTACGCACAACCTCGCCTGTCGAAAAATGACTGCGTTACTGCGTTTGGTAGGTATTCACTATTCACTACTCTACTCACATTTAAGAAAACAACTACAACAACGGTATTTCTATCGTAAGCTTACAAGATATGAGAAATATTTTAACCGAAATGAAATGAAAACTATTGTCTTCCGAAATTCGATATTGATGCGTTTGATTGATATGAAAGTGAAATTTAAAAATGTCATAAAGTATCCTGCAATGTAACTTGGATGCCTAATTGATGTTGCTGAGCAAAGAGAGTTAATTACTTATTTGCATTGTTTATTTTGCTTTTAGTTAACTGTAAAGGTCGTTGCTGGTAAACATCTTCTGGTCTAGTGAACGAAGTTCCATATCAAGCAAACCATTGTATCATATTTTAATTATTATACGGAACCCATGCAGAAAAAACAAAAAGCTTTGAAAAAATAGCGCCAAATTCTAATTGCCTGGTATTTACAAAGATTAAACTACAGGAGATGGGTCTGTGTGAAACAGCGAGATAATACGCGTTCCTATGGAATAAGTGCGGTATCGTTAAAAGCCGAAGCGTAACAATCCGTACTTTAATTTTCATTTTCTAAATCTAATTAAGGTAATTTCTCGAAAAAACTTTAATTACATCTTTTAGTGTTAGGTGTTCGTTTATTAGCCTTGCAACGCAAAAGACACAGACATAACATCACATACAGACACTAAAAAAGTCAAAATAGTTTGTTCAATACAAATAGCGCAATTACATCTTGCACACGAAAGCTTAGGCAGAAATTACTTACAAATGTCCCCAGTCTGATAAAATATAATCTATGATTTTGAGGTTGATGACCTTGAACTTGACGAACAGCTGATCATTAGGGATGGGATTCTTAAGAAATTATGTCGATTGTTTTGTAAAACTTCGATAGTAATTATTTCAGAAATCCTAACAGTTAAAACAAAAATAATCGCACTTTTCGTTTCAGTGTTTGTAACATTCTATCGCGCTTTAAGCATTATCCGAACTCGTGTAACACCTTGTAAAATATATATATATATATTGGGTCCTTACATATGAAATTGGCGTTTTGTACGGAGGAATATAAAGTCATTTTTTTTTTTGTAAAATATATTTAATTAATCAAAGTATGCACCGTTGTTATCTATGTACTTTTGCCATCTCATAGGTAGTTCATTGATCCCTTTACTAAAAAAACCATGGGGGCGAGAATCAATAAACTCTTTGAAGGCGGTTTGGACTGGCACATCGGAGTTGAATTTTTTCCTTGTAAGAAGTTGTCCAAATTCCGGAAAAAAAGATAATCTGTTGGAGCAAGGTCCGGGGAGTACGGTGGATGTCGCAGACATTCCAATTGTAGCTCATCTAACTTAATGGTTGTTTGTTGTGCAGTGTGTGGTCTTGTGTTGTCGTGAAGCAGCAGTGGCCTAGAGCGATTGACCAATCTCGGTTGTTTAGCAGCTAGTTCTTCCTTCATGGTTTGCAGTTGCTGACAATAGATATCTGCCGTAATCGTTTGGCCAGATTTTAGGAAGCTGTAGTGAACGACACAGGCGCTAGTCCACCAAACACACGCAAGTAACTTTTTCTGAGTCAATTTTCGTTTAGGGCAGGATTTGGCTGGGTCTCTAGGGTTCAGCCATTGCGACGAGCGCTTCCGATTATCGTACAGTATCCACTTTTCATCACAAGTAATGATTCGATTTAAAATCCCTTCATTATTGTGTCGGTTGAGCAAAGTAACATTGCAGTCGACGCGTGTTTACAAGTTCGATTCACTCAATTCATGAGGTACCCATCGTTCAAGTTTTTTTACTTCCTGATTAACTTCAAGTGGATTAATACGGTTTTGTCACTTACCCCGAAGGCTGCAGCTATCTCTGAAGTGCTTTGTGATGGATCCGCTTCCACAATAGCCTTTAATTCTTCATTTTCCACTTTGGTTCTGAAGGTCGAAATTTCCAGAATGAAAACGTTGAAACCAAAAACGTACCGTGCTTTCTTTTGCGACACCAGTGCCGTACACATCATTAATCCTTCGAGCTGTTTCTGCAGCACTGGTGCCACGGTAGAACTCGTACTCGTAAATATACCGATATTTCATGTTTTCCATTGTGCGGTAATAAGCGACGTCAAAGAAAAAAATAACGAGGGAAAAAAACAAATGAATGACTGTTTTCAAAACTCAAATGTACCAGCTAAATGAATTTATAAATTTGAATTTGGAATTCTTAACCCAAGAGGAGATATTTCAGATCAAAGTGGTCAGTACGACAAAACGCTAATTTCATATGTAAGGACCCAATATATAGGTTTCTCGGGGTGCTGATTACGAAAATAACTTTGACTTTCAAATCCAAGATGGCGAATATTACTTTTTTAGATAAATCGATATGGGTGTCACATTATAGGTTTCTCGGGGTGGTGATTACGAAAATTATGTTTATTTTCAAATCCAAGATGGCGAATATTACTTTTTTGGATAAATCGATATGGCTGTCAAATTCTAAGTACCTCGGGGTGCTGATTACGAAAATGACGTTCATTTTGTAGTCCAAGATGGCGAATGTTATTTTTTTTGATAGATCTACATGGGTGTCATCTTCTAGGTTTCTCGGGGTACTGATTACGAAAATGACTTTCATTATCCAATCTAAGATGGCAAATGCTACTTTTTTATATCTTTTAATATTGATATTTAATATTATTTTATACAGTGAAGTGAATGAAAGTATATAAAATATGAAAAAAAGCAGTAAACTGCAGTCGTGCGTCGGAGCTGACATACACACTTTTTTTATTGTATATGTCGGCGCGAGACCTGGGAGAAAAGTTCAATTGAAAAAAAACTTTAATTTATTATTATCCGTAATTAAACATAGATTTAAACTTAATCTTTATGATATTATTAATTGCCTACTGACAATGGTTCATAAATACATTCCCTATTTGTTGTAAACAAAAAATAAATATTTGATGTAGGAGATAGTCATTGCGGATGTAGCGAAAAGTTTTCTAGATTTTTTAAATAATATTGTTATTTACAGAGTGAGCAATATGAAGAACCAAGCACTAGTGGCACAACTAGTGGCTGTCTCATCTATGGGAGTCAAAAAATGTTTACGCCCTTTTTGATTCGCAAGACAAAGAGCATGATGCAAATCACGTAGATTTAATGTTAAAATTCTTATGATATTGTATATATACAAGATTTAAAAACGAAGCAAAAATTATCACATTAAATGAGACCAAAAGAAATTGTTTAAAAAAAATTGCACTATTTGCAAATAAATAAAGTATTAGAATTACATTACTGGCAGTTTTATTTTCTAAGTCGGTTCTGTATTCTGTTTGTATCAGATTAAGTTCTTAACATGTAATTATCAGTCTAACTTAATGTGCATTTTCGCCACACATTTTAATAGAAATGTTTTGTTTGCTTCTTTCGTTAAAGTCTGAGTAGTATAGACATGACCTATGTGCGGTACTGTGTTCAGAGAACTGTCTATGTGTGTATAATAGCTATGCAATTTATGTACACGTTCAGTCTGCTTGCTTGCACTCTTAGGTGATGTCTGAGTTGATTTATATCAACACGGTGTTTTTTTCAGTAATGTGTTTAGACTGATAGCCAGTGGCCAATGCCTCCTGAAAAAAAAAAGAAACCTCAAATGTTACAACCGTTGTCGTACTCCTTTATCGTACCCTCTTGCTCGAAGTTTGACGGTCATTCTAGATCAGACTGGTAACATTTTGAAACATCCCTTTAGAGTGATTTATTTTAATCGCATTTTCGTTGCAAAACTACAAAAAAAAACAGTAACTTAACTACTAAACAAATACAAAAAAAACGTATTTTTACTTTCTTTTGAAATATTGAAAATTAAGCCCCTTAAATTCAGAACACAGCTTATAAAGTTTACATCTGTGTTTGGGTTATCATTTACATAACTGAAAAAGGATCATCGAAATAGGTAAACCGTTGAAAGTTCTTTTGGATTGAGCTGAATTTCTATATTCCTTTTCAATTGAAAATAAATCATCAAAATTGGATCACCCGGTAAAACGTTAGCGTGGTCATACCATTGTTTATACTCAAAAAATAAATATAGTTAGGTGTCGAATGAGAAACTTCTACTTTTTTCTCGTCGATTGAAAATAATGTAGCTCTCAATACAAAATAGTAAAATAGAGTAAACGTTACGTAGTTCCGTTATGTATTCTGTAGTAACGTTTACGTGTTTTTAAGTGCGTGATTTTATAGATTCACATTATTTGTTACGTTACCTTAAATGGTGACCCAAAAACATTTTTTATTTTTTAATCCCTTAAAAACCTGAAAAGTTTACTTTTGATAATCACGTCCGCCTCTATTTACTTTAGTTTAGTTTGACCTCTATTTACTCAAATTTTTCTTTTTAATTGTTTACATCAAATACAAAATGACTGAGAGACAAGTGGACAGTGAAACACTGAGGGTAGATCAAAAGTATTCCTTTTATAGTTACGAAATGTAAAATCAAAACGATAATTTCAGTGAACGTTCACTTAAGCTTGGACAGACGATCGGAATAAAGCAGCAGTTTTTTTAACATGAATAATAATAAATTATTGCAGAAGATATTTTGAGAATTTCAAAACGCGGTTTTGAAATTTAATGTTTCGCTTCAGTAGGTACATTTAAGTCAAAGCCAGTGAATACTCAACTCAGCCCCTAAATACTCGTCATTCTCGATACCCATTCATCACCTCCTTTGGGTTTTCCTACAGAACGTACGTGGTGTAGCGAAATCCAACCCTACGTACGATATCTCAATATACGCAAAATAGAACACGCACACGACTCGGTGGCTGTGTACATTTTGTTATTACTCACACTGATAAACAAGTCTCGCAAGATTCATGCTCTGCGCACGGTGGCAGTAATGTCGATTGTGCTGCTTAGTTGTTTAACCTACAATGTGAATTGTGAACTGTCGGCGAATAATAGTAGTACGGAAAAACTTATTTAAGTTTATGTTATTTGCTATTGTGACAAATGATGTTGAAACTTATATTAAATAAATAATAAATAAAAATAAATAAAAGAACAAAACAGATTGTTTATAAATTATTTTGTAAGTCAGTCTTGAACTTGTTTTAAAATTTGCATAGGATGGCAATTTAACAATCTCTATTTATAAACTATTATTTATAAATATATTATTTATAAATGTTCGTGGCCGATTCTGCAAATAAAACCAAATCTTGGTTTATTAGACGATTTGGTTTTATTTGCAGAATCGGCCACGAACATTTAAATTATGTTAAACGTGCTGGCAAAGGAAATTGAATTAGTAAGTTTAACAATAAACACAGAAAAAAACCAAAATCATGACAAACGCTGCAACTAGTAGAGTTTAATTATATAATAATGAAGTGGAATTCGTAGACGAATATGTATATCTGGGCAACTAGTGTGTATGAATAATTTAATAACAAAAGAAATAGACAAACGAATTGCTAATGTTTGGAAAAGATACTGGTCCAGGAAAGAATAATAAAAAACAAAGAATTAATATTAGACTAAAGAAGAAGATATTTGATACTTGCGTTTTTCCTGTTCTGACATATGGGTGTCAAACTTGGGCACTAACGAAAATTCATATGAACAAATTAAAAAGCTGCAAGCATTCAATGGAAAGGATTATACTAAATGTTCGTAAGAGTATTGGAATTAGAAATGATGATATGAGGAAAATAACAAAAGTCAAAGACATAAAGTAAATAAGGAGGCTAAAATGGAGGTGGACAAGACATATGCTGAGAGGTGAAGAAAAGAGGAGTAAACGGCTTACTATGTGGTATCCCAGAAATGGCAGCTATTTTTAGATGTGGTTATGTAAGGCTTTCGATTTGATATGCCACAAAATATTACTTAAAAAACTAGAATGTTGTGGTATAAGAGGAAAAGCACTGAAATGGATCACTAGCTATTTAACTGGCAGGAAGCAATGTGTTGAAATATTACAAAAGAACAATAATTATATTAAGAAATATCGATGTAAGTTTAACATACTAAGCCCTTATGGCGTCCCACAAGGTAGCGTTCTAGGATCATTGCTCTTTTTATTGTACATAAATGACCTTCCAGATAATATAACACAGTGTGATAGCATTCTTTTTGCGGATGATGTGACCATTACAATTAAACTTTCTAATAATGTTACTTTTGCAAATGACATAAATATGACTCTGTGCAACGTTATTGATTGGCTAGAGGGAAATAACCTAAAAGTAAATATGGAAAAAACTAAGTACATGCTATTCAAAACACGAAACTGTGCCCCGTTAAATCTCAAAATAAATTGTAAAAACTTTAATGTTGAAAAAGTTCAACACTACATATCTAGGCATAGAAATTGATGAGCACTGCAACTGGAAGACACAGATTAACTCTGTTTGTAAATAATTAGACAGATTTATCTATGTACTGAACCGCTTCAAATTAGAAGTTAATAAAAAAGCTGCAATTACCACCTATCACGTGTACGTGTCTTCAATATTGAGTTATGGTTTAATTTTATGAGGAAACTCGGTTGCAGCAAATGACGTTTTAAAAATACAAAAAAAATGCACAAGAGCAATATGCGGAGCTCACAAACTCGACAGCTGCAAACCCCTTTTCAAGGATAACAATATTTTGCCACTGCCTTGTTTATACATATACGAGACGTTAATGTTCGTCAAAAAGCACATGTCGCTGTTCAAAATATTAACAGGAGTAGGCCGACGAAAGGGAAAATGTGTTCCTATTAAAAGATTAGATGTTTTTGCCAGAAACTCGCATTGTATGGCAATCACTATATATAATAAATTTACGGAATGTTATAAATATGAGAGACTGTCACTATTTAAAAAAAGAATCTTTTTATTGCTAAAAGAAAAATATTATTACAGTATTCATGAATTTATTGATGACAATATAAAGTAAGTTATGCTATTAAACAAAGCCAATTTTTGTCATGCCAAATTTTTAGCTCCTTTTTTGTTCTTGCTTTTAGCTATGACGATTTTGTTTAAGCATGAGTAAGTACATTATATTCAATGGTAAGGTTTTTTTTTGTTTTTTTCTTGTTTGACATGTTATGTTTATTTCACATTTTATAACTTATTTGTTATTATAATTTTGATTATCCATAACATTTTAAAAAATTGTTAATTAAATATTTGCATGCTATGTTGTTAGCAGAATGTGAAGAGCTTTATATTTATGTGTGAAATATCAACATCAATGTTGTACTCATATACACGCAAATAAATATTATTATTATTATTAAATGTTCAATACGCAGAATATGATAAACAATACCGATAAGATAGATAGATAAATTCTTTGTTGCGCACATTCTAACAAAAATCGTTTACAATTCAACTTAAAACTAATGTGTGCAAGGCGATTTTATTGTTCAAAGCGATCTCTTCCAGACAACCTTTGTGTAAGACACTGTATATGAAACTGCAGTGTACAATAAAAATATATATATAATATACAAATATATAAATTCATATCAAAAGTCATCCAGCCCCACAAGTTACACGAGATACGGCCCGACTCTCTGTTACGTATAACGTTTTTTCTTGGCAGCGTGTATGGTAATACTACCATAGATTCAGTCGACCATGATCCATGACCTTGATTGTAACGTTTTTTCATCCAAAAAAATTGTAGACGACCAATCTCAATTCAAATATTGCCGTGCAAAATTAACATGCAATTTTATGTGCTTCGGTTAGATATATTTTGAAAGCACGATATTCTGTGGTGTAAATTCATTGAATGTAAGTGATTTCTTATAGACCTACCTATTTCATAAGCGCGTAACATTTTCAAGCGTTGTTCATTTGATAACGCCGCAATGTCATGATTTTCTTGACGATGGTCTAGCACGTCGCTTTCTTCCGCATACCTTCTGAACCATAAGCTAATACATAATTATACTATAATACATAATTTTGAAAAAAAAATGTAAAGCTGAACAATGCGTTGATAGATTAGTGACATTATTATGAACCTACCGATATGAATAATTCTTTCGATTTGGCACTAATGCTTCGCCCTTGTCGGTGCAGAGGAACAATTCTGTAACGGTCCTCAGTAGAAATTGCAGGAGGCATTTCCCAAATAAAATAAATTAATAAAATAATTTTTCCTTAAATTTTTACAAAGACATATGTTTGACATGTACTTTTTTGTGTCGCGGTTTTATTTAAATAGAATATAATATGCTAAGGCAGTTTCCTTGGTTCTTCTATAGGAAAATTTCCAGTAAAAACTTTCCAATTTTAGTATTGAATTCTAAGTCCTTGATGAGTAAAAGTCGAATGAGTGTTGGTCGGTAGGTGCGAACGATTTATAAGTGTATGGTTCCGTGTATTGGAATTTTGAGAACTTTTGAGTGAAAAGCTTTGAATAACTTATCTTTAACTTCAGTTATTATTATGTATTATGACCGCCCGCGACTTCGTCTCCATGAACTCGAATTTCCCGTAGGAATCACTTACTTTCTCACGGCGAAAGGTTGTCAAAGAAGGACAAACAAACGTTCGAATTTATAACATATAGTTAGTATAGGTTTTGATCTAGTTCGTAAGAATTATAATTGGAACTGACTATGTAAAAATATTCTCTGATTTTTTTGAGTAGTTGAACAATGACTCCTTGTTGCTTACGTGAGTCTTTGCAATTATAAATCCCAACCGAATTGGAATTCTTTCTTTCCATTCATCCAAGAATAGTAGGATACACCCAGTTTAACAATGCTACCATCAGTTTATTGTGACGCTGTATTAGTTTTATTTATTAGCGAATCATAAATCGATACTAAATGACATTATCTGTCATAAAATAATCGCACTCGTTAACAACTCAATTTCTCGTCATTTGTGTTTGTCTGGAATATCCTTGTTGGCTATCGGTATCCCGACCATCTAGTAAATATTTCTTAATATTTGTCTATTCCATTACATTAACTTAAAACAAACAACACTATTTATGAAGAGACTTAAAACTTTTTATTCGTGACCTACGACCAAATCATAAGGGTTCCAAGTGTGACTACGCATCCATAAATTGAGGTTAATTTTATTTACTGTTCTTTGGCACAGGTCGCTCTTAGATTCTCCTCATACGCGTTAGTTCGGAATACAAAATTACCGATTGGTAATCTGTACGTTTATCTTTCAATTTTGAATTTAGAAATGATAAAGACACCAATAGAAACTTCAATTTGCAGACTTTGTCGAGTCGATAGAACAGTTCTAAATAAACATATGTAGCTGTAGTTTTCGTGTTCTTCTGAGAAATCCTTTTCAACTTCATTAATGCCTATTAACACTTTGCTGGAGAAGTTTTACGATAAGAAGAGAAGACGAATTTACTTCGAACGTGCTTCGTGTCAATTCCACTTATTATTACATGACATTGGCGTATGCGCTAATCTGTGCGCCATGTCAGGAAGAAAGAAGAAAAAAGCAGCCATTAAGAAAATCTATTATGTGAATTGTTCTTCTAATAGCCAGTTTTGCCACCTAAGTACATATACTTTAGAGAAATGGATAAAGATCAAAGTTAAAATTACAAGCTAAATTTAATAACTTTCGTAACGTATGAAATTATTTTAAATCAAAGGTTTAACTTTTAAGTTTTAATTAAACTGTATGAAACCGTACCTGCGTAACAACTTTCGACGAACTAGTTTGATAAGTGTGTCCCCGAAGAGAGGAAACACATAATGTAGGTAATAATAGGATCCTATTTTTTTATGATTATTTTTATGAGTATGTTATGGCTTTTAATATAAAATTACTGGCAATGTCGTCATTATACATACCATACATACATACACACATATGTAGAGGTAACGATGTTCATTAAACATAATCCAGATTTATTTCTGGAAATTTACGAAACTAGATGGCAAGACGAGTTATGTATGTTCTAAACAGATTAGACTAGTAGATACCTATATTAATTTTAGAGTATTAGTATATTTAGAGTGGTATATATTATATTAAATTGTTTTAATAAAGTTAATATGCTTCTTACGCACTTGGAAAACATCGTTTTTGTATGTTCCCAACGAATCTGTACGTTTTTATCCTTTTGAAAATTGGTATTTATGTACGTGAACTCAGTATTTTTAGCAAATATTTAAATGACGTGTTCTAAATTGGATATTTTAAAACTCAAGGCTTACTTTTGTTATTTTTAACAGTGTGTTAAATAAACAGCACGCAGTGTTGTAACACGCGGATCCACACCATGTTTACATTTAATTTAACTTAATAATTCTATATCACACCAAGCACTCTTCAGTATTGCTCAAAAGTAATTTCTGTCCCACAACTCTGAGGCTTCTAAAGCTTGTGGATATACAATAAATTGGAAATTTCGAAATGCAAACGAAGTTATATTACACCTATATTATGTATATCATGAGGTGGTAGATATATTCATATTTATATAGCTTCTTGTTTGGAAAATGTTTGCGCGAAAACATGCAGTTAAAAGATTGTTGTGTGGGATCCGGCTGGGATTCAATCCTCGACCGCCTTCAGGCCACTAAGCACACGCGAACTGAATCGCATACACGCTAGTCCAGCAACTGCGGCGCGGGTACAGAAGGGGGTACGGACGAAATGAAAAACTTCATTTTTCTTTATTGATGCGAGCTTGACTGTTCTTGTTCTGGTTCTTATTCTTGAGTGTAGGTAAAAGCTGGACGGCGGCGGTGCTGCACTTTTTGTTATGTTTCTGAGAGGAGAAGAAATCCCCATGGACGCTCAGCCGGATTCTACGCCGACTGAGTAGTGTCGGACTCGAACCGACTAAAAAAACCCCCCTCCTTGCTGTTAGTCCCAGTGACTTTTACAGCGCCACCGGTCGTATCGGGGCGAGCGCGTAAGGAGTGCGGGGGCTCGGGTGTAGAGAGGAACGTTGAAAAAAGCTTTGGGACGCCACTTTTAGATATTGAGTTATTGAAGGCAATTCTAAATCGTAGTACAGATCTACGTTGCGCACGTAAGGAGGGGCACCGGTGACCCTGCACATGAATCGGTTCTGAATTACTTGAAAGGAGCTGATATGAGTGGGCCCAGCGTTAGCGAATACTACGCTGGTGTACGTCATGACAGGCCTGACGCACGTCTTGCATAATGTTACTTTATGTCTGAGGGATATTTTGCTGTTCGCACAAGTGAGTATGTTGAGACGGCCGAGGACGAACGCGGCTCGATCACAGACCGTTTTGTTGTGGTGACGGAAGGTCATGGCACTGACAAGGGTGACTGCTAGATATTTGACTTTCCTAGTCCAGGGGATATCTTGGCCGAAAAGTGCAATCGTGCGGAGAGTGTTAGCGCGGCGGGCGCGGCTGGTTGTCGTGCCCCTCGAGAAAAACATGGCGACGCTTTTAAAAAGGCAAAAATACTCGTTCAAAGACATTTGTATTATTATATATTGCATAAAATATGAAAAAAATCATAATAAGATAATAATTATATAAAGCACTAGACTTTACCAGCGACTTCTATTGAATTTTAGAAAATAAAAGTAGCCTATATGTGATTCAAGGTCTTAAGCTATTTCCGTGCCCAATTTCGTCCAGCGATTTGGGTGTGATTGAATCACAAACATTTCACATTCATAATATTAATCGTACTAACATTAAAAATAACAATTAACAGCATAAAGCTTATTTTTGGAACAACATTAGTTCTATTCGATGGCCCAGGAACATATTCCGGGTGCTGAAAAAATTAATAATGTTATTGTTTGTAATAATACTTTTACTCAGAAACTCAGGTGTGGAGGAGGTGGAGGGAGGAGTGCAGAGTAGCTGCGTGGAATGTGAGAGGTGGGATTGAGGAGAAGATGAATGAAGTGATTGATATTATGGAAGAGAAAAGATTGGATGTGCTATGTTTGAGTGAAACCAAGCGAGGCGGCAGTGAACATGCCGACTTGCCCGGAGGAGGCATCGCTTTGTGGTCAGGGGTACCACAAGGAGATAGGGGATGCCAAGGGGTAGGTGTTTTACTGTCCTCTCGTATGGTTAATTGTATGACTGAGTATGAATGTGTAAATCCCAGACTGCTCTGGGTACGCCTCAAGATTGGGTTGACAAGAATTTTTGTTTTGGCAGTATATGCCCCAGTGTCCTCTGTCGGTTTGGCTGAACTGGAGCAGTTCTGGAAGAATGTTAGAGAAGTTCTAGCGACGGTTGAAGAGAACGAAAGAATTGTTGTGTGTGGAGACATGAATGGATGGGTCGGGAAAGCTCGAACAGGATTTGAGTCTGTCCTAGGCAAATATGGAGATAAGAGAGTGAATGATGCTGGTAAGATTGTGTTAGGACTGTGTATGGAAAAGGATCTTTTTGTGGCTAATACCATGTTTGGGCACAAAAGGATCCATCAGTACACGTGGGAAAGAAAGGGTGCGAGAAGTATGATTGATTTATTCCTGGTGGATAGCAGACTTAAGAAGCAGGTAATGGACACAAGAGCGTATAGAGGAGCCGATCTCGGGACGGACCACTTTCTGGTGATAACCAGAATAAGGGGTCTGTTCGCAGCATGGCGACATCGCGTAGTGTCCAAACCTGCAGCGGTTAGTCGCATTAAAAGCTGGAATCTGCAGGATGCGACCACCAGGAATGAATATGAAAGGGTATTATCCAGTAAGCTTGATGATAGATTGAAAGTGATGAGCGATGATGTTGAAGAATGCTGGCAGAACCTTAGAGATAGTATGATTGAGGCTGCGAAAGAAGTGTGTGGAATGAATAAGATTGGGAACGGCAAAAAGCGTGATGTGTGGTGGGATGATGAGGTGAAAGTGGCTGTGTATAAGAAAAAGAAAGCATGGCGAGACTACCTTGCTACTAATGACTGTGGTATGAAAAATTTGATGAAAGACAGGTATAAGCTGCAGAAAGCAGAAACGAAGGCACTAGTGAAAGAGAAGCGTGAAAGGTGTAGGGTGTTAGATGAAAACAAGATGTCGGACAACTTCGAGGAAAATTCCAAATTACTTTGGAAAGAAGTACGTAAGTACCGAAGTGGTCCGGCACCTTACAGAATGAATAAAGTGCGTTCGAAAGAAAACAACCTGCTTACAAATAAAAAGGATGTTCTGCAGCGATGGAGTGAATACTATGGAGAACTGTGTGAGCGTGGCGACTCTGTCTCTGATACTGAGAGCGATTCTAATGAATTGCCACACTCGGGCCAGGGACTGGAGGATGCCATTAGTATGAAAGAGATTGAGAAAGTGATAAGAAGTTTGAAATGTGGAAAGGCTGCGGGAATTGATGAGGTGACTGCTGAGATGATCAAGTATGGTGGTCCTAGGGTCTGGGATGCCTTCTGTGCACTCTGCAACCTTTGTTGGCAGAAGGGGGAGGTTCCAGAGGACTGGCGCACGGCAGTCATAGTACCTCTATATAAAAGGAAAGGTTCCTACCTAGACTGTGCGTGCTATAGGGCCATCACCTTGGTAAGCTTAGCGAGTAAAGTCTATACTAAGGTATTGACTGAACGTATGAAAGGCGTTTCAGAAAGATATTTGTGGGAGGCGCAAGGTGGATTCAGGAACGGTAGGGGTTGTATGGATCAGATTTTCTCGCTTCGCGTTATCGTGGGGAGGTTTCTGGCTTTAGGTCGGAAAGTTTTCTAGAAAAAGCATTCGATAGAGTAGTGCGGAAGAAATTGTGGAGTCTTCTGCCTGAATATGGCGTGGAGGGCTCCTTACTACAGGCTGTGAGGTCATTATATCGAGACCACAGAGCCTGTGTAAGGATAGACGGGTACATGTCGCCCTGGTTTGAAGTCTGTACTGGTGTCAGACAAGGCTGCGTGATGTCTGCCTGGCTATTTGTGCTGTATTTGGACAGTTGCCTCCAGAGATTGAAAGGTAATATGAGTGGTATGGGATGTGGTGACACAGTGGTAAACTGCCTATTGTACGCTGACGATGCTGTGCTAATAGCACCATCAGAAGCAGAGTTGCAGACACTAGTCACGTGCATGAAAGAAGATTGTGAAGTAAAAATATTGAAAATGAATGTGAACAAAACTAAGGTTCTGGTGTTTGAAAGAGAAGCGGTACAAACGAAATGTGTGATTTGTGTAAATGGAAAATGTCTAGAACAGGTGAATGAAATTGTGTACCTGGGGAGTGCGTTTTCGAGGGATGAAAGATGTGAGTTGGATGTGGAGAGACGGGTAGCAGCTGGCAATAAAGTGAACGGTGCTCTGTCCGCATTAGTGGGTAGTGTGAATATATCTAACACTGCTAAAATGGCCATCCACAATGCGGTGTTGGTGCCAACTTTGTTGTACGGTAGTGAGGCCTGGATATGCCCAAAATCGAGTGAAAGTATGTTAAATGCTGTGGAGATGCGGTCTCTCAGAAATATGTGCGGTGTCACGCTTGCTGAGAGGATAAGCAATGATGAGATACGCAGTATGACAGGGTTGCACAACAGTGTTATTGTAAAAATGAAGAAAGGAATGCTTAGATGGTTCGGGCACATGGAAAGAATGAGTGATGAAAGACTGACGAAGAAAATATACAGAGCGAAAGTGAGTGGTAAAAGAAGCCAAGGAAGACCAAGGCTGACTTATGAAGATCAAATAGCCAGAGTGTTAGCAGACGGAAATGTCAAAAGCACCCGCATACCTAGGCGAAAATGTGTGAGGAGAATGATGAGATTTGAGGAAGCGAAAGAGGTGTGTAAGGACCGCGACTCCTGGCGCTCCGTCCTCTCTGACTACCCCGTTGGGGATACAGCGTGAAGTTATGTTATGTTATGTTTATGTTAGTAAAGTTATTTTTGTACAAATGAGTTTTGATTAGTAAAGGATATTTATTGTACACTTTTAAGTGTTTTTAAGGCGGTTAAATTGCTATCTTATTAAATTAAAAATAAAGTTTGTATTTAATAGAATACATGTCTACATTTTCATGCTGTATTTTTTTGCGAAACAGCCATTCGATTACACATAGTTCTCTTTACATATTGAAGCCAAATCATGCACATAAGTGATTAGGATGTATCCCGCTATAATTCGGCTTTCGTCTTTCACAGCTTTTATTTCATGCCTTAATATAGGTCTTTAATAGTTCTATCTAATCATTCATGGATTGTCTTCCTTATTTATAGTAGAATATGTTTTTAGTCCTAACATACTGAGTATTTCCTTATGTGTATTCTGACCACTAGGCTCCGCATATTTTTGTGGTGACGAATGACTTTTCCACCATATTCATTCATATTACGTTCAAGTTGTTCGTGCTGAATCAGGCTTCACTACCGCACAATAAAGTTGACATAACATTGCACTACAAATTGTCAATTTAACAACTTCGGATTGATTCACGCTACCAATTAGAGCAAATAGAGCATCGTTGACACTATTTTCAACAGTTACACTTCTCTCTACATCCGTCTCGGTTCACAAAAACACACACATCTGGTGTACAAATTAGTCATACATTTATATAGGTTCACTAGCTGTGCCCGTGGCTTCGTACAAGTGAACTTGAATATGTATATCGGAATTTACTATAAAACGGAATGTGACTGTCTATGTATTCGTTAGAGCAGTTAATCTACACGATTTTTGTTTGTTTATTAACTTACAGACTATGCGAGTGAAGGCGCGACCAAAAGCTAATAGCTATAAGCTACAATTAGGTTTCCCTGTAATCTATGTTAGAAGCGAAATTCCTACGAATGCGTGCGTGTAAATTATACAAATTACGTACTAATACGGGAAGGAGTCATGTATAAAAGCAACAATAAAGCAACCCATATTTATATATACCGAAGGAGTTTGGTAGTTCGAGTTTTGTGCTCTTTATAGTCATGACGTGACATATGCTCATTGGGAACTATACGCGTTTGAAACTAAATAGGACATTATTTGAAATTAGAGGAATTCGGAGGATAAAAAAAGTATCTTCTGTGCTGTAACCTGTTATATCGCCGCTTCAATAACGTTTCGTTGTAAGTTCTTGACTGTCAATCTAGCGTTGTTATATAATTTGGGAGTAAGCAGACAAGGTAAAAATTCTAAAAATTGTCGTTTTCATTTTAAAATACGAAAACTAAAAAAAATTGAAGTGTGCGTACATTTATATCTATACCTCCTCAAAAGCTGTAATAGAGTGGTTCGTTTATGTCTCATTCTATAAACAATGAACACTAGTATTATCGACCTGTTATTGCGGTTCCAAGTTAATGGAACAAATTCTGCGAAGTTATTTTGTCTGTATAAGAACATGAACTGTGAAGATATAGATAATTACCTACCAACTCGGAAATCGCGGAAGGCTCCGACAATTTTCGTAGGGCAAACTTCAGTTTTACTGAGGTCTGAGGACATAAGTCTCGCTAATGAGCCAATTCCGTAGTCAATGACGGCACGATGCTCATTTGAATATAAAAACTTTGTAGAGCGCTTACAGAATAAGCGGACGAATGAATCAGTTTAACTGAAATATGTATCTCCTGAATAGGGAATTCGAAATAGAAGACGTAATAATGTGTATGTAGACATACGTTAATCTCTGAAAATATAGGATCAGCTTCGATAAAACGTTTAACAACACCTTTAACAATTTAAAAAAAAATGTAAAGTTTTAGACCTACCTATCTATCTTTTACGTAGGTCATCATTAAGGTCATCACGCGGAGCCTTCTGGTTGGTGTCACCGTTTGTAACTTTCGTGAAAATGTTTTTCTTATTTGTTTATTTTACAGGAACTAGGTATTTATCTCTTACATAATATCAGATGTAACGATGACAACTGCACTAGATAAAAACTCTGTTGCAGGTAACAACGTCCACTCCCAGTTACAAAGATTACACAATAATTAATTTCTTAATAAAATTACAAAAAGGAAGAGGAAAATGAAGTACCTATGAACCCTTGATTATTTACTTGTCTAGATACCACCATGGTTGCTTGGAAACGCTCAAAAAATGTGTACAAAAAATGGTTGACTTGCTTCTCACCTTATTCAGTGTTATTTGAAACATTAGGCATCATTGTGGTTGTCGATAATAAATTTGTGTTTGTGCTGTGAAATTGTGTCGCAACTATACAAATGAAGGAAGCACTTTATGCTGCTTCCGTCTTATAAGAATATTGAGGAGTTATAGGATGACAGGAAAATAAGTAATTAACGTCCTGATAAAGGAGGCAAATTACGAAAATAAATTCATTGTTTTTAAAACATGTTTGAAAAATACATAAAATTGCTTATATTTTGGGTGGACTGCTAATGAATAATTAAATGACAGTTACTAAAGAAGGCATTTCCAATAAGTTCTCAAATTTCAAAACTTCATTCGTCAAGATTTAACACTTTTTAAACATTATATGTAATCTAAAATTACATTTCAATTTATAATTTTTAAGTTTTTACATAACTTCATAAATTACGACATAAAACCAGCAAAAACTTAATTATGATATAGACAAGTTTTTTTTTAAGTAGTAGTAGTGTAAATGTTTCTTGCAATTTCTGGCGACAAATATATTGAGGCTGTCCTTCTTAAGGATCCGCTGAGGCAAACTAAGCCACTAAAAAAATCTCAACATCACTATTAAATAAGCATTTATTTCAACAATTTCACATAACAGCACAACAGCGTAGATATTTGGGACGCAAAACTACACCAATTTATATCATAATATTCACTAGATAGCAATCCCGCCAAAAACTCTTCATTTTTTTATAATGTATCGAAATATTGACAATTACGTTATCAGCCTCAGTCTCGGACCAAGAACCTTGGTTTGAGGCCTCACCATTTATAAGGAATTTGTTTTTAATGTTTCTTGAACAAGTGAAGTTCCCTTTAATAATATAAACTTTGTTTGCTTTGATGATTTGATCCGCCATTAGTACTTATTTGGCGCTCAGAGACTCAATATATTTGGTACATTTAGTCATCTTAGATTAAGAGAGTGTTCTTATGAGACGAATTCTGTTCGCTGCCGCGGCACGCTCGCTTCGCTCGCTCGGCTCGCGCATTGTGGTTTATTTACTTACCTAACCTACCCAAAGAGTGTTCTTATAGGATGGAATCTGTTCTGTATTAAGTTCACTAATTACGTAAAAGACATCGGCGGCATAAGTATAATTCGTTTGCCTCCAAAAAATTAGACAATCATAAAAATGATATCTATGATCAAGGAGTTTTTGGTGGGATTTTATGAGGAGCGGTTGGGCGTTTATTTTATTTTTTAGTTTTAATTGTAGTGACTCTGATATTCGTTCGACAAACGGCGATTCGAAATCAAAATTATTACAACAGTGTAATAAAATTGCAGTAAAAAACTAAATATTTAGACAAGTACTAATTTCAGTGATGACTATATTAGTTGTACATACATATACATATATGTATGTACGTACCTTCACGCTGTATCCCTAACGGAGTAGTCAGAGAGGACGGAGCGCCAAGCTTCGCGTCGTCGTCGTTTATATTACTTGTGTATCTAAAAAATTGTGAAAATTGTGAAATTAGCCTTAGGTTACCTAATTGCCCATATTTTTTACAAATAATAATTCATTTTTAGTTATTAAGCGCTAATATTAATTTATATTGTTACAGTGTTTGTTTTTATCAGCGACGATTATAAATCAAGAGATAGAAAAATATTTATAAATGTTTTTTTAATGAGACAATATAACCCACGAAATAAAATGAATAAAAGAAGAAAAATTACCTATTTCCAAATGAAGAGATTTTAGTTTATATTTCTATGTGAGATAAATTGTATATTGTTTTATTAACTTTATTACATACTTGTATAAAAAGTACATTTTATGTTTCAATTGATAGAAGTTACAGACAACAATAGGGAAATACTGCTATAGAGGTATATGCTGTGATCCCCAGTTTATTTTACATTTGTCATTTTTATGAAAATAAGTATATCGCTGACTTTTTGGTGGGAACGGGAGAAGTGAGGTCGACATTTTGTTTAGATTTTCTATTTTTTACATTTTTGTGAGTTTTAAAGTATAAAAGTGATAGTATATTGTGTTTTAAACTTCTGCATAAGTGAAAAGAATGGAGTAGGTCTAAATCATCCATTCCCAAAGTGGGCGATAACGCCCCCCTGTGGGCGCTGCAGGCCTAAAGGGGGGCGGTAAGAGACCCAGAAAAAAAATGGGGGCGTTGTGTAGAGGCCTGGGGGGTGATTTGTAATTTCAATTAGCTAGGAGGCATCTTAGACAACGACTGCATGAGCTCTCGACTCAGTAGACAAAATAAGTTTGGGAACCTAGAGTCTAAATAAACATGTGTTGAAGGTCTCGCGCTTTTCCAAGAAGTCCTTTATAACTTCAGTAAAGCCTACTATCACTTTACTGGAGGAGTTTTTCGATAAGAAACAAATAATTTACTTGTGATTCTACTTATTAATACGTGACATTGGCAAATGCGCTAATCTACGCGCCATGCCATGAGGGAAGAAAGAAGTATATCGCTGTTACGCACACATAACCCGCAATTTGGGCCGTTTTTGTGCATGTTGATTGTTCACAACGTTCCATCTAGACAAGTAAATAATCAAGGCTATGAACTTTACAAACGAATAATATGAATGTATTAGAGGCGTACGATCTAAATTCTAAATGAATGTGCATTGTATGCGTCTGTGTGTGCGAGTGAGTGAGGTTGTGTGCGTGCGATAGTGTGTTTGTGAAAATATAATAAACATCCAGTTTTCTCTTTATTATATTGTATAATGTATAATGCTGACTAAAACTGCGACAGCAGCAACAGTTCTTCACTTCTTCTACTGATAGACAAGTTTAACACAATATAGAGACTTTAATGTTTGTACTTCTGCGCAACCGATCGCAAAATTGTGTATTTAATGATTTAAATTATAACACTTCTTATACACACGACTACTTAAGTAAACTTTTGTGTGTATATTGTAAATTAATATTATATGAAATGTCAGAACACTTATTAAAAATATTTTACTCAATTACATAGTTAAATTTATCGTTACTCAATTTCATGGTTAAAATTGTGTATACAAGCTGATAAAACCTAAAAGAAAAAACACATTTGCTACGTTATATGTACAATAAAAAGAAACAAATTTAGCTTTACTTAATTTTATGTGTCTAGCCCTTGCTATGATGGGTGATCACGTTTAGGCCGGTTTAGGCCGTAGATAAGCGGTCCGGTTTTAACCGTTCTATGCTGGAAACGGTCATTGAATAGTAATAATGTTGTATATTCTAGGGGTGCCTCTGGAATTTAATTGATTTAAAAATATTTGCTAACATATTTCTTACAAAATATTTTGAAACTAAATTTCGTATTTGATTGATGTAATTGTGCTATGCAGTTCGGTACGTTAAGTCAGCTTGAAGATTAAACATTTAATGTAAATATTATTTTATATATATAAAACTTACAATATGTAATAGACACGAGAAAAACACCAGGTCAAGTCTAGTTCGAAATTGGATACTAGTGTAATTTTTGTCAATGATCGACCATCCGCTACTGAACCTCCTTTCAGTATGACAGAGATAGAAGTGTAAAATAGGTAATACAAATTTTTTATTGTTTATCTTACCGCGCAGGTCGTAGAAGTAAGCCAAGGGCTACGACTTTTACGACTTCGCAAATTTTTAGGCTTTTTATTTATTTAGTTCTAGGAGACAACTTGTCTCTATTTGGTTCCACTTTGACATCTATAATTCCAAAGTTATTGCTGAAAGTAAATTCAAAATGTGATTTGGTTGCTCATTGATATTTTGTCCACCCCGAAGGAAAAGCTTAAGGATACATATGAAAAACAAAATCACGTTAAGAATTCACGCCGGTAAACACAAATGAAAGTGTTACTATCACAATGTGCATACATTGTGATAGTAACACTTTCATTGGTCCTGACTAGGTAGGTAAATCGCATGGTTTACGTACCTAGTGAGATAAGCTGCCCGTCGTCAAAAACGACTGAAAGTTAACGGCTTAAATGTTACAATGTAAAGCTTGTATCAGGTGCTGAGGTGCGAACGATAGTCGTAAAATTGATATTTGATGGACGTTCATACATGTATTATTATGATGCTCTAAATATATGAAAAATTGATCATCTGCAGATGATCTCTGCACATTAGTTAATTTGAACCTTTACTGCATACTTTAGTGTCTTTGACTTGAATTTATTTGTTTAAATAATATGTACTTATCAATTCGTCTTACTATCAGTTAGTCGTTATCCTGTTATCTATGGCATGTAATAAAATCATGAACTTTATGTGTCTATACATTAAAGGTTTTTACAAAAAAATAAATGGGGGACGAGAAGAATAAGTAATTGAACATACCTAATCATTTTTGAATTTTGTTTTTGTACGCTCATCACGCAAAAATGACATGTTAATTGAATTCAAATCTAATTTCTGAAAAATATGATGCTTTTGTTAGACTAATATTTAGTGTTTATTTTATCAAAATTAATTCGCTGAATTAAAAGATATTTAATTTTCAAGTTGCTCAAATCTTGCTCAAAAACCTATTTAATTTAGTTACATCATTACAGAGATTTATTTGATCTGTGTATTACAAACTTACGTCACTGACAAACCATTTAAATTGTGACTATTCGAAAGAGTACTTTTAAACATCACGCAACGATCAGCCTGCACTAATTGACGAATTAATATGAGACAGAGTAGCGGATCAAGAAGACGTCAATTTGGCGAACGCATCTGGCCTCCCATCACATAAAATGAAATTGAAAGCCGGCGTTCACATAATTTTTTTATAAAATTTAATACCTCTGAAATTATGTATCGGTACTAGATTGAAAGTCAAGAACACACAACAAAACATAATTCAAGTGGAGATTTTGACAGATTGCGGCATAGGTGACTACGAATTCTTCTAATTTGAAATAATAATAATAATAATAACTTTATTGAACAAAATTTACAAAAACACTATCAATATTTGACAACAAATTTGGAAGTATCTATCAGTTTGGAAAAACTGCGTCACAAGAGAGATTGAGAGTACCTTTACATAATATTGATAATATCTAATCTATAGACATCTAATCTATAGGTATCTACAAAAACAAGTGGCCAGTCGCATACAAAAATCTTCCCCTGGCCTTCATGCTAGGAAAATCCTGTGTTATGAAAGCCAGTGGTTCGGTGCTGTTACAGACAAACAGACTGGTTTTAAAATATTGTGGGAAGTAGGTAGCGTTTGTGTGTGGTGTGTGTGTGTGTGTGTATATACAGTTACGTATGAGTGCGTGTTGGTGTGAAATTATACATATAAATTTATATATATTATGTTATATTTTATAAATAATTTCCTATGTAGCTTCAAAAGCGTACATTACCCAATGAGCATGAGCGTACATTACGCCATGACTATAAACAAAGAGCAAGGCCAAACTCTTTCGGTAGTAGGAGTGGATATAAGTATAGATTGCTTGTCGCCGGCCAGAGCTAGATACGCGCCTTTTTCCCGTATTGAAATAAAATTTATATGCACACATTCCTGGGCATTGCGCTTTTAACAAGGAGTATATTAGGAATATTTAATTGCAGAACCCATCGACAGGCCAATGACAATACCACATATAAAACGAACTCTATTGTATATTCGCCTTCGCGGCGCGACAACTCGGCGCCGCCTAGCCTCTATACAAAAGCTTCGTTATTACCACCACAGATTATTTAGTTATTTTGTTTACTACCCTTTATTAAACGTCTTACATAACTCTTCATTAATCTTCGGAATAAATTTTTCTTATAGTCAGTGTTTATTGGTAAGCTAATGATGAATTACAATGAATGTCATTAGTGTAAAAATTGCATAATTGGTATTAGTAGTATTATCTTATAACTGGAATTTATATGTATAATCGCCATCAAAATTATTATTCGAAATGAACTCTTGAAAAAGTGTCATGATAATTAGCTTGCAGTAAGTTTCTATATTATTTTATTATAATTGCGTTTAAGTATTCTTACAGATTTGAAACTTTCTTTTAGTTATACCTTTTTTAAGAGTTTTCTATAACTAATGATCATTTATTTTGTTGCTGGCTATATAATGTATGATCTGTAATAAAGTATCACACTTACATTTTAATTTAGGCATTTATGTAATATGTATGTACTTTGAACATTTAGTAGTAAAATAACTTGAAAATTAAAAGCATCATCAAGGAACAGCTATGTATAATGGATTAGTAGATAATTTGTGTTGATATTCTTTAACTACAAAAGCAGAGTTTGCTTTTATGATAGAGATACTTGGATATATAATTTTATTATTACTAATATCCAGTAGATGTGGCGTAAGAGATTTCACCAAAAATGTTTCAGTTATAACCTTGTACTTTGTGAAATATTTGTAAAATATTCAGAGTGAAATATTTAATAATCGGTTTACAAACCAGTAATGTTTGGTAACAGGTCGACTCTGTGCTTGGCGGCACATCAAAGCCTCTCTGGCTTTGATCTCACCGCCACGGTTCGCCGCGTCCGGTGCTCGGATGCCTCCAGCAACTTCATATTATGTACAGGCTTGTAATCCCTACTGGCTTGTTTACAATGGAATATAATATTCGTGAGTGCCAACTATTCGAGTAATCATTCAAACTAGAATATTGTTCTATACATAAAATTAATCAAGAACCGTATGATAGCAGTCTATGTATATTCTTTGTTTACATCATTGGGTTTTGTATACTACAGATAGAAATTTCGATATAGCCCAGTGTATGTTTCATGACAGTCTTATAAGTTTACATCTATTCACAAATGAACTCAATGTCGGGGTAAGGTTTAGATGGCTTCACGTAGGTAAAATTTTGCAAAATTCTTTTGTAAAGCGATGCGAGGGTGACTGGCAGGTGCTAGATCAGAATGTGCTTCATGAGAACACTTACATGAACTTGCTAACTTACTTATATAAACTTTCGCGACTTTACCCCCTCACTACAATGTTGAAGAAAGAGCTCTTTCTTCAGTAAAAGACCGCAACGGAAATGGACATGGCAATCGCCCGGAAGTCGAACTAAAAATGAGATTGACATATATTCAGAACTCATAAATACATAGTGCAAGAGGTCACAGTGCTAAACAGATTATGTACTGGGAGCGATCATCAAATCATAAAAGCAAGGATCTCAATTAACGCAAGACTGGAAAGATACACCTCCATAACTAAGAGTACTTCGAATAGAGTGGACAGAATGAAACTTAAGAACAAAGCTAAAGTGTAGAAAATCATGCTAGAAAGAGAGATCTGTCAAATAGACATCAAATCACAAGATATAAATATATTGAACGAAAATCTCAAAGATAGTATATTAAAGACAGCAGAGGAGGTAGTTGGGAGAATTAAAGGGAAAACAAGAAAACTTTCTGAAGAAACGCGAAATCTACTCCGGAAAAGACGAGAAATCTCGGGAGATGACAGTATGAGAGGTAGTGACGAGTTCAGACAAATATATAAAAGGGCAAGAATTATGTTAGGGAGATGTTAAGGCGTGGAAGGAAAAGATAGTGAGAGAGGTTATAGAGAGACATAGAGGTCCAAAGTATTCAACAAAGCGGTTAGAATGGCAGCCAAAACATATCCAAGCTAAAAGATAGTCAAAATAACGTTATCAACAAGGTAAAAATTCTTCAAGTAATAGAGGAGTACTATGGTAGCTTATATTCGCCAATTACTGAAAAACCAGTCAATACAAATCAAGCCAAAATTTTGAATGCGGGATCAGAGGATGTACCCGATATAGCAAAAGATGAAATAAGACAATCCCTTAGTAAAGTAAAAGGTGGTAAAGCTGGAGTAGAAGATGGGATCGTACCGGAAATGTTAAAGGAAGGAGGAGATTTGTTGCTCGACAAGTTGACCTGTCTCTTTAATAAAAGCCTATTGCTGGGAGAAATTCCGAAGAGCTGAGAAAATGCAGTGGTAATATTACTGTATAAAAGGGATGTAAAGCTGAGCAAAATAATTATAGACCTGTCAGTTTACTATCCCAAATTTATAAAATTTACTAACAGGATAACAGGAAAGCTCGATTTTTACCAACCGGAAAAACAGGCGGGATCCAGACAGGGCTATAGTACCATGGATCATATACTGACTATGAGACTATTAATAGAGAAGTGCACAGAGTATCAGATGCCCTTGTGGCTGGCTTTCGTGGATTATAAAAAAGCTTTCGATAGTGTGGAAACATGGGCAGTGCAAGAGTCACTTCGAAATGCTAGAATTGAGCATCGATATAGTAATCTCATAACCAGTATACCTATATGAAAACGCAACGTTAAAGTTGTCGATCCCACAACACACCAAGCCTATTAACATCAGGTGAGGCATTAGTCAAGGTGACACAATTTCACCTAAACTCTTCACATTGGTTTTGAAGAACATCTTCAAAAATTTAAACTGGAACCATAAAAGGCTTCGAGTGTCAGGCTCGAGACTTAATAATCTTCGATTTGCTGATGACATGGTTTTTAATTGCTAATGATGCACAAGAACTGCAGACAATGGTTATAGAACTCCACAATGAGTCCATAAGAGTACACACCATTGGAATGTGTCAGCAAATACATGTATTTGGGCCAAGAATTGAGGATTGGGAAAGAACTAAGGATGTCCTCCAAAAGCTAGAAGTAAAACAGACAGCAATGGAGAGAACACTAGTTGGCGTAACACTCAGGGATAGGAGGAACAACAAATGGCTAAGAAAACAATGCAGGGTTGCTAATGTGGTGAAATGGGTGGCAGATGTGAAGTGGCGATGGGCCGGACATATAGACAGAAAAGCATAGTTATGGGGTAGAAGAGTCTTGGAGTGGAGGCCATTAGACCGAAGTAGACCAGTGGGAAGACCGCAAATGAGATGAAAGGACAACAACGTAAGGATAGCGGGCAGCAACTGCACGAAAACTGCACAAAATAGAAAGGAATGGAGATTGTTGAAGGAGAACTACACCAATATGGTTGAGAATGGCTTGAGATGATAATGATGACCAGAATGTTATTTACTTCTTTTCTTATCTCCTTACAATCCCTTAATCCTCTCTTACGCAGGAAGTACACAAAAGCGCTTTCCTATGTTGTCGTGAATTGACCTATTGGCCACTCCTTTATAAAAAAAAAAATAAGTAGTTGAATCATGTACTAATTCCATGAGTTCAATTCAGCAATTTACGAAAATGCTTTGTTTGGAATTTGTTGTTCGGCTTTGATCCATCTAATATCTATTTTTTATTATCTCTTTTAACCTCTTAAGCTCTTTTAACCTCTATCAGCTTATGATTGTTTTTAAACAAAAATTGCATAATGTGTTTATAACATAAACATTAATATTCTGTATATATTGATATTTAATTGATAATAAAGTGTTCAGCAAATTAAATTGTGTTAAGTATAATAATTTATTTATAATATTCATTCGTTAGAAAGAATAATTGTTTTAAAATTGGTTGAACATCAAAGCAAGTGGACTAAATGAATTTAGTAGGTAAACAGAAACAGAATAAGCCTTTAAAATACCTTTCATTCCAAGAAATTTTATTAGCGACAAAATTGAACTAACGGAGTACGAACGCAAAGCTTATCCTGTCGACTGGCACAGGAATTACTTATTAATTAGAAATTGATATAGAAACGATACTTTATATTTTAATTAACAAAGTAATTTCTTTCTCTTAAAAACTGATATTTTCTTTTAGGAAAAATTGCTGCTAATGTAGTTTTATTTCTTTTTAAATCCCGAAAAAATTTTAAAAATTATTTAGCATAAATGTCTTTAATTTCATAGATTATTTAACCAAACTACATTTCCCATGTAGAACAGAGAATCAAAGTACAACAAAATCACACTTGTTGACGCCGCCCTTGGCTATAAATATTTGTGCAAAGAGGAACCCAATAGTAACAGGCTGCTAACCTGTTCCTTATACAAATCTCTTAAATAAATCCTACTCCTTAGTTGACTTTTACGGTTAGTGTGAGAGTATGAGAAGAGGAACAGTTGTCACATTTGTAATTTTCTCTTTTCTATGGAAGCATGGAATTGTAATTTCGTTAATAACTTTATTCACTTAATTATTCTAATTAATTAAATCTTCACAGTGTTTTCCATAGTAAGAATTGGTCTACCTCATATTATTCTATTTATTAAAGAGATTTCAAGTTATTTTACGCATAAATCTTATTCAATAACTTTCAGCAAGTTCACGTATTATATGCCTGTGATCGCGAGATGTGAGCGCATGCGTATGTAATTAGAGCTACTCATTTCGTTTTAAAACACAATATTAAACAGAGAAGTAAAGCCTTAAAATACCGGTGAAGGTAAACAATATTCACAGAACCGTAGCTGACGTAGAGTTACGAGCTACGAGCTACGAACGCCACGACTTTTCATTGCGACTTAACTTCCTGCACATATTAATGATTTCATTATGTACCGGTACTTACTCTTTCTAATTAAGCACGGAGTCCTGTAATTATCTAACTTCATAAACTTAGTTTCTAAGACTAAAACTTTGAATGCCAAAATGGCAAGCTTTGTAACCCTTAATCGTAAATATAATTTAATTACGAACTGGTTGAAATAAATATTTCTACACGAGTTTCTCTAAATTACAGTAAAAAGTTTTTTTGCATTTGAAACTACTAGGAACTCAATACGTTTTACATAATTACAAATGTAATTACAAAGTAGGCGATGTCTGAAAATTGCAAGCGATTTCTTCACCAGGTTTTCTTTCAATAAATGAAATAACAATACCTTACTTTATTACCGGGTCTTCTAAGTGCAGATTTTTTTGCAAACTGGTGGTAGATTTAAAGAGCTAAAAGTAACTCGAAACTTAATTTAATCGAATAAATTTACTTGACTTTGACAAAAATAAATACATTTATTCAAATTACATTGTTTATATATATTTATGAACATTATGGCCTTAAAGAATAAACGTTTTGCTTATTATGTCCAAAATTTATTTAAACTGCAATAAGTTACTCTCTCATTTCGACCAACTGTCTTGCACGTGTCACATTAGCACAAATTGATCTGTTACTAGTGTTCGTTATTATTATTTAAAAGCAGAATAAATTTTAAATTACGGAAAGATAACATAACTGTGAAAGTAATCCATAAGTTAATAATCCTTGTTCATGTTTTTGCTGTTACTTGAAATTGTATATATATATATATTTGAGCCAAATAGAGATTTTAATATTACGGGTTAAATTTCTGGTTGGATAAATGGATAAAAGTTAAGTAATTCTATGAACAAGATAATTCTATAACATCGGCAGTAATATGTGTACCATATACTATTACATATTCTGTACGCCTACTTTTGTGCTTGTTAGTTTATATATCCGCTCTGGATTTATTTCCGTCGTAAATGTGAAAACTTTGGTGACAAAAAGTTTGATGCGAAAACTATTTTCGATCCTTGGTCTCTTAAGCTTTTAATGATATTCGAACAAAACCGTGAATAACAATTAGTTAAACTTTAAAAGCTGAAACGTTCAAAACCAGGTTATTCGAAATACTGTATTATGAAATATTAATTTGACGATAAAAGGTCGACACTTCTGCTGAAGCAATAAGCTCAGGTCAGAAGGAAAAATAATCAACACTTTATCGAACAGAATTTACAAAAATACTGTGTTGAATTAAAAATAAAATATATAATTTAATAGGTGAAAATAAAATATCCTTTTGAAGTTCTCGTTGATTTGAGTAATAACTATTTTTTGGTAATATGAACTGATTATATTGAATTAAATGATTTCTCGATTATATTTTGTATTAAGTTTATTGCTTTCTTTAAATTAACGATATAATATTTTAATAAAATAAATTATTCTTCGTTGAAATGCTGAAGCTCCCATTTTGCTTCGCAAATTGCAACCTTATTTCCTCACCTCTGCCTCACTCCCTCAATTTGTTGATTACCTGGAAATACCTGCCCTTAAGCTTGTACCTATATTAGTAAATGGTTCACGTAACGTGAAATACTCATCAACTGCGTGAATGTGACATCGATTTTGATGAGTGACAACGTTCTGAAATAACTTTTGTAATTACTGCCTTTATCAAGACAGAAGCTAAATTACTGTTTAGTGAATAACGAAATATAAAATATATGTTATTATTAAAAACAGGACTTTGTATGTAACTGCAAAAATATAAAAAAAAAGAAATTCTGCAATCTTTTCCGTAAATGGAACGTTATTTAAAAATGCTATTGTCAATTCCTGATAGCATTAGTATTTAATAATATCGATATAAAACCGACTAAATAAAGTCAATGTATATAACCCGACTGCAAAAGGGTAATGTTTTTAGGATTTATGTTTAGGATTTATGCATTAGCTAAACTACTTGAACGGTTATTACCAGATGAGTGTCATAGGCTTAAGGGCGGATCCAGCTTTTAAGTCACTGGGAGGTCATGTATTTGAGATCTACTCAGGACAGGCTCCATTTCGATTACAATAAGATTAGAAAAATTATCACTAGTTAACCTAGACCCAGCCCAGGCGGGGTCATGACCCCAATGACCCCGCCTTTGCATCCGCCCTTGCATAGGCTATATTTTAACTTTCGATCCTCAAATTCTGATAATATTGAGGTACCGCTTATTTGAAATGTGGCATTTAAGGGTATTACTTTTAAGTTAGTGTTAAAAATATAAAGCAAATACTGCTCCGCTTTTACTAACCGCGAGTAAAAGAGTAGGTATGACGTATAAGAACAAGTCCATTAATTTTATGCTCGTGCCCAGCGATGTTGACTATACTAATTTGTCTATTGTTTTAAGCAAATACATGTAACAGCTGTGTATAATTGACCCCAAGCAATGGAAAATATCTTAGTTATTAATTGTGAAATCCACCTTATACTGTTATGTTAAACTAATTTACGTTCTATTCTGCTATTCTGATTAATTAGGTAGATCTTATTACTCAAGTAACGTCTGTATAACGTTGTATTCAATTATACATGCTCTGGAGTGAAGTGTGTTGTAATGTGATATAATTACAATTATTTATTACAAAATGTACTACCAACTATCTGACGCTCGTGAAGTAGTTGTGATTCAGTGGTTGATATTATTATAACGTACCAGACAATGTGGAGCATAGTTATTTTGTATTGATGACGCAGGAGAAATCATTGAAAAATACCAAGTCACATAAGGGGTAAGAATGAGTTACTTGAATGCATTAACGCGGTGCTCATTTTCGCCGCCTGTCTGTCGGCATGAATACTGTATACCTCACAGACTCTCATTCTTTTTTCGATTGTGTGATTGTGTGATGATTTTGTGGCAACCAGTTTTAGGGTGCTGTACCTCAAAAAGAATGAACAAAACCCTCGTAGAATCACTTCGTTGTCCGTGTGTCCATGCGTCCGTCGGTCCGACCAGTCAGATAAGATCTCAAAAAGAGTTTATGTTCCCTTGAAGGTGTAAAAAATTTAGGGTTATAGAAGCCTAAATTTTTTACACTCATATTCACTTTTTTTTTGGGATCATTAACCACAACCAAGGAATCATAATAAGTCAACGCAATCAAACGATACGGTCTATTATTTACTGAAAATAAACCTGTAGGTTACTTCCCGTTGACCTAGAATCATAAAATTTGGCAAGAAGCAAGTTCTCACGGTACAAAAATAGGGAAAAATAAAAAATTGCGACTTTGTAATCGTACCACACTTTCTTGCTATTACAAACCCACATTTTCAGTTGGTGATTATGGGAGAATGCGTCTTTCAATTGTTGCTTTAAGTTTATTTTTGAGTTTGGCTTATATATTTTTGGAAAATGTTTTTGGAAACAGGTTCAATGAGTTCGCGTCAGCGGTCCATAATCGCACAGAAAGGGTAAAACTAATTATTTTCAATACCTACAAATCTTGTATCGGAAAGCCTCATATTGGATATTTGCTTATCTAAGCTGTAATGGTAAATAAGTAGCTACCAAGACATCGTTTCGGATCATATCCACTTCACAAGAGAACATCTTTTTTACCTTGCTTGCCGCCTAAAGAGAGTCTTGATGTGTAGACTAAATTGATGACGAGAATGATGATGTGATGAATGGCGTCCATACCAAGCGACTTCGTGTTTCTAAAATTACTTTAAAGCGTCTGTCTTGACAAATTTTTTTTCTTCTACGAACGGAAAACGAATATCAATGTTAACATTTTAAATTCATTGCTCAACGTCAACGGACAGATTTATCATTTTTAAATCGGGGAAGTCGAAATAAAGGTAATTCTGTGTCCATTTCCAGTCAATGAGAGTTTCCCAATTAGACCCCTGATATTGACAGCAGTTAAGGCGTATCGTAAAGCTTATGGTGCCATGAAAATTTCACCATTAGATTAATTTTCTAACGAACTAAACCCACGTAAAGGAGTACGGCTCGGGCCGTGTGACGAATTGCCAATTCCCTTAAACAGCACTACCTGTTTCCTGTTTATTTACTGAATTTAAATTACGTTTATTTTGCTGCTATTATTTTTAACAGTCAGTGAATATCAGAAAGTTGTAATCTATTAATGTAATATTGGACACAATACATAGATATATTTAAATATCATTATTTATTAAGTTAACTATTTTTTTTTATAATAGAGGGGACAAAAGAGCACGCGAGTCACCTGGTGGAAACTGATCACCGCCCCCCATAGACACCCGCAACATCCGGAGAATCACGGGTGCGTTGTCGGCCTTTAGGGAAAGATGGAAAGGAGGGAAGGGAGAAATGGGCCATAGGCACTCTCACTCACCGAACAAAACACAACGCAATAGATGCTGTTATTTCACGCCGATATTCTGCAAGAGGGTGGTATTTTACCGGGCGATCCGGCCTAATTCGTGTTGCTATACAGCATGGCTCTACTACTCTTATGATTGAAACTTTTATTTAATGCGGTCGTAAACCGTTATGGCCACTTCTATCCATTTGATTCATAGCCTTTCACTAACAATTGATAATAATAAGTAAACATTATGTTTGCAGAAATAAAAAAACAGGCGTAGCTTGCTCCTTTCTATCTCTCATTGTCAGGGTTTCGTTCCCAGCGGGTGCCAATGTAATCATATTCTGTTGTCTATTGTCTGTCTGTCCTACCTTTAAGCAACTGTATCTTTCGAACCGCTATAGATAGCTGGGAGTCACAGAATTTGTGTTATTATGCTAACCAATTCTAAAATAAATTAAGGAAGAGGTCCCTATACAAGAAAAGTGAAATTTTAAACATCTTATTGTCTCGTTGCTCTATGATAAAAATAATCTGTAATATATCATATACATACATACATGCATACATACATATCTTTACACTGTATCCCTAACGGGGTAGTCAGAGTCGACGGAGCGCCACGAGTCGCGGTCCTTAGATACCTCTTTCGCTTCCTCAAATTGTTATCATGAAATATCCACTATTATATTAAACTGGCAATATTTTTATACAAACTATTATTTAAGATAATGTGTAGTTTTAAGTTTGTAAATACTAACATTATAATATATATATATATATATATATATATATATATATATATATATATATATATATATATATATATATATATACTTCCTCAAAGTTGCCGCTTAGAAATCTGTCATTGTTTAAGGTATCCAGCAGACTGGCAGCATTGCCTCTTTGAATAGACAAACTGATTCGTTGGCAGAAGAAGCTGCCAGCCCGGCGGTTTCCCGATGCCTCGACCAGTCTCTTACAAATATCAGAAACCAGTCGATGGGCTTCGGGGCGCCAGGGACCCAAAGTTTCGACTGCAAAGGGCGTAAATATAAAACTCCTAGAGAGAGTCGCATACTTACATATACATACCATATAAATTTACATATAGGGATTGAGGGGAGCGAAAAATCGATCTAGTTAGGTCTCAACTCTGGATAAAATCGTTTTCTCCTTTTTTCACACACTTAAAACTTCTATACTCTAAAGTTCTAAAGTTTTTGAATTTCGCAGCAGAGTTTGCCTTCTCAATAGCACAGTGGCTGAATGTAGTTATAGCATGTCGAAGTGCGCGGATTCGAATCCTGCAATGTGGCCAGACCTTTTTTGTTTTTTTTTAATGAGTTCATAATATGCCTAAGTTCAGTTACCTAGTACAAGTACCTATTAAAAACACATATCACTTTAATAATGAATTCATAAAAAGGAAATGAAATGAAAAGTAAAAGAGGTAAAAGAATCTAAGGAATTTATTAAGGTCAAATGGTAACTGACTAATGCGCGAACGACATTTTTACCGAGCAAAGCTTTTCATATGGCAATGGTAAAACTCACAATCGCAGTGGTGGCATCCAAATAAAGAAGAAGTAAGAGTGAACTCAAAATAAGCACTATAGGCTAGTATCTATAGGTAGGTACAACAAAACGAACTGAGGGAGCATCCAAGACTCCAAAATAATTTGGAAAAGTTTGTTTTCCAAATTAATTGACCGGGTATCGAAACCTATGACCCTCAGATTAGGAGGTAGATGCGCAACCACCATGTCAATGAGTCAGTGATATGACTTCAAATAGCAAAAATAAGTAATAGTACTATAATTGTTATGTAGAACACACGTAAAAACACGGGTGGTAGTTTATTGATAGATATTTTTATGGAGTAATAATTAGCAACATTCCACGTTACAATGTTGGCCTGTTCTCACAAACAAGGGTGGGAAAAATACAATCTGTCGCGTTATAGACATACTTGTCAAGTAAGTGTCGTACTCGTGTCTACGTCAGGTTCTGCAAAACCAACCTTATCTTTTTAAATTAAGCGTCATCAGATTCTGTGACAGACCTTGACATAAGGACAGATGGACATGACGAAAATATAAGAGTTCTATTTTTGTCTTTTGACTATAGAACCTTAACAACCGAACGCAGATAAAATCTTACTTTACAAGAGTAATTAGGTATTTTGGCAACATGAATACTGTGAGAAACAAGTGAACCGCAAGAATTCATAGAACTTTAGAAAGATGGATATCAAAACTTGGTAAATTATATACCAAAGTACAGATGAAAGTAATTTTAAAGTTTCCCGAGCAGAAACATTGATGAGTACATAAATTACAACATAATTACAAATATATTTATTAGTTATTCACGAAATATCTCAGATTAACCGTAATAGCATTACTAGGTATTATATGTGTTATACAGACAATTTGTATATTGACTGTGCTGGTCCAGTGCGAGACGGACTCGCGCATCGAGGGTTTGGTATCATAACACTAGATTTGTGTTCTTTTTGTTAAGCATGTATTTACCAAAAAAAAATTTCTTTCATTCCGTTCGAGATCCTTAATTTAAACTCGAATCACACTTGACCAGGTTTTATTATTTGTCCTTTTACTCTAAACCTCTCGCCATAATTATACCAAGACTGTTGTTGCCCGTTTATCATTTTATACACATACATACATACATACATACACACATACACACATACATATCCTCACGCTGTAGCCCTAACGAGGTAGTCAGAGAGGACGGAGCGCCAAGCGTTGCGGTCCTTAGATACTTCTTTCGCTTCCTCAAATCTCATCATTCTCCTCACACCTTTTCGCCTAGGTATGCAAATACTTTTGACATTTCCATCAGTTAATACTTTGACTATTTGATCTACATAAGTCAGCCTTTGTCTTCCTTGGCTTCTCCTACCATTTCGCTCTGTAGATTTTCTTCAACAGTCTTTCATCACTCATTCTTTCTATGTGCCCGAACCATCTAAGCATTCCTTTCTTCATTGTTACAAGAACACTGTCGTGTAACCCTGTTACGCTGCGTATCTCTTCACCGCTTTGCAAAAATGGTCTGAAAATACATTTAAATAATCATTAATATTTTAAAAAAAACGTGGATTTCTTATCTATTTTGGACCTATATATTATTTTTAAAATATCTTGTTCTTATTTTCGTTTTGATCTGGGACAGAAACAAAATTATAAAATGCGACTGTTGCTTATTTTCACACGCTAATAAAGTTAACTATGGGATAGCGTATTATAAAAAACGTACACCACGTAATATGATAACATCCCTTTGCAGTCCGTGAGGTAAGCAACCTGTCTGGTTTGCCATATTTGCCATTTATCTAATTCTATGCATAAATTGGATACGTCTAATTATAAAACTATATTAAGTGTCATTATCTAAAGCAATCAAATCATTAGGAGAATGAAGGAACAGTCTTATATAATTTGGAGAATTTTCGAGCTTAAAATCAAGACATCCAGTCGCACGCAAAAAAATCCGTTCTAAACATAGTCGATACAAGTTTACCTTACCTAAGTAAGCCCAAATACATAATGCGAAAGGTGATGTCGATGGCAATCGGCAATACATGAAGTTATATATAATAATACTATAATAATAATAAGCCTTTATTTCTCCTCGACTTAATATAAACATATAAATGAAGAAAATAAGTTACGAATAATTTAACTTTAAATTAACAATTAAAAAACCGAATTAAGTTATGGCCCCATCTCGGGAATAGGCTTCCTCCAACTTTCTCCACTTTTCTCTGTTTTGTGCTACATTCGTCTAACTTTCTCCTACTGCCTTTTTTAAATCATCGGTCCAGCGATCCTTGGGTCAACCTCTTGTTCTTTTATCTTCTGGGCCTTTCCACATAGCAACCAGTTTTGTCCATCTTTCATCTGTTGCGCGTGATATACTACTCTGTCAAGAAAGTACCGGGAAAAGATCAATAATACACGAATTGTTAGTTATTCATCCAAATTTATTTTATCACCTTCAAAGTATGCTCCAATCATCAAAACATTTTTTAAACGCTTTTTCCGGAATTGAGTTCAGTGCTCGCCGCGAATTCTCCTTTGTCTTCCACCGAATGAAAACGGGAGCCACGAAGTGGTAATTTGAGTTTAGGAAAAAGAAAGAAGTCGGCTGGAGCTATATCTGGTGAATAAGGTGGTTGCTCGATGGTATTTGTTGAGTTTTTGGTCAAAAATTCGTTCACAATGATGGCCTTGTGCGAAGGTGTATTATCGTGGTGCAAAATCCAAGAATTTTCTTTCCACAAATCTGGCCTTTTTCGTCGAATTTGCTCTCTTAAACGCCGCATAACGCCCAAATAATATTCTTTATTTACCGTTTGACCTTCCGGCAAGAATTCCGAGTGCACAACACCGCGATAGTTAAAGAAAACAGTCAATATGACTTTGACTTTTGATCGACTTTGGCGTGGTTTTTTCGGTTTCGGTTCAGTTGGAAGGCGCCACTCCGAAGCTTGATGACTAGTTTGCATATCAAACTCGTAAACCCACGTCTCGTCACCAGTAACAATGCATTTCATGAATGTTGGGTCGAAATTGACTCGTTCTAGCATGTCCTCAGCGACTCTTATGCGATTGTGTTTTTGAAGAAAATTCAGGTCTTTTGGGACTAGCCGAGCGCCAACATGTTTCATACCCAAGTGATTATTTAAAATGGTACGGATCGACTCGTGAGACACAGAAAGTTCGGCGGCTATCTCTCTCTAACTTGAATGAGGATTTTCAGTCACTATTTCTTTCACTTTTGCGATGTTAACTTCAGTTGCAGACGTTGATGGCCTACCACAGCGAGACAAATCTTCCATCACATCTCGACCGCTTTTGAACGGTTTGTACCACTCGTAAGCACGTGTTTTTGATAAAGTCGATTCACCGTAAGCCATCTGTAACATTTTCAGTGACTCCGAACACGAAATTCCATTGGCGATGCAAAATTTAAGAGAAACTCTTTGTTCGATGTTTTTGTCCATTATGAAATTCGCAATATACACTAGAATGATATAACTAAAAACAGTACTGTATTTAATTTAAATAACAGATGCAACTCAAACTCCGCGCCAAATTGGAAAACAGTTGTGCCAATCTAACATCCACAAAAAAAACAAAACATTGAATTTGGAGCCATGAACAAATCATCCATTCCCGATACTTTCTTGACTAATTGTATGTCCTGCCCATTTCCATTTTAAGTGTTGTGCGTGTCTCACTGGATCTATTACTTTGGTTTTTCGTCTTATATTACTACTCTTCTGTTTGTCTATACACTTGATGTCTAAAATGCTCCTCTCCATAGCGCGTTGGCATGATCATTTTTTTTTTTTGAGCACCGTATGTCAGGCAAGACAGCGGGCATGAATCTATCACTTTTTCTTAAGCATTATGGGTAGTGTAGATTTTATTAATTCCCTATAGCTCCAAAATTTAAATTTAAGATATATATATATATATATTAAGATATATCTATAAATGCACACATATTTATGTAGTAAGTGCTATGCATATTGTATACATACATACATCTCTTCTCGCTATATCCCTAACGGAGTAGTCAGAGAGGCCGAAACGCCAAGCGTTATGACATTTCCGTCAGCTAATACTCTGGCTTTTGATCTGCGTAAGTCAGTCTTGGTCTAACTTGGCTTATCTACCACTCACATTCGCTCTGTAAATTTTCTTCGTGAATCTTTCATCATTCATTCTTTTCATGTGCCCGAACGATTTAAGCATTCCTTTCTTCATTTTTACAATAACACTGTCATGTAACCCTGACATGTTGCTTATTTGGTCCGCGAGGGTGCCACCGCACATATTTCTAAAAGATCACATTTCTACTACATTTATCTTACATTTCCTTGATTTCTGGCATATTCAGGCCTCACTACAGTACAATAAAGTTGGTATCAACACCGCATTATGGATGGGCATTTTAGCTGAGTTAGACATATTCACACTGCCCACTAAAGCAGAGAGAGCTCCGTTTACTTCATTGCCAGCAGCTACCTGTTTCTCTGCACATCCAACTCACATCTTCTATCCTTCGAAAACGCGCTACCCGGATATAAAATTTCATTCATTGTTTCTATAATTTACTTTTTTCAGCAACTATGTTAAGACCTAATGTTCTTTGTTTTTAAACAAATAAACGTAACAGGCAGATACTTAGGCAGTCTTTATAATTATTTTAACTCTTCTCTGTATAATTGATTGATGTTTAGTGAATACTAATAAAACGAAAAAAGTATTTTTTTTAAAACTCAATTAAATCCTTGCTCCACCCTTAGCACGTAATTGGATTACCGTAAACGAGCGTCGAAAGTTCAACGAATTTGTCTAACAAGCTTATCGATTTCTTAAAATTCGTGTTAAAATGAAGCTCAGTTTACTCTCACTTTGTGTCGTACCCTTGTCACCGTCAAATGTTTCACACTAACTATACGTAGAATAAAACAATTATGTAAAATGAAATAACTGTGCTTTAGTTATTAATTTTTTTTAATTGTCACTATGAGTTTAACTACAACTAGTATAAACTTACTCGTGATGAAACTAAATTTGAAATAAACGTTTTTAATTATGTGCGCCTATGTATGACATTGATTTTATTTCAATGTTATTTAGTGATTTAAATTATGCGCACAGTTGATGAGGCAAACATAGATTATGGCAATTACTGGACTTGAAGAAATATGTTTATATGATAGGTACCTATGTTGATATGTTATACATAATATAATTTAATGCAATATGAGTTACGTAGAATATTATGTCAGAAATATTTGGAATGGCTGATTAGAAATTGATATTGTTCGGTATTCTGTCTAGTAGGCGTCTAAGCATCGAATACCAAATCCAGAAAGAATTCTAAGTTTGAAATTACGTACGTAATCAATTTTCGTGTTTTATAATTATTGCGTAACTCTGAAAATAATAGAGATAGTTCTCTTTCTCACTCGCACCATCGTTGTAGCTATCACATGAAAAAATGTGGCTAACCGTGTCGAGCGCTTGCTCCGCGTATATAGCTACAAAATTATTACAAAAAATTACTTCACGAGATTGCCACAAATCAGAGGAGTGTCCGAACCGCTCTGTGGAGGACTCGCGACTTGCCAGCTTTCAAGGGGGAAGTTAGTCTGTCGCGACTGCTCCGTGAGTTGATTCAACTTTCTCTGTTCAGCTATCGAAGTACTACTCTGTCAAGAAAGTACCGGGAAAAGATCAATAATACACGAAATGTTAGTTATTCATCTAAATTTATTTTATCACCTTCAAAGTATTCTCCTTCAGAAACGATACACTTACGCCAACGAATACCTAATCCAATCATCAAAACATTCTTTAAACGCTTTTTCCGGAATTGAGTTCAGTGCTCGCCGTGAATTCTCCTTTATGTCTTCTACCGAATGAAAATGGGTGCCACAAAGTGATAATTTGAGTTTAGGAAAAAGAAAGAAGTCGGCTAGAGCCTAGAGCCATATCTGGTGAATAAGGTGGTTGCTCGATGGTATTTGCTGAGTTTTTGGTCAAAAATTCGTTCACAATGATGGCCTTGTGCGAAGGCGCATTATCGTGGTGCAAAATCCAAGAATTTTCTTTCCACAAATCTGGCCTTTTTCGTCGAATTTGCTCTCTTAAACGCCGCATAACGCCCAAATAATATTTTTTGACCTCCCGGCACGAATTCCGAGTACATAACACCGCGATAGTTAAAGAAAACAGTCAACATGGCCTTGACTTTTAAAGACTTTGGCGTGGTTTTTTCAGTTTCGGTTCAGTTGGAAGGCGTCACTCCGAAGCTTGTTAACTAGTTTGCATGTCAAACTCGTAAACCCACGTCTCGTCACCAGTAACAATGCGTTTCATGAATGTTTGGTCGGAATTGACTCGTTCTAGCATGTCCTCAGCGACTCTTATGCGATTGTGTTTTTGAAGAAAATTCAGGTCTTTTGGGACTAGCCGAGCGGCTACATGTTTCATACCCAAGTGATTATTTAAAATGGTACGGATCGACTCGTGAGACACATAAAGTTCGGCAGCTATCTCTCTCAAACTTGAATGAGGATTTTCAGTCACTATTTCTTTTACTTTTGCAATGTTAACTTCAGTTGCAGACGTTGATGGCCTACCAGAGCGAGGCAAATCTTCCATCACATCTCGACCGCTGTTGAACGCTTTATACCAATCATGAGCACGTGTTTTTGATAAAGTCGATTCACCGTAAGCCTTGTGTAACATTTTCAGTGACTGCGAACACGAAATTCCATTGGCGATGCAAAACTTAAGACAAACTCTTTGTTCGATGTTTTTGTCCATTATGAAATTCGCAATATACACTAGAATGATATAACTAAAGTAGTAAGAATAGAGGGATTCTGGACCACTGCTTCTGGAACCTCACTTTTTTTAATAATTTTTTAAACCACCGCTAAAAAAAAAAGAAAAAATGAAACACCTCCATTTGAGACGATTGCGCTGGGTCCCAGAGCCGTATCTTGCTCCGTTTCCTCTGTATAGATTTCTCATCTACACGCCTAGATGATTACATTAATTGCTATCATTAATCCATTACTATCATTAGCCACCTCGCGACATCCTAATGACCTAATTAATGCTTGCTGGTAATTACTTTTTAATTGACGTCTTCAACTGTCATCGACTATGATTTTTAAAGTAACGTCAACATCACATCACGCGGTATTCATGAGTCGCCAGAGCCATCAAATAATGTCACTGATAGCGAGATGAGAGAGTGTACGATCTGCATTATGTTGTTAAAGAAAAAAAGGTACTTCAATAATCACCTTAGTAGCAACGTACATAAAAATAATGCTCTGCGAATTCCTCAGTTTGCCAATCGTTTTACATACATATCTTCACGCTGTATCCCTAACGGAGTAGTCAGAGAACGCCTAGCGTCGCGTTCTTTACATACTTATTTCGCTTCCTCAAATCTCCTCACAGTTTATCAATCGTATTATATACATATCTTCGCGCTGTATCCCTAACGGAGTAGTCAGAGAGAGCGGAGCGTCGTAGTCCTTACATACTTCTTTCGCTTCCTCAAATCTCCTCACATTTTGTCAATCGTTTTGCATACATATCTTCACGTTGTATCCCTTACAGAGTAGTCAGAGAGAGCGGAGCGTCGTGGTCCTTACATACTTCTTTCGCTTCCTCAAATCTCCTCACAGTTTGTCAGTCGTTTTGCATACATATCTTCACGTTGTATCCCCAACAGAGTAGTCAGAGAGGGCGGAGCGTCGTGATCCTTACATACTTCTTTCGCTTCCTCAAATCTCCTCACAGTTTGTCAATCGTTTTGCATACATATCTTCACGTTGTATCCCCAACAGAGTAGTCAGAGAGGGCGGAGCGTCGTGGTTCTTACATACTTCTTTCGCTTCCTCAAATCTCATCATTCTCCTCACACATTTTCGTCTAGGTATGTGAGTGCTTTTGACGTTTCCGTCTGCTAACACTCGTTATTAATTGAAAAGTATTTGGAAAAAGAAATTTCAGAGAGTACACGATCTGCAATAAGTATTACATATTGTTACAGAAAAGGTACTTCAATAATCACCTTTATAGCAACGCACATAAAATAACGCTCTGTGAATTCATCACAGTTTGTCAATCGTTTTATATACATACATATCTTCACGCTGTATCCATAACGGGGTAGTCAGCGAGAGGGCAGAGCGTCAAGCGTCGCGGTCCTTACATCTTTCGCTTCCTCAAATCTCATCATCCCCTCACACATTATCGTCTAGGTATGCTAGTGCTTTTCAAATTTCCGTCTGCTAACACTCGTTTTTATTTATTGAAAAGCGTTTGGAAAAAGAATTTTCACATACAGGATTACTTCATCAACAGATGCTAAAGGTATTGATAATGTCGAATTATTTATCGATTCTATAAAAGATAAATTAAAAGTTTTGATCCACATAAAATATTTGAACACATTTAAATTAAATTTCATTCTTCATGTTAATTTCATGCAACCTACAAAAGGATTATTAAATAACTTAAATTTTCAAACATCGAACTATTTAATTAATGAAACATCGATATATTTATTAACACCTTAAAGGAATATCTATCACATAGAATCAGTGTATTTGACAAGAAAGATAGTGGTAGGAGTGTTAAAGACATTACTGGTTTGGAGATGAACATCAATAAATATCTCCTGCGTGGATCATCTTTTATAGAATTGTCACATGATGTTAGAGCTAAAAAGGCTGTAATTAATATTAAAAATATTGATGTATAACGTCTGAAGTGCGCTTTACTTTCAGCTTTGTACTCTGCAACAAATCATGTTGATCGAGTTACTTCTTACATGGAACACGAAAACAAATTAAATTTCAAAGGAATATCATTTTTCCAGTTAAAATATCAGACATCCAAGAACTTGAACGTTTAAATAATATAAGTATAAATGTTTTTAGTTTAGAGTTCAATGCTAAGAGTAAAAGTCATACTGTAATCGAAGCATTATATTTTACGAAGTCTCTGAAACAGAAACATATTTGTTTTAAATTTATTAAAAATTTATCTCGGTTAGTAAGTAGACAGATTACTTCATGAAACTATGCAATTCATATATGCGATGGTGGTTTATTACATTTTACAACAAGGAAAATCTTTCTAACCACAAAGTTCATGATTGTTTTAATGTTCGTACCGATATGTTTAATTCAAACACTTTTAAGAAAAATTGGCTTGGAGAAAACTTTAAAACCAATTAAATCTTGTCCTAATGATCCTAGTCTATCATCAACTTCCAATGCTCAAAGATACAATGTACCATATAGTTTCGGATATTATATAAAATGTTAATACGATGACAAACTGTCAAAGTATATCAAAGTCTTATAATGGCGAAAACTGTGTTATAGTATTTTTGGATACAATGATATATGAACATATCAAAGTCATTTGTAGAATAATACTTTCCAAGTTTGTCCCCTTCCACTTAGTGATACAGAGATAAAAAATTTAGCGACCTAACCTTAACAAAAATATAATATGGGTTCGGTAAATTAACCTAACCAAAAATATTATCAAATCTGGTATAAGAGGTGAGTGTCGCAGTGTAGAAATCGCTGTACAAGTGCTAATAACCCCTACATGAATAATTTTATATGCTTTATAGATCGAAATCGATACATTTCTGCATATTGTTTGTTATTTTTTAAATAAACATGATTTATAGATTTCCATTTTAATTTTTTTACGACATCTATTGACACCTTTTGCTTTAGTAACGGTTTTTTTCTGTTGTCATAGCATTCTCATAGCATAGATCTTTGAACGTAAACCAACGAGTTCCACAAAAACTTTACCATTATTCTCATCTAGGGAAGTCTTTTTTAAGTTCATGATATTGGTCATCGTTAAGATTACCAGCTAGAGAATCTAAACTACAAGACAAAAAATTTAAAGGAGTCTATAAATCTTAAGCTCACACTTTAAACATTTATGTTTAGAATTTTAGAAAAAGAAATATATTTTTCTTTTGTTCTGAGTTATGATCTGCACCCACCTTCGACAAAATTTAATACATGTACAATAAAATGTGTATCGTAATTACTAAATCGATACATTTCTGCATATTGTTTGTTATTTTTAAATAAACATGATTTATAGATTTCCATTTTAATTTTTTTTACGACATCTATTGACACCTTTTGCTATAGTGATTGTTTTATTTTCTGTTCTCATAGCTGCTCAAATATTCTAACTTCTTTTTGTTCATTAATGGAAATCCATAAATGTTATTTGAGAGATAATCGAAAGTATCAAAATAATTATCGACATAATAAAGATCTGATTACAGGCTCTGTCGGTGATACCGGTAAGACACTCTTATCTAGTTTAACAGCTCTAATAAACGTTATGCTGGCTGGTAAGGTGCCCCCGGAGATAACCGACATCCTGTATGGTGCCAATTTATGTGCCCTGAAAAAAAAAGACGGTGGCGTTAGGCCAATTGCCGTAGGTGCAACTATACGCCGCATTGCCTCCAAAATTTGTTGCCGTCACATTCTCTCTACCGTATCAAACTATTTTTGTCCTACACAAGTAGGTTTTGGCTCAAAGAGAGGATGTGAAGCGGCAGTGCATGCGGCGCGGGCTTTCTTGACACATGATGGAGGTGAGGTACTCCTCAAAGTAGACATAAAAAATGCATTTAATTCTGTTGATAGATCCACCTTGTTGACACAGATAAAACAGCATGTTCCGGACATATATCCCTACCTCTGGCAATCTTACAGCAGTCCTTCAAAATTAATATATAAAGATAATTTATTAAATTCCGAAGTTGGCTGTCAACAAGGTGATCCTCTCGGACCAGCTATTTTTAGTCTGGCTATCCATCCTGCGATTTGTAATTTAAATTCCAAATTTAATATTTGGTACCTTGACGACGGAACAATAGGAGGTAAAGCAATTACTGTTTTAGAAGACCTTAAAACCCTCATTGAAAGGTTTAAAGATATTGGCTTAGAATTAAATTTTTCTAAATGTGAACTCTTTGTTTCCGATTCTGTTCCAACTATTACAAAAAATGAAATAATTAATAAATTTAACAATCTGGCACCAGGTATTAAAGTCTTGTCAAAAGGATCGCTGTACCTCCTAGGTGCTCCCGTCTTAGATGACTCCATACCCTGCTTTATCAATGATCAAATACAAAAATTTAGCCAGTCTTCAGACAAACTTTTCAAAATTAATTCCCACATGGCTCTCCTCATTGTCCGCTTTTGCCTTTTTGTTCCAAAATTTACATATGCTCTTCGCTGTTCTCAGCTTTTTAAATTTCAAACGCTTTTAAAATCTGTAGACAATATTCTAAAAAATACATTATCTAAAATATTAAATTGCTCCTTTGTTGATGACAGGGTCTGGAATCAAGCCTCGCTCCCCATCTGTTATGGAGGCCTGGGCATACGCAAAATCTCGAGTGTGTCACTGCCAGCTTTTCTTTCGTCAGCCTACAGCACGGAATACCTTTTCCTATCTGTTATTCGCCCTTCCTTAGGATCGGTTGAGGTGCCGTGCTTGACTGATGCTCGAAATGCTTGGTTAAGTGTTTGTCCGAGTACTAACCTGCCTACCTCGACCTTTTCTCAAAAACTATGCAAAAATGTTCATTTACAACTTTTAGATTCTTGTAGTACCGAAAAAGATCGGTCTCGCCTTCTAGCTGTTTCTGAGAAGGAGTCAGAACACTGGTTGAAGGTAATACCTTCAAAAAACTTAGGAACATTAATCGACAATACCACGCTTTCTCTCATAGTATCCCTTCGTCTGGGGGCCAGGACTAACCTTCTTCACCGTTGCCGCTGTGGTGATCTCGTCGATGTACTAGGTCACCACGGTTTATCCTGTTTACGTAGTGCGGGCCGCATGTCACGACATGCTGACTTGAATGACGTCATTCGGCGGGCTCTTGTCGCCGCTGGCGTTCCTGTAGTCTTAGAGCCTGTAGGTATTGTGCGCAGCGACGGCAGGAGACCGGATGGTTTGACGCTCATTCCTTGGAAACTTGGAAGATCGCTAGTGTGGGATGCCACTTGTGTCGATACACTTGCTGTTTCCCATGTGCCGGCGACTTCCAAGTCAGCAGGTGCCGCGGCCAGCACTGCCGAGAACTTGAAGCGGCGTAAGTATGCGACTCTCTCTGAGAGTTTCATATTTACGCCCTTTGCAGTCGAAACTTTGGGTCCCTGGGGCCCCGAAGCCCATCGACTGGTTTCTGATATTTGTAAGAGACTGGTCGAGGCTTCGGGAGACCGCCGGGCTGGCAGCTTCTTCCGCCAACGAATCAGTTTGGCTATTCAAAGAGGCAATGCTGCCAGTCTGCTAGGTACCTTGAGCAATGACAGCTTTCTAAGCGGCAACTTTGAGGAAGTTTATTATTTAAGATAATGTGTAGTTTTAAGTTTGTAAATATTAACATATGTATGTACTTTTTGTTAATAAATAAAAGTTTTTATGTATTATCGACATCACAATTATTATCTTTATAAAAAATGAGCACAGTATATTTTATAAATTAAACTATCTGTATCAGTGTACAACAATTTAACATTGGAAAACTTACATTTCTTATATTTACTGTGAAAATTATACATTAGGATTTTTGATATGTCTCATTTATTAAAAACAGTTTCGTTTTACATATTTGAAGTGCTACCAATCTCTGAAAATATTGAAAGATTATGGAACTCAGGTCGAGCTACGAGACTTTGTGGACCTTGTATTTTGCCACGGTTTTCTGGACTTTGCTTAAATTTTAAAACTCTATGCACTTTATTGATCTTTAAACCCAACTCTAAATTTTGTTAAATATTTCTATAATGTATTTATTCTTCTTATCATTTAAATTTGTTAACAATTTACTTTCTTCGTATTTACCAATATGAATATTTTCGAGCCATAACGGGTAGTCAGAATATTGATCATGGAGAGAATCAGGAATCAGCATTGGTCATGGAGAGATCAGGAAATGATTCTAAGTCTACCTCAAAAATATATAACCGATGTCTGAATTAATCGGAACATTATAATTAAAATCAGTACTCTTCCACTCGAATTCGTTAATGAGCTGGATCCAAATGATATCTGTTCAAACAAACGTCTCTAAAGTTTTCAAATATGTTGGTTAAAAGAAGTACATCTGTTTTTAAATAAATATCAGTATAATTAGTATGACAATTAAAATGATTCCATACTCTATGAGCATGATTGTAATCATCGATGGAAACAGTGGTCTCAGTAAGGGAGCTATAAAAGTCTTCGATAGTCGATAATGAACTACATTTTAATGATTCGATACACTCATAAGGAAAAATACCTTTTCGTTTTAGTAAAAGATAATCATCATTACTAGGGAAGTCTTTTTAAGTTCATGATATTGGTCATCGTTAAGATTACCAGCTAGAGAATCTAAACTACAAGACAAAAAATTTAAAGGAGTCTACAAATCTTAAGCTCACACTTTAAACATTTATGTTTAGAATTTTAGAAAAAGAAATATATTTTTCTTTGTTCTGAGTTATGATCTGCACCCACCTTCGACAAAATTTAATACATGTACTATAAAATGTGTATCGTAATACTAAGACACGTTAGTAACTAACTAATCTGTGCTAAGACTATGTAAAAATATTGGTATGAAATATGTTTTATAAAAGTGCCTACTACAACTTTCATGAGATACACCTATAAAACGACCTGTATGCCAATCATAATCAATATGTCGCTCCGAGATGCTTTTTTCACAAATGTGACAGACAGTCGCTTCGCTTATAAATTTTTTATCTGTATCACTAATTGGAAGGGGACAAACTTGGAAAGTATTATTCTACAAATGACTTTGATATGTTCATATATCATTGTATCCAAAAATACTATAACACAGTTTTCGCCATTATAAGACTTTGATATACTTTGACAGTTTGTCATCGTATTAACATTTTATATAATATCCGAAACTATATGGTACATTGTATCTTTGAGCATTGGAAGTTGATGATAGACTAGGATCATTAGGACAAGATTTAATTGGTTTTAAAGTTTTCTCCAAGCCAATTTTTCTTAAAAGTGTTTGAATTAAACATATCGGTACGAACATTAAAACAATCATGAACTTTGTGGTTAGAAAGATTTTTCTTGTTGTAAAATGTAATAAACCACCATCGCATATATGAATTGCATAGTTTCATGAAGTAATCTGTCTACTTACTAACCGAGATAAATTTTTAATAAATTTAAAACAAATATGTTTCTGTTTCAGAGACTTCGTAAAATATAATGCTTCGATTACAGTATGACTTTTACTCTTAGCATTGAACTCTAAACTAAAAACATTTATACTTATATTATTTAAACGTTCAAGTTCTTGGATGTCTGATATTTTAACTGGAAAAATGATATTCCTTTGAAATTTAATTTGTTTTCGTGTTCCATGTAAGAAGTAACTCGATCAACATGATTTGTTGCAGAGTACAAAGCTGAAAGTAAAGCGCACTTCAGACGTTATACATCAATATTTTTAATATTAATTACAGCCTTTTTAGCTCTAACATCATGTGACAATTCTATAAAAGATGATCCACGCAGGAGATATTTATTGATGTTCATCTCCAAACCAGTAATGTCTTTAATACTCCTACCACTATCTTTCTTGTCAAATACACTGATTCTATGTGATAGATATTCCTTTAAGGTGTTAATAAATATATCGATGTTTCATTAATTAAATAGTTCGATGTTTGAAAATTTAAGTTATTTAATAATCCTTTTGTAGGTTGCATGAAATTAACATGAAGAATGAAATTTAATTTAAATGTGTTCAAATATTTTATGTGGATCAAAACTTTTAATTTATCTTTTATAGAATCGATAAATAATTCGACATTATCAATACCTTTAGCATCTGTTGATGAAGTAATCCTGTATGTGAAAATTCTTTTTCCAAACGCTTTTCAATAAATAAAAACGAGTGTTAGCAGACGGAAATTTGCAAAGCACTAGCATACCTAGACGATAATGTGTGAGGGGATGATGAGATTTGAGGAAGCGAAAGAAGTATGTAAGGACCGCGACGCTTGACGCTCTGCCCTCTCGCTGACTACCCCGTTATGGATACAGCGTGAAGATATGTATGTATATAAAACGATTGACAAACTGTGATGAATTCACAGAGCGTTATTTTATGTGCGTTGCTATAAAGGTGATTATTGAAGTACCTTTTCTGTAACAATATGTAATACTTATTGCAGATCGTGTACTCTCTGAAATTTCTTTTTCCAAATACTTTTCAATTAATAACGAGTGTTAGCAGACGGAAACGTCAAAAGCACTCACATACCTAGACGAAAATGTGTGAGGAGAATGATGAGATTTGAGGAAGCGAAAGAAGTATGTAAGGACCACGACGCTCCGCCCTCTCTGACTACTCTGTTGGGGATACAACGTGAAGATATGTATGCAAAACGATTGACAAACTGTGAGGAGATTTGAGGAAGCGAAAGAAGTATGTAAGGACTACGACGCTCCGCTCTCTCTGACTACTCCGTTAGGGATACAGCGCGAAGATATGTATATAAAACGATTGATAAACTGTGAGGAGATTTGAGGAAGCGAAATAAGTATGTAAAGAACGCGACGCTAGGCGTTCTCTGACTACTCCGTTAGGGATACAGCGTGAAGATATGTATGTAAAACGATTGGCAAACTGAGGAATTCGCAGAGCGTTATTTTTATGTACGTTGCTACTAAGGTGATTATTGAAGTACCTTTTTTTCTTTAACAACATATTGCAGATCGTACACTCTCTCATCTCGCTATCAGTGACATTATTTGATGACTCTGGCGACTCATGAATACCGCGTGATGTGATGTTGACGTTACTTTAAAAATCATAGTCGATGACAGTTGAAGACGTCAATTAAAAAGTAATTACCAGCAAGCATTAATTAGGTCATTAGGATGTCGCGAGGTGGCTAATGATAGTAATGGATTAATGATAGCAATTAATGTAATCATCTAGGCGTGCAGATGAGAAATCTATACAGAGGAAACGGAGCGAGATACGGCTCTGGAACCCAGCGCAATCGTCTCAAATGGGGGTGTTTCATTTTTTTTTTTTAGCGGTGGTTTAAAAAATTCTTAAAAAAAGTGAGGTTCTAGAAGCAGTGGTCCAGAATCCCTCTATTCTTACTACTAACTAAAAACAGCACTGTATTTAATCTAAATAACAGATGCAACTCGAACTCCGCGCCAAAATGGAAAACACTTGTGCCAATCTAACAATAACAAAAAAAAAACAAAAAATTGAACCATAAACAATTTATCCATTCCCGATACTTTCTTGACTGAATGTACATAACATATAATTAATATTCCCTTTACAGATATCTTTAACATGGATGATAATTAGGTATTAATTTTCAAGGCGAAATCTTTACTAATGTTAATGGGTGATTTTATTATTGCGATTAGTTACTTCCTATGTATCCCGATTCCTTTACTGGTAATTAAAAATCAAAAAATTAAGACCACAGCTGAGCCATGTCGTCGTAGTAGCCTTTACAGGCTTCGCAATAATGAATCAAAATGAAAAAGGAAATCGCTTTCTAATTTGTAACTGACAGAAAAATGTGTCTGTTCATAAATTATATAATTATTTTAATATGTAAATAGGTTTGTTAATTTTTATGTAGGTATATGCATGTTGGTGATTACAGTAATGAAATAATTAGACACAGTAAAACATAATAGCAGGATGTTTGCATAGAAAGTTAGCGTACATGGTTTGTACGCGCGCTAATACACATGCGCCGTGCCACGCACACAAAGACAATATTTTGGGTGAATATGGGTAATTACTGTAGCGCGGCGAGGTTATTACCTAAACATTCGCGATCCACGCGATCGCTGCGCAACCGGTGACTAATTGTAATAAAAAATTGATATCATGTATGATGATTGCGTATCAATTACTCTATGACTGTAAAATGCACTTTTCGCGGTAGATTTAGCGCCACTATAGAAATTACATTACACGAACTCTCGTTTTGACAGCAGATATCGCGCGATATTGGCTGTTGCATGCTGACTGCAAGTTACGTAATAAGCGGGCGGGTTCGCACGCGACAAAAACCGCCGCTTCCGTTTGTCTTTAATTCGTTCTTCATATCGTCGCAAATACAAAAATGTCTAAATCGCAAAAACGAGTATATTATAATGTCCTTAGATATCTAAATAATTTTAGTTATTCGAATCCAGAGTTATTATTCTTCTACATAACTAGAAGAAATTAAATTTAACAAATTTGAAAAAATTATCCGTTTGTATTGTTTTTGATAATTATATACTAAATATATAAATAAATGAGATGCTTTCCGCATCACATTCTCAATGCAACAACCCTATACGATCCTGCCGAGAGCAGGCAATTCTGTTACGTTACGTACGAGGCCTTTTTTTCTAAGTATTCTCTGATGTTCTATCTGACTATTGACTTAAAATATAAATAGGTTTATATTGAAGATAACAAAAAAAAAATTCAAAAAAAAAATAAAAAATGCTTTAATACAATGACAAAATAATATAATGACAAATGTACTGCTCACTTGCTTAATAAAAAAACGTATATTTTCAGAATTCTCGCTATTATCAAATGTTGGTTTAATAGTTGGTTAGTATAACCAAAAACTTATTAAGGTATGGATGTGTTATGGAGTTAGTGAAGCAACACAAATATTTCTTGCGCAGAGGTGCGAAACTTTTAGAACGGAAAATATATACTGAGCCAATATTTATCTTTAAATAGAGCTTAAAATGTGTTGCTGAATCTTCCTTGCCTTATGAGAAAAATAATATTTTTGAAATTATTTAGATAAATACTTACCTAGTCTTGCAATAAATATTGTGACAAGGAAAACATCGTCTTTTTTCTATTACATAAAACGTTTACTGCTGCAGTGTGCGTTAGTTTATACATTAATATAGCATTTTAAAAACATTAAGCTCATTCAAAAAGATCTCCATTGGCCTTAGCACAATCCTTTAATCGTTATGCCCAGTTACCGTTTGAAACACGCACTTTCTCCATGAGAAAATACGCCACGTCAATCTTATGGAATGTTTGAGGGACTCCAAATTATCATAGCGTTTAGAGCATGCCATACTCTCTAAAAGAGACAATAAATCATAATCAAGTGAATTAAGATCGGAACTAGATGATCGATAAGTCTAGTCTTCAGCTCTGACGAAGTGAGAAACCTTGTTTTCCAGCCGCGCCTGTGTGGATTGAGCCGGCTGCTGAGTCTTGCTGAAAGGACCATTCTTGGTTAGTTATGGACCATGGTGATCTTAATAGGCTTAACTACCTTCTTAAGAATCGTATCTTGATACACTTGTGCCGATGTTTTAATACCTTTTTCACAAAAATATGAGTTAGTTACTCCCGTCAAACCATCACTGAGGCCGGATAATGCCCTTGCTGGAACCCTACTGATTAATTGAGAAGCTTCTCTAGAGCTTTGAGCATAAACTCGGTCATTCTGCTTATTGAAATGTTGCTCGATAGTAAAAAAAATTTGATAGTAAAACTTGACAATGTTGCTGCAATTCTCTTATTTTTAACAGGTATAAAGTTTTTGTTTATATTTTAGTACCTACTTTTGTGTATCATATTACCACACAATTACCTTCTGGTACGACGATGGAGTGTCAGACCTGAATAACTCCACAAAACACTGTTCGTTATGTCATTGCATCTTTGTCGCATGGTAAATAGAAAGTCTAATTTAAACTTTTCCCAAGTGCGTACAGTTGCAGGCAAACTTGACACACGCCTGGGTCAAGTTTAAATTGCTATCTGGGTCATATCTCTCTAAACTTTTGCAACGGTTTACCACATCATTATTTGTTAAAATATGATGTGTTTTTCACACGAAAGTCAAGACACAGATTCGGTATAAAAAAAACGAGTGGATATAAAGTACATATTTGTATATTCGTGTAATTAGTATCGTTAACATCGAGTTGGTTACTTTTAATAAAAAAACATAATTGCTCTCATTTTTATTCAAATATTTAACAGAGAAAAAGAGACTATAGGCACGTATGCAGAATCGTAATATTTTCCTTTCTATTTCTTATGATTACATGAAATGTGCCAGTGAAAACATACTCTTTCGTTTTATTACAACTATCATCACATCGTACAAGGTCCTTAAAGACATCGTAATAATGTGTGCGCATTTGTTGAAGACTTGTTAATATTGTGGTGAAAATGAAGACAAAAGGCAGAGTTGACTATATGTGTGTAAAATTTTATAGAATTCTGCTTTTCTTCGGGAAGAGGTAAATTCATATAAACGATAAAATTTCTATATGACTTTTTATTTCAGTTTATTTAAAATAATAAACTTTCTCCTCACAGTTGAAAATATTTTTAGTTTTAGCATAACTACTCACTTAATATTCATAATTTACAATTAAATGTTGGTTGTATACAACATTAAAAGCATTTACTTTTCTAATAACATTGAAATATAGGTACTTACAGGCTTTATTTTATATTTATAACTTTACCTCGTTACAAATGACATAGATCTTAATGGTCTCTGTCATTTGTAATAAGGTAAGGTTATTTTGTATGTTTTCTTGTATCAAAGCAGAACTAGTCTAGTTATATGCTAGTACTAAGTTGGTCTTAATATCAATTGCAAACCACGTCTTTTAAATAGACAAATATTAGTTAAGAGCACAGATTAATGAATTACTAGCGTTTAGGGGTATGAAAATGTTACTGGAATTTTTTTTTATCGCAAAAATAGATGAATTTGAATGCTAAAATAATTCAAAAAATGTAGGGACTGGTTCCATTTTCTAAGTAATGATCAATTCTACAAAGCTTACTTCCAGTTTCCGTTATTAGTAATTTTTACGATTTTGAAAAAACATTTTTGGAAAACAATAAAAAACCAGAAGTAATCAAATCTGAAGAATTAACTCCCATATTAACCCCATATTAGGTTTTATGTTAAGAAATTTAAATAGGTGTTAATAATGCATATGTAACAAATAATTTACATATGACGCTTATACTAACTCTTATATATTATTGGCACTTTAAACATTACTACAGTAATATTTTATAACTTATTTACAAACACTGCATTTCAAATGTTAGTCGAAAAATAATTTTGGATGAATAATTTACTTTAGTCATGACATTGAAATATTCAATTGCTTTTTTAATAAGCTCAGTTACTCTATGTGATCCATAACCAAACAGTTGGCTTGTTCTATAATTCTCAAACAAAATTTAGAAAAATTCGTTTCTAAACTGATTTGGCTTGGCTGGTTGAAAAACACACTAATTACTGTAATAACGAGCTAATCTGTACTATTCGTAGGTCAACTGCACAACATGGAATTGTATGGTGTATGGTGATAAATAAAATTAATAAAAAAGACGATCCGCAAAACAGATCGACCTGATTTGATCTTATGACCGCTAAATCTACATTGTACATTAATCATAGTGTAATTTAAATATAGTTTTGAAAATTTTGCAAACAATAATAAAGTTTACGACATAATCATTGCAGTTATGAAATATATAGCGATTTGCTTTCTCTTTTATATGGGTACTATTTTTAGTGGTTTGGAGCGTCCTTCGTAACATCGTAACATCTTGGGGTCGGTGTTTTTTCATACTTAGGTGCAACTTGGTTATGTTTAGATAAGAGTAAATATCTACCTTCTGGGAAGGCGTGGCTGATTTTCGATCTCTTTTTGTTTTTGAATCTTTCCCATAATATGAAACTGTAGTTCCTCTCGCTGTCAGTTGCGACGATACGTCATGTACCGTGTCGTATCGTAGTGTAATAGGGTCATATCAACTCAATATCATCTCATATCAACTCAACCTAACTATATCTGTATTTGATCTATACAGAACTATAATGCCATCTAAACAACAACAAGGTTACATACATGAAATTTATCTTGAAATTTAACTATTTTCGTTTCTCATTTAAGAATATAACCACATATACGTTAAAAATAATTGTGTTTCCTAATTCCTAACGACGTTTCACAAAAGAAGACAGAGAAAAAGAATAAAACACAAATTCTAAATTCCTTTCAGTCGGCTCTCATTAATTTAAAAGGATAAGCAAGCACTCTGTTATCGTTTTAGAATTACATCTGGATCAATTTAGAAAACAATTTTACTCTGAACTTTTTCAACTGGAAATCGAATTTGGGAAATCCCTGTCTCGCCTTGACTGTTCGAACCACTGCCGGATTAAGAATTATACACATTTATCCCAGCATATATGAGAGAAAAATAGTTTATTTAGATTATTGGGTTACACTAAACATTAACATAGCGGTTGGATGTTTTTATACACATTACTTGTGTGTATGTATATGTACAGTATAATGACACAAAAATATTCATTTATATTTAGGATTTATCAATTGGTTCCTTCACATTAATTGATCGTCGTGCTTTTACTTTATCGAATACAAAGACTTAAGTTAAAGTACATATTATTAGTATCACTTTTGGCATTTTATTTCCAACTATACTAAAATTAGGTTTATTTTATATAATTCTATGGTATAATTAACTCTAAACAAATTTATTATCTAAAAAATACATATTTTTATGCAAATGGACAACGTGAAACAATTCTTCATTATTTTCTTTTTTGTGCAGGCAGTGTGAGTCGTACAAGATGAGATACATATAATTTCTACATGTAAAACTTTTTTATGCATAAACATAGGTAAGACAAAATATTCTTTTTATCACTGAATATTAGATTATAGTAAATGTATCATGTGTAATCATTTTGTGTCTTATAATATTTTATAATTACCGTAGCATATAGGTACCTAATTGAATTCGGTTGGAAATTGTAGTCCAAGTTCGCAAAGGTTTTTGTTTCATTTTCTTTTCTTCGTCGTAAATTGGATCTTTCTGTCATCGTGGTCATCGTATATTGATTTAAAAGTAAGTAACATAATATATTTCTAACAATACGCACAGAACTAATTTTTATGTGCACGTTTATTTACTACTAAACATCTATCATCACCGACTGTAAATTACAATTTATACACCTAAATAACAATGATACAAGGCACTGCCTTATATCTAAATATGGTTATGTCACAACGAGAAGCCATCATTTGTCAATTACATTACATTTATTTTTATATAAAAAACAAAATTGAAAATTTTGTCTCTTACGTTATTTGCAAACCGTTTAAATATAACATCTATATATGTCGCGAAGTTACATTATTAAGAATACGAGTAGAAATATTTACTTATAATAATATATTATATTTAAAAAATGTTAAAGTAATGTTTAACAATTATTTAATTATTGCAAAAGCTCTAAAAGAATGTATTCTTTTTCATATAAATCGGTGATTTGATCAAAGTTGTCAAATCCTTAGATATGAAAGCAAAAATAAAATATAAAGTCCCGAATCTAAATTGAAAGGAAATGTCCAGTCAGAGAGGAGGAAAATAAAGAAATATTACGACTTCCATAAAAGAAAGTGATGAAAGAAAACTGTCGAAAGTCTGAGAGGATTTTTACTGCAATTGACGTTCTTTCCGACGTCAGATAATATTTTAAGTTACTCAAACGTTCTTAATTTGAGGTACATAATAACATGCTACAAAGTAATAGTAATCAAATCTATTGACTAACTTGTGCTTATAAGTAACATTATTGAACACATTAATCAATAAACATTCAAAGCGTAATATTTATTTACTATTATAAATAAATATTTCTAATAGTAAATAAATAAGTTTAAACATATCGTTGTTAATATGCTCTGTCATGGCACATATTTTTGGTATTGGTGTTCGGGACTTTTATAGGCAAAAAATATGACAAACAAAATTTGCAACTAATGAATCAAATAAATTTAAAGTATATATAAGTTTATTCGTTTTCAATTCCATTTTCAAAATTTTACTTACTAACTACAACATTCTAGAATAGTAATAAATTGTGCAAGCTCAATTTTCGAAACACTATTCCAAAGCATATTAACGCATACTTACTTATCTCACTCTATGTAGCCTTCCATTTCGCGCTAAATAACGACCTCATTTACACATGAGTATACAATAATAATAATAATTTATTGCACCATAAAGTCAATAATTGCACAGAAATATAGAAGCGCTATAGCGGCGTTTCGTCTCCAGATTCGCTACATGGTAACCTTATAACTTTAGTTCCTGCTAGCACTCCTACTCCGTCCAGGCACGATCTTCTATTTGCTAGAACATCTGTCAGAAACGCTCTTCTAGGTCCAGCTAAATCAGTTCCAGTTATAGACCTAGTTAACCTTCTTAACGCTGGAAGTCTCAAGGCTTCCTCATAAGAAGGTGGTTCATCTGTGGGTGTAGTTTGAGCTCGACCTTTGAATGGATCTCTAGAACAAGTAGGAGATAACTCTCTCGAAAAATACAGCGTGTTTTCTCTTCTTCTGGTTTCTGAACTTCTTCTAGATTCTGGCATAGGTTGATAGTTAATTGTCGTATTAGACGTTCTAATGTCTTCTATAATCTGTTTTGCGCTTCGGGCTGTTGTGAGCACTCCTGTCCATGATCGTCTGTTTTGTTGTTTAGCTTCATGAGTTCGAGCATTGGCAGTGATATTATAACTAGAGTGCGTTCCAGCTATAATAACTTTTGGCCTTCGGACAGGTTCATCGAAAGATGCAGCTTTTATATTTGGTCTGTTTGCTCGTGGCTCGGGTTCGATATCTATTAACACTCCATTGCTGCGAGTATTTTCGGCAGGGTCCTCCCTCAGAGCGGCATCAATACGCATCGCCTCCGAGTAGGAGGGAACTAAGGCACAATTTTCTCGAATTGCTGCGAAGAGCTCCAGGCTGTCCACCGTGGAAGCGTGTGAGAGGGGCAGCGCTCTTGTGGGACGGGGTGCGGAACACAACACGGCACTTTGTTCGTCTGCGAGAGTCCACGCGTAATTCGTAGCTGGAACCGGTGGCAATGTGTCTGACAAATGTGTATCTAGATCCAATTGTCTACTAGGATCTAACTCGTAATTCGTACCAAATATTTTTGTTATCTGCAACAAAAGTACAAAATGTAACTTTCCAAAACTTAGATGCAGAATAATGCAAAGAGTGAGAAATGATACAATGTAATTTACCGTATAATGCACATAGGCTGTGTTACACTCTATAAGTATTCGTAGCGGCCAAGACAGAAGTAGGCAAGAAAGTGCCCAATACAGCAAGTGAGATGAATACCATGGACAACGATCAATGTCTCTGAAAGTAAAATTCCAGCTTCATTATCTGCATTATTTAATGCCAAAGAACTTATAATTATTGTCGACTAGAATTTTACCTGTAGGCTACCATATATTCCTTGAAAGAACTGACACCGATGAGATCTAATCCTTCCCGCATTTCCATAAAATCATCGAATCTCTCATGTTCAGCGAAAAATCTCGATCTTTGATCTTCGAACTCTGAAAGTTTGAACTATATTTTACTACACAGAACAATATTTTGTAAAGTCACATACAAGAAGATAGACATAACTTATGTCTATTTGGATATTTCTGACTGTTATATTGTTCATGATATTCTTATAACGTTCTTACCATCAGCAATTGAAGTTAGCAAGACAGTAAAACATTAAAGAAAATAATATAAAAGTAAAATAAATATTTAATTAAATTATTTACCACTAGCTGCTTCAATGTTGGCAAATGCGAAGCCTTTACTGAAGCGGACTTTCGTGATTGGTGTCTTACAATCCAACACCAGATTTCTGGATGCATCGCGCTGTCCACAGCAGGCATGCGCAAATGATGTGCTAGCACTATGTGTGTTTACTCGTTCATAGTACACCTATAGGAAACATTATTATTAATTTTTCTTAAAAATGTTGGATTATTTTATCAAAAAATCTTAATTACTTATTTTTAGATTATTTTATTGCGAAAAGGAATAATTAAATAAATATGTAAATTTTGCAATCTACAATTCAAAATTGAAGTCACTGAGATCGAAGTCTGTTAGTGGGTTGTAAACTTGTAACGAAATCTACAAGATAATACTGATATTGAGCGAGCAAAAGCGAGTGTGAATATCGCACAGTGCATCGGCGCAGCGCAACGGGGACACTATAATAGTGTATGCAATCGTGACTTTGAATTGTGTATTTTCAGGGCTGCACGACGAAGTCAAGGCTTGTAGAGTTGAAGGTTTATTAAATTATTAATTTTTATTATTAATTTACGTAAATTTACTCGTAGATAAAATTGCCCGTTTAAAATAATACCAATATTTCAAAGTAAGGCTAGAAGGATATATGCAATTTACTTCGTTGTATCGAAACATATCGGGATCTTTAGAAACGATTTTTAAAACTATACATGAATATCAGCAGTAATTTATGAGTAAGTATACATAGGTATGTGTGTGATCACGCACCTGTGTGGTGGTGTAGGCGTCTCCGTTGCGGTATCGCGTGACCTGCCGCTTGCGCCTGACGTAGTGATAGCAAATTGCTTTCCACCTACAGAAAAAAAAATCTATTACATTTGTAATATATAAATATCAGTATTGTACATATAGATAAAATTAAAAGAACGGTTCAGATACTTTAATTTAAAAATTTTGTAAGATTTTGTTTCAGAAAGATTGGCCTTTTGATTGCAAACATGGATATCTTAAATCATAATGCACAGGAGACGTGGCATTCAGTCTTGATTAAGTATTCTATTACAACACTTCTACTTTACTGCTATAAGACAGTTTTGTTGTGCGGCCGTTGTATTATGTTTATTAAAAAGCTTTTAATTATAACTACGTTGAATTATAGTTAGTGATGCAGAATTATAATTATTTATTAGTAACTGAACTAACGATTTATGAATATTATTTCTCGACAATTAAAAATGCTTTGAATAGTGATTTCACAGTTGATACATAATTTTCACAAGTTATTATAATTACAAATTATTAACAATGCGTAACTGTTCTGTTAAGTAATAATTTCATCTTCATTTTGAATAGTTAAGACAGAACTTTCTTATATTATGATAGTTAACATATGGTATGCTTTACCTAATGTTACAGCATTTAAGTTAGTAAGTGAGGGGCCTATTACTTAAGTAAGTATTATTAATTTGTTGACTGTACTGATCAGGTTACTTATGGACGAGGGAGATTGTATCGGGGGCGTGGTGGCAATTCACATAATGTAGCTGTTTTAGCAAGGAATTATGCTAAAGCGGGGAAACTTTGATTTGTATCAGCAACATTTGCTTCGAGACATGAAAATCTTTTTTAGTGATAGTATTTTTATAGCCCATTTTGGTTTTGACGTTAATTTTTTTTTATAACACGAAGGTGGCAAACAATCATAGAGCCCGCTTAATGTTAAGCGGTTAGCGTAGCCTATGGACGCCTAAGACACCTGTAGTGCGATTCTCTAACGCAAATTAGTCAAATTCAATTCTAAATCCGCGGTGAGATTGTCAACTGTGATTTGGTATTCTCTAAAGTCGACAGAGATACTAGCGCCACCTCGATGAGTGGCGGCGGCGAGTTGTACTATCGTAAATGAATTTTATGAACTTTCGCTAAATATAACAATCCAATCTAAATAAACGAATTTTATTTAACGTAATTATCTCAGAAGAAGTTAAAATACTCTAAGACGAAATATCAACTGAGATGTTTACTCTTAAAGCAATCTCCGACAAACTCGCATCTAAGATCACTTCACTTCGCTCCTAGAATGTTTGGTTTAGAGAATTCTATTTGAAGGTCAAGTGAGTTCGAATGCGAAGTGGGGTGAATTGTCGAGCGAGTCTCGCTTTGGGTGATTCGAGTTTTTACAGAATTGCATGGTTGGTCTAAATATGGTATTATTGGCTGTTTTTCAATAATGAATAACAGTGTTGTGTTATTTTGAAACAACTGTTATTGTAAACTGTTGTGTTATTTTGTTATATTGCCGTTTTGCAAAACGAAAATGAATGAAATACTTACATTGTTAGTTCTTATTAATTTTTCATTACTGGCTGTCGCACTCAAAAATTGACTTTATTTAAAAGGTAGACAGTATGAAATCGTAAACTGAAATGTGTGATTTGTGATAGTAAAATGTATGGTAAAAGGAAACTTTATTTCGTTATGAAAGATTAAAATCCTAAAATTAGCAAGTAATTTATGAATTAAGAGGTCGCACGTGCGTAGCGCTATCTCTTACACACTTATTGCCGACTATCTATTATTATTTTCGCGTCATTTTTGAAGAACCCCAACAGGGAGCTTATTGCACAAAATGTATGAATAGCTTTTTAGGGTTTCGAACCTTAAAATAAAAAACGAAACCCTCACTTGCGTCCGTCTGTCTGACCGTTCGTCACAGTCAATTCCATCAGAAATTAAGAGACGCACTCTGCAAAGCGTGATAATAAATAGATCTTGTCTCACATATTTTGTACTAGGTAAAATTTATAATACTAACAGGATAATTAAAGAAAGGGTCAATTAAACTAAACATGGCAATTCCCCCTCCCCCCAAACCTTATCTCTGAAATAATTGACCTAGGAATCTAATTACACCGAACATGTATAAAGCCTTGTTTGAAGTTTACAGGTAACAAATGTCCAAGCTCTTACAAATCTACAGAAAAAAGCTTAGAAAACTATGTTATAAATATCGTAAGGAACTCACAGTGTAGTTGAACTCACACTTGACGTTTTTTAAATTTTAGTACTGAAATATTTGTGTCTATATACATACATATGCGCTGACTTTTGGAATGGAAAATTAAAGATATTCGACGACATAAAAGTAGTAAAGATTAATAAAAACAAGTTAGTGCTAACAACCGACTGTCAGACTTTATTAAACTTTTAAGAATTAACGTGTTCGCTTATAAGGTTTCGTTATAAATCCAATAAATAAGTTGCAAGTTAAGGTCTGCAAATACATTGGATACATTTTCACTAGACATAGATATATATAAAATATAAAAAATTGTAATTGAGTAAGAATTTTATTATATTACTCGTGTAAATTAGAAAACATTTCCACTTCGCTGACTAAATGTGTAACAACTCGCAATTTATTATAATGAGTCATCTTTTTCTTTTGAAGTCCATAATTGCTCAAGTTGTCAAAATGTCCCCCCGTCTTGTCACCTTCTCCCTACACCACTTTGAATTATGATAAGATTTTTACGCAATTATCATAATATATAATATATATATTTTCGCAAATAACATTTAAGAAGTCTCATATTTTGCAAGTTTTATTCTACACGACACCCATTGACGCAATATACACTACCGTGAGAGGACTTTTATCGGCCGACGGAAGAAAAACATTTTGTTCGAATTATTATTATTATATTACATTATATTTTATTTTTATTATTATATTATTTTATTATTATTTAACTTTTTACCTTTTGTAAAATGAAGTTGAAAAAATGATACCTGACTGAGTTTCTTGTCGGTTCTTCTTAGTGTCCAGGTTTTCTATTTGAACCGGACTAAAGTAGATTTGACGTTCGAAAATACCTTGTAATTGGGTTTACTTGAATAAATTGATTTGACTTTGACTTTCTATTTTTGCGCTTTTAAAAATTTTATAATGCAAAATTGATATTTAATTGTAATATTAAAGTTCCACGCCAGTGAAAAGAATTGGAAGGTCAAAATAAACATGTGAAGTTAAAGTTTTCGCGGTGTTCCAAGATGTCCTTACCTCCAGTAAAAAGGCTACTATCATTTTACTGGAGAATTATTAGGGACATAGTTACAAGAGAAATGAACAAATTTTACATCATTCGTGTGCTTATGGTGAAAGTTGCAGAATTTTTACATTAGCAAGTAATATTGAAATCCGAATAAAGAACACAGAAAACCGGGCAGTATGGGAATAGTTCCCTTTGGCTCCCAAGAACTGAGGAATAACATTAAAAAAAATGTGAGAATTACATGAGTTGATAAACTATTTTATGTGCTGGTCGGTAAATTCTGTAAAATATTAGTTTTGAATAATCTAGTATAACCAACGAATTCTAAAATTGTAACTGTAAATCTGTAACTCAAAAGTACAGACCGATCCATGCTCAGCAAATACTTTCATGAGTAAGAGTTTATAAAATCAAATCTCAACGAATAGTTTTTGTTCCCTTAGCCAATTGAAAGTCCTTGTCCTCTGAATAACCCCTAAATCAGGGAAAAATATCGAATTATGCAGCTTTGAAAGACGCCATCCGGCGGGTCCTCGTTGCCGCTGGCATTAGAGCCTGTCGGTATTGCGCGTGGTGACAGGAGGAGACATGGTTTAACGCTCATTCCATGGCAACTTGGAATGCCACTAGTTTTAAGTTAGTTACTTCGTTTTAAGTTTATAAATATTAACGTTTAGTAATAAATATTAATGTATAAATTTGTAATTATTGTGTAAATAAATTAACATAGTGGTACCGTTAGAAGTTAACTTAAACATGTTGATGGGACAGATACTAGTTTGAAGATAAATATAATGTTAGTGGAATGAATTCATAACTGTCTTTCCCGAATAATTTTTGTAGGGAATTCATGGACAGCAGACAAAAATTTGTTGACTACTACTTTATGTATAGTTAGTTAATTAATGCCTATGCTGCTCATTCATTGTTCAACGACATAATATCTATTTACAGTCCTAAGCCATAACGTGGATCGCGTAGTTGCTCCATAAAGATTTTTTTTTTGCTACACATGAAATTCCTACACAAATATTTACTTTTACTGCAAAGAATATCATTGCAATGGAATTTGCATGTCAAAATATTTGTTGGAAGCACTGAAATTAATTACACAAAATGGAACACATCACGTTTCGTCATTTTGGTTTCAATTCCAGTTTCAAATTAAACTATTCGTCAAAAACATAAAACTGTAACAAACCATAATAGATGTTATATGATATGTACTTAAGTATATTTATTCTCATATTAATTGTTTTCTTTTGTAATTAAAACAGCAAATCATTTACGCATTCCTTTACGACATCTTCAGTTGCGATTAACGTAATATAATATACATATAGGATTATAGGAGTATATATAACCTATATAGTATGATACTTTCCATTCTTATTGTAATATGTATATCAATTTAGTTTTAACATAAAATTCAATTAAAACACAGATGTCTTTTTATTATTTTTAGTCATAAATATATGGATATCTTTATATACACAGATACTCGTATAGTACTTAATCTGGCTTCTGTATCTATATAAGCGAAATACTATTCACTAACTGACTTATCCAGATATCTTTGAAACTAGAGGTCCTATTGACTTAAGTTTAGCATAGTTTCTCGTTTCGCGGTGTAGACGCTCATGAAGAACGGATTTTACGAATGTAGCGGACGGCGAGACCTAAGCTCATGTAAATAGCGTGTATGTAAATATATATGTTTTTGTTTACAATCTTTCCTTTATTGTTATTGTTTTGTTAGTCTTTTATTAGTCAGTAATTAGTTAAGTAAGGGAAATGTTATTGTTTTGTTAGTCTTTTATTAGTCAGTAATTAGTTAAGTAAGGGAAATGTTATTGTTTTGTTTACACGCTTTGTATGTGTAATAGTGTTAAGTAAACGTTGTTGTGTTTATATCGAGCGTTGTTTATGTTAGTAAAGGTTATTAATGTGTGATTATGTTTATATTCATGCGTAGTATAATATCGAGGATAAGATTATCTATCTAATCTAAATAAATAGATGAATGCAAATATATGAATAAATATAGTGAGTGAGCGAGAAAGAGACATAGTGTCGTCTCTGTCACAGAGGCCCGCGGCTAGCGTAATGTGCGCTTGTAATTGGTAAATGAGAGGAGCGGTGTATTGTTTGAGCCCGCTCTAGTTGCGCAATACGCGCCGGCTATAAAAGCGATCCGCCGCCGGCCTCTGGGAACCACCTGTGGGACCACCGGGTCTCACCCGCGCCCCGCGCCCCCACCCCCGCGTCTTACTCGGCCGTCGTTTCCGCCGCCGCTGCAGTCGCGAAGCCCCCGCCGCGCGAACCAACCAAGCCGGCCCCCGTTAGCGATTCGCCCGCTTCCCCTGACCCGACGGAGGCTTCGGACTCCGAAGAGGAAATGGACATAGCGCTTCCCTCCTCTTCGGAGGACGAGGCCACTGAGAGCGCCGATTGGCGCTTAGTGGTCAAGAGGAAGCGGGCGAATTCTCCGAGGGAAGGCGACACGCCCAGCCCGCCCCCCAAAACGACGAAGGCGGCCCCTCAGGCCTCCGGAGCTCCCGCGGCCTCTCTGGCCAAACAAAAAGCGCCTCACAGGCCACCCAGGCCCCTCAGGCCGACAAAACCAAAACACCGCCGCCGGTGTTTATTCAAGAAAAAGCGTCGTGGGATAGGGTCTCTCGGGCCTTAGACGCGCGCCGCATCCAGTTCAACTCCGCCCGCAACACTGCACAGGGCATTAAGGTGCAGGTCCCTACCCCGGCTGACCATCGGGAGCTCACAGCGCTCCTACGCTCGGAGCGCATAGGTTTCCACACTTATGCGCTCCCGGAGGAGCGCCAGCTTCGCGTGGTTATCCGCGGCCTCCCCAAGGAGCTCCCGGAAGAGCTCATTCTCGGCGACCTTAAGTCGCAAAACCTCCCGGCGCGTGAAGTCCACCGCCTTTACAAGCCCCGCTCGAAGGAGGCCTTCGACCTCGTGTTAGTCGTACTCGACCTCTCCCCCGAGGGAAAGGCCGTTTTCCAAATAAAATCCGTATGTAGGATTTCCGACCTCTCCGTAGAGGCCCCGCACAAGCGCGGCACGGTGGGTCAATGCCACCGCTGTCAATTGTACGGACACTCGGCCCGTAACTGTTTCGTACGGCCTAGGTGCGTCAAGTGCCACGGAGACCACGGCACCCCTGAGTGCTCCCGCACGCCGGAAACGTCTGACCCTCCCGGTTGCGTACTGTGCGGAGAGCTCGGACATCCCGCGAACTATCGCGGATGCCCGAGAGCTCCGCGCCGTCGCCGCCGCGGGGGTAAGTCGCGCCGAGCCGGCGGAGCACATCAGGGCCAACGCCGCGACCCCCCTGTGCACCCAGCCCAACCTAAGGTCGCCCCTACCGCGACCTCCGCACCCACACGGCCCGCGCCCTCTGCGCCAGCCAAACCCGCGCCCTCTGCGCCGCTACAACTCGCGCCCTCTGCGCCGCCACAACCCGCGCCCTCCGCGCCATCTCAACCTGCGCCCTCAGTGCCGAACAAACCCGCGCCCTCAGCGCCGACCAATCCAGCGCCCGCGCGCGTTTTACCGGCCCGAGAGACCATAGCGCCGACGCCAGCACAACAACCGCGGCGTAAGGGGCCCGCGCCTCAAACGCGTTCAGCGGCGCCAGCTCCTTCAGCGCCGGTGTCCGATCTCCTCGGCGACATGCGAATGCTCGCCGACCTCGTTAAGGATATCAACCTTAACGAAATTAAATTAGTCGCGCGCAAAATCGGCGACTGTAGCGACGGGATGGGACGGCTCATCATACTCGCCGAACACGCGTCCCTTCTGGACAGCCTAAGCCGCTTCATGGCGCCCCCTCGTAGGTTATAAAACCGGGCACCCACGATACAACTCCCTCCGCGCGCATCAAACCGCGCGGGTTCTCAATCTCATTTTTTAACGCGGACGGACTCCGCAGGCAACGCGATCTTCTTCACGAGTTTACGCGAGACCACCAAATAGATATAATGCTAGTGCAGGAAACCTTTTTGAAACCTAGAAATCGCGACCCCGGCCTCTCCGGGCTTAACATCGTGCGAAACGATAGGGTGCCCGCCGCCAAAAGCGGCACTATTATCTACTACAGAAGGTCCCCACACTGTATTCCGATCGATACGCCCCCTCACTAACATAGAGGCGTCGGTGTGCCGGGTGGCCCTCACGGGGCACGCGCCTGTCACACTCGCGTCTGTTTATCTCCCTTCCGGTAAAGCGCTAATTAGAAGCGATCTAGAGGCCCTCCTGAACTTAGACGACTCTGTCATACTCGCCGGCGACCTGACCACTAAACATCGTCGCTGGAATTCTAAATAAATAAATAGATGAATGCAAATATATGAATAAATATAGTGAATGAGCGAGAAAGAGACATAGTGTCGCCTCTGTCACAGAGGCCCGCGGCTCGCGTAATGTGCGCTTGTAATTGGTTAATGAGACGAGCGGTGTATTGTTTGAGCCCGCTCTAGTTGCGCATTACGCGCCGGCTATAAAAGCGATCCGCCGCCGGCCTCTGGGAACCAACGCCGGGCTGGTGTACAAGCTGCGCCGGCTCGGCGTGCCTGACGATCTCGTACGCATAGTACGGGACTTTTTGTCAGACCGCTCCTTCCGCTATAGAGTCGAAGGGGTGCTCTCCTCTCCCCGCCCCATCAGGGCAGGCGTCCCACAGGGCTCCGTTTTATCGCCCACGCTCTACTCGCTCTACACGAACGACGTCCCCAAAACCCCCGGTGTAGAGCTCGCCCTATTCGCGGACGATACCGCTCTGTTCACATCAGACCGGAGTCGCCTCAGAGTCTCCCAACTCCTCCAAGTCGCGGTCACGAGCCTAGGCGAGTGGTTCCGTCTTTGGAGAATCGAAGTCAACCCCGAGAAAAGCGCCGCCGTGTATTTCTCGAGGGGCACGACGACCAGCCGCGCCTGCCGCGCTAACACTCTCAGAACAATCACGCTTTTCGGCCAGGATATCCCTTGGACTAGGAAAGTCAAATACTTAGGAGTCACCCTTGACAGTGCCATGACCTTCGGCCAACACATCAAAACGGTCCGCGACCGCGCCGCGTTCGTCTTCGGTCGTCTCAACATGCTCATTTGCGCTAAAAGCAAAATGTCCCTCAGACATAAAGTTACCTTATATAAGACGTGCGTCAGGCCTATCATGACGTACGCCAGTGTAGTATTCGCTCACGCTGCGCGCTCTCACATCAACTCCCTCCAAGTTATTCAGAATAGCTTCATGCGCAGGGCCACCGGTGCCCCTCCTTACGTGCGCAACGTAGATCTCCACTACGACCTAGAATTGCCCTCTATGACTCAATATCTAAAAGAGACGTCCCAACGCTTTTTTCACCGTTCCTCCTTACACCCGAACCCCGTAGTGGTCAGGGCGTCATCGTACACCGCCGAACGCCGCGTCCGCAAACGCTATCGTAGACCTAGACATGTGTTAGGCGACAGCGACGACGACATTACACGTTCGAACTCGAACATGCCAACTTACACACTACGACCGCACCGTTCACCGGCGGAGGCGAGGACGACCCCCGCGACACCCGTAGGGTCTCACGTTTAGAAGCTCGATCACGTAGCTCTACACGCACACACGCGGGCCTTAAGCCACATTGTAAACTGCCACGCGGAACACTAGGCACACTGACCGGCCCTCAGCCGCCTCGCCGGCCGGGTCCGCTAGAGGCCCGGCCCTCACCCGAATAGGAAGCCCGTTAAGATGCACGCAGGTGCGGAAAGCTCCCCTGGCGACGCCTAGAGCCCGAGGTCCGCCCTCCATACGAGGCATCCCTCGGCTGGAGGAACCCTCAGGCGGTCGACCATCTGGCAGGGCGCCTTCAGCGCTCGACCCAACGCAACCTGTGACGCTGTAAAAGCCACTAGGGCTAACAGCAAAGAGGGGTTTTGTTTAGTCGGTTCGAGTCCGACACTCCCCAGTCGGCGTAGAGTCCGGCTGGGTAGCCCGCGGGGGTTTAATTTCGCCTCTCAGAAACAAAAAAAAAAAAAAATCTGGGAACCAGTCGGGTGAGGCCCTCTCAAGAAAGAAGACATCGGAAAACTATTAAGAAGACAGAAGTAAAGAGTTCTCCTTAGAAGCAAAGAAGAGTTCAAGAGGAATTCAGACCGAAAAATTTGAATAAGGGCTCACCCACCTCGCTTCACGTACATGTGTATGACATATGTATGTAACCTGGTTTCGCTTGGAATACAAGAATATTGTTCTGGGTTCTAGTGTTTCATTCAAATATCACACGTAAATACAGTTCACTGCTCTACGAGTAAAGTTGGGGCACCGGCGACAGAACGAAGAGATCGACGAGTCGAAGGCTCGCCCCCCCAACAGTTTCTGGTCCATGCGAGTCGGATCGAGGAATTGAAGAACTTGAAGAGTGAAGCAATCGAAGCAATCAATGTAGGTGGTGCGGGGGCCGGACTGTAGGCACTGCTGACGTGGTCGGACATTCCAGCCGACCTCTGAGCACCCCGTAGTACTTGCTCCCCTCTTCCGGGTAGTACCTCCCCCTCCTCTCCTCGCATATCCATCCCTAAGGGAGCGTATCCCGGCTAAAACCGGGCCCTCCCGAAGGTCTGATAGGGACGGTTAGGGGCTTGCAAGTGCCGAAGATGCCGATCAACAGGAGCCCCATCCGCACGCGCCGAGCAACAGAGACGGAGATGCAGCGGATATATGAAGATCCTCCCGCGTCCCCGTCCACGTCCAACGCGCCCGCGAGCACACGTCACGCCGGTTCACGCGAACCGACGATGGAACCGTACGCGTCCGCGTCAATCCGCGTCCGCGTCGATTAGTCAAGTAGCGACCGAAGAGGCATCGGTGCCTTTCCCCGCGTCCCGCGCACCTGTAGTAACCACCGACTTTTGGGAGCGATCGCGCGCTCCGTCAGTACGGTCTGGTCGTTCAACAGCCAGTACTATGAGGCGGATTAGACAAGGCGAATTAGAACTCGAAGAACGAATAGCGGAAATTCAACGGGAAGAGTTACGAATACAGGCAATGCTAATTAGGAAGAGGCTTGCCGTAGATGTCGCTACGATCCGGGAAGAAACGGACAGAGAAAGCTTATGCGCAGAGAAACCTGTAGATAAGATAATAGGCCAGAAGATAAGCGACTGGCTGAAGCATACGTCCATACGGGGGGAGTCAAGTGATAGGGCGAAAGAGCGCCAATCAGAAGACGTGAAAGACCGCGGGCGCAATACAGAAGACGAACGCGTGAAAGACCGCGGGCGCAATACAGAAGACGAACGCGTGAAAGACCGCGGGCGCAACACAGAAGACGAACGCGTGAAAGACCGCGGGCGCAACACAGAAGATGAACGCGTGAAAGACCACGGGCGCAACACAGAAGACGAACGCGTGAAAGACCGCGGGCGCAATACAGAAGGCGAGCGCGTGAAAGACCGCAAGCGCGATTATGAACTGGAGCATCGGCATGCACACCCATCCAGAGAAGAATACGTAGACAAGCCGGTTCCGGAATACAACAGATATCGTTCACCGCCCCGAGGGGAACGCACAGAACGATACACCGAAGAGACTCTGCGGCGTCCCAGGTCACCCACACCAGCGCGTACGAAGGATAAAACGATCGAACGTTGGGTGGAAGCGATGGAAGGAATCCTGAACCGCCGAGAATCGAAAGAACCGACTAGGCAGATGAGAGACTTGCCTATTTTGTCTGGCGCTCCAGATGAGTGGTTGGCTTTTAAAGCAGCGATGATGGAGTCAACCGTTTTGTACCGTATACCGCCCGCGGAGAATATTTTAAGATTACGGTCGTGTATACGAGGTGAAGCGCGCCAAACAGTGAGTGCGCTGTTGTTTACTGCGACGGACCCCATGAAGATTATGCAGTCATTAGAGAGGCACTTCGGTCGGCCTGAGATGGCCATAGAGAGAGCCATGGAGGAGATCGGGAGATTGCCACAATGGGAAGTACACCGGGTGAGATGAACCGTTTCGCCGGGAGACTGGAAAACATAGTCGCAGCAATCGATACGGTGGGTAACCGAGAATACTTATCAACACCCTACCTGTCAAGACAGATAGTAGGTAAATTGTCCCCGTATTTGAAGTCAAAGTGGAGTGAGTACGCAATGGAGAACGCAGAACCATCGAAACTGGAAATAGTGGTGTTATCGCGTTTTCTTCTGAACGAAGCAGACCGCACGATAAAGTTTGCGAGCGTACTCAAAGGAGTAGGACCAGCGGCGCCAACGAGGGCGCAGGATCGCATCAGACCACAACAACAACGAACCGACGGCCACCGCCGAGGAGGGACCCCCGTGTTCGCCGCTACAGAGGAAAAGCGGGATCAAGCCAAGGAGCAATCTGAAGAGTGGGTGAAAACTTGCTAGTGTTGTGGAGCGGAGCACCTGACAGTGAGGTGCCCCAGGTTGAAATCAATGGCGATACAGAAACGCTGGGACTGGGCGATGGAGGCTCGAATGTGCTACCTTTGCTTAAGTAGCAAGCACAGCAGGACAACGTGCAGAGGCAAGAAATGCGGGATAGGTGGTTCCGACCGACCACATCATCCTCTGTTACACGGGACTCAAAGAGGAGGACCATCGCGGGAACCTGTGCCTGCAGTGAGAGAGCCGACATCCGAGGATGAGTCGGCAACAGCGGCGACGGCGCACGTATTCAATAGCGACAGCGAAGTTTTGTTGAAGGTGTGTCCTGTAACTATCAAGGGACCGAACGGAAGAGAGCTGAAGACGTACGCGCTTTTAGATGAAGGGTCCACCATTACCCTGATCGATGAAGACATCGCCAGAATGGTGGGAGCCCAAGGTCCGACACACGGCCTCAACATCGTAAGAGCGACTTCGAGTCAACGGGAGCCTGATAGCCAAGTGGTCGATGTCAAGGTACGCGGCCGACATAAAGAGGGCTATCACGCGATCAAAGCGCGTACAGTGAGGAACCTGACACTAGGTAAACAGTCGGTGAAGACGGACCTCATGAAATACCCTCACCTCCGTAATATCAAGCAAGAAGAAGTTTGCTACGTCGCAGGGAAACCGCGCCTATTAATCGGAGCGGATATATTTCGGGAGATAATTGTGACAAGGAAGCTCCTGACTGGAAAGCGAAGTCAGCCAGCAGCGTCACTAACTCAACTAGGATGGGTCATTCACGGAACCGCGCCCCGTAGTGTCATCGCGCAGAAGGCCGATGAGACCGTGCTGCACATACGCACATGGCAGGACGCTAAGCGAGACCGTGAACAGCGAAATGATGACGAGTTACACGAACTCGTAAAGGCCCATTTCGAAGTAGATGCGTTAGGTATCTCCCTTAAGAGAAAACCCATAGCTCAGGAAGAGCGAGCCAGAGATATTTTTGATAGGACAGCTCGCCGAGTGGGCGGCCGATATGAGGTCGGGCTGCCATGGAAGGGCGAAGAAGTCGCAATGCCGCCGAGTTTCGACATGTCGTTTCAAAGGCTACGGGGAATAGAAAAGAAGATGGACCGGTCGCCTGAGTTTAGAACAACATACACCGCACAAGTAAACAGGTTGTTGGAGAAGGGATACGCGGAAACCTGTACACGAGACCACAACAAAGAAGGACGGCTTTGGTACCTTCCGCATTTACCGCATGTACCCAAATGAACGGTGTATGCCTCAACGACGTTTTGTTGGACGGTCCAGACTTATTGCAAACACTAAATGGGGTCCTCTTCCGGTTCAGGGAAAAACCGGTAGCAGTGACAGCAGATATCCGAGAGATGTTCCTGCAAGTGAAGATCAGGAAGGAAGATAGAGTAGCACAGCACTTTTTGTGGCGCGACGATAACCGAACCGATCCTCCGACGAGATATGTTATGTCTTATGATATTTGGAGCACGGAGCTCACCGTTTCTGGCGCATAGCGTAAGAAACAAAAGCGCGCTGGAGTACAAGGAATCACACCCGCGCGCGTTCGAGGCCATAACAAAGAATCATTACATGGACGACTGGCTCGACGGTTTCGAATCCGAACAGGAAGCAATAGAGGTAATGAAGGAAGTCATAGAAGTACACGGCAAGGCTGGCTTCGAATTGGCCGCATGGAGTACCAACCGCCCACATCTGCTGCAACAAATTCCGGAAGAGAATAGAGCGCATTCACCGAAGGAACTCGGATATAACAAGAGCGTTTGCGGTAAAACCTTAGGATTGCTGTGGTTGCCTTCGACCGACGAGATTCAAAATTTAAATAATATTATGAGTAGGGTGACAATATGTCATAGTGACAAATTTAATTTTGTAATATTATGCATGTTCTTTTTATAAGTCTTTACATAGAAATTGTTTGTGAAAAAATAAATTGAATTGAATTGAATTGAATATATTTTGACACCAATAGGTATATTGGTAACATTTTACATAAATGTAAAGTACTTTGTACTTGCTTAAAAAGACGAAACACAAACTCGCTACATCAGTAGCCACATGTATTAACTCGGTTATAGGGAGTATAACTAAGAACTTAGTTAGGGACGAAGCAAATTTTAGTAGTTGTACTAATATTACTGCTGATAAAAATTATTTAAATTAAATAATCAGACAACGGAGAAACTTCATAATAATTTCATTACGTTTGTACATCAAAATATCAATAGTTTCTCTGGCAAAATTTTAGATGTTGAATTATTCATTGAAAAATATAATATAGACATCTTGTGCTTCACCGAGACATGGTTGAAAGCAGATAAAATGTCTTTTAATATTAATAATTTAAATGTGGCCAGTGTGTTCAATAGAACGTCGACAGATGGCGGTGGTAGCATGATTTTGTGTAAAAATTATCTTAAAGTCAAAAACCGCAAAGACATAGTTGCTCATTCTATTGAACGTATATGTGAAATGTCGTGTGCAGAGACGGATCGGCACATTTTTTTATGTGTTTGCCGACCTCCTTCGTCTGATTTTTGCCAATTTTTAATTTCTGTAGAGGAGAGTCTCACAAGACTTAGCAAATGTAAGAAGTCAATAATAGCGTGTGGTGACTTCAATGTAGACATACTGAATAATTCGAGTGAAAGAGATATGCTCATTTCACTCTTTCTCTCATTTAATTTAGTGCATATTTTTAATGAACCGACCAGGGTCACATACCATTCCGCGACATGTATAGATAATATTTCTATGAGTAAGTGTGAAACTATGGAAAGTATTGTTGTTGCTGGTGTCCGCTCTGATCATAAAGCACAGTTAATTAAAATAGAGGACATGAAACATAAATCAGAACAAATATTTGAATTTAGGCCATTAGGAGAGAGTAGGCTAAAAAACTTTACACATGATGTAGCAAAATTTGCAAACACTGCTTCTTTGGTAGATGATCCAAATATCATGTATGAATTATTAGTCAATAACTTATCTGAAATATTTCATAAGAACTGTCCAAAGAAAAATAAAGTAGTTATTAATAACAAGTTACGTTTCGCGAATTGGGCGACGAAGGGCATAAGAAAAAGTAGGGACAGGCTTTATGAGTTATATGATGACAAATCTTACACGGGGGATGAAAGTTTTCATAACTATGTCCGCACTTACTCAAAAATATTTAAGAGGGTATCAATACACGCAAAAGCAATCTATATTAATAAAATCAGAAAATCAGATAACGCAGTAAAAGCTACATGGAATACCATTAATAAAAAAGTTGGGGGTAAACAAAATAAAAAAAATGAAAATATTTCCATAAAAATTTATAATAAAATCGTTACAAATAAAATTGAGGTTGCTAATGCTTTTGAAAATTATTTTTCAAATGTACCCATAGAAATTACTAGTGGTCTAGGATCGTCTTCGCATACAGCAGAGACGTTTTTGAGCAAAAATATTGGAAAATGGTTTCCTAGTTTTCAATTTAGGTACACATCTGCACATGAAATAGAAAGGACGTTCAGGCAATGAAATAAAAAGAAAAGTGAGGATTTATGGGGACTATCAATTAATGTAATAACTAATGTAATACCTATATTATCGCCAATCTTGGTAGATATATTTAATAAATGTGTCGATCAAGGCGTATTTCCCAGTTTAATGAAACACAGTAAAATTATTCCACTATTTAAATCGGGCTGTATGTTAAATCCAACCAATTATCGCCCGGTGTCAATATTGCCAGCGTTGAGTAAAATATTCGAAAAAATAATACTCAAACAAATGCTGGCACATTTTAACATTCACGGGGTATTTCATGGTCAACAATACGGTTTCACGAGAGGGCGGTCAACAACTCATGCGGGAGTAAGCTTGATCGGGACTGTACTTCAGGCTTGGGAGGGGTCCCAAGATGCTATTGGTGTTTTTTGTGATCTTTCCAAGGCTTTTGATTGTGTTAGTCATGAAACTTTAATTTGCAAGCTGAAATACTATGGAATACGTGGTAACGCTCTCGATCTCGTGATCTCGTATTTGTCTGACCGCGAGCTGAAAGTGAGTGTTAATGGGGTTTTGTCTGTGGGTTCAAAGTTAAAAATGGGAGTTCCCCAAGGATCAATTTTGGGACCTTTCCTGTTTTTGGTATATATTAACGATTTCCCATTTATGCTCACGGACTTATGCGAAACAGTATTGTTTGCTGATGATACCTCATTGTTATTTAAACTAGACAGAAAAAATCTAGATATTACTTGGGTAAACAGGATCCTAACAGATGTCTCGAAATGGTTCGCTGCCAATAATTTACTACTGAATGCACAAAAAACTAAATGTATTAAATTTTCCCTTTCTAATGTACCCAGAATCCATGATAAAATAGAACTGGGTGGGAAACAATTAGAATTCGTTAAGTCAGCCAGTTTTCTGGGTTTAACAGTAGATAACAAGTTACAGTGGGCGGACCATATCGGGGCATTGGCTAGTAAGCTCGGTTCTGCGGTATATGCAATTAGACGCATTAGGCAAATGACAGATGTGGATACGGCAAGGTTGGTGTACTTTGCATATTTTCACAGTTTAATGTCCTACGGCCTTCTGCTGTGGGGATCAGCGGCGCATATTAACTCCATTTTCATTTTACAAAAAAGAGCAATACGTGCTATCTACAGGATGAATGCACGAGAATCGCTTAAAGATCGTTTTAAAGACATTAATGTCCTCACCTTGCCCTCCTTATACATCTTTGAAATTATTATGTATACGAGAAAAAATATAGATCAGTTTAAAAAGAATGGCTATATGAATTATATGGAAACCCGAGGTCGTGATAAATTGGTTATTCCAAAATTTAAATTACATAAGTCAAATGTTTCATTTTTAGGTAACTGCATTCGTTTTTATAATAAAGTTCCTCAAGAAATTACTCAATTAACAGAGAATAAATTTAGATTGGTTATAAAACGTACATTGACTAGACAATCATACTATAAAATAAACGATTTCATTGAAGATAAAACAATAGTCTGGAAATGATGTTCTCTGCACATGCGTTTACTGGCTTAATGAAAATATTGTATTTTAATAAACCTTTTGTAAAATGAAGTTGAAAAAATGATACCTGACTGAGTTTCTTGTCGGTTCTTCTCAGTGTCCAGGTTTTCTATTCAAACCGAACTAAAGTAGATTTGACGTTCAAAAATACCATGTAATTGGGTTTACTTGAATAAATTGATTTGACTTTGACTTTAACTTTGACCCTCTAGGGCTCGTCAGCCCATATACGATTACAGCAAAAGTGATGCTGCAAGAGCTATGGAAACAAAAGATCGCGTGGGACGATCCCCTCCCGCCTGATGAAGCGGCGGCGTTTAACGATTGGCAAAGCGGCATGGAGTATGTGGAGACCCTGCGATTGCCACGACATTATGGCATGAATGGGACGAATACAAAGAGACAGCTGCACATATTCTGTGACGCCAGTGAACAGGCATATGCGACGGTGGCGTATTGGCGCGGTGAAGATAGCGCTACTGGAGAAGTCAACGTCGTGTTAGTCGCCGGAAAAGCGAAGGTGGCGCTAATGAAACCGCAGACTATACCGCGTATGGAGCTACAAGCAGCTGTCATAGGCGCGCGTCTGGCGTCTCAGAGATCGTTAGACAACATACGCAGTCGTGTACCGAGATAGTGTTATGGAGCGACTCGAAGACAGTGCTCCACTGGATAAGGAACGACTCGGCAAAGTACACGTCGTACGTGGCGCATAGGTTAGGAGAGATAGCGGAGCTGACGAGCGTGACACAAAGGAGATGGGTCCCAACAGGGCACAACCCGGCCGACGACGCCACACGCCCGAGGAATACCGGGCTACAGAATGACGACAGGTGGTTTGTCAGACCGGCCTTCTTGAAGGAGCAGGAAGACCGATGGCAGAGGGAGAAAATAACGAACCTCGAACACGAAGAGGAGAACGTCACGGCGGCCTACGCGTATGAGAAGGCGCCGTTGATAGATGTGAAAAGGTTCTCGTCTTATGAGAGAGTGCTGCGAGCCATGGCTACGGTATTGGCATTCATAGACAAGTGTCGGGGAAAGCCGACAGAATCGAGTTGGAGCACCTAATGAACGCGGAACGTGTGCTCATAAAACAGTCTCAACAAGAGAGCTTTCCGGTCGAGATAAGCTTGCTGAAACGCGGAAAGACGGTTGAGCGCAGTAGTCGATTACACAAACTCGATCCCAAGGTGGACGAGCAGGGTGTAGTGCGACTAAATGGTCGGATAAACGCAGCAACAGTCCCAGACGCCATGAAAGAGCCCCCTATTTTGGATGGTGCGCACCCGTTAGCGCGGCTCATCATCAGCGACGAACATCGAAGAAGCGGTCATATAGGAAGAGAGCAGCTCAACACGATGCGGCATTGGAACGGTATTGGGTGTTACGACTACGGCCCGCAGTGAAGGCGGTGCTAGGGAAATGCACCTTTTGTAAGCTACGAAGAGCTAACCCTGCGATCCCGGTCAAGGGAAATCTGCCGCGCGTGAGACTCGAAGCATATTGTAGGCCCTTCTCTCGGTGCGGAGTCGATTGTTTCGGCCCCATGTGGGTAACTATAGGACGGCGGCGTGAAAAGCGCTGGGGAATGTTGTTTACATGTTTGGTTACTAGAGCCATCCATATAGAAATTATCGCCGGTCTAAGCACAGACTCGGCAATAATGGCCATGCGGAGAATGGCCGCACGAAGGGGATGGCCAGAGATAGTTCTGTCCGACAACGGCACCAATTTTCGTGGCGCCGATGAAGAAATCAAGAAAGCCTACAGCGAGTGGTTTCCGGCCCTTAGAGATTACGGGCTTACCAAGCGTATGCAGTGGCGGTTCATCGATCCCGGTGCACCAAACCAGGGGGGAGTGTGGGAACGGCTCATTAGGAGCGTGAAAACCGCACTCGCCGTAACGTTGCATGAGCGGGCCCCGAAGGAAGAGGTATTGAACACCGTGATGGCCGAGATCGAGCACACGGTGAACTCCCGACCCCTAACCCACGTAGCTGTCGAACCAGATGAGGAAGAAGCGCTGACCCCGAACCATTTTTTGCTAGGAACGTCTACTGGAGTTCCGCATACTGGAGAGTGTGAAACGGCTGACGACGTACTTGGCGTGTAGCGCAAGCGTTAGCCGACATGTTCTGGGCGCGATGGCTAAAAGAGTATTTGCCAACGTTAACTCCGAGCGGCGATGTTAGAAGGGAGCCGAGTATTATTCGAGAAGACGACATCGTCGTAATCGCGGACGGGTTACTACCGCGCCCCGAGGCCAAGTAGAGCGCGTGTTTGAGGGACCCGATGGTGTGGTGCGAAGCGTGGATGTTCGGACGCGGGGAGGAGTATTTCGGCGGCCTGTGAGGCGTCTTGTCGTCCTACCGAGGAGTAATGATGGCTCCGAGGGTCTTCGCCGGGATTTTGTATACAATTTTTCCCTTATTGTTATTGTTTTGTTAGTCTTTTATTAGTCAGTAATTAGTTAAGTAAGGGAAATGTTATTGTTTTGTTTACACGCTTTGTATGTGTAATAGTGTTAAGTAAACGTTGTTGTGTTTATATAGAGCGTTGTTTATGTTAGTAAAGGTTATTAATGTGTGATTATGTTTGTATTCATGCGTAGTATAATATCGAGGATAAGATTATTTATCTAATCTAAATAAATAGATGAATGCAAATATATGAATAAATATAGTGAATGAGCGAGAAAGAGACATAGTGTCGCCTCTGTCACAGAGGCCCGCGGCTCGCGTAATGTGCGCTTGTAATTGGTTAATGAGACGAGCGGTGTATTGTTTGAGCCCGCTCTAGTTGCGCATTACGCGCCGGCTATAAAAGCGATCCGCCGCCGGCCTCTGGGAACCAACGCCGGGCTGGTGTACAAGCTGCGCCGGCTCGGCGTGCCTGACGATCTCGTACGCATAGTACGGGACTTTTTGTCAGACCGCTCCTTCCGCTATAGAGTCGAAGGGGTGCTCTCCTCTCCCCGCCCCATCAGGGCAGGCGTCCCACAGGGCTCCGTTTTATCGCCCACGCTCTACTCGCTCTACACGAACGACGTCCCCAAAACCCCCGGTGTAGAGCTCGCCCTATTCGCGGACGATACCGCTCTGTTCACATCAGACCGGAGTCGCCTCAGAGTCTCCCAACTCCTCCAAGTCGCGGTCACGAGCCTAGGCGAGTGGTTCCGTCTTTGGAGAATCGAAGTCAACCCCGAGAAAAGCGCCGCCGTGTATTTCTCGAGGGGAACGACGACCAGCCGCGCCCGCCGCGCTAACACTCTCAGAACAATCACACTTTTCGGCCAGGATATCCCTTGGACTAGGAAAGTCAAATACTTAGGAGTCACCCTTGACAGTGCCATGACCTTCGGCCAACACATCAAAACGGTCCGCGACCGCGCCGCGTTCGTCCTCGGTCGTCTCAACATGCTCATTTGCGCTAAAAGCAAAATGTCCCTCAGACATAAAGTTAACTTATATAAGACGTGCGTCAGGCCTATCATGACATACGCCAGTGTAGCATTCGCTCACGCTGCGCGCTCTCACATCAACTCCCTCCAAGTTATTCAGAATAGGTTCATGCGCAGGGCCACCGGTGCCCCTCCTTACGTGCGCAACGTAGATCTGCACTACGACCTAGAATTACCCTCTATAACTCAATATCTAAAAGAGGCGTCCCAACGCTTCTTTCACCGTTCGTCCTTACACCCGAATCCCTTAGTGGTCAGGGCGTCATCGTACACCCCCGAACGCCGCGTCCGCAAACGCTATCGTAGACCTAGACATGTGTTAGGCGACAGCGACGACGACATTACACGTTCGAACTCGAACATGCCAACCTACACACTACGACCGCACCGCCCCCACCGGCGGAGGCGAGGAGGACCCCCGCGACACCCGTAGGGTCTCACGTTTAGAAGCTCGATCACTTAGCTCTACACGCACACACGCGGGCCTTAAGCCACATTGTAAACTGCCACGCGGAACACTAGGCACACTAACCGGCCCTCAGCCGTCTCGCCGGCCGGGTCCGCTAGAGGCCCGGCCCTCACCCGAATAGGAAGCCCGTTAAGATGCACGCAGGTGCGGAAAGCTCCCCTGGCGACGCCTTGAGCCCGAGGTCCGCCCTCCATACGAGGCATCCCTCGGCTGGAGGAACCCTCAGGCGGTCGACCATCTGGCAGGGCGCCTTCAGCGCTCGCCCCAACGCGACCTGTGACGCTGTAAAAGCCACTAGGGCTAACAGCAAAGAGGGGTTTTGTTTAGTCGGTTCGAGTCCGACACTCCCCAGTCGGCGTAGAGTCCGGCTGGGTAGCCCGCGGGGGTTTAATTTCGCCTCTCAGAAACCAAAAAAAAAAAAAAAAAATCTGGGAACCAGTCGGGTGAGGCCCTCTCAAGAAAGAAGACATCGGAAAACTACTAAGAAGACAGAAGTAAAGAGTTCTCCTTAGAAGCAAAGAAGAGTTCAAGAGGAATTCAGTCCGAAGAATTTGAATAAGGGCTCACCCACCTCGCTTCACGTACATGTGTATGACATATGTATGTAACCTGGTTTCGCTTGAAATACAAGAATATTATTCTGGGTTCTAGTGTTTCATTTAAATATCACACGTGAATACAGTCCACTGCTCTACGAGTAAAGTTGGGGCACCGGCGAGAGAACAAAGAGATCGACGAGTCGAAGGCTCGCCCCCCCAACAACGAAAGTTCTGTCTAAAATGGCTCTTCTACCCGTGCGAAGCCGGTGCAGGTCGCTAGTATATGTATAATGTGTATGATCATTACAGAAGGGTAATTTTATAATAAAACATAATAAAACTTACCACACTCTAGGCGTAGCGTTCCTCATAGCATGAACTCGAGCGCTTACAGTGACCACGTCTACTCGTCTCGCCAACTGAATCCTAGCCGTGCTGTGATAGCATTCCACCAAGTACACCAGATACAGGAGTAGAACAAACGCTATAGGAATGTATGCGTAACCGACATCGCATGGGGACTCACGTACTGTCCGTTTTATGGGGTACCTGAGGGTGACATAACTGTTTTAGATGCTACGAGTAGCCCCCAATAAAGTATAAACTTAAACACAGAATGATATTTTTAAAGCTATGATATGAAAAAAAAATGTACGTACAATATTGAGATTCATTCATTCTAAAACAATTAGCTGGTACCTGCAACTACGTTCCAATAGAATCTAAAAAAAATTAGCCTATGTTTCTCCCCATGGTTCAATTTCTCTTCATACAAAATTTCATCAAAATCGATCTAGCAGTTTAGCCATGAAAACGTAACAGATAAAGACAAATACATTTTTGCATTTATATTATTATTAGCACAGAAGTATAAATGGCGAAACAATTTTGGTAGATATGAATGTCGTATAATAATGATATTACGAAGATCTTTGACGATGACAATTAAAAACAACATAGTGTCAAAGGATATAAGGTCACAAATATTAACAAATTAATAGTGATCGAACTATTACCGCTTAGCTAAGATATGTGCTTGTAACAACACCAATATTATAGTACTTACGTGTTAAGGTCAATGAGTTCTCGATCTATTTCGGCGGTGCTGCACCATGTGACCGAGCCGAGACATCCAACGATCATGAGTGTTAGCATAAAGCACTTCCAGTTGCCTTCTCGTCTCAACACGCCGCCCAAGCTCTGCTGTCGTGGTCGCTGTCACAAGAAATTAACATACTTTATTAATGCTACTCTACACAATAATATTTTACTGTGTAATTTAATACGGTCTCTGACAATCACACAAAGGTAAATAACTGCACGTGTACTCCACCGGTGTTTTGTACACCCAACAAGTCTAAAACATAACTCAAGTGCTACAACAAGTCTAAACTCAACACCCAACAAGTCTTCATAACATAACAAAAGTCTATGAAACGTAAGTTTTTAAGCGACTTCAAAAAAAGGAGAAGATTCTCAGTTCGTGTTTTGTTTTCATGTTTGTTACCTCAGGACTCGTCATTTATAAACCGATTTGGAGAATTATTTTATTACTTATAGGATATACTTCCAGATTGGTTCCATTTAAATTTCACTGGTATTTAAGCTGGGATTTTGAAGATACGCCAAATACTCCACGAGAACTGCTTAATAAGCTTTATTAAATTGATGATTCTCTTGTAAGTCATTGAATTAGAAAAAAGTTAATTGTAGACCTATCCTAGATATTTATTTAGGTCAAGATCACTCAATAAGGAGAAATAAAAAAAATGTAATAAAAAAATTAAATCGAGTTCAAAAAAAAAACAGAAAACTACGAAATAACTATCCTTTACTACTCAAAATTCCAGTAATTTTTTCGAATTCGGTTTAATTTTTTATTGTAGTATAGAGACACCCGTTACTTACAAAAGTTAAACCATTCATATAAATAAATTGTTTAACTTTTATATTTAACGTGTACGTGGACATGTAATTGAACTTTGTTTGAGACTGCAAAGTCGTGGATAGGAAACGTGTTAAACTACGGTTAAGTCGAGGGTTAAGCCGACGTTCAGTCTGCGTTCTCGTGTTGGCGATAGCGAAACGATTAATTACTAAAATCTGAATCTCTATTTGTAAAAAAAATCGTATGCTGTTACATCAACTTTGCAGATGCGATTTGAACGCTGGTGGAAATAAATTTAGATATGGACGACTATGGATGCTACTGCGATCGTAGATTAGACACGTCAGTTTGGATACACCTGTAAGCTTAGTCTTATGCCCGATTTCACCAACGCTATAGTAGTATAGTTATATAAGTTGTCACATAACTATGTACCCCCTAGATTAAAAGGACCCCTAAACCAGTTCTTAGAAAATATTAGTTTTCACCAATGTAACGGTTCCCTAGTAACATGACATTTTATTGTTTCCGTAGTGACTATTTGTTTCCAAAAGATCATCTGTCGAACAAATATTATTGTTTTACTTCTAAGTTTCTAAATAATTTATTAAATTATTCTCAATATTGTAAAAAACTATAACACATAAAACTATCACATAGTGCTATGGGTTCGAAAATCGAGTTTCTAAATTTAGAGGATCTCTTAACTACATAGGGGGGTCATAACGTTTTGTGAAACGCAAAATCATCGTTAGCGGGTCCCTATCCTTTTTTTAGGGGTTTGCTAAGTATTAGGGGACTTTGGTGAAATCGAGCATTAAACTATCAAAAAACAAAAACTATGAAACTAAAAGGAAATGAAATAATAAATTAAAATTGCTTTCATCGTGTTCACAATTTTTTATTAAATACGTAACAGAGATTGGTTTTACAACTTACAAGCGGACCCGACAGACGCTGTCCGGATCATGTTTAAATTTCGCTTGCGATCGTAAAAGTATATTACAAAAAAGCACTCAGTTTTTCTCGAATTTCCAATTTTCCGGGCAAGTTTTCCATATTTTCTTTCCATAAAAATCTTATTTAGAGCATTATGAACATTTTAAAAAAATTAGGCGAATCAACACGCTTATTAGGTATCTTGCAGTCAGCATACGACAGCCAATATCGCGCAATATCTGCTGTCAATACGAGAATTTGTGTAATGTAATTTGTATAGTGGCGTTTAATCTACAACGAAAAGTGCATTTTACGGTCATAGAATAATAGATAGATTTGACTACAGAATAGTTTTTTTTTAATTTTTAAGTTCAAGCCCCCAAAACTGATAGAAAATGAAAATTGAACAAATTAATTTCGCGTCTCTCTTTGGGTGTCATCTTACCACTTATTGGTTATTACAGATCTTCCAAATGTCAGTTGTTTGTTTACATTAAACACTCTCTGACAAAACGACAATGACAGATAAACAGACGGACACCAAAATGAATTAATAAGAGTTCCCCTTTTTCAAATTTTAAATATGAATGATCGGTAATATGAATAAACTGCTTGCGGTTCGTTCTATGTAAATTATAAAGCATAAGCAACGACTCTATTGTCTCACGCATATCTTACGCATAATCTGCGGTTAAACTTTAATTTTTTAGCTATGTTTTTAATCAACAACATAAATTCTTAGATCAGAGAAAAAGGAAATATTTAGTCTATGGTATGCATTCAAGATTAACCTTTAATCCAATGCAATAAGATTTATATTTGAATGTTGGTAACTGCAGTCTCATTTAAAAGTGGAATTAAATTTATTTCTGTAATCAAAGTTAAAAATCTCAGAAAATAGCTTTTACTTTTTCTTTTTACTGGTACGAATTTTTTTCGGAATAACAAACTAAGAAACAAGCGTATTCAAGTATATATGTACACATATAACAAAGCAGTAGAAACCGTCTGTCTGTACGTTTAATAGATTTATCAAAAAAAGAGTGTGGGCGAGAAAAGAGAGAGTAACAGAACTTGAGCATTTTTTTCTGTCTGTCTGTATGCACACGCTAATCTCCGAAACTATTGAACAGATTTTCTTGCGGTTTTCGCGGGTAGATTAAACTCAGCTTGGAGCAATATTTAGGGTTTGTTTAATTAAAATCAGATGACAGTGAAAAAAGTTATCGCCATTACAAGGTTTTCCTTCTAAATGGCGTTACCGATTTTGATGAAATTTAGCTCCGTAATAAAGCACGCGGACGGAGTCGGGGGCAACAGCTAGTCTTTAATACTATAATCAGAACAATATATTATATATCTAAGCATCTACCTATTAAAATGAAGCAAAAAGATTATAAGAGGAAAAGCAGTACTTGTATTATTATACTTATTTTCTTATTATGCAAATATATTTTTTCATAGCGATATCAAAAACATTCGCAATCGTATACCTCGGCGAAAGTGTATGAGAAGAAAGATGATTCGAGGAGGCAAAGGAAATATGTAATAACCACGATTCTTGGCACTCCTTCCTCTCTGACTACCTCGTCAGGATCGTCGGGTGGATATGTTTGTATGTATTTATTTATATTTCAAAATTCTTGTAATTGCCTTGAGACTTATTTTTTTGCAATAACTTAAAACTCATAATTATTTATGAAGACCACTGAAATTAAGTAAATTTTATATAGATCTATCAAGTTAATTAATGGTTAATCTGAGATATTTGCTGGATTTTCTCCTTTTAAAAATACGTAGCAATCGGTTTACTTAAACAAAATCGAATTTGAATTTAAACTTTTATAAGCGACACTTATTTTTTTTTGAAGACTTCATTCTCTGAAAGCTGTAATTTAAATTAATAAGTACATTATCTTGTTCAATAAATATTTAATCGAAACTCACTCTAGCGTCAAATCAGTCTGACATCGGTCACTAAAAAAAAATCAAATTATTAAGACCTGAACTGAATCTGAAATTAAGTGTCAACTCGGCTCCTATCGTTCATGAATTCTTAAAACAAATGTGTTTAATAGCAAGAATTAAAAAAAGAAAGTTGCTAACCTGCTCTATATGCTACATACACATAAAAACACTAAATAAAATGAACCGAAACATCGTTATTCAGTTAGGGTGTTCAGAGCAAAAAGGAGTGTTTATCCAGTCCAGGGAATATGTTGACGTAGCCTCAGGACAACCCAATTTTGAGGAATCGTCCCTCTTTATTTACATTGACCTAATAACCTGACCCCTCTGAGAATTCTTCAGAACTGCCATCAAATATTTCTTTCGGGGTTTTCTCAGCGAACATTTCCTTTTAGTGTCTTTGTTTTTAATATAATAAAGATTGACTATATCTACGACTTTGTCATACAAATGTTACGTATGAGAACGTCCTTAGGATAATACTTGTATTTTTGTATTATGTATTTATGTACCTACATTTGGTATATAGGTACATATTAACTGGCACTCGCAGTTATAGCCACTTGTAACAATATTCATTGTAGGTATAAAGTATTTTTTTAAATTTTGAAATGAAAATGAGTTTCATTTCGATAAATAATGAGTCAATCTTGATATATTGATATAATGATTTAGAATACTGGTCAATTGCTTTAATTTCATATTACCGAGATAATACTAATGTAAAAGATCAGAATATGTCTGTAATATACCTGGATACATAAATAACAAATACACCTACTTGCAAGATGTAAGTACAAATAATTTAAAAAAAAAGTTATTTAAGGATTTTTTAATTTTCAATTTTAAATATCTAATAAAATAATAGTACAGCTGTTGCTAATAAATTAGGGAAGAAAATAAACTATCGCATACTTTAAACTCAAATTTACCGTATTTAATTTAACACACAGTCTTTAAGATTTTAGAACAATTGACAACTAGAAAGTGCGTTATAATTATTTAAAAAATATATTACAAAAAAATAATTAGATTGCTCAAAACTTCAATGTTCTCATTAAAGTGAGACACAGTGATAAACAATATTAATTAATCTAAAACAGAGCTTATGAAAACCACATATTTAATAACCAAATCATTTCGTACGTTTCGTAATCACTTAGAAAAATTGAGATTCTTGCCGTCATAATTTCCAATTTGTTGGCTTAGAGATATGGTAATAATAGGTGGTATAAAACTTACAAAATATGGGACTCAAAACATTAAAAGAGCTCGTACTTATAAGCTAATAGATACTTTATTTTATAAATCAATAATCAAATTTTCACCTAATACTTTTTTGAATATAACATAAAATAAATAGCCTAGTGAAAAAAAAAGATTCTTTAAATAAAGCTTTCAAAATTTAGAAGTATAAAATTATAAAGATGCTTAATGTTATGAAATGAAGTATTTTATAAGCAATAAAATTATGATGTTAACATTTTATTCTAACTTCACAAGTTTCTGTGGAACTCGTCTCATTAACAACACGAACAAATTAATTTGTTCGCAATTAGTACAGGAAACCAATTAGCGTGGGATTTAAATAGTTTCCTTATATGTTTGTAGGAAGGTTACATAGGTAGGTACATATAAACATACACATAATTTTAGAGTATATAATACATAGTCAGAGAGGACGTTTTGCGCTCCTTCCTTCCTGACGACCCCGTTAGGGATACAGCGTGAAGATATGTATGTATGAATAATTATATTGAGTTCCGTAGGTAAAGAACTAAATAAAATTATAAGCATACAGTAACATACAAACTATAAAGTAGTTATTGCAGTATGCAGGCCATTTATATCATAATATAAAAAAAATCCTTAACAAAGTTCCACACAAAGTTCTAACGAATACTCCTGGAGTTTCTAAAAAAAACATCACTCAGCTTTGTTGACTATGACTAGTAACAGTTTTTCATGGGCAAATTACTAGTAATAAAATAGTAAAATTCAAAGACATATTTCCTTATTTTAACATAACTAACACATTTTTCTCATATTTTTCACTACTTTCGCCTGACTTCGACCAGGTTGAATAGTAATATACAAGGTGTTACAAAAGTGCCCTACACTACCGAAAGGGGGTTGACGTACCCATGAAACTGTACAACTCTCCTCAAGGAACATGGGTAAAAAAAAATTTTGGTCCTCTCATACAAAATGAACGCTCAGCTGATGAAATTAGTATGAGAGATCCAACATTTTTTTTCATATTACGACCCATGTTCCTTGAGGAAAGTTGTTCAGTTTCATGGGTACGTCAAGCCCCTTTCGGTAGTGTAGGGTACTTTTGTAACATCTTGTATATCCTATGTCCATCTGAAATAATGTATCAAATGGCGAAAGAATTTTTCAAACATGTGAGCGGTTCCGGAAATTACCCTTCACATATAAACAGACCTTTGAAATCCGCTCTCTCTCTCTCCCTTTATAATATCAGTATAGATAATATGTGACAAAAACTATTAAATACGAATACATTTATCTACATATACATATCCTACATATAAAAATCAATGTTCGTTTGTTTGTTTGTTCGTATTTTATGGGCTGCCATACCATTCAACCGTTGAATGAAATTTGGTATGGAGATAGCCTGAACTCTGAGGGAGAACATAGGCTATTTAAAAAAAAAAGTAGACGAAGTCGCGGGTATCAGCCAGTATATTTACATAAATTAAAATGCGACAATTTCGATCCTTGCATACTAATGAAGTCCAGCTAATTTCCTAAATCGTGAGTAATAATAATAATATCTATATAACAATCTACTTATTGTTAGACAAAAAAAATAGTGAACGATGCTTTGGCCGCATTAATAGGCAGTGTATATCTAACTATGCTAAAATGGCCATTTACATTGCGGTGTTGGTGCCGATTTTATTGTACGATAGTGAGGCCTGGATATGCCCGAAATCATGTGAAAGTAAGATATAATAGAAATGCAATCTCTGAGAAATATGTGCGGTGTTACCCTCGCGGACAAGATAAGCAATGTAGAGATACAAAATATGACAAGGTTAGATGAGTGTTATTTCAAAAACGAAGGAAGGAATGCTCAGATCGTTCGGGTACAGAGAAAGAATGATTGACGAAGAAAATCTACAGAGCGAAAGTGAGTGGTAGCAGAAGTCAAAGCAGACCAAGGCTGACTTATGAACTTAAAATAACCTGAGTATTAACCGACGAAAATGACGAAAGAATTCACATGCCTCTATGGCATGCCTAGGGAAAAGTGTGTGAGGAAAATGAGATTTGAGCAGGCGGAAGGAGCATATGTAAGGATTGCGATGCTTGGCACTCCATCCTCTCTGACTACCTATTTAATAATAATAATACTGCAAATAATACTTTTAAGGAAATACCGGTCAAGTGCAAGTCGCACTTGCGAATTTAATGTACTGTAGTGACAGTAACGGTGTTACCAACCGCTAACCACAAGACAGTCGTAGAGATTTCTCTCAGTGTAAAAAATAGTACCAATCGCAAAATAAAGTTTGCATAGAGCTTCCTTTTTATTTAAATATATATATTTAACTAGCTATACCCCGCGGTTTCACTTGCGTTAACTATATAATTTGTTAATAACTTGACCACAGCGCTTTTCGGATTCCAGCATAGCCATGAACCATCGTCTCGGTAAAACAAATATTATGAGAATATTATTATATTATGGGAATATGACCTCAATCGGTCAAGTCGTTAATAAGTTATACAATAACTAACAGACGCACCAACAACTGCATATATATTTTAAGGTATAAAGTAATTATAATAAGTAATTAATTTTTCTTCTTTGTACTTACACCTTTTTCTCAATTTTTTTTAATTTTTTTGTAAGTAATCTAACATCTTTTGGAGATAAGTTAGATGGACAGCGGCTTTGAAGTGAATATTCGAGTGTGAAAAAAAAAAATAACTTCTTATAAATTATTTTTTTATTTCACTTGACCTGTTATATTTTTTTTCAATTCATGATTCAAAGAGTTCGTGGTTCATTTGATTCCTCATGTACATGATTACTACAAAAAATTGTTTTGACATTTGATTTAAACCTGTTTTGTTAATGCCCGAAAATAAAGATTCGACTTTTGTAATTCGCGTCAAAAAGGAATTGATTGTCAGTTTAGATTGTCTTCGAAAAAAAACGAGCGTGACAGACAAACAGACAGACGACTATCGTGGTGATTTCAAGTGTTTTCCTTTTGTCCAATTTTAGAACAGAAAACAAGTTGTCCTTTGTATGTGATTTAAAATAAAAATTATTATTATATTATTAAATTAATATTCTATATGTACATACTAATATTGTAAACAAATTATAAATAAATGCGAAAGTGTATTTGGTGTCTGAAATTTGGTATGAAGATAGATTAAATCCTGAAGCTTCATAGGATACATAACATAACATAACATAACATAACTTCACGCTGTATCCCCAACGGGGTAGCCAGAGAGGACGGAGCGCCAGGAGTCGCGGTCCTTACACACCTCTTTCGCTTCCTCAAATCTCATCATTCTCCTCACACATTTTCGCCTAGGTATGCGAGTGCTTTTTGTAAATTCTATAAAAGGCGGACGAAGCGCGGATATCAGCTAGTTAATTCATAAAATGAATCATGTTATGGGTATTACGCATAAAATAGTAAAGTGCATTTTACTGTCAGTTTCACTTCGGCATTCAGCATGACATCGAAATTGCGTCTTCCCCTTAAACGCCAAATGAAAACTTCTTCCAATCTACGTTTGATGAACACTTTTGTAATTCAAATTAGTATCGTAATGAAATTGTTGTATCTGTAAAATTAATATTCTTTTAATCTAGTCTTCTCTTTAAAATTCCTGTAGGTACAACAAAATAAACGAAGTAGAATATTTAAATTTTGTAAAGAAGTTTAAGTAGGACTAATTTTTAACGAAAATCAAGTTTTAAAATATTCAAATGTCTCGAATAATTTGAAACTTCTATGGAAGATTTAATTCAAAATTCTAACTGTTTTTACTTCTTAAAACCTAACTGGATTATTCATTTGTGTACAGTATGTTGATCTACAGGCTGAGAGCTAGGGGAGCATTAGGCCTCCAGAGTGTCGGCCAAGAGTTCGGGTCTATCTAGGTCTTCGAAAGCTGTCTGTCAGAGGTGGCATTGTTTGGAATAGGGATGTTGCGGATGACGATTTTTTTACATCCGCGGATGTGAATGCGGATGCGGATTTTTGAAGGCTCACATCCGCGGATGCGGATGCGGATGTTTAAAATCTTATATAAATATAGTATATGAACGAAGAATTAAAACAATGATAAAGTAATTATTAACATTTTAATTAATGAAAATTAGTATTAAGTATAACGCAACTGTTTTTTTTACTTCACTTACTAATTTTCATATTAGTAAGTGAAGTTAAAAATAGGAGCATTATACTTAATAAAGAGTAATATTGCCGCTTTTCTGATTCAAAGCGGTTACGCAGAGGTTCGTAAATTAAACCCGCGCTACTAAATAATTGTTCGCTAGGAACACTGCCTGGTGGAGTGGATAAAAATCTTCGTGCTATCGGTGATAATATCTTAAACTCCTCCCGATGAACACTCCACCATTTAAGAGGGTCTTCATCCACATTGACTCTTTTTTTTGGTGCGGTAAGAAAGTAATTCTTTTTTGAGTACAGCTTCAGTGCTACCATTTTCTGGTATTTCTTGACTCTCTTCACTTGACGAATCTAACATCATAGCAAGGTCGTTTTTTAAGCATGGCTTTCTGTCGATACTTGATGTCCCTGGTCCTAGTTGTTTCATATCCTTTTCCGTTTACCTACAATAAAACGTATTGCCGGTGTAACATAATGCCATTTACCTGGCGATTTTAATTTAATAAACTGAGCTTAGACTAATATAAAGAATTCCCAATAAACAAGTATTTACACACAATGATCACTGTATCACAATACACTCAAAATATCTCTATATACGATAAGTAATCCACAGCGCAAACAAACACGTAATGATTTATTTACAAGAAACAAATGTGATGCACCACAACAAACGCGTCGGATCTTGTTACCAATTTTTTCGCTCCCATTGGTCATTGTCACGTGCGAACGGCATGCGCCATTCGCCGGCCCCGCCCAATTTCTTTCTTGTTGCAACTTGTATTACATTCGCATCCGCATGAACATCCGCATTGATAAATGCGGATATGGATGCGGATGCAGATGTCCAAATCTATACGGAAGCTCCGCATTTGCGGATGCGGATGCGAATATTCACAACATCCCTAGTTTGGAACGTGCCATTTGAGAGATCGGGCCAACTTCCAGTAAGTCTGGTGCGTTGGCTCGATCTCTCGCATCAGATCGCACCAATTATTTTCCCAAAGTTGGGAAATTCGGTCTTTTACTTCGTGTTAGAGGGCGCGAAAGTTACGTCTATTCATTTCTGGGGGAAACGAATCGTAAGCGCGGGTCGCGGCATTCTCGGCTCTAATTAGCCGGCGGGAGGGTTCGTTTGTTCAGCGGTTGTTCGCCGCCGCGACATCCTGGGAGCACGAAGAGACCGAGTCGCAAATGTGGGCAGTGAGCGCATCTACAGCGCGGTGGTGTCCTCGGCGGAACGGATAACGTCCCGTACCGCATTAAGCCGAGGCGAATTCTCAGAGTTTAGCGTTTCGTCTAATCTCTCCCAATCTGTCACGCTTTTTGTGAGCGTCCGTGTGTCTGTTATAGGTCCTAGTTTGGGTATTACTGGCATATGGTCAGAGTCTAATTCGTGTAACGCGTCTATCGAATGCAGCGTTCGAGCTACGTTCTTTAGAAGCGCTATGTTGAGTACGTCCGGTGTGTGCGTTGTAACTCTGGGATGGGCGTAGGTGTAGTAGTGTAGGCGGGCGTCATGGCAGCGATAATGTCAAAGTTAAGGTCATAAGTCAGTTGGTGTAAAGCTCTGCCATTTTGCGAGATAGAGTGCGAATTCCAGCGACGATGTTTAGAGTTGAGGTCGCTGACGAGTATGGCAGATTCGTCCAAGTTTAGGAGGGCCTCTAAATTGCTACTAATTAGCGCTTTACCGGGAGGTAGATATACAGACGCAAGCGTGATAGGCGCGTGCCCCGTAAGGACCACTCGGTACACTGACGCCTCTATATTAGTAAGAGTGGGCATGTTGATCGGAATGCAGTGCAGGGACCTTCTGTAGTTGATAAGAGTGCCGCCTTTGGGGGGAAGTACTCCGTCGTTGCGAGCGATGTTAAACCTGGAGAGACCGGGGTCGCTCACAAAGAGGAAGCGGTGAATATACTCCAAGGCAAGGCGATTTTAGTCGGTTCGAGTCCGACACTACTCAGTCGGCGTAGAGACCGGCTGAGTGTCCGCGGGAAATTTTGCGTATCTCAGAAAAAAAAACAATCGATAACATAAAACTGTAAAATAATACAAATGAAATATAAGCGTGTAAATTATTAAAACAAATTCCGAATAGCGGTTTACATTTCCCTTATAAATCTACATACAACAACATGATAAATGAAGAAATATAATAAATAACAAAAACGAACAATGGGAATTAAAACTTAATACAAAAATATATTTACGCGCTAATCTATTTATTTATTAATGTCTATACAATCTGTTCTCGCCGTCCGCCACACCTATATAGACCAATTATTTTATACACATACAACAATGTTAACTAAAACGAAACTAGTTAAGCCAAATCTATAAACAAGGGATAACTATTAAGTCCAACAATTGCTCTCGTGGTACCGGTTAAGTCTGCAGCATTGTTTGCTTATGGGATAAACCGCAAACGATCCCTTTCTAACCAGATCAGTAGAATTATTTAGATTATCTCATTGATATATGTAGTAAAGGATTCGTTCGCAAAGCTCATGTTACCTTTGGTTACTTGATATCGCTTTAGTAATTATGTAGTTCAATAAGGAATTAAAGAAGATGATGCACGTCGTTTGCGATAGATTTTATTGTCTGTGAAGAACGGCTAATAATAACACGTGGATTAGTCTTGAGAAGAGTGTTGCATTATTTAGACTAGCTTTGGCTATCGCTTTATAGAATCTCGTAACGAGTTTTATTAAGTAATTTCAGAATGATACAAATTTTTGTATACTAAGAAGAATATAGATCTGTTCAAATAGCGTGCCATATTAATGACATGAAAACTTGAGATTGTGATAAATTATTGATTATTTCGTTTAATTAATCGTAATTAAGTCTAACAGATCTGGTCAACAGTTTTTAGATTGATGTTCCTCAGAAACTTCTCAAATCAATTAATGGAACATAGCAACCATTTCCAATAATTAACAGTAACTTTAACTATAGTTGAAATTTCATATACATCGCTAGTTAATTGAAATAATAATAAAACGTAATTAATAGAATATTGATTTTCACTAAAAATAGTACCACTCCTTTGTTAACTTCTTGAATCGGAACAGTGTTTAAAGGGGCAGCTCGCGAGTCGTCACTTACATTGTGTAAATACGGTAACGGGTTGGGTTCTAATTGTAACATAATAATGAGAATCTAATCTTAGTGTTATACTTGTTACAAGTATTGGTCTGTGACTCTAAAAGTTATCGACAAAAAATGGCAAGCAAGCAGTCCAATCTTAGTTTAAAAGCTTTATTTATCTACGATTGAAAAAAAGCAATACGGATGAAGTTGCCAGATTGTCTGAATTTGGCTGGATTCTAACGATATTTCATATCACCTCCCGACTTTCGACATATAAAAAATCTCCCGACAATAATCATTATGCAGTCAAAAGAAACATCTTAAATACAATTCAATCGGAGTACGGCAACGGCTGTATTCAACAAATATTCGAATATCTGCCTAAAGACAATAAGTAAAACGATTAAATTTGAAATGCACATAATGACATTTGATTTTGAAATATGCATACATTAGGTAACTGCGTTGATAAATAACAAGTCTTATGTAGAACGTTGATTTGTAAATATAGAGATAAGCTTTTATTCATTGGTGCTCAATATTTATTGCTCCCAACAAGTGAAACAACCCTAAAATCCTAACATGTTAAATTGTATCAAGATATTTCGGCTTTTTCATCTGGCATCCCGAAATACGGAGCGCACGTTATGGAACACATCGGCACAGTAGAAACATAACAGTAGGATGTCTTCATGGAAAGCTTGCGTACGAGGTTTGTATGTGTGAGCGCTAATACGCACAGGCAGCGGCACGCACACAGCGGCAATATTTTGGGCGAATGTGGGTACTTATTGAAGCCCCAGTCGGAGTCGCATACGAGACAATGCTACTGCTTCCATTTGTCTTTAATTCGTTTTTCACATCGTCGCAAATACGAAAATCTCTAAATGGCATAAACGAACATAATATGACGTCCTTCGATGCCTAAATAATGTTAGTCTAAGTTTTTCGTGTTTATTAAAGTTAATGTCTTATGTACAGGGATGTGTTTTATTTTTTATTATTACGTACTAAATGTATAACTAAATGAGATGTTCTCCGCATCTCATACCAAACGCAACAACCCTACGTATACGGCCAAGAATAGGCAATTCCGTTATGCATGAGGCGTGAGTTAGCCTTCTTTTCTACATATTGTTTGACATCGGTAACTGTCCCCTGTCTCAGTCGTTTATTCGAAAAATTTCAAAAAAAATTTAGGGAAAAATTTGAGAAAAAGTTAAAAAAGGGAAAATTACTCGTCGGATAAATAATTGAAAAACATGAAAAATTCTTGAAAATTTTCATTTTTTGGACGTAAATTAGAAATTAAAATCTTATAACAATTTAATGTAATTTCTATCTACAATACAACTGCTGAGAGAATGCGTTCCTGACAGGTCGTGATCGAATGGACGACGTAACTTTGAAATGGCGTTGAATTTATGATAGAAGTATTTTTATTGTTTATTTGCCCAACTAACGAATAATTATTATTAAAAACTATATCATTATGTCAACTGACAATAAATGTTACAATTTTGCGCTAAATTTAATGTTAAATAAATAAGAAAACAATATTATTTTTAAATGCATACTCCGCTGTTACAAGGTTGTGTGGATTATTTATTTTTGTAGTGATGTGCCGCTAGTTACATTCAGAAATTAGAAGCCAGACAAGTTGTTGCTTGTTGACTAGTTTGCATGTCAAACTCGTAAACCCACGTCTCGTCACCAGTAACAATGCGTTTCATGAATGTTGGATCGGAATTGACTCGTTCTAGCATGTCCTCAGCGACTCTTATGCGATTGAGTTTTTGGAGAAAATTCAGGTATTTTGGGACTAGTCGAACGGCAACATGTTTCATACCCAAGTGATTATTTAAAATGGTACGGATCGACTCGTGAGACTCAAAAAGTTCGGCGGCTATCTCTCTCAAACTTGAATGAGGATTTTCAGTCACTATTTCCTTCACTTTTGCGATGTTAACTTCAGTTGCAGACGTTGATGGCCTACCAGAGCGAGGCAAATCTTCCATCACATCTCGACCGCTTTTGAACGCTTTGTACCACTCATAAGCACGTGTTTTTGATAAAGTTGATTCACCGTAAGCCTTCTGTAACATTTTCAGTGACTCCGAACACGAAATTCCAATGGCGATGCAAAATTTAAGACAAACTCTTTGTTCGATGTTTTTGTCCATTATGAAATTCGCAATATACACTAGAATGATATAACTAAAAACAGTACTGTATTTAATCTAAATAACAGATGCAACTCAATCTCCGCGCCAAAATGGAAAACAGTTGTGCCAATCTAACAACAACAAAAAAAAAAACAAAAAATTGAATTTGGAGCTACGGATGGCTATATACTCGGTGTGCAGTCACGAGTGTTAATAAAGTTGACAACTTTTTGGATAAATTTTCTAAATCAAGAGATTCATTGGGCCATTTATTAGCTAAGTTGTTTAACACTATACTTGGGTCCTATGTGAGATTATATTTTAGAGCAGTAGGTCTGAGATAATACACTCTTTTCATAAATCTTTTTATGATTTCATTGTTAAGATACGATGGTCCTATCAGCAGAGATATTGCTGATTTATGGGAATTAATTATACCATACTGTGCTCCATTATCAAAAATTATAGATAAAAAATTAATCACATTAAAGATTGATGCTTCTAAATAATCGATATTATTCGATTTGCAATAAATTGACCCAATTATTGACACAGACATCATACTGTTTACAAGTGTTATTTGTAAGTTAAGACATTATGATATCAATAGATTTATCATTTAAGGATTTCTGTAGTAACGATCTCCGGATAATTTCACGGCAACCAAGGTAAGTGTCCTGTTTAAGTTGTGGGGCGATCTGAAAGGAGATTTTAATAAATTACTGCTTGGACCAAACTCTAAATAATCTGATACAGTTATTTTTTGTAAAACTGGGAACCAAGGTTGGGTTGGCCAGTGCGGCACGACTATTATTCCTATTGCTTTATCTGAAATTATTTTTTGCAATGCTCTTTGTATTAGAGCGAAAGGAGGAAACGCGTAAAAAAGAGTTTTGACCAAGAGATGGTAAAGGCGTCGACGGCCCATGCGTCGGGATCACTTTTCCATGACACATACCGGGTACACTTGGCATTACATCTGCTAGCAAACAAATCGATGACAGGAATGCCAAAAAATTGAATGATTTTTGATAGACTTCATCACATAATTCCCATTCATTGTCTGTGAATTTTTTACGAGATAAATGATCGGCTTCGCGGTTGTCTCGTGTATTTATATAAATAAATAATATTTGCATCGTATATAATGATGCAAATATTATGATTTTACGCACCTCACACCACTGCCATTTCTTTTGTTGTTTCGTTTAAATGAGGGTACCGAACACTCCCCATCCTATTAATACATGAAGAGTAGCAGTAGTATTATCGATCCTAAGCAATATTTCACATCTCGACATATTTTTTGCAAAGGTTTTTAATCCAAAAAAGGCTGCTTTTAACTCTAATGCGTTAATATGCGTTATTTTTTCATGATTTTTCTAGTATCCATGAACTTCTTTACTATCACAATAAGCACCCCATCCGCTCGTAGATGCATCAGAAAAAAATTCTAATTTGAAGTGATTGAATCTAAGAGGGTTGCACTTTGTTTCTATATTATTAATCCACCACTGAATGTTTAAATATTCAGTTATATATATTATGTTTAACAGTTTAAATATTCAGGTGAACAAATTGTTTGGTCATAACTTGGGTGTTTGAGTAGACATAAATATTTATGTCGTTCGAATTGTTTGGTATATAGCCATCCGCAGTGGATAGCTGGACATACGAATGTCAATAAACTGAGGAACTTGGCAAAATCACGTAACTTACACTGTCTAATTGATTGGAATTGAAACAATAGGTGTTTAATTTTGATTATTTTGTTTTCGGGTAATTTTATAAGCATGCGTAAAGAATCAAAAACAAACCCTAAAAGTTTATATTGCTGGCTTGGTACTAAGCAGCTTTTTTCGTGATTATTTATGAACCCGAGATGTTCAAGTAAATTTTTTGTACATGTAACATTTTGTTGACATTCTAACTAGGTTCTACCTACACAAAATATATCGTCAAGATATATTACAGATATGAAACCGTTTGATCTTAAAGATTCCATAACGGGTTTCAATGTTTTTGTAAACACGTATGGCACAAACCAAACGGTAGACAGTTAAATTCATATAAAGAATTGATTATTTAAATCTAAGACACTTTTTATGATCGTTATGTATGGGAATTAAAAAATACGCGTCCTTCATGTCTATAGACGCCATATAACAATCTTTTGTTATAAGCTTTGACGCCGTCCTATAATCCTCCATTTTAAAGTGGCAGGTTCTTATAAATTTACTTAAACATTTTAAATTTAAAATGAATCTGTCACCACCATTTGGTTTGGGTGCTAAAAACACGCTCGATATAAACTCACTTTTTACATGTTTGCATTCTGATATAGCCTGTATCTTTAGCAATTAATTAATTGAGTTACTAAATTGGTTATGGTCAACTAGTGATCTTGGGTGCACGCTAGGCGTGTCTTAACGAAAAGGAAGGGATTCAAAAGGAATTTTGTATCCCTTTAACCAAGACAAGACTGTGGGGTCGGATGTGATTACTTCTCATTTAGAAATAAAATGTCTAAGGCGGCCAGAATATGATACCTCAGAGTTTATCGTCTCTTGTTGTTGGTCGCTGCCATCGACCGCTCCGATATCTCCCGCTGACCCTGCTGTTGAGAGCTGGTGAACGTCGTCTGCAGGCGCTGAGATTGACGTGTTCTGGTTAACTCCGACTTGGGAATTATCTTTTGAGGCATAGCTTTCCAGTTTAAACGAGTTCTTGACATTCTGTTAGATTGAGTAAAATTATTTTTATTAAATACGTTTGATCTGTCGTTTCGTATTTGCTTGAGATCATCTGCAGATTTTTTAACAGACTTCGCAGATTTCAGTTTATCTGAGATATTTTCTCCAAATAAGGACCTATCGCGTTTGGTCTCGTTAAGCGTTTCCTTTAAATCTGGATTTATAGACGATATGACGAACCCGCGACGTGTTCTCGTATCAATGAAGTGACTATCACAGAGAAGTCTGCAGGCATCGCTAATTGGTTTTAAAATTTTTGTATAACTTTCCTTAGAAATAATCAGTTCAATAGCTTGATTAATAGCAGCTATAGCGATTGATAGCCGTTTCTGTTTTGCCACTAGAGAAGCATCTCTTTTTATCAAGTTTTCGGCTAATGCCACCTTCACCTCCGGATTAAGTGATATCACAATTTTTTGGAATTAAATATTCAGCCATCATTTTTTCCTTTAAATCCTTAGATAACCCTTTTTCAAGGATTTCTTGCCATCTAGATGCTAATTCTTTGTGTGTAGGTTTTCCAAACGTGATATCAGTCTTCAGTGCATCGCCAAGTAAAGCAAGGATCTCAATATCTAAATCTGATTCTGTCATATCCCGGGAGTCCGTAATCGGTACAGGTGCTTGAGAGGTCGAGGGCGTGTCTACATGGGTTGGCGGCACATTTCGTGAAGGATCCAGACCCAGGTCTATGAACCCTGTGGTCATAGAATAATTGTCGTCGCAAATATTATCGACACCTAAAACAAACTATCGAGATTTTTTAGCAGAGAGCCGAAAAGATGTTTCACATTGATCATAATTTTGCATTCACGTGACAGAGATGGCCCAGTTGGCGTCTCGCATCACAATACTGGCATAATGTTTACCTAAATGTGTATTACATACTCATTTAACGTGACAGAGATAGCCCAGGTGGCGTCTCGCATCACATTATTGACATAATATGTACTTAAATGTGTATTATATACTCATTTAATGTAACAGAGATAGCCCAGGTGGCGTCTCGCATCACATATGTCACATATTATCTATCACATCACATATTAGTCTATAATGACGTAACTAACCATTTACCCCTTTATTCATAATAATATAAAACCGAGGGTAGATTCGTTACGAAAACGGGTCGATTGTTGGGATTGCGATTTAACCGTTTGTAATTAATTTGTAAAATATCAATAAATATTTGAGCTACTGACCTTCATTTTCGATGTCCGAAGGATTATTTTCGCTATCCGAATAAATGATCAAACGATTGCGTTGCTTTGATTTTCGTTTTAATTGTTATTCCAACCTTCTAATTTTATTTTTAATTCTTTCACTACTTTTATCACGCTTTCTTTTGTTCGGCATAATTTTTGACGTTTTTAAAAAATTATAAAAAAGTGCAGTTAGTAAAATGCACGTGCGAAGGCTTGAGCACGGAAACACAGAATGAACTGGAAGCGCACTGGAGGAGAGGGTTTGTAATATTAAGTGTTGCCAGTAGGGTTTTTAAATTCCCTACTTTCTATAAACATCCGTGCAAGGCTGAAGCGTGGGAGCTCAACTACAATATGTAAAATTAATCGCTAAGAATGAAGCTGTGAAATATAATAATGTTACCTTTTGCCCATCACGAGTCATGACTAACTGACAGGCGTCAGAAACACATGCTTTCAGCGGCCAGAAAATAATAATTTTTATCCATATCTTATCGTGTTTACGATTATTGTTTTATGATATTTCAAATAACATAAGCAAATATCTAATAACATTGTAAAGTTTTTGAACCTTTCTTAAACTCCGTGACAATACTAGGATGATTTTTATTCAAATATTAAAGGAAAATCTTACGTGTCTACGTCAAGTTAGTTGGCTTGTCATGGCCTGGACATAACAATTTATGAAACTCATTTAAATTCACGCCTGATTGCTTTTTCATTATACTTGCAGGTGTATGTCGTTCAAACGGACTAGCGTTTTTCTGATCCTTTTAATTTTTTATGCTGTTTCGGAAATTTCTCGTCCCGTTTCAAATTGAATACTTAATTTACTCCGAGTTGAGTCCCTCGGGATCGTCCGTCAGAGCGAGTTTTAAAAATTGTTCCTCACTTGTTACAAGAAGTCGTTTCGTTTTTGTATCGTTCATTCAATCATATCGCAACTTTTCTAATTAAAAATATTTTTATGTACCTAATAACATACAATTTGTATGCACCTACATTTAAAATAATGTAATGCATATGGTTTTTTTTAAGAAAATTATGCACTGCTTTGTTTATATGGTAGAGAAAAAATTATGTGTGCTAATTATTTTATTTTCTTCTGACGTTACTATCTTCTAGTATGTTCTAAAAGTTTTAATATGTCGACAAATTTTTTTTTATAAAGATTTACAGTTATTGAGTAAATATAGACTAAACAGAGAGACAAAAGTGATAAGAACACTAGACTTGACTCTATATGAGATTTCACAACACTTGACCAGACTTGACCGTAGATGAATTGGGAGACAGTAAAAATGGAGTCTGGTCTTACGATTTTATGTTTTAATTTAATTCGTAATAAACATAAATATTCCTTTTCGAAGTTCGAACTACACACTTTACATACAAATGCACCGGAAAGACTATTTTTCTTGCGTTAAATTCAATTAATTTCTATGACTACCTGTTAAAAATAATTAGGCATAATATAACATATACATTTCACTAGCAACGAACGCTCTTAAATAGAAATATTTTGTCGAAAGTAACTTTAGAAACATCAACCTATATTAGTATTTAAATTTCAGTACAAATAAATTTTTCCTTTACACTTGCATATGCCGATGGAAAACATGAATTGGTACGAATTAAATACGTACGTACGGTATGAATTAAATATAAGTCAGAAGCCCCAATAAATAAATGTTTCATGACGAAATGAACTGAGAAAGAATAATTAGTAATAGAAATCCCTTATTGTAAATATAGAATGGCACTTGATAAACTTATTAAAAAGAGATAAATATTTAAAAGCTGAAGAGCTAATAAATATAGTTTAAATGATAAATATACAATGAGAAATTAATTAGTAACAAAAATGTCAAAGCTCATGTATATGACGTATTTAAGTGGAACTACAGTGCTAAGTCGCTATTCCATTGCCTATACAAGACGCACATAATAAATCTATTCTTTGGCACACTTTACGACCTGTAAAAGAAGATTTAGGCTGCTAACACATTCTGTTTTACATTGTTTAGATTCAGCTGTTACTTTGCGGAAATCTATTTCATGTAATGAATACTTATAATTTGTTGTACTTATAATCGACACGTGTTTCGCCTCTTAACAAAGCATCCTCAGGATATTCCAGACATTAAACTCGGTCAGCTAACTGGCACCGAATCAATAAATGAGTCCGACACCCGACTCTCACTTAATGAGAGGCTCATTTGTTGATTCGGTGCTGGTAAGCCTCGCCTTTCGCCTCAGGATGCTTCGTTAAGAGCATTAAGAGCATTTCGAGCGTTTCGAAACACGTGTCGACTTTTTTAATTTTGTGAGGAAGACATCAAAAGCTTATAAGAATTCATCACATTCTGTTTTTTTAAATATATGGGTATAATAAGCATAGCTCGCATGATACATATTCACGCTATATTAGGAACGGCCATAGAAATAGAGGATAGATAAGTTACGTAAGCTAACAACGGAAATGCTGGATAAACTGGAGACTAGAGGAATGATCTAATATCGTACTTTTAGGGTTGTAATTGGAAGAATTTAGGAATTTTGATGGAACTCTCGTAAAGAATCTCGCTCTTGTGTAATATACAAACGTTCTCAAACTACAAAATTTTAGTCGTTTTAAACCATTTTTAATTAATCTTAGTATAAAAAGTTTCCAAAAGCAATGTTTCTAATTTAAAAAATCTTATTCTGAGAAAAACTAGTAAGAAACTTACTCATATATGTTGTTTTTCAGCATCAATTCAAAATATTACATGTATATAATAATTGTTTAACTCATTTTTTCGTAATTGGGTAAGGCCGTAAATTTTGCCACTTTGTAACATTGAGTAACATAGAAACTTCTATGTTACGATAACATACAAGTAACGCAAAATGTTTGTAAAGCTGAGAACATAATGTGGTATTTTTGGTGTTAAAGTTTAGTAATACGATATGCACGCTTGGACCATAAACTTCGGTACAAAATTAATACCAATCTGTATTAGTATAAACTGTATTCAATGATAGCAGAAAAATTAGTCAAATGCGCGCAGAGTAGGGAAAAATGTTAAATCTAAGTATTAATAGTTTGGAGTTATTAGGTACACAACCACGGCAATCTGACCACATCACTTCATTGAGTACCTACAACGGAAGGAGACCTTCGCGCTATTTCTCATTTAACACTTTTTGGCATTTTTCGTGGGAGGTGAGGTACTACCACAAGTAAATGGGAGCACTCAAATGCAATGATTTTATAGACGCTTACTCACGCTACGAACACACACACAATTCGACAACATTCCCCCAATTTAACAAATACCTACATAAAAATAACTGGATTGAAATTTTATTCATGACGCATTAAGGTCTAAAATTAAATGCTACCACAAAATATTTTCTTTCGTTATCAATTTAATTGTAATTATTTGTAAAGCGTTAATGTCTATAATTTAATTTTAGCTAAAAATTTAATCTCGCTAGGAAGTGTGTTTACGTCATATTTTGTACAATGCGGCAATTAAAAACCGTAAGGTACGAATTCAAATCAATTCAAGTTTCATTATTGTATGAAAACTAGTACTAAGTACAAAAATTATAATACTATTATGTACGAACGTTTAGAACACTGCAACGTTACGTAACATAGAATCAACGTTACTAGTAACATAGAAGCTATATAGAAGTAACGGAGAAGCGTGATTATTGAGGTTATAAATAGCTATAATTACAAAACCGAGTGGAATTTCAGAGTGAGATACATTAATTCGCACTTATTAATCATAGTGCATAGTATTAGTTAAAATGTGCGTAAATAAAACTGTTATTTACGTTTGAAATCGTTAAAATTCGAAAAAAAAATCACAGCCAAAACGCACGTGTACACCTTTGACAAACACCAGAGACATCAAAATGGCGCTTTTTCTTTTTCTAACATGTTGCCTGGGTACTCCGTGTCGCCAGTGCCATTTCAAAATACTATCATGAACTGTTTTTAATACATGGAAGTCGGAATTTGGTAACATACAAAATAGTAACGTATAAGCGAAAATAATGGAGACAAAGTTTTAAACAATGATAACTCAATAAAAAACGAGTATTTAAAGACTCGAAAACTATAATGTAGCAGCTTAACTTTGGGATATTTCAGATATTCATAATTAATTAGACTTTCATTGTAAAAAATATAAGTTTTATAATGCCAATTACTTTGGCGGAACAAAAAAACAGCGTGTTTTTGGCTAAATTTGGGGGTCCTAACGATTTTAACTCACGGTATTTTTTAAACTACACGACTTACGTTCTCTTTAAAAAAACAGTCTAATAGTAGAAGAATTATATATTCTACTTCAGATACCTTTATTACAATTTATCAAGTACTTTTTTTTTATACGCAGTCAAAATGTGAGACACTTTTTTTTTCAAAAAGTGGCAAAATCTACGTCCTTACACAATTACAAAATACATTGTAACTGAAAATAAAAAACAGCTTAATTCTCTACGTAATAATAATTATGGTATAAATAAAACTACGTGAGACAGACATCACGTAAGGTATGTGCCTACTGCCTACACAGGAGTATATTATAAAGGCTGCCTGTACGTTTGCCTTTCAATCTGCATTTTACGAGTCCAATAAAGTTGAAGTACTCTCGCCTTCCTGCCGAATAAAGCCAGAATCCTACAGACGTCCCACCTATAGGCATTTTACATTCATTTCTCTTTTATATTCAATGTATGTAAATATCTGAGAAGTTTTAGCAGCAATGTATTAGCGAAAACTCGAAAAAACCTTGTTTCCGTAAACATTTATTTTTACTGAATTTATAAAGATACTCGTTTAAAAATATTGAGAACTTACATGAAATGTGCAGATCGACAAACTTTTTACCTAACAGAAGAAACACAAAAACAAACTTAGCTTGCTGATAAAAAACAATTAGATACCTATCTATTAAAAAACGTTTTTTTTAAAAACAAGCTTTAATTAGACTGTATTGCCACCAGACCCAAAAGTATATGCAAACAGCTCAAACGCTTAGGTGGAACCCATTTCAAATTCAGTTGCTGAATTTCATTCACACACACTAACGAGTCGAGTTAAATAGAAACTTGTAATAATGAATAATAAACAAAATATGACAAATAAAAGAAACAAAAGGATTCCTTATGTGTTGTTGGTTTCCATTTTGTTATATTATGTTTTTGGAAATATAATACTTTTAACATATTAGTCTTGAAAGGAAGTTTTGATAAATATTATTTTACTACTAATATATTTAAATTTTAACTTTTGCAGTGTTTCAATGTTAAAACTAACAAAAACCAGTAACGAAAACGACTGCACCCAAATGTAATTTGTAGGTAGTTTCCTTTGGCCACGCCAGTCTCGTTAACCGGAATTCATGACCACCCGATGCGCCTCCCTGGCATAGAACAACATTTTTAATTTTCATAGAACCGTCTTGTAGGCGAAGTAACGTTCGGTAAAGGTTATTACGTATAACAGTCAATACTTATTATATTAACATCGTATACTTATTTATATAAACATCATTAGCCATACTTTCCAGTAGAATACGATATATGATTAAATGTGTATAATATCCATATTTCCATACTAATATTACAAATGCGAAAGTCTGTCTGTCTGTCTGTCTGCTTGGTTTTCACGGCTAAGCCGCCGGATCGATTTGGATGAAATTTAGCAAGGAGATACTTTGACACCAGACGACGAACACAGGCTACTTTATTTTTCAAAAATCTACCCCTAAAGTGGTGAAAACGGGGATGAAACTTAGTATGAGAAATTTTGAACTGCTGAACCGATTAAAATGAAATTTGCTACAGAGATACACTTTTTTTTTATTAAAAAGCGAACTTCTTTTTTTATCAAAAATCTTCCCCTAAAGAGGTGAAAAAGAGGATGGAACTTTATAGGGGAAATGCTAAACCGCTGAACCGATTAAGATGAAAATTAGTACAGAGATAAACCTTTTCTATTAAAAACATAGACTTCTTTTCTTTCCAAAAATCTACCCCTAAAATAGTGAAAGAGAGATGAAACTTTATAGGGGAAACGCCAAACAACTGAACCGATAGTGATGAAATTTGATGGAAACCCGAAAACCCGGTACAGTATGTACCCGAAAACAAATGTAGGCTACTATGTTTATATGCTATAATTATTATATATGCTAATATTTGCAAACTTAAAACTACACATTATCTTAAATAATAGACTTCCTCAAAGCTGCCGAAGAAAAGGGAGATTTCCCGACGAGAATTTGCACGAGGGCAGTCGAAATTTATTTTATTTAATAAATACGGTGAATCGATTTCGTTTCTCATAATTTTAAATAAAAACATTATATCTTTGAAATATAAATCGGGAGAGCGGATTTTGTAAGTTTGTTTATATCTAGAGGGTAATCTCCGGAACTACTACACCTATATAAAAATTCTTTCACTATTTGAAAGGCACGTTATTTCAAATGGACATGGCTATACATTATGTATTCAACCTGTTCGAAGTCGGGACGGACAGCTAATACAATAATAATTAAAAGTTATCTTGTTACACTTTAAAGGTTTTGTTAGTGTGACATTTCAGTGGCGTATTAATGGCGTATAATGTCTCGCCTCTGTCCTCATTCTCTGTCTGTCTCTAACACCCACACAAAAGTTTCCAGTACATAATTTTTCGTGAGAGAGCTTCCTCGGGTCCCTTAGTTATTCAGTAGTAAATATTCAAAGTTAGAGTAACAACTGAGAAGGTGGGTTTGGCTTTGTATGAGAGAAACCCTATTTACGAAGTGTGGGTTTACGACTGCGAGATGTCTCGAGATAATTAGGTATACAAATAATAAAAACTAGGTGGAGTAAATTTCATTATTGCGCAATTCTCTAATTTCGGCATTTTTTCGGTTGAATTTAAAATGTTTACGAGAGAATTCCTTTGAAAATGAGAAAAAAATTACAAACATTCCTTAACAGATCCCACACCTTTGTCTTGAATTCTTTTGCGGAGTTTTTAAATGATTACGCTTTATACAAAGTTTACAGTTTGCACAATGAATTTTGGAGTTCCTTTTTCTCCTTCGAAGCATCTACTTTTTAACAACAAATAGTGATTTGTTTCGGAAATTGCAAAGGGAAGTACGAAACTGCAATAATAAATAAAGTAAAATTTCAATAAAAATACGGTAAAAAAAATAGGATAAAAGTTGGCAATATAGTGATAATAAGAAATAAAATTGCTTTATTTCGCAAAAATAAACATTTATTAAAAAAATCGTTTATTCTTAGCAAAAATCAGAGTTTTGTCTTATTGAATTCATCTACACAGTAGTTAAGTATTTTAAACATTAACCATCAAATCAATTTAACTGTCTCTAGTTGACGTTGAGTAATATAATGATACTCGTATGAGGGCGATATATTATATGCGGCAATATGAATGATAAGTCTATTCTGGTGCTCAATCATCATAATGTCATGTCATCCTGCAAAATCAATACGGCCGCAATTATCAATAGAAACCGTGGCGAGTCAGTGCCCAGTGATCAATGTTCTCTTGGAGAGTTTCTCCGTTAGGAGCAGTGATAGGCGTTAGGTTAGTGAATTTTTTTTCTTTGAACAATACTGAAACTGCGGGGCTTTAGGGAGAGAAAGCATGGTAAGAACTGAAGGCAAAGAGTTAGTACTACGCCTATCTTATTCAGCATTTCCAAAAATTGCCACTGGATTAGGTGACTTCAAGACTCTTAATCGTATCAGTGATGGAGGAATGCTTTCATTGGGAAGGACACTATGGCCAAATGGAAAAATGCTAGTTCCGAAACCGTTCATCATAAACGATGTCTGGAAAGCATGCTCGTAGGCTGGAGTAATCAGACGGCAGAAATCAAGCCTAGATATCCCAAGAGTTTTTTAAAGATTTGTAAACTGAAACATCCAGTCATGAACAGTCTTTGTCTTTATAACTATTCAAATGTCTATTTAAGGCAGACCATAGTATATTATTTACATGATACTCCTTGGACACCCTATGTGACCAGTCTTTTTCACCTTTGAAAAGCCTGCTCTGTAAGACAGGACATCGTAATTTTGCCACTTTTCACCCTTTATTTTTCTTAGTTGGCAGCCCGCAGAGGCGTTTCTGTAAGAAAAGCCACTAAATGCGTAAACTCATAAGTCAACACTCCTAATAAAATCGACAAAACTCATTAAATAATCCAAGATTGCAATGATAGTATATTTTTAGTAATATTGTGATATTTACGTAGCTATTACGCTCCGTTTTTTCAGTATTTTTGTTGCATAACTAGCGCGCGACATTAGTTACTAAGGCGGCTTCTTGGCAGTCTAAAGAGTGGTGCGCAATGCAAGCGAAGATGTCCTTAGAAAACGCATTGCATTCGCGAGGCATTATTAACACAGAAAAAACTAAAATTATCACCATATTGCCATGTATCATCAATTGGCTAACCTTTACCCTATTATTTTTAATTTTATACTGACATTGAAAAATAAACATGTTGTAAAGTACCTAACTACAAGAAGATTACTTGCAACCATATCACTTCACAATCACTACATATTATGAAACAAAATCCTCCCGCCGCACGGTGTGGCGTCCCGAACAAAAAATTGGACTTCGGCCCATATACACATATATACATTTTTAGATTTCACATACTTTAATTATAGTGCTTAAAAACTCAAAACTCGGGGCATATCATACTTTTATTGATTTTTTTTGTCCATATACTAACATGTTTTTTTAAATCTTCCAAGTTCTAACGCGTATGGATTTCACACTTAAAAATTAGCACGAGTTTTAAATGCTTACTACAAAAAAACGTTGCGAATTTATTATTACTTTGTTTATTTTATATAAATGAACATCACTTTAGTATTCTAAAAATAAAAATTATAAATCATCACAGTTTTTTATAGAACTGTTTTTAAACACAATTGTCCGATCAAAAGGAAATCAGCAATTTGATCATTTATAAAGTAAAAGGATTAACTTGGATTAAGATGAGATAGCGAGATAAATACAGTAACTATTTGTCTTCAAAACAACGTATGTTACATTGTCAGATATTATCGGATGTGAGTTATGATTTTTTCCTGAAGAAAATCGTATACGCGCTGCGCTTAACGAATGATAATGACTTTCAATCATTGGACTCGAAATAAATTTGCTTGTCTATAAAAACTATTTTAGAATTAGTATGTATTTACGAATAAAATTGTTATTTAATAGTATAATAAAATATATATTATGAATTATAATTTATAATGCAATTTAAAGCTATAATTATGATACATATTTGTTACTTTTTTGGTGGTTTTCAACGTTAACGTAGTCAATAATAGGTCAAGTCAATAGAATAGTTAGTTTGTGGTTTTTACGTTAACTATCGATAACTGACGAAACGATAGCTAATCAATAATATGATGAATAATTAACCATTAATATATGGTTTACCACATTTAATTTACTAAGACACTTACTGACAAAAATTTCAAATAAAACGTAATTTTTTTCCGAGCAGTCATTCGAGCAAACCTTCTTGCAGTAGTTGCCGTGCGCAGTGCATTAAAGAAGTTTATAAACGAGTTCTATAAAAGCAATGGATATCATCAAAACTAAGGCTGGGCGCAGATCCGTGACTTTTGGCACGTCACCTTGCTGAACGCACACATTGCCCGCTCTCACTGGCGCGACAATCTAGGTGACAATTTATTTTCGCGATGGGTTTCGTCGACGTAGCACGTGTTTGCCTACTAGAGTTGCGGTGAAAAAACAAAATAAAATGCTGGATTCATCCTATACTTAGTTAAAAATTACAAAAAGGACTATTCTACTTATTTATTGAGTTACGATAATATCCAGAATACTTTCCATACAACCTTCGTCGATATAAACTTTTAAACTTTCGCGTTGCATTGTAAAATATCTAAAACCTTCGATGTTAGAAACCTTCGAAGAGCTGTCAAATCTATTAACTCCTGTGATTATGGTGAAAGACATGAATTATTTTATAGTATAGTTAGTTGTTCCCATTGTTCCCTTTTACGATTTGCATTGGAATACTCGGGAAGTAATTTATTATAGTATAATATTAGACGATTTTGTAACTCTTCTATCGAAAGTTCGCCATCATACATGCTTTCCATTTCAGCGTCCAGTGGTCGACTGGCAATGTTCAGTGACAAAAAGTTACCGGTGTGCACACTCATATACTGTAGAAAAGAAGGTGACACAAAAGTGTCACAATGTCACCACGACGTCGTGGGCTAGCGGAGCTTTTTTCGCCTCACTGTCACGTCACCCAGTGAGCGCAGTTTCGTTTGTTTTCATAGTAAATACTAGGGTGATTTTTTGTCAACGTGACACATGTCACCAGTATGCGCCCGCTCTAACAGTGATTTATTCAATTTGCTAAGAGAAAATCTTTTGCCTGTTAACGAGTACTTGGTTTTAACAAAGAAAGTTTTGCATCTTTTGTGTATTAGATGTAATGAAGCTACGAAAGAAGCTCTACAAAATTCGATTCAAAATTTCTGTAAAAATTTAAGTTCTAGTTGGCGGATTTGAAAGTCATCAGAAAAGACCTTTAGGTCTAAGTATCGGGACTGGCTTGCAAGAGATTTTAATTTTCCTTCAGAAGGGGTGAATGAAGTTTACTCTATTAAAGTTTGGAATAAAGAGGCTGCTCAAGCTTTAAAGCCCTTTAATGAATGTTGCGATCGGCAAAAAAGAAGGAGAACAGAAGACATAAGGCAGCACTTTAGACGAAGTTATTTACAGTTTAAAAACAATGTACAAACACCATAGAAAACCAAATGAATCTAAGATTATTAATTTTTTACACCAACTCCCAGAAGAGCTAGAAGATATGAGAATTCTGTCAAGCAGAGAAAACCGCATCAAGTCTAACAAAAGAAATCGCTGTATGTCTAATAGTATCATTAGATTTATCAGTTCATAAATACAATACGCTTAGAAAAATAAGTGAACAATATGGAATTTAAGCGTATCCGTCTTACTACCAAGTGAAGCAGGCTAAATTGGCTTGTTACCCCAATAGTAATTCAATTATTATTACAGACAGTCGGGTGGCAATAAAATTGCTAGCCTTACTGGACCATACTGGTCATCGTATTTTCATGGTCATAAAAGATATGACCAGTAATAATAATAATAATCTGATTCTTTGTTTGAAGTGGGGTTGTGATGGTGTTTCTGATCAAAGTCAATACAAGCAGCAATTTGAAAATGATTTGAAGAATGTGACAAAGGTAATAATAAAAACTATTTTAGTACCCCTTAAATTGATCGACAGTACCACAAAAGAAGTACTTTGGGAGAATTTAAGACCGTCTTCGACTTGGTATTGTAGACCAATAATGTTTAATTTCATAATAGAAACTGAAGAAAATTTGTGTAACGAAATCACAGAAATTAAAAATCAATTGGAAACAGACAAAGACTTTGTCTGTTTCCAATATCGATGGCAAAAGTATGACACACGAGCTCTTTTTTAAAATGATCGATGGATAAGTTTGTAATGCTTTACCTGATAATAGATATAATTCTACCTTTTACATATGTGCAGCAACCCCAACACAGATGAATAATCTGACTCGAATTATCGGTAGAGCCGTACAACCAGTTTTATGAATTTGGTTTGTCTTTGCTACATTTTTGGCTTAAATGTTTTGGAAATGAACGACATTTTCGTAATCAATACCCCGAGAAACCTAGAACATGACACCCTTGTAGATCTATCAAAAAAAAAAATTCGCCATCTTGGATTACAAAATGAACGTCATTTTCGTAATGAGCACCCCGAGAATTCTAAAATATGACACCCATATTGATTTATCCAAAAAAATAATAATCGCCATCTTGGATTTGCAAGTGAAAGTCATTTTCGTAATCAGCACCCCGAGAAACCTAGAATTTGATACCCGTATCGATTTATCCAAAAAAAGTAATATTCGCCATCTTGGATGTGAAAATGAACATCATTTTCGTAATCAGCACCCCGAGAAACCTAGATATATATTATATATGTATTCATCATTTAAAGACACTGTAGAGTATATATTATATACCTTTATATTTTATATAGAAATAAGTTATAGGTATATTATATACACATAATACTTACATGCGTAAGCTGCCCCGCAGCATACCCTACGTACGTCTTAATACTCACGACTGACACTTAAAGGTGCGCACAATAGGTTGCGCACAAAAAACGTAACGCTGTCATTCGATGAATAGATTTTACTCCTCGTATTTTTTTCATACCGGGGGTCTTATATGAAAATCGATTCTTAAGGAGTAAACTCCAAAAATTGTATTTAATATCTTTACTACTTTCCGAGATATCAGACCATGTCCAAGAAAACACCATTTTCATCACACCGTACGCCGCGTCTGTCTGTCTGAACGAGATAAACACGAAAATTACCGAACGGAATTTCATACAGTTGTCACCAATGGCCGGAGTGATTAAAGAGTAAGATTTATATGTATAATTAATTAATGTTTTGTGTAAATTGGTTGAATTATGACGATGATTGTTGAAGATGTCTGAAAAAATCAAGCCCACTAGGAGCTTTCGTTGAAAACGCTGCCTAATCCTTTTGTAATATAACAAAACAATGTACTGTAGAATTGTTCCTCTTTTATAGGTCTACAGAAAATTCCGGGATGGCATATGCCTATCTCTTAAGGATAGCTTACTATACCTGCTTTAATGTTTAAAAAAATAGTCACGTATTATGTGGTAATTGGAAAGCTATTTAGACAGATACGATATTAATCCTTACCAAATTAAATACGTTAGTTACCTTAAGCATTTCATTGACATTGACATTGCTCTTCGCAGCACACAATTTAAATTAATATCTTAGGAGTTATCGCAAAATTAAAACTATCGCGTGACAAAATAAATTCAAGTGGTCCCACATCGACGCGACACGTGTGATGCAACCGCCCCAACGCCGCGCCGCTGCGCCGCCCGTGGTCTTCCACATCTAAACAATCATAATATATTCGTTTTTATACGTAATCAAGCAATACAAGAAATATTTTATTTTGTTATTATGTATGTATTCTTTACTTTTTCAAATATTTACAGGATTGGAAATAAAATACTTACATTAGAAATCCTCCAAGTCTATCCTCTAATCCACATGCTCTCGCAACAAGCTGATACCTACGACACTACAGAAAAAAAAATGTAGGCATACATGCTACCCGTGCGAAGTCGGAGCGGGTCGCTAGTTATGCATAAAACCAAATTCGGTACCTATGTACATTTAGATGGGCCACACGAAAGTTTCAAATAATAATATCATTTGATGCTTAAAATTTGACCCAATATTACAGGGCGTGAGGTGCATAATTGTTAGAAACGACCAACGACCCACACGTCGCCTTTACGAAACGAAAATATAATAATAATGAATGCAAATTCGTGGGACAGCCCTGAAGCTTGTCACGTAATCCTATTAAGACAGTTTTAGACACAAATTAATTCATGTGTCGTTAACGTAAATGAGAGTTTGTAAACGCGTTTACGCCGATAACTTGACTTTAGTGTAGAGATTTTATTCTGTACTAATTCTAAATTACTTAAAAATAACCATTAATTCGGCGTTTATTATACATGTCGTCCCAAACGGTATCCTAACGTTAAGGTTATTGGTTGATTGCAATAGACTGTGAACACCGAACAGTGAACTCCGCACTCCGAATCGAAGGAAAGACCAGGAAACAGGAAGGCATTTGTAATTCGATATCCTTACGGGACAATATCTCGTCAAATCTGTCCCTAAGTTGTTGTGTTTGAAATAAAAATCTATGTTGAAATAATAAAATGCTACTCATTAATTCAATATATGCCTGAGTGTCCAAGTTCACGGAGCCTGTATCGCGAGACTACGACGTCGAACCTCCTGTCGCATCGCCCACGGTCCCGCCTCACAACAACAATTGACGTCCCTTTACTTCTGTGATATTTTCACAAACTGAAGTACCCGTAGAATGGATTTAGAAGTGGATATAACTTTTCACGTAATACCATTTTCAACTATTCCGTCTAACTTTCCATTATTGTTTTTCTAGGAAGTCTTTAGTTCTTGTATTGTGTAATTGATAATTACCAAAACCTATTTCAAAAGATATTTATAGGTTCTCAAACTGAAGAATATTCTTGTTTTATTGTTCATTACCAGTTTAATAATAAGTAAATAAGTGCATTTTATTAGTACACTGAAAAAATGCTTCAGTTAAATTCCGACAGTTTTTTTTTTTATGACGGAGGGTACAAACGAGCAAGCGAGTCACACGATGGAAAGTGATCACCGCCGCCCATGGACACCCGCAACGTCCGGGTAATCACGGTTGCGTTACTGGCCTTAAAGGAAAGAGTAGACTAGTTTCTAGAGGGTCCCTAAGTCGTAACGGTCCGGGAATACCGCCGCTATAAGCTAGTTCCATAAAACTGCCGTACGTGATAGAAAATGTCGTAAAAAACGCACAGTTGTAGACCGCCATCCGTCAATGCGGTGGGGATGGAAGTACAATCGATTGCGTACGGTGCGGTAATGGTACGGTACGGTATGGAATGGAATTCAGCAGTGGGCAGTACTCCAAACAATTCCTCAGAACATTCCCCATGATAAATGCGATAAAATATGATGAGGGACGCAAGGTCTCTACGCAGTGGCAGAGAGTCGAGCCAATCAGAGAGTACCGGCAGGGTTATTACCTAAAAATTTTCAGACAACGACAGCCACGTGATCACTGCGCGACCGGTGATTAATTGCAATAAAAAATTAGTATCATATAAGACGATTGCGTATCTATTATTCTATGACCATAAAATGCACTTTGCATGCAATGCACTCGCGGTAGATTTAGCGCCACTATACAAATTACATTACACAAATTCTCGTTTTGACAGCAGATATCGCGCGATATTGGCTGTCGCATGCGGTCTGCAAGTTACGTAATAAGCTTGCGGATCGCCAATAAACCGCTCTACATTGTATACGGTCAAAAGGAAGGAGTTGATACTGGGGCACTACGTAATTTACGTAATTTCTAACATACTAAAATTTGCAAAATTTTGTATTAAAGCTACTAAAGAGTTTAATTCAAGAGTATGTTGATGGTGTACATCGGACCGATTTTAGTTAATATTACTTAATAAATTTGTTAATTGCACAAAACAGTTTTATAAATATTTCAACATTTTAAGTTTAGTGAAATCAACAATTTCCGCGTGTCAGTCCGAAATTAACCCGCGAGTTAAGTAAAACTTTTGTAAAACCATAACAAAACCATGGCTTTAGATAGCCTTTTTAGGCTTCTCTTATTACAAAACAGTGTGTTTGTTTTGTAATGAGAGAATGCATGATAATAGTATCATTACAATTATTTTAAAAAGATATTAAATATTTTTTCTCTGTGATCTATTTGTAATAGATTTACATATTATATTACTTACTAACCTATGGTAGCATGTGTGAGGAGAATGATGAGATTTGAGGAAGCGAAAGAAGTGTGTAAGAACCGAGATGCTTGGTGCTTCGTCCTCTCTGACTACCTTGTTAGGGATACAGCGGGAGGATATGTATGTATGTATGGCAGTAGAGAGCACGTTCCTTATTACGTTTCATAGTGAAAAGTTACAATAAATAAAATGTTTGAATGGAAAATGAGTAATTAATTAACCGTCTGTTATATCAAAAATCTACTTATTCCACTGAAGTTTGTTTCGAGTAGGCGGGCGTCGCGTTCAGCTCATCGGATTATAAAACAATCTTCCAATCTCGACGAGGTCGTGCTAGCAAACTTTAATTAGGTTTCACGCTTCTGGTAAGTTTTGATTTCACCTGTTACTGGAAGTTCAACTAATAGTTAAGTTTCGTAATGAACGGAGTACCCTTAAACCAAAATGATTTTTAAGCAAATTATCTGCTATCTGCTGTGGAGCGTCAACCATCAATTAAAATAATAACGTCATATTGTGATTCTAACATGTTATGGACCTTATACCCCATTTCGCAAGAACATTCCCACGGTCAGCGATATGCTGAATCGGCGCTACAGGGCGATGAGAACATCGAGCTCACATGAAATACAGGTGGGACGAGTCACTTCGTTAGAATCATCGAACGTCGCCAAACCTATTTTAGCTTGTAAATTAATTTGTAACATTTTATTATAATATAATTTTTAAGTCAATTAAAATGGTTTTTTTTGAGGAATTCGGTTGCGGCCAACGTAATTGGCGCAGTCGGTAGGATACTCGCGGGCCGGTTCGCGAGCGGTTTACTCTAAAAATCGAATTTGGGCTCGCGGGTCGCCCGAGCGGCTTTCAACGCCACACATCCGAATATTCAGAATCTACGTGAAGCTGCAGACCGAGGACCAGTATCCAGACATCGATGCGCAGAAACCAAATCCTTCCTAGTTATCCTAGTGTTCCAAAAATTTTTCGACCAGATCATAAAACCATCAGCGAGTCTGCACAAAGGCAGTCTCGCCGACACTAACAATTAGATTACTGTAGGGATATTATAGGTATGTCGCACGACCAGGATACCATTTTTAAGGCACTACGCCCTGTGCCAGAATTCGACGGTAATCCATACGTGTTAACTAGGTTTATTAGAATATGTGACAAGTTAATAGAGACGTATATTAAAGTAGAGCCTGGGTATGAACTGTGTAACCTTAGTCTGTTTAATGGAATATTAAATAAAATTACCGGGCCGGCTTCCTGCATTATTAACTCTAATGGCATTCCAGATAACTGGCAGGGTATCCGTGAAGCTTTAATAAATAATTTTTCTGATCAAAGAGATGAAACTGCCCTCTATGATGACCTCTGTTTAGTTTCACAAGGGTCACGAACGCCTCAAGAGTTTTATGATCACTGTCAAACACTTTTCAGTACCATAATGACTTATGTAACATTACACGAAAGTCTGGCCACAACCATCGAATCGAAACGAGCTCTATACAAAAAGTTAACTATGCAAGCTTTCGTGCGCGGTCTCCAAGACCCATTAGGCTCGCGTGTACGATGTATGCGGCCAGCTACTATAGAGAAAGCTTTGGAGTATGTGCATGAGGAGTTAAATGTCATGTATATGCAACAACGTAATGAGTCAAATAATATAAAATCTCAGCATCCCCCTTAGGAGACCCCTAAGGTCTCCTCGCCGACTCACATACCGGTACCAAAATATACTAATTTACCTCCTCCTGTACCTTATTGGTCAGCCCCTGCAATTCAGAGACCAATGCCACCACAAGCTCAAAGTTTTAAATTCGACATTAGAAATCATACTTCAAGACGAATTACATAAAGAAAATAATTTATCGAGATATGCTAAATTCGCTCAGTTACTAACTATCATAACCAAAAATGTAGATGACATATTGCAAGAAATTATTAGAATAGAGAATAGAGCATTAGTGCATCGAGCACTCATCATTCAATGTTAAGTACGGATGTACTAAATAAAATTTTAATTAGGTTAAAAAGCATATATAATAGGGATCAAGTAGATATAGGTTTAGAACTAAGAGAATATTATAATATTATAAAGCCCGGCTCTTATTTTACTGATAATAAAATAGTAATAATATTCCGAATCCCTATATTCAGTACTTATATATATTCTCTATATAAGCTATCCGTAGTTCCCAATAAACATCAACAAGCCCTTATACCTCCATATCCTTACATAGCAATCAACCAGAAAACATTCTTGTACATGGATGCTGAATGCCCGAAGGTAAATAAATGGTTTCTTTGCCATGACAAAAGTTATCAGCAAACTCACATACAACCTGGCTGCATCCAAAGCCTCATCGTGAACCAATTACTGAATAAAACATGCAACACTACGAACATCATACTGTCAAGAGAAGCTATCGACCAGTTGGACGACAAACACTACATTGTGTCCTTCCCGCACCCAACAAAAGTTCAATTAAATTGCGAACGCGAAGATCACACTACTCTACAAGGGAGCTACCTGGCTATTATACCTACTGCATGTTCACTTAGTACATTAGAAATGAAGGTCAACCACTGAATATAATGAAGATCCCCTACCAGAAGGAAGTGAATGCAATTACTTCACCTACAATCCATCTGAACTCTATTGATTTGAAACAGCTACATGGCGTCCCAAATAAAATAGTACTCCAATCTTCGCTGCCGATAAATGAAATTCAACCCGATTTAATTTACCACACTACAATATCATTAAATATAGCACTATTAAGTGCACTTGCACTAGCCGTAATCATAGTAGGACGACGCAAAGATTGGTTTTGCAAGCCGAAACTTGTTCCTGAAGCATACGGACTGCCAGCAACATTTTCGCTCAACGTTCTCCAATAGTTGCTGATCTGAGGGGTGAGGTGTTATGGACCTTATACCCCATTTCGCAAGAACATTCCCACGGTCAGCGATATGCTGAATCGGCGCTACAGGGCGATGAGAACATCGAGCTCACATGAAATACAGGTGGGACGAGTCACTTCGTTAGAAGCATCGAACATCGCCAAACCTATTTTAGCTTGTAAATTAATTTGTAACATTTTATTATAATATAATTTTTAAGACAATTAAATTGGTTTTTTTTTGAGGAATTCGGTTGCGGCAGCGTAATTAACATGTAAATATTTAGGTAGTTTAAAAAAAATATATTGGAAAAATCATTTGAATACATTTTTATTCATGTTACACATCCCTACTATCCTGATTTACTTATATATCAAGAAGTCTAAATATGTATATTTTAGGTGTTTATATTATTCACCTAAATGTTTTGTTATATGTCCAAATAAATAAAATTATACGATGACACCAACTATTTATTCTGTCGAACGCAATTATACCAAGTGGCATGGCAGGGCGGTGGTATGTAAGCGATTAGCGAGCCGCGCGTTTACTTTGCATTATCATGCATAGATGCAATTCAGCATTTTAGCATCACCAAGCCGCTATGTGTTTGCTTTTTGTTTGTTTTGAAATATATTGTACCGATTAACCTTTTTATTTTATTTTTTTAAATGTGTGAGGAGAATGATGAGATTTGAGGAAGCGAAAGAGGTGTGTAAGGACCGCGACTCCGACTCCTCCGTCCTCTCTGACTACCCCGTTGGGGATACAGCGTGAAGTTATGTTATGTTATGTTATGATTAACCTTTTTTGGCTTTAGCCCTTCGATCACAAATAAAATAGCCCTAAGCCAAAACATAACTACCAGTACCACGCAAGGAACCGCGTGCAAAATATATTAAATTAATTATTCTATAGTGAAAGTAAATTATAACAAGGTTTGATAACCGTTGCAAAACCGTAAATTTTACGTCAAAAAGTACTTTTATTTAATGATCTCTTACGTGATTACTCTTTCACGAATGAAACTTACATTGATGTCAAATAAAATGATTTTTTCAAATTATTTTAATTGATTTAAAAATATACGCGCATGGATTTCGGTATTTCTGCCCCCAATCATGCCGGAGGCTCTAGGCTCGTGTAGACTTTTTGGCGGGAACGGGAGAAGTGAGGGAAGTGAGGGAGACTAACATTTTGTTTAGATTTTGTATTTTTTACATTTTTGGGAGTTTTAAAGTACAAACGTAATAGTATATTGTGTTTTTACTGGAGTAGTTTTACGATATGAAAAAACTAATATACTTGTGATTATACTTATTAATACGTAACATTGGCAAAGGCGCTGAAACTGTGCGCCATGCCATTAAGAAAAAAAAAAGATGGAGTAGCCAACAAACACTTACTGCAGCAATTAAGAAATGAACCATGTGTTCTATTACTAAAGTATAATGTTATAAGAGAATCAGGTTTATTATCACTATTACGACTAGGTATCAATCTATCCATTACGAATAATTAAATAAAATGTTTAAATGTACGTATTATTCTCTAGTTACAGTAATTTTAAAAAGATAAGACGAGTCTTAAGTAAGTAAATAACTACTATATTTCCTGATGAAAACATTAATCTGAAAGTACTAAATTTATAACTTTGACTCTATAGGGAATTAATTTGAAAGATTCTCATTGTATCTTTCATCTCTCAAGGCAGCTTTACGTGAACATTTACGCGTAAAAGAAGCAAATGTTCTCGCGCCTTTAAATTATTAGACTTCATTTATATCTTGTAGAAATGAAACATCGCACAAATCTAGAATTTCTACTTTAAATTGCAACGAAAATGAAGGCCATCTTGTGCCCTATTTATCGCCTAAAAGATGAGATGAATTTGCGCCTGAAATTTCCTTTACTTCGTTATTATTTGTACCTAGACATTTTGCCAATAGTCCAAAATAAATACATATACATTAATACAATTATGTCGTACTTAAATTCAAAATCTTACAACAAACCATCGGGAGTAATTTACTTTAAGGGTAGCATGCACCAATTAAACTCAAATTAAAGGTTTGACATCTCGCTTGCACCAACGATTTAATAGAAGGTGCAAGCGAGACGTCAAATCCTTAAATCGTGATTAAAAAGTTTGTGCAAGCCATCGTAAGATACATTTAAAGTCACTTGTAATTACTGTTGTAATGGCCTGCTAAATTAATAAAAACCAATCTGAGAAGGCTAACCATTATCAGTTTTTTATTAATTTTAACTAACTTTGAATAATATTATATACCTACTTAAACAGAAATTTTGTTATTTCCTAGGTATACATACAGCAAAATAGTCAAATGCAGTAAGCAAACATATATTTTATACAACGCATTAGCTACACAAACCCTTTATTTTATCAAATTCATATACAGATATATATTCCATAGGTCGCATCATGGTCGTATCCATAATAACTGCAATGTATTTCAGTAGGTAACAATTGTAATAACAAAAAGATCAAGGGTCAGCGAAACTCGCGCTTGAAGGGTTCTATTTCATGTTTCTAAATCGATATGTAAAAAAATTAATTCCTGAAGATATATAAAACCGGAAATTTTATTATATTACATTTTTTCAGTAAATTCCGAGACAGGCTTTCTCCCCGAAACTCCCAAAGCTTTAGATTCAGTATTTCGGAGATACGGACGCATTAAGTAGGTTCCGAGATACCTCACAACTCGAATCGAATACAGAAACTTTAAAAGGCTTAACTTTAAAAATACTGGTAACTAACAAGTTGTTTAAAATTAGATGCTTACTGTTAGCTTGAAACAAAAATGACTGTTTTTAGAATGCTGCAAAAACCTGTACATTAAAAAAATCATTGTTCACGCTGGTTTAGAAGAAAGAGAAAATGAATGTACTATGTGCCAGCTGCTTATAATCACGCGCAGGTTGTAAAAGTAAGCCAAAGATTACGGTTTATTATAAGGAATTTATCTATGGCTAGCAAACCATCACTATAATGTCTATATGGATCTGCTATTCTGTGTAATCTATCTGGGCCAAAAGTTGTGTCAAGGTTTGATTTAGTTGTGATTGTGACTCAATGCTTTGTCCACCCCGAATGAGAAATAATATGACGTTGTATATGTATTAATCAAAATCCATACAGTAGTTTTGAAAGATGAACGAAATGTAGGTGTGAAAGTTAAATGTTTTACTAACTTTTAGATAGATACATTAGCTATATACTACTCGTACAGCTATATATCACAATTTATAAAGCCTATCAATGTCTATGCAAAATACTATATTTTCATTGATTTTCATTAAATAACGTAAAAATATCTTATAAGGATCCACAGATGAAACAGAATAACCAGATTCTAACAATACAGGAGACTTTACATCTTTCTTTGTTCAAGATTTAAACACGGAACATAATACGAGCTAAATCCGTATAGGTATTCACACATCTTCGTATTTCCATGGAAAAGCTTAGCAAGGTAACACGAATAAGTAATGTGTTTTTCAGCTGTCAAGGGAGTCAAGGCTCTGTCTCGTTACTTTATCAACTTTTTATTATTGCAATACTTATACACTGCAGCGTTCACACTGTGTTACAACAATTTTCTAAATATTAAAATGCGGGGTTTAAACTCGTTCTTGGTATTGTTAATTCTGAGGCCTTCACTGAGAAGAAATTCACCACTAGAAATTAAAAAACTGTTTAGTAATCGTGAAGAAAACTAAATTTTAGTAATATTTACAAAAGTTTTGCTGTTTTAACAAATGTTATTAATTTTTATTAAACGTTTAGTAATTGCATTTGTAATTCCTACAATTCAGTTTTAGTAATTGAAAGATATTACAAATTTTAATAATTATCACAAATTTTAGTAAATACTACTAAACTTTTGTAATTTCTACAAATCATTCTTAGTATTTTCAGAAAGTCATTTGTAATTTCAACAAATGATTTTAATTCATGGCTACATTACAAACTTTAGTAATCACTAGTAATCACATTGTTGTTTTTACATTATGGTTTACTTGAAATAACTAAAATAGTTTTTAAAAGAATCGAACTAAAATCTTTTTGTAATTCCAAGTAAACTTTTTGTAAATCCAAGTGTGAGTTTTGTTTGCAGCGGTTATGCGACACGTTCGGTACAGGTCATCCACCATTTTTAGTTTGCTTGCACGTGAATTAACACCTTCGAGAAGTTGACGGTTGATTACAAAATAATTTTAAAAAGAAAAAAATCATTGTTTTATAAGTAGGTTAAGTTTTCGATTGTCTTATAGTATAAGTATATATATACTTAGATTAATATTCTTTTTCATAAGTGCTATAGTATAATAAAGTACTAAAGCTACAGTGAAAACTTGGATTAAAATATTTTCTTATCGTGAGTGAAAAGAAACATGGACAATCTCACCAGAGACCTTTTGGGACACTGGGGTCTCAGTGACTATGTTGGAACATTCTGTGGTAAGTTCATTTGCAAGTAATTTACTTCGAAAACATTAATATACAAATATACATAGTAAATACCTATTTAAAATCGATACAGGCTTACCTACTAACAACATCAGCCAACAACATTTAAAATATTAGTCTAGTAGTATAAATTAATACAGGTTCAGTTGGGTTCAGTATAATATTATTCACTAATTTGTTCTAATTATCATGTCTGCATCTTTTGAGGAAAATACGTAGTGAAAACTTACGTATGGCTTGGTTTTGTTTTACTTACATTCTTATTTAGGTAGTTACTTAGATAAAGCATTATTGTTAATTTATCTCATAAGTAAATAAGTACCTATTTGCAGCTGGCAAAATAGATGAAGGCACACTTAGACTGCTGTCAAATGATGAAATTGTACAGCTTATCCCAGTTCCTGGCGATAGGGCAAGATTCAAGGCAAATCTTGATAATTGGAAATCAGAATTGAAGGGCCTAAATATTAACTGTTCAATTAATTCAACTGCAAATGTAAGTCATGAAGCAAAAAGTGTCTAAATTTCTTTAGGAACTAGTGTAGGTGTAGAATGTAGATATAGTACAACATGAATAGAACATAATGATTGCAATTTTTTTTTAAATACAGTAATAACAATGTAAACTATATTGATATGTCAGTGAATTAATCTCTCTCCTTTTATTTAAGTACTGCAAGCTGAACCCTGCTATAATTTGCACTTAAATTAAAAATTGTTCTAAACCATAAATCAGTGTCTAAACCTTGCTAGTTTAGAAAGGACTCAGAGGAGGAATGACACACAGTCTAACATTGATTATTTTACTAATATTGATTTAACATAATATGTGTATTACATTGCATGAAATGTAATGTAACAAATTGTTAAATTTACAATATCAGTAATAAAAATATTGGTAAAAATGTGATTCATACAAAATAGAAAATACTATTGTAATGTATGTACAAACAATATTAAATAGTAACAATAACATAGTAATATCAAGAGTGTAAATATAAAGATGTTCAATCTATCCTATTATTACTAGGAATCAAATTTGTAATTTACTTTCAGGCACCTACTCTATCGATCAGTGATCTGATTCAGGAAGATAGATCGATTACATCGTTTCTTGGGCTAGAACAACTAAAGGAAACAGTTTCGACTCCACAGAGTTTGATTTCACCAATATCGAATAGGAGTCCACTAAGTCCTTTAGATTCAGCTTCACCTTCAACTAGTAAAACTTCAGATCAATCTAAGCCTGTACCATCATCAAGCCAGTTTCTGCCCAGCGATCGCACTTCTACTCCGATTCAAGTCAATCCACAACAGATAGACTATGTTAGTATAACTGTGTTCAGTGACTTCGTGTTCATTGTATTATGTAATTGCCTGTGCTTATAGAACTATTTATGTTTTAGGTTCTCGAAACATTGAAAAACACACACGATGGCAAAGCCATATTAAACCAGGGCCATAAAACAGGCAAATTAGATGATACTCAGAGAAACCTTCTGGTCAAATTATTAATCGGCCCTCTATTTGAAAAAGATCCAAATATAATCATTTCTAATAATCAGCTTCTTAGTTGGGCTTTAGAGATACAGGAAATTTTTCCGAATGAATCGGCTGCATTATACTATACTCCCTATGTCTCAACATTAGTGAGAGCCACAGCTCGCAATGCTTCAGGAAAATTATTGCGTTATGTATACAATAGACGCAGACAATTAAGGGAGAAAGGCATAATTGAGGGTTCATCTCGCTCCCGATCTTCATCAACTTCTTCGCAAAGTATTTCTAAACCACAGTCAATTCTTATACATTTAAAGGGAAACACAGGTAATGCAAATTTTTTTCATATTTTAAATATTATGTAAATGTTAAAAACTTTTTAAGAATAAAATTAAACTAACGTTAAAAGAAACACCGAAAACTACAAAATAAGTATCCTTTACAAATCAAAAATTAAGTACAAAAGTAACTTTATATTTACTATACAAATACCCATATAATTAAATTTGCCAGTTACTGAAGTCAATGCCAAACCTACTAAACTAATAAACTTTTTTTGGTGCACATTGTTTTGGCATCGACTACAATAACTGTCAAATTTAGTTATATAGATAGGTATTTGTATCATATTTATACTGTTATTTTTTTACTTGAATTTTGATTAGTAAAGGATAGTTACTTCATACTTTTCAGTGAGTTTTTTGAAGCCGGTTTAATTTTTTATTTCTACTTTTTGAGGGACCTTGGCCTAAATAAATATCTAAGGTCTACAACTAACTTCTTTTCTAGTTCTGGAACAGAAAGATAATTATAAAAATATAAATGTCAGTAGTAATATAAATAAACCCTCAATCATCAATATAATTAAACCCTTATAATCACTTAGGGTTATTTGGTATCTTCGAAGTCTAACTTCTACTTGTACTTACATTATAACTATTTTTTGTAGATTTGGAAGAAATAGAAGAAAAACTTGTGTTTTTGAAAAATTGTCTGGAGCCCTGGCATCTTGTAGACGAATACTGGATTGCTACTGCCAATTATAGGCTGATTAAAAATTATTCAGGAACAGGAACCTTACAAGAATATTTTATGGAATATCCCGTATTGAAACAACCCGCAGGTTACAAGTTATTATTGCGAGACTTTGACGTCTTATATCCAGAGAAATCAGATGCCCTGTACATAAACATAGTAACATTACAAATGAAGTTAATTGAACTTGCACAAAAAAAAGTTGAAAATATTAGAGATAAAGAATTGAAACAAACAATAGAAAAATATCTGTCTGCAGTGACTGGTTAGTATTTTATATTATATTAACAACACTAAATTATTTAAAAAAATTAAAAACCCGACTGCATTTCACAATATTTATTAGTTATTATTTATTTGGAATTATCTATTAATTACCTTTCATTTGGTACTTTTCCCTCTCTACTTTCTTTTCCTCGGCGCCATATTGAAATTTTAGACCCTATGTCATTCCCACAGTTAAGACAAATTTAATGACACCTGATATGTTAAAAAATAGTCAAGCCGTTTAGGCTATAGAGTGTGCCAAAGAAATGGACATACATACATACTCACATACATACATACACTCAAAAACATAACCCTCTTTCGCAGTCGGGTAACAAAATATAATGTACAGGAAGAATTTTTTATCACTACACAAACTTAAATATTATGATCTCTAACAATATTGGAATATTGGTATCTTGGGTAACCTCAGTAACCCGGAGAATTTACGAAAAAATTTTCCACGCGAACGAAATCGCGGGTACAGCTAGTGATTTTATAACTTATGATTTTAGTGCTGAGCGACACTAAGAAAAAATACGTGTGTTTTTATTTTCATCAGATCATAATACTCGTATTTAAGTTTCTGTAGTGATAAAAAATTCTTCCTGTATAGAAATGATTGATATAAATAGACAAAAAAATTAACTGCTGCTTTTTTATTACAGAATGTGCTTCCAATGATATCATTAATAACGCGTGTTTACTGTTACTGCCGATGTTGACATCCAGCATACCCTTAAAACATAAAAAGAAAAATATATGGAAACCGTCAAAAATTGAAGTTAGGGATGGATTTATTACTCAAATTGGTAGTAGTGCTGACTTAGAAACTACAATCACAAGTCGAATTTCAAAACTCCACAGGTTTGGAAAATCATTACAACCTTTCATATTGTTTGTGGGCACTTCTATATCTGAAGTTTCAGTCTTATGTTATAGCAGGTAACACTTACTATAAATTTGACAAGCTATTGACAGCTGTTGACGTTTGTTTCAAGATAATTCACGCTACTGGTGCCAAATACCAGGAAGAGTCTTTTGTTATATGGATGATTATACAAAAAGCATTTTATAGAATACAAACTGAACATGACAAGGAATTGACAACTGTGAATAGTCTTTTAGTTGACTTAGGAATAAAATAAATGACTATAGTTTGACTTAATGTGCTTAATTTGTGTATTATTAGTCTAGTTGTCAGTCAACATGTATACATGTAGTCAATGTAAACTTAAATTCCATTCTGTTAGTTTATTAATTAAACACCTTCGTACACTATGTTTTGCATCAAAAGATTTAACAAAATATAGTTGTGGAGAAGAAAGCTGTTTTAGGCATTTTAGTTGCTTAGGATCTTTGCGAAAGCATTTAAATAAGTTACATTGTGATAGAAACCATAATACTGATTCTGTTGATAAACTCGAAACAATGATAGTACTTTCTTCCTCATTGCAACAACAAAGTAATAGTTCCCTGCAATCAACAGAAAATTTAGATAATACCAATGATCAAATCACTCCACCCCTAACAGATTTAGATCACCAAGCTGCTTTGTTTGTATCTTCTTTATATGGTAACCCATTGATCCCACGTTCAAATGTGCAGGTTGTCATAGATTCTATGCAAAAATTTTTTGTTGATTCTGTAGAAAATATGTTACGATCGCGGTTAATGTTGTTAATGAATCAAATACCTATTCAAGCTAATACAACTTCAGAACTAAATCAAATATTAGCTAAATTAAAAATTGTGCTAACAGGATTTGATACAGAACATAAACGTTTACAATATTTAGCGAAAATTGGTACATACATTGCTCCTACACAGGTTGTAATTGGTCAACGTATGGAACAGAAACGTACGCGTATGGGACTTACTTATATGCCAGTTGATTGCCATATGCAGGTTGTTCCTTTAAGAAAAGTACTACAGTCGTTTTTTTCTTTGTCGGATATTCTTAGACACTTTAGTCTATATAAATTCTCTATTAACCACTAGTTCTGAAGGCGTCTCCAATTTTATTCAAGGTTCTGTTTGGTCGAGTGTTTCATACTCTCCTAATGTTAATGAATTGTTATTACCCCTTATACTTTATTACGACGACTTTGAGATTGGTAACCCTTTAGGCAGTCATGCCGGAACCCATAAACTAGGAGGAGTACACATTTCGTGCCCTTGTCTGCCCCCAAAATATGTGTCTAAATTAAAACATATTTTCATGCTTGCTTTATTTCATTCTTCAGATAGGATAACATATGGGAATAAAATAATATTTCAAAAAGTTATGGAGGAACTAAATTTTCTATTTAAAACGGGAATAAGAATCAGTACAGATGATTTCGAAGGTACTATCAAATTTCGAGTGGGTGCTATTACTGGGGACAATTTAGGCTTAAATTCTATGTTGGGTTTTGTAGAAAGTTTTACAGCTAATCATCCCTGCAGAATCTGTAATGCGAATCGAGTCCAAATCCAAAATATGCTTGTTGAAGACAGCATGTTGATGAGGAATGAAAGTAATTATGAAAATATGGCGCAAATCGAAAGAGCATTAGATACTGGTATTAAAGAACAATGTGTTTGGTTTTCTCTTGATGGTTTCAATTTATTCGAAAATGTTGCAGTTGACCTCTTACATGATATGCTAGAAGGTTGTTGTAAATATGTTATCTCTCTCATTTTGACTTACTTTGTAAAAGAATTAAAAGTTATTCATATCAATGTTATCCAGCAACGTATTGAAACTTTTGATTTTGGCCCCGATGCAAGGTCTAAACCGACAACAACATTTTGGTTTGAAGAAAATACTTTAAAATTTAGAATGTCAGCTTCAGAAATACTTACCTTTGTTCGATATTTTGGGCTTCTTATAGGATATTACATACCAAGAGAAGACCAATTCTGGAAATTATATATTTTGTTAAGGACTATATTAGAAAGACTTTTGTCACATCGGATATTCAATGACACATGTGACCAACTTGTCTATTTGATATCTGAATTTAATGGATTATACATGAGATTAAGTAAACAACCTTTGAAACCCAAATTTCATTTTCTTATACATTATCCAAAAATGTTACAAAAGTTTGGACCAATTGTTCATGTGTGGACTATGAGATTTGAGGCAAAGCACAGAGTTTCAAAAAAAATTGCTCGTTCATCTTCAAGTAGAGTTAATATATGCAAAACAATAGCAATAAAAAATCAACTGCATTTGAATGAACTTTTGATCATGAAAGAGATCAACACAGGATTACTATATGGTAAAAAAAAAGTTCTTTCTTCTTACTTAGATTTAAATGAAAAGTTTAATCTGCCAAACGATAGATGTGTCTCATATTCTATTCCATGGGCAAATATAAATGGTGTTGAATTTAAGAAGTCACATGTTTTAACCGTAAGTTTGTCCGCCGAGACATTTTTACCTTATTTTGCCATTCTTGATAAAATGTATCTTGACAATATTAATTGTGTACTATTTGAGTGTATTTCTTTAAACACTCTAAATTTCGATGAGCATTATTATGCGTTTGAAGTTGAAAAGACTGATAACATTATTTATGTATCATTTGATGATTTAGTTGCACCAGTACCTAACAGCATAAATGTTCTGCCCAATATGACCTCTTATGTAACATCTCGTTGGTGTCTTGATTAATGTTTACTAATTGTAACTATTTGTGGTTGAAGTCAAAAGAGATCTTGTGTAGGAGAAGCTTACATTTGTTTGCACCGACAGATATTAGTAAATCGTCCTAGATATTATGAAATGCATCCCGTCATGACATCTCTTTTAGTTTAAACCACAACATGTTTGTGTATAATAAATGTAATTATAAAATAATAAATGAGTATGTCATTTATACACAGCAAAAACTCGTACAGTTTGTAAGTGGTTGAAAGAAATTTTAGAAGTGATTCTATACATCTCTATGAGCAAGAACTACATTGCCGTATAGAATTATTCTCTAAAATGTCTTGTGACTCCTCTACTGCATCCTGTACGGTTTTGATTTACGATTATAAAATCGTAAGTCAAAACCGTACAGGATTACTAAACTGCATTCATTACTACAACTAAAGCACTTACTTGGAATTACAAAACGAACACTAAAATTAAATAAAACGTTTAGTAATATCAAGTAAACCACTCTCTAGAAATAACTAATGTTTAGTATTCGTCTATGACGTCATTATTTCGGATATTACTAATGAACTCTTGAAATTACAAATAAGTTAGTAATTGTCTATGACGTCATCATTTCAGATATTACTATTGCACTCTTGAAATTACAAAACAGTTATTTGTAATAATTACTAAACGCAGTAACAAAAGTCGATTTGTAATTATTACAAAGCATTTGTTGTCCTCGGATTTAGTAAAATTTTAGTAAAAATTACTAAATTTTTGTTAATTTTTTGCTCAGTGTTGTTATGGGCGTTTTATTATATATTTTCAGTTTAATTATTTTTTAATATAAAACCTTTCAAAACTTTGTAATGGAAGTTATCATGGGGTAGCCAATGTCTGTCTGTCTATCTGATACGTTTTCATGGCTAAACCGCCCGACCAATTTTTGTGAAATTTGGCATGAAGTTTCACACCAGGGGACGGACATAGGCTACTTTTTTTTTTATAAATCTACCTCTAAAGTTGTGAAAATAGGGATGAAATTTTGTATGGGAACTGCTAAACCACTGAACCAATTACGATGAAATTTGGTACAGAGATAATATGTGCCTGAAAACGAATGTAGGCTACTTTGTTTTTCAAAAAATGACATGTGGTTTTTGGAACCAAGATTCTTAACGCGGCTTGCGGGAGGTGAAAAAAATGTTATTTCCTCTCCATACGACTCTCAGAGACTATCAAGATTTGTACAACAGCACTTTACAGAAATTATGGATGATTTTTGTTTTCCAATATTGACTTTTTTTATGCATGACGTTTTTTGTAATTACAATTAACTAAGTAGATATATATACATATGTAACATAATAGTTATACATACCTACATATAATGTAGTTTAGGAGGTATCATAATAATGAAAGAGATGTGAGGAGTAAGCAGAAGAACGTGAGGACGTGGCGTCATCGCACAACCGTAGTTAATTAGTAAATACATAGTTCAAATGTTTAATTATACCCATTTTTTAATATGTTTTAAGTAAAATTATTGCAATTATTGTTTCTAGATATTAAATCCAAAATAAATGTACAATCAAAGTACGAGATGCGTTCATTACATATTGAGAATGCGGTACACACACAGCGGACCAATGATGTCATATTTACAAAATCGGATGTTAAAGTAAATACTGGCTGGCAAAACTGAATTATCAGTTAGGTACCACAAAAAATGAACTGATTATCTTAACTGTTTTTTTAAAAAGAGAAATCGTTTGATTGCTGTTTGTTGTAGCGTGTTAGTGAAAATGGAATTGAACATATAGAACTACGCGCGGTTATTAAATGACTGTGCTTAAATTTTTTTACTAAAAACAAGTAAATCAAGATTAACGAGACACAGGAGTAAATATTCCGCTGTATTTTATAGCTGGACGTTGGTGCACTGAATTTAAATGTGAAAGAACACCACCAAATATGACCCTCGCTCAGGACGCCCTGCGAAAGCAGTCACCGAAGAAATAGTTAAAAAAATCGAAAAAATTATTTTACTAGATCGTCGTATCACGGTACGTCTAATTTCTAAAGAAACGAAGATTTAGACAGGTAATGTGCATAACATTTTACGTGAACCCTTAGGGATAATAAAAGTATTCGCCTCTTAGTTCTCCACTACCTAGAATGCTTACCGATGCGCAAAAACAAATCTGACTAAAATATTTCTCAACGCTCTTTGCAACTATTGTAAAAAGATCCTTATCTTTTTTAGACTCGACACTAAAGTTAACCTGATGTGGTAATTTTGTCCAAAAAGAAGAAGATGAACTATTATGTATGTATGTAAATAACATATCTGTTATATGAATTAGATCAAATAAAGAAGTATGTAAGGTTCCCAATTCTTACCGCTTCCGTCCCTTGATTACCGCGTCAGCGATACAGAGCGAGTAACTAAATTTTTTGTTTGTTATTTTGATCGGTTTTTGACTTGTAAATACATACAGACAGACAATAGACAATATTTAAAAAATGGTGGAATCGAAATCAGTGCGTCATAAAATGACTATTTATCACAAAATCTGACAGTAAAACTGTACTTACAGATAGACACTACAGATTTACATATAGTAGTATAGATGGATACGTATATTAGCTGCGTGAAAAGTAGACCCTGAAAGTAGTGAGAGCTCTAAAAATAAATAATATAATACTTAGCGAGGTACGCAGGTAATCTACTGTTAGCAACACCGACGAATAAACATAAAGGGGAACACTGGCGCCCTCTAGAAGAGCGCGACGATGTTCGTGACGTCATAGAAAAGAACGACTGACGGCTTGTTCCCCACTACCGCTCGAGATTATATAAGTCAAAACTCGAGCGCTTCGCGTCTCTCTTATTCCGATCGATACGCCCGCACTCACCAACATAGAGGCGTCGGTGTGCCGGGTGGCCCTCACGGGGCACGCGCCTGTCACACTCGCGTCAGTTTATCTCCCTCCCGGTAAAGCGCTAATTAGAAGCGATCTAGAGGCCCTCCTAAATTTAGACGACTCTGTCATACTCGCCGGCGACCTCAACGCTAAACATCGTCGCTGGAATTCGCACACCACCTCGCGAAATGGCAGAGCTTTAGACGAACTAACCGATGTCCTTAACTTTGACGTTATCGCCCCCATGACGCCCACCCACTATCCCAGAGTTACAACACACAGACCGGACGTACTCGACATAGCGCTTCTAAAGAACGTAGCTCTAACGCTGCACTCAATAGAGGCGTTACACGAGTTAGACTCTGACCATAGGCCGGTATTACTAAAACTAGGACCTATGATAGACACTAGGACGCTCACAAAAACCGTGACGGATTGGCAGAGTTTAGACGAAACGCTAAACTCTGAGAATTCGCCGCGGCTTAACGCGATACCGGACGTTATCCGTTCCGCCGAGGACGCGACCGCGGCGATAGACGCGCTCACCGCCCACATCCGCGAATCGGTCTCCTCGTGCTCCCGTGAGGTCCCGGCGGCGAACGACCGCCGTTGGGAGCTCCCTGGAGACATCCGTCGGCTGATCAGAGCCAAGAACGCCGCGACCCGCGCTTACGACTCGTTTCCCTCAGAAACGAATAAACGCAACTTACGCGCCCTCCAACGCGAAGTCAAATACCGAATTTCCGAACTTAGGGATAACAGGTGGAGCGATCTCATGCGAGAGATCGAGCCGACGCACCAGGCTTACTGGAAGTTGGCCCGATCTCTCAAATCGGACACGTTCCAAACAATGCCGCCCCTGACGAAACCGAACGGACAGACAGCTTTCGACGATGTAGATAAAGCCGAACTCTTGGCCGACACTCTGGAGGCCCAATGCTCACCTAGCTCTCAACCTGTAGATCAGAATCATTTAGACATGGTCAATCGCGAAGTAGGCTCCCTACCGCCCGCGACCGTCCCCTGCCAACTCAGACCCGCGACGGTTGACGAAGTTCAGGACATTGTCAAGGCTCTCAAACCTAGAAAAGCCCCCGGTAGAGACGGCATCTCCAACCGAGTAGTAAAAATTTTCTCGATGCGCCTTCTCGCGCTCTTAGCAGCCATTATCAATGCCGCCATGGCAAACCGCGTCTTTCCAGCCGCCTGGAAGGAAGCGATCGTCATCGGAATCCCGAAACCGGGTAAACCCCGCAGTAGCCCCAATAGCTATCGCCCAATCAGTCTCCTTAGCGTGCTAGGGAAAATTTACGAACGGGTCCTTCTGGCTCGTCTCAAAGCCCACTTAGACACCTCCGGTCTCCTCATAGACGAGCAATTTGGCTTTCGAGCCAAACACTCGTGCATACAACAAGTGCACCGCCTCACGGAACACATCCTGGAGGGCCTTAACCGCCCGAGTCGCACTATAGGCACGGGGGCCCTCTTCTTCGATGTAGCGAAGGCGTTCGACAAAGTCTGGCACGCCGGGCTGGTGTACAAGCTGCGCCGGCTCGGCGTGCCTGACGATCTCGTACGCATAGTACGGGACTTTTTGTCAGACCGCTCCTTCCGCTATAGAGTCGAAGGGGTGCTCTCCTCTCCCCGCCCCATCAGGGCAGGCGTCCCACAGGGCTCCGTTTTATCGCCCACGCTCTACTCGCTCTACACGAACGACGTCCCCAAAACCCCCGGTGTAGAGCTCGCCCTATTCGCGGACGATACCGCTCTGTTCACATCAGACCGGAGTCGCCTCAGAGTCTCCCAACTCCTCCAAGTCGCGGTCACGAGCCTAGGCGAGTGGTTCCGTCTTTGGAGAATCGAAGTCAACCCCGAGAAAAGCGCCGCCGTGTATTTCTCGAGGGGAACGACGACCAGCCGCGCCCGCCGCGCTAACACTCTCAGAACAATCACGCTTTTCGGCCAGGATATCCCTTGGACTAGGAAAGTCAAATACTTAGGAGTCACCCTTGACAGTGCCATGACCTTCGGCCAACACATCAAAACGGTCCGCGACCGCGCCGCGTTCGTCCTCGGTCGTCTCAACATGCTCATTTGCGCTAAAAGCAAAATGTCCCTCAGACATAAAGTTACCTTATATAAGACGTGCGTCAGGCCTATCATGACGTACGCCAGTGTAGCATTCGCTCACGCTGCGCGCTCTCACATCAACTCCCTCCAAGTTATTCAGAATAGGTTCATGCGCAGGGCTACCGGTGCCCCTCCTTACGTGCGCAACGTAGATCTGCACTACGACCTAGAATTACCCTCTATAACTCAATATCTAAAAGAGGCGTCCCAACGCTTCTTTCACCGTTCCTCCTTACACCCGAATCCCTTAGTGGTCAGGGCGTCATCGTACACCCCCGAACGCCGCGTCCGCAAACGCTATCGTAGACCAAGACATGTGTTAGGCGACAGCGACGACGACATTACACGTTCGAACTCGAACATGCCAACCTACACACTACGACCGCACCGCCCCCACCGGCGGAGGCGAGGACGACCCCCGCGACACCCGTAGGGTCTCACGTTTAGAAGCTCGATCACTTAGCTCTACACGCACACACGCGGGCCTTAAGCCACATTGTAAACTGCCACGCGGAACACTAGGCACACTAACCGCCACTCATCCGTCTCGCCGGCCGGGTCCGCTAGAGGCCCGGCCCTCACCCGAATAGGAAGCCCGTTAAGATGCACGCAGGTGCGGAAAGCTCCCCTGGCGACGCCTTGAGCCCGAGGTCCGCCCTCCATACGAGGCATCCCTCGGCTGGAGGAACCCTCAGGCGGTCGACCATCTGGCAGGGCGCCTTTAGCGCTCGCCCCAACGCGACCTGTGACGCTGTAAAAGCCACTAGGGCTAACAGCAAAGAGGGGTTTTGTTTAGTCGGTTCGAGTCCGACACTCCCCAGTCGGCGTAGAGTCCGGCTGGGTAGCCCGCGGGGGTTTCATTTCGCCTCTCAGAAACCAAAAAAAAAAAAAAAATAAATCGCGTCTCTCTATTGTTTTTACCTTTCCGACTGCAGCACGAAGTGTTCGAATACAAATTAATTAATTATTAATTGATATTAAATATTAATATTAATCGATTAATCGATAATTTAAGTAAAGTTTGGGGTGTTCCATTGCTATAACTAACTAACTTACTATTTAATTTTATCTTAGCTAACACTACTTTTCTTTGAACTACTTATAGACTTACTCAGGAGGGCAATAAATGAAAATAAGATACTCAAATAAAGTCATCGAAATATGCTAAAAATACGTTTTTCGACAATGATTTTACACGTTTTCCGTTTCACGACGTAATGAAATTTTCATTTACTTTCTAATATTCTTCCCTGGATTTTATTGATAGCTGGCCAATAACCTAAACCATTACAATTGAATTTTAACAAAAAAATAAACAAGTTATTATCGCTTCATTCTTGTTTCGCGCTAAATTAATGAAAATTCAATATCAAGAATTACGCACTAGGCAGCGAGTTTTGTATGTAATGATATTGTCGTATATATACATAGCTCTCTATACAGCTAGTTTTTTAAATCTCCTTTGATGAATCTGTATATATTATATGAAAGCTATATTAGTTATTAGTTTAAGTCCTCAACGATAAGAGAGAAAAAGCCGCTCAATTTAATCAAAACAATAATGTATATTTATAATGAACAATCTTGTATTTTTTAATTTGGAGCAGACAAATGCAATTTGTATTCGCTTCATAGCCCAATCAAATAACTGAGCTGAAACAGAAAATACGGCAATGAGGCCGATTTTTTGATATAATGTTCTTAGATGTGTATTAAGCATGTATTCTAAATTGTAACACATCATTCTTCCGACTTCGCTTGGAAATAAAGCAGTGAAAAAACATGGTCTTCTTAATCACTCATTCATAGACAGGAAATTAATACTATTCATTGAATGTAAAATTTTACGTAAAACTTTAAAAAAAGAATTAAACCGACTTCAAAAAGACACTGAAAAATACAAAATTATTATACTGTACGAATCGAAACTCGAGTACAAAAATAACTTTATACATACGATACAAATACCCATTTATTAAAAAACAATTACTAAAGTAGGTATCTACTAGGTACTGCCAAACTAATAAACTTTCTTTTGTTACACGTTTTAATATCGTCTTTAATTAATTTTGTTGCTTTTCCAATTTAATTATATTTTGAATTTAATTTTCAAAACTTAGCCAAAATATTCCATAATCGTATAATTATTATATTCCCGAGTTAGTATAAATGTGCATTGTGATTTATGAAACTTTAACAAATATTTACACGTACTATAAGCTTATGGCTAGGACGAACATCGTCCTAGGGTTGATGGTACTATGGTACCGTGGAAATTGTGATCAAGACCGAACTAAAAATGGACATTTCGTTTACGTTGACATTTTGAACGTATTGGGATTCGATAAGCGCGTAGAAACTAAAAAAGTTATCCAATGGATCATGATGAAGCGATGAAGACATAGAAGTAGGAAGAAGTAGGTATATTAAGATCCTACTTCTATGGATGAACACAACTTTTAAAATTTATATACATTGCAGGATTTTAAAACAATTTTATCTTAATTAATTGCTTATTATATACAATTTTATTTTATTACATATACAATTTTATGTTATTCATTTTAATCCTAATATTATTTTTACAATTTTATTTATTTTTGCTATTTGGGTTTAAGTCGTACAATATTTTAAAGCGTGTGCTTGTTGTTGCAATTTTTTTTTCATGAGATTTTAATTAGAATTGAGCTAATCATAATTAAAATCTCATGAAAAAAAAGCTTAGAATTTGCAGAGGTAACGAAGTGGGAATGGAACAGAAAAAATGAAATATATACGTGTATTATTTATACAGATTACGATAAGAAAACAGACTCAAAAGTCATAGTATAGAAAACTTACAAAATCTCCGAAGAATACAAATCGGGTTGGTATAAACAATAAAAAATTTAGATTAAGGTGACAGATTCCTAACTCCACGTCGTCTAAAGAAACTTAACTTTAGATGGTGAATGTCACTTACATCCTTAACCTCGGAGGATACTCTAGGGAATATAAGGGGAAATACTGTTCCTAACCGAGAATCTCGGTTAGGAACAACGTACGTATGCTTATACGTACGTTGTATATAATATATTATGTTATTTATAATCGATTATCCCTTACGATTTGATCTCATGATTTCAAAAGAATACATGTAAGTGTTTTTTCTCCGCGTTTGGATATACAGAGCATTTAGTTTATATGTCGTGCATTTGTAGACTACGTGATTAATTACATAATGCCAGGGCATTTTAAAAAATGGCCAATATGAGAGACAAAAACTATAGAAATAATTAAATTGCCCGGGTCTTATAAATAATGTCTGTCACCTATTGAGCAGGATAACAAAAATACATGTTTTGTTACGATTCTTGTAATTTGGGATATATATAACAGAGCAACAGATATAGTACTTCTGGCTACAACTCTCAATATTTAAAATTATTGTTTTTATCTACAAAGATACTTTTGGTATAAATCCCCCATCTACATTAAAATTATCAGTCTCTGCAATAAAAATATGGCAGACTTTAAAATTAACAGTTTTCAAAATATGGCGTGGAGGGACTCTTACTGCGAGGTCAATATATCGGGGTCACAGAGCCTGTGTAAGGATAGACGCTGACTTGTCGCCCTGGTTCAAAGTCTATTCAGCCGTCAGACAGCGCTGCGTGGTGTCTTCCTGGCTGTCAGTTGCCTCCAGACATTGAAAGGTAGTATTAGTGGTATGATATGTGATGGTACAGTGGTAAACTGGTTTTTGTACACTGTCGATGCTGTCCTTATAGCACCATCAGAAGCAGAGTTGCAGACACTAGTTACGTGCATGGAAGAAGATTGAAGTAAAAGGATTTAATATGAATATGAACAAAATTATAGTTCTGGTGTTTGAAAGGGAAGATGTACAGACAAAGTGTGAAATAGGAGTAAATGGAAAATGTCTTGATTAAGCGGACGAAATCGTATATCTGAGGAGAGCGTTTTCGAGGGATGGAAAATGTGAGTTGGATGTAGAGAGACGGGTAGCAGCTGGCAGTAAAGTGAACGGTGCTCTGTCCGCATTAGTAGGCAGTGTGAATATATCTAACTCAACCAAAACGGCTATACAACATGCGGTGTTGGTTCCAACTTTATTGTACGGTAGTGAGGCCTGGCTATATCCGAAATCGAGTGAAAGTAATTATAATAATAATAATACTCCAGACAATTACACAGATTGTGTGACCCTAAACTAAGCAGTAAGCTTGTACTATGGGTACCACACAACAAATTCTGGGGGAGTTCCCAGTAACACCCAGACTTCAAGTCAGTTTAGAAAAGTTCGTTTCCTAAATTGGCCTGACCGGGGATCGAACCCGGGACCCTATCTTGGAAAGCAGATGCATATGCCACTGCGCCAACGAGCCAGTCAAGTAAGACAAATGCAGTAGAAATTCGATCTCTTAAGAATATGTACGGTGTCATTTTGCGTAGAAAATAAGTAATGAAGAGATACGCAGTATGACAGGGTTGCGCGACAGTGTTATTGTAAAAATGAAGAAAGGAATGCTTAGATGATGCGAACACGTAGAAGAATGAGTGATGAAAGACTGGCGAAGAAAATCTACAGAGCGAAACCGAGTGGTAACAGAAGCCAAGGAAGACCAGGGCTGACTTATGAAGATAAAAAGCCAGAGTGTTAGCCGAAGGAAATGTCAAAAGCACTCGTATGCCTAGGCGAAAATGTGTGAGGAGAATGATGAGATTTGAGGAAGCGAAAGAAATATGTAAGGACCGCGACGCTTGGCGCTCCGTCCTCTCTGACTACCCCGTTAGAGATACAGCGTGAAGTATGTATATGATATGTATGTATGGAAAATATCATCACAAATATTTAATAATCGTTTCTGTTTTTTTCCTTTTCTTTTATAAATTAAATACCTTAACATTAAATACTTCCTCATGAACATTTTATCATTTTAAATAAATACTGTAAATGTTTTGCAATATTTATTAAAACGTCAATATGTAGACGGGTACTTTTTCGGTACTGTTATTGTAGTAGGTAAATGCAGTTTACTGAGCCACAACACCCAAGAGAGAAAATTGGAAGCAGTGACCGTTAAATTAATGGAATAAAATTGTAATTATAATTGTCTGTTGTAGCGATCCTCTAGTTGTATTTACAATTCAAAGTTGCTAACATAGTATTACATAATAGTACTACTTTATCATTTGTTTTAGAATAATTACATTTGAAAAATGGTAACTTTTAATAAAAACAAAGTACGTACATAAATATGTATCGGCGTCGGATTGCGTAATTCGTGTTTTCATAAAAATCAAATGTTATAATAATAATAAATGCGCCTTAAATAATAAATAAAAAAGTAAAATAAACAGGCCAGTCAGCACACACCGATCCACTTGTCCACCGAACCAATTAGGACATTCATTGTATATGAGAACCAGACGACGACTACTAGGGGCGTCTCCCAGTATACCCAGACCCGAGACAATCTAGAAAAGTTCGTTTCTTAGATTGACCCGATCTGAAATCTAACCCCTTAACCTTCCACTTCACGAACTAAACTACTGCGCCATAGATGTCGACAGTGCGAGGCTAGAACGATTTAATGAATGGACCCGAAATGTTACCATTTTCGCCTTTGTCCCTTCGTTTCAAGTTTGGACCATATTAGGCCATTAAGACTATCATTGTCATATTACGTACGCACACGAGCGCGCGCACGCAAACACATACACACAACACAGTTTATACTTTTGCAGATATCATCACTTCCGTTTGCTTCTTGTATATGTGTTATCAAAAATATGACTAAAAGTTTATTGAAATTGTGTAAAAACAATATAGTAGGAAGACAAGCGATGTTTCTATATACTAGTGAGTATAATTTTAGTTAATTTGCAGTGTCGATTCTATTAAAATTTGTAATAATTTGAATTAAATAGAACAATTAGTTCAACTGTGTTGAGGATGTGTATTCTTGTCGTTCATTCACTAGTGTCATACTCATCATTTCTAGGTCTGGGACACACAATATTAATATCGATAAGAATGAGTGATTGAATGAATAATAGGTCATATTTGTTATGGATTTTGAATTTCTAATCGTAAATTAATTAATTATATTGTATATAGTATACTAAACTAGTTTTGCTGTTTCTGCAGCTGTGCGTTTATGCTACAAATCCCTCGCATTTTCGTTAAAACACTAATCGTGCAATAATATACCGACATATTCATTTGAAATTTATAATAACTGTGTATAATACCCACAGGTTTACACACTTTAAAATAAGACTTCAGAATAATATATTTCATTAGGATATAAATAAAAATAGAATAAATCTGCTACTCAGAAACTTTGAATTTGTCGTGTAGCTACATAAATGAAAATGAAAATGAATAAAAATACAATTCAAAACCGCTTACAATGTTTGCAAATAAAAACGCACCACCACACCGCTGCGGCACTGCGCAATGTCCGCAGTCCACACTCACCTTCGCTCAATATCAAGTCGGGTATCCAGGTAACAGATGACATATCTTTCCGCCCACTACAACTATAATATTATTTTGGATTGCAGTACTATATAGAATAATTAGTCTAATAATTTTATTAGTACTAATATAAACATACAATACGACAGTGTTATTGTAAAAATAAAGAAAAGAATACTTTGATGTTTCGGGGAAAGATTGACGAGGAAAATCTACGGAGATATAGGGAACGGTAGCAAAATCCAAAAGATTACGGCCGACTTATGAAGAACAAATAGCCAGTCTTGGCTGACGGAAATGACAAAAACATTCGCATACCTAAGCGAAAGTGTGTGAGGAAGCGAAAAAAGTATGTAAAGACCATGGTGCTTGGCCCTCCATCCTTTGACTAACCCATTAGGGATATAGCATAAGGATATATGTATACGTAAGCAAGTATTAATATCATTGGTTACAATTTGGCTTTGTAGAATAAGAATATTAATGCTTACTGCAAGATGAGTTGTTTATACACTTGTACCTTGTAGATACCCAAAGATATACAGATACGTGCAATTAGATATTTATATTCATTTGACCGCTACCTACGCTGTTAATATCATTCACTCTGTTTAACAGCTTACTCGTAACTAGGGCTATTGACAGTAACAAACGAACCATTCGAGGGATCGAATTAAACTGCTAGGTCACGTCTCCGCCTTGAAGCGATCGATACCGGTTGAATAAATAACTTGGCGATAGTTGTTGTTTTTGTTAGGGTTACTCTGCCGTCATAAGAAAAAAAGACGCATCTAACGTTTTTTTCAAAATTGAGTTGCTTAGATGTTTGAAATCAGAAAAAAAAGACGCATCTGCCTGTATTTTTTACATTTTGGTAAAGTTGATGCAACCAGATTTAATATTGTATAAATAAGACGCATTTGCAATATACTCCACCAAGCACTACGTTAAAAAGGCCTGTCTGACGGTTACTAAGTTGAAAAGGCGTATACATGCAAAAGTGTCTATATTATACATAAAACAATAAAAATATCACGCAATGAAAAGACGTATCTGCGTGTGCGACGGGTTGTAAAAATGCAATAGCACTACGGTCATGATTGTCCTAAATAGAAAAAACGTTTCTACGTAGATAAGACTTTTCATAGTAGTATCACAGATTAATTAGTTACGTATATTACCAAAATTAGTAGGACAAAATTGCCAGAAATGTCTATTTTACTTAATATTGCTTGTTGTGCGGGGTTAAGTGAGGTTTATAATAGTAAGAAGACTGTAGTCAGTTGCGCCTAGATAGTAGCGAAAGTACAAGTGTGTGTGTGGCTCTCCGCGCTAACAAGACCGTACAATGGTGAGTTTATTTTTCCGTTTAAATTAATAATTTCATGTGGGCTGTATATATTTCAAAATATAATTAGTTTATTGTAAAAGAAATTTACATGAATTGAATTACACATAAATTTAATTTAATCTATGTGTTAATATTTACAAACTTAAAACTACACATTATCGTAAATAATAGACTTCCTCAAAGTTGCCGCTTAGAAAGCTGTCATTACTTAAGGTCGCCAGCAGCATTACCTCATTCAATAGCCAAACTGATTCGTTGGCGGAAGAAGCTGCCATCCCGACGGTCTTCCGAAGCCTCGACCAGTCTCTTACAAATATCAGAAACCAGTTGATGGGCTTCACAGCCAGGGACCCAAAGTTTCTACTGCAAAGGGCGTAAATATGAAACTCAGAGAGAATCGGATACTTACGCCGCTTCAAGTTCTCGGCAGCGCTGGCCGCTGCATCTGCTGACTTGGAAGTCGGCGGTACATGAGAAACAGCTTTTGTATCGACACAAGTGGCATCCTACACCAGCGATCTTCCAAGTTTCCAAGGAATGATTGTCAAACCATCCGGTTTCCTGCCGTCGCTGCGCGCAATACCTACAGGCTCTAAGACTGAGTATTCAAGACAGTATGTTGTGACATGCGGCCCGCACTACGTAAACAGGATAAACCGTGGTGACCTAGTATATCGACGAGATCATCACAGCGACAACGGTGAGGAAGGTTAGTCTTGGCCCCCAGACGAAGGGATACTATGAGAGAAAGTGTCGTATATTGTCAATTAAGATTCCTAAGTTTTTTTAAGATATTGAATCCAACCAGTGTCCTGACTCCTTCTCAGAAACAGCTAGGAGGCGAGACCGATCTTTTTCAGTATTACAAGAATCTATAAGTTGTAAATGAACATTTTTGCATAGAGGCTCATCCCAGTGTTTCTGACAAAAGGTCGAGGTAGGCAGGTTAGTGCTCGGACAAACACTTAACCAAGCATTTCGAGGATCAGTCAAGCACGGCACTTCAACCGATCTAGTATGTTACTTATGCTACCTAAAATGCTGATATATTCCAAAAATTCAAATTCCAAATAGATTCGTTATAATTTGTTACATAAAATGCTATTATATATATAAAGACATATAACTCCATTTCATATCACTTGTTTATGGCAGAAAATAAAAGCAATACGCCTGTATTGCTTTTATTATATTATAATACAGTTACAGCGCGCAATTAAAAATTATCTTATAATACAGTTTTTTTGGTAATTATGAAAATTTTATGGGAAATGGCTAATTTTTTTTTCTAACGCTTACAAATAAATATCTAAATTCGTAAATAATATATTGTTTTATAATTATTATTAATTAAATAAAATATACCTAACATGTAAGTTAGGCGGATTTATTTGTAAGCTAGATTTAATTGTTTACTTTACTAAGTTCAATAGTAGCATTTGGTTAAAAGCGTCTCTTTCATTATGTATAATTATCTAGACGCCGGTTACACATTGTTAAAAAGAAAAGACGTCTTAAGAATTACTAAATAGAAAGAACGCATATAGCCAATTGCGACTTTTCAATGTAGTATCACTTATTTCTTCTTATTTTTTTTACTAAGATGAAATAGAAAATACATTTTATTCATTATATAATACAATTTTAATTATTTTATTAATATGTGAATGGCTAAAGCAATGCATTAGCAATAGTCACGCAGTAAAAAAACAGTATCTTTTTGAATATTCTTGGCACAGCCATTTTTTTAATTTTAAAAACACAAATTATTTTTTTTCTCTATGTTGCAATATTTGTAGAAACGTCTTTTGTGCTTATGACGGCAGTACTTCCGACAGTTAGTTTTCATTGATGTAGCGGAACCTAACCTATCTGCTTCTCAATCTTTTCACTCTAGTTTTGTCGTCCTATTTCCTTCAAGTGGTATTGGGGAATTGGAAATACAGTCATCCATATATGTGTGAACGTAAATGGCATACAAATACGCATATATTCGCGAGTTAATGCGTTTAGTACCTAATATATAATATTATATGTAAACAAGTTCTCCGCATTCCGTTTTTTTTTAATTTTGACATAGTTCATTAAATGTAATTAAAATGACTTCCTTGTCTAATATAAATCAATACAATACAAATAACGTGTACAACACTTTCCAAAAGTCTTGTTGAACAATACTGCATGGTTCATGAAATGTATGTAACATGTAAATGTAGTCTTCATTGACTTTTTCATTGAGATGAAAAGTGTTAATTTCTGATCTTTTTAAACACCTTAATAATAAGCTTCTGCTTAAGATCTTTCTCCCGAGACCCGAATAAAACGTAAAAGGGCTATTGGCAGATGGGGATGAGGTAGCGAGTGAGACCTTTGATCTCAACCGTCAGATAAATGTCAAACAAACTCCGATACGACTTTGGGGAAAAGTCCCTAGAACTTCTGGAAAACTTTGTCACTTATTTGATAACTGCTTTCTGCCTATATAAAATATTTCTTAGAGAATTTATGCTAATAACACTTGGTTTAATGGGAATTTTATGTCTCTGGCAGTACCAATTAAAATAAGCACTTACCGTTAAAATAAAAGAAAAATCAATACATAGATCTGCTTACAAAATGTTTTAATATGTAATAAGTAATACCACAGACTTGCCCGTTGGCGCAGTGGCATAGCATCTACTTTCCAAGCTAGGGTCCCGGGTTCGATCCTCGGTCAGGTCAATTTAGGAAATGAACTTTTCTAAATTGGTTTGGAGTCTGGGTGTTACTAGGAACTCCCCCAGAGTTCGTTGTGTGGTACCCACAGTACAAGCTTACTGCTTAGTTTGGGGTCACACAATCTGTGTAATTGTCTGGAGTATTATTATTATTATTATTATTACAGTATTACAATGTAAACTGGTAATACTATATACAGACCTTATGAAGAATTTTTATTTCTTATTTCTTAATACACTGTATTGTGTTTTGATTGTTTGCTGTATATCGTCACAATAAATAACAACAATTTAAGAGAAATAGTTATTAAATTAAAAAAAAGTAAGCAAAATACCTATTACAGTTCATTTCTCGTTTCTGATTTTGGGTTGCGAATTTTGCGTTTTTGTGCCGAATTTCATATAAATAGATGTAAAGACGACAGAATAAATCCACTCTGATATAATATGAATAGGCGGACAGACAGGTAAACAGCTAGACATGAGGGAACTTCAATGTTTCGTTTTTATTGTTTTGGCTAAGGAACCCTAAAAATGTTAGGAAAAATCTCTTGCCTATCTGTAATGATAGTTAACCAATCACTTTTACAATAAGTGATACCTACTCTTCGTATATCAAAATTGTTATCGACAAAACTGAAGTGTTAATTAGCCACATTGTTGTTTAATGAACAATCCATCAATTTATATTCCAGTTAGTAGTCGCCAATATTAAGCACTTTGATAATTATAATAATAATAAATCAATTATTTCAGGTCGTTGTTAACATCCCTAATAAATAGTTGGCTTGTTACAAGTTTCTCTTTGAAGATATATTTTGGGAGTTTCCCACTAGAAGCTCAATACTCGTAACGTTTCAATATAGCTATGTATGTTACATCATAAAATAATCGTTATATACTTATTTTCAAATCTCAAAAATAAAATACGACAAAATTATTATACAACAATTTGTTTAATACTCTTTTACCGATTATGTTGAATATTTGCTGTAGGCAGGCCGGTGATTCTTTTTGTATTCAAACTTCAAAGATCGCGATGCTTGGAACTCCGTCGGCCCATCCTCTCTGACTACCTCGTCAGATATACAGCGTTAAATACATGTCGTATGTATTTAAATAACGTTTTCTTTGTACCTATATTACCTACACCGATTCACTACGAAAAAAGAATGAAAATGATAACCCTACATTTTAAAAAGTAAGAGAAAATGTGAAATCTAAAGATGGCCATTTTCGACCAAGTAATAGTTAAAATAATAGTCAATTCAGCAAAAAAATCGAAAAGGTTATTAGTGTTACATAGCCCAAATACATATACATACATATCTTCACGCTGTATCCCTAACGGGGTAGTCAGAGTACTATAGCCCAAGTTAATACCATTATTTCCCTTTTTTTTGGGAAAATTTAATAAGAAAATTTTGTAAGCAAGTCTTTCGTTTAAAGATCAGAATAGCATGGCTGTAATTTTAGGTTAAATAAGTAATATTTATAATATTAAGTTTTAAATATAATTTAAGAAAAGAACATAACATTAAAGGGTAATATCAAAAATCAAAAGAAACATTAAGATTATTAATTTTCAGAAAAAATAAAAAATGAGTCAACAAACTTCGAAAATGGTGTACCTATGTGCTTATTTAAATTGATTATAACTAAGTTTACTCAGAAGTCGTTTTGCTAGTGAAAACAGCCGCCTATGTTAAGATAGGTGTATACCAAACGTCTGTTGTTACGTCGCAATTTTAAATAATTTATGAGTTCCTTTTACAATATTTAGTTTCTTTATATTCTAAATATACTTTATACTTCGCGTATCTTTGACAATAATCCATTTAGTTTCACATATTCACAATAAAAATGAAATGATTTTATTATTGGATGTCAGAGAATCAATGACTCCCAAACTAAACATTGTTTGCCATGATACGACCTAGATCCCAGTAACACTGTAACACTTTTTCCTAATTTTTTTTTAATCGTTCCATAACTCTCAGGTGCTATTCCCATACAGCTTACAGCATAGTTACAATGTGACCTAGAGGAGTTCTCAGTAACACTAACACTTTTTCCTTAGTTTTTTTAATCGTTCCCCAACAATATAGGATTTATTAGAGTCATGAAGGTCTTCTTGGAAGAACACGAAAACTTCGGTTGTACAAGTTCCAATTCTTATCACTGTACAGAGCTTTATCGCACAGTATTCTATCATTTTTGTATTTTAAACCTCCTTAAAGCGCAAAAGTAAAAAACCTAAACAAAATGCTAACCTCACTTCTACCATTAGCGTCTAAAAATCCCTGTTTGTTTACTTCTTCAAGACCAAGAGTCATAATTTCTAATCATAAATCATAATAATTAATGATCCTTGGTCAGAGGTTTACTTCATATCATCTTAGAAACAGTCACAAGATCATACATAAATCATTAACAGAATGCGTTCGGAATCGGTAACTATACAAAATTTTATGTTTGAAAATAGAAACATTCGGGAGCATAGATAGAGATCCGTTACAAGTCAATATAAATAATAAAACAATAAGATTTCCACGTCTAAAAAAAAGTCTACGTTATTGATTGAGGGCAACATAGATTTAAGTTGTAGTAAATTCATGTGATAATTTACCGTTTACTCGTTTATTTAGGTGGTAGAGAAATGCTGCATTACAGCACGAATAGGGCCGTCACACCCGGTGAAATACCACCCTCTCACAGAATATCGGCTTGAAATAACAGCATTTATTGCTTTTGTGTTTCGTTCAGTGAGTGAGAGTGCCGGTGGCCCATCACCCCTCCCACTCCTTTCCCTATTTCCCTAACGGCTAGCAACGCACCCATGATTCTCCAGATGTTGCGGGTGTCGGCGGCAAATGGGCGGCGGTTGGTCACTCCCCATCAGTAGGGCGAGCACGAACTTTCGACAGTTTCGTAACGTAAACGTATCGAGTTTACTTTACGATTACGAGAGTCGCAGCTCGAAGCGCATTTTACCAACTATCGAGAGCTCGCTACGATTACGAAGGTGACGTCATCCTAACGTAACTAGGGATTGGCAAGTTTGAGTAAACTACACAATTTATTGAATGGAGGGTGCGTCCTAAAAAGAAATCAGAGAAAGTTTTAGATTTTTATTTGAATTGTAAAACTCTATTATAATAAATCTATTAAAAAAGGAGTAAATCTTAAAAAAATATATTGTATTAGATATTTATAACTTATAAATATCTAAAACAATATATTATTGTTTTACAATTGTGCATTATTTTTCAAAATAAAATTAGTTTTTATATTATGGTTGATAGTTTCGAACGGCTTAGATTTGACGGTTTTTTGACTTGCTTGTCGTTTTAATAACCTCTCGACTATTGAGACTTGAAACATTCTTGCGGAAAAGTTTATTGCGTTTTTTGTGTACGTTTTCATTTTAATTTAATCACATGAAAATGAAAAAAGTCCCACACAATATTATTATTATTATGAAAAAGTATTCGTGCGTCTGTCATCGAGATTTACGTTACCATACATCAAAATAAGGTTCGTGCTCGTGATTTTACTCTATTTCAATACAAATGGCTTACGTTACCTTTACGTTACGTTACGAAGGCGATACGAAATAGTTCTGTTTACGTCCTATAGGGGCGCTGCACTAAAAGTCATACAATTTGCTTACGCTTACGATACGAATACTTTGTCGATAGGATTCGTGCTCGCGCTACAGGTGACCCGCTTGCCCGTTCGCCCCTCTTTTATAAGAAAAATACTTCGGATGGTTCGGATGGTCGATAAGTTTCATATGAAATAGGAAAACTTAGTGAAATATTATGAGTACAGAATTAAATGATACATGCATATATCTTCACGCTGTATCCCTAACGGGGTAGTCGGAGATGAAGGAGCGCCAAGCGTCACGGTCCTTATTACTTATTCCTCAAATCTCACCATTCTCCTCACAAATTTTCGCCTAGGTATGCAAGTACTATTGACATTTCCGTCAGCTAACTCTCTGGCTATTTGAATTTGTAAGTTAGCCTTCGTCTTTCTTAGCTTCTTTTACCTTGGATTTAAATGATGTCAAAAGAAAAATAAAATAAATCATAAATTAAATCTAAATAGAACAAAGGTGTAGATGTCACAGTATAAATGTTTGGGAGGTTTTAATTATTTGATGAGTAACGTTATAGGTATTTATGAGATATTGAGAATCATTCATTAGTCGAGTGTGGTTTTCTGTTGTATCGAGAATTTGAGTCTTTCCGGTTCTTTTGGGTCGGGATGTCTCCCAACACCCATTTTATTAGAGGCTATTATAGAGATCTTAGTACTTAGCTTGGATAACAGGGAATGATTCGGCAAAAATCAATAATATACAGGAATTTCTTTTGTATATAGCGGAGAGGTCAACATACAATGATACCTAAAAATGGTTACTTGCCAAATTTAATTAGTTTACGAGTATATTAATTTTATGCTATTAAATCAAATTTTTAAGTAGAATTTTTGATAGAGACTATGACACCTGCAAAGTTTTGCTAAGAGCAAAACCTAGAATGGTATAACACCAGCATGCAAAAAAACGAACACTATACGAAAACCTTACTTCACTTTAACCTTTTCACCAACGAACCAACAATTAAATATCAACTTAATTAAAAAATGGCCTTTCATTTAATTAAAAAAAGGATGAATAATTATAATAATTTGACGTTTTACTCAATAAGAACTTTAGTAATTTGTTGACTTCTGTCGTAAAATATTTTACTTATCTTCCAAGTACTAACTAAAGTTAGATTTGGCGTTAAAAAATACCTTGCACTTGGGTTTACTTATACATTGATTTGACTTTGACTTTGAAGTACTTAAATAAAAATGGAAATAATGTACCTATAATGTATCTAATGTAAATGTTAGTCAAAAGAACTACTTCTTTCGAAATTCGAAAATAAAGAGAAGGACATGACTGAAAACGCCTCTGTTATCAAGCTGTTAATAAAATCTCCTTATTTTATTTTGACCAAATTATTATTTATTGGTCATTCCTTTCAACGCAGTGTCTCTTGGAGTAATACTTCTTAGACTGAAAATGACAGCAAATAATGTCCCAGGCGAGTTTTTGTGTAATATTTCTTTGAAACCTGAGCTAAAAGTAACTTTAACTAGTTGCCACATCGAGGACGACCTTATAAAAGAAGTAATGAGGGTAAGGTCGAATAAATCTGACACGGTAAAAGCAATTGAATATATGTAATCAACGACTATTCATTTACGTTTATATAGTAAATAATATACCTTCCCGCTGTATCCCTGACGGGGTAGTCAAAGTAAACGGGTTTGCCGAGCAAGAGAAAAATTCAGCGGAAATAACAGCGGAAACAAGAAGCAAAAAATAGTCCAGACCAGAGATAATTAGAAAAATATGCTGTTTCGTAATCGAAATTGAAACTAGCCCGTTCGCACCACACAATGAACTCTGCGAGTACGTTGCGTGGTACCCACAGTACCTACAGTTCATGGTTAGTTAAAAGTGGGTTAAAAATCGTCAAAATCTAAGAGACTTGTTTCAACAGCTAGTCTTACGATATAATGTAACTTAGGATGAAATAATAAAAAAAATACCTATTATTAATTTTTGGGTTCCAAAAACCCTTTCGCGCGTAATATTTTTCAGGTACTTTTTTACGTAATTCCCAAAGTAAAATGTCATTTTGAATTTCTATGAAACGTCCCAAAAACAGTTACGTGCTTAGTCGTTTTCTTTTTAGGAAATAGTGATGTAACTATTTTAATAACTGATTTTCACTGACTAATTTCGATTTCATATAAAAATATTAATATGTAAACGTATGAAGTGATTTGCTTTATTTTTTTTGCTACAAAACTCGGGTTATCTCGTGTTTCATTGAATTATTTTATGACTTTCAACACACTTAAAAACTAAAAAACTAAACACTCTAAAAAAATCCGAAAAAACAAAACGAAAGCTAATATAATTTAGAATTGATCTTTCGTGATAATCGGATACTCAGGTTACCGATTTCTTTGGTTGGCATCCCTAATTACGTCATAAAGACTAGTTTCAAACAGACCTCTTATAATTTGACGACTATTTAGCTTTTTATTTCTGCTGAGCATTTTTCTGTTGAGGAATCGTGTTCGTGTTCGTGTAATGTACGCACAGAAATTCACTTATAAATACGAAACGCAAACAACCACATTTACCACAGAACACATATACTCCAAGGAGAAGAACTACAACTCCATAAAAAAAAGTGTAGACTATGCGCCATCTGGTAATGCTTCCATAAACTAAAATGACGGGGATTTAAATATGTAGTACTCTAAGTGTATTTTCTCAGATGACTGAACTAAATAAAAATTAGCGAAAACTATAAAGTTTTCGCTTATTTTTTTTTAGTTCAGCCGAAAGTATTTAGAAAGTTAATAAAACAAACAGAATTAGTAATAATTTTTTTTATTTTAAATCACGAGTTCTGATTACAATTGAACGTGGATATAATAACAACAATTTCTAATTATTTATTATGGAGAAAAAAGTCTACTTTTCCTGTCCTTTCTAAAGTCACTGTCTTGATGCACAAGTCTCAACCACACCGATTCGAGTTTCCTGAAGCGATCAGGGGGAGAATAGCTCGTGCGAAACACAGAAAAGCTAAAAACAAATAGAAAAAATAATCAACGGTTATGAAGAAAATTTTTCGATTTGTAAAGTTTTTGACATTTCATCAAACAGGGTTGCTATATTATTGAATTCAATTAGTAGTTTATTCGATTATTAATATCGATAACAAAATGTGTTATTTTTGTTCAAATGATTTATAAATATCTTTGTTCAATGAAGTAAAATATTTTATTATTGTCATTTTTATATGTAGTACTCAAATAATTATAATAAATTAACGAAATAAATGAAATTTCAGTATCAATAATCGATATCAGTACATTGATAAATAATATCAATAAATTTTTGTAATGACATCCCTGGTATTTTCTATCTTCTTTCTTTCTACATCTCTTGTCACTTTCATTTTGTTTCCATATAAAGTCTGCAATAGCTCCATACAAAGTTGACACCCCCTGACATTTACTGTCGTCGTACTTCTGGCTCTAAGTCACACTTTTAACAAGCGTACGAAATGAACAAACTACCGCCATTTCATAACGGCGTAACAGAAAAGTCGTAATGAACCTAGAACAGAAAAACGACGGACAGTCGAACCAAGAGAGCTTTCAGAACGGAACACCTGCCTATCAATGTAAATAAACCCATGCATTAATATTGATGTCTAATTGCATGTAGTTTTAGTACAGAATTATGAAAGCTCAAACTCACTACTGTCCTGCTTCAAATTATGCACAAGCTAATGACCTTAAAAATAGGACAATTCGAAGAAAGATTAGAGTTCGTTGGTAGCGTATACGTACGTTACGTGAGTACTCAACGCAAACTTTTCTTACCGTTTTGGGAATTACTGGAAAAGTTGTTGCTGAGTTTATGAATGGCGTATATCAAACTTCAATATTTTATTAAAGTTCTGAGTAATTGTGTTGTAAAAGTATCGCGGAAGGTATATAAGGGTTCTTCATTTTGTTGTTGGTTTCGTATGATTTCCGGTTTCATTTCTGTGTCATTTACGGTTTCAAAAAATATGTTGTACAAATATTGATTTAAACAGCGATGGCTTTGTTGATAAGAAGTGTACCTGCCAGGCTGTCTCATCGCCACCTCATCACATAAGTATTTCAATGTCCATAATTTTTTTGTAAGATCATAATGAAGAAAAATCCAAAGAAAAACTCACAAGAAAATTACGAACAACGACCCCATAATAAAATTAAAATTCAATACAACAAACGTCGCAATATAACTACTTTAATATTAAGTACTGAAATTGTAATACCAAACATAAATTAGCAAACGAAGAGAAATTAAAAAACAATAGAAAAATTATATAAACTTTTAAGCTTTCGCGTTGCATTATTAGATATCTAAAACGGGAAATTTAACGCGATTACCTTTTATTATGGCTTCACGTTTCTTTGTTTGACACCACGGCCGATGCAACTCGGTCGAAACGTCAAGCCAAAATAAAAGGTAAAAACGTTAAATTTCCCGTTTCGATACTATAGAAAACTTTGCATGATACTAAGAAAAATCAGATATTACCTAATGATTTTTTGGAGGAATAAGAAAAAAATAGAGGGAATTAAACAAAGCAAAATTATTTTTATATGAATATTGACTACACATAACTTATAAAAACATTAATATTCCCAAAAACATTCCGAAACACTTTCATTGTAAGAAATATTTGTAATTTTGTCATTAGTAATAAAATAAATAATACAAACTCATTAATTTTTTCATAAATCTGAATTGAATAGAAATCCGAGATTACTCTTGTGCTGTTACTAGAAACATTACTAGCGTCCCGTCCCGGCTTCGCACGGGTAGAATTTAAAAAAAAAATGCAGCCAATGTTACTCGCTAATAACATGGCTTTCTATAAGTGAAAGAATTATTGAAATCGGTTGAGTACTTTTTGAGTTTATCCATTATATACACAACAAAGTTTACCTCTTCATGATATTAGTATAGATAAGTATGGATATATCGTATATACCCATACTTATCTAATATTATATATCCGTGTTGTAAACAGACGAAAGCTTAGTGTAAAATCATGGTAGAATCTGAATACAATATAATAATTCTACAATAATCAACAATATATTCACTGCAATATCTATAGTGGAATCTAATCTTGTTCTGATTACTTCTATTCATAAAAACCGTGTTTGGTTTTCTCAACACATTAATATTTAATATTTTAAAACGACTCAAACAAGTAACTTCAAGTCTATTCTGAATATTGCAAGGGCGAGATAAAGAGTGAAGTATATATGGAACAATAAGAAATGTCGGGACCTCTAGAGATTGGCGTAGCATTGTAAGAAGCATTGTCGAGTTCGTAGAGCTACGATGTGTGATTTACCTATATGACGTCATACACGTAAGCAGTTTGTACATGTAACTATTAAGCTGTTATTTATAAGATGAACTTTCTTCAGTATTGTTAAAAGCAGAACAATTAATGACGAGACAATGTAACCTTTACACAAAAATATTATGAATATATAACATCCGAATAAAATACAAAGTGCGTAAAATATTAGCTTCACGTTCATGAAAGATCAACTGACCCATTGTTGTGTTGGTAGTATTTGTATTTGTCTTCAAAGCCGAGGGTCTCGAGTTCAATGCCTGACCAGCTTAATACAGGAAACGAACTTTTTTATTTTGTACTGCATACGTATTTGAGTATCATTGAAAGTTCCTTCAGTTCGTTGTGTGATATCCATAACACATATAAGATAGAAGACAGCATACTGGAGAGTTATGCAATAGACATGCATGTTTTTATTTTTATTTCATCGTAAACATTAAGCGCTTAAGTAAATATAATGAAAACAATGAAGTTAAAATATGCACAAATCATTTTAAAAACGCAAATTAAATTAAAACTAAAAAAATTACGTTGAAAAAGCAGTCACATGACGTAATGTCACTGCATTTTAGTTCATAATGCAAGAGTATTTTCCACAAAAAAACACATCACCATGTCTACATCAACCTTAGTAACATAAAACATAACATAACATATCTTCACGCTGTATCCCCAACGGGGTAGTCAGAGAGGACGGAGCGCCAGGAGTCGCGGTCCTTACACACCTTTTTCGCTTCCTCAAAACTCATCATTCTCTTCACACAACCTTAGTAATGTTTCACCAATCTGCTTTATTCAAGATTTTTCCCATTTTTTAATAATCGGTCCGTGTTCACCACTGTCAACGCCTGCACTAATCGCGCGACGTAGGTGAAGAGGGACACGGCTGAGGGACTCGATGAAGAGGTGCGACGGAAAGAACATATTGGCCACCTAACAGAGCGCACCTGTACTTAAAATATCTTATTTAAATAAATGAGCGATATGAAACCATGTTATAAGTATTAAATACAAAATAAAATAATACAAAAAATAAGTATTAAATTAAATTGTGTGTTCATTCGTGACAGTGACAGTGACAGGACACTCGAATTCAACGGGCTACGGATGCAATTTAAACTACTACTACAGTGGATCACTGGTATGAAAAGTCAGTGGCAACGTCGCAACAGGAGTGCATGAACCAGCGAAGTAACTGTCTGTCCTTAACTATCCTTTTTTTCCGTAAATCCCTCTTTAGTTTGTGTTGGGGCGAGTTGGAGTACGAGTGAGTAATTCTAGTGGTTTTATTTCAAATTGGTCGCAATTAATTCAAAATATTTCGAAATAGGTGTGTTTGGTCAACATATTAAGCTATCTTAATTAGTTAGATATCTATGATTTTCATTCACTTAAAATAGCAGTAAGCGTTTTCTTTACTTCAAACATTTATGAATGCTACGATGGTGAAACATAATAATAGGTACAATAGCGTCTTTAAACTTACGCTCGTTACTATAAACAAAACATAATCTTACAACGCGCATTGTGCTTGCTACAAATAAGTTACTTTGCGCACTATTTACGTACTTTATAATTAATTAATTGAACTTCACTTTATGCCCTCATGAAGTCATGAGTTGTTCATTTATTTACCTAACAGAAAAATCTTAATAATAAACTCAATTTAAACCGTATAAAATTAGAACTCGCAATTATTATTTCGAACTGAAATTAATTAGTTTCAATCAAGTAAATATTGGTTGCTAATTATTAATTGGTAAACATTTCTGCGTATCGACATTGATTACAACCATAAGCGGCCGCTTCACGTGCTGCATATTGTCATCGTGCGTTGTGTAGCGCTGGATCGCGATTTCGTATTGCACCGTGTTTCACCGTGTCTGTGCATTGGACCGTCGCTTCAATTAAGGGCTGGTTTGGAGCACATTTACCCCGCTTAATTCGTTTATTATGTCTTAAAAAATGCCTACGGACGCAGGCTTAAATAAGGGTGGATTCGTTGGATACTTCTTCTAGCAGTAACTCTGAGTTCGAAAGAAAAAAATTTCAAAAAAGGGTTTCTTAAGCCCAGAGAAGAAACTAAATAAAAACCCCGACTTAAAAAAAGAATATTCGAAATTCGTTAATGAGTATGAGGATCTTAATCACTAAACAGAAATTGAAAGACCTCAATTCGGGTACTACGTGCCAAGTCACGCAGTGATTCGGCAAAATAGCGAAACTACAAAACTTCGCGTAGTTTTCGATGCTTCTGCTAAGATTACGTCTTTTAAATCCTTAAATGATATCCTGCATGTTAGCCCCGTCGTGCAAGATGAATCGTTCGATATCCTAGTTCGCTTTCGTCAATATAAGTATGTGTTATCTGGAAATATTTAAAAAGTATACAGACAAGTTATGATCGACGAGTGACAGAGATACTTCAAACTTATTCTTTGGAGAAATGATGAAAGCATGCCTCTTAAAACGTTACAATTAAATACGGTAATCTTTAAATCGGTTATCTTAGCACTAGATGTTTCCTTCAATTAGTCAGTGTCCAGACCCCATATATGTCAGGTCATTAAAGATGACTTCGTGGATGACCTCTTGACAGGTGCTTCAAAAAGGTGTGAATTAGCGCACATTCACAAAAACGTAACTGAGGTTCTGGCGTCTGCTTGTTTTCCCATGCATAAATTTCGAACAAATTGTCCTCAAATATTTCAGCGAACCACTGAGTTCGATTCTCTTAATTTTTCAAGAGTCCAGTATCTTAAGAGTTTTATGGACACCTAGCACAATAGCACTGACACTTTAAGATTTGAAATGTGTATCGACGAACATCAACAAAAACTCACCAAGAGAATTATATTGTCAAATACATGCAAAATATTCAATCCTTTAGGGTTACTAAGTGTATGCACAATGAATCTTAAAATCCTTTTGCAGCGGCTATGGCAGATAAAACTAGACTGGGATGCTACATTCCCAAAAGAAATAGAAAATACTTGGGAGAAAATTATAAAAAAGTTAAATATTTCATTTTCACTATCCATACCGAGATTTGTGCTGTATCCATCACCGGTCACCACAGAACTCCATTGCTTCGTCGATGCTTCGCAGGATGCATATGCTGAGTGCGTATACCTACGCTCCTTAAGCAGCGACGGTAACGTTACTGCCAATCATGCATCAAAACTAGCGTATCGCCTTTAAAACCCGTTACTATCCCAAGGCTTGAACTCTGTGTTGCCGTTTTAGGAGCTCGACTTATGGCCAAGGTAAAAGATAGCAGAACGTTTTGGTCTGATTCAACAATAACATTAGGTTGGATTAGAACTCAAACAAAACTCTTAAAGGCATAACAGGGTGCATAAAATCAGACAGATAGAGAATCATGGAGAGACATTCCCACCGATGTCAGTCCAGCTGATATGGCATCAATCTTATTATTATTAGCCAGTTCTACGTTATAGTGGAACGGAACTTTTCTGTTAAAGCATGAGTCTGAATGGCAGCTTAATGATAATAAAATGGTCTGAATGGTAGCAGCTTAATAATATAAACACAGAATTGCCAGAGATAAAAACTCATCATACTAAAAACGAGGACCTTAAATTCATAAATTTTGAAAATTATTCTTATCTTTAAAACGAGTATTTGCTTATGTGTTTAGATTCGTCAATAATTGTAAAAAGGATACAAATAAGTTAAAAGATTCTCTTAGTGAAACTGAACTTCATCGACCTCTCACTTACTCACTTAAAATTGCACAACAAGAATCTTTCAGTTCTGAGATTAATGCACTTCTTCAAGGTAAATCACTTAATCGGATTCAAATATTTTGCAACTATGATAGATAGATAAGCTGTTTATTGCAGGACTACAACACACAAGATAAGTACCTTTACAGAGATAAACATTATTAAAACAAAGTACACACTAAAAAAAACAATAACAATAATAGTAACAATTTTAAAAGTAACAAAAGATACACAGACGATGTTACAACGACATAATTGTCAATGCATGTCCCAAGGATAGGTGGTTAAGTATAAGCATAAACCCAGGTGTGTTGCAGCACTGCAAAAGGTCATAGCTCAGAGTGTAACATTATTCTAATAAGAGCAAAACTCTGTTATTCTACTATAGCCTAGGCGCATTTGCAAGCTAAAAAGAAAAAAGGAAAGCAAGAAATTAATATAAAATATGTGTTGCGTGTGTGTTCAGTGTGCTTTATGTCGTGTTTGTGTCGTGTGTGGTTGCTCAGTAAAGTAATACTGTACAGTGTCTAGATAATGTAATATCCATTCCAGATATAATCAAAATAATGAAGATGAAGATGGAAAATAATGATAAAATAAAAGGTATGAATAACAATAAATTGCACTATCTACATAAACACAAGTTTGATTGGTTTAAATTGTATACCAAAATTATTTCACATAAAATTAATGAATAAAATTGAATTAATAGATTTCTTTCACTGTGATATTGAAGCTGCTGCTGTCAAAGAGCTGGCTGGAACTCTAGATTGTTGTTGGCCTAGTAAATATTCTTTAAATTTTTTCATAAAAATGTATTTTGACTGAACAAGTCTTAACGGGGGCGGGATGTTGTTCCAGCATTTTGTTGCTTGGTAGCGAAAACTACCCTTGAAAGCAACAGTTTTATGAAGATGTGCAGCTAGTAATGCTTGTGATGTTCTCACATTATATCTGCTGTGGAATGGAGAGAATTGCACCTTCTTGTACAAATATTCGGGTGTCTTATATTTAATAATGTCAAATACCAAATCAACGAGGTGCTAATGCCTACGGAACGCCATATTAAGTGTGGAGGTTTTGTTTAGATATGGTGTTATATGAGTGCGGGGTGGAGTGTTGTATGTTGTTGTATTATGTTCCTTCATCGATTGCCGTGGACTATTAAGAGTAGGTGGTCGCGTGAAAAACGCAGACCTTACATTCATTAAAAAAGATCCCATTTTGTTATTTGCAAAACATCGCTTTACAAAGATGCTGATGTCTAGTGAGCATTTATGATTGTTTCACGCATGTCCTTAATTGCTCCTCAGCTCCTTCAGAGAGCACTACTGGCCCATTGGTGATAGAACACTCGCTAGAAGCATTGTTCGAAAATTTTTAACATTTGTTAAAAATTTACACACCTCGATACAGAGGTAGAGGTGCGACGGAAAGAACATAATTGGCCACCGCAGAGCGCATCTGTATTTAAAATATTTTAATTAAATAAATAAGCGATATGACACCACGTTGTAAGTATTAAATAGTATAAAATAAAATAATATTAAAAATAAGTTTTAAATTAAATTGTGTGTTCATTCCTGAACAACCACTATCATAAAATATTTACATAACTAAACAACTGAGCGATGAAGCGACGTCAGTATTTGATGATTTATATTAGAAATTACATTTCATTTTACTTATTATTTTTTAATAAATCTTTCAATAAAGCGCTTTTTCCAGTTTTTATTCATAACTTCTGAACAAAAAAATTTCAATATTATTTTAATAAAAGTTCTCTATTACATGTTATTCATTTATTTTACACGTCACACACTACAACGTTTACATTATTAGTTGAGTTAAACAGAGAGCCTGTGTCACAATCCTAATGACCCCATTGCTTCTTAGAATTTCGTTATAGTATTGTAACACCGCAGTCAGAGAGTGTTTCTAACGTTTCCATCAGCTAAAACATAATCTTTAAATTCGATCTCGTTTTAATATTGATTACTAATATGTACCATCGCGGAAAGGGTATTTTTAGCAGGTTGGCTGTCACTTTAAATTGGCCGTGTTATACAATCATGAGATAACACAATTGATGACGAATAGGACACAAAGTGCAGACGATGAGATGGCAGCTCAAATTTTGAAATTCAAATATGTGTTCGGTTCAAGGTCCAACCTCGAACGGGTGTTTCCTTATGTATGTAATAAAAAAAATTAGACTACTTTCATAATTATTTCTAAGTCATGCATGACATAATTAAAAATAATAAGAAATTAAAGAAATTAAATTTGATTAATTTCCGATCCTTTATTTAAATATCACAAAAAAAAATTAAACCACCTTCAAAAAAAACACTGAAAAATATAAAATAACTATCTTTTACTAATCAAAACTCAAGTACAATTAAAATAACTTTGTAAATACGATACACATACCTATATAATTAAATTTGACAGTTACTGAAGAAATGTTAGATAGATAGAAAAATTCTTTGCTGCGCACATTCTAACAAAAATCTTTAACAATTAAACTTAAAACTATGTGTGCAAGGCGGTCTTATCGCTCAAAGCGATATCTTCCAGACAACTTTGCAAAAAACACTTTATATGAAACTGCAGTGTAGAAGAATATATATATAATACTAGAATGCTCATAAAATAATAAATATAGATAAAAAGATTAATGATGAAGTGAGAATTATTAGTTGCAACAACTTAGGAATTTTGCAAGATTTTACGTAAAAATGGCCTGTGACTTGGAATGACAGACACGAGTAAGAAGGTCATTCCACAAGTTCAATTTTGCTTGCATATGAGAAAATATACGCAAGACCGACATTTGCAATCAATATCGAGTGTATGCACCGTTAATATCAATAACAGCTTGGAGTCGCTTACGCATGAACTCTCCTAAGCGAGTGCATATGTTAGTCACTCGCAAATTTTCGCATATGTCTCTACAATGTTGCACGAGATCCTCCGTTCTCCTTTCTTTGCGGTGATCCCATCTCTGTACCATTGACCTCATAAAATTTCTATGCCCTCATAATGTCAGGTCATCATAATGTCAGGGTGTTGGAGGAACCAGGCATTGGTTATCCTCGCAGTGTGTGTTCTTCTGTTATCGTGCACGTAGAACACTTGAACTGTGATCACTTGAATTAAACGTTTTTTCATTCGAAAAAATAGTATACGACTAATCGAAATTCAAATATTGCCATGTAATTAACACGTGCAATTTTAGATTTTAGAGTAATTTTAGAGTAGATCTATTTTGTAAGCAGAATATCTGTGGTAGAAATTCATTGAATGTAAATGATTTCTTATAGTCTTAGTATACACATCGAAACGCTCCGCAAAATGTCTAGCTGGTATAAACTCATTTATTTTGTAAGCTCGTAACATTTCCAAGTGTTGTTTATTTGATAACGCCGCAACGCTACAATTATTTGACGATGCTCTAGCACGTCACACTTCGCATCGCACTTCTTCCGCATACCTTCTGACCCATAAACTTACTGTATTTCGCTAAAAAAATAAGGTAAAAAGTTTTGAAAAAAATATAAAGCTGAATGAACAATGAACAAAAGAAGGGACAAACAAACTTTCAAATTTATAACATATAGTTAGAATTAGTTTTGATCTAGTTCGTGAAAAATAATAATTAGAATTGACTATGTAAAAATATTCTCTGATTTTTTTGAGTAGTTGAACAATGACTCCTTGTTACTTACATGAGTCATTGCAACTATAAATCCCAACCGGACTGGACTTCTTTCTTCCTATTACAAGAATAGTTGGATACACCCAGTTTAACAATGCTACCATCAGGTTATTGTGAAGCTGCATTAGTTTTATTTATTATCGAATCATAAATCGATACTAAAGGACATCATCCGTCATAAAATAATTAATTTTTTGCTTCTCTAACAATTAATTTTCTCGTGATTTGTGTTCGTTTGGAATATCTTAGTCGGCTATCGGTATCCCAACCATCTAGTAAATTTTTATTAGTATTCGTGTATTCTATCCATTTAACTTAAAACAATTAACAGAAATTATGAAGAATGTTTAAATGTTTTTATTCGTGACGACCAAATTACAGGGGTTCCAAGTTTGACTAGGCGTCCATAAATTGCAGTTAATTTTTATTTACTGTTCTTTGGCACATTTCGCTCTTCGATTCTCGTTATTCATGTCAGTGCGAAATACGAAGATTACCGATTGATATCCTATACTTTTATCTTTCAATTTTGAATTTAGAAATGACAGAGACACCAATAGAAACTTCAATTTGCTGACTTTGTCGAGTCGATAAAACAGTCTATTACATGGCAAATTCAAAGGTTTTTTAAACTGCTAAACATTCACTTTCCGCGATAGTACATATTTAAAAAAAGTTATTGATAATATTTATTCATATTATAACAGTTTTATTTTATATTTGGTATTATTCACTTGCAATCTTTGACGTACTTATATGACACATAATCTCACGCCATATTCGGAATGGATGGAGCACTAAGCGTCGCGATCCTTACGTATAGCTACTGTGCAGTCCTGCCACTTTAGCAGATTCGGATTTAGTAAGCAGGTAAGGATGGTGGAATATTGGCGTGTGTCTGCATTGTTTCCGGGTAAGGACGGGATCATTAGAGTAGTTGACATTTCTACCTCCGCTGGGACATTAAGGCGACCTGTCAAAAAGATTGTTCCTCTTCCTATGTGAAAAGGGGGAGGATGTGCAGAAATGCACCTTTTTTGTAATATCTTTTTTATTTTTTTCATAATATTGTTTTTTATACTTTGCTTTTTTAAAGATTTTGTCATTCTAGAATTTGAAATATAATAAAAGAGTTGTTGATTTTTTGACTTAGAAACCAGCGCATGTTTTATTTTTATTAAAATAAATTCTAATATAAAATTGTAAAATACTGTTGTCTTAAGAAAAGGAAAATTAGTACATAGTCCAGTACACCAGTACACCTACAGTACCTCATCTCATACAATACCTCATTCTCACACATTGGCCTTAATACACGACTGCTTTTGAAATTACTGTCAGCTAACACTCTGGCTATTTGATCTTCATAAGTCAGCCTTAGTTTTCCTTGGTTTCAGCTACCACTCACTTATGCTCTCTAAATTTTCTTCGTCAATCATTCATTGCTCATTCTTTCTGTGCCCGAACCATCTACACATTCCTTTCATTATTATTTTTATCACGAGAGGGACACCGCATATATTTCTGCATTTATCTAACTTTGATTTGGGGTATATTCAGACCTCACTACACCACAACAAAGTCGGCATCAATACCGCACTGGATTATCATTCGACGGAGATAGATATATTCAGGGAGTTAGGTATACTAAATACCTCTATATCCGTGTTATATATTATCTAAATACAGGGTCTCCTAAAGTCAGGAAAATGAATATCATTCTTTTCTACTGAAAAACATTATGAATAATATATTCGTATTCATCTTTAGTCACATCTACGAACCGGCGTAGCAGCGGCAGCGTAGCAACAATTTCTTATAATAAAAAGTTTTAATTAAATTACAGTTATACTTATAAGTGGAAAAGTAGGTTATCTTGATAAAATGCAAAAATTACGACTTCCTTGCGTGCTACTGCGACATTCCTACGCATTATTTGAACCTTACTTGAGACATGCTGGAGACCATGGTGCAGCAATTCGCGTTAGTAAACAGAGGCTTCAATAGAACTGTGAATAGTGAGCTAATAAATTGTGTACCGTATTTTTATATTGCATTTTTCTAGAACTTAGGTCACATGGTTACCTTCTTTTTTCAAAAAACATGAAATACCTAATATATTTAAATACACAAAGAAATATTAAATATTGGGAAATTATGTACAATTAATAAACGTAACATTCTATTATTTTTTCAAATACAAATCGTTATACGATAATTTCTGTATTAAGTTTCAAATAATAATATTAAAACTCCAGATAAATAATTACATACACCAATTCCGATTAAATTTTTTTTGACGCCTATTTCGCCTCCTTTTATTTTTTTAAAAAGGCTGAAAGTAATTTTTACGTCTGCAACGTTCCATACAGCAATTTTTTGGCCCTCTTCTTATAAGAAAGATTTTTGAAAAATACGTCTGTATTCATTTGCAAAAGTAATGTAACGTCCAAAAATAGTTTAACTTCACCGATGTCGGGCTCAATAATATATTTCTCTTGTAATTTTATATCGATTGCATAGTTTGTTAATGAAGTAATATTAAAGTGGAGTCGTTCGAACAATACCCCTCGTATTGTTGGAACCATTCCAAAAAAAGTAATTAGTTACACAGCCGTCAGGTAAAAAAGGGAAATTACTTTCAAGTATTCTTAATAAGGGTAGAAGTGTTTGGTCCTCAAATATTTTTTGTAAAAAGTATCAGTGTAATAAAACTTTTTATGTAAGGTAAAAGACTTGAAAAAATATATCATCATTTTTTCAGCTTACCTATCTTTGTACATTTAAAATTTAAAATAAACAGCTACAGCAAAATCAACGAATGTGTTATACTCGAATAATCCAATATATACAACATTGCGAATATATTTATTAGTAGAAACTAGAGAAACTAGGAGGCAAAATAAGTAATGCAAGGTCCGCGATACTTGGTACCCGTCCGATCTGACTACGCCGTCAGAGACACAGCTTAAAAATATAATATGTATGTATAAACGGAAATTATATACTAACTGTATATAATCCTGCAATAATTATGGATATGTGGATAACATACCAAGTCTTCATCATCCTCGGAAAATATGTTAGCTCGGTCCTGTGCCGTCATGTCGCCGATTTTCTCGTCCAAAATGTCGAATAATAAATCCTCATGATTCACACGCAAACACTAAGCTTCACAACAAAACACTCCAACTGCATCCAAATAACCACGCTTTTTGAGCGTTCACGAAACATATTTGTTATTATACCATACTATAAAACATCAATCATCAATTTCCGAACACAAAACAATAAGTTTAATTAATAAAAACTTAATTCTAAACTTGAATATTTTATATCTATTACGTTATATGGAAAAGAAATATCGATAGCACGAAATAATTAATTTTATAATAAATTCAAACAACCATTCCATACAAAGGATGGAAGCTAACTGCGGAGGAGGGCGGGCTAGAAAGCACTGCAGCGTCTGGTAGCTATGGCAACGCGTACGTTTCTACGCTTCGCTGCGGCCAAAAGCTCCTACTTGACGTATGCGTGAAGTATGCACACATTTTACAAGGTAATATCTGACATGAGAAGTGAATTAGAGGATTTTTAAAGCTTCTTTAGCTACATATACATCATGTAAGTATGTTTTTTATAAAGGCATCTAAATTTATATCTTGTCAAAGTTCCTGATATTCCTGATATAACTAAAGTTTAGAATGGAGATGAATTATATTTAATAAAATTGAAAGACAATAATTTAAACGTAGAATTCTTTTCAGAATCATTTGCTTTTACAGCGATATTTAATTTTTATAGCTGAAAATCTCATTAAATTTAAAACCTAGGTGAAATTGTGTAAGGAGAATGGTTAATTTGAGGAGGCGAAAGAAGTACCATATGTGAGGACCGAGATACTTGGCGCTCTGTCCTTTCTGACTACGCCATTAGGAATACAGCGTGAGGATATATGTGTTCGTATGTATTTTATTTTAACTTCAAATATGGACTGATCATACATACACGTACTCACTGAACACTACAACTTCGGACAAAGTTGCGCTTCGTGTAGTGCCCGTCCGTCAAAGCCCCATGCCGTGCATGTCCGTTGATGCTCCGTTCCACGGTTAGATAAATAGGGTTGAAATTCATAAAGCCAAATGTGAGCCTTTAGCATTTGGACGACGAATAATGTTTATAAAATGTTTTTGTTAATTTAGAGAAAATGACAAACCCATTAAGAAATGTATCTGATCTATAAAACATTTAGTTCAATAACTATATTGATAATGCATCTTTCTTTATTGCAATCTGAATTCGATACTAACTAATTAATTCGGTACTAACCTATTAAATTCACACTTGCAATAAGAAAAGACGCAAGGTTATCGTTGAAATAAATCAAAACTTCAAAAGGAAATGTATTTTTGGCTTTTGAATTATATAAGTTATTTCTAATAAAATATAGTATTTCCGTAAATTTTATTCGAGTGTTTAACTTTATTTTTTCTTCGTGCATGTTTTGTTTTTGAATTTATACCTGCAATAGAAGTATCAAATTTTTATCGTCAATGAAGTATGTCACGATACGATATTTAGAACGTCTTGAAAATTTGCGAGAATATAAAAATTGTGTTGTTCTCAAAAAAAGACATAACATATCGACAACCTACATACACAGTTACTTAGAATGTTATTATTATTATTTACCTTGACATTATTTTCAGTATCAAGCTTTTTCACGACAAGAAAAATTTAAACCTAATTAAAACCGGCATAAACTACAAAATAAATAAACAAAATCACAGCTATAATTTACGTTAATATAAATTGTAGTTAAATATATCTCGTTATAAATATTTTACATACAAATCTTTGAATGACTTATTGAAATGAAATGAAATATTTAATAAATGTGTTGATCAGAGTGTGTTTCCCGATTTGATGAAGCATAGTAAAATTATACCAATATTTAAATCGGGTTGCAACCTACCGCCCATTGTCGATATTGCCAGCGTTGAGTAAAATATTCGAAAAAATAATGCTCAACCATATACTATCACACTAACATTTGCAGGATATTTCATGGTCAACAGTATGGTTTAACGAGAGGGCGGTCAACAACACATGCGGGAGCAAGCTTGGTCAAAAATGTACTAGTGGCTTGGGAGGGTTCACGGGATGCCATTGGCGTGTTTTATGAAATTTCCAAAGCTTTAGATTATGTTTGTCACAAAACTTTAATTTACAAGCTGAAATATTATGGAATACGCGATAAAGCTCTCGATCTTGTGATTTCATATCTGGCTGATCGAGATCAAAAAATGAGTGTAAATGGGGTTACATCTGTCGATTCTAAATTAATGGGCGTTCCTCAAGGATCAATCTTGGGACCTTTCCTGTTTTTGATTTATATTAATGATCTCTCATTTATGCTTAAAGACCTATGTGATGTAATATTATTAGCTAATGACACATCACTATTGTTTAAAGTAAATAGAAAAGACATAGATAATAGAGGACATAATAGGACCTTGGCAGATGTCTCGAGTTGGTTTGCTGTTAATAATTTACTACTGAATGCACAAAAAACCAATTGTGGCAAGTTTTCCCTACCCAATATACCCAGAATCCATAATAAATTAGAACTGGGATGGAAACAATTACAATTAGTGAAATCAACTTGAAATTCTTGGTTTAACAGTAGATAGTAAGTTACAGTGGGCGGACCATATCGGGGTTTTGGCTAATAATTTTAGTTCGGCAATATATGCTATTAGACGCATTAGACAGTTGACAGATGTGGCCACGGCTAGGCTGTTTACTTTGCATATTTCCATAGCCTTATGTCTTATGGTCTACTACTGTGGGGATCAGCGGCCCATATATCTTTATTCTATTTTTATTTTACAAAAGAGGGCAATACGTACTATCTACAGTATAAATGCACGAGCGTCACTGAGAGACCGTTTTAAAGACATTGATGTACTCACCTTACCCTCGTTATACACTTATGAAAACATAATGTACACTAGAAAAATTATTGATCTATTTCAAAGGAAAGGTGTTATTAATGGCATGGAAACTCGTGGTCGTAATTAGCTAGTTACTGTTAAATTCAAATTACAAAAGTCAAGTGGGTCATTTTTGCACAACTATGTTCGTTTTTATAATAAAATTCCTCAAGAAATTATTCAATTAACGGAAAAGCAATTTAAACTTGTTATTAAACGCACACTGATTGGAAAAGCATACTACAAAGTTAGCGATTTCATTGAAGAAAAAACATTAGTCTGGAAATAATCTCTGCACACGCATTTACTAGCTTTATGAATATTGTATTTTAAATAACTATTACAGAATGATGTTGAAAAAATAATAGCTGACTGAGTTTCTTGTCGGTTTTTCTGTGTTCAGGTTTTCTTTTCGACCGAATTAAAGTAGATTTAACGTTCAAAAAACCTTGCAATTGGGTTTGGAGTTAATGCTTGACAAAGGTCCTAAAAATATATGCAATAGCTCATTGGATTCGGAATAACATCAAGAAAAATGTGTTTGAAGCTTTTTACAGCGCATAAAAAATTGCAGTTATTAAAAAATTAAGACGGAAAAAAAAGGTATTACATCATTCTAGGAAGTCGTATCGTAATGTTTGTCATCATACGTTTGTCATAATGAACCTTAAATTGGCTTAAATTCATACCTTAAAGTTTTTAGTTGTCGAATTGTACAAATTATGACATAAACGCACTCCCTAGCGAGACTATATTTTTAGCTAACATTTAATTATAGACCTTAAGACGTTACAAATAAAATTACATTTAAATTGCAAGAAAAAGAAAAAAATTCGTGGTAGCATTAAATATTAGACCTTAACGGATCATAAATAAAATTTCAATCAAGTTATTTCTACGTATTTGTTAAATTGGGGGAATGTTGTCGAATTGTTTGTGTGCAAAAGCGTAAAGACACAACTAATCATTGCATCCGAGTACTCCTATTTACTTGTGGTAGTACCGCTCCTCCCGCAAAAAGTGCCTGAACGTTTTCTATGAGAAAACGTTCAGGCACGTTATAGATACTCAAAGGTCTTAAATAAACAAATATATATATATATATAGTATACATAAAAAGGATATTTTATATATATAAGATATATTATATAGATATGAAAAAGAATCATTAAAGTCGATGCATAAATGGCGAAGAAATCGGCGAACATATATTCGCTGTACTTAAAAAAAGTTCCTATAAATTGAGAACCTCCACCATTTTTAAAACCGGGTTTCTTTTTTCAATCCAAAGATTTTTAATTCAACGCAAAAATAATACAGTTACAACGTCAAACACAAGAAAGTACCTACATTGTAAAAAGTACAAAATATCTCTTGCGATGTTTTCAATATTACACATCAATTTAGTTACGAATTAAACAAAAATATAGAGATTAAACCACAACATTTGACGTAACATTAAAAATAACGTATAACCGTAGCTATTTCTATGACATAATTACAAAGTAACTGCGTGGATATAACTAACGTCAATTACTTAAGCTCCTAGTGGGTTATTGCAGGTTATGGCGCAGTAAATATTAAATCGATATGGGAGTATTGTTACCTATATATGTAAATATATTACTCGCGTGCACTAGGTGAGGCCTATATAGGGATTAGGGATAAAGCGATACAAGTAAATATGATTACATACTCGATAAATTTTATTCGATTCCTACTACTTTTGTACTCGATACTTTTGTTCACAGTCACAATACCTATACCTACTTATTTGGTATCGAATAAAAGTATTTCATAAAAGTATTGTACCAGCAAGGAATAGGGCATCATCTAATTGTACGTTCTCAAACGAAATTATAAGAAAAATATTGAAATGTTGAAAGGATATTATCGAGTCTTTGTAACTTGTAACATTGCGTCTATTGTTTGATCATTAAAATTTAGACTGGATTGCTGTAGTTTTTCGATATCATCGAATCATATTCAGAGAAAAAGTTAAATTTCTGGGAAAATAGTCATACTGTGCACTTGTTTACTTTCTTAACTAATTACTATAAGTCATTACCTAGTTTTCAGTTCAGGCACACGTTTTCATTTGAGATAGAGAAAACTTTCAAAGAATTAAAAAAAAAGAAAAGTGAAGATTTGTGAGGATTATTAGTTCATGTACTGGCTAATATAATGCCAATAGTAACACCGATTTTAGTAAATATATTTAATAAATGTGTCGATCGATCAAGGTGTTTCCCGATTTGATGAAGCATAGTAAAATATACCAATATTTAAATCGGGTTTGAAGTCAGATCCTACAAATTACCGCCCAGTGTCGATATTGCCAGCGTTGAGTAAAATATTCGAAAAAATAAAGCTCAACCAAATGCTGGCACATTTTAACATTTGCAAGATTTTTCATGGTCAACAGTACAGTTTCACTAGAGGGCGGTCAACAACACATGCGGGAGCATGCTTGATCAAAAATATACTAGAGGCTTGGGAGGGGTCACGGGATGCCATTGGCGTGTTTGTGATCTTTCCAAGGCATTTGATTGTGTTTGTCACAAAACTTCAATTTACAAGCTGAAATACTATGGAATACGTGATAAAGCTCTCGATCTCGTGATTTCATATCTGGCTGACCGAGAACAAAAAGTGAGTCTATATGGGGTTACATCTGTTGGTTCTAAATTAAAGATGGGCGTTCCCCAAGGATCAATTTTGGGACCGTTCCTATTTTTGGTTTACATTAATGATCTTCCATTTATGCTTAAAGACCTTTCTGAAATAATATTATTTGCTGACGACACATCATTATTATTTAAAGTTAACACAAAAGACATAGATATTAGCGGACAGAATAGGACCTTGGCGGATGTCTCGAGATGGTTCGCTGCCAATAATTTACTACTGAATGCACAGAAAACCAATTGTGTTAAGTTTTCCCTATCCAATGTACCCAAAATCCATAATGGACAGGAACTGGATGGGAAACAATTAGTATTAATGAAATCAGCTACTTTTCTTGGTTTAACAGTAGACAATAAGTTACAGCGGGCGGACCATATCGGGGACTTTATCTAATAAGCTCAGTTCGGCAATATATGCTATTAGGCGTATTAGACAGTTGACAGATGTAGCTACGGCTAGGCGGGTGTATTTCACATATTTCCATAGCCTTATGTCTTATGGTCTGCTACTGTGGGGATCAGCGGCACGTATGAAATCTATCTTTATTTTACAAAAGAGGGCAATACGTACCATCTACAGTATGAACGCACGCACTCGAGTCGCTGAGAGATCATTTTAAAGATATTGATGTACTCACCTTACCCTCGTTATAAGGGGTTTTCCAACAGGGACGATATGATTTTGAAGTGACGTTACGGCCATTTGTAATATGTCATGATCTGTCATTTGTTTTTCATTGTATTCAGTAGTGTTTACAATTTCATCATGGAGAGATATACGCAAGAACAACGATTACAAATTATTCAGTTTTATTATCAAAATAATCGTTCTCCAATTGCAACTTTTCGTGCGCTGTTGCCATTTTATGGTCGTAATAATCGTCCAAGTGTGCTCGCTATTCGTCGAATTGTTGAAAATTTTGAGCTTACATTTTCTTTACATAATGTTCAAGTGCCAATAAGACAAAGAACCGCTCGAAGTAATGCAAATATTGCTGCCGTTCAGGCAAGTGTTGCTGAAGACTGCAATTTGTCGATTCCAAGACGTTCTCAACAATTGGGACTGTCTCAAACCACAACCTGGCGGATTTTGAGAAAGGATTTGGGTTTGCATCCGTATAAAATTGTTCTCACTCAAGAACTGAAGCCATTGGACCACCGTAAACGTCGTGAATTTGCTGATTTTGCCTTGGAACAACTTGAAAACGATAACGATTTTTTTAAGAAAATCATCTTCTCCGATGAGGCTCACTTTCATCTGAGTGGTGCGGTAAATAAACAAAACTGTCGATTCTGGTGCGAAGAAAATCCACAAGATATTCATGAAAAACCATTATATTCGCCTAAATTGACAGTTTGGTGTGGTTTTTGGTCTGGTGGAATCATCGGTCCGTACTTCTTTCGAAATGAAGCTGGTAACACCGTTACTGTCAATGGAGAGCGGTATAGATCGATGATAACCAACTTTTTATAGCCGAAATTGGAAGAAGTTGATCTTGACAACATTTGGTTCCAACAAGACGGGGCTACGTGCCACACAGCAAATGCAGCAATTGAATTATTGCGAGAAAAGTTTGGAGATTCGATTATTTCAAGAAATTGTGATATTGAATGGCCTCAAGAAGTTGTGATTTAACACCATTAGACTATTTCTTGTGGGGTTATTTGAAGTTATTGGTCTTTCGAAATAAACCAGACTCTCTTCAAGCTTTACAAGTCAATATTGAACGTGTCATTCATGACATACGACTTGATTTAGTGGAAAAAGTGCTCGAAAATTGGGTTCATCGAATTCGTTCCTGCAGAAGAATTCGTGGAGGCCATTTGAATGACGTTTTATTTAGAACTTAATTGTATCGATTGTACTTCACATTAAATAAAAAACTTTTGAATTTCCTTAACAATAACTGTGTTTTTTTTTTCAAAGAAATCATATCACTCTTATTGGAAAACCTTTACATCTATGAAAACATTATGTACACTAGAAAAAATTTAGATCTATTTCAAAAGAAAGGCGTTGTAAATGGTTTGGAAACTCGTGGTCGTAATCAGCTAGTTATTCCTAAATTTAAATTCCAAAATTCAAGTGGTTCATTTTTGGGTAACTGTGTTCGTTTTTATAATAAAATTCCTCAAGAAATTATTCAATTAACGGATAAGAGATTTAAACTTGTCATTAAACGCACACTGATTGGAAAAGCATACTACAAAATTAGCGATTTCATTGAAGACACAACAATAGACTGGAAATGATCCTCTCTGCATATGCATTTATTGGCTTTATAGATATTGTATTTTTAAATAACTATTGTAGAATGATGTTGAAAAAATGATACCTGACTGAGTTTCTTGTCGGTTCTTCTCAGTATTCAGGATTTCTTTTCGAACCGAACTAAAGTAGACTTGACGTTCAAAAATACCTTGCATTTGGGTTTACTTGAATAAATTGATTTGACTTTGACTTTGACATAATGGAAAATAAAAGAAAATAATAAATATTATTACAACAATACTGTTAGCTTATTGTTAGGTAACAATAATATAAGAACTAGCCAAGTGTAAGTCGTACTTGCGCTATTAGAATTCTGCACAATTGGTTCTTTGTCGTAGAACTTTTTCTAGTGCATGGAGCGCTCAACTTATAGAGATGAAATATCGGACCAATTTATTCACCAATGCTCAGTTTATTAACATTTACAAACATCAGCTCTCGCTCGTATTTCGCATTAAGCTGTACATAACGAATACTGGACCTATGGGTACATCTTTGTATATTCCGACAGATATATAAATATTTATGTAATGGCTGATTGTTCCATTCGGTGGTGTGGCAAAAACAGCAATAAATCAAACTATAAAATAGAACGCAGTAATCGCAACAATGTTTAGACGTTGTTTTCATACAAAATAACTAACAATACGTACATAATACAGGTTGTCTGGCAGGTCGATGCAATCTTAAGAGGATTATAAATACCTCATTGGGCACATTTCTAAACTAAGTGTACACTGAACAAATATTTTTGTCGGTTTTACAAAGGTTTTACTAAACTCACGGGTTAATTTCGCACTAACATACGAAGATTGTTGATTTCGTTAAATTTAAAATGTTGAAATATTTACAATACTGTTGTGTATGATTAACAAACTTGTTAAGTAATATTATATAACTAAAGTAAGTCTGATGGACACCATTGACATACTCTATACACTACTGACATAATATGTAAAGACTTAGTAACTAAAAACTTGTTTGTGTGTTAGCTTCATGTGTACTCAATCTAATGCAAACACCAATACAACCATTTCTATCCACATAAGCACTTAACTAGTTGATACGTGTTGAATAATTAGAAACTCGTCAAAAAATACCTCTTTTGTTAACGCAATTAAAAAAATTAAAACAAACTGAAACATTCAAACATTTTGAAAAACATTAAGAATGAAAGCCTCGATTGATGTATCACACATACTTGCCAAATTCTCAGAATTAAAACCGAAAATTAAACCAAAGTTCTACTTAGACAAAAAATTTAAACTGCCTTATTTTTACATTATTATTAACAAAATATCAAAAAATGAAACATTTATCAAAAATCAAATCATTTATTACTCATGTTCAAAGTGTGATTCCTTGGTTCCTAATGCATTTTCGGGCTCTGTTTCGCACTTGAGTGATAGAGACTTTTAATAGAATCTCCATTTACATTTTTTCAAATGTTTCACCTGTTTCTTCAATTAGGTAAGTGCTTTATTAAGAGACTTTAATTAAGAGACTTTATTTTATGAGTGTTAACCAGATCCTTGGCTTATAACATAAAAATCCATTGGGGTCAAATCAGGCGATCGAGAGGACTAGGGCATCGGCTCTACTCTCCCAATCTAATTGTTAGGGAAATGGTTGTGGAGATGTTTCCTAACAGTGACGCGGTAATGCGCTGGGCAGCCATTGTTTCGAAATATAACATTTTAACTGTTTTATTGGTAAATCAATTTTCAATGAAACCTTCCAATGAGAGTAAAAAGCTTCAGGATGTTAATTATCAAATTCTAAGAAGAGTAATCAAAACAAAAACTCTGTTTTTAGGAGAAATTCTCGGTAAGCGAAAATTTAATACCAACATTATTAAAATGTTCGAGTATACACATTATGTATCTACTTTTAATTATTTTTTAATTCCCACAACCAGAGGTAAGTTCATGTAATTGGATCATTTACTTGTGTCTAGTAATAACTTCCCTACGTCGTATAAGATAATTTATTTATTTATACGAGAAAAAATGAAAGTCAATTGCATTTGTCTAAAATAGAAACTTTCGTTTTGGCTTGGTCGTAACAGAAATAATATATGTTCATTAGGGTGTCCCAAAAAACTCAAATTTATTTTTTTGTAAGCATACCCTCTAATTTTATTTGTTTTATGTCAATACAATTGTAAATAAAATTTTATGCAATTTAAACAACTGCGACCCGCGCCGACTTGCATCTAAGTTTGTCAGTACTTGATTACTTGAGCGCGCACGCTTACATTTTAATGAGCTTAAAATTTCTTATTGTTTTGACAGTTATATACGTATTTTTTGATTACCTAATAGGTTATGCCGAACATCAAACAACGGGTTCGAAACTTCCTTCAAATAAACAAGTTCACGCAGTATTGTTTTATAATATTCGTGAAGTGAATTTAACTGTAAACGAAAGTGCTAATCTCTATGCCTGTGTCATTCTTGAGCAAAAGCTTGATAGAGAAATGTTTATTTTCGCTTGCCGCCATACGTGTATGAACTGGTGTTGAAAATCGTACCTATTTGAATTAAAAATTAAATAAGTGACCATAAGCCCTAGTTAGAAATTAAAATAAAATGCTACAGATACGTGACTCACCATTTCAGAGATTGAAAAATTGCTTGAATTTTACCGTGCTGCAAAACTCACCAACATAATTGCCAGAAATGATTATCGAGAGCTAATAGAGCTTTCTGTAATATTTTTAGATGGAGATACACTAGACAGAAAATTTAAAATCAAAGTGACATGCACCAAGCTTGATGGATGGCTAGAGCAATGTATTTCCTAAAATACCATTACTCAGTTCTCAAATGAGACTGTTGGACGTCTGTTTATTTATTGTGATAATCTACGTCAAACCGTGGCTTCAATGCATATATTAGCAGTTAAAGCACCCTACAAGGCTTTGTGCTTTTGAAGTCATTGGAAGCTTATGAAAAAATAACTAAAATTATTCAGAAAGCTGCTCTGCAGAAGTTTAACTAACATTTATGGTATTTGTCTGATGAAATAGCAGCTTTATCACTATTTGATTATGACACAGATCTTGGGACAAAAGTAAAAACAGTGGGAAATTTAGCCAAAGAAAATTTCTCGGCTCATGAAAAACAATATATTCTATCGAAGGAAGAACTTTGTGGCTCATTGTATGGTATGTTGGATTTATTAGTGTAGTATGTGCCTCATTATATTTAGCAGCAATTTAATTAATCATCGATTATTTTATTTTTGTTTCAGAGAAGAATATCAATGATTTTATATCAATAAAAAGCAAGACATTGTTATCTCGTTTGAAAATTGATAGTAGTTTTCTCAACGATGTTCTTTCTACATGAGCAAGTAAAGTTTTGTTTCTCCAAGCTAAAAAGGTAGTCTCAATACTTAGAGCAGTTAACGATACAGCTGAAAGAGCGGTCAAGTTGATGCAGGACTGCCGTGCTTTGATTACAGTTGAGGAGGAACAGGAACAATGTTACGTTGCGCACGAGATCACAGGAAGTTATGTTCGAACTCTAAAAAGTTTGATAACTTTGGATAAAAGTATTCTCGGTAATATTTATTTTAATGTAAAGTAATATTAAATATCTTTTTAATACAGTTGAATTTCATTTCACCAAAGAAATATTAAATTTTAAATAATTCCATAGTAATCCCTGTACAACTCATTGACTTAAAGGCCAGCTCAACTCGACACGGGTTATCGTTATCCTATTGCAATAATATTTTTTATTTATGTTATTAACATCAAATAGAAAAATAGAGGGTACGCGTATAAAATGTTGCAAAAAAAATGTTCCCCTTCTAGTAATGTTCATAAATCATACGTCAACAGTTTCATACTTATAATTCTCTTTTTACTTTTCGCATTACTTATTTAATATAATATATCCGTTATTTTACCTATATAAACTTTTCTTGCACACCCACGTCATGTGTTAACAAGTCGGAAAACGCAAATACCTGCTAACAAAACCTACATTTTATTGTTTTCCTATCTACAAAATGACATTTACTTTGGGTATTCGAGCTTCAAAGTGAATTTGCGTAAAATAAAAGGTAGATTCCGTGTCTTTCGCACCCACACTTATGAACGAATCTGAGGACTTCGGGAAACGACGTGTTTATTGAAGTAAAACCAATGATATCTACGATGGTATAGATTTTCTTACGAAATAGTCTGAAAAATATTTTTGTAAAAACAACATGTTTGTTTGAGCCGATGTTTGATGTAAGTAATTGTAAGCTTTGATAAGATATTGATTGTTTTTTTTTTTGAATAAAAATCGCGACAACTTTTTAATTACTTTATTATTAGCAATAATAACAAAATATGTACATATTTTGTTATTATTGCTAATAATAAACTTCTTCACTAAAAAATAACTAAAAAATAAAAACTACTTCACTAAAAAATGTAAAATAGGTACAATTTGCAAAAAAGCTAAATAAGCGGTTTTGATAGATACTATTTATTTACTATTCTAAATCTGTTGAAATGACGATTTAGGTTAGAAGCGTGCCGATAGAGTTTTTTTCACATTCTTAACTAACTTTTATGACTTTTTTATGGCTAACTATTATGACTTGTGCATGAAGACTACAAATTCGCATGTTCAACATATATTTATAATAATAATAATTTAATTATTAACATATATTTATAATAATAATAATCTAATTATAGACCCGACGCCCTTGTCATGGAAATCCTAACCACTGCCCCAACGGGACAGTTATTTTTTTTTGTTTCTCGTATCAATATGAATGTGGAAATCTAAAGTGTTCGGTATATGCGGAAAATTCAAGACAATAGATATTCCAGTCATAAATCTAAATTTTAATCGGAATTTGAATTATTTCGTCGCAATTTAATTCTGAAACAACAGAATCGTTATCTTAAGTTTATGCTGTGACTATGCTACTGTCTAAAGAACTATGATAACTGAAGCTTATATCGAGCACATCGTGAGAAAATTTTGATATAGAATTGGCTTATTGTCTAACTTCACTCGCAATCGTGATCGACATTGATACTGAAGGCGATCACGTTCAAAGTGTCATACGGACAACAGCTAATGGCCATCGTCTTCAATTTTATCGACTGTTTTAAAAAATGAATGAAGTATTATACAACTAAATTGTCAATTAACTCATATTATTGATTTTTCAAGCATGAATTTACCTCTTCACTTTGTACCTGTTTATATTTCCATTTCAACATATATATCTATCTATCTTCTATCTGTATATAATGAAAGTTTTTTTTCTTTGACTGCGATAAACTTAAAAACTACTGGACCGATCGGAATGGGACTATGACCATTCGATGCGGAATTAGTTATAGATGGTTATAGGCTACTTATTTTTTGAACCCTTCACCATTTTTCAAACAAAAATGTACTATTGCGTACAAAATTTTCACTTACACCCAGCGAAGTGGGCGGGAAACGGCTTATTTATAAATATCTACCTAATTTAATAATTGATAGTACACAGGTACTATCAATTAATAAATTAGGTAGATAAGTTTTTAATCATTTACAAACGTTAAAAGTTTAATTACGTTGTTTTAAATCAGTACTAAAATTATTAAAAAAGTCGGCAAGAAGAAAAGTTTGCAATCAAGAAAGCGCTCTCTTCGTTGAAACTGTGGAGAAAAATCAAAACTTAGCGTGGTCGATTTCCACATGGAGCCTTGGTCAATGCTGCTTATGCAATATGTAGAACGCGATTGCTGCTAAGTTAAATGCTATCGGCGTGGGTATCACGAAAAAAGGCAAAGAATGGCGCAAAGTAAATAATGTATATATATGACGTATATGAATTTAATTACAAAGCATTAACTGCGCTAAAAATTCCTTGCATATTTTCATGTTTTATATTTATAAAAAAAAGTCTGTCCTTCACATGTATACTATTAGCACTGATAGTGTTCCAAAGAAACCACTCACTTAGCTAGAAGAGCGAATATCAGCTGTAATTGATAAAATTACAATGTCTGGTATTGAAAGTGTCCGAAAATATCAAAATGGAAGGTTTACTTTTACTAATTTCAATTTAAATACTAACTTAAGGAATATGGTGAATAGCACTATAAAATTGGTGAAAATAGTGTTAAAAAGCCAATTCATCGCTATAATAAAAACACTACATATTATATTATACGAGTACAGATATATATTGCAGACTGATAAAATGCCTTCATAGGAGATATTAAATCTTTCTTTGGCTTTAGCAAAAGAAAAAAATAGAGCTTCTGCACCAAAGATATATTTCAAAAAATATAATCAATATAAAAAATTGTAAATCTAACAATATTTTATTTAATTAATTAATATTATTCTGTAATTTGTAGCTTGGTAAAATAATGCTGTCGCAGGAGGTGTTAGTAGAATCGAGAGAAGAAACTGTATTTTACACATCTACTGTACATTTACAAAAATAACAATATTAACAATATTCAAGCATTCATGGATTTACACTTTATTGCAGATTGACAATTTTGATCCAGTAACGCGGAGCAATGCGAGCGTACTACGACGACACAGACAACGTAGAGTTTGTAAGTGTACTCCTTGTTTTGATAAAAAAAAATTATGACTCAAGAACTCATTAGCCGATACGCCTGTAGCGGGAATTAAAAAAACAACGATCGTTATTCCAATACGCCAATATCATCTTAAATAAAAATAAATATTTAATTGTTGTTTTATTTTTAGATAATGATAAAAAATAACTTATTGTAATCAATGTTAGTGACAATTTATGTTACACAACTAATTAGTAATTAGGTGTTTAGTTCAAGTTCTCAAATCGTTATATAAACTTTTAAACTTTCGCCCTGCATTATAAAATATCTAAAAACACGGGAAATTATCGCGATTACCTTTTATTTTCCCTTGACATTTCGGCTGAGTTCTTTATCTTTAAAGCTTAAATAATGATTAGATACTTATGTAAAATAAGATTTATAATAATTAAATTCACTACTAACTTTGAAATTTTGTGATAATGGTTAACAATATTGTAACCATAATGAATTGAACGCAATTGCAATCATTTAATATGATTACGAGTATCAAAATCACTACGCAATTGTAGTGTTTTCAACTTAACATGGTGTCACGTGGTATCGATAACTTTGTCGTTCGGTCACAAACGTAATCGTTTTCGCGAGTGTTTTCGATTTGGTGCGTTAGACAATTCGGTGGATACAACTGTCAAACGTCAAATGCCTTCAAAATGTTTGTATCGATTACGAGAGGAGTTAGACAATTAGGCTGTCAGAACAATAAAAATTAAATGTCTATTAGTATTAAATTTAAAATGTACGGTACGGTAAATTATTCACTACGTAATTGAATCGATACGTCGTCATATCGACAGCCAGAGCATGAGTACGTGCTATTCTCTGCTCCATTTGTGACACAAACTCACCATCCATCACTTCATTACGTTCACGTAATTAGAGTTGATAATTTTTTTCCGATATTTCAGAATTATTTTACTATTGTTTGAAAATATCAAATATATATGATATATTATCAAATAAATGAAACAATGATTTATTGAATAACTAACAGTTTGTTAACAACTAATAATAGGTATACGCATTATAAGATTGTACATAAAACAAATTAAAATATGACCCTGACTCCCAAGCTAGGCTTATGTAAAACCTGTGACTTTGGGTCAGTGTTCTACTGTAGGAAGGAACAAATATAATTACAATCTTTGAGACCAATGCAAGGAAATAATACTGCGTGTGTGTGTGTGCGTGAGTGCGTGAGTGCGTGAGTGCGTGCGTGCGTGCGTGCGTGCGTGTGTGTGAGTGAGTGTGTGGTGTGGGCGTACGTCAGTTAAGTCTGTGAGTAAAGCGTAAGTGAGTAAGTGCTAATTTGCTATCTTTTGCTTAGAAGGATTTTTGTTTCGTCATAGTTTGGTTCTAGAAGCCAATTTTGTAATTTATTTTCTACCTCATATTTATTATTTTCTTTTATATTTAGTACTTTACCAATTTTATTGTAAAGATATGAATTCAGAACGTAATTGTGTTGGTATGCGAATTTAGTTCTATGTTTTACAGTTCGACAGATTGGTCTATTTTGTCTCACGTTCGGATCTAGGTGCGAGGGAACTTCTGGGTGTTTACGCAGAATGGAACGCAGGACAAAGAGTTGTCGCACAGTTAGAACCTTAGCCGAATTATTGATTACTGGAGAAGTCGGAAATCTATAAGGTATAGATAACATGACCCTTAACACGGCTCTTTGAGCCCTTTCGAGTTTAAAAAAGATGTTTTGTCTCCCCACACAGGGATGCAATACATAAGAAGAGACTGGCAAAGAGCAGTGTAAACGGTCATTAAAGTATCCAAAGCAGAGCAGTCTCTTAGGGTTTTAAATGTATAAATAATTCTTCTAACTCTTGATGTCAGACCTTCCAAGTGATTGTGCCAGTTGAGTTGCGCATCAACAATGACACCTAAATACTTAATAGAAGAAGCGCGAGTCAATACCAAACAGGAACAGATTGGGAAAGACGACATGCAGGAATGGGCCTTGGCCTCAAAAAGTTGGGCGGAGGTTGGGTGTTTGAACGCATACTGAACGGAATGTACTTAGTTTTCTCAATATTGAGAGTGAGTAAATTAGCTGATAGCCAACTCATGACTATATTAATAGCGTTTTCAGCGGCGATTTTCACCTCAGGCCAGCTAGAACCATGGATGAGGAGCACCGTATCGTCAGCATATGTAAATATTTGACAAGCTGGTAAAGTTAGGCGACACAGTTCATCAATATAAATCTGAAATAAGATGGGACCCAAAATGGAGCCCTGAGGAACACCATAGGAAATGGATATTTCGTCACTAATGAGATTTTGAATTTTTACACTCTGTCGCCTGACAGATAGGTGTAGTCCTTAAAAATATCAAAGGCCAAACCCTTAACGCCTATCTTAGAACGTAGAAACGTAGCAATTGCAGTGACTTCTCACCACGCATAGCACCGATGACGCTCATTGCCTACTCAGATCATGCAGTGGGGTACTACTCGTTGTTTCAAGAATGAAATGTTGATGATGATGAAATGAAAGTTTTCAAGAAAAATAAGATACTTTCACCTATATTTTACTTACGAATTGAGAACAGTAACTACTTATCACATTGAAATTTATTTATTTCATGGTAGTGGTTTTTTGGTAACAACATTAAAAAGTTAATATAATTTGAGGACATATATGTATCTAACATTTAATTCAATGACAACGGAAGTTTAGGTGTGGTGTAGAGTTCTGTTAGTAGCCTGTACATATTCTGCAGTAGAGAGATATGAAGTACAGAGCTGAATAAAAATAATTGCTTTAAATATAGTGGTAGACTAATCTGATGCTCGATCATTTTTCGTGAACTTATCTTTGTGTATTTACTTTTTTTAAGTAAAATACACATATATTTCCTTACTTATACTTAAATTGTAACAATGTAAAATTTTTAAAATGTTTGTTACAGACTTTTTATAAGTATACTTTTTATTATAACGAAGCATGTAGTCATTCTGTCAAAGACCAGAATTTCAGGTCCAGCAGGAAATCAAAAAAACTTTCAAATTAGAATCCTTATAGGAGCTATTAGTTATTTTATGGTCCGATCTGTTAGCAACACTAACAAATTAATGATTTACTGTTGTGGCAATACAGCTGCTGCCACTCTCTCTACTCTACTTTTCAATTGATGCAGTTATGTAGGCTTTAGTTAAATAAATTAAAATATATTGTGAAAAAAGGTTTTTATTCAGTAAAACCAACGTGTCGACCTTAACACGATCAAAATATCTGTGATAAGTCGGTATCAAATCATTTATTGTAGAAATGTGAATTATTACTGAATTTTTTATTTCGAAATATTAACTTAGAACAACGAGTAATGGTGTGCTTGTCTAGAAGTAGTGAACGTATCTCATTAGGATATCTTTTTATAAAAAATGTCTGTTACATTTCTCCAATTTCACTTTACACGACAAAATTACAAATATAAAAATCTTATAAATACAAAAATATTTTACAGATATTTTATCATATTTTATGCTTCTAACGGTATATTTCACCAACATCCGGTATGATTTAAATAACCCATAAAAAGGCGCTGGGGACCCCTAATACTTTGCGTTTCGGCAAACGCTATAGAGGGCCATCTACGAGCATGACTTAAGAATCGGTTTAGACCTTTTTTTATTCTAGTTGACACACAGTTAGGTGACAAGTTAGGAAGCGTTGGTGAAATCGGACGTAAGTCACCCAAATTCGCAAAAAAATTTAGTTCAATATACTATTGTTGCTGTTTTATCGGATCATTATGGCTTGTCTATTCTATTTACTAAGTTCTGAGGGTTTATAATGTCAACAATAATTTTATATGTAAGTATACTATAAGAACATATAAATACTGTGAATATGTATTCGTATACGTAAACATATAACAGAGTCTGACAACTTGTCTCAGATCTGAGATCTGACATCAGACTTGAGAGGTTAACTTACGAACTTAATTTAAGTTTCCTCGTGCTTGAATAAAGGTTACAACTTAGAAATGTTATCATAAGTTTTCATATTTTTTTGTATAAGCACATTTTACTGGTGTAAGTGCCTTCTACAATGCCTACCTACAATACTTCTACCTACCTACAATAGTGAAATTAACGATAGCATAATTACCTATTTTATCAAAAAATACTGCATCTACTGATACATCGGCACAGTTACAGATTGACATTTGTGTAATACCAAATCGACTATTGATGGATGTTCCATCCGAAGTAAGAATATTTGCGTTAAAAATAAGACATAAATATAGAATATTATGAGTAGATTTCAACTACTCAGTCACCTAGCGCCAAAATGTAGTAAGTACTATCGCGGAAAGGGAAAGTTTAGCAGGTTGCCCATCACTTTAAAATTGGCCGTATTATACAATCACGAGATAACACGATGACGAATAGAAAGACACGAATTGCAGACGATGAGATGGCAGCTCAAATTTTGAAATTCAAATTTGTATTCGTTTCATGGTCCAACCTTAAAAGGGTGTTTCCTCATGTATGCAAAAATAAATAAATAAGGCTACTTTCATAATTATTTCAAAGTCATAAATATTAAATTAATTAATTAATAATTAATTAATTAATTAATAAAAATGATAAGAAATTAAATTTGGTTAATTTCTGATCATTTATTTAAATATCATAAAAATAAAAATAAGGGTAAAAAAAAATAAAACAACTTCATCCACGAAATTAGAAACTATTCTCGATAGTAATGCAGTCGAAGCTCATCGAAGCATAACTCTTATTTTAAACAAATTCCTCAAGAAAAAATAAATGCGTGGATTCCACCGAATGCGCAAAACATTCAAAATGACTTGGAATGACGGGCATGAGAAGGAAGGTCATTCCACAAGTTCAATGTTGCTTGCATATTAGAAAATATACGAACGACCGGGGTTTGCCATCAATATCGAGTGTATGCACCGTTGTTATCAATAACAGCTTGGAGTTGCGTACGCATAGACTCGCCTAAGCGAGTGCAAATGTTAGTCACTCGCAAATTTTCCCATATGACTACAATGTTGCACGAGATCCTCCGTTCTCCTCTCATTACGGTGATCCCATCTCTGCATCATTAAATCCCACAAATTTTTTATACGGGTAAGATCAGGCGATTTAGCTGGTCATGGAATCACCGTAATGTCAGGGTGTTGGAGGAACCAGACATTGGTTATCCTTGCAATGTGTGTTCTACTGTTATCGTTCACGTAGAACACCCTGGGTACTTCTAGCTGTGGATACACAACTCGCAAAGTGGACAGCATACTCTCCTCCAACATGTTGACATAATTGATAGCATTTGCTCTAGGAGGTAGCTCAACGAGTTCTCCACTCCATCAAAATTCATCCAGCCCCACAAGTTACACGAGATACGGCCCGACTCTATTACGTATAACGTCTTTTTCTTGGCAGCGTGTATGATAATACCGCCATAGATTCAGTCGACCGTGATCACTTGATTTAAACGTTTTTTCATTCGAAAAAATTGTAGACGACCAATCAAAATTCAAATATTCCCGTGCAAAATTAACACATGCAGTTTTTTGAACTTCGGTTAGATCTACATATTTTGTAAGCAGGATATCTGTGGTATAAATTCATTGAATGTAAATGATTTCTTATAGTCTTAGTATGCACATCGAAACGCTCCGCAAAATGCCCAGTTAGTATAAACCCATCTATTTCATAAGCTCGTAACATACAAACGTTGTTTATTTGATAACTCCACAACGCCACGATTTGTCGATAGTCTAGCACGTCACCTTCTTCCACATAACTTCTGACCCATAAGCTACAGTTTTTGATAAAAATATAAAGCTGAACAATACTTTGATAGATTAGTGACATTATTATGAGACTACCGATATGAATACTTCTCTCTGATATATGATTGACATGTCGTACTTTTCTGTGTCGCGGTTTCTTTTAAAGATAAAATATAATACGCTAAGGCAGTTTCCTTGGTTCCTCTACCTTCACCTATTTAATTTTAAAATTTGCAGTAAAAACTCTTTCCAATTTTAGTGTTGAATTTTAAGTCTTTGATGAGTAAAAGTCCAATGTGTGTCAGTAAGTCGATGCGAACGATTTATAAGCGTATGGTTCTATGTATTGAGATTTTGAGTACTTTTGAGTGAAAAACTTTTAATAACTTATTTTTAACTTCATTTTATTATTAAGTAGCAACCGCCCGCGACTTCGTCCGCATGGACTCGAGTTTCCCGTGGGAATCATTTACTTTCTCACGGTGAAAGGATGTGAAAGAAGGATAAACAAAGAATTATAGAAGAATTTATAATATATAATTAGAATTAGTTTTGATCTAACTCATGAAAAATAATAATTCGAATTGACTATGTAAAAATATTCTCTGATTTTTTGAGTAGTTGAACGATGATTCCTTGTTGCTTACGTGAGTCATTGCAACTATAAATCCCAACCGGATTGGACTTCTTTCTTCCCATTGCAAGAATAGTAGGATACACCCAGTTTAACAATGTATATTTTGAGGCTGTATTAGTTCTATTTATTATCGAATCATAAATCGATACTAAATGACATCATCCGTCATAAAATAATCGTACTCGCTAACAACTCAATTTCTCGTAATTTGTGTTTGTTTGGAATATTTTAGTCGGCTTTCGGTATCCCGGCCATCTAGTAGATTTTTCTTTATATTTGTCTATTCCATCCAATTACAATTAAAACAATTAACACAAATTATGAGGAGTGAATGTTTATTCGTGATCTACGACCAAATCACAGGGGTTCCAAGTTTGACTACGCATCCATACGTATCCATAAATTGCAGTTAATTTTTATTAACTATTCTTTGGCACATGTCGCTCTTCGATTCTCGTCATTAGTGTTAGTTCGGAATACGAAGATTACCAACTGGTATCACGTACATTTATCTTTCAATTTTGAATTTAGAAATAATGAAGACACCAATAGAAACTTCAATTCGCTGATAAAGCAGTCTATTACACGGCAAATTCAAAGGTTTTTAAACTGCTAAACATTCACTTTATGTGATAGTACATTAAATTGGGCATTTATTATTTAGAAAACGAATTCGTTTATTTATGGTGTAGGTGTCATTGAATACGTGTAAGGAGAATGATGAGATTTGAGGAAGCGAAAGGTACGTAAGGACCGCGACACTTGGCGCTCCGTCCTCTCTGACTACCTCGCTAGGGATACAGCGTGAAGATATATATGTATGTATGTATGTGTCATTGAATTCTTTGTGTTGTGCAACACCCATAATACAAGCTCAGAGGTTAATTAAAGAGATGCGATTAGAGTATTTCTCAGAAATACATGTTCTAAAGGTTTTAATTCGTTTAAAAGTCTTGTAATGGATAGGCATGTGTGGAATTGTCACGAAAATACAATATTTTGCACTTTTGCATATACGGAATTCCAAATATCGTTAATTTTATTTCCAAGTCATTTGAAATACGTCACATTATGATTATTGTCGTTAGAGAAATATAAAAAGCAGTTATTTACTTATTCTTTGAACATTATATCATTACCCTGTATGTCGTATTATTTCTAGAAAATAGCACAGTAGACAGGGCCGATGTGTTGAGTAGGAGAATGGTGGGAGTATGACAGGCGCCGCAGTGCCGCGACTGAGCGGCGTCTATCGAAACATTGCGGCGTTTTTCTCGTAGAAAACGAATCGGGATCTTCGGAATCATTGGTTGTGAATTTAGATTTTACAGATTTCCTAAGTGTTTTGATGTATTTCCTCAATACCTTTATTTGACTTCGCAGACATAGTGAGACAGAAAAATCTCATTTGTTATAAATGTAGGTACTTAATTCTATTTTTTGTTGTTTTATTTATACATATACTTGCACCTACACACATGTAAAATGTGTAAAACAGTCATCTGGTTGATCGTAATGTCCTTGATAACGAATTTCATATATTGTAGTCTAATTTGAACAGTCGGCAACATTTTTATTCATTAAAAAAAGGAATTTGTTCAATAGGGTTTCTTACAGTTTTATTAGCAATTTAGTTATTCAATAGAAATCTCTCGCACATTATTTATTTTTATTTTGATATTAAAAATGTAAGTTTTTATTTTTTGTATTACACGTTTTTTGGAGAAATTATAAACAAGACTAAAACTACAAGGTAGGCGACTTTAATTCAGCAATATTATACGCACACGTAAGATCTTTTTTAATTGACATTTAAAATGCTTTTAGCCTTGTAACTAAATAAATACTAAAAGTACCCTTACCTTAGCACGCAAATACGCGAAATGCAATTTGCGTTAGATTAGTCCGTAGGGAGTGGTGGTAATTTCCGAGGTAACCCCGTGAGTCAGCGGTGCGGTATCGACGCGCTAGGGTTGCCAAATGTGACGCAAGGTCGCGATGTTTGTGCTATGCAGTAGTCTTGTATCACTTTTACAAAACTTGACTCTATATACATAACCTTCACCTGAAAACACTGTTACCTACATGCTTAAAGCTGAAATTTGTTGTTCTTACATTTTTATTGCACCTTCTATCGCAGAGATTCTATGATGTTTTTTAAGCGCTTATGTAAGTAATAAGAATTTTCTTAATATAAGTACTGCAGATACTTTTAAACTAACAATAGTGCTTATGTAAATAATAAGAATTTTCTTAATTTAAGTACTGCAGATACTTTTATACTAACAATAATCCCGGATCTATGAAAGCAGGAAATACTAAAATATTATGAATGTTACTAATCAATAAATAATATAATACTATAGATCGCAAACAATTTTGTTTTTTAAGGAAAAACGGCTATTACGGAATTTTTCGCTACAAAACGGTCCTTAATTCGAAGCTATTGTTGGGCGGCTGTGATAAATATCCAAGAAGGGTGAATGCGGGATAAATCGCAGACAACTGTATTTTTGATTGATGATTGCAATTTTTCTGACGACCTTCGACACTGCGACATGGCTCCTTTTTCGTAGAATAATCTATTTACAACCAGGTTGTTATTTCAATAATTATTTATGATTATAATTAAGTAATGATAATTAATTGTTTTTATTATTATTATTATTTGTACGTTTACATTCTATCACTACTCTCATAGGCAAACGTTTCAAACAATGGCGAGATAACTTAAAAACACTTCATTAGCAATTAAGTGGTTAGATATCCTTATATCAAAGGCAGTAAAACACTCAAGGTAATAATACATACATATCTTCACATGTATACATACATGTCGTCACGTTGTATGATTAACGGGGTAGTCAGAGTGTACAATATAATAGTATATCTAATTTAAGAAAATCTGTCTTCTTTTTTCTTTCGAGAAAATGTCTTCTCATGAGAAACTCGAACCCGAATCTCTAGCATAATGCTTAAGTTATTTTAACCTATGTTTTAACCACGTTTCAAAGGATAACTTTATACAAACGGTCATGAAAAAAGTCCCTAATTTTTTTGTGAGCAGTAAACAGTACAAGATAAAAGCTTTTATGTCATGGCTGCGGCATATAATTTAGTAGGATATTAACTTTAATATCATTGTAAATATAAAATTCTTATTATCTCGCGTCAAAGCTTACATTTTCGTCCTTTTTGTACGTTGAAATATAAATCACTAACGTACTGGAATAGTCATATCAAACAAAACGTGTGTGAAAGAAAGAAAGAAAGAAAGAAAATAGTTTATTCAGTACATTAAACTTGAAAAAAATGAATAATCTCACCCGATTTTTTTGATTAGCCTGTCTACTCTAAAGGCTGTTTGCGGTCTTTACCCATTGGACGGAACATCATCAGTTTTCAAAAAATATTTTATTTAATATTTTTAAATTTTAGGCAAAAATATGAAGAAAAGCGTGACAAGTGACAACATTAGAAGCTTAGGGATGGCCCAAACATAAAAGGCCCTGATGATATTCAATATTTTTATACAGGTCAGTGAGTAATGCTATTCAATGTTCGTTAACATAATCCATCGTAATAGAACTAGGTAACCTGGTAATTTGTAACGGCAAAAAGCTACGACGTAAATATTTTATTACTCTCATATTACTATCCCAAGCCTAATATTTATTTTGGTCAAAGGTTTCCTTGGATGCCATCTGTTTATAGTTAGTAATACGCAAGCGTATAGATAATACGAAAGAATAGGTGCTTATTTCACATACCTATGTACAATGATTTTATAATACAAAAGATATAACATCATTGCCTATGTATAAATATTATACGTATATACTAAAAGAACACATATATACCACACTAAAACGAAATGTGTTATTGCTGTATACGTAGGCACTGTAAATGGAAGTAAACGAGAAATAATCAGCTGTCTCATAATAATAGTCTTATTAAAAATTCACTGAAATGTCTTGAATATTTACTTGAGTGTAACTAAAGAATAAAAGCAAAATTGAATAGTGTTTCCATTTTTAGCTTTTTAATTCTAATTTACTATATATCTAAATGGATTCTTTTTAAACAACAAAAAAAGAAGAATCTTAATTCGGTTGCGTTTCTTTTTATGTTTGTTACCCCAGAAGTTTGTATTTAAAAAGCGATTTGGAAAATTCTTTCTTTATTTAAAAATACATACTTCCAGATTGGTCCCATTTAAATTTCACCTGTACTGGAGTTTGGACTTCGAAGATACACCAATTAACGCGAATTGCTTATAAACTTTATTTATATGGATGATTTTCGTGTATGTCATTGCGCTCGAAAAAAAGTTAATGTAGACCCTACCCTGGATATTTATTTAGGCCGAGGTCACTCAAAAGGAAGAAATAAAAAAATTAATCTGATTCAAAGAAAAAAACATTGAAAAGTGCGAAATAACTATCCTTTCCTAATTAAACCTCAAATACAAAAATAAGTTTATAAATACGATACGAATACCTATATAATGAAATTTGACAGCTATTGAAGTCGGTGCTAAATCAATCAAATCAACAACAGAAAGTCTATTTGTTTGGTAGGCTTTGCATCGACTTCAATAACTGTCAAATTTAATCATATAGGTATTGTATTTATAAAGTTATTTTTGTACTTGAGTTTTGATTAGTAAAGGATAGTTATTTCGTACTTTTCAGTGTTTTTTTTCAAGTCGGTTTAATTCGTTTCATACATTTTTAGTGATTTCCTTTGATTTCTTAAAGAGTATTGAATTTTTTCCATTTCTTTTCATTTGAACCATTTGAAGGGGGTTCCCGCCTCCATCTAGAATGTGACCTTCAGCATTTCAGTTTCTCGTTCTCGTAACCCGTCTCACCTTACTTTACCTTACTTTTTCTAATATTTCAATTCTCATGCCCTAAGGTAAAATCGCACACACACGATCGACGTCGACTATTTATTACAGGTACATCAGTCGACGTCAATCGGCATGTGTCAGGTCACTAGATAGATACGCAGTCGGTGTGACATCGAGTTTTGATCAATCAACAATTCTCACAGAATTCTCACCTTTAGAACGAAACTGACCTAATTCTACATTTCAGATTTTCAGGTTAAAATAATAAACAAAAATACCTACTATCTAGATATAGTATGAATTTTCTTATCTGTCCACTCCCATTAGCTACATATTGTGAGAATATTTAAATATGTATTTTGTGAAAACATTATTTTATTATTTTAGCTGAATTCATTGTCGTAACTTGCCAAAATAAAATACAACATTCTGAATTAGGTCAGTTTTTTTATAAAGTTACAAAATTATCAAGCATCATTAGAAATTTGCAGTACTTTAGAGATGGGCTAAGACATAATTTCGAACTGCAATATCAAAATCTCACCTTTGAGTAATCTATGTTGAGGCCTTAAATAATTTTGCTGCGATCGTTTTATTTGCTACCAATTTCAAACAAGAAGAAAACACCTGTTTCTAATAATACGGTTTCTCTGGGAACTGAATCCGGAGCCTTTATTGTACTGCCGACGATTGATAAAAATGGTACATAGCAAATAACACATTACAATTACTTATTACTTATTTCATTATATAGTACGATACGAAGCATTATAACATCCAATAATAAAAAGATATGCGGAAAAGCACAGCGATGTGGAAAACAAATAAATCGTCTACACATCCCTGTCGGACACATTCTGCTTAGAAAGAGAGAGGAAGATGTTACGGTCCGCATGAATAATTCACAAAATCTCTTCAATGAGTACGCAGAACAGTATATTTTCATGAAATTAGAAGTGAGCCAAATGATAAAAATAGTTTAAAATTTCATGTCAGGAAGCTAAAAGATTTTGAAATCATCATAGTTTTACAATCATTCTCCGTCCGTACCTGTAAAAGAAACTTTGTAAAACCGATTGTTTTTTTATTCATGAAAATGAAAAGTGAAATCTGTAAGTTTTGCATTATTTTCTTGAATCGTCCTCGAAATGAGCTGTGAAAAAGTTAAAACACATTTCTGTGAATTTCTATTGTCTGTAGCAGAACACGTACCGCGGTGAGCGTTTCAATATTACATGAAAGTGAATTACATACATTAAACAAGCAGGTTACATCGAGATCACAGCTTTTTATGATAAGCAATTTACCTGCCTAATTCTAATTACGAAAAATAACTCCTTACATCAACATACTCTGTAATAGGAATAAGTAAAACTATTAATTACTAATGTTAGAGTTCTATTTTATTAGGTATTATAGTTATTTATCGGATAAATCAAATAATATTGTGCATGAATCCACTTGATGACGGGAGACGTACCAAATATAAATATAATGAGATCATAATAACTCAATATAACTGAAATATCCGTAAAACAAATTATATTTTAAATTTTAGTTTTAGTTTATTTAGTTACTTAGGAGTTACTTATTATTTACTTACAAATATTTTTGAAATTTTTCTCAGATCCCCTGAAGTAGACTCTTATTTTGGGGTCTAATTGCATAACTTTCATTGGCCGAAAATGAATTTTAGTGTCATTGAAGAACTTTGTCATGATTACGATGAAGGTGAACATTATTCTAAATACATACATATCTGCACGCTATATCCCCAACGGAAAAGTCAGAAAAGACGGAGCGCCAAGCGTCGTCGACCTTACATACTTCTTTCACTTCCTCAAATCTCATCATGCTCCTCACACATTTTCACCTAGGTATGCGAGAGCTTATAACATTTCTGTCGGGTAATACTCTGGCTATTTGATTTTCATACGTCAGTCTTGGTCTTCCTTGGCTTCGTTTTCTTCATCAGCCTTTCATCACTCATTCTTTTTAAGTGCCTGAACCATCTAGGCATTCCTTTCTTCATTTTTACAATAAGATTGTCGTGCAATCCTATCATACTGCGTATCTCTTCATTGCTTATCCTGTCCGCAAGGGCGACACCGCACATATTTCTAAGAGATCGCATTTATACTGCATTTATCTTACTTTCACTCGATTTCGGGCATATCCATCACTCACTACCATACAATAAAGTTGGCACCAACACCGCATTATGTATGAGCATTTTGGCTGAGTTACATATATCCATACAAGGGCTGCTATTTATGTATCCGGAACTGGCCAGTTACAGAACAATATTAAAAAAGTAATTATAACATTTAAAAATAGAACTCTTTGGCTGAAGAATACAATTTGTTTCAAGTAGCTGTCATTTGTTTATTCTTTGTGGCGTCATTTTGAAAATTGCTAGTCTTTATCACCATGGATTTAAATCGTGAAAATTTTCGTGCTATGATTTATTACGATTTTCGGCGAGGGCTAACTCAAAAACAGTGCATCGATCAACTCACTTCAACTTTTGGGGACAAAGCACCATCGAAAACTACTGTGTATCATTGGTTTAGTGAGTTTAATCATGGGCGGTCTGTGCTCACGGACGAAGTTAAAGAAGGTCGCCCTAAATCGGTTGTTGTACCTCAAATATTGATGCTGTGCGGGAACTAATAATGCAAGATTGTCATGTTACATATCGCGAGATAGAGGCGTCTCTGGGCATAAGTATGACGAGTATATATAAAATATTACACGAACATTTAGCTGTAAAAAAAATTTGTTCACGTTGGATTCCGCACAACTTGAGAATTGACCAAAAACGGGCTCGTGTCGATTGGTGTGAAAAAATGTTACAAAAGTACAATCTACTTCTATTTATTCCCAACCGTGAAGAATAAATTACGTGGTCAACGTTTTTCGAGCGGTGAAGAGGCTGTTGATGCGTTCAAAATGCACGTTTTGGAGATACCTCAATCCGAATGGAAAAAGTGCTACGAAAATTGGTTCCAACGCATGCAAAAGTGCATCAGTCATCATGGTGAATATTTTCACTTTGTTATTCCGGATACATAAATAGCAGCCCTCGTACTGCTTACTAATGCGGACAGATCACCGTTCACTTTATTGCCGGCTGCTACCCGTCTCTCCACATCCAACTCACATCTTCCATCTCTCGAAAACGGACTCCCCAGATATACAATTTCATTCACTTGTTTTAGACATTTTCCATTTACTCATATTTCACACTTTGTCTGTACATCTTCTCTTTTAAACACCAGAACCTTAGTCTCATTCACATTCACATTCAATCTTTTCACTTCACAGTCTTCTTTTTGCACGTGTCCAGTGTCTGCAACTCTGCTTCTGATGTGGTGGTGCTTCTGGTGCTATAATCGTACTTCGCACGCATCGTCAGCGTACAATAGGTAGTTTACCACTGTGTCATCACATATCATACCACTCATACTACCTTTCAATGTCTGGACGTAACTATCCGAATACAGCACGAAAAGCCACGCAGACATCACGCAGCCCTGTCTGACACCTGAACAGACTTTACAGGGCGGCATTACACCATCTATCTTTACACAATGTCTGTGGCTTCAATATAATGACCTCAAAGCCTGCAGTAAGAGGCCCTCCATTCCATATTCAGGCAGAAGATTCCACAGTTTCTTTCGCATTACTCTATCGAATACTTTTTCTAGATTCACGAAAGCGCAGAAAACTTTCTGACCTATGGCCAGAAACTATCCCACGATAACACAAACGAAGAAAATGTTATCCATACAACCTCTACCGTTCCTAAAACCACCTTGCGCCTTCTACAAATACCTTTCATACGTTCAGTCAATACATTAGTATAGACTTAGCTTGCTAAGCTGACCAAACTGATGACCTTATAACACACACAATCTAAATGAGAACCTTTCATTTTACAGAGAAGTACTAAGACTGCAGTGCGCCAGTCCTCTAAAATCTTCCTCTTCTGCCAACAAAGGTTGCACAGTGCACGGAAAGTATTCCAGACCCTAGGGCCACCATACTTGATCATCTCAGCAGATTCATCATCATTTCCCCCAGCTTTTCCACGTTTCAGACTTCATATCAATTTTTCAATCTCTTTCGTACTAGTGGCATCCTCCAGGCCCTTGACCCGAGTGTGGCAATTCATTAAAATCGCTCTCAGTATCAAAGATCGAGTCGCAACTCTCATACTCTTCTCCGTAGTATTCACTGCATCGCTGCGGAACATTTTTATTTGTTGGCAGGTGGTTCTCTTTCGAACGCAATTTATTCATTCTGCAAGGTGCCGGACCACTTCGGTACTTACGTACTGCTTTCCAAAATGATTTGGAATTTTCTTCGAAGTTGTCCGACATCTTATTTTCGTCTAACACCCTACACCTTTCACACTTCTCTTTCACTACTGCCTTCATTTCTGCTTTCTGAAGCTTATATCTGTCTTTCATCAAATTCTTCATACCACAGTCATTTCTAGTAGCAAAGTAGTCTTGCCATGTTTTTTTCTTCTTATACACAGATGATTTCACCTCATCATCCCACCGTGTGGTGGGATGGGATCACGCTTTTTACCGTTCCCAATCTTATTCGTTCCACACACTTCTTTCGCAGCCTCTCAATACATGCCCTAAGGTTCTGCAAACACTTTTCAACATCCTCGCTCATCACTTTCAATCTATTATCAAGCTTACCGGATACTACCCTTTCATATTCATTCCTGATGGTCACATCTTGCAGTTTCCAGCTTTTGATGCGACAGACTGCTGCAGGTTTGGTTACTACGCGACGCCGCCATACTGCAAACAGATCCGTTATTCTGGTTATCACCAGAAAGTGGTCTGTTCCTAAATCGACTCTTGTGTCCATAACCTGCTTCTTAAGTCTGCTATCCACTAGGAATAAATCAATCATACTTCTCGCACCCTTTCCTTTCCACGTGTACTAATGGATCCTTTTATGCTGAAATACGGTATTAGCTACAAAAAGATCCTTTTCCATACACAGTTCTAACACAATCCTACCAGCATCATTCACTCTCTTATCTCCATACTTGCCTAGGACAGTATCAAATCCAGTTCAAGCTTTCCCGACCTTTCCATTCACATGAATTGTTGAGTGAAGGAATTGTTGTGCGTGGAGATGCCTCCACACACAAAAATTCCTTCATTCTCTTGAACTGTCGCTAACATTCTCGCAAAACTGTGCTCTAGTTCACCCAAACCGGCAGAGGACACTGGGTCATACACCGCCAAAATAAAAATTTTCGTCAACTCCATATTGAGCCGCACCTAGAACAGTCTGCGATTTACACATCTGTACTCAATCAATCCATTAACTAAACGAGAAGACAGTAAAATGCCTACCCTTGGCATCCTCGGTCTTCGAGTGGTACCTCTGACCATAAAACTAAACCGTCGCTAGAACTTTTCTAACATTCTCCTAAAACTACTTTAGTTCACCCAAACCAGCAGAGGACGCTGGGGCATACACCACCAAAATAAAAATTCTCGTCAACCCCATCTTGAGCTGCACCCAGAGCAGTCTGGGATTTACACATTTATACTGACATACCATTAACCAAACGAGAGGATTGTAAAACGCCTACCCCTGGTATCCCCTGTCTCCAAGTGGTATCCTTGACTACAAAGCGATGCCCCCCAGGGCAAGTCAGCAAGTTCACTGCCGTACCTATTCGTTTGGTTTTGCCCAAACATAACACATACAATCTTTTCTCTTCCATAATATCAATTGCTTCATTCATCTTCTCTTCAATCCTTCCTCTCACATTCCACGCAGCTATTTTGAACTCCTCCCTCCACTTCCCGCCGCGTGATGGGTGGCGGTCCCCAACGCCAAACTGCACTCTGCACACACCTGCGGGGACAGACCGGTGTACCATAGTCGTTATCCCGCATGGTGTGCACAGAAGAGGAGTTGCAGCCCTGAAAAGAGCTGGCAGAGTTCGCTACGAACACGCTTCCTCAGTTGACTCCGTCATTCTAAATACATTATTATAAGGAGAAAAGCGGCATAAATGAACTAGTGTGACTATTTTTAGTCGAAGTTTAGTCTAGCAATAGAATTCCACTTCCTATTATTTCATTCTATCATAAAAAGTCTCCCTATTTTTCTGTGACTGGACCTATTCGTATCTTAAATCGAGAAATGACTGACTACATAAAACTCGGTTGATTAAAAAACCGCGAAAGCTCATGTAAGTACAATCGGTACCAACGATAAAGCCAATTAAATGTTACCATCATTATATTGAGTTTCTAATTATTTTAATTCTGTTCTCGAAATTGTTTTTATTTCTAAATATAGCACAGCATTTTTAAAAATGTTTGTTACCCCTCAGCTATTAATCGCATGCAAATTGTGAGGTAAGAAAATTTCCTACTTACCCTCATTTTTCTCTCTTGCCTCAACACGTCCACAACGAGAAGAGAATTTGAGTTGGACATGCGCGAACAAGTTATCGTTTCTGTTCCGCACATATCATTTATCCTGCTGATGACAGTTAGTGGTCGTATCCAATGACATTAAATGTACATGTAAAACGTGTATATAAATTGTGTTGTTGATTGTTGTGCTTCAAATATAAAAATAAGGTGCTAAGTTTGGTCCACGGACATGACTTCAACGCTGGAGCAACCTGATCACGTCCTGGACACAGGACGCTGGAGAGACTGCCAGCCTATTCTGTCGTATTCCTCTTCGCAAATGGAACAAGCGCCTGCTTGATATATACAGTGCTTGATATTTACTGAATTTCGATTTAAATCGCAGTTATCGTTTTATTTTAAATTATCGCATACCCGCCGCATCAATGTTTATTTACTACATAAAGCTTAAAATGAACGAACGAATTGCCCCACAAGACACTTTATAGGCTCCAGCTTATTCAAATCAAAGGCTCCCTAAGATTTCGTAAATTTAGTTCGGATTTCCATATTAGCTGACAGCCTTTCTAACAGTCGTATATTTAAATACATTAATCGTTCTAGCTTGCACATCACTAGATAATTTAAAAAACTATCGGTAAGTTTCGTGTCGTTTTTTAGTGTTTTTTGTAGATGTATTTATTTTACCTTTCGCTTTGTTTCTTGTCCTTTTTGACGCGACGTCAAACGACGCGCGTTCGAGTAGAGAGAATATATTATGTAATGGAGAGATCAAGAGAAGCGGGAGCGGGACCCAGGTGTGACGCAGAGGAGAAGAGCGAGGAATGGAGTGAGGCAGAAGCACAGACAAACTACCCTAGAGACCTGAAATGTTTACGAATTTCTAAGCGAACTATTCTGTCAAGGTTAGAGGAATGAGACGTAAGCGGGCGGCAAGGTAACGTCACGTACTAAACGAAATAGTGATGTACTCGTAGATATTGTACATATCGATAAATACAAGAATTATTTTCATAAGCTTATTTTAAAATAGAAATAATAAAATATGTATATATAATCAATACAAGATTCTTTATTTCGAAACAAAAAAATCAAAAATTTGGAATAGAAATGCAAATTAAATTCGTTTGGGTAGTACGTGTTTCTCCTAATACAAAAAATTAAATTGACAAAAAACGAAACTGAAAAGCTTTGGTGGTAGAACCACCCAACCTGTATGTATTTTTTTAACCAACTTTAAAAAAAGAGGGAGGTTCTATGTGTGTCTGTATGTTTTTTTATGAATGTTCACCGATAACCTCAATTCTTAACTTCAATTGTGTACCGATTTAAAAATTTGTTTTTTGTTTGATATACTTCCGAGGTGGTCCCATTTAAATTGCACTGGTATTGAGCTTGGCCTTTGAAGATACGCGAAATAATAATTACTAATTATAAGCTTTATTTATGTTGATGATACATTTTTATATCATTTCGTTCTATAATTAGAAAAGTAGTTAGTTGTAGACCCATCCTATATATTTATTTAGACCAAGGTCACTCAAATGGGAATAAAGAATAGTTATTTTGTACTTTTCAGTGTTTTTTTTTAAGTCGGTTAAATTGTATTCTTAAATTTTTTCCAAATTAAATTCAACCCAAAACTCGAGATATACTCTATCCAATAAAAGAGAATCATCAAAATCAGACTAATCTGTATAAAGCTACGCATTGTCGTCGACAAATAAAATATGCACCGACTTGAGAACCTCCATCATTTTTTCGTCGGTTGAAAAAAGAACGGTGACATCTTTTTAATGATAACTGTGTTTTTTTAATAGAAAAGGTGTATCTCTGTACCAAATTACATCATAATCCGTCCAGCGGTTAAAAATTTCCCATAAAAGTTTCATCCCCTTTTCACTCTTCTAGGGGTAGATTTTTGGAAAAAAGAAATGTGTTTTTTAATAGAAAAGGTTTTATCTATATACTATACTAAATTTCGTCTTAATCTGTTCAGGGGTTAAAAATTTCCCATACAAAGTTTCATCCCCTTATTCACCCCTTTAGGAGTAGATTTTTGAAAAATAAAGTAGCATAGGTTCACCCCCTGGTGTCAAACTATGTCCATGCTAAATTTTATTAAAATCGGTACGGCGGTTTAGCCGTGAAAATCAAGCAGACAGACGGACAGACAGAGAGAGACTCGCATTTATAATATTAGTATGGATATGGATCATACAATTATATAATATTATATAATTATATATTATATAATTATATATTATATATATTACATATTACATATTATGTTATTATATAGTATGAATAGTATGGATGGAACTAGGTATATAATTTCAAAGAGTGGTAGTCATTATAAATTCCAAAAATTAATGGAAAATATATTGATATATCGATACGTTTTTTCGCGTCCCTACTTACACGTGCCATCTAGCAAGAGTGAGGACGCAACATGTAATTATAGCTTGCTAGACAAGGACAAACGCTGATTCAAAGCTACCAGCGACCAGTATAGTGAGAGCTCTGCATTTTTTTGATATAAATTTTTATTATTAATTTTATACTTACCGATGAAACGTGATATTATCCTTTTTGAAACTATTTTTACGACTGTCACTACCACACCACTTTACAGCGCAATTTGGCATTGTTTACGTAATTTATACTATATTTTTTAAAACAATTAGACACAGGTCACGGATCTGCTTTCTGGTTAATACTAAAGGAGTGCGCGTTTGTGTTTGAAGTTATATGAGCGTTTGTGCGCATCGATGGCAGAAAACCTTCGATCACAAATGTATAACTAGATTCACAATCCTTTATAAAATTGGAACAAATTATTGTCTGAATTGACATATACATTTATAATATCGTATAGTATTATCTCAATATTGTGTTAATTTAAAGTAAACTTTACTGTCAATGCATATAAAGGTTGTAAAAGCTTGTAAAAGATTCTCCCATGGCATCGAAACGACGTTTGTTAACAAAAATATATTTAAAATTCAATCTTACGCTTCATGCTTAAAGTGTAATTCACGTAATTTATTTGTTTTGCTTTTACGTCATTATAATTTGTTAGATGAAAGTGACAAGGATAAAACACATAGAAATTATAATGTTAGACAAGGAATAAGATGTTGCATGTCAGGCAATGACATATTCAGACGCAATGTAAGAATAGAAAAAGGGAGGAAGCAGCATTGTTATTAATATTTTTTTACTTTTGGTTCTTCGATCACAAAAATAATTCACAATTTTCTTTAAAATCTAAATACATAATTACTGTCCGAATTGACATATACATTTTGAACATCTTACAGTATTATTGGTAATATTCTTTTAATTTAAAGTAGACATTAAAGGTTCGTTTAGATCCTTGTAAAGCATTGAAACGAAGTTTGTCAAAAAGAAACTTATGTTTCGTGCTTAAAGTATAATTCACGTAATATATTTCCATCGCTGTTTACATCATTTTGGTTTGTTACGTGGATGTGACAAGGATAAGACATAATATTTAGATTAGGCGAGACAAGGAAAAAATGTTGAAATCAGGCAATGACGTAATCTAGGAATACAGAGTAAAGTCGCAATAAAGTGCTGATATTTTTTTAATTTTTCAATAGGAAATCGTCTGCTAGTCATTATTTAATATATACATACATATTAACACGCCATATCCCTTACGGGGTAATCAGAGAAATATGTCATGACTAGAAATCTTAACTTTGATAAAAAACAATTAAAGGATATAAAATCTTAGTTTTAAACGATTTAGTGGCAACGTTAATCTTCTAATAATGCCACAATACAAATAATAACACTGTCAAATAGAAATGCAGTGCAGGTTTAAGTAAATACGTAATATTGTGTAGCCTTTTTAAGCCTTTCGCTGTGACTATTCGTCATTTTCTAAAAAGTGATCAGAGCAAACTACGCTTCGTTCATTTAGTATGATGTATTCATCGCATTTTTGGCGTGCTACTATAGAAGTCTATTTTTCACATCGAATAGGATCTCGAGGAAAGCTATATATTTTTTTTATATGTTCGAGAAAAATATTGCAATAACTTGCAGTGTTTATAAAAGAATACATAATTACATAAATTACATTAAAATTTATAATTAGCAGCAAATCTTATACTACAGTCATAATTGAAATCTCAACACCAAAAATATATTTAAAGAAATAAAAATGTAAGACTAAAACTCCATTCTATAGTTTTAGAACAGAGATAAAAGTATAATCCGAATAAATGAAATCTGAATGCGGTAGTGTGGTTCTCAATGTCTTATTCACGATCGTATAATTAAATGTATTATGTAGCTGACATTTGAAAAATATTATTATGAATTTAATAAAAAAGAGCTATATAACAACATAACATAACATAACATAACTTCACGCTGTATCCCCAACGGGGTAGTCAGAGAGGACGGAGCGCCAGGAGTCGCGGTCCTTACACACCTCTTTCGCTTCCTCAAATCTCATCATTCTCCTCACACATTTTCGCCTAGGTATGCGAGTGCTTTTGACATTTCCGTCTGCTAACACTCTGGCTATTTGATCTTCATAAGTCAGCCTTGGTCTTCCTTGGCTTCTTTTACCACTCACTTTCGCTCTGTATATTTTCTTGGTCAGTCTTTCATCACTCATTCTTTCCATGTGCCCGAACCATCTAAGCATTCCTTTCTTCATTTTTACAATAACACTGTTGTGCGACCCTGTCATACTGCGTATCTCATCATTGCTTATCCTGTCAGCAAGCGTGACACCGCACATATTTCTGAGAGACCGCATCTCCACAGCATTTAACATACTTTCACTCGATTTTGGGCATATCCAGGCCTCACTACCGTACAACAAAGTTGGCACCAACACCGCATTGTGGATGGCCATTTTAGCAGTGTTAGATATATTCACACTACCCACTAATGCGGACAGAGCACCGTTCACTTTATTGCCAGCTGCTACCCGTCTCTCCACATCCAACTCACATCTTCCATCCCTCGAAAACACACTCCCCAGGTACACAATTTCATTCACCTGTTCTAGACATTTTCCATTTACACAAATCACACATCTCGTTTGTACCGCTTCTCTTTCAAACACCAGAACCTTAGTTTTGTTCACATTCATTTTCAATCCTTTTACTTCACAATCTTCTTTCATGCACGTGACTAGCTATATAACGTTATTATTATAACGAAATAATGAACACGTAAATAAAATAATCCTAATTACTTACCGAAAGTAAGAAACTCCATCTTTTTTTAACGTTCTAGACGTGTCATTTGTACAATTTTTGAAGGAGCACTTTGTCATGTTTCCTTTAGTGTTCGCAAATTACTACTACGACCGAGTGCGCAAAAATTCTCATTTCAGCGCACATTTGGTTCGGACGTTTTTAGAACGCTGATTGTGTATCTTGTTATATATTTGTGATCGAAGCAGAAAACGGTGCCCTTTCATTTCCTGTCTTTAGGCTAATTTGTCTGTGGGCAGAAGAGAGTGTGAGAGTGAGAAGTGTTGAGGGGCAGAGGAGAGGAGAGCAATAAAACGAGATATCGAGACAGCGCGTGCGCATTATTACTTCATAATTCTGTAAAAATAAATCATAATCTACAACAATAAAGAAATAGTTAACTAGTGATTATTTCTGTGGTATTTTATTTCGTCACAAGACCCTTCGATATTACAACTACGTCCAGTATTGCCTCCATGCACTCAGGGTATTTTTTAAAGATTCTAGTTTAGATTAGGTACTACATACTAGGTAAAAAATCTTAAAAAAATCTTACGTGCGCTGACGATGCCACGCCAAATGCACTCTCATACCATTGAGTAAAAGAAAGTACCAAGAAAGTAATAAGGGACTGGCTGTGCCTTGCGGTGACATTTGTGTTAATATTGGTATTTTGCTGAGATAAAAAGCAGCTTAGATTACTCTCTGTATAGGCGACTACCTGTCAATGAAAGTCTCATTAAAATGGACTCAGCCGTTTCAGAGATTGGCTGGAACTGTTGGTCTGTTACTTTAACAGACAGGTAAAAATTTAAAAAACAGGTGTTTGGTAACGTGCGAGTGACTAAATTAACTTAAAAAAAACATTTTTTTAAAATCACTGACGGGTCTGACAAAGTAATAAAAAAAGAGAATACAGCTAAAAATGATAAAGTATGTATGAAATTTAAATACAAGTAAACTTAGCGGTCCCCCGACGTGACGACGCTTGGATATATTAGGTCCTTACATATGAAATTGGCGTTTTGTATGGGAGGAATATAAAGTCCACTTTCTTTTTGTAAAATATATTTAATTAATCAAAATATGCACCGTTGTTATCTATGCACTTTTGTCATCTCATAGGCAGTTCATTGATCCCTTTACTAAAAAAACCATGGGGGCGAGAATCAATAAACTCTTTGAAGGCGGTTTGGACTGCCGCATCGGAGTTGAATTTTTTTCCTTGTAAGAAGTTGTCCAAATTCCGGAAAAAATGGTAATCTGTTGGAGCAAGGTCCGGGGAGTACGGTGGATGTCGCAGACATTCCAATTGTAGCTCATCTAACTTAGTGGTTGTTTGTTGTGCAGTGTGTGGTCTTGCGTTGTCGTGAAGCAGCAGTGGCCTAGAGCGATTGACCAATCTCGGTTGTTTAGCAGCTAGATCTTCCTTCATGGTTTGCAGTTGCTGACAATAGATATCTGCCGTAATCGTTTGGCCAGATTTTAGGAAGCTGTAGTGAACGCCACCGGCGCTAGTCCACCAAGCACTCACAAGTAACTTTTTCTGTGTCAATTTTCGTTTAGGGAAGGATTTGGCTGGGTCTCCAGGGTTCAGCCACTGCGACGAGCGCTTCCGATTATCGTACAGTATCCATTGTTCATCACAAGTAATGATTCGATTTAAAATCCCTTTATTATTGTGTCGGTTGAGCAAAGCAACACAGCAGTCGACGCGTGTTTGCAAGTTCGATTCACTCAATTCATGAGGTGTCCATCGTTCAAGTTTTTTTACTTTCCTGATTTGCTTCAAGTGGATTAATACAGTTTTATCACTTACCCCGAAGCCTGCGGCTAACTCTGAAGTGCTTTGTGATGGATCCGCTTCCACAATAGCCTTTAATTCTTCATTTTCCACTTTGGTCTCCGGCCGTCCACGGGGTTGGTTCTGAAGGTCGAAATTTCCAGAACGAAAACGTTGAAACCAAAAATGTACCGTGCTTTCTTTTGCGACACCAGCGCCGTACACATCATTAATCCTTCGAGCTGTTTCTGCAGCACTGGTGCCACGGTAGAATTCGTACTTGTAAATATACCGATATTTCATGTTTTCCATTGTGCGGTAATAAGCGACGCCAAAGAAAAAAATAATGAGGAAAAAAACAAATGAATGACTGTTTTCAAAACTCAAATGTACCAGCTAAATGAATTTATAAATTTGAATTTGGAATTCTTAACCAAAGAGGAGATATTTCAGATAAGTGGTCAGTACGACAAAACGCTAGTTTCATATGTAAGGACCCAATATTACTGCTACTATTTCTATTGAAAATTATCACAAATTTAAAGGGCTATGATGTACATATTATTTTTTTTACTTTTTGAGGGTTTCTTTTTGAGTCGGTGGTTTTTTAAATTTTCAATTTAAGTTTTTTTACGTGTGTGGTGTAGTCCATATAAATCAGATAACTATACCTACAACCACTATAAACTTATTTTACAGAAAATCAAGTCAAATGAATTACAGCAAATCAACTCGATTTAGGTATTAATTATCATTGATGCTAAGTCTTGCCGAAATTAATATCCTTTGTGAACTAGCAATTTGCGACCACCCACTGTCCGTGCTCAGTTTCATAAATAGAACTGCGACGTTATTTTGTGGCGTAAATCCATTAAACAATGCTAGTCATAAAAGGGATAATTAATATTACAGAGATAATAAATGGTTTATGTTTTTAATTATTCATATATTTTAAAGACTTGAGAATCATGTATCCACTATCCATGCCAATAGCCACTATCGCATGTTTTCTTATCAATCTGATAACTGTCTAATTGGGTAATTAGATAAGTAATTGGGAAGTAAATAAAATATTGCATTTAGAGAAAATTAAAATAGATTATAGTTTTAGCACAGATCATAATTGAAAAAAAAAGTATACACAATGGGCATGCACTATATTTTATGTATGTGAGCTTAGATTAATTAGTTACTAGCACTATAAGTATGCATGCGTGTGCATATTTATAAGAGTAATAAAAACTCGTGGTCGCTTCGGTTGAACGCTTTTGCTACACAAACTCGAAACAGCTCACATCACACAAATCACACAAAATCCACAGCTCGAAACTCATTCAGCCAATCTTTTAGTAATTATTTGTTGGCAAAACTTTAAAATTCTTTGGCAATGGCTGTGGCAATTTCTACTGTCCTGTGCGCGACTGGTGGACCCTTAGAATAATAACTTCTTCCAAAGTGCGACCTAAGGTTTTGACCCATAGAGAAATAGTATATTGACCCCACAAACTATTATGTGTTTTACATTGACAGTATAACTCTTATACGTTTGACATTGGGAATATGAACATAATGAATATTTTACTTTATTCATATAATTTAAAACATTTTAACACATCTATACTACTATATACATCTGTAGGTTCTGTCTGTAAATACATTTTTTTTGTCAAATTTTGTGATAAATATTGGTTTTATGACTCACTGACTTCAATTCTAGACTTCTTTCGTCTCCTCAAATCACATCATACTTTCGCCTAGGAACACCAGTGCTTTTGACGTTTCCGTCAGCTAACATTCTATTTGATCTTCGTGAGTTAGACTACTTACTACAACTACTTCTCATTTAGATTCTCGTTTCTCATAAGAATGTAGGAGAGACGGGATACAAGATTTTAACAGACTTCAAATAATTAAATTTGACAGTTATTGAAGTACCGACTTCAATAACTCAAATTTAATTATATAGATATGTGTATCGTATTTATAAAGTTAAGTTTAAATTTTATTTGAGTTTTGATTGGTAAAGAATAGTTATTTTTATCTTTTCAGTGTTTTTTTTTGAACGCGGTTTATTTTTTTGTCTTAAACATTTTTTTAGAAAAAAAAAATACTTCCGTTGGAAAGTTGTCCATTTCATATTGTTTTTAAACCTTTATAGATTATTCACTAATGTTAAAGGTGGCGGTGCCCACGGTTTCACCCGCGTAAAATTTGGTGTTTTAGCGAAATAAAAAGTAACCTAGATTACTCTCTAAAAAGTACTTTATCTGCTAATGAAAGTCCCATCAAAATCAGTTTAACCGTTTCGAAGATTAGCCCGGACAAACAAACAGACATAAATAGACGAAAAGAAACAGACATAATTTCAAAAACGCATGTTTGGGTTTGGGTAACGTTAATTATAAAAACTTAAGCAAAATCTTTTATCTCGAAATCACAGACAGGCACTTCAATTTTATTTATATTTAAAAATGTTAGATTCTCGTTGTGAGCAAATTTATAATTAATTATCACGCATTGTAACGAGAAAGTTGCTAAGAAATTCAACTAGCATTTGGTGATGTAACCCATCTCATAACTCTGTATACTTCTAGTATAATGAATTTAAACGAGGGTGGGCGTGTTGTCATATTGATATGTGATAGTATATGTGAAGTTATATTGATTAAAAAAAAAATTGATTAAAAATACACATTTGTACGATATTAGAAAAAACTAGAAAACAGCTCGTGGGGTCTAGACCCCGTCCGTAACATAAAAGGTTAATTATTATTTTACTTCTATAGACTAAATTTGAATCTGTTTTACACATAAACCTTTCTCGTTAAATGTCATAAATGATGGTAAAACCGCATTGAAATCTATTTATTTATTTATTGATATTATTGCACACAAACATTTAAAAAAAAGATACATACAGAAAAGATGAGCAAAAGGTACAGTTTATTTCTAAAAGAAATTTCTTCCAGTAGACCTGCGAGAGTGACAAATTTAAAGTAGAAATAATACACTGTGTGTACTTGCTACAATGATTATAAAATACACTATAATAAATTACATGCAATATATTACATATACTTATACATATACAAAAGAGACAGATAAATATACGTAAAGCTATATAGAATAAATAAATAACAGTTTAACGTACATCTTTCATATAGTGCTTCTTGACAGCATTCTTGAAGCAAGCTGACTTGAGACGAGACTGGCTTTCCCGAATGCGAGAAAGAAGAGCATTCCACAATTTAACCGCTTGGACAGTAAAGGATTTTGATAAGAATTCAGAGGAGTGAGGAGGAATTTGAAGGAAAGTACTAATGTGAGATCGACAGAGCTTATTAGGAGGACGAAAGTTTTGAAAACGCTCTCTTAAGTAAGAAGGAGATGAGGAAGAATGAAGAACATCATAGAGCAAAGAAAGAATGTGAAGATTTCTACGAAGACGTATGGGAAGCCGCTTAAGTTGTGTCCTGAAATAAGATACGTGATTTTATTTATGCAAGTTAAAAATGTAAAAATCTATTTAGAAGGATTGCAACTTTGTTTTAAAATGCTATTTAGAGATTAAAGTATTATCACGAATAAACCAAAGATAAAGCTGTAATAGATGAATTATAGATAACACGATGAACCTATGACGACACACGGCATTTTATTATGATTTATGTACCTAATAATAAAAAGTAGTAATCGTCAGCGTTTCAATAAGTCTATGTTGACTCGAAGTTGTTACTTGTCAGTATCTTTATATAAAGTAATTCATAATATAAGATAGATGATAAATTGCTTCGCTGCCAGATGCTTATAAGTTTTCAGCAATACCAAAATAAAAGATATACCTATCGCGTGAACACAGAGTTTTTGGGAAAAGTCTGTGTTATATAAAAAACGCAATAGTTCCTTTCTTCGTAGACGTGATTTATTTCAGTAAGTTTTGAAGGAAAATAGATAGTGGATCCGTGCTCAATCTGAAAGGTCTACCTCTAAAATAAAAAGGAAGTTTCTTAACAGGGAATAATTTATTAAGACAAACTTACTACTCAATAAAACGATTTTACAATTCCTTTATTCCTTTTAAAAATGTTCGATTATGGCTGTAGTTGACAGCCCGGTAGCCCGGACCAAAGAGTAAAGAGTGTTTACCACCTGTCGAAAGAGGTAACTATTGATCTGACTAGGAATCGAACCAGAACGCTCAACTTGGAACGCTTAATAGCTTAAAAATTTCAAGAAAGGTTTTATCTTTTACGTTTGCGAATCAGTCAATAGGTTTATATGCGTTTTAAATCGAATATTTTTTATATGTGTTATGTTTTAAAAATTTTAATATTGTTTCCACTATTACATATTTCACAAAAAAAAATTAGTTTCAAATAGTAACGACATCTAGCTGGTAGCTGACAGGTATCAAATAACTCCACATTTTATTTCAATATTCACCAAATGTGACATTAATGGAAATTATTGTCATGCACAACTGACCAATTTGATATACCAATAAACTGGATAAATATCTACATTTTTTTTTAAAAACACTATAATAATTTATAGTGAAAATTCGTGGCAAAAACTTTCAGAAGTTTTGATGTCATTTTCAAATTTCTAACAAGGGTAAACGCCTTGTAACAGGTCGCACTAATGACAAAGTGATGGTCTTCGCAATACGGTCGTCAGACATCAGTACCGACATAAAATTCATAATGGCGAATAGCTGTTGGTCGACAGTACCCTAATTTAGGTTGCTAACCAAATAATCGATTCACATGTACTGACTCGAAACTTGTTACAAACACGAACTTTCTAATGTCATGAACATTCTCCACTTATGAAATTTGGTCTAATGTCACTTAAAATTATACGTTAGACATAAAGTAAGAGAATCGACTGGTTTGTTGATGTGGACGTGGAGCTCGTAAACCTCCTTTCCAAACCATCATCATCATCATACCTCAACAGAAACCTCAACAGAAATCTTGGAAAAACATGTGAAGAATATTTGTGGACAAGAGGTATCAATCAAAATAGAAAGAATAAAAACGAAAACTGAAAGAGATTATTCCTCTTTTATTATTGGGGTACCAGAGAGCTGCTACAACAAATTATGTCAACCTGAAAACTGGGCAGTGAATATAGAGTTTTGCGAATGGGTGTGGTTTCGTAGACCACTCGCTAAGTAAAAAAAAGGAGAATAATAATCAGATTAATATTTTCTATCAAAATGTCAGAGGACTACGAACGAAATTAAAGGACTTTTATACTGGAATCTCAACTTCTAGTTCTGACCTTTTTACCATAACAGAAACTGGATGCAACGAATCTATTAAAGATGCTGAAATGATACCACCTGGATACTCCCTGTTGCGTTCCGACCGAGCTGACAGACGAAAGCAGGGCGGCGCGTGTTTAGTGGCCACACCGCGCTTTGAGCTACGACGGGTAGTCGGTCCGCGTGACGTCAACATCGACGATCAGGTGTTCGAACTAGTTAGTGCTAAGGTTTATTTACGAAGTAGATTTTTGTTTTTAATGTGTGTTGTTTATATTCCCCCGCAGAGTAATGAAAATGATTATATGCTATTGTTTAGGGTTCTAGAACACTATTGCAATAGCAATAGAGAAATAATTGTGATTGGAGATTTTAATTTATATTCTTGTGCTCAGAGTGTACGAAATTACTATGAATACTTTCAATCATACGGTGGGTTCACTCAGAGCAACCGAGTGGGTAATTGCAATGATAGACAGTAAGATTTAGTACTACATACATCAGGGATAGGCGAATATGTTAAAGTGTACGCGGCAGCGGGGGGGCTGGTACCGATAGACGCGCATCACCCGCCCCTTGAGGTAGCGATTAACTGACGCAGTCGGTGCGAGTTCGATCCCGCCGCGTTTTCGAACCAATGGATGCAGGAAGACAATTCGTTTACGAACTGGAACTTTTATAAAGCCGATTTTATGCTCATGTATACTACGATAGGAAATGTTGATTGGTCTCCAATGTATGAGTTAGACTTAGACGCAGCTATACAATGTTTTTATAACACGATGAATGATATTTTATTTAAGTGTGTTCCTAAAAAACAGGGTAATAATGTAGGCAAGCGATATGTATACCCTCAATGGGATACACCAGATATTATTAGACATATAAAATTAAAATCTCGTCTCCACAAAAAATATAAGGCGAGCGGGTCTAAAAACGATTATGATGAGTTTTCAAGAATACGGACGGGACTTAAAAAAATGTTAACAATCGCGCAGGAACAATACGAGTGCCAAATTCAAGAGCAACTTTTTAAAGACCCAAAAATGTTTTGGAAATATATTAAATCTAAAAGAGCTAGTAGAAGTCCACGAAAAATATTAAAAAATGGAGAAACTCTAACAGCGATGCAATATGTCGACGAGTTTGCACAATATTTTCACTCAGTATATGGCACGGAAACACCGGAGTTGAATGTGGACAAAGCAATACTAGCAGCAGGTGGAGAGAACGGAGCTACAAGAGTGCATTTAGACCAGTTGCAATTGAAGGATGTACAAAAGGCGCTGGTCTCCCTAAAGCCAAAAAAGTCCGCTGGGCCAGATGGTATTCCACCGTATATATTTAAGGACTGCCGAACGGTGCTAGCTGAGCCACTATGTTACATATATAACTTCTGCTTAAAGCAGGCCATATTTCCAAAAATTTGGAGAGTAACAAGAGTTGTCCCAGTACCTAAGGGTGGGGAAGGAATGAGTGTAGATGACTACAGACCTGTGGCAGTACTATCATCGCCTGCCAAGATCCTAGAGTCGGCGGTACATAAAAGTATATATGGGCAGCTGAGTGCGCAGCTCTCTAACTCTCAGCATGGGTTTAGACCGGCCAGAAGTACCACCAGCTATTAATTATTAATTACCTATTATATACCGAATACCGAATACCGAAAACCTATATACCGAAGCTATTAATTACCTTCTTGTTCACTTGGCAGCACTGGAGCCAAAAATTGATGCAAGGGGGCAAATAGATGCGGCGTACTTTGACTTCAAAAAAGCCTTTGATCTGGTTAACAATGATGTGTTACTTACAAAGTTGGCGAGTTTCGGTTTCACTCCTAAGCTCCTTAGGTTTTTTGCCAATTACATGAGAGATCGACAGCAATACGTGGAATGGGAGGGAAGGGTATCGGAGCCATATTACACAAGATCTGGAGTAAGTCAAGGTAGTAACCTCGGACCTCTGGAGTTCATACTAATGATAAATGACTTGCCTAACGTTATAAAACACGCGCAGTGTTTATTGTTTGCCGATGATCTCAAGTTGTCTCTCGCTGTATCAAGGCCTGGCGATTGTGATAGGCTACAAGAAGATATAAATAGCGTTGTCAACTAGAGCAAGAATAACTTATTGCAATTTAACACCTCAAAATGTGTGACAATCTCCTTTACCCGCTCCCGAAATCCTATCCTGCATAAATATCATATGGACGGGGTGCCCATGGTTAGAGTCACGGAAGTTAAGGACCTTGGGGTTCGTATTTGAACTTTCGTGATCACATTGTCAAATGCTGCAAAAGAGCTTACAGAAATTTGGGTTTTATATTACGCATGGCTTGCAATTTTAAAAATATTAAAGCAGTCACCGCTCTGTATAACGCTTTGGTGAGGAGCCAATTAGAGTAATTACACTCTGATTTGATGATGATTTGGGCACCATATGAAGTCAAATATAAACTAATGCTTGAAAAAATACAAAACAAATTTATTAGATATCTGTACATGAAGCTTTACGGGGTATATCCTTTTTACCCGCTTATGTTTCCAACCTTATTTGTTTTGGGTATGGTTGGATACAATGAGCTAAAAGTTAGAAGAGAAGCAGCCCTAGCGTTATATATATTTAAACTAATTAGGGGAAAAGGCAATAACGCGGAAATATTAAAAATGGTAAATTTTAATGTACCGGATCGGTATGTATGCAGGAGAAGCAAACCACAGCTGCTGTCAGTCCCTAAATCCCGCACTAATTTACTTAAAGAGGCTCCACTATCTCGGGCGATCCGTACCCTTAATGATATATCATTGCAATTAGATCTTTTCTCGTGTGCTCTGAGTGACTTCACGAAAGTTTCTTTATATGTTATTAGTTATAAGGCAAAATAGAATAAATTGATTATAATAATTATACAAATATGTAAAAATCAAGATAATGTGCTACACTATTGTATTGGGTTTTAACCTGTAAAGATAGTTGTAGGTTTTAAGAAAAATAAATAAATAAATAAGTCATCAGCCCATAGCAGTCCACTGCTGGACATAGGCCTCTCCCAATTAAAGTTTAAAGCCGGATAATTTTAATTACAATCTCCAGAAAAAGACGTGTATGGACGCGATTCCAAGCCTATTAACTTCACATAACGTTAACAAGAATACCACCAACGTATCTCAAATAGGTGTGAATCAGATTCCTATATTTTTGTCCATAAACTACGAGGTCATCAAATTCACAATATTTTCTCAAATAAATGTTACAATATCATGTTATATATGGTATATGTCACGTACACATGCTATCTTAAGTTGGTATTAAGTTGCGAACATTTTGGAAAGTTAGACAGTTACACCAAGATTTATGAATATCAACTCGGGAACGACCAACGTCCAAACAATTACCCCATTACTCAGGCAACAGTAGAGTTTAGGGCAGATTTGGTCAGATTAGGGGCCCATCAATCAATCACTCCGGCGCAAGTTTAGCAAGTATCAAAACGGGGTAATGCCGATATAGGTAGATCTTACTCTGTCGTTGCCATCGCTGTGATTCATAGCACCCAGCGCGACAATTTCTCCTGTCATTCAGTCATTAGTATTATGAAACGATTTATGTTTTATGACAGATAGGTTCACATGGGATATATGGAACACACAAGTACACCAAAGTGTTTTAGTTACTTATATCTGTACTAATATGATAAAGAGGTAAACTTTGTTTATTTGTATCTAACGGATATACTCAAAAACTACTCAACCGACTTCAAAAATTCTTTCGCTTATAGAAAGCTACATTATCAGCGCGTAATATGGACTGTATTTTATTTAAAAAAACATTCTACCTCTACTTACGTCGTAATATTATGTGCTTATTTTACTTCTTGAAAGTAATTTGTAGGCATGAATAACAATGGATTAATTTAATATAAAAAAGGAGCAAGTTCTCAATAATTTTATTTGTATTTTTATTACTTTGTTATCCATCTTTTTATTAGTAACTTATTAGGACGTCAAAATTATCAATCGATCAGTTAAAAATGAGACGAATGGTCACGTTATAGTGACAACAAACAACGAAAGTGATAACACAAATGTAACAAACAAAAATCAAAGCAATACATACACGATTACCCATATTTCATGTGCTACCTATTTTTTCCTATAAATATTTCGCTGTTATATTTCGAAAAGGGTTTCTGTAAGAGTGATAAATTCTACACAAAAGCTCCGCTACGATGGCCGACCCCTCAGATTAGGTTGCTTTGTCTTACAACGTCGGCATTGTTCCCCACAAGAGATATTTTGTGAATTTCTGTAGAGAGTTCAGGTACACCCGACAAATGTTTGGAAGCTATTAATTACCTGTTATGAAACTTCTTTGTGAAAACATGCGTATAAACTTTCAACTCTGTAGTGGAAATAGTGTAATAAATTCACTATGAACCAGCTTTGAACATGCGCTAAGAAAGTAGATAGGTAACTGTAATATAACTTTGTAGTATGATGTGGAGAAGTATATTTCATTACAAAAGTACCTAATTTCCTTCTCAATAGGCATGACCAAGCTCTATATTATAAAGCTATGAGACTTCGTATGATTCATATTTCTTATCTTATACATTTAATACGTAAGGACGTCGCGGGAAGTTTCTTTATATTTTTTAACATTTTTTATTTATTAAAAATGTTTGAAACTTATTCTCTTGCTACTCACATTGCTTATTTCCCCATTTTACATCCTTCCCATTTGCTCTTTTGCTAACGACCTTGTCTTGACTTCTTTTATTTCTCAATAAACGCGATGCCTCTGGGAATCTGTTTCACTCACCCAATAGGACTACGAAGTTCATTCATCGAAGTGATTCATCACTACAATACGATGAGGTATATTTTAATATTCATAATTAACTTCCAAACTGACACACAAAAGAAAGCAAAACATAAAATGTACGAGTTGTTCATCTTAAACTCAGTATCTCAAAATATTTATAATTTTATACGGGGAATACAGAGGATAATAATGTTAGTGCCTATTTACTCAAGTTAATTAAAGGTTGAACAATGTTCAACCTGAGCGAATTGTGAATGATCTTATACAGAAAGAAGAAGAAGTAAAGTAACAACATTGAAATATCTGCTAATTGGTTCTAACATCATCCTTTCGTGAAATCCTATTCTGTAATACATTAAATTTATTAATAGAAGAAACATAGACGAAACTCTAGTAGATTATTTATATTAGTATCTACTTAGTGGTGTATTTTAAGGTATGGTGCTCTGGGCTTATAAGGTTTGCCGCCCCATAAATTAACGAAAAAGAAAGCAAACATGTAAAGGTCATATAAAAGAATAAACATTTATTAAATATTTACATTTTTCGCGATGAATAAATTCGTTGACAAATTGCTCAATGGACACGGTCATAAGCTTCCAAACTAAGGATGGCTATTCGGCATGCGCCACCCACTCGCAGCCTGCCGCCCCGGGCCATGGCGCCCATGGCCCTAGCCTATATACGCCACAGGAAGTACCTACTGCTGTACACTATGGTACAATAGATAAACGTTATTTGACATGGATCACTGACGTTACTTTCGATTCAAATTAATAAATTAAATTAAGTTCTAATTCTTCATAATTCTGTTGAACTTCTCATAATGGATAAAATTCTGGTCGACTTTCATTTTAAAAATAAACTAGTCGGAAGTACCTACGAATGTAGCTGTTCCTAATTATACGTCCTTACCCTTTACCTATTCAGTAGAATCCCATAAGAGAAGGTATGAAGTTAACTATGTACCTCAGAAGCCATAAGAGGGACAAAGTGTCAGCCCTTTATATTGACGTTTTCGTAAAATTATGCGGATTTTTTTTCAAAACTTTAGTTCAGTTAATATTTAATTTTCCATTTTCTTATATTCAACAACAACTTACCGAAGGCCATAAAAACATAACAAATGTAAGGGTTGGATTTGTTTATATTTTTTATATGTTTTAACATAATTTATGTACATTGTCTATTTCCTACAAATTGAAAAAGTTTTTTATGAGAACCATATTTTTCTGCTTATTTATACAGTTGGATTCTTATATTTTCATTAACAGATTAATAACTGAATGCCTTTCTGATTGCCTCTGTTACTGCGCGTTAAAGCTAGTGGGTAATTAAGTACATACCTGGATCACAGACTGTAATTGTACTAGACCCCGGTATCTATCTATGCTACGTAGAAGTTCAGATTCACTTAAACACATGGACGTAATAGGTACGTCCATGCTAAAACAGTCTACATAGGAAAAATTTGCTCTACGAATAATATTTAATATCACTGATAAAGTCATATTAATACCAAACTTTTTTCGACAAAGTCATCCCGAATCGATTACATAGCGTACAGAATGAAAGAACGTGACAGCGCAACTTAATACTGTTTACCTCAAAAGCCTACCTCAGTATTATGTAGGCCTTCATAAATTCATCGGAGTGAAAATAATGTCAACCTCAAAAGGTTTCAGAAATAATTGCGTCGCTATCTGAATTTGACATAAACCAGACCACCAATGTGGTCAGGACCAAAGAAATAAATTTTTGCGGAATGGAAACCTTATCTTTAATATTAAATATAATGGTTTATTAAGGTTTATAGCCAGAGTGTTAGCAGATGGAAATGTCAAAAGCTCTCGCATACCTATAGGCGAAAATGTGTGACGAGAATGATGAAATTTGAGGAAGCGAAAGAAATATGTAAGAACCGCGACGCTTGGCTCTCCGTCCTCTCTGACTACCCCGTTAGGGATACAGCGTGAATATATGTATGTATGTATGTCAGGTTTATTGAAAATGACACTACTTCAGACACAGATTTCCTATAAACACTTCAAATCTCCATGTCTTTCAAATGTTTAGTTAGGTATTTGACATTTACTGCGGTTTGGGAGAGATAAAAATTTTCTTTTGTGCTGGTTTAGAAAACTAAAAAAGGTACCTAGTTGTAGATATACCAATTGTTTGTCTTCCTACGCTAGTTGTAAAAGTAGGCCACGGATTAGGACAATATTTTTATAAGAAGCCTACATAGGCGATGGGTTATCAACCTGCCACTATAATTTTTTGCTTTACCGATGCACCATTTGTAAGCCAAAATACTGCGTGAATATAAATAAAATAAATACATATAAAGAAATATGGCGTGCTCATATGTTGTAGATAATTATTTATGTATGTTGTATGTACCTACTACCTACCTATTTGATAATAAACTTACATAGAGCCTACTGCCATAGATGCAGCTATAATTTATATTATTATAACATGTAAATAGGTACATACTTAATATGTACTTATTACTAGAGACACTACAATATAAACTTTTCATAAAAATCTTGAAATGGTGGATATACACGGTGCGCTAATGCAATATACATGTACAAGGTACACACATTAATATAATATGATTAAAAAAAAACTAACTTGTTACAAAGCTAGATTTCAGATGAAAATTATGTTTCTGGAGGTTCCACATCTCACTTTTAATAATATTAGAAAAAAATGTTTTTGCTTCATTCTGATTTTTATGTTGTACTAGAAATCTACATAGGTATCTACTTATATATTTTTAAAGAAAATTAAATCCTTTATGTTGATACTTGCAAACTTAAATAGGTACTCATCCAAAACCTGTACATCCTATTAGGATACTACCCGTCACACCCATTAAGCTAGAACCATAGAAATCATGAAATTTTGCAAAAAGCGTGGTCTCACAGCACAAGAAAGTAAAGGAAAAAATTCGAAATCGACTATTTTTAGATAATTCAAAAGTCTTGCTCGCGACATCTAGTGAAATAAATGTAACTAGTAGTGTTTGATAGATAAGTTTGTACGGAGTGGTAAGGAGGTACAGTCTTTGTAATCTGTGTTTAGTACATAGTACTCCTAAATTACTATAGATGTCAAGAAGAAAATTAAACTTTTTGTAATTATTTTTATTAATCTACAAGTTTTTATTAAATATTAATGACAGTAAAATTTAATGCAGACGTATTTAAAATACGCATGTACTAAAGCGATTTTATTAATAATTATGTCGCTGTGAAATGTAATATACCATAAACAAAATTGCAATAAAAAAAGTATCATTTTTGTCTACGCCCTCGTCACATGACCCTTTTATTTGTCCCCGTGATCAACTTGTGAAAATTCAAAAATAATTACGCGCAATGGCCAAAGTGGAAATAGACATCCAAGAAAATTCACTTGATAACAGGTAACATACAGTGTGTTATAAGTGTGAATCTTGTTAAACTGTATTACATAAGTAACACATAAATATGCTATCGAAGGTCATTGCTTTATTGTATTTTTGCAACTTGGCAAACGACAGCGACGTAGTCTATTGAGTGTATTGAGAAGTTTATTGTTTTATATTTATTTAATTAGTGGTTACGTTTGCAGCGGAGATGGTGAACTGTTAGGGATGGTGCATGAAGAATCTTTCGGTGAGAACAATATTTCTATATCAAGCTGGTAGTCATAGTATTAAACTTGTAATAAACATTCGTTCTATTAACAAGATTTTATCCTAAAGCAAATAAATTAGTTTAAATTCAATTATGAATATTTTTCAGGGAACTCCGATGAGAGGTCTCATATATTGCCTCATTCGTTTCTAAACTCTAACGAAGAGGAAAGCAGTGAAACATATAGCTTCAAAGATTTATGTGAGTTGTAATAACTTCATTGTATTTTTTTTAAACAACCTATCAATTTTGTTTTAATTGCATCCGTCTCTGTAAATGATAAACTATAAAACACTTATTCGTGATTTTAAAATCATAGATTGTATTTAAATGTTAAGGTACATACTACTTTACAATTGTTAATTCTATAAAATACAATAAAATAGTTGTCTACCCCATTACGAATGTAGCATGAAGATATATTTGTATGTACATATTTACATACACAGTAAATAAAAATGTCAATACTCATACATCAGGAACAAATTGAATAGTTTAGAATTATTACTTTTTCTGTAAAAGGTATATTTGAGTGAAACACTACATTATGAATCTATAATTTTCTTTGATAAACAAAAACTATGATATCACACCAACATGACTACAATGGTACTAATATTTTATGCTTATAGTACTATACATGTACAATTTACTGCATATTCAATACAAATCAGAAGCAGACATAATTTTTTGGTTACCACATACATGAAAATAATTAATATTTTTATAAACATAGTCTTGGTATTATAATAATTACTAACATTTTTACAAAGTGGTCATGAAATGCAAGGGGCGACAAAATGTTGTTGCACTTTTATATATTTGTTTGTAACATGTTTCATAAGGCCTTAATAATAGAAGCTTGTAGAGTTCAAAAAGTTGAATTTCAAGAGAAACAAAAAATGTGCATAATTATGTAGTTTTTAGTATGCTATTGAAATTATTTTTATTTAATAAATACAGTTTCAAAGGTCACTGAATAGATTTATTGAAAACAATATTTTTGTTTTATAAATTTGCTGTTACTGTACTAGTAATTATTACTGTACTAGTAATTAGCGACCTGCCCGACATCCCATGGGTAGAGTAACTAACTGTGGTTTGGAGTTGAATTAATTTTTACTCTCTATAGAATATAGCTTATATTACTCAGGAATAGGTAGCTTTCAATGAAAGAAAGAATTTTTAGTCAGTTCAGTATTTCCAGAGATTACCACTTACATACAAACAAATTTCATTTGATAAATTCTTATAATTTTAAACTATTCTCCGCCAAAATTACACTCACTAATCAACACCTGTTTCGCCTCTCAACGAAACATCCTCAGGATATTTCGGAGATCAGACTAGGCAGATGATAACCAAAAAATTAGAAGAATCATATATATCTTCATGCTGTATCCCTAACGGGATAGTCAGAGAGGGCAGAGCGCTAAGCATCGCGGTCCTTATATACTTTATCTTTGATAAACAAAACGATGATATAGCACCAACATTACATAGATTTCCGTGAAGTAACATCGAGTCTGTACAAATTAATATAAACAACCTCTTTATAATGTAGATTAGAAATCATTGATATTTTACCTAAGTCTTAAAAATGATGCATTTAACTACCAAAATGCATAATGCATCATTGTAATTTATCATGACATAAAATCTAATCTGTTCATTGATATCAATAATTTAAAATGGCTTATTATTTAACTGCCTTTTCTGTTCGAACAAGAGAGACCATGCACACTGCTAGTAATTAATTAATAATTAACTACTTAATAAAGCTATTGTAAAATGATGTTGAAAAAATGATGTGACTGATTTTCTTATCGGTTCTTCTCAGTGTCCAGGTTTTCTTTTCAAACAGAACTAAGGTAGATTTGATGTTCAAAAACACCCTGTAATTGGGTTTATTTTAATAAATTGATTAGACTTTCACTAATAGAGTAAACGCATTATGATAGTGTTCATACTTCTGCTTCAAAATGTTAAAATTTTTAATGCTTTTTGAAAAAAATTTTCTGTTCTTTATTATTTCAGCTGGCTCAGTTACATATAAACTAGTTCATATGACATCAGGGGAAGAAAGCACAAATAATATGTCATCGAATTCACCCACACATGGTAAATAAATCATTATTACTTATAATAATAATACTTAATGAGACTATAGTTAAAGAATATTAACATTGATCAACAATAATAAAATCGTAGAAATATTAGAAATTATATAGATATTAGTGTAGTTTACTAGAAAAATTAACTATAGGGAAGAAAACAATACTACTGGGTTTTTTTGCAAAAAATCTGTAATCACTCCTTTTCTTTGCAAAAGCAGACAGCGAATTTCAAAATAGATTGTGGTGGGATTTTCACAAATCATATTTAGTCACAAGAAATATAAAATACCAAACTTACTCCAGATTTCCAGCCTCTGTGTTTCTAGAGTTGAAGATTATTTAGGCGCCTATAAAATATTGAAGTAATTACAGCTTTATACCTTTGTCGTTAATTACTAATTAGTTATCTACTTGCCACTTAATTCTCAAAATCAGCTTCGAGTAATGCAAGTTGAAAACAAACACAACATTACTCTAATTTTGTAGACATTATTTTACTTAATTTAAAAAATTTACAGTTCTTCCAGGTGGTGAATTTTTTGTAATAAGTAATCCAATTGAAATGCTTGGAACACCCACAGCACCAAAACGAGGGTTTCGCAAAGAACCTGTTCAAACTAAAGCTGTAAATGCAAAGAAGGTGTGTTTACTGTATCTATCTTTAAATTACACTACATTTATGCTACTACATATTATTTAAAAAGTTTCCATTCGCAATTGTTATCCTGTGTCATTTAAAAACATGAGAACTACAAAGTGGATTTCAATGTGGTTTTGTGATATTTTTTTAAGAAGTGGCAAAAACAGTGGTAGTTGCTAGTTAGTAAAAAAATAATTTAACGAACATTATTAAACAAGACAACATTGAAATAAAATGTATCTTCCAATTAATGAAAACAAACTACTATATGTCCTTCAATTACCTGACACTATTTTGTTTCACCTACACATATAGAGATAAATACACAGATACTGATACTTACACAGATACAGATATAAACATGAGATGGTTCTGGTACATAGAAAGATTGAGTGATGAAAGACTGACGAAGAAATATGTATCTATCTCCATCAAATGATAATCCATAACGTCCATAATCCATAAAGTAGGCACAGTGCGGTATTGGTGCTGACTTTGTTGAAGAGTAGTGAGGTCTGAATATACCTGAAATCAAGTAAAAGTTAAAATAATGCAGAAATTATGCGGTATCCCTCTCATGATAAAAATAAAAATGAAAGGAATGCGTAGATGGTTCGGGCACAGAAAGAATGAGGGATGAATATTGACGAAGAAAATTTAGAGAGCGCAAGTGAGTGGTAGCAGAAGCCAAAAAAGACCAATACTGAAATACGAAAATCGAATATCCAGTATTAACTGACGGAAATGTTAAAAGCACTTGTTTAAATGTGTGTGAGAATGATTAGATTTGAGGATTCGAAAGAATTATGTAAGGACTGCGAAATTTTGCATTCTGTCCTCTGAGTGATACAGTGTGAAGATATACTGTACCTTTGTATGTACTATGCCGTAATCAGTAAATTTTTGACTAGTTTTATGAAAGCTTGACAATGTTCAAACTGAAAAAGCTAAAATACTAACACAGTATTTGACAAATTTCCAATTATAAAATTTTATTTATTATAATTAATATAGATAAATAATCGCTGTACCCCTAATGAGCTAGTCACCAGAGAAGATTTAGCTCCAAACATCGCATTCTTTACATACATACTTCTTTCGCCTTCTCAAATGTCGTCATTCTCCATCGAAACTTTCGCCTAGGTATACGAGTGCTTTTGTTATTTCTGTCAGCTATTTGCACTCTACTATTTGATCTTCATAAGTTAGCCTTGGTTTTCCTTGGCTCCTGTTATTACTCGCTTTTGTTCTGTAGATTGTCTTTGTCAATCTTTCATCACTCATTCTTTTAACACCATTTAAACATTCCTTTCTTCATTTTTACAATAACACACGTGCAATCTTGTCATACTTATCTCTTCATTGCTTATTTTATCCACAAGGGTGACACTGCACATATTTCTAAGAGATCGCATTTGTATTGCACTTATCTTTTATTCGAAATTCGTGCATGTCCAAACCTCACTACCGTAAAATAAAGTCGACACCAACACCGCATTACAAATAGCTCTATAGCAGCAGTATGCACAGTCTAGATCAGCTATACTCAATCTCTTTTTTTTTCGGGCCACATATTTATAGTTATTATTCAAGTGGGCCACAACATTACGATTAAAATAGGTGTAAAAAAATTTCTATGAATTTTAGCAATATTTATTAAACAAAGATCATTATATTTGTGAGCACTTTTTAAAAATTTTTTCAATTATTTTATACCTACTTCATTTCTGAGTACGACCATTCACAAAGATATGCTAGTGCTAATAATGTAAATAAAATTTGTATGCCTATGCCTTCATAAATTGTTTTAACTTTACTGGGCCATTCCATTAAGCTCGACGGACCACTTGCGGCCCGCGGGCCGTAGGTTGAGTATAGCTGGTCTAGATGGAAACCTTTTAATTTAATCAAGGCAATATGACTGCAATACATAACTTAAAAAACCACTGCTTAAACACTTTCTGATCTTGCCTTAACAAGATCTTTTAACACCACAAGAACAACCTAATAAAAATGGGTGGCTTTTTTAACTATTTTATGTTTTCTAGCGTGATGATAAAAGACGAGCAACACACAACGAAGTTGAAAGGCGTCGCAGAGACAAAATCAACAGTTGGATCACAAAATTAGCTGCTTTAGTTCCAAATTCTGGACTACCAGATAGTGCCAGTAAAGGATTTATTTTAGCAAAAGCTTGTGACCATATTACAGAGCTCACAGAAAAACAGAAAAGGTCAGTGTGTAAATAAATATTTTAATTTACATTAAATAATTACGAGTTGTAAAAACAATAATATTTCATATTGTAATCTTGTCCAGGATAATAATAATATTTCATATTGAAATGATAATCAGATAATTTATAGAGTGGATATTGTACAAATTATCAGAAGATATTAAAAAGAGTTACGGCAATTTAATATGAAACTAACTATATTTTCTGTAAATATTTGCCTCAAATCTACTGTACGATTGACCAGTCTAAACATAATCTAAATTACTTTCTTTAAGCAGGAATATGTGCACCACATCATGCCATTTTATGGAAAAATTAGATCAAGTAGTTTCAAACAGTATTTCACAAGAAACTATGTAATATAGTGTAGCTCTACACTACAGTACACATACGTGGGGCATTCAATAAAATTTAAGAATGTGGTATTTTTTGAAAATTCAAAAATAAATACTGGCTGGCTAAACTAGATTATCTGATAAATAGGTCCCACAAAAAAAAACTTGTTTTCTAAAAATACCATTACTGTTTGTTATAGCGTGTTGATGAAAAAAGTGAAAAAAATGAACAACGCGCGGTTATTATCTGTGCTCAAAAAATTAGGGATCCATTTAACGGCACTTCAAAATTGCTGAAAATATAGACAAAATTGCTTTGAATTGCTAATAAAAAAATATAATGGCATACAATAACATATTACTCCTTCATTAAATCGATATTAGCTTTACAAAATTTTAAGAGTAAGTATATAAAATATTTATTGCCAATAAAAAAAAATAAGCAATCATTTAAAATAATAGATTGTGCTATGTAAAATAACATTTTCTATGCTGTCATACAAGCTGTCATCCTGACAATGGCGGCACATCCAGTACTGCACTGGATGGAGTTAGAGGAGTATTATATTCCTTGATGGAATTGGTGCAATTGCGCAACGTCTCTTCCTAACTCCTAGAAATAACTCGGAAATACACTTAACTAGTATATGTGTATAAGATTGCTATATATACATATACCAACAGCAAAAAAAAAAAAAAGAGATGGAAGGATATAGAGATGTTACGAGATTAAATTTCTCGACTTCAACTATCTCTTAGAGTGCGGACTCGTGTGTCAATACTGCTCTTGAAAATAACTCAGAAATACACCTACTAGTATATATAATATTGCTGTATATACACACATCAAAAGTGTCTAGGGATCAAGTACATTTTTAACTATAAAAAATGATCCAATTAATATTTATCAAATCTAGTCTTCCAGACTGGCTTCTTACTTTAATTCCTATGTTTAAGTTAACAACTCATCCCTATATTTTGTAAAAATTAAGAAAAACCACAATTTTTGCAAATTGTGGGAAATTAACCTAAGTTAATGTCGTCGATTAAATGACAAAAAAGGCAAAAATGAGGATTTTTTAAATTTTTGTTGTAAAGATAAAAAATTAACAATCTGTGTTTCCACCATTGACACGAATTACACAATCACAGCGATTTGGCATGCTTAAAATCAGTTCATCAAAATCACTATGAGGAATGGCCGCCCACATTCTTTCTAACAAGTCAAAAAGTTGTTGTGGGGTATGCACGGCATCCATACTAGGCAGAGCTCTTCTTTGAAGCATATCCCATGTGTGCTCAATTGGGTGCTCTAGCGATTGAGCAGGCCACGGCAGAACATGGTGCGAGCGTCGGCAAGAGCGCGTGTTACGACTCTAGCCGTGTGTGGACGTGCATTGTCGTCCATTAGTCGAAACGAATCATCCAACCGGCTTCGCAGAGGGATGATCACGTCTGAAACAATCCTCTTCGCATAAATCTGAGCATTGAGGCTGTCCCTGATCCAAATGAGATCGGTTCTTCCACCGACACAAATACCGGCCCAAACCATTATTGTTCCCCCTCCATATGAATGAACTTCCTGACAAAATTTCAAACGTTCTTGACGTCCAGAGGTCCTCCAAACTCGAGTACGTCTTGTATCCGGCCTCATACCGAAACGAGATTCATCGAAAAAGCAAACACAACGCCAGTCTTCTTCCTCCCAACTTCTGTGTTCGCGAGCCCATTGTAAACGGGCCCTACGATTGCAAGGTGCTATAGGCAGAACTCTCAGTGGCCTTCGGGACGCAGACTCACTTCACGTAAACGATTTCGGATGGTTTGGTCGCTTATCAGCAAGCCTAAAGAGCTGTGGAGCCTCGTAGCCAACATCATGGCGGTCATAGTACGATTCCGTCGAGCAATATTTTGGATGTACCGGTCCTGTCTGCGAGTGGTGATTCGAGATTGTCCTCTATGTCGCTCGGCCACGCTGCCCGTGATACCATAGCGTGTGCAGATACGGCTTATGACGTTCTGTGTAGTGCCAAGAGCGACAGCCACAGTACGTTGCCTGGAACCAGCTTGCAACATACCGACGGCTATCATGATCTCTTCTCGTGGCAAATGATGTCGTCCCTCCATATCGATGCAATTTTTTTCAGTTCCCATGCAGAAATTGTAATGGTTTTGTAAAAACGCTATTAAACACTTTTATAGGAATCCTGATTGACAGTTCATTTTCTATTTTTAATCAAAATTTAAAGAAAATTCTTTATTCAAGTAGTGAAAATCATTAAAAACTATCAATAACGATCCAAAAAAGTTAAAATAATAATCCTCAATTGCGGCGATACTCTAAAACGTACTTGATCCCTAGACACTTGATGAGTGTAGATATAGCAACAGCAAAAGATGAAAAGAGATGGAATATTGTAGAGATGTTTCGAGATTAAATTTCTCGACTTCAACTATCTTTTTAGAGTGCGGACTCCTGTTTCAATACTGCATTTGGAAATAAGTCAGAAATACACCACATCTATATATATATTTTATTTGCATCTATATATAGCACTGTTATATACACAAATATATCACATTGCTATATATAGATATACCAACAGCAAAAGATGAAAAGAAATGGAGGATTATAGAGATGTTTGGAGATCGAATTTTTCGATTTCAACTATCTCTTTAGAGTGCAGTCTCCTGTTTCAATACTACTCCATATATAAAGCGAATTCCGATCTGGCGCTTCCCCGGCATCTACCATGGCACGCTCACTACGCTCGGGTGGCTCGCGCGTTGTGGTAAAAAGACATAACCTAACAAACAAAAAAGTATTATAAACATATCGTCGTATTTGTATAGTCACAAAAAAATTTGCAAAATTTTACCCAATGTGAATATAAACCTGAGCCTGCATTCGTCCTCACGATTTCCTCCCAAGCATTTATTATCACCGTTACACCACATTAAAGTTTCAGTGAAATTGTAACCAAAATTTTATTGTCAAAATTGTTAATTTTGAAGTTTACCATTTTTTATAGCAATTTTAAAGATGTGATTTATATCAAAACTAGCAAATTTATAGAGAAAACCTTCAATTTTAAATATTGAGGTTTGTAGATAAAATTACTAATTCTATAGCTCCATTATATATATCCCAAAAAATTTCACTACGGAACAAGTCAATCATGATTTACACGACTCATTAGGGGTAAATGTTCCGCCACATTTCAGAATTGCACATTGGTACGTGGAATTTAAAATACGCTTCGGCTCACATCTAGAGCATCATCTTGATGAAACAAGACAATCTTTGTTAATTTACTTCGCCATTTTTGATTTCCTTACGAAATTTTTTTATTTCAATTTATCCCGCAAATCTCGGTTAACTTGTTCCGTAGTTAAATTTTAGAAGCACAGATAGATATCTAATAACTGCTTGTAGTCAATTTTTTCCATTTTCCTCAATACTTTACCGAGACATAGTAGTCCATCATTGCGATGGCCGCAATCCGAGACGCGGACATTGAAATTATTGAGCATCTTCATATTCATCAGACTTGCTCATAGTGATGTTTAATTTCCAAGGTTGATGACGAATCTGGGAGGACAGCGATTTGCAGATGAAGTAGTAGTTGCAGTATAGCAATTGTTAGGTACTTAGGATAAAGTGTTCTTTACGAAAGGAACTTTAAGCTTAGAATAGTCACTATATCGAAAAATAATATAACATTCAATTAAAGTTACCTGTAGGGCGAGCACGAATTTTCGACAGTTTCGTAACGTAAACGTATCGAGTTTACTATACCATTACGAGAGTCGCAGCACGAAGCGCATTTTACCAACTATCGAGAGCTCGCTACGATTACGAAGGCAAGTTTGAGTAAACTACACAATTTATTGAATGAAGGGTGCGTTCTAAAACGAAATCAGAGAAAGTTTTAGATTTTTATTTGAATTGTAAAACTCTAAAATATATTGTATTAGATATTTATAACTTATAAATATCTAAAACAATATATTATTGTTTTACAATTGTTTTACAATTTTTTAAAATAAAATTAGTTTTTATATTATGGTTGACAGTTTCGAACGGCTTAGATTTGACGGTTTTTTGACTTGCTTTAATAACCGTTTTAATAACCTCTCGACTATTGAGACTTAAAACATTCTTGCGGAAAAGTTTATTGCGTTTTTTGTGTACGTTTTCATTTTAATTTAATCACATGAAAATGAAAAAAGTCCCACACATTTTATTATCATTATGAAAAAGTATTCGTGCGTCTGTCATCGAGATTTACGTTACCGTACGTCAAAATAAGGTTCGTGCTCGTGATTTTACTCTATTTCAATACAAATGGCTTACGTTACGTTACGAAGGCGATACGAAATAGTTCTTTTTACGTCCTATAGGGGCGCTGCACTAAAAGTCATACAATTTGCTTACGCTTACGATCCGAATACTTTGACGATAGGATTCGTGCTCTCGCTACTGTAACATACTCATTCTCACATTTTATTGTACACCCCTAGCATCTTGTACCTACTATGTACATATATCATTTTGAACAAGTTTTAGCTAAAGTAAATAGATAATGGTGATTTTTTTATTCTAGGTTAGAAAAGCTGGAGGTGGATAACGAGAAACTTGTTTTAGAAATCTTAAGACTCAACCAAGAGTTGACAGAACTACGTAAAGAGAATTCTACAATGCGAGTTCAACTGGCAGACAATTGCATAGTGTTAAACCAAAGGCCTAAAGGTCAGAAGTCTTAGTTCAAACTTAAAACTTGCTTAATAGCATACATGTGGACTGGAATTGTACATGGTGCTGACAGTGCGTGTTGGTCGTTATGAAAAATACGAATCCATGTGACGTCACAGGACATCGGCAATAACGTATAATAAGGCAACTAGGATTATCTTGTTACTTTCCGTAATAATTGTCAAAACTCGATAATATTGTAAACTGTTAATGTTAGTTAGATCATCATTCATTTAATGTTTTGTACAATCGTCTCTTGATCACCCAAGCCAATATTCCAATAGTTTTTGCCTGTACTTACCTCAATGTGGCATCAAGGAAGCCGTCGTGAGTAGATATTTGGGCATAGTCTAGGAATATAATTCAAAATCTGAAATAGAGAAATTATTTATGGTTCCTAGTGAAATGTTCTTAGACTTATTGTACAAAAGATTGTAGAAAATCATGTTTTAAAGTTGTGTTAAATAAGGTAGGTTTTCTGTTATAGCTGTAAGGTACCTAGTTATATTATTTTAAGTTTCGTTGAAATTAGTATATTTATTTTAACAATATTCATTATGTAAGAAGTTTTATCATTTCAGTTTCACACATTTCAAACTTATTTGGAATATTCAAAACAACAAATCAATATTGAAAAATGAAATAATAATATTGGAATAATTGCCTTTTGTAAGGCTTATCTGTGATTTTTACTATAATGAGGCACTAAAATAGGTACAAGAGCCTAAATCAGCTTAATTAGTATTATATTTGTCCATAAAACCCATTTGCACAGATAGATATACATGTTACATTTTTGGTTCTATTTGTATAATAGGGGAGCCCAATCAATTTTTGTAATAGGGTACTTTGGGATGTACTCAAGCGCGACAGCTTCAAATATGGGACATACTTTGGACCCTGTTGAGTACCTCCACCAAATCTAAGCTCACTATGTAGGACCGCGCGTGTGGGGCAGCGGATCAGAATAGCAAAAAATTCGCTTCAGATTAAGGCACGATGGGTTAATTACATGCTGAAAAGTATGCATTTCAATAATCTGACAAATTGAGCGTGACGTAAGGGAGTGGGAGGGCCACAAACTTGCAAAAAAGAAACGTTACCTTGACATTCTCGAGAGCGGTCGAATATTTTTTTATTTTGAAGGAAATAATTCAAGGATAACGGGAAAAAATAATCTGCCAATTTCCACAGGCCGAAGTAACAAAAATCGTCACTGCAGTGAAACATGTATTCTCCACTCCGCACCTCTCTCTCCCTTTCACTCTTTGTCTAACTCACTCTCTGGCACCGTCCTCACACTATACTCCAATTCCCTAATTCACGATAATATGCTTTCCCTCAGCAATCACGCTATCACAGCTGATGACAGCATTCGTGGTGAGACAATGTAAAATTACTACGTAATAAGAGTCGGGTCTTCCATAGAGCTAAGTAGACTTCCAAATGTCAAAAAAAACCCAAAATAGCCAATCTGAAGACTTTAAAACTGCTTTACTAACATAGAGAACAAAATAGAGACATGCCGCCTAATATTCAAATCTATCGATATCGATTATAATTAGCGCGACGTGCTGTACTAGAAATTGGTAAAAGCGATTTACACAATTTAAAATTTTTTTCAAACCGTCAGATTACGGTAGTCCCTCGTCAGATCAAATAATCAAGTCAATCAATCAATCAATAAGTCAAATAATCGTCAGATCATGGGCCAGTACGACCAGGACATCAAGCTGAACCATCTGTATGAAAATCTGACGCGCTCGAGCATTTCAAAATGGAGATTTTTTTTGCATTTTCAAAAAGCCGCTACGAGCTTGCGTCACATCCGAATCGTCGTTTGAACGGGAGCTTCGGGTTCACTTGACAGCTCTCTCTGAATATCTGACGTGCTCGAATAAATATTTTTTTTTCCACTTTTAAACCTTCTGTACGGCCACCCTCAACATGCATACCGGCAGATTAACATACCTCCAACACCGGAGATACGTGGGGCATATACACTATCAATATCTGACGTACTCGATAATGACTATTTCCGTGTGACTGTATTTTTTTACATTTTTGAAAGCCTGTAGACGCTCCCCCCCACCGGTGAAAGTTTTTTTCTTTCTACCATCTACTTCAAAATCCAAGAGGTGCCCACGACGCTCGAGTAAATCCCCATTTAGCGTCGTGGCTTCCCCTACTATTATTGTTTAGAGAGTTCGAACAGAATATTTCATTTATGTACTTTGCTCTTTGTGTGTATATATCTCCATTGTCCAATACACTTTTTTTAAAGTACATTACTTTTTTCGAAGTACTGAATGAATTGATAAACATAATGATAAGCTAAGACAATGAGCATAAAAATAGTGCTTAGTGACTAATTCATAATTTTAAGTCACATATTGAAAAGAACACGACAAATTAAAATAAATTTTAATAATAATGTGCAAAATGGGTCCAATTCGCCGTACTTTGCTATTTTATAAATTATATATCATCTGGATTAATTATATGGACTTGTAATTTTTTTCCGGTCACTTATTTTTGACCGAAATTACACATCAATACTTAGAACAGCCCAGTGTTTACATTTCTTGAATATATCTGGAAATAATTTTATATTTTTTTATTTACTTAGTTCTAATTAAGCAAGAACTGTTCACTTTCAATTGTCTTTGATGACAATATAAAATATAATCAAATGTTGTTAAAAAGTTAGTTTTATTTACGATTATTTGCATAATACGACATGCTTACCAATTTTGCAGATAATTGTTTGGCCCACCCTGTATTATACCCGATTTACATTGGTCAAGGACAGTGGCGAATAGCGAGTGCATGTACAGTGAATACAGCAAGTCAAGTGGCATTACTCCGTCGAAATAGACGAGCAACGTCGAAAAATACGTGCAATTTCGCACAGAATTCTTTTAATTATAACTAAGCAAAGAAGGATAATGTGTTATCTTCTTTTTCTATTATATCTAAAAATGACTGTGTACCATTTAGACGTCATTTTGTTTACAGTGACAAGTCAAAAACCACGCGGGAAGCAACGCACGCGCTAGGGGCGTCACTTGCCAAAAAAGGACAAAGTGATTCTATTGATCCAGGATCCAGAAGTGATCCAGGATCCATTTGCAAGGCAGCTTGCAAGCCATGTTGACTCGCTGACTCGCATACTATCCAATCGGTTTACACCACTGTTCTGTAATTATACATACTGTAATTATCGACTTCGCTAAACACTTGACCTATGTAAATCGAGCATTACTTTCACTCAATGTATAAGAAGTAGATATTTAAAGAATCTGTTTAAAAATAAAAAAGCTATTCCAAAATTTCTGATTCTTTTTTGAAAAACAAAAATTTATCTTGAATCCACCACATTTGTTCTACTCTTAAGTTTCAGACATAGAGCGCTTAACCTATAGAGTGGCAATGTCGTTTATTTTGTTTGATAACAAACACTTGCTGTAACTGCGCGCCGCCGATTACAGTCTAAAAAGAAAACCTGTGTATACATGCGTAAATAGGCTGAGATAAAGTAATGGAGATTTCACCCAGTGAAAGCGAGACACAGATACATGTCATCGAACACGCCAATTGAGTTAGTCCAGTTTAAGAGACTACATTAAAAAAATGAATTAATTTCAAATCGTTTTGAGCGTTATCTGTAGCTCTTATCTCCTATCACTACCAAAAAAAATTGTTAGTATTGATTATATTTCTGATATTAGCATTGTAACCAAAACATATAATTTCAGAAATTTTACTCGATAGAAAAAATATGCAATAAGTAGCCTGAAAATACGGCGATTCTTAAATTTCCAAGTTATGCTTCCAGCAGTGTTGATGATATTAAATATAGGTATGTGCCACAAGTTAGTGATCAAACGTATTATTTTTTCATGTAAGACTACTATTTTAATTTCAATATTTTGTGATTTGTCGTTTAGTACCTTTTATTCCAAGCACCATCAGTAGCGCGAGCACGAATCCTATCGACAAAGTATTCGTATCGTAAGCGTAAGCAAATTGTATGACTTTTAGTGCAGCGCCCCTATAGGACGTAAAAAGAACTATTTCGTATCGCCTTCGTAATGTAACGTAAAGGTAACGTAAGCCATTTGTATTGAAATAGAGTAAAATAACGAGCACGAACCTTATTTTGACGTACGGTAACGTAAATATCGATGACAGACGCACAAATACTTTTTCATAATAATATTATGTGGGACTTGTTTTCATTTTCATGTGATGAAATTAAAATCAAAACGTACCCAAAAAACGCAATAAACTTTTCCGCAAGAATGTTTCAATAGTGTAAAACCGTCAAATCTAAGCCGTTCGAAACTATCAACCATAACATAAAAACTAATTTTGTTTTGAAAAATAATGCACAATTGTAAAACAATAATATATTGTTTTAGATATTTATAAGTTATAAATATCTAACACAATATTTTTTTTAAAGATTTAATCCTTTTTTAATAAATTTATTATAATATTTGAAATAAAAATCTAAAACTTTCGACTCGTAATCGTATAGTAAACTCGATACGATTACGAGAGTCGCAGCACGAAGCGCATTTTACCAACTATCGAAAGCTCGCTACGATTACGAAGGTGACGTCATCCTAACGTAACTAGGGACTGGCAAGTTTGAGTAAACTACACAATTTATTGAATGAAGGGTGCGTCCCAAAACGAAATCAGAGATAGTTTTAGATTTTTATTTGGAATGTAAAACTCTACTATAATAAATTTATTAAAAAAGGAGTAAATCTTTAAAAAATATATTGTATTACAATATATTATTGTTTGACAATTGTGCATTATTTTTCAAAATAAAATTAGTTTTTATATTATGGTTGATAGTTTCGAACGGCTTAGATTTGACGGTTTTTTGACTTGTTGTCGTTTTAGTAACCTTTCGATGTCACATTTCTTATGTTAACACTATTGAGACTTGAAACATTCTTACGGAAAAGTTTTTGCGTTTTTTGTGTACGTTTTGATTTTAATTTCATCACATGAAAATGAAAACAAGTCCCACACAATATTATTATTATTATTATGAAAAAGTATTTGTGCGTCTGTCATCGATATTTACGTTACCGTACGTCAAAATAAGGTTCGTGCTCGTGATTTTACTCTATTTCAATACAAATGGCTTACGTTACCTTTACGTTACATTACGAAGGCGATACGAAATAGTTCTTTTTACGTCCTATAGGGGCGCTGCACTAAAAGTCATACAATTTGCTTACGATACGAATACTTTGTCGACAGGATTCGTGCTCGCGCTACAGTAGGGTGAGCACGAACTTTCGACAGTTTCGTAACGTAATCGTATTGAGTTAACTATACGATTACGAGAGTCGCAGCACGAAGCGCATTTTAGCAACTATCGAGAGCTCGCTACGATTACGAAGGTGACGTCATCCTAACGTAACTAGCACAAAGTACATTACTTATATCTGATATAGAGTAGTCAGTGACACATGCTATCTTAGCGACATCCCGTGACGAATCCTCGAACTACTGAATGACATGTACATATCAACATCTATATATAAATAAATATACATTTAATATAGTCCTCACCTCATCTAATTTTTTTATTGGATTCTTGTAGGTTTAATAAAAACACAATTATTTCAATAATCTTTTATTACCATACAAATACCTATATCACTTATTAACATAAACCAGTATAACATAACGTTAATATTTACAAACTTAAAACTAAAAATACATTTAATTCTCTCGATAGATCAACCTTGTTGACGCTGATAAAATAATATGTTCCGGCCATATATCCTTACCTCTGGCAATCTTACAGCATTTATTTAATACTTTAATAATTTAGTCATTTTGTGAGACAGGTATTCTATTAAAGCCAGCCATTATATTTAAATCAAGTCCTTGGGTAGTAGCCGGGGTCAACAATGAATACACTTGATCGTAGGAGTCAAAAACAGAGTACAGTCACAAAGTAAAGCAGATTTGCCAGGGTCCATAAAGTCGTTGAAAAAAGCCACAAAAATTAGATAAAATTAAAATAAAATTTTAATTCACAACGAAAGCGATGAAAAAAAACAACATTTAAAAAAATTTAAATTAGCAAACGTTACATTTCACGCTATTTTGTTTCATTTCACATTATCTTATATACAATTTCATATCATCTAGATGTATGTAAAATATCTTTTATTTTGATTATTTTCAAACGGTATTTATCATTAAAAATTTCGTAATAAATAAACTGCTTCAACGAAATAATTAATTGTCAATTGAAAAAAAAAAAAAATTTCTGAACGAAACGCAAAATGTCTCTCCGTCGTTACTACATAATTACCATTTTATGACTACAGTGTTGCTAGAAGTAGGTTTTAATGTCTTTTCATTATAACTCATGAAGTATTTTTATTATATCATCCGTCGTTGTTGTAATTTATTATTGCAAACAAATTACATTACCTTAATATTAATATACATATTTTTATCAATATACTGTAACCAACACACTAGCGCCATCACTTGAGGAGTCCTCGAACTAAAAATACCATATCAAAATGCTCTAACACAAATTTGTACTAAGTGAAAAGCCCCTGGTAACTAGGGACTGGGCAAGTTTGAGTAAACTACGCAATTTATTGAATGAAAGGTTTATTTGAAATATAAAACTTTATTATAATAAATTTATTAAAAAAGGAGTAAATCTTTAAAAAATATATTGTATTACAATATATTATTGTTTGACAATTGTGCATTATTTTTCAAAATAAAATTAGTTTTTATATTATGGTTGATAGTTTCGAACGGCTTAGATTTGACGGTTTTTTGACTTGCTTGTCGTTTTAATAACCTCTCGATGTCACATTTCTTTGTGTTAACACTATTGAGACTTGAAACATGCTTGCGGAAAAGTTTATTGTGTACGTTTTCATTTTAATTTAATCACATGAAAATAAAAAAGTCCCACACAATATTATTATCATTATGAAAAAGTAGTGCGTCTGTCATCGAGATTTACGTTACCATACGTCAAAATAAGGTTCGTGCTCGTGATTTTACTCTATTTCAATACAAATGTCTTACGTTACCTTTACGTTACGTTACGAAGGCGATACGAAATAGTTCTATTTACGTCCTATAGGGGCGCTGCACTAAAAGTCATACAATTTGCTTAGGTTTACGATACGAATACTTTGTCGATAAGATTCGTGCTCGCGCTACAGTTCGCCTCTTTCGCTCGTACTGAATGTGACAGTAACCGCCGAGGCGCGTTGCTAGGTGAAGTCCATAGAGAAAAAGAGAAAATTATATATGTGAAGTCAGTCGTTGACTCGTCGCTGTCATCCGGTTTTCTAGCGAAGTATTTTTTATTTTATTAATTTATCATTCTAATCATATAAATTATTATAAAAAACAATTGGCGTAAGTAAATATTTTATTCTCTTTTTGTAAGTACGTAAAAAATACAAGAAATTGAAAACGTAAAGTAAAGTAGAATGTAATAAACTAATGACAATTTACTTCATCAGTGCAAAACTATAAGTAGACGTGGTACAGGGGCTTCCAATTTGTTGGAGCAACTTTCCTAGGGATGGCGATCCAAGATCAATTAATGGAAGAATCGATCGATCGATCTCGAGCAGTGAATCGATCCAGTGAATAGATGATAGACACTCTAAAATCGAGTTACATTATGTTTTCGTATTGGTAAGAACCTGTAACGTAGCATTTTAGCGCTACCTTACATATAACAAAATTATTAATATTTACCAATTTTGTAAATTTTTGGGGTTTGAAGATTTTGACCCACCTACCGTCCGCCATTTTGATTTTTTTTCCGCCAACGATATACAATGAAATATCAAAAATAAACAAAAATCAATACAAAATCATATTATGCATGAAAAGATGTAATACATATTGCTTTTCCGTCAGATAGTTCGAACAAACTATCTAGAAATCCAGCAGGAGGTTCTGTTGGGGCATCCTGATGGCGTGTCCATGCCAAGTACCATACAATGCACATTCGAGCGACGTTCAGTTCCGCGGTCATCTGGAGAGCAAAGCTAAATTAGCTTCGAAAAAGCTGGGTGTGCTCGGTAGAGCGGGACAGTATTTCACGCCGACCCATCGCCTACAACTTTACAAGGCACAGATTAGACCTCACATGGAATACTGTTCCCATCTCTGGGCTGGAGCGCCCCAGTATGAACTCCTTCCTTTTGACCGCATACAATGTAGAGAGGTTCGGGTTTTCGGCGATCCGATACTCTCTGATCGGCTCGATTCTCTGGGCCTGAGGCCTATCATGGGGAATGTTCTGAGGAATTGTTCAGAATACTGCCTGCTGCTGAATTCCGTTACCGTACGTCACGCAATCGACCATCCTTTCATCCTCACCACCTTGATGGATGGTGGTCTACAACTGTGCGATTTTTACGACATTTTATACCACGTACGACAATTTTGTGGAACCAACTTATAGCGGCTGTATTCCCGGACCGTTACGACTTAGGGACCTTCAAGAAACGAGCCTACTCTTTCGTTAAAGTCCGGCAACGCACCCGTGACTCCCTGGATGTTGCGGTTGTCCATGGGTGGCGATGATCATTTTCCATCGGATGATGCGCTTGCTCGTTTGCCTCCTCTGATATAAAAAAAAAAAATGACGTGGGCACAGCGTCCAAGGGTACGTTTCCCCACCAAGCAGTTGCAATAATATTCTATAATTTTGCTAGGCACTCAATTGGATATCAATTAAAATATCAAATAAGATATAAACAAAATAAATGCGCCTGCTATGGTGTCGTGATTGAATCTTGTCTCTTACAAGACATGGTTCTGATGCCAAAATGTGATATTGTCTTAAATTAACATCAATATCTTTGTCTTCGTAGACTTCGATAAAAAAGGCATCGTCTTCTTTCACGTGCTCGGCGTAATAACTACGCCCTTGCTGTATCTGATACGGTCCTTTTTTTTTGCGTCAGGAAATGCTTTATGCATCCCGTCCTGCCTTAGGGGGGTATGTGGGACTCCTCGAAATAAGGGTGCTAGGCCGAGTGTACCCACTAAAACCTGACGGTGTTCCTCGAGAGCCTTGATGCCGGGACAACGGGAGCGCGTTGGCATTCTGCCGCGACCACGGCGGCTATGCCCAACCTGAGCCAAGCCCTCCTCCGTTTGCGGGCAGATTGACCTGCCCGCTTTCCTGGGAGGCGCGCGGGAACACAGCGCGCACCATCCCGAGGCCATTGGTGAGGCGCCTTCCCCCGAAGGATACCCCAGGCCTCCGAAGTGGCGGCTTCCGCACCCCGCCTACACCACAGCAGGGGCGTCAGCACGCCCACCTGATTTTTACGTGTTTACTCACGGGTTTTTACAAGTTTTCCTTCTTCCCACCTCTGATTTTAACGTGTTGTCTCACGGGTTTCATTTCGAGTTTTCCTTCTCTCCACCTTTGATTTTAACGTGTTTTCTCACGGGTTTCATTTCGAGTTTTCCTTCTCTCCACCTCTGATTTTTACGTGTTTCCTCACGGGTATTTAAAAGTTTTCCTTCTTTCCACCTCTTGTGACCCGCGTCCTCCGCGAAGGACGCCGGAACCAACAATACCCCTCTCAAAGGAGAGGGGCAAGTGGAAAGACGACCCACACGACAGACCCCCGCCCTCACGCAGAGGACGGGGAACACAAACTTATCCCCCCCCGGGTCCAGGCTGGGTCCTTTCAAAGTCAAAAAATAATTCACTACAAATAATAATTGACAATCGAAATACGCGCGCTTTACACTTTTTGACGCAAATGTTTGACAGGTAACGAATTCAATGTTACCACTACACAATAAAATATTACCGATTTGTAATTATTACATTTTAAAAAAATATGTAAATTTACCGTTCCAAAAATGGAACACTGGGAAGATATGGGTTAAACCGGCGCTGATGGGACAACTAGCGCCATCTCTTGGTGTCGAGGGACAATACAAACTAATGTTTTATTCGTAATATAAAATATCATACGTATGTACTTCTCGATTTTTCTTGTCGTTTCCTTCTAGTAAATGTTCATATTATTTATTAATTTAATGTCTTAATAAATGTTTCTTTAATAAAAACAAAAACTTTCAATTTTTACATTTTATTTATCAACTGGAGCAGGTTTAACAAACTCATGATCAAAATTCACAATGTTTTCAACTGAGGATTGTTCTATAGAGATTGATTTATTTTCAGCACGATGTTCCTGCATTTTTTTACACTTTTCTAAATGATTTCGCATATCGTATTTTGTAGTATACCGAGACCCGCATAAATGACACTTCAGTGTCTCACCTGAAAATCATCAGTGCTTTAATCTTTAAAATACATAAGTACATATTACATAAACACCCCAAGATCGGGCACAGACTTCTCATAAACTAGAGTGAAAAAGTTTGCCTATGCTCCAGTATTAGGCATATTGGAGAAATTAAGCAAAGGGCTAGTAATAGAGTATTTATGCCATATCTATCTACATCTACAGTCTGTGTAAAGATTTTTAATTTAGTATACCTATTTTTACGGGTCCGACGTTTTAAAAACCATATCTTTATAGGTTAGCACTTAAAAAATTAAAAAAAAAAAAATTTGTATTGATATGTTAAAAATGTGTAAAGACATACAGTATAAAGCGAAAAGTGCAAAAATGTTAAACAAATTAATAATTTTGCGCGTTATACGAAGTAAGACCCTTCGAGATAGTCGAAACCAACAAGATAACAAGCCTTCTTAAGCATTAGAATACTCAAACTTATTTTTTCATTGAAAGAAATTAATTGGAAACAGTAGTAACTATAGTCGCTGGCTTTTAAGCACCAGTGGTATGAACTAAATGGAAATAAAATCTAGATGTTAGAAGAAACTACTGGACCGTGACGTCACAAACTCGGTAGAGTAATGACACTACATTCTCACTGTGCGCTGATGTATTGTTCAACATTCATCACACTCCGTTCCCAATACTATGTAGACTTTAAAAGCTCTATATTTTTCAGCATAATATTCCAATTTATTAAACACAGTCGAATTTCTTGTGATAGTACAGAATAACTTACCCGTATGACACTTTAAGTGTTTATTAAGAGTATCTCTTCTGGCGAATGTTCTGTTACAATATGTACATTGAAATGGTCGCTCGCCTGTATGATTCCTGTAAATATCGAAAAGATTGACAAAACGGTAATATTCCAAAGTTAAGAAAAAATTAAGTATTTAATTTTATAAATTAAAATTACACCTAACAAGACAAATGGTAAAAGAGACCTCATATGCACTTGTAGATCTGATGTTCTATAGAAACCTACGCCACATTCCTTACAAGTAACTGCATACTCTTTGTTATGTCTTCTTTGATGCAGTCTGAAGTTACTCGAAGTGCCGAAAACTGCACCGCATGTGCTGCATACAAATTTCTGAAAGTAATAGTATGGGTTTACGTTAGTAACTATTCTTATTATTAATACGTTAGTAATTAATCTGTGGTATAGGTATAATATATTGTATATTAACTATTATAAGCGACTTCGTTCGCGTCTTAATTTAAAAAAGTAGCCTAGGCTGCCATCAGGGTAGTTATTTCTGTACATCGAGAACTGTTCAGCAGTGTGTGAAAATGTAACAGACAGATACATCTGTTTTTGTCAACCCTACCTGAAAAATCTTCTGCACACGGATAGTAACTTATAACTAAGTATTGTCTTAAATAATAGACTTTCTAAGTATTACGTAAAACATAAAGAACAAAATATTATCTTCATCAATAGGTTGATGAGTACCAAAAGATATCTAATTTGTTACATAAATAATATTATCATGTATATAAATTACAAACCTTATTGTCCATTTTTTTTGTTGTCCTCGTATGAGTCGTCATGTGCATCCCTGTATGAGTCGCCATGTGCCTTTGTAAACTAGTTTCATGATCAAACGGTAGTTTACAGAAACTGCACTCAACATGTTTTTGTTTCTGGAACACAAGTAGGTATAATATATTTTAACTAATAGTATAATTCAATCACATTTTCGTTAAGGAATCACAAAAAAAAAAAAGAATAATATTATATACAAGTACTTGATTTGATAGAGTTTGACACATAGCTTTCCGGAACAAAATTCTACGCAAATATGGAAACTGCATGAAAACTGATCCAGTAGAATGTAAAACTTTAGATACAAACAAGCAGACAGACATTTCATTTTATATAATATTATAGACATGTCACCAGAATATAAAATTACTAGTACAAAGTGTAACAATATAAGTGCATAGTGATAAGGTCGATGGTGTATACCTATAATAAATAAAAAAAATAAAAATAGAATAAAATATATATCGATGCATGAAAAAAGATGACATTGCCTAGTATAAAAAAATGTTTGGGAAACATTTCCATTGCATGGTACCCCTCAAATCACTCAAAGCATTTACGTTTTGAGTATATTTGCTTCACTTCATAGTACGGGACAGGGTATCTGGAGATGCTTCTATAGATCTATAGTATTAATTTCAATGTGAACGTTCCAAAACTGATGTGAAGAAAGGAATAAATAAATTTAATATCAATTTCTAAATTTTTCAAAATACATCATAGCCGAATAATTCTGTCACCTTAACACCTAGTGTGCTTAAAGGCACAAAGTACCACTAGCACAGTATGTGGTACTCTGTGCCAAATTTTAGCAACAAATATTGTGTACATACAATTTGTAAGTGAATGTAAATCTACAACCGGAATAATATTTTACCTACCATATGCACTTGTAGATGTCTTATTATATCACGTTTATGGGTAAATGCTCTTCCACACATGTCACATAACAGTCTTTTTTTAACAATTATACAATTACGTTTATGTACTCTATAAATGTGGAGTTTTAAGTTCCTCGAACCTCTGAACTTCCTGTTACATGTTTCACAATGAAATGGTGTAGTTTGACTTTTGTCTTCTAACGGCTTATTGGCTATATCTTTGAGTGCATTTTTTTCTGTATCTTCAACAGTTTCAATTTTAACATCAACTTTCATGAAGAAATCTTTTAAAATATCTACATCGCTTTCAACATTATTGAATTGTTCTATACACTGCCCCCCTACAATAGCATTAGAAGTACTATTGTCATCATTTATTTCAAGTTTCTTTCCAAACAAAATATTAGTTATTGTTGGACTTACAGCTTTTAGTTTTCCAGAATGTACTAGAAAATTAAAAAATAATTTAACTATTATTATTTATATAATTCAGAACCAATACTAATTATTCGAGATTGGTTCCATTCATTCGGTACTTCAGTGGCGCCAGAAAAAAGTTACATATATTTTCTATTCTAATAATGTAAGTAAATTATTGTTGTTGTTATAAATATTGTAATGTTACTAGATTACATTTTACGAATATTTAGTTAAATATTTATACTTTCGTTCTGGTGTCTGTGCTCCCATAAATATTGAATGGTGACACGATAATTTTTTGAGATTTAAGGGGATAGCTCCAAGACAGGTGTAGAAGTGTTTTTAAGAATGTTGTATTTCAACACCTTATAGATTTCGAATATAAAAAATATGTTATTTAAGAATCTTTCTTTTAACTATGCTGGCCATCTGATAATCTGCTTTAAATCAATGCATAAAAAATCTGTCTTATTTGTAATATAAATATCATATAGCGTTGGATTCATATTTGGTTGTGGATATAAAAAAATATACGAAATCAAATAATTGTCATTAAATGAATTCATGAGCCAATTCCAGCATTAGGCAATCATAATCTTGTTAATTGAAAATACATTTCTTCAATTCTATAACATCTACAATCGACAATTGCGGAGCCTATACAATGTTCTACCTTCTTAGATTGTTTCTACGCTTGGGAATGCTCGCCTTAACATAATTTATAAAAAAATACAGTTTTTACTTTCATTAAAATTGGGATTAGAATAAATTCAGAACATTTTACCTGAAGGAGAGCGCAGTAAATCTTCTAATGAAAATTCTTTATTATTTTCATCTTCTAATGCTTTCTCTAAATTTTTATCAATAATACATTGTGGTATGTTTAGATTTGTTATAATATTATTACATTTATTAACAACTTCTCCAGAAACAATTTCTACCAAGTCTTGTTTTTCTTCTTGTATTTTATCGTAATTGCCATTTTCAATTTGTATTTTACCATTACCTAATTTAAATTTTCCACCTTTTCCTAATTGTGTTGATATATCATAGCTTTCTATGGGTGGTGTTGTTCGCTCAAAATTTTTTTTTGCATTAAAATAGTTTTGAGTTATTCGAGCTTGTTCTTCTATTTTCTTGGGAGTGTTATAACAATCGTTATTTACGGTCCGAGGAGTTGAAAATGGACTAAAACTTTATAAGAAATATGATTAGTTACACTTTCATTATATCAATTACTTGGTCACTTCCATATTTTTATACCATAAATTATATATGAAATAAAGACATTACAACAAATAAAATGGTCATTATTAACATGTTTTGAAATACAGAGTTCAGTATTCTTAACAGTGTTTCACTGTAATTAGCATCAGTAGCAGCATATTTACCTAAAATCTAGTCGAAAATCTGAATCAATTGATATGTCATCTTGAAGCCAATGAGAGTCTAATGTGTCATCCAAAACATCAGCTTCTTCTTCAATTACTTCACGAATTATCCTCGCTTCAGAATCAGGTATTTCTTCATCATGAAGAAAATCATTCATAAAGTTCCGTATGCTAGTACAAGTAGATTCTGAAATGAATTGAATTCAATTACTTCATTTCAATTAAATTGTTTAAATAATAAATTTATGGTAGTACATATTATACAAGTTGCATTAAAATTCCTGAACTAAAAAAACTTAATTACTTATAATTTTAAGAAGAAAAAGTAACAACAAAGTAACAAAGTACAAGTATGTATGCTATGTAAGTGTGGGAGTTAAATGCTGTCAGGGCTCAGGGCTTGACGTGAAGAGCGAGAGCATCTTCCGCCGTTACCAGCACGCCTGCAGTGTAGTGCTCTAGTACTGTCCTTGAAAACTATAGCATTCACTTATTAGTAACAACTAGCGAGAGGACGAAAGACAGCAACATTGATTCTGATTTGTCTGTCATTTTAGAATCTAATAAATATTCTAATTTTCTCTATTTAACAAAAATATATATCTTCAAGCTGTATCCTTAATGGGGTAGTCAGACGGACGGAGCGCAAGCGTCGCGGTCCTTACATACCTCTTTCGCTTCCTCAAATCTCATCATTCTCCTCACACATTTTCGCCTAGGTATTTAACAAATAAAATTAAAAAATGAGTAAATTATTATTTCATCCCATTACTGTGTTGATGAACATTTAAAAACTATTTGTTAATACGTTAGTTAGATAGATTACATTTAAGTAATACTTATTATAAATTTTGAATTTTTTTCAAATCTCGTTTATTATTTTTGTATAATTTATCAACATGACTATCACTAATTAATTATTACTAGTTAGGTACACAGCACATTCCTCAGTTCTCCCTTCGACTAGCGCATCTACTACATGTAATGCAAACTTACCATTATCTTCATCTCTGTTTTTCAGGTGTACTGGTGTACTGCTGCCATTGACAGGAAATCTAAAAATTTAAATAAAAATCTATTACACAAATGAGTTTTTACAAAAATTACAACTATTAGAAATTTTTCTATCATTGAAAATTTTTCAAAGTAGTTCTGATGAACAAATAATCTAATGTAAAATCACATTAACATTTACATACAAACTATAAGTGGCGAATTTGGAGTTTTCTTTTTTGTCTTCATTATTGAAAATATCTGTGCATTTCACTGACATATACATGTTAAGGAGTAAATACGAGCCTTAAGACCTTTGGCATTTTATCCTCTCTGGTCGTTAGGAATACAGCATGAGGACATGTGTGTATGTATTGTTTGAATGATTTATTTGTACACTTTTAGACTATTTAAAGATTTTTAACTAACCTAAATGTCAGACTATTATCATTGTTTTTAAGGAAAGTGCAAAAATCTAAACTATCATCAGTTTCCTTTAATGCTAAATATTGTTTAAACTTCTTATCAGATGTCCTACAAAGTTTTTTGAATTTGCTTGCTACTTTCATATTTAGGTAGCATTCCTTGCATAACTGGAACAGGAAATTGTCGTTACGTTTTACCTGAAAGTTAATAGAAATTATGTAAAAGGCATGAGAGGTGCATCATTATAATTTAAGTTGTAACATTTGTAAATAGTTTATTATACACTGCTTGGATTATTGTTTGTTGGCTATGTGTAATTTGATGTTAAACATGATCACAGAGTTTAAGCAAAAATGTAGGCCAATGAGCATCGCCAAGGGGCAGGAGAGGCTGCTGACCCCTAGAATTCTATCATGTTAATGATTCCATTAAGAAGAAGAGTGTCTTCTTGGGCTGAATACACCCATGCAGTCCTATTGAATATCTACTGGTATAATAAACTATTGATACTTCAAGATACAAAGTGCATAAATGACAAAACACGTCTTTTCAGGAGAATCAAAAATCAATTCAATAATTGACTTTTTTGTTTCGATTGTAATTTTTTATTTTCTAGAGCTATTTAAATACAATCTAGAAATATAGCACTGCATAAAATATATAGATAAATATCAAATCTGAGTAAGATAATGTGAATAGTGCATTCAGTCCCAAATATCCTTGACACCCTTTGTACCTCAAAGTATAGATATATGGAATCTCAATCAATTGTGGTTCAATCAGCATGTTGGCCAAGCATTAGATTATGTAACTACTGTTACTTGTTATGACAAGTCATATTTTTAACTAGGTAATTCTTGGGATACACTTTTTTAGTTTTGCGGTTTGTATCCATTATAACAATGAAAATGAATGGGTTCTTACTGCGATATTAATAACTTTTTTTTGCATTTCCCGATATTTTGATGCAAACTCCATGATTAACTGGCGGAACAGGTGGATATTTGAGATAAGAACATTTTTAATATTTACTCTTGAGAATATTTTTAATATTTGTTTTTTAATGTCGGTGAGTTGATATTTGAATATCTACCTGCAGTTTCACCAGTTAACCCATAATCATGGTGCTTGCAGGTGTTAATATCGCAGTAAGTAACCGTTTCCTTTTTGTAATTTGTGGGAGAGAAACTATATCCCTATAGCTAATGTTTTCAGTATTAATTAAATTCCAGAAGTAGTTTCGTATTATGAAATCTTTTCTACCCCCAAAATGACTTCTCGTGGTTACGTTAGAAGACTTCGGTGCAGGTTTTTTTAACTATAGGCAAGCAAGTCTTTGGTAAAAAAGAACCCATTCTATCATTAACAGCTCTATAAATATATCTCAATAAGTGTAAAAACACATAAGCCATAGTCAACTTAAAACATTTTCATTAATCTGTCACTGAAAATAAGAACATACAACTCAGTTATTGTATAAATGAAGTCATAAGTTAAGTAGTACTCTTGCAATTACCTATATTTACTAAGATTTAAATGTATTGTTTTGCAGTGGAACATGGTTAAAATTTATAGTAAATTCTACGCTCATTACTTCGAAAAATAGAGACCAGCCGTGGGACATGAGTTAAAATATTATTGTAATTCAAAATAAAAAATGAAGATTTAACTGCAATAAATTCCTGAAGTGAATACAATTAAATATATACTGACTTGTAATCCTGTGCTATACACAAATAATCTCCTGTTCTTCTCAGTGTATTGTAATAATTCGGTTGGATCATATTTAATTAAACATCCTCTACAAAATCCTTCCATTATATTACATTTACTCATAAAAGTGTACAAGTATAACACTAACAAAATAAACACAGCAATTTAGGGAAAACTGTCATTTTCGTTTATGCTTTTTTTTCTTTCTTTATGGCATGGCGCACAGTTTAGCGCATTTGCCAATGTCACGTATTAATAAGTAGAATCACAAGTAAATTAGTTTTTTCATAACGTAAAACTCCTCCAGTAAAGTGATAGTAGGCTTTACTGAAGTTAAAAAGGACTTCTTGGAAGAGCACGAGAATTTAAGCTACACATGTTTATTTAGACCTACTCCATTCTTTTCACTTACACGGAACTTTAAAACACAATATACCTACTATCACTGTTGTACTTTAAAATTCCCAAAAATGTAAAAAATGGAAAATAAACAAAATGACAACCTTATCTCTCCCGTTCCCGCCAAAAAGTCATTTATGCTCTTTGGTCAATATCTGAGAATTTCTCTATGGTTTATGCAAGCCCATAGATAATGCATACAATATACTTACTTAATTAATCGACTTTTTGGCGAGAACGAGAGAAGTGAGGTTGTCATTTTATTTTGATTTTCTATTTTTTACATTTTTAGGAGTTTTAAAGTACAACAGTGATAGTATATTGTGTTTTAAAATTTTGTGTAATTGAAAAAAATGGAGGGAATCTAAATAAACGTGTAACTGAAGTTTTCGCGATCTTCCAAGAAGTCCTTTTTAACTTCAGTAAAGCCTACTATCATTTTACTGGAGGAGTGTTGGAACTTAATGTTTCTCCAGTTGCGTCATTAGGCTGATGGTCTTGTTTACCAATGCCTTATGAAAAAAAAAGTTACTTAATCTGTGGTCTAACATAACTAGCAGAAATTGTTGTTCGAAATTCTAAAATGTCCTACGAATGTGTCCTACACGCCTTCCAATTTGTTGAACAACTTTCCTAAGGATGACGATACGCGATCGATTAATGGAAAAATTGATTGATCGATTTCGAGTAGAGGATCAATTTAGTGAATTGATTGCGGACACCCAAAAATGGAATTTTCATTATATTTGTATTGGTAAGAATGCAACTAATAATACATACACATATCGAACACTGCCGTCATCTTAGGACTCTCGGAGCCAGATTTAGCGCTTTTTTGAGTCGTCTAACTTTATCTATCCCATGCAAAATTTAAAAAAAAAAGTAGAACGATTTTTGAGCGCCTGTCGTCTATTCATTGGATCGATTCACTGCTCGAAATCGATTCTTCCAGTATTCGATCTCAGATCGCCATCTACGAAAGTTGTTCAACAAATTGGAAGGTGTGTAGAGCATATATGTATGTGCCATCTCATAAAACTTAGTGATTAGTTATCTATGGTTATATTCTCTTTGATAAATACCTAATCTGTGGAAACCATTGTCGTAAACTAACTTTATTTACCACATTATTTACATTTTATTACATCGGTTTCCATAAAGTAGAAATTACTAAGTACATAGTTATTTCATATAATTATGGAGAATAAAGACAATTGTATTTCAAATGGTCAAATTGAAGTGACTATTACTAAACCAACTAGAGTTATACATTTTAGTGATGGAATTGAGGAAGAAATATCAGAAGAACGAGTTACCGAATTGAAAAGCGAACCAAAACAAGAGGAAGTTGATCTAGTGAGTTCATAATTATTTATTACCAATGTCTTTAAACATCGTTTCTATTACAATAATTTGTTGCGTAAATGCGGTTAATACGTCGTATTTTGCATATTCTCACGATAAGTATACATATTATCTAGTTATAACAGTTATATTCGAGTTCGTTCTTTTATAACTCGAATGGATGTTATGACCAAGTAAGTAGGTATCTACGCAATATTTTCTAATTTCTATTACAGTTATTACATTTTATCCTTAGGAATTGTTGTCACGTTAAGTCATTTCAATCCAAGGGCAGATCCAGCCGTAGATTCAGGAGGGGGTGTTAAAGTCGAAGTCTTGCCAAGACATGCTTTAATATTACAATTACAAAATATGGTTGAGATATTTAATGATTTCTTTAAACACACAACCACTAGGACAGTTAAAGGTTCAATTGATACAAGTTAGTTAGTATTAATATAAAAGATGACCTATAAATAAATCTACTTTGACATTTGCCTTACTGACTGGTTTTCCCAACTATTTACATGCAGTCCGTGAGTTAGTCTGTATTATGAACTAAACGAAGTGTAAAGTAGATAACAGAGTTCAAGTCGAGAGAATGTGAGGTAAATAAAACTCATACTCCTCAAAAAACTTAACCAAATGCTGATTCCCAGGCATATCAATTAGGAAATAGATTTTTCTGTCTGAATGTTATATACTCTCCCAATTTGTTATACCATAGGTATAAACTTTGTGCTTAGATTGGAATTACACAGTTGTTGCAGTGGTCTAATGTATATATTTATTGTGTATTTATTTTTATTATTCTTTTTATAAATTCCTGATACTAATTAATAGTTATTTTCAGAAAAGCTTAGAATGGGGTCCATGGTTTTCACACTATGCATACAAATCTAGTAATAAGGTGCTTAATGCAATAGATTATGCTGGAGAATCATTAGCCAATTTTTTTGGCATTACTACACCGAAGTATCAGATTGAAGTTGATGAATATGAGAGAATAAGAGAAGAAAAGAAGAAAATGGAGGAAGAATCGGCTGGATGGCTTCCTAAGAATGCTGGTGGGGATGTACCACTTGTATTAAATGAACCCTCCAGAGATTTGGATAGGGTTGAACATAAAAACTAACTGTGATTAATGACTAAAGACTAAATATGTATTTATAATAATATACAACTATGTAACTAAATATTTATTATAAATAATACATATCATTTAAGTTATTTATAGCAATGAATCATTCTGAAATTGTTTCTGCCCATTAATAATTTTAATTTGAGTGAATATTACAAAATTAAAATTGTGCTTGCATGCTGGAATGGCTTTATGGGCTGTTTTGTTCTCATCTCATTTGTGAGAACATGTGTTTAGTAATTTATTACATTAAGTACACAATTAAAATCGTTCTTGCATGCAGGAATATGGTTATGGGCCCTCTTTTCACATCTGATTTGCTAGAAAAGGCCTTTATCCTGCAGTAGGACCTATGTATAAAGACAGTTACATTACACAATACAGACATAAGGAAAAGAAATGTTTTTGGTTGATTAATTTCTGAAACTCGTAATTCCAAAAATTTTAATGAAGCAATTTTTCTTTTTTTTTTCTTAAAAAAAAATCCTCTTTCATAATACATTTCAATTATGTTTCTTTACCAAAGTTATGTAGTTGCAGAATTAATGCAAATGCTAAAAATGTCCTTATTAAAAATTTGTTACTTTTACTAACAAAATTTATAATAACACATTTACCATTAATGATAAATGTTCATCTATTTTATTTTGTTTATAGATTACAAAATATTTATTTATTGATCATTCTAACATTGAATTGTAACAAGTGCAATAAAATATTTCAATAAAAATGATTTTGTTTTGTCAGCAATACCATCTTGTGTGAAGTAGTTACCAAAAAGTGACTGTTCGATTTGCTTGATCTTTTTCATTGCAGTACTAGATGGCGCTCTATTCAAAGTTATACAAAATACCTGCATTTATGTTATAGACATCGTTTTGTTTCATTGGGCAAGGTTGTAATTGAAAAATGTAAGAATTCGTAAGTGATTGCCTTATGACTCTTGTGACTACTGGCACTGAATAAAATAATCATTATTTTTCCTTAATAATGACTGTTTTAGAATGTAGATGATAGAGGTCATTAACCCCCACCGCATTCCTGGTCACCTCACTCGAGAATGATATTATGGTTTATACTTGTGTAGTTTCAAATAGTAGTAAAAGAATTATAGTTTTAAACAAAAGTAGTCTTTACTGCAATTGGACTATGGTTTAATTTCATATTTAGCGATAGTGCCATAAATTACACCCCTTTGTAATCATCTTGCGTCGTAAGCGACAACAAATTCACTAGATTATTTTTCACCTTAACATGTAAGGTTTAGGTTAAATTTTGTTTGATAGTAAGTCATGCGTTATTGTTTGTCGGTGTTTGGAACGTGATATGTCGAAATGTAAACGGTTCGAGCGTTGTCCGCACTAGCCCGCAGATCAATATGCGTGTTGCGCGAGGGTGTTTAAAGATGTGCGATTGGCCGACGTATGGGGGGCGGGACTGATATGTGAGGCGGCGCGTGGTATCCACAGACTTTCCCGAAGTTTAGATTTTGGGCGCCAAATTGTGTATTCCATTTTCAATCTTTGCTCTTGCCATATAAACTGCGATTGATGCAACGAGCTTTCGCATCTACTTATAAAGCATTATTTAGAAATTAGGTTTGTTTAGTAAATAATAAAATATAAAAATTGTCTGTGAATAAAATCCCATAATTTTAAAATATTTTACATTTATTGTTAATTATTTTTATATATATAGTATTGCCCTCGCTTTGGTTCAGAGATTTTAGTGGGTGGGTGTATCCAGCATGAATCATTTTTTTTAAAGTATCTATCTACTTACTATAATAATAATATAATATGGTTAAGAGGGCGTACAAAGGTAGACTAGCGCCACTCCTTTAAAAAAATATTATCTCGTGACCGAGAAGGAATTATGAATAACGTCTCAATAAGAACCCTCGGTAAGTGTGTCTAGAATTTTCTAATACCTTTTACAAAGTTTCACATTGAGACACGAAGCAACAAAATAGGATCTAAAGGAATGTGGCCACTTTTCTTTAGACCGAATTTTGTTGGTTCGTGTCTCAATATGAAACTTTATAAAAGATATCAGAAAATTCTAGACACACTTACTGAGGGTCCTTATTGAGCCGTTATTCATAATTCCTTCTCAGTCACGAGATAATATTTTTTTAAAGGAGTGGCGCTAGTGTACCTTTGTACGCCCTCTTAAGTATTTGCATTTCGGGCGAAGAAGGGCTTTAGAAAAACTACAAACAGAAAACTTATAACGATGAGATGTATCATGAAAAATCATACACATCAGATGAATACTTTCATAACTAAATAGGTATATCCGCAATTATTCAAAAATATTTAAAAAAGTAAACGTATCAAAGCATACGAAAGCGATTTATACCGCGAATAAGCAAGTCAGATAACACAATAAAACCGGTATTATGGAACACTACAGTATAGAAGTAGGTAAAAAAAAAAACGAAGACCTCAATGTATATGAAAATTGTTGCTATTAAAAAAGTTATTAATTTTTATCAAACGTAGGTAGGTCTTAAATCCGGTCGCAACGTCGGTATAAAAAATGTATTTAGTCGGGATAAAAAAGTATAAACACGACATACCTGTTTAGTCAGGATTAAGTTTAAAAACACTAAAAGCTCAATTGATTTGTTCGAGTAGTATTCAAATGTATATAAGTAGTAAGTGACACAGATTAATATTGCTTTCTATATAAGTACTTACTTAAACTTATCTACTTAAAAAAACTTGGAATATATCTTTATAATAAGTACCTAATTTATGTCAAAATTTATTTTCTGTATTGTAACAGTATCTGGTTTAATAAAACGAAACACTAATTTTTATTAAGAGCAAGCTCCCAAAAAATGCTTCTTGCTTAGGCTCTTCCCTCACACTCCGCCACCCTAATGCGACATATATCCTTATAACTGGAATATTAATAAATGTAATAAAATATCCTTTACCCAGTATTTAATAAACTGTATTGTCTTCTTGTTAGCCGCAATTTTATGTAACTTAAGTAATTTAGGAGAAATACTAAAAAATCTCTCAAAAAGGCATCACATCGCAGAATCAAAAGTATCGAACGAAAATACATAAATTGCGTTATGCTTTTACGCAGTCGCTAGAAAAATGTATAAAAAACTATATATTTAAATTTTACATTCATTAAACGTGTGCCCGCCTCAGCAAACTTATTTATAAACGCTCAAAATTTTGGCAGCCGGGTCTTACCCTTTTGACAAACTGGATTCAATCCGACTTTTGTACCTTATACCTAATATTATACTAGAAATAAGTGATTAGGTAGTCTTCAGGCTACGGGTCGACGACGACGTTTAAAACCTAACGACTACACGGGTAAATATAGGTACCTACCCACTTACCTAAATATTTTCTGACTAAAAAGATCAAAAAAAATTTGTCCAATTTTAGAGACGGACGATTTAAAACGGGCAAGAGAAAAAAAAACGGGAATGTAGGTACCTACAGAAGCGTGCAAAAGATATATTTTTCAAAACATTACTATCTACATCTGTTTTGTTTTTGAATACTGAATGTAAAGCTATAATGTGTGTAAATTTGATTTTACGATAGGTAAGTACCTATATGAATTAGGCCTTATGGGAACTGGTAAATAATGCTGACTAAACAGGTCATCAAGCTAATCAATATAATTGATCTCAAATTGTTTATTCCAAACTTATTTTTTAGAGCTGGAATGTAAAAGGAACGTTCTATGTTTTATTTTGTTTAATGTTTTATTTCTTATTTAGATTTTTAACGTACTAATGGCCTAATGGCTTGTATAATGGTCTAATAGCTTTTGAATGCGAAAGCCGTCGACGAAATTGAGTAGGTACCTAACACTATTTTGTTCTTACGCACATAAATATAACTACTTATTTCATACTTGTTTTACAATTTACAACAAACGAATTATTAACTAATTCTATAATTCGTTAACAGTGTAGGTCATTCCAGACAATGTAACATGACACAATGGACACGCACCAGTGTTGCCAGTTTAGACAACTTTACCCCAGAATGTTACCCCATTCATTAAAAATATTGCGAATTATAGAGGCGCGTGGTCAAACCTGTTTCCAGTAAATGAACTAGTATTTCTGGTTTTTTGATTTGCTGATTGCATTATGTTTTTGCATAGATTTGCTAAACATGATGATTTTGTATAGAATAAGCAAGATACATTGTCTGATCCAGTTCTAGTGGGTTCAGAACATTTCAACATTTCTATAGAATTAAAGATTATGTACCTAGATATCTATCAGTACCTACGTACCCTTACAGATAGGTAGGTACCGCATAAAAGTAACTAATACTTAAGTATATACACATATATAATATATAATACGTACGTAAGTACATATAATATGGTAATACTTACTTTTAAGTAGCAGAACTGCAACTAAAAGTGAAGGCGATATTTTTATACTCAAATATTTGAGAAAAATTATAATAATGCTTAGGTCAAAATAAGCACATATTGGTACCTAACTACCTAACAGCTACGTATAGAATACACACAGTATAGAAATGATGGTGGTGGCGGACTGGTAGACAAATAGGTACCTACCAATGCCTGCTTTTATAATTTATCGTTGAACGATTCTGTCGCCACGATTTTACCGTCCACGATACAATAGAGAAGCAAAATGTATGCACAGTTGTGTGAAGACGCTTTTAAATTTCCATCGACGATAACGTCATGCCGTGGACGTTATCGTTGACGAAAAAGCGTCTTTTTGTGCGACACAACAGGGAAATATTATGCTTACCTATCGTAACGTGGACGGTAAAATCGTGACGTTAAATTTTTTCAACGGTAATTATAAAAGCGCCCAAAAGCAAACAAAAAAAGAACTCATTAACCATTACTTTGGTGTTGTTTGAGGGTTTACGGTTAGCTTAATTTGAACCTAAATTATTTTTATTTCATTGTTTAATACATGTTTTTAATACATTTTTAATACATGTTTTTAATACATAATTACCGACATAGAGGAACCTAGTTACATATATGTGTAGTTACTTATTTACCTATAACAACACCTGGGTATAGTGGCGGCTCTAGACGAAACGTAGACGTCGGCGACATCAGCTATGCGAGCCCTTTTTCATTTTCCAGTCAGAAAGAAAATGTTAAATTAAATGATCTAAATTATACACTAATAATAATAAACACTAACTTTTGAGTACACTCTACACTACGGTGGTATACGAAGTAAATACGGATAACTAAATAATTACATTTTTAACAACTTGAAAAACTTTTCTGCGAGGGCTCCGAAGGCGCGAGGCCGTCGGCGGTCGCTGACGTCTCCGCCGTCTAACGCCGCCACTGCCTGGGTAGCCTACTTAACTAAACAGGGATCTACCTACATCATAATTTAAAATTTAAGACAACATTTTTCTGTATGGGCTTGTATGTTTGCTCATACTTACGCAAGAAAATTGTTTATTAAAATTTCTTTAATATACGTAGGTACAACTATACTTATTGGACTATGGGGTTAGTTAGAGCAGATGTTCTACTTTTGAACTTTGCTTGCATTCGCAACGTTGTTTATTGAAAAAATCTTTTGTGGCCATTTAAAAAATAATACCTCCCTTTACAATGCGGCATGCAAATTAGATGGAAACTTAATCCATTGTGACGTAAAAGAAACCCAATGAGTTTGCGAATATGTACTCTCAAACAAACAGTAAAACGGTTATGTTTCTTTGCTGTATATTTTTCTTTTAAAACGAAATTATGTAATAGATAATCTTCTTTATTGACACTCGCATAAAGATCATATTCAATTGTGTTCACAATCACTAGGAAGGAACAAAAAATTTGCATACAGGACGCACACCTTTCGCGTTGATCCGTTCGATTCGTGTTGCATTTTGACTGACAGTTTGTATTGAATAAGAAGAAATGGTTTTATTATTATTTAAAAGCGGGTTTCATGCTTACGTAGGTACTATGTACCTACATATAATTGTTTCATTTATATCGAAGTTTCTATTATATAGAAACTTCTATTATATGGAAACTTTTTAACATATTTTTTAACATTCTATCATGATAATATAGAGTCCATAGTTCAACTGTTTCATACGTAGATAAATTAAAAAGAAGCAAACAATTCAAGTTATAGATATGCAATGAAATGTATTATATAAGGTATCGATTTTCAAAGGTTTACCTAAATAGCTATTACATAAATAATTTTCGTTACATTGATGTACCTCTGTAGAATAAAATGTTTGTCAATTTATTGCACATCTGCGCGGCACTTCCTGTACGTCTGCATTTGCATTTTGTAGCACAGTAACTATTAAAGGGGTGAGTTATGCAAAATACTCGTAGAAGAATAGCAGGTAACAAAGAACCTCGTGAGTTGTGATCGATGCGAAAGTTCCGATGATTATTTGATTATTACCGTAATTGATTTGAGCAGAGAAAACTGTATTTTTAAGTATACTGATACAAAAAGAACAAGCAATACTTATATAAACTGACTAATTCTAAACCTCTCATTAAATTGAGCAGAATTCTAGAAATGAAACAAAAATATGATAAAACAGTAAAGTAAGAAAAATAGAGTAAAAACAAGTAGGTATCTAATAAAAAAAATAGTGCTATGAAAATAAAAAATTATAAAATGCATAACACGGAAGATGCGTATCGCAAAACCTGTTTTCAATCGCCATATTTCAAATCAAAATTTGCAAACCAGTTTGCCAATTCAACCCTAAGTAGTGAGGGGTTTTTCAAAAAGTTTTAATATAAACACAATATCGTACCTCGGTTTGAATGGCCAGTGGGCAGCGCTGGTACAATGGGCATACTAGCCGATTAATTCGTTCCACAATGGACAGGGGTTAGTGCTGGGTCCGATAGGTCATATTTAGGTAGACGGGTTAAGGGTCAGTGAGGGTTATTGGTAAATAACGGCGTATGGACCGATATGAGGGGAGTGACGGCGGTGTCTGAGTTGGACAACATGTCGACGGAAGCGGGTGCGAGTGAATTTATGAGTTTTTACAATGAATCGAATCGATTTGAAAATCTATTTATTCTTAATCTTTTAACTATTTAAAGTAGATCGTTCTTATTGACAGCCATCCAGTCATCATTCGATACCACAGACTATTTAGGGATACTGACGTATATCGATTCGTACAGTGACAGATACTACAGACATACTACCTCCTGAAAATAATTTATTATAAATGTTACCTATTTTCCGAAGGGTATGAAAATAATAATTTTATTTCGAATCTGCTTTTTTCCTAGCATATGCCTATTTAAGTATCTTAGACCGATATTAACTTAATTCCGTTTCCAGTGAACTGTTTTTTATTTTGTTTTCATTGTTACGCACATGTTTTTGTTAGCACAAGTTATCAATTTTTTTCCTTCTCCTTGTTATGTTATTTGTTCAAAGACCTTTATCTACCTATTCTGATTACCTATTCGTTAAGGTCAGGCAAAATGCAATTTGATTATTTTTTTTAATTATCTTTATCTTATCAATTTTTTCTTATCAATTTTTTCTTATCAATTTGATCTTATCGATTTTGGTATTCTTAATTGTTTTTCTTATTTAATGACATTTCTCCTTTATTTAGTAAATTTTTAAGGTTCTGTAGTCAAATTGGTAAGTCTTATAACTACGTGATATCTGTTGTAATAAACTCCCAAAATCTTTAGCTATTTTCCGCTCAAACGCCAAAAACCACAAGTTCGGGTCAGCTAACCAGCACCGAATCCATCGGTGCTGGTTAGCTGACCGAATCCTATCTCTGGTATATCCTAAGGATCTTCGTCGGGAAGCGAAACACGTGTCGATTGGTGGTTTTTGGAGTTTGAGCGGAAAATTGCTAAAGATTTTGGGAGTTTATCACATGAGATGGATTTCCGCAAAGTAACAACTGAGTCTATACAATACGTGATATCTGTCTATTAGTACCTATGTCACAGCTGATATATGTCATATGTTACCCCTGTAGGTACACCTACACCTGTAGCACATTCGCATACATGTATCTACCTACTTAGGTTGATACATGTATGGACTTAAAATTTAAGAAAAAGTATATATAATAACTTGAAACTAGAAATAATAAAAATCAAACAAATAATCAGTACTGCACTCATGTTTCAATTCAACGACACTTTTCCTTATTTCAAATTTTTTCCGAAATCGCAACGAAGTTGCCCTTAGTTAATAGGTGTCTGACACGCTCTTGGCCGGTTTTAGATCTCTTTATCTATTTTTCTTTGTGCTATCTATTTTGAAAATTCAATGTTAATTTGTGTGCCAATTACAGACTCTAATACCATTTGATCGTGTAAGCTCCATGGGTTATGTTTAACACATTACTGGAAAGATGCAAAACTATGCTGATGCAAGACTAGCATAACAGAAAATTCAGTAAGAAAGAAAATAAGTTATAAACTTATTTTCTTTACTTACTTTCTATGTTTTAGAAAGTTAGTAAAATATCCCTGGGTTGTAAGAGGTTAGTAGGTATAACCGTGAATAGTGGGTAGGTATATTGTGTTAATAATCTGGCAACTATGTATGTACTTATAAGAACACAGATTTGAAGTTGACACATTCTCATTTCACACTAGGACTGTAGTATTCTTCACTCTTCAGTCACACGAGGCTGTAGTACATACTGTAGCACCCAGAACGGGTGCTGAATCCGGAAAAAATATCAAAAATGTTCTATCATGTAACGATTTCTGGCCAAATTTGTTTTTTCGCTTCATATACGAGTTATCAGGTACTTTTTGGAGCTTATAACAGTTTAAGTTCTACTAGCCTAAAAATATAGATTTTAAAATAGTTGAATAAAAGACGATATCGTAGAATGTGGTAGGATGGCGGGGGAGCGGAGAAGGTTTAAGACCTGGCGAGCAAAATGTTCTTCAAGACAGCTTGGTACCTCGTGATAAAGTTTTATTACCACCACTGCACATCAAGTTGGGTTTCATCAAACAATTCACTAAGTCTCTTCCCAAAGAGAGCGTGTGTTTTCTATACCTTTGCTCAAAGTTTCCACACCTGAAGCTAAACTAAAGGAATGGGTGTTTGTTGGCCATAGGGAAACTTATTGCAGACACATCATTCACTGAGACAATGTCAGAAAAAGAAAAGGCCTAGATATCTATCAAAGATGTTGTGTACAAACTTTTAGGGAACAAGAAGGATGCCAACTACAAAGATATTGTAGATCGTATGTTGAATGCTTTCAAAGCTTGTAACATGAGCCTAAAAGTGCATTTTCTGCATTCACACGTTAACTACTTCCCCGAAAGCTTAGCAGACTATAGCGAAGAACAGGGTGAAAGGTTTTACCATGACATTAAAGATGCAGAGAGAAGATATCAAGGAAAGTGGAACACTAACATGATGGCCGATTTCTGCTGATTGGCGAGAAACTCCAGAAATACCTACGTAAAAAGCAGCGCACCAAAAAAAGTATTCAGGCGAAGAAGAAACGATCCCACAAAGACAGCAATTAATTCCAAAAAAAATTTATAGCCAAATTATGATTTTAAATTATATTTTTCGTTCACTAACTATATTCTAGAATATATATTTGTTGGTTTTTTCGTCAATAAATAAAAAAAAAATTCGTTTTTTATTTGTAACGCTGAATCCCTCACTAACCCTAAGTAACAAAAAATCTGTTCGTGATAGAATAAAACGGTTGACAGATTTGGATTCAGTGCACTAAAAAACATAAGAATTAGTCAACATTTCCAGGATAGTTATAAAAAATTTTTTTGGTGTAAGTGCCTGTGTTATTAGATATAGGTACTATTATTAAATCTTGTTTTTTCCGACCAATTCCGAGCTGCTGGTTAGCTGACCGAATCTGATCTGAAAATGGCTAAAGATTTCAGCAATTAAAAAAAAAATGCCGTGTTCAGATGTAAATCGTTGTATTGTGACCTTTCCTAACGCACATTAGTAAAAATCTAGAAACTCTGTCAACAAAAAAGAACACCGTAAGGACACGCTCTTAGAGCGAATGCTTCGTCCATTGTGATACTTGGTCCGAGGTTTAGTGCTACTTATAACTCTTTAAACCTCGAAGGTCAAACACAAACCTTATTATAACCTATTCGTGCCGGTTAAACCAGGGCGAACAATCGTACAGGTAGAGATTGTCGTCAAAGAATTTTTAAATGTTGCCAATAAATAAAATTACTGACAGATCGACTGAATGAGTTTCTAGCTGTGAATTTTATGTGATTAGTGAGCATGAGCTGTGAGTAGTTTCGAGTCTCGCGTAGTGTATTTACAATCGAGTTTTGGCTACTGGGCGACTACTGTTGATAAAAATATTTATTAACGCGTAAGTAGATGTTAGCTCATGTATTCAAAAATGTACACATTTTTATTATGTCTAATATGAACAAAATGGTCTTAATTGTATAAAGACTGTATAAAAAGTCAATAGATCTGAGTGCTCTTAACTATAATGGCGCAAGATCAAATCTGGTGATAGTCATCGCTCTAAATAAAACACTTCTGTCAAACGAATATAAAGCACTACATGAATTGAAGGTACGAAGTGTGAAATTATGATGTTATCTGTTTGAGTTTTTATGTCTCTTTTGTGAGACGACACAATGTATAATGATTTTTGTGGCGCTACTAGTCTTATTGTCCTTTAAGAATTGGTTTCACAGGTAGGTAGGTCAAAATTTACGAAACGTATTTTTGTTTAGACGTAAATTGATATAAAAATAAAGTATATATCTGAAATAAACTTGAATAACTTTAATGGAAATTTATATTATTTACTAAATTTCAAAGCTATTTAACTATCGTAATACCATGATTCTTAAGTGTATCCATTTATGACTTATGACTAAAAATACATACACTTAAGAGTACCTATAATTGTTAGCATGTTTGTTCTTCTTCGTGTTTCGTTGTACGATTTTTCATTGGAATAAAATTGGTTATTAATGTAGGTAAGTAAATAAATTGCATTTACAGAAAGAAATATTAACGTTATTGCTAAATTTATTCAAAGAAAAGTCATACAATAAAAAGTAAGGTTATTAGTAAGTAAGTAGGTATAAATCTGAAATGTACCTAATTTATCCGTTAATTGAAGTTTGAGTTTATATATTTTAATAAATAATATAATAGTTAAAACTAGATGATATTAATGCTATGACTAGATACATTTAGAAAAGTAAGTACTTATTGCTAGCTTAAAATAAAATGCTATAATTTTGAATAAAAAAATAAAAAATATATATAAAAATAAATAATGCCAGAGATTAGTACCATATTTTAACTTCACGATTTATTGTGCGATTTTTCTTTCAAAAAATTTTTCAATAACGTTAATATTTATTTCCGTAAATAATAAATACCTACCGTAATTTCCGTAAGTCAATAAATTGTATTTATACAAATGAATTATTTGACGCTATTGGTAGTTTGTATTTTGGGCGATATATTCTTAGTTTGCTAGTAATAGAAAGAAAGTTGTAGATCAAAACATTCCTTCACAAAGTCACATTATTTGGAACGCTTTTAATTCAGCTTTAACACCGAAATAACGAACCATTCCGAACCACAGTAGCAAAGGGTTAACTCTTTGTAAGTATGCATATTAAATAAAAAAATATATTCACATTGCACCCATCCAACGTGCCTAACCCTTTCAGAGCGCATAAAAAGACCAATTTTATATGCAACCCTGGTGTCCCATTTCAATAAAGTGTAATAAAAAAAAAGATAAAACTTTTTTACCCACGATTCTTTGGGGTCACATTTTTTCTGACAGGGTTGAATCTTTAATTTGCAACAAGGTGCATTGCAGGCAAAATAGGGGATGTACAGATAGATTTAAATGAGTTCTATAGTGAAAAAGTTGATAGGGTTGCGTCGAGTCGATCTCGGTTATTTTTTCCCATCGAGCCACAAAAGATGTTATAGTTATGTTCGACGTTTGATACGTTGATTGTTGACATATTTTAATAATACTTTATTGACTTTCTCTTTCTCAAGAGTTTGTGTTAAACTTCATTTTATCTTGACTGTATAGATATCCAATACCTATGTGAAATCTGAAACTCTAATGAATATTTTCATATCATAAAATTTACCCAAATTAGGTACAATTTTTGGCTTTTGATATTGTATATTAATCACATATTTGTAGTAAATTTAAATTTTTCAAAATTCGCTTTTTTGTACTCGTTATAGACGCGCAGAGATTGTAATATCTTTGTAACAAAATATAGGTAGTCGCTTTAGCATTAAGTAAATAATATACATATGCGTAGGTACCTCGTGTGCATTGCCATTCAAAGATTTGTATGGAAAATATTTGTACCGAGATATATTTAGTTACATATATACATATCTTCACGCCGTATCCCTAACGGGGTAAGCAGAGAGGACAGAGCGCCAAGCGTCGCGGTCCTTACATACTTCTTTCGCTTCCTCAAATCTCATCATTCTCCTCACACATTTTCGCACAATTTATATTAATATAAATTATAGCTGTGTTTGTCACGTGATTTAAATTATTTACCTTATTAGTTTCCTTTATAAATAAAATAAAAATTAGTGCCTTATATAAAACTATATTAACTATATTATTAATTAATTTTTCTAAGTGTCTACAAAACGTATGACAGTGATATTCGTTATACTGATTCTTCATTTCATTTACTTCATTTTGATAGTTCCCATAAACGGTTGATTAACTTTTGTAACACAAGAAAATATCAAAGAAACCTCTTTTAAAACAGAGATTTACATTTTTCGGAGCAACGCGAGCGATTTATATTTCTAAATTTTCTATATAGTTTACTTTATACATATTATTCAAAATGAAAGTTGGATTTTTAAAATTAATTATAGATTTTAAAATCAACGAAAATAACTGTTTTTCGTATTTTACGTAAACTAGCGCGCGCACGTTTACATAAACAGAAGTCTATTTTAGATTGAATGATTGTTTATCAATACGTCGCCTTAAATTTTAATCTCATGATCAGAAACCTTACGACTTTTTTCCTGTTTTGTCTTCTCGGAATAAGTGTTTCACTTATTTCGAGTAGCTCGCTATCGGATACGAGCAACAAAAGCCTTATGACTGTAATGTCCTTAGCAATGGACACTGAACAGGCGTATATTTGGGCTAGACATATCCGGTTTATGTACTTATACACGTACCTATAGTTGGCATCGAAAGTAGTTGATTAAAATTAACTCCAAATACATACTTACATAAAAGTAAAAGTAGTCTGGTAAAAAGATTCCAAGATTACGGTTACCTAACAGGCGGCAGATAATTTTGTAAATATTGATGAAAATACAATAACTTCCAATTTTTATTTACTTTTATTAACGACTACTGTTGCTATATATTTGAAAAATATGTATGTATATGACAGTAATTTATGAAGCAATAATAATTATTTTAGCACTATTTTTTGAATTTATGAAATTTTTTAAAGTTTATTATGATCAGCAACTTTTGATACTGATATATTGAACCTATGTAAATGCAATTACTTTATGTGTATTGGGCTCAACTTATATCGCCGTCTTACTGAATAAAAATATTAGAAATATATGTTGTTGGAAATCTAAATCGGAATATTAGATGGTTCTAAAACACCCAGAAAAATACGGAATTCCATTTATTTGTTAATTGGGATATTCTGTGTCTAAAACATGTCTTGAAATCAATTGTAATGTTCTACTCAGAGATATTGGATTAATGTTACTGGTTTGCTTTTATTACTAACCATTCAGGATGAAAATAAATAAAGCGACGGGCTCTTGCTACGTTATCTACCTACCCACTGCAATCAAGCGTTATCTATCGTTACTATGGAGACTTGTGGCCGCACTGTTCGGCTTCGGCTTATTTAAAGTCACGCGTGGTACAGTTAGCATAATATATTATTCGGGTCATTACAAAATACTTTTATTAAATATAAAATAAATTAATTACAGATAAATATTCATTTTGATGGACTAAACTTATCTAAGTAATCTTATTTTTAATCTTTGACTTAATGAAGTAAATAATAAATCTTGAAATGAATTTTATTTCGATTCATGTATCAAACTCTAACCCTATTTGCTTTGTTAATAACCGAAATAACATTAAAATCTTAGTTATTTATGAGTGCTTAGACATTATGTTTTTAAGGTTTCGTAGCGTAACCAAAATGGCTAAAACGAAAGTTATACTTTTGTCACGGTTGTGTGTCCGTCTGTCAGTACCTATGTCGCGGATGATTTATTCCCTCATCTTTACATCTACTGAGCTGAAATTTGGTATGGAGATATAAATTGGTAATCCAAATCCAAAAATGAAAAACGCAAATTTAAATTAGGGTCGTTTTCTTCCATTTTTACACACACTTTTACTGTTTTTGTAATGATATTTCCTTTATCACATAAGTATTATCAAGTAATCTATATTCCATGCTTACTTTACAAAATATAAAACTGATTTATGAAAATTATTCGCAACGAATTTTAATGGTCGTGTATACATGTCAATCAATTTTCTTTTGTTGACCCTACCTTGTAGGCAGATACCTGCGTACCCCTTGCACAAGCGGGCAATTTTAGAGTTCTGTCCTGTACAGGATTTTCCTTTGCGACGTGTGCCTTCAAACAGGAAAATGTTACCCCCTCCCGGACCACTCCTCCCACTTTTCTTAGTTGACTAACACGCCTAGCATAACATATGAACTCTCAGCGGAAATTAAAGGAAAGCGATAGTTTAGGTAACTTATTAAGGTTTTCGATAAAACAGGTCAATAACTCTGCTCCAGTGGGTATAGTCTCTGAATTATTGTAGGCATAAAGGTATGTTTACATGGATTAGTCCTGTAATTTATGCCAGAGGATAAGGCTAAGTTGTTCCTCGTCTGTCGTAAGAGGCCATTAAAGACTGATCGAAGTGGTACTTCAGTCTTTCATCCAAGCGCCTCGAGGGGGACGACAGCGTATGTGGTCCGCGCTGTCGTCGCAATGCCAGGGTCAAGAGGAGCTGTTGTTGCTCCCTCGAGAAGTGCATTGGCACAGCGTAAGTGGGTACATACTGTAGGAGATCCTGAAGTTCCTCGATAACGCAGCGAAGGCGATCACCGCAATAGATATGGTGGGTAAAAGTTGGGTTCTTGAATACAGGTTTCTCCTGCATTTAAAAAAAAGATGTAGGTATCTCGAAATTTCAGCAATATATATTATAGTTATTGAACTGTTAGGTACTGGTTACATACTATAAATTTCCAACGTTTTCCATCTGATGTAGACGAGCATGAAGGTACAGAAAAATCACATCTTGTCCCCACAATTAGCCAGTAAGTATTCACAGGCTCACAAAAGTTCACGTATACACCAATATACATATTACAAAGATGTATGATTATTTAACTTTGATGAAAATAAGTTTTTAGTTTGAAATCTCAATATTTGTAAATCGAGTTGGAAGGAAAAACGTCGCTTGGGTTCTTGCGTTGACCAAATGACTAAATTGAAATTTAGGGACTAAGATTTTTATAACGATTTGTTTCTCGCGCTATAGATATTTCTGAAAATTGTTATATATTTATTTTATTTTACGTTGAAAAAACAAAAATTAGGAGAAGAGCACTACGAGTTTATATGCGGACTCCAGTTGTAAACCAACGGCTCTACAATAATTGTGAGCAACTAAGTGCCATTTCACACACTACGTACTTTTTGCATAAATTTTTTGAGAGATCGAATTTTTGCACAATCGATTTTGAAATTATAAGTGAAGAACGGGAAGAAGAAGAAGGTGTCTTCTTCCTCTTCCCGTTCTATTCTGTCATGGCTATTTGTGTAGATAATAGCTCTGTCATTATTGTGGGTTGCCACTATAAAAAACGCTAATATCATATGTCATGCATAAGGAATGCTGATACTCGTAACAGTATGTTCTACTATTTTTTTTTTTATATATGCTGCTTCCCCTGGCGCGCTCAGTATATTTCTTACCTTCTTTCTTGTCAACTCTGAGGGTATCATACTCCTTCAATTCCTGTCCTTTCCTACTTCTATTTCATTTTTTATCCGCATATGCAACAGATCATGACTTAGGCCACTCACTAAGCACGCGTTCTGTACCACCCTGTTTAGGCGACCAAACAGCGGGGGTGGTCTATGTACTCACATGATATATAGTGCCCCTTAAACTTAAACGGATTACCTTTGATATATTACGTGGATCGCAATTCAATCTCTTGGCAACGGATAGTTGATCTCTCTTAGATGTGATTGCTTTCTGAGAGAGCGCTTATGTAATTACGTATTGAACAGGATCTGATGTGAATAAATAATACTTACTTGATGTGTTCTTTGTGTCTTTACGTTTAGTTAGCTACGCAAAATGTATTTTTAGTGGCGTTTTTATACCATCACTATTAGTAAATACTAATATGTAACTGGTATTTATCCCTCCTATAGAAAAGAAATATTTTTATTTACATTTTAATTTCTAACAATAAGTTATAATAGCCATATTTTATAAGAAAAACGTAAAAAATAATTCATTAAATCATATTGTATTCTTATAACTACCTCTCTGACTACCCCTCTAGGGATACAGCGTGAAGATATGTATGTACATATACATGTATATTATTTTTATAGTATTCTTTGCTTTTTCAAATTTATATTAGGTACAAGTGACCTAGTTCACTGCGCTTCTCTTGCAATTTGTAACCACAATAATGATACGACGCTGTTTTCTTAATAAAAAAATAGATTTTGCTGTCACGCTGTAAAAATGTAATAATCCCCTAAAAATGTGATCTCACATAAATAAAACCCTGAGTGATTTTCGGACCAAAAATCCCTATACTAACTAGGTATCTATAGGATACTTAAAAAAAGTTTTTGTTTGATATTATAGAATCCTTACTAACCTTAATGTTATTTTAAATTATTTAAGAACTATTTGACCCGTTAGGGATACAGCGTGAAGATATGTATGCGTGTATTATTATCTTAGAGCAGCAATATCCATTGAATAGTTAGTGCCTTTTATAATTAGAATATATTTTAATAGGCGACGAAACATTTTGTTCGCCTTTCAATAATTAATTTTTTTTTATGAAGATAACATCGTGAAACACGAACTATCTATCGTTGTAGTAGTGTAACATATCATCCCGTTTGCATTTCTGCACCATTTCACCAGCACAGGTGGCATTTCAGTAATTGCGGAGTAGTACCGCACCCCCGGCACCCCGTTCCTTCAGGTTGGTTGCTGAGAGACAAACCACAATGGAGGGTACGCATCACACGTCCTTTCGTCACTTGCTAAGGAGCGAAGGGTATGCGTGTATGAAGTCAGAAGATAAAATTTGGATATGATTTTTATTCCGCTTTTATACAATACAATACAAAACACTTTAATGCACCAAAAGTATTAAGTAGAAAGTAAACCTTATATTCTGTAAAGGCTTACTTTACTTTCTATGAAGGTTTACTTGAACATTTTTTTCAATTTGTATTGATTTTGAGATAAATTTTTTATAAGAGATTGATTTGAGTTACATATATTGTTATTAAAGGTTGATGTAGTTATTATGTAGGTAACTAATAACATAATTAGATTAGGAAAGGTAAGTTTCGATTTTGGTTCACTCAGATAAGTAAGTTTTCCCAACTGGTTTTATTTTTACATTTTGCCTCCAGTTTATAGTAAGTATCTACAGAAGTTTAGCCCTTAGGGTATGAGGTCGCATAATGATTGTTCGAAAATGATTGCGGGCTTATTAAAATAAAAATATCCTTGATTTCATTGTCGATATCTATTATTATTATTCTTACTCATATTTTCTTTTGCACTGCGGCAATGAGTTCAAGGAATACAGTTATTTTCTCTTGTTTACAATTGTTTACAATTTAATAAGTCTGCTTATAGTTTTAAGCTGCTATTTTTAAAATATTGTATTTAACTCCATAAGTAATTTAAATCTACAGATGCGTGTTTCATTTGTTGGAAAAAATAGATCGGTACCTATATGTATAGCTTATAATGAAAATCTGAAGGTGTAGTGGATATTAGATGGAAAAATATGTTTTACTTTTGTTTGTTCGAGTTTTATCATGTTACATGATTTCATAAATATTTTAATTTCAAAGCGACCGAGACGTCCTGAGATAAAGAGCTCCCAAGTGATTCTTACGGAATAAATTTGATTAATTATAGCTCAATTGCATTATCAATATTTGTATGTCATGAAATTTTGGAATGAGAGAAGTAATAGGTATTGCCATTTACCTATATTTAATAAAGTAAAAAAAAAGAGTAGGCGGTACTTTTTGTCACTCCATGGTAGAGCAGTAAGAACCATTTTTTCTTCAAGAACGTATCTACAGTCACATACTAAATTTGATCTTAGATGTGAATAAATGAGAGCATAGAAAACCTCTACCATACAGACGGAGGAATAAATTGAAACTATAAACTTGGTTCATACATGACTACGTCAATACTGAACTTTAAAAACAATATTTTATATCTAGGTTGACATATTCAAGAAAACATATTGGTAAAAAAAATAGTAGTAATATTCAAAATTATTCCTAATATGCAATATGACTATAATATCTTTATAGCGGTAGCATGACATGTTATATAGGGTTCTTAAGATTATTGACATAATTTTTCTTCTTAACCAAAGATACCTCCTCCAATATACACTCTGTGATCGATCGTTTCTTCATTCAGTTCGACAGGGCGTGTACACACGAGGATAGCGGGGGGCGGTGCGTGGACAAGCATTCGAAATGAAGAGTGCTCCACAACTAGGTATGTCTGTCTGTCCTCGTTGTTTTGTGTGGCGACGGACTATATACTATTTACCATCTATTTACCAATAAAAAACTTTTGATATCCTTAATTATTTAAGATTTGAGCTTAAATAATTTATTTAAGCTCAAAACTCATTACAAAATATTTTCGGGTCTTAAGTCTACTATTGGTTTATTAAGAACCTGTAAGTATTTAAGAATTAAGTCACGTAGCTATAACCTTTGTGATATCGTTGCAGAACATATACAATTATATAATATGTAAAAATACGTTATGTGTAGTGCTTGAAAAGTATATTTATTTCAAAACAGTTAATTTTGATTACGATATTTTCTATTATACTATGTAGTTGGTTAGCTTATCGCCGATTTATATTGATATATTATGTTAAAACTGGACTTTGGACATATTTTTACATATTTGACATATTTTTAGTTCTGCAGCACAAAATTAAAGTGTTTGCTTAAAATTAACTTTATCACACATTTTTTAATGAAATATCATCGTTTTGTGATCGGGATAAATATAAGTATATCGATAATCGCCAATATAAACATGATATCATTATCTGTGTTACTATAATATTAGCTCATAAAAATATATCACGAGAATAGAAAAAAAATAATAAGTGGGTACCTATCTACCGCTTTACAACCATGAAAACTTATTGACGGCACGATTATTTACAATTGCATCAGTGTAATATACTCAGCTGAAATATGGTGCTGATATTTCTATACATTACGTAAGCGACGGTTCACCTAAATGTTAAAATGTACATAAATACATATCTTCAAGCTGTACCCCTAACGCGGTAGTCAGAGTAAACGGAGCGCCAAGCGTCGTAGTTCTTACATACTTACTCGGACTCGAACTCGCACTTGACGAATTTATTTTCCCTAACGGAGTAGTCAGAGAAGACGGAGACGAACATAATTTTCTTTTTTTTTTGGGTAATGTTGGGATTACGTCCTTTTCGGATTGGACAGTCTTTTTACATACTGTATAAGTTTAAAGGAATAATTATCTGAAATGAAATTAATTACAATATGTCTTAACATAAACATAACATAACACGTCTTCACGCCGTATCCCCGTTTTGTGGCACGCGTTGAACAATTGAACATTTACATTTTTATTCATTTAGATATTAGTATATAAAAACACGCGGATATTCGAATGAAACGTGTCAAAATTTCAAATCAATCTCTTTCAAATTTTTCGACCACAAACACATGGAGGCAGAATTTTTATACATAACATAACATATCTTCCTTCACGGTGTATCCCTAACGGAGTAGTCAGAGAGGACGGAGCGCCAAGCTTCGCGGTCCTTACATACTTCTTTCGGTTCCTCAAATCTCATCATTCTCTTCACACATTTTCGCCTAGGTGTGCAAGTGCTTTTGATATTTCCGTCTGCTAATACTCTGGCTATTTGATCTTCATAAGTCAGCTTTGGTCTTCCTTGGCTTCTTTTATCTCTTTCGCTCTGTAGATTTTCTTCGTCAGTCTTTCATCACTCAGTCTTTCTATGTACCTATATATTTTAACATTCTTTCAAACATTCTAACATAGAAAGAACGTTAAAATGTATTGATGCGTAAATCATTACTTATAGATTGTTTTAATTCGGCATTTGACTGGACAAGTTAAACATAGAATTATAGAATTTCAGGCATTATTTTTTCAATGTAGTAATAATAGTTAATAGCTACAGTTGATAGCGGCAGCTACAATCTAACAGAGATAAAAGTATATTATTTTATCCGGAAAAATGACTTCAAAAAGGAAAATATGAAGAGGAACGGTTTTTATTGAAACGTAGAACGCGAATCCTTTCCACATAATTGTAGCCTCTAGCGTAAGGATAGTGCAGTCATATCTGTAGATCGTGAGTCCTGCCTGCTAATAGGGAACCGACGTTTATATTGAAATACTCAGAAATACCCTACCAAGTGTTTTCACTACAAATGAAACTAGAAGATTTAGCTTAGTAGTCACATTTAAAAAAAAATATAAAGTAAGGCTCATCTTTAATTATATGTGTTAGATATAGACAATAATTTCTACCACTACAATAGTAGTAAAATTCTGTAAATTGAATGAAAACAAAGAAAATGATTTTCGCGGAATGAAAGCAACAGAATTAAAGTTCAACAAAGTATAGTTTGTTGCTACTGTATACGTTTACACATAGTAATGCAATGTTTACAAAATACTGCTGCGCTCAATCGATTATAGGTATATGCGTCTCGTTTCAACCTGCGTCTCCGTATACGACTAGGTTTATAGTTTGAAAACTGCCTATTTAGGTATAGTAGCCAACCTTCTTTTTAATTTTTTTTTGGGAGATATTTTAAAAGGTACTCAGGTACCTCAAATAACCCAGTTTCACCCCTTCTCGGGGCGAAATTGAATTATTTGGGGTTTCTACCCACTGAAACTCCTCTGGGCCTTATCAAGGAGCTCTCCTATGGAACGATATGGTGTTCCTCTCACACTGTGCCCATACGTCTTGAAGGGTCGTCTACGTCAACTAATCTGCACTGGATCCGTGTGTGTCACTTAGTTGTCATCTTAGGTATTTTTAAGAACCCTGTGCTGAATTAACGAATATAATATATTATACTTACAAGTAGTATGTTATCCTATGTAATTTCTCATAGTCTTTTTAAATAAGTGCCTTTAATTTTACTGATTTCATCTGAGGTTTCGTGTTTTTATCATTCTTAATTTCTTTGTGTTCTCACTATTGTAAGTCTCTTTGGAGGCAGTTAATTTGACTTCAAATACAATAAAACACTTTGTTGCCTACCCTTTAGTTCCAGTTTGAGCCAGAACTTAGTTTTGTTAAAATTTATCACTATTTACAGCCGTAAACACCAAAGCGACAAGTTATTTACGTTTCAGGTAGTGAACAGACAATTCGCGGTCCGTTGCCATGGCGACGGCAAGATGGCCGACGTCTGCTGCGGTTTCCAACTTCGCCTCTAGTTCCAAATTGTTCCGCGAGTGTTTTAGAGCGGTGTATGTAGGTGTACATACATACATAATTACATTATATACAGCGAGCTATGTATCTACCACGTTCCCACTAATTACTGGGAGAGACAACAGAAAACGAGGTGACGTGGTTCATTGAATAATGAACCGCACCTAGTAATTTGCAAAACCACAGTTATTAACTAAAAATTACTATTACGAATACTTAATATATTCGTTCGAAATGTACTTAATACGTTAAAGTATTTAGTACAAATAAATAAACTCAGTTTAACGTAATCTGCATTGTTGATAAGCTTAAAACATTTAAAATATGTAAGTTACCAGCTTCGATAGTTCTTTATATGCGATCTATGGTTATCAGTTTTGTTTATGCTTTGAACCAGATAAGACTGGCCGAATATGAAAAAAAAACAACAAACTGCATAGTTCTTTTTTACAAATTATTAGTTTGTACTTACTTGTAATTACTAACTTAATTAATTGTTTTATGACGTATTAGAATCCAGACAATATTAACCTGAGGCCTGTGGTGTATGCTGTACTGTGCTGTGCAGTTAAAAAGATAATATTATTTTGTTAAAGGTTTAAATAACTGATCGAGACTTTTTGGCGGGAACGGGCGGGAAGAAGTGAGGTTGTCATTTTATTTAGATTTTCTATTTTTTACATTTTTAGGAATTTTAAAGTACAAAATGATAGTATATGGTTTTTTTAAAGTTCTGTGTAAGTGAAAAGAATGGAGTAGATCTAAATAAACATGTGTAGCAGAAGTTCTCACGCTCTTCCAAGATGTCTTTTATAAATTCAGTAAAGCCTACTATCACTTTACTGGAGGAGTTTTACGATAACAAAAAACTAATTTTAGATTGTACTTAATAATACGTGACATTGGCAAATGCACTAATCTGTGCGCCACGCCATAAAGAAAGAAAAAAAAAGCTGATTGCAAATGACTTTTGCATTTCGAATAAATATTGGCCTTCAAATAGTAGTAAAATAAAGATAAAATACGTTGCTACCAGTACCTACACTGAAGGATTAGTTGAGGAAGATTTAATAAGAGTTCCCTAAATAAGTGTAGCGAGCATCATTTCTTACTTTCATCAACTTTATGTAATTCCTATGAAGTCCCACTCTTAGATGGTATTTTTTGAATACCCACACTGATTTCTCAAATGAATTATCTGTATTTAAAAAAAGCGAAACCCCTTTTACAGTTAATTTTCTCAGAGAGACGTAAGTGCAACCACATAATTTAAAAAATACAGATACGTATACAGAGCGCAATGCGCATATTTGTTAGTATTATGTCTAATGGAAAGGTTTTCTATGTGAGTACATAAATCATACATTGTCGGTTAGCGTCGGCATTGAGTGAGTTACATCGTAAACTATTTTACTGTCGATCTTTGGACGTAAGACGTAACACCGTAGTGTTGGATAAGAGCATGGCGTACACTGAAGTCTTATACACGCTTGAATTTTGATACCGTTATAATATTTTTAAGTATCTTTTTAACTATTATAGTTGGCTAGCCCATAGGCGCGGTGGTAAGGCATTTACCTTCTAAGTCGTGACCCCAATTGGCTTCCCGGGCGGGTTAAATTAGGGAACAAAATTTTTTTAATTGGGTTGCAGTCTAGGTGTCACCGGGAGAGCTCTTCTAGGTCCTTACCGATGCCCATAATACAATATTATGGTGTATTTACGCTTTACACTATTTACTATTTACAAGACAATTATTTTTTCAAATCATACTACGTTGTTTGATTAATAAATCAGACAACGTAATATGTATATAAAATACTAGCTTTTACCCGCGACTTCGTTCGCGCGAAGTTCAAAAACACAATATCTTTGTAAATTATAGCCTATGTGTTATTCTGATGTATGAGCTATATTATTGTAAAGTTTCATTAAAATCCATTAAATAGTTTTTGCGTGAAAGAATAACAAACATCTATACATCCTCGCAAACTTTTACGTTGATAATATTAAGTAGTATTATTATCTACATATTATATCAGTACAATGGTAAAGCACACAAGACTACAAAAAATGTTCATGTTTATAACAGAAAACAATGTAATCGACTACGTCGAGGGTTTAAAAAAATTTAGCTTAATTAATGTCAACTTTTAAAACCAGTACATTTTTAAAATGCTTTGATTTTGAAAGTACCTATTCTTCGGATATAATCCGACGCAACAATATCGCAATAAATTATAATACCTGATTATTATATTAAATACATATATCAGCTTTCTGTTAAAACATTTTCACATAGGGTCCCAATAGTATTGTTTATTACTAACGGTTGAATCCTATTCTACTAATATAAATGCGAAAGTTTGTGAGAATGTATGGATGTTTGTTACTTTTTCACGCAAAAACTACTGAACGGAAATTGATGAAACTTTACGATAATATAGCTTATACATTGTGTGGTTTTGAACTTCGCGCGAACGAAGTCGCAGACAAGAGTTAGTATATAATATATAGTCGATGTTCATCTGGAATAATGTACCTTTCAAATGGTGAAATAATTTTACTAATAGGTGCCGTGCAGTGGTTCCGTAGATTACCCTCCACATATAAGCAAACTTACAAAATTCGCTCTCTCTCTCTTCATAATATTAGTATAGATTAATAGTTATTATCGAGTTGGTGCATACTGGGCGCTTTTATAATTTTCGTTGAACGTTATTATCGCCACGATTTAACCGTCCGAAATACAATAGGTAAGCAAAATGCTGCCCTATTATTATGTCATCGATAAAGACACTTTTTCAACGTCCACTGCATGACGTTATCGTACACGGAAATATAAAAGCTTCGCCATACAACTGCATACATTTTGCTTCCCCATTGTACTGTGGATGGTAAAAACGTGGCGATAAAAACGTTCAACGGAAAATTATAAAAGTGGCCATTGGGTACCTTATTACGTAACTGCAGCCAGTAAGCGATAGCCGAATCACTAGTGCTGCCTCTGTTGAATAATCAGTGATTTAAAAACTACTGCTAGTGACCCTACCAATGACCTTACTTATATTGCGTGACATCAGTTTAATACACCCGTCGCGCGACAGCGCCGCGGCTGTCGCTATCTGCAATTTCTTAGGTGATAAGTGATAACCTAGTCGAATTGATGCCTGATAGGAGTTTTTTGCTTATAATTTTGTTCATATTACGGGTTGTTCATGTACATAAGGTTACGTACACGATAAGGTTGATAATCGCAGTTGCTGTTTGAACATATTTTAGAGCGGAGAAGTTTCAAAATATATTTTTGTTAAAAAACTGGTTTAAGATATTATAATTACTTATTCATAATATAATTAGATATCCATTACAGTAAAGGTAATTTTAAAATACTGCAGAATTTCGAGAATTCAACGAAATTTTTGTGTAAAATTGGGTTATTTCTGGATTTTTCTTATCGAGGTTTCTTTTCATGTTTCCACGTCCAAAGATTTTAAGATAAAGAGTCGAAATTGTATTTATCCAACTCTCAGTCTTCTTAGATTTCAAAATCCAAGTCACAAATCAAAAATCTGTGTATATAGAGTGACTCTTCAAGTTAAAATATAACATAGGTAATATTAAAAACGATATTTAATGGTACAACAACTGCGTCAGTGTAAGCTGCACAAAACATTTTATACTTTGCATAGAAACGGTCGAATCATAAAGTTCGCCTTTAAAAGCACAGCCATAAGTTGCACATCGGAAGGTGTCTTAGTCTCCTACTGCACTGAAATAAACTAAATGGAATACCTTACTCTACTCGAATAAACTAAATGGAGACCCGTAAAGCGCGTAATTTGTTAAGAGCTTGGATTGACAAACATGTTTGTTGAACTGTTTTGCATGTTGTGCAGCATGTAAAATAACTGAACCAATTTAATACATTTATGTTAAATATTTGATCTTTTTATAAAGAAAAATGAAATGTTTGAAAAACGAAAACTTTAGAATTTGGCACTTTTTTTTACAAGCTTGTTCGTAATGGTCCGAGTAAAAAATTGGAAGAATTGTTACGAAAATTGTAAAATTAGAGAGAAATTGAAAGTATTTCTTTCTATGGGACTTTTGTATGAATTCAAGACCAAAACTGAGTAATTATAATATAATAATACCTACTAAATCACAGCAACGCGTGGCCGGGTACTGTTAGCGTTAAATAAAATGAAGATAGGTATATAGACAGGGATAAGAGAAGAAATTGTTATAGGCAATGAGGACTAACTCATCACCATTTGGTTGCACTCTGCTATTTTCAAGCTCAAATAAGCACTTGTTGCTCGAAGTATGCAGTCAAAGGGTGACTTTTTTTATAGTTTGATGCTCGTTCTGCCTCTACTGGGAAATATGTAAAATTATCCACATGAGATTTAAAAATAGTTACAAATAATATTGTAGTGAAAATCCTTAACTAAAAACAAGTATATTTTATTTACATTGACTGGTAAATTGGTGCGGTGGCAGAGCATTAGCCTTCCAAGCCCGAGCCACGGGTTAGATCCCCGATCAGGACAATTTATGAAATGAACCTTCTTAAATTAGCTTATACAACCAGCCTAATGCTTAGCCACACAATTTGTGTAAATGTCTGAAGTGTTATTATTATTTTATACATTATATTTTAATTTATAACGTATTGATTAAATCCAGAACAATGTTACAGAGAATGGGAGTCCTCTGACTCCTATTAAATGAAACATAAAAGCAGTATTGTTTTCTGCTCTACACCAAACTTTTTAAGTCTACGAATACAACAGGTAGATAGATATCATCAGTATTTCGTAAGGTCGAACTTTTGTCGGATACTTGGCGAATTTTAAGTACAATTTATGATTCTTCGAGATGGTCGATACCTGTTACCTAGTTTGTTAATATGATTAAAAATATTATTAATTTAGCAGTCTATCCTAGTAGAGATAGCTAGAACGTTTGGCAGAATTTTTTTAAATTTTTCTTATGTAAGGAGGTATGTACTTCTTAAAAACTTGGCTCTGTGTATACATAATGTGTACATATATTACACTGAAACATCAAGTAACTAATCAAAAGGTCTAAATTACGATGGCTTTGATGAATATAAAAGGAGGAACGTAATATACTTCACTGATCTGTATGTGGTGAAGTCCGCACGTATTTCCTATATTGTATGTTTATATTAGAATTTCTACTTATGTTACAATCTAAATTAAACTGTATTGAGTAAATGGGATATCAACAGCATCGATAGAACCCTGCAAGTGACATAAGATGGTGACGTCATCAGAAATCCAATAGATATGACAGAAGTATCAAGTTACTATTTCTCATAAATTACAATATTACTATACAATGAAACACAATACAAAACACTTTATTGCACCACAAGTAAATAAATATAAAGAAAAAATAAATATGTAGTTAAAGTACAAAAGGCGGCCTTATTGCTGAACCGCAATTTCTTCCAGGCAACCTTTGGGTTACAGGTCAAATTCTATGGTAACGGAAGGTGGTGGTACCGTAGTGAAAAAAAAAACGATGCTTCAGATAGGATGGTGCATTACATTAGTAAGGAAGGAATAATATAGAGTACAAAAGACACAGGACATAATAATCCATTCGACGACGATGATCAAATTTACGCAGATTAAGGAATATGAGTTACTTTATTATTACTACTAAGTACTAGTTACAGTAGGTACTATCAAAATATCATAAATTGTTAAAGAGTGGTTAGGTACAGACATATCAAAACTAAGAAGTATCTAAATAGTAAATGTCCATGTAATATAAAATACTATATCGGCTAAGGCTAGTACGCGTTAATAGTTGAATCTCACGCAATTATTGTCTAAATCTAAACGAGTAAAGGTCTCACGTGGTATCTATCACAAAGATCACTAGAGCTTCCTCCGTCGAGTAATTAGTGAATGTAATTCTGTTACAAAGTCATTATTAGTGTGGAGTAGTATTATTAGTGCTACTTCTGCAACATGATGTCTACCTATGATGTCGCTCGGTTAGTTATCGTGTAAATTTATTCCGATTTCCACAATATATGTTTTGTAGTTTACAAAACATATATTTGCGGAAATCGGAATAAGTATTTCCGAATTCAGAAATTACACTATAACTAACAGACCCTACGCTACGCAAAGATCCGATAGGTGGCGCCATAGTCAAGTTATTATAACCAAATCAAACTCATCGCGTCTCCTACTAGAAAGGGTAGAACAACATCCGTCGGGCCTGCTAGTAATAATATCATACACTTATTTGCACTGTAATAATTTGGCTTAGTTATGTAAATTACCTGGATGATCTAGCTTTGCTCGTTGATTCTATATAAAAAAAACAAAAAGAAGTCTGACCACATTGCAAAATTCGAATTCGCGCACTTCGGTGTGGTAGACTTATGCTGTAGCCACTGTACTACTGAGAAGATAAACTTTGTTGCAAAATAAACAATCGATACCAATTACCAATTTTAAGTGTGTGAAAACACGAAGAAAACAAATTTTCTCAGAATTGAGACCTAGCTAGATCGATTTTTCGCAACCGTAAACCCCTACATTGTAAATTTCATCGAAATTATTATGAGCCGTTTTCGAGAACGCGATTACAAATATACAAATATTGGTGACTATTATCCGCCTGTTATTTTCTTATCTACCCTAAGGTACCTAGACGAGATTGCTTTAATAATAGAGCAGGCTAACTTGTACTTGCCTCTTCACTTTGTTCTCTTGTCTTTTCGTGTTCCATGTTCATGCAATAATGTGTATTGTATTTATGAAACCTTTACGTAAATATGAAATACGTTTCCTCTTCACGTAAAAGATTTAATACCCGTACAAAGCTTAGGGATACAGAACGGCAGGGACATTGTCTGTGGTGATGCAGGAAATAATCGGATCAAATACATCCTGCATTCTGCCAAGTGAAACACGAATCTGTTTTTATGAGGCATATGTGGATATGACAGGATATGTTAAATATACGTTGGTCGGATATTGTACGGCCTTTGGCGTTCGCGGGACGGATATTGCAAATAGGTAGACACTTAGTCCTTAGGCTCCTCGCACATTACATGGCCGCGAGCATGATCAGTGGTCCTTTGCGCGTGGTAGGACCTAGTTCGTGTTGCGTCTGGATCGCTAATTACTTGTTAATTCGCTGTTAAATAGCAGTGCTGGCACTATTGTGTACAGGTGTGAAGTGTAAGACAGCTGAGGAAGCTTCAGCCACAAGACGTACGAAACATTTTAGTTGTTAGGGTTGCCGATATATTTCAATACGAAGCGATTTCTTAGCTTTTATATTGTAAATGTCCGTGGGCATAGCAGTTTCAAGGGTATTGCAAAATGAATATCATCAAGTATGCATGTAAAGAAAATTCCGTGGTTCTCAATGCATTTACTATCAGCCGGACTATTTGCGGGATTGTTTCCCGTCTAGTATAAAAAAATGTATTCAGAAAAATTACAGAAAAAGAACATAGATCGTACATTTAGTCTTAACGACCAATGTTACATTACAATTGATTATGAATGTCCTCATACTGTTTATTCGGTCACACGTGTGAAACGACCACAATGATATCGATGCTGTAATAATTATTAACGTATCGATTGAATATGCCAAATAGTGCCAATATTACCAGCGCTGACTAAAATATTCCAAAATTAATTCTCAACCAAATGCTGGCACATTTTAAGTATCATATATTTATACGGTATTATTTTACGGTCAACAGTAACGGTTTACGAGAGGATAATTAACAATCCTCTAGGAACGAATAATAGGTACGACTTCTCTGTGTTTGCGTCTATAAAGTAAAGAATAGTTATAACAGTCAAGTGTGTCAACTTAATTATGGATTTTTATAATATTAGGTCCAGTTTTTATATAAGAGGGTGGTCAACTCGAATTACGATATTCGTTTGTCCCTTGTTGTTGTTGTGCTATGTTGCTACGAGTATGTACTACTGTGATAAATTTAAAGATTTTATATCGTACGATTTTTAAGAAAGTCGACTGTGACTGACTGACGGACAAACAGACAGACGAACGGACGCATGAGTAATCTTATAAAGGCTTCGTTTTTCGTTTAAGTGTAAGAAAACTCTAAAAAATTGTTTTTCCTTGCAAAATGTATTAAACACATGAAATATGTATGTTATATACACGAGTTTCAGAAAGGTATTTACAGAAAAGCTTTTTGTATGTTTTTATTTCAACTTAACATTTTTATTTTAATCAAATTCTTATTACAATTCTATACTTATTTCTTTCAAGTTTGTGTCTATATTGTTTTGACTTGTGCTACATAAAGAAGCGTTTCTTCTTTTTATTCTTTTTTTTTAAATGTCTATATACTCGTGTATTTCTTTCTTGTAAAACAGTAGGTATTCATTTTGTTGACGACATTTGTTTTCTCAACTCACGTTGTACAAGTAGCTTAAAGAGGGGATGAAAATGGAAATTTGCGAGCTGTTGTTTTCTTGCTTTATTTATAAAATAATGTTACCAATTCAACCTGTCTTACTACTCACCTCGATAATAAAGCTTATACGCACCATGAACACAATTACAGCAAGCAACCGGCACTGCCACAAAGGCTCGTCTTAGCGCCGAATTTTCCCGACATACGGCCTCGCACGTCGCCCACCCCTTTACCGAAAGGGGGGGTTCCTAAACCCTCCCTCGCCGGGCTCACGTCTATCCATTTGCCAGCTAGTTCCGAGCTAAATTAATTTCAAAGCTCCTTATGTTACGTGCCTTGCGGCTTTGGTACGTATGTGAGCGTGTGCTTCTTGCATGTGTGTATAAGCTACTGTCGGAAGGCTTAACTGAATATATATTAAATATATATGTGTGGGTGTATATAGGAGAGGTTTACGGACAGCGTCTTGTTAAGCTCGAATTAGAGGCGATAAATTAGTCGGAGGATAAATGAATGTTTCTTGTCGCATTGGTATACGCCGACGTGTTTGAATGAAGGCTGTAACACTGTTATATTTACATAGATTAAATGCAAGTACACTACTCATATGTACGAACAAAATTAACAATATATTCACACATCGGTGGTTAAATTCGTTAGCGGAAATAATTTCACTGCTACCTAACAATAGTCAATAAAAATTTGGATATTTTATGCTTATAATAACTACATTGTTTTGTAATTGCCTAAAATAATACGTACATACATATCTTCACGCTGTATTCCTAACGGGGTAGTCAGAGAGGACAGAGCGCGCCAAGCTCCAAAAATAAAATAATAATAATTATTAAAAACTCTTGTGCTTGCGTTTAAATCTATAGCACCGATGAATACAAACCGTCCATAAACGGATAAATAAAGACCAATTAATGACCACCTACTCACAAGATATTTAATGCTTGATTTCATAAAATTACATTTAACATAGGTACTTAATTTTTTTACTACTACAGGATTTTTTTATTACTACAGGGTTTATTTCTTGAGTGATATAATATATATTCAAATTGAAGATTTAAAACAGCATAGTAAACTAAATACGAGTATAATTATAGTCTACACGACAATGAAATTACGTTTTTTTTCAGTGACAAATAATGATACAATTTATACTAAACAATACAATATACTTTATTCGACCATAATATACAAAAACGAAGATCAAAATCATAAAAATTTAGTACAAAAGGCGTTCTTATTGCTGAACAGCAATTTCTTCCAGGCAATCTCTGGCTTACAGGATATAGTTTATGTAAAGAGGAAGTAGAACTATCATAGATATTTTAACTATGCTTTTTATACATATAGATGACATGGAATGTATATTATACCTATATACACATCATATACATATATACATACATAGGCACATACATATAATTACATAGTATACCCATTGATACATACATATACATTTACATAAATACAATACATCTACTACATAAATATATTAATAATAAGTACATAGTGCACATCACATACTTGCACGTGGTATTATAAAAAAATATTAAGAGACTTAATTTGACAGAAAGTGTTCCTTCACTCGCTTCTGGAAGATATTGAGAGATAAAACACACTTGATTTCATCAGGCAGTGCGTTCCACAAACCAATGGCTCGGAGGGTAAAAGAATTGGAATAGAAATAAGAAGCGCGAGCTGGCATATTAAGAGTGAGCATACGGGAAGGTCGAAGGGTACGATTAGCAGTAGAAGAGAGGAAAACAAAATGGTTTATCAGATAAGATGGAGTAGTAAGAAGGAATAAGATTAACTATAAAAGAGACAGAACATGATAATCTCTTCGACGACGGATAGATAGCTAGTTAAGTTGGGAACGGAAAGTGGAAACATGATCAAATTTACGCTGATTAAAAATGAAACGAATAGACAGATTTTGCACATGCTCAAGCTTGTTTAAGGACTCGACAGTGAGATCAGAATACCAAACATGTGCATAATCAAGAAGAGGAAGAAGAAAGGACTGAGCAAGAGATTTTTTGGTGGCAATTGGGAGGAAATTATCCAAACGTTTGAGGGTACTATACGCTTCAAACACCTTCCTACGGATTTCTGCGACCTTAGTTCTCCACGACAGGTGTCTATTAAAAATTACTCCTAAATCCTTGACAGTAAGTTTAAAAGGAATATAAATACCGTCGAAAATAATCCGAGGTAAACGTTCATAGTCGATCCCAGAGCTGAGCGCAGAACTGCCAATGATGATCGTCTGTATTTTTGACAGATTTAATTTCAAACCAAAAGAAAGACTCCATCTGGTTAACGTTAGGAGATCAACATTCGTGTCATTAATGGCAGCTGGAAGATCACGCAAAAATGCTTGCGTGTAAATTTGAAGGTCGTCTGCATACAAACGATAGGAAGAAGTAAGTGATTTGAATATAGCATTAATAAAAATGGAAAATAATAGAGGAGGTAAGACGCCAACCTGCGGTACACCGGCAGAAATTGCGCACCACATAGAATATGAATCATCTATGCGCATACACTGCCGGCGCCCATTCAGGTAACTATGCAACCAATCAATAACCATTAGAGGTATGTTAATTGAAAGTAGTAACCCCAGGAAAATTTCAGTTAACAGTATTGAAGGCGTTGCTAAAATCAAGCAGTGTAAGTACTGTGAGCTTTCGATTTTCCTTTACCAACCGTATATCGTCACTGATTTTAACGAGAGCAGTAGCCGTACCATTACCTGCACGAAACTGTACTGGAAATGATAAAGGAGATTATTTTCATTCAAGAAAGAGAGAAGCTCTTGATATACTAGTTTTTCAATAACTTTGGAAAGGAAAGGAAGGATGGAGATGGGACGATAATCAGAAAAAGATGTAGGTTTATATTTTTTAAGGAGAGGAATAACATTCGCATATTTCCATACTAAAGGGAATACACCAAAGAAGATGGAACGGTTGAGGATTTTTGTAATAATAGGAGTAACGAAATCTAGCACAAGAGTGATCATACTACGACTAACGTAGTCGCTATCTACGGCATGCAGTACAGAAGCGATGAAAAGAACGTTCTTCTTAACATCACAATCGGTAAATTGATTAAGAATAAAAGGAGGAAAATTGGATTAGGTAACAATGAAAGAGATTTAAGTTTATTGACCTTGACGTTAGCGTCAAGAGTGGTCGACATGGAAAAATGTGAATTGAGTAGATCTTAATTTATATCTCTGGAGACAAAGACGCAGTGTGATTTACCAATCCCTAATATTTTAAGACATTTCCAGACCCGAGCTGGACTATCGTTTTCTACGAATTTATGAATATGATGTCGTCGAACGTCCCTAATTATGATATTGCAGCGATTCCTGCACCTGTTGTATTTGTCGTGATTCATGTGTGAAGGATCAGCCCTAAATCTAATTCTAGCACGGTTCCGACATTCCATAGCATTCCTGACTTCAGCAGTTAGCCAAGGGGCAGGAAGATGTTTAACTCCTACTGGCCGGATGAAAACATTAATATCATAAAGCTGCGTGAGAAGCAAATTGACCAGATGGACTTGTTCATTGAGTGTCAAGGCATTGTCTATAACAGACCAGTCAAGGTTATTGGCATCCTCACGCAACCTGTCCACATCCAAATGCAAGAAACTGCGTATGTGAATGATTTTTGGTTTAAGTTTAGCATGACGAATTTTAAAGGAAAGAAAGATAAGGTCATGATAGGAAAAGGGATCTGCGATCTGCATTAAATTTACCATCTTTCGATACGTGATCAAGGAAAGGGACGCTAATGAGATCTAAAAGAGAAAAGGCACAGTTAGGAAAGTGATGAGTAGCATTGAGAGGAGAAATATTGAGACTACGGGATTTTATGTGATTAAATAAACTACGGGAACGAGCATCATTTTTCAGGAGACAGGTATTAAAGTCGCCCATAATAATGTTGGGGTCATATGAAGGAGAAAATTCTTTTAGGAGCAATTCAAAAGAGAAAAGTAATTTACTCTAAGTGAGGAACTATAATATACACCTAAAAGAACTTTATGATTAATAAGAGTGATCTTAAGAAAAAAATGCTTTGCAGATTGAGGAGGAGGAGGCTGTGAAGAATGACTAACAATTTTGTACTGAATGTAACTACGGAGATAAATGGCTACTCCGCTGTAAGAAGAACTTATCCGTTCATTGCGGATAAGATGGAACTCAAGCAAGGACAAAGAGGTAGAAAGAAGACAAGGGTTCAGGAACGTCTTAGAAATAAGAATAGCATCAATATTTTTAACTTCAAAATAGGCAAGCATATCCGGGAAGTGTGCTGGTATACTCTGAGCATTAATGTGTACTGCATTAAATTTTTTATGTTCTCCGTTAAAAGCAGTCAAGAAGATCTGAAAGAGGACGTGATAGGCTATGAAAACTGTTTTCTGATGAGTCAGAATAACAAGTTAAAAAAGAATCTGAGTGGTGGCACATAGAAATATCCATAGCAAAATGTATAAATGTATATGTAAATAAATACTAAAAAAATATTGTATAAAATAATAAAAATAAAAATATGTTATTATTAATATTATCTAATAATATTTATACCTAATAGACTATTACATCCATAATTCGTCAGCAACTAGAAAGTACTAAAAACTCGTGCTAAAAACAAATAAGTGAAGAGCATTTAGAATAACAATAATAGAATTGAAAATATTTATACTTATAATAATTGTTAAAAAAAAAGTACTATCGAAAACAAGAGAATTCATTTTACTGTAGATTTTTATAGGCAATCGTGGAAGAAAATAATAAATTAAATATAACAACAAAAAAACATTAAGTACAAGACTATCAGACTAGGCTGTATGTGAAATGGTCCTTGCAACAACAATAAAGGCAACAAGCATCTCTCGCTGTCACACTATATGTATCAAATGTCAGCTGTTATTAACTTTAGATTTTGTGTATCTTCTTGTTTTACACTTTCGTGTCCTGTTTACACCACCACCACTGTGTACCCATTGGAGGGTCTACGATGATTACGTTCGACTTAATGTGACCACTGACCACACTAGGAGACGATTCTGGGGCAAGTGCAGACGGAATGTTGTCCAAGTCGGCAAGAGACGACAATCTGTGTCGTTTGCCATCATGGCCCAAGACAATAACACTGCCCTCCCTAGTCCAGCACCGCTTAACGCCAAACCTATCTCTTGCAGCCTTGAAAATCTTGTTCCGTCTTACCGTTAAATATTCGGACGCAGTAATATCACTGCTTTTAACTCCGTCTTCGCGGTTCAAACTGTGTTATCTCACACTGACGGAATTTAAGTAACACCGGACGAGGCTTGGAAAAATCAGGACGCCCTATGTAATGACGTCGGCTTAAACTTCCACTCTGGAAGTCAGCGATGGACAGATGTTCTCTCACAATTTTTAACACAGTTGCAACAATATTTTCATCCTTCTGCTTCTTAATACCACGGAACAAAAGCATCTTCCATCGGCTCCGCATCTCCATGGCATCGGATTGAACCACCAGCCCATCAACTAAACTAAGTAGGTCATTCAAGGCCTTAACAGCAACTGCCTGGAATTTTTTGACCTTTACAGCTAGCGAAGTTACGGTGACATGCCCAGGTAAAACTTTCTTTAGGTCTTCTTCAAACGCCGTCATTCTTTCACTCAATGTAATGGATAATACCTCCACAGATTCTTTAATGCTCTCCGTAGTGTTAGTGAGATGTGCAGTGAAAATGACTAACTGGACACAGGCAGACAAAAATCATAGCATCATTGAATAAAATAAGATGTGTAATAAACGTATATTTCGATTTTTAAATAAATAATAAATTAGAACATTAACATTTTTATATTGCTGTTCTAGCGCCTACCCTCAAAAAGTATATATATATTATACATAATATTATTTACACCTATTACATACCTACACAAGTTTTAATTTTTGTTTTGTATGACTAATAATAAATACATAGGTACTATTAATAATAGTAAATTTTATGTACTTATGCAATAAAACAGAGCAAGAAAAAGAAGAATTTTATTCTTAAGTTTATTCTGAGATTATTTATTGATTAATATTATGACTTTTTGATTAGTAGTAATTATATGATAGTAATAATAATACTATAATATATTTTGGTTGAATCAAGATGTGCCCTCTACCGAACGCGTGTATCTAGTGACCCGCCCCGGGTAGAAATTATTTTTTAAATAAAATGCAGCCCGTGTTACTGGCTGATAATGTAGCTTCTACAGGTGAAAGAATTTTTGAAATCAGTTTAGCAGTTTTTGAGTTTATCCATTAAAAACAAACAAATCAATTATACATTTTTATAATATTAGCACAGATTAATTATTAACGTGAAATATTAGTATAGATAAAAACTATGGTGGCGTTACACTGTGCGTTACAGGAATCGTAATGATCGGCTCGATCCCACTGTCGTATGAAAACAATTTCATTGGCACCTAATTAACATTTAAAAATGAATTTTCAGAGGTTCATGTCACTTGTGTGAGCCTAAACAAAGAATTAGGTATGAGGATAATACAATAACATGTAACGCAAGCAAAAGGAAAATTTGGTTCTTAATTTGAGTCGAGTTTAAGCCTTAGGCATTAAAAATATTTGCACTGTAAAATATATGATTGTTTTAGTAGATAGTAGGTAGATAGCTCTTTAAGATATCCAAACATTTGACTAAAGCGCTGACTTATACCTTTTATCGTCGAAGCCTGTTTGCAGGCCCCCTCTTAGTGGAGCCTCCCCAATCTCCACATGTTCGCGCATAAATAAACTGACAGCCCGAACGATACCAACCGGATATTGCTTGGGCTTAAAGCCTATGTGTCGTACTCGTATACATTCGTAACTTGATAATATATACATAAATTATTTAAATACAACAAAAACTTCTGTTCCGCTATTATTGCTTGTAACAAGCTTATGATTACTGTGGACATTTTTGATATTGTTTTATTAACAAGGACTGCTTCTTCTTTTTTTCTTTTATTTATAGGCAACTCGTTTCGTATTTATTAGAAACATTTCTGCCGTTCTCAAGTTAAACCGTGGTGTATCTCTTAAGTAAAGTGTCCGTCTTTTTATTACTAAGTTCCTAACACTCTCCAGTAAAGTGATAGTCGGTTTTACTAGAGCTAGAAAGAACTTCTTCCAAGAACGCGAAAACTTTAGTTGCACATATTTATTCAAACTTCCCAATTCTTAACACTTGCACAGAACTCTCAAAAACGTAAAAAATAGTCTAAATAAAATGTCAACTTCACTTTTCCCGTTCCCGCCAAAAAGTCCAAGAATGTAGTCGTGCCTACGTACTTATAAAGATTTCTTTTTTTTTTGTACGATTCTCCCTTGAAAGGGTAGGCAAAGGAATCTATGCCCATAACAGCCGATGTCTTCAGTAATAAAGAGATATATTAAATACTATTTCATTAAAATAACGATGAAATGCATTTTAATGTTTCTTGGAGTTTTTAGCCGCAAATATATTGAGGCAGTCTTTCTAATAGGATAAAATGAGACAGACTAAGCCACTAAAAATCTCAACATTCCAGTACTAAATTAGCACTTATTTTAACAGTTCCACATATTGCACAACAGCATAGATATGTGGGATGCAAAACTACTGCAATTTTGTATCACGATATCTACTAGAAACAATTTGCAAATAATTAAAATAAACGCTAACCGTTCCAAACTAATTCTTTTTTTTTTAATTTATTTAGGTATTGGCATCTAGCTCATCAGCCTAATTTTAATAATGTCCAGAGAAGTTAAAAAAAACGAAGAAGAGAGGCTAAAAGAAAAAATTAACAGCATTTCCAAATTAAAAATAATACATTCTAAAGCCATGCCAGACAATAGATTGAAGAATCAACACATGAATAACCAGAATAACGCATTGTTTCCAGCTAGTCACAAAAACCTTGGAATCCATTTACATATCCATCACTTTCTAGCTGTCAGACTCGGCCCTTTATTCCAAACATCACGATCAAAGAAGTAAAACTGAGATTAATTCGCACCCCCCGAAAACAATGAGAGCACAAAGGGTTAACAAAGGGCAAGAGCGGAGTTTAGTCTAAAACTCTGCATGTGACTTTAAAACCTATTGTTTTAGCAATTGTGAAATTAAAACAATGCTTCAATTTAATTCGATGCATTGCATTATTTTCAACAAAAAATTCGTAGCATGTTGATATAATATAAAAGACTGACCGTTGTTCAATAGTATATTGGTAGCTAACTGTTACTCGCGATTTCGTTTGTATTGAATTAAAAAAGTGATCTGGTAGGCTACGTCTTTTCGAAAAGTTTAAGCTATCTTCATGCAAAATTTCCTCAAAATCGGTTCAGCGATTAAGCCGTAAAAATGTAGCAGACAGACAGACACAAATTTCAATATTATTACCATGAAAGTAATAACGAGTTTGTATTAGTTAACGCTTAAAAAGAATCTGTAGATACAAATCCTCAAGCAACAAAACGAATATTGGGTTTGTATTTTTTCTTTTTCGACTACAGTATGCTGAAAAAGGCTATCAGAGCGGAATATTCAGTTCGTCAAATGGTAATCAGAGGGAGGCATGATACATTATGGTTCAAATATCACAAGTACGGGTTGATATCAGTTTTTTATTCAAGAAATGGGAATACAGACCTTTGATAGAGGTTATTTTCGCGTTATTGGAAATTTTTTTGTACGGAGCTGTGTTCTGAAGGTTCATTTAAGGTAATTCAGTGTCAGTTAATTTTACGGATTTCAAATGATTTTTTTTTAGGATTTCTTTAAAAGTTATTATGCGGTGTAGCAATATTGTGAAGGAAACAAAAAATATTTCAAATAGAATTTAAGTAGGTAGCATCAACGTTTTCAAACTTCTTAAAAGGGAACCTATATATTTTGGTCTCTATGATACAATCTGGTCTTATTTTTGGTGACTAAATTTTTTATTTACACAATAAGTTTCTCTAACAAATTGCAGATATTTTGTATTTAATCGTTGTAATCACTATGTATCGCTATAGGTGTTTCGGGCTCCTTCAACTGCTTTATTTCAGTTTAATCGATTTTAAATTGCATGTTTAGTAAAAAAGGCAAAGCTTTAATGCACGTGAGCTGAAGAGTACTAGTTGAAGTTTGTAACAAGGAGAGCTCAAAGAACGTTTTTCAAAGCGAACGTGTTTCTCGACCGATGCTCTAACAAGTTCGCCGGGGCGACATAGGAGATTTCCAATGGAATTTTTATATTATTTTTTAATTTGTGAAGTTATACTGCTATTTTTTTATTTAGAACGTTGAAAGTATTTATTTCTTATTTGAAGGTTTACTAACACATTAACTTTATGAAATAAAATTCCAGTTAATATTAATGTTATAAGTATATGACATCATTTATTTATTTTGTGTAACATTTTTCCTGGTAGATAATTCAAATTAAAAATGTATTATGAATTCTGCTTGAATTCGCGTGGAATAGTTTATGCAAATAAAGAATTTTTAAAGGTTTTTTTAAAAAGCAATTATTTATTATATATGTTCACAGCTTGCTTCTCATATTTTTAGAGATCCGTCATGCCTGTCTGTCTGTACGTATAACCTGTCTGTACGAGTACCTGACGGTCTGTCCTTATATCACAGATGACTTATTACGTCGTCTTTGTATCTATAGATTTAACATTTGCTACAGACACTTATGTTGGTAACAAAAAACCAGAAATGAGAAACAAATCAATTAAATAATGGATATTTTCTTATTTATTATTAACGTATTTTAAATTTTAAATTAATTAATTAAATCATAACTCTTATTTGTATAAAATAAACTCATGACCCTAAATTAATTGTAACCGATATTTTACTGGCAACTTTTTTAATTCACATTTTTTTGATATCCCTCATACTCTCTGGTACACAAAGAGAAAGATAGACTATACTAGCTGCTTAAGTCGTAAAAGTCGGTCAAGAGATAAGGCTCATTATTAGGTTCTTATATAGGCGATTACTGTGTTCTATATTTTGGTTTCGATGTCAAAATAATGATCACTACAAGATGTGTTAAGATGTAATTCAAACTGTCCATTTCGTTCAAGAAATGGCGTCATGTTGCGTATACATGTCTCTAAAACAGATAAATAAATACTGCTGTTCAATCAGCAATGTTCCATAATTTAAAAAAAATGTGTATTCATTTTTCGGTCTATGAAGACTGGCTCCGTTATAGCCATTCATCCTTCTTCAATCGAAATTTGTCTGTCAATAATTCCAATATGCAGCTGCACTAAGATTAAACCCTGAATATATAACCTGCTCTGTATGTCTGAAAGTCCGTATATCAGCCGGTACCGATCGTTCATGTCAGGACAAAGGTTCCGCTGATTACAAAACTGCACCTGATGTATTGCTAGAGGGTACATACATACATAGTCTATAGAGGAATTGGTGAACTATTTGACGCACGTATCTGGGTGTTTTATTACTTCCCTATAGGGATGGAAAGAGGCACGACAAAATCACACCACCTTTTTTTCAAATAAGTATCTGAATGTTACTATCTCGTCGCCTATAAAATTTAAATAACTATTTACAACTACACAATTTAACAACATAAATTTATTTATTGTGTAGACGTTACTTTGCGGAAATCTATTTCATGTGATGAATTCTCAAAATCTTTAGCTATTTTCCGCTCAAACTCAAAATACCACCAATCGACACGTGTTTCGCTTCTCAATGAAGCATCCTCAGGATATTCCTGAGATCAGACTCGGTCAGCTAATGGGGTTCGTTGCTGGTTAGCTGACCGAGTCTGTATCCTCAGGATATTCCAGAGATCAGACTCGGTCAGCTAATGGGGTTCGTTGCTGGTTAGCTAACTGAGTCTGATCTCTGGAATATCCTGAGGATGCTTCGTTGAGGACCTAAACACGTCTAGATTGGTGGTTTTTGGAGTTTGAGCGGAAAATACCTAAAGATTTTAAAAATTCAACACAAATTTATTTACCGTCATAAGTGAAATACGAACGGTTATAGTAAGTATGTATTTCTCTGATTCTTACCTGTTATTGTGTTGTGTTATGTGTGTTGTGTATGTGTTGTGTTAATATTGTGTTAAGTTTCCGTTTACTTTGTCACTTATTGTTTTACTATAGACTTACATCTGTTTATTCTTATCATTCTAAAACCTGTATTGTTTTCCTGTTTATTAATATCCCTTTAATTTAAATTATTCGTGTAATGCCTTTCATATTAGTGTGTACTAAATTATATGTTTTGACTTTTTATATTTGACATATACATATGTTTTTTTTTCTATTAATCTGAGACTTTTATAGCATTATACGAAAACTCTATAGTTATAAAATAAATTTGTATCATAACTCTTGATTGATTGATTAATAAGTCTGTATAATAATTTTTCATTTAGTACTGGCCGGAGTCAGTGCTAAAAAAATTAGATTTAAATTTGTAATTTTGAACAGAGAAAAAAAAGAGATGATAAATGTCGGATGGAAATGGTATACAAAGAGAATGTAAAATTATTACGATGGTATTAAGAAAAGTGAGTTTTCTTACGATTCCCTTTAAAAATAAAAAATAAAATTGAAGAACTCGTCAATGGAGATATCAATAAAAGCAAATACAAGGATCAGGAGTCGAACGTTATATACCACCTATTTTCGTGATACCCCTATTATTCAAGTTGCCTTTTATTCAGGACTATCCAGACATCATCGCCGTATAGTATTAATAGTTATATTTATTTTTTACTGAATATCAAATTGTATACATTTTAGAGAACATATTTAATCTGTCTAAATTTTTTTTTTTTAAATTTAATTAATGTTGCTACACGACACGCTAACGAGAATGTTAATTGCTATTACAGTAGCAATCTAAATACATAGCTTGTCTGTGATTGGTTGATTCGACTATAAAGTGCAGTGATGTGCCACCTGTAAGCTCTAATGCCTAATTTGCCGTCACACTTGGACAGACTTGTCGATGTAGGAGGGCAGCTGTAGTCCAGCGACCTTACCTAAATAACTACCTAAATAACTAACGTAATTTTCATGTTCGCTGTACCATCACCAATTGCAGTAATTACGTAATTCACAATTAAATATAGCATCAATTATTACTTCAATATATTTTGTGAATATTTCTTCCATGAGATTTTAGTATTGCGTGAAATAAAATATGAGGGAGCGAGGTAGAGTGGCTACGAAATTTGTCTCTATCTTTATTGTGGCAGTGATATATTGGCCGTTTTCGCTCACGTGGACTTCTTTAACCTTACATACGAATATACAATACAATATAATATGTGACTGTTAGTGCACATGCTTTCTAAGTAAATGGTTCCGGGTTTAATTTTCGACCAGGTCAATTTAGGAAATTCTGAATTGTCTTGGGGTCTCAATGCTACTCGGTAGGTCCTCTCCGAGTTCGTTTTATGGTAGCATATCATGAGCCTAGAGCTTTGTTTAGGGTAAAAATTGGTGTAATTTTTAGAGAAGATATTTACTTCATAATTGATTGCGAAACTTAACTTCTATGTTCCCTTTTATGGATTATATGTGAATGTGTATTGAAATTTCTCGTTAAATATTTAAAATGCAGCTAAAAACGCAGTGAAATTTAGAAGTCAAAAGCGAATACGCAGATAAACGTGGAATGTGAATTTGTTTTCAATTAGTCTGAGATAAAGAAGAGATACATAATTGTAAATAAAACAAAAAAGTAAATACACAGATAACGTTACATGGTCTCCCATTGGGGGTCGGCAGAGCATCAAGATATAACAGAATCGCATCTTGACACTAATTTTGATATTACTATTGACCTACTGACGGCAAAGCAGAGCCATATATTCGTAGCAACAATTTGACTGTCCTTCAGTTATAACAGTTCCTTATACCAGCTTTCTTCTTTCAATTTATACGACCTATGGCGGGCTGATAAGTAATTGATATATTCTATATGTTACTTTATCTTCCAGCAGCGAAGAATAAAAGGCAATACTATTACTAATAACTAAAATAAGGTAGGATATACGTCGTTCCTTCGTTTCACATTTTCGTATCTCCTGTATATTATTGCAGTTCTGAAATACATTTTTGGGTTCGGTAGTTCACAACATTCTCTACATTTTTATTTTATTTATTTAAATATTTATTGCGCACACATTATACACAAACAGAAAGTTACATATAGTGAAGTTGAGCAAAGGTTACAGTTTATTTCTATTATTAGAAATTTCTTCCAGCAGACCCACGAGAGTGACAGTTTCGTATAAGAAAGATAGACACTGTGTGTACATACTATGTATACTATAATTAAATATAATAATACATGTAGCATATGTATGTTAATATCATCATTCGACAGAAAAATTTTGATTATGTTAATTTATAATATGATTTAAATTAATGTTATTGTTAATGACTTTGTAATAATGTGTGTACAACACTTACTTGCAATAAAAAATTAATAATAATAATAATAAAAATAATAAACATCTACGTACTTATATACATATAACCCTAACTATAAATAAATATAAATATTTATGTACATATAATATAATATGTGATATATACACTATCATATATAATAGAACGAATTGTGTATAATATATTAAACTTTACTTTGACGTACATTTTTCAAGTAGTGCACCTTAACAGCGCATTTGAAACACGCAATAGACAGGCTTTCTCGAATTTGATGGGGAAGAGCATTCCACATCCACAACCTAGCTGCTTGGATAGTAAAAGATTTCGTATCCTTCCCTTCAATGTTTCTTTAGATTACAATTTCAGAAAGCACTTGACCAATTTAGGTGGACGAAATTTTTATATCTCATAAATATTTCTCAGTATATACGCAGTGATAGTATGGCGAAAAAGCTTTCATGAATTTAATTCATGTGATTGAAAATACGAGTCATATTTTCGATATTTTGCAGGCGATTTGTATAGAACCAATTTAGATTGGATTTAATATGTATTTCTAAAATTACAGCCCGGAAATGGTCCAGAAACCTTATAAAACATTCTTACGGAAAAAGTAATATTATTTGCGTGACTTTAATTTTACCTTATAAGTTCTTAGAAAAATCTGAAGTTTATGTGTAAGGTGTAATGCAATGTCATCAGAAGTAAAATAATGATTGTGTTAATTTGATACAAAGGCTTAAAGGGAAAGGTGATACATCATCAGATAAAGAAATAAATGAAATCACTAACGGTTCATGGGTGTCAAGGAAACGCACTAGATAGATGGAAGATGAATAGCATAGAGAGAGGTTTCAAGGTAAACAGTTAAATTTTAATAATGTGTTTTAAACTTGCTTTTAAATAAGCATAAAATATCATATATTTTACGATAGAGTGAAAAATGTTGATTGAATGAAAAACCTACATTATATTAAAAATAGCTTTCAACAAAAAAGCCAGCGCTTAAAGGATTTCACTTAAGAGAGCTAATTCAACCTCTGAAGTAAAAGGGAGGCTCGTATATCACGTATAGAATAAAACGCCTACTCAAATATACACATATCTCCTACATATATGCGGGCATACATAGAGCTAAAAAGCATATAGCCCCGGGCACGTCAAACCGGCTGAAAGTCACGTATGCCTGGCCGCTTCGCAATATTATTATCCAACACTTACGCACGAGCGTACACTCACGCATCTGTACATATGTATATGTGTAGGTAAAGTTATAGGTATATAGGACGAGTATAGGTAGGTAGAAAAGCCCGGGCATCTCACGGCCCACACGACCCCGACCGAAGGGACAAAGCGAAACGGGTTTGTCCCAAGGGAAATTCAATATTCGGGACTAAACCTTAACTCCCCTTAAGACTCCCCGTCTGCCACCCCCGGAATGCTTATATGGCCACGACGTGTATCGATTTTCTTGCCAAATGGAAGATTGGTGTCGAACCGTTCTCGGCGGACGAATGAATGATGTATTGGAGTGGCGAGTGAATATTTTACGTGCATGTGTGTGTAAGTAGGTTCGGGTTTTGTGTTTAGTCACCGTGTCTGATGGAAATCTCTTTCGGAAATTGACGTGAATTTTTTATTTCGGTAATGCGTTGGTAGACTCTGGGGGCGCGTAGGGAAACCACGCGTTTCTTTGAGCTCTATGCCAATTATATCTGAAACGTCCTTTGAGGTGACTGATTGGATTCAGTAACGGTTGCTTTTACTCGTTTCTTTAATGCTTGATACTGATTTGAGAGTTCAAAATTCCTAAATCCATATTAGATTATATTTAGATATGTAATATAAACAGAATATTATAAAATGCTATATAAAAAATTGTCAGTGACTTTCTTTGTGAGGCACAACTTAGAGCTTTTCATTTTCATATTTCCGATGAAGTAACAAGTACCGATAAGATTTATACCTACCTAGCCTTTTCTAGGAAAACTTTAGTTACTTTAAAAATGATACCTTTATTTCTATTGCATATTTCGTGAACAGACAGACGCACAACGATTAAAAACGTAACTAATTTAAATATCGTGTGATCGATTAACACAATAGGTATTTCGATTAGTTGATTAAATAAAATAATTCGCACTTATATATAAAGTATATATAAATATATATAAATGCTTATACTATGCATAAAGTGTATAAGAACTGGATAAAAAAAAATACTTAAACTAATATTCTAAAGAGGTAAAGTTTTATAGGTCTGGATATAGAAGGCTAGGAGGTAATATCCGAAACTCTTGTTGAAGCCGAAACTATTCTTTCGATTTCAAAAATTCTTTCACTAATAGTTAGAATGTACCTTCAGTTTTTATATAGACTGTATATTATTTCGTTTTCCACGACGAAGTCGTGAGCAACAGCCATTATGTATAAAAATTATTAATTTATTTTGTATGTGTATTGATATAATCTTTAAGTCTTTTGTTTAACATAGCTATTGAAGATATATTATCAACTTAGAGATAAAATATATGTATTATATACATATGCATATTTAATAAAATTCGTGCTTATGTTCGGTGTCATAGAGTTTGATTTTATAAGATATATATAAGTGCGTTACGTTCCTTCCACGTTTTAAGCCATGTAATAAAAACATAACGGGCACTACATTGGCACGCATTTCTCATATGACCTACTAAGTTATTTACAACCGAATCCTTTAAGGGGAAATCTCGGCTTTTATGTACGTAACATGTCATAAAGCGAAGTCGTAAACCCGTATCGTAAAATGCGTAATAACTGAATTATTATAAATATTTACTTGAGTTGTTGTAATCAAGACCTAATAGTTATATTATACATATTATTATGTGTATGTATATTAATGTCGCATTGATCCACCTTTTAACCTTTTTTGTAAATCTTTCAATTGCTAGCCCAATGGTATAAAAGTTAGGAGATCTACCTTCTAAACCAAGTCTCCCGAGTTCGATTCCGATTAAATCAATTTAGGAAGCAATTTATAGGTTTACTGGTCAATAGGTAACCTACTGATTACTGGGTGCTACTTTAGTTCATTGTGTTGTACCCATAATGTACCTAAGCTTAATGATTGTTATAATTATGACGTATGACGATGAGCGAAAGCGAGTGGTAAAAGAAGTCAACAAAGACCAAGGCTGACTTACGAAGATCAAATAGCCAGTGTTATAAAAATTCTAAAACGGGAAATTTAACGCGATTACCTATTATTTTATTTTGGCTTGACGTTTCGACCGAGTTGCATCGGCCGTGATCTCAAGCAAACTATCGCAGTAAGTAAGTAGAAGGTTTGTCATCTACCCCGATATTTGTAAATAGTTTTCGGGATACCTACACACAATATTCAGTGTCCACGCGTTTAACCGAATGCGAAACACGAAACGACATAAATATTTTAATTAGGAAAACGGATATAATTTATCGACGATGTGGAATCCTGTGATTCAAGGAACAAAAACCTCGTGTTTCGCATTCAGTTAAACGCGTGGACACTGTAAGTGTTGTGTGTAGGTATCCCGAAAACTATTTACAAATATCATGGGTTAATGACAAAACTTGCTGCGACAGTTTGCTTGAGACCACGGCCGATGCAACTCGGTCTAAACGTCAAACCAAAATAAAAGGTGGCGTTAAATTTCCCGTTTTAGATATTTTATAATGCAACGCGAAAGTTTGAAAGTTTATATAGCCAGAGTGTTGGCTGACGGAAACGTCACAAGCATTCACATACCTAGGCGAAAATGTGTCATGAGAATGATGAGATTCGATGAAGCGAAAGAAGAATGTATGAACTGCGACGCATGGCGCTCCGCCCTCTCTGACACCCCCGAATACAGCGTTAAGATATATGTGTATAACTATGACTTGATAATTTATTAACAAAATGAATTTTTTACTTTTTATTTTCGAACTCCATCTGCTTGTATTGTATAATGAATCGTGCAGAATTTATGGCTGTGATATTCTACCTAGTAAGTTTGTATAAAAACGTACCTACCTACTTATGTTATGTTACTGTAGGTATATTATTTATTTGAGAATAATGTAAGATAGTATAAGAATATGTAATAAATATCCTAAAAAATTAATTAAATTAACATCATACTGTAGATAAACATCGTTATGTTAACCAAAAACAAGTGTAACGTCAAATTGTGCGCAACAAAACTCGCAACTCATACGAGAGGAGCTTACACACACATCCATACATAGAGGACATTAGTATTAGTGGGTTTCGGCCTTTCAAAGGCCCCTTAGATCGAGGGGGCATGTTTGGGGTAAGATTGAGCGTGGGCGGTGTGCGGGGGAGGGGTAAATTCCAAGATGGCCGCGGACCGTGCCGGCCATAAGGGTAAATTAGAAGAGCCTTTATATATCTATATGTACCTCTGTTCATATACATTATATTGGTCAGACAGGGTTTTGTCTTTGCTATCGATTTTACTTCGAAAGCATTTAACGTACTGATACTTTAGTGTTTGTACATCGTCAAGGTGTAAATAACTAGGTATCTATGTAATGTATGTTTTGTAATTGCAAAGTAGTTATACTCGTTGTCATAAATCGTTTCTTAAATAACGTATAATCTGTGGTTAGTCACTTGAGAGTAAATTAAGAGCTCATAAAAAGTTCGAGATCTCATGAATAAACGGCGCGAACTTTTTCTTTTAGTATTAACCAGACGTTTTGCAAAACTTTTCTAAGATTTAAAAATGACATTATTTTCTTTACTGGAAAATATATCGAAATACTTTGTAGTTCCAGTTTATTTTAGAAACAAAAATACATACATACTCAAACTTTTGTTATGATTTTGCTAATACTTAATACATATGTGACAAACCGAGCTTGATATTTACTAGTAGGTAGCTATGTATAATATTTCATTATTTACTTTTTGTATGGAAGTATATGTTAAGTTACATAGTATCTGTATTTCTTTATATTTCAAATTTTTCTTTGAAATATTAATTAATATGTAAAAAATCATATTTTACTTAAAAAGCTGCAACATAAATAAATACAACCGAAAGTCTTGTAGAGCCGGTCCATTCGCGGAAGGGTTCCACTAGGTGTCATAAATTACGGCCCTGTTTATCAGGGAGGGTGAGGGGGGTGGCCCTCCCGTGGTTTTGCAGTTTATCGTCCCTCGCCTCTGTATGAGTCCTCCTTAGGGCGAAGGGTAGTGAATTACAGGACTGTTACTCAGCGGAATGTGCCCTAAGAGGGGACTCCCTCCTCGTGGTCACTGCGAAATAAAATGGCTGTTTATGGTGCTCTCTGAAATAAATAGATAAAGTTTTTTTATTATTATAACGAACATTTAGTGTTGCTAATTTGCCATCGCTAGTTTTAAGTTCAACTAAGTTTAAATTTATTGTATCTATACTTAAGCTTATCTATAAAGACTCTCCTCTATTCGTAGTAGAAATCAATATTACTTCTTTCTGTTTCGCAACAAGATCTGGGAAGAACTCAGAATAATTTCTTTTGTCTTTTTTGAGTTATTTCATTACTGAAATCATTTGTAATTTTACGATAGTATACGTTTCCCATAAGCATTCTGATTCGCTCATTATCGTTACGCTACTGATAAAATCGAGCTACCGATGTTTTAGTAACGAGCGTTGACTTTCAGTGAGTTGGTTTTTAACACATGAACAGCGTTACCGATTTATTGATACTTTTCATAATCACGGAAAGAAGTGCATATGATCTCGTACTAAAACTATTAGAATTGCAGGAAGGGGTTTATTTAAGCTCGTTGTGTTTCAGATATTTAAACCCTCTTTTCGTCCATATAATTTTATTTTAGTAGTTTGCTTTACTCATTATTGATAAGGCGTTGCCACACTTAAATCCGAAGCCGTACTTCAACAACATACTTTGTTTAGATATTGTAAGTAAAAAAAAACACGGGGCTTAATGTACCTCGTGGCGCACTGAGTACAAGGAATTATGCCAAGTTCTAGTGTTGGGAAAATAAAACGTCGATAAGTTTATTTGAATTTTATTATGTGGTATTGGAAAATAAAAAGCAACAAGTTGTATTCGTGTAGTTGACCTGACGAGTTATTATTCGTACCGTGTCTAGTTATAATTTGCCAGAAAATTGTTACATACAGCTTATTTTTTGCTTTAAACACCAAGACATGAAACGTTAATAGCCAAGTATTAGGTAGGTATAAGAAATACCTATTTATACAAAACGTAGTCACGAATCCGATAAAAACCGTAATCCTTTACGATAGAACGCTTAAAACAATACAATAAATATCAAGTCATTATGTGGTTACGTTAACAAATTTTCAAAATTATGATTAAGTGCTATCTAATATAATATTGTTTTTTTATCTTAGACCAAAACATAGCTACCTACCGGTACCTACTAATTCCTCTAGAATACAAAATTTATCTTGCGAGGGTTATTTTGTGAAATTGCTTATTTTATACATATTCTAGGAAATGTACAAATTTGCTAAGAATTGTATAAAATACATAAGAGGCCCCAGGAAATGTATTTAACATTTTTTTTTCAGCTGCGAATCAAATTTTTATAACTTTACTTTTACTTTATTTTGCATACATACATATCTTCACGCCGTATCCCTAACGGGGTAGTCAGAGAGGACGGAGCCCAAGCGTCACGATTCTTACATACTTCTTTCGCTTCCTCAAATCTCATCATTCTCATCACACATTTTCGCCTAGGCATGCGAGTGCTTTTGACATTTCCGTCGGCTAACACTCTATCTATTTGATCTGCATAAGTCGAACGCTAAACTAGCTAACTAAATTATATAATACTCACAACTTACCTGCTTTTAACAAACTAGCCGTTTAATTGACTTTGGTTCCGATTTGACATCGTTGTCAACCAATAATTTTAATTTCTTTCGACACCTTTTGGACATGTTGCACGGACGACGTGACACGGCGCGCTCACTTCGATATCCACCATTATATTGTAGTTTTTGACGATAACCTTTTTAACATAACAATATAATATAGTTTTTGACGATTACCACAACGCTGGCCGCGTGCAGCTAGCACGAGGTACGGGTATGGGGTGTGTGGGAACGAGGTGCGCAAGACCTTGTTCCGCATTACTATAACATTTTATATTTTCGGTGCGGCACTAGGTTTAAGAAACCCCGCATTGAGGTAAATATACCACAGCACTTCCAGTTTCAAGCACACTGTAGACATATACCAATCTCTTTTCTATGATAGATAAAATTAACGAAACGCCATTCGCACGACAGAGAAGATTATAGTTTCCTTATGCACACTGCAAAAATACACCATACGAGGCCTTATAGACCCATTGTCGCAACTGAACATGTTAATAATAAATATGTATACAAGTGTGCATTAGCTTTATTCTTTTTTTTTATAATGAAGACTAAAAAGTAGCTATCTACCATATATAAATATATTGAAAATGATTTTTCTTTTTCTTTCAATCACGTGAAAACTACTGAACGTATCGGTATAAACATTAGACGCGGTATCGTTTGTAGTTTTAGGTTATTTATTTTTTGAAGTTCATAAATCCTTCACTGTTTTTCAAACAAAAATCTACTAAATATGAAATATTATGTAAAAACCTTTCATTTAATACACTCAGCGAAGCGAGCGGATAACGGCTAATATATGTATGAAAGTAGATACCTAAAGGTTACATATGTATTTCAAATGAATGTTGTACAGAAATTAATTAAAAAAAATTAAATGAAAATGTAAAATTAATTAAAATTGAATATTGAAGCTTTTCTGAATATTGATCTTTTTATTAGTTCTGTAAATCTCAATTCATTTAAACGAGTAAATAAAATTATGTTCATGACATGAATACCTAAAATTTTTTAATTTTTTTTGTTTTCTGTTTATGTGTACCTAAATAGAGTTTGTAGTGCTTATTTTTAATTTTTTTTTTTCAATTATTTTATTAGTAAATGTTTACGTAGCTTAAATTATAACGGCTTTACCGAGAACATTTAAGCAAATAAATTTATACAGAACTAAACAAAAATTCAAAACTTTGGAGGCCACACGGATAAAATTAAGCATCCTTTTTTCATTAATATTTCTTTTTAAAAGTTCGCGAAGTATCAAGTTTGCGCGGCCGGAGTTTCTTTAGTACGCTGTGCCTTCCATACGCGCGGTCAAGCGGATTTTGTGTCATAGAGTAATAGAAAAATTAGAGGAGAACATAAAAAAAAAATCCAATTTTTTATTTATCATTATTTTCTTAGATGAAATGAATTAAATTTCTGCTCTATATAAAAAAGTTACGATACAGTAATAGTCATAAAATGTTACTAAAAAAAATCACCATTGTGCTCTACACAATATCTATTTCAAGTGTTTTTGCTTATGATATTTAAGGATTAATATAAAACGAAAAATTATAATTGTAATTGGTTTTATAAGTAACAAGGATGCGAGGAAACTTCAACGGCATACACGTGTTCAAGATTTTAAACGTATTTGGAATATCAACAGCTAGGATTTCAGTTCTCATCACAAAGTGAAAGGAAATCTAAACAAAGGAAATCCATAAAGGGATACATGTTCCCGGATTTTGGGAGGTCTATTATTCTGTGGCAGTTGACAATGTAGGTGGAGGCGTGCGGTCTGCGGGACGAGGGTAGGTTAGAAGGGGGAGGGTAGTGACACAGGCTACCGGTCACCACCGCTCGTATTGATTTGTTGTATCGCTCGTCCTGCAATGGCTATCCCTTTCTCACACACCCACACAAAATTAAGCCCGTCTCGTTTCCACACGAGTCCCTGTCGCGCACACGTGGGCACATACGACCCGTATGTGACGTTTTCTTCGTGTGCGTGGATTACTATGTGTCGCAGGCGTGTGTGTGTTGGGGTCCGAATATGTACGCAAAATTTTCGTGACGCGTGGTGCTTTAGCCTTATTGTTGTATGTGTGTGTTATGTGGATGTTTGTAAGTAATTTACCCGGAGGTCACACTTAGATGTGTTGTGTAGATACCCTTTATATTTTATACAAGAGAAATATACATATTTATTAAGAACTTTGATATGTAGTAAATATTTGAGACTAAAAATTTTCAGAAAACTTCTTACGGTTACCGTATTTGTAAGTATATTAATAATAAGATAGATATACCAAAAAAGTATTATAATTTTATCCTAATAAAATTAATACGAGATATACATAATAATACGAGGTATGTAAAATATAATGACCATTTTAATTTAAATAAAAATGTGCTTAAACAGAACAATTTAACTACGATAATGCTATATATAATGCTATATATATGATATGTAATGCTATTTTTAAAATACCGTAATTTTTAAGTAATGTTATTCTACTATCTATTACAAAAGTGCAAGTTTCATTCACTGTTTTGTGTGAGCTACTGTGTTTTAAAATTCCTTTTGCCAACTAGAAGTGAAAACTAAAATAATATCAAAGCCAGAAAAGCAATTACGAATATTCTATGTAGCGTGTCAGTAAGAAACTGTCTCGGCACACATGTACGTGCATGTCGTGTGTGCTAATTACACGAACGCGACACGAGCATACTAAATACCCGCCGAATATTGTGGATGAATACTAAACTGTGTCGTGGGAGGTCCTTAATTGCTTACGTAACTATATTAGATGAAATTCGGTGACATAGAATTAAGGAGAATTGTCGAATGTTTATTTAATTTGACAGTTTGCAAGAAATATTTAAATAGACTAATATTGTTGGTATGTAATGTAGTAGCAATGAAAGAACGTCTTCGAATAAAATATGTTATTCGCTCCTAAAAGAGACAAAAAGCTTTGGCTTAAAAAAGTTATACATGTTGTGTTGTGTGTAACTTGACATTATGTGATTATGTAATTGCATACATAATATACTGCATTATCCTTAATTTTAATTGTTTTTATACAAATCGCATTTCATGTCTGAACAATTATTAACACACATACATACAAACATATCCTCACACTGTATCCCTAACGGGGTAGTCAGAGAGGACGGAGCGCCAAGGTCCTTACATACTTCTTTCGCTTCCTCGAATCTTTTTTCGCAAACACGCGAACACGCGAACACACATTTTCGCCTAGGTATGCGAAAGCTTTTGACACTTCCGTCGGCTAACGCTCTAGCTATTTGATCTTCATAAGTCGGCCTTGGTCTTCCTTGGCTTCTTTTACCACTCACTTAATTATTAACGATCAAATAAATTATCATTTAAGTATGTCATCACGAATTGTTATAAAAAGGACATGACGTAAGTATATCTGGAACTCTAGTTGATCTAAATTAAGTTTCTCGAAGATTTTTTTGAAATTTTTTATTCTATTATTTTAACTAAATATGCGTATGTCTCGAGTAAGGCTTGTTTCAGAAAAATTAAAAATGCAATTTACCTGTAAGATATTGTGCACTTAGCGTTAATACCAATAATGTTAAATCTGTGTTTTGGGTACTTTGTGTAACAATTGTTGGTGAACCTAAATAAAAAAAAAGGTTATTGTACAACTAGCTATGCCCACGCGTGCTGTGGGTCAATGGGTATTGTAGTATTTATTATACGTAAGTTACGGTTTTGAGTTCATACAAAAAACACATAGAAAAGAGTACTTACAGTTCTCTGGAATTTTCCAATTTTCTGGGCTATTTATCAAATTCTTCTTACTATAGAAATCTTTCTCGGATTATTACGAACATGCAAAAAAATTATAAAATCAGTCCAGCTGTCTTCAAGTTTTGCGCATAGCAACGAAAAACATTTCATTTTTCTTTATTTGGATGAATAGATAATGCAAAAAGATAGGTTTTACAAATGTTTTTTTAATTTTTATGAACGGCGAACGGGCCTTATCTGCACTCGTCCTTGTGAATCAGTACAGTACCTATGCGGAAAAAAAACATCAGTTTCTGATATCTTACATATCAACATATCTTCACGCTATATTATCTTTAACGGGGTAGTCAGAGAGGACGGGGTATGTGCAAAAAGTATGAAGATAAAAAAAGCTCAAAAACCAATATTTATAGGTACCTACAAAGTATACCAAAATGTGGACTAGATTGAAGGCGGAAAGCTGAAGACAAGGATGAGGTAGAAGAGGAGGAGGTTCACGCTGAGGCGATTACCTACTTAAATAAAACTAAAGAAGTTTTTATTACGTATTAACATCAAATAAAGTTTTTTTTTTTACTAATAACTCATCAACAGAATGTACATATTATAACCAATTATAAAAACGAATATACCGAAAACATTGCAAAGGCCGCTTACTTTAGTCGATTATACACAGAGATACATAATATATCTTAATTTGGTTATAATATTCTTGAAGAGTAAGTATATATCTAAGCTTCGTGAAATTTCCCATTCGGAGAGGGCACAGCATTAAAGCGCTATAAAATCTCATCTTCGTTTTACTTTTAACAATAAATATTTGGATTTACAGTTAATTTTACACATACTACAATAATGATAGTTGAAATACATATTCAGTCAAGAGAGAATCGGGAATGGATGATTTGTTTATGGTACAAATTCAATTTTTTGTTTTTTTGTTGTTGTTGTTAGATTGGCACAACTGTTTTCCATTTTGGCGCGGAGTTTGAGTTGCATCTGTTATTTAGATTAAATACAGTGCTGTTTTTAGTTATATCATTCTAGTGTATATTGCGAATTTCATAATGGACAAAAACATCGAACAAAGAGTTTGTCTTAAATTGTTCATTGCCAATGGAATTTAGTGTTCGGAGTCACTGAAAATGTTACAGAAGGCTTACTGTGAATTAAAAACACGTGCTTATGAGTGGTACAAAGCGTTGAAAAGCGGTCGAGATGTGATAGAACATTTGCCTCGCTCTGGTAGGCCATCAACGTCTGCAACTGAAGTTAACACCGCAAAAGTGAAGGAAATAGTGACTAAAAATCCTCATTCAAGTTTGAGAGAGATAGCCGCCGAACTTTCTGCGTCTCACGAGTTGATCCGTACCATTTTAAATAATCACTTTGGTATGAAACATGTTGCCGCTCGGCTAGTCCCAAAAGACCTGAATTTTCTCCAAAAACTCAATCGCATAAGAGTCGCTGAGGACATGCTAGAACGAGTCAATTCCGATCCAACATTCATGAAACGCTTTGTTACTGATGACGAGATGTGGGTTTACGAGTTTGACATGCAAACTAGTCAACAAGCTTCGGAGTGGCGCCTTCCAACTGATCCGAAACCGAAAAAATCATGCCCAAGTCGATCAAAAGCCAAACTCATGTTGACTGTTTTCTTTTATTATCGCGGTGTTGTGCACTCGGAATTCTTGCCATAAGGTCAAACGGTAAATAAAGTATATTATTTGAGCGTTACGCGGCGTTTAAGAGAGCGAAATCGACAAAAAGGCCAGATTTGTGGAAAGAAAATTCTTGGATTTTGCACCACGATAATGCGCCTTCGCACAAGGCCATCATTGTGAACGAATTTTTGACCAAAAACTCAACAAATATCATCGAGCAACCACCTTATTCACCAGATATGGCTCCAGCCGACTTCTTCTTTCTACTCAAATTACCACTTCGTGGCATCCGTTTCCATTCGGTAGTAGACATAAAGGAAAAATCGCAGCGAGCACTGAACGCAATTCAGGAAAAGGCGTTTAAAAAATGTTTTGATGATTGGATTATTCTTTGGCGTAAGTGTATCGTTTCTGAAGGAGCATACTTTGAAGGTGATAAAATAAATTTGGATGAATAACTAACATTTCGTGTATTATTGATCTTTTCCCGGTACTTTCTTGACAGAGTAGTATAAAGTTTTCAGATATAATGATCAGTGATTTACATCGTGCCGGTCCCAGACTAGTGTAAATATCTTGGCAAAGAAGTGCAAAAACTATGTGTGGGAGGCTATTTGCAAATATTTGTACAAATATTTCATATATTCACAGATACATATTTCATATTTTTATGACTCCCTAACAGTTAAAAAAAATTCTAATGAACACTATTACTATTAAAAATGCATTTTCTTTTCTGCAATAATATTTGTAGACACATTTTCACATATTCGTAATTTCTGCACACATGTGTAAAATCCGCATTACACTACAAACATTAGTTGTTTTTGGCAACATTACATGCATTAGAGTGCAAATAAAAGCAAGTAATACAAAAATATTACCTTTAGTTTGTACAGTAGAATAAAAAAACCGCTTCGTTTTATTTATTCATATATTTCCGTAACCATAAAAGGCGAAACTTTAAGCGGATGTGGGGTAAAAAGTCTCGCCAACTGTACATTTAATTAACTACTGAAAATTCTGAAAGTACTTAGAAGATTAGCTTTCTCTGACACCTTATATACTTATCTCCTTAATGAACAATATTTTTGTTATAGTTAGGGAAATACATTACGTCACATATTATTTTCACATTTAATTTAACGTGATTTTTAATGCATTAGTTCCCACATCCTAGCAAGAACTTATAAAAACATATTTGGGACATTTTTTTAGTAAAATTGATTATGCAGTACGTAAAAAGGTTAATGATTATACCTTCTAACCCGACGGCCCAAGGATTGATATTTGTCTAAGATTTGTTTTTAATTTAGCTTGGCTGGCTGTTGCTAGGTAGGTACCTTTCTAGTTCGTTATACTTAAAACATATTATCAAAGAATCCTTTGACAAATTAAAATAAAATTTAAAGCGGTAAGATAGAATAAGGATAGAGTAAATATTAGTAATAGGTAAGATAGAAGTTATCAAAATTAGATATAAGCGATAACTTAAAGTTTATAAAGATTTAATATCAAACAATTTTTTAATTTTTGTTTTTAAAATCTTAACGAATTTTAAGACTTTAAACTCATTTTTACATGCGACTTACACATTTATAAAATAAAAATAGTACAAAAGACATCAACGATAGATCATCAGAAATTATTATTTTATTAAACAAATAGTCATAGAAGATATACTTTAAAATCTAATTCATTTAAATCCGATAAAGGAACGAAGAGGCTGAAAAAATATGCAAAATGTTAATTACCGAAACCGTCATAGGGTTTTCTCAATGCCCTAACACACGACGAAAAATATTTGACAGTCACTTTTACCTACTGACATTTTAAATCCATCTTCACGTTTCAAAACAAGAATATTGATATAATACACTCACTGACTTTCATCTCACATCAAGTTGCAGTTGTTGCGAACCCCACAGCTTGTGAGCACCTACATAACTAGTGTTAAAGAAAACAGTAACACGGAAGGAGAAAGTTGCGTCGTTTTTCATCCCGCGGGAGGGCCGGAGGGACCGGCAAGCCGTAGCTCAAATTTCCGACAAAATAATAGCCTTTGAATTTAATTTCAAACTTGCTTTTATCGTATGTACATGCCGTTGTATTGGCTAACTTTTCGAGTTTAAAAAAAAGGTATAACAGAGTTCAACAACCTTTTTGTAAATATAAATTACAAAATAATGACTTCTATTGAAATTTTGTTATTGAAAAACTGTTAAAGTAGTGCTGCTCGCTGGCTTAAATTAATATGCTTAGATACTTAAGAGTTTTGCTTTCACGTTCGATTGAATTCAAGGAATACTTTTGTGTTTAATATTAATTAACACGATTTTATTGTTACTTGTGAAGAAATATTTTTAATAATTTTGTTATAAATGTAAACATTCGTTTTCTGCTGCTATAATTAAAATATGTATGTGTTTAGTATAGTATTTGAAGGAAACATTGTTTTTTTTAGGTAAAGAACCGTTCGTTTAATTTAAAAGATAAAGATAACTTAACCTTATAATAAAATGAATTGCTCTTCGGAAATATGATAATAAAGATTTGATTGCGCTCGTTGTAAAATACTTGCTCAAAACAGGTTTAAGACCGAAACGTACGAATGTTCAAACTTTCTTACGATCTTTCACATTCACCCCAAGAGCTTACGTCTTGAACCCATAACCCTATATTAACCTTTTAACAGAAAGCGCGTGTGTTCACAGAATCACAAATTAAACGTAAAATTTCCAATAATTTAAAACCCTCGGCTAATGAAACCAGTTTCGAAAGACCCAAGCTGCGAAAATATTGTAACTTTTGTACATAATGTAAAGAACACGCGAGGGGTCATTCACCACCCTTCTTATTCTGTTGGGGAATGACCAACGGCGACCCGTCCGCGCGTCGGTCAGCTTTGAATAATGAAATTCAAAAAAGGAACGAACAGGCCCGCCAATAAACAAACCGTATATCATTCGTTATTCAAATATATTTTTAGTGAATGGTTGACCCGTGTGCCCACGCGACCATTTGCTGGTTAAATATTTTCAGTGGGCATCAGCGACCGCCGGCTGGATATAATTTATGATCAGTTAACTGGAGAAAAATTCCTTATTACATTTTTATTGAGTAAATAGTGTAAATATTATGGAGGAATAAAATGACAAGTTATCATTCATTAAGTGATAGGTATCACCCTCTAATTGTAGCGATCTACTTTATTAATAAAATGACTTGTAATTAGGTAGGGGAGAAAAAGGCAGGAAAATTATATTACTTCGCTTTTAACGCGAGTTTAACGCAGTGTTTTCCTCCCCCGCAATCATAATTGTATTAATTGTTGAACTTGAGGTTTTAAACGGATGAATTTTTATTTCAGACGTTTAATAAGTGTGATTTGTCTTGTTGCGTTAAATTATTATTTCATTTATTGATACAAATAAATGTAAGCAATTAGGAACATCAAAAGAATATAGATATCGAATAGTTTGTGTTGTGTATGTTTTTTTGCAATATTTTCGAAAATTATATGCATTAAATATTAAGAAATGTATAAAAATAAATTGATGAAATTTTAAATTCACAGTTTTTTTACTACATTTAAGTAGGCAAATTGTTAATCTGTCTTTAGAAACTTAAAACCAAGTTTTATTCAGAGAGTCGATCGATTCTTTTTTTGACTCATTACTATCCCTGAATTCATAACAAAATTACTCGGATAATATAGTTACGTTATTCATTTCATACATTAATATCGTATTTATCATAAATATAATATCTATACCATCAATATATTAAATTAATTTCTAACAATATTTCGATATTTTCCCTACTTTACGACAAAATACTTTCTATTGTACAAAGGAACAATTTTACCATTCTTTGAGGTTTCTTTTATTTTATAATAATTTTTGTTCATAAAAGTACATTGTTCAGCACGGATTTTCGGTTATCAAGTTAACAAATAAAAAAATATTTTACGAATTAATACGATCCGCAATCCAGTACAAAAAATAGTTGATTAACCCAAGTATCATATATACGTAGACATGGTGCGTATAAGCAATTAGTATACTATGATCATATTATTAATTATTGAAATCATTATACCAATAGGTAATTTGGTAATGGTAATGTAATCAATAACATATTTTATTAAAAATAAAACAAATAGCGGTTGACAACAAATAGAACTAAAGTTGACACACGAGAGCACGAAACACATTTGTTTTATAACAAAAGGGACAATATTCAAATTCGAACATGGAACATAAATTTCAAATATTACCTATATCGAAACGGCTTGGATTCTAAAATTAAATTTTGCATGCAGAATGCCGTCGGCGAGGGGACGTCGTTTTATTTGGTAGGCGTATATAATTTTATTGCAGGGACCAATGGTTTGCGAAACACGTTGGGCATTTTTTATTTTAAAATTTCTTAAATATTTTGGTTTAATATGTATACGAGTTGTTATGTTATTTTTTTAAATATTTATTGAATAAATCATGTGTATTCGATATATAATTTTAAATTATTTTGCGTTTTATAAAATAAATGTTGTTAATAACTGTAATTATTATTATTTATTTAAAAAAAAACTATTCAATTAATTACATAATAGGCATGATGACGGTATTAAAGAATCAAATAATAAACGGTTGTTGAGAAAAATCAAACGATTCTAAATAACGACACACTTTTAATTTAGACATTGAGATTAATAATATTTTTAATAAATTACAAGTATAAAATACTGCAATCGGCCATGTTAACTGAAACATCAATCAGAGCGAATGACGTCACGCCTAGGTAAATATACATACATATCTTCACGCTGTATCCCAACAGGGTAGTCAGAGAGGACGGAGCGCCAGGAGTCGCGGTCCTTACATACATTGGTAAATATAACTTTTGTATTCTGTCTAAATTGTGAATGTAACCCTTATAACGTAATGTAGAACAATAATTACCTAGGCGTGACGTCACAAGCGGACGCCATGACACCTACTAGCGTTTTCTCGCTTAATTCAAATTACGTAGAAAAAGTTGCAATAATTGGCGTTAAAACTTAGTTTATTGCTGAAATAATATTTTCTTCGGAAATAGTAGACGTGTACCTACATTATAGAAGGGTATTTCAAAATCTGTCATCATGTCTATTAATTGAATAGTTTATTATAGCGTTAATAAATAAATGATTATAAATTATCATAACATTTTAACTAATTATTCTATAATATATATAAAAAACGCTAATTCTGATTGTTCTTAGTTTTCAAAGTTCTTCGTTATTCATGTAGGTGCTTGTATGTCCTTGTACAATATAAATGTACTTAAAGGTATTACATGATTCTAAATACATGGGAACTCTATGTGAAAATAAATAATGGAGTGAAACACTGGATTTTTAAAAGCATTTTGTAAAAAGAGTAAATGGAAAAATCGAAAGCAAACATGACGTATCCTTCTACTTTAAAATAATAACATATTATGTCCCTTCAAAGTGCTCGGGAGAGAATTCTTCAAACGCGTTTCACCTCCATTACCTCCCAGCCGCCCGACCCCTCCTAGGCCCCTGGTAACCGTACAATAACTTCACCCTCACATGGTCATAACGACGCCCGATAAGGGTCTCGGAGACCCTCGGTAAATCACCCTGTATCTACATCTGGGGCGACACCCCCGCTCCCGCCGGCTATGTGGAGTTTGCCGGCACGGTATATACGTCGGACATCGGATTTTACGTACTTCACTACGTTGGTTTTACGTAATTCACTCTTCGAATGACGCTGTAGTGTATATTAGGTACATTGTTCGGCATCATCTGTTTTTTTTAATTACTAAAATAGTTGCATCATTACATTATTCGTTTTAAAATCTGTATGAGTTAAATAATAAAATTGAATATAGTTTTATCCTTTCTAAAAGTTCGTTATTTCCGAAAATGCAAAATGTAATTTTATTCTAATTAAAATGATAGTTAAGAGTCGTGGATAAGTGGCACCTATTGGAATTTCACTAATAACTAAAAAAAATGTGCAAAACATTCATCCAGTTTTGGTGACATGTTGATTGTCAATCGACGACAAAGTTCTGCGTAGATATATCATTAGCAAAACAAAAACGGGTCTTCTTGACATGCCCCTTTCCAAGAAAAATCATCTTAGAAGGCTTCCCTTGAGAAAACTGTTGAGCCTAATGTTTTCTTTTTATTCCATCAGCGAGCGCCTTAATCCATCAGAAGGTACGGGCTGCGGGGGGTATCAGGGTGTTATCGATTGAAGAGGGACCCGTAAAACTATGGTTATTGGATCTTTCGGGCAGAACGTCATCTTGGGACGCACTTGTTTGGTTTATGCGTCAGGCGATTTGGGCTACGAAATGGTAAGGAGTCGCGAGTGCTCTTAATATTTTATTTGAAGTGTCTGCCAACATAACTTGTAATGCTCATTACAAATCTACTCAAAAAATGACAAGAATATATTATATGTACTAAATATTATACATACATATATATCTTTACGCTGTATTGGTGACGGAGCGCCAAGCGTCGCGGTGCTTACACACTTCTTTCGCTTCCTAAAATCTCATCATTCTCTTCACACAATTTCGCCTAGATATGCGAGTGCTTTTGACATTTCCGCCAACTAACATATCACATTAATTATTTAAATAGTTCTAAGATAAAACGCTTTCAAATGTGGTTCGGTTGTTAGTTTGTTTTATTGTATAGGATATATGTAGTTACTCTATGAAATATTTTACGATACAAAACTTTATATTTACATAACATACAGGTACGGTGAGCGATTGTACGTTTTTTAAATTACTTATTAAACTAGAGCATTTGGCAGATTTATTTTAATATTTTAAAAACATATTATTAAGAATACAGTCTTAACAAGATATCAGACATGTCAAACTGTGATACAATTCTTGAGTAAGCTTTCAATTGAGTTATCATTAGAAAAATTCGGAAATAAATAATTGTCAGCCGGCTATTGAATGTAGCTCTACATTCATTTACATGTTTTGTGTTACTTTCGACTTTTAAAAATAAAATAATGTTACACTTAGTTATTATGAAAATATTTACATCTAAACTATTATTATAAAGAGGTAATATTTGTAAGTTTGGATGTAGGAGGTAACCTCCGAAATTACTCATTCGATTTAAAAAAAATATTTCGCAAATATTTAGAAAGGACCATCAGGGTGGCCATAGCCTGTATATTGTCCTAGTATCCTCCTAGCCAGTATTTTATAAATGCAATAAATATGGTAATGTCCATGTGTAAAATATAAGGATTTAATTTGGGCAATACTGCAGATCCAACGTGCTAGTCAGTATATACCCAAAATATTGACAAGAAAATGAGATAGTGCGACTGCATACCTCTCAGTGTGCTTCCGTGTTCGCTCCAAAATAGGGGTGGATTTATGTTAACAGGAAGTGCCCCGGCGAAATGGCGTCCTAAGCCTTCAGATACGGTTTATGTGCAATACTTTATATAAATTCTATGTTTTATTATGTACATCTGTTTATACAACAATTTAGGCTGATATTTACGCAAATACTTTATAATATGTATATTACGCATATAACGAATTCATCAAAATACATTGGATCTTCCCAATTTTTGTAAAATAAAAAATTACTCATATTAGTGCGTAGGAAATATATGTTTATTAAAGAATTAATAAGAAATTACATGAAACCGAATTATTGAACTGAGAACGAGAATTTATAAAAAGTAAAAACGAATAAATAACTACATAAATTTAATAGCTCATGTCTTTGAAGGTTGTTTAGAAATATTCGAATAAGATTTTAAAAAAATAATAAAAAAATAGGCAAACGGAAACCTCCTCCTTTTTCGGACCTCGATAAAAGTTTTAATATAATTAAGTTCCCACAAGTTACAACTCGTTATGTCTTTAGCTTTACGTGTGACATGTTGAAAATCTATCACCACTCAAAGAAAGATAGTTTTAGGTCAAATATGTGTTCAAATGCTCAAAATGCTTTAGTTTTTTTTTTTCTTTATGGCATGGGGCACAGTTTAGCGCATTTGCCAATGTCACGTATTAATAAGTAGAATCACAAGTAAATTATTTTTTTCTTATCGTAAAGCTTCTCCAGTAAAGTGATAGTAGGCTTTACTGAAGTTATAAAGGACTTCTTGGAAGAGCGCGAGAATTTCAGCTACGAACGTTTATTTAGACCTACTCCATTGTTATACATAACTTTAAAACATAATATACTATCACTTTCGTACTTTAAAACTCCCAAAAATGTAAAAAATAGAAAATCTAAATAAAATGACAACCTCACTTCTCCCGTTCCTAGCAAAAAGTCCAATATTATAGTTACCATGAGTAATATCAAAGAGAAACATTCTTGAAAACCACAAAACCAGATCATCAATGTATTGAATACTTCCTGCAGTTTTTCTTTATAAGTATAGATTTTTCTGAATTGGTGGTACATTTGATTTTTAAGAACATAGATAATTTGAGATTTAAAACCACAAGCGTTTTATTTTTTGAAACTGTTTCCGTATCTTATTAAAAAGTAACATAGGTAACCTATGTAATATCTATTTTGTAGATAAATTACAAGAAGTACTTAATTTAACTCAAAAAACTAAACGCCTTAAGAAAATATATTTAGAATTATATTTCAATGGGTGTAAAATTTAATGAACTTAGTTCTTTAATTACGACTGACAATACATAGACACCACAAAAATTTTGATCACAATTACGACCACATTAAGTTTTATAATTAATTTTGTTTAACACACAAAATATTTCTTAAAGATTCTTTACGTCACACTTGAGAGAGAACTATTCATACCAAATATCGGAAACATACTAATCTGCGTTTGGTTCAGGCTCGAAGTTAATAAATGCAATAGCTATTGAAACTATGAATAAAAAAATGTTAACCCCTTAGTTTGACGCACACGCATGGAAATTAGATCAGTAGGTAGTACTACACGGCAGCGGTTCTCAAGCTTTGATGTATAAATCCGTTTGTTAAAAAATATTTTTCATTGATTTAGAAAGTTATGAACAAAAGGGAGAAACGGTTTTCATTTACGATTTTAAATTTCAATGAGAATTTTTTTTAAATTAACAATATTTTTTTACACGTATGTAATAAAAAAAATCTAATGAAAAATGAACAGTTTTGGTATTTTTGAACCCATATTTGCTTAGTTTTATATACATTACGCTGTTTAATTAATGTATTTGGTATGTTTACTAAGTACCTATGTTCATTTACCATGTTATGGGATTATTAGGTAACATCAAATCTACTTTAAGTGTCAAATACAGAAAAGGAACCTAGTCGACTGTTTTTTGAAATTGTGTTATGATCTTACGAAGTTTAAATGTTAACTTACATTACAGAAACGACACAAAATTCTTAAAACGTAATCGGATACATAACAACATTTAACATTAGCTCAAAACGACGATAAAGAAACAATAAAATACATGTCGTTTACTAGAAATAAGTTTGAGAAACGCTAAAAAGATCGTATGACGCGATTGTGAAACATTTTTTTACATTTGCTCATTAATTTGGGAGTTGTAACTTCAGACAATGGTAACCCTTCCGTAGCGTCGCGGCCTTAGCAGCTATTGTGGCAATATCACCGCATTTGTGTTTCCGGACGCTTCTTTTTATTATGTAGATTAGGGACTTTATCGGTGTTGGATTAAGATAACAATTATTTGTATTAGTAAGGTTTTTCATACAGAATTGCTGGTTTAAAATATTTTTTTTTTAGGTCCGTAGTGAATTTATCACAATTGTGATCATGCGGGTGTATATGAAGTTTGAAATTTAATTTCCGCCTCCACCCTTACGTCATTGCAGATTGGTAGCAGGCATCAGATAATACACACTAACTACCAATCGACATGACCAATCATGCGTAACGTGCGATCAATGAGAAAACATCAGCCAAATAAATTTAACGAGGACTCTTACATCTGCATGTCACTGGAATAAATCAAATCACTATTGAATACATCCGTAAAATATTTTTGAACTATTTTGAATGTGTTTTGTGTTCGTGATAGTTGTATGAAAAAAATTGCGTCCCTCGTAAGTTAACCCGTTCACTGACACGTATTCAGCTGATATAAAAAAGTTACACCCATATTTTGCACTTTCCGAAGCCGAATAATGGGGTCTATTTATGCATTCTCAATAAATGAAGAGTATTTTTTTACTTCTATTATAAATCAAACTGTATTATTATCTTTAGAGATCCTGAATCTGCATCCTATTGTTATTCGGGATATGCGGTGTGTCAAGGGTGTAATATTTTCCTGTTCTACGTCTGAGTATGTTTTATTTCCGATATATTATTATTAGAATATTGGATGATACATACTATTATTAGTAATTTCAGTGATCAAATAAAATGCGTTTTTAAAATCTAAGTCATTAAATAAATAAAATCATCAATTGATAACATTGAAATGAAGTCATACTTAAATTATTATATTGTGTTCATGGAGAATAAATTGTTTATCGTGATTTATATAAATGTAGTAGAAACTAATTTTCAGATCACCTTGGCTTTGCTTTTAATAGCTTCTTTAAAATCACTATCGATGTGGTTATATTACTAAATGCATGGCACGGTAACCAATTGCACTTAAGATTTTATCTTGCAAATAAATTAGAAAGAGTGGGTCGGCCATTTTGAATATTTTGAGAGCCGAGGGTGTATTCGACCGTAGGGCAGTAATTACTTGATTGAAGTCAAGAGGTTCCACGCCGAGATACCAACAGGGTCTTTTGTTATCACGCCTTATGTAAGGGTTAAGTATTCCTATCGAGTGTTTTATTCGCGTCGATTTTACACCTAGAGCGTTCGAGGGTTAACCGTTAATAGCTCGTTATGCATATGTCACGCTTTTTTATACTATATGAAAAAATCGATAATTGCAATAATAATCTCAGAAAATAGTAATAATTCGTATAAAAAATTATACGAAAGCAAAACCCTTTTTAAACGGATTTTTATTCAAATTCGAACTTATCAATTAGTAAAATATCGATAGTACAGCTTGCATCTGAAATGTATGTTATTAAATCATTCACTGTATTCAATTTGTATACGTTCAAAAAACATCTGACATTGGCAAGGTGACGAGAATAGGAAAAAAATGTCACCAACAGAAAACTCTGAACCCTTAATCCGTTCTATTATGCATATAATTATTATTTCCGATACTTTATCAAAGAAAATAAAACTCTTTTTGCATATGCGTTTTTTAACGGAAGTGTGAATAAAAAAATGTCACCCTCAGGCGTGGAAAGGGTGACCCCAAAGGTTTTTTAAAGGGTAATCCGAGATCGGTTGTATTAAAGATTTCTGAATATAATATTATGCATGCGTTCTCAGGAAGATTTAATAGTTCGCTTGAGGCCTATGCAGAATGAACAGAAGTGTTTCCTTAAGGCAAAATGTTTCGGTGTTAGTATTTATGGGCTAACGGAAATACTACGTAATTCGCTTCAGGCGATTCAATATTATATCAAATCTTAACAGTAGAAAAGAAAAATGTACGGGGTGTCTCAATTATATGTCTTAATTTTGTTAAAAAAATTGTATAAAAGCAAACAACAATTTGTGGCACGGTTTAAATTTTTTTAATAGCTTCGATATTCATTCTTTGTACTTTTTCATAGTCACTAAATTATTCCCAATTGGTTTTGATAGGCCAGTGAGGATAAAAAGTGTCCAAAGGTCGACTAAGTTCATATAGGTTTAAAAATACTTAATAAAAAGATACCTATGCGAACCAAATACTGCATTTTGTATTAGCGAATTTTTTTCCTTACAGGGATAACTTATCATCCAATTACGTTAATTTCATACATTTTAACATTTCAAACATTAATAGAATGGTGACTTTCTATGGGGCTAAGCATAAAACTAAAATTTAATATTGATTCACAACAATTCACTTTTTAATGATCCAAAAAAATGAACGATCTTGCCGCTTGAGGGTACACTATCATTGTGTAGTTTGTTTGGTTAATTTTTTATGGGTTTTAGTCCAGGTAATCCGCTGTCCTCTCACCGAGACTGAATGGGTTTTGACATATAAAAGGATTACTTTTTAATTGATAATTAATGATGTTGCCAAGCTATCGCTGTTTAGATGTACGTATAAATTACATATATCAGCTAAACACTTTTTAAAACACGCACATAATATAGTAAAATTTTAGCGTTCTTTGGGCTCCGTAAGCAAATAGACAAAAAAGAATCCACATATCTTAACCGATTAATCCGATATCTTTACGCTTACTGAACTGAAATTTGGCCTGAGATGTAAATTGATAAACAATAAACAAAAATAAGGAATAGGAATAAGGAATAAAAAGTATTTTCGGACCAATATTTTAAATTAATTATTAGTTCAATTTTGCTTTGTCTAAAATCGCTACTGAACATCAAGTTATTGCGTGTCCGACACGCTATTAGTTGATTTTAATTTGTAATATTACTCCGAGTGTTTTTTTTTTGTTTCTGAGAAGGGAAAAAATCCCTACAAACACTTAGTCGAACTATATGCCGACTGAGTAGTGTTAGACTCGAACCGGCTAAAAAACCTTTCTCTTTACTGTTAAACCTAGAGCTTTTACAGTGTCCCGAAGGCGCCCTGCTAGATGGTCGACCGCCTGAGTGTTACTCCAGCCGAATACCTCGTAACGAGGGCGAACCTCGTGCTCAGGGCGTCGCCAGAGGAGTTTTTGCACTTGCATGCATATTAACGGGCTTCCTATCCGGCACGCTTATTACGTTACTTTCAGACAGCATGTGACAGGCAATATCGCGCGATATCTGCTGTCAAAATGAGAATTCGTGTAATGTAATTTGTATAGTGGCGCTAAATCTACCGCGAAAAGTGCATTTTACGGTCATACAATAATAGATACGCGATCGTCATACATGATACTAATTTTTTATTGCAATTTATCACCGGTTGCGCAGTGATCGCGTGGATGTCGCTGTCTACAAATTTTTAGGTAATAATCCCGCCGGTGCGGGTCGGGCCTCTAGCGGTCCCGGCCGGCGTGATGGCTAAAGACCGATTCGTGTGCCTAGTGTTTTATATAGCAAGTTTACAATTTGGCTTAAGGCCCATGTGCATGCGTGTAGTACGGCATGATCCAGCTTCGACATGAGATCCTACGGATGCCGCGGGGGACGTCCTTGCCTCCGCCGGTGGCGGCGGTGCGGTTGTAGTCTAAATGTGGGCATGTTAGAGTTCGAACGTGTAACATCGTCGTCACTGTCGCCTAATACATGTCTAGGCCTACGATGGCGTTTGGAAGCGTTGGGCTCGGGGATGTACTCGGGGGTGTACCATGAAACTCCGAGTGCGATTTTGTCAAACGATGACTAAACGAATAAAGATACATCAAGGTAATGGTGCGGTAGTAGTGCAACTACTTACCGAGGGTCCTAGTTTCGAGATCCGGTCGCTCAATTTAGGATACGAAGTTTTCTATATTGTCTTACAAGTCTTAATGTCGTTGGGTAGTCCTTCTGTTAATTATATGGTAGATACCTATAGTAAAATCCTAATGCTTAAATTGGGGTAATTGTTTTGTATGACATACCTAAATGTTTGATATCTATGTAGGTATAAAACTTTATTGTGAATAAACATAAAAATAAAATATAATTCATTAAAGTGCTAAGTGTGTGTAGAACCACACACAGTTAAGAGCTTTATAATGATTTGATTGGCAGTAAAAATAAAATTGTATTTTATATTCAATTCTCAAAGACACTGAACAACAAAGTTGCTTTTGCGGTCGCTGGGCACATTCATCGAAAATATTCTTTGTCACAATAACTACACAACATATCTTATTCAAACCCATTTTATTAGTTATTTATTGATTATATGTTTATTTGTTATTAGTTTCAGTTTTATCACTTTTTTTTACTTCTTACGACCTTGGAAGTGCATATTTCAGTAACAATTGACTTTAATGAAATGTAACTTTAAAAGTTCAGTATCCATTTTGAAGAAAAGATACCTAAAGATACTTCACACAACTAAGCGCGCTAGAACTTTTTGTCATCCCTTAGTTCCCTCTAATTTAATTTTTTCGTAATTTCACTATATCAATAAGTAATAATAATAATAATAATATACTCGGACATTTCACACAGCGCCATCTAGTCCCAAAGTAAGCTGCATAGCGCTTGTGTTATGGGTACTAGACAACTGATATACTACTTATATACTTTTCTTTTGTAAATAAATACATATTAGGTATACATAAACACCCAGACTCGAGACGGGAATCGAACCCGCAACCCCCGTTTACTTTCCGACGCGTTAAGCCATTGCGCCACGGAGGTCGTCAAGTAAATAAGTAGCGGTTCATAATACTCCTACTGTCTAAAGTGCTAATAAGTTTCCTAGTCTAATACAAAATTATGAGGGTTCCATTTTTTGCCATTTGGCTACGGCTAAGACGTATAAAAGTATAAATTTAAAAGTTTAAATAATACATATAACTAGGAAGGTAAAAGAGGCAGTAAAACGTTTTAATATACATATCGTGAAGGAAGTAAATCATTTAAGCGTATCGAGGATATAAACTTTAATTAAAATACGAACTTAAAAAGCTCCACGTGAAGAAATGACAACAAAAACAAAAGACAGCTGAGAGTTCATCGACCTACGGCAACGTGGCCGTAACTTTCATTCTTGGAGCGAACCAAGTTAGTAACCTACTTTTCATTAATAAGGAAAGCTAAAAAAATTCAAGAAGAAAGTATCAAAGATTGAGCGGAGCGCGAACTTCGCTAACAGCCACCGAAAGACTAGTGTGGCCTTGCCGTGAACTCGTCAGTAAATGGAATCCATAATTTTTATTTAATGAAATTATTTAATTTTTCATCAGGAATATTAATTACTTTTATTTAAATGAATACTCTATATTTTGCAAATGTAATTCATAAAAGTATTTTTAACAAATTACGTCTGTGATAAACTGATAACCTATTTCAAACTAATTAAGCTTATTATGCTGAGAAATATCAGTAATATTAAGAGAAACAAAATGGACTGTAATATTTACGTAAGTATAGAATTATTAATAATACAAGTAATCAATTTGGATAGTTGTAAAAAATGTGAGCTATTGGCAAGATCACATCAACCGTGTTCTATCGTGATTTTTCCCTAGTCTCCGCCAGACGCCGAGACGCTGAAAAAAATAATTAAAACGAGCTCCGAGGAAAGTGAAAGCGCGCCGTCTGCCGCGTAATTAGTACAATGGAGTTTCCCGCCCTGACTTTGAACTTTTGAATATCGAACTTCTCAATACTACTGTTCTTTTTATTTTTTAAAATGGGTTATAAATTGTTACTGGTTGCTTAAATTAAAACGAATTAACGAAGATGTAAATATCAAATACGAGTTTTAGATTTTTAAGTGACTTTATCAATAAAATACGTTGTTGTATTTTAATCAACCTAACGATAATTTATTTACATTATATTTTTTATGTAATCAATGTATGTCTAAGACAATTAGTAAAAGTTTAGAAGTGATAACTGATATCAAAGCATAGATGTTATAAGAACTATATATAATGTCTATGGAGATAAGTTCCTAGTTCATGTTTGGATTTCTAACAGTTTATTGTCAGTCTTTACGTGCTTTATTTCAAGTAAATAACTAATTTGTTCCGTATTTTACAACTAAATAGTATTTATATTTATCACAAAGTAAAAACAGATTCAGACATCGTATGGTGTAACCTTCTCATTCACTCTTTAATCAATTCACTTAACTCCACTATGAATAGTATCCTGCTTTGTCCGAAATTGTTACAGACCCCCAAGTCAATGCGTGTCCGACTCGGTCTTGGACGATTTGATAACTTAACTGGCTTTTATTCGAAACTTAAAAGATAAAAATGTATTAAGTAGAAATATTGAGATCGCTTTCATCAATGGGACTATCTACCTTTATTGTAAAAATAGTTTAATGATAACAATGGAATCAGCATTGGAGTATGTTTCGCAATTTTCATAGAAACACAAACAAACATGCACAGAAACATACAAACATAATGGAACACAAAAACGCTAGTGGAATGAGTGTGGGTAGTTGCAAGAAACCGCACGCCGCGAATACGACATTCATCCTCATCAGTCTGCCCGTGACCACGATCGGTGTAATCGAAAAGTCGGGATAAAATAGGTAATTAGCCTTAAAGTATAAACGCGATGTAGACCCGTGATTAAATATTGTAAGAAACGTTAGAGGTGTTTGTTTTGGAATCAGAAATGCTGAAAGCCTCATGAAATATTTTCTCAAAAATATCTTCGATATACACACACTGCACTCTGTTACTGTTTTATGTAGTAGGTATAGATACAACTGGTAGAAGTGTAGTGGTTATAATTACTGAAGCGATGAGTAAGGGCTCCAAGTTTTTATTGTCTGGAAACTGAATGACTTTCATCCTGATGACTAGAGTACTATGTCGCGCTGAAGGTCAGAGGATGTCTATATTTTTCGGATACATACATTTCTTCACGCTGTATCCCTAACGGGGTAGTCAGAGGGGACGGAGCGCCAAGCGTCGTGGTCCTTACATACTTCTTTCGCTTCCTCAAATCTCATCATTCTTCTCACACATTTGCGCCTAGGTATGCGGTGCTTTTTCAGATTTTGTAGAATATTCCATTTATATTTTATAGTGTATTTGTCCACCCACTTTGAGCTTTCATTTTGATGAGCTTTCATTATAATATCTACGATTAAGACTTAAAAAAACGACATTTAAATAGGTAAGACATTTTAGTAACATGAGAGTATTGAAATAAAACGCGCCGTAAAGAGATAAATCCGCATTTTATTGCGATTGGATCATTTGTATTAGTATAAACGAGAAATCCTGAAGATTGATTTTTCATCGGGAACATTAAAAACCTGGTTTTAGGATACAGAAAAGGGAACGTCAAATGAATAAATAACCGTACATTCTTTACGTAGCTGTGACATTTAGAATTCCGTAGACAATATGGTTAAAACGGGACTTTATAATTTTTAACTTGTTAATTTATTACGTCTTTACATCAATTGTATTAAACTTTGGCAGTAAACTGATAAGCTAAAATAAATAAACAGGTTTCAGACTGTTTTTTTTTAATTTAACATACATTTATTAAAGTAAATTTCAGCTTTTTCATCAATTGCTACAGAACAGATTGCAACAGAACGCTGAGGTAATGCGTATTTAACACACTCTTGGCCAGGTTAATAAGAATATTTATTCTCTTTTTATTTTACATAGTACAGGGTGGCCCATAAGTCCTTAGACATGTAAATAATGAATAAATGAAAAACTAATAGAAATTAGAAAAATATTTTTATTACGTTTTAATCTTCATGAAATGGGAATTTATTTTTTGAAAATTACATTATCCAAATGTAATCTGTTTTGATCACAGCGCTCCTGTAAGCGACGTCTAAAATTATCGATGACAGCGCGGCAAGTTGATTCTGTGATGTGAGCCATGTCTCTTCGGTTATTTTCGGGTCTCTTCGGGTAGCAATCGACCTCGGGTTTGTATCGTAGACTTTACTTTACTTTACATAATCCCATAAGAAAACTCCATTGTAGACCTGGACTACGTGGTGGCCAAGAAGCCTTCGAGGGATAACTTTATTGGGGAAAATTTGACGAACGATCGGCATAGAGGTATTAAAGGTGTGACCCGTCGCTCCATCTTGTTGAAACCAGGTCCAGGTCTGCCTTGGAAAATCTGCAGCTCTGGTGTATGAAAGTCTTCGATCATCTTCACATATGTATCGTTCTGAAGTGACTGTAAAAGCGCGACCTTTGCCGTTCTCATAAAAATAAGGGCCAATGATGTCACGCGCTGACATAGCAGCCCAAAGTAGAAATTGCAGCCCAAATTAGGTGTGTAGATTGTGATGTTCTCAAAATTTACGCCGCGCAATGGTCAGTGAATTATTGTTCCGTTAAAACAAGCGCAAAAAAAATGCACGATCCGCAACGGTGAAACGACCCGTGGTTACTGATTTCCCAGAAACCGAGCGCTCTATTTTTAACTCGCCCGCGCCCCTCCCGCCTATCGTATGCATTTTATTCGAAATTTAAATTTCAAAGGACTTATGGGTCACACTGTATAATATCATGTCTGTGTGATTCATGTGATCACGTGTCGCCTTTTGTATCAAAAATATTATTTAATTGAAAAATACTACAATCTATAGGTTCTAGAAGAAGTTGAAGTTAGCAATTTTGTCTGACTGTTCGTTTGTTCGAGTATCATTTTGAATAGGATTGGGTTTTTTAAAAGACTAGAGCACAGTTTTTTAATAAGTCGTAATAATAATAATGTGTAATATATAAAACACTTTTTAATAAAAATACTAAACGTACTTAAGTAGTAAAATTTTGAGATGAAATACTTATATTTATTTAAATGCATTATCGATGGTTAAGAATTAATTGTGTCTATCCCAAAAAAGTAAAGTTGTTGTTTTCTGTAAAATGTTTCCTGAAATATTCGCGCTGTTGACTTAGGTTAGGTGGCATTTCTATACCGAATAACTTTACCATTTTCGTGAATTTAGAAATAGTCAACTGAACAGACCAAGTCAAATTAACTTTGAATCTACTTGCATAATACATACATACATATATACATATCTTCACGCTGTATCCCTAACAAAGTAGTCACAGAGGACGGAGCGCAACCCGTCGCGGTCATTAGATACTTCTTTCACTTCCTGAAATTTCATAATTCTCCTCACGTATTTTCGCCTAGGTATGCGAGTGCTTGTGACATTTCCGTCGGCTAACACTCGCTATTTGATTTGGATTTCGCTCTGTAGATTATCTTCGTCAGACTTTCATCACTCATTCTTTTTATGTGCGCGACCATCTAAACATTCCTTTCTTCATTTTTGCAATAACATTGCCATGCATCTCCGTCATACTGCGTATCTCTTCATTGCTTATTGCATAAATATGTGTACAAAAGTGAACTTTGTAAAAAAATTGAGATAGACACTGTTGATTCTAAACCGTCGTTATGTGGGTGCCACTGATATATCTGTACTAATATGTGCATTTTTGTGTGCTTAAGCAGGTATATTTTGATGTAGGTTGGATTGAAAACCAAGAGCCAATTTTTTTTATTATGATGTCATAATAATCTTTATTTCATAAAACACTTTTTAGTATTCGTTTTATTTCTACAAACTATCTAGTAAATATAAATGCTCTTAAAGTGTGTGTTTTTGTGGATGTTAAATATAAGATATATACATGTAAATACTACTTTAATATTATGTCATAATACTATTGTTCCATGTGCGCATTTTTGCCTACGATTAATTCGTTAATTTAGTGGTTAGATTTTGGAACTGTAATCATTTCTTTTTTTAAGCATATTTAAAATATTCCTTTAATTATTTAATTTAATTATAAAAAAATGAAAGAGATACCCGTCTAAAAGGCTTACTTTAATTTTCATGTTTCAATAGACATTATTTTACGTAACTTCACATTTATTAACTTCAAGTACAATTAATGTCGTCGATATTATGTTGTAATATAATATTGTATAGGTATAATACATAAACGCTTTGATTAAACGTAGATGCTGTTTATCGAATTACTTTCTTCTCATCTCAGAAAATGTGGGATGAATTGGCAAGAAACCTTACACATATTTAATTTGGGCGAAGCCCTTTTAATATCCATACGAGCCACATCCAAACCAATTTTTCCTCTTTCTATATAATATTGAAAACTTGAAAATTAATTTCTCCACCTAATTTCCTTCACGTGAAATATGAGGTCGTGTTAGACGCACACATGCGTGCGTCACGCAAATTTCGTTACGTCGCCATCCGCAGGGTTCCCAAAACTACCCCCCGCCCCGCCCGCGCATCAATCTTCACCCCCGCACCACCTACGGTCGTATAATACAATAATATATGTCTAACTTTCGGACTGGCCCTGTAGGTAGCCGTGTTTCTGTCGCGCTTATGATTGAGTAAGTGGTGAAAGCGAGACGGGTGGCAAGGTGGGGGCGTCCTAAAGGGTGTAGGGAGTATGTAGGGGGCGCTATTGAAATTGAAGCGGGGTTTAGGCGCGGATGACGCCTGGCTGGAGAATGGATGGAAATTTCCTCAATTTAGCGTTTTCGCCAACAAAGGACGTTGTTTAATTTTTGGTTTTCGTTGAGCCATCGAGGTGGAGTCTCAATGTGTCACGTGTGTGAACACGGCTCGCTATAAATGACGTCATTGTTCTACGATTTCGTGAAGAGAAAACCTTTCTTTTTACAGTTGCATTGAAGTTTGGAGAGCAACTAATTACAGTTAACAGTACTAAAATGTCTTATATACGCAACATCACAGTATTTCCTTTTCCGTTTGGATAGTGACAGTGTAATAAATAATAACAAAATCACGCCTAAACAACACTTCCGATAATTTACATACCTACGCATATAAATATCACATGCAAAAATATATGTATTTAGACTGATGGACACAATTACCTTCTCTTTGATATTCATGCAGACGAGTAAAATCACAATTATATAAAACAGTGATTAATAATTTTTTTTATGTCCTATGTATAACTTTTAAAATAATTTTTTTGCGATTTTGACTTATCGATTTCTATTTTTACAGAGAAATCATTTATTGTACAAGAAATACGTGCATATAAATCTATAAACTTACATTAGCACTGAACTTAATGTACAATATTTTGTCTAAAAAACTCAAAATTTCGTGCTTGAATTAAAAATAACTTTGTTTTTATAGGTATCATTACGAAACTCAAAGAACATTAGTAAAGGTATTCTACCTCGAGATTTATTACCCAGAACAAACAAATGGATACAATATTTATTATACCAGAATCTAGACACAAACAGAATGAATAAAAATCGTTCAACGAAGTACAGTATAAGCAATCTTTGTTAAACCAATCTCTTTTAAACAAATTTTAAATTTCTTTTTTTTTAATATCGACAAATATTAAAAATATGAACTCCGCGTCGCATGTTATATTTTAAAAGTGAACCAACCTCAGCCGTATGTGTTGAAATTATTGCTTGGCGCGCTCTTTTCTAATGAAATGACGGCCGATCTCCTTATTTGGTGTTAAATGTGTGTCGTATTTACCGACGGGCCGGCTTAGGTTTCGTTACTTTGAATGTATGCTATGCGGGCTTTATTTTTTTTACGTGACTACCCCAGACGGAGCGTTCTAAATGATATGTAACCTATGTGCCTTAAAAGACTTTAATAAATAAGACATCATTACAATTTTCTTATATCGTGAGTGTTTTTGATGAATATAGGCTGTTATAGTTATTTTATATATAGGTAGTATAAAGTTATATATAGGTAAAAGTTGTTGCTTCACTGCTATTTATCTAAAAATTAGCAGTAAGTAGGGATATATTGGGAACAGATATTTCATAATTAAACAAGAAATAATTTTTAATTAACGGGTCTATGACACACTTATACTTTAAGGCTAAATACCTTTTTTATCCCGACGTTTCGACCGGACTGCACCGATCGTGGCCACGGGCAGACTGATGAGGATGAGTGTCATCGTCGTAGTGCGCGGTTTCTGGCATCTACCCACACTCATTCATTACATTTTTTAATTTTTATTGTTGTTACTGTCAGTATTTACTTCGACAAACTACACTAACGACGTCACTGATGACAGGATTCCATGATGTTTATAAGCGGTATCCATCATCCAGGTTGAAATTATGGTATTTCTTGATTTCAATTGCCTCTCGTGCTATTTTAGAATAATAGTGTCGATCGGTGTATTATACTAACATATTGTAAGTGAACATTGCGAAAGTTTACAAATATTAAAAAATAATGATGTAGTGAATTATACCATTTTATTAAATGAGTCAAACATAGTGTTTTATTCAAGAAATAAGGAATTTTAATTTTTTGAAATACCTATATAATTTTGACACCTCTTATCGCCCCTTTAGCAATTGATTTTGAAAATGAAATTTCTAATCTTCGTTTTAGGTTATAAAGCATTTTAAATTTTGTCTATCTTTGACACTCTTTTTTTTACCTCTCTTGGGGTAGATTTTTCAAAATCGGAAACATATGTGCTTACGTAATTATTTAATAGTTTCTATATATCATGGAGTTTTGGATTTCAAAACGCATTTTTATTTTTATTTTGACACTCGTCTTTAACCCCTTAGGGTTTGAATTACCAAATACCTACTAAAAGTCCCTTAGCAGGTGCCTACATCATGTAACGAATCTGTGTGCAAAATTACTGTTTCTAGACCAAGCGGTTTGGGTTATGTGTTGTTATATCAGTCAGCCAGTTTCTTCTTAAGAACGTAATAGATACCTATTTTATATATTAATACGTGCAGAAAGCATATATGTAAATGGAGGAGTGTAAAATATGGTATAATTAAAACTTATGTGGAGAAGGAGTGCAGAAAGCTAAAATTTATATAATATAAATAGGTACATTAAATTCAATTCATAAATAACATAAAACATGCATTGTTTATTAATTTGTTTTGTATTTCGCTATTTCAGACTTTTTATTCAATAGGTATATGTTTCGCTCCTCAACGAAGCATCTAAATTCTAAACGGTTTGTTGATCGGTGAATATAGTACAAGGTAACAGTCTAAATTCTAAATTATCCTGAGGATAAAATCGTGTCAATTTAAGTTTAAATTTATAAAATCTTTTAGATAAGCTAATTAGTTAAGCTCTTAAATACTAATTACTTGTACTTCAATTAGGGTAAAGGTTTGGCTATATGGTGATAATAAGAAATAAAATTCCTTTATTTTGCAGAAATAAATATTTATTAAAAAACTCGCTTATTCTTAGCAAGAATTGGCTTTTTCTCTTATTGAATTCATCTGCACAGTAGTTTTAACTTTTAAGTATTTTAAACATTTAACATAATATCAATTTAACTGTCTCTAGTTAACGTTGAGTAATATAATGATATGACAATATAACAATATCATATGTGGCAATATGATGATAAGTCTATTCTGGTGATCAATCATTATCATGTCATGTCATCACTGCCTGCAAAATCAATACGCAATCAATACGCAAAAAAATCGCAATTATCAGTAGAAACCGTGGCGAGTCAGTGTCCAGTGCTCCATTGGGAGCAGGGATGATAGGCGTTAGGTACCGAGCTTGTGGATTTTTTTGTCTTTGAACACTACTAAGACTTCATTGCTTCTCAATCTCAATAAAATCGACAAAACTCATTAAATAATAAAAGAAGATTGCAATGATAATATGTTTAGTAATATTGTGATATTTACGTACCTATTATGCTCTGTTTTTTCAGTATTTTTGTTGCATTACTAGAGCGCAACATTCGTTATGATGGCGGCTTCTTGACAGTCAGAATAGTGGTGCGCAATGCAAGCGTAGATGTCCTTAGAAAATGCATTCCATTCACGAGGCATTATTACCAGAGAAAAAGCTAAAATTATCACCATATTGCCATGTATCACCAGTTAGCCAACCTTTATCTTGTTTATTTAGGAAAAAACCTAAAAAAGGTAAAATTTTTCTTTAAATTATCTAGAAAAGCAATTATAGCCACATTTATTGTCTATTTCATAATGAAATGTGTTCTAAATTTATGTGTTCTTGTGTATGTTTGTGTTTTTGTCTCAGTTAAATATTATTATTACTGATGAAGATATAATTAGTAAAAAGTAATTACAATAAAGGTTACAAGTATTAATAGAGTAATGAGGAAATGTTTGTTTATTTAAGGTATTCTCGTTCATACATATTAGAAAGTATATGATTGTTAGCAAAGTACAATTATAGATGTGACTACGTAATAAAAACCTAACGATGCATGAACCTATTCGATGAAACACGCCGCGCTGTAGGTATGCAAAATTAATTTACGCCAGCTAGGAAATAGCACTGCAGTGGACTCTTCAGTCTATAAAAAATGTTTATTTGTTGTTTCAAATTTTTGGATTATCATATTACATTTATTATTACTTATTTAGAAAGAACTGAATTACATACGCAAACTTATGACGGTTATTATTGTATCAAAACTATTTATCAAAGTTTATATAAGTACATAGGTTTAAAATCGTCGTATTAGTTTTTTGAAAAATGAAATACTTTTTTGTACAGTTATAATGATATTAGAAAAAACAGTTTAGTCGTTCCAACTTCGTAAATATCTAAGTTACTATATTTTATTATTGAGACCAAAAAAATATTAGTGTTTTTTTCTTCTTGAGTCATTTAGAAAATATTTGAACATAAATAACAGACGTTAAAAAACTGCTACGATAAAGTTTGTAACAAATAATGTTTCAGTTTTTATTCTATCTGTTGATTCCAATAAAGAAGTAAGTAAACATTTTTCTCAATGTGAAAAGCGTCTAAAGCTTTTATTTCAACATAGGTAGAGCTCTAGTACACCACGAGTCCCCCAGGGTCTAGCGGATTTCCATCAGCTGTGATTGATAAGCCGCGCCCGTGAGATTGTGTAACGTTGTCGTGCACACCGCAATAGAATGTATAGGATAAGACTAACTACAATTAAGGAATATCCAAGATATATATTTTAACTTTTCGTAATAAGCACATAAGGAAAAAAACGATTGATCTTTCGCTCTCTTAGTTTTTGAGATATCCACGTTATTGTACGACTCGGTTGTGTTACTCAAATACTGGAACCTAACATAAACATAAACTAAATAACATAACTATTTTTTATCTACAAATTTTTGTTAGTAGCTTTACTCATACTTGTACGAAATTAATGGAATCTAAAGTTTTAAACGAATGAAAATTGCTCAATATTATCTATTTGTGTATATATATACCGAAATATTTATTAAAAAATCATTTTTTTGTTCAAACTAATTTTAATTTGTTATATTTTTCGTTTTTATTAATTCTATTACAATGAATAGTAGCTTTCTTCGAGGCTGGCGCGTGTTGTGTGATTTGTCATTTAAAATCAAAAATGTATTTTAAATATTACATAACTAATAGGTTAACGTATAAAACAAGTAAAAAAGTTGGTAATAATACCAGAGATAATATATACAATATTTGGAATACACAAATATTATGTCATACATACATTTTCTAAAGTATATCTAGGTTTATCTATATTTAAACATTGTTATTACAAGGCTACGATATTTACATGAATCAGTGTATTTTTGCGAGTATAAAAACCTTCAAAGACTAAGTTTACAGACGAGAGAATAGGTAGCAGTATAACAAAACAAATCGTACATGTCTCCTCTAAGTCTTACTTCTTAACATTATTGATGACTAAAACAAGCTCCCCACCACCCCGCAAGCCGCCGCACGGACTCCGAAATACGAAGTGGGGTCAAACGCCAACATTTAACTCTGGTCCGAGATCCTCCCATTATTGACAAACGAAATTTAACCATAGCCTTAACAAAATAAAGTTGAAAATCGAACGCTTCACTACGTCTTTAAAGTCTCAAGTTTGCGTTAGGAACAAGAGGGTGTTAGAGGGTTAACCCCCCAGGTGGTTAAGCCATTTTACCACGTTAGGTTGTGACGGTCGCCTGTAATTTTGGGCCTAATGCGACTATTCCTATTTCAAGTTACCCCTCGACGGTTAAGTATGGGCCTGACACAGGAGATAAGGGCCTATGTACTTACGGAGGTACTTGCTTATGAATGTGTTACGTACATTGAAATATTTATAGTGTAAATTCAGTAATGCTCAGACACAATATCTATGTACATACTATAATTTTACGGTGATCCTAATATCCTAGTTATTTTTTGAATACACTACTACTGAACACACTATTTGCTTTACCTATCTAAATAGATTGTGAATGGATAAGGTCGATATTTATTGCATTATAAGTGACAATTAGCGATTTCATCTTGAAACAGAAGAAAATCGGGTTTCATTTAAGTACGTATATACTTTGAAATTAAGTAAATTTAAGAAAATTATTAGTATTATAGATGTAGATTATTTCTTTCGTAAAGGTAAAGAAAAATGTTAAGACAGCCTAGAGCATTTAATATTCGATAAATTATATTATCCATTCGTTTGGACGACAAGCAGAATTGAGCCCTATGGATTATTTGACATTAGTGGCTAATGGATAGCAGGCTGTAACACACCTTCATGTTTTAGTCTCTACCACTGCGATCAACTGTAATTTATTAGAATCTTATATGAAGCATATGGATTTAAAGAAAGTAATTGAATCTGTCTCAAGTTTCACGGAGTCGCTTTTGTAAATTTTCTTACTTAAAAATCGACCAAATGCATTTTGGACCACGCTCAGTGATGGATTACGTAGTTGGTAAGTGGAATAAGTATGTATTTCATAGCGTTTTTCCAATGACGCTGAAAAATAGTTATTTCTGCAGTTGCTGAGCGTGTAACCGAAAAAACTCCATATTACAAAAACTGTATAACATATTATCATCTTTAAACCATTTTCGTTCAAAATGATTTTCGATTCGCGGTATCTTAAATTTTTTCAGATTTTCCCATCCATAAATGCAAGTTGGAAAAATAAATCGAAAAACTCACTTTGTAACTTCTGTTTCATTGTAAAAAACTATCTAAAAATAACCACACACTTATGTGCATAGAAATTATTATTTCATCTTTCGATTACATGTATGGAGCGCTACCTCTAATTTAATTTTTTTCTTAATTTCGCTACACCATTCTATAGCGGTTCATAGAATACACCTATCTTCCAAATTTCATCTAGGTACAGTATCAATAGTCATAGTATCGTAGACAGACAGACAAGACGGAATTAAATTTGCCATTTTGCTACGAAACTCTAAAAAAACATAAGCAGTAAGCAATTAAAAATCAATTAATGTGAATAACTTTTAGATTAGACTATGGCCGAAAAAGTGTTGTAAATTTGACTTAACACCATCTATAATTAAATTTCGATAGTTTTCTGAGATATTTTAGATAGTATTCTATTGGACAATAGATGTCACTACGCGAATCGATTTATCTTATTGGAAAACTTGTCTTTTCTAGTATAATATTTATCTTTTCCAATTAGAATGTATTCTTCATTATTTCTCAAGACGAAAATTTTGAATATATCCATCATCTTTCGATATGTTCCCAAAGTTTATAAAGTTAATAATTAATCTAAAATAGAGCTTCTGCGCTCATACATTTTCCATATAGAGGTGCGCGCGCGCTAGCTTATGAAAAAACAGTTATTTTGCAACTGTAATTTTGAAGTGTGTTTAGCTTAATCTACACAAAAAAATTAAAGGCATAAATCAGATCCTATAGTCCAAAAAACGTAAATCTCTGTTCTAAAACAGGTTTTTTTGATATTTTTGTTTTTCTGTTAAAAAAGTTAGCCAATCGTGTATCGCAACTGGCAAAATGAAGTCAATGAATTGAAAAATCAGATTACCAAATATCAGTTTTGTAATCATGTAGAAAAATGGAGATCCCTACCGTCTAAATTTCCAATTTAGTTCCTATAAATCTGAGTGTTACTTTATGAGTAGTATAAGTTTTCAATTCTGTACACTTAATATCAATTATTTTTTTGTATTATAAAAAAAAGATTCTATGTTGATAATGTTGATACGAACGACATTTTTGTAGTCAATAGTACAAACAGAAATTGTTGAAATTCGAAATAATGGTTACATTTCTAATTTTTTCCGCTTCGTGTCTATTCCGTTAGGGACAGTGTGAAGACATATCTTTTTATGTAATTCAACTAACTTTTTCATAAAGATTACAGCGGGCAGTATTATCATAGGTGAGTTTATACATGCCTGTTTATACAGGGTGTATATGAAAACGGGACAGTTACTTTAATGGATGAAAGGGCATAACTTTAGTATGTAGTTACAAAAAGAATTATCGAAAAAAACGTATCCGTTTAAGAGTTATGACCGTTTTAATTATCAAGTGTTATCCCCACCATTTCTCGTAAAATTGGGTTGATCGTGTACAGTTACAGATTTTAAATCTTACGTTTTTTTTTATTTTGTAATAATTTCATCCGTTACTGAAATACAGCCTGAAAACCCCCATTGGGGTATACGCATTATTTTCGAAAATGGTTTTCAGGCTGTATTTCAGTAACGGATGAAATTATTACAAAATAAAAAAAAACGTAAGATTTAAAATCTGTAACTGTACACGATCAACCCAATTTTACGAGAAATGGTGGGGATAACACTTGATAATTAAAACGGTCATAACTCTTAAACGGATACGTTTTTTTCGATAATTCTTTTTGTAACTACATACTAAAGTTATGCCCTTTCATCCATTAAAGTAACTGTCCCGTTTTCATATACACCCTGTATATAACCTATCTAAAGTTTGATGTGTATAATTTCAAAGTTGCACTTGTGATTACAAGAGTAGTGATTGCATGATAGTGAAAGTAATGTCTAATAAGTTTTTTTAATAATTAATTGTACTCTTATTTACTTACATACTTATGGAATTAACACAATCCTAATACAAATCGTAAGTACATAAGAAAACAGTAGCTACAAATATTTACAGTACACGGGCCCTATTTCTCTCAGGTAAATACCAACTTTCAGTATGGTTGCGATGCCCGGGCGGTAGGCGGGGGTGGAAGGAGAGGTTGGCATTTGTCTTGAGAGGACGTGTGCGATCGGTTGTTACCTATTTGTGTTTAGAATACGTTTGGTTGAAAGATACGGTGCAAAAAATTCTTGCCTGCGTCTCAGAAAATTCTAAATTCGTTTAAAAGCTTTCAGCCTTCTTTTTCTCTAGCAACTTTTTATTGGTTGAAATGAATTACTTGAAATTTAGTATGAATTGCTATGAATAATGAATATGCTGTTAGTTACTGAATTCTTTATCGGTTGATTTTTGTGGCTTGTCTGTATGAACAAGAAAGATATAAATAGTTTGTATACTCGTATCGCGTTATATTCGTAGGTTATACATAGAGCTACAAATATTTACATATATATACAGTCTGGCCATAAATACTGTTACGATAACAAAAATAATAAGTAAATAAACAAAAATAATAAGTAATAAACCTTTGAATTTGGAACCTGTCATTCTCATATGAATTTTCATAGTGTTTTCTCACTTTCGCGCCAATCGTTGTTAATGTGGTATTAAAATAGTGATTAAAAGAACCGAATTGCTGTGATAGCATTATACAAAGTAGGTATAGAGTCAAATGCAATTTTTGAAACTCTCCATCCGCTTGGTAATAGTCGAGTGTTTGTGTACCGGACTATTGATGACAAAAAAAGATCTGGCGGTCCACGTCGTACTAAGTAATTAATCGTAATTCGTACTAAGAAGGCGATCAAAGCAGTGATGGAAAGAATCCGAGGAAATGCTGTCCGAAAGCTAAAGATTTTAGTCTAGGGAATTATTGAATATAGCACCCAAAACCATGTCGCGTATTTACAAGATGACTAAGGATTTGCAGCTTATAAGAGACGTACTAGTCATTACTTAACCGATAATCTATAAATATGGTAAAATTAAAACAACTTCTTAGGCGGTACGCAAAGGGAGGTCACAAAAAATATTTATTGAAGAGAAAATTGTTACTGTCGAGCAACATTTTAATAAGCAGAATGACCAAGTTTTTGCTCTAAGTTCTAGAAAAGCTTCTCAATTAGTAGGTTATAACGTGGGCATTATTCGGCTTCAGTTACTGTTTGGTGGGGTGTTAGCTATCGAGGAGTGACTGAGCCATATTTTTGTGAAGAAGGTATCAAAAGATCGGCCCAGGTGTGTCAAAATACGATTCTTGAGAAGGTAGTTAAGCCTCTTAACAACACCACGTTCCATTACCAAGAATGGTCCCTTCAGCAAGACAGCACCGGGTCATAAAATTTGATTCACACAAGCGTGGCTATGACATCAGAGCTGAAGACTGGCCGTCATCTAGTCCCGATCTGAATGCACTTGATCATGATTTATGTACTCCTTTAGAGAGTATGGCGTGTTCTAACCGCCTTGATACTTTGGAGTCCCCAAAACATTCCATAATATTGGCAGTGGCGAATTCTCCCGTGGTGATAGTACGTGTTTCCATTGATAACTGGCCACAACGTTTTAAGGGATTGTATTAAGGTCAATGAAGATAATTTTGAATGAGCTTAATATTTTTAAAGTGCTATTATATTTATGTATAAACAAACGCACACTGCAGTAATAAATATTTTAGGTAATACAAAGAAAACGATGTTTTCCTTGTAACAACATTTATGGCAAGACTAGGTATAAAAGCAGAAATACCGCTCACATATTGTGTGTGACCGATTGTGATGTAATTTAGAATGGAAATAGATTAAGCCTTGGACCACAGGCAAATTTTTTATTCAATGCAGACGAAGTCACGAACAACAGTTAGTAGGCTATATGTATTTGCTTATAAAGAGTAATGAGTAATAAGTACTACTTATCTGTATTTCGCAGTATAAAATTTTAAATCATACGCGTCCATTAAACTACAGGTTATGAATTTATTAAATATAAGTACTATTAAATATAGTTATTATGTAGTATGCATACAGGATACAGGTAGGTACTAATATCTACCTTCTCTGCTTCTGCGTAAGTGTGTAATCATTATATTTAATACGTGAAGCGAAAACTTCTGATCCCATTTTATTAATATTGCGCGCACGTAGGAGTGTGAGATTGAGATGTGAGATTGTGTGTATAGTTAAAGTTTATAAGTAGAAGAAGTGCTGAAAAATAAAATTTTTATGTAATGTGTTTTACAGATACTTTAAAAGAAATAAAAAAAAACACTCATTGTTTACATTCACACTGCCAATATCAAAAAGACTGTCAATGTCAAACTAATAATAGTTTGTGATCATAAATATAATATGATCTCCTAGGATCAAACCTCGGGCCAAGAAAAATAATAGACGGAGCCATAATAACTTGCCGCTCTTACCACCGTGTGTCAAACGAATTTTTGTCTCATTTTATCTCATTGAGCGTAACCACGAGTAAAATAGTTAGCTGTAATAAGTATGGGAACATCGCGCTGTCAGTGTAATTCGTGCCAATGTATGAGTCGGTCATGAAATAATTATTTGCAATGTACTCGTAAATCTTAAGTGTTTTGGCTTCTAGTACTCACAAAAATAGAAATATGACCTTCCCTAGCCACGAGTAGGGATTGCAATTCAGAAAACCGGATCCGGTAATCCGGCGGATCTGGCATCATTAGATCTCTACCGGATCCGGCACCAAATTACTGGATCCCGGATCCGTTAAGTTGAAAAAAATACATGACACTGATTTTTTTTAAATCTTGCGTTGTTGCTTGTAAGGAAATAGACATAATATACATATAAACGTAAGCAAATAGACATTGTTATTCTTCAATTGACAGATTAATATCATGTTTATGTTGCATTTATGACAATTACATAAGTAGATAAAATTAGACTTAGAAGTTGTAACGGTCCATATTTCTGATTTTTCTTTATTACATGACTTTCTTCTTATATAGCGATGACCTAACGTTTTAAATTGAAAGTATGTACTTATTTATATTGCATTATAGGTACTAGTCTAAAATTCGCTTGGTCGTCTTTCGTCGTCTGTACAGGTTGTCCAGTGATTGATTTCGAACTTCGAATGCATTAATCTGCAGCAATTGGGCTTTCAACGACGTCCTGCCCGCTCCTCGCACTTGCCTTGTTCAGAAATAAAATTTTAATACTGATTTTTTTACTACTGCTTTTGCTGTCGAGGCTTAAATTTGGAGTGAATTTTTGCTGTCTAAAGCACGCTTTCACTTACACATTTGAGGATATGTGAACAAGCAGAATTATCATTACTGGGATATTAGCAACTCAAAACAAATGCATCAAAAGCCTTTGCAATGCACAAGCCTAAGATTACAGTATGGTGTGCAATGATGTCTGCATATGCGATTATCGGCCTTTTTTTAAAGCCAGCTTGTCCAAACTATATAACTATTGATATAGTGAGATAATAAAATATTTTTTCAGACTGGAATTATAGAATAGTCACCGATTCAACCGATATACGTGGTTCCAGCAGGAGGAGCAACAGTTCATACAGCTAACGTGTCTATGGACACAGTGCGGCAGTTATTTTCAGAAAAAACGTATCCCGCTGTGGCACCATACCGTGGGCACCCAGGTCAGCAGATTCGAGACTGTATGCTTTTTTCATATAGGGATATCTAAAATACGTCGTTTACAAGACAAAGCCGGGCAATATCACGCAACTAAAAAAAATATTCGAGCCAAAATCAGCGTGATTCCTCAAGCGCTCTGTCAATGAGTATTTCAAAACATGCGTGCTAGACATGAAGAGTGTGTGATGCTCAATGGTCACTATTTAGAGAAAATTGTTCTCAAAAAATAAATTCCGCTTTTGTTGTTCTTAAATTTTATTAAAATGTCAGTTTTTTACAATTTCTTAACTTTGAAATCTGCCACTAGATACCCTTTAGTTTATTTTGGAATGAATAGGAATAGGAATTTTGTCGTGACCAATCCGAATCCGACCGGATGTGGCCGGATCGTAGGAAATTCGACCGGATCTGACCGGATTGAAATTGGTACCGGATTGCAATCCTTAGTCGCGCACATTAGTAAAAATCTAAAAACTCGGTCAACAAGGACACCGCAAGGAAACGCTCTTAGAGCAAATCCATTGTGATACCTGGTCCGAGGATAAAACAGTCGCACTAAGTAGAGATTGTCGTCAAAGAGTTTATACGTTGTAACATACTTATACATTTTCATAATTTCGGCCACCGAGCGATCTTTAGTATGTTTGAAGAGTGGAATCACAGCAATTAACATTTCATTATTTCTAATTCATATTAGATCAGTACAAATTTTAACCTTAATTAATGTCTGACAACAATTTATTTATTGAATACATATTATAGTCATAAAAAATGGTATTGCTGTAACATAATAAACAGAATTCTTCATAAAATAATATAAAACTTCTATGGCGCGTGAACGTTTAATAAAATTCTCGAAAATATAAACCGTTAATATACGAATACATAGATCTATGTTTCTACCGATATATGGGCGAACAGACTTACGGCGTATAATCCGGATCAGCCCAGGTAAATACCCGGTTACCCGGCCGGATAGCGTGGAGGTAAATGTCTGTAGACAGGTATATAGGTATTAGCATTACGTGTCTAAGCTTGAGGATTAATGTGCTTTTCATAATTTTGAAATTAATGAATTATAAGCGTTTATTTTAAGTATGAATATCGCAATATCGCATCCTTTATAGTGATCTATTTAATAGATAAGTTCAGAATTCTCAGTAATAATAACAAACCTAAAAATGCGTTCTAAAATATTAATAACTAGCTGTAGCTCGCGACTTCGTTGACGTAGTCTTTTGTTTACTAAATTAAATACCCGTAGTTCAGTAACCTTCGCGGACGGACGCAGAAGAACACATCAAAGTTTCATCACAATCGAATGAAACCGTTAGGAAGGACAAACATACAATTAACCATTAATTTTTACATGACTTGTATAGATAATAATTTTTGTATAGCATAATAATTTTTATTTCATTAGGATTGTAGCAGGAATACATTTATACGCATACATATGTATGCTCTTACGGAGAAGTTCAATTTTTATTATTTCAGGTGGGTTCAGTTGGATTTTGAGATAGGTATACTTTTGGAATTTATCCATACTAATATTATCATGCAAACGCAAAAGCCTGTCTATTTGTCTGTTTATTACGTTTTCACGGCTAAACCACTAAACCGATTTTGATGAAATTTGGTTCGAAGATAGTTTGAAATCAGCTGCCGGATTTAGGCTACTTTTACCAAAAATCTACTCCAAGAGGGGCGAAAGAGGGGATGGTAGCTTTGTATGAGAAACGCTAAACCGCTGAACCGATTATGATGACATTTGGTACAGAGATAGACTTTTTTATCAAAAAGACATAGGCTTATATATTAAAAATGTACCACTAAGGCTGTGAGATTAGGAACGACACTTTATATGAGAAATGCTAAACCACTGAACAGATTATGATGAGATTTTGTACAGAGATAGTATTTGCCCGGAGGCTACATTTCTTTTAAAACACTACCTTTAACTCGGGAGAGCTACGAAAAGATTTTCCACGTGGACGAAGTCGTGGGTATAACTGCTATACTTAAATGTTGTTTTATTATGATCATCGTTAGAAAGACGATCTTTGTGACGTAGTAAAGCATTGAGCTATATCTATAGACTAGTAACCCTTAGACGACGCTTATGAAAGCATCTGCGACTGCCCGTACTTTAGTTATAATAATATATTTTTTAAACGACGACCACGCCCTCCTCTCCGGTCTAGAATATTCTACGTCCGATCTCATTGTGATCAATCAAATCACAGCACATCGTTCCCCGCAAGAGCTGTGGGTTTACTTATCTATAACTACAGCTTAAAAGTGTACTCCGTGTTCAAATTTGAAAATGAATTCTACAAAAAAGATTTCAAGATTTTGCGAATAATAGTATCCAAGTAAATCCTTTGGATATAAAGTACTGTTTATCGTTTCATTTGAAGGGACAAGGTCTTTTAACTTATTTTTAAATGATTAGACTTTGCCTGTAATGTACGAGCAGACCGAGATTACTGATTTTGTTTTTTTTTGTTTATTATTATTTTAGTTGAGTTTAACTGTGTAGTTCATGATTTATGTTATTTGATTTTAAAGCCTTTATTCTGACAAATACATTATTCTTAATCAATGTATCTTATGAAATAACATCGACAGCTTTGTCTGTTTGACCAACATAGGCAAAGGCCTCCTCCAACATCTTCCACTGTCCCTTATCCCTATTTACTCTTGTCCATGTTTTTCCTGCTGCTGTTCTTATTTCATCTTCCCATTTCCTGAACTGTCTTCAACGTTTTCTTTTCTAGTTTCTTGGATACAAATAAAAAAAAAAACTTGTATCAAATATCGAGTACCAGTTGACGAAAACATAAAAAACACTGCGATTTGAGGAAGCAAAAAGGAGTACGTAAGGATCGCGTTGCTTGGAGATTTTCTTTGTTTACCCCGGTTGGAATACAGCATGAATCTATATATTATGAAAGCCTTGAGAATATTTAGATATGTCAAAAAATACACAAGAAAGCTTTGAAAGCTTAGATAATGTATACATATATTCTTTGCAGAATGGTATTCCTGCTTATTAGTCTAATATGTAGATCGTTGTATCATATTGTACAGAACTGTCTCTTTAGAAAACATAGCGACCCCCTCGATGATCTGCTCACTTTAAACGACGATGCCTTTAAATGCGTTCAAGAGTTTGACGTAGCTTTGTAGTATGGCCATACTACTAGATAGATAGATGTAGATCATAAGTGATTTATAAGATATCTAAAGTTAAACAATATTGTTTTTGCTTTATTCTGTGTTTAAGGCCTCGAAAGGCGCGCTTCGATCCTGATAGAATTTCCTTGTTATACTCTAAACATAATATCTAATCTGTTTCCTCATTCCACATCCTCCTACTAATTAGACCGCAGCGGCACTCAAAGTTCCTTCATCAAGATACGTCGCTAGTTCGGTCTTAGTTTAATGTATGCACATTATCTAAGCAAGTTCGGGACGCTTCTATCTTCCCAACCCCAGCCTCCCCTTTGCCCTGTTAGTTACGTGTTCTCAGTATAGCTGTTTGTGATTCATTACGTAGATTTGCATATGATCAATCAGCTAGCATTTGCTTGAATCGGACAATAGGTGAAAATGTCTAAACATACCATACATATATGTCTATTTTATGACTAACATAAAAATAAAAAAATATCTATTAAATGTGTAATTGTTCTAACATGCTGGTAGCTGGTCTGGGAGAGAAAGAAAAATATGCATATAATATGCTAGCTTTCTTGTCATAAAAAATTGTATGCTTCTTATACAGGTACTTACTTATGTACGTACCTGTATAATAAGTTATACTTCTTTTGCGTGAATAGAAAATTAAAACTGGCCGCTTGGAATGAATGAAAATAAAAATGAAAACTGGGCAAATAAACAAAACTAAAACTGATCGCTTGAAATAAATGAAATGGAAATTAAAACTGATCACATAAAAAAAAATAAACTATCTGCGTTGATAACTTCATGATAATGGATTTTTTGGCGGGAACGGGAGAAGTGAGGTTGTCATTTTATTTAGATTTTCTATTTTTTACATTTTTAGGAGTTTTAAAGTACAACAGTGATAGTATATTATGTTTTAAATTTCCGTGTAAGTGGAAGGAATGGAGTAGATCTAAATAAACATGTGTAGCTGAAGTTCTCGCGCTCTTTCAAGAAGACCTTTGAAACTTCAGTAAAGCTTACTATCACTTTACTGGAGGGGTTTTACTATAGGAAAAAACGAATTTACTTGTGATTCTACTTATTGATACGTGACATTGGCAAATGCGCTAGTCTACGCGCCATGCTATGAAGAAAGAAAGAAGAAGAACATTGTTTCTTGAAAAAAGGGCGGGAAACTTCGTTTCCCTTACTTTCGACTCATATTACTTGGTCAATGGCTAAATGCAATCTGCGAAGCCAAAACAAAGAGAAAAAAAAAAAAAACTTCATGATGGGACTCATTGGCGGGAACGGAAGAAGTGGGGTTGACATTTTGTTTAGATTTTATATTTTTCACATTTTTGGGAGTTTAAAGTACAAAAGTGACAGTGTATTGTGTTTTAAAGTTCTGTTTAAGTGAAAATAATGATGTAGGTCTCAATAAACATGTGTAGCTGAAGTTCTCGTGCTCTTCCAAGAAGTCCTTTATAACTTCAGTAAAGCGTACTATCACTTTACTGGAGGTGTTTTACGACAAGAAAAAACTAATTTACTTGTGATTCTACTTATAATACGTGACATTGGCAAATGTGCTAAATTGTGCGCCATGCCATAAAGAAAGAAAAAAAAACTTCATGACGGGACTCATTGGCGGGAACGGGAGAAGTGAAGTTGGCATTTTATTTAGATTTTCTATTTTTTACATTTTTGGGAGTTTTAAAGTACAAAAGTGATAGTATATTGTGTTTTAAAGTTCTGTGTAAGTGAAAAGAATGGAGTAGGTGGAAATAAACATGTGTAGCTGAAGTTCTCGCGCTCGTCCAAGAAGTCCTATAAAACTTGCAGTAAAGTACTATCACTGCAACTGAACGACTACTGGAGGAGTTTTACGATAACGATTCTACATACTAATACAATACCTGACATTGGCAAATGCGCTAATCTGTGCGCCATGCCATAAAGAAAGAAAAAAAAAACTTCCTGTTGGGACTCATTGGCGGGAACGGGAGAAGAGAAGTTGGCATTTTAATGAAATTTACTATTTTTTTCTATATCGGGAGTTTTGAGGTAAGTCGATGGTTTCGAGGTACAAAAATGATAATTGTGCGTCAAAGTTCTATGTAAGTGTTAATATTCGAAAGTTTGAATAAATATGCATATGCAACTGAAGTTTTCGCGTTTTCAAAGAAGTCCTTTTTAACTCCAGTATAACCTACTATTACTTTATTAAAGAGTGTTTAGTAAATGTTTAAGACTTAGTAATAAGGAGACAGATATATTACATTAGAGATACACTAATTTTTTACACGAGAATGGTAGAGAAGTCTGTAATTAATATGAAACGAGTTGCCAGTATACAAAAGAGATGAACTTCATGTCGTGTTAGTTCAACACCGCAAGTTTCATTACTAACTTTACGATACGATACGTCCATGGTTGTATTCTGGTGTATTCTGATCTTTTTCATCTAACTTGTCAAAAGCAGCATAACTTAAAAAATAGGCTAATATTGTAAGAAATTATGAGTTAGAAAACTGTCACTATTTGCTTCCACTTAGGCGTCTGTAAGCCTAGTTACTTATTGCTACAATGTGACATCAAGTTATGGGTTTATTGAGTCTCGATAATCTTACCAGCACAATTTGAAATGACAGGAAATGATGTAAAGTTGTAAATGTATCTATGTACCTACTAAATTAAGCCTACTCTTGTGGATGTTAAACATTTGCGTACAAATAGTTTCTTTATGTGAATGTAGAATTCGAAAAACTTTTGTTAAATGGAAACTACATCTTTATACGGTGACTGGTTATTTAGCACAGTAATTAGTTCGTGTAACTTACAGACATAGGACTTCAGGTTCAAACTACGGCTAAGTACAGGAAACCAACTTTTCTAATGATCTTCGAGTTTAGATATTACGATGTATTCACTTAATTGTCACACAATTAATGTAATTGTCTGGAGCTCATTTATGGAAAAAAATTGTTATTTAAGGTTGAAACATTCTAATTCTATACCTGTTTCAGTTGCATAATCTCTGGCTGTTACGCAAGTACGTCGAATTACGCCAAATTACAGCGACGATTTGCAAAGTTGTCGGAACCTTGTCGAATAATACGTTCTGTTTGAAAGCGTAGCGCTAGTAGCGAATATGGAGCCCATTGAAATTCACTTTATCGTCAATCACTCCATTACGCCGTCGATTTCGAAGTCATTAGAAGTTATCCGCACGTTGCAGTAGTCGAGTTTATATTATGTAACATTAAATTCGAAATTCGTGTCAAACCATGATTTTCTTCTTGCGCGAATTTTAAGTCACCAGTGCGGGGTAATTACTCCATATGTTTATCTTACCAAAGTTTGTACAAAGAGAATCTACCTTAGATCTTTGACTAAACACATACCTACACTTTATTATCAGAGTAATTGTTAGTAGTACGAATCTCCCTTAGGAGGGAGGTAACGGAATCACAGCCCATACAACCAACGTCTTCAGTAATAAAAAGATAAAATTTTCTTATTATTTCATCAAAATGTCGACGTAATACATTATAGATGTGTTTTGGAGTTTCTGACGACAAATATATTGAGACAGTCATTCTAATAGGATTCGCTGAGCCAGACTAAGCCACTAAAAAATCTCAACATCACTCTACTAAGCAATTATTTTTAACAATTTAACATAACAGCACAACAGCGTAGATACTGGCAAAACTACGCCAATTTTACATCACAATATCGACTAGAAACCATTTGCAAATAATTAAAATAAATGCCCAACCGCTCCCCATAAAATCCCGCCAAGTAAATTCCGCCAAAAAGTAGGGTCAAGAATAGTCACTATCACTCCTAGTGCTGCTGTGCAATGATATTGCAAGTTTATTACGTCACAACTCTGTAACGTCATCACTCTGTAGTCTGTCTCCACTCTGTTCCCTCTAGGAATCTTGCAGATAGCATATTCGCATCGCATCTACAATACAATCAGTCGACGCTTTTGTGGAAGCGGATGTTGGGCAAGTCGCGAAGATGAATTATAGGCAGCCAGCAATTGGCACGCGCTGCATGCGCGTTTAGTACATTCCCTGATAACCTATAGGTACCTTGATTATGGTCACAAGACGCACGAAACTATTAGCAGGTAAGAAGTAATTTGTATAGAATTTTTATTGTAAATAAATCTCAACGCGTTGCTCATTTTATGGAATTTTTTTAATTATTTCACAATTTACATTATTTAATTAATCTACGAGCCTCCTGTGCGCTATTTATTAAACATAATGCACCAATATTTTTAATTTTCGTACTAAAAATTTAAAAGGTAATAGAATAAAAAATAAGCACCGCATCCGCGGATGTTAGCGTTAAACTATCTATATTCGCATTCACATACGCGGTTATCGAATGTTTTGCATCCACAAATTCCCTGGTTCCCAGTAATTCCATTTCCGTCGATGAACTTCCAAATAGTATTTTATCAATATTATTCAAAATGTTTAATTAAGTTAATTAATTTAAGTTTTAAGGTCAGTCATCTAGCCTATTAGCTTGTTTGTCTGAAAATATTATTCAAGCTGAGTTAAATCAAGATATAAAGTCAAATCCTTGCTAATCACTTAGAAATACATGTTTGAAATCATAGTGTTGAACACATAAGATTTACCTACATACATACTTGCACACAAGTCCACGATAGAATATATAATGTAAGAGAAACAAAGCTCATAATACCCTCCAAATTCTAACATCAGTCGCAGTCCATGTTACAAACTTATCGAAATAATTAGGTAATTAATTATTTTTCTCAAAAACATAGTCCTTTTTCTGGAGCAGTCAGATAGAGATTATAATCCTACAACGTTCCCACGATTAAGGCGAATCAAGGGATATCTCATTTATTAAAATCAATCAAGCCGTCTACGCTACAAGATGCGCCAAAAGAATCGATGTACATAATAATATGTATACAATGATATGTATGTATAAATTCAAAAACATTACCCTGATTCTGGGGCAGTCGCTTAAAAAATATTTTGTAACTCTACACTTTACTGAATGTTATGTAGGTATACATGTACGTATATAGTTTTTACTCATGTTATTATTATCATATAAAGAATTAATTCTATCAATGTATGTAAGTTACAATTAGGGTTAGGGTTCCGTATCTTAAAAGGAAAAACGAACTCGGAAATCTGTATGTCTGTTACAGTCGATTTCCTCAGAAACTACGTGATGAAAAATCTTGAAATTAGGCATAGTGATATATCATAATACATAATGACTATGACTAGACTATATTGCACTATGACTACTAATATGACTAGATATATTGCACTAGTTAACATATAAAAATATTCGTAAAAGAATTATAAAAGGGCTAATTATCTTTGACACTACCTGGCATAGAATTTTAAAAACTACTGAAAATGTAACCTTATTTAAAAAATTAAAAAATTGGTGTTGGCTTATGACTGCAAGATAGAAGTGAAAACTTATATGATATTCTAATTTTAAAATATACCTATAAAGTATGGAGAATTCCGAATTCATAAGAGATGCAGGGGAACTGCCTTAGGAACGATTCCGTCTTTTTTTATAACAACAATTTTGGTATTATAAATTTTTTGGTCAGACGTGAGATGTCCATATAAATGAGTAATATTTTCAAAAATTTCTTTTAATGCGAATCGACTCTATTTCATGTAAGCATTATTTCGATGTATCGGAAGGAAAAATCTAGACAGCAGAAGTTGATCAAATTTAATAAAATATTCTTTCATGCAATACGGTGTGGGGAAATCCGAATCTATAAGAGATACAAAGGTCTTAAGGACCATTCGGTCCCTTTTGTAAAAACAATTTTGAAGTTATAAATTTTTTTGTCAAACGTGAGTTGTCTATAAAAGTTAGTAAAAATGACTATTTCTTCTTTTAATCACACATATAAATAAACACATATCGACTTTGTTACACGTAAGCGTCATTTTATTGTAGGGGATGAAAAATCTGGACAGCAAAGGGAGGTCAACAGAACAGTTTTTCATGTAATAGAAAAATTCAATGTACCTATACTAAATTATAGTCTATTTACTCGGTAACGATTTATTTTTATATATACAAAGTGACAAAACCTTTTGTGTGCTAAAAAAGTGTTCCATATTTGAATTTCGTATAAGACGTATCGACACGAAATTCAATTATGGAACACTTTGAATGATTATTATTACGTTGCATGAAAAATATTTCATTACATTTGGGCCACTTCTGCTGTCCAGATTTTTCTCTTCAAATACAATGAAATGACAAGTCAATTCGCATTAAAAAAAATTGACAATTTTACTAATTTTTATAGATATCTCACCCATGACAAAAAAATCGATAATGCTAAAATTGTTGTTACAAAAAAAACTTTTATAAAAAAATTAAACCGACTTCAAAAAAGAACACTGAAAAGTATGAAATAACTTGAAACTTAAGTACAAAAATAACTTTATAAATACGATACAAATACTCATAGAATTAAATTTGACAGTTACTGAAGTCGGTGCCAAGCCTACTAAACTAATAGATTTTCCGTTGTCGAACATTGATTTGGCACCGACTAAAAAAGTGTTACGAACCATCTAAGCATTCCTCTCCTTACTTTAGTATTACTTACACATTATTTATAATTCATTTGTACATAATCTTAACTTTATTTCACCAGAAATAAACTTAATAATCAACACTACCTTCTTAAGGAAGCATTTTAGGGAAGTGTAGATTCGATTAGTCCCATGGATATAATGAGAGATCGTAATTGAAAAAAAAAAAGTTTGTTTTATTGTAAATAAAATGCGAAGATGGAAAAAAAGAAATAACTTGTTTATGGTGACTTGTTCGTTTCTACAATTTCCAGTGCATCAACTTTTAAATCGAGGAAGTCAGGTTAATTTCGAGAAAAAAATTTTCTAAATTGACTTGGGAGTTTGTGTGTCACGCTGCTGCTTCAGATAGTTTAATGCTGCTTTCAAAATCATATTATAGGCTAGTCGACTAATTCTTAACGACATAATTGAAAGATAACAAATACTAGATCTAGGAATCATAAATAAAACTAAGAAAAAATATTGAAAATAGTATTATTTATTTTTAAACTTAAGTAATGGAAAAAAAGTGGGGATAAGCTCCGCCTCTGTCGCTCTTAGCGCTGGACAATTCTATTGTGAAATTGTGACGTCACAGCTATGTAACGCTATCTCACTCTAGCCTATTCTGTTTCCATTACTGAAGTTTAAAATTCAATAACTCAATTTTTATCATTGAATTTCAAGTAGGTTTTCTAAGACGTATTCTAAATTTTTAATTATGTATTTTAATAAAATGTAAATGATATACCAACTTTAAAGCAGCCATATATTCTATAGAAAAAGGAACCCTCATCTCCGAAACTAGAGAACGCTCTACAGTTTTAAAAATTTTAGGAAGTATAAAGCCCTACATAAGTTTATAGGAAAAATATCACGATAGTCGTAGCTCTATAGATTTTCTAGAAAGTAATGCGGATGATACGACCTTACGCGGGGTCCGTCCGGTTCACTGCCATCATTTCACTCGCTAATCCAGTCACCAAACAACAGTGCTGGCACTATTGTACTCCGATGTGGAGGGTAAGATAGCCGCTGAAATTTCTGGCGCAAGAGGCACAACACCTCAGTTCCCAGGACTGCCGGCATTTACAATTTGAAGTGCTTTCTAGCTATGATGCCATGAACCAGGGTCCACTTGTCATAAGGTGGACTGTTTGCTCGTTTGGCTTAATCGTGGTGTAAAAAAAAGGTTTAGAAGTAGTACGGAGCCCTCTTTACGCGACTCGAACTAGAACTTGACAAATTTTTAGAATATTATTAGGTAGTTCTCTTTCACCTGTCGTAAGTAGTTCTTTGGCACGGTTGTAGTACATCTGCATTTCAAGCTAAGGTTCCCGAATTGAATCCTGGCTGACCAGAATCCAATTGATGAATAAATTCATCTGAATCAATTTAGGAAACCGAACTTTGTTAAATTGTTCTTCAGTGACTGTGGTAGCAGGTGATCCTCTAGCGTTCCCTATAGTACTTAGGAGTCATATAATTGATATAATTATTTGGTTAATTTAGTTGTTATTTTCAAGTTACAATTTCAAAACGTTAACATAAAATTTTATAAAACCGCTGATATCTTGACACTGGTACTCGTCGTCATACGGGCGAGTAAGTAACAAAGAGAAATTCCACCACAAGCATCCACCCGCAAACAGCCGGGGCGCCCCGCATTCCGTCCACCAGGGTTTTACAAGCTCGTACACCACGTCGGATTGAGCCCCTGATCTAAGCCTTTATTTATACACAACTCTTAGTAAAAGATATATAATACTTAATAGCAAGGTATGTTGTAGTAAGTATACGAAGCACGTATGATTATAATTTATAACCGGTGATGTGTTCTTAGTTGGTGACAGGCTGATTGATCAACTGTTGTGTAGAGAGACAGAGAATATTTCGAAGTGGTTGATTGATTGTAGGATTTTGTTACATAAATCACAAAGATAAAAAGACGAATTTAACTTGTCATGGATTCATGATACACATCATAGATTAGAATAAACTGGATACCTACCTAATGTGTATTTGAAAATCGAATAGTTTTAGTTGAATGTTTTTTGCGGAAATTACAGTTCGTAATCGGAGGTAATCGGACTTGAGTTAGGAATATTTTCATTTGTAAAATTGTGAATTTGTGCTTGAGAATAGCTCTGTCAAACAAGGTTTAAGTTTTACTTCTTATTAAGAAAGTACTTAGTAGTACTCTGAGAATTAAGTGATCTAATCCAAAATATTTGACATCAGGATTTCCATCAAAAGTATGAAAGTTGAGAATTTAGATAAATATATGTACATACTTATATACATACGTATAGGTATGTACATACCTAATCTACATAACATATTCATGCTGTAATATAATATGCTACGCAATGTAGTCTCAAGAAAGATTTTGCTATAGGTGGGTTGTGTACGAAAAATTGAAAACCATTTTGTTTTGAATAAGTTAATAAGATTACTCTTCAGAAATTCACTAGGTTGATAATCATTTTAAAAGTAGACGTAGACGTGACTAGCTCACGTATACGTCGAAACCACCAAATGTTTTCTGTATATAGCTTCGTTGTTATTTATGTTGTGTACATACATAAGTAGTCTTGAAGTTTTACACATACATATAGTTACATTATATATGGAGCATTATTTACCCTCGTATTTGCTTCGGGCGGAGTGAGGACCAGACCGCGAGGTTACAAACGTTTGCGTTACCAACTAGATGTCAAATAGTGGTGCCAATATATCGACATACTTAGTGTAGTCATGTCGATATATTGTGTAACAGTTCAAGATACATGTATTTCTCACATGTAGTGAGAATTTTTTTGTACAGGAGAGATTGGTTTTATGTTCATAGAAACAAGAAGTAAAATTATAACGACTACACCTAATACTTAAAAGTTACATAATTTAATAGCGTGCTATGACACTAAATGTATGCTAGACGGCACTAATTTCTATTGTTGAGGTTAGGTATGGATCATTAATGTAGGGAAGTTCGCCAGGTTGCAGACGAGCTGTCGGTGTTCTTCAGGACGTGGCCATTCCGGTTACAGCTACTACTGCTTAAATATTTGAGATTTGAGAAATCTATATTATTAAATCACTGTTTCCATAATATTACCTGCGCAATTGTTGGTTTTACCAGAGTTTGGTTTCTTCAAATTTTTAGTTATAGGTATATAGATATTCTGCCTGTTATCCTATCTTTCTAAATATTGATATAAAGTTAAGGTCCTAATCCCCGATGACTGGAAATGGACGTAATAAATTCTTCTTGTTTTTATTGGTAAAATATATCTGTTTGATGTTCATTAATAACTAAAATGCAAATTCATTTTCATTATTATTCACTGGAAGTTACACAATTAGACCTCATTGGTATCAACATACATAACATATATGTGTAATTACATGATCTTTAAGTATTCGAGATAATGTTGTTAAAAATCGACTTGTGCATGTTTTACACACAAACACATACACATACATGGTACTCCGTGTAATTAAAAAAGCTAATATTAGAATAATATAATTATTACTGGATTATGAATAGACCGAAGTAATCTATCGATAACTCACAGATAACTTTCACATCTCTAGTATCAACATAGCCCGTGGGGTTTGCCAAGCGAAACCGAATTTCCGAAACGTCTAATAAGTTGGATGTAAACTCAGCAGACATCGATAGTACCACGTATGTACATGACAGCACCAGTTTGCAAAGACCTACCGCTGTTCCCTGTCTTACATAAACAAGACGTTAGTTAGGAGATTTGACAGGAATAGCAGAGATTTAGCTGAACTGGTTAGTTTTGTATGTGTGGGTCTCATTTTCCTGTGCTAGTTACTTTGTAGTTGGGCGGTGGTTTCTAAATTAGAAAATGTTTAGTTTGAAGCTGCAAAAGGAGAGTTTAAGATGTGGAGTTTTAGAAATTATTTGGTTCTTGGTTAATACCTACCTACCATAGACATTATTATAAAGGTAGTGAAATTATTGATTGTACTTATTATTTATAGTTAGTCAAAATTTATTAAGACAAATAATTTTACTACCATTATATAATGTCTTAAGTAGGTATTAACCAAAAACGACATAATTTCTAAAACCCGAGATCTTAAACAAAAGCTATAAGTGTAACAGTGGGATCGTTATTCAACTTAAAATAAAGTATTACTGCTTTAATTACTTTAAAATTAAAAATATTTTCCAGAAACACATTTGTAGCAGGTTTAAGAACAGAATATGAGCAAAGAAATGTGCAACAACGATGTTTACATAATCGGTAACTATTTAAAAAATGCCCGTGGTCGGAATAAAAACACTTAACTTCCCGATGGAGTTATACTTTATACCCTTTAGCCTATTTTTCCCGAATCTATAGGAAGAAAAAAGTTGGAATTTGGTACATATTATAAATCGGATATTTATTATATCGATTTAGGTTTTATGTGTGGTAGAGCCATGCTGTATTGCAACGCGAAATGGGCCGGCTCGCCTGGTGAAATACCACCCTTTCACATAATATCGGCGTGAAATAACAGCATCTATTGCTGTTGTGTTTCGTTTGGTAAATGAAAGTGCCGATGGCCCATCCCCCACTCCCTCTCCATTTCTCCTTTCCCTCTTTCCCTAAAGGCCGGCAACGCACCCGTGATTTCCCTCATGTTGCATGTGTCCATGGGCGGCGGTGATCATTTTCCACCAGATGACTCGCTTGCCCGTTAGCTTCCTCTTTTATAAAAAAATAATAACGAAATCGTTAATTTTATTAATAACAAAAAAGTACACCTGTATACGTTAATATTTACAAACTTAAAACTACGCATTATCTTAAATAATAGACTTCCTCAAAGTTGCCTCTTAGAAAGCTGTCATTGCTTAAGGTGCCCAGCAGACTGGCACCATTACCTCTTTGAATAGCCAAACTGATTCGTTGGCGGAAGAAGCTGCCAGCCCGGCGGTTTCCGGAAGTCTCTTACAAACATTAGAAACCAGTCGATGGGCTTCGGGGCCCCAGGGACCGACCGTAAAGGGCGCAAATATGAAACTCTCAGAAAGAGTCGCATACTTACGCCGCTTTAAGTTCTCGCAGTGCTGGCTGCGGCACCTGCTGACTTAGAAGTTGCCAGTACATGGGAAACAGCAATCGTATCGACACAAGTGGCGTCCCACACCAGCGATCTTCCTAGTTTTCAAGGAATGAGCGTCAAAACATCCGATCTGCGCGCAATACTTACATGCTCCAAGCCTGTAGGAACGCCAACGGTGACAAGAGCCCACCGAATGACGTCATTCAAGGCAGCATACCGTGACATGCGGCGCGCACTACGTAAACAGGATAAACCGTGGTGGCCTAGTACATCGACGAGATCACCACATCGGCAACGGTGAGGAAGGTTAGTCTTGGCCCCCAGACGAAGGGATACTATGAGATAAAGCGTGGTATTATCAATTAAGGTTCCTAAGTTTTTTGAAGGTATTACCTCCTCCAACCAGTGTCTTGACTCCTTCTCAGAAACTTCTCAGGAGGCGAGACCGATCTTTTTCGGTACTGAAAACTTAAAAAAAAATTTTTTAAAACGAATTCTGATTTTAGAGGTTAACATTAGGATAAATCAGAAAAAAAATACAGCAGTGGTAAACCAAACGAGAGGGCTCATATTTGGTAATTAGATATCGAATATAGCTAAATGCAGATTTATATACAGACAGATTCTGAATATATTAATAAAAGTTTTATATAGTGAATTCGAACAATAGACACACGGTAGCTACACCGCGATGCGTTCGTAACATTCATTCTCGAAGAGAACGAATAACATTCATTCTGCTAAAATTGTTTTTTTTCACTCAGCAGCGCTCACTCGTCTTAGTTGTTCTAAGTACATATATTAAAAGAAAAACTATTCAGCTATTATAATACGAGTATACCTAATATTTGTAATTTTCTCCAACGTACTATCGTTTTGGAGACAATCTTTCTAAATTTATAATAGCGTAAAATTCTAAATAATACAATATAATTGTGAATCGAGTTTGATCCCGTACCGGGTAAGTTGTTGCAATGTGCATACCTACTTTTCACTATATTAATAATCATTGTTTGGCTTCATACATTGTAGGTTTGTTTTTTTTAGCATCTTCATGTTTATTGCTGTTTGATTTATTTTACTTAATTTTCTTAATATACTTATTTTGCTCCCTCAAGCTCCCCTAAGGAACTGGAGGTGACACTGGGTGTCACTAAATACTCGGGTATACAGGGTTAATTGAAAAACACTAATAACCTCTTAGTGCAAAATTCCTGTCAGCATACCTAACAACTTTTGTTCTACTTTTTTCAAAACTTAATACGTTCGTCAAAAAATATTTGTTAAGTTTTGTTGGACTGTCTGAAACGTTATTACTCTGTGTATTTATTCCAATGGTACAGTGCAAGCGCACCGGGCCTCAGCGCCGCGCTGTGCGTGTGCCGCTTTAGCGACCGGGTAGATTAGGTGCCATTTTCAGAAACATTTAATGTATTTTTATTTTTGCATCAAAGAAAAACTTAAAAATTTTTAACAGCCGTAGAACAAAAGTTATTGGGGACAATGTTAAGTACAAAATACTAAGAGATTATTAGTATTTTTAAATTAACCTTGTATATTCTGTTGAATTTTTATTATAAATAATCATGAAGCTGAATTTTCACATTTTTATGAGACACGTTTTTCACGGCTATTTGGAATTAACAGGTTAGAGCCTTTACAGTTGGCTTGAAAATAGTTCTGACATTTCTGCCAATCTGTATGGGCTTGCGTGGTGAAGTGCCACCTGTTTCTTTCTCATTTTTCCAATGGTGGATATATACATTCAGTCAAGAAAGTATCGGGAATGGATGATTTGTGTATGGTTCCAAATTCAATTTATGTTTTTTTTGTTGTTGTTAGATTGGCACAACTGTTTTCCATTTTGGTGCGGAGTTTGAGTTGCATCTGTTATTTAGATTAAATACAGTGCTATTTTTAGTTATATCATTCTAGTGTATATTGCGAATTTCATAATGGACAAAAACATCGAACAAAGAGTGTCTTAAATTTTGCATCACCATTGGAATTTCGTGTTCGGAGTCACTGAAAATGTTACAGAAGGCTTACGGTGAATCGACTTTATAAAAAACACGTGCTTATGAGTGGTACAAAGCGTTCAAAAGCGGTTGAGATGTGATGGAAGATTTGTTTCGCTCTGGTAGGCCATCAACGTCTGCAACTGAAGTGGACATCGCTAAAGTGAAGGAAATAGTGACTGAAAATCCTCATTCAAGTTTGAGAGAGATAGCTGCCGAACTTTCTGTGTCTCACGAGTCGTTCCTTACCATTTGAAATAATCACTTGGGTAAGTAACATATTGCCGCTCGGCTAGTCCCAAAAGACCTAAATTTTCTTCAAAAACACAATCGCATAAGAGTCGCTGAGGACATGCTAGAACGAGTCAATTCCGACCCAACATTCATGAAACGCATTGTTACTGGTGACGAGACGTGGGTTTACGAGTTTGACATGCAAACTAGTCAAAAGCTTCGGAGTGGCGCCTTCCAACTGAACCAAAACGGAAAACACCACGCCAAAGTCGATCAAAAGTTGAAGTCATGTTGACTGTTTTCTTTAATTATCGCGGTGTTATGCACTCGGAATTTTTGCCGGAAAGTCAAACGGTAAATAAAGAATATTATTTGGGCGTTATGCGGCGTTTAAGAGAGCAAATTCGACGAAAAAGGCCAGATTTGTGGAAAGAAAATTCTTGGATTTTGCACCACGATAATGCCCCTTCGCACAAAGCATCATTGTGCACGAATTTTTGACCAAAAACTCAACAAATACCATCGAGCCTAACTCACATTACCACTTCGTGGCACCCGTTCTCATTCGGTAGAAGACATAAAAGAGAATTCGCGGCGAGCACTGAACTCAATTCCGGAAAAAGCGTTTAAAAAATGTTTTGATGATTGGATTATTCGTTGGCGTAAGTGTATCGTTTCTGATGGAGCATACTTTGAAGGTGATAAAATAAATTTGGATGAATAACTAACATTTCGTGTATTATTTTGATCTTTTCCCGGTACTTTCTTGACAGAGTAGTAAGTTGTTATAATACATAGCAAAAATATACATTCATATAATACATTTCAATCCAATTTACTAAAAAGGTAATCCTTTTGAGTTTTTGTTAGATAAAATGGGTGTCATAAGCAATGCTTATTTCATATACGAAAAATTAATGTTTGTAGGTATGTTTGTCTTCTGCGTACGCCCGCGAAGCTTACCGCATTATTTAATTTAGTAAATAAAATATTACGCGAACGATGTCGCGGGCAACAGCTAATCTTTATATATATTTATTATATATAATGTAATATATAATTCTTCTGTACGTGTGTTTGTCACTGAACTCCTCCTAAACGGCAGGACCGATTGTGACGAAATTTTTCGACGAAATGTTTCAGTGGATCCCTGGATGCTTAAGATTCACAATTGGACTCGATAGTGGGCGCTGCAATCGAGATCTAGGTTTTTTTTAAATTCGGGCAGGACGCGTGTCTGGTTTGCTAGTGTAAAATAAAATTTATCGAAAAATATTACTGTGGAAAATAATTAATGTGAAAAACTATTTCAGGCATGTATTTTAACGTCTTGTTTAATTGACTGAAACACCTAATCCATGTACCTACACATGTACAGTCAAGGAATTTGATTCACGTACCACTTCAAAGATCTTATTTTATTCCTTTTTGAAAATTGAATTGAAACGGACTTTGGATTTGTTTAATTATGAAGTCGCGTCCTTTCCAAGCTAAGTCTGCTCTTGCCTCTGTAAAACTAATTCTTATAGTTTGAAAGAGTGCGCGTATTAGTCGACGAAAAAAAACTTTTATGTAATTATTATTCACGTTCACAACTACGAGTAAATATTGTGACTTCGCGACTGAACAAATCGTGATGTATTTTTTGCATGAATATAATTACAAGAATACTATCAAAGGCGATGTAGGAGAACATAATCCCAGTTGACTTCACAAAAATTTCTTCTAGATCTTTTTACAAATAACAAAAATATGATTTTCTTTTGACGGAATAAAGAGCTCAGGGGAAATACAATTCCTAACTAAAAGTACATACATATGTTAATATTTACAAACTTAAAACTACACATTATCTTAAATAATAAACTTCCTCAAAGTTGCCGCTTAGAAAGCTGTCATTGCTCAAGGTACCTAGCAGATTGGCAGCATTGCCTCTTTGAATAGCCAAACTGATTCGTTGGCGGAAGAAGCTGCCAGCCCGGCGGTCTCCCGAAGCCTCGACCAGTCTCTTACAAATATCAGAAACCAGTCGATGGGCTTCGGGGCCCCAGGGACCCAAAGTTTCTACTGCAAAGGGCGTAAATATGAAACTCTCAGAGAGAATCGCATACTTACGCCGCTTCAAGTTCTCGGTAGTGCTGGCCGCGGCACCTGCTGACTTGGAAGTCGCCGGCACATGGGAAACAGCAAGTGTATCGACACAAGTGGCATCGCACACCAGCGATCTTCCAAGTTTCCAAGGAATGAGCGTCAAACCATCCGGTCTCTTGCCGTCGCTGCGCACAATACCTACAGGCTCTAAGACTGCAGGAACGCCAGCGGCGACAAGAGCCCGCCGAATGACGTCATTCAAGGCAGCATGTCGTGACATGCGGCCCGCACTACGTAAACAGGATAAACCTTGGTGACCTAATACATCGACGAGATCACCACAGCGGCAACGGTGAAGAAGGTTAGTCCTGGCCCCCAGACGAAGGGATACTCTGAGAGAAAGCGTGGTATTGTCGATTAAGGTTCCTAAGTTTTTTGAAGGTATTAAAATATAGCTATTAACCTTCAACCAGTGTCCTGACTCCTTCTCAGAAACAGCTAGGAGGCGAGACCGATCTTTATCGGTACTACAAGAATCCTAACTAGAAAATTTCCGAAAAAGAAATGTTTTTAAACTGAAATTAAATACATACATTACTTCAATGGAACTACATTACTACCTACATTATTTGTTCAAGTGTTTTATGGACTATAATGACATTTTGTCATGGACATGAATGTACAATGAAAAGTAAAGCAGTGAACCCTTAAAAACTTGTAACTGAACAATTAGTAATATAATTATTGTAAATAGTGTGTACATATAAATTAACGTTATTTTACATTTGAGACCGAACTCAAGACGTAAAAAGAGAACGCTTTTTGACATGCTGTTGACGCCATTTTCAGTAATATCATAGGTACTTAATTATTAGGCTTACCATTACCAATGCAAAAAGTTACTAGCCCAGCAAGCTAGCTCTTGGCCGCTGGCCGATTTTACGTTTTGCGCATTTTATGCTTGTCATTCTTTCCCAGACCGAAATAGAAGTGTATTTGAATTTATAGAAGTATATTTGTATACTGCTTATTTAATCCAATTACAATTTTAAGACTATATTCATATTGGAACTCATTAAAACTTGTTTTTTGTTTGAATTTCAGGAGAAATCCTCAAAGTGTTCAAAAAGTCCTTGTAACCTTAACTATTTCAATAAAACGTAAGGATCACTAGCAGGAAATAGTTTTTGAAAATGTAAAAATACTTAATTCTTTTTTTGGAAGCAAGCCTTGTCAAGGTGAAGAAGTCTTAGGTATTGCAAAATATAGTTAAATGAACAGCTAGAGAACCCTGCGTATTGTAACATTTTTTCGCTATTGTACCTTCTTTTTAAGCGCTTAGAGGCTGTCAGAGAAAATAATTATAGAACTGGCAAGTTAAAAATTTAAATATGTTTTTTTTTGAAGAATAGAACAGGATTTGAAAAATGAGAAAAAAAAGAGAGCGAGGTGGTTTTTTTTGGCAGAACAATAATGGTTGTGATGGAGTAAAAAAGAGATTATTTTTCTCCTCAAAAAAGAAGATATTTGATTTCTTTGTAAAAGTAAAATCTGTTAAGAATATTAAAGATGTTGGCAGAGTGAAAAAGAAAGAGGCTCGAACCAGAAAACTGATATCGCCCAAACTTCCAAGGCAAATGGACCCCTCGACAAGAATAAGGGGAGCAATGGTTTCAATCGGATAAAGAGCACATTAATCATGGTGGAGCACCAGTTTCATACGAGTTTATAGAAGTTATACTTACAATGACGATGCTGATTGCAGAATTTTACAGTCGACTTATAATTTTGGAGATAACATTCGAGAGTGGAGTATGGGACAATACAACCTAATTTAAGCCAGTGGTTTGTGTTTTTTTATCATAATGTGTAAATTATAAGGTGAAAGGTATTTATATCTGATTTTTGTAAACTACACCACACCATCACAACCACTGATATCTTTCTGTTTCTATTTTATTTACAAAATTTATTCTGGTTTATTTGTTTCAAATTATATTACAATTTTCTTCTTACAATAGAATTTTATTTAAAAAGATTTCCAATAAATTTCAAAATTTACTTTATCCATTCCCTTTTTGTGGCATCCGGGTGGGAATGGTATAAATTTGGGGGCCCCTCAATTTATATCATTCCCACCCGGATGCAACAAAAAGGGAATGGATAAAGTAAATTTTGAAATTTGTTGGAAATCTTTTTAAATAAAATTCTATTTTCAGAAGAAAATTGTAATATAATTTGAAACAAATAAACCAAAATTAATTTTGTAAATAAAATAGAGACAGAAAGATATCAAAGTGGTTGTGATGGTGTGGTGTAGTTTACAAAAATCAGATATAAATACCTTTAATCAAATATCTTCTTTTTTGAGGAGAAAAATAATCTCTTTTTTACTCCATCACAACCATTATTGTTCTGCCAAAAAAAAACCACCTCGCTCTCTTTTTTTTCTCATTTTTCAAATCCTGTTCTATTCTTCCAAAAAAAACATATTTAAATTTTTAACTTGCCAGTTCTATAATTATTTTCTCTGACAGCCTCTAAGCGCTTAAAAAGAAGGTACAATAGCGAAAAAATGTTACAGTATGTATGAATGCCCAATACGCTCTTGGCCGTTTTCAGATTATGAAATTGTTGACTGTCGGTTATGTAAAGTAGAGTGGAATGATTAGTCTGATTAGTCTGAACATGGTGCTAATATTTGTTACTCATTGTTTGTTTGTAGCGTTTAAATATAATTTACTCCAATTCAACAAGTGTCAAATGCTTATTAGCTATGCTTTCATCAAAATATTACTAATTCGGTGACCGAGGTAATGAATGCGAAGCTGTGGAGTTTCCCTTCCGTTCGCCGCCGATTAATGGAGTAATTAGGGGAAAAACGGGAAAAAGAAACGTTTAAAGTCTCGAGACGAGGCGCGATCCACTTTCTACTGTTTGAGGTAGGTCCGGGATGATTTTTACGTCAGTTTTCAGTCTTCTTTTAGAGAGTGACGTTCTTGTGAATTGGTATGAGGAAAGGATTTTTGTGCTTTTGTATAAATACTGATAATTTTTATGAGTTGTAATTTGTAAGAATATAGCTATTTCACCTATTTCAGTTGCAATGATTTGTTGTTATAATTTTGTTAGACAAATATGTAGGTACATTTGTTAAAAATTGCTTATAAATGTCTTTTAATATATTTATATAATAACGTTTATAGTTAAACGCTTATTATTTTTACATTTTAAAAATCAAACTTGAAATAGAAGAAATACATATTGTGACCCGAATTATAAATAAATATACCATACATAAATGGAAAATAATTATTTAAATTTTTATCGACTTTTATAAAAAGTAATATCTATATATTATATAAAAGGCGATGTATGTATGTATGTTCCTTATGGACTCCGAAACGGCTGAACTGATTTCGATGAAATTTTCAGGGACTCTTCAGATTGGCCTAGCGGGTGATCCTGTAAAGTTTGGCAGCGATCGGATCAGTAGAATTTTTTTTGTTTTTTTTTTTTGCAGTATCAAAATAATTATAAAAACTGTTTAATTTATTTTAACTTCAACTAACGCCCATTGAAACGGGCGGGATTTAATAGTATATAATAAAAGTAGTTCGTTGAATTTTTAATAACAATTTACGATACTACACACTTATATGTATTGAGTCTTTTGAATGTGCACTAGCAGAGTAGTAGAGTGAAATACATATTATACTTGTCGATGTACTTATTATTGTTGAATGCCAATTCACAGCAGCGCGACAATTCTGTTCTCGCGAAGAGCCGCGTTGAGCAAATCATAATGAATATTTTATTTTATCATAGCAGCCGCCCCACCCGCGTCGGCGGCGCCCCCTCACCCCGCGCAGCCATGAACTTGACACCGAGCGAAAAATTAGTTCACAAGGCGAAAGTGAACTTTGTACAGAGTTTGCACTTTTTGAACCATCCTACACTAAGATAAAAGAAGTTCGAAGCGCGCTGCATATTTTAACGCTACGCCACTGTATTGCTTCTTATACGTGTACGTGTGCATATTTATTTGTATCGAACTTAAAAGCAACTATATGAGCGTTTATTATTTCAAAAAACTGTAATTGAAAACAAAATTTACTGCTAATTATAGTACGCATTAAAGTTATCAAATAAGCCTTATCCCAGTGAAAAAGGCTCTTTTTAAAAACAGTTCAAAAAGCATGCGAGTGGCGGCTACTTGTGAATTAACATACTTTACTCAAAGCTACCAAACTAACCGAGAAAAAATCCTACATACATTCACTTGTATGAGGCTAATTAAAAAAGTACAGAGGCTGGTTCCGCGAGTGGTATAGTTCCGCTACTCCCCACTAGGCAGCGCTTTCTACTTTGATAAGTGCAACTGCTAGGTTTTTGTGGCTCGCGCAGTGTTTGTGAGATCTCATTTTTTAATGAGGTCGTGTATTCGGGCCAGATTGCCGCCGCCCTTTTCTTTATGACGGTAACCGCTATGAGGCCCAGTTAGGCGTGAGCCACGCAAAGGGGACTTATTCTGAGGGTTGTGTGTGTATGAAAGAGTTACATTAGCTTCTCCTGTTCATTTATTCGAAGCTTTTCGTGAAAGGTTACGAACCTAGACATTAAATGATATTTTAATTTTACGGGTATAATCTAATGCCATTAATATTTCTTATATTTGTGTAAAAAGTACATTACATCGTTATTATTTCCAAGTATCCACTTACTTACTTATGTAAAAGATATGAATATTTAAGACTTTTTTTGTAGTTATGTACTCTGGAATCTTGAAGTACGTGCGCCAAAAGAAGTGACTGTGAAGTCGTATCTCAGTTGTAATAAATTACGTTGGGAATTGGGATGGGCCGGGCGTTTTGGCCTTAGGTAATTTTGTTACTTCTATATTACACACAATATGTATGCTAAGACATTATAAGTATCATTAAATTAAATATAATTATTTACTAGCTATGCTCGACCGCGCGTTGCTGTGGTCGGTAGGTATTTTATTATTATTCGTAAGTTCATACAAAAATCCCATAGAAAAAGCGCTTAAAATTTTTCCCGAATTTCCCAATTCTTCGGGAAACTCTTCCAATTTTTCTTTCCATGAAAACTTTACTTGGACTATTACAATTTACGAACACGTAAAAAAAATACGCTAAATCGGTCCAGCCGTTCTCAGATTTTGTGGTTAGCAACGAACAACATTTCATTTTTATTTATATATACTGTTGTTTATTTTATGTGTATTACTGATTATATTTTAAATATTTTACATTACTTTGTACGTTTTGTACTTTTGAAGCATTAAGGGTTCGTAGCAACCACATTTTTTGTGGGTAGGTAGGTACTAAGTGAATACCTAATCTTAAGGCGAAAATGGTAAAAGTAGTCCAAAAGGACTTTTAAGACGTTTCCATAGACAATGTACTACCGAACTGTCGCTATTCACTTCGTATCTGCGCAATATATCATATCATTAATTATAAGTAGCGTGATTTTGTTGCGCTTTGATGCTTGTGATAGTGAATGGAAAATGGAGCGAATAAATTTTTAATTAGGTACTATTGCGTTAAAATTAAATGGAAAATAGATACTATGATATGATATGACATGATATGATATGATATGATGATGATAACATGAAGTTAAATATAGTATCTATTTTCCATTTAATAAATTTTTAATATGTAGTAAAAATAAAAGTAAGAGACAATAACCTTGCGAACCAATTACTGTTTAATATTGTTTAAATACAGACTCAAGTCTTCTGCTTCCCCTAAAAATAATCAAAATTTAAAAAGTACAAGAACGTCACTTATTAATACACTATGAAGCCATACGTACACGAATCTTTATCATTTTATCTATAAACCTTGTTAGAATTGGTAGTGAGTAAATAAGTATAAATTTTCAATCTGACTTCTACTTTTTTTTTTAAATATGTTGCTAAGCAACCATAAAATCGAGCTTTTTCTATTTTCTAGATTAAAAGAACGCTAACGGTATATATTTTCCTTATCTATGCGTGATTGAATTTAAATTGATATTTAGTGAAATTGGTATTTAAATTTGGAGATACGTTAATGAAGATGTTGTCATATTTTGTATATTTGTGTCATTTATAATCTACTCGTACATCTGTAATACGTTATTAAATATGATAAATTTTGAATTGTAGTAATGTGAAGTCAGAAGGATATTGTAAAAAGTACACTTGTCTAGGAATAAAGTATGTGGAAATATCTATTTATGTGTGTATCTATGTGTACCTACAATATTTTTATTATTATTAAGTACGTAATAAATTGCCGTCAAAACTCAAAATGTTCTAAATTTGGGTAAATTAATTTTGTAGGTGCGATATGTTTACGGTAGTTGGAATATAGCCATTTTGTAAGCTTGCTTTACATTTTTATTATTTTTAAATAGAACTAGTTCTCCACAACAACTTCGGGAGTATGAGCGCATTGTAGTGTGTTACTGTAGCATTAAAATAATTATTTTTTAATGTAATGTATGGAACCATATTACAAGTATTTATTATTTTCCAACCGGAATAGCAGCGTTTTTCGACAGCGCCATCTAGCTTCGAATAGTTAGTTCTATATCATACGTGTAGATGACTCACATGTGCCCATAATGGAGTAATATTAAGAAAAAAGTATTACATCGACACCTCAATAGTCAACACGAAGCACGAAGATTAGATTTCATTTACACAAACCTGGCAAATTACTCGGTCGTATTTTAAGACCGGCAATTTGAAAGCACTTTAACTTCATTTATCTATATATGTAAATTCTTCATTCATAAATATTCTCAGAACAACAATATGCTCATACTATTTTGAGCATACTTATACTTGAATTTTTAATATCGTAAAGGTGGCAAATAAGCGTTTGGCTTTCGTGATGGTAAACTGCTATCGTGGTCTCTGGACGCTTGCAATACCAGAGCGCCAGAGTTAGGTAGGCACTTTTCCTACCTTTTTCGAAGAACCGTAGCCTCTACGAAAAATCTTAACCGGGAGCACCTTCCACAACTTGAGTGTTCGAGAGAGAAAGATACTTTGAAACCGTACCATGCGGTTCCAGAATGTAAGGATGAATTTCTCGCTGGTCTAAAATAATTTCCTAGGAGCTACGTAAAAATAATTGTAGCTATTAAGTTCTTATTTTTTTACATATAATACGAATTACGAATATTTATAAAAGAATATAATACATTTAGTCTTAAAATATTTCCGTTGGAAGAATGTTTTAGTTGCAACGGTCACAGCAGACTAAAAAGGCCGTCAAAAGAGTAATACATCCTTATATCAGTCAGAAAAAGACAAAGAAAAAATTCCAAACACGAAAATTTGACGAGACGTAGTGTCAACATTTCAAGATCATCATCAACACATCAGAAAAATAATGAACTTTGGAATTAAAATGACAAATCAAGAGTGTAGCCGCATGTAGACAAACTTTGTTGGGTGTTACAAAGTGGTGAGATGGTAAGGTGGAGGTGCTCCTTAGTATTGGCAATGTTATTGCTCCTTCCGGCGAAGATCGGCTCCAAGTTGGAGGAAGACGACGACGAAGAGTACGTATTTGATTTTTACATATTTTTGAAGTAAATAGACTACTCACTAATTATCGATATGATATTTGAAAGCGCTTTAGTGTACTTCATGTGTGAGAGGAACAGGGAAGTGTAGGGAGATGGGAAAAGAAGTAATTACCATTCTGGTAAGGGGACAAATGAACAAAGTTTATACAAATGTTAGTGAGTTAATAAGTTGTTGTTGTAAGTGTTCTTATAGAGCAGATTATGACCTGGCGCTTCCCCAGCCGCTGGCGCAACACGCTCGCTCCGTTTGCTCGGCTCGTGTATTGTGGTAAAAATATTGACCTAACATAATCTAACCTAATAGAGCGTTCATATAGAAATTAAAAATTTAATATCCTTAAAACGTTTATGACATCTTATAAATGTTTTAAAATAGGAAAATAAAATGTTATTCAAAATAGATTTTTATTTAATTATGTCATGAAAAAATATGATTTTTAGTTGTAATATCTATTTAACGATTAACTGGTCGTGGTTAATTGTAAAAAAAAGTTGTTTTATGACATTATTATATTCGACTATTGCTTTTAAATGGTATCCACTAAGTCGGCGTAACGCTAATCGATAAAAATATTTATTTAAGATTTAAAAGAATTTGGCCAAAAGATAATATTCCTAATTACCTTGATAATAATGCATATTTCTCTTGTTCAATCTTTTCATGGACGGTTTGAAATTATTTATTTAGATTTAGCCTAATACAGCCAATAAATTTAGATTTGTGAATATTGTTCTGTACAAAGAAGAGGAGATGAAGGTGACGAAGATGACGATGATGATGAAGAGGAAGAAGAAGAAGAGCAAGCGGAGAAAGCAGAGCAAGCGTCGATGGGTAAAAGAGCACCGCTAGCGATGCCCACGCCCCCACGCATTCTATCAGCAGTTACGAGAACTGTCAAAAAACGACCACTGGAGTGTTACGTTTGTGCTTATAAATCTGAAACGCCGCTAAGAGCATGTTTAGATCCAACTAAATACAGGTATTTTCCTTTCATTTTATACAAGAAAATATCTATAATTCAATATTAAAGCCATAATAAATTAATGTGAATTGATGGGCCCACTATCATGTAGGTCAGCACTTCAGATTCGAGTCCAGAGAGCATACAAATAATTAAATAAAAATTACTATGATGATCAGTTTGACTCACATACACTACGATTTCATAAATATCGTACGAAACGTTCGTACGATATTTATGAAATGGTATATTAACTAAACTTAATTTTGGGACTTAATTGACAGAAAAAATAAACGAAAGTTCTAGTTCTTAAATATATAAGAACTAGAACTTTCGTTTTTTTTTTAGGTAAAGTTTTGAAATTATTTTATTTTAATTAAAATATATCCTCAAATTTTTGAAATTCTAGATCGCGTAGTTTCAATGATTAGGTGGTTCATGTACTCATAAAATAGCCATCCACAATGTGGTGTTGGTGCCGTCTTTATTGTACGGTAGTGAGGCTTAGATATGCCCGAAATCGAATGAAAGTAAGATAAATGCAGAATAGCGATCTCTTAGAAATATGTGTTGTGTCATCCTCGCGGATAAATAAGCAATGAAGATATACGCAGTATGACAGGGTTAGAACACAGTTTTATCATAACAATGAAGAAAGGAATGCTTAGATGGTTCGGGCACGTGGAAAGATTGAGTGATGAAAGATTGACGAAGCAAAGCTTCATTGTCTTAATAATTAAAAAGGATAGGCAACAATTTACATATTTGTAAATCTATACTGAACAACGTACTTTTTTGAACAGGAGTTAATATTGAATGTATATTCAAGAAGTAAGTCAAGAAAGTATCGGGAATGGATGATTTGTTCCAAATTCAATGTTTTGTTTTTTTTTTTGTTGTTGTTAGATTGGCACAACTGTTTTCCATTTTGGCGCGGACTTTGAGTTGCATCTGTTATGTAGATTAAATACATTGCTGGTTTTAGTTATAACATTATTTGCAATATACACTAGAAGTGTATATTGCGAATTTCATAATGGACAAAAACATCGAACAAAGAGTGTCTTAAATTTTGCATCGCCAATAGAATTTCTTGTTCGGAGTCACTGAAAATGTTACAGAAGGCTTACGGTGAATCGACTTTATAAAAAACACGTGCTTATGAGTGGTACAAAGCGTTCAAAGGCGGTCGAGATGTAATGGAAGATTTGCCTCGCTCTAATAGGCCATCAACGTCTGCAACTGCAGTTACCATCGCAAAAGTGCAGGAAATAGTGACTGAAAATCCTCATTCAAGTTTGAGAGAGATAGCTGCCGAACTTTCTGTGTCTCACGAGTCGATCCGTACCATTTTAAATAATCACTTGGGAATGAAACATGTTGCCGCTCGGCTAGTCCCAAAAGACCTGAATTTTCTCCAAAAACTCTATCGCATAAGAGTCGCTGAGGACATGCTAGAACGAGTCAATACCGATCCAACGTTCATAAAACGCATTGTTACTGGTGCAAACTTCGGAGTGGCGCCTTCCAACTGATCCGAAACCGAAAAAACCACGCCCAAGTCGATCAAAAGCCAAACTCATGTTGACTGTTCTCTTTTACTATCGCGGTGTTGTGCACTCGGAATTCTTGCCAGACGGTCAAACAGTAAATAAAGAATATTATTTGAGCGTTATGCGGCGTTTAAGAGACCAAATTCGACGAGAAAGGGCATATTTGTGGAAAGAAAATTTTTGGATTTTGCACCACGATAATGCGCCTTCGCACAAGGCCATCATTGTGAACGAGTTTTTGACCAAAAACTCAACAAATACCATTGAGCAACCACCTTATTCACCAGATATGGCTCCAGCCGACTTCTTTCTTTCTTCTAAACTCAAATTACCACTTCGTGGCACCCGTTTCCATTCGGTAGAAGACATAAAGGAAAAATCGCAGCGAGCACTGAACAGGAACAGGATCAGGAAAAAGCGTTTAAAAAATGTTTTGATGATTGAATTATTCGTTGGCGTAAGTGTATCGTTTCTGAAGGAGCATACTTTGAAGGTGATAAAATAAATTTGGATGAATAACTAACATTTCGTGTATTATTGATCTTTTCCCGGTACTTTCTTGACAGAGTAGTAAAGTCGATAAAAACCTCAAAGAATAGTAAAATAGTCCCTTGGACAACTGAAAGTGTATTGTCTCTTGAGCAACCGCTAAAGTAAGCAATAATATCAAAATATTGTTAAAAGTTCAAAGTTAAAGTTAGTTCAACATTCGAAAGTTCAAAAGTTCAAGTTAAGCAACTACCTATATTTTCCTAGTAATTTTTGTCAGGAATTGAGGGACAACGGTGAGGCAAAAAAAGTATTTTTGTACTCATGTACGCACGTAAGAATTTATACTTTGACATTTTTCTGAACTGATCACATATAAAAAAAAAAAAAAATTAACTGTTTGAAATAAATGAAATAGGAGTTTTTTCGCTATTTTATGAGTAGCGGTTGATTGTTTATTTTAATTACCAAATTGTTTCTAGTAGATTTTGTGATGTAAAATTGGCGTAGTCTAGTTTCCGTCTCAAAGTGTCTACGCTGTTGTGTATTATGTGGAATTGTGGAAATAAGTGTTATTTAGTAGTGTGATGTCGAGTTTTTTTTAGTGGCTTGGTCCGCCTCAGTGGATCCTGCTAAAAAGATAGCCTCAATATATTTGTCGCCAGAAACTCCTAGAAACAATTAAAATGCATTACGCCGACATTTTAATAAAATAATATTTAGAATTTATCTATTTATCACTGGAGACATTGGTTTTATGTGCTAAGATCCCTTTACCTTCCGTCTTAAGGAAGATTCGTACTACTACTACTACTACTACTAAATTAAATAAAAAGGAATAAGTTGTGTTACATCAGCGCGCGCAATTTCGTCCGTCACACGCTGAAAAATACACTCTCTTTTTCCAAACGTGTTAAACGAAGTATAACTTCAAAAAATTTAGAAGAAAAAAATTAAACCGCCTTAAAAAAACACTCAAGTATAATTAAAATAACTTTATAAATGCGATACACATACATACATATATAATTAAATTTGACAGTTACTGAAGTCGGTGGCAAGCCTACCAAACTAATAGACTTTCTGTTCTTGACTTTTGAGTTTATATTAGTAAAGAATAGTTATTTTGTACTTTTCAGCGTTTTTTTTAAGGTTTAATTTTTTTTCTTAATTTTTTTTTATTTCGCCCTTTTGAGTGATCTTGACTTAAATACAATATCTAGGTCAGGTCTGCAATTAACTTCTTTCTAATTCTGGAGCGTAACGATTTACAAGAGAATCATTAATATAAGTAAAGGTTTTAACCAGTTTCCGTTGTTTGGTGTTATTCTGTATATCTTCGAAATCCAAGCTTTAATACCGGTGAAATTTAAATAGTACCACCTCGGAAATACACCCTTTCAAACAAAAAATTTCGAAATCGGTCCACAGTTGACGTAGGTATCGGTGAACCAGGTCTTGTTATTTGGTTTATGTTCGAAGTTCAAGCTCCAATACCGGTAAAATTTAAATGGGACTACCTCTATGGTATGACCTACCAAAAAAATAAAGAATCATCGAAATCGATTAATAATAATTGACAGAGTAATCGTGTAACATATAAAAAAAAAACAACCTACAGTCGAATTGAGAATCTTCTTCTTTTTTGAAGTCGGTTAAAATAGTCATCGTCCCATCTAACTAAATTATAAAAAAATATTTTAAGGTCTGAAAAAGAAATAAAGAGATAGTTAAAAGATATCAGCTGTTTATCTTCTTGCGCAGGTTAAAGAAGTAACCCGAGAGATAGGGCTATATATTTTTTTTAATTTATTTTATCTGCTTCTCCTGGCTTCATCATCTGTCAGGGACCTTATTTACAAATTTTACATTTATTCTTTTCTTACTTAATTTTACATATTATTCGTCTGATTTGATACAGTTTAAACGTATACATACGTAGATTTTTGGAGTACTTGCAATTCTTCATATTCTATGTGTAATTAGGCACAGCCAAATCGTGTTCTCATTTCAGAGTTCATACAATAACTTGCCATAGCGTAGACGACAAATGCTTCACGTCAGTGATATCTAAAGGCACTTCATATGAGGCCGTGCTACGAGGATGTCGCTCTGGTTGTGTTGGATCACCAGAGACCACATGCTGTGAGGTAGTTTGAAAATCTTCTTTAATTTTATTTTTACCCGATTACTGCGAAGCGAAAAGTAGGGACATGATTTAAGTTGTCTATGATTTTAGTTGTTCATGTATGTTTATTTATTATATATGTGAATTTATATAGTCGATGGTCTGATGTTTAAATGAGCGGAATCAGATTCAATAAGCGCAACCAGATAGACACCGATTAGACAAGCATAACCAGATAATGACAGGTTGCTAGGCCCAATGACAGGTTTTTTTATATGCATGCCTGCTGCTATTCTTTTTGCATCACCCTTAAAACAGTTTTATTGTAGTTGGCTTGCTTGACAGATTTAAGAGAGTTGCGAAATTAATAATAATAATAATAACATACTCAGACATTCCACACAGAGCCATCTAGTCCCAAATTAAGCAGCACAGCGTTGGTGTTATGGGTATTAGACAACTAATATACTACTTATATACTTTTCTTTTGTAAATAAATACATATTATACATAAACACCCAGACTCGGGGCGGGAATCGAACCCGCAACCCCCGTTTACTTTCCGACGCGCTTAGCCGTTGCGCCACAAAGGTCGTCAATTGTGTCAAATGAATAGCAGCAGGTGTACATGTAAAAGAAACCTATCACTAGGGCTAGCGACCTACCCCGATGAGGACGACAGCGCGTGTGGTCCGCGCTGTCTTGGCACTGCGAGGGTGTCGAGGGCTTTGATGCAGCCTCCTGAGAAGTGCTTTGGCACAGCACTAGTGGGACTCCGGTGCGTGCCGTAGGAGACCCCGGAGCCCTATACCACGGATACTACAACAGTTTATTTATTTATTTGTTTATTCTTTATTGTACACCTTATTCCTAATACTGATACAAAAAAAAAATACCGGACTTATCACTCTCGCTCTCGAGTTTTGGTGGGTAAAAGCCCTACATAATCCAGTCTCTCCCCCACACCTCACCTGCGTAACCAGAAAAAAGGGCTAGCAACCTGTCGCTATCTGGTTGCACTTCGTCGTCTGTAAGGTTAAATACTTAAAGTGGAATTTTGTTAGTTCTCGATGCTTCGGCCACGCCATTTGAGAATTGACGTGGCATTATATTTGTATGTAGATGTGTCATTATTGTTTTTCGATGTTAATATTTCCGAAGTAAGTGGCATCCAGAGGTCAAGGAAAACCAAGAATGACTTGGCTGAATTAGGTATTATTTAACTGGTTTGAATTCGAGCCGCTTTCGCATACCGTCGGTACTCAAACTACGGTTACCTCTTTCGACTGATTTTTTTTCTATGAAATTTTTACGAAGAATTTGAGGGAACTAATCTATGACTGAATTACTCTTTTAACGTCAAATAGTGGAAATGTTTCTTTTTTATTGTTTTCAGCTAAATCGTTGCAATAATCAAGCGTTTGCAATGCCCTTCGTATCACCTCGAGTTCAGACCACAAGCAAAACAAATAAACCCATTCCACCCACAGTTTTATTTTTCGTTACTGTGTTGCTGGTACTACAGACGGTTGTTAAAGTGGCATTCATTTAAATGATAATGAAGCCTACAATGAATGCCAAACTATTATACCTAATTTTTTTTACTAATACGATGCTGTTATGGATTATATACATTACTTTCTCGAAGTAAAAATGTGATGATGAAATAGACCTAAGAGCTTATTACACTAGACTAATATTTAGGAATCCTAACTGGAATTTAGAAAGGTAGGCGAATATAATAGCTCCTGATTACACTACACTGAATCAACATTCTAACTCAGTCCGAGTGATGAAGTCTACTTTTTTCAAGGATCAAAACGTAGGGCCTGTTAACTGCCATCAAAATTAATAATAAACTTAATTTTATAATAATTAAAATGAATAAGAATAATATCAATAATGCAATAATTGTTGTTGTCTTTGTTTCAAATATATGTCATTTTATTAAGAAAATCTCCAATATATTTAACATTACCTTCTTTCCTTTATTTAAAGTTATTTCTTTATTTAAGGCAGGAACCATCCAAATTTTCTAATTAGGATCCTAACCGTACTAACTCTTACCACACTTTCCTCATTTCATTTCCTAAATCCTGATTAGGATTCCTAAATTCAAAGGAGTGTAATAACCTTTTTATGTCGTCATACTTTGAAAAATTTTAGTTATAATTGTGCTAATGTTTTAGTAAACACTGTTCAGTTTAGTAAAATTATGACTGGTTTGTAATGAGATTATATTGACGTTATTGTGAATTTGATGTTTCATTGTGATTAATTGTTCATCTGTAACGTGAAAAATGAATGTGGAAGGTTGAAAATTCTCGTATTTTCTTAATAAATAAAAATACTTATTTCGTGATTCGTAAAAAATAAAAAAATAACGAGGTACTTTCTAAAGAGCTCCCTTATAAGAACACCCTCATGAAGCTTATGATTGAAAAGCGACAAGGGAAGGGTCACTCGACATCGCGGTCAAGTCTCGTTTCCTTTCCGCCCAATTGATCTCACTGCGCCGGAAGTGAGATGAATGAATTATTCAAGGGTCATGTGTGAGAAAGGTTTATTTGGATATGTAAGGAATTTTGTCGGGAATTAGCTTGGAAACGTATAAGGATTTCTTTTGTTTAAAACACAGAACGTTTTGAGAAACCAACTCCTCAATTTTGTTCATCATTTCTCCCCTATGCATAGGTTTTAGGAGTCTCCTGAAAGTCATTTAAAGGTGCAATTAGACATCGTTTTACTTTATTAGACTCTTGTTTTTAATCCGATATACACGTTTGTTATTTAAAACTATATACTCGTTTTAAAATTTCTTAAAAATGTTAATTAATATAACGTATATTATTTTATTTGTAAAGATGTATTTCAATTTTAATTGCATCTTATAATTGCACGATAGTCCCAGTTTCTATTATCGTTCCATTTACCGCTTAAGATGTTTGTTTCCATTATAATTATTATACTTAACCAAATAAGTAGACATCATGTAAACCAATAAATTCAACCCCGAACATTTCAAGGAAATCGTGTGTGAAAATCACCTACAGGAAATTCCAATAAGCCCGAGAATTTTATACCCTCAAACCCTCAATTTGGGGTGTCCAGTGTGTTAAGAAGCTAGCTCACTTGTCTTCAACATATGGAGCAAATTGTTTGGAAGGGAGAGAATTCGGCAAAGCAAAATTCTTCGTGTTGCTTCTTCTACTTTATTGCTACGAGATAAAGATCATTTCTAGTTAAAGGAAATTTATATATTATTTTGTGTTAGTGAATTTTTGAGGGTGGGAAAATTTTCGATATCCGGACCGGACTTGGTGATTTTTATTGGGCATAAACAAGGGTTTCGTAGTGTTAACACAGATTTGGGTCGTGTTAAAAGTTTGGACACACAATGGGGTGCAAATATTAGATTATTTCTTGTGTGATTTGAAAAATAAAAGTTTAAATTACCTTTTCTGACTTCCAATGCTACAAATGTTATGTGGGTAGTTTACTTAAAGACAAATGCAAAAGAATAGTCAAACTTTAACAAAAAGAATTATTAGTTTTATTCTCTTCTATTAATGAGTGCTCTTCCTTATAGGTTTATAAAAGGTGGATACAGAAAATTATTGGTAGGTAGAGGTGGTATTCGACACTCACCGGAGATAATTAAATTCGAAACAAGTTGAAAAGCTAGTGTTTAATTTTTATTTATTTATTTATTTATCTATTCATTAAACACAAAATACAGAACGCAGTCACTATACATCGTAAAAATAAAATTCAGCCATACAATACTGAACAAACTGAGTTCCACTATAATTGTGCAAACAAGTTCAAAAAAAATATATTTATACATATATATGTGAATGTGGTAATAAAATATGTATTTACAAATAAGAAAATATGATACAATACATATAACAAAAAAAAAAGAAAAAGAACACAAGATAAAGAAAATGAACTTAACAAACAAAAAAAAAACAAACAAAGATAATTCATTTATACAAACCCTAAATATTCATTTAGAAATAAAAAGCCTTTAATTTTGATGAAAAAGTTCTTGGTACGTTATTAAAAATATCAATGTCAACAGACGGCTGGTGAAGAAATTCATTGTACAGGCGACACATTCGACTGACTGGGTTGAAGTAAGAGGTGTTATTTTTTTATAACTTTATTAATTCAAAGCTACCGGTAGTTAAATCTATTTTTTATTATTTATAGTTGGCTTTTGTCATTGCTTTAGTCATTCATCAACACAGTTACAATATGTACCCATTTCTTAAATTAACATTGGTAAATAATTGTATAGAAAAAAAGAAGTAAAATTAATCCAAAAAAAAAGTACGCGAGTACCGCGACGCTTGACACACGATATTCTAACTACACAAGATTGCGAAGTGAGAATATTGTGTACGTATGAAAATAATTCTACAAATTAATGCATAATTTAATATTTATCGGTAAGTTATTCAGAAAGTGTAAGTTTTTAAAGATTTAAAATATTTGTGCGAAGATCAGCGTTGGCTTGATATAAGTAAAGGTCGAAATGCTTCATTGATTTTGTGGCGTACAAGAAGGGTCTGCACCTGGACATGGAACAAGACACAAAGAGTGTCATGGACGCGATGATCGATTGTGTCATTTTGCACGCGTCGTCGGCCAATAGGCAGATTTGCACAACATCAGCCACAGAGTTGTCTACAACGTTATAAGCTATATTTATCGATAAAATTATCGTAGCTTAATTTCATTTAATATTTTAAGTTTTTCTTTAGTTAAAGTGGGTGTTGCATAATATATACAAAAAAACTGTCCGATCGGTGAAGGTATTTAATAGGTACCGAAATTCGGTTCTATTTAAGTAATTGTTTTCGAATAATAAACAAAAAAAGACCAAAATAAAATGCAATTAAATGAGGAAACTTACATGTCAATACAAGCGGCGCAAGGACCGGCGCACATCGCAGTGCGGGTGTGGCGCGCACCACTTCACCGCCGATAGCGACGTTGTAAATTGTAACATTCTAAAAATTTTCTAGGTTTTGTAGTAGTTAGATATTAAACAACTTGTAATTCTAATTACAATAACATTATTTTAATTTTAATGAATAACATAATTTTCTTTTTTTTCTTGGGTAATGTCGTTGGGATTATGTCCTTTCTGGATTGAACAGTCTTTTTACATACTGTATAAGTTTAAAGGAATATTGAATAAAAAAAAAAAATTCTTATTGAATATTATGGCTGAAATGAAATGAATTGTCTCAAACATTAGTAATTTATGTTAAGAACTATTTTATGTTTTACGTATAGTTAAGTATGTCTCGTTCAAGTAAATTAAACACTAAACTTTATATAATGGCAAATTGGAAACGAACTTTACAAAGAAGAGTTTAATTAATGCTATTACTTCAAATTCACTTTGTCCATAGAAATATTGAGATTCTGGATTTTATATCGGTCGATGTCGATATAATTGGTAATAACGGTCATATTGTACATCACTAGTTAATCGTGACAAGTTTAATACGTATTATTGAAGCGATGATCAATGATCTACGCATATTTGGATCAATAAAATTATGTAAAATCATCTTCTTATTGTAATTTGCTTTCATATTGACCGTTTTACTTTATTCTTGAATTGTTACGCGTACGCATATTATAGTAGAAAAGCGAGCGCGACGGCTGCGCCATATACTTTATATGCCACGTCATAGTATTAACTATTAGGTGCTTTTTATCAGTTTATCACAAATATTTTGTGAAGGTCAAAATAAATAAATGAGTTTCGAAGTTGACGTGATACACATATTATGAAATAGAAAAGTTAATTTTGCGGGATTTCGCAGCCAAAATGTCAAAAACGGAACAGTTTTAGATAGGTATTCAAATAATTTTGTCACATGCATCTATTTATTTTATGGACGTAGGTACTGCTCAAACAGAACCGAGCACTGAGTACGGTTGAAATGCGAGCCGAGCAAGATGTTCGCTACAGAGGCTTTTTGTCGCTGTCTAATTAGGTGACCATATTGCATTTACCACATTGGACAACTTTGAAATATCAAATATTTTTATTTCAAATAAGGAACAATATTGTAAATGATACGATCTCATTAACTTCTTGTTTATAATATGTTCGTTCCTTTTCTTTCTTAAATTTTAACTTTGTTTCGTTGAGTTTCGTTCGTTTTTTCTTTCTTTACGTCAATGTTAGCTGTCTTATCATGTTTTTATGCATGTATGTAAATGAATGATCTACTTAAGTAAATTATGAACTATGACACCTACAACATGTGTTTTGTAATACTTTAGTAAATAAAAAAACTATTCAGATTTAATTAAATTTTATTACAATGGCTTTTAACAATCGTGGACACTTGGCCACATAAAAATTAGAAAAAAAGTACGTCTATGGTTTATCTATAGTACGTTTTTTCTATGAAGGACCCTTACGTACGCGTACGTACCGCACGTACATCACATAGCTGTACGTTTTATTCCATCATCTTTTCGCTATATACCTACTCAGTTGAAGTTAGGCATAAAGACGCAAATTGGTAAGCAGAAATCCAAGCAAGACGCAATCCAGTAAGACCATGATCAATGCAATCCGGTCGAAACAACGTCTCGGGATAAAAAAGGTATTAATTAGCCTTAAAATATTAATAAGACATAGACCTGGTTCGTTAGAATTACAAGATATGTACAATTGTACATGTCGTGAAAGTTTAAAAACATGGAAACGGAACATTTAGAAGATCACTCATGAGTCTGTCCATCTGTCTGTCCGCCGCAGTCCATTTGCTCAAAAACAATGTGACGTTCGAAATTGATACTTTTTAATAACCCACATAGGTACAGACCCAGACAACAATTTAAACTTGAACCAGGCGTGCAATAGGTCTGACATATCAAAAAAAAAGGTTGCACCTTATGTACGGTTGGCAACCATATGGCAAGGCACACTTGAGGCACATTAAAATTTGACTTTCTAATTACCAAATATTAAACTTGTACGACGTTCTTTGCTACAAAGAGGATATAATGTCGATTAACAAACGTGCATGATGACTTATGTACAAGCTGCAATATTGCCGCACTTGGTAAATAAAGGCAAGCATTTGATGTATCTTTTGGAACATTAATATATGTGATTAACTTTGCTCTGATTTCATGTAAGCCTTATAGTAATCAGTGTTGAATAGTATAAGACTATTTACATAAAACCAGAGCAAGATTAATCACTCGTATTAATATCCCAGAAGAAACCTCAAATGCTTGGCGTTATGGTAATATTAACTTTGCTTTGGTTTCGTGTAAAAAGTCTGACAGTAATCACTAAATAAAACCAGAGCTAAGTTCATGTTATCATTAGCTATATTAATATTACTATAAAACCTGCTTACACAAAACCAGAGCAAAGTAGAGTTATCATGGAGAGTGATAGTGTCACATCTTTAGTCTTCACGGACTTTATTGCTGTCTTCGTGGACACAACCTGTAAAAAAATGTGTAACAGGTAATAAATACAATTATTATTAATTATAAATATTAATCAATTATTTATTTTAAAATACAACAAGTGCTTTAAAATTATAAAATGAAATTTAACACTGACATTTTGAAACGAATTATGCTTTCTTTTCTCTTTTATCTCTGAAACAAATAAATAGAACCGTTATAAGATCTATAAATAAATCTAAATAAATGAACATGTTTTACAATCAAACCAAAACTTATAGGAGGCATTATGATTGCTAGAAGTGATCTTATTCTACCTTTTTGTTAATCTATCTTTGTCTTGAATTCACCCGCCGCTAGTGATATCTTTAAGTTTGCGTTTGTTTATTGCAAATTTCTGAAAAAAAAATGAAAAATATAGTTAATGTACCGCATGTTACAGAAAATAATACCAAGAATTTATAGACCCACACACTTACAAGAGCCTGTGGATGTCTTTATACGATATTTATTAATGAATATAATGACCGACACAAGAAAATAATGGATGTCTATTGTATATAGAAACTAAAACTACCATTATCATTAAGGCCACCTTTAGTTAAAAAATAGTCAGTGGAGTGTTTTTGATGTGACATGTAATCATGACATTTTGATTTGTATTTTTTTATGATTTAATTACTATTAAAACACTTACTACTTCACGAATTGCTGTAGTTATCTTAGTAAAATTTGTTCTTTACTTTTTTCTTATAGAACACAACTGAACCAGGATCACCAGTAATATTCTTCATCATATTTGTCTTAGACTTTTCTACCTTCTTCAAGAGAATTTGGTTGTTTCTACCAACCTCCAGTATTTTATCTGAAAAAAGAGAGTCTAAACTTGCTTGTTGTTGTTAATTCGAATACTGGACTTATTTATTACATTGTACTTACATACAATTGCTCATTTGTTCTCACTAATTCTCCTCGACTAGTGATTAAAGTGACAAAAACTGACATTATCCTTTACGCGGAAGATTTAAAGTTTTTGAATGAATTAGTTTTTATGACCATCGTAACTATTTCCTTATAATGCAGTCTAAAAAAAAATCAGGTAAAGTTATATTTTTAAAATTTATTAAATAACACAAATAAATTAAAATCTTCACCAGATGAACAGTTTCCAGCTTGATTATGACACGGTTGACCTTTTTCAGCTTATTCGGAACTAATAAAATATTCTATTTCTGGGTTGAAGTTTATTTGTAAATATAACATTATAGGTTGGAATCAGATAAGACAATCATGGCTGGGACTGGGTGGGTAATTCACAGCCGTTTGCATCCTTTGCCACATTATTGAAAACTTCAACTAAATCTGCTTTGGGGGGTACATTTTGTTTGGTAACTGGTTTAAGTTTCTGACGAGTACGCTTTTTAAATTGTACTATCAGATGAATCCGAACCCTCTGGTAAAAAAGTAATTTTTATCTTCCTTTTCTTTTCCTCACCTCGGCAACGTCAGAATCTTAATTGGAAGTTTCTTCCACTTTTTTACATACGACGCACATAATTTATCATCGAATAAATTGATAACAGATCGGCCACCATTTCGTTAAAAAATAGCATCATGATTAGGAATGCAAACGATACCTCGACGTTAGTGTAATTGTGTATTATTTTTGTCACTCACATAGTACACGCGAACACTTTTTCTATTTGGTATCTCGCTTTCACACACCACGCCCGAATCACCAAATAAATAATTGTTCTATCTTTTGTCTTAATAAATTTTATTAATTACATTTACATTACTGTATTTAATGTTTTCTACTCCTAGCTAAAATACAATTTCAATCAGTCAATATCCTACACTATTAATAAAGCAATATTTATAGAAGTCTTTATTTGTTTGTAAATTTTATAATCGTGTTCTCAAAAACGGCTCCAACGATATCGATAAAATTTACAGTTAAAGGTTTTCTAGGCGAAAAAACACCCTAGATAGATCAAATTTATGAGAAAACCCGTGTTTTCCCGTGTTTTAGTTTTTAGAGCAGTCCTCGGTCGCCCAGATATTATTTTAAAAAACATAAACACCGGTTCATAAACATTGATATTTTCGACATCTATATTTCACTTTTCAAAACGCCGATGTTTTAACATCGATTTTTTTTATGAACGATTTTGCATCCCTAATCGTTATCATGCATCAACCACTTAAAAGTTGTAAACTTGTAAATAAACTCAAATCATTCTATTTTGGATGTTAATTATTACATAAAATAATTGTACTTTTCACGGAAAACAACAAGGAATCACGTTTCACGAGTAAAAAATAGTAAATTAACATTAAACTAGATATTTAACCAGAAATTTATAATGTCCTCTGTGTTGCTAGAAATTAAATGAGTAATTACCAAAAAAAAACTCGACAACTAAATTCGTTGCAATAAAGATTTGTATTTTTAAACAGACTTTTAAAATAAATAATAAAATTTAATTATTATTTCTTTTATTAGGAAACGAAATATTTAAAAAAAAATTATTTTTAAAAATTAATAACTTTTTATCTAATTTATTGTAGAGCAATTGTTAATTCTGTGGGAGCAATATTTTGACACACATATTAAGCAAAAATTAATTTCCCGCACCAACTTCTCTCCGCCACTAAAAACAAAGAACATCATTTTGAGGAAACGTTTCCTTCTGGTATCCCTCGCATCTATCACACCTACTCACACTCATTTTAATTGTTCACTTTGAATTTGTACATACGTATTCTGCACGGGTCAGTTAATTGGAATTTATAAATGTTTACATAAGCTTTATATTGAGTACGAAAATATATACAGAAACTTTTTACCCTCTAAAATAATAAGATTGCAGCAATAATTTCAAAAATTTGCCTCATCAAATCTTTATGGTCAATGCTATCTGCGATGTGGGAACTTATTAATATGTCGCATTAGCTAATATTGCGAAATATTCATAGGATGAAAAAAAGAAAGAACGAAGGAGAAAATTTAATACTAGAACTCAATTTGACTATCTATTTGCCCCTTCTAAACTTTTAATATGTATATACTAATTGCGTTCCGCATTTTTATCGGCGTTAATGTAGAATTTGTTAATAATTTGACTATAGCGCCATCTATGATTCTAGTATAGCTATGACCATGCTCTCCGCAAAACAAATATATCGTTGGAATATAACTTCACTCAGTCTAGTCGTTCAGAAGTTACGCCATAACTAACATGAGTAGGTACCGACCGACGGTTATTTATTTACATTTTTTCAATAAATAAAATAGAAGTCTCTCTGCAATTTCGAAATAAAAGCTTTTTCTTACGCTTATAAGGTTTTTTGCACGTAACCAAAACCCAAACATGCTTTTTTAAAACTTTTGTCTGTCTCTCTGTCTATTTGTTTGTCCGGGTTAATCTTCAAACCGATTTTTGTGGGACTTTCATTGGTAGGTAGAGCACTTTTCAGAGTAATCTAAGCTACTTTTCATACCGGAAAAAAATATCAAATTTAACGCAGGTGAAACTGCGAGGCTTAGCTAGTACAACATAAAGATTCATATTATTTATTTTGTTGTTACTTGCAAATATACGATAATTACAAATACAACTGTGTTACACAAATAAAGGATTTATTTGAGTGAAATTCTTTTCAGTCTTCAGTCAGAGAGTGACATTGCAAGACAAAGAGTGCAGTGAGTCGCAAATACTTGAGCGTTTATTGCCCGGCGCGGTGACCGGCGGACGGACATAAGGCCATAACCGAATATAACTTGTAGCGGAAGCGATAGCGAGTTAACTATTTGGTTGCAATGGTTGGGATGGGACTGATATTCTGGGTGTTAGTAGAAAATTAATATGTAAATAATTTTATACCATTTCTAACACAGGTGCACAGAGGATCACGACGGAACAAAGACACTTCCGGGGTCAAATGTTTGGGCGTAAAGATATCAATACCCAACCAGATAGTTGCAGATAGCTCCGACCCATCGCTAATACAAGTTACGTTTTTATCTGTATTTATGATAAGATATTACGTATGGATTAATTAGTTTATTTCGCTATATAATAATCGTGGTAATATTGTGATCTTAGTTCCATTCTGATCTGGGAAAGAAAGACAAGTATACAATGTGATAGCTGCTTGTCTTCCCACGCAGGTCAAAGAAACCTACCAAGAGATAGGCCCATTATTATATTAATTCATGGCTACCATAACTATCACTAAACGTTGCTGCTTTGCCATTTATAAATAAGCACAAATATTTACTGCCAGTGGTGTCAAGGTGTCATTTCAAGATTTGTGTCTTGATGATCACTTTAAATACGAAAGGATATAATGACATGTGTGTAATACGGTAATATAAATAATTATTTAAATTAGTTAAACTTAATTTGCGGGTGATAGGACCTTATGAGGGTTCTATCTCACTTGCTAATTCTACAGTCAAACAACAGTACTCGCACTGTTGTGTTCTAGTGTTAAAGATAAGTCAGTGAGAATTACTGGCACACGAACCAGCATAACTTAGAACTCAAGTTCGATCCACTTATAATCAGGCAGAGTGTTCGCTGTCTTTCCAGTGGTAAAAAAAAAGGTATAAAAAAGGTAAAACTTAATCACTAAGTAAACGAATTCTGAATTTTTTATTTTATCCCCGCTACTATTGATGAATGCAAGAGCTACTTTACTAGAGGTGTATGTATTTATGTACAGAATTTTTTGTTTTTGGCGCGCGTCCAAATGACCGCTGCATATGAACTGAGTTACAAATCAATATGAATGCAAATAAAGGATTCCAGAGATAAGTCCGTCTCGTGTCTTACAAATTACTTGTCTACAAAGGCTAACTCATTTTTAATTAAAATGTCCATTTTTAAATCATACCAATCTTAGAAACTCGTCGCAGTATCATCTGATTTATTTACATACCTTTCATATGAGTTAGATGAAGCTAGGATGACTTCAAATCCTGTCATTAATTACTTATAGTTATTTACATAAATATTTTCACGCTTTTTTCTCTTGGGCGTAGGCAAAGCATCAAGGCGCAAAGTCTTACACCCTGTCACTATTTTCAGTGATATATCTGTTTTTCAGTAGCGTGCGTTACATATAAACGAGTAGTGCCTAATTACATAAATCTAACATGATTATTTACTGACACATACTTGTATGTCCCCTATTACAGAAATTCAGGTGTTACTCTACGGAAATGCATCGCGAGTAGTGAATTCGTTTATTTTTAACTATTTTCCTCCCAAAGTTTCAAATTTATTGATTTACACTTGTTTCACTTTTCAGCGAAGCGTCCTCAAGAAATTACAGAGCTTTAACAGAGGTCACCAATACCAAAACTGACTGAGATTTATCTCTGAAATTTCCTGACAATGCTCTGTTGAAAAGAGAATATGCTGATCAACAAGTTTAGAATTTTGAACAGAAGAGGGTCTAAAAATGTATCCTACATATGGCATACCTACATATTTTATTATAATACAATAATATGAGTGTGAATACTTACTCTGTTTTATACGGTAATTAAAATAGATAGCTTAGTTACTTATTTATATGGAATGCACGCCGCTGCATATGCGCTTACAGATAGCAAGCGCAATTAACGAAAGTTTGGTAACGCACGTTTGTTACCTAACTTTCAGTCAGTATGTGACAGCCAAATATCGCTCGATATCTGCTGTCAAAACGAGAATTCGTATAATATAATTTGTATAGCGGCTCTAAATCTACCGTGAAAAGTGCATTTTACGATCATGGCGTAATAGACGCGCAATTGTCTTACATGATACGAACTTTATTACAATTAGTTAGGTCGCGCAGTGATCGCGTGACTGTCGCTGCCTGTAAATCTTTAGATAATAGCCCCGTTGTCGATTACACAATTTCCCTATCATAAAGAGTAAGAGTCGTCAAAAGATGAGGATCCTTTGACGACTCTTACGGCCTACGTGGGAAGATAGCAGCTGTCTGTAGTGATGAGCAAAGCAAGATTATGACCTTGGCAGTTTTAATCTTATTCATTCGGTCTTTATATTGGTTTTGTAATAATTCTTCAGATTTTGGTTTGGTTTTGTGTAGTTAGTCTTCGTCTTAGACAAGAATATTTTCATGGTTGTTTATACCCTGTCAGTTAGATGAGTAAAAACGGGTAAAATATTATAAAATTCATATTTTCGCGCCTTTAGAATGACACCGACCTAACTGAAAATTTTAAGAATTTTGAGTTGTGATAATAAACCTAATCTACCTATTATCTAGACATAGTATGAACATACCTATCTGTCCGCCCCATTAGCTACATATCGTGAGAATATTTAAACATGCATTTAAAAAAAATCCATTTTATTGTTTTAGTTGAATTCATTGTCGTAACTTGCCAAAACAAAATGTCACAATTTTGAATTAGAATCATTTTAAAGATGGTCGTGGTGGCAATATATTACTCCTAAATTATTCAGAGTAATTTTAGTCAATAAATAGCTATAATTTCTTTCTCAAAACTAAAAGGTATTTACCTATAGATTATACAATTGATTGAAGACAATGTGACATATAGTGTTATTTAAACTAGACTTACATGTTTGGTCTTGGCCTTGGCTATAGAAAGCATTGTATCGCTCTGGGTTGATTTTGCTTGTCGCTAAGCAGCACACTCTATACTATAATCAGCGTAGAAGGACTATAGTGGTGTTATACAAGCTCGTACATTAATACTTATTATATCCTGAAAATTGTAAGGATAGCTTAAAATAACTGTGACACCCAGTAACATCTATAGATCCTAAAAATATTTATGACATTTGTGTCATTCCCGAGATCAAACCCGGACACTTATTACCTAACTTGCAGTCAGCATGCGCCAGCCAAATATCGTGCGACGAGAATTTGTATATAATGTAATATTGTATAGTGGCGTTATATCTACCACGAAAAATGCATTTTAAGGCGCAGTAGACAAGCAATCGTCACCTAAATTAGTCACCCGTCGTGCAATGATCGCTTGGCTGTCGCTGTCTGCAAATTTTTAGATAATAACCCTGAGGAGCCCTTGACTGGAAAGATACAGAAAGATATTAACCACTAAGCAATAGGATTAGATAAAACAGAGAAGTCAATTACAAGAAATACGAAAGAAAAAGATTTAAGAGTAATATGAAAGTAAATATAAAATTACTTCTCTGTAAAAAAATGTTACTATAATTTAACTGTGTATAAGATGTTCTCTGGCCGACGAAGTGCATTAACTCGTAACGAAAACGTATTTTTACACAACAATAAATAGCTGGAATTTTGCTGCTTTGGGATTGCTAAATATTTGGCGAAAATTGCATTCGAGTTAGTGCAAATTACTGCGTTAAAGACAATTTAGTTCTGTGTATTAAATTAAGTATTAAGATTATGTTGTATTTAAAATGTAAAATGTAGGAAACAGCCGGAAGTGACTTTTTTATTTTTTATTATTTCACACTTTTTACCACAGCTCACAAAAACATATAAAACTCTCAGATAACGAAAACTAACGGTTATATTTCCATTGAATATAAGTCCTTACGACTTATACACATGCACACATACATACACACATATGTTCACGCTATATCCCTAACGGGGTAGTCCGAGAGGACGGAGCGCCAAGCGTCGCAGTCCTTACATATTTCTTTCGCTTCCTCAAATCTCATCATTCTCCACACACATTTTCGCCTAGGTATGCGAGTCCTTTTGGCATTTCCGTCAGCTAACACTGGCTATTTGATCTTCATAAGTCAGTCTTGGTCTTCCTTGGCTTCTTTTACCACTCACTTTCCATCTGTCGCTTTTCTTCACTCATTCTTTCTGAGGCGTAACCATCTAAGCATTCCTTTCTTCATTTTTCAATAATTTTATTGTGCAACCCTGTCATACTTCATTGCTTATTTTCTCCGCAAGGGTGACACCGCACATATTTCTAAAAGATCATATTTCTACTGCATTTTTCTTACTTTCACTCAATTTCGGGCATATCCAGGCCTCACTATCGTACAGTAAAGTTGGAACCAACACCATATTGTGTATGGCCATTTTGGCTGAGTTGGAAGTATTGACATTGCCTACTAATGCGGACAAAGCACCATTCACTTTATTACCAACTGCTACCTGTCTGTCTACACCTTCCATCCCGAAAACACACTCCCCAGATATACATTTTCGTTCACGTCTTCTCGACGTTTTCCATTTACCCATATTTTCGCATTCAGTTTCAATTCTTTCACTTCATAGTCTTCTTTCATGCACGTAACTAGTGTCAGCAACTCAGCTTCTGATAGTGCTATAAACACAGCATCGTCAGCGTACAAAAGATAGTTTACCATTTTACTATCACATATCACACTACTACTCATACTACCTTTCAATGTCTGGAGGCAACTGTCCAAATACACCACAAATAGCCATGCAGGCATCATGCAGCATTGTCTGACGCCTGAATAGACTTCGAACTAGGGCGACAAGTCACCATCTATTCTTACACAGGCTCTGTGGCTTCGATATAATGAGCTCGCAGCCTGCAGTAAGGGGCCCTACACGCCATAGTCAGGCAGAAGACTCCATGATTTCTTTCGCAGTACAGTAAATGCTTTTTCAAGATCCACGAAAGCGCAGAAAACTATCCTATATATGGCCAAAAACTTGCCTCCTCTCTTCTGTGCGCTTTCGTGTCTATAACCTGCTTTTTGAGCCGGCTGTCCACCAGGAATAAATCAATGATACTCCTTTCATCCTTCTTTTGTCATGTGTACTGATGAACCCTTTTGTGCTTTAATAAGGTATTAGCAACAAAAGATCGATTTTCATACACACTCCTAAGGCAATCCTACCAGCATCATTCACTCTCTTATCTCCATACTTGCCTAGGACAAACTCAAATCCTGTTCAAGTCATTCCGGCCCATCCATTCAAGTCTCCACACACTATAATTCTCTCGTTCTCTTTAACCGTCGCTAGAACATTCCTAAAATTCTCCCAACACTGCTCTAGCTTGCCCAACCGGCAGAAGACACTGGGGCATACACTACCAGAATAAAAATTCTCGTCAATCCTGTCTTGAGACGCACCCAGAGCAGTCTCGGGTTTACACACTTATGGTCAGTTACACAAATAACCAAACCGGAGGACAGTAAGACATCTACCCCTTGGCATCCCCTTTCTTCTTGTGGTACCCCTGACCACAAAGCGATGCCCCCTCCAGGCAAGTCGGCAAGTTCACTGCTCTTTTGCTTGGTTTCACTCAAACGTAACACATTCAATATTCTTTCTCCCATAATATCAATCACTTCATTCATCTTCTCTTCATTCCCACCTTTCACATTCCACGCAGCTATTCTGCACTTCCTCCACTCCCCGCCGCGAAGTGCACAGCGTGTTGGGTAGCGGTCTCCAACGCCGGTCTCTGCTCACACCAGCGGGGACAAACCGTACATCGCAGACAACTTAGACAAATTCGTTTCTCCAAATCTATCATTTTTGATTGTGCCTTGAAGCCAAGACCCCGGGTTTGATCCCCGGTTAGGTCAATTCAACGAACGAATTGTTCCAAATAAGTGTATAATTTCAGATAACACGATTTGTGTAATTGTCTGAAGTATTTAAAAAAAATATTTTGGTAACATGAATATGCTACGTTTTTATTTATTTAGCATTTAAGAAGATAAGTAAACTGAATAGATAGGTATATATTATCATTTAAACAATAAAATTAATCCTCGATGCTCTCAACATTCAAAGTCATTAGATAAAATTGATTACTTTTAATACGCGTTATCCCTTGGTCGATTTTTCTATGAACTTTGCAAGAATGACGTCCTGAACTTAGTTCGCTCTAAGTTTTTTTTTCGCCCCCAAAACAACACGGAAGAATCGTGTAAGCTTTTTTTTAATTAAGTTTTATTACCGCTCAAACATATCAATTGTGTGATATGACAATGAAGCGGGGTAATACTCAGTGACTTTTTAATGCATTGTATATTAATAACGATTCCAAGTTCGAGAGCAATTATAAAAGAAGTGAGTTACTGCGACCCAAGGTGAAACTATTAAGAGAAGTTTGAGCTTCCGTGATGTTAAAAGATAATAAATTTACTTATCTCCCCAGAGTTCGAAAGTGATGTTCAGAAGAGTAAGTTTTTCAACTTACAGCTCTCAGTTAGTAGTTTGAATGAAAGCTTAAAAATATGGAAAAGATTTTAAAGCTGGATTATACCGTTTAAGAGATGAATGCTTCGTTTTTAAACACATTTATTGCATTTACGTTTATAAGGGTTCCTCTTAAAATAATACTATTAAATTGCTAAAAACGATTGATAAAACAACCATTAAAAATACAAAAATCCATAGTAGAGGAATACATCTTTAAAACATTCGTCTCTAAATTCTATACAAAATTTTCTTGTTTAACAACTTGTTTAAATCCTTATATAGTAAAACTGGAGCGAGTCCTTAGTGTGTTTAATAATCCAATATTGGTAAAGTATTAATATTGGTAAAACTGATTTAATATTAAGTTGAAGAATGTTTCACTCCACACTTACATATCAGCGGGCACCCGGACAGTTCTTGGACCAAATTTCGTCCGTACTTAATTCTCCCCAAACACGGGCATACGGGTTTGATTGAAAAGTTCTCTCACTTTAAACTTTTCAGCCGGGTCGGGATCATTGTAACTTTACAAGTCCACGACCAAAGCTTAGTACATCTAATTTGCTTTTGTTCTAAATTGATGTCTGTAATGTCACTGTGTAAAATGTTGTTGGAATTTAGCGTCTTTTTAATTTGTAATGCATAATTTAGCACTGTATTCACTTATTATTAAAATATTATACATTACTCGGTACGTTAAATATTTAATATTATATTAAATGAAACAATCGTTGCTCGGAGAATGTTTACAATGGTAAAAATTCTAAATATCGAGTGAAAATTCAGCAGTGATTTCCTGCTAAACCCCATTAGAATTTGCAGCTAGAAATTAGGTTTTTCTTCTGTATTATTTGAATTTTGTTGGATGTGGTACTTAATCGAACCGAAACAATATTTCTAATATTAATAGAAATTAAACAAAATTTTGATTTGTCTAGCTCATAGGTTTTCAACCTTATTTTACTTACCGCCCCACTTTGGGAATTGTTTTTTCTGGAGCCCTCCTATTTTTTTTTATTTACCATCTGTCGCGAATCTGAAACAGCTATTGTCACGATTGTATTCAAACTTGTAATATTAAGAGTTTAAAGTAGAATGTTTCAATGAGAACAATTAAAACGCATACTTAATTACATTGAGAAGTATTTTTATTAACACTCGCTGACTCCCGAATGCCCCGAAGACACTGAGCAAGTTAGACCTAGAACAGATAATTGTTAGCTATTGTAAATATTCACGATTAATCGTTTTAATCATAATCTTTAACAAATGGCAACATTGTTATTTCAGGGTGTTGCTTCATTAATAATAACATGTCGTTTTTGAATGTCAAAAAATAAGTCAGTCGAGAAATTCACCAGCTAGCCAAAACATGTTGTTAAATTATACTTCGATATCCTACGTTTGCTTCCTAGTCGACGTCCTATAGAAGAACGAATAGCTTTCATAATATTGTCAATTTTTGCTGGATTACAAAAATCGTGGTATTTAACAAATGCTTGTTATAACTTAATTGTTACAAACATATTTTTTTACTATTTTTAATTAACAGGTTTTTCGTAACTTCACCCGTATTTTTATATGAGACATTTCACGTGAAATCGGAATTTTTTAATTCAAATGAAAAATTAAAATTTTTCATGTTATCCAATTTAATATAGAGCGAATGTAATGAAATCTTTCAGTTCAGTTTTCATCCACTTCCCGAACTACTAAAATATCTGAATTTTTGCACACGTGATAAAAATTATTACAATAGATACAATAACAAAAATTAACCAATAGTAAAGTTTACTTTACTTTAGTATGTGATTAACGTGTTTTTTTTGTCTTTTTTAGCCTATATTTTTTTAATCGTCTCGAATCGCTATCGGGGCCTCTGTTGATCAATGAGTGAACTAAAAATTAGCAACTAGCGACCCTGTTTTATATGCTACAAAAAATCATTTTACCGCATGGCAAAATGATACCAATTTAAAACAACCATCGCGCGACTGCGGCGCAGCGATTGTCCTATACGTGATAACCAACTCGATAAATATTGTATCTCTTGTCATATGACTTTTGATTATGTTGTGCTCCAGTTTTCCGAAGAGTATGCTTTAACCTAGTTCAGATTTTCACGCGACTGAATACGCGGGCCTGCATTAGTCGTGCTGTAACTTATCAAATTACCATAGAGGTGAACTTGCATTACATTATACAATGCAATTCAAAACATAAGCTCTGTTGCAGGACAGCGATAAACTAATTGTTGGTTGTACAGCACACAGGACAATGCTGCACGAATGAATTATCATCCACAATCAGGCGATTGTGGAGAGAAAGAAAACCAACTTGAGCTTTATTGCGTGTAGTATCTTTGTGTCTCTGTTTAATTTTCTCTAATAGCCTTTAGCTAGTACAAATACATACATACATACATACATCGCCTTTTATATATATAGATAGAAGATAGATTGAAGTTAAAATAAATTAAACAGTTTTTATAATTATTTTGATTTTGATTTTGATGTTCCTTATGGACTCCGAAACAGCTGGACCGATTTCGATGAAATTTTCAGGGAATCTTCAGATTGGCCTAGCGGGTGTTTCTGTAAAGTTCTGTAAAGTTTGGTAGCGATCCGATAAGTAGAATTTTTTTTTTGCAGTTTCAAAATCCTTATAAAAACTGTTTAATTTATTTTAACTTCAATCTATCTCCTATTTTATCTATACAGGGTGTATATGAAAACGGGACAGTTACTTTAATGGATGAAAGGGCATAGTTTTTGTATGTAGTTATAAAAAGAATTATCGAATAAAATGTAGCCGTTTAAGAGTTATGACCATTTAAATTTTCAGGTGTTAACACCATTATTTCTCGTAGAAGTTGCTGGAACGTGTAAAGTTACAGATTTTAAATCGAACATATTTTTTTATTTTGTAATAATTTCATCCGTTATTGAAATAAAGCATAAAAACCAACTTCAATAATAATGCATATGCCCCTTAACAATTGTTTACAAATCGCTACGATCATGAACTAATTTAAAAATACGTTATTTTCACATACACAAGAATATCAACCTTATCTTTACATAAATAAAGGAGATTTCTGTGGCTTTCTAAAATATTGTAAATATTAAATTTCGGTGTGGGAAATAAACAACTTGTCGTGTTAAGGGGAAGCACAACTGAAGTAAATTGTGATTTGACCTGTATCATTGTTTTTATTACATAATAATACTTTATTGAAGCTTAATCAAGATGCATTCTCGGTATACTATAGCATGTTCAAGAAGGTGTTCCGTTTTCATATACACCCTGTATATATAAAAGGCGATGTATGTAAGTTCCTTATGGACTCCGAAACAGCTGGACCGATTTCGATTAAATTTTCAGGGAATCTTCAGATTGGCCTAGCGGGTGTTCCTGTAAAGTTTGTTAGCGATCGGATCAGTAGAATTCTTTTTTTTGCAGTATCAAAATAATTATAAAAACTGTTTAATTTATTTTAACTTCAACTAACGCCCAGTGAAACGGGCCGAGTTTGATAGTAAATAAATAAATATGCAACTTATGGACCATAAGCGATGGAATGTCACTGTTTTGATTTTTTATTTGTAAATCATTAAAAGAGTTATCCATTTGTACTTCTTTCGCATAGATTTTCTAACTATTCTGAACGGGAAATGGCATAGCGTTATACTTGCATACTAGTTGTGCTCCTTGGTTCAATCGCGTTAAATATAGAATTTGTTAATTTGTTTACAGCTCCACCTATTGGACCTCAGCAGGTCCATGAACCATCGTATCGACAAAACAAATATATTGTTAGAGTACGACGCCTCTCGGTCGTCTGTCAGAAGTTACACGACAACTAACAGACGCGCCAAAGATTGTAGACGTGAGAGTAGAGTGAGCATATGTGTGTTATTCATGATGGTTACGTTACAGTGAGAAAAAATAAACGGCTTAAATTCACATCTCAATTCCGAAATTTCTTAGCTTTATGTTATTGCGTTAACGTATTCGACTTTGGAATTTAGACAAAGCCGTGACAGTTATGTATAACTGAGAATATGATTGACGATTATTGTTGTTAAGCTTGTTTGAATTGGTCAGTCTACATTAACACCAAGTGGCAATGACTATGAATTAGATGAATACGTAATGAGTGACATATCTGCATACGTTGGTATTCGATGTCGTCATTTTAGATGAATTTAATTGTGATTAGTGTTTGCCAAAATGTAATAATTCAATATGTACAGAGAATTCAGTAACTCAAGATTATAAAGTAAGTAAAATTTGATATAGTTAAGTATAAAACAAGTTAATATTAATTTGTACTTTAGAAAATAAAACCGAAATCAAAAAAAAACACCGAAAAGTACAAAATACCTATTCTTTGTCAGTTTGTCAATTTGTCAGTTACTGAAATTGGTGTCAAGCTTACCAAACTAATAAACTTTCTGTTGTTGCACATTGATTTGGCACCAATTGCAATAACTGTCAAATTTAATTATGTAGGTGTACACTCCGTCAAGAAAGTACCGGGAAAAGATCAATAATACACGAAATGTTAGTTATTCATCCAAATTTATTTTATCACCTTCAAAGTATGCTCCTTCAGAAACGATACACTTACGCCAACGAATAATCCAATCATCAAAACATTTTTTAAACGCTTTTTCCGGAATTGTGTTCAGTGCTCGCCGCAAATTCTCCTTTGTGTCTTCTACCGAATGAAAACGGGTGCCACGAAGTGGTAATTTGAGTTTAGGAAAAAGAAAGAAGTCAGCTGGGGCCATTTCTGGTAAATAAGGTGGTTGCTCGATGGTATTTGTTGAGTTTTTGGTCATAAATTCGTTCACAATGATGGCCTTGTGCGAAGGCGCATTATTGTGGTGTAAAATCCAAGAATTTTCTTTCAACAAATCTGGCCTTTTTCGTCGAATTTGCTCTCTTAAACGCCGCATAACGCCCAAATAATATTCTTTATTTACCGTTTGACCTTCCGGCAAGAATTCCGAGTGCACAACACCGCGATAATTAAAGAAAACAGTCAACATGACTTCAACTTTTGATCGACTTTGGCGTGGTTTTTTCCGTTTTGGTTCAGTTGGAAGGCGCCACTGCGAAGCTTTTGACTAGTTTGCATGTCAAACTCGTACACCCGCGTCTCGGCACCAGTAGCAATGCGTTTCGTGAATGTTGGGTCGGAATTGACTCGTTCTAGCATGTCTTCAGCGACTCTTATGCGATTGAGTTTTTGGAGAAAATTCAAGTCTTTTGGGACTAGCCGAGCGGCAACATGTTTCATACCCAAGTGATTGTTTAAAATAGTACGGATCGACTCGTGAGACACAGAAAGTTGGGCAGCTATCTCTCTCAAACTTGAATGAGGATTTTCAGTCACTATTTCCTTCACTTTTGCGATGTTAACTTCAGTTGCAGACGTTGATTGCCTACCAGAGCGAGCCAAATCTTCTATCACATCTCGATCGCTTTTGAACATTTTGTACTACTCATAAGCACGTGTTTTTGATAAAATCGATTCACCGTAAGCCTTCTGTAACATTTTCAGTGACTCCGAACACGAAATTCCATTGGCGATGCAAAATTTAAGACAAACTCTTTGTTCGATGTTTTTGTCCATTATGAAATTCGCAATATACACTAGAATGATATAACTAAAAACAGCACTGTATTTAATCGAAATAACAGATGCAACTCAAACTCCGGACCAAAATGGAAAACAGTTGTGCCAATCTAACAACAACAAAAAACCAAAAAATTGAATTTGGAACCATAAACAAATCATCCATTCCCGATACTTTCTTGACTGAATGTATGTATAGTACTTATAAAGTTATTTTTATTGCACTTGAGTTTTGAATAGTAAAGGATAGTTATTTAGTACTTTTCAGTGTTTTTTTGAACGCGGTTCAATTTTTTTTCTTAAACATTTTTTATTTCATTTTTTAAGTGACCTTGACTTTTAACTTCTTTTAATTCTGGAGCGAAACGATGTACAAGAGAATCATCAATATAAGTAAAGATTTTAACCAGGTCTTGTTGTTCGGTGTTATTTGGTATATCTTCGAAATCCAAGCTCTAATACCGGTGAAGTGTAAATAGGACCACCTCGGAAGTATACCCTTTTAAACAAAAAAAAATTTCGAAATCGGTTCACAGTTGACGAAGTTATCGGTGAACATACATAAAAAAAACTTACAGACGAACATAGAACCTCTTCTTTTTTGAAGTCGGTTAAAAAATTAAAGATGTATAATATTTCAATTATATTTAGGTATATATTATATGGTATACACTATATATAATATTGTTTTTATTTATATATTTATAAGTTATATAAGTGGATACTAATTTTTTTTGGCAATGTAACCGATGAAATAGCTAATTCTGCCAATATCATGTGTTATAAGATATTCAGCTAAATAAATATACTTGAAAACTTTACAAGAATCAATAACGTAAGAATGTACACGAAAAATTACAATATTAAAATGTGTCTGCTTTTCAAATCGAGGGTCCTAGGTTTGATTTCGAAATGAATATAGAAGATTAATTTTTCGTCTTAAAACTTAGGTGTTATTAGATGCTTTTGAAGTACGTTGTATGATAAATATAGTGCGAGCCGAGTGCTTAGTTTGGAGACACACATTTGGTGTATTTTGTGGAATATTTATTATTATTATTTATTTATTCCGTTCTCTCTGACTACCCCGTTGGGGATACAGCGTGATGATATGTATGTATGTATTATTATTTATTATTAAAGCTCATGCAATTAACAATATACTAACATAGGTTCATACATTTGATATGTTGTATCGAATTATGAAAAATAATGAAAACTGATAACAATAATCACCTCATGACAAGCCTTAAGTTTTAACGATGAGAGATGATGAATAAGGTTTTGGTTAAGGAGCGTAATAAGGATTGCGTTAATCTTTATGTAGATACAAATTTTAATACTGCCCCACGCATTTCGATCTTTGCACGGTCCATACTTTACAATGGTTCACCCTGTGCATATTAAAACATTATTCAAGCCGGTCATTACCATAATATAATGTTAATAAAGTCACTGTACATGCGCATTAGCCGAACGTAAATCATGCGAGGGTTTGCTATTGGTTTTTAGCATCGACCTGTATCAATTATTGTGGATTGTGGATGGAATTTAATACGTCTTCTATTTAGAGTTTGCTCTACTTGCAAAACCGAAAAAAATACGAGTACCTATATATACTACGTATGCCTGACTTTAAAAGTATAACAAATCGAACGTGTGGGTTGTTATTGTAATAATTCGTAAACCAATAGAATTGTAACAAATAACTCAAAAAGTACCTAACGTGATTTTAAAAGGGTATTACGATTTTTACAAAGAGCAATCAACAATAAATAAATTAAAATCAAAACAATTAAATCTAGACAATATCTGTTCATATTTTCCCCTTGACTAAACGGTGGATCAAATGACATTCATAAAAAAAGTACACATGGAATTATGTGAAATTTGTTATTGATTATGGGCCTCTACATTTATACGAAGATTTTGTAATCACATTCTATGTCGAATTTTGTCAAATGTCTTACTACGCGATGCAATATTATAAGGCGTGCATAATCGGTCGCATCGAAGACGCGCGCCCACGTATGATAGTCCAACAACAATTGAGTGGAGAGCTCGAACCTTTCGCGTTGTTATTGATTTGCTTTGCTCTTATTGTTTATTATGTAGAATATAATGTAGAAGTGTTAGAGTCATTCTAAATGATTATTGTAGATGTATATTGATTAGTATTGAGTGAGTACATTGAAGATATAAAAAATGATTGTCATAGGTGAATTAACTTTTTCTGAACACGCAAAAAAGTTTGTTGATTGTTTGCTGAAGTATTATTCAAAAACTTACATGGATTGATTATAGATATTATGATATCTATCATTATTTGAATATAGTTATTTCATTATGTTACATAATAAGGCAATTGTTATATGAAATAAAAAAATTATTGACAAATGTCTTTTAAAAAAGGTTTTCTAAAAGAAAAATGACGAAAATTGGATCGACTCGGACCGACTTCGAATTTTCTGCGGAAAATAAAATGCTGTTATGTATTATAATGATATTGGGATATTTTAGACTAAAATTACATTTTGGCTACAATTTTCAATACATGAAAAGAAGAAAACAAAAAACTACGAAAAAGAAAAATAAATTTATGCCTTATTCGTGTAAATGTTTGTTTATGTGAAGTAGGGTAGATGTTTCTATGCTTATATGGGAGAGAGATAAAAGTATTTCTTTATTTTTTATCCAGTTGCTTAGATCCGGTTCCGGTTTGTCTTCCACAAGCGGGAAGCCCAAGTACTTAATGCTAGTCTAGAGTGGCATCAAGGTTTGAGGGAACGTGAAATGGTAGAAGTTATATTTATTTATGTGCATTTGTGCATGTAAGTAAAATAATGAAAATACAAAATGTTAAGGATAAGTAAATAAATTAAAGAAAATACAAAATCTTTATTTAGCTAATAGATTAAATTAATTAGGTGTCTTTTTAATGTAAGTAACGAGCTATTCTTTCTTATAAGTTGATGTGTTGTGCATTTGCAATTCCTTATTTCGAAAATTAAACTCTGTGGCGATGTGCGCATATCCATAGAAACCCATGGCGTGGTGCAATGGCACGGCCCGTTGTTCGGGCCGCAGAAGGCCATAGTCGTTATCGGTCAGGCGGCGACCTTTGCGAAGATGGCTCGCGACCGCAACTCGCATGTATGCGGCTGTATCATTTGGAGAATAGCCTAGATCGACCGATAAATTTGGATTTGTTCCCTGTTGGTGTTGTGAGAATTGCAGTTAGTTACACATTTGAAGGGGATTAATTGTTACTGAAATCTGTTTAATTTTTTTTATTTGAGTACATGTGTTTTTGAAATCATTGAATTATGAGGAATGAGATCTGAAACGCGGTTGAAAACATACTAAGCAGAAAACCATTTTGCCAAACATGGTAATGTAAGCAGTCTGGGAATGATCCACTCCGTAGTTGTGCATTAATTGTTCTTTTAAAAAAAAAACGTCGATCTGACTGAGTTTTTACAGGTGCAGAATATTTTGCCTCATTAGCTCATTACAAATGATTTCGATTATTACTTTATTATTTCGAACCAAGTGCAATTGCTGCACTTGAACGCAAATTATTTAGAATTAGTTTGTTATTTTATTTACTATATTCCGCCCGTCACAATTCGTTTGTCATCACATCACAGATTATTGAAAATTATTATTACACTATTCGAACACATACATATATTTAGATTTTTAGATATAATTTAATTAAAAAGAATAAATATTTTTCTTAAGAAATCAAATAGATGCTAGTCATATTAAACTTACTACTTAGTTTGACAGAATTTATAGATATTGTATAGACTCAGGTGTTACCTTGAGGAATTCCATTTCATGTGATAAATTCCCAAATTTTTAGCTATTTCCGCTCAAACTCCAAAAACCACCAATCGACACGTGTTTCGCCTCCCAACGAAGCATCCTCAGGATATACCAGAGATCAGATTCGGTCAGCCAACCAGCACCGAAGAGTTTGTAGATTTTTTATGTATTATTTTTTAATTAAAATTTTTACCACGTTATTGTTAATTGTTGTATAAAGCTGTTCATTGCCTGGGACAGTGACATTTCGCGCCCCGCGCACCGCGCTGGCCGCTTGACCTATCATTCTACACTTCATCCGGTCAAATGAAGCTTAATCGAATTTATTTCTGAACTGCATAATATCTGCAAAATAGAATATGGTGTTTTTGTATAGGCCACTTGTAATTAAACTTATTATTATCTTTATTATTTATGACTTATTTTTATCCTCTCTGACTACCCCGTTAGGGATACAGCGTGAGGATATCTATGTATGTATGTATGTATGTATTATCTTTATATGCTTATTAATTTTTTTTTCTTGAATTGGACCTTAAGTCTATGTTTTCTGTTGTAAAGGATTGGAAAATCTATAATAATACTATAAAGACAAAGAGTGGATTTTTTAAGTTTGTTTGCATGTGGAATGTAATCTTCGGAACCACTGTACCTATTTGTTTATTGGACATAGGCTACATATTCTGTATTTAATCCGGGAGAAGTTGGGACGGGCCGCTAGTCTATCATAAAAGTAATTGTATTGACTTTGTATTTTCCTTGTATCTTTCGCTTATTTGTCAATTCAAGTGACATTACATAGTACCCATTTCATTAAAAAGCATTCATTACATCAACTTATTTACTTATTGTAAATAACATACATTTTAGAATTTTCATTGGAAGTTCATTTTTTTTTAATAGCTTATAATGTGTCAAGCACATGGAACTTCATTATTTTATTAATACCGAATTGACATTTAAAGCTTTCAAAAACACTTCTGGTAAGTATGATATATTCTTGTAATGTATTTTATTAATGTCCGCTGGCATTTGAAACCGAGATTTATCATTGAATACTACTAGAACAGTTCAAATTGTCAAACGGAAAACAATCCGACTTATTTTAAAAGTCGTCTAATAACAAGGTCGAACGTGACCTTGTTATTTCCACAGAAAATGAACCATGAGGAACAAGAAGATCTGGAATTGTAAATTTCGTGAACAAGTGGTTAAGGAGACAATAGCGTTTTTGTGAATAATGACCATTAAAATTCAATAAGACCGGGCGGTAGCAATAAATCGTCATAGAAGGCTATCGTAACAGGAACAATCTGATCCGGTCCGTGGTCCTACTATTGTACAATGGTACAATACGGGCCAAATGGTATTCAAATAGATGCCCTTAGACGGTTCGCCGGCAATTTGTGCTCGACAGAGTGTTTTGACACCTTCATACATAAACATTTTCCTATTAAAAATTTTAAGACCAGTGCCATTACGGACGGTTAACCGATTGTCTGTTTGAATATTTTAACTTTTGAGTCTATTTGTAAATAAAAAAGCCTACACGGATATTATATATAATTACATTTTTCATAAAGTCATACAATTTCTTTCATCTTTGTAACGAGACTCAATATACATACATATACTATGTTTTTAAGCGAACTAAGCTTGTACGACATTATAACATGAAAATTTGATAAAAATTAAAACAACTTACAAAAAAATCACTGAAAAGTACGAAATAACTATCCTTTACTAAACAAAGAACAAAAATAATTTTATAAATACGAAACAAATACCTATATAATTATATTTGACAGTTACTGAAGTCTGTTGCAAGGCTACTAAACTAATAAACTTTCTATTGTTGCACATTTATCTGGGACAGCAGGTCTTCAATTAACTTCTATTCTAATTCTGGAGCGCAATGACATATAAGAAAATCATCAATATTAACAAATACAGGTTATACGCAATTTGCATCATTTGATGTTATTCGGTGTATCTTCAAAATCCAAGCTCTAATACCAGTGAAAAAATGGGACCAATTTGGAAGTAGTACTAAAATTATATATTTCTTAATTTTGTTATTAAAAACAGCATTGTCATACTTTTAATTTAATTCTCTTAGTTATGGTTAAACAAATTTTATTTACTGGAAACATTAATTTGTTTTGTTTTTCAGCCACCATTACATAAAATTAATTATATTTGTTTTACTGGTGACATCAATTTGTTTTACTTCTAAACATTAGATAATACCTGTAGTTTAATTCATGCGTTAGTATCAAAAATAGATTCAGGAAAAAGAAAAATTAAACTATAGTTAGTGCTGTGGCACGAGACCGCCAATGACGTAATATATTTTCTCCCCGCTATTGTGTGCAAGGTGAATGCTGTTATTATTCGAACTCCTTGCGGTCACCACATGATTATTATTCCTGTATTAACGTAATATTATAATAATATTATTACTATATAAACGGGCCTGGTGATGTGACGGAAGAAGGAAACGACGAGATATTACCTCTTAGAGATTTATTGACACACGCGGTTTTGTGGTTTAATGAAGCTTCTTATTTCGTTGTTTTCGATATTTAGCGTTATATTTCATTTCCTGGAGAACTAAACAATACAATCGCGTATACATTTTCACATTATAACCTCACAGAGTATACAGTGAGACGATGAAGGGTCTGCGTTTTTGATCTTTATATGTATAATACACATGCCTTTCTTATACACTTTGTTGATTACTTTTTCCACAAGTATTAAATTTCATTTTTGACTAATGAAGTACTAAAATTTCATTGTGGCTACAAATAAATAAAAAGTGATTTTTTGAATTGCAAATAAATAATTGAATTACTCTAGGTTTTCCATAAAGCTCTGGGAGTGAAAAAAAATACAGAAGTGGAAGTAGCTTATCATCCTACGCAGGAGTAAAAGTAGGTCAAGGGATAGTGCTTATTACAGGGAACTCGTATACCTATACAATCCGACAATTTGTGATCTTTTGGCGTAGTATTTTGAAATCTTATTTTTGAAAATGATATGAAAATTTATTTCGCCTTGATGCTCTGTCTACCTCGAATGGGTAATGTCGTGAAGATGTGTACATGTGTGTGTATTATCATGTGTCTTAGATGCAAATGAAATTAAGAGACACAAAAATTTCAATCGGGAAAACGGTTACAATTTGTCAACAGCCTGGAATCTTGTGATTCAAATGACAAAACCTCGTTTTTCACATCCGGTTAAGTGTGTGGACACCGTGAGTGTTGTGTGTAGGAACCCTAATAATTATTTACAAATTAAAATCTGCCGCGGACACGGAGTGAAGCTTGATGCGACAGTATACTTGAGACCACGGCCCATGCAACTCGGCCGAAACGTCAAGGGAAAATAAAAGGTAATCGCGTTAATTTCCCGTGTTTTTAGATATTTTTTAATGCAACGCGAAAGTTTAAAAGTTTATAAATGAAATTAAAATTGTAAGGACAGATAAATCATGGGTTTAATATGAACGTTTGTATTGTATTATATTGTATAACTTTTTGTTAACCAAAGTACACAATTCTAACTTGTACGTTTAAAACCTCGGACTAAGAAGCAAAATAGACGAAGCTATAATGAGTAGCTGTTATTATTACCGTGGTTTAAACGTAAAATTTTCATGTCGTTTCTATCTCATTGAGCGTGACCACGAGTAAATCAGCTATAGTAAGTATGAGACCTCGCGCTGACAATTTAATTCGTGTCAGCTTATGACTGACTTGACATGTAAAACTCGAATAATTATTTACAAAATACCGTAAATTTTAAATGTTTTGGATATTGATATTCACAAAGTGAAAATATAACGTGTTCAGCTATGTATTGTTGTATTGCGATGCTTCCCTAGTCACGGACATTAGTAAAAGTCTAGAAACTAGGTCAGCAAAAAGCTAACACGCTCTTTAGACAAAAGTCCCGTTCATTTTCATTCTTAATCAGAGTTTAAAAGTCTAAATTAATGTCATTTTTTGGCGGGAACGGGAGAAGTAGGTCGTCATTTTATTCAGGTTTTTTATTTTTTACATTTTTGGGAGTTATAAATTACAAAAGTCATAGTATGTTATGTTTTAAAGTTCTGTGTAAGTGAAAAGAATAGAGGAAGTCTAAACAAACACGTGTAGTTGATGTTCTCGCGCTCTTCCAGGAAATCCTTTATAACTTCAATAAATCCCACTATCACTTTACTGGAGGAGTTTTACGATAAGAAGAAAAAACGAATTTGCTTGAAACGTGCTTCATGTCGATTCTACTTATTAATGCGTGACATTGGCAAATGCGCTAATCTGAACGCCAAGCCATGAAGAAAGAAAAAAATATCTAAATTAATAACTATAATTAATGTCACTTAAGTAATGGTTTGATTTATTTTTATTTTTAGACAATTACAAAAATTGTGTGACACCAAACTAAGCAACGATTGTATTACGGGTACAGCAAAACTAACCGGAGGAGCTCCCAGTAACACCCAGACTATAAGCCAATTTAGGAAGGTTTGTTTCCTAAATCGATTTGATCGGGAATCAAACCGGAGGCTCTGGCTTAGAAGGCAAATCTCCCACTGCGCCAACAAACCAGTCAATTTAATTTTTGTTCTTAAATTTTTTTTCAAAGTTAGTAATTTTGGTTATAAGAATACTTGGTTGTTAATTGGTTTTAAAAACAAATTATTGACGTTGCTGATAAAATTATTACCGATTGCTAATATGTTACTCATCAGATAATATTCACAAAGTAATGTATCATAAATCCCATCTCTAGCAAGGGAAAATAGAACATTTCCATCTCCATCTAGAATATTCCGTTATGAACAGTGTAATGGTAATGAACAACAAAATACTGAGCGACAGTAACATACGGCATAATTGTTCCATGGACTGACGTAAATCTGGGGGCAGGGGCCAAGCGAGATCCATAACTCTTTGGAAGAAACCAAACAATAATCAAATAACTGGTCACAGCATAGACAATTTCTGTAGCACCGCGTGTGAATAAGTGAGTACATAAGCATAAATGTAACATTACAATTTAGCCTATGCGCGTATGTTAGTACACGTCCCAAAGAAACTCGATAGGTCATTAGGGTTGGTGTTGAGGGTCAAGCAGAAAGGTCAATGCTATATTGTCATGGAGATGTTAGTGACGTACGCCGGATGTTTTTTGTCAACGATTGTTCTCTATGGCATAAGTATTGGATGTTTCAGTGTCGTCGAGTTATATGATAATATCTAAACAATACAGTTTCGGCTATATACTATTTTAAAATGCCGTAAATTGTAAAAGTAATAAAGGTAATAGAGTATATGCATAAACTGTAATCATTTTCTTCTCTATGAACTTTTCGGTTCAGCAGTTTCGGCCATAGTTTTCGGCTGTAAGCGGAAGATGGTAAGTTGACTTCGAATGCCCATTTTGCCTCTTTTCTAATTCTTCTATGAATATTTCAAAACGTTAATTAGTGCAACATACGGAGGGCGTTAAATAAGAAATGAGAATGCAATATGTATAACCTCATTCAAAGTTAAAAAGTAAAAGTAAATACTGGCTGGCTAGGCTGAATATACCACAGGAAAAATAAACTGATTGGACTTTTTGGCGGGAACGAGAGAGGTGAGGTTGTTATTTTATTTAGATTTTCTATTTTTTACATTTTTGGGAGTTTTAAAGTACAAAAGTTATAGTATATTGTGTTTTAAAGTTCTGTATAAGTGAAAACAATGGAGTAGGTCTAAATAAACATGTGTAGCTGATGTCCTCGCGTTCTTCCAAGAAGTCTTTTATAACTTGAGTAAAGTCTACTATCACTTTACTGGAGGAGTTATTTTTTTTCTCTTTGTTTTGGCTTCGCAGATTGCATTTAGCCATTGACCAAGTAATATGAGTCGAAAGTAAGGGAAACGAAGTTTCCCGCCCTTTTTTCAAGAAACAATGTTCTTCTTCTTTCTTTCTTCATAGCATGGCGCGTAGACCAGCGCATTTGCCAATGTCACGTATCAATAAGTAGAATCACAAGTAAATTCGTTTTTTCCTATAGTAAAACCCCTCCAGTAAAGTGATAGTAAGCTTTACTGAAGTTTCAAAGGACTTCTTGAAAGAGCGCGAGAACTTCAGCTACACATGTTTATTTAGATCTACTCTATTCCTTCCACTTACACGGAAATTTAAAACACAATATACTATCACTGTTGTACTTTAAAACTCCTAAAAATGTAAAAAATAGAAAATCTAAATAAAATGACATCCTCACTTCTCCCGTTTCCGCCAAAAAGTCTGGAGGAGTTTTACGATAACGATTCAACTTACTAAATACGTGATATTGGCAAATGCGCTAATCTGTGCGCCACGCATTGGAGAAAGAAAAAAAATGAACTGATTTTCATTTGTTTTTTGAATTTATTTGTTGTGTAGTGTTGGCAAGAGTGGAAAAAATCTAACAAGGTACGGAACATGTCAATTGAAATTTATATATTCCACAGTCGCACGTCGATATGCAGCATATCGCATCCACGCACAGATGACTCTCGTTTGGGACGCTCTGTGACGGGTTTTACCAAAGTAATAGAAAAAGAAGTTAAAAATCTATTTTACTGGGTTGTCGTATCATGGTACATTTTATTGCTGAAGAAGCGAAGACTTCGTCGTAGTGGGCATAACATTTTACTTGATCGCTTCGGAATGAAAAAGTATCCGTCGGGTGCCTATAATGCTACTGATGTGCAAAAACAAATCAGTCTAAACATTTCGAGACCCTCTTTGGAATTGTTGTAACAATTTTTAAGTCGAAGATGATAGTCTATTCAAGTCATTGACTGCAATATTAGAGTTAAAAAACGATCAGTATCTTGTTGCTACAATTCCAAATGTCTATCTTCCATATGTTTCAATGTTCTCAAAATGTTTATTCGGGGTGCATTTTCCGCTGGTAATTTTTAGAACTCGCTTATCTGGGATAGTCAAGGTTCAGTGTAGATTGAATACCTGAATCATGAAGTTACGGTTACGCTATATGTAGAACGATTAAAAAAAAAATTGCATGGTATCCACGAAAAAAGGCAAGTCAAAATCGCGAAGACTGTTTTGTTTTACACAACAAGACAACAAAGACAAGATGTAAATTAAAATATGTGTTTGTTTCAATGAATTAAGTAATAGCCAATTAAGGATTTTTAATAGACATGGGACGTCGTGTTTCAAATAACTATACGTATGCGATTATACAAATACGATTTATAAAATGCAATGATTTCTTTGAAATTGATAAATTATTCTATATTTAGGGTTTTATTATTAGGATTTCTTAAGAGGGTAAATGGAACCTTTATAAGATTACTCGCGCGTCCGCTACAAATATGAATGTACTAACTTATGACCGATTTCTTACTGTGTATAATTATTATTAAATACTTACTAGTGATCGATCAGCGGTCATTCTACTATAAATATAAAATAAACGCTATTTTCCATTGACATAGAAAACATTTTTTTCAGAATTTTAGAAAAAAAAAGTTTTGTCAGCTCCAGATGGTCGTATGGTAATTTTTTTTTCTAAATTCGTAAAAAAATATAAACTTTCATTAAATAGTAGTTTGGTTTCGATACATGTTGAATTGAAAGAATTACAGCGAAAAAACCTAACCTCCAAATTTCGACATTTTTGTAGTGCAGTTTTTTATTAAAAAAAAAAATTCTAAACGATTGCACATGATAGTACAACTCTTAACGAATAAATAGAGCTCCGAAAAAATGCTCTACGATGCCGAAGAGTTGTACACGGACAATTTTACGAAAACGCATATTTGTTCACAAAAATTTTCTTGAATGTTTCAAAATTTCGCGCCAAAAAAAAATGCACTTTCCTGTAGCCAAAACCAACATTTTCACCAAGTAACAAGCTTCTAAGTCGCTTTGATGAAAAATTATTATTAAATAAGAAAACACGATTTTTAACGGCTGCTTGTGTTTTTCTCCACATATAAGGCAAACATCGATATTACTCAGGACATCAGTCGAATGATAATTTTAATACCTACGACTTTCTCATTCAACTATTTTGGATACAAGCTCAACTTTTTGTTTTATTAGCGAAAAACCGTTTTATGGATTTTGCGAATTTTTTAGGTTAGGTTCGTCATTGAAAATCCGGAAAAAAAAACGCCTTCTTTTTTACTTTTTAGATTTTATAAGATAAGATAAGATAAGATAAGATAAGAATTTTAGAATTTACTGTTCTACACTATCATATCTTTTTTCCTCCCCTTAATCGTCTGGAGAATTTCCGTAGATTGATTGGGCTCTAGCTCACAAATCAAAATCACATAAAGTTCACAGTTCGAAACTCATTCAATAATTCTGTTAGTAATTATTTTTTAGCAAAATTTTAAATTCTTTGTCAAATTATTATAATAATATCCAATGTTATAATAATTATACTATAGTAAAAACATTTATACTTTTTATATTTTAATAGAGTGCTTACTGCCTAGGCAGATCTCACGGTCTAGGAAGAAAGCTGTTAAATCTGGATGGGAACAATTAAACAGCACAAAGCGATATAGAAATTTTAATATTAATACGGGAAACATTATTACATAACTATTAAATTATTATAAAGCGAAAGAAGCGCTCCGTCCTCTCTGACTTCTCCGTTAGGGATACAGCATGAAGATATGTATGCATGTATGTATTATATTATTTGACTGGCTGTCGTCTCGAATTATAAAAGATTTCTATTCGAAATTGATAAAAAATTTTTTTTGTTTCCGCGTCCATCTATTGCCAGTCCATCAATCCAATAAGTGTAAAACTTATCTCGATGATATCACACACATCTTTGTAACAGAAAACACATTAAAATCGGTTGTAATAATAAACTACATTAAATACTTTTAGTAATACTAACTGGGTTTGAAATTACGACATATTTTTGGTTATCTCCATAATGAAACAAAGCCTATGCGTGGCAGAGAGGAAAATAAAATTGGGTGCTCCAAAGCAACTGCGAATTAATATCGCTGCTGTTTATTATTTGTGACAAATAGTAACTTATTTCCCGACGATATTGTCACGTGTAGTAAGATGTAGGTTGCGTACGTGAAAGTTGATTGTGTGTCTGTCGTCATGACGTGATCGCAACAGTATAATGACGCTGTTCGCGGATAATTTCTGAAAATGAAATACGCAGTTCTTAGTGAAAATTTATGTACCTACCTAATTAGTCAAGAAATGAATTTAAATTTGAATTTTTTTGTGTATATGAAGATAAAGAAATTGTTCTCAAGTAAATAAAATACAACTGTTCTTTATGTATTTTATAATGAATTTACATATGAGTGTACATTTTAACTATTTTTAGCTAAAATTTAATATAAATTAATAGATTTTTAACAAAGCACTCTTAAGAATATTCTCTTAAATATCAATTTTTTACTTCTTGGAGCCCTTCTTAAATATATATACTTAACAAGATCACGAGATAAGTTTTATGTTTTGTGTATTATATTTTTTTAGTTAGCAAAAAATTAAATGTCGACATGCCGTTAAAAAAAAATTTTTAATTATTTAAGATAATGTGTACTTTTAAGTTTGTAAATATTAACGTACGTATATGCACTTTTTTGTTATTAATAAATACTTTATATTAAATGTTATGTTATTGCTGTTTTTGCATCTAACAATGGCATTAAGTGACGTTGATAAAAAAAATTTTATGTCATTTGTTGATCAATTGTTTATAAACAAATGTAAATAAACTCTGACTACCTGTATAATTTTTTTTAAAACTAAAAAAAATTACAAAAACAACCGTATGTAAAAATAGAGCGAAAAAAATTTTGTTATAAAAAGCACTTATTACAAAAAATCTAAAAAAATTTTTTTTGCTGTTTCGTGACATGGTTGTTTTTGTATTTTTTTTTAAGTTTTAGGAAAAAAATATAATGGTAGTCAGAATTTATTTACAACAAATTGTTAACTTAATAAGCAATCAAATTATTAAAAAAATTTTTTTTTCTAACCTATTGGGAAATGCCAATTATAATTTTTACAGAAAAAATAATTTCTTAACTAATTATTTAACAAACGAAATAAAAAAAAAAACGACTAAACAATAAAATATTTTTAAGAAAAATCACATCGTTCTCTTCACACACTTGCGCCGAGGTATGCGAGTGCTTTTGACGTTCAAGTCAGCTAACACTTTAGCTATGTGATAATAAAAATTGTTTCAAATATTAAGTGGTCTTTGTTCTAAAATCAGAAATGCTTTGACACAAATGAATAGTTCATAACTTTTAGTAAATATAATTATGCACGCATTATGTATAGATATATAAAATTAATTGTAAGTAATTATTACTCATTTTTATAATTTATTTGCAAACATTTTTCTTTTATCCTAAACAGTGTGATAATGAATGTGATATAATAATGTAGAAATATCTTAATTTAGTTAATATTTTGTAAAGCGTTAACCATTTGCGTTAACTGTAGTTTTTGTTGAAACGACATTTGCCTGTAAAAATTAGTGCACAAAGGAAACTTCCTCGTATGTACTGTAAGGGGCATGAGAACCGATGGTATCGTCGTCTCACTTGCACACACGTCGCCAGATCTCTGCCCGATTAAGTATACAACATGTTCAGAAATATCAAAGAGCAGCAGAATTCGGTATATATCAGATCGATTGAGATATGCGGGAAATCTTGAGTAGCTCACAAATCAGCAACTCGGAATACAGATGTTTCAAATAAAACTTTTTACGTAGGCAGAAACTTCAATCTTTGTCCTTTACATGTTAAACAGTCACGTACTAGAGCTACTTTTTGCAAGCAAAAATTATGATCTTTATTATATACTTTCAGTTCCATACATATGTATATATACATCACTTACACACAATTCATTGAGATCAATTGCCCCGAGCTTAGAACTTACCACGACAGAAAATGCTAGTTCAAAAGAGTATGAGAAAATAACAAATAAAATTAGACTGTTCATGATGATAATTTAATTTTTTTTATCTATTCGTGACGTATGTCTTCAAGAAGTGTAGCCTTTTATTGGTCTGTAAACTTAAGAAAATATGTTAAAAATCTGAAATATAATCTAAAATTTCCTCTACAATATAAGTAATAATACATAATCCACACACAAGTAATACCATTTATTTTTAATTGAAGATCTCGAAATGTACACTTAGTGCCGTGTCGTGTATAAATGAGCTTAATAATTTAAAACGAGTATGTATTTACCTTTTATTGGTCTGTAAACTTAAGAAAATATGTTAAAAATCTGAAATATAATCTAAAATTTCCTCTACAATATAAGTAATAATACACAATCCACACACAAGTAATACCATTTATTTTTAATTGAAGATCTCGAAATGTACACTTAGTGCCGTGTCGTGTATAAATAAGCCTAATAATTTAAAACGAGTATGTATTTACCTGGGTAAAGTTTTCCTCAACTTTAAATAGTTACTAAATGAAATCACGAAATGTAGAATACCTACCCAGTAAAAAGTTTTAGTTAAAAGATAAAAGATATAAAGATATAGTTAGTAAGATTTACTGAAGTATACATACGTATGTAGATATTTTTTCATAAATATTTATTCATTATATTACGTACGTGTGGAAATTGGCATTAAACTTATAAAGATGCATATTATGAGGTAAAAGTTTCATGAAATTTACGTATTCATAAATATTGTGTTACAGAAACCGACAATGTATTTACTAAGACAATTAAATTATTCCATTTTAACAGTAATAAAAATAATAAAGAAAGATTGATATTTGCTACATAATTTCACAAATGGTTTTTTAAATATTCCAAGTCATTTTAATTATTAGGAGCCAATCTTTGTGAGGTGGAAACTATCTTAATTGCAAGCAAAACGTTCTTATTTTAATCAGGAGTACGTGCGATGCGTTATCTTTAAGTTCCCATGGTCGTGTTTATAAATGACCGTCGTGGGGTCACTGATGGTCTGGCTGATGGTCATCGCTGTTTCAACAAGGGTACTGTTAGACACAAAAGTGGTACCTAATACGGTATACGGTTTTAGTATAATGACGATTGAAGTCGAGTATATCATGTTGGTATCCTTTTATAACCAATTTATATTGAGTTATATTGTATCTATTACATTTTAAAGTTAAAAAATTCAAGCTTCATAATGAAAAAATAAACAATGTAATTATTGTGTTAGAAAAGAAATAAATAATAAGAAACCGGCTAAGTGCGCACCCAATGTATTTGTATTGTGTATTTACCGATAAAATATAAGTTGAATTCATAAGCAAACTTAACTTTGCAGTAGGAAGATACTTTCTCCCGTACTCGCCAACTGCAAATGTAAGTTTGTAATGGGTAAATAACTACAATTTTAGTGTTTTAGAGTTTTTGCATTTATTTATACTATAAGACACTGCTTATTGCCAAATTTAATGATTCTAGGAAAACAGGAAGTATCCTATAGGTTTTGATTTCCTTGCGAGTCTCAAACTATGCAGTAAAAACCGCATATTTTTGAGTTAGAAGTTTGATATTTTCACAGCTCCAAGAAATTGCTGACTTGACTATTTGATATTATTTTCAACTTAATACCTCCACCTCCATGCGTTACTGAGAAAGGGGTCTTGACAGACAGACAGTCAGACAACGAAATTATCCTACAAGGGTTCCTTTTTTCCTTTGAGGTACGGAACCCTAAAAACACAGTTACAAAGTGTGTAGGTAAATTGGTTCATGTAAATCCCTTTTAAATAAAGTAGCTATGTAGGCAGGCACGTGTACATTTAATAGTTTTAGTAATTTTATTAATTTAGAGATGTAAGAACTTTTCCTCTTTAAAGGTTTGTAAAAAAACTCGTCGATTTACTAAGCCTTACCTACAATATAGTTTGAAATTTTTACGCAACTGTACTTAAAAGATGAGATGCTAGGAGCTTTTTAGCATTATTTTGTAAGTTTACGGTCAGATAAAACTGTTATTCGTCTAACTTGAGGTTTTGGCACAATCTTAAGAGTTTATTATGAATTTAAACGGTAATTTAAAAAAATAAAATTCTCGTTTGCTTCTTTAATCTTACTACTTATTGTAACATGAAGTTAAGTCAAATTGTAGTAGTACATACGAGTAGAATTGGGTGTCATTTCTTTTGGTATACGTATCTACGTACATTAAATTTTATTGGTTTATTGTTCTTCTATACTGGTTAGAGAGAGAAAGATAAATATATCAACTGCTTTTAAATAAGATAGGGATTATTACAAAGAATTGGTAGGTCATGGGCTAATATTTGTCTTTATCTGAATCTACTTCGAATTCTGTATTCCAATTGTTAAATTGGAAATTAAGTAATTATGTGTGTAGTAAGCATTTGTTCAATATTTTTTTCGAATATATTTTAGCCTTGGAACCACATCTGATCTGATCGAATTGAGAATTTGAAAACATATTAGTTACATTGTCAATGCCTACCCCATTAAATATTATGAATTATATCTTTTATACTGCATCTATTTATGTAATGACATATTTTAAATTTTACAATATGAGCTCATATAGGATAATATTGCATTAATAATGATCATATGGTAGAAACAGGTATGAAGTTATAGAATCCCTAATCTTACTTAGTATGGAGCCACAACCTACATATTAGCCAATGAATCATGATTACAAAATTCGCAAATATACTTAAACACTGCATCACTGACGAAAGTGTACGTAGAAATATTACAAAGTCATTTTTACTAAAGAAAAGTACGCAATTTCTCTAATGGCAACTCTAAGAACATGACAACAAAGACGATTTAAATAATTTGAAGCTGAAAAATCAATTTGTTGGGTGATAAAATTGAATCGAATACAATGCCTGCGTAGGCGTCGTTTTGTAATATTAGAAAAATGTCAGTGAGAATGAAATAATATTTTATGAGAAACGGTTATTTTAAATGTGTTAAAATTGCTTCATGACCACCTTTATAGTTTCTAAATTTTAGTACTTACGAAATATTATTTTTAGCATTCCGTATACCAAAATTGTTAAAATGGAATACCTAAACCTCGGCACCTGCTGCCGGACATCTGCTGCCTCTGATAAGCTAGTCTAGAAATACTCAATACAAAAAGTAACAAAATTTGAAACATAACAAATAAACAAATATGACATTATGTAATAAAGAAAATTTTCGTTTGACAATATATTTGACAAACCATAAAAGGTGCTCCTTCTCACGACCTATACAATTATTTTGGTATTATCCATTAAAAAAAAAAAGTAATATTTGCAACATAAATAGAAATATTTTTTTTTCATTTTACATTTTTTATTATATTTTTACTCAACCAGTTAATGAGAATTTTATAAAATAAAAGAAGGTACCTATATATAATATTGCTTCTCTTTTATCTAACTTTAAAAGGTAAATTAAAAATTTAATGAACTCCGACACGAAAAATAAACAGGTACTTGCCCTTAAAACACAATAAATTATTACATATAATCTGCCTTTCGGAAGACACATAGTTTAACAGTGGTTGAGCTTTTGGCGGGATTTTATGGGGAGCGGCTGGGCGTTTATTTTAATTATTTGCGAATGGTTTTTATTGGATATTGTGATGTAAAATTGGCGTAGTTTTGCGTCCCAAATATCTACGCTGTTGTTCTGTTATGTGAAATTATCGAAACGAGTGCTTATTTAGTAGAGTGATGTTGAGTTTATTTAGTGGTTTAGTCCGCCTCAGCGGATCTTATTATAAAGACTGTCTCAATATATTTGTCGCCAGAAACTCCGAGAACCATCTAAAATGTAAACGTCGACATTTTGATGAAATAATATGAAGAATTTATCTATTTATTACTGAAGACGTAGGTTGTATGTGCTAAGATCCCTTCATCTTCCCTCCTAAGGGAGGATCGTACTACTACTATAGTTTAACAGTACAGTGGCTATTAGTATTCTGTGAACAGTAATGAAATAAATACGTGGGTGGATGGGTGCCTTAGGTGTATTATATTATAGTTTTCTTTTGTTTCTAAAGCAATTATATAATCTATGCTAAACCGACTGTTAAAGTATGAATCGTCCAAATGGCAGAGAATAATGAAATAAGATTATTTTTATTTAAGAGTGCTTGCTTATTTATTTAATAATAATTCAATAAGAGTTATTGCTAACTATTTGCGTCGGGGGATTTTCAAGTGTTTAATTTTTACTTTTATTTGACATTTCTTAACGTTAGATAAAAGGAAACTAGTAAATACCTTATTTCATTCAATAAAATTCCCATTAAATGATCGAATAACAATAATATATCAAAGCGACAGTTTCTTCGATTATATACTTCGGTATTCTCAATACCTCATACCGGTGACAGTAAGACTTTCGGTTGTGAGCACATGCCAAACTTGATATTTTTACTACAGAGTACCTAAGACTCCTTCACATACAAACGCCATTCTCAAGATATTCACAGCTGAATATGCTGAGTATGGCTGGACTATTTCTACTTCATTTATCATAACTAAGAACACTGATAACTGCTGCTGTCAAAAAAAAGTAAAGTAAGTCAATGTTTTAAATTTTCGATCAGTACGGAACACTAGTCCTTCAAATCCAAATTACACTTCGCTAGTGTTTTTAATTAACTTGAACTTTTGTAGTTTCCCACGTTCGTTTATGTAGAGAGAAAGTTACTTCTGACATCTCGTTTAGTCCTTCAAAGACCCTATAATATGGCAGTTATAAGCACAACGTTAAATGATTTTATAATTAATATTAAATTTTAAATATTAATATTTGTCTTTAAATTATTCCCTAAAAGCCGATAACGCACCCGTGATTCGCTGGACGTAGCAGGTGTCGATGGGCGGCGATGATCACTTTTCATCGGGTGACTCGCTTGCTCATTTGTCCCCTCCGCCACAAAAAAACAGAAAAAGTCTCTTTCATAAAAATAACTCTGGGGGTGAGACTAGATATGGGGGTCTTATTCACTAAAACTCCTGCGGGCATGTCTTTGGCGCGTTGTCGAGAGGTTCATGGATCTGCGGGATTACCTAATGGCAACCGCAAAAGAAGGTTGTTTGCATAGTCTTTATAACTCCAGGCAGTCTGTTTCATACTTTATCTGTACTATCTATGTCTATGCTTCGATATCTATATTCTATACTACTATATAAATCCCTAGCGTCTGTCTATAATTACAATTTTACTGCAATTTTTTGTGATAGATAGTCATTTTATGACTTACTGACTTCGATTCTACCATTTTTTAAATTTTTGTCTGTCTGTCTGTCTGAATGTCTGTATGTCCTTTTATAATTGAAGAATGGCTTGATCGAACTTGATGAAAGTTTGTATGTACTGAGAACATGTAATTGCGCTCATGATAATATTATGATAACGCTTATTTTTTAGAAAATCTACTCCAAAAAGGGTGAAAAGGGGGATGAAACTTTATATGAGACATGGTAAACCGCTGAACTGATTATCGTAAAATCTGGCAGGGAGTTAGTTTGACATTAGAGAACGGACATAAGTTACCTCTTTTTCCAAAATCTTCCTCTAAGAAGGTAAAAAAGGGGATGAAACTTTGTATGGGAAATGCTAAATCTTCGTAATGATAGGTGCAGTGATAAGGCTTTTTTAATCAAAAATACACACGCTACTTTTTAACCTAATTGTGTGAAAAGGGGGACGGGAGGAAGGGGGACGAAACTTTGTACGGGAAATGGTAAACCGCTGAACTGATTATGATGTAGCATGGATATAGTTTGACACCTGGGAACGGACATAGGCTATTTTGTTATCAAAAAACTACCCCTAAGTGAGTGATAAGGGGGATGAAACTTTGTATTGTATGAGAAATGGGAACCCGCTGAACCGATTATGATGAAATTTGGCAGAGATAGTTTGACATCAAAGAACGGACATAGCCTACTTTTTTTTATCAAAAATTTACCCCTAAGAGGTTGAAAAGGGAGATAAACTTTGCATGGGAAACGCTAAATCTTAGTAATGATTAGATACGGTGATAAGACTTTTTTTTATCAAAAATACATAGACTACTTTTTTATCAAAAAACTGTGAAAGGGAGGGAGGGGGACAAAACTTTGCACGGAAAATGCTAAACCGTTGAACTAATTATGATGTAACATTGATATAGTTTGACACCTGGGAACGGACGTAGGCTAACTCCTAAGGGGGTGGAAAACGGGATGAAACTTTGAATGGGATGCTTACCCGCCGAACCAATTATGAAGTTTAGTTTAGTACAGAGACAGTATGTGCCTGGACACAGACGTAAGCCAGACGTAGACTTTTTTTCAAAAACAATCTTTAAACATACTATGCACAACGTTTATTTATCTCTTATATCTATTTTCTATCTATATCTTCCTAGGCAGACAATACCTAGGCGGAAATGTCTGAGGATAATGATGAGACTTGAAGACTGGAGGCGAAAGAACTATCAGGCTCAGGCTCAGTCCACTCTGACTACTCCATTAGGGATATAGCGCGAAGATATATGTATGTCACTATAATAGGAATAAGTCAAGTAAGGAGCAGAGCCAGATACGAGTAATAAGTAGCTAACCATAACGGTTCCTTACAAAAAAAATCCAACTTGGCCGACTTTAACCACTTGCGCATGAAGATAAGCAATTGGCAATTTTTTTTATCAGACCTACTGTAGGTGATATAATTATGTAATGCGTTTTTTATGTCGACGAGTAGATATTAAAAAATACCAAATTATAGATGTCGCATTACAGAAAATAATCACAGTTTACTAATATGTAAGTATTTTCAGATAAATAGCCAAACCCGTCAGATAGAGAAATAATATAGACTTAAGACTGGGTTGTGGGTAGCTTTAAGTTTAGTTATAGTTTAAGACGCAAGTCACAATCATACAGACTGATGTGATTAATCTATATTTTAAACTTTTTTGAAGCGTCACCCGCGTATTCTGCGCGTTGGAGGACGCTAAATTCAATACTTTTTTAATTAGTCGAGATTGTTCATTTTTAATCGACTTAAAAAAAAGGAGTAGGTTCTATGTTCGTCTGAATGTATTTTCTTTTATGTATGTTCACCAATAACTTTGTCATATGTGGGCCGATTTCGAAACTTTTTGTTTTGTTGAAAGGGTATGATGTAGTCCCATTTAAATTTCACCGGTATTAGAGCTTGGACTTTGAAGTATAATAAAAATAACTGTATAAATACAATGCACACACCTACATAATTAAATTTGACAGTTATTGAAGTCAGTGCCAAATCAATGTGCATCAAGAGGAAGTTTATTAGTTTGGTAGGCTTGGCACCTACTTCAGTAACTGACAAATTTAATTATATAAGTAGGTATATGTATCGTATTTATAAAGTTATTTCTATTGTACTTGAGTTTTGATTAGTAAAGGATAGTTATTTTGTAATTTTCAGTGTTTTTTTTTAGTTTTTTAGTTTTTTTTTAGTTTGTAGTTTAATTTTTTTTCTTAAAATTTTGTAGAAATGGCGTCTTAAGGTAAGTGTCTATAGGATCGCCTCGGATGGATTGTATTAAATTGAATTCCAAGCGGACGGACAGCATACATCAGCCCGACGGTAATGCCGACGTAATTTCTCGGAGAGGCAATTATTCCGATGCGTTCCGATGACGTCATACGGATTGCCGATCAGAGGACGCACTCGCGTACTGTTGATTCGCAAATACAGTTTGTCCGCTAGCTACGAAATTCCGAATACTAATGTTAAAAATCCGATTGCAAATGGCCGTCGCGTCAGAAATGCGATTGCTCAAGATACCGTGGACGCACTACACAAATTAATCCGTTTGATACCATCCGTCCGATGCGGACCTGTGGACGAATATCCTATGATGAGTTTTTACAATATTAAGCTATTTCGCCTCTTAAGGAAGCATCCTCAGGATATTCCAGACGGACGCTGGTCAGCTAGCCAGCACCGAATCATTCTGTGACTCATTCGTTGATTCGGTGATAGTTAGCTGACCGAGATTAAATATTTATAACGAAATAATTGTAATATATAAATACAAAATTCTTGACCAACACGCGCACACACGCATCTCATAAAACACAAGCTTGTTACACAGCTCTTGTTTACACTGAGAGTTACAAATTATTAGCTGTAATAACATACATTTGTAAACGAAAGAAATAGTATTTAGGTACAAATTGAAACAGAGGGGTTTTTATTCTTTTATTACTTAACAATGTTATTTGCGAAGCAAAATGATGTTTTTATCAGCCTGTCTATCTAAAGTTTGAAAGCTATTCAATACATTTTTACCAGTTTTTATCTGCCAGAAATTTCATCAAAACAATTTTCATATATAAACCATTAAGTTACCATAAAATATGACTATCTTGATAGAGATAGAACCACGAGCATGGATTACATAAATAAAAATTAATGATTCGACAAAAAAAATATTCCTTGGACCACGATAACTTATTGACCTCCAAAATGCAACTACTGTAAAGTACATGGAATTTTATATTAGTCTAATTGCGACCCTGAACCATTCAAATAATAAGTGATTCTAAGCTCGCTATTATAATAACTGTGACGTGTATGGAAAATCCAGTCGATCGGGTTCTGTATGAATTATTCACCAACAGTAATTTGCGCATAATAATTACTGTGGACAAATGGGCACGAATGTTCCTAAGACATAGACTGCAGGCTCTTGCATTGCAACCCATAATACGGAAGCACTAAATATTTTATGCAATAGTTTAATGAATTCATTTACTACAGTAATTAAAAAATATATATTCAAGAAGGAAATATTGTTGTCTTCGTTATGTTTAATCACGAGATAACACGATTGATGACGAATAGAAAAACACGAATTGTAGACGATGGGATGGTAGATCAAATTTTGAAATTCAAATTTGTATTCGTTTCAAGGTCCAACTTTGAACTGGTGTTTCCTCATGTATGCAAAATTAAATATATAAGGCTACTTTCATAATTATTTCTAAGTCATGCATGACATAACTAAAAATAATAAGAAATAAAAGAAATTAAATTTGGTTAATTTCCGATCATTTATTTAAATATCACAAAAATAAAAATAAGGATAAAAAATATAAAAACAACTTCATCAACTAACTTAGAAACTTCTCTCAATAGTAATGCAGAGTCGAAGCTGATCGAAGTGAAACTCTTATTTTAAACAAATTCCTAAAGAGAAAACAAATGCGTGCATTTCACCGAAAGCGCAAAACCTTTAAAACGCAAAACGTTTAATTATTTTTCATTTGCGGCAGCAGAATGTCCAATATGTTTTTACGTATTCAATGAATTTACATCACAGACATCTTGCTTCCTAGATGTAACTTAAGCTATAGAAACACGTGTTAATTTTGCACAGCAATATACGCCGAATGTTCAATAAGCAGAATGTTAGATAGATAGATAAATTCTTTGTTGAGCACATTTTAACAAAAATCGTTTACAATTAAACTTAACACTAATGTTTGCAAGGCGGTCTTATCGCTCAAAGCGATCTCTTCTAGACAGTCTTTGTAGAGGACACTTTATATGAAACTGCAGTGTGGTCGGTGGGAACGATTTATAAGTGTATGGTTCCGTGTATTGGGATTTTGAGTATTTTTGAGTGAAAAACTTTGAATAAAAATGTTTTAACTTCAGTTTATTATTAAGTAGCGAGTGCCCGCGACTTCGTCCGCATGAACTCAAGTTTCCCGTGGGAATCACTTACTTTCTCAAGGTAAAAGGATGTGAAAGAAGAACAAACAAACGTTCTCATTTATAACATACAGTTAGTATAAGTTTTGATCTGTTCGTGAAAAAGAATAATTCGAATTGACTATGTAAAAACATTCTCTGATTTTTTTGAATAATTAAACATTGATTCCTTGTTGCTTACATGAGTCATTGCAACTATAAATCCCAACCGGACTAGACTTCTTTCTTCCTATTGCAAGAATAGTAGGATATACCCAAGTTCACAATGCTACCATCAGTTTATTGTGACGTTGTATTAGTTTTATTTATTATCGAATCATAAATCGATACTAAATGACATAATCCATCATAAAATAATCGCACTCGCTACCAACTGAATTTCTCGTCATTTGTGTTTGTTTGGCATATCTTAGTTAGCTATGGGTATTCCGACTATCTAGTAAATTTGTCTTAGTATTTGTCTATTCCTTCCAATTAACTAAAAAAAAAAATAATGAAGAGTGACTTCAAAATTTTTATTCTTGGCCTACGACCACATTATAAGAGTTTCAAGTTTGACTACGTATCCATAAATTGCAGTTAATTTTTATTTACTGTTCTTTGGCACATGTCGCTCTTCGATTCTCGTCATTCGTGTTAGTTCGGAATACGAAGATTACCGATTGGTATCTCATACGTTTATCTCTCAATTTTGAAGACTAGTCCCATCATGCGGAAGGGAGGTATCAAGGCTAGCTGAATCCTGAGCACCACTAAGAGGTGCTCTGATGAACAAAAGATGGCCTAGGATTCCCCTCTTATGCGGGTGCAACTTCTCCGCACAATCACTGTTGTTAACAAAACTGTGCATGGGATATGCGTACCTCATGTATGCTAAAATGTAGCATAATAATAATATAATAATAATAATAATATAATAATAATATACTCAGACATTTCACACAGCGCCATCTAGTCCCAAAGTAAGCAGCATAGCGCTTGTGTTATGGGTACTAGACAACTGATATACTACTTATATACTTTTCTTTTGTAAATAAATACATATTATACATAAACATCCAGACTCGAGACGGGAATCGAACCCGCAACCCCCGTTTACTTTCCGACGCGCTAGAAGTAGTAGTAAGAGAGCACTGCTGGACTCATGGAGATGAATAATATAATAAGCAAAGCTAAAGTCTCTGCTGCAGGGAACAGGCGCAGATGACTCGAATAACTGGAACGGGAAAAGAAAAGGCGCATGCTGAAAAAGCAGTTGGAGGACCTCTTTTTGTAAATGTAGAAGTTAGTAAAGCAAAAAGGAAGGAAGGGTCTCCTGGGACCAGTAAAATGATACCGATTTACAAGTTAAAAAAAAGCAAGCAATCAGCATGCATATGTGGAGAGTAAGTCTACGGAAACGACCTTACATAATCTCACTATCATGCTGGAAAGAGTTATTGCGAACAAGAAATTTGCGGTGGCATGCTTCTTTGATATTGAGGGAGCTTTTGATAAAGCAAAATTTGAAGACTGATTGCATGCTAAGGAATAGAGTTATTACAGCACAGTTGGGAAATACAGTAAGCAAAGTTGATGCAAAAAGAGGTTATCCACAAGAAGGATGTCATTCGCCTTTTCTGTGGTGGCTATTAATAGATTCGTTAATATACTCCATTAATAACGTGAGATTTTATGTGCAAGGATATTCATACAACGGAGTGACGCTAGATCAGTATTAAACATGGCTATTGAGACAGCTTTATATGGCTAGATTTGAATCCTCTGAAAAGACAAATCTTCACAAACATAAGGAAAGACCTGGATATGAGATCACTATTAAGGAACTCGAAATAAAACTAGTCAAAGAAATTAAATACCTAGACATAATGCTTGATCATTCTCTGAGATTCACAAAGCTTGTTAAAGAAGTGTGCAAAAAAGCAACGGTAGCATTATATCAATGCAAAAAGGCAATTGGGAACAAATAGGGCCTAAAACCAAGAATAGTACACTGAATCTATACAACTGTTATTAAACCCAGGATAACGAATGGAGCGGTGATCTGGTGGCATAAAACAATAAAGGAAATAAAAGCAGAATCAAGTAAGGTACAAAGGCTGGCGTGCTTGATGATAACAGGAGCGATCCTTGGAAATCATTTTAAATCTTAATTCTATGCACTTGGAACTAAAAAAGATAGCCATAGAACAACGGTACAGAATGAAGATATATGGGGAGTGAAAGATCAAACTCTTTGACAAAGGTCTAAAAGTAGAACAGAATCAGGGTCAGAAGATAAGCTAGGAATACTTGCACATAACAATGACCTAATCAGAAAAAGAAGAATCTTCGATAAGAAATATAGAAAACACATAAGACCCGGAGAAGAGTGGAAACTAAAGATAGATAAAGACACTACCATATGTTATACGGATGGTTCGAGAAGAAGATCATAAAAATGGCAAGTGCGGTTATTTTTATTTCCTGCTGGAAAAGAGACATACTGAGATCCTTAAGCAAGTTCGCTAGCGTATTTCTGGCAGAAATATACGCGATCATAGAATGTGCATCAGCACTACTAAACTCAGTGGCTATAGTAACAGTGAATATATACTTTGACAGACAAGCGGCACTCAAGTCACTAGATAAGCCAACCACTAGATTCACAGTACTGCAATGAAAACGTGATGGGGAATGTAAAGCAATCCTAAATAAATTAGGAGAGGAACGAAACGTTTTCATAGCTTGGATCCCTAGACAGAGTGGCAACGAAGGTAATGACAAGGCAGATAAACTAGCAAGATGTGGTGCAGCCACAACAATAATATATAGTACCAGAACCATATCTTCTGATCTCAAACAAAGTAACAAAAAGTGTAATAGAAAGATTAATTGATGAAGAAACAAACGAAGAATAGAAAAAATTAAAAACATGTACACAAACCAAGATGTACTATGAAAGAAAAGACAAAACAAACCCTAAGTATGTCCTAAGGTTAGAAAAAGGTAATGTAAGGATACTGGTAGGTATCATAACAGATTACTGTACACTAAACAGTCACCTAGCTATCACTACTCAGACTACAATAGATCCTCTATGTACACAATGTCATGGAGAGGAAACTAGTATACATTTTATAGCAAATTGCAATATGTATGCAGGCATTAGATTGAATACACTAGGGACACTGGAAGAAGAGGAACTGAGAACAACCAAAGTAAGGGATATCCTCATGTTTTGTAGGAAAACCGGAAAATTCAAGGACGAAACCAGGGAGGGAGAACCACCAGGCTAGCTGTAACTGGAGCTCAAACCAGGAAATAGGGCTGAATGGTGCCACTCGCGGGAAACTGACAGCCTGTTTGCAGCCTGGTGGACGTCCCAATCAGCAGTTTACAATCTACAATAGGTGTTAATGCTTACATTACGTTGGTTGCGTCGGTTAACTAAAAAAAATAATTATGATCAGCAGACGCACCGAAAAAATATAAAGATTTATATGACTGTCATTCCATAGTATTGCCAGTACTATATTTCCAAGCTATTTTCTTTTCAAGATGGGCGGAGTATTAAGGTGGAACGAAATTGCACCTCGACGCTACTTACTTTTGGCAGTAAGCATTTTCGTTTAAAGATGGTAAAGCAGTACTAGAACGTAGCGGGTAGTTAGACTTCTGATGTAGTTTTAATAATAGTTTTAATATTTATTCATAGTTCGGAAGTGTAAACATAACCTGGGCCGGCACCGTCACAATGGCCGACCACCACGCATCACATTCGCATAAACGCTGCGCCCACGCAACTGAATCCATTACCAGGTGATTAACTTGTAAGTGTGGGCCGAAGGAGCTTCGGCTTCGACTACAAACGCCTTTGTCTCAAGTTATGTTAACTTAGTTTTACATAACGGAAGTATGGACTTGGCTTTCATAAGCAAATAAGACAGGAGTTACTGTTATTGTTCCGATGGTTATACATAAATAATTTCATACATTCCCGAGCGAGCGAGCTTGAGAGTTGTTTGGATCCTATTCTTCTAAACAAAGTGTGAAACTGTGAAAAAATTGTTTTTGCTTAACGACTTTAAATACTTCCATGTTATTTTAAGTATTAGTATTATTTTATTCGTTTTACTTTTTTCACTTTTTAAAACATCTTAATTCTCTTCACGCATTGTCACTGAGTATTGCAAGTGAATTTCAAATTCCCGACCGCTTTTTTTCTTGATTTGAGGAGGAGAAAGAAGCATGAATTGCGGGTCTATGTCGCGTTCATATTTTAAGGCTAATTACCTATTTTATCCCGACGTTTTGACTGGATTCCACCGATCGTGGTCACGGGGAGACTGATGAGGTTGAATGTCATCTTCGTAGTGTGCGGTTTCTTGCAACTACCCACACTCATTCATCGCGTTTTTAATTTTTGTTATTGTCACGTCGGTACTTTGACACACTACACTAACGACATCTACACACTGGGGACGTCCGGTTTTACGGCTCCGGACACACTCACTGATGACAGGATTCCATTATATTGATAAGCGGTATCCATCTTCCCTGTTGAAATTTTGGTATTTCTTGAATCGATCGACGATTCGAGATCGACGGAGTGGCCATGGGTAGTCCAGTAGCACTATGGCCAATATCTGGATGGAACACTTCGAAAAAATGATAACACCACAATTGTCACACGTGAAACTGTGGAAGAGGTACGTAGATGACGTCTTCTGTATTATGAGAGGAATCAGACAGGAGGTGGAACAATTTGCTAGCCACTTGAACTCCATACACCCTAACATCAGGTTGATATTTGAAATGGAGATAGACAGATCGTTGCCCTTTCTTGATGTGAAAATAACGGTGAGAGATAATGGTATCTTGGCTCAAACAGTATACAGAAAACCCACGCACACTGACTGCTAATTCGCATCACCATCCGCAACATCTTCAATCCGTGCTAGCTTAACTGGTGAACAGAGCGTACGACCTATGTGACCCTGAACATTTAGATAGTGAACTCACACATGTTCAGGAGGTACTAAAGCAAAACGGATATAGAGGAAACATACGACGTCCGCGGAGAAGGGAGTGTCGCCCCGAGGTCAGCAGAGTGCCAGCATTCTTGCCACATACAAAAGGAGTAACGGACAAAGTTGGAACAGCACTAAAGAAATACTCCATTAAGACTGTGTATAGTCCGCACTCTAAAATGGCAAATAACCTGCGTACTCCGAAGGATGTCATTCCCTTCCAGACACCTGGTGTCTACAAGGTGGATTGCAGCTGTGGTAGTTCCTACATCGGACAGACAAAAAGAACAATAGCAGAAAGAGTCAGAGAACATATCACAGCTGTCAGAAAACGACAGACAAATAGGTCAGCCATTGCCGAGCACTTGCTGGAGTCAGGACCCAATCACTGGATTGAATTGCATCAGCCGCAGGTCCGTTCCACCGATCGACACTATTATTCCAGAATAACACGAGAGGCGGTTGAAATCAAGGAATACCAAAATTTCAACAGGGAAGATGGATACCGCTTATCAACATCATGGAAACCTGTCATCAGTGAGTGTGTCCGGAGCCGTAAAACCGGACGTCGACAGTGTACAGATGTTGTTAGTGTAGTGTGTCAAAGTACTGACAGTGACAATAACAAAAATTAAAAATGCGATGAATGAGTGTGGGTAGTTGTAAGAAACCGCACACTACGAAGATGACATTCAACCTCGTCAGTCTCCCCGTGACCACGATCGGTGCAATCCGGTCGTAACGTCGGGATAAAATAGGTAATTAGCCTTAAAATATAAACGCGACATAGATACGCAATTAAATATTATAAGATGTGTACAAGTCGTTAAAGTTTGAAAACATTTTCGCTCCGTCCTGTCCGACTACCCCGTTAAAGATACAGCGTGAGGATATGTATGTATGTTCTTCTTTCATCTTCCTTCACGTCTACTATCGCTTGCTTTCGCTTTGTATATTTTATTGGGTTCGTCGCTCGTTATTTTTATATTCCCGAAACATCTAAGCATTTATTCTTCATTTTTCAAAAAGGAGTAGGTAGGTTTTCAAATCGGGTGTATTTTTTAATAAATAAAAAATAAATAAATAAAATAGATTTTTATTCGAAGTAAACTTCGTAAAGTATTTTTCGAACGTTAAAACAAAAACTATTAATTGACAGTATTGCCCTCTTCGTAAGTCCTAAAATTACAGTTTTTTTTCGTTTGCACAACAACTTGACCAGACCAACTTATCGTTAACAAAATCTTCTATTTTATAATAGCCTTTCGAGCATAAAATAGCTTTAACAATTTTCTTGAATCTAATGTCTGGTAGTGCGATTAATTCTTCAGGCAAAGTGTTGTAAAAGCGAACACCGTCCCCAATAAAAGATTTGTGTACCTTTGCCTTTGTTACCTTTTTTATATTTATTATCTCAGAACTCCGTCTACATCATGGAACCTACTTCCAGATTGGTACCATTTAAATTTCACTGTTATTGGAGCTTGGACTTCGAAGATACACCAAATAACGCTAACTGCGTTGTGCTCCAGTGTTAGAAAAGAAGTTAATTGCCTACCCTAGAGATTTAGTTAGGCCAAGGTCACTCAAAAGGCAGAAACAATATTTTTTATGAAAAACACTAAACCGACAACAAAAACACCGAAAAGTAAAAATAACTATCCTTTACTAATTAAAACTCAAGTACAAAACTAACTTCATAATTACTATACAATTAAATTCAACGATTATTAAAGTCCGTGCCAAATAAAGTGCAACAACTAAATGTTAGTTTGGTAGGTTTGGCACCGATTCCAGTTTTTCCAAATTTAATTATAAGGGTATTTGTATTACATTATGAAGTTATTTTTGTACTTTAGTTTGAATTAGTAAAGGATAGTCGTTTTGTACTTTTAAGTGGTTTTTTTTGAAGCTGGTTCAGTTACAATGACACTCATTCTAAAGTTACCGTACTGTATAATTACTTTTTGTTTGCCACACTGTAATATTGGGTCCTTACATATGAAATTAGCGTTTTGTCGTACTGACTACTTTGATCTAAAATATTTCCTCTTTGGTTAAGAATTCCAAATTTAAATTTATAAATTCATTTAGCTGGTACATTTGAGTTTTGAAAACAGTCATTCATTTGTTTTTTTCCTCATTATTTTTTTTTCTTGGCGTCGCTTATTACCGCACAATGGAAAACATGAAATATCGGTATATTTACGAGTACGAGTTCTACCGTGGCACCAGTGCTGCAGAAACAGCTCGAAGGATTAATGATGTGTACGGCGCTGGTGTCGCAAAAGAAAGCACGGTACGGTTTTGGTTTCAACGTTTTCGTTCTGGAAATTTCGACCTTCAGAACCAACCCCGTGAACGGCCGGAGACCAAAGTGGAAAATGAAGAATTAAAGGCTATTGTGGAAGCGGATCCATCACAAAGCACTTCAGATATAGCTGCAGGCTTCGGGGTAAGTGACAAAACTGTATTAATCCACTTGAAGCAAATCGGGAAACTAAAAAACTTGAACGATGGGTACCTCATGAATTGAGTGAATCGAACTTGCAAACACGCGTCGACTGCTGTGTTACTTTGCTCAACCGACACAATAACGAAGGGATTTTAAATCGAATCATTACTTGTAATGAATAGTGGATACTGTACGATAATCGGAAGCACTCGTCGCAATGGCTGAACCCTGGAGACCCAGCCAAATCCTGCCCTAAACGAAAATTGACTCAGAAAAAGTTACTTGTGAGTGTTTGATGGACTAGCGCCGGTGTCGTTCACTACAGCTTTCTAAAATCTGGCCAAACGATTACGGCAGATATCTATTGTCAGCAACTGCAAACCATGAAGGAAGAACTAGCTGCTAAACAACCGAGATTAGTCAATCGCTCTAGGCCGCTGCTGCTTCACGACAATGCAAGACCACACACTGCACAACAAACAACCACTAAGTTAGATGAGCTACAATTGGAATGTCTGCGACATCCACCGTACTCCCCGGACCTTGCTCCAACAGATTACCATTTTTTCCGGAATTTGGACAACTTTTTACAAGGAAAAAAATTCAACTCCGATGCGGCAGTCCAAACCGCCTTCAAAGAGTTTATTGATTATCGCCCCCATGGTTTTTTTAGTAAAGGGATCGATGAACTACCTATGAGACGGCAAAAGTGCATAGATAACAACGGTGCATACTTTGATTAATTAAATATATTTTACAAAAAAAAAAATTGACTTTATATTCCTCCCGTACAAAACGCCAATTTCATATGTAAGGACCCAATATTTCTTATTTTTTCTGATAAAATTCCGCACATGCCTAAAATTTTACAATTCTAAATAGCCGGGTCGATTTCAGAAGCAGAGGTCTTTGTCGTATAGGAATAAGTTGTACAATTTATTGTACACCATATTTATACACAATAAACAAATAAATAAATAAACTGTTGGAGTATCCGTGGTATAGGGCTCCGGGGTCTCCTACGGCACGCACCGGAGTCCCACTAGTGCTGTGCCAAAACACTTCTCAGGAGGCTGCATCAAAGCCCTCGACACCCTCGAAGTGCCAAGACAGCACGGACCACACACGCTGTCGTTCTCATCGGGGTAGGTCGCTAGCCCTAGTGATAGGTTTCTTTTACATGTACACCTGCTGCTATTCATTTGACACAATTGACCACCTCCGTGGCGCAACGGTTAAGCGCGTCGGAAAATAAACGGGGGTTGCGGGTTCGATTCCCGTCCCGAGTCTGGGTGTTTATGTATAATGTGTATGTATTTTCAAAAGAAAAATATATAAGTAGTATATCAGTTGTCTAGTACCCCATAACACAAGCGCTGTGCTGCTTACTTTGGGACTAGATGGCGCTGTGTGAAATGTCTGAGTATATTATATTATTATTATTATTATACTTTAATACTTTTTTTAACCCGACGTTTCGATGGACGTCGCTAGTGTGTAGACGTCGTTGATGTTTGTATTGAAAAATAGTAATGTCGAAATATCGTAAAAGTAACGATAATAAAAAATAAAAAATGTGAGGAATAAGCGTGGGTACTTAAATACAAATACAAGTAATTTATTTGCATAAATATGTGATTGTTACATGATATATCTTTTGTACACACATTTACCATTTCTGGCATACAAAATTGAACACAATTTGTTAGGTATATTAACATAAAGAAAAAACACACATATCTATAAGTCATTGTAACAATTCAAGTACTCCTGGACAGAATACAATCATCTATCAAGTGTAGAGCTACTCTAAATTTATTATAAGTTAGATGTCTAATATTCTCCGGTAAATCATTTTTATATACGAATTAGCATCATTGGACAGTTTTTATCATAGATATCGGTTTTTATACTGGAAAGTATCAGTCTATTGGGATATCTATTATTAGGCCTATAGTTTGTCATTTTCGTTTTAAATGAGTTTGGATGAGTTTTTACAATATTACAAATTTCATAAATATACAAGCAAGGAACAGTCAGTATTTTCAGTTATATTATTTCATTATATTTCAAATAAAGGCTTAAAGGTTGTCTAAGGACTTACATTACACATGGCTCTTATACACCGATTTTGTACTATCAATAGTTTGTTTCATATAACACAGTTACCCCACAATACATATCTTCAAGTTGTATCCCTAACGGAGTAGTCAGAGAGAACGGAGCGCCAAGCGTCGCTGTCCATACTTTCCATTCTTTCGTTTCCTCAAATCTCGTCATTCTCTTCACACATTATCGCCTAGGTATGCAAGTGCTTTTGACATTTCCGTCGGCTAACAATCTGGTTATTTGATCATAAGTCAGCCTATGTCTTCCTTGGCTTACCACTCGCTTTCGCTCTGTAGATTTTTCATCAGTCTTTCATCACTCACTCTTTCTACATGCCCGAACCATCTAAGCATTCATTTCTTCATTTTTACAATAACACTTTCGTGCAAATCTGTCATACTGTGTATCTCTTCGTATCTCTTCTCTTCGCCGCTCATTCTCATCACTCCGCCCGTGACTGCGATGGGTGCAATCCGGTCGAAATGGCCTGGCTTCGCACGGATAGAAATTTTTTTAAAAATAAAATACAGCCCATGTTACACGTTGCTCATATAGCTTCCTATAGGTGAAAGAATTTTTGAAATCGGTTGAATAATTTTTGAGTTAATCCATTACAGACAAAAAAACAAAGTTCACCTCTTTATGTTATTAGTATAGAATATAGATATAGATTTTAGGATGTGTACAAGTTGCGAAAGTTTTAAAATATTAATACTGAAAAATTTATAACATGCTTAAAAATTTTTACCATATTACAAATTTTATCAGAAGGTAAGCCATCATGTATATTAAATTCTCACTGAAATCGCTAAAATAGGTTGTCTAAGTTACAAATTGTGAGATGCGCGGGTTGCGAGGTCGTGCATGAGCGCTGCGCGTGAGTGGACGCACGGAGCGGTAAGCTAGACTTATACACTGACCCGGAATTACAATACTGTTGTGACAACGTTTACATTTTAAATCATCGTTTTATAAAGTCTTATAAATGTGTTTACCAGCTCGCGTATCTTCAAGCAAAGAGTGCTAAAATATTTTCTAAACAATCCTGGTTAACATTCGTAATTTTTTTAGGAAAAACTGGTGTAAAGTTTACGCTATGAAAAAAGAAACAGTGTAGGTGTGAATCGTATTAGCAAAATAAAGTGTTCCGTACTGTCACAGTATAAATGTAACAGTGGGATGTCTTCATAGAAATCGTACGCGGTTTATGTATGCGCGCGCTAATACGCATGCGCCGTGGTACGCACACAATGGAAACATTTTGGGCGAATATGGGTAATTTATTGTAACACCAGTCAGGTCGCACGCGACGCAAACATGCGACCGCTTCCGTTTGTCTTTAATTCGTTCTTCACATCGTCGCAAATATGAAATTGACTAAATCGCATAAAGAAACGTATTATAATGTCCTCAGATGCCTAAATAATTTTAGCTATTCGAATGCAGTTATCATTAATCAAGATAAATACAATAAATTAAATTTAACAAACATGAAAAAGATATCAGTGCGCGTCATTTTTTATTATTATATACTAAATGTATAACTAAACGAGATGCTCTCTGTATGACACCCAACGCAACAGCCCCATCCGGCCGAGAGTTCCGGCAATTCCGTTACGCGCGAGGCGGAATTCGGCCTTCTTTTCTACATGTTCTTTGATACTGTTGTTGTTATCAATCGCCATGCGTAGATAGAAAGTTTTACACACAGATCATTTCGGAATCCATTCTATTAAACACTAATATGGAATAGTTATGTCTATTTTGCTATAAGTACGTGATAATTTCACGACTTACTACATTCATACTTTATTTATTTTATACTTTGAGATAACTTATGAGAGTACGATTTATACTTATGAGACTTATGAGACCTTCATTTATTTATATTTCTGTAATTGAGTCTATGATTGCGCTTTCTTATCTGTAAGCTGTTGTCGTTATTAGTGATGGGTAAGCCTTAGGAGGATACGGGTCCACTCTGGATTTAAATCTAGTTTCACAATCATATTACTGCCTTCCGTGTTCGCGAACCTGTATGGCACTAGCCTTAAATGTAGCTCCCTATCACGTGGTAGTAACGTACTGTACCACGTATATCCAGCTCGGTTGACTTATTTCTAGTTCTTTCATTCCAAGTTAGCAAATATATTATGAACTGGGTCCGACCGATAAATATTTTATTATAACTTCCCACTACAGAGTTAGAAAAGACGCGCGTGATCCATGTTACGCTTTCATTTACACAGATTACTCATGTTTTTTTTCACTTCGCCGCCAAACAACTTGTACCAAAAGGTACGTATCCGATTTACATTCATCTATCCATTGGTCGACGAACGTAATATCCATTCGGACCAATCCATCTCCAGTTGTTACATTGGAGATGACGTGAAGTTTTCGTACATATATGTACAAACATACATACATAATCATCTCATGTACTTAAGTTACCTACATGATATTACTATGTATACCTAGTAACTTTATGAATGAATGTAGATATGTCATGTACGACACAAATAGGTCTCATTTGTAAGTGTTTCTAATTTCCCTCCATTATTTCTTGCTTATTGAAAATTCCTCTTTTTATACGTTTCTGTACAAGTTTCCTTTTACAAGGAAATTGCCATAAATGAACCACAAATTGTAACATCACGTTAGTTAGGGCATACAAATTCATCTGTGTCCAGGTTCTTCTCAGTGTCCAGGTTTTCTTTTCAACCGAACTAAACTAGATTTGACGTCAAAAAATACCTTGCAATTGGATTTACTTGAATAAATTGTTTTTCTTTGAAATGTTATGCCAATATTATAATTAGCTTACGATTCTTAAAAGTTATGACATCAGTTAATTGAGGAATGTATTTAAGGGATGTCTTAGAGTCTAAGGCATCACTTAAATATGTGCTTCTAAGGCTTTGTCTATTACCTGTTTTTACCAACCTACCCTTTATCTATATTTCTTATCTAACTTCATTTTATGAAAATGACATCGAAATCAGTGCTAAGACATCACTTGAATTGTTTTTAGGGTGACTTAAAATTATTGATAAAATCAGGAATTAAGAGCTTTTTTAAATTGATGTCGAAGTTGAAAAAACGGGCGTTAGTGTTTTAAAATTTCTAAAATACATACAACTTACTGAAAAGTAGACAGCTGGATGAATTTGAATTAGCAATGGATATATCTTTACTGTACCATCTAGACGTTGACTACGGCGCAGTAATGATCTCAAACATACTCTATACTTTCTACGTGAAGGGTACACAGATGCCCTGAGATAATCTGTCAAGATGAATAACAAACTAGCGTTTATTGAAAATTATACTTTATAGTGCGGACGGTACACGTGTTCCATCATATTTTGTGCTATAAATCAATCATGTAACATTCTAGAACCTACACTGAGAGAAATGATGTAGGTGATTCCAGATAAAAGTTAAGGAATTCCGCAATTTTCTACTATATTCCTTAAAAAAATGGACCTAGAGTTCTTCATAACAAATTCTGCGTAAATTATGACAGCTGGGCATGAATATTCGTCACGACAAAACATTATGATTCAGGCACGTTAAAATGATATGCTTGTGCATCACAATTTACTGTCGGTGTGGCGTCACGCTAAGTCGCTGAGACGGTTGCACGTTAATGTGTGCGCTGTTTCTTCCCGACCCGACGTTGGTACGACGTCCGGCAAAGTTATTGTGACGGTCGTCTTCTAAAATGTGCTTGGTAAAGGCTAGTGATTGTTATCGTCGTTGTTTAATTTCAGGAACGACGGTAGGACACCATGATTAAAATTATATATAGTCAGTATTATTTTAAATTCTATAGGGAGTAATCTGAATGTTTTTAAGTACTATCATTACAATACTTACTCGTTTTCCCGACATTTAGTCGTTACCGTCATGTCAGATCAATGAATTTTCCTAGTAATTATTAATGTTTAGTAAGACATTATTTTAATGCGTTCCTTATTTATTTTGGGTATCGTAATGTCGTATCGGTAACCTTTCTCGATATATTATGGATAATGTACCAATTTTCTATAGGGATTATCACGATAGGTAGCAGTTATTAGCATGACGCCTCATCAGTAAAATACCCACTCGGCTCTAGCTGCAATCCTGCCTCGTGTGTGTTGACCACTGCTCACGCGATTCATACTACGTTTTTCAACGCACTCGCACGAAAAAAAACCATCAAAAAATCGTATTTAGAAAAATATTTGTAAAATAGGGTGCGCAGATTTATTTCGTGAAAAAAAAACACACTGGCCAGAGAAGCCGCCAACAGCCTATATTTAGTTGAAATTTAAAAAAACTACATTTTTTCATTACTTAGTGTGGATAAATAATGCAGCTTATATATAATTTTATAAGGTGCATTATCAGACAGGGCAACAGTAATGTTAACTTTTTGTTCAGCAAAATATAAATGTAGCTTTGCTGTCTAGCAGGGAATTACTCGACGTAATATACGCGCTATTTTTAAAAAATATTGAATATTGAATTGTATTTTTTTTCCAGCGCGTATATTAAAAAACGGCGTATATCACGTACACTGGTCATCTCATAACACGAGGCAGGCTTGCATTCTGAGACGAGGCAGGAAAGGCCCCGAATGTGCAATGACCAACATCGCTCACCTCTGTAATATACCATTTATCCCCGGTTCACTCGGACATTTGTATTATAAACAGGACCTTTATTTTGTTAGTACAAATTTACAATTATGCATGCAAACAATATTTAATTAAATACAAGTTGAGTTTGTATACAGCACACGTGTGTAATAGCCGAAGGTGCAATTATAAATTTTTGTTTGCTTCGTAGGAGCTACTACAGCTTACTAGTTTTTAGTGCGACATCTCACAAGATCATCCATTTAGCCCCCTGCCGTCGACCTGCAGCTACATTAGGTGGATCATAATATTATTTAAACCACACCTGCTCGAACAGAACCTTCATGCATGTGTAAAAGTACAGTTGAAAGTATCGGGGCGAAAACGAAACTTTCTAATATATACGACAGAATGGAAAATCTAAAGCATTCTAATTTTGAATAGCATCATCTGTTGTAATATATGTGAACTATATTTTCTAATAACTTAAGTATTTCAAAAAAATGTTACTGGCCGCTTGAATTTTATTTTTCATATGGAATAAATTTTGATGTTAAAGCTAGCGTAAAGCGCAGTAAAATGTAATAATTTTAATATACATAAATTTTAATTAAACATCTAATACATTTCAATTTATTATCTTTTATCTTTCTCATAGATGTAGTATAAAATACTATGTATCACTCTGTAACCATGTACCATATAACACGGGCGGTACAGAAATTACCTACTCAAGTCATAGTTTCGGCCTTAGGCTTCTAGATAGATTCTAGGTAACATTTTCTCCTTACCACCCATAATACACAATGTAGTATTTTTGGCAAGAACATGTTAAAATTTTGTTATTGACGGACTAAGTATGCTACTAATAATTAGAACAGAGAAGGGAACTTTTTGGTGATAAATAAAAAATATATACAAAATAAGTATATTTATTTTAAAGTAATTGTTGTTCAAGATACATTTATATATTTTATAGTAAGTATTATAACAAGACGCTAAAGTCATTAATAACATATGCTAATTGTATTTTAAGTATTTAACATAAAGACATGACAAATTATTTTATAATGTGTCTGACACATTAATAAAAAAATGTTGCAATTTTGTAGCTTTTAACTTGTTTGTCGCAACATCAACTATTCTTGGAATAGAATTTGACAAATTTAGTATACTAGTACCATTACTTGGGTATAATTTTTCATAGTCATTAAGTAGCAGAGTGTACCCAGAAGGAGCTTTTAATATTGGGAACCTGTTGAGCTAATCATTTAGCGTTCCCTTTTCATAGTAGAGATATCGTAGACGGGCAGATATTATACTAAGCCAGAACCTTTCCACATCTTGCCATGGTCCAGGATCTGGACTTTGGAGTATAGTGAGATGTTCTTCGCAGAGTACTGAATCGCCTATAACAAAAAAAACCAACATATATAGACAATGTAACTTAGATGAGACAGAGACAACAGGAAGTGTGTTCAAGGGTAAACACTGCAGATTGTTTTCATACAAAATAAATTTTGCCATAATCACCAAAGTTCCCTAAATTTTTCTTTACATTTTAATTTAAAAAAACCAAGCAAAAATTTAAGAGCTCGCTATTTTTAATTTCATGAGATTATGATAAGCCATTATTACTCAATATTTTTGCGAAGGTGCCGCTATTTCTGGTATGGAGCAATTAAAAAAAATATTAATAAAATGGCTCATCAGAATCATATGGAACTAAAAACTGCGAGCACTTGATTTTTTGTTCTTTTTTTTTTATGATCAAGCGTTTACCCTTAAGCAAAAAAAAAGTATGTACAAACATTGTTGCAAGTCCGATATTTGAATGCCTGAAGCAGGAACTATGAAATCTGGAGTAGATTCTGTTGATGTTGTGGTGTAAAGGGAACATGATCGAGATCTACTTGAAGATATTATTCCTAGTGTAACAAAATGTTTTTTCCTTGTGTTATAAATGTTGAATAGGATCCCTGAAGCATTTCGTTTTGCCTGATATGTTGTCTGTGCTAAATAAGGTGCATAATATATGGCTGGAGACTCGCAGGGAAATATCTCTCGAATTTCATGGGTAAGTTTTAAAAATTCAGCACCTTGTATAACTTTTGACGGATCATTATCTAGAATTTGTTTAATTATTATATTAGCTAGTTGCTTCTTTAACTCAGTATTTAGTAATCCATTATTTTTAGTCCCTTTTTCAAGAATGGCACATCCTTCAGTGTTTTTTTTTTAATATATGTAGAACCTGAAACCAAAATTGAAATTAGTCCCGCAACAAGTATGACTCCAGCGAGTACAAAAGATTTGAATATAGCTCCCTTGAAAACCCAATAGAAGTTAGTTTAATCAGGTTAAAAAAAAATTAACATACCTAAGTTAAATTCCTTGTGTATAAGGATTTAACTTTTGCTGCTTTAATTAAGGCGATGGCATACCCAAAGAAGTTAAGTTTGCAAGAATTTGATTAATTTTGATAGTTATATGTACACTTTTTGTTGTGAAAAAATATAATATGTTATAGTTCAAACCTTAATTAAGGTCATATATCGGCCATATGCTAAACCTGCATTTTTGTGCAAATTTTTTTACAAAACTATACGGTTTTAAGGTTACAAAAAAAATTTGCCACACAGATTGTACCTTATTATAGTGCAGTAACTTAACAGTTTTTTGTTATTTGATCCGGTTGGAATACAAAATAAATACTTGTGTTTACGATCTGTGAATTTAAAAAAATTTGTGCAAATTTTTTGACTGCAAATAAAATCCGTTTGCTGTGAAAATTGGTAGCGGTATCTATAAGTATGTGTTTTTGTACATTAGCTTCGTACTTTTTTAATAACTCATAAAATATTGCTGGGCATGGACTTCAACGTAAAATAATATTAAAGTTACAGCAACAAAATTTTGGTACTATAATACGAATAGTATGTACTTAATATTTCTATTACTATTTCTGTCTTAAACAAATATATAATAAACTACAGTCATAATAATTATCAAAATTAAACACTAAATAGTACTAACCCATATATAAATTTAGTATAAATTTAAAGTTGACAATCACAGTTATCACAAAATGGAACTACATTAATCAGCTAGCTACAAATCAATCGCATCGTGCGCTGGCCTATTCCTAAGCCTTAAGTGAATTTGTTGATATTATAATAATTTGCCTATTAAAACAGTTAAAAAAATATCTGACACTCTATTTTTGGGCTTTAATTGAAATTGTTAGAATTTCTTATTTAAAAAAAAATGTATATTAATATGACCAAGTGAATTTGCTAATTTCATAGTTCTAAATAAATATTTGAATTTTATGCCAACAAAATCAAGATTTTCAACGTGTGGTCAAGTGCTAGCGCCTATTGTATGTGGAACTGTGTCCCTTTTTATGCTTCAAAAGTGAAATATGTCTTTGTACACTTGTTGACACGGCGCGCTTTCATTAGGGTATGCCATAGCCTTAAACTGTTTGTTGTTTAAGACTTACGTAAAGGTGTGGTCAGACTAGCGTGTATCGTCACGAAAAATTGTGCTACTAGGCAATAAATACATGGAAACAGCGCTCTATAACACGAAGTTGTGCGACACTACACGCTAGTGTGACCACAGCATTTGGTAATCATGTATACACACGCAGATACACACTAACAACACACACAAGATAGTACTTACTGAATTATCATCTTTTTCAACTGAGATTTGAGATTCTCTATCCATTTCTGAGTCGACTGTCATGGTTGAAGATCATGTAATATTTTTATACAAAACTATCATTAATTTCTGGAAAATTGTCTTGCAATGATTTCTGCTAACATAAAAAGCACATACTTTTTGTATCTAACACTAACGTTTACCCATTACATATTAAAATAAAAAAAAATCAAGTTTACCAATGCATGAAGATGTATATGTTACTGTAAAGTACAGAACTTACTAGTCTGACCTACAGAAATGAGGGGCAGACATTCCTGGGAGTTTCCTGCTTAAATACCCACTATCTGTTAAAACATGTTCTGAATAAGATCACATTTCATATGTGGAGGCAGAAAAAGGGAGAGGACCACCAGGCAAGGTGATATGTCTGGGAACTTGGTCCATTAGCCTTGGTCCATTTATCTAATTGATTTAGACTCTAAACTTAAGAGTGTATTATGCTTGATAGCAACAAGGTTTAAACAGACAAATAATTATGTCAGTTTACATTAATGCTTATTATATGTTTTGTGAAATATATTCATATCAATATGAATCAGAATTTTAAAAGTTGGAATGCATTGTGACAGCAAACCTATAACTACAACACAAATTATGTACCATTTACAACGTGACATCCTATATAATAAACAGTAGAGTACAGCAAAAGTTCTTAAACAAAATGGATTTCCCTTACATATATCCCATTAATTTATTTTTGACATGCAAAGTTATCACTAAATTTTACTAAAATGCTTTACACAAGAGAAGGAATCCACAATAAGTTAATTTTGCATACCTATGAGTATTATTTAGAAGGAAGTATACAAGTCATCATTTTACAATATCAGCATCATATGTATAATGACTTGTACTAAACCAGTTGTGTTTAACTGATTGGGTCAAACCAGTGTGATTACGCAAAGCAGGGTTGGTAAAAGTATAGTTTAAAATTTAATTGAAAGTCCCGTTAACTGTGGTATTACTGTACACTGGCAAGTAGTGATATAAAATTTGGTGGAAACAACTGACATAAAAAATACTTTTGCCCATTGTAGTTATTTACTTTAACCAGAATTTCCAATAAAAAGCAATATTGCAATCGAACTACTGCATATCTACTTGGATCCGGATAAAAGTAACATTACATTACATAAATATGGAATTCGGATGACTATTTATTACACAGTGAATTTTTCATTAGTTTTATTAGTGAGTACAGTTAATAAGGTGCAGTAGATCATGAATTAGTTGTTACATGGCTCTAATTGATACATAAATACACACCTAATCTTAAAACTATTGAACTTACCGTCGGTGACGAAGTTGGGTGGGGCCTGGACCCTGCACTAAACAATTCGGCCTTCCAAATATCCAAGTTCGACTTAAATCTTAATCTATCACTGATGGGACCTATTAACGAAGCTATATCTTTTTCCCCGATCAGTTGCAAAGCAATTGTATCTATTCTCGCATCTACGAAGTGAACAAACATGCAATTCAACCACATTTTAGTAGACAGCCCGTCCCCATCACCAAATCATGCAAGCAGTTAGTGAAAGGATTTTCTTACCTGTAAAAATGTCAATATACTCCAAGAATCCCCATTTTACTAATAAATCACTTGTATACTGATCCATTTTATTGTATCACTGTTTCTTCCTTTATGGCATGGCGCACAGTTTAGCGTATTTGCCAATGTCACGTATTAATAAGTAATCCATAGTGTAGAATCACAAGTAAATTAGTTTTTTCTTATCGTAAAACTTCTCCAGTGAAGTAGTATAGCGATAGTAGGCTTTACAGAAGTTATAAAGGACTTCTTGGAAGCGCGAATACTTCAGCTACACATGTTTATTTAGATCTCCACCATTCTTATCACTTACACAGAACTTTAAAACACAATATACTATCACTGTTGTACTTTAAAACTATTAAAAATGTAAAAAATAGAAAATCTAAATAAAATGACAACCTCACTTCTCCCGTTACCGCCAAAAAGTCCTATTATCATAGTCATAGCTGCAGCTACTTCCACAATATCGCTGAACCTATTAGCGTCTGTCAAATCAATAAGTTCTTTAAGTCGTTGTGATAAATTTCCTATTTATTTGATATTGAAGTCAATGGCATCGGTACTTCTCCATATAAAGCTGTGACTAGAACGATATAGATTCATGAAATGTAATCTTGATAAAAGTTAGGGTTTGTTCATGAATATGATGAAGTCGTCACGATAAAGTATCATTACATTTTCGTAGGGTTTTGGGGTTATATGAAAAAAAAAACGTATTTCCTTATTTAAAGTTGTGACTGGTACGATATAAATTTGTAAAATGTATCACGTTACAAGTTTAAGATTTACATGTAAAACTTTGGTTGTAATATATAATTATAACGTGCTATACCTGAGTAATGTGGGCGTAGTCACGATAAAGTATCATTACATTCCCATAGGGTTTTGAAATAGTGTAACAATATTTTAATAGAACAAAGAATTATATTCCGCTACTTTAATATGGATACAAGAATGTGATGTACCCTAAAAACGTTATGCCCAAATTTGTTTTTTGACTAATTGAAATTAATCGTGACTTTATTCAGAAAATTTCTAGCATTCCTTATATTTTAATATGATGTAAAGACGAAATTAACAGTCACGGCAAAGTCATTCTTTTCTCGTAGAGACATCGTGATGAACTATAAAAATGATCAGATAGAAAGAACAGAAATTATGCTCTTCATATTAATAGAGTTAACCTAAGTAAATACCATGATTCCTGTTAAGATTTTGGTAAGTATAGTTCTCATTTTTCTCAGTGTACATCTTAAAATTTACAAATGATGCCATTATTTCTAAAAGGCTATTAGGTAAATCTGAAGCATTATATCCTCTTGACTAGGTGAAGTCCCATACAATTTATAATTCATTCCAATTTAATACTTAAGGTTATTTTAATTTGAGAATACATTCGAAAATATTTTGCGGACGTTTCAAATGATGTGATTAATTATACATACATACATATCTTCACGCTGTATCCCTAACGGGGTAGTCAGATTTATTATCGATATGTAAATTAAAATATCGAAGACTGTAAACATATAATTCAGTAAATTTTGGGGCAGAAATTATACGCCTGAGCGCTGAGTATCACACAAATAACTGGGAGAGCACTATATAATACACATTAAAACTCCAACACTATGAATAAAGCTCATGAACTAAACTAATCTGACCGGAAATTGAACTGAGACCCTAAACTTAAACGTCGACATTAACCAACGATTCAGTCGATTTTTATTTACAACTAGCGATCCGCGGTGTTATTACCTAAAAATTTGCAAACAGCGATAGCCACGCGATCACTGCGCGACCGGTGACTAATTGTAATAAAAAATTCACTTATCGCGATAGATTTAGCGCCACTATAGCGTCCCTGGGGCCCCGAAGCCCATCGACTGGTTTCTGATATTTGTAAGAAACTGGTCGAGGCTTCGGGAGACCGCCAAGCTGGCAGCTTCTTCCGCCAACGAATCAGTTTGGCTATTTAAAGAGGCAATGCTGCCAGTCTGCTGGGTACTTTAAGCAATGACAGCTTTCTAAGCGGCAACATTGAGGAAATCTATTATTTAAGATAATGAGTAGTTTTAAGTTTGTAAATATTAACGTATGTATGCACTTTTTGTTAATCTAAATAAAGATTTCTCAAAAATTAATTACCTTACATTAATTTATGTAATAATAAATTCGAAGTTCTTATTTAATTTATAGTTACTGAATTAAAAAGATATGCATAAATAGATAAAAAGCGTGTAATGAGAGTGACAAGAGAGTTTTCTAGGTGTAGTATTAGACTCTAGGTTCCCAAACTTATTTTGTCTACTGAGTCGAGAGCTCATGCAGTCGTTGTCTAAGATGCCTCCTAGCTAAATGAAATTACAAATCACCCCCCAGGCCTCTACACAACGCCCTCATTTTTTTTCTGGGTCTCTTACCGCACCCCTTTAGGCCTGCAGCGCCCACAGGGGGGCGTTATCGCCCACTTTGGGAATGGGTGTATTAGACAATGAGTGTAAATGGAAATTGCAGATAGCTAAAGTGTGCAGTAAAATTAATAAATTTATTTATGTACTTAGTAGACTTAGAAAAACAGCTAGTCAAGAAACCATATTAGCAGCATACTATGGATACGTAGCATCGAATCTCAAATATGGTCTTTTGTTGTGGGGAAACGCACGCGAGTTAAACAGAGCGTTCATTGCTCAAAAAAAATGTTTACCGGCTATGTGTAGTGTACCTCCTTGGGAATCATGCCGACCACTATTTGAAAGGTTAGGTATTTTGCCGCTTCCATGCATGTATATTTTTGAAGTTGCCTGTTTCATCAAAAAGTATCCTTGTCTGTTCAAGAAAGCTTTTGAAATATATATGCATAATAGTAGAATCCGAACAGATTGGCTTTGGATAGAGTTCCCAAAACAAGTCTGTGGCAGAGAAGTCCTTACGCTACGTGTGTAAGGATCTTCAATGCGCTACCTGTGGATGTGATAAGGTTACCGTATGCGCCATTTACAAAATCTTTAAAAAAATGGTTAAAGGCAAAATTTTTTTACAGTATAACTGAGTTATTTAATTAATGACATTCACAATTATGTTACTATGACAAATTTAATATGTACATGTTTTTTTTTTAAATCCATTATTAATTATGTTGTCATGATTATTTTGTATTTAATGTGAATAATTAGTTAGTTAGATATGTGTGTATGTTGATTTTTTAAATGTTTGTGTACTTTTTCTATTGCTATTGACCCATAATATTAAGTTAACATTTGTATGCTAACTTGTTAGCGAAATGTGTGTACCATCTCCGTTTCATATACCACATTTCTTACGAATAAAGAATTATTATTATTATTATAAGATTTGAGGAGGCGAAAGAAGTATGTAAGGACCGCCATGCTTAACGCTCCATCCTCAGTGACTACTTCATTAGGGATACAGAGTGAGGATATTTATGTATGTAAATGAAAATAAGCGAATATAAATTACGGATTTCAGAACAGGAATTGTACGCATCAATGATTTCAATTTTAAAGTTTACTATTTGGGAATATAATTATTTAACATTGTTGGATAGTAATTTATAGCTTATTTACAAAAATGAGCAAATAAAAATTGAATTAATGTATTTAGCTTACTATTCGCATAATATAATACTAATGAAAATTATGAATCAATGCATATCTATTACGGGAGTCCAACTTATTATCAATCTAGTTGATTCGAAGAGTGTTCGCACTTTACCTCTTACGAAGACTCACGACTCCTATATTTACTGCACCAACGATTGCGTATTTAATGTGTAATATTAATTCTGGAATATAAGCAGGATAGGGCCCACATCCACTGCTTTACAGTAACATTATAATTACAATCATTTTAAAAAATATATTTATTCTGGAATATAAGCGGAATAGGGCCTGTATGCACTGGAACGCAAACATTAAGTTAATTTTTTTATTAACAAATAGTAGAACATTGGGATTCTTTTCATTTTGGTTCAAAACTTTAAAGTTCATAATAACCTCAAAAACTTAGGTTAATGTTTAGTTTTAGTGTTCATTTTCTTCTTATGAGTTATTAAACTCTGCTTAGAGATGCTTTTCTTTCGCTTTTCAAAATTAAAACATTGCTATTTTTCTTTTGAAATGAAGTCATAAGTGTTTCTTGTATAAATAAATAAACAATTTGTAATACTTGGTATGTATTATAGGTAGTATTGAATGAATCAGTCAAGTCACGACATCGTAAATATTTAAACTGTACTTTTACTAAAATGTTGTTATTCCAAATACATACATAGAGACTAATTTATGGTGCAAAGACCATCCCCGATACGACAACGACGATAATTATTTATTAAGTTACGTAACTACGACATGACACAGCGCTGTGGATAAGACAGCTCATTACTGTTCAGGTCAGGTATATTGGAATACAATTTTTTACGAATAGATTCTTAAATACAAATACATACCTACGTGTACACATATAACTATAACCCATTTCCATTCGGGGTAGATAGAGCATTAAGGCGAAACTAAACTCTCACTTATAGATTGCTAGATACAAGCATTGACCTACAAGACAAGCAATTGCAAATGAAAAGTTTGTCACTCATCAGACATCACCACAGAAGACATCACAAGTCAATTACTTGAAATAAAGCACATAAATACAGTACATAGATATTCTTTGACATAAATATTGTACGGTAACACTTCAATGAGCAATTTAATTATAAACGCGTTTTTAATGGTGTTTAAATATTTAGATCACAAATCAGACAACCTGTTCATTCAGTTGCATGTGATCGACTAAATGAGTTGTAACCAATTGACTACTCTTTAGGTGAACATATTTTTAACGGATACAAGGAAGAAATAATTATTAATTTGAGATTACAAATAGTAAAGTGGAACTAGATATAGATAGGGAACTCGCCTCTAGCCTATACTAGTTCCACAAAATGAGCCTTATCCATTAATCGACTTTTATATTGTACTAGCAAACCTGGCCCGTTTCACTGAGCGTTAGTTGAAGTTAAAATAAATTAAACAGTTTTTATAATTATTTTGATACTGCAAAAAAAAAAAACAAAAAAGAAAATTCTACTGATCTGATCGCTACCAAACTTTACAGGATCACCCGCTAAGCCAATCTGAAGATTCTCTGAAAATTTCATCGAAATCGGTCCAGCCGTTTCGGAGTCCATAAGGAACATACATACATACATACATACTACATCGCCTTTTATATATATATAGATTTCAACATTCATGCGTAACGTAATATACGTATTGTAATGTAACATACTTAATATTACATTATTAATATGAGTATTTAAAAATGGAGTTAATATATTTACTTTGCACACAACTTTTTCTTACCTGATACCTATGATATGTAGCATCATTGCCTGATACTCACAAATCAGTAAATACTTACGTACACATTAGACCCTTTAGTGGTACACTTATTAAATCTCCAATATCTGAGCATACATCTATCACCTTGTAACTTACTGTAGATACGATGTTACTGACCCTTGGAGTGCTCGCGTTAATTATGGTCTTAGTTAATAGTTCACTTACTTTAACTGGTGCAATAAATTTACAAATACAATATAGATTGAATAAACAATGAAGATATTTACTAGCTATTGGGTCTTTAAAAAACCTGTAACTAGTAAGAACATTATTATCGTAGTTTGGAATTATTCAACACCAAGGAAATACAAAATATATAATATAGACGTGTAAAATATTTAATAATTGTTAAGTTCTGGTCTGATCTGACAATAAGAAAAAAAAGTGTAGTGTTTATCTTACAGATCGGGTCGTAAAAGTTGGCTAAAAAAATTCATATAGGCGATGAGCTAGATGATATTATGATTGAAAAACTCTATAAATACTTCTAATCCATGGTTCCGCTTTGCCATCTATAAACTCGAATTTTTATTTCAAAGAATGCTGTCTACTCCTTAAATGCGTAGCGTGGGAATAGCGTGAATTATGTATGCATATTATGTTAATATTTCATTAATTTTTTAGTGTGCCTTCTGTAATGGTAGTATACCTATACGCACCTACATGTATATACGTAATATGTACACGATACTTAAGTATTACGAAATAAAAATTTTTAAGAAAAAAATTAAACCACCTTCAAAAAAAATACTGATTAGTACAAAATAAATATCCTTTACTAATCAAAACTCAAGTAGAATAAAAATAACTTTGTAAGTACGATATAATACCTATATAATTAAATTTGTCAGGTATTGAAGTCGGTGCAAAGCCTACCAAACTAATAAATTTTCAGTTGTTGCACATTGATTTAGCATCCGACTTCAATAATTGTCAAATTTTATTATATAAGTATGTGTATCGTACTTATAAAGTTATTTTTATTGTAGGCACTTGAGTTTTCATTAGTAAAGGAAAGTTATTTTGTACTTCTCAGTGTTTTTTTTGAAGGCGGTTTATTTTTTTTTTTTTTTATTTTTTTTATTTCTCCCTTTTGAGTGACCTTGGCCTAAATAAATATCTAGGGCAGGTCTACAAATAACTTCTTTCTAATTCTGGAGCGCAACAATATACAAAGGAATCATCAATATAAATAAAGGTTTTAGCCAGGTCGAGTTAATTGGCATTATTTGACGTATCTTCGAGGTTTAAGATCCAATCACGAGGAAATTTAAATTATAATTATAATAATTTAAATCACCTCGGAAGTATAGTATACCCCATCAAACAAACAAAAATTTTCGAAATCGGTCCTCAATTGACGAAGTTGTCGGTGAACATACATAAAAAAAGCAAAAAAAAAACATACATACAGAAGAACGTAGAACCTCTTATTTTTGTTATGTTGGTTAAAAAAGAATAATGATCTAAACACGTGTAACAATTTATTAATTATTAGATATCGTACATATTTAGATTATTATTTTTTCTTCGTGAAAGTAGTGTCTTATTATTTTTACTTTTCTATTACTTCAATTATTAATTCAATGAATTTTATTATTTCTGTCCTCACATTAATAAAAATATTATTTGAAAAAAAAAGTAACTGGTTTGACCTACATACTTAGTGTTTCTAGGTTTCCTTTCAAACTTTGAAAAATTGAACACATGTGGCATCATCTCGTGCCAATCGGTCTATCACAGTCCTTTTTAACAGACTTCAAAAAAAGGAGGTTCTCAATTCGTATGTAAGTTGTTTTCTTTTTTTTCTTTTTTTTTGTATGTTTGTTACCTCGTAACTCGGTCATTTATGAACCGATTTCGAAAATTCTTTTTTTGTTTGGTAGGTAATACTTCAGAGGTAGTCCCATTTAAATTTCACCGATATTGGAGCTTGAACTTCGAAGATACACTAGATAACCCGACCTGGTTATAACCTTTATTTATATTGACGATTCTCTTGTATATCGTTGCGCTCCGGAATTAGAATAAAGTTAATTGCAGACCTGCCCTAGATATTTATTTAGGCCAAGACCACTCAAAAGGGCTAAATAAAAAATTTTTATTAAAAAAAATTAAACTGCCTTCAAAAAAAAACTGAAAAGTATAAAATAACTATCCTTTACTAATCAAAACTCAAGTACAATTAAAATAACTTTATAAATACGATACACATACTTATATAATAAAATTTGACAGTTATTGTAGTCGGTGCCAAATCAATGTGCAACAACATAAGTCTATTAGTTTGGTGGGCTTGGCACCGACTTCTTCTTCTTCGTACTTATAAAGTTATTTTTATTGTAGGCACTTGAGTTTTCATTAGTAAAGGAAAGTTATTTTGTACTTCTCAGTGCTTTTTTGAAGGCGGTTTAATTTTTTTTAATAAAAATTTTTTCTTTGAAATTATTTGACAAGGACTGTATATAAACAGCTGTTTGGAACAGCTACCGAAGCAAGAAATCGCCACGGACGTTCAGCCGGACTTGGCCGGACTCTAAGCTTAGTGTTGGCAATTTGTCTTTGAACTTAAATTAAAACTATAGCCGTAATAAATAATTTTTATACCTACTTAAATCATTATTCTTTTATTATGGCTATTTTTATTTAATGTAACGAGACAGAATATAAATTATTATTAGTAATTAACGTTCGCATCACACAAATACGCACAGACATACACAAACACACACACACACACACATACACACACACACAAACATACAAACATGCACAAATACGCCATCACACGCACACATACGCCAACGCACGCAGGCGCTTTTACAGACACATATTACGATATTAAGTAGAATAATGTAATGTGCTTTTGTTATGATTTTTAGTAGCTGAAAATTAATGTACTTTATGATTATGTTTATTTTATTTAGGGAGGTGACTGGCGCTTATAATGCAGGATTTCCTATTTTAGGCGCTAGATGTATAATTTGTTATATGATTGAAATAGCAGCCGCTTAATAGCAATTTGTAATTTTTCCTTCATTGTTATTATCTGTATGTATTATGGTGTAAATAAATATATTGTTATTATTATATTTATTGTTAAAAATATTTTTTGTTGCTGGCCTTAGCGTTATCATTTACGCTGGGGCGAGCGCTGAAGTAGCCAAACAAATATATGTCTATCTATCGTCTATCTTAACTTTTCAGATTTTAAACTACAGCGTATACACAAAGTATAGCGAATATCGAATGTAAGATTTTCTGCTTTGTTTCAATTGCATTTTTGGTCTTAATTAACAGTGAATTCATTTGAAATATCGTGTGAACCATCCACTCTACAGGGTGTTAGGAATTCCTAGGGGCACGCAGGAAGCGCTAGATAATGACCGATGCCGTGTTCTTGGTCCCGTAGCAATGAATTAATACTGCCATTACTATCTTCATTGCGGGCCGATACCTATGCGAGCTACACACATTAGACGGATTCAGTCACGAATAAAACACGATGGGGAAGTATATAGAGCAGTGTATATGAGTGTTGCAAAGGAAAGCTTTTCATACATGGGTATATATGTTTAAGTGGATAAATTGACAACCTTGACTTTCGTTTGACACATTTAGCACCCATCGTCTAATTTTATGTCTCAATGCTAGATTAGAAGAGAAAGAAAAATGCTTGCAAGTTGTTTGTTTTTGCACACATTGCAAACCCAATTAAACTTGACTTCGAAACTTCGATATGAAATTAAGTTGTGATTTGGTTGAGTTTTGATTTTATCTTGACACTCTGTCCACCTAGATTCAAAAATTGTGTGGTGTTTGTGTGTCTATTTATATATTCTATTTATATATTTATATATTCCCTGTCTTTCAATGTTTCATGGATGATATAGTTTTATTTTAGAAAAACGAAACGCTATAATCAATTTAGAGTTTAGAGTACACATTTTAGTATGCGACATTTTAATAAATCAATAATAAATGGTTTGAAATAATAATAATAAAAATAATCAATAAATAGAACAAACGGAGGATTAATGGCTCGGTAAATATAATAGTAAGAGCGCACACCATCCATTAGCCCTTTGCATACAATCCACGATTGTCGATGAAATGCCCGCAAGTGCAATTTTCGAGTTATAAATAAAACACATACTTCAAATTCATTTAATGTATTGTATGTATTTAATTTTATTATCAAAGTGCACAGTAAGATGTTAATTCTATATCTTTCTAAAGCAGCGTCTTCTTTGTTAATGTTCGACTAATATTGGATTTGTAATTTCCAAGGAGTTTTATTATATCAATTAATTTTCTAATATTAATTATTCGAAGTTAAAATGCTGGTGTCGTAAAGAACAGAATTTTATTATTTTATTGTTATTGTATAGATTCAAGGTGTTACTTTGCGGAAATCCATCGCATGTGACAAATTCCTAAAATCTTTTATTGTTGTTTTATTGTTGTTGTTATCAGTACTTGTAATGATATATTTTGGTTGTCAACATTATTACCTTATGTTTTAATAATAAAACAAGTTTAAATTGATAAAGATATTATCGAATTAAGAATTTTCTCAGTATAAAAAATAGGTAGTTAATAGTGGAAGAGATCTTTCGTAGTATTGGTATATAAATAGACTGGACTTAGTACATTATCACAAATAATAATACTATTTTAACTTTATATATGTAGTGGGCAATACAATGTATTAATGTGATAAGTATAGTTTTTTAAAATTTCGGAACTGGACGTACTTTTTATATGAATTCGTTATTATAAAAACAAAAGAAACTGCAATTGAAAAGTAAAAAAAAATGCTGAGAGGTGAGTTCGATTTGCGCACTGAAGGTTAATTTGGTAAATTTATGAACTTAATCTCTAGAGTTTTTTAAGATCTAGGACTTTAATAATGTGATCGAAGCTTTTATATATATTATTTTTCCTATAAACTGTAGCTACCTTACATTTCTCTCAACAAATAAACAGACGGACGCATAAATGATACTAAGATCACTCAATCATCCGTCCGTTAGTTCCATTTTTTCTTCAGAGCTATGAACTATTATAAATATATAATATATATAAATAATAATATATATTAGAAATCATAAGCGTAACGAAATAAATCATTTAAAAGCTGATAGTCTCTATAGTAAAAACCATAGACGCAATAAAAGAATAGACTCTGCGTCACGTATTTTAAAACTGAAATCACCGAAATAAACAGATCTGCTTATATATGCAACACATACCTATTGTTCTTTTCTACTGGAAAATGGCACCGCATATGCCAGAATATACCATAACTTAAATTATTACTTGATGGGTTCTTTATTCGGTAAATTGGCCACCGATCTATTAGATGATTTTTTATGTAAATGTACATATGTCGTCAATTCGTTGTCTATTCCTGTTGTTTCACGTTTAATTAACGTGATGTGTAGTGCATCATTTTATTATTACTATGGTAAAAACGTGTTTTTGAAATTAAATCATTGACTCCTTATTGACTCATTGAAATGAATGAACTTAATAATTGTTACTGGGTAATTATTTCTATAGTCCGTAAAATATAGCATGAGCCCTGTACAAATGGCAAAGTGACATGCATAGGGCTGTGACAATTTAAAAAATAGATCATGATAATTATCGATTGTTGTTACTATTAACGAAATTTGGATAATATTTAAATGAGTATAGTTATAATAAAATCAAAAACTAGGAATATAAGGTTACACGTATTTATTTATTTAAAGGCTCACAACCCAAATCAATGTCTACGGATTCGGAGAGTCAATAATGATTTTTGAAATGAGGTATATATAAAATGACTCGCATACCCCGTTAGGGATACAGCGTGAGGATATGTATGTATGTATGTAATGAAACTAAATTCTGAATTTAAAAATTTAATTATTATTTCAGTTTATCTTATTTATTTTTTATTTATATTTCTTAAGGCATTGGTTACAAGATCATCAGCCTAATGACGTAACTTCTGGAGAAACATTAACTGTCCCTAACACTCCTACAGTAAAGTGATAGTAGGCTTTACTGAAGTTAAAAAGGACTTCTTGGTAGAGCGCGAAAACTTCAGCTACACATGTTTGTTAAGATCTCCTCCATTCTTTTCACTTACACAGAACTTTAAAACACAATCACTGTTGTAGTTTAAAACTCCTAAAAATGTAAAAAATAGAAAATCTAAATAAAATGACAACCTCACTTCTCCCGTTCCCGCCAAAAAGTGTTTCAGTTTATCTTATTTGCAAAATTGATAGTTTTATATTCTGTGGTTACGATGACTCGTCGTACATCACTATTCGCAGCCCCACCCCACCACTTTATTGGTGCAGTCCCACCATTAAAGTACGATGTTGTCTTAAATTTACCGTTGCAAAATTCGGAACTTCATGGGCGTGATTTCGTTGACAACTGTCACAGAGCTCAGAGCTCAAGCTATATTGTACGGACTATAGGAAAGATATGCATTATATAGCGCCTTGAGCTATATAATGCATATCGTTCCTATAATATATTTAGGTCAATATCTGCTCGTCATATTACTTCTCAGTGAGTAAAGTGTTATACAAATTGAAATCCTGTTTAATTAATTTATGATACTTTTTTGTTTGTAGGTAGGTTATATTTTTATCGTACTAGTTTTGTCGAACAGTATATTCTTTTATTTAGTCGTAACAATTGATTGTGTTCTAGTGTTCGAAATTCAAATACGTAGGCAATTGTTCTAGTAACTTCAGTTGTATGTTGTTTTTAAACGTCGATTTTACTACCAGTTCGAAAAAAAAAACTGATGAACCTACAGGAAATTCAGCCAGATATTAAGACTTTTTGGCGGGAACGTAGGATGCGATCGTGCGTTATAGTTTCTGCGCAAGTGAAAACAATCGGAAAAGGTAATCACTGACATATATACTACATTACCACACTGGACTGGCGGTTGTCAAGTTATATTTGTCCCTATTCGATTTACGCCATTTTAGCGCTGTCGGCATATGGTTTACAAATACGAGAATGGAACTGCATGCATTACGTCAGCCGTATACGTCAAAATTAGTTCATAGCCATATCATAATTAGTTCTCGAGAACTTCGCATTTCGCAAGTGGCGCTTCAAACTGGCAAATTACATTAGCTGTCATTTGCATCGTAAAGCCTGTGCAGTGGTAATTTATACATGTCAACGGTCTAAATATACATGTACAACTGAAGTTTTCTTGTTCTTCCAAAAAGTCCTATTAACTCCAGTAAAGTCTATTATCATTTTACTGAAGTGTGACTTAGTGATAGAAGAAAGGAACTTATTTTTTTCTCCATGGCATGGCGCGCATATAAGCGTGGAAAGAAACTTACACATCAGACATGTGCTTCATGAATTATTAACTGAAGACATCGGTTACATGGGCATAAATTTCTTTGCTTTCCTTTTCGTGGAGAATCTTACAAACATCAACAATTAGCTATATATCATTATGTTAACATAATTTTACAATAGATATATTTTAATACAACATTAAAAAAACTAGCAGGGAAGATCACGTCCAGATTGTAGATTTGTCTTCGATGAAATAATTTATTTTTAATCGAATAAATTCTTTTATAAAGCATTTTTATTTAACAATTATTCAGAAAGAATCGGCATTAACAGGTATTCGCAAGAAATTCTGAAGGTGTTATTTTTTTACCCAACTACGGCACAGCAAAAAGGAGGGTTATGATTTTGACTGGTATATATTTGGGTATGTATGTATGTATGTTCATCTGTTCCCTCATAATTTCTCAACTACTTACCATAAATTGACAAATGAGGTATCGCTAGAGGACATAAAGTCATGAACTGAAATGTTTTTTTGTATATTAGGATTATAGGAACAACATATTGTATTTGTTTTAATTATTTCATTCTACTTTAAAAAGGTTTACCCGACTACAGCGAAGCAAAAAGGTGGGTAATGATTTTGTCATTCTACTTTAAAATTTTCAAAAACCTGAACAAAAAATGTAAACCGGCTCTGCAAATATTTTATCAAGAAATTATAACCCCAAAATAATTTAAATAAAAAGTAAGTTCAAAAACTAAAACCCGACTACTGAAAAATCATGCTCTAAAAAGTATGAAACAAGAAAACATTCTCGTCTGAAATTGTTACGTACAAACTATTCAATGTTTATAGTCTATTAAATAAACAACTTGCACAATTTATATTTTAATGACATCATATTCACAGTGATGTTCAGAGGATAGCCGTGGTCGTATGCCACCTGGTACCCTAACAAAATAATACACTCTAACAGTAGTAAGCGATCATAAGCTTTAGGGTAAAGCGTCATACGATCACGGCTATGCACTGAACATCACTATGAATATGTATTAAATACATTAAAATACATTACGTGTAAGTTTTTTATCTAATAGACTATAAACATTGAATAATTTGTATTTGTATGTAGCTTGATTTTTCAGTAGTCGGGTTTTAGTTTTTGAACTTACTTTTTTCAACATTATCTTAAAATATTTATATTACAATTTTCATTTGCGTTCCACATAAACAGCAATGTTCCCATCCAATTACAGTTAATGAAGGTCTAAAAACTTAGTAACTCATATCGCTCATGTCACTTAGCGCATACATTTGCTAGTAGAAATTCGTGCGAGCATTCGACAGGTCCTTATATCTACCGGCCTATTTCATAATCTCACGAACGTCTTTAAACTGTGTGATGTTATTTAAAAATGAACTTTAACGACCTTATAATAGAAATGTGTAGGGTAAGTGCTGAAAGTCGTGTGTTTCGGTTACCATGGCGACCGAAATGTCGGTGAGGTGCAATAGTTTAATCTGACTTCGGGCACGACCACACGAACTCACCGCCCGCGGAGACCTTATAGGCCCGGCGACACCATGTCTGTTTATGTACGAACAGTTTTTTATTTGTTGCTTTTTATTTATTAATAACAATAAAAGCAGAATGTTAAGTTCGTTCACTTATTTATATACTTATCAAAATAGATAAATAATTATTACATACATACATATAGGTATGTATATTTTTTTTATTTTAGTACGCTTTTAATCGATTTAGTTTTTCGATCAATAAAAGAGTTCCTTGATTACCATTACATATTTTTATTGAACTTTTTTATGTAATTGTTTATATATTATATTAACCTTATTTTCGTGTATGTATAGCATGGTACATATTATAACATTTTCGGAATTCAGATACTTAATTAACTTGAAAGTTGACATAGAAATCATAACTTCTATCACTGCAAATTTTACTTAACTTTAGTTATAAAAATATGGTGCCATTAGCCATAAATCCTGCGGTCGTGTCATCCGCGAATGGCGCAAGCGCCGCGGACGACTAAATATCAGCAGCGCATCACCTAACCTAATGACTCTTACAAATGGCTGGCACTAACGCCTACCTACAGTCACAATATCTCAGTACTATTGTTTACTACTACATTATTGTTACTTCTGTTTTGTTGTAAGTTTTCTGTGGAGTATAACTATTTCTGAGGATAAAACATAAGTATATTAAATGCAAAAACGAACCCATGTTGTAGATATAAATTGCTGCATTTTAATGGTTTACATCTTTTTTAAATATTATTATATAATAACTAGTTCGTAATATTGCAACATGCAACTCTGCAATGAAAGCCTCGTGCGAATTGATGGAGGTAGAGTAATAGATAATCTGTTCTGTTTCTGTAAAGTTTTCAATTAGCTCATATATCTATCTCTAGGTATATTGTACAGATTTTGGTGTTACCATGGAGTAATCCATTTCATGTGATGAATTGTTATCAGTTTTATTTTCAGGTTAATATAATATATCTTCCGCCTAAAATTCCAAACCTATTAATCAACACGTGTTGCGCTCCTTAACGAAGTATCTCCAGGATATCTATAACGGGAAATTTAACGCGATTACCTTTTATTTTGGCTTGATGTTTCTATGACGTTTTATGCGACGCGAAAGTTTAAAAGTTTATATCTCCAGGATATTCCAGAGATCAGACTCGGTCAGCGAAACAACACTGAATCTCAATCGAACTGATTCGGTGCTGTTTAAATGACCGAGTTCGATCTGTGGAATATCCAGAGAATGCTTTGTTTAAAAGCGAAACACGTGACCATTTACAGGTTCGAACTTTTGGATGAAAAGATAGCTAATAAATTTAAGAAATATCACGTAATTCTGTCTCCGAATAAGTTTAATGATCATTCAGCAATGACCGGAACTTACAGCTTAACGTGCTCTTTATAGTTAGGAGAAGGTAGATATGGATGCAATTAGATCTCCCATTCACTAGGTGATCGCGCGTGCAACTTTGCTTAACCTTGGCGATCGTATTAGACACCGAAGCACCGCTATATAAGAGTCATATAAAATATCTTCGTTGGCCGTTTATTTTAACAGAACCCAAGTCGTAGTTGAAATTGAAAGTAAAAGGGAATTGAACGTGTATCCTTCATTCACACTGTCATGTTTAGTCCGATCACCAGTCGACGAAAAATAGCATATTTTCCTAATTGGGTGCGTGCGCGCACGATGCTGCCAGGCTAACAAATTGACATTAATAAATACGTTTAAACTGCAATTGTTAGGTAGCCCTCGTTTTCACAAAGTAATATATTACCTATTTAATTTTGTTAAATGAATTATGTGCTTTTATCCTAGCGGTACTTCGATAGCGATGACAATTACTATCAGTCGTATCCCAATCTAACAGATTCATTCGATCACTAACCAATAGGTGATTGCGCAAAATGTAATTATCTGTTATAACTGTGCACGAACACCTAAAGGATGGATGACCTAGTGACATCCATATTGTTTGTGTCCGTGCTTAGGAAAGCCTAGTCCTAAGGTCATAGTCCTAGCTATTTCTAAATAATGCCGACGAATCGGTACCGCGGAACGGATGTTTTTTCCGGTTGGTACTGTGAAGTTGCTCAGGGGCCACTTAGGTCGCTCCTCGAAACAGTACATGTACAGATACAGCACTAGAGCGGTATCGGTGAGTTCCGTAAGAGATCCTGGAGTACCTCATTCGAGTTACAGTGGGTAAAACATCCAAATAACTCAGGCTCTCCTTTGAAAGGCTGAGTATTTTTGAAGATTTATTCTGCGTCACCTAAAATAGCACGGAGACCTTTCATACAATTGTCGATTAATTAGCACTGAATGTATGATGAAATGTGATCTTTTCAATTCTGCTTACTGCGTTGAAAGAAGTTTTTGAGATAATTTTTATGTCTTGTAAATATTATTTTCGCGTTATTATTATTATCGTTCGCGTGGATTTCTATAACAGTACGTATGTCCATCCTTGGGGTTCAAGATATCTCCAAGTTAAATATTATCAAAAGTTCAGCGACTTAGCCGTGACAACGTAACAGATAGAAATACCGGGACACTAGGATTTATAATGTTAGTGTAGATTATACAAATATTCATTATTCTGTCAGTTTTTTAAATACTGCAAGCAACTTTCTGTTTTTACATCCACATGTACATGTATTTGAAAGAGAAAAACTCGTGAGACAAAAAAGTTTTGGCATGCGGATTTGTACTTGAAAAGTGCCTATTAAATTATGCTGTTTGAGCATTGTCTACATGCATTTGGTATTTGATCAGTAACGGATGTAGTCACGGCGTGCGCGCATTGGAGCGTAACCTCTTATGAATGTATGTGGGCGTCCGGCGCTGGTCTAACTCAGGATCGTGTATGTCTCACGACCTTAACCGATAGCATATAGGTTATACCTATAGCATTTTTATGCATATTTATGGGACGTTTGTGAACTGTCTCTTGATCAAAATACATTATTTTATGACGATTAACAGTTTATTAAAATGTAGGCTTAGCTATAACATCTTCCGATGACTTATCGTTTGTAATATTTATAGCACAACTAATGTTTATAGCACAAGATTGAAAAATTATCGCAACATAACGAAATTCTATTCGCCATATTTTGAATACCACAGCACAAAAAGTCAGTAGTAAGGTTGTGTAATTTGAATTTGATACATTTTAAATAGAAATTAACTGTGAAGAAAACTGCAATGACTACCATCGCAGTTTTCTTTAAATAAATATAACATTTGGTGTCATCTAACTCCACTAGGCTTATAAGGTTATTGTTATTTTCGTTATCTAAAATTAACAACAATAGTCCAATATGTTATATTACATTGTATTATATTGCATTGCATTATGTTATATTATAAACTCTAATAAAGATTTCAGTACTGATCTTGTTTGGTCATTTATTTTTACTTAAATATTAAATATTTAATAAATGCCTTAGTAAATATTTATCTGTAATGATCAGTTTATTTATAGAACTAAGAAGTGAAATGCTATATTAGGATTAACATCATTTTCACTAAAATTATCTCTATGATTATTAAAATTAAAATTGAGATAAACGTATGAAAATTCGAAGAGAGGCGATGCTAATCAATGACAAGCGATTGCAGCCGGCTAAGGATCAAATTCATGTATATCAGCTTAGATAATCGATGTACTGTCTTTATTACTAATGTCTAATGTGACATCGAGTTTGTTTGGTATCTATTCAAAAACAAAAGAATGAATTTGGTGAGTTATTTATTCAATAAGTTACAGCTCATTAGAGTTTCAACATTATATTTAAATGCGAAACATTTTCGTGGTTTTTCAAATTAGCGAAAATTTGCATACTGATGTAAAAGCATATTTGTTGAGATCAAATGGATTCCGCTTCGATTCTACTTGTCGGTTCGTGGTTGCGACACTGCCAATCACTGCATTTTATAACAGGACATGACATTTGAACCTTTCGATTCGATACTAGACCGAAACAAGTCAAGGACGCCGCATCACTTCATGTTAACCTCTACTCTGGAACATTTGACGAATGTGATAGCAAGGTCCGCACTGTTGATACGAACTTTACCATTTGCCAAATATGGAATGCTCTATAAAGTAGTGGACTGTATATAAAATGCTACTATCTACGTCAAGAAGATTTTGCGGAAATATTCAGTGTTAACGTATGTTTAATTATATTATATGAATGTCGCAATGTTATAATATAGGTATCGCCGAAATAAATAGATCACAATCGCTAAAACTACTAGAAAGTCGAATCCGTCGAGGTATTTTGAAGCAGGCTTTTACCACAAAAGATGACCCGTCACTCTTGACGTAATACTAACGTATCTCTTGATACATATATTTAAAAATATGATAAGAATACATTAACTATTAGCTATATTGATGTATTATGTGTATAATGTGTACGGGATAAAAAAAACCTTCATTTATTTTATTTTTATGCTCCGCTGTAATGCTTGGATAATGGGTAAATCAGCAAGTAGCGAGTCGATGTGTGTAAACAGGTCAATGAGGAGCACAGAACACATAAATTCCAAGGTAAGGAGTGAATTAACTAAACGCTAAAGCGGCAACTTACGATAAACCAGTTTACACGTGGACCTACAGTCGACTTGTCAACTTGCTGACTTACCAACCTGCTAATAACGTATAAATCGATTACGAGTTCAAATACAGAGAGAAGTGTCAAAGCGTGATTTTACTATCTAGATGCCTATGAGTATAAACTAAACCAAGCTTGATACTTTATCCACCCTGAATGGCAAAAGGCATGACGTCATATGCATGTACATGTGCACATACGTATATTGGTATAACTATGAGTGTGTGATTATATTTTATATACATTAAATAATTTAGGAAAACAATTTCAGACGTGCCTAATCCATTGATTCGAAGCTTAGTACATTTATACAGAGGATCCTCAGCGCTATTTTTGGTTAACGTTAAATTTTGAATAATACATAGGTACGTGTGTATGTATTATTCACGCTATATCCCGAACGTCAGAGAAGATTGAGCGCCGAGCGTCGTAGTCCTTACTCTTTCGCCTCCTCGAATTTTGAATAATGAACTTTTTCTTAAAAGGGGGCAAATGAGCAAGCGGATCACCTGATGGAGAGTGACCACCGCCACTCATAGACGCCCACAACATCCGGGGAATCACGATGTGCGTGGCTGGCCTTTAGGGAAATAGGAAAAGGAGAGGGAGAGGAGAGATGGACCAACGGCACTCTCACTCACCGAACGAAACACAACAGCAATAGATGCTCTTATTTCACGCCGATATTCTGTGAGAGGGTGGTATTTCACCGGGCGAGTCGCCCCAATTTGTGCTGCAATGCAGTATGGCTCTACCACTTCAAAAATAAAGATAATAATGAACTTTTCCGATTTCTTTTCGAGTCCGAGGGTTATTATACGGTATTTTCCCCAGATCGATGAGTGTATTCATAATACAAGCATAGTGTTTAGATTAGTTCTACAGAATTAATATAATTTTCCTAAGAAAAATAACAAATGGTAGATAGGTTGGTTAGAATAATGGTTAAGTCTATATATCTATCGAGTTCAAAGATGAAAAGGAGTTCATACATACATGTGTTCACGCTGTGTCCCTAACGAAGTAGTCAGAGAGGACGGAGCGCCAAGCTTCTTGACGTAGCTCTTTCGGCTCCTCAAATTTCATCATTCTCCTGACATATTTTTGCCTAGGATTTCGGGAGCTTTTGATATTTCCGTCAGCTAATACTCGGGCTGTTTGATCTTCGTAAGTCTGCTTGGGTCTTGCTTGGTTTCTGTGACCATTCGCTTAGGCTCTGTAGATTTTCTTCGTCTTTGTCTTTCATAACTCATTCTTTCTACGTGCCTCAATCATCTAAGCATTCCTTTCTTCATTTTTACAATAACACTGTTACGCAACCCTGTCATACTGCGTATCTTTTCATTGCTTATTTTGTTCACAAGAGTGACACCGCACATATTTCTAAGAGATCGCATTTTTACTGCTTAAAGTAGACTGAATTTTACATGTGCTGTATAATTAACGAACAAATACATAATTATTACCCTTGCAAATGGTTTCATTTTACTTGCATAGAATACGAATAATATGTAAGTACCTATATTAGATTACTAATAAATAAGTTGTTTATTCTATGTATAAATGAACATAAATGAAATATGTAATTGTCATTTTATTTAGTTCTAACTCTGAAAAATACCTATTGAAATTTTTGAAAAAGTGTTATTGTAGCGAATTTTGTTTTAAAAAAAATGAAGACATTATTAAGGACTGAGCATATACGGAGTGTTACAATTTGGACTCCAAATTCCAATATATAGGGGTCACGGTTTGACCTTTTGACACATTGCTTTCAACATGAGCTGTTGTGGGCGTATCGGAGTGACACCTCGTTAGTACGCAGTTAATCTTAAGTCATGCGTTTTTTGTTTGAAGGTTAATGTTACGCGTTTGACTTTCATTCATATATTTGCTCGTGTTCATCTCGTTGTATGTATGTTTTATATTGGTTATTATAAATCAAGCGCAGAGCACGATTTTAACGAATAGAGTTCGACATATGTAATATTCTAACTTGTAAAATGCAGTGTTCATAAATTTTTTTAGGGATGCATGGCACTTGAAAGTTGAAAATGTAGACAAAATTGCTATGAATTGCTAATAAAAAATATAATATTATTCAATAAAATGTTACTCCGTCATTAAAAAAATATTATAGCTTTAAAACATTTTAAGATGCTATAAAATAATTATTGGCAATAAAAAAAATTATCAATCATTTAAAATAATAGATAGTGCTATGAAAAATAACATTTTCTATAAACTAAATATACTTAACAAACTATCATCCTGATAATGCCGACATTTCATATAATGCCGAATGGAGTTGGTGCAATTGCGTGACGTCTCCTCCTAACTCCTGGAAATAACTCGGAAATACACCTACTAGTATATCTAAGATTGCTACATATACCAACAGCAAAAGATGAAAAGAGATGAAGGATATAGAGATGTTTTAAGGTTAAATTTCTCGAGTTCAACTATCTCCTTAGATTGCGTGCTCCTATTTCAATACTGCTCCTGGAAATAATTCGGAAATATACCTATTAGTTTATATTAGATTGCTATATATAGATATAACAACAGCAAAAGCAGAAAAGAGATGGAGAATTATAGAGATGTTACGAGATTAAATTTCTCGATATAAACTATCTCTTTAGAGTGGGGACTCCTGTTTCAATACTGCTCTTAGAAATAACTCAGAAATACACCTACTAGTATACATAGCATTTTATAGTATCTATATATAATATATATATAGATATACCAACAGCAAAAAATGAAAAGAGACGGAGGATTATAGAGATGTTTCGAGCTCGACTTCATCTGTTTAGAGTGCGGACTCTTGTTTCAACACTGCTCCATGTATAAAGCGGATTCCGATCTGGCGCTTCGCCGGCCGCTGCCGGGGCACGCTGGCTTCGCTCGCTCAGCTCGCGCGTTGTGGTAAAAGGACCTAACATAACCATGCCAATAAAAGTGTTGTAAATAACTCGTCGTGTTATAAATAAATCACTTGTTACAAAAAACAGTGTAACAGTTACAAAAAAATTTTGCAAAATTTTACCCAATGAAAAACAATATAAAGTGTAAACCTTAGCCTACATTTGTTCTCACGATTTCCTTCCAAATATTTATATCACCATTACACCACATTAAAATTTCAGTGATTGAAATTGGAACCAAAATTTTATGGTGAAAACTGTTACCATTTTTTATAGAAAAGACCATTAATTTTAAAGATGTGATTTACATCAAAAGTAGCAAATTTATAGAGAAAGCTATCAATTTTAAATATTGAGATTTGTAAATAAAATGACTAATTCTATAGCTTCATTATATATATCCCATTTTTATATGTAAAACAAAGCTTAATAACAACAGCTAGTATACATAGTTTCCGCTGTTAGTTTCGTTGATTAATTATTTATTTCTCTTAGTAAATCCCCAGAAACAAATTTGATCGAATGTCTTTAACACTTACAACCGAATTTACACATCATAATATAGGTATTGATGTGTCGATTCAGCGGCAATGCAAAATGCGATACCCAATGCGATACCCAATATGTCGAATAATAAAATAGTTAAAAAAATAGTTGATAATATTTTATTTTAACGTTACATTATTCTTTTCTTTTTGTTTTTTATAATATCACGAAAAAAAAAATATTCATGTTTAATTTTCGTCACATTTAGAACAACTTTTTAATTTATTTGAAAGGAGTTATTAAGGAAAAGTGATTTATTTACTAATTTCAGTACAAAGACTATAATAATAAATACTTTCCGTGAATGTTGAGCTGATCTAAGGGTAGGTAATTCAAAGAAAAGATGTAACGAATGTTATTATCTGATTCAGTTATTTGTAGAAGAATCAGGAAGGTATGCAGGGCATAATAGTGTGATCGAAACACAATAACTGTCCAGTCCACGGTAATGAGCAGTGCGCTTTCTCAGCTTCTTATGCGTCGGCGCATTGTGTGCGCTTTTCCTCGTGAAAAACTTACGAGTTCGGCCAGTGGCATTGTCAGACGTTAACTAACTGTTAACTTTAATTAACAGCCGTTTAGTATAAGATTATGAGTATTGCTCTCGGGTTTATTTTAGTTGATTTTATTTTTATTTTGAATTTATGTTAATAGTATAATTAAGTAATGACAGTGTTACAAATTTTGGTAATTTTGATAATGTAATTTGAAAGTTAGAGTTGTTTTGGGTTACCGTTTAAAGAATTGCGAGTAAATTGATAAAAAACAACTATTCAATTAGCAACATCATATTTTTTTTTTTAACGTATATATATAATAATATTGAAATGTAATCGAAATATTTATAAATTGTGCCACTTGGCTCTCTCGTATCATGGCATATGTGTTGCTCGCGTAATTGTGTTCGCCTAGTGCTCTTTCAACCGAAAAAATACCATCTTTCCATTGTTTTCTCTGATTTTCCCACATTTCGTCTTTTACAGTTACACTCGGCTTCCTGATGTTGAAGCAAAAAGTGTATTAATTACCTTACAAGTACTGACTTCGAAGTGAGTTTCGATAGTTTTTGCTGATTCAGGAACAGATCTTTCTGCTGGCGTTAGATCTTTGTGTGATATTTGCTCGGTTTATTATTAAGAATATCATAGCAATGTGCAACCCAATATGTGTAGATAGTGATCATATTATGTGTACCTAGCTTAAACAAATTTTTATTAACTAGATATGTTATATCTTGATAATATAATTGGTAAAGATGAGTAGTCATTAACATTGTACGACAGCAACATTTCGAAATGGCATCAAGTAGTAAGAGCCAGTTGGTTCCCAGAAGATCCACGTGAATATGGTCAGAAAGATACTTTCTAGCTAATTTCGCCAACTTGGAGTATCGTGCGATGAAGATTCACATGAGAAACGACCACTACACACATGAAACTATCAGTCAAACTACTACTTAAACATCTGCATAAGTCACGTCTCACGATTCTAGGAGTAACAGTTTAATAATGTCCGCAACGGTGACCCCGACCGACCTGAGTGAAATACGGTTGAGCGGACTTAGGGCCATATTTTCCCCTATGTATCGTACTAAAGTCGTGTCTTCCTAGGTGGAAATAAAACGCGAGGTCCATCTCTGGGGCCATCGGAGCCGCGGATGCGCTATATTGCACCTTATCCAAAAATGTACTATTTCCATAACCCATTCGATTTAGTTAGAACCTTGTCGACGTTTGATTAGGTGCTAAATTCAAATGAATGATAGAGAAATCTGAGTGAATAGCAAGTAGGGTGAGCGGATAATGTCATGGGAAGAGCTCAATGAACGAGCGGACAGCGCGTGGACTGCCGGCCGGCAAGTTTATCGTTTATTTTTATAGCAGGTCAAGCAAATTTAAAGTCTTTTGGCATAACAATAAAGATTATGTTGAATCATTTATTAAGATTGCAAATCGGAATAGGTTAAAGGCGAAATTAGTCGTGATCTTCCGATTTAATAAGTGTAAAGTTATAATATGTCAGTATCTTTTCGCAAACGCAAACAGTGGTACTTTCTTAAAAATTAATGCTTATAATTTGATTGTAACCTCAATTTTCAATTTTCAAACTCAAATTCTTAAAATGTGTAGTTTTTGGTCGTCATATATTGGTAAATGCTCCCAGAATAGTAAAATGAATTAAGTAATTATTAATAAGTAAAACCTCCTGTGCTCAGAATTAAGACTTACCATAATTCACAATTTTGATAAATAACTTTAAGTATTTCTAACTTACAGAGCATCCAATCTAATAAATTTAATGTCGTGTTTTTTTATTATACATGAAACATGAGAAAGTTAATTTAATATAATTGTTTTTAGATAAAAATGCAATAACGCTGAAGCCATTTCATCTCTTGTCAAGCATTTTAATAGAAAAAGATACTAAAAAAATTAGCGATGCTGACCACCGTTCATAATTTGTATTTTTATCAAATAATGGGGAGAAATCGGAAGTACTTTCTTCTTGACAGTCGGATTTAAAATCATTTATTACGTAATTGGTAAGGTAAATATTGTAAATAATAATCACATATTGGCTGAAGACACAAGGTTTTTTTATGTTACTTAAGAATTAGGTATAATTTTATCCTGCTATTTTTCACCCTGACCTTACTTTACTGGCATTACTGGTTTTGCACATTAGCGAAATTATTGTGTAGGTCTTATAGGTACCTGCATGTGCCTTTAACATCACGAATGTATTAAATGGGTTTCTATGTGGGTGCGGTGCGTCGCCTGCCCTTTCCCGTAGGAAGCGGTGTGCCTTACTGACCTAGTCCCTTTCCAGTTTGTATTGTATATGTTTTGCTTTCATTTTATCTCTGTGAACCGTCGTATCTTTTTTACATTATGATGTAAGTAGGAGTGCACAATATTATTGCGGTTAAATCATAAGTATGGTTCGGAATGTGTAGCTGGTGCTATGTTCAATTTATATATGAAAATTGTCATCCGAGTCATAGCAACATGTTGAACGAGAATGTTGCTTAAAGTTCCTTACTCGGTTTTGCGACAAACAGAGAAAAACAAAGATAAGATTAATTGTAATATTCTTAACTGAGTATCAAGTTATTAGTAACGAAACAGTTTTATCAAAAAAACAATTTGAAGAGCCCAAAGAAATGCTAAACTTTTTTGTAGGAAAATCAAATAAGACAAAATTAAACGAAACTTATGTTTCGTGAGAAAGTGACATATAACTTATAGCGACATATTATGACATGTAGATATATACATCTACGTAAATACGTAAGACTATTTTTTTAAATTTAAAGGTTACTTATTTTTAAAATAAGGATTTAATTCTCATTTCTAGTTAACGTAATAAACTATCAAATTCTTAATGATTGATATGAACTATGTAAACTATCATAAAAAAACCAGTGACATTATAACTTTTATTATTTATTAGAGGTACGTCTATTAAGAGGTCTATTAATAGTATTTTTAGGGGACTCGTATATTAAAGAGGTATTAATATAATTTTTAGGGGCCCGTCTATTAAAAACGGAGTCATTATGTAGATCAGTAAGGCCTTCATCCGTCTGTTTATTTAAAAATTAAACATTTTTTGAATATCGTACGGTACCCTTTGTTTGCGATCCAAATTAACACTTGACCAATTTTTATGTTTAAAATTTAAACAAAAACTTAAAAAAATAAGAAGAAAAACAAAAATACAATACCTACTCCAGTTGGAAAAAGTATTGCAGATTTTTGAAATCTTTAATAGTCATTACTATTCTTACTATCTTTAGCGATAAGACTTCTGTATTTCGTGTATGCAATTCTTATACCTTGTAAAATCCGTAAACATGACAGTAACATATGCATAACGTAGAAGTCTTTAGTACAAATCAATGCAAGACATATTTATGATGTTATTCACAAAGATACTCATGCAACGAATGATATGTCTGTCCCATATGTAGCCCTTAGTCCAAAGTACATCTGATGCTAACACGATAGCCGGCTTCATGCCGCGGCCGTTTGCGACACAATCAAATGCCAAAATAAGGTTAAAGGTAATAATTGTTGAATATAACACTGGCATTCCCGAGTGGATTGATTTATGCAGGAACTTAAAGATGGTTCTGATATTATCGGAAACGAGAAGTGTGAATTTGTTAGTGATAAATTCTTTGCAGCAAAATACCAATAGCAAGTGGGTGGTAATGTTTCATAAAGTCATTCTCTGTGCTACAAAATCTTTAGATAATATAAGCCTTTTAAGCACATTGTACATTTTGAATTCTCTGTGTTTTAATTAATTTACGTGAATACATGTTTCGGTTGCTAAGTTACTTTTTTTGATTTCAGTTCAAGAATAATAGGACGCACTGCCTATATAAAAACAGTGAATAGACACAACAAGGCACAACAAAATGACATCGCGACTGTTCTGTCTAGCAATTAAGTATTTAGGCTTACCGATGGCAGTACGTACCACATAGTGTTTCTAGCCTACAGGTTGATTATTTACCAGTCCGTATTAGGTTATATAATAAGGCCTATCACCTGGTTATCCTTTACATAAATAATAATATAAACAAAGCTGATACCGTTTTCTATATACTTCTTTCTTTTCCAAATCAGTATGAATGCATACCAGTACGGATGCATTATGATTTCGTAATCCAAAATATATATGTGTACGTGTAAAACATGCATTTTTTATGCATTGTGATAAAACTTAAAACACAATAAAACGTTAAAAGTAATCTGTCACAACTTTTAGAAGGTGTGGGGGATTGACAATGAAAATAATTTTGAACGATAATAAAGATAGAGCACGCCATAATACGGAATAAAACTCGTGTTACAGTGCATAAGCCTATCACATTACATTTAAAGCATCTCCACCTTATCCAATGACGCAAACACCGATATCTCGCTACAATTTTTTTTAATCTAACAATAGCATCAAAACAAAGTCAAAAGTTTGCGACCTTTGCGCTGTTTTAAATATTCATATTGCGAGATCCGACCGAATATAGCAATAATTCGAGAATAATAATTGTTTACCGCTTATTGTGCCGTGTCTGGCTGTCAATCAATTCACTTTCAAACGTTGTGATCTACATTGGCCTCGGGACGTTGTTATGTAATAAGGGACCAGAAAAATGATGTATCGAATTGTTACGGAGTAATTATTGGAATTGAAAAATAAATAAATAGGTACTCATGAAGAACAATATTTTCTACGTAAAGCTGATAAATAATCGAAGCGATTTTCTGCACAATTTTTCAAAATTAGATTTATTTATCCCTTAGCTTGAATGCATTACGTTGACAGAAATGTTAATTTATTAATGAAAAAAATATATATTCATTTATTAATTTTTTTATTATTATTTTTAATGATTTTGTTCGATATGTACCTACTCAAAATACAAACAATTTCACAAGTATTTTATAATAATGAGAGGAATAATATTTCAAATTATTTGTGAGAATTTGCGATGAATAACACACTGGTGTACAATATGTTATTTATTCTATTCCATTATATCAGAAATATGCTAGTATCGATGTTAATATTTTTATTTGTTCTTTGTCGTGTGAAACCGTCGACTCGTCCTCAGCGGTATTTGTCAATGGCTCGCGGGGAGGGACCGCACAATGCTAAACGTGATCGATGGGATGGACGACTCTTGCGCAACGGTCTCGTTAGCCTACGCCCGGGCTCGCGAGTCGCGACACCCCGTCGACTGCCCTAGGTGTTAGGATTTAGAGCAAGGTTTCAACGATAGCATCTGTGTGGGAAAATGAAGTTATTACTAAAACTTTACGGGCGTTGGTCGATAAAGGGCTTTACGGAATGTCGATTTGGTATAACAATATTTTATTTTTATATTCTGCGAGTATATATGTGAAGTTAGTAAGTATATAATATGTATTTGTACATAACTGTAGAAACCTGAATGATTATGAAAAACGTTTGATAGAAACGGATACCTAAATTAGAACATTTATAATATTTTATATGGTACGCTATAGTTTACTTAATTTGTTTGCGTTAAGCTTGTAGTGGAAAAATAATTAATATCAAGACTAATTAAATTTAAAAAGGTTCGTTTCGGTAGTAGTCGTTAGATTCATATCTGAACCTAGGACGATAATAAATAATCTTCGCAATACTTAACGGTACCAGTTGTACAATCACATTTTCAAAAATACTTTTAGTGTATGGACACAGCTTTGTTACTGTTTTATGATCATATTTGAATAAATGAGTGTACTACGTGAGATGGTGATACAGCAGCGTACACGCAGAAATTATCACAAAAGGCCCGAAGATCGATTTCTATATGCAATAGACCCCTAATCCGTCACCGTTTTTGCGATTGTAGGGCTCTTTCCGAGTACATTAAATTTGTATTTACATACATATATTTTTTACCATACCATGCCTAAAATATATTATTTGTTATTTGTATACATACACAAAAGAAGAAACTAATTGAATAATTGAATGACATCAACGCACATTCCGAACAATTGGATATATTAACATTAAAAGTACTGAAGTTCTCTATTATTTATAATATAAGCAAATATTAAGAGAAGATTTTGGAATTTCACCACTAAGAGATTGAAAAGGGGTGTGAAAGACGATATGAGAAAAAATTAAAATGAAGTATTTGATGAAGTAATATCAATAATCTTTTAATAAATAAATAACTAAACACGTATTTGACCAAATTTAAAAGTGAAAACCTTAAAATAATGTCAAAGTTAGTATAGGTAACAATTTTATTCTATGCTAACGTAATGCTACTTATTGAGATATTATAAATGCACGTTAATCATTATCGTAGTATCATCGATACTATATAGCATCGTAGTTATATGTAGTTATATTTACTATGCCGTGCTTCTCACAATTATGGCGTGTATGCAGTCGTATGTAGGCTAGGCTAGGTTAGGCCACGCGCTATGGTCGTGTGGTCGTGACGTCACTCAGCCGCCCGCTCCCACGGACCCCATCGGATTAGCAGTTAGTACATGCATAACTGGATACCATTATAGTTTAAAGTCAGCAAAAGTATGTGCTAAAGTTCAATCATTATCACCTGTGTAATACCATTTAGTAATTTAGTATGAGATTATGTGTCTAGAGGTAGGTACTATGATTTTTCGAGTAATTCGTTTAGAATTACCATAGATACTGAAGTTATTGTCAAAGATGATTGTTAAAACAAATAAAAAATAGATAACGCAGTGTAAGTTCTGTCATCAATAATCATCAAGCGCTAAGCAACGACGGTTGGTTATCTATTAAGTGTAGGTTAGTCTACCTCCATCCGATCTTTGGTGGCGACAGCTAGAGCCTCGAACCAAAAATCAAAATGGACGAAAATTTTGCTCTAAGAGCGTGTCCGTTTTTTGTTAACCTAGTTGCTAGACTTTTATTAATGTGTGTGACTAGGGAGGGGTCACAGTACAACAGTACATAGCCGAACATGACATATTTTTATTTTTGTGAATATTAGTAATGAAAGCACTTAAGATTAACGAGTAATTTGGAAATTATTATTTCAGTAGGTACTGCAAAGTCGCGTCGGTCATGAGATGTCGCGTCGGTCATGAGTTGATACGAATTACACCTATAGTGCAAGGTCACCATACTTCCTATAGCTAACTGCTTCACTCGTGGTTACGCTTAACGCGATAGAAAGAGAGACACGAAAATTCGTTTGGCACACAGTGATAAGAGCGACAACTCATTATGGTTCCGTTTATTACGGTTCTTGGTCCGAGGCTAGTGCTAAACTACATCACTTGGCTGAGAATATGATTACTGGAGCTCAAGTGCTCTCAGCTGGCACTGATTTTGACATTTAACCAATTATGTCATCCATACTATTATTATAAATGTGAAAATACTCCTGTTTATCTGTTAGGTTTCACGGCCTAGGATGGAGATAGATTAAGCCCTGGAGAAGAACACAGATTTTTTTTAAATTCCACTTGTACAAAGTCGCGGGCTATAGCTAGTTGTAAATAAAAAATTACTTGACAACATTCATGTTTATGTGCTAAATTTCATTAAATTGATAATAAATAAACGCTAAACATAACACATTCAGAACCCCGCAGAGAAAGAGAAAGTAAACCGATAGCATTAGCTTAATTGCCTTGCATTGTAAGACAAAAAAAATGCTCCACTAATACGCATATAAACAATTTTGTACTCACTTTTGCTATTGCATTATTATTAATAAGTCATAATAATGACTAATTAATAAAATTTCATTGTGAAGCTATGAAGATGAATTTCCTGTGCTTACAATAATAATTCTTACGTGTATACGTATTCACATATTCTTATCTTCAAGTTCTGTTTTTAAGTGTTAGATATTGCCTATCTTCACTGAGTACGCAGTCAGAGAAGAGATATTTAGCTCTAATTATAGTAGTCCTTAGGTAGCCTTTGTTTCATTTTTGTAAGCTTTATCATTGTACTACATCGATATGATTACAAAGGAAGATACTGAAGAAATGTCTGGCACGTGAGTCTCACAGAGTTTATAAGACACGATAATGATAAATATTTTGTCTTGCTCCCGATATGATCTGAAACATAATAGTACGCGAGTGGTGTTTCTGTGTCACATAATTTTTATTACCCAGCAGTCGAGTATATAGTATTGTTAAATACTGTTTATGTCAAAGTTTCCTCGCATGTTTACGCCAAGATTCAAGGATACTTTGGATATCGCTGTTAGATGAAATTAAGGCTCTTTGTTCTTCTTAATTAAACTTTAGTTAGTCCTCATTTTTTTCTACTACATACTATCATTCCATGGTTGGTACGATTATTTACACTTTTAGGCAATGTTTTATGGTTTTGCTATGTACTACCACTACTGAAAAGCGCCTCACTCTGTACCATGACGAAGATATAATTCAAAACATTAATATTCAACTGTTTTTGTGAGTAATTACAAGTATGTATAATTAAAGATACGAAAACAAAAAAAACAGCCATTTTCAATTCGTCAGAGTCCAGCCAAATAATAAAATCAATAACATCATGCACAATCGATATGGAAAAAAATTGGAACCTGTAATAACAAAACGACATAATTTCGCGCCATTTTACTAACAACGAAAAAAGTGAATGTCAATAAATAATTAAAGTCAAAATGTAAAAATAAATGTCATTAAATAAAAAAATTATTCGATGCAATATCATTTTATTATGATCATTTAAATAATCATACATTATGTTTTTAAATATTAATTTGTGGTGGTATTAGGTTATTATTGTGGTTATGTGTTATGAATTGTACTGGCCGTGGTAAATAAGCTTCTACTACATCATTTTGCCTTTTTTAGTCTAATATGTTTACGCTTAAAAATATTACAACAAATACTATGTTTATATTATTATCAAAGAATAATCGTAGAAACGTTGTTTTGGTTTCATGAAAGTCTTTTCGTTTGTAAATTAATTTAGTACGAACTTTCTGGTAATTCCTACGTCTGAAGTTTATAATTTCTGTCTTATCTTTTATAAATAGTTAATTACATTATATTTTGTTATTTTCGTATGACTGGAAATAATCTATTTTACGTTATTATAAATTACAGAACAGTTAGCGAATAAAATCTTGTGGTTATTTGAGGTATGTGGGAAATCGTTTTTGTATCTAGTAAATGATAAAAGGCAAAGGTCCTGAGACACTGCCTTGTGGCATGTACCTTTTGTTACCAATCTTTCGGTAGACAGATGTAATATTTGTATCAATTTTCGACGTAGGGCATATTTATTTTGGTTATTTGTTTCCCATCTCTCTTGTACGACTTTAATAGGTTTAATGTATTTCGTCTTATTCCACAAGCCTAATTTCTTTGTAAGCTTATTACGGTCTGCGTAATCAAAAGCCTTTGTCATTTCCATAAATAATGTATAAACTGGTTTACTCTGTTTTATCCCTGTATTATTTTTGGTCAATCATCCAAAGTTGAAGAACAATAATTGCATGGATTTGGTAAAACTAAATATACATGTCCTCACGCTGTACCCATAAAGGGGTATAGTCAGAGAGGATCGAGCGTTAAACATCGTACATTCTTACATACTTCTTTCGCTTTCTCAAATCTCATCATTTTCCTCACACATTTTCACCGAGGTATGCGAGTGGTTTTGACATTTCTATCACCTAATAATATTGCTATTTGGTCTTCATAAATCAACTCTTGGCTGCTGCTGCCACTCACTTTCGCTTTGTAGATTTCATTAGTAATTTTTTTCTTACTCGTTTCTTTCTATATTGTTCGAATCATCTAAGCATTCTTTTCTACATTTTTACAATTGCTGTCATCCATCCAATCCATCTTTGTCCTGCCACGACATATATTAATATAGACCAACTGCTGTGTCCAGATTTTTTTCTTCCGATACATTGAAATGATGCTTGTATAAAACTGAGTCGATCCGCTTTAAAAAAAACTTTACCAATTTTATTAATTTTTATGGACAGAATCTCACACCTAAAAAAAATTTTTTTAATGCCAAAATTGTTTTCACAAAAAAGACCGAATGGTTCTCGTATGTATAAACAAAGTGTGTGGCTTATGTGTGTGCGTAACCGGGACAATATTTTACAAGCATTCGTACTAACGTAACCTATCTACCTCTTTTTTTAAATATAACGTCATTGGTTTAACTTGTTAAAAATAGACTTATGTTTTCCATATTTGTATTTAATTAGTTATGTTCCTGCTACCAGATATCTTTACTATCAAGTAATTCTAGGCGTAAAATAGAGTCGTGATAAAGCCTTGTCTTCCAATTTCCTAGTTTTCCTGTATCTATTATGGATTCGGATTTGTGCATACTGTCAAAGTTAAAAAAACACTAATATATTCAGTGTTTCATAACTAATATTATAATTATATATTAATTATAATTATTATTATAGACTTAATATATGAAAACGAAACCTGAATATTATCAACATTATTTATAACGAAAAAACTGAAGTTATTGAATGGTTTTCCTAAATATGGTACCTAAAGTAGATCTTTATTTTAGAAAGGGTCCTTCGACAGCATTCATAAATTAAGTAGCACATGCAAACCACCAGATATACATGTATACGGGCGGCGTGAGAGAGTCCGTACGTCCATCACGATCTCCATACACGACCGGCGCTTCCTTAGCTGCTTTGTTACGTCACTGCGCAGCGTATGTCGAAATTTATCACCACCGCAGTTGCATGTATTAAAGTAGAAATTAGGTTTAGCCTGCCCCGTTCAATGGAAATTTTTCATATACCTAAGATCTAACAGACATCTAATTAAATTCTACGCGAAGACACGAGCAATCTTCAGTACGAAATTGTGTAATGTTCTCATTCAGCTAAATAGTTACATTATGACAAATAGACATTAACTTTTCGTATACTTTCCTGAGATCATTCGTTATAATTTTCCTCTAAATTTCAAGTACAGTGTATACCAATAGGCAATAACAAGGAAGAAAATGGTCAAGTCGAATTTAAATACCTTCTTCTTCTTTAGTTTCTATACTTTCTATAGTTTTTTTTGCTCTTTTATCATCATTTTAAGTACAGTAAAGTGTTATCCAGTGCAAAATATGTAGGTTAATAAGATGTATGACTATGCCAAAGAAGTTTTCATATCACATAACCTTTGTAAATATCGGCACTGACAGACGAACAGACAGATGCACGCGTTTTTGTTTTTCCTGTCAAGGAACGAAACTTTAGAAATAGAAGTAAAATTTAAATAGAAGAGTAAACGGTAGAAAATCTAATCCAAGTTATAAAACTCTATTGCATTCACATAATCGAAACCTCGCGATTTGCGTAAAGGGCAGTTTTACACACGAGGTAATCGCATGACCGACCAAACAACGCGCCATAAATGTTCGAACGCGGCGTTTTACGAGCGTTTTCGCTTTCGCGCCATTTGCAATAAATCAGAGACGCCACTGAGTGGGCGACAGACGTTGGTACGAATGACGCGTTATACCGAATCATACTTGGGTGATAACTGTCACAAATCAGCGTTTTTAATACCGATGAAAAGAAGAAATCTTTTTATGTTAGGTAATGCTCTCCTATTCCTATTAGTGTTATTAATCTTAGACTTATTCAGATTTCAAATTTATAAAATGAAATCACATGAGTTTTACAAGTTCAGCCTATACATGCCCCGTGAATTGAGCTCATCCTCGGAATTTCAACTGCGATAACAATAAAAATATTATTTATTTAAAATAAATTATTTATTAATCAGACATATGTACTTCGTTTGCACGGAAGTTCCAAAGTGTGTTTGGTATAAAAAAAAATATTATAATACAACTCGTATTTGTTGTTAAACAAATATGAGTTTTGGACATCCCATAAATGAGAGTTCAAAAGTCGTCTACAAAGGTCCTCAAAATTCTCTAGCCTCCAAGATCCACTAGCCGGACAAATAAGAAAGACAGACAACCGCTTGAAAACGCATGTTTGGGTTTTAATAACGGTATATGAGCTTAAGTAGAAGCCTTAAGAATATTGAATAAGAATAATATTCTAGCGAGTAAAGCCGTGGGGCGCAAATAGCTGTTTATATTTAATAAATAACTATGCACTTCTTAACTAATGTGGTCAATACTCAAACTTATTGATCGACGTGTGCTTCGCTTTTCAGTGAAGGATCTCCAAAAAAGTTCCGACTCTTCCGCTCGATTAACTTATACACAGCTCTTGTTATACGTTTATATTATGTGTATCATTTTAAAGGTTTTTTTTAACTTAAGACGCTGCGTTTTAGTTGCTCATCTACATCTGACAATAACGGGAACTCCGGCGCCGTTGGTTGTACGTCGATCCTCTATTTTATTGTCAATACAAGTAAACGTCTCAATTTTATCTACGCTAGTAGGTACCAGGCCCTTCAAATATACATGTAAATATTTCCTTGTCTGTTTTAGAATTTAAGGTCATAAATCGCTAACATAATGACATAATTAATTCATATCATTCACGAATATTCGTGTTATTAAATTGATATTTTTTAGTTTAATTTGTGCAATGGCTTCGTAATAAATATAGGAATGATTAAATATGATTCGAACATATTAAAATATATAAACAAAAAAACAGATTTTCAGTTCAATGATATCTCAAGTAAAAACTTAAATTCATTGAAATCAGTGAAATTTTCGTAAAACCTTATAACTTTAAAATAACAATGCAGTAACAAAACGTACAATGGCTGTAAATTAGGGACCCCTAGGCCAATTTGCGGCGGTAAAGGGGGGTTCTAACACCATAACAGGTTATCAAAGAGTCGTACATTTTCATTAGGATGGCTCTGTGACTACGCATGCGCTGCTTTTAAGGAAGTTTCTGCTTGGATTCTTGTTGGATTTTAACAGGTACAATATACTTCTAGATTTGTGGGTACTTAATCACAAATAATACATTTACGAGATAAATGTATTTCATTACTTACGTGTCGTTTTGTTTAATCTTAGAGAAGTTCATTTCTTGTTAAGAATCGTAATTCATACAAGTAACGCACAATTTTATTTCCTTTTTTTCCTATACATAATTAAATTACACACAATTTTTTAATTAATAGTTTATTGCCCTATTTCTTTCTAACAATAAGATATTTAGTATAAAATTAATTATAATAATGCGTGCGAGTAAAATAATAGCACCAGTGATACACTAATGTTCTCAATGCACGAACGTATACGCGTCAATCTTATTTCAATTCATAAGCGGTTCAAACCAAGATGTCAAAATTTACCAACCCATTTCTATCCTTTTGGCCACGTCCAAAATTTTAGAAAAATTGGTTTTCAAAAAGACGAGATTTGTCCCATATCATACAATATTATCTTATTAAATATTATCCGTCCTCTGTCTACCCCATTAGGGATACAGCGTGAAAATATGTATGTATGTACACAGTCTGGCCATAAATACTGTTATAATAAAAATAAAACAATAATATCACATGTGAATTTGGAACCTGTCTTTCTCATAATTATGGATATTTATGAATATAAAACACTCTGGTGTTTTCTCATTTTCGTGCCAATCTTTGTTCACTACTCTTGTGAAAATAAAATGGAATAGGGTGATAAAGAGAACCGAATTGTTGTGATAGCATTACACTACTTAAAATATATACGCTTTGTATATACATAATTTATGTAGAATTCGATTAATTGCCACTTCGTCCACAGTAACAGATACATTATCAAGTTATTAAACGGTAGCATTATCTGATCGTTTATTAATTGTGACGGATTGCCGGACAAAACGGTTACGAGGATTAAGCGGATTTATCTCTTGAATGAACACGAATATTGAAACAGACTGGCAATGACCCATCAACATATCAGTAGGTATATACAATATATATATATTATTAATATTAAAACGTCTTATTTATTAAAACATATTGTGCTTACTCTGTCGTGAAACCACTCAACAACCAAAGTCATGGATGTCTTTAAGAAAGTCATCCATGAATCTATGACTGAATGTATTGTGTCTAACTCATCATAATACGATGATAACATCGGTGATGATGTATTGATGATGAAAATATTATCATCATAAGTCAAAGTCAAAGTAAATTAATTTGACTAATAACATGATGGTATTATGGTGTGATTATGGCCGCTCAGACAGACTTGTAAGTAAAATCGTTTTCGTTTTGTGTCACATGCTAGGAATTCGTATTTTCTGTTATTTTTAAGTTATATTCATAAACTAAATAAAAAACAAACTACTTTACTTTGGGATCTTTATTTATAATACTAGCGCAGGAAAAATCGTTTGCATGTTTGCAACGTGCCGAATTTTTTTATTGAGATTTTCATACAAAAATGCTATCCGTCAGATTTTAGACTTTTCTGGTGGATTTTCCTCGTTTTTTTTCTTTCATACAAACCTTGTCCTGACTATTAGGAACATGACAATATAAAGGCAAATTAGTCGACCCGTTCACAAGTGATGACCATTTATATATATGCCGCAATTGATTTCTATTTCTATAGATCTCTGAAGATGCACTTTCAGTCGTAGTACCTCGTCACTCGTTCCGAACCTGTACATAATTTAAGTAATGAAGTCAAAGTCAAATAATTTATTCAACTTAATCCGATAGCAAAGTGTCTTTGAGAAGAACACAAAAAAAAAACTGAAAAGAAACTCAATAAGGTATCATTTTATCGACATCATTTTACATTAGATTTACTAAATTACAATATTCAGCAGCATTCATAACAAGATGAGCTAGTTCAGTTCAAGTAGGTACATCGTCTTTTGGTTGACATGACCGAAACCTTATAGGTTTTGTCTTGGCATATTTTGGCTTGGAAACTTTAAAAATTAACAACAAAATGATTACGTCGTATGTCTGCTCGGATTTTTTTGACCTGCGTTCACTTTACAATCGTGGCATTTGAACGGGAATACATTTTGGTTTTCGGGAGCGACGGAAAAATGACCTTGAATACAATGGCTCGCGTTCACCTAATCTGTCATCGGCTGAACTGTGCTCGGGCAAGATCAGCTGAACACGACCAATCAAACAAAACGTAATAAAAAGCAGTTGGGCGTTTATTTTAATTATTTGCAATTTATTTCTAGTGGATATTGTGACGTAAAATTGGCGTAGTTTTGCGTTCCGAGTGTCTACGCTGTTGTATTATACGCTATGCTGAAATTGTTAAAATAAGTGCTTACTTAGTTGAGTGACTAGTGTTACTCAGTAGTTGAAATTTTTGTAGCGGCTTGTTTACTTCAGTAGATCCTATCCGAAAGACTGCTTCGATATATTTGTCACCGAAATGTGCAAGAAACATTTAAATGTATTACGTAGACATTTTACTAAAATAATATGAGGAATATATCAATTTACTACTGAAGACTTCGCCTGTATGGGCATAGATCCCTTTGCCTTCCCTCTCAAGGAAAAATCATATAAAAAAAGGAACAGTGTGTGCACTACAACCGATATCGTTAAATGACGCGTTCAGTTCTAAAGCTACTGCGGCGCATGTGGATTTTAATTTTTAAAGATGTTATACCGTTTTTAAGCAGTGGTGGGTCTGTAAAACCCTATGAGATATGCTAAGGGATAAGTAGGAATATATGTGGCAATCAATCGCATGGGTAACATTATAAGTCAGGTGTCTCCGTGTTTTGGGTACCTACATTAAGTTAGAGATTCCGGCTATCGTTATATGGTAGTAGTAGACACTAGGTTGAAAGACATACGGGGCTTTGCCAGTTGCCACTTTAGACTATTTAGACCATTCGCACTTGACCCGCATGGTGGAGAATGCTTCCAATACGTCTCACGTTTATTTAGTAGAGGGGACCTGTAGTTAGCTGTGGGTTCTAGGCTGAAATTGTAACGTAATTTGTAAAGTTTTAAATATCAATGAAGGAAACACTCTAAAGAGACTTCAAAGTGTACTAGCGATCTGTTTTATTTCAAAATTAAATTCTCGAAGTTAAATATTTTTGTCGTAAATGTAACGTAGATTTTCTGTATTCCAATGTCATATTTTAAAATAGAATGTTTAAACTTTTTTTAAAGATTAGTATTCTCTGGTTTCAATAGCTCTAGAGTCTCTAAACTTAGAGCATTAAAATTCTTATGAAGTACTAAAATTATTACAGTGCGACTGGAGAATTGAAAGCAGGATTGTGTGTGGTCTCTTCTAAGACTGATGGAACTGCCTATTACTGTACATTATATTCTTATCTATATAATATTAATCACTTCTAAAAGTTACTTTTGATAAAAATATCCAACGACAACGATTGGCAAATTAGTTAATATTACAGATGTAATAGTTTGGAGATCATGTTGAACAATCTTGTTCATATACTTTTTAATCATACCAAAATAATATTTACATTATGACCTAAAACATAAAAAATAATTTGAAAAATAAATGTATTAATTAATTCGAAAAAATATAGGTATGATATTACATATTATTAATGATTATTTCTTATTTATGAAATTAGTTATAATGAAATAAAAGTATATTTATCAATAACATTTCTGAGGAGAATAATGATTTTCATCAGCATATATATTATATTATTCATTTTAGACATTTCAACTAATAAACCGTGATCGGAATCATGATTCCGATCACAGTTCATCTTTACTATTAATTACTACCAAATGTATGGATATGATTCCCAGCAATGGATATAGGTAATATGATTCCCAAAATTCGAGATTTATTATTATTTGAGTGTTATGTAAAAGCTGTTAAATTTTCTTTATTTTTGAGAAAAATTAGACACCAAGAATCATGACGTTTTATTTACTTGTTTTAGTAACCAGTTTCCTGTTGTTAATTTTTGTAAGTGTAACATAGATTTTGTAGACAAAATTGGGTATGGAAGGGTTAGAATCAATAGAAATACGACTTATATATTGTGCATTACTTGCCTTCGTTACTGTCTAACGCTTTGTTAGGTTGACTGAAAGATATCTCTTGCATAGATAAGCTCGCCTCTGTACAAACTTCCTTGTAATCTTTAATATAACACGTGTTTACAATAAAGATCTTATATATAGAATCATCCTCATTAGGAATCCTAGAAATCTATTTACATCCGTTACTAAAGTACCGATTTACAAAACATTCCAAAAATTTTGGGTCATACCTATCCTTACTTTTGATAGTAATCACATCCATGATTCCGAGCGCTGCTAATAAGATATCTAAGTTAAGTTTTGCGAATGTTAACGAAAAATGCTCTTTTTACAAAATGACTGATCGTTTGGCTTTGCACACTTTGGAATCGAAATGGTTGGACACGGTTCTCGGAGCTTTCTCCCTCGAACATTGAGATTGTGGCATGAGGTCTCTGTCGAGGTTTTCTCAAGAGGCTACAGCATGGGTTCTTTAAAAAGGCCGTGAAAAACTTCAGAAAAAAAAAGGTCAGTAATACGCAAGTGATACTCCTGGTGTCTCAGCGTATGCTTGTTTGCCACCTTCATGGTAAAAAAAAAGTAGGCGCGGTGGTAGGTTATTCGCTTTCCAAGCCAGGGCTCTGAACAGATCATTTAGGAAATGTTTTCTATATTGGTTTGGAGTGTTACCGGGAGCTCCACTGGTTCATTGCGTTATACCCATAACACAAATTAGATAATAGTTACTACGTAACTCATACTACAAGTCTAGTTTTCAGTTTGGGGTCACGAATTTGGTGTAATTATCTTTAGCATTTAAATTAGTATTTTGCTATCTCGTATCCAAATTTTAACTAATAAAAATAAATAAACGGTAACGATAATATAATTTCCATATCTATGTAACATAATTACCAATTCGCTTGGTATCATAATTTTTTTGGAATATTTACATCTCCTGTCTATGTAACAATGCAGCACCCTAGCCCTAGTCTAATAAGTTATTTATATAACATATTTATCAAGAATACAATCCATAGGTATGCACATGATTTACAGACCAATATTTAGGGGCTATAAGGCGAAATAATGAAATGCCCTGAGGCACATAAGCTCTTCGTCGGCTATTTGCACACGTTCTAGGCGGACTAATTTTCTTTAGTTATGAAAGATTGAGTGCTCTTATTATTATCGTCTTTAAATATTTAGATAACTACCTTTTTCAGACAGAATGTTTGTATACAGTAGTGGCCCTTACCTTAACTAAATTAGTAAAAAATTTTGTTGCTAAATCTGACTTCGTTTAAGTAATTATTATAATGCCTTTTTAATATTTTTTATTTATAGTCAACAAACATATAATTATGTAATTATTATACATATACGTATAATAGAAAATATACAGAACGTGAGTCGTAGTATGGCCCAAGGAAAATTAGGCTGAATGAGGTCCACTGGTTTGTTGAGTTAATAGCCCGAGTGTTAGCTGACCACTAGCATATCTCGCGAAATCGTTTGAAGAGAATAGTGAGGTTTGTAATTACCGTGACGCTTAGCACTTCGTCCTCTCTGTGTATATCTACTGTTAGGGATACAGAATGAAGATGTAAGTATTATACATAATATAATAGCAATACTGTGGTCGTGAACTTTTATTACGGAACTTCTTACACTCAACCTGTCATGCATTACTCTGGCATAAGTATTTTTAAACGTAATCGTTATTTTTGCCAGCGTTTCTTTTTGAAAATTGTGATCACTAAGCATTTTTGTATGTCATTAAAACCAACGCGAATAAACATTTTAAACAACGGTGAAAATCACTTTAGTCCATTCGGTAGTTCTTGCGTTTTTAGCGAACACAAGAATAACGCAAAGTTACGTTTACAATTGACAATGTAGTAATAACAAATGTGTGACGAAATGTGTCATTATATACAAATAATATTGTTGTGATACATGTGGGTGTATTGTGGCATAGTTCAATAAATTTCATTGTTAAGTTCAAGTGTATGCTCATATGTGCGCATAATATAGACGTCGAATTAACAAAACGCCATTATCGCTAACTGTTTCCCATTTCTCACGTACATCTACGCGATTGTATCCGCTGATAAGCAACATATCAAAATAATAACGTGTTACAGGGTACTCACTGACGGACAGTGTCGCACAACAATTGTTGCCAATAAGGTAATTGGCGGTCGACCGCGCGCCAATGGTCGCACCATTATAATGTACATTTTAGGACAAAAATATAGCTAAAAGTAATATTTAACTATGTGTTCTTCTACGCTTATCTGGGAGAGAAAGAAAAATAGAATATGCCACAATTTCCTGCGTAGATCGTAAAAGTCGGCTGTCCAATAGGAACGGATTGGAATAGTAACATAAAGGATTTTGAATAACATTTAAATTAATTGAAGTTGATAATTGCATATTTTAATTTTAAAAATACATAATATGTATAGCGTCAGATACTACGTTTATTTAGTTAATTGGTTACAAAAAGTTAGAAAAATTTCTCACATATATGTACCTAAGAGACAAATCTAACCATCGACTTATCGAAAACTAAACAATAATAAATGTTTCAAACGTCACTTTAGTTTAATTTTTTAGTACAGATTCGAATTATAAAATCAGTGGATGATTTTTAGAATGCAACTATCGATTCTGTCTATTAATTTCCTGCGTATTTAAACATTTTTGACATTTGACATTAATATTTACAAGGAATGAATTAACCTGTTATGTAAATATTTTAAATCAATATTAATGTCCCGAAGTGTAACGTGGACGCGGCACGCGGCGTGATCAGGATGTCCCGTCGGAACCGCACACAGTTCTATGACGACAACCTGCATTTATGTCATGTTGATCATGTTCACGATTCTTAACGTTATTATACAAGAAAGTATGATAACATATCATTTTGTTGTGTTAATTTATGTTACAAAATTGTGATTTGATATATTTTTGTGTTATAATCTGATATAATATAGATATGATCTGATAGATAACTTCTAAATTCAATTCATGTGCTACCTCTAAACAGGGACTCTTTAAGAGCCAAGGATGGTCTTTTTTTACATCTATAATGATAATTAAAATCATACACAGCAACTGTTTCATTTTTTGAAAGTTAGGAGACTTGCTTTGTCTGTTCATATTTCAGTAAATATGAAGAAATCGAAAAGATAGATCTAGAGCAAACTAAGAAATTGAACTAAGCATCGAAAAACCTTGAAATTCTCACGACTCACCACAGCTGGGTATAGGAATGTATAGGAATATAGCCAATAAGATTCTTATAAGTTTCCGTCAGCCGATTCTCATAACCTTTACATCCGAATCAACATGGATATCGGTCAAGGCTCGTCCAGTAGATGTTAACTGTAATGAGTTAATTCGGCCCACGCCCTGTATTGTTCTAGAGATACGTCCATCTGTCCATACGTTTCTATATTATAATACGAAATTTGCATCAATACAAATTTACTGGTCTTCAACTCCTTGCCAAACGATTTCTACTTTTATTATTTGGTATTAAGTTATTACAATAAAATTCATTTTAGAGTCGTAACGGTAAAATAAGATTGTGTTAAAGGCTCATTGTCAGTACATCAAATTAGCATAGAGACGAAAGTAGAGGCGTTCGATAGAGATGATATTGATGATTTGTGAATGTATCTAATAAATTATGTTCGTTTTTTTAATAAAAACATTATGTTTGAATAAACATTTTTAATGTTACTCATCGCCAGTTAAGAACCGTCATTGTTCTATTACTAAACCAATACACCTGTCTAGTTTCACTACATTATTGTTTCTCTTACTATATATTTGTGTAGGAAGAAGATAAAAATTCAATAAATCAGAAATCGCATACAACTGTATATTAAAAAAACTATTTGTTACTCATAAAAATAAAAGTTTTAATGATTAATGATTGTGTATTACTTCATAACAAAAAATTTCAGTTAAAACCATGGTAACGTTCCGATGATATTATACAAGTTGTCACAAAAATACCCTATACTACCGATAGGGGGTTGATATACTTATAATTGTGATATAAGTGATAACTGAACAACTTTCCCTAAGTAACATGGGTCAAAATATGAAAAAAAATGAACGCTCAGCTGATGAAATTAGTATGAAAGGTCCAAACTTTTTTTTCATATTTCGACTTAGAATTTTCCTTCCTTCCTTGGGGAAAGTTGTTCAGTTTCATGAGTATGTCAACCCCCTTTCGGTAGTATAGGGTATTTTTGTAACACTTTGTATATTATTACTACAACTACTTTCGCAACTGCTATCTAGGCGTCTAGGTACTTTAATTCAAATATCAATTCTTCGTTGTGTATTTTGATGTGTAGCCGTTTATATTTCTGTTATTACGATTATTATTCAAAGCTAACAGCTTACTGCAAATATTCAGTTTATAGTCAGTATTACAGTCAGTTTATAATCGGGCTTTTTCAAATTCCTACATTGCAATAGTGACGCATGAAATGTCTGTAATTCTATAAAAAAAATTCAATTCAAAAAATAAACAAAATTCTTGAGAATTGTAATAGGGATTTTTCACATCGGATGATTGCAATACTTTTATAACTTAATGGACATATAATTTATACGTAATTATTAAATGTAAAATAATAAACGCAATTTTCTAATCGGATTCTAACTTAATAAGTTAATCTCTGCAGTTTCTAATAACCCATTGAAGCAATATTATGATTATTCTGTTTCTTTTCGGAACCTTTTCTGAATCAGCTACAAAATCTTCAGTAAGTTGTCTCTGTCTTTATTGTTATATTAGTACAAAATAATTTATTAATAAGTAACTATATGATTGTATTATTATAGTCATTATAATAGTGATAGTTTTTTAAGGAATCAAAGAAAAAGTAAAATTTTCTATCACATTATATTTATTTTCTTAAGCACTTTGTCTATATTTTAAGTACTAACATTTCTTAAGTACTGATGGCAATTTTTATAATGCTATTTATTTTTGAATTGAATTTATACGTATTTAAAAATAAAAATACATTTGTATAAATTCTAATTACTTAAAGTTAACAATTAGTTTAGAATTGAATTTTACAAAACAATTTAGAATTACATTAAAAAAAAAGTTTAAAAGAAATGATAATATTTTCTTGTCATATTTTTGCGTAGTGTTATGATTATGCTGTCATTGTATCTGTGATACAAACGGCACATTATACGCGTTACGTTTAAATTGTAAATGGTAACGATTACATTGTAACTACTATTATTTGGTTTATTTAGAATACAAATACATAACATACAAATAAATAAATTCGAATTTTGAATTATTTCGTTGAATATTCATGTAGACACACCGAATAGGTCCTCTTTTGATACATTAAACAAATAATAATAAATCCAGTACGAAGCGTCTCTCCCACGCGTGCCGTTTTGCAATGCATCTATTAAATTTTGATAGAGGGCCAATGAGTCACAAGTCATGCGCGGGCGCACAATATTCTCTAGACAGCTTGTATTCAGGGCTATGAAACTAATGAATACCGCTTAATATCGAGCTGTTAGTTACTTATAACAATCCTTTAAAGAAAAGATAATGATTTTAATACAGAAAATTCGATTACGGTATTTTAAAAAAAACACACGCACTAGTAGATACTTAAACACTTAATAATATTTTGAGAGTAGGAATAAAAATACATTGACGTGAAATTCTACAGATAAAAGTTTATGTTTAATTGGTTGGAAATAATAAGCAAAAACTTTTGAAAAAACGATGAATTACTTGAATGAAATGCGTCATAAAAGAATTAATTAATTGAGTCACCAATAGAAAATATGGATCTTAAAATAGTGGTCACAATCTAGATGTATTTTACGCGTCCTCGAATGAGTTTTAGAACTTCAATGTAATTTACTAACAAATCTACTAGAGCGATGAATTCATAATTAGTGTTTCATCCTCATTTATTATTACTTTCAAATTATTACAGGTTATATCCAAATTGGACATTTGGTGTTACCTATCTGTTTATCTGTTTTTTCTATTTATTCTATAAACTACAAAGTTATAAAACATTAATATAAATAGAAAAAAATATTATTTACATTATTGAAGGTACAGGCAAGTTTTCCTGTTTCGCACTGTTTAATCCAGTTTTTATTGTTCGTTAGTTTGAACTTTTCGTCAGTACATTGAACTTTTGTTTTTCTTGCGAATTCCTGGTCTTGGTCTGTTTCGTTTCCGTTTTGGATGTCATCCTATCCATACAGTAACAGTTGTGGCCCACTTATTATCCATCCTCACTAAGCTCAGTCCATCGCCACTTTAAATGTATCTGTTTTGTGTACATAATAAAAAGTAGTGAATTGTTATAATGATCATCAATTATGTAAACTATATGTCAATAATAACACATCTGTCAACAACTTGATACATTGTGCAAAAAAATTCTAACGGTAGTCACGATCACATCAATAAAACGTACAAAAAGTGGACAAAACATCTGCGTGTGCGCATTGCGTTCGATATTCGATTTTTTTTCTGTCACAATACTGGTAACTTGACTACCACACGATTACATAGTAACAATTAGTATATTTTAATAATATTTTATTTCCTTAACATTATAGAAGCAGAAAAATGTTTTAGTCAGACTAACAAGTTTTTGATTCAATTACTTTGTTCTCGATTTCATTCTTAGCTCATCCCGTAGGCTGTAGATTTGTACTACATCAAAGCTTATCATGGATAAACTACTAATCAATCTAATCTATCAAAAACATTAGAATTGATATCATTTTGGTAACGTATGACATCGAACAACAAATCTTTTAATACGACAAGAAAGTTATTGTAAAAAAATATTGAATTATAATAAAATGTAATATCTCTTAAATATTTTAAGTAATAATCATGTTCTGATGTATAGGGCTAACGAATAATTCATTAAAAGACTGTAACTAGGTATTCAAGAATAATTTCGTAATTCGTAATGTATCGTAATATTTATTTTAAAATACAATATCTGTACAGAAAAATACACTAGAAACATTTTATTTATAAGGGACGAGTTAATTGTGAATTTTGTTCACGAACGATGTATGTACAAAACTTGTACACCCGCATGTCCTCGATATACTAACGCGAGTGATGTACACATCGGACAATATATCTTGCCTGTAGCAAAATGAAGCTTAATAAGTATGTAGTACCAAAATAAAATATGGTATATTACGTGCTATACATACAAAATTTTATGTAATCTCATTTGGAGTGGACAGAGTACCAAATCACATTTTGATGCCACCTCTAGTAATAATCGTTTGGGTTTACAGATGGAAAATGCATCCAGGTATTATTCGTGTTGCTATTCTATCGCCTGTTTAAGTTACTCATAACGAGCTCTATTACTGTGTAATATATTCTCTGTTCACTCGTAGAAATAAATTGCGTAGTATTTAACTAGTGAAACCGTACAAAAGAAGTAATAAAGTTATGCATGGACACAATATGTAAGTAGTGTTTCAATGAAAATGTGATAATTACCTGTGGACTGAGTTGGGCAAAATGTAATTGCAAAAACAATTACAATTAAAATTTGTAATTGTAATTGTTTGCCTACAAAATGTTCACACAATAACATTTTACAATAACAATTTTTATTTGTAATTGTAATTACAATTACATCCTGCCCAACACTGCCTGTGGAATGCAATAAAGATACGTTTTTATGTTTTTAATATGTGTTATGACATCATTCTACTACATAGACCTTTACTTTCTCTCTATTTTATTAAAGAGAGAAGAGATTGACAAGTACTTGACCGTCAAACAGAGCCATTTATGGCTCCATGTAAATTTTTTAAGTTCTGTGTACTTAATCGATTTCTAAGCGTTATTATTTTAAGATTTTATGTTTTACTCACTTTTTAGACTAGCGCTGCTTCACGGTTAATGATAAAGAACACATCGGATATTTACGCCAAGTATGTGAATTTTAAATACTAGACTTCTTGTCTATGGATATCACGCAAGGAACTGCAGGAGCATCCAGTAATCCAGACTATGTGGAAAAGTTCGTTTTCTAAAGTAATTTGGGCGGGAATCAAACCTAAGACATCTATGATCATACCATAAACCACTGCGTTAACGAAACAATCTCATTATTAGATTATACCGAGATTGAGCAACATTTTTAAGCCTCGAAAGTTGTATAACTTTTCTTTGTGACATTCTGCGTCTTTTTTAATAGAAATGTGTTGCATAATGTAAGTTTATGTCCTTGAATATTGGCTAATGATAAGTCAGATTGTGATTCAAGTATTGTTATGCATCCAATAATAAATCACTCCGGATGTTGTGCTGTGGGAAAGTTTGACCAAAATCAATATGCAATATAGAAACTAATACTTGCATACTAACTTTTTTCTTGCCCCGTCTTAAAAAATCGCACGACCACTACTCGTGGGGTAAGTTTTTTCGCCCCTCATATTGCACTGGCATACATTTTTTATTTGCTTATTCAAATTGCAATGTAACTTTACCCCTCAATTTTTACAACAAACAAAGGTTTCTTTTCTTTAGGTGTGTAATTTATTTTTTTCAACGGTCCAAGAGCTTGAATAGCCTGGGGTCATAGGTGAGGATTACAGTAGTTCTCATGGAGTTTTTTAAGTTTCTTTATCAATCACTTGCACATCTGCCTCGTTGTCCGATACACTAAACATCCGTAAAAAGATAGATATGTTTTATTCGCGTGGGAAATTGCAAGTTTTTGGTATGACACGAATGTGAATCCAGAGTGATTATTATTTTGATGTTATCAAAATGAAAGATGATATTATTTTTTCGTAATTATTTAAACTTATATTTCAAAAGAACCTGGTTACACCGGAGTATAAGTGAGTATATATTAATTAAGGGGATTTATCTTATAACCATAGCTTTTCTCGTATATTATTATAACCTGAATGCTTCAAACATAATTATATACTTTAATTATTAATTTCAACGATTAATATAGGGAATGGGAAAAACCCATTAAACAATGACTTAAACATTTTAATTACGATTTAAACTTTAAGTTTTAATATTATCGATTAAATTATTGTGTATATATAATAATATGCTTAAAGAATTTTAATGAAAACTGTAATACTTAAAACTATTTAATGGTTATTTATTTAAAATAAATCTGTGTACATTGTATATGTTGAATATTATTAAAAAGCTAAATAATTCTGAATATTAAACATGGTGTGGATTGAGTCTTTGAATTGACAACAAACAAAGATATTCGACAGTTCCGAAAGTTGTTTTGTGTTTGACTTGTATCAAATCGATGTCATTTGTAAATATACAAATTCTTTTAAAATAACATTCTGTGCATTTGGCATTTATTTAGTGATTTTTGTAGGTAAACGACATACATTTTCGTAAATGCATACTTTCACGCTGTATCCTTAACGTGGTAGTCAGAGAGGACGGGCGTCGATCCATACAGTACTTCAAATTCGATATTATAATATATGTATTTGACCAGTCAAGCTATTCTAATTACACGGTAATCACCATCCGGGCATTCGATGTAAAACAAAAACGTATTGTCCCGTGATGCCACCGCGATAACTCATTTACGACTACCCGCATGTCAACGATGTGAGCACAATCGATAATGCTAAACGCGGGGACACACGTGTGAGCGGACCATTGTTTTTGTTGAAGAGGTAATGATGAAAGCAGGAGGTATATTCTGTTGCTGTGATTTTTTATAAAATTAAAAAATGTTGACCGTGAAACAATATTTTTTTGTAAGTGACATCAATTTCATATTATTTACTCTCAAAGACAAGGTGCAAATTTAACATCTATGGGGACGTTCGAACCCAAACTGATAGACCTTTTTCGTCGTTTATTGGTTTGATACCGACTTCAACAACTGCCAAATTTGATTACGTATATATATTTGTATCGTATTTACGAAGTTATTTTTGTACTTGAGTTCTTAACTAAACAAAAGCCTTTCATTGGAAAATAAAGTCTGACATTAATACCTCAATACTTGTCAAAACACGTGAACTGTACTTATTATAAATTACTTCCTTCGACTTTGAGAGGATTTATGTGATCGAGTTGCAAGGCATTGCTTGATTAGGAGTACCGATCCCGAATGACTACAAGGGCTGCTATTTATGTATCCGGAATAACAAAGTGAAACAAACATATAGCATTTATTATAGTTTTATTGCTTTTCAAAATATTCACCATGATGATTGATGCACTTTTGCATGCGTTGGAACCAATTTTCGTAGCACTTTTTCCATTCGGATTGAGGTATCTCCAAAACGTGCATTTTGAACGCATCAACAGCCTCTTCACAGCTCGAAAAACGTTGACCAAGTAATTTATTCTTCACGGTTGGGAATAAATAGAAGTCGTTTGGGGCCAAGTCGGGGCTGTACGGCGGATGTCCCGTTAATTCGATCTTCCAAATACCGAGTTGTTTCGGCCGATGTGTGGCAGCTAGCATTGTCATGATGAAGAAGGTTCTGTGTTGTCGGTTTTTGGTCAATTCTCAAGTTGTGCGGAATCCAACTTGAACAAATTTTTTTATAGCTAAATGTTCGTGTAATATTTTATATATACTCGTCAAACTTATGCCCAGAGACGCCTCTATCTCGCGATATGTAACATGACGATCTTGCATTATTAGTTCCCGCACAGCTTCAATATTTTGAGGTACAACAACCGATTTAGGGCGACCTTCTTTAACTTCGTCCGTAAGCACAGACCGCCCACGATTAAACTCACTAAACCAGTGATACACAGTAGTTTTCGATGGTGCTTCGTCCCCAAAAGTCGAAGTGAGTTGATCGATGCACTGTTTTTGAGTTAGCCCTCGCCGAAAATCGTAATAAATCATAGTACGAAAATTTTCACGACTTAAATCCATGGTGATAAAGACTCGCAATTTTCAAAATGACGCCACAAAAGATAAACAAATGACAGCTACATGAAACAGATTGTATTCTTCAGCCAAAGAGTTCCATTTTTAAATGTTATAATTACTTTTTTAATATTGTTCTGTAACTGGCCAGTTCCGAATACATAAATAGCAGCCCTCGTAGGCATCGCTTTGTTATGAGTACCGATCCCGAATGACGAGGCATCGCTTGGTTAGGAGAACCAATTCCGAATGACGAGGCATCGCTTGGTTAGGAGAACCAATCCCGAATGATGAGGCATCGCTTGGTTAGGAGTACCGATCCCAAATAACGAGAAAAGACGACGATTAAGAAGAAATAAGATTAGTATGGTAATTATTTCTCTTTATTACATGTTTATGTCTTTCTGTTAATTGTACATTTAATTACCAGAATCCAATTTATTGAATTTTCAATTCTTAACCTTTAATGCGATCTATAGTAAATTTGAACAGAGTGGGAAACACTAGGATTTAGCAAAATCGGCAATTTTTTTGGTTAAGTCGATGTTAAGTTATTATGGATGGATCATACGGATCGAACCTCTGGCTAGTACTCAGCAATATATGCCGTTATGCCTGGTTTACACGTTATCTATAAGTTGGTTAGTCGATAAGAAGCGATTCAACTTTTGTATATGTAAATAACTATAGAGCCAGTTATATATTCTATTTGACAACTAAAGAGCTAAAGCGGTAACTTACGACTTGCTACTTATCGAGCGGTTTACAGACAAAATTTAGTCTACTACTTTACTTACGCTTACCGATTTATCAACTTATAAATAAACCAGGCTGTACTAGAAAAAATATAAATCACTTCAAAACGGTAGTAATAGTTTATTATAAAAATGTATAATAAACTGTACTAATTACTAGATTTAAATTAAAAAATCAAATAAATGTTTTTTAGACAACTGCCAACTACATTCTCTTTTATGATAAGATGGCCTAGAAAGTCACTAAATTAACAGAAAAGAAATTTTAATATGTTATTTAACAAACACTGATCAGAAAATCTTACTACCTACAAGATTAAGAATTTATTCTAAGACAGAATATACTTCACGGTTTTAAGGAATGTTATTTCTGCACATGCTATCTTCACTGGCCTTTAGTAAATTGTAATTATATAATTTTTTTGTCTTGTTATTGTGCCTTATTGTATCTTGTACAAAATCTTATTAAATTGACGTATAATATTGAAAAAATAATTCCGAAAATGAAATATCAAAAAAGTAATATTTTTACGTGTATTTTTCCGATAATAATAATAGTATTGTAAGTAATTTTTGTACTTTTGTATATGTAATTGCTAGTATTATATCAAAGAAATATTTCTATATAAATATTCTTCTTCATACAAAAAAAAATATGTCGTTTGTTACTGATATATAAATACTTGTAATACTTTGAAGAACGCTACATTTTTTTTTTCCTATTCAGCTTTCAAATATGAACCATTTATAGTACAAACATCGTATAGTTACATTTTTGTGACATTTAATCTGAAAAGTTGTTAAGTTTAGGACATTTGGTCTAAAAAATCTTACGTAACAAAAGATAACATAATTCGTGAGGTACACATCCCTGTTGCGTTCGTGAAGTAGCTAAAGGATTATACCAACCATTGTCCTGTAAAGGTTTCTGCCAAAGAATAAAATGCAATTTTTTTTTTAACTTTTTTATGCCGCACCTGGACTCGCATTTTTCAACATCACAAGATAAAGTCAAATGATAAAAAAGGGATGAGAATAACTAAAGGGTGCTTGTCCTATTACAGGACTGTCCATAAAAGGGTGCAGATTGAAAATTGAATTTGATTGGTATCATTTATGATATAAATTGTTGTGATTTATTTATGTGTCAAATAATAAAATATTGCTGATCAATATTTTTAATAGTTACTGAAACTTCATTTTCTTTTAAAGGAATTCCATAAATGGTTGGATAAAGGCATACCAAATTAAATACTTAAATATTAAAAACAATTGAGGGGATTCGAGATGCGATTTGAGGAAATGACATATGTATATATATGTATGCATATTAAGAATTTTAACGCTTGGCGCTCTACCTTTTCTGCTTACCCCGTTATATATGAAAAAAACACATACTGTCACTTATGACGATTAAAGGAGAAATAACTAAATATGAGCGGTTAACCATAAGGTTGGTAATACAAAATAGGTAACAAATACAAGACGTTCACCATATCAACCTACATAAAAAAATTTAGATAATACAAAGTGTCGTCAATCACATTGGTTCATGTCATTTCAATACTTAACATATATAAACCTATCCTGTAGTACGGTACCATCCGTATATAGCATGTGATTACTGAAAACGAATACCAATCTTACATTTTATTTTGAAAATCACATAAAAAAGGAACGAATCGTCATTCTGTCCGGCGTATCATGTCCAATTCCAGTCAATGTACGTTATACAATTATTCCCCTTAAATTGTTTGAAATTATTTGTAATAGAATTTAATTTTCTTATTATTTCTATGTACGATATACACTTTATATATACCTTATACTTATACCTTAATTTTTAGAAAAATTGTCTTAAAGTTTTCTTTAATAGGTTCGATACAATCTCTGGAAACATTATTAGATAAAATATTAAAAATAGTCTCGTTCATTTTTACTTCTTTTATTTAAGTGTTACTTGAATGAAAGGAATAGATAAATTTTCATTGTCTATGTCTACTTGTTCTATCTACGTGACAATTTAATGTGTAGATAAACCAGTATAATCCTAGTTAATACTATACCAAATACAAGCTAAACCTCTAAGATATCTGTTTCTCACATTTTTAACAGTCGTAAAGAATGTATTATATGTTATACAACGTTTTTATATGTGTTGTGGTTTAATTCTGTTTTTCGATGTTCTTTGGATGGTTTTACAAAAGCCTTTATTTATTTTAAAGCCGTTATTTTTTAAAGTCACATGTACGAGTATATAGTGATGATCGTGCGAAAAAAGGCAAACAATTTTAATATTCAATGCATATTCACATCAATACCGTAACGAACTTTGTCCAAACTACTCACGCTAGCTTTTGACCCCTCGATTATAAAAAATGTCACCCCAGATTTTTTCAAACCCTTTTATGCATATCCTGTGTCAGCCCGTACACTATTACAAGTCAAATTTAAATAATTTATGTCTTACCGTGGTCCATAGTTCGTTAGTGAGCTTGTTTTTCGCATCTGCTTAGTTACATGACGTGTGCAGGCGTTATGGTATGAGACAAACGTACTTTCGTATTATGTAGATAAACAGATGCAATTAAAAGTTAAATAAAATAATTATCTGCATTTGTTAAAGGTGGTCAACGGGAAGTACCCCATGGGTTTTGATTCCCTTGTGAGTATCAAAATTAACTGCCACATATTTTGATTGTGTTGATTTAGAAGTTTGATCTTTTCACATCTCTATGGGATAGCAGACCTGAGTATTTGATATTAATTTCAACTTCGATACCTCTACGCATTTCTGAGTACAAGAGTTTTGACAGACAGGCAGGCAGACAGACGGACAACTGTTATAAATTACTAAAAAAATTAATATAGACAGCATGTTTTTAAAATGGACTAAAAAGCAATAATTTCAAATAATTTCTCCTAGTTCTATACATATTTATGAATCCATTTCAGATTTCTAACCGAATACTGATTGTCCTATAAATTTGTGATTCTATGAAAATAATTGCAAGACTCGGGCACATTAATAATTTCAAATAATTTTTCCTAGCTGTATACTTATAAATCCATTACAGATTCCTAACCCCATACTGAATGCTCCTGAAAATTTGTGATTTTATGAAAATACTTGTAAGACATAAAACGAAAAACATGGAGCGCGTGCAACAGAAAGAAGCGAATTATTTAGAAAGTGGAAAATATTATTTATTATGATTATTATCTATGCGAGAAATTAGTACTACACTTATTGCATCAATAAAAAAAAGTTCGCAAATCAATAACAATGGTCTACGAAGTAGGTATGTTGTTATTTAAAGGAAAGGCACCAGAGAATATGAAAATGTGAAAATGTGTTCTTATGAAAATTTAGTTGTAACGCTATGAAAGTTGTTATAGATGACATTTAAAAAACGAATAAAAATATTAAGACACATCATCGTTAACGGCAGCAAGAGGTCGACTGCTAGATATAGGCTTCCCCTACATATTGCTAGAAGTCCGCAAAAGCGGCCATGTGTCGCTTGAATTCATTAGCTCCCAGCGAATTTGTCAGTTGGCCATCGTACTGGACTGCGTTTTTCCCGTAGTCGCCACGAGAGAACCTTATTTCCAATCTTAGCGTCTATTAATTATCACTATCAGTTCTTCATGTTGTGTAATAAGAAAAATAAGAACGTGGAATATGCTAGCTTCTCTTCTCGCGTAAGTTGTAGAAGGCAACCAAGGGATAGGATTCGTTATAAAGAATTTGCATGTAGACGACAGGCTAACAAAGCGCTACTATATGATTTGCCTTGCCATCTATAAGTATAAAAATCATTGCCAGAAGTGGTAAATGGCGTTATGGTGTAATATAATGCTCGTCCACCTCCTGTGGAAAATGCCATGAAGTTATATATAGATAATTGATAATTGTTTTTGTACCAGGTACATTTCATAATACCAGATGTTTTTTAACTAGAAAAAAATACTATTGTACCTATATTGTAAATTTGAATCAGTCATAATTCTTTCTTCAAGCTGAAACTTAATTTATATACATCATGATTAGACACTTATTACTTATGTATGAACTGCAATATAATTTTTCATGCATAGTAATGCCGAAGGTTCGACTAGTCAAGTCGAAAGAACAATAATCGATTATAATATTAGATCAGTAGACAATAGTAATCGACAAGTCAATTGACACATCTGTTGAAAGTGAAAGGGATGAACCATTGTGTCGAGTTGATTGTCGTTGCATTCGAAAGATCGTGTCATTCTCAGTCCGATGATGAAATGTGCGTTTGATATGCCTCCAGTTTAAACTAACGCAATATAGATTCATAATGGAAACCCAACTAACGATTGGATCTGAATTATCAAACTATTACAGCTACTACAGTTGAAATTTCATTAATACAAGCATAACTGTTATTTTTTTTTAATAATTTTTTCTTTTGAAAAACTAACTTCAGGAGCTACTTCGTTGTTCAATATTAAAGTCTCATAATATTTTAATTATTCGTATTTTACAGTATACATTTGATTTATTACCTATAGAATTGTTATTATTTAACACTATTACATATAGAAACGCACAACATAATATAATCTGAATACCTACATAAAATTATTTTATTTTTATTTATCCTCGGTAACAGTTATAAATCTGTTACAACAAAATTATCCGCTTGTCGCGGCCCAGTTAGCTCATAATGGGTAACGATGTTTTTTGTCATTGTTTTTACTCAACCCTTTTAATTTTTTTAGACTAGTAGCACCCCTGCTTTTATTTTATAACACTTTTTATATTATATTGGCAGTATTTTTGTCATCTAGTTTATATTAAATTACCGTTTTTATGACGTAATGAATATGCGGGAGCCATTAGAATATGGAATTGTAAACTGAAAATGAGTGACTATTATAGTGTATTTTTTATATGTAAAAAATACACTAGGGTGGCTTTGTTTTTTTAGTAAGTGCCTTAACGGTACTTAATTTATCACTTTGTTTTTGTAATATGAAATAAATTAAGTAAGTAACCAAACCAAAATTACGAATTGTCATTAAAAAGAATGTCGTTAATTCGAATATTTAATAATTAGTGATAACTAAATAATTTGCACGTTTTGTATTTGAAGAAATTAAGAACTTAGTTGAATAATAAAATATGACATCTAGTCACTGTCGTCAGTACTAATTTCAAATTACCGAACGTTTATATGTATGTAATAGAGTGTACTAGATGAAATGAATGTTGAGGTTATTATAAATAAAAGCTAAATCTTGTTTGCTTATTAATTTTATAAAAAAAATTGCGTCCATATACATTATAAAATTAAGAAAGCTCGTATCAGATGTATCTTCCCGCAGATCTGCGCTTCAATAGGTCTCCGCGTGAGAAATTCTAAAAAACGAACTCACATGTAAAAAATGCACTTATAGTATTATTAAAAACCCTCCGAAGATGTCCTTTGCACAATAAACTCGCGCGCACCTTGAGCCTGCACAAGATACGCTCTCAAAAAATGTGCATAATGTTTTTATAAACACGCTACGAGGCTATCAGGATGTTAAAAAACTCTAGGGGTGTACTTTGGCTTGAGAGAAGCACGCCTTAGACACAAATGCTCAAACTGTTTCCAAACCTATCTTGCTTATTATGTATATTCAGTTTTTCATGTAGCGTATGTACTGTACATACCTATATATTAAATAAATAAATAAGAAGTAGATATGTAATTTTAAAGTTCAGTTGTGACTTTTATTAACTTGTGATAAAGACATTTAAATAGAATTTGTATTGATTGCCTAGGACCTACCTACGTCATGATTATAACGAATTCCGTTTTTTATCAGATTTAAACAGATCAATCAAATGTTGTTACGAAGAGTTGTCGTTTTCGTAAAATTTGATTAGAAATAATTATGATGTAAACATAAAGTTTAAATCACACTGTCTTTCACATATTTAGTTACACGAATCAATGTTTTCGATAAAATTTCTCCCGGAGAGATTCATGTTTTACGTTTTTTGTTATTAAAGCGGAAGTAAACAATTGTTTAGCTTCCGCTTTTATTGAAGCCTTATACATACGAGCCGTTAAACTAATTAAATCAGATTCATTTTTAGGACACGAGGCTCTATACGTTCGATAAAGTTATTGTGTGATATGAAGATTCGTGAAGTTATTTTTATGAAAATAGCTGATAGGTAATATAATTAAATGTAGAAGATGATTTTTACGAAGTAAATAATAAAATTAGTAACAGCTTAGTTATGCTACATCAGTATTACATACAACGCTAATAATTTTATCTTTGTTTCAGAATTTAATAGTTAAATGGAGTAACTATTACTGTATAGTATTTACTTATAAATTAAATAATAGCAATCTTACTACAAATTTTGACAATGGACACGTTTCATTCTTTGGCTGTGCTTTTCTCTCAGTGATCGAATCTGAAAAAGAGTAATCCGTTAAGTAATTAAAGTAATCGACATAGTTCGGAAGCTGAGCAAGCTAAAGTGGCAGTGGGCTGGTCATATATTTTGTTGATAACCGATTGGTATTTAGTCAAACCTAGTATAAGGATCTTTTAGCGAAATGGTGACGGTCTGCGTAAAGTAGGATACGTGACAGTCATTAGATCAAAATAATATGTCGAAGACCTTACTCAATGTTGCGCATTGAGAGACGAAAGGATGTATCCTACACTGCTAGATTTAGTAGTAGAGCTAGGCGTAGTAGGATATGGATCCTTTTGCTAGACTTAGGCTTCTCCCAATGCATAACAACCTAAGCTAACAGCAAACAGCCTAAGCTGTTGTTAATGATGATGACATACCTGTAGATATCTAAATGTGATAAATACTTTTTTACTACTCCTATATTAAAAAAGTATTTATCATTTTATGTAAGATGGTAGGTACATATAAGTTTAAAAGAGTATTAGAATTATTATAATAAATACAAAAAACTGATTTTTAAGTCTCTAATCTAGTGTAAGGACGAAAATAATAAATCTTTCAAATAAATATCCGTCCACAAACTTTCTTCTATGTCATCTCACATATTTACACTTACCGTTTAAGCTTCCTGTTCTACAGTTTTTTAAGATTTTATTCCCACAGACATCCGCGCGTTTTTTATTACTCGGTTTTTTCATGTAGATTAGAATTAACGGTAAAAATCTCCCCTAAGGATAGTTTAATTTATTTCTTGGGCTGTACAAAAGAAGATGCGGTCGCCCTTTGTTTGTCGATATCATACTCTAAAAAAAAATGCGGATGATCTTTGCAACATATTTTTTGTCCGCGAAACTAGTTCTAGAAAGTATCAATAAATAAATATCTTCGAAATCTGTTTTAACTACAACATGTAGTGCGAATACAATTTACATTGAATACAATTAACAATTTAATTCCTATTCTAATTAATAATTCAATTACCTACAAGCAATTTATACCTAAAGGAGAATTTATTAGAAATATGTATTATTTTTCGAGAAAGTAAGTACCTATATGTTGCTAACAATAATTGTAAACCTATGTCCTATGTACTAATTATACTGTTACTGCACAAGGAAAAATCATTCGATATTCTATAGTGAATATAGTCTCGGTAATTCAATAGGAATGTATTGTTATTCTCTTTTGTGTCTATGTTTTATAAGAAGATTTTTTTAAGTGAATATATTGTGAATACAGATTAAGAATGAAATTTATGCAGTACTAACGTGCATAAATCTCCAACGTAATTATTTTTTACGACAACCGTGTTACGAGACGTTGTTTTCGTAAACAATAAAACTAAGAAAAAACAATCCACAGGAATCAAACCCCAAAGAATACTTCAAATTAAACCGTCATTAGAAATTTACGAAAAAAATCACTAACGTGAGAAAATTAAACCCACGTTTTTTGAGTTGCAAAACTGGAAATGTCCATTATGTTGAGACCGTTGTGTGATTTGCATATATTTTTTTTAATAACTTTTTTAAAACAGCTTTTTATTATCAGCCAGGAAGATTCTGACACCGTATAATTAAAGAAAAAACTTCGTAGAGCTACCGCAGTTCTATTCTTTGGGCCCTTTTATCTGCCGGTCAGGTAAAATCAGTAAAGTGCATAAGTGTCGGACGTAACAATGAATTCCGGATTTCCTCTCTCTAATACAAGGACCAGACTTTGGCTCACGTGCAGATTCAATACAAATCTCATGATTTTCCATGGGCGTGATTGATTTTGGAGATAGTCTTGATAGAGTTTTTTCGTTGAATTTATTGATTTGGATCGAATGGCTTCCGATATCCATTTATATTTTTCATAAATTAGGTAGCTACTCATATCAATATAATACAATATAAATGATAATAATTATGTACACATAGACATTAAAGCTGATTGTGTGCGTGAATTTTTTTAGTACGAATAGGTTTTTAATTATTTCAAATAAATTTTACTAAGTATTCCAGAGGGTTTAGTCAAGTGGCTAAATTGTCGTAAACTCTAGTAGAATAGAATGACAAAACCACGAGATCTAGAGTAACGAATTTTAAATTGGGAATTTCAAACGTTATTGAATTTATATTAAATCAAATGAAAAGTAAAGTCGTGTGAAAACAGCGTCAGCAGAAAACGCAGCCAAACGGCACTCAGTAGTAGTTAGTAGCAGCCAAATGTATTAACTCGGATAAAGGATCTATAACTAAGAACATAGTTAGGGACGAAGCAAGTTTTAGAAGTAATACTAATATGAATGCTGAAAACAATTATTTAAGTTAAACAATCAGACAACGGACAAATTTCATAATAATATCATTACGTGAGTACATCAATATATCAATAGTTTCTCTGGCAAAATGTTAAATGCTGAATTATTAATAGAAAAATAGAACATAGACATCTTGTGCCTCACCGAGACGTGGTTGAGGGCAAACAAAATGTCTTTTAATATAAATCATTTTAATGTGGCCAGTGTGTTCAACAGAGCGTCGAGGAATGGTGGTGGTAGCATGATTTTGTGTAAAAATTTTCTTAAATTGATAAAACTCCAAAGACATATTTGCTGTCTCTGTTGAACGTGTATGTGAAATGTCGTGTGCAAAGACGGATCAGCACATATTCTTATGTGTTTACAGACCTTTGTCTGATTTTAGTCAATTTTTAATTTCTATAGAGGAGAGTCTCACAAGACTTAGAAATGTAAGAAGTTAATAATAGCGTGTGGTGACTTCAATGTAGACATATTGGATAGTTTGAAAGAAAGAGATATGCTCATTTCCCTCTTTCTCTCATTTAACTTAGTGAATATTTTTGATGAATAAACCAGGGTCACATACTATTCCGGGACGTGTATAGATAACATTTTTATGAATAAGTGTGAAATTATAGAACATGCTATTGTTAGTGGTATCCGTTTAGATTCTAGGTTCCCAAACTTATTTTGTCTACTGAGTCGAGAGCTCATGCAGTCGTTGTCTAAGATGCCTCCTAGCTAAATGAAATTACAAATCACCCCCCAGGCCTCTACACAACGCCCCCATTTTTTTTCTGGGTCTCTTACCGCCCCCCTTTAGGCCTGCAGCTCCCACAGGGGGGCGTTATCGCCCACTTTGGGAATGGGTGGTTTAGATCATAAAGCTCAGTTAATAAATATAAAGGGCATGAAACACAAATCAGAACGAATATTTGAATTTAGGCCATTGGGAGAAAGTAGGCTAAAAAAGTTTACTCACGATGTAGTGAAATTTGCAAACACGGCTCTTCTGGTTGATGATGCAAACAATATGATGTTTGCGTCAATAGCAAAATTAAACTAAATATGTTTTGAAATGATTTTGACATGCAAATTATGAAACCCAGCATTTTATTAGCCCTAAGGACTATATCATTTAAATGGCTTCGAAACGAAAGTTTTGAGTCAAAAGTTATTCCTAAATCACGAACTGTACATACTCTTTCTAAATGTGTTCTATATTATATTTAAAGTCCATATATGTCAGTTTATTAGTGAAAATTGTATATTTACATTTTTCAATATTCAACGACATTCTATTTAAAATACACCAATTATTTAACATATCTAAATCCGTTTGAAGTCGTAGACAGTCCTCAGTTGATGATATTGTATTGTAAATTTTGATATCATCAGCATATGCTAGACAGTTGGATTGCAGACATTCCAATACATCATTAATAAAAACCAAGAATAATAGAGGACCCAATTTAGATCCTTGGGGGATTCCGGATTTGGCTCTAAATGAAATAGACTCGAAACCAGCCAATTTAACGAGCTGAGTTCTATTCAATAAATAACTTTCCAGCCACCGCAAAAGAGTTCCGTGTATCCCGATATGATCTAATTTAATTATTAGTATCAAATGATCGACACGGTCGAAAGCTTTTGCAAAGCTTGCTTTTAATAAGGATTGTCCAAAGAAAAAGAATGTGGTTATTAATAACAAGTTACGTTTTGCGGATTGGGTGACGAAAGGCATAAGAAAATGTAGGAATAGGCTTTATGAGTTATACGATGAAAAATCATGCACTGCTGATGAAAATTTTATCATTACTATGTTCGCACTTATTCTAAAATATTTAAAAAAGTATAAAAATACGCGAAAGCGATCTACCTATATCGCGAATAAAATTAGAAAATCAGACAATACGATAAAGGTTACATGAAACGCTATTAACAACGAACTTGGTAGTAAACAAAATAGAAATAACGAAGATTTTTCAACACAAATTGATAATAAAATTGTTACTAATAAAATTGTTACTAATAAAATTGTTACTAATAAAATTGAGGTTACGAAAATTATTTTTCGAATACACCTATAGAAACAACTTACGGTTTAGGATCGTCTTCGCGTACAGCAGAGAAGTTTTTGAGCAAAAGTGTTGGAAAATGGTTCCCTAATTTTCAATTTAGGTACACGTCTTCACTTGAGATAGAAAACATTTTCAAGCAATTTAATAAAAAGAACAGTGAAGATTTACGGGGATTATCAGTTCATATAGTAACTAATGTAATACCTATATTATCGCCAATTTTGATAGAAATATTTAATAAATGTCTCGATCAATGGAGTATTTCCCAATTTCATGAAACACAGTAAAATTATTCCATTATTTAAATCAGGTTGTATGTTTAATCCAACAAATTATCGTCCGGTGTCAACATTACCAGCGTTAAGTAGAATACTCGAAAAAAAAATTATCAAATATTGGCACATTTTAACATTCACATTCATTTTAAGTGTTTCACGATCAACAATACGGGATCACGAGAGTGCGGTCAACAACTCATGCGGGAGCAAGCTTGATCAAGACTGTTCTTCAGGCTCGGGAGGGATCCCATGATGCCATTGGTGTTTTTTGTAATCTTTCCAAGGCTTTTGATTGTGTTAGTCACGAAACTTTAATTTGCAAGCTTAAATATTATGGAATTCGTGGTAACGCTCTCGATCTCGTGGTCTTGAATTTGTCTGGCCGTGAGCAAAAAGTGAGTGTAAATGGGATTTTGTCTGTTGGTTTGAAATTAAAAATGGGCGTTCTTCAAGAATCAATTTTGGGACCTTTCCTGTTTCAGATTCATATTAATAGTCTCTCATTTATGCTCAGGAGCTTATGCGAAATAGTATTATTTGCTGATGACACTTCATTGTTATATAAACTGCACAGAAAGGACCTTACCTGGGTGAAGAGCATCTTAACAGACGTCTCAAGACAGTTCGCTGTTAATTATTTACTACTAGGTAGGCTAGGTTGGTGTACTTTGCATATTTTCATAGCCTAATGTCCTATGGCCTTTTGCTGTGGAGATCAGCGGCGCATATTAACTCCATTTTTATTTTACAAAAAAGAGTATCTACAGTGTGAATGCACGAGAATCACTAAGGGATCGTTTTAAAGACATTGATGTACTCACCTTGCCTTCCTTATACACCTTTGAAATTATTTAGTATACGAGGAAGAATATAGATGTATATAAAGAAAGGCGATATTGGTGGTATGGAAACCCGAGGTCATGATAAATTGGTTATTCCACAACTGACATAAGTCAAATGATTAATTTTTGGGTAACTGCATTTGTTTTTACAATAAATTTCTTCAACAAAATTAACAGAAAATTTAGATTATTTATAAAACGTACATTGATTAGACAATCATACTATAAAATAAAAGATCTCGTTGAAATTAAAACAATAGTCTTAAAAAGATCTCTGCACATGCATTTACTGGCTCTCTGAATATTGTGTATCTTAATAAACTGTTGTAAAATGATATTGAAAAAATAATACCTGATTGAGTTTCTTGTCGGTTCTTTTCAGTGTCTTTGAATCGAAATAAAGTAGATTTGACGTTCAAAAATGACTTGTAATAATGTTACTTGAATAAATTTATTTGACTTTGACTTTGACTTTGGACGAGCAATAACGCCAGCAAGCGTTTCGATTGTACAAACCGTTTGCCACTTATCAATTCGCTCAGATAACTTTGATGCGTATGTTTTATTATTAGCATTATTTCTCTGTATAATGTTATGTAGGCATACGTGAAGAAATATAGTGTTTCAAATATGTTCATAGTTTTATATCTTAATTTCATCAACTAGTTAGAAAATTGACGTATTAATCTGTGTTCACATTTTTTACCTATTGATATTCCTTAATTGTAAAAATAATGACTAATTTATTGATGAACATATTTGATTAACTAATCCAATTTAATTATTGCACTAATCACATGAAACTGACAAAGCGCAATAAAGTCAACAAAAGCAACCATAAATTGTAGAGATTATGCAACAGCACGGCTTACGTCCTCTTCCTGGCTTTAGGACCATAAATTTCATTTCGCTGCAAGGTGGTCTGACAAATTTGCGGTTGCCTTTAACCATGGTCCGTAACCGGTGTTTTTATGGTAAGAAAAAAATTCGTCGTTTATCAAAATAGTATTTAAAAAAGATAAGAGTGGCCAGTATTAAATTAAAAGAGTATTATTTTGTTTCAAAATATACCTTTTCTTAGACTAATTTAATATAAAATATATTTCACTATCGTGAACATAACAGTGAAGAAAAACATTTAAAATCCACTGAAAAATGTAAGAGGAAGCTTTTAAATCTAGTAGTAAGAGCAGAGTAGGATTTAGCTCGGTGTCTATGTCTACTAGTACTGGGCAACGACAATATGAATTTGTGTTTCTGACGTCTAAAGTCTCTAATTATTAACATGAACTATATCATTTTATGTGTTATGTATGTTATATAAGGTAAACAGTCCCACTGGACCATTGTGTAGCTCGAAATTAAACATTTGTTCCATATTATAGCTCCAACAACTGAGGGGAGACCATAGATAACCATTTACAATTTAATTTCATACTATTATTTAGCAGAGTTTTAAAAAGCTCGATTTCTTAATTCACCTCATATTTTAAGACTCATTGATGAATATCTCTAAGATACATTTTTGTGATGGAACCAGACAGAACGAATTAGCTCCTTATGTCCATTTTCAGTCAATGAAAGTTGCGCTAGTAAGACCCTATTAAGGCCTTATTAAGGCTCACGAGTCAAGCCCATTTAAATTGTATTATATCAATTTTTGCGTAATATGTATAATCTTTATATATAAGGCAATGAACTACATTATAAACAAGCAATATAATATCATGTGAGCCTCTATTTCAGTATCGAATCTCTTTTTCGGTATTTCAGTATTAGTTACGTGAATAATGATTGCAGGTTTTAAATAAAGTTACGCTATTATATTAATTGTTACAGCTATGTGTATGTAAATCTTGTGTAAGACATTTCATGCAAGCGGATCGTATTTGTGATGGGACTCAAATGTTTTTATGAAATATTGCCGCCGGACCAAAGTATAAAAAAAGGACAATCGATTTGTGACAAACATTGTTTGGGCCTACTTTACGGTCGTTTGGACATCGATCCCTTTTTTTGTAAACTCCCCGAGGAGGCAGTTGTAATTGCCTCATAATTGTTTCCCAACACTTATCTGTTTGTTATTATGTTTTGACTGGCTTGTCAATGAAACAGTAGTCGTTTTAAAATATTTGAATAGTGAAGTGCCTTTTGTGATTCTGCTACATTAACACTTGACAAAAACTTTAAAATATTTTTTTAATGGCGTAGTTAAAAGCTTTGATTACATTTTCTTTGTCTTACGTTTTTCTTTCATCGTTTAGGATAAAATTGTTCAAAAATTTTAATGTAATATGAAATACTTACATTGTATATAACTACAAGCCATTTCTATAACTATCCTTTACTAATCAAAACTCCAGTACAAAAATAACTTTATAAATACGATACAAATACCATTATAATTAAATTTGACAGTTACTGAAGTCGATGCCAATCCTACTAAACTAATACGCTTTCTGTTGTTGCACATTGATTTTGACTTATCTGTCTATTTCATATTTTTATTGTTTTTGTTTATTTCTACCTTTTAAGTGACCTTGGCTTAAATAAATATCTAGGACGGGTCTACAATTAACTTCTTTTCTAATTCTGGACCACAACGGCTTACAAGAGAACCATCAATATAAATAAATAAAGGTTATAAGCCTAGTATGCGAGTGTTTTTGACATTTCCGTAAGCATAAGAGATTCGAGCAAGCGAAAGAAGTATGTAGAGACCGTGACGCTTGGCGTTCCACCCTCTCTGACTACCCCGTTAGGGATACAGCGTGAAGATATGTATGTATATACAGTTCGCGTTATTTGGTGTTATTTGGTGTATCAAACTTTGGTGTATCTTCAATACGCAAGCTCACTGGAGCTTGGGTTTTGAAGATACACTAAATAAAACTAACAATCTGGATCAATCTGAAGGTATATCCTTTCAAATAAAAAAAGAATTTTCCAAATCGATTCATAAATAACGGAGTTCTGAGGTAACAAATATAAAAAAAATACAATTGATTTGAAAATCTCCTCCTTTTTTGAGTCGGTTTAAAATCACATTCTGGTGGCACTTCAGTAAGTTTTATGAAGCTTGCTTATGGCAAAACAGAACCAAATAGTAGTAAGTTGCTAGCCTTTTGTTTAAATCGGTTCCTCATAAGCCCTGTCCTTTGTCACTTGGCCGACTCTTACGACCTACTGCGCGAGAAGATAAGCAGTTGGCACATTCTGTTTTTCTTTGCATATCAGACTAACGCTTCAGCATACATAATAGAGATAGCAGATTGGGTGTAATTATTCACAAATCAGTTCGTATGTCACTATTTAGGCACATACTTTTGTATTTTTTAATATATTAAATTCCTTACAAAAGTAAAACTAAATACCTCAATTTTTAGGGTTCCGTATCTCAAAGGGAAAAACTGGACCCTAGGATAATTTCGTTGTGCGTGTGTCCACGGGTCCGTCTGTCCAACCAGTCAAGACTCCTTATCCAAGAACAAGTAGAGGTATCAAGTTGAAATTTATATCAGACACTGAGATGCATGATCTCTTGGAGTATAAAAATTTAAAGCTTCGAAGTCATCACAGTCAGAAGATACGACCATCGATGTACTTTATGTATTTACACTTATGTACTGACAACAAAATCTGTATTAAAATGACCATTTATGTTTACGTTTATGTATTGAAACAGGAACTTGTACTTTACGCTAGAAACAGATTAATCTTTGCCTATAGAATACTTTCCGTTGACCAAGAATCATGAAATTTGACAAGAAGCAGAGTCTTACAGCACAATAAAAGAGAAAATCCAAAAATTGCGAACTTAAAATTATGTCACACTTTTTTCATTATAAACTTACATTTAAAGTTGGAGATTGTGCGAGATCGTGTCTTTCAACTACAAAGTTAAGTTTGTTTTTGAATGAGACATAATTTTTCGATAAATACATACATAGCTGTTATATGAATCACTGCTGCTTGCTTTCTAATGGAATGAGGCAGCGGTGATTTCATAATATTAAATAATACTGTAATTTGATTTGTAATGATTTAATTTTTCTCTTTGTTTCTAATAACATAGTATATAAGTTATTCTAATTATTACTAACAAATATGAACCTATGATGTTTGAATAAATAAATTATTATTATTATTATTATATCATAATTTCAGTGCGCGAGTCCGACTCGCATTTGGCGGTTTTTTAAGTTTCCACATTTATTTTCTCCTAGACATACGTAATCATTCGTCCGTTCAACCGCAAGCGATCATCGCTCGGTATCGTGCCTTGAGTTTATACGCGTTATCGTCTGCTTATTTTGTTTGTTTGCGGTAATGATTACATGGAATAACACCTCACATTTGTTTTTACGATGGATGGCTGACTAAATGCTTCCACGAATAATTTCATCAAAGTACACATTTGGCGCCTAGCTATTACGTGATTTCAGACTGTAATAATAATATTATGGTAAGGTGTCATTTTTTGTCATTCCACTAATGTTACTCAGTTCCACCAATTGAGTGACCTGTCGGATCGAAGTTATTGCATCAAATCTTTATTTTTCTAAGCATCAAATACATATTTTTATGTACCGAGATTTCATTAGATTCCCAGCAAAATCTGAAGTTTTGACTGCTTAAGAGTCTGAGCGAAAACAAAATGATTCTTCTAACCTTTGTAGTGTACCCATAAATCAGCAAGACTAGAGTTTGATTTGAGTTCCTTCGACAAAAACTAAGACCGCACCAACACTGCAGTGGTGGCACAATTTAATAGCGCTTAAAGTTACCTTTTTTTTGGTTACGCAGAAAAAATCTGCGAACAGATATCCAGCCTCTTGAGGGAGAAACGGGGCACAACCAGCTAAATTTGCGAAATAGTTTGCATTCTTGTCTGTCTGTAGGTTTGTCTTTTTTTTACTACTGGGAAGACAAACGAACAAACAGTCCATCTCATAGAAAGTGGACTGAGTGCTTCATATCCTGGCTAAGGAAATACTTCAGATTGTGAGGACTAAAATATTGTGCCTTTTGTTCCAGAAATCTTAGCGATTATCTTACCTTCCACGCTGGAACGCAGTACACGCAACGCTGTTTGGCGGTAGGATTAGCGAGTAGGACGGTGGCAGCGATCCGGACGCATCCCGCGTAAGGTCCTACCACCTCTTAATATTGCCTGTCAGTAGGTTTGCCTGCGCCATCGTAAATCTTGAACAGATGAGATTTGTATGTATTTTGTTTTGCTATTTGTAAGGTGCAGTTTACGATGTTCTCGGCTGTTAGATGTAAATCGTCTCGGATTTTTTATGCTGAGAATTTTAAATTTTATTTCCAAGAAATAGTGATGAGGATGTTTAAAACTAACTTTTTAATTTTAACAATTTTTGGCAGTGTTTCTATAGATGATGTTATATTAAAAAATTTGATCATCATTTTTGAAATTCTTGATACAAGCATCCCACTGGCCAACAATGCAACTCGTTCAGTTGTCTGTTTGCGGTCAGTTTCTCTTGCAGTCGTGAGAACACCATCGTGCGCCATGGCTTCATAGCAATTGATGTCAAGTTGCAGTAGTGATTGTGTGGCGAATCAGCTGATGGATTCCGCCATGTATTACAAAAATATTTTCGGTTCGTATGTTAGATTGTTCATCCATATAAGAATATATACGTCAAAAAGAAGAAAAGTTTCGCAAATACAACGTTTGTATTATTATTCAAAGGATATATAGATACAAATCACTCACATATGTATAATAAAACAATTTTTTTTTACTTTCTGTTATCTATCATTTTTGACGGAAAAGAAGCGGTGAGTTATCGTGGATTATTAGTTTGTTACAAATTAGTTTTTTTATTGTTCAAGTTAATCTGAAGTATGTGGAACTCCTTTGGACTAAGTTCACTAACTAAAACCCGACGGTGATCGTCGTCGGCGCGTCATCGAGGGGCTCCGGGTTCTCCTATTTTTTTTAGAAAAGAGGGGGAAAACGATCAAGTGAGTCACCTGGTGGAAAGTGATCACCGCCGCCCATGGACATTGGACACCCGCAACATCCGGCGAATCACGGGTGCGTTGCCGGCCTTTAGTGAAAGACGGAAAGGAGGGGGAGGGGGAGGATGAGGCATCGTCACTCTCACTCACCGAACGAAATACAACAGCAATAGATGCTGTCATTTCACATCGATATTCGGTGAGAGAGTGCTATTTCACCGAGCGAGCCGGCCGAATTCGTACTGCAATACAGTATGGCTCTACCACACTAAAACTGAATTAAAAAACAACTACGGAACGCAACCGGAACCTTTCAACACCATAGTCTTATTCTCAGGCGCAGGCCATAGGGCTATCATACCAGTTACCTACATGAAATTTCTAAATGCATTTTGATTACATGTCAATGCCACAGGCAATGCAATGTGCGTTGATATGTCAACCTATGAGTCAGTTTGTTTTATATTTTAAAATATATATACAGATACACATAGATACATTAATATAACACATATACACAATTATATAAAGCACATTTCACAAAAAAAAAGATTAGCTTTTTCTACCGTCATATGTACGTAATACAGGAAATAGATACTAAAAATAAATGAAGGAATATTGCATACGGACTTACCTACGAAGTGTAGGTAATAACAATAAGTCTCTTATCTAAACATACGTTAATATTTACAAACTTAAAACTACACATTATCTTAAATAATAGACTTCCTCAAAATTGCCGCTTAGAAAGCTATCATTGCTTAAGGTACCCAGCAGACTGGTAGCATTGCCTCTTTGAATAGCCAAACTGATTCGTTGGCGGAAGAAGCGGCGGTCTCCCGAAACCTCGACCAGTCTCTTACAAATATCAGAAATCAGTCGATGGGCGAAGCCCATCGCGCCCCAGGGACACAAAGTTTCGACTGCAAAGGGCGTAAATATGAAACTCTCAGAGAGAGTCGCATACTTACGCCGGCGCCGCTTCAAGTTCTCGGCAGTGCTGGCCACGGCACCTGCTGACTTGGAAGTCGCCGGCACATGGGAAACAGCAAGTGTATCGACACAAGTGGCATCCCACACCTGCGATCTTCCAAGTTTCCAAGGAATGAGCGTCAAACCATCTGGTCTCCTGCCGTCGCTGCACGCAATACCTACAGGCTCTAAGACTGCAGGAACGCCAGCAGCGACAAGAGCCCGCCAAATGGCGTCATTCAAAGCAGCATGTCGTGACATGCGGCCCGCACTACGTAAACAGGATAAACCGTGGTGACCTAGTACATCGACGAAATCATCACAGCGGCAACGGTGAGGAAGGTTAGTCCTGGGTCCCAGACGAAGGGATACTATGAGAGAAAGTGTGGTATTGTCAATTGAGTGTAGGTTATAATATACACAGTAATATACATTACACAGTAATACACCAATATTTTACACGTGATTTCTCCTGCTTTAATTTCTTTCGTAAGAAATAATGCCGGAAATTTATAAAATTTAAGAAATAACTAAGTATAAGAAAATTATTTTTAATCCATTTTTATGTTTTCTAATTTGTAAAATACCGAATGAAATTACTAAAGTGACAGTTTAATTGTAGTAAAACAAATAGATCAAACAAAGGCGGGTGTATTGTCTAGTAGTATACATAACACAGCTATGTAAATATTAGCGGTTTGGGAGATGATAGCTATTCATAGACTTGATTTCTAAATGCAGTTTATGTTTGAGGTGAGATTTTAGTATGAGTGTTGGCGTATTGTATTGTATTTGACACTGTATCTACGTTAATAGATACGTGTGAACAATCTTAATATTTAACACTTACGATTTCCTGCACTGCATTTGATAAACTCAATAAAGTAACTAAATGCATTTAAATATGTATACAATGTACACAAACAATGTCAGACCATTGTAATTTGCTATTACAGCAGAAATTATACTTGTAATTGACTCCACACATGTGAAATAATTTTAGATTTGTTTTATTAGAATATGTAATTAAATAGTGTGTTCTCAAATCGATAGATACGTTATATATATTACATCGACTGTCTCATTGGTGTGCTAGTTAGTGAATCTGTCTTGCATTCCTATCTGATGGTTCCGAATTCGCATCATTTCCGGTCGAGATATTCTTGAAAACAGATTTCTCTAAATTGCCTTAGAGTCTCGTTGTTACTGAGTGCTCTCCTAGTAATAACCAATCAACGGTAGTTGATCGTACTCAAACTACAAGTATTTATAGTTTTGACTCATAGAATTAAAAGCAATTTTCAGGAAATTATAAAATTAAAGACAAACGTGTAGAAATAGACAATAAAAGGTGTTTTAGAATGCTTGTTTTTTCTACTTGTCTTCAGAAAAAAAAAATGTTATAACAAATGTATATTGAGCTTCCAAAACGTATTGTATTTACTTTTTACAAAATGTTTCTATTTTTCCTCTAAAATTTTTAGACAATTGATCACATTTCTATTCTGTGTTTCATAATATTATTTTATTTCGCCATCATTATACGAATGATGAGAATCACGATAATTTTGTGGCCCAGCGGTAAAAGCGTAGGAGCAAATATTTGATGAGTATTATATTATTGCTAGAAACTGTCATAGGACTGTGCTTAGTGTATGTGCAAGCGGTAACCGAAGACGATTATAATCACCTCCTTCATAATGAAAAACACATGCGACAAATAAAGTAGCTGTTATGTTTTAACTCTATAGTTTATGGACAAAATGGTCGTAATGTTTTACTACTAATTACAAAAGTTATACTCCTATTATTAAAATACAATAGGACGTCCTTTGACTTGGCGAAAGACTTAGTAACGTAGTGGCACTTCAGTCCTGGATATGACGACTGAAGTTACGCGTGATCATATAATAATGAGTCAAATGGTTCGTTGATACTGTTTGTCTCCAGGAACTAACAGTACGTCAATCTAGTCCACCTCCCAACCACCTCTATCAGGCTAGGTCCGTATGATTGTGAAAAAACGCTGGTACGTAACAGTAAGACGTTATTGTTACTACTGCAAAAATTTGTGAACTACAAATTCGCTTTTCTTATTCACTATATACTCATCACCTTAAGTTGCTACACGAGATAAATTTACAGCACGGCTTTTCACTCTGATTCCACAATGTCCTCACATTTGTCGCGGTCACCGTATCCTTAATTAAATAACGTGGAGATATACTCTTGATTACATAGTCCAAAGATGTGATAACAATGTTAAATATTGTATGTATTTTTCTTTTTTGGTTAGTGACGTGAGATATATTATGTACATACAGTCGTATAACAAAAATAATCTCTTTTGTGTACATATATGTATATTGGATACTGTTTAGATAACACTTTATTAAAGGTAAAACATTAACGCGCTTTTAGTTCAATTTTAGGCCTGTTTACGTTGCTTATTCTTGCATAATTTTAAGTAATGATTATTTATAATAATAATAATAATAATAACAATATACTCAGACATTACACACAGCGCCATCTAGTCCCAAAGTAAGCAGCACAGCGCTTGTGTTATGGGTACTAGACAACTGATATACTACTTATATACTTTCCTTTTGTAAATAAATACATATTATACATAAACACCCAGACTCGAGACGGGAATCGAACCCGCAACCCCCGTTTACTTTGCGCCACGGAGGTTGTCGTATATTTAGATGTAAGAAGATATTAATTCAACAAATAACTGCTATTTAAAAAAGTAAACGTATTCTACTTCAGAAATATTTTTATTAAACCTTTATTGCAGTTACTAAATACTAAGACATAACAACTATAGTTTTATAACTTTAATTTATTTCTAAGAAAACACATCGGGTTTTCTATTTTAGTTATGCATGTGTGTGACAATAAGTCTTTTCATTATCTTCCATACTATTCCATTTTTTGCTATTCTTAATCAGATTAGACCCCCAACTTCCTTATGGCACTATAAAAATATAATTAACATCAAATTTCTTTGAATCAAGATGTTCTAAAAATTCGGTCTTCTCTTTCTTTTTGATTAATATACGATAATACAGAAACAGAAAATTGGATAGAAACTAAACATTTTTGCTAATTATTTTGACGTAGTTATTTTAAAGTATTCGATCAAAATAAACTTTAAAAAAAGTGACGCGATTATTATCCGCAAGTTACCTTTTTTACAAAAATGTGACTCAGTTACTCCTTGATAGCAAACACCCCATCAAACCATCACTAAAGCCGAATAATGCCCACGTTGTACCCTACTGATTATTTGAGAAGCTTCTCTAGAAGTTTGAGCATAATTCGGTCATTTTACTTATTAAATTGTTGCTCGGTAATAAAAAATTTTTCGCTAGTAAATAAAAATTTTCTGTGACCTGCCTTAGCGTACCGCCTAAGAAGTTGTTTTAATTTTACCACCCTATTCATTTTTAAATTATTGGTAATGACCAGTGCGTCTCTTAAAGTCATCTTTAAAATAAGCGACATTGTTCTAATCGACGTCTGTCCGTGCATCATTAATACGCATTGGTTACGTCCGAATGAACGGTTACATTTACTTTTATTTTATACGAGTAATTATTCATTTTCTTAGAAAAAATCTTTTGCTTTCGGAAAGGATTTCTTCGCATTCTTTCCTTCACTGCATTGATCGCCTTTTGAGTACGAATACTATGTGGACTTGATAAATTCCCAAAATCCAAATCAAAAGATTTTGGGAATTTATCACATGAAATTGATTTCCGCAAAGTAACACCTGAGTCTATACAATAACTATGTGGACGGTCAGATCTTTTTCTGTCACATATAGAGGACATTTCATTGTACCTATCAACAGCCCGGTACACAAACAATCGACTAATACCAAACGGGTGGAGAGTGGCAAAAGTTGCATTTGTCTCCATACCTACTTCGTGTAATGCTGTCACAGCAATTCGGTTCTATTTATCACCCCACTTTAATATCCCAAGAATATCTAACAAAGATTGGCGCAAAAGTGAGAAAACGCTATGAGTACTCATATGAGAATAACAGGTTCCGAGTTCAAATGTAATATTTATTTTATTTTATTGTAACAATATTTATGACCAGACTGTGTACATACATAATCATATTAATATTACAAAGAGCTAAACTTCGTTTGTATGTAATGGATAAATTCAAAAACCACTAAATAGATTTCTTTCACTTATAGAAAGCCTGCTGAAGAAGGAAAGAAGTGAATGTGAACTGTACCTATTTTATTTAAAAAAAAAATACAACCCATAATTAGTAATTAGAATTGAAATTATTACAAATACATACATATCTTTACGCTATATCCGTAACGGTGTATTCAGAGAGGACGGAGCGCCAATCTTATTATGAAAATTGATAATAGAGAAAATAGGTCGAAACAGGACAGGATTTAAATTTTTAAGTAAATGACAATGAATCCACTTATAAATCGAAATTATTGTACATTATTATCTCTTCAGACTATAATAATGCTATAATGACATAAACTGATAAGTAGATCGTCACATACATATCTTCACACTGTACCTTTAATTGGTTAGTTAGAGATCGCGGTTCTTACCTTGGATGAGAGTGATGACGTCAGAATGTGAATTCTGACGTCACAATTCTGTATATGCTGTTACAGTAGTCTTTTTTTAAATAAGATTGTATTAAATAAGATTATATTATTTAAGAACTTGTTTATTAAAATAATCCATTTTATTATGTTTTTTCATTATGTACCTTCCTATGTAAGTATATGGTATTGATCCGACAAGTTTAAAAAGCTTTTAAATTGACATGGCGGGTATTCGAACTCAGTACCTCTGATTCAGAGCTTTAATGTCTTAACAAAATGTAGAAGTCGTCATAACAATTATTCGTATGAACAATATGTTTGTCCCTTTGTAACATTTCACTCTAACAGAAAACAAATCAAATCAACGTAATGATTGTTCTAAATTATTAATCCTGTGACGTCACAATATATCAATCGTTAATGATACAGTTGGATACAATAAAAGTTAATGTAGCCGTTCATTCGGCCGTACACCAATGCGTATTAATGATGTACGGACAGACGTCGATTAGTCTCCATACGTTATAAAGACGCTTTCCTCTCCCAAAGGATGTGTATATAGTAATCAAACATCGTATTGCGACAAAGCGCGTAACGTTATACAATTCATTCTATTTTCCAATAAAATAATAATAGACTATTTGCAATAATACGCTAATATCGAGAACATAACTGGAAAAATATTTGAATTCCATTGAAGAACTTACCTAGAATTTATTAGCTCTTAAAGTCAAGAGGGGACAAATTATTTATTTGTCATACACACGCTTGGCAATGATGCTGAGCTTATTTTATCTCCACTACTAGAGTTTACAAGGCGATACAAGCTTCTATATCTCTAAAATTTCATCTAAAAATGCAAATGTTTTTTAAGATTATCTTTATACCTTAACATTGTTTTGATTTCGTGTATCATACACATCAGTTTCCAGAATTGCTAACTTACATAAAATTATGGCGATAATTGTTTCTGATAGTATTGACTGCCACAAACAAACAGATGGACGTGCGTGAAAAATGTAATAACGGTTCTATTTTTTTTTTGAGGAATTTTAAGATCGATCTTAGAATACCAACCTCATCTTATATCACCCATATTTCTCAAGAATTAAAGGGAGAAGATCTACAACAATCGTGTGAGCTTAAACCTTTCCCCTGCTTATACCAAAGAACGAACTGGGGGTGCAGGAAATACTGTCCAGACTGTAATTTAAAAAACCAAAAATTTAATTCATACTCTCGGTTTGCTAGAGATGCACAAATAGATAGGTACACTTACCACGATAACCATTACGCAGCCATGCAGTTATTTCATTTCTTTGTTATATTTTTATATCAGAACACATAATAAACCTGTTATATTTATGGTTAAAATTGTAATAAATGGATTAATTATATTGCTCGTACGCATATAATATGGATTTTATATACCAGTGGATTTTGTCACGTACTGCTAGTCGCTTGCCGTGTGCCAAATGCATACATTATTAGTAAATATATCTTGTTCTTCACAGAACATACAGCCAAGTAGAAACCTGAAAGTTATGTATGTAGGACATCTGATAATAATTCAGTTTTACATCGCGGTTAATTGTTACTAAAAGCTACGTCTAATACAACATTTTATTTCATTGTAATGTTTTGATCTCTCTGAGTTATTGAATCAGAAAGAAGGTGCTCTACAGGAGAGCCCAGGTAAGATTATATATAAGTAAATTTTAAAACTTATGTGTGTACTGCACTAGGGTCAATTTTAAGTCCGCAATAGACTTGTTAAAAAACTGAGAATGTTCTGTGCAATGCCAGTTATTAATCCGTGATCGAAAAAGCTTCTGTCTATTCAGCCTTTGTCAAATCCCTTTAGAAAAGATGTCATTTGAACCTGTATGTATAATATTTACATAATGTCACTCATGACATGGTCTTATTTTTGTTCTTTCAAGCCTTTTTTGTCGCAAAAATAGACATATTATCTTCGAATAATTCTGTCTGTTATTTACGTGACAATTATCATATTGTTAATGTCCTATCACAATTTAAGAAAATTTTATTTTAAGCCGACTTGAGGTCTAATTGCGTCACTTTCTATTGACTGAAAATGACCTCATTGATGAAAGTCGATCAGACAAGTCAAACACATTTACATTGAATATGCCGGACCAATTTTATTTATCATATCTCATACACTCAATGGAAAATATGCAACAGAGCCCTTCCGATGTGAAATCAAAATATGGATCATATAGCAAAGAGTTTTTAACCTAACGTACACAGAGATTGATTTCTCTTTTTCTTACTTACACTTATGGTACATACATAGTACATACATACATACACGTCTTCACGGTGTATCCCTAACGGGGTAGTCAGAGAGGACGGAACGCCAAGCTTCGAGGTTCTTACATACTTCTTTTGCTTCCTCAAATCTTATCACCCTCCTCACACATTTTCGCCTAGGTATTCGAGCGCTTTTCAAATGTCCGTCAGCTAACACTGGCTATTTGATTTTCCTAAGTCAGCCTTGGTCTTCCTTGGCTTTTTTTTACAAATTTACAGAGTGAAAGTGATTGGCTACTACCAATCACTTTCACTCTGTAAATTTTCTTCGTCAGTCTTTCATCATTCATTCTTTCCATGTGCTCGAACCGGATAATAAAACCATCTTCTTACACTTATATAAGAAAAAGATTCATTCTTCTTGCTTAATCGGAATATGAATTTTGATAACGGAATTGTCATAGAGTAAAGATTCAGACTGAAAAAGAGTGATCTCCTGTGAAATAATGGACAGGTAACACATGTCGAGTGGATAGACGTTTAATGTAAAAAAATTGCTTTGTCGAAAAATATTGTACAAAACTAAACACCTACAAACCGCCAAAAAATCACGAACGCATCATTACATTCGCATCGAAAAGTATTCTGCAAAAAATTTAATAAAGAAGATTAACGTAGGTGGTCTCGATTTTATGGTGTAAAATAATAAGGGCACCTATGTCCTCTATTCTACGTAATAATGGGGGTATTTTGTATGGGCAGTATTAATGGTCGATCGCGCATGCTCGCTGGTGGTCGGATTATAACGCAAAGCCCTGGATTAAGCCACATCGACACGTGTGCGGTACTGTACTCTCAAGTGGCTGTAGGCAGTTTTAAAAGCAATCGTGCTTTTAGTCATAAACGTAAAATAGAAGACGCTTTATCAGCAAAAGAAAAATATTTGATTATACTAAAATGTTTCACGTAACCAAATACAATTTTTTTTTTGTATTACGTACATATGTTATTTATTACGCAATTATGGTGATATATTTTCCTTTATAAATAATATGATCTCAGTTTCGAATGTGTCAAGACATTACCGAAACATTACAATCAAAATGTGTCAATAAAATTGCACACTGATTGTAATATAATGCCAACATGTTACATATGTTCATTCTAGATCCCACCGAGTCAATTAACATGTTAGTGACCATAAATTCTATTATTCGTGTTTGTCATATACATAGATGTATGACAATTTCTTCACGGATAACACTAATGAGTGCTTTTTTATCTGGGACAGTATGGGGAAATCCGAATCCATAAGAGATACAGGGGAACTGCCTTAGGAATAATTCGGCCTTTTTTGTGAAAATAATTTTGGCGTTATAAATTGTTTGGTCAAGCTTGAAATGGGCATAAAAATCTGTGAAATTTGCATTTTTTTTTAATGCGGTTCGATTCAGTTTCATGTAAGCATCATTTCATCGTATCAAAAGAAAAAAATGTGAACAGCAAATATAGGTGAAATTTACGAATGATAAAATATTTTTTCAGTCATGGGGAAATCCGAATCCATAGGACGTACAGAGGAACTGTCTCACAGATCGTTTGGGCTTTTTTTGTAAAAACATTTTTGGCATTATAAATTTTTTGGTCAAGCGTGAGTTGTCCATAAAATTAGTAAAATTGGCATTTCCTTTTTTAATGCGGATCGATTCAGTTTCGTGCAAGCTTAATTTCTTAGTATCAGAAGAAAAAATCTGGACAACAGAAGGTGGTCAGAATCAATAAAACATTTTTTCATACAATGGAAGAATCTAATATAACAAATCATACTCGGCTTACTCGGGAACAATTCATTTAGTCTTCCATAAATGAGTTTCGCGTCGATACGTCCTACACGAAATTCAAATAGAAACACGTTTTAGCACATACAAGTTTTTGTCACTTTGAATGAATTGTTTCTCATATTGTAATCTTCATATTACATCGAGGACAAATTTTCTAACATAGTTCATAAAAATTAAAGATTAAAACCTACATTCATTTATTTTTATTTGTTAATTAAATAGTCATTATTACTCATTATTAAACAAACATATGTTGGTTTTTATTGGACCCTCCATATGTCATACAACATGATATTTATTTTTGATTAATTTAAAGTATTCTGGATTTATAATGTGTATAAGAGATGTAAATGTGCTTGGAATTAAAATTTTCATAAATTAATACATCTCTATTTACTTTTAAAACAGACGAATGATTAATTTGTTATTATATATGTAATACTTGGTGTCTTTGTTTACGCAGCTGATAAAGTAAAAAATATATAATATTCTTATTTATAAAAAGTTATCAAAAGTAAACCGCCCACAAATAATTTGCTACCGTAGAGCACTAATGTGATTATATTTTTTTCGACACTACCACATCGTATTTGAATGTAAAAAAATATTGTCATTTTCTTATTTCCAAGACATTAGAGATCAATATTGTACGTTCCGGTACGCCAATGTTTTGTTAAGATTCCTTTCAAAATGTCAAACCAACCGCGAAGAATTTCGCCCGATCCAGCACCCGTGTTTGCTTAGCGGACACAACATCAAAAAATAAAAATTCTGTACAGAATAATGGTATTAAATTTTGGCCAGATCGAACCTGAATAATAGTGTTAAATTTCGTGAACCCATCTCGAAATATGATGAATCTGTCGGCGGCAGCTTTTGTCATAGTTTTTTTCTCAATAAATTCTCGCCGCCAAAGGAAATCTAGCGTACTTAATAAGTAAGTAGAACAGAATTCTTGCACGTGTAATTTGCCAATATTTGTTCTATCCAGAGCTGAATATTTTAGTTGGGCAGAAAGCAACTATGGCAATTTTTAAAGTCGTCCAATCAACGTCCTGATTAAAAACAGCAAAAACTGAGGTTGCGGGAAGTATTGATAATTTTAGATATCTACCCAGAAAAAATATAGTAATTAGTCATTAATTTGAATAAGGTTTTTCAAGTTAAGGACTATTATATACTTTACCCATTATTTGATTTATATCTTCATATTATATCATATATTTTCTTTATATTATTTAAAAAAATACACATATTTTAGTTAGTTAAATAAGAAATAAATGTTTAGATAATTACACCTATCCTGCGAGTTCTAACCGAGCACTAGGTTTGTATGTAAGAGTACCATAAAATGAACTGTGGGACATTCGATAAATCGAGAATAAAAAAAAAAAATTAAATTGATCTGGCCAGGAATCGAACCGGAGCTGATCGGTTTTGAACATGCACCATTGTGTTAACTGTGTAAAGATTTCGTTATTTATTTTAAACTCTCTGTTTAGTATATAGGTTCCCACATTATTCACCCACAATCATCTTCTAAAAAATTTTGTTTCAGTGTATTTTATTTTTACTAATAGATCCATAATAAAACACAGATTTTGTGTACGAGAATATTAGACTCTACATGTTATTAATTTATTTTACTCCTTAAAGTGATGGGTATTAAGAGTAGTTATGAGAGTAAGTACGAGTAGTAAACTCCTTACATTGATCAGTTGTCGTGGTTTGCATTTCGTTGTAGGAAAGCATTAGCGAACAAACTTTGACAGCCCTGCACAATTTGCAATTAGCTATGGAAATAACGCGAGCCGCGTGTTGTGTGCACTATGTTATAGGAATCGAATTTATCGATGTCGCCGTTTTGAAAATAACATTTTGTATTCGTATATTTTATCTTTATACTAATTGAAGTAGTAAGTATGCATAAGTAGTAAATAAATAAAGAATAAATGCCGGTCCAAAATAAAATAAATGAATTAAATTGAGACATTTAAATCCTTCAAGATGCGTAATTATATTTCGAAGAGATAAAGGAATATGTCAAAAAGGTGACATATTCACTATCAGTTCTTAAAAATTACGGATAATGTCTCACTAATAACATCTCAAACAGAGTTTTCCATTAAGTATAGCTGAAAATGTAAGTACAATAAACAACGTGGAAGTCTTTTTAATTGCACATTGTAATTGTTCTCACAAATAAATTCGACTGAAAAAAATGACTTTGTTTTTATGTATTGACAGTATTGTTATTTGATGATTATGAAAAAGATACGTAATCAATTTAAAAAGTACCGGTTAATAAAGATTAAAATTCGGAAACCGACCATGGTCTTTATTGACTCCTTGATGCATTTTAATATCACTAAATTTTTCTTAAATAATGACTTTAGTTTTACGCTCACAAAATAAGCAATCGTCAAGTAATCTTCTCTGTCAGGACCTCACGAGGTCATTTCTTATAATGTTTATGATAACAGTGAGGAGTATTTTTGAATTCAATTAAATGTATGTTGTTTTTCACGTTCGCACATACCTAGTTATACATTATTGTGACAACCCTAATAAAAAAAATTATAAACAAACCGTTTATTAACCAATACCATCAAATATGATTGCATGGTTTTTTGAACCATGAAATCAATGAAGTAATTGTAGAGGATTTTTTTTCTAATTTTAGTTTTCGTAATATTAAAACATAATTATGTCATAAATGTTACGATACTGATATTCGTATTTAATGTTGTAATGTAACAATGTTAAAGAAATCTGTTTTTCTATTCAGTTTTACCTAGGGTAGGTAATCTAGATCAATTTTTATAACACTAATATTCAATTTAGGCAAACTTGTAAACGAGAGTAATCTCTTTGGAAGAAGTATATTTCAGTAAATAACATTTTTAAGTTTCATTTTGGTTTAAGTGTATGATTGTCTTTACCATAATGATAACTACCAAAACTGGTACTATCATTGGAAGAATTAATTACCAGGTGACAGCAAAACAATACGGTTTCGGTATCATTAGTTGCAATGTGCCGCTCTTTTAGTTTCAGGTGGCCTTTATCTTATCTAAAGAGGACGTGCGGGCCGTATATAGGCAGCTCGGTTGACATTACCGTTTCAAAAAACAACAAAGTATTTTCAACTTTGACACTACAATTTTATAGTTCAATTTTGGATGCGAGTCCAGCAATTTTTTCCAACAGTTTTCTCATAGGACTTTACAATCGATTCTCAAGCTTATTTTTTTTAGTCTACAGTCGAGTTTAAAACATGTTCTGGAAGTTTTTCCGGTAGTTTTACTATGTGAACAATGTTGAACGACAATGGGCCACTTGTACGTTGATAGGTATGTAAATAAGTAGATGGATGACTGGTCACCGAAGTGTGTTCACCGTAAAGATAACGTGAATTGGAGGTGAGTTTCACTTGTAATTATAAATTAATTTGTTGCTAAAAATAAATGGTGCCATTATCAAAATGTCTCGTAAATATAATTGACAGAACCATAGTTTGTTGTCTTTCTTTTCTAATAATATTGTAATACTCATAGTTGTAGAATATTAGTAGTACAACTTAGAAATCTCTTTATTTTTCTTTTTTCGTGTTGAATCAAGGATGTTAGTAATAGGTTAATTAACCCTATTTTGTACTAAAATGTTATGTTCATACTATTTCCTTTCAAAACTTTTAGTAAACAACATTAATATTGTTACAGTGTCTAGAAACTCAACGAAAGTTTAAGCAGAATTTTGATTGTGGACTGAATTAATTAAATTATTCGATTATAAGCTTGATTGAATTCCTTGCAGATTGGCCCGAGTCCATGTAATTTGATGAAGTTGGATTTTTGACATTTCTGACGGACAGAAAGGTTGTTTACGAGGCAATAGAATTTTGCATTAACAAGTACAAAAAATTATCTACGTACGATGAAAAACAAAATTATACTGCATTTAGTTGTGTAGATTTTTTCATGTGTATTTCTAATATCTGCAATGTTTTCCTTATATCTGTATAAATTCGAGTCAAAGTCGTTTTAAATAATAAAGAGCCATTTATATGAAATGTGCTAATCATAATTATTCCCTTATGTAATATTTTTAATGAAGTGAACGATAATAATTTCACTTATTAGTTTTTTGTTTATGTTTAATTTTTGTTGTGTTTAATATTTTGAATTATTTTATATTTATTTTATATTTATTATTTTGAACAAAGACTAACTTGTTTCAAATTTAATTTTGAAAAACTTATATTAAGTTAACGGAAAGAAGTATTCAAGAATTATGGCCTATATGAAATTGACGAAAGTAAAAACTTCTCCAATATGCTAAAATTTTTGAGACAAAAATTTTGTACGGGTTCGTAACAATTTGTTATTTTCACCGAAATTTCAGTTTAAAAAAGTTGTTTTTTTATGAAATTACAACATTTATTATAAACAATGTTTCAAAATCAAAGAAGTTTTTAATTTTCTCGCACTTTTTGTGTACGTTGTTATCGACAGCAACTCCGTGAAAAATACTATAAAAAAGACTAACTACGTCATGTAGTTACGATATATCTACACTTGTAACACGACAAGTATGTACATAATTACACAAATATCTAATTATATGAAGAGTGTTTTACTGTTTATGAAGAATAAATATTATTATTTAACTTTATTGTCATTTTTCTGTATATTATATCAACCAATCCATTACTTGTTACTTGAATATAAAATACAGACTTGAAGCAGCACTGTATAAAAAAATAAATTCAAAAACTAAAATCCGACTACTGAAAAATCACGCTCTAAAAAGTATGAAACAAGAAAATATTCTCATCTGAAATTGTTACGTAACTATTGAATGTTTATAGACAATAGACTATTTAATAAAATAAACACTTTATAGCTTATGATCCCTTACTACTGTTAGAATGTATTGCTTTGTTAAGGTAGGTGGCATACGACCACGGCTATCCTCTGTACATCACTATGAATATGTATTAAATACATTGAAATATATTACGTGTAAGTTGTTTATTTAATAGACTATATAAACATTGAATAATTTGTACGTAACAATTTGATAAACGTACAATGAGGACATTTTCTTCTTTTATACTTTTTAGAGCGTGATTTTTCAGTAGTCAGGTTTTAGTTTTTGAATTTACTTTTTATTTAAATTATTTTGGGGTTATAATTTCATGATTAAGTATTTGCAAATCCGCTTTAAGAATGAAAAAATCATAACCCTTCTTTTTGCTTCGTCGCAGTGAGGTAAATTTTTAATTTTAAAGTAGAATGAAATAATGACAACAAATACAATATGTTATGTCTATAATCCTAATATACAAAAAATTTTTTTAGTTCATGACTTTATGTCGTCTACAGGGCGCTATGTACAATTTACACGCCTTAAATTTTAATGTAAGACGTTTCCAACGATACCTCATTTGTCGAATTGTGATAAGTACTTCAGAAGTTATGAGGGAAAGAATGAACATACATACATACCCACGTCATACAGATCAAAATCATAACCGGCCTTTTTGCTTCGCCGTAGTCGGGTAAAAATATATGATAAAAATGCGTAATCTTGTTGTAGCAAGTACATAGTTGAGGGAGTCCTACTCGATACTATACGCGCTGACCGTCATGCACCCCATGCGACCTTTCACCTTGGGAATCGAACATAAATGGTGATGGAGTCGCATATTAATTGCAAGAGTCTTTATTAGGAAATATTATTTTTGCTTTTCATAGAAAAATATATAAATACAGTAAGGATTTCTGTTAAATTTATGAGCCAGAATTTAGTACAAAATAAATATATTTATGGTATTTTCCTCCTCGCTGACTTTCTTTCCAAATACGTTTTTTTTAGACTCCAAGCCACTTTAGAAAAGTTCATTTCCTAGGCCAGTCAAAGATTGAATGTAGTTTTAACGAGAGAGTCTTCTTAAGTACTTAATACCTAAAATCTATTTCATATCTGCTTCGCGAGTAAAATGTTTGCGTAAGTGTTAACAATTAATTATTGTGAAATCATTATCAGAAGTAAAATGTTTACAGTGTAAATACATAGCTTTATATCTACTGTCGTGGTATCTTCGCAAATACTTGTGAAACGTTAAGAAACGAAATTAACAATAGACTAACCAATTTGATGATATCTTTTAGGCAGTGGTCAGTTACCTATTTAAAATTTCTAAGAATAGAAGCTTAGAACTAGAAGTTCAGATTTTTACAATCTTTACCAAGCTTTATTTACAATTTTTATGGGGTTTCTTATGAATATTAGAAGTAGAAATGTAAATGTATGTATGATGGAGAATTTTTAAATAAAGTGCATTATGCGTAACCTAAGTCAAGATAGAGAGTAAATAAGCACCTAAAAAAGTGTTCATTGAAAAAAATCAAACGAAACGAACTTATAAGTTTTTGCTTGAGATTCTTAGCCTTTTTTAAATCAACTCTCCACCAAAAATTATTTTTGTTGAATCTGTTAATAGTTACAACTCAAATGCTTATGTTACAATACAGATAAGCGTTGAAAAAATGAGAGAATTAATCGACTCTATATTTTCCACCTGATAATAAATCGCGGCCAATATGAATAACTGTCGCAGATTATACTGATAAATGGATCTACCAGCCAATTGCATAGTGCAAAAAATACGTAACCATGAATAATAATAATTATTTAGCTTTATGACAGAAATCACGGTTCATTGCTAATGGTGAGCGCAGCGCTGACCGTTGGGGTTGTTTTATTGCATTTTTTCGATAAACGATTAACGAAACGGGCCCTCGATTTCCGTAGGACAATAGGCCGCATAAATTATATTGGACAAATACAATGTTTCTGTGTTTGAAATGCATAATATTAAGTAGATGTTTTTGATATTTACAACTAGAGTCTAATTTAATATTGTAAGCTCCAGTTGTAGTTCCATATTTTTGCCGTCGACAAGGTTTGATTTTTGAATCGTCTTTTGTATTTTCATTTTGAGTAAATTAAATTGTTTTTCACATTTCTTTCATCCTTTAATGATTCTCAACTCAAGCTAAGCTGTCGGTAATAATTATACATTTGTTAATATTTTCCTAAATTCAAATTTTAAACAAAACATATAAATTCTTACTATTGAAATTTCATCCTGATGTAAATTTGTTGTAATGCTAATTAAATAACTATAAATAAAACTTTTCTTAATAAACTACAATTTGTATATAAAATTGCTGCAAGAATGACTGTGTGTCATAAAAATATAAAAAATGGAATGTTTTTAGTTAATGTTGTTTTAAAACATTAAATAATTTTGAATTTCGAATATTCAATTTTATTCTTTGATAAGCGGCGTATGCGCATTGCGTATATATGCACATGACGTTGTACTGGAAAACAAGTAAGCTATAAACATTATCTTATTAAAAGGACAACACAAAGCTTCTATTAAACACGTACAAACCCAACATTGCGCAATCACGCGTCCACAAACATGACATACAAAATAGGACGTCGTCTCCACAATCTAGAATTAAATAGTCATAAAGCGAAACATTTTACTGGCCTCTATAAATTATGGCGCTATCTCTCTGACAAACAAAAATGGTTTATAATTAAATAACACAATCTTTTATCTCACAGACACAAGACGGACACAGGTCTTCCACGGAGTAAGATGTTTTGATTAAATATGAGAGAAGTAGGTGTTAGAAAGTCAAAAGTTAATTACGTATTCGATAATCTGGCAACGCGTACCTTTTCATTTCATGTATATACATACATACATATCTTCACACTGTATTCCTAACGAGGTAGTCAGAGAGGACGAAGCGCCAAGATCGCGATCCTTGCGTACTTCTTTCACTTCCTCAAATCTCATCATTTTCCTTACACATTTTCGGCTTGTTTTTGACATTTCTTGTGACATGTGTATGACAGTGCTTTTGACATTTCCGGCGGCTAATACTCTGGCTATTTTATCTTCGTAAGTTAGCCTTGGTCTTCCTTGACTTTTGCTACCATACCATTCACTGTCCATAACATAATTTAGTCGATTACATGAAAATAATATTTTTATAACAATAATACTATGTTATCATTTGTACAAATTGGAAACACCGCAACGTCAAACGAATTGGAGATTTTTTTTTATTTTATCGCGTCGGGCCGTCCACTTTTTATAGTTTGTGGTTACATTCTTTCCCACCTGTCTCTGTATAATGAGAAACTACTAATTCTAATGTAAACAGCGTGATAGTCAAGATGTTGATGACAATCTGGTTCTTGTTCTCCGTCCTCAGACAGATAAGGGATGATAAAGGCTCGTTTAACGTGGTCAAAGGAAACAGCGGTGTTTACTCATCTATGTTTGATTTATCGTGTTTCCTGTGTGTAGTTTTATTAATGTGTTACACTTTTTTGTTTCTAAATGTTATTTTTACTATGATTAGGCGTATCAATTTTTAATTATACTAGTCGAAGAAATTCACCGTGATTTCTTGCTAAGGACTTATTTTTTGCTGTTACTGTTTTGAAAATGATTAATTTGAAAAAACATTGAGTAATAGGCAGAAAATAATACTCATTTTTTGTCGTAAAGCATACCGCAAAAGTTATATAATGATACTAATTTCTGCGAAGTACTATACTTCGTCTTAGTTTTAAAGATTGTTTTTTTGTCGTATTATTCACCTATAGCAATTTGTTGATTTACGGTGTTTTATTTCAAAAAAAGAATGACAAATTTACGAGGAACTAATTTTTATTAATATGCAATGAATTTAGAAAATCAGCTCTCCCAAATTGTCTTGGAATCCTGGTGCTAGGATACTCAAACTTAATGATATGTACTTAATTAGAGATCACACAATTAGTGTGAATGTCTGCGGTATTTGGCTTTATATGTATAGGTACACGTCAAATGAAAAAAGCCCGCCTAAAGAATTGCGCGCATAATACATATTATACGTTGCTTTCTTTTTGAGAGTAAATAGAAAAAGTCATGTTATCTGACACGGAAGCGTTGGACATATTGCACCGTAAGTTGTCATGTGCCACAGAGCACCAGGGCATTGGTCTTTGAGATAATTTGAAAGGCAACAAAGCGTTAAGATCATTAACTCACTCATGACGTTTGTCATTTGGATGCATCTAACATTACGTCTTGAGATATGTTTACTAGGGCTTAGAAATGATAAAATTTTAATTCAATGTTTACCACGTTCTCATATAATCCCTGAAAACTATCAATGACAAGGCAAAAGCCATTTTAGCGAATATGTATCATTGAGTAATTACATTCCTGTGTAGGCCATAGAAGCCAGTCAAAGATTGAGACTTACCATAAGAAACTGTTGCGACGAACTGCGATGGATTAGCCGCCTGAAACTGTATAATAGCACCCGCCCTGGCTTTGCCCGGATAATATTCATTATTTATAATAGACCTATAGCAAAACTTTCCGAAAGAAAATCCCTAAATTATGGTAAAAACCAAACGGACAGACAGAAATAGCGACTTTGCTTTATATATTGTACGCTGTAACATTTTTTCGCTATTGTACCTTCTTTTTTAAGAGCTTAGAGGTTGTCAGAGAAAATAATTGTAGAACTGGCAACTTAAAAATTTAAATATGTTTTTTTTGGAAGAATAGAACAGGATTTGAAAAATGAGAAAAAAAAGAGAGCGAGGTGGTTTTTTGGAGAGAACAAGAATGGTTGTGATGGAAAAAAGAGATTATTTTTCTCCTCAAATAGAAGATATTTGATTTCTTTGTAAAAGTAAAATCTGTTAAGAATATTAAAGAAGATGTTGGCAAAGTGAAAAAGAAAGAGGCTCGAACTAGAAAACTGATGTCACCCAAACTTCCAAGGCAAATGGACCCCTCGACAAGAATAAGGAGGAGCAATGGCTTCAATCGGATAAAGAGCACATTAATCAAGGTGCACCAGTTTCATACGAGTTTATAGAACTTATATTTACAATGACAATGCTGATTGCAGAATTTTATAAAGTCGACTTATAATTTTGGAGATAACATTCGAGAGTGGAGTATGGGACAATACAATCTAATTTAAGCCAGTGGTTTGTGTTTTTTTATCATAATGTGTAAATTATAAGGTGAAAGGTATTTATATCTGATTTTTGTAAACTACACCACACCATCACAACCACTTTGATATCTTTCTGTTTCTATTTTATTTACAAAAGTAGTATTGATTTATTTGTTTCAAATTATATTACAATTTTCCTTTTAAAATAGAATTTTATTTAAAAAGGTTTCCAATAAATTTCAAAATTTACTATATCCATTCCCTTTCTGTGGCATCCGGGTGGGAATGGTATAAATTGGCGCCCAAGTATAAATTGATGCCTGATCTAAATTATTCTTTTATTTAAAAACATATCACAACTTACCACTTCTTAGGCAGTTATAATTTATCTGTCATATACTATACATATTAAATTTTTTTCAACAAGGAGGAGATGATTCAGATCGATGAGTTATAGCTAGGCTATAACTATCGAAGGATTTATTACTATAATTGAGCTACAGTTAGCTAGGACAAGAGGATTCTTCTTTTGACTTACCATAAAAGACGGAGGTTAAAGAAATAAATAAGACACACGATTTATTTACATATAGTGTAATAGATGTTTAATTAATATTTAACAGTATTTCAAATAGAAAACACCGTATATTGTATAATCGTCACGATGTATAACTAGTTATAGTTCATCAGCGTTGTTTTGTGACACGTAGGATTGAACATTTTATTAAAAAAAAAAGAAAAACACATTTAGCTTTGTGTAGTAATAACAAATTGAAATATTGGTAAATATAGTAAATATATTATGTAGTTTCGGCACAATAAAATATTGTTTATATAAATGACAACTAGCTTGTCTTGTCATGTCAGTTTATTTATAATTTTTAAATAAAGAGGTTGATGTAATTTCTGAATTATAAAGGTTTTCTTAGAGAGTTATTATAAATTTATTAGGGTTGTCACAACTTATTACATAATATATTATTTTTGATTCGATATTTTTATGAAGATGTCGAATGCAAGTGAGAATAATTTAGAAGCGAGAGACTTCTTTTTTCCAAATATTTTGATGTTCGGTCGAGAGATAATATTTGATGAGTACTTCTTGACACGGACAAATTAAACTAATATAGTCGAAAGATTAGATTACTACGAGTTGCTTATGCGAATGTCGCCGACAACTTGACATAAATTTTATTTTTGTAATTATGCAAGACGATATTATAAAAATCGTACTCGAATTATTTTGAACATGGGAGACGTTGTTTAGAGGAGAAGTTTTACCCGATCGGTAGGGTAGGCCTTTTTATTCGAAACTGGATCCACGTCTTATAAAGGCCGTCGTTTTTTAAAAGGCAATTTTTGACCTTATGGATGAGGGATCATGATGGTTCTCACGTAGGAACCTATCATATAAAGGACATTACGAAATAATAATTTTTAGATGTGATGCTTTAATACTTATTCTTAGTATACTCACTCTATTTAATGAAATACGGATAATACTAACTAAATTATATATTTTAGTTTATTAGATAGATATTAGGGTTTTTTTTTATACTATTAATTATTGATTACAGCATTTAGGATGTATTAGTGAAGTTAGATGTAGATCTATCTATTTACCTAAATTAATTTCAGCCATGGCACGAAAATATCTAACGACATATGCGTTTATATCGTTTTTTGATCTTTCGGTAGATCATAAAATTTATATAGGTTCATAGGTCAGGGTTTATTAGACGCTATAATTTATTCGGTTATATATTATTAGGTTAATTTGTTAGGTTAATTTCTTTGACATATTAAGATATTTTTTAAATAAAGTTATAAAAATATTAAAAATTAAATATTTTTCAGTTAAAAAAAAATTTATTATAATAATAAATTAACGGGTTCTTACCGCGATATTAAATGTTTTGAGTTTCCCGATATTTCGATGCTGTTACAAGCACCATGTTCACGAGTTAACTGGCGAGACTGCGGGTAGATATTCGAGAGCACATATTTCAGTCTACCCCCTTTTTCCGCTCGTAGTTGTTATATTTCACCCTCACTACCGGAACTCACTCGATAGTCCCCTCGACAGTACACACTCACTATATCGTCACGATTTTTAGTAGTCGATGGCCCTATTGTCCTTAAGCCTATCACTGGATTCCACATATTGGACAATTTAAACCCGTCCCCCCGATTGAAGTTATTATTCCGGGAGATTTCAATGGCTTCTTTGACCATTCTGGGTATGTAACGGCGTTCTGTCGACAATATTTGTGGCTTGTGAAATTCGATCCAGTGATTAGGACCTGCCTCCAGTATATGTTCTGCAATAGCGGACTTCCGCACGTCATTATTCTTCACCGCTCTAATGTGCTCTTTGACCCGACATGAAATAGAACGCTTGGTTTGTCCGATGTAAGCACTCCCGCAACTACAGTCTATCTTTACACACCGGGATTTTCGAAAGGAAAACTGTCCTTCGGTGAACTCTAGGTGTTGTGCGATTTTCTTTAAAGTAGTGAAGACAGTTTTTATCGACAGTTTCCTCAACAATTTTGCAACTTTATCTGTCACTCCCTTAATATATGGTAAGTATGTTGGTTGACGTTCTACACTTAAAGCAGATAAGCGCTTCTTCCTACGTCGAAAGCGCGCGACATTAACCATGTAGCCATTTCTGCGTAGCACCCTCTGCACATGAGCCAATTCCATGTCCAGATGTTCACCATCACAAAGATCAACCGCGCGATCAACCAGTGAGGCCACCACTGCATTAAGATGTCGAGGATGATGGTGTGAGGTTGCATGAAGATACCTATCAGTGTGAGTAGGCTTCCTATATACCGTATGGCTAAACGTGCCATCCCCAATTGCCACAATTTTTACATCAAGGAACGCCAAAGTCCTATCCCTTTGTATCTCAACCGTGAAGCGCATGTTTTTATGGATGCTATTCAAATGCTGTAGAGATTTTTGTACCTCTGTCACATCGCCCTCCAGTATACAAAAGATGTCATCCACATACCTTTTCCAACACTTTAGTGGTACCGGAAAAGTAGTTTTAACGCGACCCTTGAAGTGCTCCATCCACAGGTTCGCCACTACAGGGGCCACCGGGCTACCCATAGTTACACCATCGATCTGCAGATAAAACTCTCCTCCGTACACAAAATAATTGGACGACAAGCAATGTTGTAGTAACATAGCATACTCCATCGGTATGTTATTCTCCCTTAGCCTTGCCCTTATCACCTCAACGACTTTAAAAACTGGTACTTTAGTGAATAACGATTCTACATCGAAACTGACCATGATCTCATTTTCCTCGAGTCGGGTATGTTGGATAAGACGGACAAAGTGTCGAGAGTTTTTTACAAAGGATGAGGTGTGACCTATTAGATTTTGTAACACGGACGCCACATGTTTCGCCAATTCATAAGTGGGCGAATTAATTTGGCTGACAATAGGTCGCAATGGAACTCCGGCTTTATGAACCTTTGGCAGTCCATAAAATTTTGGCGGCTGTACTGCCCTCGTTCGAAGTCTCGTTCGAAAGGTATTTATATCTGATTTTTGTAAACTACACCACACCATCACAACCACTTTGATATCTTTCTGTTTCTATTTTATTTACAAAATTAGTATTGATTTATTTGTTTCAAATTATATTACAATTTTCCTTTTAAAATAGATAAGGCGAGGTGGCTTCGACATTGCGAGATTTTAAATGCATTGTTTGTAATGAAATATTTAAAGTTAGATCTCTAAAAAATATGTTAATTACGAGGATGTCGACGAGAGAAGTATGGGCTTCGTTACGTGGTTTGTTATATTTCATAGCATCAAAAAACATCACAAAGTTGTGTTAGTTTAATGGTTTAGAAGTTGCTTCATATGAAATCTATCGACATTTATGCGTTAAAAATTATACGTCATCGCATTTCCAAGGGTAGTATTAAGTTGGATTTATTAATTTAAGAATCCTTATTGTACAATTTTAAAATATTACTTAACTTTACGATTTCGACTTCGAGGCGTGTCAATTTCGCTCACTCACAGTCCCGTCGGGACCAAGTTAGACGTAGGATCGCTGGCGGTTTGTGCGGCGCATTCATAGGATAATCGTGTGTAAAACACATTCGTTTTAAATTCAAAAATTTAAATTTCTTCTACATAAAACGAAAATAAATACAAAAAGAACGATTTTACGTCATAAATATTTTATATAACTCGTGGAAAAATTGTAAACATAGCGGTAAATTTGACATTGTGACATAAAATTGCCAAAGGCAATATTCTTCTATTTATAAACTCGATTACATTATTTATTCGCGAAAAATAGTTCGCATATAATCGAGTAATTTTATGAAATTGACAATTCAATTAACATTGAATTAAAGGAATCAAAAATATTAAATTAATAAACAGTACTATATATAACAGTATATAATAAATAACTGAAATTATCCAAGAATATTAATTTATGTCAATATCAGGATAAAACATAATTATGGAAAATTGTAAAGTACAATTATAATCGATTATTTAATTCTATCAATAATAATTGCTGGCAATATGTATTTGAAAACATTTTACTGCAAGAAAAAATGTCACAGTGTAGAAAAAAAGAAGTATAGCATAATGCTAATGTATACGTTCATAATCCATACTAATATTAAAAATGCGAAAATTTGTCTGTCTGTCGGGTACGTTTTCATGTTTAAACCGCCAGCCCGATTTTGATGAAATTTACCATGAAGATTGGATTACACTAAGGGACGGACATAGGCTGAGAGAGTGAAAAGGGAGATGAAATATTGTATGGGAAATCCTAAACCGTTGAATAGATTATGATGAAATTTGGTACAGAGATAGTATGTGTATGAAAACTAATGTGTAGCCTACTTTGTTTTTCATTACCACCCATTATCTCTTTATTCAAAAAATTTATGTCCGCCAAGTGCACAGTATGTGTTGAAATACCGCATGTCACTTAACATCCAGAAACCTTCCTTTGCGTATTCTATTTTATTTAATACTCATATTGTGTTGAACAAAAAACTTATTTTCTATTGCGGTACATTTGCCATATTGGGTTTATGATGACGTCATATATACAGAAACCCTCCCCTGCGTAGTCCATTTTATTTGATACCCATGTTGTTGGTGTTGGTTGGAATCCTCCGTATTGGATTTATGAATTACTTCACATATACAGAAACTTTCCCCTGCGTATTCCATATCATTTGATACCCATATTGTGGGTGTTGAACAAAAAGTTATATCCTACTGTGGAACATCCGCCATATTGGATTTATGATGACGTCACATATACAGAAACCTTCCCCTGCGTATTCCAATTCATTTGACACCCATATTGTTGGTGTTGAACAAAAAAGTTATTTCCTACTATGCCGGATCCGCCACATTGGATTCATGATGACGTCACATATTTAAAAAACCAAATGTCATTTTTAAAGTAGCCTACATTTGTTTTTGGGCACATACTATCTTTGTATTTCCGCTAAGTATCTCTGTAAACCGCTGAACCGATTATGATGTATTTCATCATAATCGGTTCAGTTGGATTAGCATTTTCCCTACAAAGTTTCATCCCCCTTTTCACTTCTTTAGGAGTAGATTTTAATGGAAAAGGTTTATGTCAGTATCCAATTTCATCTTAATCGGTTCATAGATTTAAAAAAAAATAGCCTATGTCCGTCTATTGGTGTCAAACTATCTCCTTGCCAAATTTCATAAAAATTAGTCCGGTGGTTTAGCAGTGAAAACGTACCAGGCAGACAGACAGGTTTTCGCATAAGTACCTACGGATAATAGTATGGATTAAAAATTCCCACTAAGTATATTAACTTTATAGAAAATTCACGTATGATTCTACATAATAATTACTACACTGTGGCATATTATGTGAGTTTAAATAAATTCTATTTTCAACACGCCGCACTGTCATGACAAATCCGCTGTACACGGTGAGACGCATGCCCCCGCGCGGAGGGGAATACTTCGCCCCGCCTTCACCCCCTCAAAAGTACAGTTCGGACGTTGGTACCGCGTCTTACAAAGATTTCCAATAAATTTCAAAATTTACTATATCCATTCCCTTTTTGTGGCATCCGGGTGGGAATGGTATAACGCATACCCATTTTCATGGCGATCGGTTGAACGGCTGCTGCTGCATATAAATGCTGCATAGAAATGCTGCAACGCCATCTGGTGGCAAGGATCAATAAAGTGGATAGCGCGAAAATATTTTCCATCATCCAATACCTATTTATAACATGACTTTTCATAGCTATCGGCTGAAAGATATAGAAGTCGATATACTTTAGTGCCATGTGGTGGCGACTTATAACAAAGGGGATAGCATAAAAACCTTCTCCAGGAAATGGAAATTTTACTTTACAATCTTCTTTCATACACGTGACTAGTGTCGGCAACTCTGCTTCTGATGGTGCTATTAGCACAGCATCGTCAGCGTACAATAGGCAGTTACAATACCACTGTGTCATCACATCTCTCATATTACCTTTCAATCTCACGTCATCCATTCATCACAGACATCACGCAGCCCTGTCTGACACCAGAACAGACTTCGAACCAGGGCGACATGTCACGGTCTATCCTTACACAGGCTCTGTGGTCTCGATATAATGACCTCACAGCCTGGAGTAAGAAGCCCTCCACGCTATATTCAGATAGAAGACTCCACAATTTCTTTCGCACTACTCTATCGAATGCTTTTTTAGATCCACGAAAGCGCAGAAAACTTTCTGACCTATAGCCAGAAACTTCCCCACGATAACGCGAAGCGAGTAAATCTGATCCATACAACCCCTACCGTTCCTAAAACCACCTTGCGCTTCCCACAAATATCTTTCTAAACTTTTTGCCGTTCCCGATCTTATTCGTTCCACACTTCTGTCGCAGCCTCAATCATACTATCCCTAAGGTTCTACCAACAATCTTCAGCATCCTCGCTCATCAGTTTCAATCTATCATCAAGCTTACTGGAAATACCTTTTCATATTCATTCCTGGTGGTCGCATCCTGCAGTTTCCAGCTTTTAATGCGACTAACCCCTGCAGGTTTGGACACTACGCGATGTCGCCATGCTGCGAATAGACCCCCTATTCTGGTTATCACCAGAAAGTGGTCCGTCCCGATCTTCTTTGTCATACATAATATCCAAATACCTATTGCCGAAACTGTTTCAAGGTGTGATTTTATTGGGACTTGATGCTCTGTTCACCCTGCATAAGAAATGGAATGATGTTGTGTACCTACGATGTAATGTAATGATCGTAAGTACACAACGGTTATTGCAATGGAAACGTTGATATTGCAGTATCCTTAGTATCTATAAGTAAATTGGTAAAGACAAAGTAGTTCAGTACTGTTTTAAACGCCCTTAAAAAAAGGAGGAGGTTCTATGTTCGTCTGTGTGTATGTTCTTTTTATGTGTGTTGTGTTCACCGATAACTTCATCATTTGTGTACCAATTTTGAATTTTTTTTTTTGTATTTGTTAGGGTATACTTCCGAGGTGGTCTTATTTAAATTTCACTGGTATTGGAGTTTGGACTTCCAAGATACACCAAATAACATCAAGCAACGCGAACTGGTTATAACCATTATATTGATGAGTGACCTTGGCCTAAATAAATATGTAGGGCAGGTCTACAATTAACTTATTTTTAATTCTGGAGCGCAACGACATACCTATATAATTCAATTCAACAGTTATTGAAGTTGGTACGAAATCAATAAGTAACAACACAAGGCTAATTAGTTTGGTAGACTTGGCACCGACTTCAGTAACTGACAAATTTAATTATGTAGATAAGTGTATCGTATTTATAAAGTTATTTTTATTGTACTTGAGTTTTGATTAGTAAAAGTTAGTTATTTCGTACTTTACAGTTTTTTTTTTGAAGGCTGTTTAATTTTTTTTCTTTAATTTTTTTCTGATCTGTTTGTCAACCAATTTTCTTTCTTTTTTTTTGTACAGTAGCTATTATTAGAAGCAATAAAAAAATGTTGTTATATTAATACGTGAAGCAAAAACTTGGAATCCTTTTTGAATAATATTGCACGCATGGAGGTGTGTGAGATTCGGCATAGTTTTACGTTCATACTGCCAATGTCAAAAAAACTGTCAATGTCAAACTCATAATAATTTATACCACATATATTATGTAACCTCCTTGGATCAAACAGTCGCACAGAGTAGAGATTATCGCCAAAGAGTTTATATTATAAGTTTATATTTATATTTACCGTCCTATTTTGACCACTGGGCGACATCTAGTTATAGTTAATTTGTCCAATTACACTTATTTTTTGAAGTAATTGATCTGTTTCGTCTTTTAGGGCCAGAATTTTTTATTTATCTATTGTTGTTAAGACATAAGTAGTCTAGCGCATAATGAGTTATGGCCATGACAGACGAGCAACGGGTTCTGATCTGAGACAATAGACATACACAGAATCACATGTGTGACGGACGACAAACGACTTCCTACATGACCGGCGCACGCGCTCGATCACAAACCGCCGTGACGGTGAGCTTCTGAAGCATTTTGGTCAATCGTACGCGAGTTCAAATGGTCCTGAAAGCAAATCTGCTTAACTACTTCAAAATTTCAAGTTAATGATTAAATACCTGACATGTTTGATAGATTCACTATGCTCATATGAATTGAAAAGATATTGACCTGATATTAAATATCGCATCCGAACTGGCGCACTGTAATATTTGATTGTAGCATTAGCGTTCAAAAAACTGTTAAAAAAATAAACGGCGTTCGTTCAATAATAAAAACTGACTACAGGCATAACTAAAGCATAAAATATTATTCTTATAAAAATCTTACGATATTTCAATCTTTTTATGCGATCGGCTTCGAAGACCGTTTTAATACGCTCTTGGCCAACCAAGACAGGGAACATAAGACAAGAGACATTAAATTGGAAGATCATAAAATCACAGTACGGTACTGAAGATTAGTTCCCCTAGTGAAAGGTACATACAGGTACATTAATGGTCCACTCTTTGCATTCAACTGTCATAGTGTGACAGATTTTTGTCGCTTTCTTTGTATCTAATTTATTTGATTTCTTGAATTTCTTTTTATGCTTCGTTGAATAAAAATAGTATCTACGCCACTATAACGTCGTCTGTCCTTTATATTAAAGACATCAACTTATGTCTTTTCGGGCTATCCGAATCAAGAGCGGAGACGCGGGGGGGGGGTTGTCATGGGTGTCAGGACCCCCCTACCTAGGTCTACCTCTAATATTATTCATGAAATTATTTTGAATGAATAATTTGAGGAAGCGAAAGAAGTATGTAAGGACTGCGGCGCTTGGCGCTCCGTCTTCTCTGACTATCCCGTTAGGGATACGGCGTAGAAATATGTATGTATGTACTTTGAATGATGGGTACCCAGGTCTCAGGAAACATACACGTTAGTAGGGATACGTCTCTGAGATATAATGTTGTATCAGTTCGGTCATTGTCAATAAATAAATCGATTCCAAATTTGATTTGCCGTGTCACGTTGTCCTATTCGTACGCGGCTCGCTTTCGATGTTGTAATAATAATCGTAATATGCCTGTCCTGGCAGTACCTCGACTATATGAACTCCCCTTGACTCAAAGGCTGGATCCGCCCTTGATCCGAATAGTCCGAAGAGTGTACTATCACAAAATTTCATACCTATAGCTGACATTTCAAAGACATTGAGAAACGTCACCCAATACTTTTTTCAAATATTTTTATAACCTGGATGAATTATACTATTACTATCTATTTCCAGGTAATGGAAGTTGCTCAATTACAATTACACTTAAATTTTCCGCTACTTTTTCATGTCGAATTTGAAAAATACTTATAAGGAGGATTAAAGAGTAACAAAATATAGAAGTGAGTTGATTAGTTAAGTAAATATGTTTAGTTAGATCAAAATTATCCTCGTGTTTTCTTGTAACTTTTATATAAAATTGCATTATACATACTTACATACATATTTATTATATATTACATACTACCCCGTTGGGGATACAGCTCACGCTGTATCCCCAACGGGGTAGTCAGAGAGGACGGAGCGCCAAGCGTCGCGGTCCTTACATACTTCTTTCGCTTCCTCGAATCTCATCATTCTCCTCACACACTTTCGCCCATTTGGACTTAATAAAAAATTACGATTCTGTGCTACTATGAGCGAAATTCTGTACCTACACACAATGACCTTGACAGTCCCTAAGTGGCTAATTTTGAACCTATAAAATCTTTGTTTAAAATTTTTAAGTGACGGATATTGTAACCAGAAGCCCATCTCAAGCGAAAACTCCGAATAAAGCCAGAAAGTCTTTATTATCTAATTAGGAAAGCAAACGTTAATATGAAAAATATCTTTTATTCGTTGTAATGTTTTTTAAATAACCTATATAAAATGTTATCATTTTCTTTCGGTACAGGTCAAGATAAAGCAAGCATATTCCATAACGTGTCAGGTGGGTTGATAGCAAAACTTAAAAAAAAAATGTAAGGGCACGTGGTATAGTTTTTATGTAAACTTTTTAACCTTAAAGGATTAAATTTTAACGGAAGTAAGGATATGAAGGAGTAGGTTAATGGGTTAAACAGATTGTGAGCTTTTAAATAAAGGACTATTAAATGTATTGTATGAATACTATTCACGGTAAAAATGTAAGTTATATTAGGTTACATACACAAGCTTTTTTACTTTAATTTAAACTTGTTATTAAACGCACGCTGATTGGAAAAGCCTACTATAAAGTTAGCGAATTCATTGAAGAAAAAACAATAGTCTGGAAATAATCTTCTCTGCACACGCATTTACTGGCTTTATGAATATCGCATTTTAAATAACTAGGTATTGTAGAATGATGTTGAAAAAATGAGTCCTGACTGAGTTTCTTGTCGGTTCTTCCCAGTGTTCAGGTTTTCTTTTCAAACCGAACTAAAGCCGATTTGACGTTCAAAAATACCTTGCAATTGGATTTACTTGAATAAATTAAATTGACTTTGAATTTGACTTATTTATGAACATCATGACGAATAATCAATCAAGACGAATTATCTGGTCTGGTTATTCCATTTGTTCATTAATAATTTGTTTACATAAGACACAATATTAGTGATCATTCATATTATGTATAACATGCTTTGTGTATCTTCAGAAAAACGATAGACGCAGCTTTCTGTGATGCTAGGTAATTAACACGTACTTCAAAAATTTACTCTAATTGATACAGCTTTTAGGGTGACTTGCACTAACTATTTCAGCTCGATTTAAGGAACTTGCTTCTCGCTTGCACCAATTATTAAATAGTTGGCGCAAAAGAGATGTCGGTTTTTCAAATCGAATTTAAATAGTTGGTGTGAGCCACCCTTAGTTTCTTAACTTCTTATTTAGAGCATGTAGTGTGCATGCATACATATGTACGTACATTTACGTTCAAATATTTAAGGTGGCTTGAGATCTCGCTTGCACCAACCATTAAATAGTTTGAGCAAGCGAGATGTCAGTTCCTTAAATCGAGTTTAAATAGTTGATGCAAGACACCTTAAAAACAAACGTAGATACATGTGTCTATATATGTGTGTACGAAACAAAGTAAAATCAGATTATGTAATGTGATAAGAATTGCAAAGTAAGAAGACGCTTGTAGAAGTTTTTTTCTTTAATTAAATACTGCGTTATCAAGACCTATTTTTCTTATTCAATTATTACATTGCATTACATACATAAATTATATTTTTTATACTTTTATGTATATGTATATGTATGTAATGAATACATTACATACATATACATAAAAGTAAAGTTATACATAACTTTTGTATTTAAAAGGAAAACATGCATGTGTCGTATCACAAATTCCTTGCCCGTTTATGTGGTGTTTCATGTGGCCGTAGGCGGGCGGCTTGGGCGGGAAATCGCCACGGGTCACGCTAACCAGTGCCGTCTCCGCCCCGCCTTATGGACACCCCCTTTACTCCCTATAGTAAAGAAATATGGAACTTGGGGCATTGATACTATTGAGGTCATAGTCTTCATTAGCAAAATACGACAAAATATATTAAGAAAATAGTAGCTCAGTAAAAGGGCTCCTGTATCCAATTTAGATTAATGAACTGAAAGGTTTTACTTACCTACGTACCATGACAAAATTAACAACATTTTAGTACAAGTCATTGTTTATTGCATAGAAACTGTAAAAATTATAACTTCAAGGTAACAACTATTATAAATATACAAATGTATACATAATATGTTTCTCGAGAGAAAGCTTTAGAAAGCGCCAGTGATATGGCTTATTATACAAACCTTCATGCTGTATTTCTAACGGGATAGTCAGAGAGGATAGAGTGCTAAGCTTCGCAGTCCTTACAACTTCCTCCTCAATTCTCATCATTCTCCTCACACACGCCTAGTTATGCGAGTGCTTTGACATTTCCATCAGCTAACATCCTGGCTATTTGATCTTAGTTGTTCGTAAGTCTGCCTTGGTCTTCCATGGTTTCTGCTACTAGTTACTTTCATTGTGCAGATTTTCTTCATCAACTTTCATCACTCATTCATTCTATATGCCCAAACCATCTAAGCATTTCTTTCTTCATTTATTTTTTATTATGAGGACTGGAATAGGCGATGGACAAGCAAACGCTAGAAAATGCGTCTAGTTATGGTTTTGTTAATTCCTTCAGAGTGGACAGCATATCAAGATATATATATTTTGATAATCCGTCTAACCTGTATATTCTATTTATACGTGTATTATACATGTACATAGATGACTTCGAGATCAAACATATTATACAAATGTGAAATCAAAATATGCATATATATATATTTTTTAAATTAGGTACATATGTTTTGTTTTTAGTTACACATACATTTTATGTTATTTTCATTGAATTATTTCATTTTATTGAATTATACTATATTCATTAGACTAGAATAGTAAAGAAAGATCAAAGAGGCGCCACGCGCTGCCAGCTTGGCGAGGGAAGTAGCTGTATAATACTCCAACGCGTGCGTTTCGCTGTACGTAAAAGTGAGACAGTGCTATTCTTTCGTCATTCCGAGTTCCGAACGGACAAGTATAATTCAATGTGCGGAAATGGACTTGTCCATGAGGTTTTATTTTGCCTATTTATTACTATTACGTACCATAAAAGTATTAAGTGTAAAGATATTAAATTGTTTACTAATTAATCATTGCAAGTATGAAATTAAGTGAAATACGCTACGTCGTTGCTTGAGCGTCAAAGTGCATGTGGACTAGGTGTGATTTCCGAACCATAGTTGAGCGGAACCATAAGTGCTCCATGAGTGGAACACAGTGATGACTTCGAACACTCAATTTAGTACTACATTGATATCATTAGTTATTTTACTGTTATTTTGTAGGTACAGCAATTTTAAAAGATCTAATAGATTTGGTCTTGGTTCATTTAATACTCTTGGATTGGTAGGCGAACGGTTATGAAGTTGAATTACTTTTTTCGTAATTAAATTGTATTGAAACTATAATTTACGAGGTCTTCGCTTTGTATAGGTAATAATTATTTTATACTAGCTGATGCTTGCGACTTCGTCCGCGTTTCTATTTTTATATTAGCCTGTGCCCTTCCTCAGGATTCAAGCTATCTCCATACCAAATTTCACCGCAATCGGATGAACGGTATGGCAGCCCATAAAATACGAACAAACAAACGAACATTGATTTGTATATATTAGATTAATAAAAGCATTGAGTACCAACGATAAAACGTGATAAAATCCTAAAATCCCTAGCTATTTTCCGCTCAAACTCCAAAAACCACCAATCGACACACGTTTCGCTTCTCAACGAAGCATCCTCAGGATATACCAGAGATAGGATTCGGTCAGCTAACCAGCACCGAATCCTGTGCTGTGCCGGTGCTGATTAGCTGACCGAATCCTATCTCTGGTATATCCTGAGGATGCTTCGTTGAGAAGCGAAACACATGTCGATTGGTGGTTTTTGGAGTTTGAGCGGAAAATAGTTAAAGATTTTGGGAATTTCTCACATAAATTGGATTTCCGCAAAGTAACACCTGAGTCTATACAAGATATTTTATATACTTATTATAACTATTTATATAATCTCCCAATAATGACATCTTTTATTGTCTTCATGAACACCAAGTACGTAGACGTACATATCTATTATATAAAATATATATACTTTAGGTGACACCCATACTCCGAGCCAAACTTGAAAGTTTTGTTACATTAATGTAGTTCAAGATCCAACTTAGAATTTTCTGCTTATATAATGGGTGTACCGCTCTTTGCCCTAACACTTTCTTTGATTATAAGAATATACTTCCTGTACCTATACAAGAATAATTTAGTTACTGGAACTCTGCGATATCATCTACAAGGGAACTTAATTCGTTATCGATTTGCTGGTATCTACTGCTCGGCTAGATAATATAAAGGCTGGCAGGCCATCGGTCCGAGGGCGGGGCGGCGATGTCCGTGCCAGGACGTGTGACCCTTGGCCTCTGCCCACCTTACTCATCATTCGACTATTAAGATAGCATTCTTTGAATTTGATTTCTTTTATCCATTTCATTTATATTCAGTATTATTTATTTTCATACATGTTGATAGACAGAGAAATTTAAGTCTTATATAAATATTTATTTTTATATGTTTTACTAGACAGAGAACTTAGTGAGATGGTTCATTTAAGTATAATTAAAATGACCAATTAGAGTAGGCCCAAGTTCGATTCGCATAAATACGATGCATTCGTAGCATAAATGGGGTCGCTAGCAGTAATTTTCAGTTCACTGATTAATCAACAGAGGCAGCAATAGTGATTCGCACCATTATATCGTGCTCGATTTAATAACATATCGCGATCGATCGCGTAATATTCGGTTATCGCTTAATGGTAGCAGTTACGTAATAAGGTAGATCAGCCATTCCCAAAGTGGGCGATAACGCCCCCCTGTGGGCGCTGCAGGCCTAAAGGGGGGCGGTAAGAGACCCAGAAAAAAAATGGGGGCGTTGTGTAGAGGCCTGGGGGGTGATTTGTAATTTCATTTAGCTAGGAGGCATCTTAGACAACGACTGCATGAGCTCTCGACTCAGTAGACAAAATAAGTTTGGGAACCAGTGAGGTAGATGATCATATACAATCGTGACACGCTTCTCATTCGAATGTATTATAAAAGCGATTGGTGTGTGTCGCACGGAACGTCCCGACACAGCGCTGTGACTCAGTCACGAAGGCCAGTGGGGGATGATCGTCATGCAACGGAATAGGTACTCACATCGATATAATAAAACGTTAACGATACTGAAAATCAATAACGAACGGTTAGAGGAACCCCATAAAAACTTAAGTTTAATCCAGTATGTATCTAAAGTATCGAAAACTTAGAAATAAACTGACTTCATTTAACATTTTGATGAGATTTTGAGTTGTGATAATGAATCACCTAAAATAAATAAAAACGAGTGAAGTGCAAATCGTTTTTATACAGTTGTGTTCTGTAATCAGCAGTGATCGAAATCATGGGTGTATGATTACAATCAAAAGTATGGACATGACCCAAAATTCTATATTAAATTCATACAATGATTTTTTAATTGCTTCTGTGTTGTAAGCTGTTAAACTTTGTTTATTATTAAGAAAAATATGGACCCCCAGAATCATAATCGTTGTTTCAGTTAATTATTTTTTAAAGATGTAATTGATTTTACAGAAAAAGATTTTGTATATATGCTTTGGAATCATCCTCGTTCGGAATTCTAGTAATGTATACATCCGTTACTAAGATATCGAATACGGAGACATCACGGAAATTTTGGGTCATATCCATACTTTTGATAGTAATCACACCAATGATTCCGATCACTGGTAATCAGTTATTACCAATAGCAAAACAAAGGTCGTTTTAGGACATTAATTTGATGTAGACGAAACAATATTTAACGTAACGCAATCCTTATAATTTCTTCCCCAAGAAAAATCGTTGTGACAAGCAAAAAGACCCTTACCAAAGTGATTCCATGTATTCATATTATCCAACTTGGTTATTTAATTTCTTCGGTCATTAATATGTATCTTTGGACTTATTAATAGGGCACACAGATTCATACATTAGATTAGATTCACACATAGTAGATTCATACAACGCGAAAATTATTATCCATTTACTCTATTTAAAACTGTACAGTTCTGCGCTTTCGTTTTCTTATACCTAGATATAATTGAATTTACGTGAGATTAAGATAATATTTTTCATATGCATAGAACATACTCTTGCTTAAAATAGTGACATCATATTTTTTTGCAAATATAACAGTACCAATGGCATACATGGAATTTCAAAAATTTCAAATTAAATTTTTTACTCTTTGACTAACCGATTTTCAGAATAGGACAGAAGGACAGAATAAATTTAATTTGAAATTTTTGAAATTCCATGTATGCCATAGGTACTGTTATATATATATTTTTATTGTCTATTTATATATTTCTTTATTGTCTTGTAGTAATTATAAATTATAAATTACTATAAGACAATAAAAAAATAACCATCTATGACCTTATTTACTTATTAATACTTATTGCCTTATGACTTATGACATTGTTATTCAACTAGATGAGTGGTATAAAAACTCATATTATATGGCAGACGTCAAAATACACAAATTTTTCTTTTATCATCACCTGTATAAATATTTTTCTAATTCAACTCATAAATGCATATTTAAAGTACAAATAATTTTGTATTATTGCATAGTATATTGTCTATCTGGAAAAAAGAGAAAAACGTTGAAATGACAGTAACTTGTTTTACAGCAAAGGATGACGGTCATGAGAGCTTACTGTAATGAACTACTGGAGAAAATATTCTATTAGTCTTTCGTTATTTAGTTCCGTTTCACCGTCTTGAACACAAATAGTTATTGCTATTATGTGATTTTGTTTATTATTAATGCACTGTCCATTCTGAATAGAAAACTGTATGAATTTATTTAAAATTAATAAATACATATCTATAGGGTACCGCATTTATATGTACGCATCCTGTAACTGGTGAACAGTGAATTTAAAATTATCTTTAAATGATCAATGATAACTTTTTTCACTGTCGTTAGATTTCAATGAAATAAAGCCTAAATGTTCCTGTGAAAACCGCAAGAAAATCAGTTGAATAGTTTCGGAAATTAGCGTGTACATATTTTTTGATAAATTTACTTAATGTACAGACACATGGTTTCTACTGCTTTATTATATATACGTCATAACACGCTATAAAATGATGTATAATTATGTAAATTCTAATTGTATTAATAAGACGTATATTACCTGTGAAACAAATAAGAGTAGGATATCTCTAATGAGATTATTGCCCTGATTCTTTGCTTGATTTGACACTTTTTCCCACCTTTTTTTAGTAAGTACATATAAATATTTTTTCTTATGCGTTTGATATAGATACAGATGAGTTTTGTTGATGAGAAAGTGAGGTTACAACACTGTAATTATAATTTAACAACGTACTTATTCCAATAAATTAGAAGATGGATTGACTGTGGCCATGAATTATAAATTATAATATATTATTTCTTATAGCAGTTCATTCATAATGAAGTAATTCGATCATAATGTAACTCCCCTTACCACAAACGCTGCATATTTCTATAGTCTAAATTCCAACTGAATTCAACCCCCGCAATATTACCCATTGTGTTAAAATTATTAACACAATAAACAGAGATCCGCAGCGCGATATAATCATTCAATGATTCGCTCATTCCTTCGTCAACTTGGGGAATTTTTTCATTCACAAGTACTTCGATTGGCTCAGCTCTACAGTCGGCGAGCTTTTGAACTTCAGAATTACGAAATTCTGCAGCCTGTCGCTTTGATTACGAGGACAGATTACGTTGGCTCTTAAAATGAGTGTGATGCTTTATAAATACACACATATACGAAACAGCTAGGTTATTCTATCAAAAAGAATCAGTTCTGCGTGAATTACGCGCAGGTGTACTGCAATCATTTTGTGAACTTCACGTTATTGTATTGGAAAAAAGAATAATTGTTCATAAGTTATTAAATTCTTAATAAGGTAAGGTTAGACAAAAAAGTTTATACAACACAAAACCGTTAAGACATAATCCGTTACTCGGTTCAATCAAAAATTTCATCAAGCCTTTAGAAATTTACTAATACGCTAATTCAACATATTGTGAGGGGTCTATTTCTTTTTGATGAATTATAAAAAACGAGGGCCAGCACAAAAGGTAAGAAAGGGTCAGGCGTCTGCTTTTTGTACAAAAAAAATCCTTACCAGATGGCCGTAGCGTTTAGCGACAAAAAACGGGTGCGTGCCCAAATTTTGTGCAAGTAGAGATAGTAGCGTTAGTAATCAACATATTTTTAAATAAGCATCACTAATTTATCTTCAAACAACATTTCAAAAAATTAGTTTTGATTAATTTAATATATTTAAAAATCAAAATCAAATTGTTAATAACTTTGTAATTATATATCAACTTATTTGTAAAAGTGCATTATAAATAAATAATTATATACAACAATTAAACATTTATTTAATAATTGGCAAAATCAATAAGGATTTTGTATGTGAACAATATTTAAAAATATAAGTTGTACATACATATATCAGCTGTCACTTTTGCTGATCCTACAAGGTTACTCAGAAACGCCGTCACGATTTGTCCCTACATATAAATTTCTATGTAATTAATGGGGCAAAAATACGATATTTTGATATAACAGGATTTATAGTTAAGTAACAGGTGGTCAACAGTCAGCTCTCACTGAGTTTTGCTACATCACGCCCGTCAGCCATACTATGATGTTAAGGTTGTGACCATCTTTTAAACCATATCTTATTCCTTGGTTAGAAGCAAATTGTTTCTTTATAATAATCTTTTGTTCTGTTTTATCATTTCTGTGATCTAAGACACGGTCATTCTAAGAATTTGTAACTGTTTTGAGTGTCAAACAGAATAAAGAAAAAGTTTTTTGTAGTAAAATATCATATAATACAGAAATTAAAAAAAAATGAGCATGAAAACTTTAGAGATTTATTTTGCGTTATGGGCAAATAATTGGACATGGCCTGCCTTGCCTGATGAAAAGAAATAACAAGACCGAAAATCTTTAATTGCTCCATGTGTTTGGTCTAACATACCCGAGTTGTAAATATGAATAGGAGGAGATACTTATTTGAGTCCGAGTGTTACAGGATATTTAATCTATTGGTTACGGTGTCCATAACACACGCCTAGAGCATAATTTGAAGAGGTAAATCGATGTTTATCTAAAAAATATTATTATTACTGACGCCTTCAAGTTTCTTCAAAGGGTTGGGTAAAATTTTCCAGAGCACTGTTGTATAAAACCACCGCCCACATCTAATCGATCCATTCTCAGTTGTCCAGTAGGCAACTAGTTTTCATTCATTTTTATTTCATGAGTATTTGTACTAAATATAATATTTTATTTCGATGAAACTCTATTCGATGGGTTAAATATACAGTAAATGGATTTCAAGAAAAAATGGCATACCTGCTAATTACTAGTAATCGGAAATATGATAAAAACATAACAAAGAAAATGCAGCTCATAACCTATTTAAATAACAACTTCCAAATTATTAGTGAAAAACAGAATTTTTACAAATACAAATCAACAGTAATTTGACCTAGATAAGATGCTATTCGAAATAAATTCGGTTTTAATTGACGATGTATTTGTTATGTTTAAGATTTTTCATTTTTATTTATTTATTTATTTATTATTTCTGCAATAAATATTTAGTATATACGGCGGACTTAATGCCAAGTGGTATTCTCTACCAATCAACCATTGGGTGAAGTGAGAAAGTAGTATTTGGTTAGAAAATATACTACTAATAAAATTATCTATATGTTCAATGTACACACATTATATATTAATACGTTCTATATTAATGGACACAGTACTCACTAGACATATACAATAAAAATATACAAAAACAAAAAAAAGACAGATATAAACCATGAACAAAATAATACACAATATTTTTCTCTTATTGAATGCAATTTGTTGACGGATTAGTTCATTTAAATATGATTATCCTATGTATAATATTGTATTGAAATTATTTTAGCAGTTGGCTTGGCACTGCTAAAATAATTGCAAAAAGTCTAGTAACGTTATTTAGACAGTTTCGAGCTTAAAATAAAAGTAAAATTAACCGTTCGTATTTTACATAAATATACGTAGTACACATCTACATATACATTTCTACGTACGTATACACTTCTAAATACTCTCTACGAGTACGTAACCAGGGAAAATAAAAATGTCTTTCGTTTTTCTAATATACAATTAAAAATTCTGTTGAAACCTATTAATGTTTGTTTAGAGCTACGAAAATTTCTTTCGAAACAGAGTATAAGTAACGTATCTATTTCACTAATACGTGCAATAAGCCACCTTGTAAGCTTACGCAAGTAAACCAAATCAGTCAACCAACACAATGACACTTCTCAACTAAATATAATAAAGAGGTTCTTTAGACACGAATTTTGAATTAAACAAGGTATAAATCATAGCAAAACAGCCTTGTGAATAGCCTTCGCTGTACTGTTAAACCTTTTGTGTAGTAAACGCCTAATCAAATGGAGCATTAAAAAGAAATATTACTATATATATTTGTCAGAGGATGAATAGCGAATCCGGAGATTCATATGAGAGCTTTGAGTTGTTACGACTCTAAAGACAGTAATTAAGATTTTAAATATTTTATGAGACTTTTTATTAAAGATAGTAATGCCATTGGAAAACCCAAAGAAATTAGCATTATTCTGTAGTGCAAAAATCTTATGTGTAAGAAATGATTTTATTCTAAAATAACTGTGAACATAGATATCAAATTTACTACTCTGTCAAGAAAGTACCGGTAAAAGATAAATAATACACGAAATGTTAGTTATACATCCAAATTTATTTTATCACCTTCAAAGTATGCTCCATCAGAAACGATACACTTACGCCAACGAATAATCCAATCATAAAACATTTTTAAACGCTTTTTCTGGAATTGAGTTCAGTGCTCGCCGCGAATTCTCCTTTATGTCTTCTACCGAATGAAAACGGGTGCCACGAAGTGGTAATTTGAGTTTAGGAAAAAGAAAGAGGTCGGCTGGAGCCATATCTGGTGAATAAGGTGGTTGCTCGGTGGTATTTGTTGAGTTTTTGGTTGAAGATTCGTTCACAATGATGGCCTTGTGGGAAGGCGCATTATCGTGGTGCAAAACGAAGAATTTTCTTTCCACAAATATGGCCTTTTTCGTCGAATTTGCTCTCTTAAACGCCGCATAACGCCCAAATCATATTCTCTATTTACAGTTTGACCTTCCGGCAAGAATTCCGAGTGCACAACACCGCGATAGTTAAACAAAACAGTCAACATGACTTTGACTTTTGATCGACTTTGGCGTGGTTTTTTCCGTTTCGGTTCAGTTGGAAGGCGCCTGTTGGAAGGCGTTTGTTGACTAGTTTGCATGTCAAACTCGTAAACCCACGTCTCGTCACCAGTAACAATGCGTTTCATGAATGTTGGGTCGGAATTGACTCGTTCTAGCATGTCCTCAGCGACTCTTATGCGATTGTGTTTTTGAAGAAAATTTAGGTCTTTTGGGACTAGCCGAGCGGCAATATGTTACTTACCCAAGTGATTATTTCAAATGGTAAGGAACGACTCGTGAGACACAGAAAGTTCGGCAGCTATCTCTCTCAAACTTGAATGAGGATTTTCAGTCACTATTTCCTTCACTTTAGCGATGTTAACTTCAGCTGCAGACGTTGATGGCCTACCAGAGCGAAACAAATCTTCCATCACATCTCAACCGCTTTTGAACGCTTTGTACCACTCATAAGCACGTGTTTTTTATAAAGTCGATTCACCGTAAGCCTTCTGTAACATTTTCAGTGACTCCGAACACGAAATTCCATTGGTGATGCAAAATTTAAGACACTCTTTGTTCCATGTTTTTGTCCATTATGAAATTCGGAATATACACTAGAATGATATAACTAAAAACGGCACTGTATTTAATCTAAATAACAGATGCAACTCAAACTCCGCGCCAAAATGGAAAACAGTTGTTCCAAGATGTTGTTGTTTAAGAACAACAAAAAAAACAAAAAATTGAATTTGGAACCATAAACAAATCACCATTCCCGATACTTTCTTGACTGAATGTATCTATTGAAATTTATTTTCTCTCATTAAAACACATTCTTTGATAAAAAACTTTTGTCTTTGAACGTTAAAAGTTATAAATTCATGAAATTACAAATATTTGACTTACGTGTGTTTTTCATCGTGCCTTGAAAATGAGTGATGGTGTGAACGGGTCATTGCTGTGACATATGTTTACAATCTACATAACGTAAGGCACGATTAAGTAGCACGAAAAATTTTTTAAGCAAAATACAGTTGAAAGTTTCCGGTTGTATTTGTTTAAAATTTTTGCTGAATTTAACAAGTATGTGTTAAAGTCAAAGTAATCCTTGTACACAATATTTGCTCAATACCACTTGTTTATCTTGTTATTGGACTAAGGTAAGTCCAGAAGAGGCGCAAAAAGTGTTTCGTTTTTTAATTAATACAAAAATAAATAGATAATACGTATGAACTATATTTCATAGGTTATTCTGAAATAGCACACATAAAATAATAATAACAATTGCATATAACATATTTTACTTTAGTCTAATTAAGTACTAAATAAAATATTGAGATGTTCTATAAGATATAATTTCACGCTTTAAAAAAATGTAGTTAATATATTAGACGTTATTTTAGCTGTATTTCAATTACGTAGTAAGGTAGTTTTAAGTACAAGTAACAAAGAAAATTGTTTACAATTATTCTTGTAACTCTTGGCGGTAAATGTTCTCGTAAGTAACTGAAGTGGTATTTTGCCAAAATTTTTCGTCACGTCTCGCTACCGAAAACAATAATTCGTAGTGTACATTTTTCCTTACTTTCATCGCGGCAGATAAGGTTACGAGCGCATGCGCGATAAACTCGTGATGGACGATCGCGTTAAACTTTGTTCTCACGGAGTGATTATGAACGTTATAGAATTGTCAAACAATTGCAGATTTGTAATAAGAAATGTATTTAGCTTAAAAATATGAGTCCGATATATATATTGATTAAACATTTAATAACAGAAATGGCCGACATTCTGATCAATTATTGCTATATAGAAAACAACATTTGTATAGTTATGAAGAGGTTAACTAAATATTTCCATTCCACATCAGTATTGAAAATCTATTCTAGACTGTGATTTAAATAATCTGGTATAACACTTCTATAAAACGACAAAATACAGTTACATGTATATAATTATGATAAACGATTGAAGATAGGGTAGAATGCCAAATACGTTCAACTTATTTTCTATCTAATCAAATATTCGTTAAAATATTGGGGGAGTCATTTCTAAAAATATTTAAATCTATCTTGCGGAGGCGGATACTCAGATAATGCGACGCTTACTGATGGAGATTGATCGCACCGCGCAGTGTAAACACACCTTTATACGTGGGGATGAGGCGTGTTACTGGACCTGATTACGTGAGAGGCATATTTTTATGACCAATTGTATGTAGTAAATATAGCATACATACGCAATTTACGTTAAATTTTTATAATCGAAAGTGACCTAATTCAACATTTTGAGATTTCGAGTATGTAGTGTGAAAAGAATAAGCCGCCTTTAAAAAAAACACTGAAAAGTATCTACAAAATAACTATCCTTGACTAATCAAAACTCAAGTACAATAAAAATAACTTTATAAATACCATACAAATACTTATATAATTGAATTTTACAGTTACTGAAGTCGGTGCCAAGTCTACCATACTAATAATCTTTCTGTTGTTGCACATTGATTTGGCACTAACTTCAATAACTGTCAAATTTAATTATATAATGTATATATAATTAAATTATATAATGGTTATAACCAGTTCGCATTGCTTGGCGTTATTTGGTGTATCTTCGAAGTTCGAGCTCCAATATCGGTAAAATTAAATGGAACCATCTAAGAAGTATATCCTTTTACACAGAAAATAAATTGGTACACAATTGATGAAGTTATCGGTGAACATACATAAAAAAAATACACGCAGACGATCACAGAACCTCCTCCTTTTTTTAAGTCGGTTAAAAATATCTATGAATCTAAAAAGACCCAAAATCAGAAATTTATACCTTATGAATTACTAACTGTAAATCATAATAATATATTCTCATGTAGATTAGGTCACTTGCATTTTTAGAGAAATTTAATAGGTTCATTATCAAACTTTTAGTACGACTGTACATTTTTACTTCAAACTACCTATTAGCGATATATGCATGAGTAATTTTCCATTAGCTTGTATATTTACATATACACACATACTTCTAGCATTTTAGTTTAGCTGACGGAAATGTCAAAAGTACTCGCATTTCTAGACGAAAGTGTGTGAGCAGAATGATGAGATTTGAGGAGATCACAGAAGTATACTAGGACCGCGATGCTTAGCACTCCATCCTGCTTCACTACCCCGTTAGGGATACAGTATGAAGATATGTCATGTATAAGTTTTTAAAGTATCAAAGAGCAAATCGCTTTTTTCATTAGCTTATCTGGAAAATGATTATGAAATCTCTTGCTCATTGTCTTGGTTTCATGAACCGCTAGAGGACTTCAGGAAATTATTATATTTATTTTTAAGCAGTTCGGTTTACCTTTGTGAAGTAACAAAGCAATGTAAACGGTCACGTCGCCTTCGCCGTGGGTCACGTCTCGTGCCGGCCTCTCATATACCACCACGAATTTATGGCGTTCGTAGAAGCACACCGAATTTTGTGACGTTCTGTTTGACTTGACAGAATTATTGGTGAAAGTGTCAGATGTTTATGTTATTAATGTGAATCGTGGTTACGAATTTACAATGTACTTAGTTTGGATGTCGACATTTATTATTTATAACCGTGGTTCATTTTTCGATATCTCGATATGCATCCTTGTATTACAGGAAGTTGTCTCAAGCTACGCTTCCCTATATACAGTCTCCATTAGAGAACTAGTCTCCGTTTTATTGGAAACACAGGAGAAAGGTCAACACGTCTTGGGAAGACACTGGGTTATTTGAGGCTATTACTCATTTAATCCCTTGCGGTGGTCATCCTCATAGTGATTTTGAAAGGCACTGGGATCTCCTACGTTACGCACTGGAGGCACTCTCTCACTGTGTCGAAACGTATCCCGTAACGTTGAGTATCCATTATGTTCGCGAAGCAGGGGGGTTTTTATATCGGGGGGAGGGGGGGCACCCCGAAAAAGTAAATTCTCTACATCATACGAACAAAGGCCGAACAAGCATTCTATTAAGTAAATGTTTGTTAAATAGCTAAATGATACGAAAACTAACATTATGATGTTAGGCGAATTTAACGACAAACATTTATTTAATTTTAATCACTAAATAAAGCCAAATAAGGAATATTTAAAATCGAATGTGTTAATGTATAAATGAAACTTAATTAAAAACTCAAAGCGACCAAACTTCCGTCGCATACCAAACTTGGGACCTCCAATCGCATAAAAAGTAACCAAAATCGTTCCCACATGTGGTCGGTTTGACAAAATGTAAACTACATTTTTAAAAAGTAACATATTTCCTTAGCGCTCTCTATATAAAGTTCAAAATAGAATTTTATACTAATTTCAGAAATGCTAATGCCTTCTCTCTGATTACCGAACTAGATTTTTTCATCTCCGGATAAATAGGTCGCAGGTTATTTGCCGTTACAAGGTGCAAGCGTTCCCTTAACGGAATGTCTGCTGCCAAAATAAACGGAACAATATTTGTCATAACGGTGTTATTAAGTTCCAAAGGAAGCTTTTGTTTTACGATACAAAGCTGCATCATGTTTACTTTGTACTTTCAAATGACAGAAAGGAAATAGGTAATATTGTATGAAACGGGACACACAAAAAAAACATTATGAACTTTAATAAAACATTAACCTTAATGCAAATTAAAGATTAATTTCATTGAAATTATTTTAATAGAATAAGTTTTTCATTTAAAACATTTATTTTGTGACGTCGAAATTTGTAATTTAAAATTATTATCTCAAATAAATAATTAAAGACATTCTCAAATAATTACAACCTTATTTGAGACATTATCATGTCAAAATAAAACAATTCAACGTTACCGGTTTTTAATAGAAGTGTATAAAAAAATTAGTTATTATTGCTTTCAGGTCGAAAAAACTAGTCTAGAAAACTAGAACCTAGTTATTTCTAACCACAATATAAAACAAAAAACAATGATATACTGTCAAGAAAATAGCATTTTCATATAATATCTAGATTAAAATTGTATATATATATCTAACATAGTGTAACATATTTGCAAACGCTCTTACAATCTAACAGATAGTTACTAAGTAGGAAGGAACTCGGAGTTACCCCGAAATAATGAAATAAAGAACTTGAATTAAAACCAGAACAATTTGTTTGAACAAACATGTCAAAATCGTAAACGCAGAATACAAATCTTTGACCAATTGCTTTCGTACTACGCGCCTCTAAAACTGAACAGTAGTTAAAAATAGACATAGAGGTGGACAAAAAACAACACAAGTTGGAGAAGCGTCTCATGTGGGTCGACTTTGCGCAATATGGTTTTTGACCCTTATAACCAGCGGATATTTATTTTATCGTCAGCTTATCCTGTAGAATCTTACATAGGATGTTTCAAACCAGTAATAGCATTTTTTTAAACAATAATTATATTAGTAGTTATACCTACAGTAATTAAGTAGTTCTACAGAGTGTGTCTGATTTGAAGACAAGTTTTCAGATCATTTAGTTGACAATAAGATAAATTCTGTAGCATAATTACTACATGCATTTGAAATTTTTAAAAACTTTGAGCAAACATAAAATAAGTAAAATAATGAAAAAAACGAAAAACATTTTCTACAATGAAAAAAATTGTCAAGACCGAATTCGATTCGCACACAGAGAGGTCTGAAGTTCCGGACAATATTACGTATTTACATATTTGTATGCATAATTTGTATGTACATATTTATAAAATGGTTAAATTAAATTAATTTTTGAAAATCTATAATGCTTAGAAGTTTCGTTATATTATTTTTGTAAGTAAGGCTTTATGTTTTTCATTTCTTTTCAAATTTTAGATCCAGTAGATTCGGAGATTAGGCAAAAAATGGCTGAGTAGATTTCAAATACGCGTTCGCATTCTTTTTCATTTGCAAATGAATATTTTAACGTTAATTAATGCAAAATATGTATGTGGGTTAACAAAATATATTATAAAGCCAAATGTCAAGTCTCTGTGGCACATATTTTCTGAGAAAATCCACGGACAGACGGACGTGTGAATGGTCTTGTACATAATCGATACGGAACGCTAAAATTCAATCGGAACATTGTGATATTATAAAAACTCGATTCTCTCAAAGGTAGAAGTTCCGTATCATTTCTCTTGTCAATGTGTAGCACACGCAAACGTAATTACAAGCATTACAATATAATTTCCGACGTAACAAAAGAGAGCACTCCTACACTACACGTTTTTTGTCCGCCACCGGGTCAAATCGGAGCAGTGTGCGTAACGGTGAGAGCGCGACGACTTCCAGATGCGTCGGCTAGCGGTATCTCACCACGATTTTTTTCTACTGTCGTGCGACATCGAACACTGGGTAAAATATCGCTTTAATAATAGGAGACAACATGTTATACGAACTAGTAGGTACATAATATGCAGTATATATATTTCAAAATGAATCCTGTTACAAATATTTTTATCGCAATAGACATATTATATTTAAGTTTCAATCCATCCAATCCATTTGGCGCAGATTGGTTCAACATAAGTGACCCATCTGGTCAGAGTTCATTAAAAATGTTCATAATAAAGTAGTACAGTCAAACATAAAAGAATTACTTCTACGCAGTTTAATATATGAAAGTAGGTATACATACATAACTTTACATTACTTATGCTACATCAATACATATATTCATTAAATGAAAACAAGTAAATAACAGATAAGTAACAATAACTTAATAATGCAGTGTAAAAATGCTGTTATACGTATATTTATTTTACATTACATTCAATTATGTACCTACCGCTACAAATCAGCTACAAACAAAATATCTAAATTTATCAGTTCGAAATTGTATAAAATTTAGAAACGTTTGCAGTGATTGTACCCATTTGCACACATCTTATAACATGTATCTACATATGTAATACATACAATATTAGATAAAGTTCTCATACAAGAAATATTACGATGTCCACATCACATGCGGCCATTCGACTCGCCGCCGAGACGTCACATGTGTTTAAAAACACGTGTGGGGCCTCTCCTCGCGTCCTCCCTTTATATAGTCTTGTTAGCACAAAATTCAATAAAAACGAAAATTTAGATTTTTAGAAAGTAAGCTACAGAACCGAAAAAATATCCCGTCTTAATCTTGAAAGTCAAACCCTAATCATGTTTTACATTTAATTTCACCTCGAATGGTATTTTATAAATCCATATTGTTTTCAATTATGGATAATAATATTACTAATTTGGAAAATAGAATTGTGCAAGTGTTAATAATAGATAAGATTGAAACGCTATATTTATTAAGTTAAATAATTATGCGTTGTAATTTTTTAAAGAAAATATTAATAATGGAATAGGCTGTGTAGGTAGGCACACGTAAATTAAGCATTCAAACGAATTTAATTAATTTAATATTTAAATTGTATTTAAAATAAATTTAATTTGAAATGCACACACATTCATCGCTTAAAAATTTCGCCCCATTATTATCAAAATCAGTAATTTTAAACTTTTTCACGATGAATTTATTTATAATTGTCCATTCCCGCTACAAAAACCGCGGGCGTGATATCACGTCCTATTCAAACCGTTTCCTGAAACCCTTATGACAGGTTTTATACCATAAATCTCCGACGTCCTACGTGGGAACCACGTTATTCGTGTGTTTGGAATTGGAATCGAAAATGACCGATCTTACGAATTCGTAACACGAGACATTTAGCAAAAAAATTGATCTTACTGTAGAGATAGCGAAAAGGTCTGTATATGGACTGGAAGCACTCTCCTTAAAATATTTTATATACTGATTTCTTTTTATTTTAGTAAAATACAGATTATAAGTACATTTGGTAGAAATAACATAATATAATATAAATGAAGTACATATTTAAGTACTTTTTCTATGACTAAAACAAGGCCGTAAAGTATTTATTTCGTATAAGTTTGTTATAACATTAATAAAGTGAAATAATTTACATCATAAGATTGATAGGTTCTGTTTTTAACCGACTTCAAAAAAAGGAGGAGATTCTCAATTCGGTTGTATTTTTTTTATGTTTGTTGCCATAGAATTCCGTCATTTATAAATCGATTTAAAAACTTTTTTTTATTTGAAAGTATATACTTCCAGATTGATCCCATATAAATTTCACTGGTATTTGGAGCTAGGACTTCAAAAATACACCAAATAAGAAGTAACACCAAATAAGGCTAACTGCGTATAAGCTTTGATTATATTGATGATTCTCTTGTATGTCATTGTGCTACAGAATTACAAATGAAGTTAATTGTAAGACCTACCCCAAATATCTATTTAGGCCAATGTCACTCAAAAGGGAGACATAAAAACAATTAAAGAGACTTCAAAAAAAGCACTGAAAAGCACGAAATATCCTATACTAATCATAACTCAAGTAAAAAAAATAACTTTATAAATACGACACCTACATAGTTAAATAAAATACATACATAATTAAATTTGACAGTTATTGAAGTCGGTGCCAAATTACTGTGGAACAACAGAAAGTCTACTAGTTTGGTGGGCTTGATATCGACTTCAGTAACTGTCAAATTTAATTATATAGGTATTTGCATTGTATTTATAAAGTTATTTTTGTATCGGACTTTTGATTAGAAAAGAAAGACTTTTTTTAAGTCCGTTTTTTTTAAACTTTTATTACATTTTTTTGAACTACGTTATCTACGAATTGTAAGGTTTTTTGTTTCTTATTGTGACAATAAGTTATTACCTACATTTTAAAATATTTATTTACACCCTTATAATTTTATGATGAGATAAGAATCCCGCAGTTCTATTTCGCCGACACATCAAATCTGAAATTTCTGGCCCAAAGTTCTTATGAAACCCAAAAAAAAACATTTTACCGTTATGGACGCCACACGAGTTTTGCATAAATCATCTCGAGAGGTGGCTTGTGTTGCAGGACCCTTTTAATGTATCCTCGTTGAAACGTTTTTTCTCTTAAAAATGTATTTACTATTCTAAACGATTACATTATATTTTAGGAAATTTTAAGTCAGATCTTTATGTTTTAAAAGTGCGATTTAAACCTATTTTATTTAATTGGACTAAGTTAACTAATAATGGAATATTTTTCTTGCTATTAAAAAAGAATTCTTTGTACGAAGATAGAGGTAGCTATAAATGTAATATTTCAATTAAATAGCTTAATGATTAAATAAATAGAAAACGTTAATAGTGGACTGTTTTATGTGTAACATACACATATTATCTTCACGCTGTATTACTAACGAGGTAGATTTTAAATATGGTATTATTATGTAAATTACTTTCAAGATTAAATTTGTCTAGGTACGATAAACATTTTAAATTTTATTTAATACCTACATAGATTTAGTAAACATGCTTAATATTTGATAAAATCTTAAATTGGTCTTATAGGTAGCCATTGACTTTCAACGTAGATTGAAAATAAACCTATTTGCTTTTTCATTGTTAAGTTTTTTTTTATACTTTTAATTAAACGTCGAAACTAACTTCCAAAGCAAACCTCTTTTATCCTAGTAAAAGGGAATATTTTTTTACAGTTACTTCGAGTTTTTTTTAAGAACTTCTAATCATTAGTCTGCACAACATGTGTCGTTGATACTATCAAGAGCAGAGGTGATTAAAAATAATGTTTATTGAATGCTTGTCATGAACAAAAAATTGGACACTTTTTAGATGACCGCATCGTAAATCGTGAAGGAATATTAATCAGCGTTTTGATGTTATCATGAATCTGTTGTATTACAGATGCATACATATTTTTGGCAGTTTTAGATATTTTCAGGTGTATTTGAACATAATATACTGTTGTATATACGGAATCGTTTCATAACTTATTTATAATATTGTGATATTATGTGTTGTTCTGGTTGACATAAAAAAAACTAAAAACAAATATTTCCCCATTACAACGACATGCAAGGGCAGAGTAACCGTAAATTCTTTTTAACGATTTATTATACTTAACTACAAACTGCTTGCTAGTTAGTGCTTTTATATCAAGGAATATGAGCAATATTGACATTATCGTCAGGTTATATTATTTTATAAACCAGAAACAATTTTTTATGAAAAACCTAGGAATTAAAAAAAAAACTCCTGAATAATGTTGCATAAAAGTTATTGATATTCACATTGTTCGCATTACACATAACATTAACTATCATATTATAAAATAAAATAGAATGTCGAACCTTTTCATGCAGAGTTCATTCAACTCTTTCTTAATTCTGTCTCAACAGATCGAATTTTAAAGAAAAACATTTTTCAAAATAGTGGACAATAAAAGGTTGGGTCCATCGCAGTATAGAGGTCTATCAAAAGGAGATTAGATCGATAAAGCCCAACAATGCCTGTGGGCGTTTTAGAAATAGACCTTAAAAAAACTAAGAAACATGAAACGAGGAATTATTCGCATCGGTTCCTTTGGGATTCTATAAAATCGTTTTTTCTTTGTTGCAAAAAAGCATAAATGAGGGTGGAATGTGAAAAAAGTCTTGGGCAAAGACCCGTACACAATGGTTTTTTTAATTCTACTTTTTCTGATGACCGTAAAGTTCTCGTCTGAGATTTGTACTCTTATAGGGGTGCAATTACTGTTTTTTATTTATCAGTCTTATATTTGTGCGTGAGTATACATATCTTCACGCTGTATCCCTAACGGGGTAGTCAGAGAGAACAGAACGCCAAGCGTCGCGGTCCTTACATACTTCTTTCCCTTCCTCAAATCTCATCATTCTCCTCACACATTTTCGTCTGGGTATGTGTCCGTATTTCCGTCAGCTAACACTCTGGCTATTTGATCTTCATAAGTAAGCCTTGGTCTTCCTTGGCTTCTTTTACCACTCGTTTTGGCTCTGTAGATTTTCTTCGTCAGTCTTTCGTCACTCATTCTTTCTATGTGCCCGAACCATCTAAGCCATTACTTTCTTCATTTTTACAATAACACTGTCGTGCAACCCTGTCATACTGTGTAACTCTTTATTGCTTATTTTGTCCGCAAGGATGACACAGCAAATATTTCTAAGAGATCGCATTTCTACTGCATTTATCTTACTTCCACTCGATTTCGGGCATATCCAGGCCTCACTACCGTACAATAAATTACCAGGAACCAACGCTACATTGTGTATGGCCATTTTAGCTTAGTTAGATGTCTTCACACTGCCTACTAATGCGGACAGAGCTCCGTTCACTTTATTGCCAGCTGCTACCCGTCTCTCCACATCCAACTAACATCTTCCATCCCTCGAAAATGCACTCCTCAGATATACAATTTCGTTCACTTGCTCTAGACATTTTTAATTTACCCATATTTCACACGTTGTCGTTACGTTACGTTGTAACCTTAGTTTTGTTCACTTTCATATTCAATCCTTTCACTTCACAGTCTTCTTTCATGCACGTAACTAATGTCTGCAACTCCGCTTCTGATGGTGCTACTCGTATAAGCACCACATTTTTAACATCTTATCGCTTTCTCAATATTTTTTATACTAATAACCTTCTCTAGTTCCTGACCCGAGTGTGACGATTCGTTAGGATCGCACTCAGTGTCAGAGACAGACTTTTTAGTCGCATACAGTTCTCTACAAAAATCACTCCATCACTGTAGAACATCTTTTTTATCTGTTAGCGGATGATGTTCTTTCGAACGCACTTTATTCATTTTGTGTGGGTATGAATACGAAAATTTATCAATCCGCTATAAACCGTCATAGTTCTGAATATTTGAATGCTTAAGTGATAAAGGGTTGGCTACATAACACGTATAGTTAGTAAGAGAAAATAAAGCTTCCTCATAGTAATTACGAACCTAAAGGCGCAGGGTGGAATCTTCACTCACAAGGGCTTTTAATCTAGTCTAAAGCAATTCAGTACGTACATAAATACACACAAGTACACTTTTTTTTTTCGTTTTAGTTGCAGTGATCTCGTAGATGGAAGCACATAACAGCGAGATTTAGGGACAATTGGGAGGTGTGTTCAGGAGTGGACTTCTTCTGACTAGGGTTTTTTATAGCACAGAGAAGACAAATGATCAAACAACCACGTGGTATGTACAACAAACGGTAAATGGACTGAGACTCATAGATTCTTACAATATTAACATTTATTCAGACCGATAATGCTTTTGAAACCTTGAGGACAAAGATGTGCCTCTTACGCCAGTACCGATCGTCTTACCCTCCACAAAGGAACATAACAGTGCAAGTACTGCTATTTGGTGACATGATATGTAAGTAAGATGGTGGTAATAATCCAAAAATACCTCGCGCAAGATAAAAACACATCTTACTTATGTAAAGAACAGTGCAAATATTAAAGTTAAGCATAAAGCTCATACCTTCTTTTCATCTCATTTGCGAGAAGGAGAGGCTTGTTGATCTGAGCTTGTGCCCGACAACGACGCATTTATAGGATTTTTATTGATATGACTTCTGTTAAGTATATTGCATAGTCACTTGGGATCTCATATTTAAAAATTACGCGAATTTCAGACAACTAGAACAATGAGTGGTACCATTATTGTAAAATAGGTACCTATACTCTTAAATATTGTGCTAATTCTTTATAGCTCAGAAAAAAGTTTAATTCGATTATAACCCCGACATTAGATGTATATCGATTACCAATTGAGTCAATTTATAAAACGAAGTTTTCTAATTTGGTTCAAGTCTGGATGTGTTCTAAGTTGATGATAGATTGACCGCTTGTCACATTGATCGATTGAAAACAAAATCAGATATGAGCTTTTTGAATAATCTGACGGCGCAATGATTGTATGTCATACCTCTACTGGCTTCCGCATTAAAATATGTGAGTTTTAGTAATAAATCTGCCAAAATTTGACACAGAAATTTTAACTTTAGTTGGACGAAGAGACAAATGAACGGACGGTTGGACGGACTGACAGACGGACGAAAAGACGAACATACGGATGGAAATACGGACGGAAAGACGGACGGACGGAAGGACGCAGGTACATGCAGACGGACAGACGTATTTACAAACGAGTGCACAGGCGGATAGACAGACAGACGGACAAATGGAAGTAGAGTGAGATGTACTGACGGTTGAACAGATGAAGGGTCATGCAGACGTACAGACAGATGGGCATACAGATGGACATCCAAACGGACAGAGGTACGGACATATGGACAAACAAACAGACGGATAGATGGAGGAACAGACGGACGGACGAATGGACATGCAGATGAACAGATGGATGTACACACGGACGGACATGCATATGGACAAATGGATGGGGGCACACGGACGGACAGACAAACAAACAAACGGACATACAGACGTTCAGATAGACATAACGAGATTATAAAGATTACGTTTACTATTTTTTATACTGTGCATGTTACTGTTGTTGTGATAACAAACTCATATTACCTACGTAAAAAAAATGGAGTAGTACCTACACATTAACTCTCATACTTTAAACCACTGGCTCCCAAACTTATTTTGTCTACTGAGTCGAGAGCTCGTGCAGTCGTTGTCTAAGATGCCTCCTAGCTAAATGAAATTACAAATCACCCCCCAGGCCTCTACACAACGCCCCCATTTTTTTTCTGGGTCTCTTACCGCCCCCCTTTAGGCCTGCAGCGCCCACAAGGGGGCGTTATCGCCCACTTTGGGAATGGCTGCTTTAAACTCATTTAAAAACTTAATTACTAATTTAATTAATCGTACATACTATCGCACTAAAAACAGTATTTACTTACAAATAATAATGATAATCAAGTACCAATTAATCAAATACTGTCATGCACAATATTAAATGGGATTACGGGACTAAAATTAAAATAATTATATCGCAACGCTTCACCTTCAAGTTCGAATACAGAATACAATAATTTGTGTTTCGAACAGGGTGGAGCGGCGACAGATTGCGCACGTCCGTTAATGACAGGCCGCCGATGCGCGTGTGTCCATCCCGCGTTCATTCAATGCAAATCCAGTTGTGTTGAACGCAAGAATTATCAGACAAGGCTTGAGGTTAACGGACAATGTACAAGAAACAAGAATAGAAAGGGGTATTAAAATGATTTCATTGTTGCTAGAAAAATCTTTCCTAAATGTTATATGAATAATATTTAGGCTCTTTTTTATTATTTTGGCAACAAAGAAGTACTTACGTTTTTTTTTTCAATTTTATTACAACAATACTATTAGTATTTAATCGCAAATAATTTATTTACAGTTCATGCTAATGTCGTGATGAAAAAATTTTAAAACAATTCTTCAGTTAAATATTTTAATTTTCTGACTAAAGACCTCTAGAGACCTCTTCGGCAACAGGCACTTATGGGTGTATGCGAGCACGTACACGAATTAGCTCTCATCACTGAAGAGGTGATAAGACACATCTGGCATAGGCATTTGGTTTATTAAATTTTTGTTTTGTTACATCTTATTTAAAAATGCTATTTGTCGTTTAGAGGGACTTAATCTTAGTTTTTTAAAATTGAAGCTGAGGGTTTTAATATTTCTCATTACAAAAATACACTTAGAAGGTAGCAACTAGCAACTAATAGTGAATTATTTGTATAATAAGAGTTAAATTAGTTGAGCCTATGAAATAGTCGAGCCTCTATCCCCATACACAATGACCCCTCGCGATGACAGCCCGCCTGCCCACGCGCAACTCGTTCTAATCACACCTATCTTGCTTACACCGCTCGTCCATTCATACATATTTGGACTGCTTTTTTATTTGAACACTCGTGAGTGGGCAGACGTTTTGTTTTATTGTCTTGAAATGATTTGACGGTTAATCGTTCTGATATGAGTATAATGGTCACAATAGATTGAATAATAAAGACCTACTTACGAATTGGGTACATTATGTCAATAAAACAATGGTATTCTTATATGAATACATATACTTACATATAAATTATATTGGTCTTAAAAAAGGAAGGAGTATATTTTTTCTTTTATTAATATTCCAATAATAACCAATAATAACAAAGAAAAAAACATTACAATATGTAATCTTTATTCACAACACAGGCACAAAACAGATACGAACAGTGAAAGGCGGTGTTAAAAATTAAAAATTTAAATATCAGTACAGAGGCGCGTCCGTCTTGCTGGCCAGTATGCTAATCGCTACAATTCCAAATGTCAAACTCCTCAACTGTTATGCTGTTATGTCGATGACTGTACGTTTCTTGCCACACCCTTTTATTTGACGCTTTGGTCGTTTCAAAACATTCAATGGGTCATCATTCACAGGCACACTTCATTCATATTTGTATCGAACACATTTTACATATTTTAAACGTTTCCTGCGTGTTCTTTCTTAATTGTTTTGTATAAAGCATGGCGGTCAACTCAAAATTTTAAAAAAGTACTTCTAAGTTATGACAATTCAAAACAAATGCTACTTATTTCACGTGTGGTACCAAAATCCATTGTAATATAATTATTTCAAAATAATAGTACATACTTGCTAGTTATCTAAAATTTGGAATTTCAAATAATAGTACGCTGTCATTCTAAAAGATAATAATGTTAATAAAAAGCCATACTTAGTTGTTTTATAATTAGCTAAACATGTTATAAATTATGTTTTTTTATTTTCTCTATAAATTAAACGCAAACTTTACGTTTCACTGTAGTTTTATTTTTAATTATGATTTTATTTATATTAGAGTAATTTTCATATTACATGATACCCTTAATAAACGTTCGCTTCAGACATCGGCTTTAGCTCACATTTTGGCTCATAATCTAGTTGCGGATTTTGGTCTTCTGTGCATTAATCCATCATATTATTCTTTTCTTACTTCGTCCTTATTCATGGCACAATATAACATATGTATAGGTTTATTTCGTATCACATCGCTTATCGTACTATATTACAAACGTCTAATCCTGATTTCACATGGGTAGATACATAAATAGCAGTCTAAAACGTTGCTGAAGAACCAAACAATTCTTGATTATTTAAATAATCAAAGCAAAGAATATTCAACAGTGAAAATCTTATCTAAAATAATTTCATTGGTTTTGGAGAAAAATCCCTAAGGAGTTTTTTTATGTTATCTATATTATCTTTATATTTGTAGAAGCAAAGAAAGAAAATTCTTATTTCTCATTCAAGTAAAGAAAAAAAATTCTCATTTGAACTTTAAGTTTAAATTCACATTTTTTTAACTTAACTTTTATTATTACCTGTAAAAAAGGAGTACGAAAATAAATTATTTAAACTGCGATAATCCCACAATACATCCTAAGAACATCCTAACATAGAACATCCTAAACTACGTCTCGAAACTTTCTCTTGATAAATCTTTCTAATGTTTATGATACTACTTTATCACTACGACGAATAGATAGGTCTTATAAGTGACGTTAGGTTACTAATTGCTACCAATATAGAACGAATGGTCGATATCGTTTTTTAGGATGCTACGCTTATTTTGTAATCTTATTACTATCTGCTTTATTTTATTCAGAAACTACATGTCATCCTATTATGTACCTCGTGCTAACGTATTTAAATATCTATACTTTCCAATAATTCTATCCTACGCACACAGTGGGCAGATGGTCCGTTTAGCAACACTATCTCATCATCACCGAGCTCCCATTCATTACCAGCCACTTACCGCTCATTATAAATAGACAAAACCAATTATACCTTTCACAACACTAGTTATTGTGATGTTATATGATTTATATCATTTTTTTGTTTTGCTGACTGTACTTAGTAGGGTTTAGTCACTAACTTAAGAGAGATTTATGAACGATTTTTTCGTAATGTGTATACGATGAGGAAATTTATTTCAATACTAGCTTTTGCCTGGGGTTTCTTTCCAACAGTAAATTGTATTTGAAACTAAGCATTTAAATAAAAGTAATAAGAAGAATAATCTTTTTATTAAGAAATTTTATGACCGTAATGTTATAAGTACGGTCTTCAGTCTACGGGAAAACTTGATTCATATTTCATATATGCAGAACGACAAAAGTTGTACCAAGTGGTCGCTACCGGAAATGTGCCGGATCCTTAGAAATGTATATCTCCGGATACGGACACGAATAGGAATTATTGATGTCTAGATCCGCGGTTATAGATACGGGTACGGATAAGGACCTCAACTTTCTAACATAATTCGTTCAATTTCGTTCGTAGCCAGTTCGTGTGACCTTGGACCGATAGCTGTCGCGCGTTCCGATTTACGTTAATGAGACATGTTTTAACTTACGTTGAACTGCTCGAGATATCGTATATTGTAGCGTGTCAAAATGCAACGTAGTCTCCACGTTCAGCCATACTTCTTCGAAACACCTGTGAGCTATTTCAAATATAAGAAAAAGCTCCTCTCCGAACAAGAAAGACATAACGTGTACTTAGATCCTAATATCTGTGTTTACACCAAAACTATTTTATCTAATATTATTGTACTTACTAATTGTCTTAAAAAAGTTAAGTTTCGATTTCATATTATCCAATTTTTGACAAATCATGGATATCATAAACAGTACCTTCACAAATTCAAAATTGTAGACAACGATTATTGTCCATGTGACAATCAGTCCTCCTAAACACTTAAACATCTGATTAAGCATTGCCCGAGGTTTGGAAAAACGAGAACGCAACACCAAATCATATCATTAATCCATATCGTATTACAAATATTCTTACCAAACAGGGATCAATTGACAGCTTTCACACTCATATTTCGTACATAATTAAACAACTCAAATCGTTCAACAGATAATTAATCGTATCATTAATATAAAGATACAAAAAATTATATCAAGCAGAGAAGAGGAATGTATACCGTAAGCGTTCCTCAGATCTGAAAACGTCAGAAACACTCAGTCTTATGGATATATGTATCATCAGAAAATAAAAATAAAAATTAAACCTAGATTACGTACGGCTAGTATTTTTGGTTAATTTACAAGTTAAAAGCAATGCGTACTAAAAAATTTACTTTTTGTGTTTTGATTAGTAAAGGGTAGTTATTTTGTACTTCTCGACGTTTTTTTGAAGTCGGTTTAATTTTAATTCTTAATAAGCTTTTTATTTCTTTCTTTTGAGTGACCTTGGAATAAATAAATATCTAATATATAGGTCTACAATTCACTTTTTTTCTTATTCGGGAGCGGATTGACATACAAAGGAATCATTAATACAAATATTAGTTTAGCTTTATCAGTGAAATTGACTCAGTCAGTGAAGATATATAAAAAAAAATTACCTACAGACGACCATAGAACCTTCTTTTTTGAAGTCGTTTAAAAAAAAATCTTTACATCGGTTTAAATTAAATTAGATGGCCATACTTATATTCACGTGCATACAGGCACTTATAATATTGTGAGTAACTTTTTAGAAACCAAAATATTTATACGGTTATATTTATATTGACAGGTATATGTTATGTAGCATCGTTTTGTCAGCAAGCTGTTCGCAAAGAAACATAACATTATAGTGTCTGTGTTCATACAACTGCTGTGCTGTGCTACATAAAAAATATATAAGTATATGTTTACACAACAGGTGAAAGCACTGGCCAAACCTAAATACTTAATTTATTGTATGCACATGGTGACCGCAAAGCTCATGAATTTATATAGAAAACAAGTTATAATCAGTAATCTTTTAAGAGCATATGGTGAATCATTATAAAAGAAAGCATGTACACAGTACACAGCACATATTGTTGGAAAACCATGAATTTATGGGACATTTTGGAAATTATTTTTATGTCGATGAAATATGCAATATTTTTTTCAAACCCTTGTATTTTCAATAGCCTATTTAAAATTTCAATTAATATAAGAATAAGTACTATATTTTGAGCTTTTTTTATTTTAAAATACTAACAAAGTGACAAAGGGGGTCAACTGAGGATGCGTGCTCGTCGCGACCCTTGCCAGCCTGTTTCAGGGCTGCAATTCCTCTACTGTGCTTACCATGTGGGACAACGCAGATTTGAAAGCTAGGGCGTCCCCCGAAAGCGACGGACACCAGTATGTCCCCACTGGCGTAAGCAGAGTGCAGTTCGGCGTTGGGGACTGCCACCCAACACACTGTGCACCTAGCTGCGGGAAGTGGAGGGAGGAGTGCAGAATAGCTGCGTGGAATGTGAGAGGTGAGATTGAAGAGAAGATGAATGAAGTGATGGATATTATGGAAGAGAAAAGATTGGATGTGTTATATTTGAGTGAAACCAAGTGAAAGAGCAGTGAACTTACCGACTTGCCCTGAGGGGGCATCGCTCTGTGGTCAGGGGTACCACATGGAGATAGAGGATGCCAAAGGGTGGGCGTTTTGCTGTTCTCTCGTTTGGTTAATTTTATTGTATGACTGAGTATAAATGTGTAAACCTTAGACTGCTCTGGGTGCGCCTCAAGATGGGGTTGACGAGAATTTTTATTTTGGCGGTGTAGGCTCCAGTGTTTTCTGTCGGTTTGGGTGAGCTAGAGCAGTTTTGAGAGAATGTTAGAGAAGTTCTAGCGACGGTTGAAGAGAATGAGAGAATTGTTGTGTGTGGAGACATGAATGGGTTGGTCGGGACAGCTCGAACTGGATTTGAGACTGTCCTAGGCAAATATGCAGATAGGAGAGTGAATGATGCTGGTAGGATTCTGTTAGGAGTGTGTATAGAAAAGGATCTTTTTGTTGTTAATACCGTATTAAAGCACAAAAAGATCCATCAGTACACTTGGGAAAAAAAGCATGAGAGAAGTATGATTGATTTATTCCTGATGGATAACATGCTCAAGAAACAGTTATGAACACAGGAGCACATAGAGGAGCCGATCTGGGAACGGACCACTTTCTGCTGATAACCAGATAGTCAGCATGGTGACATCGCGTAGTGTCCAAACCTGCAGCGGTCAGTCGCATTAAAAGCTGGAAACTGCAAGATGCGACCACCAGGAATGAATATGAAAGGGTAGTATCTGGTAAGCTTGATAATAGATTGAAAGTGATGTGCGAGGATGTTGAACAATGTTGGCAGAACCTTAGGGATAGTATGATAGAGGCTGTGAAAGAAGTGTGTGGAACGAATAAGATTGTGAACGGTAAAAAGCGTGATGTGTGGTGGGATGATGAGGTGAAAGTGTCCGTGTACAAGAAGAAGAATGCATGGCCAGACTATCTTGCTACCAAAAATGACTGTGGTATGAAAAATTTGATGAAGACAGGTACAAGCTGCAGAAAGCAGAAACGAAAGCACTAGTGAAAGAGAAGCTTGAAAGGTGTAGGGTGTTAGATGAAAACAAGATGTCGGACAACTTCGAGGAAAATTCCAAATTATTTTAGAAAGAAGTACGTAAGTACCGAAGTGGTCCGGCACCTTGCAGAATGAATAATAGAAAGAAAACAACTTGCTAACAGATAAAAAATATGTTTTACAGCGATGGAGTGAATACTATGGAAAACCGCATGAGAGTGGTGACTCCGTCTCTGATACTGAGAGCGATTCTAATGAATTGCCACACTCGGGTCAGGGACTGGAGGATGCCAATAGTATGAAAGAGATTGAGAAAGTGATAAGAAGTTTGAAATGTGGAACGGCTGCGGGAATTGATGACGTGACTGCTGAGATGATCAAGTATGGTGGTCCTAGGGTCTGGGATACCTTCTGTGCACTCTGCAACCTTTGTTGGCAGGAGGGGAAGGTTCCAGAGGACTGACGCACCGCAGTCATTGTACCTCTCCATAAAGGGAAAGGTTCTCATTTAGACTGCGCGTGCTACAGGGCCATCAGCTTAGTCAGCTTAGCAAGTAAAGTCTATACCAAGGTATTGACTGACCGTATGAAAGGTGTTTCTGAAAGATATTTGTGGGGTGTGCAAGGTGGTTTTAGGAACGGTAGGGGTCGTATGGATCAAATTTTCTCGCTTCGTGGTGTCGTGGGGAAGTTTCTAGCATTCGCATTTGATAGAGTAGTGCGAAAGAAATTGTGGAGTCCTCTGCCTGAGTATGGCGAGGGGGCTCTTTACTGCAGGCTGTGAGATCATTATATACCGGCCACAAAGCCTGTGTAAGGATAGAAAGTGACATGTGGTCCTGGTTCGAAGTCTATTCAGGCGTCAGACAGGGCTGCGTGATGTCTGCCTGGCTCTCCGTGCTGTATTTGGACATTTGTCTGCAGAGAATGAAAGGTATTGTGAATGGTATGATATGTGTTGACACAGTGGTAAGCTACCTATTGTACGCTGACGATGCTGTGCTTATAGTACCATCAGCAGCAGAGTTGCAGACACTAGTCACGTGCATGAAAGAAGAATGTGAAATGAAAGAATTGAATATGAATGTGAACAAAACTAAAGTTCTGGTGTTTGAAAGGGAAGCAGTACAAATGAAATGTGAGGTTTGGGTAAATGCAAAATGTCTAGAACAAGTGAATTAAATTGTGTATCTGGGCAGTGTGTTTTCGAGGGATGGAAGATGTGAGCTGGATGTGGAGAGACGGGTAGGAGCTGGCCATAAAGTGAACGGTGCGCTATCCGCATTAGTAGATAGTGTGAATATATCTAACACTGCCAAAATGGCAATTCACAATGCAGTGTTGGTGCCAACTTTATTGTACGGTACTGAGCCCTGGATATGCCCGAAATCGAGTGAAAGTATGATAAATGCAGTGGAAATGCGATCTCTTAGAAAAATGTGTGGTGTCACCTTTGCAGACAGGATAAGCTATGAAGAGATACGCAGTACGAGTTTGTAACATTTTTTCGCTATTGTACCTTCTTTTTAAGAGCTTAGAGGTTGTCAGAGAAAATAATTATAGAACTGGCAAGTTAAAAGTTTAAATATGTTTTTTTTGGAAGAATAGAACAGAATTTGAAAAATGAGAAAAAAAAGAGAGCGAGGTGTTTTTTTAGAGAGAACAAGAATGGTTGTGATGGAGTAAAAAGGAGATTATTTTTCTCCTCAAAAAAGAAGATATTTGATTTCTTTGGAAAAGTAAAATATGTTAAGAATATTAAAGAAGATGTTGACAAAGTGAAAAAGAAAGAGGCTCGAACCAGAAAACTGATATCGTCCAAACTTCCAAGGCAAATGGACCCCTCGACAAGAATAAGGGGAGCAATGGCTTCAATCGGATAAAGAGCACATTAATCATGGTGACGCACCAGTTTCATACGAGTTTATAGAAGTTATATTTACAATGACGATGTTGATTGCAGAATTTTATAAAGTCGACTTATAATTTTGGAGATAACATTCGAGAGTGGAGTATGAGACAATACAATCTAATTTAAGCCAGTGGTTTGTGTTTTTTTATCATAATGTGTAAATTATAAGGTGAAAGGTATTTATATCTGATTTTTGTAAACTACACCACACCATCACAACCACCTTGATATCTTTCTGTTTCTATCTTATTTACAAAATTAGTATTGATTTATTTGTTTCAAATTATATTACAATTTTCCTCTTAAAATAGAATTTTATTTAAAAAGTCGCAGAACAGTGTTATTTTAAAAATGAAGAAAGGAATGCATAGAATGTTCGGGCACATAGAATGAGTGATGAAAGACCGACGAAGAAAATATACAGAGCCAAAGTGAGTGGTAAAAGAAGCCAAGGAAGATCAAGGTTGACTTATGAAGATCGAATAGCCAGAGTGCTAGCGGATTGAAATGTCAAAAGCTCTCGCATACCTAGGCGAAAATGTGTGAGGAGAATGATGAGATTTGAGGAAGCGAAAGAAGTATGTAAGAACCGTGACGCTTGGCGCTCCGTTCTCTCTGACTACCCCGTTAGGGATGCAGCGTGAGGATATGTATGTATGTAACAAAGCGACAATTGAAGATAGGCGGTTACCGCTCTCAAACTAGGGCATTCCTTGTTCTATGAGAACCAGGCGACGATTACTAAGGGCGGCTCCCAGTACACCCGGACCCGAGACAATCTAGAAAAGTTTATTTCCTAAATTGACCCAATCGGGAATCGAACCCGGAAACTTCCGCGCTTGGGTGCAACGAGGTCGTCTGTCTTCTTGTCTGTCTTGTCTAATTAGGCAAATCGATACGTTTTACAAATTTCTCTAACAATTATTTGCAAAATACTCGTAAATCTCGTACTCGTAAATTTGGCTATTAGTATTCACAAAAATAAAAATTTGTCATGTTCAGCTGTGTGTCGTTATACTGTGACCTTTTTTAGTCTTGCATAGTAGTAGTAAAAATCTAAAAACTCAGTCAACAAAAAAGGACTTATTTAAGGGTACGCTCTTAGATCAAAAAATGGTTTATTCATTATGTTTCTTGGTCCGAGGTATAAAACCATACACACACATACTTACTCGTACATGCATATCGCACGTCATTTCCCATTCGGGGTGCATTTCGATGCAACAAAATTATATCTTGTTGGTGTTATCACCAATCCAATTGGGCTTACAACTAATTTCTCTAACAATATATTTACATAGATATATCAAGTGTGACTTGAACTTGTGATATTACGTAGATATTATTGGATGCTGACTTAACTTGTAACCTTTAACTGTTCTGAAAAACTTCTCAAAACATATTTACTCTGTATCAAAGTTCAAATCAAAAACAATGTATCAAAGCTTTGATTATTATTTGTATCAAAGTTTCTATCATATAAGCATATTCCGAAATCGATACATTTTATAAAATTATTAAAAAAAAAACTGTTTATTATTAATTATAAGACAGAAAACGTTTCATTGGTGATAAGTAATATAATAAAATTAGATTTCTGAGAGTAATATTTTTTATGTTAGAATCTGTTTTCCTTAGATTGCTTTTTTAATAACCTCAACAGTTTTTTTTATCGTAATCGATTAAACGTACTAAATAGTATATCTAATTATTATTTTTGACTTGGTAACAATTAATACAGTTTTGTAATGGCATCTGAAGCAATTGAAAGTTATTGCCACCTACATTTCATTCTATCTAATTAGTCAAAGATTATTAATGAATGTTTGATTATCCATTGTCATAACCATAATAAAGGCAGGTAATAAATTGTTATTCAAAATTTATTCTATTTTGCTGTTTGAGTCAAGGATGAAGTATGTGGTAATATTATTGACAATGCACAACATATACCTACTTGCCCTGTCCGAAGACAATTTGCATTAACTGGAACAACAGAGTACATTGAGAAGCTTTACAGCAAAAAGTTTTCGTTAGTATTTTATATTTGTTTTTATATCTATTAAATTGTATGCGTAACATAATATCACCGAAAGGAATTACTGAATGGAGTAAGTAGTCTGGTAGCTAAACGTATCATTATAAGCTGTGTAATTTAGTATTAAATTATTACTTCTAATATCATAATAGCTCATTATATTACACTAACTGTTGCCCGCGACTTCGTCGCGGCGTTTTTATGCATGTGTCAATGTGATCTGCCCTTACGTGTCTGTCTGTTTCGATCTGCGTACTGCATACTTAACCACGTACATATAATTTTACAAAGAGTTTACCCCGCCCGCCACACCGCAGCCCGCGTATAAAAAGATACACTAACTTACGCTATGATTGCTATACGCAACGATACGCTAACTTTCAAGTCAATAGTGGAAGATTTTTGCCCCATACAAACTTTGCCACTTCTTTCACCGTCTTAGAGGTTGATTTTAGGAAAATCCCTCCTTATTTTGTCACTACGTCACAAAGGAAACTACTGTCTGAATTGCATGTTTCTGTATCAGTAGCTTAGGCTGGGCGATGATTTGTCAGTCAATTAGAAGTTAAGCATCCTGTTACAGATAGATTACGATTTTATTATTAATCAATACACTGTCTAGTTAATTTAGCTGCAAATAATACCAAAATGTAATGTAATGACCGAAATCTTAATATATATACATATATATGCATCTATACGACGCTTGTCGCTCCATCCTCTCTGACTACCCCGTTGGGGATATAGCGTGAAGATATATATGTATGTATGTATGTATGTATTTATTCTATGTATCTTGTACCTACAACGTACATATAATTGAATGAATGAATGAACTAACGAATGAACGGACGAAATATTTATTTATTCATGTACAAAGGATTACACAATATTACAACAGCGATTCTAGTCTTTACACTAGGATACTTGTGTGTTGTGAATAACTAGATTCTGCTTGATAGGTATATAAAAATATGTATATTCTAACAAATGATTCATACTACATAAAACATTTTATAGTTTTAAAATTATATCTTCTATCTATTCTAAGCATTTCCATCTGCTCGCAGCTCGCACGAACCTGGACAACATTTGGCTTCCACGGCGAAACTAAAGCTATCATTGTTTGACATATAAACTCTTCGATATTATGTTCTTATTATTGAGCGAATAAGTTTATTTTAACCTTTGTGTCTTCAATAATGAAACAACTTATTTATCATTGTTGAAATGGACAATAAAGTCGTTTTTGTAATACCCATCATTAATTCCTACGAAAAGGTCCGTCGTAAAAAGAGACTGTCATTGTTATTTAAGTGTATGTAACACTTTTTCAATTAAGAACACATACACGTGACATAACCAAAGATACCCAAATGTTACAATTTATGGATTTACATTTAAAAGTTAATAAACATTTCTGTGATATGTTTTCTATCTATTGATGAGTCATTTTATTGTGTCAATGTGGGAAGGTGCATAAAATAATGATTGATATAAACAAAATTAAGTGGTGATTGTGTCCGTCAATCAACAGGGTTTTCGAATTCAAAAATCAAATTTAAATTTAGAACGTATGACGGGCGACCTCCAGCCCACATGGCTGTCTGCCCACACCAACCACTCATTTGTGATTCGGGCCGCGTAACCATTGTTTTACTTTTATTTAAATTCGGAATCCCCGATGTTTCGACAGTTCATCATTCTGTGGTGTTAGGTATCTGGTGTAACGAGAACTTTCAAAATTTGCAAATATTAAAATTTTACTACTTGTGTTCGAATAAGGATAGCTCTAGCTAAAATGGCTAAGTTGTAGGTACTTGTGGTCAGTTACAATATACAAACTTTCCCCAATGTTTGTGAAATTTAATGTCATAATAATGTTTTTTGGCACATGATCAGTCGTATGAAAAGGAAATTTAGAAACAATTTTTTGAGGCGACACGAAACACTTTTATTTAGGCCGAGGTATTTAAAAAAAATTAGAAGCTCCTTTATTGCTTAAGATTGAAGGCTATTACAAAATCTTATTTCTCTTACTCATTTTTTTAGAAGCGACCCATTTACTGTCGCTATTCATGTGCCAAACATCTTTTTAGTAACTCAATATAGCGCAATGTACTTTGTCATAATATTTACTTTGCCTAACGTATTTCAACAATAGCTCTCTTAACGTTAATAATGCCATTCAAATCTGAAAGCATGTACCTAATTGTCATTTTAATTTCAACTGTTCTGACTTATTGTGCGACATTCGATCGATTCATTCAATTTTTGAATACAGAAGAGATGGGCCTTATGATAACAAATTCAAGTATCGAGTTGCAATTTTTCTAAGTGTTCAATTTAATTCAATACTATTTATACACGTGACGTGTGCAAAAAATATCTTAACGGCAAAGATATATGTACATTAAAACAATATATTAAAACAACAATTTATATATATTTAAAATGGTAAATTACCTTTGAACTCTATTGTTTGTTATTCCATAAAGAAACAAAGGATTTACAAAATAAGAAATATCAATGGGAAAGCAAATATTTAAGGTTTTAAACCTAATGTGAAGGACTTAAGATGTATTCTATTTTCTAAGAACTGCACATAATTTATTATTAATATTATTGTAATCAGAAAACGCGACAAAAACAGTGACCCCCACAGGGTGACCCCTATTGAACGTTGGTCATTATTCATCCAGTCTGTTTGTATGTAAATTGAAGGCTTTTACAGCTTGACCTTGACTTTTAGTCATCAGGAATGAATTAGGCATCGAACTTGACCATGGAGTTCGGGTCTATAGGTCACTTATGACTGACAAATTCACGATGAACTTTGTTTTGTTCTAAGAACATGAACTTTTTTGCTCGATGACAACAGTTAAAAAGACAATGTTTTATGTAAACGGTGCTTAGAATATGTATAAGATATTAAATATTGTTTCTTTTCTCGCACGTACATACATACATATCTTCACGTTGTATCCCTAATGGGGTAGCAAGAGCGCAGACGGAGCGCCAATCGTCCCGGACCTTACATAATTCTTTCGATTCCTCAAATCTCATTATTCTCCTCACACATTTTCGCCTAGGAATGCGAGTGCTTTTGACTTTCTCACACGTATTCACATACCTATACTTTTTTTAATTGATATTGTATCAATTAAAAAAAGAAAACAATAAAGAGGTCAACAAAGTTTGAACAACTTTTTGTTTTGTTTGTACCTGTGATATTCGATATTCATTTTTATAGAACTTTTGAACGCAATCGTGACTTTTTTGAAGTACATTACCCTATTAAAATCCTCGAAGCCTCATAATTTCAGAGTCAGATACGCAATATCTTATTCCTTAGAGTTGCTAATGTATTTGCCGTATTGCAAATGCGTTAGTTTTTTTGGACTTAAGGTGACGCAGTGATAAACAATAATTTAAATGTACAATAGACCTTCATCATATAAACGTGCGCTCGATAGCTTACGAAAAATGAGATAAAACTGTTAATTTCGTTTATATTAAAAACTATAAATAATTTTAAAAAATCCAACTGGCATTTTGAAGAGTGTGTTTGATTAACCTACACAAAAAATTTAGAAGCATAAATTGGTTCTTGTTAGTCCGAAACATGTAAATCTCTATTATAAAAGAGGTTTCTTTGATATATTTTTTTTCTGTTACAAAAGCTAACCGATTGTAAGCAACTGGCAAAATGAAGTCAATGAAGTAAAGAATCAGGTTACCAAATATAATTTCCTTACGTTTTGTAATTACTTAGAACAATTGAGATCTCTGCTGTCACGATTTCCAATTCGTTACCTCAATATTTTAAACTTTTCATCAGGTGGATTGTTTATTTTTTTCGTAGTATGAAAAAAAGTTTAATGAATCAACCTTTACAAGAAAAATAGTGTAATAATTGAATAATCCTGACCCCAGTATAACTTGTAATCTTACAACAAACTAGGAAAGTACCAGATAAGATCGATTAAAGTTGGACTGTACTCCTTAAAAACAAAACCTCATCCAATTTTTTCAAACCATACCCGAACAAACAAACTGGCAAACAAAAAACAATTTTATATTTTCAAATACTTCGGGAAAAATCATCTATGACCTATACTAAATACTAGGCATAAACTATAAATACTATACAAAAACTAGTTGAGCACTCAATAACACCAAGACAAGAAACATTAACATTTTCTTAAATTGTCCTAAGCGTAATCTAACCAGTAATCCGCAGATTGAAGGTGAGATACATTACCGTCACGTCAGCCATCGCACCAGTCATACAATAGTTTGAAAATTATTGCTATTGATTTTAACAAAGTTTAAGCTTCGTCTAATTCAATAATTTATGTTTGTACAACATATTTAGTGTGATGCAGCTCAGCCTCTTAACAGATTTATAAAGCACTGCAAGGCAGGTCCAACTCAATGTGTTTGTGAAGAAAGTTGATGTTAATCTCGTGAATATATCTGCACTCTACAGGTACACTTATTCTTTTGTCATACCTTTAACGTTAACTAGCAGGAAAAAATATCACACGAATGTACCGCTGGGCATACAATATGAACTTACACAATATGAACTTGAAGTTATAACCACTGTAAGTTTTTATATTTAGTTTAAAGACGTCGAAACTGCAACTGTCTCTTATGATTTAAATAATAAACTGGACAGGACATTTAATGTTGGGTGTCATGATCACGTAACAATAGAGAATTATAAATACACATTAAATGAGGCTTACAATTTTAACATTTTAACGTATAATATTAGGACCATACAACGTAACTTTAATTACTTTTTGGTAGCTTTGCAATGGTCTCAAAGCTATTTGACGGATTGCCGGCAGATTATAAAGGTGAACGGAAGCGTCAGCGATCAGCTTTTTGTACCTTTTAGGGTTCCACAGGGCAGTATTTTAGGCCCGACACTGTTTCTTATCTACATAAATGATATATTTGAGTGTAATCCTGCGAATGATGACACTGCAATTTTGTTTAATGAACCTACATGGCGGGATGTCTTAGATAAGGCGGAAATAGGTTTATCAAGTTGTTGGAACGATTGAACACAACTGCTAACTTCAAATGTAAGGAAAACGAAATATTTGTGTTTTCACTAGACCCGTGCTTCTGAATTTAAAAATTCGGCGTCTCGGTGAGGATCCACAACATGTGCAGTAATCAACTCTTATGTAAATGTGAAACAATAGAACGTGTAGACAGCATTAAGTATTTAGGAGTAATAATAGATATCAAATTGTCTTTTAAAAATCATGTTTCTTATGTAGCGGGTAAAGTTAGAAAACTAATACACAATGCGTATCTATGCAGTCTCTGTGTGATTCTGTAATAAGTTACTGCATATCAGTCTGAGGCGGTAATTCTGTCACTACCATGTTGGAAATTGAGAGAGATCAACGTTCGGTCATTAAAATAATGTTTAATAAACCATATACTTATCCTACTGATGCTTTATACGGGGACACACGTCTTCTGAGCGAGCGTCAGTTATATATTCTGAGGGTGGTCTTATTAGTCCGTCGACAAGCTTTGACCTCTGAGAACTATAATAGTAACATTGAAAAGCGGTTGTTTACAGTTCCACGACCTCCAATAAAATTCACTTTCGCGCAACGTTTCCCTAGACATATGCACTCGTATTTTTACAATAACGTGGCAAAGAGCTGCAATATTAGGTCTTACACTTTTCATAAAGTAAAACGAGCTGTCGTACTTTGACTTACAGGCATAGAATACGAAAAAACAAAAACAATGATTTAAAAAAATACTTAAAAAAATATTAGTAGTGATATTTTTTTATCTACGTGCACATACGCACTTACACACACACATACACACAAGCATGCATACCCACACACACACGCCCATGCGTATACACTCACACGTCCATGCACAATACATATACTTTCACAGCCTCACGCAAATATGACAGAATAATGTGTATTTGGTAATTGTACCTATGTAATAATAACATGGGAGTATTATTTAATAAAGAAGTTTAAGTCCCTGCGAGACAGGCGTGTCCTAGTGCGAGGCCATAAGTAAGAATTTGAATTGTATTATGTATCGTAAACACAATAATTGTTATATTGACAAATAATTAGAATTTGTTACAAGATAACTACTGTTTATCTGGCCCTTTGGTGTGGTAGTAGTGCATCTGTCTTTCAAGTAGGGGGTCCGGGTTCGATTTCAATTTGGGAAATGATTTGTTCTAAGTGGTCTGGTCTTAGTATTACTGGAAACTGAAAGAAACCTAGTGCTTAGTTCAAAACTTCAAAATTGCTTTATATTGTCCGTAATATTATTGGTATTACTATTACACTACATATATACAGCGTATATGTATATATGTTTTATTGTATTAATATTACGATTACAACTTACACATTGTAATAATATTTTAGTACAATAATTTCTCTCAACTTTTTTATTTTAATTTAACTTAAGATTTCATAATCTTAGTGAATTGCTTAAAAACTACAAAAATAACTTTTTTATTTTAATTTAACTTAAGATTTCATAATCTTAGTGAATTGCGTAAAAACTACAAAAATAATTTTGTGAAGATTTCACCAACTTCACAGTTTTAGTGCTGTTGCGGTTTACGATGCAGCGATGAACACACGATTAACTACAAACGACATTGTAACGTCTCTCTTTTGCGAAGAAACTTCGTAATAAAAAAATGGCGAGTTAGTACCTACATAAACTTTACTTACGTAGTATATCCATTGCATACAACGAAAACTTTTTAAAGTGTTTTTACTCGCGAGTAAATCTAGCAGTACTGACTAAACAGTTCTACTCTTTACATAATATATATAACATAACATAATATGCATAGTTTTAAGTTTTCATTCATGTATGAGAGTGTTAGGTGACAGTAATGACAAAATCACTTGCACAAATAGGCGAAAGTGTTTGAGGAGAATTATGAGATTTGAGGAGGCGAAAGAAGTATGTATGTAAGGGCCGCGATACTTGGTGCTCCATCCATACACTATGACGATATGTATATATGTATAATATTTCTCATATTAAATCTAATGGACATAGGTATTTATATTTTTATTATTTGAAAAATATCTTTGCGAAAATGACAATGTAAACTTCATCGAATGTTACATTTGTGTTATTACCGTGTTGTGAATAATAAATAATAACTCCTAAAATCTTTTCTCTATTTAAAAAAAATTGAATTTTATTTGATTTCATATACATAAACTACATTTAAAAAGTTAAAATACGCTTGAAAAAGTTTTTAATAAAGCACCAACTTCAACAACATCAAAATTAATTTTTTGTGTAAAAATAACAATTTCTTTTTTAAGTTATTTTATTTATTTATTTATTTATTTTTAGGTTCACCAGCGGATGTAACATTATTACATAGCATAGTACAAGATGTATGTATAAAAAAGACATTTTCACTTCATGAAGGTTTTTGACATTAACTCACTCATTAAGTCGCATACCTATACGAAAGTGTGTGAGGAGAATGATGAGTTTTGAGGAGGCGAAAGAATGTATGTATGTATGTACGTGATTACTATTTTTAACCGACTTCAAAAAAAGGAGGAGGTTCTCAATTCGGTGGTTTTTGCTTCTTATGTTTATTACCTCAGAACTCCGTCGTCATTTATGAACCGATTTGGAATTTCTTTTTATTTGAAAGAATGCACTTCTAGATTAGTCCCATTTTAATTTCACAGATACCGAATCTTGGGTTTTGAAGATACACTAAATAATGCGAACTGGTTACAATCTTTATTTATTTATATTGATGATTCTGTTGTATGTCGTTGCGCTCCAGAAGAAAATAAATTAATTGTAGACCTGCCCTAGATTTAAGTCAAGGTCCTAGATTTAGGTCAAAGGGAGAAATAAAAAAAATTAAACCGATTGCAAAAAAACCACTGGAAAGTACAAAATAACTATCCTTTACTAGTCAAAACTTAAGTACAAAAATAACTTTATTCGATACAAATACAGATGTAATTCAATTTGACAGTTATTGAAATCGGTGCCATATCAATGTCAATATCAATCAACAGAACGTCTATTAGTTTAGAATAGTAAGCTTGGCATCGACTTCAGTAACAGTCGAATTTAGTTATATTTGTTTTTGTATCGTAATAAAGTTATTTTTGTACTTAAGTTTTGATTAGTAAAAGATAGTTATTTAGTAATTTTCCGTATTTTTTTTAAGTCGGTTTAATTTTTTATATATACAAATAATAAGGTTGTTATGCGTCTAAATATATGACCGCAAGTAACGTCGAATTATTACTGAGTATAAAAGAAAACATTGTGTATGTAATTATTAAGTTGATAAGGTTTCAGAAATTTACTTCGTCGTTTTTCTTACAAAAAATGCTTTGACTTTCCTTTGGACTTCAAGGGATAGTAGCATATAGTGCGGTCAATATGTGGTGCCGATCCGTGCCTTACACCTATTTCTCCATGTCAATGGGTGGCAGTGGCAATGAAGTCGTGGGGTAGTGTGGGGAAAAAATGAATGTTAAGCAAAACTATGTTTATGAATTTATTGAGACAAAGCTAGGGTTTTAAAACAATTCTTCATATTTCAGTAGGTATTTCAAATTCAGTAGCTGGTTTACATATAAATAATAGATACTGAATTTAATTGTTTACACCTATTTTCAAAGGAGATTCCTAACAAGGGTAAATAAATATTATTTCTTACATACATGTATTCATATACGATTTCAATATCTTACTCGTTTAGTTAGAGAGAAATATATGAGTTTATAACAAAAATCTACCGAAGTAATCTTCCAGATAACAATGGTAGCTAGGCCTTTTCAATACAAAATAGGTGTGATTAATAAAAAAAATCTAAATAAAGAAATACCTACCTGACCAAATTCTTGAATTGGAATACGAATTTTTCTATAGCACCTGAGCGAAATGACCCGTGACTCTACAGGGTGTATTGTGGACGCCGCGGTCAATAGCAGCGGTTCGTGCCTGCCAGTACCACGCGCCAGTGAGGGCACAAGCTGATTTCGTGATTAGATTAAAAAAAACTAATTTAGAAAGAAATATTTGGAGCTTAACCTAATAACTCAAATGAGATTCGGTTAGAGTTTAGGAAAAATTATAGGTATAAAAAATGTAAAAGTCATTAGCTACCACTTCGGCTTTGTTTTGTCGCTGTTCATAAAAATAAAGCTAATCCTTGTTATTAGTATTACTATTTAAGGTCAATTGTATATCTTAAATAGTAAACACACGCTTAGTGCTCCGTCCTCTTTGACTTTACCGTTGGGGACGCAGCGTGACAATATATATATATAAAACAATATATATATATATATATATACATAGTTAGAGTTATGTAGATATGCATAATATACTCGTATAAGAGCGTGCGTGAGTCAGTGATTAGGTTATTCACAACAGCATTCAGTCTCATTTTAATTACATTTAAATACACACACATCTTCATGACGCATCCCTAACCGGGTATTCAGAGAAGAAGGAATACTAAGCATCGTGGTCCTTACATACTTCTTTCGCCTTCTCAAGGCTCATCATTGTATATACACGTTTATTATAATTTAACAATTTCGTTAGAGGTATTAATGTACTTTTAGTGCTTTCTCTTAATTAATGCTACTCGGTGTTTAAAGAGAAGAATTTTAATTTATTTTTATCACAAGCTTTTATTCAACTGGGCATAATTTTGGGCTGGTGGTGATCCTCATATTTTTTTAATTTAAAAAAGACTACTTAGCAATGTTGAAAATTCAAAATAATTAATTATTGTACTCCCTGCAGTCCGACAGTGAGATTTGAGCTCTGGTCATTTTCATGTGATTCAGTAGCCAAATCACTGAGTAGTTGTTAGAACTGTGATAACTTTGAAACAGCCTGTGGTGCCGGTCTTTAAAAAAAAAGAGTTAAAAGGAAGGGTGGTACACACGACGCGATATTATCGCTGCGATTCGCCTGCAATATACCGGCACGCGCCCACCGCACCGTTTGTTCGTTCGGACCCTTTCCTTTGTTTATTTTCTCTTTTGTTTCTACAAACCGCTCTCAGTTTGATAAAAATAAAAATACTTAGAAAATATACTTTAAAAATGTTATTACTTAATAAAAATGGAAACAAAAATGTGTACCTACCCGTTCGATAAAATTGATTTTCGATAATTCTATTTGAATCTACGATACAGAATGTATACGGTACGTCACAGTACAATTGATTGCAAAAAAATGCATATCTCACTATCTGGGTCGCAATAATTTCCTTCATTTCGTTTTAATAAAATTATAATATTATTGTGTTATTGTAAAAATGAAGAAAGGAATGCTTAGATGGTTCGGGCACTTGGAAAGAATGAGTGATGAAAGACTGACGAAGAAAATCTACAGAGCGAAAGTGAAGGGTAAAAGAAGCCAAGGAAGGCCAAGGCTGACTTATGAAGGTCAAATAGCCAGAGTGTTAGCAGACGGAAATGTCAAAAACATTCGCGTACCTAGGCGAAAATGTGTGAAGAGAATGATGAGTTTTGAGGAAGCGAAAGAGGTGTGTAAGGACCGCGACTCTGGACTCTGTCCTCTCTGACTACCCCGTTGGAGATACAGCGTGAAGGTATGTTACGTTATGTTATAATATTATTGTAGATCCTATATTGTCATGTTGAAACATATATTACACGCGTTTTACATTAGTTTTCTACGTTACTTGTTTGAACATTTACTCTTTACTCTTAGTTTTACATTTAATGTCACCTTGAAAATTATTATGGATACATCATAGCTCACATACTATTATATTTACACTTATAAAATAAACCCTTTTTAAGTTATTGTTAGTTAAATTATTTTAAACAAATATTTCCCAAGACTTCTAAACTGTAACAACAAAATTTACACATAATTTTCATCTCCGTGGTTTATTATCTATAAAGTTATGTGGATTGTTATATGTCTGAATGCTAATCTGAATTTACATTCCACAAGGCAATGATTAAGTTATAATTCAATTTTTGCAAGAAGATTGTTAGTAAGAGTTTTAGCTGTAATCAATAGCCACCCACAGAAATTAAAAATTTGAATTAAGGGCAATATTACAATTCCTTTGCGTACTGATAAAATATTACACAAACTGTAAAGACAATAAATATATTACATAACTGTTGGCTTATTAGCAAACACAAGTGATTGCTCTTGCAACTGATGAGTCAGGCTGTGAGAATATCGATGTGCGTAGGCGCAAACCAACGGATACCTTACGAAGTGTTATAATGCATATTTTACAGTATTTGTTTAGCATAGGGTGATTTAGAATAGAAATAATGGTGGTCGATGCGATTAAGCTAAATTTAGTATAGTTTTTTTAAAAACATAGAATAACGAATGAATATCGATTATTGACAGCGTGCGCAATCGATAACAACTAGGACAGTCTTTATTATTGTTGACAGATCGAGAAACTAGACAATAATAAATACATAATTTGAATAACTTAGACATTTATTACATCTATAATATGATTTGGAATTAATTCAGTATTTTAAATTCTTACTTTTTAATTTAATAATAAAAGAAATCTTTTAAAAATCTAGTACTAGTAATAAAGTGATCGCTTATGTTTGTGTTAAGCTTGTTAGTTATTGAAATCGTCTTTTTGAGTTATCGCATACAACGTTATGTATCAATTTTAGGCTATATCTCATGAACATTATTTGACCATTATTTATGCAATGTAACTGGCAACGGGTTTCGCGCTGTATTTTCATTTTCATTTCATTATAAAAACGCACAGATATTACATATCACTGCCTGACAAAGCCAGTTCTGTTTTCTGCCATTCTAAGTTGGTTCTTTTTTTGACACATCTTGCGTTGCGACCGTTTGGTTGCACCGTGTAAACTTCGTACCCAGCGAATACTCTGTAAAATGTAGTTTGTCTTAGTATAAGTGATATTTACAACCTATCCTTTAAAGAAGCTTAACGTCTAGTTTTTACTTATGAACATCAACTGTATTTTGATCACGTATGTCACAGCTTCATATAGTCGTATCTATTAAAGTAGGTACTTTACATAATTATCAACTTATATTCAGACATTTTTTCTGTACGTGTAATAGAAGAAACTGACTAACGGGCATAATATCAACGCACTGCCCAAACCATTGAGTTTACAAACCGAAATTTCACGCAGAAGTTTTTTTGTAATGTAAACGATCCCTATAAAGATTTATGGAATTTTAATCGGTAAGGGATATAAAAATAAATCAAACTGAGTACTTATAAAAATAAGTTACCATACCTATAATAACTTAAAAACATGAAAATATTAAACATATTTAAACAAGAATTTGTTCTGTTTTGTGAAATTTTAACGTTAAGACTCGGCTGCCAAAATTTTGAGCGTTTTTAAATAAATTTAATGAGGCGGGCACACGTTTAATTAATGTAAAATTTATATATATATTTCTATATACGTTTTTCTATTGACTGCCTAAAACCACGTAATTTATGCATTTTCGTTCGATACTTTTCTTTCTGCAATGCCTGTCGATGCCTTTTTGAGAGATTTTTAAGTATTTCTCCTAAATTACTTGAGTGAGTTACATAAAGTTGCGGCTAACAGGAAGACAATACAGTTTACTAAATACTGGCTAAAGAATACCTTTTTCATGATTTGATATTCCAGTTATAACGATAAATATTGCGTTTGGGTGGCGGAGCGTGAGGGCGGAGCCTAGGGAATAAACTTTTTTTAGGAACTTGCTCTTTAGATGGTAAATAGGGAAAACAAATTAAATTCTACATGGTTGAAGACGCAGGGAACGATTAGTCTATACAGATGAAGAACAATTCTGTGTAACTCGATTTAAGTTTTCAAGATTTCTACTTTTTTCTAGTCTTAGCAACTTTTTATACCTATTTATCAAAACAAAAACGAAATAGATTTATTGATATTAGGCAGACACTCATTAATTTCATGCTATTAAGCCATTATCTGCTTAGTAAAAAGGAAAAAGTAAAATCGAAATATCTTGAGCATTATTTAGAATTTCATTAAATCATCTAATGGAAAATTATTGAGGAAGCAGGCTTATTTGCTTTTACAGTTGATTACGTTAGGTCTTAGATCAAAAGGAGCATGTCGTAGGCGCTAAGGCAATTCATGATATTATCTACCGTGGATTCTCTGCAACATTTATCCTACATTTTAGCTTTGTTGCATTAAATAACTTTTGTTTCATTAAAAAAAAACCTCGCCTTTACTGACTTTCCCTACCAAATACGAAATTATTGATGTTTGAATTAAAAAATATTAAACACGAACGAACTACAATTTTATTAATGTCGAATAATTGAATAGTCAAACGAACTTATCTGTAAATGAAGTTCGACTGTAATTATGTGAAGTTGTTATGTCATCCGAAAATGACGATACATTACAAGTGTACCGGCTTTACGAGTCACTGACACCAAATAATATTAAAGAAACCAGAACGCAACTATTACTTCACCTATGCTGCTCTCTATATCTGTATTTGACAACATTAAATTTATAAATAAAAGAAATTTTTAATTTTTCAACAAGAGGTCATTACAAATTATTGATAAAATTGTGGGGATGGGGCGCGACTCATTATCTTCGGACGAGATAACAACTTCGCATAATTACAGTCTAACTTCACTTACAGGTAAGTTCGTTTGACTATTCAATTATGCCTATTGTTATCTTGTCCTCGATGATGATAGATTACAGTATAGATATTCGAAGACTAGTTGCAAAATCAAAACATTTCTTTTTTTCAAATTCTACTAATAATACAAATTTTGGAACAAAATAATTCATATTTTTTAAACAATAATGAGACTAGTCATTAGTCTCTACACACAGCCTTTTTAAATATAGTATTGTTTCCAAGGTCTAGCTGAAAAAATCGAAATAGTTAAAGACTTGCCGCGCTGCAATCAGTCATCTATCTTGTATTATCAATATTAACTCCCTTTTTGTTCACTGCAGCTACGTAAGTTGTAGCATGTTGTATACTGAACTAAGACAGATAAATCACAGATATATAAATGTACAATATATAATCTATCTATTAAGTCTGCTGGGTAACTTAAGTAATGACAGCTTTCTAAGCGGCAACTTTAAGGAAGTCTATTATTTAAGATAATTTGTAGTTTTAAGTTAGTAAATATTAACGTATGCAATGATGTTATAATACAAAAGAGGTAGATAGGTTACATGCTAGGTAGCAAAACTTTGCTAATTAGCCAACCGTACTTGGTCAAAGAATATGAAAAGTAATGTTACAGAACCAACATTGTCACGCAATACCTATTGCGCATTCAAAATTCCAAAATCTTTTAATAATCCAAACGTTTTTTATAATATATACGATCATGTGATGACGCAGCCACCCAGTTTTAATCATCGTTTACATTTATTAAAAGCAATAATATATAATTCATCATTTTCAAATTTATAATTAAAAATGTTGGCGATCTTTTTAAATAAATATGTTCTCATGTACGTAATTCAAGAAAATCGAAATTCGAAAAAAAGCAAACATCATTTTTTTACTGTCTAAACCCATTAGGTATCAATCATATTTTTTTTAAATGTCTGTTGTGTGGCATTAATTACTAATATTCTATGAATTAGTCACGGATTCGCTTAAAATGTAGTTAGAAATTGAAATTGACCAATCACAATGATTTAGAGAGCTATGTGATTTGTTAGTTTGAAATGCAATTATGTTTTACATTGCATAGCGACGCAGTGCAATGTATATTTGTCTCACTTTGTAACGTTGTAACTGGGACAATATTTTACATAGATTAGTACTAAGGTAACCTATCTACCTCTTTTGTATTATAATATCATTGAACGTATGTATGTATTTTTTTGTTGTTAATAAACAATCTATTATGTGCCATATAATCATATATATTTCATTTCTTTCCATTTTTTTTATACCCAATGACTGATTGTATTGGGTATCACACCTCTATGAAGTTTTATTCACACCTCTCATTTTTAACATTATAAACAATTTCAAGCTATTCTCTTGACTTAATATATTTTTGGTAGTCTCCAGACAATTAATAAAACCTTGAAACTGGGCAAAAAGATTTATATTTATAATTTACTGTCATAACTACTACTACTAACAATTTACTCTCATTCCTTGCAGAAATTTTGATCAGCTTATCAATTTAATAATAATAATATGTTCTTTGTTCATAAAATTTTTCATATTACAATGAAATTATTTGCTCTCTTTGGCCTTACGCTAGAGTTACAACGTAACGGCCTTGTTAGTATTTACGTCTTAATTATAGTTCTTCTTCAAATATATACATATATATATATATATATATATATATATATATATACATATTTTATAGTGTAATAAAGTTGACATATTCGACATATCACTTTACGTTGGAGCAGTAGGGCTTAATTCTTTATTTTTTATAAAAATAAAAGAACTTTAATCTTTTTATTTTTCTAAGCTAATTCAAATTATCATGTTATAGAAAGCTCTCATAACATTTTTTAGTTAAATATGTGATAATTTCTAGAACTTTAGTACTTACTATAATTTATGCCGATATTTTATGATTCACTATATTTAACCCGATCTACAACACAATGTTAGATAAATATTGTTAATATCCACTATAATATTATAATATCCACTACTAATCCAATCCCATATTATATAAACTGCTTCATTGTTAACCCCAGAGTCTAAAACAAAATCCCTATGGAAAGTACTCCTACCATTAATGATGTACTCCAATGAAGGAAAAGCAACCAACTGTTATTTATTTTTCAGAGTTAAGAAGTTCAGAGAAATCATTCACAAGCTAATAGTTTTGTGCATTTTAGAAACCAAGGCTAATTTATGCAATGTAACACCATTGCTTTTCAATAAAAATTGCCAGTTTTGATATAACTGAAAATGGGGGAAAACACATAATTATAACTAAATAATACTACCTTCCACATAAAAAAGTCATAGGAGTAGTCTTTAAGGAATTAACAGTATAAGCCTTTAGATTTGGATGCCAAGATGCAAATAATGAACTTTTTGCATTCTCTCTGATGCAAACAATTATTATTAGGTGTTCTAAACATAAATGAAATGATATTGAATAGAACTTAGTTCTTAGTCCATAACACCTAATTTTCAGGACTGAAAAGCTATTAACCTACAATATAATTTATCATATTTATTGATGCAAGTTGTAACCATTGCACACCTCAGCACAGCGTGTGAGGAGAATGATTAGATTTAAAAGGGTGAAAGAAGTACCTATGTAAGGATATATGTAAATATGTAGATGATATATGTAGATGTAATACTTGGCATTTTATCCTTTCTGATATCTTGTTAAGGATACTTTACAACATGAGGACATGTATTCGATACATAAAATTCACATTCTTGTAAAATTTTCTCGGTTATATTATTGAAATTTATGCGTTCTACTTCTATTCAATTATTGTAAAATCAACACTATCCCACATTACTTATGAATTATTAAATTTTTCAGAAAATAATTGAGACCACTCAAAAAACTGTTGTAAATTGTTACGAAGGAAAATCTTATCTTCTGTCTAACCTTCAATATCTGTCTGAGTACAACTGAGTACCTTGATTTTACTCTGATTTATATTCAAATTTTATTTATAAAAGTTCTGTTCATAATTATCATGAATCTTTTTTAAGGTCAATTTAAATTAATCAGGTATATTATAAATACACATTATATAAATGACAACCCTTATTTAACAGTTCCAATTTAAAAATTGGTAACAAAAGAGAAGATTTTTGCCTTAGCACCCTAATAAACATTAATTAATTAAATAAATAGCTACCTTTGCATATAATAACTCTCAATTAATTTGTTAAACACCCGCAGTTGCCTGTTTATTTTTTTTAAACAACCTATATAAATGTTACAAAAAAAGAAGCCAGATATTATCACAAATTAACTTTGCAAAGGCCAGCGGTGTCTTACATAAGCCAAAGGAAGGATATTTAACTGATAGTAATTATTTTAAAGATAATATATACATTCGTAATAAGCACTTGTTATTATTTCCATGCATGTTAATCATAATAATAATATTATACAACATTTCAATACTTTTTCTTTTTTATAAAAACAATTGAGATTCAACAAACATTTTTCTACAAAAGTTGGCATACTGTTGTAGTGTACAATGCTGATGGAAAAATACAACTTTACTTTTTCAAAACAAAATAATTCTAAAAGTTGCATTTGATTTCAAAGCAAAACAAAAAAAAAAATAGTTAAACAAAATTGAACTTGTGGTTCCAAGCATTAGGTTTATTCGATAAAAGCTTATTACTCTTAGATTTGACCTAATTGCACTCCGAATAATAAAAAATAGAACCGGAGTTATTAAACTAATATTCTAGGCTTTATTCCTTGTTATGGAACTTATACCCTTTGAGGAATGAGATATCCGGGTATCTTATACCTTTTATGAATAGTAATATAGGCTAGTAATGTTTCTCCATTTATGATAAAAGTTTTGAGGTCCACCAACTTTGATATTAACTTCTCGTTGCATTGATAAAACAAATCTGTTCGCGTCCTTTCTTTTACTGTACTTGGAAGTTCTTATATTCCGGTACTGTATGAAAACACCTCCTTCTTTGTCGCACCTACTACCTTGCATGTCTGTATGAGGAGGACCCCACCAGTTCAAAGACTAACCGTTCACTTGCCCCTAAGAGCAAGTATCATATTTTGCTAAGGCAGAATTTTCTTGTTTTCAAGAATCTTTATATTGCTACCTGGTTTTTGCACCAATTTGGCCAATTTGTTTGTAAGATTTTAACAACAATATATGTTGTTCATTGCACAAGCACCAATTACATCAATTTCGGCGCTAATTTCTTTGTAAGGTTTTTACAAAAAATAAGAATATGATGTTCACTACACGAGGAAAACTCACATGTCTTTATTGATAACTGACAACACAATGGAGTCTTTTGTATCTAGGTACAATGCCTTGCACAACGGTTTTGACACATTATTTTAAGTTCTATATTATATCGTTGTTAACTAATTAATCTGTGATTATATCCATCTTGTAATTTTGCATGTTGTTTTAATACACAATATGCTGTGTTCAAGTATGATAGAGCTTTTGAATCTTATAAATATACATATATGTTTTAATCATCTGATGTTGCTTTTTGGCCATCTTCATCGATGCAGCAACAAATAGATTCAATAGCTCTTCGTTCACAACAATTACAAAACGTGTGTTATCTTTACATACTCTCCCTTTAATTATTATTCTTTCTCTCCTTTTGTTTAGTTTCGGTTTGTTATTACTTCTTTCCTTTCTCAGGATATCTGACCAACACTGGATCAAGTCGTTAATATCTTTAACCAATATATTCTCTATTTGATAGTGCGAGCAGGTGATCTCAAGTCATTTGCGTCTGCAATACGTACGTAGTGTTTAATTAGCGATATGTGTTACACTTGTCACAATAACCATGTGAGTTCCCGCAGAACTCCCCTCTAAGGTTATGGACAACAACTGTAACCAGTGTGTTACCACAGGACACCCCACAGACATATGGAACAAACTAGAACATCTTTTTTATAAACAAAGCGTTTCTTATTTATTTTCAAACATGCAAAAATATGATGTACAAAAAGCACACAACATAATAGGTATTGCGTACCTTCCACTACCGATTCTAGGCGTACTTTCAATTTTCTTCTACTTTTTGATAAGATGTGCTATATTTTTTTCCACAGATCTCTTTTTACACATTTTCTTTAAGATTTACATTAAATTTACAATTTTTTGAATAAAAATGAGGCGCCAGCGGTTTGACATAAAAACCGAATGAAATCAGTTGCAGATATAGAGGGCTGCATACCTGAAGTTCTGATTTCTTTAAAATTGTGTGGCGTGGTACTACACTTGTAATCTATCATCATCGAGGAGGAGATAACAATGAGCATAATTTAGAATATTTGCACACATGCGTACAGTTAAATTATATAGGTATTACAAAAACCCGCAACTGTTCTGTTTGAAATAGAAGCATTTATTTAATTAACAAAATTGAATTATGAGTGCAAAAAATATAAAATTAATCCAATAATAGATAGGGAGCTCTCTTAGGTAGTTGCGTGGTACAGTACAAGCCAAGCAATTTGGTTTGAGGTTACAAAATTGATGTAATTCTAACATACATAAAAAATTGTTTGAATAAAAAATACTACATTGATCTTATATATTAGTGTAATACTGTAAGTAATAGTAGAACGTAATAATAATTTTATTTCAAACTAGCGACCCGCCCCAGCTTCGCACGGGTCGAATTTTATTTTAAAATAAATACAACCCATGTTAATCGCTGGTAATATAGCTTTCTATAGGTGAAAGAATTTTTGAAATCGGTTGAGTCCTTTGTGAATTTATCCATTACATAAAACAAACAGTTTACCCCTTTATGATATTAGTATAGATATATATATATATATAGATATATTTATATATATATATTTCAATTGGTACAACGTATAAGTAATATGTTTATTAAAGTATTCGAGTCCTCTGCTATTTGTAGATATATATGCCTCCGAAATAGCTGTTAAAGCTTCCCCAGTCTTGTCCGTCGTAATTATAAGAACTCAGACCCTCTGTAACATTTCACTAGATACTATTTTTGGCACATGAAAGTGATAGAAACCGCTGGCCTGTCCCTTTCTGTAGGTAACTAATTGTGCTTGTAAGACTAGCTTTACTCGTGGCTTCACTTATAATACAAACTTTCAAGTATCTGAACATAATTAATGACATTGTAAAACTTAACAGTACTCAATTCACATATAGGATTTGCTTGGACGTCAAATCTGTTACTCCACCAACACACTCTGGCTATAGATAGCCAGATCATATCACATGGGAAGTATTTGAATACTAGGATATTATCTTCATTTTGACAATAATCAAAGACGATAACGTGTTTGTTTGTAGCTATTGTAACATATAATATATATGATGTATAACATTTTTTCATATAATATATTATGTATATTTGGTTATGATCCTGTTATTCAAATATACTATAATTTGAATATATATAATTGCTAAACATTAACACTGTTTAACCGATCATCATGAAAGTTATCACGTATATGCATTTTTTCATAGAAAAAGGTTTTTATACTATTCCCTTTGTTGTATGTAGCCACCACGTGGGCAAAGTCACGGGCAAAAGCTAGTTTAATATAAAAACATATTATCTAATATAAATTAGTAGTGGTACAATCCCAAAACCTTTCAATGTTTGTGTCACTGTAAATTTTAAATTCTTGATTTAATTTTATTAAATTTATTAGAAGTGATTACCGAAAAATATTGTTACCACGAAGGGATGCCACAAAAGTGTATCTATTTTAGATCTGAAGGACATTGGCGAGAAACTAAACTACGTTTTCCAATTACTTAAATAAAAGCTCATCGAACTCAAGCTTACATTGTTGAAGATAAAATTGATTTCGAAGATTGTCGACTGTAAAACGAAGTTTGTAAGTTGCTGTCACATGAAAGCCAACATTAATTCCTGTCGGACACACATGTGTCTCAAACGTGCCCTTGAAAAGGGACTTGCGTAAGGCCTGTCTATTTTAAAACTTCTTGTCCCTTATAGAGCGGATGGGGTATAAAATGTACGTGTAACGTGCGGTAATTATGGAAATAATTTATGGGTAGAAATTCAGCTTTAATGAATAGTGATTTTAATGCAGACTTTTTTGTCTCAATTCTCGTAGGATTATAATGTAATAATTTATTGTATCTATCTACTATGCCTATTATTTTAAACCGTAACAGACTGTGTTTGTTGATTGAAATTGTTTGAGGAAAATGATTATTTGTTATATGCGTTTTTAGGCTTTTTTGATTCCAGAACAAACATTTGTATTAGAGTTTATATCTTTTGCACATTTGTAAATATTTAACCTTTAAAAAAACATTTAATGTATTTTAATACAAATTGCGGTGTTCTAAATTGTATTAAATAAAATTAAATACATACATACATACATTCATACATACAGCTGTTACCCTAACGGGGTAGTCAGAGAGTTTGAAGCATCAAGCGTTCGAAAATTTGAATTGTTTCATAAATATTTATTCATGTTACCATAAAATTCGAAGTATTCTGTAATTGATACATACACAATACATTAAATCAATTTATGTCGAGATTTTTTTATTCAGCATCATGTTGATCTTATAAAGTGTCTACTATCTTATACAATCTTTGTTAAGACATATATTAGAATCTAATAAAAATTTAGGTTAGAAAGGAAAATAAGTTGCAGTCAATGCAATGACTTATCCACTTACGGTCTTATAGACTACGAAAAAGGTTATTCCACATACAGCTAATTTTCTACATTTGGAGAAGCAAGTGACAAATGCAAAAACGCTCATGTCAACACAAATCTTAAATTTGATACTCTTTGAGATATAACGTTACAAATTTCAATTTGAGCAATTTTCTGTATCCTGTTCTACATCTGTCGTTGATGAGAAAAAAACCATCGAAACTTTCAATTATAGCTACTGTTCAAATGTCAAAAACCAAACTATGTAATTGATATTCTTTCAAAAGGTATGTATTATTTGATTACCCCGTTAGGAATAGCTTTTTGTTAATTTCTTAGTACTTTTAAACAATTTTGAAATATACATGATTCATGTAAAAATCCGAAGAAATACGTGCAAAAAGATTTTTAGGTACTGCATTTACATAAAATAAACAAGAAACTACGTTCTGCAGTTCAGAGAATTTCTGAAAATTTACGAACTCCTTCGTAACGAACCCATATGGATCTTATCTAAAATACTCATCCCTGTGACGCCGTCTAGTGTCGAGTAGCATCAGAAAATCCCCACACATGCGTAAAACACACGTCCACCACCATCCCTCTCAAGTCACTCACACACTCCTACATACGAAGGAGATAGTCATATATCGGTCATAATGTCCCACGCTTTTCTATCGAGAAAAGCAGCAACCCTTTATCTGTCTCTATCGTTACCCTTGTTTCGGTGTCATTAGAAAGGAACACACATATTCATGAGGCTGTTTATTACTGGACACATGATGACCACGAGTTTTATAACGCCTATTCCAAATATTCGGTCAAGTATCTGGAAAAGTCCTTGAGTATTGGAATAAAAATTACAAAGGAATATGTTGCTGATAAAGCAATACGTTGATGTAAATATTTAATAAAATTTGTATAAATGTTGAAAAAATCGAACGAACGAAAAAAATTTTATAGCTTATTAGAAAACTTTATTAGGTAATTCACTCACACCATGCATACTTATGAAAAGTTAATGGATATATAAAACCTTTCTGTTTTATAAAATTTATGTTAATTTTATAATCATTTTATCATACATACATATCTTCACGCTGTATCCCTAAAGGGGTAGTCGGAGAAGACGGAGCGCCAAGCGTCGCGGTCCTTACATGCTTCTTTCGCTTCCTTAAATCTCATCATTCTCCTCATACATTTTTGCCTAGGAATGCGAGTCATTTTGACAGACCAAGGCTGACTTATGAAGATCAAATAGCCAGACTGTTAGCCGATGGAAATCGGCTAACACTCTGGCTATTTGATCTTCATAAGTCAGCCTCGGTCTTCCTTTTCTTCTTTTACCACTCACTTTCGCTCGCTTGGATTTTCTTTGTCAGTCTTTCATCACTCAATCGTTTTATGTGGCCGAACCATCTAAGCAGTCCTTTCTTCATTTTTACAATAACACTATTGTGCAACCCTTATTTTATTATGATTATTATGATTTAATATGATTTATTATGATTTTATTATGAAGTCATTTAATAGTCATTGACATTGTATAAGTATATTTTTGTCTATTTTATGTTTTATACGTACACCTATATAAGCAGATATAAGTAAAATAATATAGGAGTATGAGTGTGAGTAACTTAATCGTCATATTAATTTATACCTTAAAGTTATTTAAACTACGCGCGTAATATTTTATTGTTACTGGGTGTTACTGAGAACTCCCCCATAGTTCGTTGTGTGGTACCCATAGTACAAGTTTACTTCTTAGTTTGGGGTCACACAATCTGTGTAATTGTCTGGAGTATTAAATTAAATTATATTAAATTAAATATTTTATTATGATGTAATAATTACGTACACACTCACTTAAACGGAAACATAATACTATGAAAAATTGTATGATATATAGGTATGAAAACTATACTTGCCTTCACGCTTTATAAACGACAGGCATCAAGGCCCTTTCTTACTGTTTACAATATTTTGTCAATGTTGCTAAAATGTTAATAACATAAAAGTTATTGTATGGACTCAGGTGTTACTCTGCGGAAATCCATTTCATGTGATAAATTTCTAAAATCTTTAGCTGGTTAACTGACCGAATCCTATCTCTGGTATATCCTAAGGATGCTTCGTTGAGAGGCGAAACACGTATCGATTGGTGATTTTTGGAGTTTGAGCAGACAATAGCTTAAGATTTTAAGAATATATCACAAACGTAAAAGTAATAATTTCAATAATAAACGCTACACCTCATCTAAATAAGCATAGGTATCTATTGCCCATTATTTAATAAATGTATCGTCCGATCTATATTTTGATTTTCTTATTATAATGTACAATGTTACTTTTACACTCAAAAAGAATAAAATAGATCAGGACTTTTCTGTGTTTAAAAACATATCTTCATATCAGACCTAAAATAGACTCAGACGTAAAAGCTACGATTGCTATATAGATTTCTTGGAAAGTACTTGTAATAAATATTACAAATAACAGAAGAATCACAGGCATATACATCTTTGTCAGTTTATGGAAACTTTCTGATAGAATAAATTTTATAAAACGGTTAAAGTTTTATAATCACATCTCACCGTACCCACTTGCTTCGGTGACCCTATGTTTTAAGCCAAACTATCTTCAATGTGCGTAAAAAAAATCATCGCAATTTGACGTGTTTTGGATTGCTTATAAGAAATCAAACATGCAGAACTCTACAGAATTACATAGTAATATTGATATGGACACTTATGTTCATTGACAAAAGACAGACGATCAATAAAGAAATGATCGCAACTTAAAAACCGAACGTATCCAAAGTTAAACCGCCTCAGACTTCAGTTTCAAAACAATTATGAAAAAGTTTTTTTCGCCCGTTCTCGCGCCAGTTAAGTCTCGACTGACACTCATAAAACTTATTAAAGTCAAGGACCGACCGAGATAAGTTCCTCGTAGCGTCTTAAGTAAAATAACGTTGAGGAAAAAATGGCTAAAAGTTGTTCGAGTGAGAGTGAAAAATCTATGGAAACAGTCACGTAGAGTACGTGTTGCTTTCGCTTACATTTATTTATAGTGGCCGTTTGAAATATTAGTGTTTTATGTGTTAGTGCTATTGGTTTATTGATTAGATTGATGAGAATACACTATCATCGGTTTCTATATGCTCGAAGACTAAGTAATTATTCAATCCATCTATTTTGAATACTTACGAGTATATATAAGTGAGTAGGTAGGTAAGTAATTTGTAATAACAATCAAACTCTTGTTTCAGTTATTTTAACAAATAAATATTAGTTAATATGTATTTAATGCAAAAATATCCTCAAACTATATATTTGAAAAGTTAAAATCGATAGACTACATACCTAAATGCTACGAAATGCGTAGCTTTCGTAGCGTCTCGCTACGTTGTGATAGAGATAATATATTGAAATTAGAAATAGTTATTAATATATTCATATCGATAGGCTATTTTCAAAGAATTCAAATAAATGTTAATAGTATGATAATAATAATATACTGTAAATAATTATGCAAGTTTATCAATTTCAGCAGTTCGGTAATTTTCATTTACGGCTCTATCGTAAGAGATTTCATAAAATAAAATATAGCTGAATTATGTTCTAGTTCTACATTCACGATATTGAAATATATATTTGTTGTTCGTAGTTACAAAGATACTTCAAATAAAATCATCTTAACGAACTGTACCTCTATTATACATATTATATATTATATTACTATAACTTGGAAAAGTTCTGTAAAAATTTCAGATTTATTCACCTAAAATTTAATATTAATAAAAGAATTGAAAACATTAAATAAACGTTTTCAGAATTGAACTTTATTTGATTTATACCATTTAAACATCGTTTCATCAAAACTACAGCAAAGTTTAAATAATATTATATTTTGTACACAGCCTTAAAAGTGACTGACCGCGTATCTCAGGTCCATTCAATTAAAAATTCCATCTTCTAATCGAGTCATAAAATATGCAAGCAAATATTATCCCTTTTCTTTTTGAACGCGCTGCATCTTCGCCCCACCCGCGCACGCACACCGACGCACGGCACTTATGATTTATACTTATCTCGTTCACACAAGTGTAGGCGGTAGCAAACCGCTTGTGGTGGCATCTCTGTCGAACAGCCGAGGTGACGGCGACCGCGAGTAACCCCTGGCTACTTCGTATGGACTCGCACGCGCCGTTGTCGGCCGGCCGAGCGAGACGGCGCGAGTCGTGGACATAGAGGCCGCCGAGCCCTCGCGCGAAGGGACACGGGACAGACGCTCTCGGACATCGGGCGAGAGCGGATGGCTGTCCGTGCACCTGTCTCTCACCGCTTTGTACACGCGATAAACGTGCTCGATCGCGAGAACACATCGTAAACAATAGACATTCTGTTATCTCCAAAATAAAGCTATTTTAATTTTTGCAAATATTTTTTAATATGTTACGAAGGAAAATCAAAAGTTTTATTTTTATTTCGAACAATTTTAGTGATTTTTTTTGCAAAAAAGACAGTGATCAAATTTATCGTTAGGACTTCAAAGTGAGGAATGAAATTAATAAAGTGTGACCAAACAGAGCTAGTTGAATAACAAAATCGCCACTAGGTGCGGACAGATTAGATAGGACACTGAGACGCTCTTTCAAGTATTGATAAGGCCCTCTTTATGACCACTCGATTTTGGCGAGTAAACATTCGGCCGATGTGTCAACTGACTCGCACCGACAACATGAAAAGGAAAAAGTAAGAACAAATTACAAGAATCCGAAATTAAAAACGATGAAAAAATTTCAAAGATGACTAAAAATTTTGTTGAAGTTTTATTCCGACGGACATTCAGTGACATCTCGACCTCTGTTATCAAAAATATTATAAAACCAGGACGATAAGTCGCCGGACCGACGGCGGCGCATGTGAAGTGATCTTACGGACTGTCTACTGATAACGAAGATATTAAGATAAAGATTTCTGAGGATAAAGTAGTTATTGAAGCTCTAAAAATAGGTGACCAAATCAAGATGAGAATCAAGATGCCAGCTGTACGCATCGCGCAAGGTAGGTAGCATTTATATGTAGGAGCTGCAAATTTGATGAAATTTCTAGCCTAATTTTTTTTATATTCGATTTACCGAAAATATGAATCTGTTAAAGTGGGTGACACAAAACAAAATCAAGTGATTCTTTTTTTCAATTATGTGTTCTAGTTATAGACTGATATAAACATGTCCATATCGCTAGCTCGTCCATACGACGTCTCGACGAGACTCTATTCATACTCGTAACGAGCTACTTAATACTGGGGCTTGTGTGTCAATATTGACACAAGACGATTGTGGTCATCGTTTCTTGTCCGACAGGGATATGGTGAAAAGAGTTTTTCTGGACGACCGTTTAAAAATTTGCCTTACACAAAGCAAGCTTATGCTATCAAAATATTGTACAAACATAGATCTAAAGATATTTATGCCTAAGTAAGCATTCAATAAAAATCATTTAAGTATTCATGTCACTAATTTTCTTCAGTTAACACTAACAAAAGAATTTTGAGTGTCGAGTTGAATGTTAAATTTTGAATAATTTATGAGATTTATCTCAAACTAGTGTAGGTTTAAATTTACAATACGTCTATTGGGAAATTTATTTCAGCTGATAGAGCGGAGATTTAATTAAAAAGAAAAAAGTTTATGTTTTGATTTCGTCTATCAGATTAAAGTAAAAAAAAATAAACTTTGGTGTAAGTGTAACTGAGGACATAGAACAAATAATGAAATTAGAAAATAAAAAGACTCATAAATATTGTCATTAAAAAAACCACAATAAATCCGACATTACAAGAAGCAATTGTATGATAAGAATTTACTCAATCACGTTTACCTACAAATAAAAATGGCGATTAGTATTTTAATGACGTTAGACAATGATCCAACGATAAATTGCAGCAGGTTTTTTTTAAATTCATTGAATGATTGATTGATAATAATCTTCTGTTTAGTAATTTACTAATTAAAAAGGCAAATTGTCACGGTACATTTCGGAATCTTCATGAATGATCATTAATTTGACTTCCAATTTCATTTTCAATTATTATTTAACAATCTAATTGCCATGGAAAGTATCATAAGGTTGATCTGCTTTACAAAATAACTGTTTATTCCACTAATTATATCTATGATTAAGTTGGCCAATTGATACATTTTTCATTGAACAAATGTACGTGTAGTTACGTTTTATAGTTTTTTAGTATTTCTCGACATCTAGTTTCAAGACACTATAACGGAATATAAAACAATATTACGATTACTTATTATTATTTACAAGGTAGAACGCTGACCATTGCAAACTTGAAACCGTTACAAACTTTTTTTATTGTTTCACTTGCAGAGTTCTCACTGTCCAACAGTTATTCTTAAATTAATTGTCTAATAAAGCAAAGTGGGCATTAAATGTATTCCCATGCTTTACTTTAGCGAAATAGAAAGCTGTGATACAAACAGTCTACTGAAATTAAATTTCGTTTGTTTTTATAAACTATTTGGTATTTGATGTTTACTCTGATATAACATAACCGTATACGACATATTTTTTATATTAAATATTTTTTCTTTAATATTGCATTTTATGAAACATTAACAATTCCCTGACTCTAGTGTGGCGTTTACGAGTAATCCTGTAAACAATGATTTCTCGTTAACTACGTGTGTGCCACTCATGCGCATGAGTTCCTTGCGTTATCGCACACATGGGCAATTAGTCCAAGTTGACCGGAGGCGACGAGTTATCCGGATTGGTCGCTGGCATTATGACGTCATCGACGTCTGCGGCCGTCGCGCCCGATTGGTCGACACGCGTCATTTTGTCGATGACATATTTGTTCTTATTTTCAACGCAAGAAGTCTGAGGTACTCGGTTTTTGTTGTTGTTAACAATAGATCCCCCCTTGGTACATGAAACTGGACTCCTTTACGTTAACTTGCACGAAAACATCGGTAATTACTGACAATTGAAATCCATAGTTAAAGTTATTTTGTGAATAACTTTAAACGTCACAGTTTATCGCCTAAACAAAAATGTCTTAGCTAATACATGATATATTACTAATTAAAATTTGAATTACAGTAAAGTTTTAACATGATTTCAAATTCCAAACCAGAGAACCTTTCGGCTTTTTAAACCCTCCTCAAAAGTGTGAATTAGGGAATCGTGAAATTACTTTATCAGGTGCGAGGCCAGACGGACGGGGGACACCGCGAGAGTAACTTTGAGGGTAAACTTTTAAAAATCCAAGTTAACTTTGTAACGGCTGCGACCGCCTCAGGTCTAAATAAAATATTTACAGACACACAGATTTGTTTTTGTTCTGTAATTTCTCGCTAATTGATATGGGTTTTTGTGTCCTCTGTCAGCTTTTTAATTGAAATTGCTTTTGTTTGCTTGTCTAATGTTCTACATTGAATGTTTTTATCTGAATATATACATCTTACTTACAATTATTATTAATACCCACAATAAACACTGGAATGGACATAACTACATACATTAATACAAATTCATAAAAAAACGAAGATTTACGATTTTACTCGTATATCTTTTTGCAATGCAAAATTTCAATAGATTCTTGATTTTTGTTAACTCCTTGTTCATGATTGAGATACAAGTATCAATATCTTCCGTTTCAAATTTGTTTTGAGAACTTAGGATGCCATCCATATAAAAAAGCCACTCGTCCATTTAAACATTGTTAACATCTTCTCTTTTGCCGCTTACCGATTCAATACGTCTTCATTAAGCTTATACCGAAGGAGATTTTATTAGCAGAACTCTCGATTTTGGTCCTCGTTCAATAATTAAAATAATATCACTGATATTATTTCTTAATAAATAAAAAAATGACGTATCGTGTAGTACAACCATAACTTCATTTTACCATTTGAATATAGTAATACTTTCAATTACAACAATCTCTATTGTCATAATCATTTACATTACTTGCCATCCATCGCAGTCGTAATTCTTAAGTCTAACATCAACAGCAGAGACGTGATTAACGACCAATAAACCAAACAAAGCATGCTAATAAACCTGATCATCTATTTCTGTTGCACGCACTGCGTAATTATGCGTCTTTACGCATTCGCAACCGTGGGAAAGAGTCAGAGTCTTATCTGTAAACGAGCTAAAGAAAGGCTCCAATAAATTCAATTCGTCAACTGAACATATAAATTCAGCAATCGACGTCCAACGTCCATTAGAAGAAGAGAAACACAGAGCGAAAGGTATAATGAACAATTTATTTCGCTGAGTATCTACCGACTGGCAGTTGATATTTAAATTATGGGAATAGACTTAATTTTTGTATTTAGAATAATGACTCCGCGGACGGCGGCCACCCGTTTTGAATTTCCAACTGGACTGGCTGGCGGGATTTGTTTTTTTTGTAGATGTTCCCATCGATCGGCTGCATTTGTGATTCTTAAGATAAAGACGTATGGATTTACATATGTTATGTCAATGGTGGTCCGGACAACATTTAAATTGGATTTATTAGTCCGGTTCCATTAAACAGTCCATTGCAATGCTGGAGGTATTTTTTATGAAGATGAAGACATATTTAATCATTATCTTTGGCATCTGTTTCAATTAGAACAGTTATAAAGTTTGATATCTTCATTGTTACAAAATTTCTAAAACCCTTTTAAGTACTCACCTATGTATACATTGAAGACCAATGAAACTTTTTTTATAAATATTCTTTCACTGGGAAGGATTAAATTGTTACAACACAAATCGTGTTACAAACAAAGAAAACAGAAGCTAAACACTGGCACTTTTTGTTAAAGGTTCAGACATAATCTGTAACGTTTAGATGAAATAGTAAGATAATAACACTTCGAGTAAACTTATCTTATACAAACAATCTATATTGTATTATGTTTTTGTAAACAATACTTATAGTATTGATTTTGATCATACTCATATTCACGTAATATATATATATATATATGTACATACATACATACATATATATGTTCACGCTGTATCCCCAACGGGGTAGTCAGAGAGGACGGAGCGCCAGGAGTCGCGGTCCTTACAAACCCCTTTCGTTTCCTCAAATCTCATTATTCTCCTCACACATTTTCGCGTAGGTATGCGAGTGCTTTTGACATTATATGTATGTGTGAAAAGAGTAAATATCGATAGCAATATTCAGAAATCAATTATTATGTCAATAAAATCTTTTTAATAATAATTTTAAAATTTTAATGTCACTTCATCATATGTAACATACATATGATGAAGTGACATTAAAATTACACTATCGTCGTAAGACTTTTGAAACTTTTGGGTATTTAGTAATCAAAAATAATTACCTAACAATATTATCCTTAAGGAGATCGTTTTGTAGTCGACCGAACTATTCATCGAGCTATTTAATTCAGTCTTTATTCTGATCTCCAAATCTCTTTTGACCAATGTCCGCCCATTAGGCCAAGTTACGAGGCCAAGTATAAGTAAAATAAATACTCGGCCAAAACACAATGGAATAAAGAATGTTCATAACAAGAATTAATTTATTGTGAAAAGACCACGATCAATAGCAGGGAGTGGGTGGACAGTCTTTGAAGAGTCCATCTTTGTCAGGCTTTGATACCAATTTGTTATTGTCGGCGTCTCTACGCTAGAGACGATTTAAAGTTTGGTAGGTGTAGCGACCTCAGATCTTAGCTTAAACGTTTCATCTCATAACAAAGACAGATCCGAGCCTATAATTATTTATGCTTCAGTCAAAAAACACTTAGGTATTCAACAAATGTCCTTAATTCATTTAAAATTAAATGTTTTATGTATTATACATATTACGATATCGAACATTTCTAAATAAAAGCTGCTTAGATTTTATCAAAAAATCAATAGAATCCCAAACAGCAGGTTGACAATGCACTAAATTCGAGGCACCTGAACCGCCAATATTTTCCCATGGTCAAACTTTGATAAACACCTCGACAAAAACTAATGCCAGCCTGCCTTTGACAAACAATTGGCCAAAGGGATTTTTTTGGGCAAAACAGACTCAGAAGTCCGCACCCACATTTGAGGAGCCTGTCGATAATATTTTAACAATACCGAATGGGGTTGGTTACCCAAGTCGTCCATAGGCAAAATAACTATTGTGCTTTATTATTGTGCATCCTTTCATCAATTTCACAAGAAAAGGGTTCACAAGTGTCACTTTCTGAACTTTTTCTTCATAATATACGTGTTTTAATTGCTATTATTGCCTTTAATGCTACTAAAAGGAGTAACCTTTTTTATTTTATTAACAACTAGCTTTATCCGGTGGTTTCACCTGCATTAAATTTGGTATTTTTCATGATTAAAAGTAGCCTAAGTTACAATTTGAAAAATCGTGCACTTGTTAATGAAAGTCGCCTCAAAATCGATTCGGCCATTACGGAGATTAGCCCGTACAAACAAACAAACTTACAGGTAGATAGACAAAATTTAAATATAGCGTGTTTGATTTTTCGACACGTCCAAAAAAGTACATGTATGAGCTTAATAAAAGGCTTTCATATCGAATTGCAGACAGAGACTTCAATATTATTTGTTCGTATTACATTATTACAGTTACACAATCTAATAATTGCAATAATTACACATTTTTTTATCTTATAGTGAAATAAGTTTGATTGAAAGGAAAATTAATGTGCGTTATACTACCTGATTTTTATATCGACTATTATTCATCAAAAACTGTCTGTCGGCTTGAATGATTCCGCTGTGACCATTGTCCAAAGCTTTTGATTTGCCGTCAGTCGTTCTAAACTCGCTGAATTCATTTTAGTTTCTTTAATCGCTCGCCATACATGTCATGTTGGACAAACGCGGTCTTTAATAGAGCACCGCGATCGTATTGTGTTGGATTACATCCAGTCTTTTGCAATCCTGAGCAACAAAAAATATGTTTTGGTTATAAATTTCTTTAACTCTATCATCACTATAATAAAAGACGGATATTGAACATGCTCTTACATCATTTCGTAAAATATTTATTTTAAATAATTAACAATTATAAGTACTACAATGACTACTACAACCTACTACAATGACTTTTTTATTTTTTTTATTTGTAAATCCTTTAGAAAATTATCTACACTACGTGTATAATACTAAGGATTAGATTTGTATTGTAAATACTACAACCTAATTTATAAAGCGCGTATCCTAAATTGTGCCTGGCTAAGGGTGTCTTGCACCCAACTATTTAGACTCGATTTAAGGATTTGACCTCTCGCTTGCACCAACTATTAAATCTTTGGTGCAAGCGAGATGTCAAATCCTTAAATCGAGATTAAATGGCTGGTGAAAATCGCCCTAAGAATCGAACCCAGGTTCCCGTTAATGGACCAGTAATTAATAATAATAATATTAATTATGGGTTTTATAGTTATAATTTTTGCGTTATTATTTGCTTGTTTTTTTAGTTCTTAAAAACAATTTTTCTGTACTTTTTTTATTTACTTAGTATAATACTCCAATTAATGAAATTAATCCTGTTAATCAAACCTTACCTACTTCAAATTAGTTAACATAAAATAAAGAAGCCAAGGAAGACCAAGGCTGACTTATCTGACTTATGAAGATCAAATAGCTAGAGTGTTAGCCGACGGAAGTGGCAAAAGCACTCGCATACCTAGGCGAAAATGTGTGAGGTGAATGACGAGATTTGAGGAAGCGAAAGAAGTATGTAAGGTCCGCGATGCTTGGCGCCGCGTCATGTCCGTCCGTCCGTCCTCTCTGACTACCCCGTTGGGGATACGGCTATATATAAAATTAATAACGGTACAACATTCTAATTAAAAAAATATCTTATTTTTACACATTATAGTAAGTATATAATATGAAATCTCATCCTTATCTAAATGAGGTTGAGATTTCTCGCTTTTTTATTCTGCCCGCTTGTTAAGTCCGTGCAGGTATATTTAACACGATGTTGCAATCTTTCAAAAGGCTTATTGTTCCTCTATAAAGAGATTAAGTGGGTGTTAAAAATCATAAGACGCAAAGCTGAAGGAGTGAGAGATAGTTCGATGTTAGTTTATGATTTATTTTGTGTTGTGGTTCATGTAATGGTATTGTTCGTTTGTCTCTGGGCGCGTGTGGGCGCTCTGTTAGATTTATAACACTACTCTAAGGTTAATATTTTAGTGACGTTTGATAACAGTTGATATGGAAGTGGTTACGGTTGTTTCTGTCGATGATGATATAATTATTAATGACGAATATTTCCTTAGCAGACTACTTGCTTATTTCTTAACAATCTGATTAAAAGACATGTTTAGTAATACATTGAAAAATGTAAGAGTTATTCTTTCGTTTTTGAACTCAAATAATGGGAATAGAGTGGGGATGTGTCCCGTCTCTGTCACTCTTAGCGCTAGGCAATGCTACTGCGACTTAGTGACGCCACAGCTCTGTAACACCATTTCCCTCTAACTCGTGTACACTCTGTCCCTACTACTGAAGTTCAAAATCCAATAACTCCTATTTCACAATTAATTTCAAAAGGTTTTATCAAAATAATTTTGAAAATTTATTAATTACTTAAACACAGGGTATATACATACAGTACATATATATATATATACTACTTGCTTATTTCTTATATATTCACACTGTATCCCTAACGGGGTAGTCAGGGAGGACTGTGCGCCCAGCTTCACGGTCCTTACATACTTCTTTCGCCTCTTCGAATCACATCATTCTCCTCACGCATTTTCGCCTAGGTATGTTAAGTACAGAGTATAAGTACCTAAAATATACTAGTTGTAACAGCAGTCTACTAGCTTTTTCCGTGTCTAAATAGGTAGGTAATTTTTTTCAATATAACTAAGAAAGTGTAGTTTTAAGTTTGTAATTATTAACATATGTATGTACTTTTTGTTAATGTAAATAATGATTAAAAAAGTATAAAGTAAATAATATTGGTAGTTACAAAATATTAACTGCGTTTGTGCGCTGTTATATATTCTAGCCATGAGGACGAGCATTTACAAATGTTATTAATTGCTTATTACAAGTGTGTAAATAGACATACGTATATAGGTACTATATTTTGAAATAAATATATATATATATATTTTTTTTGGTTTATTATAATTTGTTATAGTTTATTACTATTGTTTCCGACTATTCTTCAATTAAATTTGCGTTAATTATTGATAAGTGAAAACTTAACTGTTATTATAGGTATTATATATACATCTCCAATTTACACAAAAATGTTGGCCAAACGCGTATATACTTAGGTACTTATAGCATTTTTGTCAAATGAAAATAAGAAAAATATTAAATCAATTTTTTTATTCATCTTCTCTGTCTTCAAAGTACTATAACGAACATGCCTAAAGGCTCCTACTTCAAATAAATAAATCAACTACTTTTACTTATCATTTCAAATGAATAAATAGAAAATAAAAATTATTTTTTATGACATAAATTAGCTGTCTGCTAATTTGTAGAGTTGAATTTTAGAATTTTTAGTGTTAAGAGCGACAGATAATATATCTTTTAATAATATTCGGTACATACGCTGAATCTTTCCAGTGGTTATTATTGCGACGAATGCAACAGACATAAAAATTAGTAAAATGTTTTTTTATGTCGTTCTCAAGCACTTTTATAAAATACTAGCGATCCGCTCCGGCTTCGCGTGGGTGGAATACTGTACGTCACACCGTGGCGCCATTTTTCTCATTTCTTTGATTGAAATTTTCATACAAAATATCATCCGAATTGCTGACTTTTCCAGTGGATTTTCCCGAAATTTTCGTTCATAGAAACCTTGAGATATTCCGAACACGAAAGAAAATCAGACAAATTGGCGAGCCCTTCTCAAGTGATGATCTTTCATATATGTGGCAATTGATTTTTATTATAAAGACACAGATTTGATAAAATTACAGCTATGATATACGGTTAGATGTAAGATTGAAGTTCAAACTGATTTATATCTCTATATCATTTGCTACGCCTTCGACTGCCACAAGCTGTCACCGTAGGTAGGTGTCAGAGCAATACCATTACATTTCCGGTTATTCAGCGACGATCCTTCATCATAAGGTCGTAACTGCATTTGTAAGTTTCTATGCTGGGAGCTTTCCCATAGCGGGCAGTTCGTGACCGTATGCCTTGTTAACGCGATGACCCGCTCCGAGATTATGCACTTACTTCCTTCTGAATGATGACTGCTTAATTGAGGGCATGCGAAATTAGTAAAAGCGAGTTTAAACAATGTTAGTAGATTGTAACATATATTACGCTTTTATATAATATGTACTTTTACAATATATGTATCTCTCTAATGGCAACTTTTATAGCGTACCTAATAGTTTAGATAACAAGGAGCTAACCTAGAGGGTCAAATATAGGATCGGATTAATTGAGTTTTCTAAATTATTTCATATCTGAAAAATCAAAAATGTTTACTCCATTTATGTGACCCCAAACTATGTAGGTACTAGGATTGTATAATAGATAACACACGGCAAATTTGGGGACTAGCCAGCAAAACTTAAATTTCAAGTCCAATTTAATTTAATAGGTTCATTTCCTAAACTGACACAATCGGGAATCGAAGCTGGAACCTTCAACTTTGTAATTTTAACACTAACCGCACCAGCAAGTCACTGTACTACGAGCCAAATTTCAGAGTTTAATCCCGTAGTAATACAAGCTAAGGCTTTAACAATATGTACTATATTGCGAAATCAAGGGACACAGATTTCAAATAAATTTAGAAAAAATTAATTTTTAAGTTGACGCTACTGGAAATCGATTCAGAACCGTCGACTGACAAATGTACTAAGTTTTACACTAACGGTTCAGTCGACCAAGTTGGGGCGTAAAAGTTAGTATGTAATTCTACTTTAAACATAATACCACAGACGTAGCAACTAACTGTAAACGCAGAGGCGAACATCACAATAAATTTGATGGCACGGCAGCGAGAGATCGGCTTTCTTCCGATCGGCAGATAACCGACAAGTGACCCGCGTGTGAGCACTAACTCGGCCTATTGTTTGCGCGGGAGTCGGTTCAAACGTCACGAATGGTCACAAGAAAACTGGAAATGCCAATATTAAAATAAAACCTGAATTACTAGATACTGATTTAGAGTTTACTATCTATTCTAATCAGAGGTCGGAGAGATATTACCAATTACAAATATCAGTATTTGTTTGATATTTATCTTAATTATTGTGATACGATGCAATCAATGATAAAAATAAAAATGTGGCTCCAATATTTACTTATTCAAACGTGTTAACTGTCACTATCAGTTTCGGGTATTCCCCTTACATGTCTAATTTTTTATAAGAAAAGTGAGAAAAAAGGATAAATTATCCTAATATTTGTCAATTGAAATCTGGATAATTTCGACCTATTATTAAACGTTCGATTGCAAAAAATTTAAAAAATAACTTCATCGCAACTGATAGGCCGTAAGATTCCTTTAACGATTTGAATACCTATGGGATTTCTACAAAATATCCTAATTTCACTATGGCGTGAACACGAATGAACTTAAATCGAGGTCTTCTAACATGGTCAAAAACGTGTAGTAAATTTTAATAACACTGATATTATTGTCTATAAATAAAATATAAGTATTTCTATAAATTTAACTACATCGACTTATAATGGAGTTAAAAATAATAGATTTATTTTGAGTGTAATGCCGTCAAAAATAATGTCTACGTGTAACTGAATATTTCAATTTTTAAATAAAAATTTAAATTGAATAAAACCAATGAAAATGTTTATAAAAATAAAAATTTTAGAATTATAATATTTGCATATCTACAAAATAAAGTACTGTCAAGGTTACGTACCCCAACACTGACAGTAATTTTATCAAGAAAAGTATAAACATCTACCGATACGCTGATGTTAAAATTGCGGCATAAAATAATTTCTTTTCTATATTTCTTTCGTTATAAATATTACCTATTAGGTCTTATTAACTCTAAACACGCTAAGCTGTACAATATATATTCGTACTAGTGACTCGCCCCGGCTTCGCCCGAGTGAGAACTATTATAATGTAACCTATACAAATACCTTCCGGAAAAAATTCTTTAAATAATAATAATATACTCAGACATTTCACACAGCGCCATCTAGTCCCAAAGTAAGCTGCATAGCGCTTGTGTTATGGGTACTAGACAACTGATATACTACTTATATACTTTTCTTTTATAAATATATACATCTTATACATAAACACCCAGACTCGGGACGGGAATCGAACCCGCAACCCCTATTTACTTTCCGACGCGCTAAGCCGTTGCGCCACGGAGGTTGTCAATAATATATCTAATATATAATAAATGATAGTGAAAATCGTATCAAAATCCGTCGCATGGTTTAGAAGACATAACTGGAGAAACAGACAGACGCGGACAGCAACTTTGTTTTATTTATACTATTTAGAGATTAAAGAAGAGATACAGTGAACGAAGTAACGCAGTTAACAGTGCGCCTTCATACCACACATAATTGGTTTCATCAACGTACTGTATCCGTACACCTCACCATTATATTCTGATCTCTTGCCTCTCTCAGAGTCCTAATTGAGTTACTGAAGGAAAAGGAAAATGAACAATAAATAGGGTTCGCGATATAACGGTCGCGATTAAAACATAACTGCGGGCTAGGAATCTAAATGGATAACTTTATTTCGAATAATTTGTTATTTTTTAATTTTCATTAAGTAAGAAAAGGCATGGTAAAGTTGTACATACTTCAATGATTCGAAGTTCATTTGTCATTAATTTACCAAGTTATAAACAGTTAACATAAGTTTAACTTACACAAGTTGTAAAAATTTCGTTGCTATAAAGACAACGAAAAATGTAACTTTACGAGACAGATGGACGGAAATATCCGACCATTTGTCTGTCACAGTTGATTTTCTCAGAAACTATGTGACAGGAACCTTGAAAGATGTAGTACATAATACATCATTATAACCTTATATCGATATAAATGAACGTTTGTATTTGGATTGACCATTCTCCCCAAGTTTCTACCACAAAATCGTACCAAAAACCCTAGGTTTCCTAGGTAAGCCTCTAGAAATATCCAAAACTTAACACTTTGTAATTAAGTAGTTCGGAGCTTTTTGCACACAAATAGATCTCTCGTTTGATCAAATTTATATGTTGATATAAGCGTTAACGAACATCGAAAATCTGTTAAAGAATTTAATCATACTATTTATACTAAATCACAAAACTTCATTACATATAAATTAAGTTTTGAATAAATTTTTATGAAACAAACAGAAAAAAAAAAAATATAACTAATAAAATCACGTCATTTTGAATTGTAACAAGAAAAAAAGGATTATTTGCAATATGACCATACGTCGCCAAATATATCCTGTTGTCCTCTCCCACGCTGTCAGTGTTTTTTTTACTTCAAAAGGTGCCATCAACCCTTTGAGTTTTTATTCATGGATAATTTTTCAATAAAATCCACAATGGGTTTCTTGACCAGAATCAGAACACATGTGTGAAAGGAATTATTGTGTAAAAAGTTACAAATTGTATATGTTTTTATTGCCTATATTTTAATTTTATATACATGTATGATGAATGTAAAATTAATGTAAGCGGGAGATATGTATGTGTAGTAGGTACAATCTTCATTCGACATCATACATATATTTCTTCACGCTGTATCTCTAATGGAGTAGACATAATACACCTATTTGAAAATTAGCTATTTTAAAAAAACGTAACAAATCAGAAAAGCGTAAAGAAAAAATTAAAAACTTGATATTTTTAAGCAATTTATTATACATACATCTTCACGCTGTATCTCTAATGGAGTAGGCTGAAAGGATGGTCGTAAAATGTCGCGGTCCTTACATAACTACTTCTTTCGCTTCCTCAAATCTTGTAATTCTCCTCTCATATTTTTATTGAGGTGATTTAATGTGCTAATGCTTTTGACATTTTTGTCAGCTAATACTTTTGAACAGATGCTTCAGCTTAATCTTATAATTAAGCACAAAACTTTAAAACATGAAAAATATTGAGTAAATCACATTTTAACCATAGATTTTTACATACACTGTCATCAGAATAGTAACACACGAAATATAAACATTCGTAGCATTTGTATTCAACAAGTTTCACATAACACGGCCAAAACCGCGTGACTTGCGCCGAGATCCACTCCTGCGCATCACGCGTCTCTATTGTCCATCCATTCTATAATTACCGGGTCGGACGGAAGACATACCGCAACCACCTGTTCCGTTTTCACACGGCCCAACAGGTAAGTTCACCCGAAAATTTTCGGTTCACAATCTCGGACAACGGTTTGCGTGGTAACTGTATCCTTTTTTGTTCTACCGTCAATTTTTTGTTGAAGATACGAAGGATGATATTTTATTAGATCTGAACTTTATTCGCCGAAGTCGCCAGCAAATTTTAGAGAAACCTTAACTAATAGAGTTCAGTTCCTCAAAAAGCGTAATAAAATCCTTATGGGACCACTCACGCGTCCGTTCCCGTTATTAAAACGGTGTGTAATACAAAAGGTTCAGAACAAATAGTTAGTGTACTTAAAAAGATTCTGAAAAATATACGAAAATAAGCCATTTTTTGATACCAATAAATTAAAGTTACATATAGGTAGACCTTATAGGAGCTCAATCTAATCAGCACTTCTTTAGTTTACAATTTGAAATGTGACCTTAATTTGAAATAGCCATTATTGGTCAGTGGTTTCCATTAATTGATTGGTGAAAATTATGTGACTAATCATGGAGTGGTTAAAATTTTGAAGATAAATCATATGACGATTGATTCAAGGCAACGATGTGAGGCGCTAATTTAATTGGTGAAACTATATAGTTTAAAAAAAATTATAAGCAATTCACAGAATCGGAAGTTAATTAATTTTACGAACATACCTATCATGTCATTTGCTAGAACGCAATAGTCGATCAAACTTGGCCAATTTTTTTAAGACATAATGAATTAGTAAATATGAAGTATAAAAAGCCTTCGCTGGAGGAAAGTACCTTTAAGTACTTAGAAAAGTTGTCACCGTGATCATGCCATGCCATATTTCGCTATAATGTTCTTTCAAAAGACATACTTAATAATGTAGACCCTATAAAAAGATTTAGATTTTTTAAGTTTTAAATGTTCCAAAATATAGGTTCTTTATATAATGCTACATAATATAGCACATAGAGTTATGATCACAAAACTGTCTACTCGAGCTTGTATTTGTCTTTCTTTTTTATCCACTGAAGTATTATAATAGGTTCGTTTCTGTATTTTTGACCAAAACAACACGCACAATTTGTCGTTACCTACCGTACGAAAATCGAATTATATCGTTTATCGTATCCCCCATTATTTGCGTCAATCTACCAGATGTACACTTCATGTCAATCTTCTATGTTTGTTTACGTAGAAACAGCAAACATTTTGCTGCGTCGGGGTCACTTCGGTTGGCATTTTGGTCGCTAAATTTGATTCTCATAATTTTATTATTCTACGACAAATACGCTACTAAATCGTGGGGGCTATTACGTAAGTACGATAAAAATAATAAAAGAAAATGTATGTCTCGTAACATTAAAATTCATACTTTCCATATTATTAATTAAACGATAATTCTTCATATTTCTATTATTATTATTTTTTATTTTTGTATTTTATTGTATTTGTATTGTATTATTATTTTTGAGTGATTATTTAGGTTTACGTACTTTCACCCTATTTCATATTAACAATAAACCTGGGCTTACAGAGTGAAAAGCGGAACAAGATAGTGACGGGATGCCAGAACGTCGCCCATATCATATGGGCTCCTTGTAATAAACCTTGACCGAATTATACGACCTGCGTAGGAAGATAAGCAGCTGGCACCATTGAGCTGGCACAATAAATGTTTTTCTTTTTGCAATGGCAGCAATATATTAGCATATCATAGCAGCATATTCATAGTATAGTCCAGACGATTAAAATGGATTTTGAATACAATTGTGAAAAAACTATTTGAAATATATGATAGTGGTTGAAATTCATTGACAGAGATTAAGTTATTGGATTTTAAACTTCATTAGTGAGAACAGAGTGCGTATATGTTAGAGGGAGATAGCATTACATAGCTGTGGCATCACAAACTCGCGGTGACATTGCGCAGCCACAGTCTAAAAATCCATGCAGTCGGCCAACGGAGACGTCTAGACAAAGCAATCGTGTGGAGCGTGAGGGGTGAGACGAGGGTACTCACGCTGCCGTCTTAGCAGCTTGGGACTTGTCTTTCAGGGTTAACACGTGTTTCATATATGCTGCAAGAGATTTAAAGTAGTCATCTCGCTTATATCGGCCATTTATAATTGATTGATTTGACAATTCACAAATTATAATATGTATATATAATTATACCCCGTTGGGGATACAGCGTGAAGATATGTTATATATATATAATTACATGTAATTGTATTTTATTTAAATGATAAAAAATGGAAACACCCTTGCAGTGTCTTGTGATGTTGGATATTGCACAAACATTAAAAGCGTTCGCCTACTGTTTGCACAATTTTTCTCTTACACTGTGGTTTAGTGCTAGGAGTGACATTGAACATATCTCCACTGTGACTCTGTTCTCACAACTTAAGCACAAACACGAATAACTCTCATATTTTACATTGTTTTTTGAATATTTTTTTCACAGGTTTTTTCATAATTATTAAACCTGTACACGTGATGAATTCCTAAAATCTTTAACTATTTTCCACTCAAACTCCAAAAACGATCAATTAACACTTGGTCAGCTAACCAGCACAAATCAATCCGAATTGATTGATGCTGGGTAGCTGACCGAGTCTAATCCCTGGAATATCCTGAGGATGCTTCGTTGAGAAGCGAAACATGTGTCGATTGGTGGTTTTTGGAGTTTGAGCGGAAAACATCTAAAGATTTTAGGAATTCATCGCATGAAATGGATTTTCACAAAGTAACACCTGAGTCTATACAAAACCTGTACACGTTTTAAATAGATAGTTAAGAAATATGGTAGTCAACTAGACTATTCAAAGAGGTAATGCTGCCAGTCTGCTGAGCACCCTGAGCAATGACAGCTTTCTAAGCGGCAATTTTGAGGAAGTCTATTATTTAAGATAATGTTTAGTTTTAAGTTTGTAAATATTAACGTTAGGATATCTTAAGTTTATTTTTCTACTCCAAACTAATAAATCTTATTTGTCAACTAGACTATTACTATAAATCAAGACATTATACAATACAGCCAATAAACACTGCAACATTCATCGCTGTAACAGACATGACTGTAAAATTAAAGCAAATAATTGGTTACAAAAACTTAATTATCATGAGACAGAGTCACTGCTGGGTTATGTTTGAAAGTTAACACAATTAAAGTACTAAAGATTTTTAAACACATATATATTATATTCACACATTCACTTGAACATACATACATTTACTTACGTAGAGGCAATTCATTAAATTATTATAAAAGTAATCTTTGTTATTTTTCTATACTATAAGTTACAATATTACAATGTCAAGAGAGCACTGACACCCACAACACAAGTTTAATCTTAGTGTGGGTATCAGAGCATAAATGTAAAAAGTTTGTAATATTAGAAAAGTCAAATAAATGTTATTATTATTATTATTACTCCAAAAAAACCGATATATTTTTTTATATCAACGGGTTGCACACATACTAATTAAATGAACACAAAATTTTACAGCTAACGATGGAATTCACAGTTTATAAAGAGTTTCCGTATTTCGAAATAGATTTATGAAAATCTTTGAAAACCAAATTTATACAATATATGGAATTATTGTTAACAATAAAACTTTTAAAGTAGAAAACATACCGCTAATTTACACCTTGTATTAGAAAACGTAATACCTGTTGATAAGTAGATGTCATGTAAAACGGAACAAATAGCTAATGATACAAAATGAACTATATATTTATATTTTGCTTAGATGTAAAAAAAGTAAATATGTCAAAATGTCACTTTTGTAGGTACATAATTATGTAAGATCTCAATTAGACTAGATAAGCATTTAAATAAAGACGATTAGTTTAGTAAGTGGCCGATTACACTTCTCTGTATTTAAGCATCAAAAAGCGCAACGTCGAGTCAATAATTCATGCTAAATATAGCGCGGTACAATTATAAGTCATCCATCCATTCAGGTCTGTGCAAAATCATATTCATCTACTAATACCATTTTCGTAGTGACATGCACTTTTTCCATTCAAATGGGGGACAGTTGTGTTTTTCTATATGCAACTTTCGCTATGGGTCCTATACAAGTATACATCAGACGATTACGCATATTTTTGCTCACACATTATTAGGGGTGCCGTATGTGAAAAAAATATACTATTATAAATAAAAGCAGCCCAACAAAGGGATGGAAGAGCGATCGGGGTCACTAGGAAACGGCGGTTTTGATAGGGATTTTTTACCTGAGGCTCTAGGGGTGCCTTTTTCATTAAAATTTTGATGCTTAGATTTCATGGAGGTAGCCAGTCAGTCTGTGTTCATCTGCCAAGATGATCACATGTTCTATGACTCCAATAGGTCTTGAAGAGCCCAGTGGACATTTTGTTGGACTTTATAGTTATAAATTAGTGTTAGTCGAAGAAAAAACTTCAGTTTTTGGAGATCAAATGAATATTCAGTGAACATATTTTGAAGAAAATGGATTTATCATCGAGGAGTAAGTCAAGATTTTTCGACTCTGGGATCGACTTAAGGCGTAAAGGTACTTTAAATTGTTCTATCGGGGCTTAGATATGGTTAAAAATCTGCAAAGCGTTATAATGTCAATCAGTACTTCGTTTTTCTTTCTGTTTATTCTTCTATTTCTCTTGTCCTATTTATGTACAAAAAGTCCGCGAAGTCAAGTTAATAGTCAGGGTGGGTCGCAATAAACGAGGCAATAACCAATGTTCGAGACAAATTGGAAAGTAATAAGGCAGTGAAAATGATATCTGGCCCCAAAAGAATATCTGTATGAATCTCAACGAATACCATTCACATTAACATATAAATGAGAGAGTAAGTGGACGAAATGGTCTATATTTACGTCTCTTAGACTATAGATCCGAATCTACAGTACATGAGATATAAATTGAGGTATAACCATAACATTAATTTAGTTTATTGAAGAATATTTCCACTGCCCCTAAAGTTAATTAGTTCGGCTTAGGCTCTGAATAGTAAATATTCAATAAATATTACTATTTCAATATATGCCTGTAGTCAGATTTGAAGAAAAACAAATCAAACAATGTTTTCCCTTTTTACTTTGAAATTTTTCAATATTGATAAAATGAATAAGAATATTTTAAGTTTGTCTGTGTGTGTTGGCTGTAGTTTTTTCTACTCGGAAGAAAAAATTGTTAATTGGATTTTCAACTGTAATTGAACACTTCCGAATACAAGGCTGGGAATTGTTTAAAAGATTTCAAAAATAAACTTGATCCTCATAGCATTGGCATATTTTTTATGAATAAAGTGTGAAGCCAAGTATTTTCGCAGTATATCAACATAAGTTATATCTAAGAGAATATTTCAAATAAAACTGCGTTCTTACGCTGCATTGACCGCAAATTCCTTGCCACGAAGGCTGTATGTCAAAATTATGACCGCAAGCTAATAGTCCTGCTTGAGAGGAGGAAATGCGAATCTTTATTACGAATATTTTTAAAAGCTACATACACATTATTAATATAATACATGTGAACGAATAACATGTATTTGGGACCTATTTAAATTTGCACCTTTGCTGAACATGCAGCTGAATTATTAACTTACACTGTTATGTTTCTTGTCGTAGAAGATGCAAGGAATACATAACAATGCAATAATAAAAAACTAGTACGAATGTGTTACACAAAACAAGAATCCACATTTTGAATTATTTTCATTTAATTGTATTTTATTTGTTTAAGGTTGTAAAAGTAACTAAGCAGTCAAACTTTTTTCTCAATCAATCTTTCATTGTTAGAAAAAATACGAAAAATATATTATAATTCACAATATATACTGGCAGAATCCCGCGGTTATACCCGCGTAAATTATGGAATTGTTAATGAGTTCATTACAGCGCCACCTATTGAATAAAAAAATATTGTGGGAATATATGACCACAATCTGTCAAGTCGTTCAAAAGGTACACGATAAGCGATAACTAACAGACGAACCGCATTATAATGCGGTGAAATGATGAATAAAAGAATGTCTTTTTTTCATTATTTTATCTAACTATTGATTTTAAGTGTTAATGTTTACGTTAGTTTAGGTGCGTTGGTTAGCTAAGAATTTAAACTACCTACTCAGTGCAATTTTTAGTGTTATTATACCGCGACCGTTGGCTGTAAACATCGTGCAGAAAGGGTTGTGGTGGTCGCTGGCAACACTCCCGACCGGACGCAGCTTTATGACCCAGCTTTTATTACTACAGGAAAAACTATATCTCTTGTTTCAAGCCATTAGAAAAATAGAGGCGAATATGTTTTAAAAAAATTTGAACTTCTTATTTGGTCATTATCTCTAAATTAAGATATCCTGTAAAAGGAAAATACTTGCATATGTTTTTTATTTATTACATTTATTAACTGTTTCTTAATCGTTTTTCGTTTCTCAATCTCGTCTGTTTCTCAAAAATCTCGTGAAGCACCACCACTGTAGTAGGATAATAATACATGATAGTGATATCAATACCTAAATATTTTAGCAAAACCAGGTTGAATCACTAGTTCTCTTACGTATTAAAAATACCTCTATTACGTCAAGTGTGAATGCTTCAAAATATACAATTATTATGACATGTAGGTTTAAATAGAATCGTTTAAAAATATTACAAAACTATTTCTTTGTAAAAATAGATACTGGGTGGAGCACGTAGAGACGCATAGTTCTAAGACACTCGATATAATAGATACAGTTCCTGACAATAATTACTGGCGGGCAGTTAACGACAGAGGTGGAATTAAGATTTTTGCTATAAATGCCCCAGAGATAAAACTGCCGCGCACGAATTAGGGGTTAAGTGCTCGCTTTAACGGGTATTGTTTTAGTGTTGGGATGAAGATATCGATAAAATTGTGGTCGATATGTATAAGTTACGAGTATATATATCGTCACGCCATTTCATTCAAAGTCACACCTTTACGCTACTTCTAACAATTTGTATCTGGGCTTACATATGACAAAGCGGAAGCCTATGGAACAGATCGACTAGCTTATCGCCTATATTTTATTGAGTTTTCGTTCTTGCGTGGAATGATGAGCAGCTAGTTCTTTCTATATTTTTCTTTCTCTCTCAAACTAACATAGAAGTTACGCATATAAACTAATTAATACAAAGCTCGCGTACGGAGAGACACGGCTTAAGGCACCTTTCCACCAGATGCAGACAGTGATTAGATAAGAAAAATGAAAGACTGCGTGGTATGAAATGTGTGAGCCCTGGGAGAGGTCTATATCCAACCCTGAAGAGATTGACTATGTACTATGTACTATGAATATTATTATTATTATTATACATTGGAAGTTAAAATCATAGCAGATAGCACAAAAAATAATTCCACAGATTTCAATGAAATTATGACTCATTCCAAAATAATATTAGTTATAAATGGTTAAAATCAAATAAAATAATTGGTATATGCAATGAAACAAATAATGGTTAAGTAAAAATGTATACAAAATGGATAATAGCGTCTATGTAATAATCGTCACTCACGATGGCCTTTATTCCTGTCTCACCTGGTTCTCTTGCCTAATCTATTAGGCAAGAGAATTATTATTATTCTCAGGCTTTTCAGAACTTTGTTGATAACGGATAACGAATTATATTAAAGCTACAATATTAACATGAATTTTTAGGCCAGTATTAGAGATTGATTTTCTATTTAATTTTCTAAAGTTGTTATTTTCATTCATTAATAAAAATTAAACTGCTGCTTCTGACGGTATCGATATAAATTACGATACTTTTACCCCATCGCTATAGCATCGTAGTGTAGTAGCAGGCAGTCCGGTGTGGCATTTTTATTGACACTCGTACCGTGACAAATATCTTCAGAAAGAAAGCTACAGTTCCCCGTAAGGGTAGTGATCATTTAGTACAACGCTTAGTTTTGGCATTACAGATTTTTTTATTTTTGTTTTACTAGTTTTTTTCTATCATCTTAGCCAATACGAAAATTATATTTTAAGTCAATAGGGTGGAACTACTAACTTCAAGAAATGTTTTCCCTTTATGGTATTGTAATAATCTATGGAAAGAAACAGACCAGTGTAACTAAGAGATATTTTACTATAACATTGAAATTATTTTATTTTACTTCTCAGTTTTTCATTAAAACTCTCAAGTGATTTGAAACCGACACCGTACCGAAAATCGGTTAAAAAAATTAAATTCGCAATTTTTAGTAGCAATATTTTTCTATTAAAGTCTGTCCATCGAAGTCCCTAGGCTGTATCATGTTACACACCTAAAGCGAAAAAGTGAAGAGAAAGGCCGAAAAAATTCAAATCCCTCTAACGAAGAGGCCAATACACAAGAGGGCTCTGTTTTCCTCCGGTTATTTCGAATATTCGACCCAGTATTGGATATCAGTAACACGATTACTGACCCGACCTTAATTTAATCAGCCATCTCCGTGGTCGCTGTTTTTTCTCTTTGTTACTCCCACAGGGCTTTCGATTAGGCTACCTGTAAATATAATACAGTCAATATAAATGTAGGCAAATATTATTACGCAGGTGCAATAACATTACAACTTGACACGATAAGCATTATTTGGTCTTACAGATGGTACACGGTTACATCTTACATCATCGTTTATACGAGATTCTTATAATAAGCACTATACTTTGGACAACTGTCACGATTTGCACAGGAAAATAAGCATGTGCATATATTTTATAGCATTGAGCAGTGAGCCTATATTTTATTTATATTATGCCTTTTTTCCTTACGAGAGAGAAAAGATTGACACAAATATTTTACTCATGTTAAATACGATTAGGTATCACTTGAAATACTGAACGGTTCCTAAGGCATAGTATGAAACATTGATTTTTTAACGAATTTAGCTCTTGACATTGATCCCTTTGACTCCCTAGAGCAAAGAAAAAAACAAGACGAAGATAATCAGCCGTTTTTGTCACTCCGAATTACGTTGGATAATTTGATTAGCTATCGGTGGGCGAGAAGCGTCCCCTTAAGAGATAATCCTGTTTTATAGGTAGGCTTCTTTAATTTGATGGACCCTAGGTGTGTTTGTGCTACTTCTGGAAGACTTTTTATTTATATTTAACAATTTTTTGGACTGTTTTATCAGTCTACTGTTAAGGGTCAGTTTCGTGGGAATATGATCGAATATCTTTATTGAATATTTTTTTATAAATTCAAGGAAATTATAAAATTAAATTTAAATTTGTTTAAAAAACCGAAAAGTTGATGGGTTACATCATTAGGAAATATCTCTCGATAAAACGTGAACTTCACTATGTAAATATATCAATAATTCTTCAAATGGAATTCAAATTCTTTCAAATGGAATTTTACAGAATTGGATGCGAAAAGTTTGAAGGCATTTATATCTTTATTTAAGAGTAACATAAGCAGCTTAATTACAAAGTAGTTAAATAAAATAATTAAGTAATATTGGCTTTTATCATTGTTAATCTATGTTTTGGCCAGTACACAGATATAATCACTATACGTAAAATAAGGTCGATTGTGATTTCATGAAGTAATAAAATAATTTTATTATGATTAAAAAGGTTAAAGAAAACCAAAAAACAGACACCGTTTTGTTATGATAATAATAAACATAATATTTCACTAATATGAATTAGTGAAATGTTTATTTTTAACCGACTTCAAGAAAAGAAGGAGATTCTATGTTCATCTGCGTATATTTTTTTTGTATGTTCAGGCACAACTTTTTTGTTTATAAATCGATTTCAATTATTCTTTTTCTATTGAGTTCAAGTACAGCTCCAAGGTGGCCTCATTTAAATTTCCATGATATTGGAGTTTAGACTTCGAAGATACAGCAAGTAATCCTAACTGTTTATAAGCGTTTATTTATATTGATGATTATTTTGTATACCATTCCATACGAGAATTAGAAAACAAGTTACTTGTACACCTACCTTAGATATCTATTTAAGAGAAGGTCAAAAGGGAGAAGTAAAAAATTGTTTAATTAAACTGACTTGAAAAAACACTGAAAAGTACATATGTGGTGAACGTACATAAAAAAAACATACATACAGACAAACATAGAATCTCCTCTTTTTTTTTAAGTTGGTGAAGAATATCTTTATAAATAGACTGTTACTGAACTCGGCGCCAAGCCCACCAAACTAGTAGATTTCTGTTGTTGCACCGACTGGTTTGGCACCGACTTCAATAACTGTCACATTTAATTATGTCGATTTGTATCGTACTTATAAAGTCATATTAGTACCTACTTGAGTTTTGATTAGTAAAGGATAGTTATTTTTAAAAATTCATGCTCGAGAACGGTATGAATTAATGAAAAAGATTCATGCTTGTGAATGGTAGAAGTGATATGCAATGCAAATCAAAATTCGCTCGATAAAAAAAAGATATAATACCTTAATAGAATATTAAAAACACGTAAGCAAAGAATACTATGTTTGTATTCGTCGTACAGTCTACGCCTGAACGCCTATTGTTGTACAAAAGGTGATATAAATTTGTTTTCTCAGAAACGGTTCGAACAATTCCAAGCTTTCCATATTATTAGTATTTTAGAAACCCCTACTACGTGTTGCTACAAATCGCATTTATCGTTAAAAATCATACAAAATTATCTATATTTAAAATTAAAATAAGCGTAGGGTTACTACCTTTAATTATATAGTAGTTTAATTTTAAATTGTTTGTCAAATTTAAATTAGTATATTCTGTCCTAATACATATTTCTATGTACATTAATGTTGCAGTTACTGTATATAATTGAAATATAATAATAAGAATATCAAAAACACAGCATCCGATACAAAAATTATTTGGTTTTGTCATTTATTCACTATTTCTTTTTGTTTAAATCATTTGGAGTTTTCAATTAAATTTATTTGACCACTCTTTTTATCTATGGGATACGGGATGGGATATGGGAACCTTGAAAAGAACTACCTTTAAAAATGGAAATCCTGTAAAATCATTCCTGCGTCTACAAATTTGGAATTTTGCATAGTGATACATAATGATGCATAGTCATATATCTTGTTAAGGGCAAAGCGTAATCATACTCGGTTTGACTACTCCTTTCCCCTCAATTCTGAAATTAATTTCAGGAATAAAGTTTTACCTAAAGTTTAAGTTTAAATTCCTAAGTCTTATAGGTTTCTAAGAAGTTAGCTGAGAAATTTACAATTTCATAAAAATCGTTCGGAACCCTCTGTGCACAAGTCGACCGCAAACTTTTTATTTATTTTTTTTTTATTAACCATCGCGCAGAATATCTATAAAGCAAATAAGATATCTATAAATATCTACAAAAAATATAATGTACAATGTAATACTCGTAGCTATAAAATAATCTATCTATAAAGTGCAGTTCTAATTTCAAATTTGACTAATATATTTCTTGTTAGTCGTATACAAATGTGTACTTTAAACAACCGGTAACTAGTACATAGACTTAAAGTACCTGAATAGGTTTATATGTAAAATTCTCTCATGTTTCGTTCGCTAAGTGTAATTATAGATAGGTGAAAAAGCAAGGGGTTGCAGAGTGGCCATATTGAGAGAAGTGTGACGTCATTAGTACGCTGTTGACACAACCCGCCTTCAGACGATGAATGGCGCAGTAAAACAAGCACGATGGGCGTGGTGCTGCCGTTATGGGAGTACGCACAACTTCAGAAAATATTGTAACTAACTATAAAATCATTTGAAATCATTCATCGAGTGAATATTATACGTCAGTACCTCTAGGCTCGATAAACTTTAATTGATTGGAATTGACCATGAACTCATACAAATACACATCTAGAATAACATGTATTTACAAAAAGATATTACCTTGAATTTTATTAATTATTATAATATTAAATTTTATACTATCTTTAAAGAATAATATGTATGTTTTTGGAAAATCTAAAAAACTTAGAAACGGTTTCATTAAAATACATACTCGTGATTGAGATATTGATTATATTATTCCTTATTGTACATATCCCTCATAAAAGCCAAATTTTTATGTTTGTATGACCAAAAGACAAATATTTTTTTATATTTTATGTGATGGTAATAATAGTTCATTTGATAAATAGTAGGTAGGTACATTTCGTAATTAAAGTTTGCTCTAAAATTAGTTTCAAGACTTGCTCGAAATTACACAGAAACAAAGTATCCAAGACGGGTTTAAAATCAATATTGATTACCTATGTCCCAGCTTCTTCCGAGGAAAATTTACAAGACAAAACATGATAAATGAATAAGATGTTGACATTTATAAAACTTTACAACTAGAGATATTTGTTATTGTTATTGATACGGAAAATCTTAAACATCACGTCAAGATCATTTTAGTCTGTATAATTTCAGCTAACTTTTAATGTGTAATTTGATTATACACAATAACTCCGTATCGCGTAATTCAAAAGTGAAGCAACCGAAATAAGTCGGTCTGCCTATAAATACGACAAACGGACATCTGCAGAGGGCCATTCGGCTTTGATGAAATGCGCCGATGGCCCTCCGTGACGCGAGTGAGCGAGATGACCTAAAGCAGCGGTTCTCAAACTTTTTGCGCAACGGAACTCTTTTAGAACATCTAAATATTTTGCGGAGCCCTAAAATAAAAAATCCTGGTTTTGTATTTATTCTTAGTTTATTAAAAATAATACAAAAATAGCTATTTTATACATATTGTAAACTGCTATACTAATGCCACTGTAAATTAATGAAATTCTTTCCTTTTCACGTGAGGTATGAAGTAGTATTTTTTATTTTTCACCTCATTTTCGGCTATTATATGATTCAGAGAATACAAAGCTAAAGTTTACAGGAAAAATATAATGAAAAAAGATCTTATAGATTTCGTGAAATCACGTTCAGAAATCGATTTGATGTAATATTCTTATAATGATGTTGATGATTAATTTGATGATATTATGTATTTTACACTATATTATTTTGGCAGACCTCTCAGAGATGCCTTACTGAGCCTCGTGGCTCTGCCGAGCACACTTTGAGTATGGCTGACCAAAAGACATTTAACTGACTCGGATATTAAACACACGATGCGACAACGCAGCGCTCCCTTTGGAGGGTAGGGGGGTGCGTCGACGTCCCACACGCTCAGGGCCATGTGTAGGCTCAGTTCATTCGCTCTATACACACTTGAGTGCGGGCCTTCCATCAGCGCTGCTCCTCACGATAGGAGTCTCTTCTTATCACACATGTGAGTTCTCAACGACACGAAGGTGCATACGTTCCCGGCGACAACCTGAGCCGAGGTCTTGTTCTCTCCGCTCCGGGTCAAGCAGAACGGTCATTTCGTTACGAAATAAGACTATAATGAAAGCGATGATATCCACACTTGCGGTGTTGCTTGTTTAGCCAATTCCAATGCAAATGTATTTACGTGCAGACCGGCTTATCTTAGTTGCTTTACTTTTAAATCTCGGAATGCAGAGTCCATATTATTTTATGTTTATCTCAATTTGGCACTGACGATATTTTATAAATACATCGCTTTATGTTTTTTTGAGTACATCCTGACATTTTGCAGTTTTTATGTTACATTAAGTATTATACATTAGGAGGAGGCGCAATATAAGGACTGCGATGCTTGGCACTCTTTCTGACTATCCCTTTAGGGACACAGCATGGGGATATGTATGTATGTATTAAATATTATGCATTCTCCAAACAAATTTGATCTAATTCTTAATTTATTAATTTTGAGTTGCGACGCCAAATCGAACAGAATGACAGAAACAGGAAACTTGAATAAAATGTTGATGTGTGGGTGCTGTTTTCTAACAAATTGGTGACCGAACAGCTTAATAAACGTGCGTCATATGGACAGGTGAGTCAGCTTATCTGATTTGCTTCAGCGTTACTGTACGGTTCATGGCGTCTGGAGTTATTTATTCTATTTATAGTAATTCGACATTCTAATAAGTCAAAGTCAAATCAATGTATTACAGTAAACCCAATTACAAAGCATTTTTGAACCTCAAATCTACTTTAGTTCGGTGCAAATAGAAAACCTGGACACAGAAGAACTGACAAGAAACTCAGTCAGGTATCGTTTTTTCAAAATCATTTTGCAAAAGGTTCATGAAAATACAATATTCAGAAAGCCAGTAAATGCATGTGCAGAGAAGATCATTTCCAGACTATGGTTTTATCTTCAATGAAATCGTTTACTTTATAGTATGATTGTCTAACTAATGTACATTTTTTAAGCAATCTAAATTTATTATCTGTTAATTGAGTAACTTCCTGATGAACTTTATTACAAAAACGAATGCAGTTACCCAAAAATGAAACGTTTGACTTAGGTAGGTTAAATTTTGGAATAACCAATTTATCACGACCTCGGGTTTCCATGTCATTAATATCGCCTTTCTTTATAAACAGATTTATATTTACATAAATTACGATTAGATCAGTTTCGTTCTGAGGATGTAGTATATATATGTATAGGTATGTAGTTGTAAAATAAGTATTAGTCCAACAAATATTCATAACTGCGTTAAAACGTGAAACTATTTGTAGTTGTAGGCACACATATACACCCCCACAAAATCCAATAGTAATTATTATTTTTATTTTCATGTTATTGTGTAAAACGTTCGTTTTCCAAAGGGTCGGCGCTGATCCCCTGCCAATTAATATTGGACACGGTGGTCAGAGTTGTGTCAAATTTAGACACATTTTGTTCGACTAACATCGCGTTATGGATAGGTCTAATCAATCTGACGATGTCTCTGAATATTATTCAATACAGAACTTTTTTTTTTCAAAAATCGTGTACCTATGTATAACAGAGTCCTATTTTGTTCTGTTATGCAAAGAACTGCGGAGAGTTTATAATTGTTTTTCTATACAAATCTTTATACTGTATTTCCAATAGTGGTAGATAGGGAGGACGGACTCTTTCGTCTCCTGTAATCATCATTTCCCTCACATAGTTTCGCATATGTATACGAGTACTGTCGCCTATATTACCGAATCCTTACGAAATGTTCGAAATGTATCCATTTTGTAAATGAACACAGTTACAAAATCGCGTGACGTTGAGACAAAATCTAATTAATAATTGATACAGCAGCGGAGAAACTTCTCTAACAGCGAAGTAACTCTTCTCTCATCTGACACGGGTGACCTTTTCAGAGGCGAAAAAACAAAAACAGACCTAACTGTCATGTTACGTCGTGTGTAGTAACGAGCTAATTTAAACTTTTCGGTCCTCTAGTCCTTTTGGAGGGTGGCTTTTGGGAGGGCTCCCTACCTCGTCACCTGAGGCGTCGGACTATCCATATGGCCAGACAGTAATTTCCAATAGACATATCTGAAATTCTGAATAGTCTCTCACAAAAGTTATAGTGAAAGTTTGCTTATTTTCTACAAAGATATGTATTAAAAATATTTTATTTAGATACATACATACACATCCTTCCTAAGGGGGTAGACAGATGGGCTTGAACATCAAACATTGCGGTGCCCACCTTATGAGCATTTTGTTCGACAACAAATCCCAACATTTTTCTCATAATTTACGCCGACGTATACGAGCATTTTTAACATTTCTATCAGCTAACACTTGAATTATATGATTTTCATGAGTCACATTGATTGATTGATTGATTACCATTCGCTCTTACTTTGTCGTTTCTCATATCTTATATTTATGTAGGTACATCTTAATCATAATTTGTTCTTACATCCATTACGTGTCTTCTAATAACTATCCATTTTCATTTTATATTCATTTTTATTTTAATTCATTTTATTTTAATTATTGTATGTGTTGTCATTTAAACACTAGTCAAAGCTTTAGTCTAATTATTTACTGTGATGCAATAAAAAATATAAATAAAGCTCCTAAGCTCAAGCTTAGATCTTAATTATACATATTGTAGATACCTACCATTTAACGAACTGAAAGACAGTATCAGCTGGCTTTCAAACCAATTTAGAAAAATCGTTTCATTAACCTATTTAGAAATCGAAACCAAAACAATGTTTACAGAGCAGAAGTCTAGTGCCTTTACATTATCACTAATTAATTTAGAATTTTATCAAGGAAACCCCTACATAAGATTCGATGTAACCATATAAGAAATAGGCAACTACAATTACATAAAAAAATTATGTGTACATAAGGTATATAGCTATGTGTACATTATATTATGAACCAGTGTAGTACATTCCAAAACTTATAGATATAATAGCGCTGCACTAACAAGTCAACAACAGGTAGTAAAAAAGTCATAAATTTTATTATCTGTTGTTAACAACACACTTCAATAGGCCCAATAAATCACAAGATACTGTGAAAACAAATTATGTTCGAAGTGTGGGTGTTATATTATTGTTCAAACAGCGCATGTGTGGCTGACCAGTGTCCAGTCGCGTGCCGGGGGTGTGGCTATTCGCTATTTGTCTGATTTTAGTACAAAGTTCACTAAATCTCGTATTGCCACGTCAATAGAATTCGATAGGGTTCAATTGGTAAGCCAGTGAACTCCAAAGGGTTCAGAAGTAAGCATTTCGCACCTTACTGTCATTTATTTGTATCAATATATTTCTATTTCGATACAAATAAGCTTCATAACGTAATTATAACGTAACGTTACGTAAATACGTATAAGATTATTAATTACGGTCTATGGAGATAATAATAATGTATTACTGATAACATAGTAAAAAGCTCGAAATTTTAAGGAAGGAAGTAGTTAAAAAACAAACCATTTGCCACGAGCCGTGTTGTCTTAACAAATCTGTAAAAAGCCAACATTAATAACGCGACACATTTACATAATAAGCGCCCTAAACAAACTAGGTACGCAATAGTAAACATAGCGGTGGAATCACTGTAGTTTTTTTCGCTATATTAATTTTGTACTCAGGTTACAACCCACCCCTGAGCGGGCCCGAATATGTACCGGTACGAAAGTACGGCCTACTTTTCTTTTACAAAGAAATTGAGGGAATAATAATAATAAGAGGCAGACGGAATGTAAGGGCGTCTACACAGTACTTACGCGAAATTAGCTCGCGACCGGCTTTGATGTGCGCCGGCTGATTGTGCTAGAACTGAATGTGAAAGGGCCTTTATAATTCTTGGGCGTCGATGGCTGTCGGCTTGTGTATAAGGCAATTAAAATTGTTATGTATTTATTAATGTCTATTTATTTAAAGTAAACCATGTGAGTGTCAAAGCATTCTATGGTCCTATTTAACTTGAACATAAAACAGGTAAACTGTTAGCTTTTAGTAGACTAAATATGTACAACAAAACGGAAAATAAACTAGTATATAGAATAATATTATAATAAATAAATACAAAAAATTATTCGGTACTGATAAACATGAAAGCATTAATTTTTTAAACCTCCGGTAAAATTTGGTTCATTGCACTTACCGATACGCAATGTCTACCAGAATTAGTTACGTGTTATTGCGCTATCACCAACGATATAATATTATAATTACAGGTAACGCATATAGAAACAGTTAAATGATAATTAACATTTAAAAAGTCAATAGTCACTATAAAGAATAAAAAAATCATTCGATATTGATATATCGAATGGCAATGTTCCAAAATATACATAATACAATAATTACTAAATTCATCAATATTATAAATGATATTCAATAATATTAAAAATAAACGACTATCTACTCCAAACAACGAGGAGGAGAAACACTTAAAGATAATTTAGAAAAATCGCTAACTAAAGTGACTCGGCTGAGAATTCAACCCGAAACCCAAAATAGTATACTGGAAGGTAGACGTATTACCACCGCGCCAACGGATCAACCAATTACAACTTGTATTCTTCAAGGCGTCATTCATTAGCTTTCGGCTATCTGATGAATAGATTGCATCCCTTTAAATAAAAAAAAGAAACTTTCCAATCGTTACAAAAGATAAATAACAACTCGTTCAAAAAGGCGGACCGCAAACGAAACACTGTCATTACCGTGTCCCTTACAAAGGATAAGTGTGGTCAATCCCACAACTGACACCTTACTTTTGAAGACCGTGACTTAAACAGGTCGTAATTAAGTGTAATTTAACACTTATAAACTGAAAGAAAGTGTCATTGTCCATATGTTATGTGACCGAATGTTGTTAAACATTTTTTTATATTTGCATTTGAACCTCCATTCAATGTATTAATACGATAACCTTCTGGAGGTTCAATGCTATTATTTGGCAGTATGTCACTTGCGCAAATATCAATTCTTTTATAATTAGATTGTAAAGATTTGAAGAAAGACTGCTATCGTATAACGGTGAGATAAGAATTCGTTAAGTTTATTTTTATTAGATAAAGTTGTAATAAAAAGCGCCAGAAAAATTTATTTATTTTGTTCTTAGAATTATATTACTCTTATTTTGATTATTTTATTTCCTGCTGGCTTTTTGTAAAGATAGTTAGCACATTTCGTTACTTTCCGCACACAGGTCCAGGTTTAACTCCAGGGAAATTTTCCAAATTGTGTGGAAGCCTGGGCGTTTCTGTGTGCTCCTCCAATTTGGGTTTGTAGTTTCATGTTACACAATCGGAGTAATTATCTGGAAATTATTATTTTTCTCATGCAATACCCTGTGATCAAGGGCGTCGCCAAGGGGGGGCAGGGGGGGCAGTTGCCCCCCCCCCCCCCCCCCCCAGAGATCAGATGTAGTTAGCCGCAAAGCGACCAAAGTGCGAGCAATTGACTTCCTTCATTAAATATTATTTTTGTTAAAATAAATAATTATTACTGTGTTTAAAAGTTTGATTTAGTTATTGTGCTGTCGAGGGCTTGTGAAGTTTTATACATTGATATTAGAACCGTTCTTATTACAATCGTCCTCGAGGCAAAGACTTCCAAAGTGTAACGCTTCATGCTCTCGGCGTTCATATTTTTTATCCTCCATAATATTGCCCCATTGCCCCCCCCCCCTTAGTCATAAGCTGGCGACGCCCTTGCCTGTGATACAATTGTTATACAATAAATCGTTGATGAAGTATACATATTATTTTTTTAATATCCTTTCTCTTTCCCAGCGGATGCGGACAGCGCGGCCGAGGGTGGCGGTTCACCGACACCTGGTGTTCCACCAGATACGCTCACGTGCGGCGCTTGCCGAAGAGCATTCGCCCTCGCAGATATAGTCCGATTTATTCAACATAAAATCTCGTCCTGTGATAAAGACGTTACGTCCTATCACTGCTACAGTGTGGGTGAGTATTCTTACCATATATAAATAATACAATCGATTATGTTTAACACTCTACAAACTTCAAACATAATTGAAAGAAAAAAGGCGGAAAGTACCTTCGCTTATTTGAAAAAATTCAAACACCATTTTAGTAAATATATTTTTTAATAAATGATGAAAATTACGTACCTACATATATAGTAATTATTTAATGCAAATAATAAATACATACATATCTTCACGCTGTATTCCTAAAGGGGTAGTTAGAGAGCACGGAGACCCAAACGTAGCGGTACTTAATGCTTTCGCCTCCTGCGATGCGATTTGGCATCATTTTCATCTCATATTTTTGCCTAGGTATGCGAGTGCTTTTGACATTTCCGTCAGCTGACACTTTGGCTATTTGATCTTAATAACTCAGCCTTGGTGTTTCTTGACTTCTGCTACTTACTCACTTTCGCTCTGTAGATTTTCTTCATCAGTATTTCATCACTCATTCTTTCTATATGCCCGAACCATCTAAGCATTATTTTCTTCGTCATCTTTTCATTGTTTATTTTGTCCAATAACAAATCGAATTTTATTAAAAATTATTTCTTATTATTTTCCTACAAATAGGTACGATATTATTCGTAGGACAAAAATACTGTACAGAATTGTAGTCTGGAAACAGGTATACCTATTTTGTATTACATATTTTCGTATTACATTTCATGAAAACAAAGTCCACGTAGAAGGAAAAAAATTTGAATTACACACATTTTTGAATTGATTACCCATATCAAACACAGGACCCAACTCCGACCCTGAAGACGGTTCTCGACCTGGTCAAGTGTCAAATGCTAGTGGAAGGAGACCGTCACTCCTGACCGCCAGAAGACCTCCGAGCAGCAGGGTTCATACTCCGCCCCTCGTTAGTCCGTCTATAGCACCACCTGATCTGTTGGAAGATGGAGGTGCATCTAGTACACCTAAGCGGCTTTTGGATGGTAAGCAAAATAGCACAATATATTTGTAAAAAAATCGGTATTAAATTCCCAAACGAAACCTTATCTATCACATTACCTTAAAAAATTGATGTATAGAAAAATCTATATGTATAGAAAATGTAAAGTGAGTAATGTACAGAAAATGTAAAGTTATAATGTTATTACATAATATAATAATATTATAACATTATAACATTAATAACAACATAATAAATTGTACCTAGTCGTATAAAATGCGCTGACAAAAATTTCATTCTTGCTTTTATGTAATATAACAAGCTTTAAATGTTTTCTCAAATCAAATTTTGAATAATCGTATCCAAGATTATATATAATACTTCCCGAAACATCTGTGTGTGTATAATAATTATTTACTTATAAGTAATATTATCGCTTTGTTTTAGTAAGTCCTTCTTGTGATCGTATAATTTCATTATCTACGTTTCATAGACTAGAATTTCCGTTAGAGTCAATGCAAGACGTATACCAACATTTAAATGTGTTCTTTTATTAATTCCGTTTATAATAAACTCTAATTCAACAGAAACAGACGCAGATGCTTCAACTCCAAAAAGAAGAGCATCCACGTCACCGATGCCATCGAGTTCCCCTGATGAAGATATTAAACCAAAAATCAAACAAGAACACATGGACACTTCTGGTTCGCTTGAGGATCAGAAGAAATCTAGGACCGAAGTAGCTGATGCTGAATCTAACACAATGCACAGTGGTAAGCTTGGTAACTGTTTATGATCTTTAGCTGTAAGCTCGATAACTTGGTGCTTAGCAACTAAAGAAGTCTGACATCGGGAAATTCCTGAAGATGCTTCATCAATGCTTCAATATAACAGATAGTTTTATGTATCATACGAATATACGAAAATATGTATAGTAAGCACAAACTTACCATTTATGATGGACTTCCATGAAGTAAAACCTAAATCTATACAACTCTATGTATTTGTAGCATGATCACATTAATAGAATTGTAAGAAGCTATCACATATCGTCATTATTATACATATGTTTAGATAAAGGACAGCATGTTGTGATGGGAATAAACTTATTATATTGATCGAACTTTCCTAAAATGGTTTTAAGATTGAAATAAATACCATTAATCAACGAACACCATAAACGTGTAAAACACGTGCGTTCGACAAATTCTTTTTATTTCAAACAACCTAAGTACGCCATCTCTTTTCACGTTTCGGTGTTTAATATTTTATTAATGATTCTAACAGTCTTGTGACAGTCTCAAAGGATTCTGTCTTTGGTGACAATTTTATCGCCACGTTCATTCCTTTGTCAATGTCGCAAGATGTTGCACAACAACAATGCTGGACTTTCAGAGAATGCTTACGTCATGCTTCGTCCATCTATACGTTTCGGATTGGGGCCTAATCTCGTCACTTTACTAAATCATTCTCGAACAGGATGTTTCAGTTTCAATTCAAATAATAATACTTGCCAAAAATATTTCAATTTCATTGCTTTTGACATAGAGGTACATATAGCTCGGCATATAAGCAACTTGATTAATTTTTTTTCTCATGCATGTCTTTTTAATATTTACCATATTCTATTTAATTTAAATGATTCGTAGTTTTTTTATCCATTCGGAAACTTATTAATATGTGTCTGTAATAAAACTTAGAGATATGAAAGCAAAGTTAAATTTAGAACATCTGTATAAGCGGACAATCTTGCGGGGGTGGTTCGGAAAATAATCTAGCCGAGCGTAACCCTTTGTGCGGGCAGATGTGCCGTCATTTGACACTTTTGTATTAAACCGTTGCACAACAAAAGCTTTCTTAAACCCGAAAATTGTACACGTACAACAATTTCAACCCGCATTTAGTATACAGCTTTGTTGCAGTAGCTAGTCTCGACTTAGTTTAAAATTTTATAAAATCTTTACCTCTACTGTATATAATAGGTACATAAATATAAAGTATATCGGACATCAGAAAAATGGACAGGGATTTTCGAACAATATTGCCACGAAGATTGCGCTATCGTTGAAACGTCAATTGCAGATTTTACCAGCACCAGTTGTTTCTGCTTATTGACTTTATCCAAGCGTTCATATTAACCCCTTCAAGTGAGCTGTCAAACCAGCCGTATTCAATAAAGCTTTGGGGTCACATATTAAAATATTATTATACATTTTATTAAATTGATAAGTAGATAAGAAACAAAAGAATATAAAGAATATACGTTCATAAATCTACTTAACGTATAAACCGCATTCACACAGAAGGTTATTGTCAAAACAAGACATAATTCTAATGGTGACAGTTAGTCCTGACCTCGTGCCAAAATAAAAAAAGGAACTTAATTTTAATTGTATTATTTTGTACATATTAATTAACCCCATCGGTATACGAGCAGATAAAGGGGATGTTTATGAAGAAAAAAATTATTTGCATGAGCACACGATTGACGTACGCGCATTGTTATCATATGCCTTTTGTGATGACCCTTATGTTAGCCATGACGGCTCTGTGCACAAAAGAGCTCAGGTTTTTTGTTCCAGTCATTTAAAAATCAACTGCTTTTCTATTGGTTTAAAGTTCAATATTCAAGGATATTTCGTTGAGGTAATGACATTCCACAAATGAGTGACTATGATATTATAATTGTCAAAGATGCTACTGAGGTCCCATTGTTACGTACGGCCTTTTATAATTTTTTCAAAGATAAAAAATGTTTGGCGTGTTTCTGACACGTGGTACATGCTCATGCGATGCCGTGACCTATGGAACTTCTTTGAGCGTGACACAATGGGTGAGGATATTTTTAGTTTTTGTACAGACGGGAAGGTGGCTAAGTGGCGGGTTTTAAATAAGTAGAGTTTTAATTTTAGACGTGACATTAGTTTCGTGTGTGAAAGGTGAGGGGAAGATTGTCTCGTGCCTATCGCGTGTCATTCGACTGTGGGTAATGACTATTTAAGAAGATGATACCAATGTTTCATCAGTAAAAATACGCACTAAAACTCTACAAAGTAATATTTTTCATTGAATTTCCACTTCACATATTTTATGTCGTCGTAAATATTTCAACAAAGAGCCTCGACATATGGACGCTATGTCCACAAGGTATCGCTGCTACAGTCATTATCATCACAAAACATTGGAGAACCGATGGCCGTCACTTATTTGTATCAAAACAAATATTGAATCAAGTGCACACCGGGTCCAGTGTTTGGTCTCTTTTGTTTGGCTTACAAATTAATGAAGGATTGTCGAGCTAGCTAGGTGTTTCATATTCAAATTATGTAGACTGTTACCGATTTTCATATTTGTTGAGGACGTATTTAGGACCGTTTCAATATCACTCGGACAGAGTCTATCCTTTACGACGTTATACTAATCATTTGTTTTTCGAATTGTCCAACAATGATCTCGTACTCAGTTCATTACGTTTTACAGTGTGGTCTAGACAGTTGTAACCATATCGATTTCGATTAGACCCCTCACGCACTAGCCGCAGATAAAATTATCGTTTTAAACTTGAACGTGTATGGTCTACCGCACCACAATTGTTGGTCAGTACTTAATCAACGTTACGCTGTTTAAAGGTCCGTTCGTGCAAAATAAACGCAGAACGTTAAACAGTGTAAGCGTTTGATGATATCTGTGCAGGCAATAGTAGACATTGGAAATCATTATTTATTCCAGACCGTTTTCTTGATAAATGATAAAGCCCACAAATGATTTCTCGATTAAGTCCCATCCAAGATTTCCATATCAAGACATGTTTTCTTAAGGGTCGGCCACAAAAGGGCCATCTCGACGCCCAATCTTTAATCCTATCTCGGGACCTTTGCGGGCGAATTTAAATTTCTTTAGAAATATCGTCCTTATTATATACGTGCGGGTTTCCATTCGTTGTGGCGTTCGTGGGCGAGATAACGTAAGTTAAGTCCGAGAAGAGATTGTTGTGAAAAAACTACCGCTAACTTTGACGAGATCCCATCTCCGACAATAAGTACATTCAAATTTGGACTTTATAGCTTTGTACTCAAAATAAAAATTCGGGCACCATTTTCTGGATTAGTAGAACCTTATTTTGTATATGAGGTGATAAGTCTTTATGAGGGGTCAACCTTTTCTATAGAGGAGCTCACCCTTTTAGTGAAAAGAGTCCGTTGATAGCTGATTTAGGAATGGTGATAATGCATTCACTGTGTGTAAATATATCATAGATTTACTGTATGATAGATTGCTTCAAGAGGACCGTTGGAGAGAAGTTATCTATATTTTAGGACAATGCTTATGAAAAAGTTCGAATTTGTGGCCTGGTAGATGTCCCACAGGTCAGGACATTCAAAGGATTGTGAATCGGTTGTGAACGGGTGTGTGTTGAATAGCTGTCATAGTTGCTTTGTGGTAGGACATGGGGTTGCATGCGAAGTGACCGTTTTAGGGAATTCGTTAATTAAAATTTTGTGTTTGATTGATCAAAGTGTTATTGATCTATCTATCTGTGATAGAGGTTGTTCAGTCTATGTTTAATCATTCGAAGTATTTTTAATACACCTCAATACTTTATAACTGACAGCTCCTATAAGTGCATGCCTTTTCTAATGGAATACTACAAAAGTAGACAGGGACATTTTAAAGTTTAATTCTAAGTTCCAAAAATTCTCAGTCTATATATAATAATATCATTTTCATACAATTTATGAAATTTGGAAGTAGAAACAAAATAAATCAAATAATATTACGTTTATAAATCTACCTAATGTATAAACCGCATTCACACTCACGGCTATTGACAAATTAGGACATGACAGTTCATTTTAATTATATTATTTTGTAAATATTCCAATTTATTACATCTGTATACAAGCATTTGAAAGGTAATTGTTTTGAAGAAAAAAAACATTTAGGCAAATAGACAATACGTTTACATACAGTTTTATTATACATATTCTATATATATATATATATATGTATATATATATTAAGGCGACGCATTGGAAATTTCGACGGTAGGGATTATCAATTTTTCTAAGTGACTACAAAACGTATGAAAATGATATTTGGTAACCTGATTTTTCATTTCATTGACTATTGTTTAACTTTTTTAACACAAAAAAAATATCAAAGAAACCTCTTTTAAAACAAAGATTTACATTTTTAGGAGTAACGGGACATATTTATGTTTCTAAATTTACTGTATAGTTTTAACCTGAACGTATTCTTTAAAATGACAGTTGGATTTTTTAAAATTAATTATATTTTTTTAAATAAATGAAAATAACTACCTTTTCGTGTTTTTCGTAAGCTAGTGCGCGTACTTTTGCATAGAACAGAAGGTCTATTTTGGTTTAAATTATTGTTTATCAATGCGTCGCCTTAATATTACGGACATATCTATACCTGGGTACGTATTGATGTATTATTTAAAGATATGATATAATAAAATTTTAGCGTTTTAAGTTGTTTATGGTGACAAATTACATTAAAAATTGTTAGAAGTAGATACATAATGTTATGTACACAATCCAAAATCAAATTTTATGCGTGTTATCTTTAGTTACCAGATTCTCCCCTTACAAATTATTGTTCTTCCTCCATTTTTTGTAATATGTGGTAATGGTTGTCACACATATGTCGACAACGGTTATTATGAGTTTAAAATAGCCGTACACATCTGGGCAACTACGGACGAGGACCAATTTCGGCGATGGCGTTATTGTTTTCGGACGCTTCTGTAAAGCTACATATTTGGCTTGCTAATCGTGATTTTACGTCATTTAAACTTATAACCTGTGTTTTAGTTCTACTTATTTTTACAATCTTAGATGTTATTGTAATGAAAACTAATAAATCCATTTTTCACTCATTTCTACATTATAATTTGAACATAAGCTTTCATACAGTGCTTGTTCATATAAAAATGAGATTTTAAATAAAAAAAAACGACCAAGTGCGTATTGTACGCGCATTAACAACACGCATTAATAACATGGATTCGTAGCAGTTTTGGATAATTAATGTTACATTATAAAAAATATCAGTATTCCTTCCTCATTTCTGGTTTTAGTTTTCTCTTTACATCTGTGTCAAATTTCGAAATAATAGAAGAAAAAATTCGACTGTGACATACAGACAAACAGATATGACGAAACTTTAAGGGTTCTGTTTATGTGATTTTGGCTACGGATTCTTTAAACCGTGGTTTGACATTTATAATGTTTTAAGTCACAAATCCCATAATACATATTGTTTTCGCGTAATTTTTTTCACATCTTTAAATTTATTCATATGCAAGGTCAGTACCAATGTTGTACGAAATGCGAGATCAAACAAATCCATTTTGAGCACAAGCCCGAACGATACTCAAATATGAGTCTCCGATTGAGCACAGTTAGAAAGGGATACTGCATGGAACGAATAGCGGTATTTCTTTCTAAAAATACGGAATACGGGCTTTAAATTGCGATTTTTATAACTAATTCCTCGAATGATACTCCTTCTAATACTTGCGAACATAGTGAAATATAGTGAAAATTCACGAATTTGATATTACCCTACTTATATAGGCGTAACTGATTTTCGTAGGAGTGAGGGTGCGTTCACGAAAACAATTTGTAGGGTAACGTGATAGTTTAACTAAAATCACAATTTTAGCGATGCGTCGACAACAGTGGGCGCGGCTATTCATGCCATCTTGGGTTTTATGGTTGTCATAATTGATAGATAGCCAACTAATCAAATCAAGGTAATAAATACTTGGATAGATTGGTACTTACACACTGGCGATGTAATGCCCGCCTCACACGATCAAGTATACTTGATCAAGCCCGTCCAATTTGGATGAAGCGGAGGTTGCATCAAGTAAATTTGATTGTGTGTGGTATTATAGGGGGGGTCATGCCAAACAACGCTTCATTCCAATTGGATGGGCTTGATCAAGCATACTTGATCATCTGTGGCGGACATAAAGGACATTCACAATTACTCACAATGTAGCGCCCGCCATACACGATCAAATTTACTTGATGCAACCTTCGCTTCATGCAAATTGGACGGGATTAATCAAGTATACTTGATCGTGTGTGGCGGTCATAAGGAGTGGCTACTAACTCAACAATATGCAGCTTTTCATGGTACTCTAGAGAAATATACCTGATGCTTTGTTTTTAGTTCTATACAGTGATTTTGGAATCACATTGTAGTAATTTAGAATTGCGTAATATTATGTATGTATCTTAACACATTTTGGAGTGTCTCTTTTGCTGATCGTCGTTTGTTACCTCGTGAACAGAAAAGGCTGACTATGAGGATATCATGATAGCATAGCACTTAGGCATTCCTATACAACTATAATATTAGTTCACGAGGAAACATCTCTCGATTACAGGATTTGACCGTAAATCAGCGGTTGCAGACTCCTCTGCAACCATTGCTGAGTCAAAGACCTTTTCGTCCTGTGCTTAATATTTGTGTTAATACATTGTTTAAGATAAATTTGCGGACAAAGAAACGATATTATCATTGTTAATTGTATTCTCAAATATTCACGATATTTGAATATTCTCATTTAGATGATACTGTTGATGATGATGTGCATATTCTATAACAATTTTTTCGAATTTCGTGTGCACGAAAAAGATAAACAATTCAGGAAAAGCGAAGTAAATTTTAAAGTACAATGCAGGTATTTTATGTGTATGCGGTGTAGCTATCAGTCTTCAGCAACAAACAAAAATGCCAGATTTGAAAGGAAAATATTCGCTCTCACGAATATCTAGCAATTAATATTTATTACATCGCTTAATACCTCATGAAGCGATGATAAACTAGTGGTGCTTCGTAGAAGGAATTCAAATCATTTTATTCAATAAACGAGGCTGTATTGCCGATGCTGAAAGAAATGAGTTTTAACTTTTTCGACATTTTATTATTTCGCAATAAAATATTGTGATTAATTATAATTTACTAAATGCCAATTAAAGCATGTACACAGAGATCAGATCATTCGATATTTGATATTATTAACCACCTACTGAATGAACAATGTAGCGAAGTACGAATGGAAGGTACATTAAACCGATGGAACCGGCTATCCCTAAATACTTGTATTAGTTGTAATTGGTAGGCAAAGACAGACTATAGGTGTCTTAAAAATTGTGACAGTTAAGCTGTAGCCATTAGACTCTTCCACTAACTTGCACCGCGATAGAGTATGATCTATTTCCCAAAGACCTATGCCTAGCATTAAGAAGTACGTATACAGGCTAATGCTAATTGCTAATCCTATACTATAATACGGGCAATATTTGTATATTCGTAATTGCGAAAATGGCTCTAACGATTTCGATGAAATTTGATGAAGTAATATAGGGGTTCGCGGAGGCAAAAAATTAAAAAATCTATCTAGTTAGATCTCAATTATGGAAAAATTCGTTTCCTGCACGTTTTTCTGTGTTATCACACACTTAAAAGTAGTAATTGGTAATTCCGCATTAAAAATTGCCTTTTCAATAGCCGAAGTGCGCGAGTTCGAATCTTGCAATGTGGACATACTTTTTTTTTTATTTGAGCATAGCTTGGTCGCCCAGATATAAATATACACTTACGTACATGTAAAGATATGTATATATGCTTATCCATTTATGCATGTATAAATACAATATTAATTATTATATTATACAATTTTGCCTTGGACTTTCCGATTAGTTTCTGTACATTCGACAACTTACAATTATTATTCTCTTAATGAATGTTCAGGTCAGGGTCACTTTTTGCTTATTGACGCATTTTGTCCCCATATTTTATTTCATTGTTAAAAACACTTGTTCAGGTTCAAGTTCCACTGCGGTCAAATCGGTCATCGGTATTTAAACAACTTATCAATTGAATTCGCAGTTGCATACTTATGACCCAGACGTTTCACAAATATTGGCTGTAGTCTTATCCAGTTATCCAGAACATTTAAGGAAATTGGCCTATTTTAAGTTATTTTATTTAACTATTACTAGGTACATAGTTTTTTATTATACATGCATAGTACATACTAACATATTTCAATCTTATACGGCTATTAATATACCTACCTACATTTTTAAGGATCCGTACTTCAAAAGTAAAAATGGAGTCCTTATTTGAGATCTACTGAATCTAAGACTGACTACTTAAAGACTTCTAAAATAATGCATAAACTTCTGTTGCCAACGTTTATTTTTCATATTCCTCGTACTTGTACAGAACTTCAACGTTCAATACTATAATTTAAAACATAAAAGTTTAAAATATAACAATAAAAAATCTAAAACAAAAACGTCGCTTCTCCTGCCGACGTCAAAGATTCTTCTCTTTTGTATGCTGGTCTCTGGTTTCGTATTTATTAGAAACCCTTCTGTCATTCTCTTTTACAAATTGATATATGGTATATCTGTGACGTAAAATCTCTGTCCCCCAACACTCACCAGTAAAGTGGTAGTAGGCTTTACTGGAGTTACAAAGGACTTCTTGGAACATCGCGAAAATTTCAGTTGTACATGTTTATTTAGATTTTCCGATTCTTCTATATTTGCACAGAACTTTAACGCATAATATCACTGTCGTATCATAAAACTCACGAAGACAAAAAACAGCAAATCCTAGTAAAATTTGAAGTTCACTTCTTCCGATCCCACTAAAAAGGCCCAAAATTATAAATATTTGCGATCTACATACATGAACAATAAACATTTTGTTTTTTAATTGGAACACAGTTTTGGCTCGGAATGCGTTATTCCATTTTATATTTTTCGCTAGCCAGCGGCATGTCTCTCAGTTATGGGTCACAATTTGCACCATTCGGGTTATAACTTCGCGTCGGGGTAAGCAGGCGGTTGTGCGGGGAGGCGGAAGGGGAAGGCGGTCATTCAGCGCAGCGGCGCGACGGACATCCGCCGCATAACAAGTCGATGGCGACTCGCACTGAAACGCGCGCCCGGAGTTCTTATTTCAAATTTCGCATAGATTCAAAAATAGAACGCTTTTTTTTATTTTATATTAAAGCAATTAAGTTTGTATTCTTGGAATTGATATCAATTTTTTTTAAAATCGAGGATATACTGACCCAGACGTTTCACAAATATTGGCAGTAGTCTTATCCAGAACATTTAAGGAAATTAATCTATTATTACTCATTTTATTTAACTAGTACCGGTGTATCGTTTTTTATTGTACATACTAATATTTTTCAACCTTCAATCTTTAAATAACTGTCAGTTAATTAGAAATTAAATATTTTTTATAGTCGTAGTTGTAACAGTAGATTTGTAAACTGATGAAGGAATTTCATTTCATAATATTACGTAAAGTGTTAACACTAAATACACAAATTAACGTTAAATATAACAATCACTGTAATTTGAGATGACAAAAAACAGGTATTCTAAAAAGTTTCTTCTGTAATACTTCGATGCAATACTTGTATGGAAAAAGTATTATAAATTCGCCTAGTAAGGGTGGCTATAGTTTCTATACTGTCCGCAAGAGGCGCTGGGGTGCGAACAACTGTCGTAACGGAAGCAGCGCCGGCGGCTTCCGGTCGAAGAATGTTCTATACAGACCGAGGAATTTTACATTTTTCCTGTTTTCTGTTTATTACAGTGGTTAAACTGAGACGTTAGAAAACAGACACGGAAACTATTTAATATGTACTTTATTTTTTTGTGTTTAGAAACTTGATGTACAATATATTAAAGTTGGCACAACCTTAAAAGCATAACGTAATAAAAATTTATAATATTTTAAATTTAATTTTTTAAATTTATAATTTTTATTATTATTTAATACGTAATTTTAAATTAAACTTTTTTTAAATTGAATATTTATCGCCTATTCTGTCTGATAGAAAGCAATCACGGGGACGCATTTTATTCATTTTTATCATATAGAGACTTAAGTTGTGATGTGAGTTCCTCTGACCTTTTCTTCAATAAATTTTTTTAGTAGATAACGTTTCGTGACTTTGTTTACGTCGATTAAGGAAAATCTCCAATATTCTGTTAAGGTTGAAAATTTAAATACTACTAACTAGTGATAACCTAGTAATTAGTAAAGCTGATAAAGGAAATACTATAATTATAATGGACAGAACGGAATTTGATGAGAAGGTGTTGATGTCATCGGAACCGACGAATCTGTTAACTTCCAAACGATCAAACAAAAAGATTTACAGCAGATATTAAGAGAGCTATTGCTACATTTTTGCTCATTAATGGTTCGCATATAAAAGACTACATAGTGCCAATGAATTCACAAGCTCCAAGTCTATAATTCTTCTTCCAAAAACGCAACATACATAATATATGTCCCAATTAGTATGCTGGACCCTAATCTTTAAAAAAGATACCTTCATGTCATTTTGCTTTCGAGGAATTAGCATTTAGGTGCAACAAAATTACACCTCACCACTTTCGACAAGAAGTTAGGGATAGTGAATATTTATCAACAGTGATGTTGAGCATGAAAACATCGATACACAATATTATTAGATATAAGTCCTCTGAAGCAAAGAATTCTAAAGTATTAGGTCCTCTAAAATATCGATTCATCGATGTTATAAACAAAAATATCGGAAATCGATGACTCCACATTTGTTTATTGTTAAAATCAAATTTTTACAATGTTAATCTATCAATGTACATTTCAAAATTTGAGGAAGTAGTTCTTAGTTTACGTTCTAGATGTCACCAATATACAAATATTTTTATTTTATGTTTAATATTAACAATCTATATGTTTTTTTAAAATATCGATGTTTTTATTTTGATGTTTATCGGACATTGATATTTATTACCAACATTGACATCGAAGCAAACATCGATGTTTTTCTAACACAAGTATCTACAGCTCATCCCTATAAGAAGTATTTGAGCTTACAAAGGGTAAGTGAAACTAGTAAGTGACGGGTTGCTCGCCGGTTGCATATACAAGCTCCTTACAATAAATAAGTCCCATCCCTAGATCGACTTCTACGACCAGCTATGTTCATTTTCTCTCCTAGACTAACGTGGAAATAATCAAAAATGTATTTTGTTAAAGTGCTAGTAGCTAGCGAGTAGTAGTAGTAGTGCCTGTCTAATTGTGCTGTAAGCAAAACACATTTATAACTGTACTTTTTAACTTAATTTAATTAATTTTGATTTAACTTAATTACAATAATATTTTTACTTTTACATTACAGTTAAGCTTGGGTAATTTATTCAGCAGTCATTCCTCTCCTGAAAGAATCATCACACAATCTTTAATTTTGTTTTAAATGTCATATCTACCCTGCACACGAGATTAATTTAAATATTATATTCAATGTCCAAGATGCAAATAGGACGGTCGGATACCTTTTTCCGCCACTGTCCGGGTTTAAACTGTCTCCGTCCCCCCAAAACTCGGATATAGGGTGTAGGAGGTAGTCCAGACGGGTGGTGTTTAAAAATTTCACCCCCACTGATTCGCGGCCCACACAATGGCCGGTAATCAACGATTGCCTTTTGTAATCGAAACGGTTGTTAAACTTTTTATATTTTCCTCTTTTTTTAAGAAAGGTCTAGTCATCATTGATTTTATTTTATTTTGATGTACTATTAATATTGCATATGAAACTGAAACGGCCTTAGCCAATGGTATATTAAACTTTTTTTAATTTACAGTAAATCAAGGTAACTTTTTTTTTTATTTGCAATGAAATATGTAATAATGTGATAGAGCATTAAGTAAGTAAAACAAAAAAACATACTCACTTAACTATTTTTCATTAGGGTTGTGATGTATAGCCAGCCAGTATCCAAATACTCACTAGGTATTTAGACTTTAAATAACACATAGGGTCTATGAAATTATAAACATAACTAAAGTTATACCAAAGATTTGAATAGTTTTTCCGCCCTCACCTGTTTGAAAAACTGACCGCAGCGTGAAACTCGTCTAGTCGGACTAAGGATAGATTTAACTGTCTATTTCAGCTTTCTATCTGTTTGCCTTATGGTACTGTAAATTTAAATTCATTAAAAATCCTTTGGTTTATCTCAATTACGAATGGGCCTTTACCCTAACCATTTAGTGAAACTTGGCACAAGAAATTCTCCCTGCTTTGACTGGTGGCGTAGTGGACGGTATTAAACTGTGCTTTCAAACTTTCATAATATCTCATCGTAATTTATATAATACTTGTGACCCACCCCGGCTTCGCTAGGGCGGCATCTTTTATATGGGAAAGGTGTATAAAATAATCCCCCCAAAGGAAAATGCTTACTGTGTCAAAAATATATAAGTTATGTAAAACATTGAAGGAGCTTAGGATAAATCGTTTAAGTGCTGATACACTGGCATACTATTTTTCTTTGGTTTGTTTATATCTTCAGAGTTAATAAAAAATTTCCAGAAGTTTACTAAAGGATCACTTTGTACATCCGTGGGTATAAAATGATCCCTGGGGTAGGGGCAAAACGATCCCAGGAATCATTTTGCACTCCATGTTCAAATAAAATACTTAGTCGATGTTTGTGTTAATTATGTTTTTCAAAGTTTTCTAAGAAAGAAAGAAATAAACAGTGTCATAAAATTTGCAATCACTAGTATTAACGCATCATCTTAGCAGTCGTCACTATCTAACCCTGCAGATGTTTCATTCATGTCGCCATTGAAAACACTTCACGCATAGGACCCAACTTTATCGTTTTGTATATATCGTCTTTCGAATATTATTCTGTACAGAATATGCATTCTGCATACTCTTCATCTATGAAAGATTCAGACTCGTCACTGTTCCTTGCTCTCCTTTTTCAAATTTTCTAACTCTTTGTTTTCTATTATTTCTTTTTCTATCTTTTTGTTTTTATTTATTCCTTTCTCTTTTTTGTTTTTTTCCAACTCTTTTAGTTTTCTAGTTAGAAATTGGTTATTCATTTTCGTTTTTGCATGTCCTTTGTCTTTCTTCTTTTTCTATTTTCTTCCGCATAGCCACTTCTAATTAGTTTTTATAGAGTGTCTTTTTTTTCATTACATTATTTTTTTTTGTTCTGTCTTTTACAAAGGTCAAATGTTTCATACATACAGGTGAAGCTAATAGCAAGCGTGTAAAAACAACGGACGTTAGGCATAAAACACATCATTCGATTTATCCTTCTTTTCTTGCACACTGACAAAATGTTATAGATGAAATGATCTCATGGTTCATTTTATACCCACAGGAAGCGATCACTTGACCTCAAATGCAAGATTTGCAAAAATTATTCAAAAATAACTAAAAAATATTATCTTAACAACTACCAACGTGCTCGAAATGTTATTGAGTATCAATAGAAACCGGAACTAAAATAGTTATTCACCAAAAAGCTAGAAAACGGTAGCAACCGTACATTGATCTTCTTGATTGTCTTTTCTTTGACTTTACACAATGTAGAGTGATCCCTTTCCACAACACTGCCAGACAAGAATTTAGCGTGTAAATCAAGTAATAGTAAGTAAGTTTGTGTAAAACGGTGGAGAATCGTTTTACCTCAAGGAATCATTTAGTACACCTTTCCCCTAATATACCTATTCAAAAACCTTCCTGAAGAAATCCACTAAATAACAGTAAAAAATGCCAAACAGACAAATAGAAATAGATACATTATTTCATATATTTTAATTAAAAAAAAATATGTTTAATAAAATTGTCGGAAAATAAAAAAAATTATGGATCCCGACAATAGCGCCACCTACCAGGTCCAACTATAGCTAAGAGGTGACCCCATAAGTACAAAAAAGTTCATTAAAATCGGTCAAGCTAAGGTCAAAAGGAGATGAAAAATATGAGCACACGCGCTCCAGAATTTTGTATTTAAAGAATATTTATTTTAGACATAGAATTATTATTATTTATTGCCCTGTATTTTAATGCATTTATACTACGTTTGCCTTTTTTTTACTGGATAACTCCCAAGTATTAATACAACATCAAGATGATAGGAATGTCTCTAACAAATATGAAATAGGTTGCCAAAGTGGGTATAATATATAATCATAAAATAGAAAAACTCTAGTAAATTTCTACGGATACATTGCTTTCAGAAATCCTTAATTACAATAAACATTTCTATAAAAAAAAATATCTCACTTCTTTAAAATTAAATCTCTTAAAGAAATTAGTTAACAAGGTGTTGAATATTTGCATATTAATAAAAATCGGCGGTCATTTTCATATTTAACATATTTACTTAATTGACTAATTTTTTTTAATTGCTCTAGAAATCATACGTACGACTGTCATGACGTCTTGCTGCGTTTTGCTTCTTAATGAAGCATCCTCAAAAATTTGCAGACCTTAGACTTAGCGAAGTGCCCAGCACTAGCTCTGTGGGTCTAAGCTCTGTGATTTCGCTTCTCAATGAAACATCCTCAAGAAATTCCAGAGCTCATTCTCAGTCAGGTACCTAGCATCAGCTCTCTGAGTTTAAGCTCTGTAATTGCCTGAGAATGCTTTGTTGAGAAGCGAATCACGTGTCGATCAATAAATTCGAAATTGGGCGGAAACTAGCTATACAATGCATACTATATAATACTTTTTGGTTATTTTTTTTTTCAATATTTGTTACATACACAACATACACAAAAAGAATGTTACACATGGACAATTTGAGCAAAGGGTTATAGCTTATTTCTAATATAAATTTCTTCCAGCGGACCCGCGATAGTGACAGTTCCAAGGATAGTTAGTACTTAGTACACACAGTGTCTACTGTGTGTACTAACTATAATGAAACACATATACGTACTAAATAAATATATAAATATATTTATTTAGTACGTTATAATATATAAATATATTTATTTAGTACGTTGCCCTGTATTTTAATGCACATACTACGTTTGCCTTTTTATATATATATATATATACACCTCTGAAACAGAAGCACTGTTAACAAACACAATGTAAATAATTTATTTCGTGCTAATTGGGTGTTCCACGTTTTTGGATGTGTAACACATTCTTTTAATTTCAACCTCTAACATAAACAGCATGCACAGTGCACACGCACATGCACACCGCGAACGCACACCGCGAACGCACACATCCACACACATACATGCACGCACACACACTACAACTCTTATATAAAAAAAGTCACATGTAAAAGATTTGTTTTTTTTAGTTTCATATTCCTTGTATGTCTTAGTATGTGTATGTACTAGCTTGATTTGTATAATTTTATAGTAAATATTCCTTGTCATATGCATAGTTTAGGGTATATCGCTGACTCCTGAGATACGGTGTTGCAACTAGTTCGGGAGTCAGAGTATTTTCCCATTTTCTGTACTTTGATTTTAATTGGAATAAATTATTATTATTATTATTATATACACCTATATGTATAAATATAATGTAACATAATATATTATAAATATTTCTGAGTAATGAGTATAAGACATAAATAAGGATGAGTATAAGTTGTTTTGGGTCTGTTTTTTAGAATGGCTGGTTTGTAGTACAATTTTTCTATTGGTAGTCTAATCTTTGACTAATTCGCGACATACAATGCGAAATTGAGCGTAAAGCTTTCATGTTACACTGTACCGTTTAATACCCATAAGAAATCAGTCCGACCACCCGTAAGCCCACCCACACATGCAAGCGTACATATTGTTTAATTATCACTATTATTACATGCACACATTGTCCGCGATGTTATCATACGAATGAAATTACTCGCGGCCTAATCGGTATAAGCAGCTATCGATCTTTGTAAGCTATCGATACCGCTACTGAGTTATTGTTGACCCTACTTACGTTAGATATATGTGACAAGACGAAGGGGTACAGATAGCAAAACAATGGTGTAAATATTTTTGCTCACTAAGCAACATATTTTATTATACCAGTAAATCTATTATTATACAGAAACATGAAAATAATTTTACTAAAAGATATCTTTTCAAATGAATTTAAATGGGAGAATCTAATAACATTTTAAACAAAACATAATAATAAACAAATTAATGTATAAATTGTATGTCTTTCATACATACATAACTTCTTCTTATACATAACTTCACGCCATTGTGAGGTGGAGCATCGAAGGGCAAAAGAATAAAATACAGATGAAAAGCCGCAACACGTTGATGTCTCATCATATATTTTTAAACTAAATTCTTATAATTAGTCCTATCCTTTGGCTAAACTTTATTACCTACGCGGCAAAATGTTTTAATTCTCTTTTTGTTATTATGAAAAAAGTGATTTTTTTCTTAACCTCTCTGTTAAGAAGGAATTCATCATTACATCTACTTTCTAAGAAAAAGGACTTAGAACTTAACCTTTATTTGAAATGAACTTTTATTATTTTACTTTTTCTAAGACAAGCCTAGACTATAAAATTAAGGAGATTATTTGAAGGCTTTTATTATCATGTTAACTTGTATATAATTAACATTTTTAATGTAATTTTGGAACATGCTGAACATTTAAAATCAAATAGGAAGGTCAAAAATATTAATGCTCTCTACTAAACATTAGAGTCGTTATTTTATAACATTTACCCGATATTTGTAACTTGTGTTTTTTGTTCAAAGAAATTCTTCTTTGAGCAAAAAACAGTCTTTTATTATTTATGTAAAAATGTTATTAAGTACTGTGTTAAACTTTTTTGTGGCTAGTACCGTATGATGACCAAAACGAAATACAATGAACAATGCTGTGGACAAAAAGGTCACAATATTGATATCGTTACATATAGGGTGTTTATTTATAAAATATTAAATGGACGCTGCCAAGACTATTCTTTAGAGTTAACTGCTAAATAATGCCAAAGTTATATAAAATAAAGAAAACGAAGTTAATAACTTATTAAGACTTATTTAAAAAAGTGTATCTTTTTATTAAGAATTTTAAAGAAATAACTTAATATTCCTAAGTTAATATTTTGTCGTTTAATTTTGATACTTGATGATTAATATGATTGCGAACAAATACTAGTAAAAAACTTTCATTAAACTTATTAAAAATCATCTTTTTTGGGAACAGCCCGTATCATGTATCTTCTTTCCGGTTGGTCACAATCTGACCGTTACATTTCAATAATCGTCTTAACATTCGAGATCGCTTATCAAACCGCGCCCACTATACGTAGTGTTGTTATCGCTAAATCGATATATTTATCGATTAAAAAAATTAAATTATTTTTTATTTCGCTTCAAAGTTTTAGCTAGTTTTGTTCATTTATTATTACATATACTTATTCATCGTGATTTTCATTGGTTGATATTTTGAAAAAGTATATTAACTTTTTTATCTATTATTTTGAATCATTTTTTATGTCTGATATACAAACTATTATTTATTTACTTTCATACATACAAGCATCCTGTACTGTCTATCCTTCACGCTTCCATCACTTTCTTCACTATCCTGTACTATCCTTCACGCTGTATTCCCAAAGGAGTAGTCGGAGAGGACGGAGCGACAATGATCGCATACTTATTTCGCCTCCTTAATTCTCATCATTCTCCTTCCTTTTATCTAAGTGTAAACAAAGTTTTTTGTTTTTATTGTATACAATACAACAGTTTCCTATTCTTTGGGCAATAGTAAGTTTAAACTGAAAATCATTACATACACGTAGTGTTAGATTACATTTACCGCCGCTGTACTTAATCATTACAGGAAACATTTTTACTTTAGAGTAACGATTTTAAAATTGAGCAAATAAATTTTACGCGATTTAAAAATCAAAGGTGAAATTGCTTACAAAAATAAAAACAATATATGCAGGAAGTATTACAATATTTTTTGTCATTCCGAGTCATCTAAAGTTATGCAACGAAAAGTTCACGCAGATAAGTGTTATATTTAATTATTTTTTCTGTACAATCTCAAATTAAAAACATACAGTAGTAATTGTAATAAAATACATGGTATTCTACAATTTGGGTAATAATTTTGCAACATATTGTTTATAATGGCAAAGATATTTTGGTATATTTACCAGTGTAATTTAATACGTTTAAGTACAGTGGCCAGATTTATATAAAAATATTACTTTTATTTTCTGATTCCTTACAATGAATCAACTATGTATCGAAGCACTTGATAGTGGTGATGAATACGATTTCGCGATCATAGCGCCTGATCCTGGCGTGGTCACTGGTCAGAAAGTGTTACTACCACAAGATATACCTACCTGGTAATATTGAGGTATACACTAATAACATAAGTGATATTTCTAGTATCGATGATAGCAGTGATGACGAACCGTTGGCCTCAAAACGACTTCACCGTTAGCAACCACCCCTAAACTCACTATGCGTAAATATTTACCGACGTATTCCTGTAGACGTCAATGGAATTCTATAGTGAAAAATGGACACACAACATTGAAACCAGAGCTCAAAAATCTCAATCTCGTGTAGATATTTTAAAAACATTTGATGAACAAGTAATTCAGTTCATAGATTCTTATACCAATTTATATGTCTGTCACAATAATAGGCATCCCTTTCAAGTCGACGCATTGATCTTTCAAAAAATCATTGGTATATTGTTATTATCCGGATAGCAAAAGTTATTTCGAGAAGAGATGTTATGGTCTGTAGATGAAGACGTGAGAGTCAAATTAATGTCTAGTGCCATGTCATGCTAACGGGTTGACAGCTAGCTTATCTGGATATTGTTACGCTTTCGATTATTATTGTGGAAAATCATATGATGTCACTAATAACCTTTTGGGACCTAGAGTAATAAAGTTTTTACTCGAAAAACTTGACGCTATCGTAACAAATCACAAAATATTCTCCGATAACATTATCACCAGATACGATTTCTTAGTAGATATTCAAATCCTATTATTATTATTATTATTATATGTATTTACGATATGCAAAAGAAGACTAAACCATCATTATGTACAATCCACGGTTTGCCTCAAGATGGTTCGGTACTTCGGGACATTACACTAAAAATTTTAAAAGCAATTGCTTTCTATAATATCCCATGTAAGAATGCGCTTGGAGTGGGAGAAATACCATAAAACACATTGTGTTGAAAAATCATATATTTCGAAAATTTTCATATCTAAGTGGCCACTTTAATTTAGGCAGGTGGTGATTTGTTTTTACTTTTTTTTCTGTTTTGTATTTAAGAGGTTGTTTATAATACCGAAATTAAGATTAAATAATTATATCATTTTCGGTTTGAATTTGGTGATTAATGGGTTAAGAACTTAAAGTTAAAAATTGGAATGTTTTTTTTTCTATCACAATATCATAGAGACATCACTATAAATTCAGTGAGACGCAGTTGTCTTGACAATAAAATGTGCTTCGGATTCACAATGAGCAATCAAATTACTGTCAGAACTACAGTCAGGCGGGTACCGAGTGTGCTTGGCCATATGATTTGATTTATATTTATGATATCTAATTATTATATAGGTCTAATATCAGATTGGGTTCATAAGTCTGATATTTTTGATAAATATCAAGACGTTATCCGATATTTGACATACCTATATCTATATCTATCTAATATTATAAAGAGGTAAACTTTGTGTGTATGTAATGGATAAACTCAAAAACTACTCAACCGATTTTAAAAATTCTTTCACTTATAGAAAGCTACATTATCAGCGAGTAATATGGGCCGTATTTTATTTTCGAAAAATTTCTTCCCGTGCGAAGCCGTGGCGGGTCGCTAGTCCACCATACATCGGGTATATACTATACAAGGTGTTACAAAAATACCCTATATTACCAAAAGGGGTTGACGTACACATAAAACTGAACACTTTCTCTAAGTAACATGGGTCGAAATATGAAAAAAGATTTAGGTCCTCTCATACAAAATGAACACTCAGCTGATGAAATAGTATGAGAGGTCCAAAATTTTTTTCATATTTCGACTTATGTTCCTTGGGGAAATTTGTTCAATTTCATGGGTACGTCACCCCCTTTCAGTAGAATAGGGTATTTTTGTAACACCTTGTATATATGTTTATACAAAAAAAATCTTTCAATCTGTAAGTGGTTTTAAAGTATCACTACAATAAAATAATAAATATATACTTGAATAATATAATATAATCAATGATTATATGATGTTTTTAGTACATAAGTACCAAAGAAAATTAGAATATTTATAGGAGATCAATAATAATAACTTTTAATCAATACTAAAATTAATTATATAATCTACTGTGTAGCTTAATATATGTACTTTAGAATAAAAATAAAATCTGTCTTAACACTTAACAAGTTATGTAATCTGCAATGGCTCGTTTTTTTGTAGGTACAAGTTTCATTCATCAATCATATTCAGGGTTAGGTCTCAGGACTAAACTACAAATGGGACATCATCGTCTGACTCCCTGTCAAGTTAACCTCCAGACTCTATTTCTTCAATTTCTTCTTTTTTTATCCTTAACCCTATATATTAGTGACACAAACCGAGTTTGTAATGCAGGGAACATTAATCACAATATTGGTAACAAACACATTTTAGGGTATCATACCGTAATAGCAGAACCCTTGTAAGATCCATCTGGCTGTCTGTCGTAGTTGATTTTCTCAAAGAAATATAGAAGTACAAATAAATACACACAAATTATAGAAGCTGAATATATAAGTAACATTTCAAATTATTTTTACAAGAATTAAAGTTGGGAATATGGAATGCCCTTATAATGTCGAAACTGTTGGCTTTAAAATTTTAAAAATTTCAGTGAATATTAAATCAATCAATGAACATTGATTTTGTGTGAACTATTTTTCTAATCAACAAGTAACTGACTGAAAGAAACAGTTATTTTAAATTCAATTGATTAAAGATTAAAAACCAAATGCCAAAAATTTGTTGTTATTTTATTAAACTACTATATTATTATTTTAATAGCTGATAACTTCTAAATTTGTTTTAATTAATTTAAAAATTATTTCCTCTACTAAGAAAACTAACGCAATAAAATACCGCTATTCATTTTTCTCTTACCGGGATAATGTTACATAGATTTCAATATCAACAGTCTTAACCCGCGCGTGCGTACGTGATTCCGGTCTGCGTATATTTCATAAGATTTTAGAGGTGCATGAATCACGCGAGACACGGAGGGGCTATCACTCACCGCTGCCGGCGTACGGAACCCTTGGACCTTCTCCTATTTAGAATGCGTGCCACGCTCACTCCCTAGGCCCAACACTACGATATGTGAGAGCTATTACTAGACATTTTGCCCGTGTTAATATTGCTGTAAATCTTCCATCGGAAAGCATTTCCATTTTCGCGGGTTCTCACTAAAAACTCTTCATATCTTATCATTAGAAGTTTAACCTATATTTTATAGTTTGTAAAATAGTTTTTTTTTTTTTTGTTCACAGAACCCAGCAATTATGTTTGCTCTACATGTAAAGCGAGAGTGCATTCGGCTTGGAGACTTCTTCAACATGTACAACATGTCCATGGAGTAAAAATATACGTCGAAAGTGCTCCACAGCAGCAACTTAATAAACAAAATCATTCGTCATCAAGTGCTTCGTCGACAAGTTCCTGTTCGTCAACGGGTGCTCCGCTTCCACCACCTTCTCTACGCCATCATCCGTTATTACCTCCACCAGACATGCACTCACCTTTTGGGGTTGGCGGCCTTTTAAGAATGCCACTACCCGGAAGCTTACCTCCTTTAGCACATCCTTCAGTTCCTCCAGCACCATTATTTGCACGACCAAACCACCACGACCATCGGTTTAGGATGGAACAGCTAGTTTCTGAACAATTTCGACATCATGGTCTAAATCTAGCAGCTGCAGCAGCCGCTGTAGCAGCTAATTCTCTACCACCTCACCAAACATTCCCTTCACCTGCAGATAGAACTCCAGCAGTACCGACGTCGGTGTCAAGTCGAGACAGACCACCTGTATCGCAACCTCTCTCACTTGAACCCCAGCTGGATTTTTACTCGCAGCGCTTGCGGCAACTGGCCGGTACGACCAGTCCAGGGGCGGCCACAGGCAATTCGAGCTCTCCTAGCCCCAGGAAGCATTCGCCGCCGTTCGCTTCCCCGTCGCCCTCCCGAGTCGGTCAGACTCCACCGGCGGGCGCCGGACCCGGAACGGTGGAAGCGCCTCGAGAAGCAACGAGGCCTCACAGTTCGACGTCACCTGAGCGTCGAACAGAACCTCCAACAGCAGACGCGCCACCTCCAGAGCGTCCTTCATCTACTCCACCTACAAAACGCAACAACGATGAAGCGATCCATTCTTGTGAATTCTGCGGAAAAAAATTCCGCTTCGAAAATAATTTGATGGTACATCGTCGCACGCATACTGGAGAAAAACCTTTTAAGTGTACCGAGTGCGATGAAGCCTTTGAAAAAGCTTCAAAATTAAAGAAACACATGAAAATTCATCGAGCGCCTGATGCAAATGGTGAAGAAGGTGAATCAGGTGGTGATACTGCTGACGATGATTCCGATGATGATATGGAAGACGAGGAACTTGAAGGAGAGGAGGAGGAAGAAAATGAAGATGGAGAAGATATTGAGGAGGCGGAAGATTTAACTGTTTCAAATAGCAGTGCTCCTTCTGCTCCACTAAGAAAACAGCCTTCCTCCTTACCAGCTCATCCTCCTACGGCTTCCGTTGTTGGCGAACTCATGGACAAGTTTGGGCTCTCAAATATTGCGCAGTATAGTGAAGCATTTAAGCAAGCATTACAAGAGTCGGGAAATTCACTAAAATGGCAGATGGCAAAAGACCGAGACAATAACAATGGTCCCGCTAGTGATAAACCCAATGGCATGCCACCTACGGCTGCTCTACGGCTCAAAGAAGAATTTGCAAAAATGCCTCCACAACCACATCCTCTTTTTAATCCATTCGAAAATCCATTTGAAGCGTCCAAACGAATGAAATTAGACATGGATAGAAGTGAAGGTTGGTGGCTACCCACTTTACATGCTCAAAGACCACCCGAAAATATTTTCGAAGGGTTAAAAAACAGCGGTAACGGATTGTTGCAAAACCCTTTATTGAAGTCGAAGGAAGGGCGCCGCAACGACACTTGTGAGTTTTGCGGAAAAGTTTTCAAAAACTGCTCCAATTTGACGGTTCATCGGCGGTCACATACAGGAGAAAAGCCTTACAAATGTGAACTGTGTTCATATGCATGCGCACAGAGTTCAAAGCTGACGAGGCATATGAAAACACATGGACGGCTAGGTAAAGACGTGTACCGGTGCCGATTTTGTGAGATGCCCTTTTCGGTGCCGTCAACGCTGGAGAAGCATATGAGGAAGTGCGTTGTGAATCAAAGTAACGGTGCTCCTCTAGCGCTGTCGGATGACTCAAACGCGTGTCGTGACGAGGCGTCGTGACTCTACCCGTGGGGTGGCCTCCGCCTGCCACCGCCGGCGCCGCCCAGCCAGATCTTCTAAGACCTAATTCTTCAGCAAATTCGTGTTTTCGTTGCATTTCACGTGATCAGCATGAAATAGTACTAAAAAGATCATTATTTTGTTCGATTTCTAGTCGTAAGAATTGAATTAGTTAATGAAATTATTTAATAAATCTTGCAATATGAGCCCAAAATCTCAACGTACCGCAGGGCATTAATTTAATTATAAGTGACATATCTTTCTCGTCGAAACCAGTGTTGAATGTTGCATTGTTGATGTTAGTTCGCATATTTTGTTTTATTTGGAGGCTGTCTATGATCTTTACGTTACATCTTTCGATCTTGTTTTGACATGTTTTTTATTTATAGAAAAAATGTGGAAACCAATGCCAAAGTTAGCTATGTTGATTTGTACGATTTAGTTATTAAGATGTATAGTGTCAATTAAAAATAGAATTTTCCAGTATTTTCTTAGGATCTTCATAGTTTTTAAATAGTAGGTATATGTGTTTTGAAGTAAATTGTTTCTTAGCTTTAAGGCATTCTGTACAATAACAAGAAAATGTTTCCTATCCTAGAATAGATAAAAAAACTTTTGTAAATAAATTGATGTAAGTGTATTGTGTAAATTGAATACCTATTGATGTTCATATTTAGATAACATGTTTGGATACACAATAACGAAATTCGAAGAAAAAACGGTGAGTTTCCTGTAATCGATAAACATTAAGAGTTGTAGAAAACAAAATTGGAATAAATTTTAAGGGTAGGTGTTATTCTTAACGAGGTATTTCTAAATTTAATTAGTGTTTAAATTCTATCTTAAATTGATTGTGAAGCGTTCGACCATTATTTTTTTTGCTTTTGTTATTGTAGAACGGGAGCTAGTTATTTTAAGACTGAAAATATTCCAGTTTTGTTTAAAGAAATATTGTCCCTTGATTCGTGGAAAACACGTACGTACCTAAAATTAGTCGAAGCGTGAAATTTTTCAGTATACGTACTTAAATATAAATTATAATAGAATTTATAATAGATAATTATAAGTAAATTATAACTAAAACATTTTGTCTCCTGTCTCTATTATAGCTAATTTTTAAAATTAGATCTTCTTCACACGATGTATACAAATATTGTTATTGAAATCTTACGTCGTGTGAACGAGACCTAAACGAAACGAACTGAAAATCGATCGATAATTACATGGAGAAATTCGTATAGGTATCGTTCGAAAATCATAATGATTATTATATATTTTTATAGTATGTAGTAATCATTATAATGTGACTGTTCTAACTTAACTTCAACAGAAAGTAATACGCCACATGCAGTTATGAACAAGGGGCATTAAATTCCATGGCACTAATTATGCCTGAAAATATATTCTGATATTAACTTTAGACAATTTTGATATTTTGGTATAATCAGTTCTATGGAATGTTTAAAATTTTTAACAGTAGATGTACGGAGGCAAAATAGAGAAACAAAAAACTAAGACAAATTTTATTGTGTAACTATCGTGAAAGATGGAACTGTTTTTATTTTTCATTTTTATTATTTTTATTTCAATAAATATCCACGATTTGTTAATTATTGATGTTGTTTCAATTTGTTAGCTTCGATAGCATATCATACAAAAAGATTACACAATCGTTATAAACAATGCCGATAACGCGTTGACACGTCTGCTGGCAGGGACAGATGCCCAATCTGGCTCGCAAGCTCACACGAGGCCCTCCACCGAGTATCTTTTCGGTCACCGCCACAATGGTGGCACCGTGCCATTTCTTCCCGACATGTCCAATGTTGAAAATGTCTGAAACAGCTGTGCCCGGTCAGTACCATACAGTACAGTAATCAGGCTTCGAGGTACAGCAGGATTACGCCGACAACGAGTTGACACGTCCTTCTTTTCTTTTCTAGTTGCTCATTCTAATTTGATAATGCATTCCACGTCAGCTTCCACCGTCGCAGGCACGATTTTCCATCTATAATTGGTAGGTAATGCATTACATAACTCCAATTTTTAGGGTTCCGTAATTCTTATGGTTTCGTCACGTCTGTCTATCCGTTTGTCCGTCTGTCTGTAAGTAGGTAAGTCACAGTCGATTTATTTTGTCGTCTTTACACCGTCTTGTAATTCGAAAACAAAAACGTGAAACAAGAAATTGTGCAATGGGTGTTTTGGATATTTATTCGCTTTTTTTTATGTCTACGGATACTACGAATTGTTAAGCAACTGCTCAATACTATATTTTTTTATCTGCGAGAGCAGCATGGAAGGAAGCATTTAAGTTCCTAATAACATAAGGCTGATCCATTGGTACTATGGTTAGTGCATTTCCCTTCCCGAGCGAAGGTCTCAGGTTCCATTCCCGACCAGGTTGGTTTTGGAAACTAACTTTTCTAAAATATCTTTATATGAATATTACTGGGTTCACCAGTTCAATAAAAATCACATCATACAAATATAATAAGTACGTACTTAATTTGGTATTAACTGAAATAATTTACTGTCTGGAGTATAAATCAATGGATAAATCAATATTTATCCATTTATTGTAATAAAATGGACCCAATCAAAATAGTTAACTTATAATGAACTTGGGGAGATTCGCGTGACATCCAATATTCGAACTCCAAGCTAATTTTAAAAGGTATCTTTGCTAAATTGACTATAGCAGGAATCGGACACACTCGATAAGAAGAGATGATAATGTGTTCTTAGAAATGATATTTTTAAATAAGCTATATAGATTAAGGAAGCATTTTAATCAATTGGAATTAACAAATACTTAAACAAAAAGACTCGACGCAGAAATTGTAGGAATTTCTTACAAAGGTTTTAAAAAAAATCTTCCTTACTTCTCCTTCTATATTCGGGTTCTCTACCTACTAGTGTATCTAATATTCTTCACCTTACGATTCTACAAACCCAAAATCTCAAGGATATAATATCTTTAAACAAAATATTCTTCTATATTTTCCTAATAATTATGGATTTATGAAATGTTAGTAACCCCGCACGGCGTCGCTTCGATTTTGATAAAGATTAAATTACAAAATAGTTAACTTTAATTATATGATTAGACTACGTAAATTAAACTGCCAACACTTTTATCCATTATATATATATAAATGCTACCCGAAACTTTTCGGGTTCTAAATGTAGCCAAAATGGCAGAAGGAAAACCTTTCGTTGTGTTGCTTTGGTTTTGTCTCTCTGAATTGTGCTAATGGGTATTTTGAACTCTGGTTTTTTTATTTTTTAACAATTAAACATCTACTGTAACCGACAGGGCGACAGTGCTAAGGAACTCGAAGTTAATATACTAGATTTTACAGATACATATGCGTGTGTACGCATATGTGTCTGTAAAATGTAGTATCTTTCTAGGTTTTATTTTACTTTCTTTAGTATTTTTTTCTTCATGGCACGGCGCACAGATTAGCACATTTGCCAATGTCACGTATTGTATTAATACATAGTATCGTTATAGTAAAACTTCTCCAGTAAAGTGATAGTAAACTTTAGTGAAGTTATAAAGGAATTCTTGGAAGAGCGCGAGAACTTCAGCTACACATGTTTATTTAGATCTACTCCATTCTTTTCATTTGTACAGAACTTTAAAACACAATATACTATCACTTTTGTACTTTAAAAACTCTCAAAAATGTAAAAAATAGAAAATCTGAATAAAATGACAACCCCATTTCTCCAGTTCCCACCAAAAAGTTATACTTTCTTTGACTTTAGTCTGAATTCGAATTTGTGATGGTTATATTGTGACAGTTATACATTGATATATCTAGTCTACCTTAATATTATAAAGAGATAAACATTGTTTGTTTGTGTGTAATGGACAAACTCAAAAACTACGCAATCTATTTCAATAATTCTTTCACAAATAGCTATATTCTCAGCGAGTAACATGGGCTGTATTTTATTTTCGAAATAACTTCTACTCGTGCGAAGCCGAAGTGGGTCGCCAGTAATAATAAGGTAAACTTCGCTTGTTTCTCAAAACAACTCGACTGATTTCAAAAATTCTTGCACCTATAGAAAGCTACATTATCAGCGAGTAATATGCGCTGTATTTTTTTTAATTCTACCCGTACGGAGCCGTGGCGGGTCGCTAGTATAGATATATAGTGATAGAGCTAATGTGATATTCTAATAGTGAGATTTGAATTCAGAGCATTTATTCTTCATTCAGGCTACGACATGTAAATTACAGACAATAAAATTCTATATATTTTCTCAATTCGAATTATGAAAACTTCTTTGCGTCTCTAAAAATTCATTTTTCATGAAAAGGATAATATGAGTAATTTTAATTTCGGTAAATTTGTACTTGAAATAGGTTCACCGAATTAAACAGTGTTTGGTTTTTCAAACCACAACAGTTTTGTACAGCAATTATTGTTATCCACAAAGTATTGTCGTGAAGAACTAGTGCTGCCATCTGTAAGTTTCATAGTAATAATAGTGTGTAGATTGTGTAGAAGGTAAGTTTCGTATTGTTGACAGTGTAATAGCACTCTGTCCAGTATTATTAAAAGCTTTAAATTAATATTATTTGAAATAAAATCCTTTTGGAAACAAGATTAAATTAAATTTATCTAACAAAAGTAACTATGTCGTCACTTTTAAAATTAAACATTAAAAAAGAAAAAACGGAATTATTATGTTAGAAAAATTAATCATCAATGTTATTAGTATAATGTAATTTACTTTTCTTAGTATCATTTTTTGATTGTCAATCAAATATTTACAAATCCGACGGCTTATATCATTCGAATTTTCATTTCCGCTGTAAATAATTATAAAAAAGCAGTCCAAGTTACTGCTACCGCCACCTGTTATTGAGTAGCTAAAACATTACGTTAAAATTTGGATGTGTGGTACAAGTTGAAATGTAATATTTATTAAAGTGAATCAAAATTGTTTTTCATTAGACAATTTTGAAGTCATTAGATGTGATGTTTATTTATTATTATTATGTATGTATTATGTAACTTATTATTTTTTATAGACGTAGATAATAAATAGAAATTATTACTAATTCTATTTGAACAGATTCACAAAAAGTCACTAGCGTAAAGCGGTAATTGTTTTTATCATTGGTTTAGCATCGCCAGGCAATATAAATGAAATTAAATTAATATAATGAAAATAAAAATCACTTTTTGGTTTTTGATTTTACATAATAATACGTAAATACACATATCCACTATTTTTTATTACTCGATCAATATTTGTATATATATATATTATATTATCCATACTAATCCATACTTCCATACTAATATTATAAATGCGAAAGTCTCTGTCTGTCTGTCTGCTTGGTTTTCACGGCTAAACCGCCCGACCGATTTTGATAAAATTTGGCATGGAGATAGTTTGACACCAGGGGGTGAACATAGGCTACTTTGTTTTTCAAAAATCTACCCCTAAAGGGGTGAAAAGGGGGATGAAACTTTGTATGAGAAATTTTTAACCGCTGAACCGATTAAGATGTAATTTGGTACAGAGATACACCTTTTCTATTTAAAAAAAATTGTTTTCTTTTTTTATCAAAAATCTACCCTTAAAGGGGTGAAAAGGGGGATTAAACTTTATAGGGGACATGCTAAACTGCTAAACCGATTAAGACGAAATTTAGTACATAGATCCTTTTCTGTTAAAAAACATACTTCTTTTTTTTCGAAAAATCTACCCCTAAAGGAGTAAAAAGGGGGATGAAACTTTATAGGGGATACTAATGTTATAAATGCGAGTCTCTCTGTTTGTCTGCCTGTCTGTCTGCTTGGTTTTTACGGCTAAACCGCCGGACCGATTCCGATAAAATTTGACATGGAGATAGTTTGACAACAGGGAATGAACATAGGCTACTTTATTATTCAAAAATCTACCCCTAAAGGAGTGAAAAGGGGGATAACACTTTGTATGGGAAATTTTTAACCGCTGAGCCGATTAAGATGTAATTTGGTACAGAGATACACCTTTTCCATTAAAAAAACATAGTTTTCTCTTTTATCAGAAATATACTCCTAAAGGGGTGAAAAAGGGGATGAAACTTTATAGGGGAACTTTATAATGCTAAACCCTAACAATATGGGTATCAAATGAAATAGAATACGCAGGGGAAGGTAGATACATATGTGACGTCACCATAAATCCAATATGGCGAATGTTATGATATTTATTTTCAAATCCAAGATGGCGAATATTACTTTTTTTGGATAAATTGACACGGGTATCAATTTCTAGGTTTCTCGGGGTGCTGATTACGAAAATTATGTTTATTTTCGAATCCAAGATGGCGATTATTATTTTTTTTGGATAAATCGACATAGGCATCATATTCGAGGGTGCTAATTACGAAAATGATGTTCATTTTCAAATCTCAAATGGCGAATATTACTTTTTTTTGGATAAATCGATATGGGTATCACATTCTAGATTTTTCGGGTGCTGATTACGAAAATGACTTTCATTTTCAAATCCAAGATGGCGAATATTACTTTTTTGGATAAATCGATACGGGTGTCAAATTCTAAGTATCTCGGGGTGCTGATTACGAAAATGACGTTCATTTTGTAATCCAAGGTAGCAAATATTATAATTTTTTAAAAATTTAATGGGTGTCATGTTCTAGGTTTCTCGGAGTACTGATTACAAAAATGACGTTCATTTTCAAATCCAAGATGGCCAATATTACTTTTTTTTGGATAAATCGATATGGGTGTCATATCCTAGGTTTCTCGGGGTGCTAATTACGAAAATTACGTTCATTTTCAAATCCAAGATGGCGAAAATGACTTTTGTGTATAAATCGATATGGGTGTCACATTATAGGTTTCTCGGGGTGCTGATTGCGAAAATTATGTTTATTTTCGAATCCAAGATGGCGATTATTATTTTTTTGGATAAATTGACATAGGTATCATATTCAAGGTTTCTCGGAGTGCTTATTACGAAAATGATGTTCATTTTCAAATCCAATTTTTCAATCCAATAAATCGATACGGGTAACAAATTCTAGGTTTTTCGGGGTGCTGATTACGAAACTGACTTTCATTTTCAAATCCAAGAAGGCGAATATTACTTTTTTGGATAAATCGATATGGCTGTCAAATTCTAAATACCTCGAGGTGCTGATTACGAAAATTACGTTCATTTTGTAATCTAAGATGGCGAACATTATTTTTTTTTATAGATCTACGACGTAGGTGTTATGTTCTAGGTTTCTCGGAGTATTGTTCAATACCAACAATATGGGTATCAAATGAAGTGGAATACGCAGAGGAAGGTTTTTGTATATGCGACGTTATCATAAATCCAATATGGCGGATGTTCCATAATAGGAAATAACTTTTTCGTTCAACACCAACAATATGGGTATCAAATGAAATGGAATACGCAGGGGAAGGCTCCCGGTCATGTGAGGTTATCATAAGTCCAACATGGCGGATGTTCCATAATAGGAAGTAAGTTTTTCGTTCGACACCAACAATATGGGTATCAAATGAAAGGAAATACACAGGGGAACGTTTCTGGATATGTGACGTCATCATAAATCCGATACGGCGGACGTTCCATAGCAGGAAACAACTTTTTAGTTCAACACCCAACAATATGGGTATCAAATGAAATGGAATACGCAGGGGAAGGTTTCTATGTATGTGACGGCATCATAAATCCAATATGGCGGATGGCGGGAAATAACTTTTCGTTCGACACCAGCAATATGGGCATCAAATGAAATGGAAAACGCAGGGGAAGATTTCTGTATATGTGACGTCATCATAAATCGAATATGAGGATGTTAGTGATAGGAAATAACTTTTTCGTTCAAAATTAACAATATGGGTATCGAATGAAATGGAATACGTAGGTTTTTGTATATGTAACGTCATCATAAATCTAATATGGCAGATGTTCCATTATAGAGAATAACTTTTTTTTAACACCAACGATATACTTACCTCGGGTAACCTCAGTAACCTAAAGAGGTCAAGGAACATTTTTCCACGCGGACGAAGTCGCGGGTACAGCTAGTATATATATATAATTTGCAATCGCGTTCTCGAAAACGGCTCCAACGATTTCGATAATCGGTCTAGCTAGGTCTCACTTCTGGAAAAAATCATTTTGTCCGTATTTTCATACTCTTAGAACTTCTAAACTCTTAAACTTCTAAATTCTTTTAATTTTCTGCATCCTGCAATCCTGCTGAATCCTGCAATGTGGTCAGACTTTTTTGTTTTTTTTTTAATATTTTGAAATAATGTCTAAATTCAGTTTGCAACAAGTACCTATTGAAAACGCATATTACTTTAATAATGTACTTATAATAAGGAAATAAAATGAAAGATAATGATAAAAGCATAGACTTCATAACTTCAGACCGCCTGTCCCATACTACAGAGTGAGACGAATAAAACCAGATGAAATGAAATGTAGATGTATGGGTGCTGTTTCTAACATCGATCAGTTTATCTGATAATAAATGTGTGTCGTATGTTGTACAGGTGAGGAATCAGGTTATCTGATTTAGCTCACCATTGTTGCCCTGACACGGCGTATGGCTCTGCATTTATTTTTATAAAATCTATGGCTAAAAGTCACTGTTGAGGACGGTCGTTACTAAGAGGGCGGCGGTTTTTTCGCTTTCTCACCGTAGGAAGTGATGAAGTTTTCTTCGTTCTTCTCGTCATATGTTCTTGTTCGGAATAAAAGATCGATTAATCTGCGAACCATGTCTATTGCTTCTTTTTTTGTTTCTTGGAAGGGAAAAAACTCCACACGAGCACCCAACCGCTCCTCACGCCTCAGGAGAGAACATGAGGACCAGCCGGGTAGTGTCGGGTTCGAACCGACTAAAACGACCCTCCACTCGCCACTTTACCCTAGAAGCCGTCGTAGCGAACCAAACGTAATGGGGGGAGCACGGAATGCGGTCCGCCCAGAGAGGTCGACATAGCCTGAAGGCCTCTCCGTCCGGGGAGTACCCGGGACGGAGGACGGAGCCTTGGTTCAGGTTGCCGCCGGGAAAATGCACATGTGTGCCGTCGAGAACCACACTTAGAACGTCCCTCGGTCGTCTACGGTGGGGTCGGGAGCTTCCTGAAGTGGGGTAATCCGCGGCGCTCGTTATAAGAGCGTTTGCGTGGCGAGAAGCAACCTCGAAGTAGCGCTTAGACGCCTCTTTGAGGCACTTGTTAACGGTAGGTAGGTCTTAATCGCGACGGAGGTTTACGTTGCTCACGTACCATGGAGCTACGGTGGCGGTGCGCATGAATCTATTTTGTAGGGTCTGAAGCCGCTGGAGGTGAGACTTTGCGGCGTGTGCGAAAACGATGCCTGCGTAGTAAAAATCGGACGGATACACGTTTTGTAAAGAGTCACCTTATTACAAGACATGGAGCAGTCTATGGTGACACCCAAGTATTTGGTCTCCGGGACCCAAGGGATGGGACTACCGAACATGGAGATTGACGGGAGCAAGTTAAAGTAGCGCCCCCGAACAGGACGGTGGCACTCTTAACTGGGTTAACCTCGATCCTCCAGTGGCGAAACCAATCCCCGAGGGTAGCGGCTGACGCTTGGAGGCGACGGATAATGAAGGAGATTTGTACATTATAATAGTATAAGGAGGTGTCGTCCGCGAAGAGGGCTAACTGTACATGCCGGGTACGGGGGACATCGTTGGTAAACAACGTGTAAAGGGTGGGCCGAACACGGAGCCCTGGGGGACCCCTGCGTGGATAAGATGGGAAGAAAAAAGCGCTCCGTCGATTCTGAAGCGAAAGATTCGTTTGGACAAATAGTCTCGCAAGATGAGCACGCGACTGTCTGGCACCTCGAGTTGCCACAGCTTGTAAAGCAAGCCGTTGTGCCAGACTTTGTCGAACACTTTCGCTACATCAAAGAACAGGACACCGGTACAAGACGGGTTTCCCTACGGCTAGATATGTTCGGTGAGCCAATGTACCTGCTGGACGCAGGAGAGACGGGCCCGAAAACCGAACTGCTCAGGTAACTGAAGGCCTTTGGAGTCGATATGATTCCGCAGGCGGGTGAAGAGGATACGCTCATAGAGCTTACCTAGTCCGTCTATTAGATTAATGGGGCAATAGCTGGTGGGGATCGAGTGAGGCTTACCGGGCTTTGGGATGACGATGACGACGGCATGCTTCCAGCTATCTGGGAAGATACAATTTAGCATGGCGGCATTGAAGATGCTCACCAAGAGATTGACTAAAAACACCGGTAGAATTTTGATGACCCTGTTGGAGATGTCATCTGGACCGGGGGCTTTTTTAGGGCGCAGGCCCTTAATGAGGGACCTAATTTCGATTGCTCAATTTATTCCTATATACATCCAAATCTACATGAGCACAACTAGCGCTAATCCTAGTTATATACAATGAGCTATTTATATCTCTTACAATGGTCTATATCTATACCGGTGCGCGCAACCAGCGACTATGCTAAGTATACAACTATATTTTTCATCTCTTTTTCACATTGAGTCCGTCTCACTCACTGAACACTTATTCACAACTAGCGGTGTCTTTAGCTATAATTCACTGCACTTTTCATTTGCACTTCACTTGGTTGCCTTTTCAAGCTCGTCGGTCGGCGTTTTCGCAGGTGCCGGCGATGAGCATTCACGACGAACCTCCGACTCCGATCCGATTCCGATTAGAAAATACTTCAGGGTGAGTACCTTGTCGTCGTCGATACTCACGGATCCGTGAGAGGTCATGCGTTTACAGTATGCTCGGCTTTAGCGAGTAGTGTGATGAACAGTTCTTTTTAGAGGACCCTCTCGTTCATCGTGGCATTCAATTCGGCTTTGACAAAGCGCACCAAACGCTTTCGGTCTCCTGCTTAGTGCGGTGCTTCTGGTGGGATGAAGCACCACGCCACCCTGTTCTGCGGGGCATATTCGCGTAGCACCGGAGGCCACTCGTAGAAGGCGGCGCGCAGGTTGATATCCACGCTGCGTAATTCATATCGTTGTCCGAGTATGTCACCCGCGACCAACTACGTAGAGCCGCTATTCGTCGAAGAGCCATAATCGCTGCCATGCACCAACTCTAGGTGAATGGCGCGCATAGTCAGGCAGGTGGATAGCGCTACCTAGCGTTTCACTTTGCGTCATCCGATGGTGACTTTAAGCGGACCGAAGAAGTCCACCCCACAGTAGGTGAAGGCTTCATGAAAAGGCTGTAATCGAGCTTCCGGCAGGTCTCCCGTTGCTATCTCGGGGCTCGCCTTCCTCACTCGACATAGGCGGCAGGCGCATGCAGTGCGACTGGCACAGTTGGACGCAAGATTGTCACCCAAAACTTTTGTCGCAAGTCGTTCACAACTTGTTTGTTGTTGGCGTGACCGGCGGCTTGGTGAATCTGTGCTACTAGAAGTCAGTGAAAGGGTGTCTTTCCTGTAATATAATCGACTTCTTCATAGGCAGCGGGACTGCGGCAGCGTTAATACGTCATAAACCCAATAGGTAATAAATTTACATCACTGCGCTGAGCGCTTCTCATTTGGTAGGCGACCGAGTGTTCCTCCGTACTGCTTCAAGAACTCTGTTCATACTCGTGTTGAATCCTAATTGGTCGCTGACCACGACAATCCCTATATTTTGTGACTAGAGTATGTTCCTAATTGCATCAGGGCTGCGCTCGTTGCTCCGGCAGAATTGCGCTCCGAAGCCACTCGCTGTTCGAGCTCCAGCTTCTTAAAACGAAGCCTTGCGCACGGTATTTACTTCCGTCGCTATTCGGATAGTCTCTTCTTCGGTTGGGTAGATTACCACGAAGTCGTCCATAGAGTGCGATTCCGTTATTGGCTTCAATGCCGCGGGATATTCGCCAGCGGTCACTTCCGCGTTCCGATTTCGAACGCTGTGTGGGAAAAACGGTGAGCTTGTTGCGCCGAATATTAACAACGTCATTTTGTAGTGCTTCGGCGGCTTCGTTCGATCTTCACCTTACCATAAAAACATTTATGCCGTTTGGTCTTCCCGCCGTATTTTCACTTGAAGGAACATTTCTTGTATATCGGCGGTCACCGCGTACGGTTTTCCTCTAAACCTAAACAATATTCGCGGAAGTGATTTCAATAGATCCATTCCCTCCAGTAGGTATTTGTTCAGGCTGCAGTGTTGTGCTTCCGCAGCGGCGTCAAACACCAGGCGTATTTGTAGCTTCACATTCTTACTACGAAATTCTAGCGGATTGTTTATAACTCCGCGTAAATTCAGAGCGCGTTCATCAGCACCTGTACTGCGGGTGAGTTCTTCGTCCATTAAAGTTACTGTAGAGCCCTCGGGTGCGGTATGGCGCTGAAGCCCGGTGCGCTTGCACTGTACCATTGGAATACGTACACAGAGTAATTATGTTTCAGACAGTACAACAAAACTTAACAAATATTTTTCGCCGAACGTATCAAATTTTGAAAAAAGTTGTAGAACAAAAATTATTAGGTATGATGACAAGAATTTTGCACTAAGAGGTTTTTAGTATTTTACAATTAACCCTGTATATAGGTCAAGTTAATAAAATAGTTATAGAGTGGTTTTCACGTTAATTGTAGATAACTGACGAAACGATAACTAAGCAATAATATGACAACTAAAAATCAATATGGTTCACCACATTTTATTCACTCATACACTTACTGACAAAAATTTCAAAAAAAAACTAATTTTTTTTCCGAGCTGAGTCATTCGAGTAAACCTTCTTGCAGTAGTTGCAATGCGCAGTGCATTAAAGAAGTTTAAAAACTAACGATGATTTATTTAACTCGCTAAGCGAAATCTTTTGCCTGTTAACAAGTACTTGGCTTTAACAGAAAAAGATTTGTGTTATTTGTGTATTAGATGTAATGAAGCTACAAAAGAAGCTCTACAAAATTTGATTCAAAATTTCTGTATAAAGTTAAGTTCTCGATGCCACACTTCAAAATTATCAGAAAAGGTCTGATTTAGGTTTAGGTCTGGTTTAGATCTAAGTATCAGGACTGGCTTGCAAGAGATTTTAATTTTTCTTCTGAAGTGGTAAATGAAGTTTATTCTATTGAAGTTTAGGATGTAGAGGCAGCTCAAAGTTTAAAGCCTTTTAAAGAATGTTGCGATCGGTAAAAAAGAAGGAAAACAGAAGACATAAGACAGCGCACTTTGGATGAAATTATTTACAGTTTAAAAACAATGTACAAACACAATAGAAAACCAAATGAATCTAAGAAATATGATCTAATAATATTTCAATTATTATTATCATCACATAAGGTAGGGTGGCAATAAAACTGCAAGCCTTACTGGATCATACTGCTCAGTGTATTTTGATGGTCACAAAAGATATGACCAGTAATAATAACAATCTGATTCTTTATTCGAAGTGGGCTTGTGATGGTGCTTCTGTTCGAAGTCGATACAAGCAGGAATTTGAAAATGAATGGAAGGATGTGACAAGTGTAATAATGGCTACTTTAGTACCCCTTAAATTGATCGACAGTACCACAAAAGAAGTACTTTGTGAGAATTTAAGTCCGTCTTCGACTTAGTATTGTAGACCAATAATGTTTAATTTCGTAAAAGAATCTGAAGAAAATCTTTGTAACGAAATCACTGAATTTAAAAATTAAGTAGAAACTTTGTCCGTTTTCAATATCGATAGCAAAAGTGTGACACACGAACTCTTACAATGATCGGTGGAAAAATTTGTAACGCTTTATCAGATAGTAGATCTACTTCTACCTGTTACCTGGAGCAACCCCAACACAGACGAATAATCTGATTCGAGTTATCAGTAGAGCCAAATTCGTAAAACTGGTTGTAACCAGAGTTTTATGAATTTGGTTCGTCTTTGCTACATTGTTGGCTTAAATGTTTTGAGTGTTTATTACATATAGGTTATAAACTACCAATACAGAAGTAGTCTACTCGTAACACGGATAAAAAACATTTAGTCGCAGAGAGAAAGAAAGTAATTCAAGACGAGTTTAAAAATAAAATGGGACTTCTGGTGGATATCGTCAAACAAAGAGGAGGAAATACTAATGACGGTAATACGGCAAGCTACAATCACAGGAGTAGATGAAAATTTGATTAAAAGATTTTACATCATATTACAGGCTTTATCCTCAGATATCGAAATAAATGTTGAGAAATTAGCTGAATTTAATAAAAAACAACAGAGTTATGCGTGCAAAATTATGGATGGTATTACATGCTTGTTATTGTGCACAAATTATTAATTCATGCAACAGAATTTATTAAACATCACGCCATAATACCAATCGGAAAACTTTCTGAAGAAACTCAAGAAGTCAGGAATAAAGAATTTAGAAATGTCATCGAATTTAGAAAGTGCTCTAGAATCAAAAACAATGAAGATGTTATTCGTAACTTATTAAAATCCTGATCCTTATACCTATTTCCAGTCTAAGAGTTGAGCATTAAAGGAAACAAGGAGAGGTGCTTCCAGAAGCAGTTGACTTGTTGACTTTAGCGTCAGCTAATTCAGCTAATGATTTCGAAAACGTAGAAAGCAGTGAATGTTGATTATACCGCAAATAAAACTACTGTATCTTAGTTGTTCAATGCTTTATGTTTTAATTTTAGTGGTAAAGTTTATTCAATAAATTTATTTTATGATTAGTTCAAATATTGGTTCATTATATCTAAAAATTGCATGTTTAAGGTATTAATTTAATTTTTTGACTTCATATTTACCCGGAAAATGAAATAATCTAGGATTTTATGTATTTTTTTCAATATAAGAAAAATACATTAAACAATTCACTTAAAAATATCAAGAATAACCACAAAAAATTTTTTTTACTTTTTATCACTCAATTTGTACTTTCAATCTTTTCTTCGTCAATCATTCGTCACTCATTCTTTTTGTGTATCCAAAGCATCTAAGGATTCCTTTCACAATTTTACAATAACACCGACATGCGACCCTACAATACTGCGAATCTCTTTCATTACTGATTTTATCTGCGAAGGTGTCACCGTATGTATTTCTGAATGATCGCATTTCCACTGCACTCCTCTTTACTTTCACTCAATTTCGGGCATGCAGGCCTCGCTACCGTACAATAAAATTGGCATCAATATTGCGTAGTAGTGGTGTCTGTGTAGGTATAATAATATGAACTCGGACTCATTTTTAAGAATATAAAATACACAAAAATATAATTGAGATAAAAAAAGAGTTATTTTTCATGCTTTTATTAGGTACGTCACAGCATCCACGTTATTAATAAAAATTTACAATGTAATATATCAATAAATAATGTATAAGATACAAATATGTTTTTTTTATTATTATCAATCACCATTGTTCCTCTGATATGACCAGAGACCTTTTTGTCTTTTATTATGTCTTTTCTTTCTTATTATTATCTTTCATTTACATCTCCTATTTACATTAGGGTATTAACATTGCTAGTCTTTACAATGACCTTTCCCTATGCTTATTCTTGAGCTATTTACATTTTATTTTTTAGACGTTCCGAGAAAGTAGGAAAAGAATAAAATGAATTTTGAAAATCTTATTAGAAAATGTTCGTATTAGTCCAGCGAGTGTTTCATTTGTTAGCATCAAGTACTGCCGCGAACCCATAGATGGCAGGGTAATAATAATCGATATGTATAAAATTAATATACGGTTGTAGGTATAGATGGCGCTATTTCGAAAATACTCGTAATTAGCAGTGCCCGCGATTTCGAATGCGTGAATTTTTTTACAAAATTCTTTGTACGCCGTTTGTTGTGGAATGGTCGGTAATAGGAATAAAGAGCTTGTTTGCGTCACTAATACAGGAGATAACCACGTAGAGCCGGCCATGTGAGAAAAAACGTAAATCAATCACGTGCTTTGTTTATGGTGACATATTATTATAATATAAGTTCAGAGGAAACTGCGCACGTTAAAATCGAAATGGCAGAGTACAATTTTTATTAAGCAATTTATTAATTTTGCTGTAGTTATAATATACAATGAAAATGAATAATTTTTTCTTATATGTGTGTGATAATTATAATTTTCGGAATGTGAATATATTATTTATGCCGTTCGTATTTTAACACTTGAAGAATAAACATCTTGATCGATCTAGATTCTGAGGGTTATTCACAAACGTCGGAAACTCAACTTTCCGTATCCAACAGGAAATTTTTCGATGATTTTGTCTATACGCGATTCACAAATTCGAAATCTTATTATATTTATGTTATATGTATATCAAATTATATATAGTCGTATTCACAAATCCAAGCCGTCCGATTGAATTCATGCTTTTCGACGATCGGCCTTTCCGCCACGGAAAGTTTCCGACGTTTGTGAATAACCCCCCTGGACTGGACTAAAGTGTAGTTGTATATTATAGCTTATTCATAACATTAATTTTTTTGCTATAATGATAAAATATTTGTTCGACATTAGTGTGCAAACATATTATTTCATTATTTTCAATAATTTAATTTAAAAAATATAAATCTGTGTAGCAAATAGGTATAGTCCTAACCATAAATGGTTATAGTTATGGCTTCTAATATTTACTAACGAACGTACTAGGTACATATATATTTCATTCGTAGTAATTTATGGGAGAAAAACATATAAAATGTTTACAAAGGCATGATACATTTTCTGAATTTCTATTACACTATATAATTTACTCAGTCCTATGTTTATTTTTACATACATAAAAATAAATATAGTCTTAGTTTACACACGTAAAAACATAGGTTCGAAGTTGTTCGACTAAAAAGTTATATCTATGTCTAAAAACACAAAGGCATATAAATAATTTTCACATTTTAATTTTTCACGTGATTCCTAAAATTCAAAATGATCGTCCATAATACTTGAAATTTCATGTAAAAGTTAACCGACTCCCTCAGGACTGACCACAGAACTTTCAACAAAGTAACATAACAACTCGTTTAATTATTAGTAATGGCGCATTGCAGTCGGGAACATTTATTTTCATGTACTTTAATGAGTATTAACCCCTTATTAACAATAGGCAATAATATTGATTGTACATTATTTAATGTACAGCATGAATTCTATATGTAAGTACATAAAAAAGACAAGTGGATGACATTTTGAGTTCGTTTTTTAACCTTAAAGTTTTGTCTAGTTTTTTTTTTGTGTAGGTATTAAATGAAATGAACTAAAGTGAAATATTTATTTATTCATTTACAATGGATTTCACACAATATTGTAACAGTAAATCTAACTTCCATACTAGGTTGACTCTATTGTGGATAACATTCGAGTTCACATTAGCCACTGTTTTTTGTGTGTTTTTTAAATGTTTTTTCTACCAGAAATCTTTCATATTTAAATCTTTTACTCGTGAACTGGTCAGCGTAATACTTTCAAATGATAGCCTATGTTGTGAGCAGAAGTACAGCCACTATGTGCACAACGTATGAAGTTTAACAGCTTTTCGTGAAAACGAAAAATCAAATGGAAAACATTTAATTGTTTAATTTTCGAATCTAAACTATATCCAATCTCCAAAAAACGCTTTTTTATACTAGATTACGACGCTTTTATCGAGTGTCCAATAAGAAAATATCAGCCCCTACCATTTTCAACCCTCCGTTGTCCGATAAAAAAATTCCACTAAGAATGAAACTTCTGATCGAAATCCCCTACGCAACAGCGTGCGTGAGTCCATTATTTGACCAATGGGCAGTTAGTCCGAGACCACGCCCCCTGACTGGACAGTGGGTATGTGTAGGGCATTTTAATAATAAGCGGCTTCGATCTTACTATTTTTTGTTGTAGACGTAGAATGTGAATGCACTTTGTACGTGTGGATGTCTAGATGTTTTCTAACGGTTCACTTTTTTTAATTTATCATTTTTGATAAATAACATTATATCATAAGATAATGAGTATTATATTTCCAGAAGTGTAAAAAATTCTTATTTGCATGAATATATTTATATTTAGCATAATTTTGTAAATTTTTCTTCGAATAAGATAATTTTATGGAATCACATCATATTATATTAAATTGTAGAAACTATGTACACTTAATATTAGGTACTACTTAATGTCAAACATAAAACTACAAAAATTTACTTAATTAAAGTTTAAATAAATAAATGTTTGTAGTTTTATGTGTCCACCCAAGATGACTGCAATTATTATAGTCATCTTGGGTACCTAAGTTAAATATATTTCCAATGTTGTCGTAGATTACCTAAAATCAACATAACTAAATGTTTTCTATTTTCAATACTTAGACATAATATTCTTTTAATCCAATGCATAATTTGATAACATATCTATACGCCGTATCCCCAACGAAGTAATCAGAGTATGTTGTCAATTTGATGTATCTCATAAATTCCTGAAATCTTATGTAGACATAGTAAATCATTTTCATGGTGCTGTTTGTATTTACCAGAACTTTTGGAAAACTGAATTTAATTAAATTCATTCCGACGAAATTTCTATTTCACGAATGAATCTTTTTGTTTTTCAAATTGATTAAATAACATCGGACGTTATTTTTTATATAAAAGCACATAATTTACGTACGAAAGCAAAATACTTGGAAATTTTCAATTTTTTTCACGTTACCAATATTATTGTTCTCTTTTTAAATAATGAGATCCCAAAAGGTTTCCAAAAGATGTAATTTCACTGAAATTCTTCATAAGTGTTAATGTGTGGTAGAGTCATGCTGCATTGCAGCACGCATTGGGCCGGCTCGCCCGGTGAAATACCACCTTCTCACAGAATATCGGCGTGAAATAACAGCATTGCTGTTGTGTTTTATTCGGTGAGTGAGATCCCCCTCTCCCTCCTTTCTTTAAAGGCCATCTCCCCGTCTCCCTCCTTTCTTTAAAGGCCGGCAACGCAGCCGGGATTTTCCTGACGTTTCGGGTGTCCATGGACGCCGATGATCACTTTCCATCGGGTGAATCGCTTGCTCGTTTGCTCCCTCTTTTAAAAAAAAATTGAAATTTTTATTACAGAGACAAAAACGAACAAAAATTATGTGCTTACTATGAAATCAAAATTATTTCAAATTTTTAAATAAACTACATAGATTACATTTTTAATTAATAAAACTTAAATTTTTTAAACATTATGTTATTATTAAACGCTCTTTAGAGGTTAAGGACTGATATGGAAAATAAGCATACAAATTTTACAACCACTTTGCCTAGACATAAACCTATAAATAGTTCAGTGGGAGTCCACTCGACTGAGCTCGAACTAATCAAAATGAAATGAATTACAAATTCCTATAAATTATTCCCTATATTTCTTCATAAATATAAATATAGAAATTGATGTTTCTAAAATTAACGATAAATCAAAGTTGAGAATTTTCCTTCAGAAAATGAAATAAATAAGAATTATTTCGTTTGCGAAAGGTGAAAAGGAAGAATATTTCAACTTTAATTTTATGTTACTGTAAAGAGGCATATTTATGTCGTTATAGCATATTTTTGTCATCAAAATTTCGTTACGTTAATTACGTTTCGTATTTATATACATACATACATACATATATATTTTCTGTCATAGTATCCCTTCGTCTGGGGGCCAGGATTAAACTTCCTCACCGTTGCCGCTGTGGTGATCTCGTCGAAGTACTAGGTCACCACGGTTTATCCTCTTTATGTAGTGCGGGCAGCACGATATGCTGCTTTCAACGACGGGTTCCTGTCTCCGCTGGCGTTCCTACAGTCTTAGAGCCTAGCGCACATATAGCGCACAGCGACGGCAGGAGACCGGACAGTTTGACGTCCATTCCTTGAAAACTTAGAAGATCGCTGGTGTGGGACGCCACTTGTGACGATACACTTGCTGTTGCCCATGTGCTGGCGACTTCCAAGTCAGCAGGTGCCGCGGCTAGCACTGCCGAGAACTTGAAGTGGCGTAAGTATGCGACTCTCTTCGAGAGTTTCATATTTACGCCCTTTGCAGTCGAAACTTTGGGTCCCTGGTGCCCCGAAGCCCATCGACTGGTTTCTGATATTTGTACGAGACTGGTCGAGGCTTCGGAAGACCGCCGGGCTGGCAGCTTCTTCCGCCAACGAATCAGTTTGACTATTCAAAGAGGTAATGCTGCCAGTCTGCTGGATACCTTAATCAAGGACAGCTTTCTAAGCGGCAACTTTGAGGAAGTTTATTATTTAAGATAATGTGCAGTTTTAAGTTTGTAAATATTAACGTATGTACATACATACATATTATTCATAAAATACATTCCTCATCATGTCGTGCATTGTGATAATAAGTATCTTCACTCTGCGGACAGAGTTAAGTTTTTTGTAAAATAATATCTATAAAGTGACCGTTATCCATTTATTATTTTTGAATATTACGAACCCATTATATCTATGTAGTATAATCGTTCATTTTGACCATCTGCCATTTTTAACAATGCAATTTTTTTGCCAATGCGTTTTGCATATGGTTTATAAAAGACTTGAAAAGCAGGTTTTAGTTTGCATTCATAAATAAAGTAAAGAATCCAAAATACAGTTGTGCATTTTGTGTACAATATATTTTATTAGATAAAATTAAACATTGTTACAGGTACAAAAAAACATTTTTATTGTGAATATGTTTCATAATAAAAAATACTTTACAAACTTATTTTCTCAAACTATAATTAGTACACGCACACGGGGTAGATAGATTATCAACAAAATTAGATCTTGACATCTCTTTCGACAGTATTTAGATTCAGAGATGACACAGTAATACCATAGTAACAGATAATATCTACCATATTGCCTGAGTCTTTTATAAATAATAAGCCTATCACTAAGCCCAGGCCGACAATTATAAAACATTTATTGAAACATAACAATGGCTATGACTATAATATTATAGTTATACTCGTATTATTCAGTCATTGTTATGATTCATGCTATGGAAAGGTTATTATTGAAAATTCTCTTGTAGACTGTACAATTTTTAGATAGATAGAAACAAAGAAAAATGATTTCACATAAAGTTGCATAATTTATTGTCGAACCATCATTTAATTTTAATTAATTAGATTTTAAAGTCGACAATATCAATAGGTGTAGGTATATTTTTATAAAAATACGATGTATAGTAAAATAAATTATGTGTCATATATGTGGGCGTCCAAGAAAAAAGTCCACTAGTGGGGTATTGAGTTAAGACTAGATTCGGAATTCAGAATAGTCAATTGATAATAAGGATTAAAAAAATATTCAAAAACTGGCATGTGTCTTCTTTTTTTCATATAAAGTAATTTACTATATGAACTTGTAGATAATTGAGCATTAATTAATAATCAATTAAAATCGCGTGATGCCATTTTTTCACCCAACTTTACGAAACTGCGTATAATATTTCGGAAAAGAAATGGCGACCACTGGACTCTTTTTGCTTGGACGCCCACATATTATATATCTAACAGCGCTCGCTACGAGAAAAGACATCCATATATAGGCGATATGACGTCATGCGTGGAAAGATTAAGCGCAATCTTCGATTTTCTAATAGCATAAGGCACAATGCGGTTCGCTACAACCATGTTCTCGATAATTTTGCCACCAATTAGCAATGTTTGCATTGTTGTGTTCTAATGCGGAAGGTAAGAAAGTATTATAATTTATATGTAACATTTTTTTCTGCATGAAACTCTTTTTTGAATTGTTATCAATCTACAATTCGAAGATATGCTTTTATTAAACCCAGCTAAAAATACTTTATTACTTATTTATGCAAAATTAGTAAATGGTAACATAGTTCTTCAGCGAATACGGACAATATTGAATTTAAAAGGTCATAAAATACTTTTAACTAAAGTCTTAAATAATGTCATCACATAATACCATAAAAATGAAATAAGCAACGTGTTTTACAATAACACGTAATAAAACATTATTGTATTGAAAATTGTATTTTTTACACAAAGTGCACACGACAGGGTTAAATTTTAACAGAAACGAGGAATTGGGTCGAAGAGGTCACTTTGTTGAAGGGGCAGCTATTGAAGGGTTAAAACACCCTAATAGCTGGCCACGTACTCCAAATGCAGAAAATATAGTTCATATAACATTAAACCGGTTTGATTGAGATTACATAATTACCTATGTATCTCTCGTTTTAAAAAAAAATTGTCGATAATAATTTTAATTTCGCCCTTAGCGAAGATTAAAATGTTCTAGGGTTTATGCATTTATTGTTGTTATATTTATGGCTAAGCTAACAGTATGAGGTATCTATAATATTATCTATATTATATACGCGTTACAATTTTAAAAAAAAATTTCATATATTTTTACTACGTATAAGTTGATCGCTAGCTTACATATTCACAAACACAAATAATGCAAATTTTGCATATAAAAAACGAAAAAATACACTTAAATTTCTCAGACATGTGTAAGAAAGTCAAAGTCATTTTACTGTGTTCCAATCCTTCGAATTATTGTCCTAATGTTTAATGAATCTAGTGTGCGCTTGTATTGCAATGAAGAAACGCACACTTCTTGAAAGGCTCCGCAAATGTAGATGGTATTAGTAATGTAGTAATATAATAGTCTTGCAACCCTGTCATACTGCGTAATATCTCTTCATTACTTATTTTGTCCGCAAGGGTGACACCGCTCATATTTTTAAGAGATCGCATTTCTACTACATTCACTTTCACTCGATTCTGAAGATATCCAGGCCTCACTAGCGTACAATAAAATTGGAACCAACGCCGCATGACCATTTTGGCCGAGTTAGATATATTCACACTGCTTACTAATGTGGAAAGAGCACCTTTATTGCCAGCTGCTACCCGTCTCTCCACATCCAATTCACATCTTCCATTCCTCGAAAACGCACTCCCCAGATATACAATTTCATTCACATCATTTTACTTCACAGTCTTCTTTAATGCACGTAACTAGTGTGTGCAACTTCGCTTCCGATGGTGCTATAAGCAGAACATTGTTAGCGTACAAAAGGCAGTTTTGGTAAACTGCCTTCTGTGCCATCACATACGAGTTATACTACGTTTTAATGTCTGGAGGCAACTGTCTAAATACAGCATCAGTAACCAAGCAGACATCATGCAGCGCTGTCTGACGCCTGAACAGACTTGGAAACAAGGCAACAAGTCACCATCTATCTTTACACTAGCTCTGTGGCCTGAATATAATGAGCTCACACCTTGAAGTAAGGGGCCCTCCGTTCAAGCAGAAGACTTCGAAGAGAGTTTCTTTCACACTACTCTATCGAATGCTTTTTCAAGGTCCACGAAAGCGCAGATAACTTTCCGACCTATGTCCAGAAACACCGCGTAGCGAGAAAACCCAATCATACAACCCCTACTGTTCCTAAAACCACTTTGTGCCTCCCACAAATAACTTTCAGAAATGTCTTTTATACGTTCAATCAATACCTTGGTAATAGACTTTACTTGCTAAGCTAACCAAGCTGATGTCGCTATACCACGCGCAGTTTAAATGGGAATCTTTCCCTTTATAGAGAGGTACTATGACTTTGGTGCGCCAATCCCCTGGAACCTCACTCTTCTGCCAACAAAGGTTGCAAAGTGCACAGTAGGTTCTGTCCCAGAACCTAGGACCACCATACTTGATCACCTCAGCAGTCACCAATGGCATCCTCCAGTCCCTGATCTGAGTGTGGCAATTCATTACAATCGCTCTCAGTGTCAGAGATGGAGTCTCCACTCTTATACAGTTCTCCATAGTATCACTCCATCGCTGCAGAACATCTTTTTTATTTGGTAGCAGGTTGTTTTCTTTCGAACGCACTTTATTCATTCTGCAAGATGCCGGTCCTTCATACTACAGTCATTTTTGGCAGCAAGATAATCTCGCTAAGCTTTCTTATTTTTCTACACATACTCTTTACCTCATCATCCCACCACACATCACGCTTTTTACTATTTCCAATTATCATCGTTCCACACATTTCTTTCTCGGCCTCGATCATACTATCCCTAAGGTTCTGCCAACATCCTTCAACATCCTCGCTCATCACGTTCGATCTATCATCAAGCTTACCAGATACTACCCTTTCATATGAATTCCTGGTGGTCGCACCTTGCAGCTTCCAGCTTTTGATGCGACAGACCGCTACAGGTTTGGACACTACGCGACGTCGCCTTGCTGCAAACAGATCCCTTATTCTGGTTATCACCAGAAAATGGTCCGTTCCCAGATCAACTCCTCTATGCGCTCTTGTGTCAATAACCTGGTTCTTGAGCCGGCTATCCACCAGAAATAAATAAATCATACTTTTCTGACCCTTTCTTTCCCACATATATTGATGAATCCTTTTGTGCTTAAATATGGTATTAGCTACAAAAAGATTCTTTTGTATACACATTCCCAACACAAAACTCCCAGCATCATTCACTCTCTTATCTCCTTACTTGCTTAGCACAGTCTCAAATTATTTTCGAGCTGTCCCGGCCCATCCATTCATGTTTGTGAAAACAACAATTCTCTCATTCTCTTCAACCGTCGCTAGAACTTCTCTGACATTCTCTCAAAACTGCTCTAGTTCACCCAAACTGGCAGAGAAAACTGGGGCATATAGCGCCAAAGTAATAAATCTTGTCAACCACACCTTGAGCAGCATCCAGAGGAGTCTGGGATTTACACATCTATACTCAGTCATACAATTAACCAAATGGGAGGACAGTAAAACCTACCCCTTGGCATCCCCTGTCTTCATGTGGTATCCCTGACCACAAAGCGATGTCCCCTCCGGGCAAATCGGCAAGTTCACTGCTCTTTCGTTTGATTTCACTTAAACATTACACGTCCAAACTTGTCTCTTCCATAATATCAATCACTTCATTCATATTCTCTTCAATCCCACCTCTCACATTCCACGCAGTTATTTTGTACTCCTCCCTCCAGTTTCCACCGCGAGGTGCACAACATGTTGGGAGATGATCCCCGATGCCGGACTGCACTCTGCTCTCACCAACGGGGACAAACCGGTGTACGTCGCTTTCGGGGGACGCCCTATCCCTCATCTTTACATTGTCCCGCATGGTGTGCACGAGAAAGGAGTCGCGACGAACACGCTTCTTCAATCGAACCCCTATTGCATTACATATACACATTTAGTACATAAAGACATCCTAAAAAATATCTTACATACTAGCTAATGCGTGCGACTTCGTCCGCGTTTCTTACTTTTAAAATAGCCTATTTCCTTCTTCAGAAATAAAACTATATCCATATCAAATTTCATCTCAATCGGATGTACGATATGGCAGCCCATAAAATACGATCAAGCAAACATTGATTTTTATATTTTAGAATACTATAAACAATATATAACTATATGTGTATATACGCATACTGCTAACATATATTTATGTACATATATACATTCTAAAAAATATGACAACAATATGTAATTACATTTTAAAAAGATTTCGTACAAAGGCGAACTTAACTCTGTAAGAGATTTCGTCCAGCTAACCCGACAAAACTGTATGAATACTGCAGACGATTTTTGTATCTAAACAATACCAAAAATACGACTGAAACCACGAGGCACACCTATTATTTAATATGAGAATCAATATATTATAGTAGAATGTCGTGTGATTCTGTGTTAGGTATAGGATAATATGACCATTATCTCTAAGAGCGATCCTTATCTTTTAACGAGAAGAGTGGCGTTTACCATTTAGATTACATTCTTTAAATGTCGATAAGTTTGTCACGTGTTTATAACCAGATAAATTTTTACAAAACGTTAACATTTTCTTATTATAATATATTAACTAAATTAATATAGGCGATAGGACAAAAACCTGTTACTATAGAGTTACGATTCGCGGTCAATAAGCCCCAAGTAGCTTGCTAGAAGAGGTGTAAGGCTGTGATTACGTTGTATTTTCATGCTCTGTCCACACCGAATGGGAAATAGTGTAAAGTTTTTTTTATTCGGAGCATATTACACAGTGAAAGTACATAATGCATATACGTATCTGTAGAACTAGAGTATATAGACATATTTAACTAATTAAGTTTGCACTTAAAATGCATTGAAGATATAAAACAACGAACGAAAATTGTTTATGAAACAAAATGAACTGAATGAAATGGCTTTAAAAGAAAAGCATTGAAAAGTACAAAGTAATTATCTTATTTATGAAGTAAAAAGGTAAATCTTTATTTACATTTAAAAAAGTACATACATACGTTAATATTTAAAAACTTAAAACTGCACATTATCTTAAATAATAGACTTCCTCAAAGATACCGCTTAGAAAGCTGTCATTGCTTAAGGTACCCAGTAGACTAGCAGCATTGCTTCTTTTTTTATGAAGTTATTTTTGACCTTGAGTTTTTATTAGTAAAGGCTTAATAATTTTCTACTTTGGCTTTTCTTTTGAAGTCAGTTTAACTCTTTTTTTTTGTTTATTTTTGGGTCTCGCGTGGTCTTGTCCTAAATAATAAAGAAATTGTCTGGGGTGAGTGTATAACTAACTTTTCTCCAATTCTGGAAAGGAACATTCAATAAAAGGATCATATACACATACATATCCCGATGTAGTATCCCTAACGGGGTAGTCAGAGTGAGGCGCGAATCGCGGTCCTTGCATACCTCTTTCGGCTCCTCAAGGCTCATCATTCTCCTCAGACACTTTTCCTTAGGTATATGAGTGCTATTGGCATTTCTGACATCTTACGCTCTGGCTGTTTGTTCTTCATAAGTGAACTAGGGACTTTCTTGGCTTCTGCTACCACTCACTTCCGTTCTATATATTTTCTCAATCTTTCATCGCTCAAGATCATCAAAATCTATAAACTGTTATATTTAAGCTGTCTATAATAAAAGAAGAGTTCTTTTTATTTTAGCGGTATGTACTCCATCATATTTAAACTAGATTTCTGTGGAACCACTCTGGACATATTTTCAAATAAAATCACCAAAATCGGTGCACAAATGGCGGATAAACTCTTCATTTATTTGGAGTTGGTTAAAAAATAAAAGCAAAACCATTTCTTCGCGAAACTCTTAAACTTATTATGAGAGTTACAAAACATACCTAATACGTGTAAGTGCATATGGACATAAGATCTGAGGCCTAAATATATCTGTCATGGATTGAAATTGGTTATCAACATCGCATTTTACACACATTGATGAATGTCGATCAGATATGCTTTTAATAGGAACGACGATATGAATGAACTCTTATGTCCATTTCTAACAAAAATTCTTGAAAATTCAGTGCAAATTAAAATAAGCGAAAACTTAAAGTGAAACTGACGTATACAATCAGGTTTTTTATATTGTGATATATGTACAACAACAGTAATATATACATAAATAGCTTAGCGTTATATCCCTAATTTAATAAATAGGCAGATTTTCTATTATTGTAGTAAGTGTTTTTACGTTCAATAGTAACTCGAACTGAAATTTTGACTACCTACGCTATCTTTTGATTACGCTATATTTATTCTAAGTACCCTTATAATAAGTTATAAGCGATAGAATAGTAGTGACACATTAACTAAGTAATTATACCCATAATACCTTATAAATTAAGAAGTACTATTTACGCTCTAAGACAAAGTACGTAATAGTAACCAAACAATATGGAGATATAGGACACTGCTATGAATTTAGTTGAAAAATAAGTTTCGTGATTTTTAGGTGGATGAGAAGTTGGAATCGATTATAATATTCTAGAGTCATCAGGTTTTGGAGCAGACCACTGTCTTTTTGAAGTACAATATGTACATTTGGAATTTTTCTCATAATTATTAGTTAAAAGTGTTTAATATAATGACACTGCTTGCATCTACTCAAGCCTTTAGGCATTTACAACCACACCTCCAACGCAAGATCTTCATTAAAGACCATTCTGTAGAATGTAATCAAAGCAATAGACACAATAGGTGTGCATAGTTACCCACCATCCAGCTTATTACGACCTCCCCCACCTCTTACAATCTTTTACATTTAGATTTGAAACGGAGTAACAAATAATCCGTGAAAGCTCTAATTAGAATGGCCAAGTTGTGCGCTACAATCCGAATCAAAATTCAAAACCGCGCTCTCTCTTAATCCGTGTTGAGGATCACAATAAAAGGTAATACATTTTAACTCCTGAATTTTTGGCACGGCAATTTGGACCTTATCGAAAAGGGAAAACAAATGAGAACACTTTGACTATAACAAAAATAAGATTATCCAAGCGAAAGTAGAAGGTGAAAGGGAGACATTTTGTTGTAAGACGCAGCGTACAGTGCGCATTCTAAATTTAATATCCAATTCAGGATAGAAAAATTAAATAATAGAAAAATTTTCCCATAAGTACTTACCTAAAAATACGAAAAAAAAATCCCAAATTTCTATTTGTTTTCTGAAGTACAGTAATAGCATTTTTCATTTATTTACTTCATGATTTATGATAACGTCACAATTTTTTTAAATTATTGCTTGTTTATGACTTTGTGAAAGCTACATAAGGGTAATAAAGTTTAGTAATTTTTTAAAACCGTTATCCAATACGGGAGGAATAAGATGTCGATAAGAAGAAAACATTTATCATTGGTGGGTGTTTTTATTATCTACTTTCTTAGAGAAGAAATAGCAAATGAAATTAAAAAATGTGTATTGTTTCCATTCAACAATATTTCGGAAGTCAGTGCAATCATTGAAACACTGCTAAGCTGATTTTGTTTTTAATACCATTTTCAAATTAGAAAAAAGTTGCCGCCGCTTGTCAAAACATTAAGGTTAACTTTTAACTACCCTAATCTTAAATGAACTTTTAACATCCCTCTTTCTTACCTAGGTGGTTAAAAAAATGTTTTTATTTAAAATTCCTAACTGTACGACGACCCTACGTGCAGGTAGCGGTCCGTCGGCCATAACCAAAGTAACACGCGCCTCTCATTTGTGCCTAGCAATTAACTCGTAGGATTCGTGAGTCGAACGAGTAATATTCTGAGGTCTTACTTACATCGCACATAACAGTTCTAGGATGGATTTTGATAAGAAACAATAAAACACATTTATGCCTGAAGCGGTCGTAATATTGGTAAAAAAGTGTTACATTATAATAAAAATATTTCGTAATAGTTTTCAGTGTGCGTCTAACGTCTATTCAGGAACTTCGTTATATCTATAACATATCAATAAAATCGAAGTGTTTATCTATGATTTCGAAATAAAGGTTTTTTCTTAGGCTTACATGGTTATTTGCTCTAACAAAATCCCAAACCGGCTTTTTTAAATTTTTGTCTGTCTATCTGTCTGTTTGTCCTGATTAATCTCCAAAAGTGATCGAAAGTAGGTAGAGGATATTTCAGAGGGTAATATAGGCAAGCTACTTTTTTGGAAAAATACCAAATTTAACATGAGTGAAACCGCAAAGCACGGCTAATTAAAAATAATAAACGGTCTCGTGAACGTTGCAAAAATTGAAATCAAAAATCGAATTGTAAATACATGCATTATGTCCAGTAAATGCTGAATAAAATCAAATAAACATTTTTAAGCATTTTGTGAACAATGTAATTGATTTGTTTATTTTCGTAAAGTCACTGAATAGATATGCTGAAAAAAAAGGAAAATTTTCAGTGTTTTTATTCATTATAAATTTGAAATATGATACTTTATTTCAAGAAATATGAACTCTACTATTACAAGTAGCGGGTGTTTAATGCACTTAACTATTGCGGGTTTTTACAATAGCTGTACGTTTTGTTTAAACTAAATGAACGAAGCCGCGGGCATCATTATTGAACAGAGTAGTACATTCCTTAAAAGCTACACTCAACTACAGGTTTTCTCTTAAGCAGGTACACAATATGGGGTACATAACAAAGAAGTACATAACACAAAAGACGAGAGGGAGGGAATGTGGACAATTTTACACGAGTATTTACAACCCGGTGTCCAACGGTCTCGGAAAATTGTCGTACTAGTGCTGGAGTAAACAGTATCGACATATCAACTTTTATCTAAATTAAAACATGAAAGATCGGCTATCGGGTACAATTACCTACACGAACAGGGTTACGTAGCCTCTCAATGGGCTCTATTATATCGCAATAACGGCTACTTTACATTAACAAGTTTATATGATACTAAAATGACACTTTTCAGACATTATTTTTGTTAAAATGTTTATAGTAAATTTTATTGAAAATACTTATTATATTAAGAATTCTTTCAAAATTTTTCGTTGGCGGTTTAGAGATTCGAAGAAGAAGTGTTTTGACTTTTAGTTGCATTTTAGGAGACCTATATGAAATACGTTTTACGTACATAGAAAGCTGATAATGAGTACATGGATAATAAAAACAGCAAGCAAAAATATAAACAAGTAGAAAAATGTAATCCAAACTAAAGTACAAGCGATTCTAATTATAAATTAAGCCGTGTTATTTTCTACCTTTATTAAGAAGACTGACGTATGTAGCTCTTCGATAATCTAGCATTGTTTTATTATAGCTAGCTATTCACAGACGTAATATTATGTCTATTTTTAAATGCCTGTGAATCACTATTTCTGGAATCGATAAATAATTGATAGAAAATTTTTTTTTGATCCCGTCTGTTGCACTTTTCTCCGTATGTTAATAGTTTATTAACGATTTCGATTTTCTTTTTCAAGATACTGATTTTTATTGCAATCTATAGAATTTATAAAAGTCGTGTTATATTTTAAAAACTATCGATAAAGACGCCACCAACATTAGACGGCCATCATCAACACCGCATTCGGAAAATCTACACTTAACCAGAAGAGCCAGCCCTCCCATTTATCCTTACACTCGCAGTGTCCTGTAGGGAGGTTGGCCCCCTGGGAGTTAGGGGGGCGCCTAATTCGCGAGGGGCAAAGGGCAAGCTTAGCGCTGCAAGCGCTGATTTTCTCTATGGAGTTTCATTCGTTACTTTATGATGGTTTGTTAGAAAACTAGGCGTCAGTACCTTATCTTTTCTTTTAATTACATTTCTTAACAAAAGTGATGTAAAATAAAAACGATTCGTAAACTATTTTAAATTAAAATGTATTATAAAATACTGCCCGTAATAAAGGGCCCGACTGCTTCACTTACAAACTTTCGAGTTTTTGTAGATTTGACATACTAGATGATTGCAAGAATCTGCTAGTCTAGCGTCACAATTTGTATTTGTATGTGTAATAGCCAATAAACAACCAATAATAAATACATATATGTATACTAGCTTTATCCGCGCTCTCGCATAACTAGGCGAAAATGTGTGAGGAGAATGATGAGATTTGAGGAAGCGAAAGAAGGATGTAAGGACCGCGAAGCTTGGCGCTCCGTCCTCTCTGATTACCCCGTTAGGGATACAACATGAAGATATGTATGTAAGTACCCGCGCCTTCGTCCGCTTAAAAAATGTATCCTTCGTTTTGCCGGATTTTTTTTTAAATAGCCTACGTCTGTCTCCGAACACGTTACTACTATTTCTGTACCAAATGTTTTATCTCCCTTTTCACTCTTCTAGTGGTAGATTTTTAATAAAAAGGTAGATAATGACCGGCACCTGGTGTCAAACTATCACCATGCCTCATCAAACTTAGTCTGGCGGTTTAGTCGTGAACACGTAACAGACAGACAGATTTTCGCATTTATAATATTAATATGGATATACCTATTGTTTATATAGCCAATAACAATCGCAAGTAAAAAATTTACGTGCACCTATATGCGATAAGGTGCAAACATACCTGTATCCTGTACCTTTAATAAATTAATAAATACCTACTCGTAATAAAACATAACATATATCCTTAAAACATACTTAGAAATAATATAAGTATTTAATTGTACAAAAGTTTATACTTTAAAGTACTAAGACATCTGCATAAAAATGTTTGTTTAGCAACATACTAATAAATCATAATTGTACAACATACACTTACTTACAAGAAAAGTAGCTGTAAGCGAGTCCCACCCTCTCGGATGGGGGGACGGACGGGGGTCCGGGCGTTCCGGGCCATCAGTCTGGCCACGGCAATTCAGATGATGAATTAATCCAACAAATGTGACGCTATCACTTAGCCCTAATGTACGGGTATAATGTTACCCCGAAAATTCTCGTCGAAAATCCGGACCTGCTTCACTTTAAAATTCTACCGACTTTAATGCGAGCAGTCCTTTGTTTCTCAATGGTAATTATGTGGGTTATGTGTCGTTTTTAGTGAAGTTATGTGTAGTTATATAATTTTTATGAAAAATAACTCTAATTGAAAGTGTATGAACATAAAACAATTAAAACCTTAAGCTTATAAGAAAGGAAAATTCTAATTATTCATTCGGTAAACGCTTTTTCGATACTTTTTACTAACAAATAAACACTATGTATATTTAGTAAGAAGCTATACTACGAGTATATTCATTCATAAGCATTCTTAGAATAATCTCAAAAAGACATTGTTAGATTGTTTTTTGAATAATGTTTTTACACTCCTTTACATAAACAAATACTTCATTGTAGTATTTTGGACTTCCAAATCAGATGATATGTTTTGTTTACCATTAATTACGCGTGAGGCAAATATATTTTTTTTTATTAGTCTTCAAAATTATGATATTATATTACTTAATAATAAAAATAAATGTAGCCTTTATTTCATTTCTTGCTTATGTACGTTCTACGAGTAAAAGGTAGAGACAATATTTTAATTTTTAATCGTCTATTTTCTAATAAGAGAATAAGTATGTCAATATAACATATTAAGCAAAATATGGTTTTAAGTTTGGTCCTCTGCAATCTAGTTTTCCAAAACGGTAAACGATTTTTTAATCTTTTTACTTCATATAAAATAAAATTTGTAATATTCGTTAAATAAATAAACTTTTTTAAATACGAGGAGAGTCTAATGCTTGTTTTCACCAAGAAATTTTGATTAACCCCTAAGACAATTACAGTTAGAAAAGCGATGTAGTTAAGGGATGCCTTGAACTAAGTAGTGTGGACCAGTTAATAAAGGAAAAATGTAGTATTGGTTGGTGCAAGCGTTAATAGGTGATTCCATTCGTTGCGTTATAGCTATAATACAAGTTATTCATTTATTTTTTGTTCTTACAGGTACGTGTACATGTGAAATATTCACATAATAGGTAATTGTATCTCAATCGTGAAAAAATAAAAAGTTGTAATTTTTCGCTAGTAATACAGGATGTATTATATGACTTATTAATCTAATATAAAATATTAAATCTAATGTGATGGTGCATTACTTTTATATTGATATACAAATATATTGGAAATATAATATTATTATCAATTCTTTTTAAAAAATTAATAAAATCATTCTAAGTAGCGAAATTTAATTGTAAGATGATGAAAAAATATTACCTGATTTCTTGTTGGTTCTGTTCACAGTTTTGCTGGACCAGTGGTAGACTTGATCTTCAAAAATAGCTTGAAATGAGATTCAACTGAATATTTTGTGTACTTTTCAGTTTACGTACATATGTACTCTGTACACAACCCTATCAAAACTGTAAACTTCCAAAATGTGACTACTCAGAATAAAGGTGTTGTTTTAATTACATTATCAGGCGGGCACACGCGTCCTCCCTCCTTCACGACAGGGGGGTGTTCCAGACCCTTCTCACGGGTTGAAAGACATCCAAATAATAGTCTTTGGAGAAAAGTGGGACGTGTAGGCGTTACAATGTTACTGTAGGGTAAGGAAGTTTTGATTGCGAAGCGGCCTGTCACGGGTTGACGCGTTCGATGAATTGTTCCCGTTTTGGTGCGTAGATGTTGGATGGAATGCGGGTAATTTGGATAATTTTGAACTTGTATTTATACTTACATCAGAAAAATCCTGACGTGATCTGTAACACCCGTACTGCCAAAATTGGGTTATCCAAACATATTTCCGTGTAAGTCAAGTTTTTCAATAAAAAAAAATGTAGCCTGTACATATCGAAGCGGGCGAAGAAGACTAATAACGATTAAAGTCGTAGTATCTTTATGTAGGTAAGTATAATAGTGATAAAGTCGTCAACAACAACGTTTTTTTAAATGCATTAATTTATTTCATACCAAAGTGTTATTGTAAAATATTTTAGTTATATAATTTGAAATGATAATATATTTTGGCAAAACTATAAATTTTTGTAGTAGGTGTTTTTGTAAGAAAGAGATAGTTGTTAAATTATTCTTATTGTACAAAGAAGCTTGTTAAACTATTTTATCGTTTATAAAATAGAATGATACCTTTTATATATCTTAATAGGTTTGTAATTAGGTAGATAAAATAATGTATTTTATTGAATAAAATAATTTAACTCAAATAGTTATTACAACATTTAATTTTCACTCAACTGAAGTAATTAAAAAATGTAGGAAGAATTACCTCAATATCTTGCAATAAATGGGTACCTCTTTATAAGTACGTATCAAAATTTTCATTTCTATGTCTCTCGTTGACAAAATTTTACTGTGCTGACTAAAGACGACTCTCAATATCACACACGCGAAGTGACTAACACATATAAACTTGTCTCTTCACGCACACAAATGTAAAACGCTGAACAAAAGTTTCCGTGGGGGTAGGGTTGACCAATAGCATGCATTTAACCCTTTATGAGGATTAAAGGTTCATTGTTTCAAATCTCGGAGTTTCGCTTTAACGTTTGAATTTGGAACGCGGACGCCATTTTGTTCATTTAAAATGGACGCTGTAACAATGGACCACATTGTTCGTGGAGAGCGCTCTACGGTCCAGCTCGGAAGGAATGTAAGTTCCATTGTTTTACAGTTTTCTAACGTTGAATGTTTTATTCGAATTGGCAATTTTTTGTCTCGGACATATTTTTGTTGCTATTTGATTTAGATTTGGTTTAAAGACAAGAATAATAACATAAAACAACAATAACAAAAGAACAATAAAGGCAAGGAGACAATATTTTGTTATTATTTTCGTTAATTTATAATGTAAATTAAAATTAAATTTCTATTACTGTTCAATTTTTAAACATTAAGAAGTGGAATTATTTTTTATGAGGATTGAAATTGTCTAAGTTAATTTATTGAGTACCAAACAAATAGCAGTTTTGTTTTAACACATTCTACAATTTTAATTATAAATTATAAATCACATCGCATCTTAAGTACGAAATTGGCCTAGTTCATAATTTCAGAGTTTTGAATTATAATGATAAAATTAAAAATACTATCTAGATGTAGTATAAATTTACTTACGTGTAGGTACCTCTATTAATTGCATAGAGTGAGTATTTCTATTTGTGAACAATCTATATTATCTATACAATATTACGATATGTAATATTAGAAATATGAAAGTTTGTCTGTCTGTCTATTACGTTTTCATGGCTTAACCGCCAGACTGATTTTGATATTTAGCTCGAAGATAGTTTGACACCAGGGGACGGACAAAAGCTACTTTTTTTCAAAAATCAACTCAAAGGACTGAAAAGGAGATGAAGCTTTGTATGAGAAATGCTAAATCGCTGAACCGAATGTGATGAAATTTGGTACAGAGATAATATGTGCCCGAAGACAGACGTAGGCTAGACGTAGGCTTTTTTCGAAAAACTACCTTTAACTCGGGAAAGCCAGTGAAAAGTTTTCACGCGGACGAATTCGCGAATACAACTAGTAATTTTATAGTTAGATTCATTGACGCAATTTCGCAAAACGAAATCTTAAAATTATGTATTAGGTTACTTTTGTATTGAGGGCGGATATTCGAAAATGTAATTGTATTTCTACTTATCTATCTGTCCGAGACATATAAAGTGGGACTCAGGTGGGCCAAGCCATGCGTCCAAGCCGAGCTAAATGCACAAAGGGACTAATAATTTATAGACTTAACAAAGTGTTAAGCGATTGAATACATGTGGTTCAGTTAAGTGGTAAACAGACAATATGTTGTGAGTTACCAAGAGACAATAGAATATTGATAAAGAAAATTTTATGAGAAAAGTAACAGTGTCTGTGCTGGTCTAACAGAAAAGAAAAGAAAAAGAAAACTGATGTACCAGCGACTCATTTCGTCTCCCCTAGATTATATAGTCACCCAAGGTAAAATGTATAAGGCTTATTATATGGAACTTGATTAGTAGGAATTGCAATCTGTGAGCCTCAATACTTATACAAGAAATCATATCGAGGCGTGTTTTTAATTCGCCTTGACTCCATCTACTCCGAATGGGAAACTACGCGTTATGCACGTAATATTAGTCATTAATAGATTACTGATTTCATATTTTTTAATATCAGCCCCTTGTATATAACTTTATAATATATAATTTATAGTACCTATATAATTTAATAACGAACGATATATTTTTTTCAACTGTATTTTTTTTTCATTATTTAAATATCCATCTGTTTTAATACAGTGAGGTCCTAAAATAGTAGACGTATAGTCTTTATACTTCTGTCTATGTCGTTTGTGTTCCAAATTTGTAAAATGCCACAGCGCGGCGGCGTTTTGATAAACTCAAAATAAAGTGTTTTAGTATTGGTTGGATTTCGTTTTTATTAGTAATTCGGAATGCCTCTGTTCACCGCTTTCTGAAATACTGTTGGAGAAGGCATAAAGATAATAAAAAACAAATATGAACGTTGAAAACATAAATTAGATATACCAATTGATAGACAACACAAACCGCATATTTTTGGTTTAAAGTCTTTGTAATAAATCTCTGCTCGTATATTTCAGTAACAATAAAGTGTTATAACTAAAAATGATCGATAATGATCTAAAAGCCAAACGAAAACACATTATTTTTATTTCATTATGTTTTTAACTGATAATAATTTGTCAATGTTAACCCTATGGTGACCGCGGCATACGCGCCTCGTGTTGACAAAACTTTATCACCGAAAATTAGACAATATTGCCCTAAAACGGGTAATTTTTTTTTTGTAAGCCCACCGCCAGTTGTTCATGCGGCCATTCAGAGTATGATCTAGTTCTGTGACCCCAAAAGTGACCCTAAAATTATTGAATAGCGACAATAGCGACTAGAAAATCTGGTTTTCTATTTTGTATGTACTTTGATCGTTAAAAATAAAATTAGTGCGTTAAAATTGTATAAAGGAGTTAAAGATATATAATTTTGTTGTTTTATTTACTGTTAACACAAAATATATTAAGAGAAACAAAAACACATTTCGCAAATTTATAAGTTTTATTTGTAGAACAATACATATTAAATTACCTACATATTCACGAACTACTTACAAAATAAATTATCTCCAAAAATAACCTGTTGAAAACCATATTAACAACGGAAAGTATATATAGAAACAACATAACTATTATGTAACACAAACAACAATTTAACTACATTTAAATGTCCGCTATTACCAATCTTGACTTCAATCATAAATATATCATTTAACATTAACAGTATCACGGTTTTACCACATGTAAAAGTCTTGTTAGATGACAGCAAATTTATAATGAAATAATATTAAACATAGAGTTGTATTTAAATGGCACAAATTATTACTTTACATTGTTTTAATTTTCTTTTATCTTACAATTATCTTATATTGTCATTATACTCTTCAGTTTTAGTATATTTTAATGTAGTGGTAACATTTTATTGTGGCGGATTATATTTTTTATAGTGATAAATAGCATTTTATTCGTTACTTTACCAATTATGAAGTGCTTTTAAAAGCACTCCATTTGCAAGCACATAATGTACGTATTAAAACGTGTATATATATTTATTTTTATTACTTTTACTTACATGACTTCAAATAAACTATTAAAAAATTACATGATTACGCTTCATAAGACCATAATGACATATCAATTTCTTAAAAAATACTTTGACAAAACTACAGTAAAGAAAATTTTAAACCTATTGTCGTTATCTGTTTAGAAAAAATATGTAAGCACTAGCGAAGAGTTCGTTTTGATGAATTACTGTACCACCAAGGTAATTTAAAAAAATCATTTGTATTTTTTGTTGAATATGTATTAGTCATGGGTAAAATAGGTATTAGTCGAACATAGGTTTTGAATATTCCGTTAACTTTATTTTGTAATTTGTTCATTATTTATGAGGTAATTTCTTTCATATATAAGGTTTAAATTTTGATGATCCTTATTTACTTTTTCATTATAATATAAGTTTTTATATATATGGTGAATAAATTTGTAAAGATTATTCATCGTATATAAGAATTTTATTTGTCAACGAATTAGTACTGTGAAGAACAATACATTTATGTATGAAACACATACATGAAAAGGTACGTGTAGCTAAATTTAAAGTGGCTGTATCGTCGACAGGAATTAACATTAGCATATAAACGACTACTGCTAGACTATTGGGCGGACCACTACAAGTTCTACGACATACGAGTATGACTAGAACTACATATGAGTAGAACGTATCGTATATGTATATCGCGTAAATAGAAATTCTGTATCCCTCATAATATACTTGTTCGACATCTCAATTATTACATTTCATTATGTACTGATGTCAATTATATTGCAATTCTTGTATGTGTGTACACTATTTATGTATGTGTCCTAGGGTTTTCTGCTCTGGGGATCTGCGGCGTATATTAACTCCATTTTTATTTTTCAAAAAAGAGAAATACGTACCATCTACAGTATGAATACACGAGAATCTCTAAGAGATCATTTTAAAGACATTGATGTACTCACCTTGCCGTTCTAATATATCTTTCAAATTATTATGCATACGGAGAAAAATATAGAGCCTTAAAAAAAGGCGGTATTAATGGTATGGAAACTCGAGGTCATAGTGAAATGGTTATTCCAAAATTTAAATTAGATACATAAGTTAAATGTTTCATTTTTGGGTAACTGCATTTGTTTTATAATAAAGTTTCTCAGGAAATTGCTCAATTAACGGAAAATAGATTTAGATTTGTTATAAAACGCATATTTATTAAACAATCATTTTACAAAATAAACGATTTCGTTGAAGACAACTATAGTCTAAAAATAATCTTCTTTGCGCATGCATTTACTAACTTTCCGAACATTGTATTTTAATAAATCTATTGCAAAATTATGTTGAAAAAATGACACCCGACTGAGCTTCTTGTCAGTTTTTCTCACAAGTCCAGGTTTACTTTTAGAACAGAACTAAAGTAGATTTGACGTTCTTGACGTGATCTGACGATGAAATGTACAGTAATGTTATTTACGAGGTAATATTTTTATTTAATATAGGTACATATTTGACTTGTATTACGTTATTGAATCAACGAATACCACCCTAATTGAAACCGAACTATTGAAATCGAAAAAATGTCAGCAGAACAAGAGAAGCACTCTAAAACAGTGTAAATTACCAATTAGTAAGCTTTTCATAGTTGTGCCAATGGAATAAAAACATTGCAATTTTTGAAGCGGGGTGAAATAAATAACGTAGACACGGTTCCGTAGTAATAGTATTATATAATAATTTTAATCAGCATAAGTTTATTAAGAATATATATGGATTTTTTGACGGGAACGGAAGAAGTGAGGTTGTCATTTTATTTAGATTTTCTATTTTTACATTTTCGGTAGTTTTAAAGTACAAAAGTGATAGTATATTGTGTTTTAAAGTTCTGTGTAAGTGAAAAGAATGGAGTAGATCTAAATAAACATGCGTAGCTGAAGTTCTCGCGCTCTTCCAAGAAGTCCTATAAAACTTCTAGTCTACTATCACTTTACTGGATGAATTTTACGATAACGATTCTACTTATTAATACAATACGTGACATTGGCAAATGCGCTAATCTGTGCGCGCCATGCCATGAAAAAGAAGAAAAAAATAATTTATACGAGTAGATATTTTATTCGCTTGTCAATGCGAATTCGTTTAACATTAGTCACTTTTTATACTTACTTAAACTAGAAATTCTTCATACAAAAGCAGATGTTTTTTCTCTCCTAATATTTCATTAAATCAATTCGTTATTAAATCACATTTTTTTTTAATTTTAGGGTATAAAGTACTAATACTTAGTAAAAACGAAACGGAGCCGGAAGATCTTTTAAAAATACGATTCATAAGAAAATACAACGTTTAATCGTCTCAAAGTATGAACTAAGACTAATTTAAAGGAACAATGGTTCCCCAACCAGGTCCAGCAGGGTTTATGGACAAATTCTAACTCGGCATCTACATTTCTAGAATATGTTGTTGACGCGAGGGAATGGTAGAGTCTACCGCCATAACTATAGATTTATTAAATAAATTTATTAAATGTTATTGTTGCTGACGACCATCTACATCTGTGAAAGAAATGTATATCTATAGAATAGATTTATAGATTACAATATAAAAATAAATCTGTACTAATAATATTATAAACAGAAAAAATTTGATAGTTTGTTTCTAATGGATAGACTAAAAATTTACTCAACCAATTTAAAAATTCTTTCAGTTATAGATAACTAAATTATCAGAAAGTAACTTTAGCTGTATATTATTTTCAATAAAATATCTACCCATGCAAAGCCGGTGCGAGTCGCCATTACTAAATAAAATATTAATGTAATTACCCCTGTAATACATAGCGTGAGGATAAAATAACGAAAACATATCATCGTATGAAGGCGTGTACATGTATGTTATATCTATCGATCGACAATTTTTTGTCTCATTGCTATCCCTAAATTCCTGAAAAAATTACTTGAAAATGTAGAATTATATATTCATTTCAAACATATACTGTATTTATCATAAAGATAATCTCTATTCCATCAATATATTATATTAATTTTTAACGTACGCAGTAATGCAGTAATGCTGCCAGTCTGGCACCTTAAGCAATGACATCTTTTAAAGCGGCAACTTTGAGGAAGTCTATTATTTAAGATAATGTGGAGTTTTAAGTTTGTAAATATTGACGTTAGGATATGTATGTACTTTTTCGTTATTAATCAATACTTTCAACGATATTTCAGTGCTTTTCCATACTTTAGTGGTTGTCCAGGAGGCAAAGCACTTTCAGTTGTCCAAGGGAACATTTCACTATTCCTTGACGTTTTTTCGATTTCACAAACATTCCTGGTCACTAAAGTAGTGCGTCACTCGGCTCAGATTTATAAATATATAATATGTCGAAAAGAAGGCCAGCCCCCGCTTCATTTGTAACGGAGTTACCTACTCTCAGCCGGACACGTAAGGTTGTGCGTTGGGTACTTGGATATGAGATGCGGGAAGCTTTTCGTTTTTGTCTTCTGTATTATGAGAGGAAGCAGACAGGAGGTGGAACAATTTGCTAGCCACTTGAACGCCATACATCCTACATCAGGTTCACATTTGAAATGGAGATAGACAGATCGTTGCCCTTTCTTGATGTGAAAATAACGGTGAGAGATTATGGTACCTTGGCTCACACAGTATACAGAAAACCCACGCACACTGACAGGTATGACAGGACATGCTAATTCGCATCACCATCCGCGACACCTTCAATCCGTGGTAACTTCACTGGTGAACAAAGCGTACGACCTATGTGACCCTGAAAATTTAGATAGTAAACTCACACATGGTCAGGAGGTACTAAAGCAAAACGGATATAGAGAAAACATACGACGTCCGCGCAGAAGGGAGCGTCGCCCCGAGGTCAGCAGAGTGCCACCATTCTTACCATATTATAAAAAGGGTAAGGGACAAAGTTGGAACAGCACTAAAGAAATACTCCATTAAGACTGTGTATAGTCCGCACTCTAAAATGGCAAATCACCTGCGTACTATGAAGGATGTTATTCCCTTCCAGACACCTGGTGTCTACAAGGTGGATTGCAGCTGTGGTATTTTCTACATCGGATAGACGAAAAGAACAATAGCAGAAAGAGTCAGAGAACATATCACGGCTGTCAAAAAATGACAGACAACAAGGTCAGCCATTGCCGAGCACTTGCTGGAGTCAGAACCCAATCACTGGATTGAATTACATCAGCCACAGGTCCTTTCCACCGATCACACTATTATTTCAGAATAGTACGAGAGGCAGTTGAAATCAAGAAATACCATAATTTACCTTAATACCATACCGATTATCAACATCAAGGAATCCTGTTATCAGTGAGTGCGTCCGGAGCCGGAAAACCGGACGTCGCCAGTGTGTAGATGTAGTGTGTCGATGTACCGACAGTGATGATAATAAAAATTAAAAAATGCGTTGAATGAGTGTGAGTAGTTCCGAGAAACCGCACACTACGAAGTTGATATTCATCCTCATCAGTCTACCCGTAACCACGATCGGTGCAATCCGGTCGAAACATCGGGATAAAATAGGTAATTAGCCTTAAAATATAAACGCGACATAGACCCGTAGTTAAATATTATAAGATACATTTCGTTTAGTCATACATTCAGTATATAATAATATAAAACAATGCATACGTATAAGTTTTCATGTTTGTTAAATTTAATTTGCTGTAGCACAAGTGTATCGACACAAGTGGCGTCTCACATCAGTGATCTTCCAAATTACTAAGGAATGAGCGTCAAGCCATCCGGTCCTGCCGTCGCTGCGCGCAATACCTACAGGCTCTAAGACTGCAGGAACGCCAGCGGCGACAAGAGCTCGCCGAATGACGTCATTTAAGGCAGCATGTCATGACACGCGGCCCGCACTACATAAACAGGATAAACCGTGGTGACCTAGTACATCGACGAGATCATCACAGAGGCAACGGGGAGGAAGGTTAGTCCTGGCCCCCAGACGAAGGGATACTATAAGAGAAAGTGTGGTATTGTCAATTAAGGTTCCTACGTTTTTTGAAGGCATTACCTGCAACCAGTGTCCTGACTCCTTCTTAGAAACAGGCATTAAGCAAAAGTGATCTTTTTCGGTCCAACAAGAATCTAAAAGTTGTAAATGAACATTTTTGCATAGAGGCTCATCCCACTGTTTCTGACAAAAGGTCGAGGTAGGCAAGTTAGTACTCGGACAAACACTTAACCAAGCATTTCGAACATCAGTCAAGCACGGCACCTCAACCGATACTAAGGAAGGGCGAATAACAGATAGGAAAAGTTTTCTTTCGGCTTACGAAAGAAAAGCAGGCAGTGACACACTCGAGATTTTGCGTAAAATTTGTTTATTTATTTATTAATTTAAAAATTATTCAGAAAGCATTATAATATTAACATTACAACTCAGTTTTGAGGAAGCATAGAAAACTAAAATGTAAAAATAGTTTTTGAATTAACATTACTGGGAATCAAACCCACATCTTATCGCTTTAAAATGGTATCATGAAGATTACAATATGTTTTATATACATATATCAGTGATAAAGATTTATTATCGTTATCTGAAAATAGTACCCTAAAACCATATCTTCACGCCAAGCGATACACTGGAACCCTAATTAGCGCCATACTGCAAACACAGAATGGTCTATATGAACTGCCACTTTCCTGTCGTTGCCACTCGTCGGTTGTGGAGAGGTCGTCACGTGGTGTCTAGATATCTCAATTAACGCTCTCAATAGTGATGGAACACCTTTTAGAATTTTAAAAACGTTTCTATTAGAGATCACAACCGAATATAGCACTTCATTTTTGCGACGAAAACATAAACTAAAATAAATACTATCTACATACTGTAACATTTTTTTTTCCTATTGTACCTTTTTTATGAGCTTAGAGGTTGTCAGAGAAATTAGTTGTATAACTGGCAAGTTAAAAATTTAAATATGTTCTTTTGGAAGAATAGAAGAAAATTTTTGTAGAAAGAAAACAAAAGCGAGGATTAGATGGAAGGATGTGATGGAGTGAGGACAAGATTTTTTTCCTCTAAATGATATTCTATTTGATTATAAAAACAAAGATGATATAACGAATTCAGTAAAAGTCGGATAATTGTCATGATTTGAAGAAAATAATCAAGGCAAAAATTTCATAACCAAAAATGGTAAATAATTACTATTAAAACAGTTTAGTAGATTTATGTAGAAGATTAAAGAATTATGAAAAGGTGGTTTAAAATTTGAAGACATAGTTCGAGAGTGAGAGTGAAATGTGGAACAATAATATCTAATATAAGCCTATAGTTATTTTTATCATATGTAAATTATAATTGAAAAGGTGAATATAAAAGGTATTTATATTTAATTTTATAAACTCCACACCACACCATCACACCCACTTTTATACTTTTCTGTTGTTTTTTTCATTTTAACATTAATATTGTTTTTTTTTTCTTTTTAAATTTCATTATATATATCCTTTTTCAAAAGAATTTTATTTTAAAAGTTTCCGATAGTTTCAAAATTTATTTTATTCATTTCCTTTTCGTGGCATCCGGGTGGGAATGGTATAATACATATGTACCTATGCTCACGCTGTATCCCTAAATTGGTAGTGTCAGAGAGGACGGAGCGCCTAGCGGTCCCTACATACTTCTTTCGCTTCCTCATAGTTCTTACACATTTACGCCTAGGTTTATGAAATATTAAATACCTATGACGATTTAAAAATTATTATTTTTTCTACTCTAATTGAAAATTTGACCTACTCTAAGCATAAATACAATATCAAAAAATCTGTCACTAACACTTTAAAATTTCGTCGTGCAATTTTTTTGGATGTAAAAATAAATGTTTATGGACTGGTTATTATCCTTTAATCTATACTCATTCTCGAAGTAAGATATTCTATTTTCTGAGCTGGACTTTTGGAGATAAATTGGTGAGACAGTAATCTCTTAAACTATCGCGTTGTATTATAAAAGATCAAGAACTGCAAATTAATGAAATTAATTGTACTCGTAGATTTTTAAATTCGTGGTGTAAACAGTTTTCATTTCACATAAGTATAAGTATATATATTTATAAACGACTTCAAAAAAGGAGGTTCTCATTTCAGTTGTATTTTTTTTGCGTTTGTTATTTGGATGATTTGGATTTTTTCTTTATTTGAAATACTTACAAATCGGTCCCATTCAAATTTCACTTCTTTTGGATCTTGGACGTCGAAGATACACCAAATAACACCATATAACGCTAACCGCTTGGGTATAAGCTTTATTTATATTGATGATTCTCGTGTATGTCATTGTGTTCCAGAATTAGAAAAGCAGTTAATTGCAGATTTACCTTAAATATTTATGTAGGCCAAGGTCACTCAAAAGAGAGAAAAAGAAAAAAAACCCATCTTCAAAAAAAACCCTTTTCGAAATAATTATCCTTTACTAATCAAAATTCAAGTATAAAAATAACTTTATAAATACGAAACGCATACACATATACATATCTTCACGCTGTATCCCTAATGGGGCAGTCAGAGAGGACGGAGCGCCAAACTTCGCGGTCGTTACATACTTCTTTCGTTTCCTTAAATCTCATCATTCTCCTCCTCGCATATTTTTGCCTAGGTATACGATTTCTTTCGACATTTCAGTCGGCTAACACTCTGGCTATTTGATCTTAATAAGTCAGCCTTGGTCTTCCTTGGCTTCTTTTACCGTTCGCTCTTGCTCTGAAGATTTTCTTCCTCAGTTTTTCATCACTCATACCAATACGATATAAATAAACATTTATGATGTCGGTGCCAAATCAATACGTAATAATAGAAAGTCTATTAGTTTAGTAGGCTTGGTATTGACTTTAGTAAATTTATTTTTATACTTGAGTTTTGATTAGTAAAGGATAATTATTTCGTACTTTACACTGTTTTTTTGAAGTCGGTTTAATTTTTTTCTTAAATTTGAACCTATTGAATTTTCTATTCAAGCCCCAAAAACCAACAAGCTGAAACTCACTTCTGCTTTTTGTCCATCAGTTACTGCAACTGTTCCAGCTGTGTACGTTAAATAGTCTGAGAAAAATGGCTGAAACAGACAGACATACAAACAGACGGACACCAAGACCGCCTTACCCATTCAATACAGAAAATACCTTTTTTTTCATTTATAGAACGGAACGTTTAATATTAAGTTCAGATTTAAAGACAAACCAAGTTTCGACAGTCCAAGTAGGGCTGCAATTATAGTTTCGCCACATTAGTCTATCCGTCTGTTTAGTAATTTATATACATATATTATGATCAGAGATCGGAATTTAGAGAGCATAAATACCTAAACTTCATTTGCGGAATGATATAGAGTTGCTAAAACGGGTCCCTAAAACGGATTTGTGGGGGGCCCAATTTAATTTCTAGACATTGAAAATGTGATGTTGCCAACAAATTCTCTTAAATATACATATAGAAACTGTCTTTATAGATTTTGCGTTTAAATTTGTGATTTTGATGATATTTCACGGAAAACGTTTCGAGTGCTTAGAATGAAGAACAAAATTATAAAATACAAATATTATGGCAATAATTATTAAATATTTTGATCTCTAAATGTACATATCAGGTTTTTATGTTATTTTTTAACATTTCATATAACAGTTAGCGAGGGCCCAAGGGGCCCCTTATATTTAAATATTGTATTTATGAGTTTTGATATTTAAAAGTTGTAGAAGCTGTTTTTAAACGCATTAAAATTATTCTTTTAAATTTATGCGATTAAATTCCTGTTTTTGTAGATATTTAAAAATTAAAAAATGTACTTATTTTAATTTACGGATATAGAAACGTAAAAATAATTTGACTCACAAATATTTCAAGCCTTTGTTTTATAAGTACTTTTAACAGTTATCCATAAAATACTTAGGACCTAGGTATTTTGTTTTAAATTTCATATTTTTTTGAAAATAATGTAATTTCTTAAATGATGGAGTTATTCAAGAGTTAAGAGTATATGAGTTCGATTAAATTTAAATTTCGCAAGACATCAAAAACAACTAAATTATTAAATTTGCATAAGGTCTACAAGAAATAAGTTTTTCATGTACTAATCTATTTTTACAATCTTGTCTTATTCATGAAATAAATAGCACGCAATATCAGAAATATTTTATGACCCGTTTTAGCAACTATATATGATTCCGCAAATTAAGTTTAAGTATTTATGTTCCCTAATTTCTGATTATGACGTTAACAAAGTAATAAAATAAAATCAATTTTAGTAAATAAAGGTCTACATTTGCAGTAGAAAGTATTCTATGTACCTACACGGGCCCCATTATTGAGCATAGGTCTCAGTACACAAAAATGAATTGAGAAGGATATTTTACTTCAAGCAGACCTATTCAGATTGGTAGAAGCATAAAAGTGGTCAATTAACTATCAATGACTGGGACCAATACCTTAACTTGCTTTCTGAATCACAAACACGCTCTATATTAATGCCATAGGGTCACCTATGCCGTAATTGACTACATAATTATTATATATATTGTTTAATCTCTGTGATTGTATATAATATATTAGCGAATAAACAACATTTTTCAAGCAATAATAAACAAGTACCGGCTGGAAATCATTTTTAGTTTCTTTCAAAAGGAGTACCTATTAGCTGTGAATCTCAATAATATTTTATTAATTTTCTTTCTCTAGTGACTTCAGGGAGAGCTGTTTAAATATTTCAGCGAAACAATCAAATATGTCGATCGTATCGAGAAGATCGTTTAGAATAGTTTGTGCCGTCTCCACTTCAAGGTAAAACCACCTATGGTTTTAAGAAGCGATGCACTTAGGCGAGATCCGTTATGCAGGAGGGTGCAATGAATAAAAATGACGAGTCTTTTTAAATGGAAAACTATGATGCTCATTGTCTTTTTTAAATATGTTAATTACACTTTTCAAAGTCGCATTTAAATTTTACAATATGTAATACTATACATACTGTAAATAATTTAAACTAAAAGTCGTTATAAAGTCAGGAAAGACAAACTTAATTGTACGAATCTTCAAACTCGGTCGATTTTTGTAGCTGCATATTTTTTTTACAATTTTTATGCAAGACTGATTTTTAATATGTAACTAAAGCGATCGGATGTGCCGTTTCCGATAAATAAATATAATTAACATTATTTAAATATTATCCGAGTATTATATGTTTATATGTTTGATGTAAAATATGTTTTTGTTCTTATACAACAACAAGAACAAACTTTTTCGACGGTCGCTGTTTAACTACAAGGTATCTAAGATGATGGCAGGAGGTTACGATGAAGAAAGAGTTGAAGAAGTGGATTGCGGAAGGCATTTAACAAGCAGTGGAATACGAACATGGAAAAAAAATGTTGCACTAATAAACCATCTATTTTTTTTTTGTTTAACCATGTTATAGTTATTTTATAAAAATAATACGTGTGTATAGTATACTAATTACGAAGTCGGTCATTGCAGGCAAAATAAATATTGGCTATATTGCTAATTATTAATGTAATATAATAATTATTTATTCGTTTGGCTCCATTCTGCATATTGCTCTGCAAAGTTGAAGGCAGCGAGCGCGCTTTCATTAAAAGGCTTTTAATTCTTGATGCTTCCTCTTTTCACGTCGATACGTGGCCCCTGAAACAAAAATATAAAATATGAGTACCATTACACGTTATGACTATATAAATTAACAATTTCATTCAATGTGTCTATACTTCGAATTGTATGAATATACATACATAATACGCCACTGTAACGAAAGGAAAACTGTTGTGATACAAAATATGTACATATTATGATCATTATATTGTGTTAATTGAAATAAAATTACACTAATGTTGTTTCTTTTTATTACATTTTATTAATAGTTTGTAATATATTATTCGGGAATTTTTTTTGAAAAATGATAGTGTAAAGAGATTGTATTGACTTCTAACTTTAGCGCCCTGAGGCTCCGAAGCCCTTCGACTGGTTTTTGATAATTATAAGAGACTGTTCGAAGCGTCGGGAGACTGCCGGGCTGGCAGCTTTTCCTCCAACGAATCAGTTTGACTATTCAAAGAGGCAATGCTGCCAGGCTGCTGAGTACCTTAAGAAATGACAGCTTTCTAAGCGGCAACTTTGAGGAAGTTTATTATTTAAGATAATGAAGTTTTAAGTTTGTAAATTTTATATAGTAACGTTAATATATATACGTACTTTTTTGGTATAATTAACACGTATTGACATCCAAATATCAATTTCTCTTTACTTCCACAAATCCCATTATTTTCATACTTAGGTTGGATCCATACTGTACAATATTTAAATTACATTATAGTATGTACTGGTACTATATTCATTTAATTACATACGAATATGTACTGGTACTATATTCATTTAATAACATACGAATATGTAATGAAAAATTGTGTAAAAAATGTGTAAATTTTTATGTATCAAATTTTCTTTTGTCACATAATATGTTCGTAGCATTGTGAGTTACTTAACAATAGCTCAGCTGAGCTCATTAAAAATACTGAAGCTAATGTAATAACTCTTCACAATCCGGGATTCTTACGACGCAGTACCATATTGAAATGAGATCACATTATATGTAACAATATGCAGTATTCTACCCAGTGGAATTCAAAACAAGATCCCTAAAGGAAGCTATGCACCGGGTTCTTAATGAGCTGATGCCAGTAAAGCGGCTGTATCTGACAAAACATCCTTGCCATTGCAACTTTTAAAAGAAAAACAGCGTGCTTCTGTGCATAAGGATTACAAGATAGTAAAATGTAATCATTAGGTACATGAATGATTTTAGTTCTCGAATGCATTTTTAAAATACGTACAATGTTGTTGATGATTGTTATTTGTATACAACATTTAGGTTATACCTATGTTCATGTGAGTTCCACTGGGAGTTACTGGCGGAAATGAACAAAATTTGGTGGTTCCGTAATAATTTATTTTCCGAATTGAACCCCAATTTTAGTTTATTCAATATTTTGGCAGTTCTAACCACTGTTACAAAAAAATTCATATTGTTTACATTTGTATTTGATTGTATTCTGAAAAAAATCGGAGCGTATAACAATTTGAAATAAAACTAGGTATGTAGATGACACTAATGGTAAGCATATAGCATCAGGATACTATCGTCTAATTCTTAACTATAAAATTCCATCTGGTTTCAACGAAAAAGCGATATCTCACTGAGTTACTTTAAAGTTCTTCTCAGTTAGCAGACCAAGGGATAGGCGAAGGGAGGGAGGGGTGCTGGGTTGGGCAACCTCCACGTGGTGAAACCTGGGCGCCGACCGGTAACTGCTCGTTGTTTAATGGGTTGTTACTGGGCGGCGGCTAATAGCCCGACCAACGGGGTGGTAAGGGGTGTCCATCCGCGTGTATCCTGAAGGATGCACGTTGATGGGCTTCGTTTTGTAGTTGTCGTCACCTTACCCCTCTGCTTTCAGAGGGGAATGGTCGCCGTGCGCTTGTTCATGTTTTTGTGTCCTCAATGGAGGATACAAAGTCAAAAAGACGTGAGGTGGAAAGAAGGAAAACTTTTAAAAACCCGTGAGGAAACACGTAAAAATCAGAGATGGAGAGAAGGAAAACTCGAAATGAAACCCGTGAGAAAACACGTTAAAATCAGAAGTGGAGAGAAGGAAAACTCGAAATAAACCCGTGAGACAACACGTTAAAATCAGAGGTGGGAAGAAGGAAAACTTGTAAAAACCCGTGAGTAAACACGTCAAATAAGGTGGGTGTGCGGATGCTACTGCCGTGGCATAGGCGGGGATGCGGAAGCCGCCACTTTGGAGGCCTGGGGTGTCCTTCGGGGGAAGGTGCCTCACACAATGGCCTCGGGACGGTGCGCGTGGTGTTCCCGCGCGCCTCCCAGGAGAGCGGGCAGGTCAAACTGCCCGCATACGGAAGACGGCCCGGCGTAGGCTGGACATAGCCGTCGGGGCCGCGGCAGAGTGCAAACGCGCACCCGTTGCCCCGGCACTTTGGCCCCGTGGAGGAGCACCGTCAGGTTTTAGTAGGTAGACTCGGCCTAGCACCCTAATGTCGAGGTGTCCCACATACCCCCCTGCCACCCCCCTAGGAGGGACGGGATGCGTAACGCATTTCCTGACGAAAAAAAAAAAGGCGAAAGGAGGGAAGAGAACTCGTGTAAATAATATTCTAACAATATGTCTATTGGCTTCATTTTGGCATCTGCAAGCCAAAACAAGTAGTTAAGTCAAAACAGGCGTCAGGATGTGATTTTATTGTTCCTTCATGCTCTGTCTACTCCACATTTGAAACACGCCGTGTCGCTACGAACCTATGTATTTCGAAATTCATTCATCTAATACAACAATTTCCATTAATATAATGGAATATTATCGTGATATCGACAAGAAATAAACTTAAAAACATCACACACATTCACACTGCGAAAAAACAACAGAGTTGTAGCTAGCTTTTCCGACTTTTCCGTTTGATATGGCACTTTGTGACGACTACGTTTTTAATTAGTGTATTTTTCTTTGTAGCAGCCCCGTGAAATTAGCCTCTGATGTGAAGTGCGCCTCCGCAAAGCTTGCTCTGAGACATGACAACGCGTGCTATCATTGCCCCCGTTTTATAGATGAGAGTTGTACGAAGTGACATTAGAAGATCACTGAGTATGAAATTGAATACAGGATATTCATATACAGATATTATGTGAATTATGAAGATGTTTATTTGGATTGATAGAAATAACGTTTCATCACTTATCGATGTGTTTATTAACGAAATAGGATTACTATAAAAATAATTTCTACAATCTTTTATTTAAATTCAAGTCCTTTTCTGTCACACATGGCGTTAAAATAATATAGATATGACAAGTATATTGTAACATTAAATTTTCAGTAAAATCAATTTTCCCCAAGTTTTAATTCAGTTATGACAGAGCTGTATCTATGAATCGAGTATATTTTTGAAAATATGATTGGTCTAAGCTTTTCGGATTTATCTAAATCCAAAATAAATGTTCTTATAATGTCATTGTATGTCTCTTTTCGGCACCGTTCAGACATTCGTTTTGTAGATTTTGAGTAATACTCGAATAAGAATACCTAAGTATCGATTTCGTTTTTTAATAGATTATACTTCGAATGAGTATGCGTGTTACATAGTTACGCTACCTTTATTGCAAGAGAGGGTAGTGCTATTAAACGCTGATATGTGTAATCATTATTTTCGCCGAAGTCTACGTGGATGAAGTTAAACAAAATATAATGTATGTTAATGATCTTTGTTTGTCCTGCTGGGAGTAATTGAACAATAACTAACTGTAATTAACGACACTAATATGTTTGAATTTTAGAATAACTAATTATAATTCATGATTATTATTATTAACACAATATTTCTTAACTATAGTAATAAATTAACGAATTACCCACTCAGGCACAGAAACATTAGAATTTTAAGTCGCAGTTCGAATGGGTGCGAAGATTAACAAATCCCAATCACGAGTGTGAGCGAACACTCGTCTCAGAATTTCACCGCCCAAGTCGACAGAGATATTAGATGCGAATTAGAGTGTGCTAGAATGGGATAGACTAGAAGAGTGTGAGGGCTGGTAGTACATGGGTCTGACATAATGATGTATTAATTTCTGTCGCGAGCTCCCATTGTTTTGGTAGGTATTTTGCGATGTGACGTATGGTCATTACGTTTTCATAGTTTCATAAAGGCTGCGTTTCAAAGGCGTCGCTTTGCTTACAGCTTTTGTGTGTTTAATGTTCAAAGTGTACGGGTATGTGATAAATTGTGCTGTTCTTGGCTTAGACTGCGTTATATCTACATTGTCATAGATATTAGAAAATATATCACGGTGACGATGACTCTTAAGAAGCAACCATTTTTGACATAAAGCTTACTTTTTACTTACTTTTTAACTACATAAAATAAGAAAAATATCGAAGTGTCAGTTGTTTATTTTCAAATGATAGCTTTTCGGTTTAAAAGTACAAAGATAGAATTTGGCAACATGTGATTATAAGGTTTCACTTTGCCATCTCTTAAGCCAAAATACTTAGAACAATAGCGGTTAGAACAGTGGTCGCCAAACTTTTTTGATAAAGGGTAAATAAAGGCAATGGCACCTCGAGTAGCATGTCTATTTTGAGCATATACATTCACATATCTATATTGTACATGCAAGTGAAAAAATATTTACTTTGGCATAGCGTTCACAACAGTTGGATAAAAATCATGGCATACTCAGTAAACTGAATGGTACAGAGTGATACGAGTGTTATTGTTCCCCAGTGCGCGTACAATTTAGTTTAGGCTATGAAAAATTAAATTTTAATTTCTGTTTTTTTTTTTTATAATAGGCAACTAATTGGAGTGACGGTTCTCTATGAAATATTATAATTTAACCCTAACATTTAAATCTAAGAATCGAGCAAGTTCGCATCACAGGTCTATAATGTTATGTTGATAGTTCTACGACTCGGATCGACGAGCCGTAAAAGTTGCGGATTTAGGTCGGCCCGCGGTTTGTCGACCACTGCCTTAGAAGGACTGTTTGTTAACAAGTAACACAAACAAATGAAGCAAAAAGTTACGCACTTATGTGAAAGCAGCGTTTCCATTAAAATATAATACTTCCATGTGGAATGTAATCATTTATTGATATACTACGTTAAGATAAGAAGTCAATAACATTATTTCACTGTTCAGACTGTTATTTTTTCTATTTCATTTAAAGGAGATGTAATTAACAAGCGCTTGCCTGGAACACGGAGCCGTATATGACTCCAAGAAAATTGTTCGTAAATGTGATTTTGCTGCGTCTAGATGTTCTGTAAACCACAAATAGTAAATGGCATTATATGTATCATTTCCAAATGTATTCCAAAATACGGTACAAAAATCTTCTTTACTTCAATTCAATTTCAATTAAATTTCATCTTGCGATCCATTGCCTAATTTTGTCGATGGCGAAATAATATGAATATCATTAAAAACCCCAAAAAAACCGATTATAAAAATCCACTCATGAGATATATAAAACCTTGCATTAAATACATAAGTACATATAAGTTTCAATTGCTTTTAACGTTTCTGAGAGACGGTATAGCAGTCATTAATGAGACCGTAGCAGTAAGACTTTGATATTGATACGCTTGTTCTATAACGACATGTGGTTATACACACTTTTACAAAGAATAGAAATTATATATATATGTAATTGCTAGAAATTTTATTGTTACAAAGAGGACTGCTAAAAATGTTTATGTAAAAAGTGCCTAATATGTTAATTCTCGATTTTTTTTCAATGAACACCTGTCTCAAGATACATGAAAAATCATGAAAATGAAAATGAAAAATTTTTATTCAGTACTAGCTACTGAATAAAAATTTTTCATTTTCATTTTCATGATTTTTTCTTGTGATACCTACACATGAAAATATGACGAGCAGCAATTTTTAAACATTTTATTCAAAAAAGCGATATAAAATTTGGTACGAAATAAAATGTACATTAATTAATGATTTAGAACTCTCATTTGATACCCTACATAATAACTCAAAAAAACCTTTACATTCCATATAAACCTCTAAAAAACTGAAAATCGAAACTCGACTTATGAAGTTCCTGTTTCTGGGTAGGCCACTACCCACACAGTTGTTTTTAGCTAAGAAGACCAAGGCTGACTTATGAGGATTAAATAGCCAGTGTAAACCTAGATGAAAGTGTGTAAGGAGAATGACGAGATTTGTGGAGACAAAATAATTATGTAAGGACCGCGACGTTTGGCGCTTCGTCCTCTCTGACTACCCCTTTAGGGATACTGCGTGATGATATGTGCTTTTGTGTATAATACTTCATAGAACCGTGGCAGAGTACCGATAGTTAAAAACGGCTTGATTTTTACGATCTTTAGGAAGCTATATTATCGGTTGATGTGAAAATTCTCACCGTATTTAAGGTAAAAACTAAAAGATACGTTTCACATTTTACATGAGTTCATTTAATAATCTCCATCACAATCAATCAACTAATGCGTCGAATGCAACCCTGGCTTTTGTACCTTGCTATAAACTTCCTAGAAACTTTCTGACTAATAAACAATGAGAAAGAACCTTCTGATAAATCCAATATTTTATTGTGACCTTTATTTGTTTAAATACACAAAATCAGCTATAATTAAATTTTTTAGGTGCATTGACTTGAAGAAATCATGTTTTGTAACATATTTTTTCCAATTGAAGCCATTATACAATAAATTCAATTGGGCATAAGATCTTTAAAAAAATAGAAGAAATATTATAAATGGCTGTCCTGGCTATGATAACGCCTTTATACCTTTATAGCTGAAGGTCCAGCGTTCAATTCCCGTCCTTGGAGTCTGAATATTACTGAGTACTACCTCAGTTCATTATATTATCATACAATCATAGTCACACGCAATCGGTGTGATTAATTTAAATATTGAATACTATTTTTAACCTAAAAAAATATGAACAGAAATATGGATAAACCTAAAAAATAAATAAACAAAAAAATATGAACAAAAATTTGGATAAAAAGAATATGTACTATACTAATATTATAAAAAGGCAAACTTTGTTAGTATGTAATGGATAAACTCAAAACCTACTGAACCGATTTCAAAAATTGTTTCACCTTTAGAAAGCTACATTATCAGCGAGTAACATGGGCTATACTTTATTTTCAAAAAAAATTCTACCCGTGCGAAGCCTGGGCGGTTCACTAGTATACTATATAGGTATGAAAGCATATATATTATGTAGGTGTTAGTTATATTAAAACACCTTAAAGAGTACATAGGTACTTAATTATTATTTTATATAAATATGCGTAAATCCTAAAAGAATACATAAATTACAAACAGTAAAATTATTCAACCCTTTATACCCAATTTGGTTTCAAATTTCGGACCAATCAAAAGTAACAAGCTATTAGTAAAACTTGAGTCATAATGGTTGGGGCTATGTTCGAACTAAGATAATTAGCGTTCCTAATCCGCACCCTTAACATATGGCGTGATGTTCCTCATGATTGCAAGTCATTTCAGAAGATAGGGGACTATGGTAATGACATTGTTACAATTAGTAAGCTGTTTTCACTTCGAAATTATTTAATAATTATTTTAGGAATTGTAGGAACTGTAGAACCTACTATATTTAGTCAGGTTTAAAGTTTAAAATGTGATGTAATACCTATTTAATCAAAATAAAATTACGTAGAAAAATGTTTGTCTGGTATATGAATGCGCAGTTTATATTAGACGACAGAATTAACAATTTTTTGATACAATTTTATTTACCATATTTGTATCCGTATCATTTACGAACGCTTCAAAAACTTTTTTACATTTAGCTGGCAAGAAATTCTACTTCATCTACTACTTTATTTGATTATTTTTACAATACGTAATTTTCGACTATTTTCTAATCCTTTTTTTTTGAATATCAGATGCACAAGACGAAAATTTCATTTAGTGGTTACTATTATTTATATGTACTACTAAGTGAAGCGAAACGTTCAACATTCCACAAATATATATGTATACTGAAATACGTATTAATAACAATGTCCGTAACGACTACCGATGGATCTTTCGAGTTTCAGGAAAACTAGTATACCTACACAATTATTATACTATATCTGTGAATAAATAACACGCTTAGACTGTTCAGTCCAGATTGCTACCTACTAAAACATTGTGATAAACATTGATATTTTAACAAAAAGCGCTTAAAAAGCTTTAAAAAAAGTCCGACGCATGGACCTCTTAAATTGAGGGGAAAGCACTCGATATAATGCAGAGCCAGCCGAGTTGAGTCGAAACAATCTGAAAGAAAACCATGTGTACGCGAATAATGACAACTTGTTTTATTCTCTCCAGTCTATTGCGTCTTTATACATCTCTACACATTACAACGCGTACAAAACGTAATGCACAGGGTAAAAGAGTGAAACTATGAATAATACATTTCTGTGTATTTAGTGTCATTTAAAATAGGTACACAATACTTTGAAGTCTAAGGTTTTTTTCGAATAGTCTATAAATTATTTTCAATATTTTTGGTCTTATCGAATATACACATACATAATATATTGTTATCATCTATTCATTGACACGTAGGTACACTGGTACACCTAATAGATATACCTATTAAAATATTTACCAAAGCCAGATTAATTTCATTAAAAACTTAGATTATTCAAAAACATCTAACACCCACGCTTTCACTACTTCTACGTATTAATTATCATATACAATAACAACAAAAACATTTCACTACCTATACGTATTAATTACCATAAACAAATAAACACACTCCCTGAAATATTTCACTAGATATCCAACATTTCTTATCCCAACCCACTTAAAACATCCGAAGGGCAATGGGCCCTCAGAGTGTCATTCATCAACAACTCGCTTCCAACTTTGTATGTACCTCAACCTCTTATTATTTGCCACCCCACACTATAAAATTGGACCAAACGTGTCCAAGTCACCTAAGCACGTTTCATTCTTAACGCGTTCAATTTAGAGTTGATTTTCGCGTTTACGAAAGGATTAAAACACAGTCGTTTTAAGGCATTAATTATCGCTTTTCGTCCCCAGTTTTAGGGTAACCCTTTAGGAAATTTTCGTCCCTTACTGGTCACCCCTTCAGGTCCAAGCGCGTGCCTTCGAATCATTAGTATGCGCTATATAAACGAAGGTATGTTGAAAGGTCCTGTTTAATTTTGTCCGTGATCTTTGAATGACAGTATTGTTAAAAATGTAGACAGAATTAATACAAATAGTAGTGTAATACAAATAATAAATAAGAATTAAGGAATGTTATGTGAGAGACCCAGGTTGACTCAGACAAGCAGCTGGCATAATAGACGAAATTATTTCTCTTGTTAGATGGATTATTGATTTTTTCTTTAGATATTACAGAAACGGTTATTTTGATATTAAATATTTCAGTTCTGTTGATTATTATTTATTAAGACATGAACTAAGTCCCTATGGGAGATGAGAAACTAAATTCTAGAGTAAACTGAACAACATGGAATTATTCGATGAGTTATTATCAGCAAACGATATTCATATACACTTTATAAAATGTTTTGACGACGAAGATATATGGAGTAGTTACCTTTAGTAGGACAAGGGATGACTACACAACTCTATGATTATGTTTAAAAATAATCACGATATTTGGACTTCAATGGTACTTTATTCACTCTTTTTCTAAGTTAAGAAAATATCATGAAATTATCTTAACCATACAACGATATTTCTAATATTTGCCGATACGTTAAATCTTAGGAAATGATTTTCTTTTTTAATTTATAGGTAACATTAACAGGGAGAGAAACGTAATTTCTACTGTACTATATATTATTATGTTACTGAAACATTATAGAAAGAAAGGAATTATCCTCTTAGGAAATAATGAACTTTAATGTATATCTCGTTTACAGACGCTTGAATAAGTAATCACTTTAGCTGAGTTGCGTTAGTATAAAAGGTACATGTGTAGGTACATACTTAAGTAGTAAGTCTATGCATGAATGCACTTTACTTAGACATATAGCACTCCCTGTATTTATGCAAAATTAGTTTTCCAATACGAACCCCTGTGAGCCGTATTAGCTTATCTTTCCACTTGGCACGCCGTAAATTGGTCAAAATCTCGTTGGCTCCTCGACTTTGTCGCGTGTACGTTAATGCTAGAGTAACCATGATTTATTAAATTTTAAAGAATATTATGACGCTACCAAATTTTGATTTAGAAACCACAGTGTAGTACATGGTTAACAATTAGTCTATCCTGTACTTTCCTGTAGGACAAATTAGTATAAATATGTGAAACAATTGAAGTGTTCTTTCTCTGAAAATGTCAACGATTAAAATAATTGTTTTCTAAGTGATTAGATTATGGCATATATCCATTCTGAACTTGTCTATTTCCATCTATCGGCAGTAGTAGTATCTTCACACAAAAATCAATGAAGAACAATCTTTTTCTTGTGGGCAAAAGTGTGTGCGAGTTTTTACTCATGAGAAATCTTGGAACTTTTCTCAAGCAAAACAGCATATTTCTTCGTTAAAATCTACACCTAATTTGTGTATTTCTTGAATTAGTGAATTGCATAAAAGCAAATTTGTACGAAACTCACCGTTGGCGTTCTCATTGCAGTAAGTTATATTGTATTTCATAATTGTTTCTTTAAGCATGCATATTTTAATATTACCCACACACTTATGACTTCACTTTCACGAAATTGAGTGAATTTACTGATACTTTTGATTTTATTACAGCCGAATTAATTATTAAATAATAGAAAGTAAAAAATTATAGATACAAATAATTATAAAACAATCTTTTCGTTTAAGTAAAGACTATTTTTTTATAACCGAATAAATATCCTTGGAATAAAATTGACGCGTTGTTACCCCAGTCTTAAAGCTAGTGTCTCTAAGAGTCGTATCAACAGTTCGCTAATGTTCAACGCGCAGAAAGATAATATCGGAACAGAATAAACGGAATACTAACATAATAGAACATATTGTTATGTTCTGTTGCCCCACGAGTTAGATTAGTCTATTTCGTTTATGTACTTGGTTGTATATAGATTTATTACTTATTGCGACAAATGTGCTCGAGATACTTATGCACTGATAAATACGGTGAATGTGATTTTAAGTCAAGTTTATACCCAATGTCATTTATGTATTTATAGAGATATTGTAATTGTAACTGCAATCTTTATTCAACGCCATATTTTCTCTACAAAACTACTCCACTATGTCTCAGACTCTAAGGAAGTCTATAAGATTCCTACATCGTAGTAACGTAATCTAGACTAAAATTGGAATTATTAGTCGTAATTTATAATTATTTATTAATATTCATTTTAAATAAAAATATATGACAGCCCTTCATGTCTTGTATAGACTCAAGTGTTACGTTGCAGAAATCCTTTTCACATGATGAATTATAATAATTCGTAGCTATCTTTCGTTCAAAATTCCTACCGAAAAATCAGCACCAAATCGGTGCTGGTTAGCTGACCGAGTCTGGTCTCTGGAATATCCTGAGGATGTTTGTTGAGGCGAAACTTATGTCGATTTTTAGAATTTTGAGTGGAAAATAACTGCGAATTATAAGAATTCACACATCACATCACATCTTTTAATGCCGTTAAAGATATTTATCAAAGTTCTTATAAACAATACTTATTAAAAATATTATGTAAGTAACATTATACGATTGAGCTTAGGAGATGTTATAATCACACTATTATTTGGAATGTTTCTGTCATAAAAAGGTCATAATACCATTAAAAATAGACTGCAGTTATAAATTTAACTACTATACTATAACTCTGAACTTTAAAACATAAATGAAAAGTTGGCATAGTTTGATGACGTTTTCTGACGTACGGACGGACGTTAAATATGTAATAGTCCAAGATCCCAGAGCGATAAGACACAACTTATTTTCTAAAGCATAGAACTTTCGGTTCTAAGTAGTCTTTCGTATACTTTTAATACCTGCATGCTTGTGGAGTTCGCTCGGTGACACTTGGGCAGCTATCAGGTAAGCAAGGTAACTAAGTATCAGAAGCACTTAACTTACATTTGTATGACTGATTTTTATATATATTTTGTAGAATATTACTCTGAAGTAATGTCAAAAGTGTCAGACGCTTTCCATGGGCCACAACTTTTGTCAGACGCTTTAAAGCTCTATAGAAAATAAACGAACTTTACTTATTTTTATATGTCTGATTTTTAAATATGTTATTAAGATAACTATTACAAAGTTATATTTAATCAGTCAGACAAATTGTAATGACCAAACATCCCCTAAACACAAGAATTATTCAACCACGAGTGCTTTCATAGCCTAAAATATAAAATAAATAAAACAAAATATAAAATGCAATTATAGGGCCTTAGTCCACTTATCACTATGATTGATTGCTCGTTCGTCGTTCTTCGTGGTATAATAAAAATAATTCGATTAAAAACTCACCTACTTTTATAAAGTGTAGTATAATGAAGTACGTTCGAAATAAAGAAATATAGACAATATTTAAATGTACTAGAGGTAATAAATGGATTATTAAGGTACAAAACTTTAAGATACCATTCCCCCGCCATCCTCATCCATACAAAGTAATCTTTACACGAGCCCCCAGAGCTCGGTTCAACTCGGGAACTAAAGTTGGAATAACTTTGGAAGACCAAGGGCTGTTTAGAAAGGACCCCAACTTGCCCGGGCACTGAAATATTAATGTAGTTTAGCAGTACCGTATATGAGAATATATGCTTTCTTGATATTTGATCGGAGTTAACAAAGAACGGGTCAAATGACAATGTTAAGTAACAACTTGGTTCAGTAAGCATCAATCACAGTCGATTTTGTTATCAAGAATAATCAAAGACGTATTATTTATTAAAATGTTTATTGGATAGTGTTAATAGTAGTTGACATATCCCTACTTATTATTAAGTAAGATGTATGCATACAAAATACATTATTTTATCGTGCGCTTCTTCAATTTACTCACGCGATTTCACATGAGAAAAAGTGGGTAGAACATAGAGATGTTAAACGGCGTTCGAATGCTAGTAATAATTATATAGGCTTAAAGAAAACAAAGGCAAATCAGATTACGACAGGATTCAGGATCAAGATTGAATATCCCCTTTTATTTCTGTGAGTATCCCTTTTTCTTTGCCATTAGGTTACCAAGGAAGGAATATACGTTACCTAAATGTTTAAGTGGCGAAGATCTTACAATTGAGGGTTGCCAATATATTTGACATGTAAAATGCTTTCTTTTTCTTAATATTGTTAATGTCCATGGAACTCAGTTTAATCATCGTCAAATGCCCCGTTTTATTGTATATCTCTCCGCAATTATAAAAAAAAGAGTCAACTCAATTGATTTTGAAGTTGATGAACCACATTAACGATTGTAACTAGTGACTAAAGTCATCGTTAAAATCGTATTAGTAAAAAAGTCTAAGACCTATCTATGGTCTATTATGGCCTGCATAATCACTTACTTAAAAAATATTCTGCTCATGGACGTGTGCCAAATATCTGGTTTAAATGTGTCTCTACCAGACTCCCGTGAATATTGTTTAAGCTTTAGTGTGTATGATGCACTCGTACATAATACTTGTTCAATTATTTTCGATATTAACAAAATCTCAATCAAAATGCAGTAACAGTTAGGGTTCCGTAGCCAAAATAGTGAAAGTAAAACCCCTAGTTTCATTATATTTGTATGTCACCATCGTATGTCACAGTTGATCCATTCTATAATATTTACACCTACAGAGTTGCAAAGAAACTAATTCGTAATTTAAACCGAGAAATGAGAAAAATATCAGATTTGAAACCCTTTTTTATACAGGGTGTATATGAAAACGGGACAGTTATTTTAATGGATGAAAGGGCATAACTTTAGTATGTAGTTACAAAAAGAATTATCGAAAAAAACGTATCCGTTTAAGAGTTATGACCGTTTTAATTTTCAAGTGTTATCCCCACCATTTCTCGTAAAATTTATGCCCTTTTTAAAAGTTATGCCCTTTCATCCATTAAAGTAACTGTCCCGTTTTAATATACAGCCTGTATATTACATAAAATAAACTTTAATTTTGTTCAAAATTACTACACAACACAAGGTGATGCATAGATAAACAATAATTTAATCTATAATAAACATTCTGCACTATGCAAATGTGCGTGCGCTAGCTTACGAAAAATACGAAATAAACAGCTATTTCCGTTTAATTCAAAAACTATAATTAACTTCAAATAATCCAACTGGCATTTTGAAGAATATGTTTAGAATAAACTATACAGAAAATTTAGAAACATAAATTAGTCCCGTTACTCGGAAAAATGTAAATCTCTGTTTTAAAAAGGTTTCTTTGATTTTTTTTGTGTTACAAAAGTTAACCAATCGTATATCGCAACTGGCAAAATATAGTCAATGAAAGGAAGAATCCTGATTGATAACGTGTGCCAAATCATTTTTACATATTTTGTAGTCACTTAGAAAAATTGAGATCCCTGCCGTGAAAATTTCTAATGCGTCGCCTTTGTTTTTCGATATGCTTTCAGCCAATTTATTAAACTGATGGAAAGAGATAATTATTTCTACAATAGTAAACTTTGTGATTTCGAGAGATGACCTCATCTTATGTACGAATACACGTACATAATATGACGTCATCTGTCGAAATTTTAGATGTTCATAAATATAAACATTACGCTAACGCATTATTTGGCATAAGACGTCGAGACACTCAAGTTTCATCTCAAATAACGTAGATGTTAGAAATGAGTCAGTGCAAATTAGTAATGTAATGGAATATTTTTCGGAAACGGATCTCCGTCAGTTCGTATTATCTCGGGCCTGGTCCTGTCCACTTAAGTATACATAAGTTGACCACTTTAGCTATCGAAGGACTAGGATGAAAAATAAGTATAACAAAGGTGTTCATAATTAGCCATGGTTAACTTGAAGTATCTAAGTCCAATACTTCCGGATTCTGCTGTAAGATATACATTATACATACCTACATCCAGATATGATATAAACGTAATTTATGGCTGTTTAATTATTACCTTTGCAATATTCGTTGTTAGTATAAAATTTAACAAATAATTTTTGGAATACAATTAAACATGAGCCATTGTAATTGATAATAGAGAAGTATCGTATGCCCTGAAACATTTTTAAATTTACACCTCACCAGAAATAATAAAAATTATCACTTCGTAAGTTAACATCGTTAACATTATACTACAAATACTCTTCTATGTGAATAAAATTATTGAATAAAATTATAATGAAACATGATTTTAAATCGTGAGATGACCAGACATATTAATTTCGAAGTGACCTTCCGCCACAGTGCACTAACACACAAACTTATCTGCTGTATGTAATACGAGCAATTACACACACAAGCACAATCGTCGAGCAAATTTTCAACATGGCACACGAAGTTAGGGGTGGACTACACTCGTGTCCTTCCTTTTGATTGCAATTAATTCGGAAACCTGGGTGGTGGCGGGGCGGTGCGCGGTGCGGGGGAACGGGGAAAGGGTTCGTTCGGCCAATGCGCAGGGCCGAACTTGAGAATGAATTGTTGGAGTTAAGAAAGTTTGTACAAGTGTTTGGTTTGGTTAGAAGTCGTTAGTGTTTTGGAGTTTTGGGCACGATTACGTTGTACATAATAGCTACATAATTAACTGTGTAAATTACAGATAACTTATCCGAACATTTTTATTTTATATGTATTTTTACCACAATAAAACATATACATGTATATTGTATATATAGGTAATTACATAATTACTCACGTAATATAATATTACAGCTACCTTTTTCTTACATTTAGGTTAAAAACATTGTAACTCTGTGAACTTACATCACTGTTGATATCGAAAACGATTACAATGGAAATCTATAATAATATAGAAATAAAATACTATTATTCTGTTTGTATACTTCAAGAAATATGCTATTTATTCTTTACAATTAATGAAATAAAGTGAATAAGAATTAATATAAAATGATTAAATGTCTTTATTTTTATAAGACATAAAAGTTTTCAATAGTTTGCAAAAACGAAATGTGGATACCGCGCAATTAATAACGCGTTATAATGGCAAAAATAATGTTACATGCATACATACATATCCTCACGCTGTATCCCTAACGAGGTAGTCAGAGAGGACGGAGCGCTAAGCGTCGCGGTTCTTACATACTTCTTTCGCTTCCTCAAATATTAAATAAAGTTACATTCTTGCCATTATAAAGTATTTTATGTAAATATAAGTAAACAATATTTTACCTGTTTAAAATTAGTGCAGTGTATTTTTGTCACGTAGTCATGCATTGCCTGATACATAATAATGTGAAACATGCATATATTTTTATTTAATACAGTTTATTGCACACGCGAAAATTATAAATGGATAACCACATAAATAAAATAGCAAAAGGATATTTTTTATAAAATATGATTGATGCGGCCCTGTCAACACCAACGGTCTAGCTCGCCAGTGCTCTGTGAAAAATATCCAGACATTTTTATCCCGTCCTTATGACCTGTTGGGTGGGAGCTACTTTTTTCTTTTCAGCAATTAGCGGTCGAGTTACTACACGTAAGTACTAAGTATGAAGGTTTTAATATGTATGTAATTACGCGCATACATCTCACTAATATTGTTATAGTGGAGCCTATGAATTAAAAATCATGCTTTAAAATTTAATATTTACCTAACACAAATACAATGTTTTCTTAAATGTAAAAATCTAATCTAATGTTAATATTTATTCAATATTAAAGAAGATATTTAAACCACACCCTAAATAAAAACATTAATGATATAACTTTTATTTAATGTAAACTGTAGTAATATAATGTAAACTTTTATTTAAATGCAAACTTTGCTTAAAAAAATAATCGAAGGAATCTATTTTTTTAATATATTTTCTCTAAAACTACGAATATACTTACGTCCATAAATATATAGTTATTGCAAATTTTCTCGCAATTAAACATGTACATTGTGCCTGTTCGTTGATAGCCTTTCTAACTCATACAGTGATGCATTCTAGGTTTTAATACGACGTAGTAGATAAAGTTATAGATATAGTAATAGTATGTGTGCCTGTGTAAAGTGAAGTTTCCAACTAGATTGCCAGTAACAAATTACGCCAACGTATATGCAATTATGAAGTTTCTTAGAAATTTATTATTATGCTATATGTATTAACTATTATCTACGTAGTTGTGATATATCTCTGTGAAAATTGTTGCGACTCTGATGAATTATTTTCGACAGTAGAAGGCTCTTTCTTTCTTTATGGCATGGCGTGCAGTTTAGCGCATTTGCCAATGTCACGTATTAATATAATAATAAGTAGAATCACGCGTAAATTAGTTTATTCTTATCGTAAAACTCCTCCAGTAAAGTGATAGTAGGCTTTACTGAAGTTATAAAGGACTTCTGGGAAGAGCGCGAGAACTTCAGCTACACATGTTTATTTAGACCTATTCCATTCTTTTCACTTATACAGAATTTTAAAACACAACATACTATCACTTTTGTACTTTAAAACTCTCAAAAATTTAAAACATAGAAAATCTAAACAAAATGTCAACCTCATTTCTCCCGTTCCCGCCAAAAAATCCGTAGAAGGCATTACCTACTGAAAATTGTTTCTTTTTATAACATAACATTTATGCTTTTTTCACTTTGGCCAGTGCTAAATTACAAGTCTTTATTTTGTATGTTAAATATTCTTTGATAAGAAGTGATCTGTATTATAAATATTAGTACAATATATTTTTGTAAATAAAAACTTATTCAAATGAATCGAGAAAAATCCCTGTTTTACATTGTTAGTTAAATTATCATCCCCATAGGTCATGACATTTGACTGAACTCGAGTTCTGCCCAAATGAGCTTTTATTATCCATTATAATACTTTTGAATGTATTATTCTAGAGGTCAAACTGAGAAAATGATGCCGGTTTTGTCGCGTGACCCAGCATCCCTCTTTCAATAACAGGCTGAGGTCGTGACATCTCACCTGAGATCACCAGTAACTTGCTGTAGACGGGTTATCGTGATTAAATATTATGAAAAGTATCAAGTGCTGATTTTAAGTAATTAACATATGCATTTAAATATATTGTATAATAGCATACTATTATATATTAAAATAATATATTAAAAGGTTAATATACATCGTAACATATTACGATGTATTTAATATATTCAAATACGAGATGACCAATTGCCCATGGATTTGTTTCGATATGAGAATGTCATAGAATATAGCTACCTTTAAATATCACGTCTCGTCGTCAGGCCAAATTCGTTACAAGGCTATCAGTATCAACTTTTACTTTTCCCAATATTTATAAATACGTATTTATAGAAAAATAATTTCAGTGAACAGACAGACACGTGGAATGAGTATCCAAGCACAAATAATCACACACTTAAAACCTTTTCTAACAATAAATATTCGAATGTTAATGGCACTAAATACTGTAATATCGTCAGTCCATCGTCTGTACCAATTCATTGTTAGTTCGAAATTCTTGATATTCATATAGTAGAGAGGCTAACTTGAATAAAGTCGTCAAATAACTATTTTCGTGGAACTGAGCAGTATTATACCGATAACTGGTATTATCGTATTTACTAGCGTTTCCTGAGTAAGAAAAACGGTGTTGTTACTTTCTACTGTTGGTGAAGGGAGGCTATGACGTCACAAAGTTGGCGATTCTTGATTTAATCTTTGTCGAATAACTCAACAACTACTTAAACTACTTAGACAATTGAGGTGTCATATGAAAGGTATGTAAATGCCTAACAAAACACGTTTGAGAATTATAAGTATAAGTTCAATATTTAAAAACTTATTTGAATATAAAAAAAAATTGAAAAGGGTATATATTTTTTTTAAATTTTAATAACGCGGTAAACATGCCAATTAGATTAAAAATGGTTTCAATATAAAATATTCTATCTTTTTTATCTGTAATGTACACTGAATATTTAAAATCAAATAACAAATTAACAAACTACGACAGTTTTCAACAAACGCGGCGTATTTCGCGGGCGCGGGTGCTCGTTTGCTAGACACGGTCGGCCGAGTTAGAGCCGAGCCACCACGCGACAGTTTCTTGCAAACTGAGTTACATAAACTTTTAAACTTTCTCGCTGTATTATAATAAACATACATATCTTTAAGCTGTATCCCTAACTGGGTAGACAGATATATAGTGGAGCGCTACTTCTTTACTTCTTTAGCCTCTTAAAATGTCATCATTTCCTCACACAATTTCGCCTAGGCAAGTATACGAATGCTTTTGACATTTCCGTCAGCTAACACTTTGGCTATTAGATCTTCGTAAGTCAACTTTGGTTATTGTCTTCTGCTACCACTCACTCTCGCTCTGTAGCTTTTCTTCGTCAATCTTTCATCACTCATTCTTTCTGTGTACAAACTATTTGTATTCCTTTCTTCATTTTCACAATAAGTGTCCTGCAACTCTGTCATACTCATATCTCATCAGTGCTTATTTTGTTCTAAAGGGTGAGACCGCACATATTTCTAAGAGATCGCATTTCCACTGCATTTATCTTACTTTCATCTGAGTTTGGGAATATCCAGACTTTACTATCGTAAGTTGGCACCAACACCGCATTGTGGGAGGCCATTTTGGCTGAGTTAGATAATATATTCACACTGCCAATTAATGCGGCCAAAGCACAGTTTATTGCCAACTATTACTCGTCTCTCCACATGCAACTCACTTCTTCCATCTCTAGAATACGCACTCCCCAAATATACAATTTCATTCAGTTGTTCTAAACATTTTCCATTTACACACACTTCGGCTGAACACATATCTCCACATTTACACATATCTCACACTTCGGTTTCTTGGGACCTTTCTTGTTTCTAGTCTACATTAATGATCTCTCATATATGCTCAGGGACTTATGCGAAATAGTATTATTTGCTGATGACACTTCATTGTTATTTAAACTGGACAGCAAGAACCTAAATACTACCTGGGTGAACAAGATCCTAACAGACGTCTCGAAATACTTTGTTGTTAATAATTTACTACTGAATGCACAAAAAACCAAATGTATTAAGTTTTCACTTTCTAATGTACCCAGAATCCACGATAAAATAGAACTGGGTGGGAAACGACTAGAATTAGTTAGGTCTGCTAGTTTTCTTGGTTTAACAGTAGATAATAAATTGCAGTGGGCGGACCATATCGGGGCATTGGCTAGTAAGCTCGGTTCCGCGATGTATGCCATTAGACGCATTAGGCAATTAACGGATGTGTTTACGACTAGGTTGTACTTTGCATATTTTCATAGCCCAATGTCCTATAGCCTTTTGCTGTGGGGATCAACGATGCATATTAACTCCATCTTTTTTTACAAAAAAAGAGTGCCATGTACAGAATGAATGTACGAGAATCTCTAAGAGTTCGTTTTATAAATATTGATGTACATACCTTGCTGTCCTCATACATCTTTGAAATTATTATGTATACGAAAGGCGATAATAATGGTATGGAAACCTGAGGTCATAGTAAATTGACGGTGTGTCCACTATATTGTTCACCTTATTTCCCAGTGTACACTGTTTCCAGTGTACAACTATTTTATTCACCTTATTTCCCAGTATGTACACTGGGAAATAAGGTGAACAAAATAGTGGACACATCGAAGGATGGTTTGCCGTTGCTGACACCAGGTATTTAGAAAATAGATTGCAGCTGCGGTAGTTCATACATTGGCTAAAAGAAACGGATCATTGCTAAAAGGATTAAGAAACGCATCATAGCTGTAAAAAAACCAGCAAACGAATGACTGCACTGCATGCACATGACTGCACTGACTGCACAATGACAGCACTAGCGAAACATTTTCTCCAATTAGATACCAATCATTGGATTGAACTTCATCGCCCGCAAGTAGTTTCCGCCGAACGCCACTTTTAGCCGAGAGTCGTGCGTGAGGTGATGGAAACCAAAGTTGTTTACAAATGTAGGGGTAGATGATAAAAAATCTGGCTCGGAATGCTTCACTCCGTAAGCACGCTGTGACAGTTTGCTCCGGCTATCAAAATCCGGCTGAAACATCGAGCCAAAATAAATGATAATTGCCTTAATTTTCCGTTTTTAGATGTCTTATAATACAACACGAATGTTTAAAAGTCTATGTAACTCAGTTTGCAAGAAACTGTCGCGTGTTAGCTCGGCTCTGACTCGGCCGACCGTATCTAACGAACGAGCGCCCGCGCCCGCGCAACGCGCCGCGTTCATTCGCTTAAAACTGTCGTAGTTTGTTTATGTATTATCCGATTTTAAAAATTCAAATTATACATTAAAAATGAAAAACGAAGCAAGATTTTATATTTGAATCATTTTTAATGTAGTTGGCATTTTTACCACGTCATTTAAACTACAAAAAGTTAACACTTTACAATTTTTATTTTTTATTCTAATAACTTTTTAAGTATTGAACCTATACTTATGATTGTCAAACTTTTGTATTAGGCATTTCAATACTTTTCATATGACATTTCACTCGTCCAAATAGGTTAAGTAATTATTGAGATATTTGATAAAAATTAAACCAAGAATTGCCATTTTTGTGACGTATTAGCACCCCCCCTCCACCAATTGAGAAAGTGACAATATCGTTTTTCTTACTTAGGAAACACTACTGAATACGAAGATACCAGTTGTCGATATAATACTGCTCCGCGGGGTTATTAGCTAACAATTTGCAGACAGCGACAGCCACGCTATCACTACGCAACCGGTAACTAATTGTAATAAAATATTGATATCGTGTATGAAGATTGCGTATCTATTATTATATGATCGTAAAATGCACTTTTCGCGATAGATTTATCGCCACTGTACAAATTACATTACACAAATTCTCGTTTTGACAGCAGATATCGCGCGATATTGGCTGTCGCATGCTGTCTGCAAGTTACGTAATAAGCGTGCCGGTTCACGAAAATATTTTTTTAATCGCTTGGCCTCTCAACTAATGTGACAAAAATACAGTCAACATTAAAAGGGACAACTTCAAAAGGAAAGAAACTTTCAAAAAAAGGTGACATGGTTCACAATATCATACGTGACTAATAAATATTTTTTTAAATTTGACAAAATTACAATTTGATTAAAAAAACAAGAAAATCTGAATGTTATATATATATATATATACACATACATATTTTCACGCAGTATCCCTAACGGGGTAGTCAGAGCCGACGGAGCGCCATGCGTCCCGCCGTTTATTACTCGTATTATATACATGTGTCCCCAAACTAAGCAGTAAGCTTGTAATATGGGTGTCATACTACTTTTACTATTTGTTGAAGAAGAGGCCTTCAAAAAACATAGCGATGAAGTGTTGTAGTAAGATACTGTTGAAGAAATTATACCTAACTTACCTTACCGGTTTTTCGCAGTACTTTTATTTATGTTTTTTTAAGTTAAGTGGTAGGTTTAATTTCTATAAATATGTTGTAATATTTTACTTCAATAAATTAATTTGAATTTATATTATAAATTAAATTTTTATAGGGATTTTAATATTTGCTTTCCACATAATGTAACATGTGCGTATATCTCAATTTGATCACGATGTCACGTCCCATAAATACATCTTGTCTTCCAATATCTAGAAACAGTTTGCTAACTGTAGTCGAGAGCCCTGGGGCAGTGGTGGGACAAACTTACATACATTCGTTACCATTATTACCCCGTTACTCTAAAGTTTTGTTAAAGTGTAGTTTTGAACGTAAAGGTGCCCGGTAACTTTGCAGGGTTGATAAAAAATGATTTTTTAGTCTCATTTTAAAATTTATTACCTATAATAAATATTACTACACTGTTAGTCAATTATTTTAATTTTTTTTAAATAATTAAAATGAGATTACACATACATACATATTTTCACGCTGTATCCCTAACAGGGTAGTTAGAGCGGACGGAGCCACAAGCGTCGCGGTCATTACATACTTCTTTCGCTTCCTCAAATACGAGATTATAACTATGAGAAACACATTACAATATCTGTTGCAAATGTTTAAATATTTTAGAGGAAGAAAAGCTTGCTGTTTATCTTCCCGTGCAGGACCAACGATTTTGTAAATGTACAAGGTTATTGTGAAAGAGGGTATAAATCCCCCAGGGTTTCAACGTGTCAATGTTGACTGCTATATTGCAGATATAATAATTACGGAATATGTTTATTTTATTGTCCATACAAAAAAATATAATACAAAAAAATTACAACCTTATCATTATGCTCTACATTCCAAATGTTTGCTAGCGACGTAAAGACGCTGATATTAGGGTTGTCTCAACTTTATTTTTTTTTAAACTTTGAGGTGTTACACTAGAACTATTGACTTTTGCTAAAGTCGTAGAATGCAAATTTTCCGTTGTCATGAGTACTTTAATACCATTTCACATTTACACATCCTTTCAAAATAACCTTGTATACGTATTAATGCGTGCAGAACGTAAAAGTCAACTTAAGCATAAGATAAAGCTTATTATAAGGAGCTGCTATAGGTCATAGCGTAGAAGCTGAAATTATCCGGTTCCGCTTTGTCATCTGTAATCTAAAATATAACTAAAAGAGTGGCATCAGAATAAAAATTTATCGTGCCTTGATGTTCTGTCCACTCGAAACGGATAGAATAACATTATCATGATATATTTTAGAAACAAAAATAAACCTTATATGCAGTTAATATTATACGTTAAGCAAATATACAATTAAATACAAAGTATTTACGTATCATTTGAAATTAAAATGTTATGCGGATAAAAACGTTTTATAATTTTTAAAGCATATAAATATAGATATTTTTCTAATAACCACTGATCCTGGACTAGGCATGAACACGATGCAATAGAGCTATTATCAAAAGAAATTATCACCTTCACCATCAATCACAAAGTACATAGAAACACACAGTACATATAAATAAAGGCACGATGTCCACTCCTGTCTGTTTCGCACACACACACGCACTATACCCTACCCTAGACCCTAACCGCAGTGGGTAGGACAGAGCATGAATATGCGCTCTAACCCTTCAGGTCCACGCGGCAATTATTCAAAGAGAATAGTTTAACAGAAAGGATTGTGAGGACTGTTCAATGCCGTCTAAAACGATTTTAGTACGTGTAAAACACAATTGATTTTCAAATGTAAATTTACGGTCGTAGAGTAGTAATTTCAATGTACAGAACACATATTGTATGTCAGAAGTTAGAGCGGGAGTCGGGGTAGGAAATTTCCGTATATTTAGAATATTTATACATTTGTCTGGAGTGGCTTTACACGGACACCGATGCGGATGAGGCCTCCATAAGTACATAATAGGTACGGTGATTTAGTACGGTTGGCTCTGGAGATTTCAGCGAAATTAGTCTGGTCGAATGTCGGCAGCCATTTCGGCGCTCGTTTATCAAAAACAATAGAAAATTATTTATGAGTAGCTTGTCGTAGCATCAAAATAAAGTGATATAATTCCAGAGACATCTATATTGTGTACCTACTTAGTATTACAATAATCAGTCGTTTAAAATATACTTTATTGCAATTAGAAAAAAGTATCCACTCTTAGCCTCAGTACATCCAAAACTCACTTCGTTACATTACATCTGTAATCAAGCCTTTAATTTCTTAAATTATGCATTCTACTATTTTTAGAAATCTCTGCAAAAATACCTGTAACAAACGGACATATTATAGTCATCAAAGTATTCAATAAACGTTCCGTTCCGTATTTTAGAAAACATTGAAATAAATAATCATTTACTATTATTATCATGTATAACGGAGTATGTAAGACGAGAAAACTTATGTAATTACTGAACAGAATGATTCGTTTAATGTGTTACTGCGTCTTAAAACGAGTCGCGTAAAATATCAACCCGGGATCCACATTCTGCGCATATCTACAACCAAAAGTATGGAGAAGGATTCCGGTGTTACTAATGTAACATCAAAATCTAAATGTTACAATTTGAATATTATATTGTTTGGTAGTACATTTGGTACATATCATGCAATTTCAGCTGGAATTGTACCTTGTTGTTTTAATTCGGTAACAGTCAGTTTCAGTTTTTATTAACTTAAATTACTTAAATATTGAACCCATTCATGCAATAAAATTTGTCTGTAAATTATTACGATAATTCTGTATGTCGTATTGAGCAGTCGAGTCCACGTTAAGACTAATTACAACAATCTTCTTCATAGTAACACACAAAATTACCAAAACAATATTGTTTGTATTTTTTAATTAAATTTGTTAAACTTTAACAAAAAGTACATACTTATGTTAATATTTACAAACTTAAAACTACACATTATCTATAAATAATAAACTTCCTCAAAGTTGCCACTTGAAAGCTGTCATTGCTCAAGGTACCCAGCAGACTGGCAGCATTGCCTCTTTGAATAGCCAAACTGATTCGTTGGCGGAAGAAGTCTCGACCAGTCTCTTACAAATATCAGAAACCAGTGGATGGGCTTCGGGGCACCAGGGATTTTGTTAAACTAAAAATATTTTGAGTTTCTTGTAAATTGTAAATGCATAGTAAGCTGTCAACAATAAACAAGTCACAAGTTTTCACTTTCATTTAACTTCATTATCTATTATTATCTATTATATATTATCTATTATATTATTATTATCTTAACCTACCTACTACATTATAGAGGTATTTACATCTCATTGTAACAAGATTAAATTGCATCTCTATTTAATAAGTTTCATATTTCATTTGCAAAAAAATATATTTCTTGAGAAATTCTAAATTGCTTATAGTGTGATCATCTATCATTATGAAGGAGAAAACAAAAAACAAAACTGAATTATTAAATATAACTGTAATAAAAAAATAAAAGATATACAAAAATACGAATTTCATAGCGTCACAATTATGTACATAGTATAAAAGATAAATTCTTTTATTAATAAAATGAACAAATAAATTCAATTAAATATATTATAGTATCAAAAATAATCTCAATAGCGAACGCCATATTTTCAAGCTTGGATGGTAACACAGAAATTGTGAAAATGGCAATGACCATGCGGAATAGTAATCATCAAAATTCCATGAGCGGAATACTATTAGCATAGCACAGAACAAGGGTAGTTCTAAATGTTTTTGGGGTACATTAACAACATCGAGATATTATAACCTTTCTGACACCTATAAAAAAATAAGTATTTATAAAGATTTAGTTAAGTAGACGAATTTTTACTTTATCATCTAGTATGGTAAAAGCAGACATAAAAAAATTAAAAAACGGTAAAATTCTGTTAATGCTTCAGGAAATACTTGAAATAAAGCATGTAAACACTGTACAATGTAACTTTAATAAGTAATTATATAATAATTGTTTTAATTGCAGATTTAATGAAATGTTAAAATATTTACTTTACAAATCAGACGACGTGTTCCGTTATCGACTAAATGAGTTACTGCCAATTGGCTTCAACCAATTGAACAATTTTATTTCTCAGTGTTGCATCGCATATCTAAGTCTCTGATTTGACTTCATACAGAAGAGATAAATCCAATTATATACATACTTATACTATAACAAATCAAAAGTAAAAAGCTACAAAAGTAATACTTTCATAATTATTTTATTTTTCCACTGCTAATACACTTAAGAGATAATTGTCTTAATATATGTATGCAGTTAATAAATAATACAAGAATTTTTTTATGGATAATTATAAAATTCATGAGAACATGTAAAGTGAATGAAAACATGTGCGTTCCACATTATTAAATTATTAAACATATATGTAAAGAAATCAATCACCTCACGTCTACTGAAGACAATATTATATTCGAACAATGAAACTCTCTTTCACAAAGTCTATTTTTCCTTTAAAATAAGAAAATTAGCCAATCCTATTGCGCATTTTGTTTTTAAAATATTTAGACTGCACAGTCATAATCATAAATAATCATATAGGTTACAGACCCATGTTTTCACATCTATTTTATCGTATGTATTTTATATTATATTATGACAATAATTTATTAGACTATGCTAAAAGCGAATGTATGGAAATGTAATTTTCATAGTACTGTTTCATTAGTGGCCATAGGTATTTAATTTAATAGTGGTTGTGAACATCAGAAGAAATTATATGTATATTATACACATATTGCGAGATATGGGTTACAATCGTTCCCATTAGTTAGTATGTAAACTAGACTCATTAAAAAAACTTTATTTCTATGCTGATTAGGGAGAGATAGAAAAACTTGTAAAAAGAATATATTAGCGCATATCTTCTCTCGCAGGTCGTAAAAGTCGACCAAGTAATAGGACTTATTATATAGAACTCTCGTCACCTCACGTACTTAGAAGTTGTGTTAAGGTAAGATTTTAATGCTTAATGATGTGTATCTCGAGTAGAAAATGTCATGACGCTTGTTTTGAAATAATAAAACTTTTAAAATTGTGTATTTTTGGGAATTGCAACCATGTGCTCTAACCTTTACGTATAACCTAACATGTCCAAAGAACTCGTCTCCAAAAACAATTACTCCCAACCGTCATGTACCCCGAGAAAATTATGATTACAAGAATGACCATGCGGAATGCTAACCGCCAAAATTCCAGACCGAGTTAGGGTGGGACTAGGGAGGGAAAAGCTTGGCCGCCCATGTAGGGAGGCCGAGTCAACCATCCCCTAACACCTAGAGCGGATGTGAGCGAATTAGGAATGCAATCATGATCTTGAGCTGATTTCTTAGCTCTATATGCTCAATATTTTAACATTATTTTTTATACAATTAATGTAAAGAATTGGTAATTAATCTTAGCTTGGTTAATTTTATTTCTTATTTTAGATAACTAAGTATAGTTATAAATATTCTCGACTATTAAAAAAGGGAAATTTTCAATAGCGTTAAAAGCGTAACAATTGTGTTATTTTTTAAAATTAATTCAGAATTGTAAGAATTTTTAAAGACCATTGCACCATTTGAACACGTTTGAACAAACTTTTAAAGTGTAAGAACGTATCAAGAATATCAAGATGTGGTACAAACGTAATATTATCGGGGCCAGTTTACCTTTGCGCGCATTCATTTGACCCATGCGTTAAACGTGCCACAAACGCGCCACAAACGCGCTACAACTGCGAGTTTTAGATTAAAGATTCAATAACAATAGAGGTACAATGGAAAACTATTCGCGTTTTATGCGTGTAGATAAAAAATACAAATAAATAATCTGTTGTGACGATTTTTATGCGCTACAAACGCTCGTACGTGTATATGAAAATTGTCATTTGAGTCGATTCGTAGTATCGAATCTCCAATTACACTAATTGTGAAATCTAAACTTAACACAGTAGCACTAGACGCGTGTACTATGGGTATTGGGTACTACACAACAAACTGGACAACCCAATACCCAGATTACGTGACAATTTAGAAATATTCGTCTCCTAAAGATCTGATCTGATTGATCTGGTTCGGAATCAAACCCGGGACGCTGACTCCGAAGGCAGGAGTTCTCACCACCGCACCATCCTGGCAGTCAAGCCGACTGAATATCTAGTACCACTTACTATCCTAACCAATTTTAAAAAGTTCATTTCGTCATGTTCGGACATGATTGCGTAAATTAATTACGAAAACGATACCAATGACATTATAGACGCAATTGTTGATTGATAAACTTAATCATTGATGAACGTTGATTGATAAAGGTAAACTAGACACATTTTTGCAATGAAAATGTCGATTCCCGAAAGAATAAATTATTATATTCATTTCGTATTGGGCAATGAAGCCCTTTACGAAAATGGAATTAGAGACTCCGGTCTTAGAGGTTAGAAATGTTAACCATCGCGCAAATGGTTAAAAGAAATGTCATAAATGACTTACTTGATCTTTTTACTGCATTTAATATTAATTCTTACTATGTGTTAGTAACGATTGCTCTGAGCTACGATTAAAGTTGAACTACTAACTAACCGTTTATGACGATAATAATTAGTCAGGCTAATTTCATCTGACCGCTCATGACGACGGCTAAAGTCCCCACTAAAACTCAGGTAACCCACTTAATTGATGATTGGACTGTTGGCGTGGTGGAGAAAGCAACTCCCTTCCAAGCGGGAATCCCGGGTTCAATCCCCAGTCAGGAAACGAACTTTCCTAAAATTGACTTGGAGACTGTGTGTTACTAGAAGCTTCCCCGGTTCGTTTTGTGGTTTTGTGGTCATAATACAAGCCTAGTGATAGTTTAGATTCACATAACATAACATATCTTCACGCTGTATCCCCAACGGGTAAATTCACATAATTTGTGTAATTGTCTGTAGTATTATATTATTATTAGTTTACCACCACTCATGTTACAGAATTTATACAGCACCACTAATACTCTGGTAAATTGGATTTACCGCCACTTGTGTTATAGTAGTGTTATAACATTATCTCAATTAGTCAATTAATATGACTTTTATTGTGAGGATCATGTGAGGTTATGTTTTTTATTATCCAATGTAGGTAAATAAATGTATTTTATTTTCAGCGACCTTCAGACAACACGTAGTTCATATATTATTATATACTTGAGCTTGGCACCCGCAATCGTTTCACACGTTAGCCCCACAATACGCAGTTACGTATTAATCATTTGTTATACAGGGCCGGATTCAGAGCTCGTTAATCATTGGACCCCCGCCCGCAATCTGAACGTCGTGTGGGGGGACCTTTTTGTTAATTAATCCTAACTTAAGTATGTATACCATTATGTAATACCTAATGTGTTATGCCTATCAATCTTCTTGAATTATTTTTACAAACTAAATTGTAATTGCTGATTGATTTGTTAATTTTTATAATAATAATATTACAGACAATGTGCAATAGTGTATAGTAAAACTATCTACCAGGATAGTAATGAATTCATTTTGATATAATTACTAATAATTAATTGGATGAATAAATTTAAAAAAACATGTCATTCATATTTCGTTCGTTAAAACATATTAAAATTGTGGCAATTCTTAAGGAAATTTGAACAAATATTTTTCCATGCAGTCTTTTTTTTTAAACAATTCAATAAAGTATTGTTATAACTATCTGATAGTAACCTTTATTCAAACCATTTTGTTAAAAAATATTACATTGATTTATTTTATTTTGATTGACTTATTATAAAAAGTTTTTTATAATATTTTACACGAAAAATACGATCGCAATAAAAAGTAGTTTTTAAAGCGTTCAACCTTGTTCTACATATTTTAAAAATAATATGCAATAAATATTGAGAAAAAAATATTTTGATTCATACTATGCACTAATGATATTTTAAGTTCCAACAATGACGTCGACATTGCTTTCTAGAATTTTTTGTTTCTTCTTCACCCACTATATTTTGATATCCAATATAATACGAACCGATATTAGCAAATATTATTAATTTATTTTGTAAATCTCTGCAATTATTTAATTTGAATTTTAAGTAGTATTTGTAAAGCTAACGCGTAACATTTCTGCACATCAGTCAAGTTTTCTTTACCGGAAATAAAATGATGTACCAACATTACACCTCCATCACGAGCGACCACATTAATCACGTACGAGACAAGCTCATTCATAATAACTACGAGAGTATATATTATGTACCTAATGTACTTATGAATGCTTACATATATTTACCTATAACTATATATGTATTACACTAGTTGTTGGCCGCGACTTCGTCCGCGTGGATTATTTTTTCCACGCCAACTTTGACACTGTTTTTTGCCTCTTTAATTATTTGTGTAATACATGTGTAATTACTAATTATTTAATTATTAAAAGCTTCATACGCCGTTTTAGGTTAATGTACATTTATTTCCTATACTAATTTTAAATTCCATTTTAATCACAGTAAGGGAGTTATTACCAAAAATATTTTCTTAAAGAACATTTAATTAGTGAAAGTAAAACTTTTTATATTCTTTTTATTGAGTAGTTTAATCCCATTTTATTCACTAACTGTATTTGAAGGAACGCTCCTGATAAAATAATTGGAATCGAAATAATATTGATACATTTCAGGAATAACGCAAAACTGTTATTTCCTACTTTAGATTGTAAAATAATAATAAAAACAACAGCGACAAAATCCCACAAAGGAGTGCACAGAGGCATTCCAAAAGATCTTTAGACAATTAGAATAACTTCTGACGAACTATGCCTATGGGACAATTTGTTGGCCTTAAATTATAATCAAATCTACAAAAAATACTTCTTTTCATAATTTCAACTGAGTGGAAAATAAACCCATCGTCAAAGATCTTAGTTTCATCACCGGTCAATTAAAAAGCTCATCAAATATCATATTTTAATAATGCAATCTTCTACAAAATAATACATTTTTTTTTTCTAAAAAATAATAACAATTTCCAAGTTCTAATACGTTGCTATAGACACCATCCTAATGGCTGTCCATTATTATCTTCCATCTCATTCGCACGTTTGTTTTGTCACTCACACCACCCACATTCCCCCTGCTTAGACATGTCACAGAAGGGTCTATTGTGCCCTACGTCGGACATTTGTCGGTCTTTTGTACTACGTAGATATCTTATTTCCGTCACGTATTTAAAACTAGTAAACTGAAAATGAAAAATTATGTAGATAACTTGACTTTCTATTAAATATGAATAATAGAGATAATGCGTATTATTTACAATGTTATGCCATTTACAAATCTGCATGGACAAAGCATTACAACAATCAAATCACAATAGGACACTTTTGGCTAAGATATTTTGATTGGACTTGCAGATGGTAAAGTAGAAACATTAACTTTATAAATAACTACAGACGCCGTGCCTGAGTAGCAATGGTGAGTTAAATCAGATAAGCTGACTCGCCTGTACATACGACACACTTTTGTTATCAGATAAGCTGATCGGCCGCCATTACGTTAGAAAACTGCACTCACACGCTGTTGACACTTTATTTAATTTTACTTGCCTCACTTCGTAGTACGGGACAGCCTGTCTAGAGTTATAAAGTCTATGAGACACATAACATTGTTACAGTAACATGATGAAATACTATACTAGTTGCTTATAGTTTCTTATGCTCCCTTCCCTTGATCGACTTTTAGGAGCTGGAAAAAGTGCAGCCAATATTCTTCTTTTCTCTCTTCGAAATAACATGAGACTAGGGTTAGTTGATTACTTGGTAATAATTGTCATGTATATTGTATCTAGATTCGCATATCGAATAAATTATTATTTTCGGAATCTAGTTTATAGTTAAATATGATAAATGTCTTACCTTAGAACCTACTAGCTTTCAAAATAAACTTTATAACAACCATTCTCAACATATGCTCCATGGAATCTCGAGACTTTTCAAGGATTTTTCAAGGGCTTTGCCGACATAATATCAGTCTAAAGAAGGAATCACATCCAATTTTGTCACATAACAAAACTGCATACAGTATGTAGTTATTTTGTTATGTGGTTATATGGGAGGTATGCAGCATACTTCCCATTAAATAGAAACATATTAATCAATTTACAGTGGAATCACGTGGAATACAATGTTTTGTAAATTACTTATTTTTGTTAAAGTTTATTAAAGGATAGACATAAAAATAGGTTTTGCTTACTTTAGGGCACCACAAATTTTTAAATGTTTCAAAAGTGTTCGGCAAAGTTTGAAAACCGTTATTCTATAATTATACAAATCGTCGCTACGATCGGCGATACGACTGTTCAAAGTCACAGTTGCGCTGTACGAGATACACGAAATTTGGTGTTCAGGTGAGACTAACCGGTAGAATTAACACGAGCTACATTTTATTTTGATTGGCGGCTAGCGGCTACAAAACAAACATGACTATTTGAATAAAGTGATCGATGAGGATGAGATATTAAAACTGTCCTGCTGCATTTCCGACTTTCTTCACGTGCGGTGGCAAAACCGACACTAGCGCCAACACATGGCGTTCACTGCACATCACAATTGAATCAGCCAATCACAGCCAAGCTGTATTGTTAGGTTAGAACGATACTGAAGTGTGAATTTTTGTTGAGCACAGTTTATGAATAGTGCCATTTCTTTCTAACTCCAAACGGAGGATAGTTAGAAAGAAATGGATAGTTGTTAGTTGATTGTTTTTTTATATCAGAGGGGGCAAAGGAGCAAGCGTGTCACCTGATGGAGAGTGATCACCGCCGCCCATGGACACCCGCAAAGTCCAGGGAATCACAGGTGCGTTGTCGGCCTTTTAATATATAGGATATAGATAGGAGAAACACTTGAATATCGTTCTTGAATACTAGCCTTACACTGTTACACTTCTAATAAAACATTAATTGACGTTCTTACTATCGGTTGAATTATACGCACGTAAATCGCTTGTAATGACGTAATAATTACATGGTTATTGCCAGTTGAGGAAATAACGTTACCTGGACTTTCCTAGCGGGCGATCAAAGCCAGAACCAATTAGTTTAAAAGATACTAACGTATCACTTAGAACAACAGACAGAAGCTCAGTGAAGTGTAATATTTTTAACATCATCCATATGTTTAAGTTAAGTAAATAATAAGTTCGTAATCGCTTCAAAAAGTAAGAACGCAAATCGATGAGAGCTAAGCTACGTCTTACAAAACAATTTTGCAGGAGAGCAGATAACTTGAAAGTGAACTGAGGATTTCTTACACATGAAAAGGCAGGAATAATGAGACAACTACTTACTTGCTACAAAGAAAATTTATTGTTGCGTTCAACAACATAAAAATATACGCAACACGATATTCTACGCAGATATCAACATTTTTGAATGAGTCACATTCATACTTTTGTGTTAAGGCTATGAAGGCTATGAAGGCCTATGGCCTCAAGGCTATGAAGAAAGGATATTTCGTAAAATGATGAAAAAGGTCTTGATGAAAAACTTAAATTTTTAAAAAAAATTCTCATTTCAATTGAGTTTTAGCTTTGTATTTGATCAAACTAGATTGACCGAAAACAGAAGTTCAAAGAATTTCCATTATCGTCAAAGGATTTTGACAAAATGAGAACTCGATTTCATTACAATCATTAAAAATCTGATGTTTTGAGAAAAACCGTAGACTATTATGAATTATACAGGATTTTGAATACATTCGAATAATATTATGTAGGTAGTTCATATAAATGTTATACAGTAGGTATAATAATGCCATATTGAGTTCAATTTTCTTACAGTACAATTGTTTGTAACTTCGAACGCAATTAGCAATACTGCTCAGTTGTGTGCGCGCCCGTTCCGTGATATTTTGATACTTGAGGTCAATGATGTTACATTTAAAAATATAACATAATTGCTTGAGGTAATATTTTTAAGCACATGTGTTTTTAAATTAGGGATTGTATAAAATAATATTTCATTGTCATTTCTAAGATTATTTTGTGTTTTTTAGGTGCTTTAAGACTGTTCTTTTTAAGATTTAGATTTTCTGTTCTGACTAAATTACCATGTAGAAAAAATTGGTCTTAATCATGAATCATGAGTAGAGGTCATTACATATTTCAAATTATCATGTTTTAAATTTCATCCAATATACGTACGTACATACATATTTTCACACCAATTATTAAGGAATACACTGATTTAGATAAAATATAAACTTAATTTCATCATATCCACTAAAAATTCAATGTTTTGACCAAAACCCTGGACTGTTAGATTTTATTCATAGTATGTACTTATACATTACGTACATAAATAACTTCATGACAATCCTCAATCGGAGTAGATAAAAGTCTGACTAAAGCACACCCCGATGTTAATTCTATAGCAGAAAGAATTTAGACTTACAGGTGCAATGGCACCTCGCAATGGAGAGGTAGCAATCCTTTGCTAATATACAAGCTTCTTATGTAATAAACCATTAGGCAGACTTTTATGATCTGCGTAGGAAGATAATCAACTGCCACATCCTATACTTTACTATATTTGCGAGACTAACGCAGATATAAAGCTTAAATTTAGTTATCACTTATACATTTGAACACTCAATGTCAGATATAACATTTCGTTAATTTATAATACATGTATTAGACACTAACCGTACTAATTCACAGACTGTAATGCAGTTAACTCCGTTGGACTCCCAATAACCGGCGCGGGCTAAATCTGGTTAAATGGGCGTATGCAATCGAGCGTCGTTTGAATCCCGTTTGAGACTATAATTACATTATACGTTTTAGACTTCATTTGTAACTTGTTAAAATACAGTTCGATAGAAAATCGAAGTTAGAGTTCGCCGCGACTCCTGGCGCTCCGTCCTCTCTGACTACCCCGTTGGGGATACAGCGTGAAGATATGTTGTGTTGTGTTGTATAGTGGTTGGTGGTGATATAAAAAGGAACTTTTCTAAATTACCTAAAAAAGTCTGGATATTACCGGGTGTACACTTTTACATTTTCGCGTTGCATTATAAAATATCTAAAACGGGCAATTAACTCGATTACCTTTTATTTTGGCTTGACGTTTTGACCGAGTTGCATCGGCCGTGGTATCAAAAAGACATCTAATGTGAAAAAAACAACGTCTTTTGTAAAAGACGCATCATTTCGTCCACATCATATAAACTTTTACGTTAGAACCAAATGACATTATGGTGAGTTTTGACGTTGAATCGCTTATCACCGATGTTCTATTTAAGGAATGCCTGGACGTAGTGAAAAAAAGACTGAGTGACAGTGATATGCCCTTTAATTATATTGATATTCTTAAAAACTATTTAGATGGTAATTACTTCCTCTACCAAGATCAATATTACCTCCAGATTGAGGGTGTCGTAATGAGCAGTCCTGTAGTCTGCTAAAAGGAAAAGGAAAATATTTTGAAAGAGGATGACATCGTCTGTATCATCAAGGGAATTACGCAGAAAGTAGACCAAAATATGGAACATCTGAACTCCATTCACCCTAATATGAGGTTTATATATGAAATGGAGAATGGTAGATCAATAGCATTCTTGAATGTAAAGCTAACCGCGAGATCATATGGAAAATTATCACACTGTGTATATGGGAAACCTACACACACGGACAGATACCTGCACGCTACGTCTTACCACCATCTCAGTCACTCGCAATCCGTTATGGTGTCATTAAAGAACACTGCGTACGATCTATGTGACTCGGAACATCTGGAGCAGGAACTCGATTATGTTCAGGAGGTACGGGCAAAGAACAGATATCAGGTGAACCAACGTAGGGCGTAAGGCTAAAGAGAGGTACAGACATCCAGAGATGAGCAGACAACCTGCCTACATGCCCTATGTGAAAGGAGTTACTGACAATATTGGATCAATTTTAAGAAAGTACTCTATCCGCGCCATATACACCCCTGGAACAAAGATGAACAACATAGTGGGCACACCGAAGGATGTTATGCCGTTGCCAAGCTTCGTTTGCTTCGTTTAGTCTATAAAATATATAAAATAGATTGTAGCTGCGGTAGTAAATACATTAGCGAAACGAAACGGACTATTGGTGAAAGGGTTAATGAACATATTACAGCGGTGAAAAACCAACAAACAACCAAATCAGTGATAGCGGAAGTTTCTTCGCCTAAAAGTCCTGTCTACTGATCGCCAATTTTATCCAAGAGTAGTGCATGAAGCGATTGAAATCAAGATAAATTTTAATCGAAAAAACAGATACAATTTATAGACTATGTGGAATCGTGTGATTCGAGGAACGAAAGTTCGTTTTTCTCATTCGGTTAAACATGTGGACACTGAAAGTGTTATATGTAGGTGTCCTAAAAACTTTTTACAAATATCGAGGGTAGATGATTAAACTTCTAGCTCGGATCCGGAGTGAAACGACAGCGACCGTTTGCGTGAGACCACGGCCGATGCAACTCGGTTGAAACGTCAAGCCAAAGTAAAAGATAATTGCATCAATATCCCATTTTAGATATATTACCGGGTGCACTCTCAGTTTTTTTGCGGTACCCGTTGAACAAGCCCAGTGCTTAGCCTAGACTAAGACTAAACTGGCACTAGTGCTAGTTTGAAGTCACAAACTTAGTGTAACTATCTGGATTATTTATACACTTTTTCTTCGTAAAGAGATTCCGTCAGTGTAGCATGCATCCGTAGCCTACGGCTAACCATTTACCATCAGGCAGGCCGTGTGCTTCCACCACCACTTCTTAGGTCTTTTTCTGAACCAAAAATTAGGTTCGATTTACGGATCCATTTAAACATGCCGGCGTACTTCCTTAATGAGTGTTCCATGTTGATAGTACGTAAAGCCACCAACCACAAAACAAAGTGTAAGAAAATTATAGAGAGAATTTACCTTTTTCTAGGATATCGAGACTAATGCAGACGTGAAATATAAAGTGATACTTAAAACGAAATAACGAACTCTCTCTAACTTGTATAATTCTCGACTAACTAATTTTTGAAAATTGCCGTTCAAAAATATCCACTGTGAAAATAGCGACAAATGAATATTGCTGTCTGTTAATAATTATGAATGATACATGAATATTGACTATGGCTACCAAAAGTTTGTCATGAAGCTTTCCTTCTGTGCAAAAAATTATATAGTCTAACATTATACAATCATCAAATATAGTGGGTGACATCAACCTTGAGGCGTTTACTTTTTTTCAAGTTTTAATAAAAGTGGTATTACTTTTTTAAAGAACTATTTACTATTTTGAAGAAAAAAAAACGTACCGTTTTACAAATCTTTGAGTTTGTGATTTAAAGACTGTTTAAAAGACCCCGATGCGGAGCACTTCCACTCTAGTTATCCAGTTAGAGAGACAGCGTGAGGATATGTATGTATGTATGTTATTCATCCAACAGATAATTGCACGTAACGTTGCTTATTGGATTCTAATGACATCTTGGCTACTCTTTAGTGATATGACTGACAGTACTGTATAAAGCGAATATCCACAATCCACGCATTCATCAGATCGGTGCACTCCACTACTGGATATAATCCTCCCGCAGAGCTCGTTACCACACTTAGACATCCGACCTTCTCGTTCAGCCACCGCTTTTAACCCTCTTGAGTTCATCGCCAAACACTGCATCTTAACATACATGGTCCTTTTTTATCCGGGAGGAATATGTACACAGATACCCGGTGCCCTGAGGGTGACATTAGGTTATGCGGGTCTTTTTGAAGTCAAAACTTCTTCGGTAGTCGTTCTCTGTGCGTTGTCGAGGGACCTACGGAATACACCGGAGCCCCCTCGCGGAGGATTTTACAGATTAGATTTTTACAGCTGTCGCGGCACTGTTAAGTTGTAGGGGGGCCTATACCTTCACAGTGCTGAGACAACGGGAGCCAAATGCGCTTCGGTCCTCCTTGGGTAGATATGGACGGCCGGATTATAGGGCTGGTCCATACTTGGCCTATGACAACCTATAACAGATAAAGTTTCCCCATTGCCACTTCAACTTGCTACATTGTATGAGTTCATAGTCACCATAGCCTCTCAACTAATTTCTTAACTTTTGACCTGATTCTATCCCGTAACGAAACCGTAAAAAACTGTATAGCTAGAACTACTTTAAATGTGTCGATCAAGCTATAATTTGATGATATAATAATGGACATTTCTGGTGAATATACTCGATGGTTTAACGCATTCGTCAACCATCAATCGATTAGTCAATCAGTGGGATCAATCATCTCGACTCAATCGTCCTACGGATATGGGCCCCGCCGCGGCGAGCAGGCGCCGCCCATTTTAACTGCGGCTAAACGAGTTTTTGCGGGAAATGAGCGACGTCTAGCCTAGAATCTGATTGGAATTGAGGATATTTGGGGAGAGCAATGAGAAACAGTATGTGTATATCTATCTACTGTGAAGATAATATAATATGCATCAATTAGATGTAATGGGTTGTCTTAGTTATATATGAATGTTAGGCGAAGGGAACGTCAAAAACACTCGCGTATACATACTTCATTTAATGATGATGCTGAAGTTAGCGATGAAATTATAACATGATTCCTATAAATATTTGACATAATACCATCTTTTATTTAATCTATCACAAATGTAGCGTAAACATTTATAGACGAGGCCATGCAAATAAAGTGTAGGTACCTACTACTTGTCAAATTGTACTCATTCAGTTATTTATTTATTACTACTAAATTTATCGGTGTTTAGGGTTCTGTATACCTTCAGAGAAATAATAATAGGCCGAAATAAAGTATACAACACGATAAAAATAATTTATCTACGGCTCCAATAAATAAGTACCCAATTAAATGTGATTTGAGTAAATAATACGATAATAAAACGCTATAACGTAATGAAAAACAAAACTTGTCCTCGAATTTCATTTGTAAAAAAATAGTACAACTGTTGAATTATACTAATAACTTAAATGTTTCATTATACTAGATCCATGAATAACAGAAAAAGCAGAATTAAAAAAGATGCCATGCAAATTTAATTTCTGTCCGCCGCTTAAAATCACTTACTTTTAACAAGTTCAAAGCCCCAAGTCCTCCACTTTCACTTTCCAAGAAAGTTCGCTGCATTTTTCACTTCAGCGTAGTCGCTAACTTTCACTTCAGTTTCAAGAAAAGCTTACGAAGTTTCCGGTTTTTTGTCAGTCTTCGTCAAATTACAACATACACAGTTTATAATTTGTTTCAATAAGTAATTGATACAGAAATAGTTCAAGCTTGTTATTTTTAAATTACTCATAATTTATATAAGTATGTATTTTATTTTAAAACAATAATATGATAAAAATATTGAACATGTGGTGATTAATAAAAATATATAATGCGTAATTTATGTATTCCTGTACAAAAAACATATAACAAGGAAAGTTTTAATTTATTATCCATTATTTTTATATCTTATTATTATTTGCCCATTATATTAAACTTAATTACTTAGATTGCCATCTATTGGTAAATAGTACTAAGCTACAGCAGTGGAATAAAATTATGATGTTACGACGACATTCATAATTATTCATGTCAGTGGCATATAGCTGACTGCAGCATGATAAAATTGGTTATAATATTATATTTCGCTGCAGACACAAATAATTATATACGGCGAAATCTAACATAGCAATTATTTTCATTGCACTGAAGTCAATTTAGCACTACTCACCAATAGATGGCGCATCAGAATAATTCCAATCAGAATTTATGCATTATTTTTTTATTTTGTACATGTTGCACGTAAATTTATTAAAATTAATACTATGGCGTAAATATTACTTTAAACATATCTCCAATAATATCGAATCTATTTTTGTCATGAAACAAAAATAGGTACGCCTACAGGTATAAATGAACATAAGCAAATTTTATCCCACAAAAAAAACCACTCGCAAGTCGCAACCCGTTTGGAAATGTCACAATCCTTACAAGCGAGGCGACAGTTGGCGAAATATATTTATCTCGGACCGAGTGGACCCGCGTCACGCTGTCACGAACGCTCCGGAGGCCCGGCAGCGGCATTGGTACCAAGCACAAGCAGTAGCGATTATAGTCAAATTCACATAAAAATGTTAAGGCTTTTTTCAAAACCACAGTTTTGAAAGAAGTGATTGTTTCACACATAAATCACGAAATGACAATATTTGGGTAAAATAACCTATTTGAAAATAATAAGATTCTAATAAGAATTAGACGATATGATATTATGCGTCTGTGATTGCTATGAATTAAAAAATTCGTCAAATGCGAATTTAACTCACGCCTAAAGAGCCACACAAGTCACACAACACTTTCGTGTAAAAATGTTATTAATTTAATTTCTAGAAATCCATAAATTCTAATGTTCTCGTTATTTTTCCTTTAAACTTCTAGAAATTTCTTCTAAAATTGAAAAATACAAATGCAGTATGAGTACTTTAAAATGTTAACCATAGCATAATATGTATAGATACATACATTACTGACTGTCGAGATGATAATCGACTGTTAGTGAAGGACAGACGGATAAAAGCATGACAAGTGACCTTATGAGCATGGAACTCTTAAAGTAATGGAATTACACGGTTATTTTCCGTAGTTATGGATACGTACCTATATAAAATTAGATTTACCGAAATATAAGAAGATCATTTATCATAATTTTATTAAACACTTCAAATAAGTATTCAAATTAATTTGAAAGGGTTTCTTATTAGAATTAGAATTATCATATAAAAATTTCAATTGTTTCTATTACATACATACTTAAGTATAATATAGGCAGATTATGCTAGTACATACAGACATATCGCCACGCTGTATCCCTAACGGGGTAGTCAGAGAGGACGGAGCGCCAAGCGATGCAGTCCTTATATACCTCTTTCGCTTCCTCAAATCTCATCATTCTCCTCACACATTTTCACCTAGGTATGCGAGTGCTTTTGACATTTCTGTCTGCTAATGGTTGTTAGCTTGTCGATTATACAAGTTTCTCATAACAAATTCTATCTCTTTGGCCAACATTTGGAAGTTAAGACGGCAATATAATTCACTCTTATCATTCAGCGATTCGCTTTTGTCTTGCAACACCATAAAAATGTAGGAAAGTTAACGTCTACACGTGAGGAAACATTTCTTTAACACTATGTAAAACAGGCGTGTAAACACTGCCGCTGGCAGGTTACAAAAACTAATGAATAAAAACGTGATATTCGATTTCCTGGTTACGTTATTTTTTATTACGATGATATTCCTGAAAATATCCATTGACAATTATAGTGTGGCAATTACAAGGCTTATTTAAAGCCATGTTTAAATTTAAAAAAAATTATATACCCAATATTTTGATTTGCGCTATGTTATTGTATACACCCAGTATATTTTTAGGTTTACGTAAGCAAAATAGCTAAAACGGAGATTTCGTAGTTTTGTTGAGTCGGTCTATCTATGGTCTATCGGTCTGTCCGTCTTTCTGTTTGTCTGTCTGTCCTTATGTCGCTGTCCTTATTTATTTATTTTTGCACTTATTAAGCTGAAATTTTGGCACCTCTGTGCCAAATTAACTTACTTAGGTTTCTAACTAAGTAAATATAATCTGAAATTAGAGCGAAAAAATTAAGTAAATGTTAAGAATATTTTGTGCTTTGATTTTTTCTATAATTAACGTAAATTTATAAACAGAAAATATTACGGAACCCTAAGTTCTTGTACCAACACACTCTTAGTCAATTTTTTAAATCATTGAAAAAAGCAGAGTAATTTTTTTTTTCATTCAATACTGCCTACGCAAGTTATATTATGACAGACCTTTATCACTGCAACCTATTCTGATTTATTATAATCAAGATAATAAGTAAAACTCGCTAATTCCATTTTATTAAGGGGTTATAATTTATTACATGACGTAGCAAATTATTTAAAAAACATTAATAAGAGTTTCTCTCGAAATTTTTAAAATAATTACACAATATTTTTAATTAAAGGAGTCGATAACTCGTACGTACTAATTGGTACTCGTATGTGTAGCAAGTTAAAGTAATTAACAAGTAAAATAATAATTAATTATACACAAAGAAAAGTAATTACTTTGAATTTGACTAGTAAAAATTTACAAAGCGATTAAGGCAATATCTGGTTAGATATGTTTTGCCTAAATTATCTCCAATATTTATAAGGTAAGTAGATACGAGAAATTGTGTCAAGGTGTGATTTCTAGATGTTGTCATGTTCTGTTTATACTGAATGGAAAATGGCCTGAAGATATACGAGACATATAAAAATAAAAAACAAAATAAATTAATATACTTAAACCAAATTGTAATCAATTTGTTTAAAATAATTTCTCAATTATCTAGCATCTAAATTGTTTCCTTCATGCGAAACTGATAAAATGAAAAAAAATCTAATAAAAAATTGCAATAAAAATCTAAGATTGCTTTAAAAATAAAAATCAAAACTATACAATCGTGCTACAGTAGCCATGGGTCGATTCTTTCGACCGTCCCCCTGCTATTTAAGTCCACTGCCCACAATGAAGTCACCTCACACAAATATTTACTTTATTTTTTAAACGTTAAGGTCTTATTTTCAACGCAATTTATACATACCTATGATGTTTATAACAACAGCTTGTAGTTCAGAGGGTGTACTGCCCACAGTTCTCCCTAGAACTGCCCGCAAAGGGTCGGCCGGCTTATGCCTCGTTCAGTCCAGCGATTTTACTGGAAAGGACATTATAGAAAAATGAATATAGTTCTCGTTCAGGTACGTAGATATGACTAGGTACAGAAAGTACGCTTCTTTTAATATAGCATGACAGTTTACTAAAATATGAATAAAAAAATGAAAAAAAAAATTCGTGTATGAGAATGTTATCAAAATTTAGAATGTTTTATCAACTGAGTTCTTTTAGCTATTTTATATTAAAACGAACTACAGCGTGTATATAATATACATAATGAAAAAGACTAATAGTGTACGTGAACAAAAGAATACAAAAGTAGAATGTCGTTATAATTAGGTAATTATAATAATAATAATATTTTATTATCTAGAATGCGAGTAGTTACATAAAACATAGATGAAATAAATAATTTAGTTATATTAATAGTATAATTAGAAACTCGATTAAATTTTTTCAATTTTTAATTCAATATTTTAGTATTGTTATAAACTTAAGTGATATATTACTTACAAAGAAACAAGGAATTAATAATATTATAATTTTTTGTTATACTATATTTGTAAAAATCAGTCAAGTGAACTGGAATGCCATATCACTACATCTAGGGTACATTCGACACGCATACATTAAGCACAGATATTGCAAAGCTTTTTGGTAGGATTAAATTAGTTAACTTATTTGAGAGGGATTTTGGATGAATTTCACTACACTAATAATAATAAGTTATACTAAAACTTTTGTATTTTTTATGTTTTTGTTGATAATGAAACTTATACTATGTTTCATTCTATAATGATATATTTTATTAAGTAAGTAAATCGTAAAATAATAATAGTGAAGCAGTGACCCCGAACTAAGCATCGAACTCGTGACATGGGCAGCACACAAAACTTTGGATGACACTCAGTAACTCCGCAACAACTTGGGAAAATTCATATCTTAAATTCACTTGGTCGGGAATAGAATCCGGAACCTACAGCTTAGAAGCATAATGCACCAACCACTGTACGCGGGCCAGTCAAAAACCGTTCCGTACCCATTACTTAACTAATTCATTATTTATTTAATAACTGGTTGTCAACCATGCCATAAATTGCATAAGAATAAATAAAGTTATTCGTACCCTAATTTTTGTTTTTTTTTTTTACATTAGTCTCCATAACATAAAAAATAACCCATAATAATATAGTAATAATAATGACAACTTGACTTTTTGTAAGTAAAATTTAATTGAGAATATTATAATCAATTTAGTAACTAGGAATTACATATATACATACATACATATCTTCACGCTGTATCCCCAACGGGGTAGTCAGAGAGGACGGAGCGAAAATTTTTTACAGAAATGCGTCTGTGTGTCTAAATGTATGCGCGGCAACAAATTCGAAAATTGATGTGCGGTAAGCCTTATTTGTGGGTGAATGTGCATACATATGTGTGTTTACAAGTGATTATTATAGTGTTAACTGTTAAACGTAATTCAGAACTGACTCTGTCTCAGAATTATCTAGTTTTTGTAACAAATTATAAATTTTAATTTTTCAATTGTAAACAAATATGCAACCGAAAAATTAAAGTTTATTATCATAATCAAACAAAGACAAAACTAAATTTAATGTTGAATGTTTCAGTAATTACTGGCTATGTAGTACAAATGGCAAACCACAATTAAAAGTGACTTTTAATAAGAGCCAATCTGAATCTCTTAATTTGATATAATATCTTTCATGTTTTAACGTTTATAGTGCCAAGATTTAACGCAGAATCGAGATGTCGCCTTAGGATAGCTCGAAGAACAAAATGCTGTAATATATTATGTAACAAAAAGACCGGACCCTCTTGATATAGTAAGCGTTTAGGATATCTGTAGGATATCTGTATCTACACACTACTAACCTACTGTAATAATGTGACTATTAGTAAATAAAAACTGTTACTAGTAAAAAATTACAACAAGGTTAAACTGAGGTACTTTTTGTCCCTTTTCGTCATTTTCTTTTAATCATAAGCTCGACTGTGACAGAAGGTTGTCATAAATATTCCAAGTGTACCTATGTATGCCGCTTTTAGAAGTAGACCTCAAATAGTTCAAGTTTTTAAAGTTTTTTTGTATGACATAAATAAATACTTTTAATTTGTTTTTGTATTATATACAATAATAGTATACTTTAAAAAGTTGTATATATATCTGCTTCACATTCGTATGTATGTACTTACATTTATTTAATTATCTGTTCCCTCCCAAAGCGGAAACCACTAAACTTTTTCAATGTAGAGATATCACTAGATTCGTCTTAAAATTACCCGCGGGCTATAGACTAGATCTTTCTTTGAAAAACTGAAAAATTTAGAAAAATGCAGTTAAGAAAACTTGCAAAAATGATGACATAAATATGTAGTGGGTTTAAATAGAAAGAATATATTATGTATATATAATTAAGTTTGATTCAGTTTTAAAAGTTGTAATTAATCGTTTTCTATTCAGTTAGTGAAAATTTCAATATTAAAACACGAGGAAAAAGACACCAGACGGATCGGTAAAGTAAATAACACGAATGTAGGTAGTAGAAACAAGACGTCCTGACTTTTTATTACAATTTGAGGGGCAAGGGTCGCGTAATATACCAATATTTGTTTCAGGAACGGACGAATGCGACCCGAGCACTGTTCGGTAAGGTTGACAAAAAATGGAGCTTATAAAAAATTAATAAAATTTCTTAAGTTGAATGTTTTACCATTTTGAGCAAAATTGCTTTCGTAATATATCTGTAACAATTATTTCCATCATGTCCACATAAAAATATTATAAATTATTCATGAATAATATTTGGAAATGGAAACACAAGATCGGAGAAACTATTAAGTATACGTATGTAACTACATTTCCAATCAGTGAAGGTTGCACGTTTAGGTTTCAGGTTAGAAAATTAAATATTTTTAAAGCTCCGTAGATAAAATAGCAATATCGGAAATCTTTGGCTACGTAATAACTTGACTTGAGATTAAACTCAATTATTTAACCAAGTAAGTGTCGGTTAACTGACCGCCGAAGACCCACTCTGACCTCAGAAATATCCAGAGAATGAGAATCCTAATAAGTTTGATTATTTGATTATTGATTAATTAGATTTTGGGTGGAATATAGCAAACAATATAAGAATTCATCCATAATATGAAATGGATTTCCACAAAGTTACACCTAAATCTACACAAATTATTGGCTACATCTGTTTCTCTGTTCATGTGTCCGTATGTCACAGACGAATTAGTCCGTCATGAGCCAAAACACAGAGAGGTAAATTGGTAATCCGAAAATGAAAATCGAAAAATTAAATATGAATGAGTACTCAGACCCATTGTCTATTTTTATTACTTAACACCTACTCTTTTCGAAAATGAATGTTAATGAAAATGAAATGTTATACCCATAGTACATTTTTGTTTGAAAAATGATGAAGGGTCTATGGAATTCAAAAAATAAATAACCTCAAACCATCTACAAACGATTCCGAGACGAATGATCGTAGTCCCATACCGATACGTTCAGTAATTTTGACATGATTGCGTGACAAAGTAAACCATTTTCATTACATACCTATAGATAAGTAACCCTCTCTGCGCTCGTCAATCTCTTTTAGTAATGAGTGAACCAGATAGTGACAAGGTTGCTAATCTATCCCTTATAAGAATTTCCTATAAACCCTAGAGCCTTAAACCGACTACTACGGCCTTTGCGGGAAGATAAGCAGCTAGAACACACCGTATTTAACTGTTTCTCCCGAACCAGAATGGAATTAACAAATTAATATTTAATATAGTAATTGAAGAAGAGTTAGCATTCCAAGAATCAATTTATTTAACCTCCTTTTCAAAACTTAGAACAAAATCATCGGTATAAAGCGTAATATAAAGTCACGTCGCTTATAAACTTTGAACGTCCCCTTCAAAGGCGTTTGTTTAGTCAAGTTAACGGCAAAATTTAGCAACATTCTGTACAAACTAGCAATTCGTGCGACAGTACCCAATGGACACCGCAATTTATAAGCGGGCCGGGTCGGACCCAAAGAAGAAAGGGTTCGCGGGATAGCGGCTGTTATTGTATCGGAAGGTGGCCCGGCTTTAACGGGCTCGCAACATGTAGAGTTAACAACTGATAGACATGATTAAAACAAACGCGGGTATTAAACAAAAATATGAAAACTTTTGCATAATATTTCATAGCTTGAAAAAAAACTGTTCAATCGATCTTAAATATCTGCAGTGCGATTATCTAACGAAAATTAGTCAAATTAACTTCTGAATCCGCGGTGAGATTAATTGGTATTCTCTAAAGTTGACAGAGATACTAGCGGAGTAAATGAAGTTCTTGACGTTGCGCTAAATGTAACAATGTAATCTAAATATGTCAATTTTTATTTAACGTAATTATCTCAGAAGAAGTTTATTATATACAATAAATAACTACGTTAAATTATTACGATATCTTTTTATTTACAATTGTTCATGACACACGATCAATATCCACCGTTGCTAAGCAATCATGTTTTAAATAAAGAATGTCATATATGACACGCCTCCCCGACGATTTCTGGCTGCGGCACCAGAGGCGCTGATAGGAGTTGGTCCAGATGACGCGTCCACTGCAATTCTTCGTCGGTCTGTACAGCATAATGAAGTCTTCCGAGACGTTGAGTCACGATAGCAAACACCCATCTTTTCCCAATTTTAGTATAGTTTCTCACCTGCACTCTATCACCAGGTAAGAAATTTCTGAAAGGAAGTATATTTTCATTCAACTGAGGTTGAGTGGTAGGATGGTTCTTAAACATAGTGTGTAATAAAGTTATCAAATCTCTGCCAAACATAAGTTGATATGCTGTCTGACCACTTGGTCCTGATATGCGTCTTAATCGAGATTTAATAGTCAATCTTTTCGGCTAAATCACCTCACTCACCCTACATAGAGCGCAGTGCTCGTTTAATGGTTTGTACAAATCTTTCAGCTTGTCCATTGCTAGCCGGATGGTATGGCGCTGTGGTTCAATTCGTAGTGCCACATTCAGACAGAAACTGATTGAATTCAGTCGAGGTGAACTGTCGACCATTGTCCGATATTAAAGTGTAGGGCATTCCAAATGTGCAAAACATTTCGCGCAATTTTTTGATACACCAAACGCTAGTTATTATTTTAGTTGGAATAATTTCTACCCATTTCGAATATGCATCTACGACGATGAATAGATATTGTCCTTGGAGTGGGCCGGCACGATCTACGTGAATTCTCTGCTACGGAGCAGTCGGATCTTCCCAATGGTGAAGAGGGGTTTTGATTGGTTCGTTTTGTTCTAATCGACATGCTCTATAGAGAATGTCGATATATCTCGATCTATATTTTTCCAATAAATATAACTGCGTGCAAATAATTTCATTTTTAATATACTAACATGTCCTGAATGTAATTCATCGAGAACATATGCTTGTAATTTTTGTGGAATTACAACTCTATATCCTTTAAATGTGCAGTTGCCTTGTAGAGTGAGATTGTTATTATTGTATCCGAGCTCTCTTAACAAACGTCCTGATTTATGTGGTTCTAATAATATTTTGAGTTCTGCATCTTTGTTTGTTTCTATGGTAATGGTTTTCGGGTTTATTTCTAATTTATTCATTTGTCTAATTTGAAATGCACAGTGTTGATCTATAGAGTTTTCTTTAACTTTTTCCACCGGGAATCTAGAAAGTTAATCTGCGTTACTAATCCTAAATCTAAATACTAAATCCGGAAAGGTTTGATTGGGATGAAAAATTGACGTTAAAGGTATGTGGTCTGTAATTAAAGTGAATTTCCGACCACAGCAGTAATGAAAGAATTTCTTCAGTCCCTAATATATAGCCATCGCTACTTTATCTATTTGGCTGTATTTGTTCTCGCTAGTCGTCAAAGATCTTGATGCAAAAGCTATGGGTCTCTCTGATCCGTCAGGATCTGAGAACTGCGCCTAACCCAGTTGGTGATGCGTCTGTCGCTAGCACAAGCGGTCTGAAAGGATCAAAATGGGTAAGTACTCTCTTACTCAGAATTTCTGTTTTAATTCTGTCGAAACTTGCTTGGCTTCCTGAAGTCCACATGAGGTTGGTTCCTTTTTTAGCAATTCGTTTAAAGACTTTGTTATAGAAGCAAGGTTTGGTATGAATTTGTTGTAGTAATTTGCCATGCCAAGAAATTTTCGTAATTCTGCATGTTTTTTGGTGGTTCAGTATTAGCTATTGCTTTAACTTTATCTTTATTCTTATGTAGGCCATCCTTGTCAATGGTGTGATCAAGATAATTTATACTACTTTTCAAAAAGTGACATTTTTCTTTATTCAATCTCAAATTAGTGTCTTTCAGTTTTTGAAGAACGATTGAAGACGCCCCAATAACTGGTTTTCTGAAGATCCTTGAGTTATAATATCATCAAAGAAACACTTCACACCTTCTAGCCCTTGTAAGAGTTGATCCATAAACTTTTGCCATAAACTTGGTGCTACTTTGACCCCGAACATTAGTCCGTTTACTTTATAAGTTCCCTTGTGCGTACTTAAGGTTTGAAGTAATGAACTATCTTCGTCCATTTCCATATTTGGATAGGCTTGTGTAATGTCAAGAGTACAGAAATATCTGCCTCTGTTCATTTCAGCAAAAATGTTTTCTATAATAGGAATCGGAAATTTCTCATCTTTAATAGCTTGATTCAATGTAACTTTGTAATCTGCACATAGTCTTATTGAGCCATTATGTTTAACTATTGGGACATCGGTTTCCCGTCAGAATGGTCAATTTTTGTTAATGAAGTCAGGTCGTTTCTCAATGTCAGACGCAATTTTAAAGTTCTCCACTTTTCCCATTTCCATGGCTGTGGCTATTTGCACTAATTTTGTAAAAGGTGGTGTTTTTCTATCTTGTAAGATTCTAGTACGAATATCGCCATCTTTAAGTCCCCATATAAATTGTAATGAAAGGAAACTTTCTGCTGTGGACTTCTCACAATTCTGACATTTGAATTCACAGTTTGCAGTCAGCTTTTTAAGTTCGGATGCGTACCTGGAAATAGTTTCACTTTCACCTTGAATACGAGATATAAATCTATGATGTAAAGCCCAAACATTGGGTTTAGGATCGATATATTCGTGTGAAACTTGTATAAGTTGTTCAAAACTTTTTAGTAGAGGATCTTCTTGTGAACATAAATCGTTTAATCTTTCATGTAATTCCGGCGATAAGGTAGATAGTCATATGTGCATTTTTGATGTAGGTTCTACGAATCTATTTTGCAGAAAATAGACATTCAATCTTTTAGTGAAGTTATGGAAGGTCTCATTCTGATGTAAGGGTTGAAAATTTAGTCTTGGTAAGTGTTCTGTTGCTGTACTCGTACTATGCATTGTACTTGGTAACACGGCATTATCAATCGGTCTATTTACGGTTCGTAATTTCATTAGTTTTGTTTTTAAGCTAGTACACATTTCTTCAATGTCATACCTTTGTTGAATTTCCTGTTCCAATGATTCATCATCTGTATATAGTTCAATTTTTTCTTGTATTTGCAGAAATTTTTGTGTTGTGTTTTCAATTGATTATAACCTGGATTCAATTTCTTCATTTGATAGATTTTGGTGTAAGTCCAAGTAATTTAAAATTCAAGTTAGGGTTCCTCGTAATGCGAATCGCACTCTAGTGTAATTTTCCTCTTCATTCGGCATCCTCGTCGTCAACTATTATATACAATTAATAACTGCTTTAAATTATTACGATATATTTTTATTTACAATTGTTCATGACACACGATCAATATCCATCGTTGCTAAGCAATCATATTTTAAGTAAAGAATGTCATACATAACAAAGTTAAAATACACTAAGATGAAACATCGACTGAGATGTTTACTCCATAGAGAAAATTATATGTTTACTCTTAAAGCAATCCTCGAGAAACTGGCATCCAATATCACTTCACTTCGCTCCTCGTATGTTTGGTTCAGAGAATTCCATTTAAAGGCCAAGTGAGTTCGAATTCGAAGTGAATTGCAATAGCAAGGTGAATTCTCGAGCGTATCTCGCTTGGGTGATTCGAGTTTTCACAGATTTGCATAGCTGTACGTTTTTGTTTTTTTTTTTTATTAGAGAAAATTGTGTGTTATGTATGCTTTCACAGAAAAAACTTCTAAATTCAATGAAAATCAAAAAGTTACAGTTTTTTAATATCTTTTATAAAAAAAGTAGACTACATTGTCACATACATAAATAAGTCTTTAACTAGAACAATAATGATTGAAAAATTTTCTTATAAATGTATCAGCTGAAAGTTTAAAATATCTGCAACAAGAAGAACAGGCAAGAAATCCATTAGTTAAATTGTCATACATAAAATCCTTTAGACAAAACAAAGATAATTAAATTTTAAATAATTTCGTTACCGGTCTACCTTGTTACGAATACAACACGTTCAGCTACGACACGATATACTAATATTCAAGGGCAGGCCATTAAAATTATCAATTCTTTCCTTTTCTACGTAATTATGTAAATTAATGGTTCAAAAACTGAAATATAGAATTGAAGAAAAATGTGTAATACGTTCTCAATTTAAATATACATAACCTTATGTAATTATGTCCCATTCTAAAACATTCATAACACCAGTGGGCCGCATTTGCAAATACGATCTCTTTCATTGTGTTAGTGTGTACTTACAGTCTGTCCCTTACGCACACAGCTGCTGAAGGGACAGAGGTCACTGGCCACAACCTTCTTATATTTGTTTAAGACATGTATTGTGCCCAAAACCCTTATTTCTACTACATGCTTCTACCTACAATAAATACTTGGCACCCTTATTACCTAACTATAGTTTATTAAAATTTAGGTAGCTATATATTTCAATTGTTTCAAAAAATTGAAAATTATGGCAATTTGTTTCATATAAGTAAAATAGTATAATATCTAATGAGTTCTTATCCGCTAAAATTAAAAAAATCGGCACTTGTTTCGCCTCTTAATGAAGCACCTTCAGGATATTCCAGACATCAGACTCAGTCAACTTTCATTCGGTTTCCTTTTCGCTTTTAATTTACGGAACCCTAAAAACATACAGAATAGTATATTACATACCTAAATCGTAATTGTCAACAAATATTTAAAGAAGAAATGTTTTAATCAGTTATTGCCGTTTTAGCGAAAAGCTTTAACTTGCATACTTAATCTAGTAAAAGTGTTTCCTGTCGTGTTCCTACCGCTTTGAGTAAATACAGGTTCCATCTAATAGGACCTACGGAGGTTCTCAAACGTTCAATCAAAATGATAGGTAATTCAGTTACACAACCACTGGACGACTACCTTCCGCGCTGGTACATGTGACGACAAAAGTGTTACACAATACTAACATTAAGTTTCAAAGCCCACTTATACTACTTTAACATGTAACTAAAGCATACCTACCTATCTTAACAAAACAAAAACTATTTAAACTAGACTTTTACATACACCTGTTTTTTACAAACCATATTAAAATAATTTTTAAAAGCATGAAATAGTTTCTTTTGAAACATCAATGATTAAGTAAAAAAACTCAATCGCTATCTTAATTCATTTTATAAGTACCATGAAATCCCTATCTTAGTTTACGTAACGCAGTAAAGGGACTCTGAAAAGGAATGGGCAGACGCATTATAGATTACAATTACATAAATAGGAACAATCAGTTCTGACCTGCCTTCTATCAGTCCTTCAAAGTAATCAGTTTATCATAGTATTGTAAATTATGATCAAGGATATTTTTTTTTTCTAATTTTCTCCAAAAATCTATTTATTTCTAGCGGATTTATTTTTTACATTTTATAAACAGAATAATAAACATTTTTGTAAGCGAGTGTATCCGTCGCACCGCCGACCACTACACGTATCCCCCTATTCCCTAATTAATCCTGTATCGTACTGAATCTCCGGAGTTTTGCTCCCGTAGGATGACCCCACGTTAAACTCATTTATAGGCTTACCTTGTTTACTTTAACTGCTATGTTTTAAGTTTAACTTTACCAGGTTAACGCCAGAGATGTTTACCTACAATATTAGTAATATATCGATTTTGTTATGATAATAACTATAATACGATAATATTGTTCTGAATATAACTAATAATATGAAATTATTCAAACTAATTTTTCATAGAAAATTTGTAAATTTTTAATGTATGAAATACCTATATGTATAAACTAGACTTATTGCCATCAATTCTTATAATTTTTAACTATCGTGTGAGCAAAAGGCCAAAACTACTAATCGACACGTGTTTCGCCTCTTAACGAAGCAACCTCAGGATATTTCAGATCAGAGTCGGTCAGCTAACCAGCACCGAATCGATTGAACGGAAATGATTTAGTGCTGCTTGAGAGGCGAAACACGTGTCGATTAATCGTTTTGGAATTTTAAGTGAAGGATAGCTAAAAATTTTAAGAATTCATCACGCAAACCTTTCTTGTGAACTTGTACTAATAAAATATTTTACTTTGTCTATACTAATATTATAAAGAGGTAAACTTTGTTTGTTTGTGTGTAATAAACTCAAAAATTACTCAACCAATTTCAATAGTTCTTTCACCTATAGAAAGCTACATCATCGTCGAGTAACATAGGCTGTATTTTATTTTCAAAAATGTATACGAAGCCGGGGTGGGTCGCTAGTGTAATATAATCGACTTAATATGAAATAATATGTAACCAGAGGTCACCCGATGGTCGAAATTCGACCGTAAATGTAAATAAGAACTTATTATATAAACCCTTTGACTACAATCTCTATGCGTCTGTTTGATTTAAGGAGGTTACATATATAGATAATATGTGGGCGTCCAAGCAAAAAAGATCCAGTGGCTGGCATTTAGTTTCCAAGATATACGCAGTTTTGTAAAGTTGGGTGAAAAAATTGCATTTCGTGGTGTAATTGATTATTAATTAATGCTCAATTATCTACAAGTTCATATAGTAAATGACTTTATATGATGTTTCTAAGTAGAAACAAACAAGCAGAAATGGGTTTTTTTCTTTCAATCGAACTTTAAATATGCTTTTTCTCAAAACAAGTTTTTTAGTTTCAACTTTAAATGTCTGATAAAAAAAATATATTCTATCGATTTTTTTTTCCTTATTATCAATTGACTATCTCATTACTGGACCCTTTTTGCTTGGACGCCCACATATGCTCACTAACTATTATGAGTTTGAGAATTTTTGACGGGATTTTATTAGCGGTTGCGTGTTTATTTTAATAATTTGCAATTTTTTTTTAGTAGATATTGTGATATAAAATTGGCATAGTTTCGCGTCCCAAGCATCTACGTTGTTGCGTATTATGTGGAGTTGTTGAAATAAGTGCTCATTTAGTAGTGATGTTGAAATTTTTTTAATAGCTTAATCCGCCTCTGTGGATCCTACTATAAAGACTGCCTCAATATATTTTTCGCCAGAAACTCCAAGAAACATTAAAATGTATTGTGTCGATATTTTAATTAAATGACATGAAGATATATCATTTATGTTACTTCCTAGCGACCCGCCCCGGCTTCGCAAGTGTGCAATGTAGATACTAATTCCTCGTATCCGTCTAAATAGCTTTCCAAACTCCACATAATTCGTATCAATTTTTTTAAACATTAAAATTATTATAGAATGCTATCCATGTAATATAGATATTTGCCATTGCTGACTCTTTTGTAGTCCTAATAAAGAAGAATAATTCCATCATACATTGTTTTGGAATAAGACAGCATTTTCGATGAAAGCTCTCAGTCGGCTTGATTGTTTCCGACAACTAGAACTATCTTCGTTATATTTCAACAAATTACCACAAAACAACATTAAACTGTACGTCTAAATCTTTCTCTTGAATCACTCTATCTATTGATGAAAACCACATTAAAATCCGTTGCGTAGTTTAAAAGATCTAACCGTACATACAGAGGAGACAGACGGCGGGAAGCGACTTTGTTTCATACTATGTATAGATAGAAGACGTCGGCTGTAATGGGTATAGATCCCTTTGTCTCTTTCGAAGGAGAATTTGGATATTGTGTTCTATTCTGAGTTTGACAGTGCAGGCTTTTTGACATTGACAGTATGAACGTAAACAATGAGTGTTTTATTTAAAATGATGTATTTGTAACATATATTACATAAAAATTGTAGCTTCTTCTCCACATAAACTTTAACTATGCCTAATCTCACACTCCTCAGTGCTCGCAACATTCTTGGAGAGGGATCTGAAATTTTCGCTTTGTGTATTAATTAATGATGATCACAAATAAATAAAAAGATGTTCTGAAGCAATGGAGTGAATGCTATATAGAACTGTATGAGAGTGGCGACTCTGTTTCTGACTCTTAGAGCTATTGCAATGAATTGCCACACTTGGGACAGGGACTGAAGGATTCCATTAGTATGAAATAGATTGATAAAGTGATAAGAAGTCTGAAATGTGGAAAGGCTGTGGAAAGTAATGAGGTGGCTGCTGAGATGATCAAGTATGGTGGTCCTAGAGTCTGGGATACCTTCTGTGCACTGTGCAACCTTTGTTGGCAGAAGGAAAAAGTTTCAGAGGACTGGCGCACCGCAGTCATAGTACCTCTCTATAAAAGGAAAAGTTCTCATCCTGACCAAGCTGATGGACCTATGTCCATCAGCTTGGTCAGCTTAGCAAGTAAAGTCTATACTAAGGTATTGACTGAACTTATGAAAAACGTTTCTGAAAGATATTCGTGGGAGGCGCAAGGTGGTTTTAGGAATGGAAGGGGTTATATGGATCAGATTTTCTCACTCCGCGTTATCGTGGGGAGGTTTTTGGACATAGATCAGAAAGTTTTCTGTGCTTTCATGGCTCTAGAAAAAGCATTCGACAGAGTAGTGCGAAAGAAAATGTGTAGTCTTCTGCCCGAGTATGGCGTGGTGGGCCCCTTACTGCAGCCTTACGCACCGTCTTCTCCGACTACCCTGTTAGGGATACAACGTGAAGTATGTTCGTATGATTATAATTAACGTTCTGAAGATAAAACACAAAAGTATAAAAATATCTGAAGTGCCCTCTGTTTTCTTAACTATATGTTAATTTTTAAACAATTTTTCATTCGTTATACCGCCTTAAAAATATTATTTAACCTAGTTTGAGAATTTACTGCAATATTACTAAATACAGTTCAGGTCTAAAAGAGCTCCACCGAAGGTTCCTATAAGAAATGTAGTCCCAAGATATTCAAGTAAAGATAATTTAATTATATTTGTCACTTTAATTGAAACCTTACACTCGTTTTAATAAGGTTATTTCTGTTTTAAAACTTTGGTTTTCATAGAACCTTAGTATGGTATACTCCAATTCTACCATTTTTTAGTTTCCTACATCACTAATAAATTACATTATAAATATTCATGAAAAGTAAAGTTTATTAAAAGCTCATATTTTTACGCATAGTGAACTTTATTGAAAATATTTAAGTACAATAGTTTTAAACATTAACCACAATATCATATTATACCACCACAATTCATGTCATATTAAATAAATTAAAATAAAATAACAATAAAATATAAAGTAGTAATATCGATGAACAAAATTAATGACAAAAACACACGAAGGAATTTTCAGTCTCAGAAAACTGAAAAATATAATCTTCTAAGCAAATTGAGATCTTACATGTACGTACTAAAGCTCAGAATGACTTCGACATCTACGATAATTATCGTCATAGGTATCTACATAAATGTATATTAATATATAGTATATAAATGTATATTACATATACATATATCTACATAACTTTGTTCAGACAGTGTAAGTAAGCAATTAATACTTGAGTTAGGAAATCCTTTATCGAAACCGTCCCAGTTTTGACCCGTGGGATGACCCTTGCTTAACGAAGTATATGCCTTACCTAACCCTTAAAGATAGCTTTAGATGCGTATAAACTTAAGGTTAAAGATCGAAATATCTGATGTTAATACGGGCTGAAACTATATACTTTTGAAGGTTAAATATCGATTACCGATTAATAGTTAGGCTACGAGTAAATAGCAAAATCGTGCTAACAATATGTTTAGTTTGTATTATAGGTTACTTCATTTTATCCAATCATTGTTATTCTTCTCATGTCATATCATCATCATACATACATACTTACATATTTTAACGCTGTATCCCTAAAGGTACCTATAGTCAGAGAGGATGGAGCGGCAAGTATCGGGGTTCTTACATACTTCTTTCATCTCCTCAAATCTCATCATTCCCTGACACCTTTCGCCTAGGTATGTGAGTGCTTTTGACATTTCCGTCAGATAACACTCTTCGTTCATCATCGTCATCAAAAAAGAAAAACAGAAACATTATAAGGTCATGTGTCCGTCAAAATATTCACATTCATATTATATATGCAATTAATATATGTATTCTAAAATAAAATTATAGTACACTGAAAAAGTAGTTTATTAGTTGAATTCCGGAGGTTGATCTGTTGTTTCGTAAAGCCAAATAAAGATCACTAAAGTATTAATTATTTTGACAATATAACGAATGTTCAATTTATAAAAAAAAAAAGATCGAAGTTACACGTTCCAACATAATTAAATTTACAAAATTTTATGTTAAATTTACTAAAGAGTAATTTAAGAGTACATTTATGTTGATAGTGGCATCGGACTTACTTTAGTTATTGTTACTTATAATTACAGAAAACAGTTTTGTAAAGAAATCATCAATTTCCGTGTATTAATCCGAAACGAATCCACGAGTTTAGTAAAACTTTCGTAAAACCGACTAAAGTATTTTTTTAACTCGTCTAGTCTGAACTGTCCGAAATTCGCCGAAATTACTCAACCTACGACCTAAAATTTTATATGTCCTTTAATATGTCGTTACTAGAGATATACGTAGGTATAATTCAATCGATAGTAGGGCTGTCATTATTTGATGTTGTAGTAAAAGTTTAATGCCCGATTTCACCAAAGTCCCCCCTAATACCTAGCGAACCACTAAATAAGGATAGGATATCTCCGCATTTCTACTGCATTTCACTCGATTTCGGGCATATCCAGGCCACACTACCGTACATACTACCCCACTAAATAAGCTAACGCTGATTTTGTGTTTTACGAAACGTTAGGAGCCCCTATGCAAGTAAAACAATAACATCTGTTCTATCGATAAACTTTGGGAAACGAATAGTCACTATGAAAACAATAAAACGTCACATAACTATGTCTGGCATTACTAGGGAACCGTTAGATTGGTGAGAACGAATATTATCTAAGAAACAGTTTAGGATCATTTTAATCTAAGTGGTGGTAGTTATGTGACGACTTAGCGTTGGTGAAAGCGGCCATAAGTATTCCAGAATGATACTTAAGTATAAATTTCTGCTTGAAAATATTTAGAAAGAAATGCCAATAATCATCGCATGTAGCGGCATCCCTTTCTATCAGCTCAATAAGAGATCACATTTGAGTATTACTCTGAAATACGGCTCATAGATTACGCAAACATCAATTAGAAATTGACTTTTTTTATAAATATCGTACGGAATCTTCAGGCCCCTAACGGGTTAGTCAGAGAAGACGGAGCGCCAAGCGTCGCGGTCCTTATATACTTCTTTCGCTTCCTCAAATCTCATCATTTTCCTCACACATTTTCGCCAAGGTACGCGAGTGCTTTCGATGTGGCTGAACTATCTAAGCGTTCCTTTCTTCATTTTTACAATAATACTTTCGTACAACCCTGTCATACTGCGTATGTTTTACGTGTTTCTGCGTATGTTATTGCTTATCCTGTCCGCAAAGGTGATGCCGCACACATTTCTAAGAAATCGCATTTCTACTGCATTTCACTCGATTTCGGGCATATCCAGGCCACACTACCGTACAATAAAGTTGGCACCAACACCGCATTGTGGATGACAATTTTGGCTGTGTTAGATAAATTGACATTGACACTGCCTACTAATGCGGACAGAGCACCGTTCACTTTATCGCCAGCTGCTACCTGCTACCCGTGTCTCCACATCCAACTTACATCTTCCATCTGTCGAAAACGCACTCCTCAGGTACATAATTTCATTCACATTCACTTGTACTAGACATTTTCCATTTATCCAAATCTCACATTTCGTCTGTACCGCTTCTCTTTCAAACACGAGAACCTTAGTTATGTTCACTTTCATATTCAATCCTTTGACTTCACATTCTTCTTTGATGAAACACAGCATCGTCAGAGTATAATAGGCAGTTCATTACTGTACCATCACATATCATACCACTCATACACCTTTTAATGGCTGGAGGCAACTGTGCAAGTACAGTCTTCGAATCAGGGCGACATGTCTCCATCCATCCTTACACAGGGTTTGTGGCTTTGATATAATGACCTTACAGCCTGCAGTAAGGGGTCCAACACGCCATACTCAGGCAGAAGACTCGACTTTTTCTTTCGCACTACTCTGTCGATTGCTTTTTTTAGATCTAGAACTTTCTGACCAATGATCAGAAACTTCCCCAAGATAACGCAAAGCAAGAAAATCTAATCCATACAACCCTATTGTTTCTAAAATCATCTTGCACCTCCCACAAACATTTTTCTGAAACGCCTTGCATACGTTCAGTCAATACCTTGGTATAGATTTTACTTGCTAAGCTGACCAATTTTAATTAAAAACCTTTCCCTTCACAGAGAGGTACTATGACTACGGTGCGCCAGTCCTCTGAAATCTCCTCCTGCCAACATCATTTCCCGCAGCCTTTCCACATTTCAGACTTCTTATCGCTTTCTCAATCTCCTTCATACTAATAGCATTCTCCAGTCCCTGACCAGAGTTATTATTATTAGTCATTAGAATCGCTCTCAGTATCAGAAACTGAGTCGCAACTCTCATACAGTTCTCCACAGTATTCACTCCATCGCTGCAGAATATCTTTTTTAACTTTTAGCAGGTGGCTTTCTTTCTAACGACTATTCATTCTGCAAGGCGCCGGACCACTTCGGTACTTGCGTACTTCTTTCCAAAATAATTTGGAATTTTCCTCGAAGTAGTCCGACCTACCCTACACCTTTCACGCTTGTCTTTCCCTAGTGCTTTCGTTTATGCTTTCTGCAATTTATACCTGTCTTTCATCAAATTATTTATGCCACAGTCACTTTTAGTAGCAATCGCTATGCATTATTTTTCTTATACACAGACTCTTTCAACTTATCATCCCACCATACATTACGCTTTTTACCGTTCCCAATCTTATTCGTTCCACACACTTCTTTCTCAGCCTCGATCATACTATCCCTAAGGTTCTGCCAATATTATTATTATTGTTATTATTACGTACAAGCAGCCATTGGCTGATGTGTCCACGTCTCAGTCCAGGGTATTATTTGTCTTGAGCCAATGGTTAAGGTGACACTTAGAACTATTTAAAGTTTCTGCGAATAGCGCAGTTTCTGGGAGCTTGTTCCAGACATCTACTACGGGATTGTTCAAAAAGTGATAGGCTACCGAGGAATTTGTAGTTGAGCGGTTGAGTGTGAAGCTGTATCCCCGGGTACGCTTTTTTCTGCATTAGAAACATATATCTCTAATATTCGGTAAATTGCATTTATATGTCAATATTTTGTAGCACTCAATAAGATCACCTCTTGCTCTACGTTCCTTGAATGTAGGCAAGTTCAGTGTTTTCAGGCGTTCTTTATAGGAATTGTGTCGAAGGCTCTATGGTATTTTTGTTGCTTTTCTTTGGACGCTTACCGAAAGATCATATTCTTCAACATCCTCGCTCATTACTTTCAATCTATCTATGGCAGTTTCTAGCTTTTAATGATACAGACCGCTGCAGGTTTGGACACTACGCGACCTCACCATGCTACAAACGGACTTCTATTGTGGTTATCACCAGAAAGTGTTCCGTTTCCAGATCGCTCTATGCGCTCTTGTGTCTGCTATCCACCAGGAATAAATCAATCATACTTCTCTCACCCTTTCTTTCCCACGTGTACTGATAGATCCTTTTGTGCTTAAATGCGGTATTAGCTACAAAAAGATCATTTTCCATACACACTTCCAACACAATCTAATCAGCATCATTCACTCTTTTATCTCCATACTTGCCTCTAGGTTAGTCTCAAATCCTGTTCGAGCTGTTCTGATCCATCCATTCATGTCTCCACACACAACAATTCTCTCATTCTCTTCAACCGTCGCTAGAACTTCTCTGACATTCTCTCAAAACTGCTCTAGTTCACCTAAACCAAAAGAGGGCACTGGGGCATACACCGCACAAATTAAAATTCTCGTCAATCCCATCTTGAGCCGCACCCAGAGCAGTCTGGGAGTTACACATCTATACTCAGTCATACAATCAACCAAACGAGAGTACAGTAAAACGCCTACCCCTTGACATTCCCTGTCTTCATGTGGTACCCTTGACTACAAAGCGATGCCCCCTCCTAGCAAGTCGGCAAGGTCACTGCCCCTTCATTTGATTTCACTCAAGCATAACACATCCAATCTTTTCTCTTCCATAATATCAATCACTTCATTCATCTTCTCTTCAATCCCACGTCTCACATTCTACGCAACTATTCTGCACTCCTCCCTCCAATTTCCACCGCGAGGTGCGCAGTGTATTGGGTGTCGGTCCCCAACGCGGAACTGCACTCTGCACACACCAGGACAGGGACAAACCGATGTACATTGCCTTCGGGGGTCGCCCTAATCATATCGTTGTCCCCTATGGAGTGCACAGGAATCCTCTGAGCGTGACTCGAATTCGTGTGTGACCAATATTTCTTTATTTGAAATTTTTTACTGGCTTGCATAATATTTAGCTATTGATTAGTATTTTTATGCTTAGGGATATAGGTAATAAAATATTTATTCATGTTTAATCTTTTAAACTATCGGTCTGAAATATTCAAATTGGTCGCCTCTGACTTCTGATCTCAGGCAATAAACTACGGACACTCATTGATAAATCATAATAATCAATAGCAAGTACAAGCTAACCAAAAATGTTTTCCTTGAATTACAGATCTTTGATTGATAATAGTCAATACCAATAACATAGTAACTTAAAATACTTTCTAACAAAATTCAAAGGAGAATAAGATTTTCAAATTCATACGTATCTTCACGCTATATTCCAAACGGAGTAGACATATGGGACGGAGCGCCATGCATCACCATCCTTACGTCTTTTGCTTCTTCAAATCTTATTCTCCTCACATACTTTGCTAGCGCTTTTAACAATTCCGTCAGCTAACATTCTTGTTAATTCTTAGTCTTCCTTAACTTCTGTTATCGCTCACTCTCGCTCCGTAGATTTTCGTCATCAATCGTTCGTCACTCATTCTTTCTATCTAACGCTGCTGTTATGCGATGTTTCTTAGAGATCACATTCCATAGAATTCTTCTTGAAATCTTACCTTCACTTGATTTCGGACATATTATTCAAGCCTCACAACAGTAGGTTATACAATGAAGTTATCACCAACAACGCGTTGCGGATGATCATTTTAGCCAGATTTGAAAATGTACTGTGGATTTTCGAATATAGAAATAGGAATATTTATTTCGAAGTTGAAAAATGAATTAGTTTCCAGTCAATAATATAGATTTTATGTATATTCTAATATTAAATTCAATATCGTACCACGCAATTTTAACCCTCTAGAGACAACGAGCGAAATTTTGCAAAAAGCACCGTGCGTTACTCTGGCCCCGGCAAAGTTAGCGAGTGTAATCGATACGGCCTTAGGGTTTTGGTTATAAATTAGAACTTCCATCGATCACTGACGCCCTTTGCCCATCGGCTCGTACTTTATTGATAGTGAATGTTAAACGATAGTTCACTAAGTTACGTTAAGTGGAACACATATTTCTCTAAGACGAATTCTGTTGTCACTGACTTGCTCGTTCGTAGCATACTTTTGTATGTGCATCTAACTACATAAATGATTCTGAATTGCGAAATTGCAGATTTTAAAATGTCAAATTGCTAGTATAATCCCTTTCAGTCAACGGAACTTTTGCAACTAGGCCTCTAACCGGAAATTAACCCCGGACTTTCAACTTGTATAGAATATTGATTAACTACCGCTTCAATAAACCAGTATTTTTTTTTAAATTTAGTAGCCATAATGACTTCCGTTTTTATTACATTTAAAGTCTAAAATTCATAATATATCAAATGTCAAAAATCTATAGAGAAATGTCGGAGGTACCTACAAATATAGGTACATTTAGCTATTTACCTTAGCAAACACACATACATGTGTGTGTATACATGTGTGTTTGCTAAGGTAAATAGCTAAATAATTTCAGAAATGTTCTGGACCTCCAGTTAAAATAAAACATAAAGAAAGGCAGAAAGCACTTAACATTTCCTAAAGGATACATTATTGAGAGGAAACCTAAAAACAACATTTTTACATCCAGACCGTCCTGACGCGCATATTTTATTGCGGGTTGCTTAGATGACCCTCGGATCGGACTTTGTAGACTTAAAGAAATATAGACAAGGATTTATCACTACCAAATTTTTTTCAAAAAAAGAATTTTTTTTTAAACAGTGGTTAATGCACTTTTCAATTGTCTTTTTACTGGTAGATATTGTATATATCTAAGCCAGATGAGTTTAAAACTTTAACTGTACGGTAAATGTGTAATATGTTTAATATGTATATATATATATATACACACACATCAAAAGTGTCTAGGGTTCAAGTACATTTTTAACTATAAAAAGTTATCCAATTAATATTTATCAAATCTAATCTTCCAGACTGGCTTCTTACTTTAATTCCTATGTTTAAGATAACAACTTATTCCTATATTTTGTAAAAATTAAGAAAAATTGCAATTTTTGCAAATTGTGGGAAATTAACCTAAGTTAATGTCGTCAATTAAATGGCAAAAAAAGGCAAAAATGAGGATTTTTTAAATTTTATTGTAAAGATAAAAAAATTAATAATCTGCGTTTCCACCATTGACACGAATTACACAATCACAGCGATTTGGCATGCTTAAAATCAGTTCATCAAAATCACTTTGAGGAATGGCCGCCCACATTCTTTCTAACAATTCAAAAAGTTGTTGTGGGGTATGCACGGCATTCATACTCGGCAGAGCTCTTCTTTGAAGCATATCCCATGCGTGCTCAATTGGGTTGAGGTCTGGCGATTGAGCAGACCACGGCAGAACGTTGATGCGAGCGTAGCAAGAGCGAGTGTTACGACTCTAGCCGTGTGTGGACGTGCATTGTAGTACATTAGTCGAAACGAATCATCCAACCGGCTTCGCAGATGGATGATCACGTCTGAAACAATCCTCTCCGCATAAATCTGAGCATTGAGGTCGCCCCTGATCTAAATGAGATCGGTTCTTACACCGATCCAAATACCAGCCCAAACCATTATTGTTCCCCCTCCATATGAATGAACTTCCTGACAAAAATTCAAACGTTCTTGACGTCCAGAGGTCCTCCAAACTCGAGTATGTCTTGTATCCGGCCTCATACCGAAACGAGATTCATCGGAAAAGCAAACACAACGCCAGTCTTCTTCCTCCCAATTTCTGTGTTCGCGAGCCCATTGTAAACGGGCCCTACGATTGCAGAGTGCTATAGGCAGAACTCTCAGCGGCCTTTGGAAACGCAGACTCACTTCACATAAATGATTTTGGACGGTTTGGTCGCTTATCAGCAAGCCTAAAGAGCTGTGGAGCCTCGTAGCCAACATCATGGCGGTCATAGTACGATTCCGTCGAGCAATATTTTGGATGTACCGGTCCTGTCTGCGAGCGGTGATGCGAGATCGTCCTCTATGTCGCTCGGCCACGCTGCTTGTGATACGATAGCGCGTCCAGATGCGGCTTATGACGGTCCGTGTAGTGCCAAGAACGACAGCCACAGTACGTTGCCTGGAACCAGTTTGCAACATTCCGACGGCTCTCATGATCTCTTCTCGTGTCAAATGATGTCGTTGCTCCATATCGATGCAATTTTTTTCAGTTCCGATTCAGAAATTGTAATGGTTTTGTAAAAACGCTATTACACACTTTTATAGGAATCTTAATTAACAGTTCATTTCCTATTTTTAATCAAAATTTAAAGAAAATTCTTTATTCAAATACTGAAAATCACTAAAAAGAATCAATAACGATCCAAAAAAGTTAAAATAATAATCCTCAATTGCGGGGATACTCTAAAACGTACTTGATCCCTAGACACTTTTGATGAGTGTATTATACATACATGACTTATTAATATCATACAATTAAAACTGAATAAACTACATAGGTAATGAATACTTGTATACAAAAGCTATAAGTAGGTAATACCAATATTGAATTATTAAAAAGATTTTAATTTAAAATTGGTATTAATAATAGTTTTTGCAGGTACAATTCGGTGAAAATATGTAAAGAGAATGGTTTAAACATTTTATAAGACAACAAATAACAGTAGTGTTGGATTTCTGCTAATGTTCTTAAAAGAGTTATTATGAGTGATAAGTAATAATTTCGTTTACGATTTTAGAAATATTAGCAAAAATTATATGCCTACAAATGATACATTTTTTTTTAATGTCTATTCTCATCAATTCTTACTCCGTGGTGTACCTGGCCGGTCCCGCGAGATCGGGGTCTGATGGACGGACTCCGCCTCGCAAGGGTTAACATAAACCAATATAAATATTTGAACACGCTAGCTGCTTGACTTTACCCTTGTACGAAACCTAGTTTTAAGCATTTGAAAACTTTTTAACATTCTCTGACTACTGAATGTTGTTTATAGCGTAATATGAGTATATTATACTTATACTTTGTTTTATTTTCTTTTATCGCAACTTCTAAAGCCATTACAATATGAAATCAACAGGTCAGTAGTGCATCAACTTTATAAAGTTTCCCGACTACCGTCAATCATCGTCTAATTTTACTTTCTAGAAATAATAACTAGACTTACTTTGTTACTGTGTGTAACTGACTGTAAGTATGAATGTTTCGATGTGTGTATGTAACTTTTATATAGAATATCACAAAATATCTCCACGCAATAAATCATACAATTACTGAGGTTATAAATTTGAATCTTGACAGTATACATAGCTAAAATCTGTAAGTATATAAATTTGTACATTGTTATACGAATTAATCGTAAATAATTACATATCTGATTAATTACAAATAAGTGTTTGAGGATAATGATGTGGTTCCTGTATCGTGTATCCTATTAGGGTAGACAGAGAGGACAAAGCTCTAAGCATCGCGATCCTTACATATTTCTTTTGGCTCCTCAGATCTCATCATTCTCCTCACACATTTTCACCGAGGAAAAGCAAGGATGCCGCGAAAAGATAATATTTATACATTATGTATTTTTTCTATATTCTGCTCTATCCATTAAACTCCTACAATCATTTAATACCTGTTTAGCCTACTTACCAAGTGTCCCCAAAACTGCCGTCCTTGTATACATACTTTGTTGTTTGTTAGTGCATCAATTGTATTGAATCAGAGCGGCCAAATGTGTAAGCAAATTGTAAATGTAGGCTGCATGTTCAAAACTATTTCAAATTATTTTATTATCTGTAAGCCCAAATACTCGTTGCTAAAACTAGCATTAAAAGGTTTCATTTTGTTGCGCCTTTAGATATTCCACTACATACTAATTACATAGTGAGTGCCTAAGTTCAATTTATTGAAAATGTAATTAACACATGCCAACAAACCTTTTTTGCTGAAACTAGAGCGTACGTTTACTAAGGTTTTTAATACATAGAATTTTAATCCGGTTTCTTCTTTCTTTTTTCTCTTAATTTTCTTAGAAAATTATGCCTAATAATATTACACTAATATGTACTACCGTTTTTATATATACCTTTTAGTTAAATACTTGTTAAAATTTTATTTTTTCGCTCTATAGATATCAGGTCGTCGCTAATTTTTCTTCGCCTCTTACCTGAAGCTACAATAATAGCTAATTCTTACCTACATATTTGTGTAATATTTATTATACCAATTGTACGTGTTATTGTGTACTTATATTATGTTGAATGTAACTATAGTATATCATGTATGTAATCTTTATGATATAAATTAAATAGCTGCTTGCACACAGAAAAACCAAGCAGGTTTATGTTTGTACAGTTTAAATGTGTTACAAAAGGAAAACAAAATAAAAAAGGTGTAATGTTATGTAACCATTTTTCTTTTTCGTACCTGTTGAAACATGAAAAATTTTTATTCAGTGAAATAACTAATTCATTGAATTAAAACTAATAATATTAGTTGTTGTATAACACATACATATGTATACATGTTCCCAGAATGCGGTTCAACTGACAAATGCGGGGGTAGTACGTGAGAATTACCCAGAGTTTTATCCCGAGCTCGAACCCAGGCCTGTCCCTCGGGTAACCGCCGTCCGAAAAGTTTGCCTTTGACCCTTACAGAAAAGTTTACAGAGTGGTTAAGCGGAAATATTTACTACCCAGTAATTATATTTTGTCATCATCAACATCCTTTCTTAGTTTACTGCTAGACATAGGCCTCTTCCATGCACGCTAATATCGTTCTTCAGCTTTTCTCATTCAAAGACCACTACTAACCACCTTGCACCAATCATCGCTTCATCTCTCTGGAGAATGCCCTACACTGCTTTTATCAAAATGCAGTCTTACTCTTGAACTCGTCTGCTCCAGAGGTTATTAGTTCCACGACAAATGTGATTATTTGTAAGTGAAATAGATTTTATAGTGATATAATATTCTGTATTATGTGACAATTTACACAAGACCCACTGCTGCAAACAGTAATCTCACAAATGAACTAATAAAAGAGGGGCGTATTTCACCAAATGGGCCCAGTGCGGATTGACGATTGCGTCATACTAATAGTAAGCCTATTGTCAGAGTTCCAAACCGGCTTCTACTTTTCTCGAGAATGCAAAGAAACCTTCAAACCAAAACTCTCGTGGTAGTCGTTCTAAGCGCTTGGTGAGAGGCTCTAGGACTTCCTATGGAACTCACAAATCAGGAAAACGAGAACCGCCCATTTTTCTCCTTGGGATCACATGAAGTGGAGGACCAGAACCTTCGCTCTAATGAGCCGTAACCCTAAACCCCGCTTTAGTCGCTTCATACAGCAGAAGGTGAAAGATACCATAGTATCCTTGTCCTTATCCTTGATATATTGTTCTTGGCATTGACTATTGCCCGAGGGCCATATTAAATAATAGCATTTAACTAGAACCAACGGGATACCATGCTATCCATAGCAGCCTATCCTATAATGTAGACCAAACACATGTACATACATGACGTCACAGCACTTGCTCTTCGAAAAATACAGAACGACAACGTATAAAACAAAATTACCCCTTGCCGCTATTTTTCGCAGTAATTATCATATACATGTAGGTTTATAAATGACGAAAAGAGACTAAATAGTGACAACAGAGTCTAGTAGAGTCCATTATTTACATTAAGTTCCTCATAATAAACTCTGACCTTTGGTTGACTAACATCTAAAACTTGCGCGGTGAGTCAAACAACTGGCGCATTCTAGGTATATTTATATTTCATTCGCTGACAAATATAGTAATTTGCGGCTAATAGATACTTGTACGGGGTCCGTTCAGACTGCTATCACCATTTTACTCTCTAATACTGCACCAAAGAGCAGTGCTTGCACTCCTCTATTCCGGTGTGAAGGGTAAGACAACCTGTGAAATTTCTAAAACGGGAAATTAACGCGATTACCTTTTATTTTGGCTTGACCGTGGCTTGGCCGTAGTCTCAAGCAAAGAGTTTGCTTGAGACCACAGCTGATGCAACTCGGCCGAAACGTCAAGCCAAAATAAAAGATAATCGCGTTAATTTGTCGTTTTAGATAGGTTATAATGCAACGCGAAAGTTATAAAGTTTATAAACCTGTGAAACTTCTGGCATATAAGGCACAACGTTATGGTCCTCAGGGTTTCCAAAGAATTTGCATAACGGCTGTTCTGCATGATGCAACAAACTTCGAGTGCCTTTTTTGCTAATTACGTTATTCATTAATAACTATTTGGGTAACGATAACTCGTTGTAGCTAAAAATAATTCAAAATGTTAATGCAATACTATAATAAGTAGTTTTACAGATGGTAGGACCTTCAGCGGGGTCCATTAGGATCGCTACAAACATCATATCACACCGCCATCAAACAGTAGTGCTTGCATTGTTGTGTTTCGGTGAATGCGTAGAAGACTCTAAATAACTCTTTAAAAATGTTGGCACAGAAATCAAGAGGCGCGACATCACAGTCAACAGGGTTGCCAACGCTTTTTTTAATCCAAAGAGCTTTCTTAGACTTGATATTATAAATGTATGTGGATTTCAGTCCATTTACCACAAGGCTTACTGTTTATTCGTTTGTCTTTCAATATAGAAGTAGGTATAATATCAGAATCGATTATTACTGTCGCCACAAAAACTTTGTTCTCTTATTTTATTTATCAAAAAATATTGTTCTCTGCTCTATATAAATCCGTTGTCACAAGACGGGGGCAGTATCTCTACAGTTTTCTTATCTACTCACTTTGTTCGCTACATCTATAGCCGAACGAGTCTCCTGAGACCGCCCCGCCTCCTAACGGGCTGTCAATGACTAGTAAATTTAGAACCGGCCCGCCATTGATATAAATGTTTTTTGTTTTCCCAAAACGACCCTTCAAATTGTAATTTAGTGATGTGTACGAATGAGATACTCCGTAATGGATGTAATTTATATTTTTTCTAACACAAACAATAAATATGTAGGCACCTAGTACAAAAGACAAAACTGGCTAAGAGTGTAAGATACGAGGATATAGATATGAGCTTCGTTGCAATACCAGGAAAAAAAGTAAAATAAATATGTGTAAAAGAAAATATAAATATTAGTTAATTAGTTTAGTTATCGACAACATATTATTTTCCGAACACATTTGATTTTCTTTATATATATATGTGCGTATATAAAGCTGTTCTATTAAATCTGTTTTCGCTATTACAGTGTTCTGTATAGCATTATAGTTAACAAAACCCCCTACTACACCTTTTAATTTAAATTATAATTAGTCTAAAATATACATATCATTACACCTTATCCCTGTCGGGGTAAAAAAAATAGTATACTCGTGCATGTTCATATGTAGTTATATACAATTTTAAGAAAACTCTAGGCACAGAGCTCAAAGTTCAAGTTCATTTAGAAAAGTAAATTTCTTAGTTGTGATCGAAATCGAACCAGAGACCCTCTACTTAGAGGACACAAACTAACTTATATAGCAATGAACCAAATAGATATTGAAAAAGTGATTCCAAACTACGCTAAGCAAGAATATTTATTCAATATAAAAATTATGTAAAGCGCAAAGAAGAGTTGCACGTACAAAATCGATCAGTATCTGCGCAACGCCCCGGTCGAGTGCACTCGTGCATGCATACATATTTGAACGCATTCAGTTTGCAACATATTAAATTTCAAACGGATTTATTCGCATATGACACCTTTACGCACATAAAGCCCATTATCCTTGCAAAAATAATATTCAATTGCGTATTGTCAAAAACGAAAATAAGTTCTAAATTTATATTTCTAAATATGAAAAATAGCACCTGGCGAAACTTCTGACCAATGGCCGTCAAGTAATCTATCGACAGAAAGCCCCATCACTGACCAATGGCCGACCGGTTTTCGAACATCGAACGCACCCTTTATTGGCGCGTGCTCTGTCCAGTTAGGGTAACGTGACCAGTACTTTCCCCTAATAAAAAGTCGCCGCATATCCTTTGGCCACGCGCAACAGCGGTCGATAAAGGTAACTTTAACGTTTTTATAGCGTATAAATTGACGATGGACCTCGGATGTTGGTTTAAACTTTTCAAGGTGTGGATAAACATTTGCCTTTTATCCATTCGAGACAGGTACTCGGGATACAAAAGACAAGTTTGACACGGGCCGTATATTTGACCACTTAGTGGCCATAACTTGACAAGGGATAAAGTGATACTTTGTAAAGATTGCTCTCCCTAAACACATAATTATTTATAGTGATATGGTTTTTGTCCCGTGTAATAAACCTGTTTTATATGAAAGCCAATAATGCCATAACGATCTGTAAATAATTAAATAAAATGATTCTAAAAGCTTCATTGATCGCTTTCAGATATTAACGTAGCTATGAATAAAACTATATACTTTTATTAACATATTGATTTAACAACTTAATTATAACAATTAAGTTGTTAAGTAGCGTACTTCGTCCACATTTTCATTCGCTTAACTATAATATTTTCGAACAAAATTAAATGAATAGAAAATCTTCTATAGTATTTGTGCTATTCCAGTTCTACATTGAAACTGAGATAATAGTTAACTTTGTCCAGAGGCAAAAGTGCGAAAGGATCCAGTACTCATAAACCCGCCCTAATGCCCTGTCCTCTGCAAGGGACATTTCCATTTATTATTGAGCTCTTAATTTATGTGTTTTGTTATGGACCGACAACCGACGACTTTGCCACAAACCAAATGATCAGATATGTTACAAAGAAAATTTGCAAATTTATGTTTAAACGCTGAAGACTTAAGTTTGAAAATGTATTGACGTACTATTTCCCCATGAACTATTTGTACTTTCAGTAAAAAAATTGCTTCGTCGGACGTTTTAAAATTATTGCTATCGACGAATTTTAGCACTTCTAACGTTTACTACTAGCACTGTTTTTAGTCTGGCCCTGTCGAATTCCTTAAAATCTTTACGATATTGAACATATCAAATTTTAAAGCAAATCATTTCCCGTGATATACAAAATCAAACTTTAATTTAGCAATTTCAAAGATGAATTTTGCGAAAAACTTAAGAGAACTTAAGACTTTCATGAAATTACCTTCATCACTTAAGAATTGTTTAGACAATGTACGGGGCAATCCGTTCGCTTCAGAACCAGGTTTTGTTTAAGAAGGGATAAAATGACATTCAGGATAATAGTAGATCTCGGGTGTTTAGAAGTAATTTTTCAAAATAATTGGCCGTCGCAAGCTTAGCGCAGCTGAACTACTTATAAAAAATATCATATATTTTTGCTAAAAGAAAACACTTTTGGTATAAAATGTAATGAAATAAAGAAACTTAAATGACTCAGCTGAAAGCTCTCTAATATAATATTCTATATGTAATGGGAGAGCTCTTCAAACACGCGCTCACATAAGCCTATGAAAGCATAAAAAATCAAGAAAATTTCATGTGAACCGAAACACATGGAGAATAAACAGACGAAGTAGATACTTACAAAAATATGAAATTCACCACAACATTTGCTTGGGTCTAGCGAGCTGTGTACTGACGGCAAATAAAATTTAATAGAAGTAACTAAGTATATGTTTCAATTTAATTTTTTAAATAGCTATGTGTTTTATATTTTCATAGATACTACTGTAATACTAAGATGGCTACCCATTAAGATTTAAGAAGTACAAATGTAATACGCTAAAATTATTTACTCCTTATGAAATAACAGAAAAACTAATAGGTTCGGTATTTTATTACTGTAGAAATATTTCTAGTTTGTACATCAGTATCATTTTTCATTTAAAATACGAAAAACGTTCATTCGTCGAACTTCGATACAAATAAAACGTTTGTAAAAAAATCTGGAATGTTATAAAATAAATAAATTACAAATATTTTGCTTTTTTACTGCAATCGGTACCTGTTCGCTCGTCCATAATGCGAGTTGATAGGTAGATGTATTAAAAATAGTATACATTAAACATGAATACGACATAATATACCTCATATAATATAGTAATAATACGAGCATACAAATAAAATAAATAAATAATACTCGAAGTATATTAGTAACGTTACTCATCATTAATGCTATTGCAAGATTCAATAACATAAAAAAATTAAACATTATTTGATGAGATAGGTATAAAAATAATGTTTATCAAATCTAAATGGAATATACAGAACTTACCTACACACCGTATTTTGTAACATAATGCTTATTAAAGTATTACTCTTTATAACGAGAAAACAATTTCTTTAAATAAAATCTCGACTATTTATTTTATTTTTAGGGTTCTTTACCTCAAAAGGAAAAAATTGAACCTTTGTAGGAGCACTTCATTGTACATGTGTGTCCATAATATTATGTCTGTCTGTCCTACCAGTCAAGACCCTTTATCTCGAGAATGGGCAGAGACATCAAGTTAAAAATATCAAACGCTTTGTTTATGTCCGTTTCAAGCTTACTTATAAGTCAACGCAATCAGAAGATATGGCCGGATACAGCTGAGGACAATGATGAGATTTGAGGAAGCGAAAGAGGTATGTAAGGACCGCGACGCTTGGCACTCCGTCCTCTCTGACTACCCTGTCGGGGATATAGCGTGACGATATGTATGTATGTATGTAATAATAATAGTAGGTATTCCAGACAATTACACAAATTGTGTGACCCCGAACTCAGCACTAATATTATATTATGGAGATACAAGGAACTAGGGAAGCTCCCAGCGACACCCGCTCATTACGTAACTAGCAGTCTGCATGCAACAAATATCGCGCGATATCTGCTGTCAAAACGAGAGTTTACATGATGAAATTTGTATAGTGGCGAGATCTACCGCGAAAAGTGCATTTTACGACATGGCGACACGCAATCGTCACACATGATATCATTTTTTTACTACAATTAGTCACTAGTCGATCAATGATAGCGTGGCTGTCGCTGTCTGCAAATAAATAGGTAATAACCTCGCCGGATTGCAAGCCGATTTAGAAAAGTTTATATCCTAAATAAATTGATCTGACCTGGGATCGAATCAGAACCCCCAGATTGAAAGGCAAATGCTCTGCCATTGCGCCAACGAGCTAATTAAGTTCTTAGAGCAATATGTTGTATTGTATAGTTATCATTTTAAATTTTGCAAGAATATTACAGAAAGTACTCGAGTACGACGTGACGATCCCTTGTCTCCCAAACTGCTGGACATAGAATTCGAAAAATTAAAAAAACTACCAAAAATTGCAATGAAAGTGCTGTCTCACAGATCACAAGAAATTATGTTGAGTTTATCTTTTATAAACATCGTATGTAATTCTCTGTGCATTGCGTTGAACAGAATCTGAATAATTTTTTTCAGATTCAGATTTCCAGATTCAAGATTCGTCGTCAGTGGTTAGTCCGACAACTATAAAATGGATGTTTACTGATTTCGAGCAATGCAAACCACAATCACAATTTCAATGTTCACTTTTTTAATTTACAATCACGCTGGTTAACAGTATGACTACGTTTTTAGATACCTACTCCTATGTAGTCACTTGAAGGCTCAAAAACAGAAATAATGAAATTTCCGACTGCTCATATAAAACAAAACAGAAACATATTTTTTTTTGTTTTTTTTTTACTACACAAGTATTCGAGCGCCTTGTAAACTGTATACGATAAGAATAATAAATTATTATAGAAAACATGGTAAAAAGCCCAATATCAGTTTTTACCAGCGTTGGACAGAAAAATAAATTACATTTATTAAATAACGAAACTATGCTGAATGTCGATAAATTTTTAAATGCGACTGAGGAAGGCTATTATTTAAGATTATTTAAGAAAATACGTAATTTTAGTTTTGTACCCAAATATTAACGTTTAGATGTGTACATTGTACATTTGCACCTTATACTTATTTTAATTTCTTGAAATAATTAAAAGTTATATGTACTTACTAAAATAATATTGCTTGAAGCATTAGAGGTACTCCTTATGTTATAAATTCCCAAATTTTTAGATATTTTCAGCTCAAACTCCAAAACCACCAATCAACACGTGTTTCGCCTCTCAACGGAGCATCCTCGTTGAAGGATATACCAGAGATGAGATTCGGTCAGCCAACCAGCACCGAATCTATCTAGATTCGGTGCTGGTTGGCTTTTAAATATTTTCCGCTCAAACTCCAACAACCACCAATCGACACGTGTTTCGCCTCTCAACGCCTCTCAAGTTTCTAGAATATTCTAGAATTTTGTTTGTCTGTTGTTTTGTTGTGTTGTTGTAGTTTTGTTTGGTTGTTGGAGTTTGAGCGGAAAATATCTAAAAATTTGGGAATTTATCGCATGAAATCAATTTCCTCAAGGTAATACCTGAATCTATACAGCTCTTTATGTTATTTAAAATATAATGGATATGACTAAAAACATCACTTCGAAAGTTAAATAGGTACATTAAAATACGTATTGCATAACCTCACACTATTTGTCGTTTAGGGTGGGCTGAGTACCAAAGGAGTACAAAATCTGACCTTGACACTACTTTTAGCAATAGTTATTTTGGTTTACAGATGTCAAAACGCAACTAGATAGGTTTTTTTTTACTGCTTCCTCTGATATATTTTCAAGGACATTTTTTTTTATATATATTTATTGCACACACAAACATTACAAAAAAAGATACATACAGAAAGGATGAGCAAAAAGTACAGCTTTTTTCTAAAAGAAATTTCTTCCAGCAGACCTGCGAGAGTGACAAATTCAAAATAGAAAAGATAGACACTGTGTGTACTTGCTATAATGATAATAAAATACACTAATATAAATGACGTATATATACTATACACAAATATAATACATATCACATTTTAAATACATAAATATAAATATATACATAGGGACAGATAAATATACTTAAAGCTGTAAATAAATAAATAAAAGTTTAACGTAAATTTTTCATGTAGTGCTCCTTAACAGCATGCTTGAAACAAGCAATGGACTGGCTTCCCGAATGTGTGAAGGAAGAGCATTCCACAGTCTTACCGCTTGAATAGCAAAGGATTTTGATAAGAACTCAGAGGAGTGAGGAGGAATTTGAAGGAAAGTACTAATGTGAGATCGACTGAGTTTATTAGGAGGACGAAAGTTTTGAAAACGCTCTTTTAAGTAAGAAGGAGATGAGGAAGAATGAAGAACATTATAGAGTGAAGAAAGAATGTGAAGATTTCTACGAAGACGAATGGGAAGCCGCATAAGGTGTGCCCTAAAATAAGATATGTGATCATATTTACGCAAGTTAAAAATGTAACGGATGCATAGGTTTTACAATCGTTCTAATTTATTGACTAAATCTTCAGTAGCATCGAGAAAACAAATATCGACATAATCAATAATAGGCAATAGCAAAGTCCGAGTAAGAAAGACTTTAGTTTTTATCTCGAATCGTTCTATTCTCGAATCGTTTTCTATTCTCGAATCGCCCAAGTGACACTCGCTTGTCAATTCACCCCACCTCGCATTCGAACTCACTTGGCCTTCAAATGGAATTCTCTATACCAAACATACTAAGAACCAAGTGAAGTAATCTTGGATGCGAGTTTATCGGGGTTTTCTTTAAGAGCAAACATCTCAATCGATATTTCTTCTCAGTATATTTTAACATCTTCAGAGATAATTACGTAATTTGTTTTATTTAGATTGTTATATTTAGCGAAACGTCAAACAATTCATTTACGATAGTATGACTCGCCGTTGCACTTATCGAGGCGGCGCGAGTATCTCTGTTAACTTTAGAGGATACCAGTTTGCAGTTGACAATTTCACCGCGGATTCAGAAGTGAATTCGACTAATTTGCTTTAGAGAATTGCACTGCTGATAAGCAACCTAGCTCTTCGCCGCAACTCTTACGGCCTGCGCAGGAATACAAGCATTTTAAAATTTTACGTATCTCTTGCTCTTTTAAATCAGCATGAAAATATTAAATAATGTAGTATTTATTATTAGTTCACCAACTTCTCAAAATAACGACCAAAACCATTTTTTTTGTTCCTACCTACAACAATTACTATGATATACATACATATCTTCACGCTATTACCTAACGGGTTAGTCAGAGGGGACGGCGCGCCAAGCATTGCGGTCCATAAATGTTACTGATGTCTCATGATCAACATATTCTAAAGTTAAAGGTCTCGGGAAAAATCTTTTCCAAATTATTTGAAGTCTAAATTTCTTTAGTAAAAATGTTTTCATAAGCAAACAATTTATCACTTCGCAAAACTTCGAATATATTAAACTGATGTAGATGTTCTGAATTGTCTATAATGCTTTGAAATATCTTTGTCTAAGCTGTAGTAAAATCCCGATGGAGTTTATATTAAATATTGGTATCGGTTTCATGAAACTATTTAATGATTTGGATGTATTTGTCAATAATATCGATGTACAAAATTGTACATATAAGTATTAAATTCAATAAAAGTTATCGATATCGATAGTATAGAACATTACGGCGTTGGTATTCGTGCAATTTCTCGTGCATAGACACGCTCCATCACTTTGTAGTCTGAGACGGGAAGGAAGCTCCATTAGTTATTGACAGAGACTTCGCGTGCCACGTGTCCTTTTGCTATTACAATATTTTGTTTTCTTTTACAATATATGACTACCGAATACTAATATGTTACGAATAATTATGTTATATTAGGGGTAAAGAAATTTTATTCAAAAATCCTTACATAAGTAGGTAGGTATGTTAGTAGTTACATAGATATGTATTACATTGATTTCAAAAATTACACATGAACTATATTTTGCTAATTTCAAAGCTTTGGTTTAATTGGAACTGGTAAAAATTTTAACTGCAAGATTTATACATGCTATACGTGTAATAAAAGACAAATGGGTACCGATATTTAGGTTAAGCTTTACGTATGCACTTTACACCTAGTGATGTACATAAGTTGTTATTACGTATAAAAGCAATTAGCAATTTAAATCTAAAATAAGTGAAAAAATTAAAATTATCGACAAAGTTCATGAGTAAAGCACATCACTAGGTTTAAACAACCCTACTCATATTAAGTAAAAATGGAAACACACTCATTCTCACTTGACAAATACCATCATAAGACTGAACCCGAAAAACTGGACCCCTAGAACTGTCTGTAATTTGTCTTGTGCGCTGAAAACGTCTTCAGTTTAACCCAATACACTCGGTCCTAAGTAAACTTTAGGTAAACTTAAACGGCCGAGTCCCTTTCTCGGCCACATTCTAAATAAATAACATCTAATGGGGGACATTCATCAGTGTTTCCACGTTTTTAGGTAGACCTCACTCCCCTAACTGTCTGATATTTTGGACGAATCCCTTACCAACACATCCCTGAATTTATCCGTATAAAATTCTGTTTTACACTCTTGAGCGTAACGTTTGAATTAGTTTAACTGTCCTATGGATAAAATACGTTAGTAAAATACACAGATTAGCGTTGGCGAGTGCAGAGATATGAGCGGGGGGGAAAGAATGGTAGGCGGCGGGGTGGCTTGGGTCCACCCAACACCCCATTTTGGTATTTTTTGTTGCATTTTTTTGTGAACTTGTAAACGTGAACAAAGTTTTGGGGCAGCATAGGTAAAAGTTGTTTTTGTTAACAAATTGAGTATATTAAAGTAAACTTTTATCGTCGTTTGATTATAATACTGCTATATAATGTATTCATATTCTCTCGTTTTGAAAAGTATGTATAATGTCTTTAGAATGACATGCCTGCTCTTTATTTCGAGTACTTTATGAATCCTACATACTGTAAATGTCTGCAGCAGTTTGAGAATCACAGTTTCAGGTAGATTCTGACAGATATGACTTTAGTAACAAATCATACAAAAATGTGAGCAGAATTTTTACAAATTGTATATCTATGAAATTTTCATGCTTTTTAAATAAATCTGTCAATAAATATACAAATATTTTGGAATGGAGTATGTTTTAAAAAGCTAATTTCTCTTCGAAAATTTTATTTTTTTTACTACCCAAAAAAAAAATGGTAATTAGTGTTTATCAGTTGTCCATAGTTTTTTTTATGAGATGAATTTGAATCCATCAAATAAATTGTTGTAATTATACGAATATAATAATCATAAATATATTTTAGTACATTAAAATTACCTACATTTATTTTACGATTGTAAAATTTTTCTTTTTTCGATTCAATTTTTACTGGACTACATCAACATAGCGCCATAACCTTAGTATGCAAGAATAACATGTCATGAACAAAAATATTTCAAGATAGTAACTATATTATATACATACTTAATGAAAATTACATCAAAATCTATTTAGAAAAACTAAAAGTCAGCGGTCAAACAAATGTTAGACCTTTATTGTTAAAAATATTATTATCGTTACATAAAATAATGGGGTTTATTTTAAAGAATATTTACCATCTTATCATATTGTCTTTGTCGATTCATTGCCAAATACAGAGTCCCTGAGACCCCAAGGCACTTGATATCTTCATCCAGTACTTTTGAAGTTGACCTAAAACAATAACTATAATACATATTTTCATAAAATAGTAATAAATAAATTAATACGTACAATTAGGCCAATTTTATGATCCCAAGCTAACCACTGAGCTTGAATTATTGGTATCACACAAAGAGCTGCGAGACCATTTAGACCACCACCACTAAGACCTACCACTAAGACTCAAAACCAATTTAGAACAATTCATTTCTTAAATTGACCTGACCAACAATCGAATCCCTAACCCTCCACTTAGAGTCTTAGAGGATAGCTGTACTAATTACCGTGTCAATTCACCAGTCTAACCATAAACACCTACTAAGTAAGGTTTTCCTTATCTTCGTCTACAAAGATAAGGAATACTTTGCGTATCGATATTAGTACTGCATTTTCAGCTTTACGAATGACACTCGGACTAGATTAAACAGATAAATTGACAAACCCATAATTGTAGAAACCGACAAATCAATAAACAGACAAGTAATGGATAATAAATATAAAAATATTTACGTTAAATTCAAAATGGCCTACCCCAATAATTTTATCATAAATATCTTCAATATTTTGCTTTGAACATACATACATAGGTAGGTATAGGACGCTATATCCCTAACGAGGTTTACAATGAGGAACAACCGCTGAGCACAGCGGTCCTTGCATGCTTCTTTCGCTTCCTTCAAAAATCATTATTCTCCTCGCACAGTTACGCCAAGATGTGCGAGAGCTTCTGACATTGCCGTCAGCTAATCTCTGGCTATCTGATCTTCATAAGTCAGCCTTGGTCTCCCTCGGCTTCTGCTCTGTTATCTACATATAGTAAATTTTGAAATAGAAATACTCAAAATTATTATGTATTAAAAAATTCTATGGTATGTTATGGTACAACGTAAGCGGTAGTATCAAAGATGACAAGTGGTAAATGACATGTTGCGACTGCGGGCGAACCTTTGTCACTTTTGCACGGACGTGCGCCGATAGCGCTGTGTGAAGAGGGTCTCAAAGAAACGTCTTTAATTTGTTACTTATTTATATTAAGCCTTGTACGTATTACACACAACTAAAACCAACTCTTCCCAGAAAATGTGTTTTTCCTAAAACTGATTGGAGCTCAGCGTTAATTCAATGAATTATGTAATTAAATCAAGGATAGGATAAGGAATCAACAGTTCATCTCTTTAAAAGAACAATCGACAGGTTTGACTAGTTTACTGTAATGAAACCAAACGTCAACAAAACGTAAATTTCTTCGTCGAAACGAAACGAACGAAACGTTGATCGTTTGTACAATGATCAATTCGTGGACGTTAACATATTTGTTTTTCAACTGGTTAACGTTTCAAAATTAACGGTTACGTTACGTCCATACTTAATTTACTCTAAGATTACCTGTGAGCTTAGATTGAACTCTGGAATAAAGCAGTTCGATTCCATACACATAATACACACAGAACTTCTCGCCATTTCTTATTTGGTTTGGGTAGAGCACCAAGCCACAAAAAAATAATACCTTGACGCTACTTCTATCTAGCAACAAATGTTAATGTTTACAAATAGTAAAACCCGAACGTACAATAAATATATGTATGCATAGTGACAAGTTACAAGCCTATCGCCTATGGGTCCATCGACTATTATTTGTGACACTACTGTCTCTCAATGAATTCCTCATAAATTTAGTCGGAAAACATTAGTTACGTATTCATTTCATGCAATATTGTATCTATCATGAAGCTACCGTCTATCTCATCAATGTATTAAACTTTTATCAATATTTCAATATTTTTCTCGACTTTAGTGGTTGTCCAGAAGACGAAGCCCTTTCAGCTGTCTTAGGGACAATTTTAATAGTCTTTGACGTTTTCCGATTCGTAATAATTCGTAAATACATTTCATAATAACTCCTTTTCATAAAGGATGTTACTCAGCATGGATTTATAAATATATAACTTATTATCTATCCCTTTCAGTTATTAAGATATTAAAGAAATTAAAAAAATATTTTACCCAACTAACCGATCATCAGTACAAAAGTAGTTAATCACCTGATACATCTAAGTTCCTTATGTTAGCTATTGTCAATATTCGTCATTAACTGTTATAATCATAATCATTAACAGATGGCAACACTATTATTTTGAAGGTCTTGCTACTTAATAATAATATTATGGTACTTTTGAATGTCAAAAAATAAGACACGAGCTAGCGAAAGCACGTCTTTTCATTGATGAAAGCTTTTCGTTCTTCTAGGATGGGATGGACGTGGGCGGAAACGCAGGATGTATTGAGATGTAAAACAATACGTGCTTTTGTGCGTGTGTTGTAAAAATACCATAATACTATTTTATGCAGCAACACCTTCAAAATAGTAGTGTTATTGTCCGTTAATGATTATGATTATAAAACTTTTCTGAGTGATACATTTAAATAGAAGGTGGGGGTTAAAAGTAAATTCAAAGTATATTTCTGAGAAAAGTTTTAGTAATGTTCATAATTTAATGAGGCTGCTGAAACTAACCCCAAAGGCGAAAATCTGTCTGTTGTAAATTGAAAGTTTATGTCTCAGGTCTTTGGATCACCACTTGCTATAACTGATGTAAATGTCAGCTGTTTACTTCAAATAATCTTTGAGAAAAATGTCTACGGCAGACAAACCAATAGACAGACAGACATACAGTATGCCGAGGTGATTGCCAGTGTTTTCTGCTTTCCGATTTTAAGAAGGAGGACTAATACGTTTAGAGAAACAGACGTTTCTACAAATCCTTTCGTTTTTGGTAGTCATTTTTATTTCCCACACCAAAAATTATAACAAATTAATCAACTACGTGTTTTCACTTGAGTTTAGATTTGCCACAATTCCTACGAGTCTTAGGGCTATATAGAATACGTGCTTTGGAACCATAGTAGTAGCCAATTAACAAAATGAATATTTAAAACGGTTGTTAATATTAGAAAAAAAGAAAATTTTTTTAGTCGTGTGACGTATGAAACTGTAGTATATAAAAAAATTAAATTAAAAAAAAAACAAATTTATTCATTCGAATAACATACAATAGAAAATTTATTCGCGTCATCAAAACTATCCATTAGGTTAAAGTATACAGGTGTCAAATGGTCCATTTTGTGTTTTTATAGTATCTCATAAATGGGTAAACCATTTTGTAATATTGTATTTATTACTTGCAACCCTAGGTGAAAATTTCACAAAAGCATAAGGTAGAAACTGCAACATTAGGCACAAATTTGTACCGACACCGACCGGTAACAACTTACACTGTATTTCAGCAAGTTGCCGATCACTACGATGACCAACAGTTCCAGTCTATAATGGGATATTTTTGTTATAGATAGACATTTGTAAACCCGATGTAACGAAAGTGTGTCAGTTTGTCACCACTCTGGTGATTGGAGTAAGCTTCTGTCGTATTTGGCAACTGGCGTTTGATACATAAACTTATTAAGTATATGTCATGAAATTTCACATTATCTGAAATTTCACTTCCGTCGAAAGTCCCACGACTCACGTCTAGATTTTTTCCTATAATATTGATTATTTATTATATAATAAACAACTGTATTCGCGCTAATTTAGCGAATGCACACGAAGATTCCCGAACGTCGTTGTATTCGCATTATTGTATTAAAATTAATTGCACTTCTGTATAAAACACTTATATTATTGGTTTGGTTTATACTTGGTTTGTCCCCAAGTCGGCAGTCGCACTGCATTCTCCCGTCACCAGTACTGGTCACTAAGCGTAAGGTTGTACAATAGAGTAAATAAGGTACTTAATATATATCCTTTGAATATATTCGAGGTTAAAAGGAAGGTAAAGCATTGGATACAGAAACTAACGTACGCGGAAACAGAAAACCTTCTTAAAGATGAACATTAATATTAATATAATATAATTAACCTAGAAATAAAATAATTAACAAACTAACGTACACGAAATAGAAAACTTTCTTATAAATTAATACTAATATTTATAAAACATAATTAACCGTTGGTACGCACACACACACACCCACAACACCCACACCCACACACACACACACACACACACACACACACCCACACACACACCTCTACCACCACCATCACCACAAAACATTATAGATACTTTTATCTCTATTTAGTTACTTAAAACTTACCTATTTCTGGCTGTTACATCTATTTGCAATACTTAGTACAAAAAGTGTAATGATGTTGACTGCACTCTGTTACTGCTAGTTGTATCTGAGGAGGAACCGTTTTCTTATAGCACAGGTTCTACCTAGTTTAAGAAACGGGGATCCCGGCAAAGAAATTGCATAATATTATTAGTTTGTACATTTGTTATACAAATTTTGTACGCTTCTAGGCGATGTAAAACACTATTATGTAACAATTAATTCTCAATAAAAATATTATTATTATCATATTATTATTATTATAACTATCAAACCGTTCGCATGTATTTTTTTTTAAATACTCTGGTATTCCTACTACTAAAGTCTAATAAATAAAATTAACTATACAGGGTTAATTTAAAAATACTATAACCTCTTAGTGCAAAATTCCTGTCAACACACCTAACAACTTTTGTTCTACGACTTTTTTCAAAACTCAATACGTTCCTCAAAAAATATTTTTTACTATTGTTGTACTGTCTGAAACGTAATTACTCTGTACGTATTTCTAATGGTGCAATGCAAGCGCAACGGGCCTCAGCGCCGCGCTACGCGTATGCCGCTTTAGCGACTTGGTAGAGTAGGTGCCATTTTGAGAACCATTTAATGTATTTTTATTTTTGTATGAAAGAAAAAAATTGTGAATTTTTGAAAGTCGTAATACAAAAGTTATTGGGGATAATGTTTAGTACAAAATACTAAGAGGTTATTAGTATTTTTAAATTAATCTTGTAAATTAATACTTTGTGAAAACAAAATAGAGGTTCCGTTCCGTATCCGTATGAGACAAATTGTAACCGATTACCTTGATCGACATTTTATCTTTTTAAAACCACATGTTGCAAAATGTTTAATTCACAATATTATTTTATACACAATCTGGATTATATACATAAGTCTACTTAACGATGGTCTATTGCATTTATTTTAAGCATTCCCTTGCTTTGAAAGACATTTTAAACACCTAATTCCGGACATTACTAGATTATGGTAACCGTTAACCCAAGTCAAAGGCCTAATCTTTTGACAGTCTTACCAATAAGTTGTACTAAAGGCGTAACACTATACCAATATGCAATATTATTCGGCTCTCCTTTAACCTCGTTTATGAAGGAAAGCCAAATAAGCTCAGTTCTTTCTATTCTGAAAACAACATTCGAAAGCATAGTTACCCCACATAAAGCAGCTGCCAAAAGCCAAAGCGAGGAAGCGGTAACTGAATGGAACTAAATTCCAACCGTTTTGAACACAGGTTCAGCACAGGCGAGACCGTTTTGTGACTGGACTTCTTAGAATACTGTAATTTAGAGTTATATTGCCATTTTTTTGCTTTTTGTGTTACAGTGGTTGAAAGCAAACGTTTCCTAATATTTGTAGACTGATTTACCCATATCTTTGCTGGAAACTATCCGTTAACTTCATTTTTTTAAGTTTTTAACCTCAGCGACATTTTGAAATACATCCCTGGTAATGTGCGTAAGTAACATAACTATTTATAGCTATTTATAGCATAACGTCATAACATAGCCATTTTTTTTACATAATATAAAAAATTTAACAGAATATATTTTTACAATTTTCCTGTAATTTTTGAACAGGTTTCCATTTGAAAATATATTTAGCATGATAACTACAACCTACATATAGTACCTATGTATGTGAAACTTGATTTTATAGTTGTCAGAAATCGAAGAGTAGTGACATGTACGAGTTCTCGTGAATGTAATTATATTATAAATTTATCGCATCAAAAAGCGAAAGTAAAACGCCGAAATGAGACACCGGTTTTTGTTTTCATTGTCTGCCTGCCTATAACGAGACGCGAGCTGCGCAACAAAAACAAAAGAAAATGGCTCTATTATGTGAAAACAACCCGGAGACTACCACGGTTATATTCACCCGTGGGCTGAATTTATACGATATATTCAGTATTTACCATGCCAATATATCTTGACACCTATACGCCATACAAAATCTCCCGCAACCTCCTGTATTTGATTAAGCAAAGCGGCGCGGGGAGGATCAAGTTATATTGGTACAGTGAACATATTTCGAATATCCAAAAGTATAAATTCCGCCGGTAAGCTATCGACTTACTTTTTATATTCAAAGACATCATGGTATCGGGAATGGGCCACTGTTTTGAAGATAAACACGACTGATATAGTTCGATGTTAAGATATTTTTTTTGAAATAATAAGCGAGCTTTTGTTTTATTTTATTAATTTTCTTGATACGTTTTCAAATTATATTCATAATATTATTACTTTACGTATTGATTATTTACAAAATGACGAAAAAAAAATTAGTAGATAAATACATTGCTTTTTTTACCTTTAAATAATATCTAAACAAATAGACATAATATCTAAATAAGCTTGGCATATTTAATACATAGTAAAACGAGAAAATAAGACAAAATATCTCACAAAAATATCGAACGTAATATCACATTTACATAAGCCCCACGAAAAAGAATAACACACTAAATATGTTTTTTATACAAAAGTACATACATATGTACGAGTATATAAATGGCGCTAAATTTTTCTTGTTCCTACAGCAAATACGTAGATTTCTTATTCTTATCATATCATTCACTAAAGTAAGAATAGGTGAGTAAGGATATATTAGAACTATTGATATTAAATTAAATTGAAACAATTAGATTATAATGAAACATCAAACGGATATTTCTATGTTTAATACTGCAGATGACGAATTGTATTTTTACTCTTTTGTATTACAAAAAATCCGCTAATTAGGTATAAATTGTAGATTTATTCACAGTGGCAACTCGTTTATGTTTTATTTTTTAATAACAATTGCACGTCGTACTGGCCAGTACGGGCCCACTCACATATTTTTTATGAAGGATAAAGGGAATTGGAACATTCTTTATTCAAATCAATAGCTAGTGACCAAACTAGTAGCTAGTTACCAAGATTCTAAAAAAGTCTAGAAGTCTGTAGGCCTTCTAACCAGGCTTAGTACCTCATACATTGCCATTGATATGAGTGAGCGTTATAAGTCAGTCATTAATCCATGCGAGATGCCTCGATGGCCGTGTTTACAATAGGAACACGCCAGTCACCTGATACATACATAGAATAAAAACAATAATTTATCTTCCCTTACATGAATTGATAAAATATTAGTTAAGATATCATGTGTCACTGACTACTCTATATCAGATATAAGTAATGTACTTTGTGATACCTACGCACGTAAGAAGTTAAGAAAATTCGAAACTCACTGAAAATTATATCGGCATACAATATGTATGTATACATCTATCCATCGCATTAAAGGAGTAACGTCAACAAAAGCGGTCTTCCTAATGCTCGCGTCCTCAGCCTTAATCTTTTTGTGCCTCTAATTAAATTAACAAAACCCAGGAGCTCGGAAACTGGACACGCACACAAAGTGACTCCTTTATATTTTACGCCCTCAGACGCACCAATACATGTAAAAGCTCGTGTAAAAAGTGAGAGGTGGCCTTAAATGTGTGGGTGAAATCGCCGTGCGTGTGTGTGTTTTTAGTTAAGGGTCGTCATTTCTCTTGGACCCTCCCCCGTAGTGTCCGCAGAAAGGTGAGTTGAGACAAATTTGTCTAGAGCTGCTTTAACCTTTATTATTAACTAGAATATTTTTTTAACTTGTTGCAACAACGGTACTATTAAACTTACAAGGCTCTATCATTGTTTCTATTATGAAGAATCTACAGATTCTTGATATGCTTTGCCGTCTTTTAAAATTCCGACGTGGGTAGGAATATAGAATATATAGAGATATAATGAACAAACGAGCTTTTGCTATTTCGTGTAGTTTTTGAATAACTCATAGTATTTAAAAACTAACATACGAAAAACACAGACTGCCACAGGCATAAGTAAATCATTTTATTGTCAAGTCTGAGTAACAACACTTTCAAGAGAAGGTGTACAGACGAATTGTTAAATTTGGGTAAATGGAAAACATCTAAAGCAAGTGAATAAAACTATTAAGTACTACATACTACAAATACATACAGTACATACTAGTAAGTATAGCTGAAGAGGACGTTATCGAGAGATGGAAGATGTGAGTTGAATGTGGAAAGACGGATAGCTGCCGGTAATTGAGTTTTTTTTCTTCCTTCATGGCGTGGCGCACAAATTAGCGCATTTGCCAATGTTACGTAGTAATATGTAGAACAGAGTAAAATCGACATGAAGCACGTTCGAAGTTTTCGTTTTTTCTTCTTATCGTAAATCTCTTCCAGTAAAGTGATAGTAGACTTTACTAATTATAAAGAACTTCTTGGGAGAGCGTGAAAATTTCAGCTACATATTTTTATTTAGACCTACTCCATTCTTTTCAGTTATACAGAACTTTAAAACACAAAATTAAAACACTATCACTTTCGTACTTTAAAACTTCCAAAAACGTAAAAAATTGAAAATTCTAATGAAATGACAGTTTCACTTCTTCCGTTCCCGTCAAAAAATCTGGCAATGAAGTTAATGGTGTCCAAAGACTTGTATATAAACTGAGGTAAACAGTTAGACACACCCTACGCATCATTCTGTACCTATAAATAGGAGTTAATTAAAACGAATGCGTGCGAAACGGGCATCACACTGTCTAACAAAAAGTGTTGTTTAAAATCAGAAAAAGCGTAAATTACTCTCTTTTACTCGTGTTATCTTCATATATATAGCTTTTTAATTACACTTCCTTAAATATTGTTAGTGCGTATTGGTAATATTGCCAATGTTATAATTCGAAAAATGATCGTTTCTTAGAATAGGATATAAACTGCGGTCAGTCTATTTAGAACTCTTTAGTTCTGTCCGCATTAGCAAGCAGTGTAATTATATCTTAATCTGGCGATATGGCTACATATTGGTGCCGACCCTATTATATTAAAGTGAGATAAATGCAATAGCAATGCGATTAAGCAGATATTTTATTATGTGTTGTGTTACTTATTTACGTTTCTGTGCAAAATAGCAGTTCAGTAGGTGAAAATTTCAATAGGAAAAAGGTTGTGACATACAGACAGACAAACAAATGTGATGAAACTGTACCCAGTTATATATAAGAGTACCGTTTTTGCCAATTTGGCAACGGAACCATCAACATGTGGTATTAACAGCTCGTTATACATATTACAGACAAACAGACATCCCCCAGCATCCTCCCTCGGACTTTAATATTGATCAGTGTCCAGCCGCGGTCAGGTAGTCTCGGCCACGGGTCGGCGCATGCGTCTTGCTACCTGTACACAATGGTTTGTTGCATTACTTAGGTACAGTCGGCATCAGAAACAACTATGTTCAAAACTCTTTGTCACTACTTAATAATATCTTAGGTGCATGATATCTCATAAATTATTTAGCGACATATATCCGTAATTTGTAAGCGTTTGTTAATAAAGTTCACTGGCTTTCGAGATATTTATTTTTGGGCTTTAAAATTTTCGAGATATATCTCGAAACGATAAGTTCCCCAAAAAACAATATATTTACTGAACGCTGTTGCCTTCTATATTACTCATAAGTTAAACTTGTTATTAATATTATTATTTACCTCACAAACCGACTCATTTATTTATATCTCGTATTATGTAAATATGCACATTATCATTATTTTATTTCGTCATAAATTATACGTCATATCTCTGCATATTGTAAATTATTTCAAGCGAATACAACTTGATAGTGAACCTCTTATTAAATTTAAATGATTAAAAAAAATAATCAGATCTTTACTAATTTAACTTAACGAATGTAAATTTTTTAATTTATTTTTACTTTTCAAACGATTTTACAAACAGAAAAGTTTATCAGATAATATGTAAAGCTATGAAATTGAATATCGAACTAACGTTAAATTTTCACAACCATTACAGCCCGTACGCAGTAAAATATTTCCCAGAAATAACCTATATACGCAAACCAGGGTCTGCTTAGATACTGCTGACTTATACAATATTATAGTAACGAGATTTCCCCCGATTTAATATCAGAAAGAAGTCCCTAAATTCCGTATCATGTAAAAGAACACTTTCAATATTGGGATTGGTATCCCTTTGCCCGTAACAAGGTTTTATTAGATCCCACTAAAGGGCATGCCCGCACAAAGGTAGTACAAGAAACCCTTTTTCTACCTTACTTCAAATATATTAACTGTCCCACTACCTTTCGTGACACAGAATTATTGCAAACTGGAAATGTAACTGGAAATGTAAAGATCTTTGATCTAATTTATTAAATTTAAATTTAACTGACTTCTCAATATACTGAAGTATATAAAGTATGGGTTGAATTTGCAAAAAAAAAATTATTTTATTATTTCAATTCCTCATAACTCAGGAAATCAAGTGTAGTAGTGAATTCTGTTGAAGACCTACATACTATTGTAATGAAGCAGTTATAAAACTCAGGATTACGATAACAGTGATGATGATTACCTTCAAGACTAATAATAATAATTCATATTAGTAATTAGTAAGATGAGCAAAGCAGGTGATTTAACATTACAATCCTCAATCTCGTCTCAGAAGACAATTATTATAATTTTATAGAGCCATCCCTGTCGACCTTTTTATTTTATCCATCGCGATCTCGCCAAAACCATGTCTTCTGACAATCAAGCAGATTGTTTATATATATTCTACTCATGATTTTCCCTTATACCTTTCATATATATAATAGTTTCCTATAACAGATATTTATATATTTAATGAAAATACTTTTCGAAATTATCGTAAAAAATCAACGAGAATATACATAAGTCAGAACAAATACGTCGCTATTTTTATACTGCCATAAAACTTAAATCTCATGAATGAATCTCTAAATGCAGTTATATATAATTAAATACGTATTATGTACATATGTACATACGCGCAATAATAAAATCAAACTTTAATCCTTGTTGTAAAAGTATGAGCTACATTTTTAATTTTATATTTATTTATTGTTTCACCTTCAGTTCGAATACACTTAGTATTAAAATTCCAGTATAATAACATAGATAATAATTATTTCTTTTTCTACACTTCAAGGCATATTGTGAAGAAATAAATATCTAGAAGTAAATAGATAGTTAGTACTTTAACTACTTATAAGTATATTTCTACAAAATTTTCAAATTTTTCTTTAAAGTTAGTCACATCCAGTACAAAGCTATTTCGCCAAACGGACAGCTACTTTGTATCTCTTGCACTTTTGTCAGGGGAAATCAAGCCTTATACCTATGTTAATACAGGGTACGTTGCCTAGTTACCGTCGCGATGGTGACCGCGGATTATTTTATTTCAACCCATCGCACGAAAATATCTTTTGAGGGCATCTAATTGTACAAAATCAAATATTATAAACAACTTTTATAACAATATCATTATGAAAGTAAATCGAGTAATATATTATGGACAATTTAATATGATAACATAAGTAGTTATTATAATAATGCGTCGTGTATTTCACGGTAACTCAAAACAATAAACAACACGCATGGTGTTACTAAGATGAATCGATACACATCTTATTTGTCTACAGCGGTCTATCAGCTATGAAACTGTGAACAAATATTTATAGATAGATACATGTACGAACAGCTACATTCATAAGCATTCTTTTTCAATATCTGCAATCGAGACAAAAAAAATGCATCCATCGCTAATGAAAATTTAAAAAAAGACCTCGATCTTTAATTCTACACAGAAACTAGAGGCGCTTATGAGAACATAGCAGAACGTCAATGTTTAGCAATCTTTAGGACTACAAGAGATTATAACATAGCAGTGCGTCAATGTTAGATACGATTAGCAATCTTTAGTGCTACACTCAGACTAGAGTCGCTTATAATATAGCGCAGTGTGTTGATGTTTGATACGATTACTGAAGTTAAACAACGTTGTGCTCGGTCATGTACTAGATGGGTAATCTAGTGCCTTATATATCAAGCGTTTCGATATTTCAGTAGACACGTTAAGCTATGACGGTAAGACCTCTAGATAAGCAAGTTAAAAGCCTTACAGACAACTGGAATGTGTACACTCTTACGGAGTAAGTTGGTTGACCTTAATAAACACGCGATGATTGTAACACACCACCATAGGGCTGAAAAGCCGACTAAAAGCGTATAGGACACGCAGTAACTTAGGGTTTTATAGCAATTTCGGATAAAATAGAAGTTTATGTTCCTAAATTTTCAAGACTTGTAAATATCTTACAATTCTAAACTTACCATGCAATCCAGTCCAAAGGTGTGGATAAAAAGGTTTTTGCCTTAAAGTATTAATACGACATGAAACCAGTTAGTTTAGAATTGTAACAATAGAAGTAAAGTTAATAAAAACGGGACCAAAATAGCCATTAATTTTATAATTTACACTTTTTCTTTCCTGGGTTTGGATTATTTTATGTCTCTCTACCAAATTTCAGCTCAGCAGTTATAAAATGACGAAATAAGTTGACTGTGACATAACGACATACATATAATTTTTTTTAATTTATATATTGTCTTACATGATACTCTGATTCCAGATAGGAGAAAATGAAGCAGCGGGAATATTTATAAGAAAATACAAGAAACTGTTTACTACTGCAGCGTAATGATACCCAAAAAGGATATATAATTAATATTTTTGTAAATCCATGCTGAGTAACGTACTTTTATGATCAAGAATCATTATAAAGTCAAAACACCAAGGATGTCTCTTGGACAACTACAAATGTTTTGTCTCCGGACAACCAGTAAAGTAGGGGAAAATATCGCAATATTTTTAAAAGTTAATTTAATATATTGATGGGACACTTATTAGTTTTATAATAAACACAGTATGTATATATGAATGAAATGTAATTTCTGGGTATTTTGCTGTCAGGAAATCAGGGACAGCAGTGAGATAAAAAATTGTTTATCGATTCTTTATATTTTCGTCATGTTTATCTGTCTTTCTTCATAGAGCTTGAAAAGTATGGGTGCCAGTATCCAGTAGTGAGACGTAGATTATTATTACTGGGATTACTATTACATTGATGTGACCTATTTTTTATTACAGAATTTACAGTTTTTTTTTATAATAAGTAACGATTCACACCAAATTCATAAAAATTTATACTATGTAGCTATTGTCAATATTCATAAAAGATTCATGATTTGGTTGATGGTAATAGTATCTGTGACGCACTACTACATCTATTGTTAATTTATTATACGTACAGATATTGATTTTGATATTTTTGTAGGATTTTGTAGGACCAATTTAGGATTTAAGATTTCTTTCAGCTGCTTGCTTATGTACTTATATGGAAAAGGATGTAAATCTAATAAGATTGGAAATAAGTCATTATTTCGTAAAACTCAACAAACTTCATTTGTTTGACAGATCTTAACTCAACGTTACACTAAAGTCATATCTCTTATTATTGAACAAAGTGTTTAGATTCAATGTGCCCTATACAAATAAATAGTGGAATTGTGAGTCAATATCTAAATAACCACTTTGGCCGTAAAGCTTATTTAGTAGAAGATAAAATAAAAGGAAACAGTTTTGTTAATTTTTACAACTTGATCTAATTCTAGGTTTAACCGAATAAGTACACTTTTACACAAACCTAAAGACATTTTTTTAAATTAAAACTAACTAGTAACTATGTATTAAACTTACTGATCAAGTGATAAGTTTAAAAACTTAAAATGTCATACAGAAGTTTCTTATTATATAATGTAGCCAAGCTTCAATAAAAGCTTTTCGGAAATTCAAATGTTTTGAATCATAGTTCAAAAAGGTAGATAAAAGATACGGTGAAAAATAAATCCGCGCGGACTAAGTTACGAGCAATAGCTTGTTTTAGAATAATTGCGATAATCGATATGGAATGTATAAATGGAATCGTTAAACTTACATCCAGTAAAATATAAGTAAGTACAAAATATTTTAATAAGCACAGGTTTCTGGTTAGTTACGTAATATTTCATTATACGTGGAACATTGTAACTAGACAACTAATAAAAGTAAAATCCAACCCTTTCTTACGTAATAACATAACAAAGTCAATAAGAGAAGCGGCCAAATGCGGTGTTAGCAAAAATGAATGCCCGGCGAAACAGCAAACACGCTAATGGCATCGTAAAGTTACGTATAGTCGTCCAATTTGCAATGATCTGTATCTCTTCTCCTATCTCATAGTAGTCTACAACAAAAATGGAAAACTCTGTGAGCAACCAAAGGTCAAGTAATATTGGATGCGTAGATTCCAATGTAACATCGCGCCATTTGCCTTTATTGGCCATTTGGCCAGTTCGAAATTCGAAATCTGCGTCCGCTCTAATTGATTCCACCCATTCCATATTCAAATAAATCGTGTGTTGCTTTTATTTTTAAGCATAGGTAATCACCAAATAGCTACATCGACATACGTTTTGAAATAGACAATTTTTCGTTTTTCGATACAGCCATGATTTTTGCAGTCAATAAAGTAATAAAAAAAAATAAACAATGAAGCGTGTAATAGACATTATTTGTTGTTGTTCTTTATTCTACGCATCTAATTAAAGTTGATCTATTAAGGTACCTACCTATAATCAATGAAATCTTTATAGTTAATGGTATTCATTATGTATAATAAATAGAATTAGCAATACGTTATCATTTTCATTGTACACAATGAACGTAGAGGTCTTGTAGCGACCACGCAGCACGTAGAGCTGTGGCGGTTATACAAAGGGGGTTACTGACCGCGACATTTGTTGCCTGTCCCACTGTCTGGGCGAAGCGACTATTATTATTATGTCTTTGCTAATTTTTGTGAATATACGTAGGTATATAGAGTAGCAAATATAAAAATATTTGTTCTTAAATTTACTATTATTAATACGATGCTACGTAAACGTGTTAGTGGAATTCAATCTCCATTACCATAATTAATTCACATTAACTTTATTGAATAGCATTTGTATTTGTATTTCTTTTATTATTATTATTATCCTATATAATACCCCGTTAGGGATACAGCGTGAAAATATGTGTATGTATGTATTCTAAATAAATAAGGTTGATCATGAACTGATTAGTAAAGTGAATCAACAGTAACAGAATAAAATGAAATTAACCAAACACATAAGTCCACAATTTACTGAAACTGTAAATGCTAAATTGTTTACTTACTAATGCAACTTTCGTATAATGAGGGATATTAGGAGTTTATGGAACAAGCGGAACGAACTGAAGATGAGTTCCATAATAGTGTGAGTATTTGAATACCTAATTATGTTGCATACACAACTTTATCTACACTGTGATTTAAGTACGTACGAGAAAAATATAATTATTCATTGTAATAATTGTTCACATTCTGAATACCTCGATCATAATGAATAGTACAATTTTTGCAACCGCGCATGCATGCGTATTGTTTGTTATTTTTTAAATACATAGAAAAATTACAGCGAGTATCAAGAAGATTTAAAAAACATCATTACGAAATTGTTTTGAATTGTATAATGAAATATAACATTAAAATACTGGTACAGATTAAATAATAGTATGACACTGGATGGCATAATGCAAGTAGTAAGCTACGGTCTGTGAACTCAGTAGGTAAAGATGATTTATGACTTGTTGTGGATAAAATAAAAAAATATTACAAATTAAAAGTCCACACGGAATGAGCCCAGAACGTCGCATTGGCGATTTATCCCCTGTCAGCTTCATTAAAAATATAAGAAGAAAATGTGTAAATTTTTAATTACACTTATTTAAAGCTTATTCTTATCTTCCTAAAGTATGTTTCGAAATAAATTAAAAAGAAAATAAATAATTCAATGGTTAGTAGTCGAAATAATTGTCTGACACCGTTTTATCACGTACAATAACTATACATCAGTGACAATAACGAGTTGTATTAATTTTGAATAGATTACGCATAATTGGTTTTATTATTGTCGTATAATGACACGGATTTTATCATTTTTATATTATAAAATAAATTTAATAACGTGCGTGTTTAATACGCTCACAAAGAGTTCCTTACGATATTTATAAACTGCTAAAATTTTATACTTAATTTCTGAAGATCTACAAGACCTGGGACTTTCGTAGTACCGTAAACTTTGAGTAAGGTTATTTATATTCCTTCCCAGCGATTTTTAAAATTCTAAATCCAGTAATTTGAAAGACGAGAATAACGAGTTGTATTAATTTTGAATAGATTACACATAATTGGTTTTATTATTGTCGTGTGTGTCGTGATTTTGTCATTTAGGTCAACCCAGTTTGAATGCACTTTAATGAGCTTGAACGTAATTCTAAAAAAGAAGTAGTGGAAATGAAATATTTTATTATGTATGTACGTCTTCAATGCAACGTTGCATCGTGTTCTACTTTTGACCAAACAAGCAAAATAATGCGCAATAAACACCCCAACCCTTCGGTAGCCAACGGGGCAGTTTTAGCTCCCGGCGCCCAGTGGCCCCCCTAGGGGCGGGTCCGGTGGGGAACTGACCGCCACCCTCGTCACAGGGGGTGTATTTACCGCCAATTTTATTTGCACATGACATGGCGGACCAGATTTTAGTACACTAGCATGATATATTCAAAAAGTTGAATTATTTTTTCATTATTATATTTTAACTTAAACGAAATTTACACTAAGTACACGAATATAAAATATATATATACAAATAATATAGTACCTATAATTACAGTTGATGTTATCATATCATAAACTTGACATTGAAATTTTTATAGTACGTCGTCGTATGTCTTTACCAGGAGTACAAGATTCAATACAAATAAATCAGTGTTATTCAAAGGTGTTGTAGTAGACGCGGTTTTTTTTTTAAGATTTTTGTAATCCATAATCAAATTTGAAGAACAAAAAAAAATATAAACGCTATTAAATTTTACTTAATTTAATATTGAATAAACTAACATTCAAATAAATACAAGTACCTAATAAATGGATTCATCTTTATAAAATTTCACATTTTACAGTTGTACAAAGTAATTAGGTTTCATATATCACGATAATTATGTACCTATACCATTTACTTGCAATATGAAATTGAGACGATGTTATTCAAAACTTTAGTAGGAACTTTAACAAAATATTTAATAATATGGAGATATAAATCAAAATGTTATCTTTTAGTAATATTCCTAATTAAAATAAGTTGGTATTTCTAGAAAATGAAAACCAACTCCTATTCGTGAGTAACTTTCTAACAAACACACATTGAAAACATTCTCATGTCAGCAATAATTGGACCTTTTCGCGTAACTCAGGAAAAATATCCACTATCTCCTCAAAAATATGTTACGTCGGAGTCGAACCATTGTCCTTTGAAAAAGGAATATCGCATAACGAAGTTGAGTTCCGACTTTATATCAAATATCACGCATGACGCGACTTCCCCCTACCTCCCCGGACTGGGAGGGCAATAAAAAATAATATATTGGAATATGTTGGAAATAACAGCGTATCATCCTTCGCGTGGATACCGTGTACTGAGGACATTCGTGTTTTGACGAGTCCAGCCTCTTTTTATTGTCTCCGAGAAACTGCTGATGTGCGTAACGACGTCTTGTTTGTTTCATATTGTACGAATAAACTGATACGTCGTTTTATTACAACACTGGGAGTTTGTTTATTGCCATTATTTCACATAGTTTTAATACAATAAGGAAAATTGTAAAGAAATTACGTAACGGCAAGCTTACTATAAATAAAAACCGACAGGGCTTTGTGTATTACATACGTTATAATCATCTTTACCAAAATTATTTCTCATATATAAAAATGTAAATAAGCATCTATTATATCCGCGAAGTCGATTAATACATAGATTACACGAAATTCTTAATCAAAAATATTAAACACTTACCATTTTAAATGACACCATTAATAACAACTTCACTGAATTATTCCCCAAAACACTGTCCAAAAAAATATAAACAAAAACCTAATCATTCTAAAATCAAAGTTTGGAAATCGATTGATCGACATGCGCACACGCACTCTCGTGTAAGTTTTAGAAAGGAATGGATCAGGAAGTAAGGTAGTCCCGACGGGGTCAGGTAGCGGGGTTAAGAATTATAGAAGCGTTAAAGGGTTAACTAACAAAGGTGTTATTATTATTAAAAGGTTAAGAAATCTTTGTAAAGAACGGTTAGCTTTTGAAACTCGTTTTCAGTAAGGTTAAGGTTACACGCGCGTTAAGTTATGTAGGTGAATTAAATTAAGTATAATTACCTTCTTATGCTTCATAATGTATTACTTTTCCCATTGTAATACGTCACTAAATAACATTTTTTCTATAATTATATTGCACTTTATACATACGTGTATAATATGTAAATAATAGACTAGCTTGAATCTAAGTATAAAACTTAAACTTTTACTTCAATGGTTTCTGATTAGTTTCTTGAGTCGACTTGACATTTGATATTTTCTTAACATGTTAGCAATAATTATAAGTAATAAAAGGTAATAAAGAACTAACGACCCATCATAGTTTCGCTCAGCAAAAGTTGTTTACCAAAAACTTCTGGAAGAAACATTCTAAACAATGACGAAAAACACATTGAAATCCTTTAGCCACTTAAATATTTTTCACAAACTATAATTAAGTGCTTTATACTTCGATTTACATACTTTGACTATCAGAGTTTACAGATATCACTTATAACGTTTTATTTATAATTTAAAAATATTGAATCACTTTTACTTAGACAATTGGAACATTCGCTCTACCTGACACTTTCACGTGTGAAACATACGAACTGTCATCTTGCACAATATCTACTAACCCTTCACATGTTACTTAATGTACCTGAATCGTTCCAACCCAATAATTCATTATCGAACAATACCAACACTAACACATTTTCAGTAATAGTAATAAGCCAAACCCTATATCGACGCGCCGCTGTCTGAACGACCCTTGCGAATTTTTGGCGCAAATAAAACACCCGTTCCGAATACAAATATTTATAAAAAAAATGCGTTCTCTTTTTAGTTTGTCACTGGCCATAAATCAGTTTATCAATAACAAACCATTGCAGTTATACGTTGTATATTTAAAATGAAGCATAATCATTGTTTACGTGGTAAATAAGTCAAACAAATTAAAAATCGAAAATGAAATCATTTTAAAAGAAGTTTTTAATAAAATTATATTTATTTTGACACTAATTTTCAAGTGATGAATTCCTGAAATCTTTACCTATTTTCCGCTCAAACTTTGTAGTTTGAGTGGAAAATAACTAAATATTTTAGGAATTCATCACATGAAATGGATTTCCTCAAAGTAACACCTGAGTCTATACACTAGTTTTCAAGTACCTAATTCAGAGAAATATTATTTTAAAAAGAAATCAATACGGCTACACATTATTCGTTTTTTATAATAAATAATTCCTGAATGCGAATTGAATATTACCTCTAGAATAAATACCGAAGCAATAATAAAACATAGGAGAGCCCTCAGAACATGAAGATCTAAGATAAGATTGTAAAGGTAATGAGTCCTTACTTGTCGTGTGCCGAGGACCAGTGCACTACAAATTATTCGCCCAATTTAACCAACTTTATGTTCTGCTTATACTCAGATTTAATCACAAAGAGTACTTGACATTTGTACTTTGGCAATTGATGTTAACATATAAAATTGTCCTCTTTTAATGCCTGTTAAGATGTTTTATTGTCAATTTAAAATTATATTTTATGGTAATAAAAGACGTAATTTACCGTAATATCTGTCAAAAATATTATTTCCTTAATATGCAACGGACAAGACTAAAAAATGATTTTAGAAATTCATAATTCCTAAACAACAAGTATAAATGTTTTTTTTTTAAATATATTTATTTTAAATTAAAACTCATTGAGTGATAATGATGCAAAAATGTTTTACAGCGTCACGTGGTTTGTAATGTGTCTCCGAGAACGACATCATTAACTACTGAAAAGTTATGATAAAAATTACTACCTATGAGATTACCGAACATAAAACTGCTTTTTTAATCCTTTTTTATATACAGATTTTGTATTTTAACTATGTCTATTATTAGTGTAAAATATACGCCAATAAAAACACAATTGAAGCGGCACATTATACAAATTTTGATTAAACTCAAGTTCCCTGAACGCATCTGCCTAGTTAATACCAACCAAACATTGAAATAGAACCCTCTATGCAAAAATTGAATAGCGGATTTAGCGAGTGTACTGTATCACATTGTGACAGATCAGGTATACGTAAAAATTGAAACATTGAAATTAATAAAATAATAAAACTAGTCTGTGATATATGCAAGGGTTAAGAAGCTATTGTTGAAAATGTAGAGAGATTTGCTATAAATAGAATACACGCTAATTCGACCTCATTGTATAACGAGCTACATATTACTAGATAACATTATAATATGTGCCGATATTGTGGATGATATATATTAATAAAAAATACTTATTCCGTTATTGATTATTATATTTATATTATATTTATAAATATCTTATATTCACAAATCAAATAACTCGTTAACTACATATAAATATTTTTGCACTCTGTTATCTTATACTCATACGATACTTTACAACTACGACTATGTTTAATCTGCGAATATCTACATAAATTAGGTATCGAAATACCACAATGAATAAAAAAATCATATCAAATCACCTTTCTGTATGTCATATTTGCCGTTAAAAATCATATTCGTGGAAGTTAAAATTCATATTCGTACTAATATTACAAATGTATCTATAATATCTGTAACATTATATCTGCCTATTAGATGTTCATGGTTAAACCGTTGAACTGATTTTGAATTATGGAAATAGTTTAGTCTCTAGGAAAAGAAAGTGGCTTTTTTTTTTAAATCAACCGTTAAATCACTAATTATAACAAAGTACTAAATCCAAGCCAATCTAATTTGACATAATTGTAGAAAATATTGGATAAATCTCATTACGTATTTTGGATCTAATAGCTCCCAAAGAATTATTTAGATAAATATAAAACTTTTTACCGCCAACGCCTCAGAATAGAAACAAAAGCAACACAAAAGTTTATAAGTAAAATTAGAGTGTAGGCGGTCTTATCTCTCAGAGAGATTTCTTTTAGACAACCACATAGCATAAAAGTACTGATAAATTGATACGGAAAGCTTATTTGTATTTTAGTTCCGTATAATAACGGTCTATTAAAATCAATCTTATGTAATGATGCAGATTAACGTCGTATTTATGAATCTGTCTCCCTTTATAATGAAGTTATGGTAATAATATAAATCCTAATAAATAACTGGGACCCTAGTCTTTCAAACGGCGCAATTAACTTTGTAATTCAATCAGTACTTCTACAGCGAAGCTCGAACAAACATACGAAGACACAATCGGAGAAAAATACGAAAAATGTTTATTTTGGACTCGAGAAGTCTCTAAAGCCCATTCTAAAATAATTTAAAAGTAAATATTTTCAATGTACAGACAAAGCTCTGTTATTGTTTTACAATAGTTTAGATACTTAGTGAATTGAATTAATTGATAAAGACAATTGTAACTAAAATACTATTATCAGTTGTAATAAAAAAAAATAAAGTCACAGGGTCCTGAGAACACTCGAACCGTGTGGCCCAAAATTTCACACTGATTGCCTCTTGACACTGTAAAACATTGTGATTGCTCCAATTGATGTAAAAAAAGCACAATTGGGGGAAACAGGGTTAAAATTATGGCGACATGTTTTGGGGTAAAAAACGTTTATGCGACTGTGATGTACAAAACTAATTATGTCTGTATAGCTTATAAATAAAGGGTTGTTTGTTATTTTTTTATTACTGTTCAGTAATTGATAGGGTTTCTGTATTTTATAGTGTTTATAAAGTGCTCGTTATTAAATAGACTTGATTTATTGATTTTGTTATAATAATGTGAGAATATTTGAAGAAATTGTAATATTTTATATGTAATACGTTTTAATCGCAGAAATCTATTTTATATAGGAATATCGGGTAAAGTCATCGGGTAGTATTTATTATTCATTTTTTGATTATACTTTTTTGATACTATAAAAAAAACATTTCAGAAAATATAAAATGAATCTAATTAGAGGATTTACGCAATTTCTTCCTTTTTCCTTTCATTTTTTTAATTTTAATATTTTAATAATAATAATAATATAACTTTTAGTAATAAAAATCTCTAAACTCTAATAATAATTTATGACTAAAATTCAACTCTAAAACTTGTACAACCCTTCAAAACGGTAAAATGTGTTAAAAAAAACAATTGTATTTTGTATTTCGGTAGCTTACACCACTAACACTTTTCAACCATTTTTTTCTACTTACACCCGAACTATTGTATCTTTTTGCAAAAGTCAACGAGCGTCATTTTTTTTATACTTTTTTGTATGAAATCCTATTTCTCGGATTTAAAGGGATTTAGACACGTTGTTGTGGCAACAATGATCACGATATTTGTTTTCATTTAGGTGGAGTTTATTTTAAATGTTTCTCACGATATTCTAGCATCGCCTTTATTTTTAAACAACCCGTAATATGAATTGTTTCTAATCATAAATTGAATTTTTAACCTATCTTCTTTCAATTTAATTAAATTGCCGCGAAGCAGCAATTATAGTGCTTTCGTTGAACTATTTTTTATAACATATAAAACGAATGAAAATATCGACAGAGGGTTAAATTTTATTATATAATGAATTAAAATTGTTCTTATTTTTTTACTAAGATGGTTCATTTTGTTAGTTTTAATTTTGTATCAAATCTTTAATCCCTTTTTAAAAACGTATATTTGAAATTTTTTATTAACTGAATTGCTATGTCAACGAAATATTATATTCATTACATCAAAAATTCCCTCACAAAAAATGTTACCAATCCAATACTCGCAAAACTTCTGCGACAAATCCTAATAATTTCACCCCTTCGTTCCCTATAAGCATCCAATCTCACGGCCCCAAACTTGGCTTATCAACATTCGGACACCATAACAGGCCTTTCCTAGCCTCATACATATTTTAGGGGGCACACACCCCGTTTGGTCAACTGTCAGTAATGATTTGCTGCCTTTTCTCCCTCTGAACGCCCCCACAAAAATCATCCAGCTAAGTTAGATCTATGAGTTAACTTTGAGATCCTATTGTTCATTTAGAACTTTATTCGATGAAAGAGACTCAGAGGGTCAAGTTATAATGGTAGTGTCTAAGGCCAAGGGGCGTTAGGAAAAAGTTAGATTATCTACTATTTTTTCGGACGCACGGAAGCCGGGGTGGAGATCGGTGGAAAATATGGCTTCCTATTCATGTATATTTCTTTTTTTTTGCAGTTTCTCGATTTGTATTGTAGTCTTTTTACGGTCTCACGAGTCGGTGGGCTTCACAACTTATTTAATGTTTATGGGTTTTCAGTAAAATAATTCTTGCTATATTGTAGTTATTTCTTTGTATCGCTTTACTTTTTAATAGTGTTTAGTATAACTACTAAGTTTCTGTAACCAGAAAAGATATTATGTCAATATACCCACAGAAACCCATTAATATTTTAGGTTACTATTGCTAATAAGTATAATTATTCGGTATTTAGGTACCTTCACTCTAAGTAGGCATGTACATACTCGTATATAAAATTATAAAAAATATTTCATTTGCATCTATAAGTAAAAGATCCCTTTTACTTAAAACACAAATTAAAATTATATTATCGTTAACTTATTGCACTTATCTACATAATTATTGCACCTAAAATACCATGTATATGGATATACCTAAAAACTATAATGCTATAAAAGCCTACTTGTCTCATGAGTGAATACTATTATTACGTAGAATACTTTCGGTGTAATTTTATGCGTGTATAAATGGCCAATATAAACCTACATATTTAAAATGTCGCTAACAGATATAGGTTTTCACTGTACAAACAAGCATTTAGCGTTATTTGGGTAACGTCTGGCAACGTGACACCGCCAGTGGCCGACGGATTCGGCACGGCAAATAGCATTTGTGGGTTTGCAAACAACTTGCTTTGGCTATCACATTACTAACATGGTATATAATGTACTCGTGTAACTTGTATGTATAACAAAATATAGGTATATTTGCCTAAATTTTATTATTTTGCAATAAATGCAATTGATATTTCTGAAATTAATTACTTGTAGAAGAGATAAAATAATACGTTACACTAACTTGAATAGAACATTAGTTAAAATTCAAAGGTAGCTAAAATTTATGTGTTATGTTGTTACATGTAATGATTAAATTATGCCCTTGAACTTAGGTAATATAATATAATAATAAATAATAAATGCGCCAAACGATACACACCAATCATCTGATCTCAAACTAGGGCATTCCCTGTGCTATGAGACCCAGACGACGATTACTGGGGGCGTCTCCCAGTACACCCAGACCCGAGACAATCTAGAAAAGTTCATTTCCTAAATTTACCCGACCGGGAATCGAACCCGGAACCTTCCGCGCCTGGTGCAACGTTTAAACCACTGCGCCATCGAGGTCATCGAGGTAAAATACATTTTCTATTAAATACGAGTAGGTGGCAGCTATCACCAAATGCTTCCATATAGTTACTTTAATATCTCAAATTGACGTATCAATATTATTTATACAATAAAGTTTACTGAACCTATACAAATACGAATAAGTTATGATAACTTGTTATAACATTTCCAAAGATGTTCGTGTTTGTTTGCTCCCAAACGTTATGTATAGATTAAATAGACGACAGAAAAGTCAGATCAAATTTTAATTAGTTACATTCTAGAACTAATATCCGCTCATTTATTGTACTTTTTTTGAATAAAAATGCATAATATCATTCATATAATTGTAATTCATTAATACCAAACTTATTATCTATATTGACCAAGGTAAGTATTGCTTTATCCGAAAAAAAAACTTATTTACTAATTCTAACTGGCCCTTCAGCTGGGTGATGCGTGACGACAAACTTTCCTAAATCGATTGCTAATCCGAATGATACTGAGAATTCCTCATTTCATTGCGCGGTACCTATAAAACAAGTCTAGCACTGAATCTGGAGTAACACAATTAGTATAATTGTTTGAAGTATTTAAATAATTTTTATTTTCAATAATTACGCCCACTTACAACAAAGTCCATCAAAGCATAATGCTGTAATTTTTATTAATATAATAACCAATAAAACCAGCATGATTTTCAACACTTTCTTGCAACTTAGCGTTAAACTTCGATAATGCTTTAAGCATGAAATGGATTAAGTTTTAATTGTACTTAGTAATGAATTTTATTGTTACGATTGTCATATGTTCCAATAAAAAAATTTTAAATAACTACATCACAGAGTCAGTGTGATATTAGGCACAATACGAAAATCAGGGACCAGCTAGGTCCACGTACGCAACCACGCATACCCGTCGTTTTAGTTTGCTTCGTCTACCGGAATAAAAGCTCGACATGACCTGAAGATCGAGACATATTTATGGGTATATTTTGAATTCTCAACGCATGTTCAATTTATGGATTGCTGTTTCATTGGTTGCCGACAATCTACGGAGTGTTAAAACAATCAAGATTTTACTAAAACTTGCAATTCACATTTTTAAAAGTTACCTTTCTAACTATGCTTTGTGTCACAAAAGCGTCACTGAAATGAAATCCCTGGCGACTTTAGTTACATTGTTCATTAGATTTTTTTTTTATTTATTTAATTGTATTTATGATCGCTCTTTTATACGTTGACCAAATTATATAATATCTATAAATACTGGTGAAGGCAGGTTGAGACACGTGTTTAAAAAAAGTCGAACAACCGATACTAAAACTTCCCAAAAGTATTCTTATAAAGCCATACATGTTGTAGTCATAAGAAATATTCACTGTAAGTTCATATTCGACATATGTTACAATCTTAACTGTTATCTAGTTTTAAAACAGTTACACAAACATAACCCTTCTAAAAAATGGCGAAATCCGCTATCATCTCGTGAGAACACGGAAGATAAAGACCCAAGACCTTCCACCTGGTATGCAACCGTAATATAACTGTTCACAAACAAAAGACAAACCCTTTGATATCCGCCGTAGGTCCGAACGACCCCGAGACTCAAAAAGTTGAAGGGTAATCAAGGGTTAGACAAATGGCAGGTGACGTGCAGATGCTTCCTGATCCGCGTGAAATTATTTTTCTTTATTTTTTTATAGATATCGGATCTCACGTCGTCTAATGAAGTGTGGAAAGTAATAGCTTTCTATTCAATTTTGTTGAAAAGGTACCGTCGTAAATTATTTCATAAGTATTCCCACAAAGTTATAAATTTATGATGAAGGCAATGAATATGTTTTTTATTGTTCTCTCTGTAGGTGCATATGTCATAAAATGTAAAAATAAGCAATACTAATTTAATGAAAATTGTTGTGACATAAAAATCTTAAAATATATTTTAAGATAATGAAATAGAAATATAAATTTTCGAATATTTCTTTAATATCTTGAAATAAACCCAAGTATGTTTATATATTGTGTTTAACGAGATTATTCGTGTTTATAATAACCCTCTCCAAATAAATCTAGATTCACCACAAATAGAATATTTTTAAAGCTTCCTTTGAACCTCCTACAATCCACGTCAAGTTGTCAACTTAATACATTTCAAAAACCAAATGCCACTTCAAATAATTAATACTCATTGAGAACACAACGGTCAACCCTTCAAATGTCAAAAAAGACCGGATATAAACTTACCGCCTTTTCTTTGCGCTTTCTAAAAAAAATCGACAAAGGCGCCGGCGAAAAGGGTTAGTGGTATAAAAAACATAAAAACTACCTTGGCGATGTTACGCCAATTTTGTTTTTAAGGAAATTAGATATCCTCTTACAATGGAGACGGGTTTTTAACCCTTTGTAGAGACATGTGGGAAAAATTGTTGAGCCATATTAGGTGTCCGTAATGGGACATTTTTGGGTTTGCTACCTGCCAATTCGATTTTTACAATCTTAAATAATCTATAGATAGCTATTGCTTAATTGCGATATTTTATAGATTTACGTATTCTTTCATAAAAAACTATAAGACATTATTTCTAACTTACTATTTTTTTATTCGGCTATGCTAATTTAACACTAAACGAAGCCTAAGCTGCTTTTCTCTCATTTAATATTAATAGCGATCGCTAAAATAATATCCCACATAGCATTAAATTGTACATGTTTAATTTATTTTTAGAAGATTTAAAATAAAAACTTGTTAGCATTAATCATACGCAGAAGACAGATACTGATAATTTTCGCACCCACAAAAATAACTATCGCATGCGAAGTAAGAATATTACATCAACCGTTCAGTGCTCACCGTGGTCGTTGCGGCCCCGCACGTAATTTCCCACAGGATACCTTTCACCAAGGATGACTAATGTCGCTGGACGGCACTGTGTTTTCAACACTCGTTGCTTTTCTGGAGCGAAAAAATTTTATGTTGATGTAATTTATTACATCTGCTCTTAAGAACACAATAAGAAGTAGGGCAATAAAAAGTTCAATAACAAAATTTGATGACAAAGATTGGAAGTCATAATAAGCAGTGATGAGTATATTTATGTTTTGAATAATAATTATCGTTAACTCTAAAAATATTATCGTTTATGTGTCTATACGTATATTGTCTTATAACGTAAAAGAATTTTAGCGAGTTATCTTATAAATTCGCAATAACCCAAGACATTATGAAACCTAATACTTTATAGGTGAACGCTCAAAGCTTAGATCATCGAATCGTTATTGATACGTTATTAATCCACGAGCCTAGAATATTATTTATGTGAAAACGAAATTTTGAAGCACTAAATGTGCTTCAATATTGTACGAAATATTCTTTATTGCTTTATCTAAATACTCTCCAATATCGCTAATGAAATATTATGTTTTGTTCTGTGATATTGGTTTTACATCATTGTGGGCACCTAAGGTATTACCAGGAATTACCTTTACAAAAGCTCAAAAAATTCAATGCAAATAAAAAAATCAAAGCTTCAGTGCATATTTATAGATACCTTCCTAACATTCCTTTTAGGTTTACGGTGCAACCAAATCATACCTCGCATCTTTAAAACTATAAACATTTAAACTTGAAGATTGGAAACATTAACTTTACAATAACAAATAGCTAGGACATCACATATACAAATTCCTTATAATAAGGATTAAATTACCGTGGCTGACTTTTAAGAATTGTGCGAAAAAATAAATATATAGTTAATTCACACATGCTATGTATCTTTTTCTTCTACTTCCAGGCCAGCACTAAAGCAAATAATATTTTGAATGAAAATGCAACACGATACACATAAATACGATACACATACCTATATAATTAAATTTGACAGTTATTGAAGTCGGTGCCAAATCAATGTGCAACAACAGAAAGTCTATTAGTTTGATGGACTTGGCACCGACTTCAGTAACTGTAAAATATAATTATATAGGTATCGTATTTATAAAGTTGTTTTAATTGTACTTGAGTTTTGATTAGTAAAGGATAGTTATTTTATACTTTTCAGTGTTTCTTTTGAAGGCGTTTAATTTTTTTTAATAATTTTTTTTTATTCTTGTAGTGCTCAATAATGATTACGGTTATTGAAGATAAATTAATAATAATAATAATAATAACGCCTAACAGCAAAAATTATAAAATTTTAAATTCACATGTTCCAAAGGAATTACAAAAAGGCAAAGACAAAAATATTTGCTGTCACAATAACGTCGTATAAAATGTCAGCTTTACTGTCGTTTCTTCAATGTTAGGGTCAAACTTGCATCCAAGTTAATAAGACTACACATCCAAACAATATTAATTTTGACAAAAAAGTCATATTCTTCATCCAGGATAATTATTTAACTATATCACAAAGCTCGACTAAAATATATATTGCATAGCAATAATGAAAACTATATTTACAATATGCATACACAATGCAATAGATACTATTACATGCACTATTGGCTCGTAATATATTTTATATCTATGAATCGTTATCTGCGCATGTACCTACATATACAATGACGTCAACATTTTTGCACTGAGTGATGAACTGCTTCCTCACAATGCGTGTTGGCGTAATCGAATAACCGATACATAATCGATACATCGAGTATTCGAATCGAATACTTGGACGTATCCTCTATAATGCTATATTGATGATTCTGGCACAGACTGATTAATGATATCGCTATGTTGGACACAATAAGAGCTCGCGAACTGAAGCAATATGGAATTACATAATTGCTACACGATGAAAATAAATAACTTACATGGCGGCTTTTCTTTACGATCGTTCTTATAATTATATGAGGAAAAGAGCAATGGATGTAAAATGTACAGAAATTGTCTGCAATATTCATGGCATGAATATGAGGGTCGAATGTAGGGTTGTCGCCAAGATGGTGACTTGTAATTTTGCGTTGTGTATATTACGTTGCGTAAAAAATATACTGAAAATATTTATTTGGACTTAATGTTACTTCTTTATACAAGATAAGAATCCATATCGCTATCTCTTCTCAATTTTCTTCGATTAATTATTCATTATCTAGGTCATTAGGTAAAGTATCTACATTTTATTTTTCATCAGTGTTTATAATAGAGCAAATCGCATAATGATTATTCACCCCTAACGTACACTTTCTTCCAAATCGCCATAGGAGTCCATCACCAACCCGCGGTGCATCGAAATTACTGCGCCTTAGGTGGTCTACACTAACGTAAAATACTCAAAGACTTTCGTAATTTAAAATAATTATAATAATACATCCAACATTTTCAGACAAGTCTAAAAAATTAATAATTTTACATGATATTCACTTTCATTTTCTGTTAGTTTTATACTAATGTAATTAATATATGTGCCTACTACATTTTTGTAAACAATTTATCTGTCAACTACCTACTTAGGTACTTTATGTAGTAAAATATAATGTTATGTTCATTTTATGTTCATCTTTTTGTATATGTATATGTTAAAGTTAAAATCCGTTTTCAGTTAAAACGCGTTTTCTCCAGTTAAAATTAGTTTTTACTAAATTCCTTTGTTACGACTAGAATTTACTGCTAGTCAAAAATGAATGTCAGTTAAAACTAGTTCAAAAAGAGCGTTCTTGCGATTGACCAGTCAAATTTAATGAGCTAACTTTCTTCTGGCGCTTCGCCGGCCACTGCCACGGTACGCTTACTTCGCTCGCTCAGCTCACGCGTTGTGGTCAACATACTAACCTAATCTACCCAAAAAGAGTGTTCTTATAGAACCAATTATGTTCTGGCGCTCACTATCAACTAGTGAAATGTGTCTGTGAGGTTATTTTACGTAGTTCATCTAAAACTTGGCCCAATTTTTAACGAAAAGGTTCAAAGTTAGAACTAGTTTTATCAAAAATTTAATCATATGAAGCAGTAAATTCTAGTTTTAATTAGGAAATCTTAGTTATAGCAAACGGGTTTTAACTGTAACATATACATTGTGAATACAGTGTGAATATATCAAACTCAGCCAAAATGGCCATACACAATGCGGCGTTGGTTCCAACTTTACTGTACGGTAGTGCGACCTGAATATGCCCGAAATCGAATGAAAGTAAGATTAATGTAATAGAAATGCGATCTCTTAGAAATATGTGCGGTGTCACCCTTGCGAACAAAATATGCAATGAAAAGATACGCAGTATGGCAGGGTGGCACTATAGTTATTGTAAAAATAAAGAAAGGAAAGATAGTTCGCGCACATAGAAAGCATAAGTAATGAAAGACTGACGAAGAAAATCTGCAGAGCGAAAGCGAGTGATAAAAGAAGCCAAGGAAGACCAAGCCTGACTTATGAAGATCAAATAGCCAGAGTGTTAGCAGACGGAAATGTCCAAAGCACTCGTATACCTAGGCGAAAATGTGTGAGGAAAATGATAAGATTTGACGAAGCAAAAGAAATATGTAAGGACCGCGACGCTTGACCCTCCGTCCTCTCTTACTACCCCGTTAGGGATACAACGTGAAGATATGTATATACATTATGAGTGTATTCAAAATATTATGCTACTGTTCAAATGATTTCTGTTCAGATCTGTCACAGCAACGACATTACGATTTTGTAGTGATTTTGACATTTTAAATTCTATTTTAACCTTAAATATTATAATTATTATGCATCCACAGCTGTATATTACTGTAGGGAAATCAAAATATAAGTCAATTAAGCTGTATCTAACACTTCACTAATGATGAAGCATCTTTCTATCCCATTTACTACTTGCAAAATGAACTGACGAGCGGACGAACTCGCAAGCTGTCGCATCTAAAATCAATGGTTTTTTTTTTATTAATGGTTAACCCTTTGTCGCTGGCACCAATCGATTTCCGAACCCCGCAGCTAATACAATGCACATTTTAAAATTTAAAATCCGATATCTGTATAGATGTTTTTTATACATTCAACTACGATGCATTTTTAACCCTTCACCGTATGTCTATTACAATCAGCGACTCTCAAAATTTTTAATTAATTTATTGAATCAAAATTATTTATTTAAATGTTATTTATTTGCATTATTTGAAATAATTAAGAGCAAAAGGATATAGAAAATACATGTATATCATTATATTGTATCCAGTGGTAATGGGATAGACTGAGAGAACAAAGTGCCAGGCACCATGATTCATGTCATTACCTAAATACTTCTTTCGCTCTAACCTCAACATTCTCTTCACATAACTTTGAGGTCTGTGTGTCAAATATCCGTTGATTAACACCCAGGCTGTGTGATCTTCATAAGTTAGCTCAAGGTCTTCCTCGGTTTCTTTTAACTCTCCCGTAGTATTTCCGCGATGCAGAAAATGGAGTTTAGGCTTCGATCACAAATATATAACAAGATACACAATCAGCGTTCCAAAAACGTCCGAACCAAATGTGCGCTGAAATGAAAATTTTAGCGCACTCAGTCTTAGTAGTAATTTGTGAACACTAAAGGAAACATGACGAAGTGCTCCTTGAAAAATTGTAAAAATGACACGTCTAGAACGTTAAAAAAAGATGGAGTTTCTTATTTTCGGTAAGTAATTAGGATTATTTTATTTACGTGTTCATTATTTCGTTATAATAATAACGTTATATAGCTCTTTTTTATTAAATTCATAATAATACAATAATATTCTTACATTGCGTCTGAATATGTCTTTGCCTGACATGCAACATCTTATTCCTTGTCTAACATTATAATTTCTATGTGTCTTATCCTTGTCACTTTCATCTAACAAATCATAATGCCGTAAATAGCGAAACAAATAAATTACGTGAATTACACTTTAAGCATGAAGCCTATGATTGAATTTTAAATATATTTTTGTTAACAAACGTCGTTTCAATGCCATGGGAGAATCTTTTACAAGCTTTTACAACCTTTATATGCATTGACAGTAAAGTTTACTTTAAATTAACACAATATTGAGATAATACTATACGATATTAGAAATGTTTATGTCAATTCAGACAATAATTTGTTCCAATTTTATAAAGGATTGTGAATCTAGTTATATATTTGTGATCGAAGAGTTTAGGCGACTATTAACACTAAGACCTTTAACGAACTCCAAGCTTGTAGTACGGATCACATGCAGTGAAGTACTCATGTAAAATAAACAAATGTAATGAATTAAATATTTTCGATAAATATCTGGCTGTAGAATCCAATGTGGAAACATCCTACCTCAGGTCGTGAGTACTTCCGGTGTTCAATATACCTACCTCCTGCTTCGTATCTCCAAACTCACCAAAGATAACGAGCGTTATTAACGATTTGTAAATTTTTATTCTACTACAAAAAAAAATTTAATGTCATGAACAAAGTACCCATAGTTTAATTAAGAAATTTGAGAATCTCTGTTTGCAGATTGTGTAACCGTTCGGTGTCTGTACGTGACAATTTAAACAAATTCTGGGCCATTTGGCTCCTAGGGTGGCTCGTTTTTTTTGAGGACTTATTTTGAATAAAAAAGGCATCGAACCACATTCACCCGACGGATGCAATGCGGGATGAGTGTGTGGTCTATAAAGAATGCAGATTTAAACCTTTATTGCCGAGCTTAAGCTGTATTTCAGAGTTAAATAAAAAAATATCTATGCACAGTATATGCACAGTAGCGCAACATAATTTTGCCCAACTGTACTCCAAATTTTTTTTAATACATAATTATGTGTAAACTTTTTATATCTTATTAAATATTCTATGTCGTTATTAATATTTTACGAACGATATGTTATTACTCATTTCTGCCAATAATATTGAAGTTGTTTATATAATACTTGGTTCATGTGTTAATTTGTTTTTTTCCACGGGACGCTACAGTGAACCAAACAACCTTATACGCATATAGAGTCATTGTACTCGTAACTGTGGTCAAAACATACGTATACTACATACCACTCTTGTCGAATTATGCTTGTAAAATTACGGTAAATATAGCAAAAAATTAGTAAACCTGTAAAGGTATGTGTTATAAAAATATAAATTTACCACGTAGAAGTAAGATTTTAAGAATATTTAAGTAAAAAATAATTGTAAAAGTAACATTTATACTATATTTTTTCATGATATGTATATTTCATACGTATAAACGATAACCATCTTCCAAAGCAACAACAAAACAAAATAATATAAATATCGAAAAGCGCCATTCTCCGAATCCATTCGATATCTAGTGAATATTTAATGTTTTCGCGCCATATGTGATCTGTTCGACAATGGCGATAGACGCGCTGAGCTCTTTCCCGATAATCCCAGACCCCGGGTAGAGATCAACTTAATCGTCAACCACGAGTGGGTTTTAAAAATAGTTATTTTACTTGACTTTTCTTTAATTTAGTACAATAGTAAATCGTTGCTTAAAAATAAATAATCTACAGCAATTATAATTAAAAATAACCCTTGTACACTACAAACTGCTAATGTGAATTCGATGAAATGTGCCCATAGAAACTCTTTGAGTTATCAAAATGCAACTACATAACTTTATGTCATTTTCAATTAGTCTGGAGGATAGACATAAACTATCATAATAATACCGCTTTTAGCAATACTTACATGAGTTTATGATGACAGCTGACAGAATATAATCTCTAAAATATCCTGAGGATGCTTCGTTAAGAGATCAAACACGTCTTGATTACTAAATTTGGGATTTTGAGCGGAAGATAGCCAAAAATTATAATAATTCATCACATGAAATGGATTTCCGCACAATAACACCTGAATCTATACAATACTAAACCTACACTTTTAAAATTTCAGACCTTTAATTATCAAAGTTCCAGAGAATGTATAATTTGTCCCAAAGTTTACAGAAAAAACGTTCCGAAAAGTCCTAGGACTAGTAGATCTCCAGAAATTTAATTTAGAAATTTAACGTATTATAAATATCGTACTGAACCGTCTGTGCATGCGTCGAACTCACGCTTGACCGATTTTTTACCTCTTCCAGCATCAGCATGAAAGCAATTCGTTTTAATTTTATATTGACTTTTGTACCTCAAAGCTAACACTAATATATCTAAATGCTAAATGATATTAAAAAATAACATGTTTTATGTTATCTACAAAAGATACAAAACATAATCCATCCGATCGGACAGTCCTATTCCGGCTCTCACCAATCACATGGGAACCGTGAATCATCTATCACAAGCAATACCTCCCACACCGTGTTGCTTTGCGAACACCATTTATAAGGGAGAGACAACCAATTTATATAAAACATAGACCAGGGGCAGTAATAATTGAATGTGAAAAATTCGTCCATTTGCCGCCCAGTGTAGGGCACGACGCAAGGGTGAGTTAGATACGCTCATATAATTCTAGTAATATATGGCATGAACCATAAGGTCGTTCAATTAACGGATCGCTCTTACTCTATGCGAAATAATGCATATGTAATGTATATTATAGCTTAATTAATGTATGTTAAGCGTGACGAAAATAAAACTATCTAATTGTCTGTTGCTTCCATGCTGATTGGAAAAATATAAATGTGACAGCTTACCTTCCTGCGCAAGTTTGGTCAAAGGTTTTAAGACTTATGGGCTAAAACATATGGGCTATCACGATCTCGTTCAAGCGACAAAGTATTTTGTTTTTGCAATAGTTTTGTTGCGCATGTATACTCTATTTACCATGAACGAGAAACGTCATTGCGTTATTTAGGTGTTTCATTAATTTTTTTAATACACTTAAACATATACTTACACACATACATGTGCAAGTGTAGTGGCAACTGCACTAGTTATATAAAATATCTAAAAAGTTTATATTGCAGTTCAGTTTCATTGACCGTCTCGAAGTCTTCTATGCCCTTACATTTTGATCTTAAACTATATCTTGATTAATTATTACAAATCTGTGATTCGTGTGTATGTGTGTGTTTGTGTGTATGCAATTGTTCGTAAATATTTCCGAATCTCCATGCATATTTTCTTCATATGTAGCTTTCCCAAATCAAAATCCGACACCTTTACGACATTTTTCGTTTTCATTTTCTGCATTAAATAACTAAACACTAAAAAATGTATGGAATTATTTATGTTATTACGTGTTCGTGTTGATCGATATTTTATCTAACAGTATAAATCATTTTACACTGAAATTAAAACTATAACGGCTGTCTCCATTTGCTCCATTTGCGCTCTCATGTAAATTTTTGACAGTGACAGAACCATGTGTATAGGCGTTGAATATTTTTCAAAAAATATTTGGGATATTTAAATCAATTTCAACTTTCAACTTCATTCGACTTATGATCTAGATTTGCATTCGAATTGCATTCTTTTTCTACAGACTCCTCATCGTTCCTCTTCCTCGTTCTGGTTTTATATCCAATTTATTTGTGGTTACAGTGATGTCTTTGTAATGGTCTTCCCATCAACATCCGAAAATGTCCCGACAAGTTCCTTTTTTAAAAACCCTCGCGTGAACTTTTATTGAACACATAGCAGTAATAATAATATTCTACGATACTAATGTCCTACTTTACTATGTATTCGTAGGCATATATGTGTTATATGTCTTTGTAGTATAACTGTACTACATGCATATGCATACATATTATGTGTGTATATTGATTTGCATAGTATGTATTGTCTTATCCCTAACCATTACGAGTACCTACTTTAAGCGATAATAACGCAATTTTGTTACTGCGTAATTAACGTTGTCATATTTTACTTCTTGATTTTACCTATACATATATGGATATATACTGCCTATATTTTATGTTTAAACCTATGATTCGCTGGCAAATAATGCCGCTTGGCATTATTTCCACCATTACACTGTTTTGTGCTATAAAATTTAAATAAATAAATAAAATTTATTTAGACGTCTGTAATGTGTTCATTAGTTTGTCCGTTTATTTGCTTGAGTTTCACTGAAAGAATACTTAGTGGATTCTTATAGATATTACACTTTTTAAAATACTGGGGTCGCAATTATTTAATAAGATATGTAACATTACACATATCTTTATGATAAGGTTCGATAGTGCCATAAATCTTTGAGAGTATAATTACGACCTTATGGATATTAGGAATTTATCTACGTGAACGTAGTCATGACAAGATCTGATATTTTCTTAAATACAAAACACCTAAGTAAGATGAAATAATAAATGTACTAAATCCATTAATAATATAACAATTTTGTAATGGAACTTATGTCAAATAAGTTTTCTTGTATCGAACTACAAGGTGCCCCGACCTTCTAACAATGTAAGGAACATTGCAGAATCAGCACAAAATACCCTCAACTCCGGCCAGTTGGATTGGCAAAGCTCCTATAACCTTTGCACGGTGAATTGGATACCAGTAGAAAGGCTTTATGCTAGATGAAACTCTACAAGTTAAATATGAATTTCTTTTATCTTGCCGAATATTTACAAGATTTAAAACCTACGCATAATATGTAGCGAATTATTATTTCAGCCATAATTAGTTGTATCGATGACAGAAACTAACACTAATTTGTGACATTTGTACATACTTTATTTTAAATATTTCGAATACTTTTCGTAATTGTATGATTGATTTTTATACAGCCGTCATTAGGGATAATAAATAGATTAGGCTCTCCAATAAAATTAATAACTCCTTTTTACAAGCTTTTATTTAACTTGCAATGTTCGTATGTAAGTTGTCCGTTTCAAAATTTGAAAACCATTTTTCAACCACTTGCTGATATCCGATTAAGCTGAATTTTTTTACTTTTAATTTATTATTTGTAAGAAAAGTCTCTGTGAAATATAACCGCTTAATGCTTAAAAACATACATAAAAAGAACTAAGAACAGAACAAAATAAATAGTTAAGTAGTGACAAATAAACATAGGTTTTCTATCAATTTTACGCCTAAAGCTTCAAACTCGTTGATCGATACGTGTTTCTCTTTCCAACGAAACATTTTTAGGAACTGGAAATCAAACTTGGTTACCTACCCAGCACTAAAACAGTGTCTGGCTCGGACCAAGGAACATTATGGACGGAGGCATAATAAGTTGCCGCTCATATCGCCATATGTCGAACGAATTTTCGTGTCTCTATCTCATTAAGCGTAACCACGAGTAAAACAACTATAGTAAGTATGGCAACTTCGCACTGTCAGCGTAATTCGAGTCAGCTCATGACCGACTCTATGTAAAATACTGAAATATTTTACGTTTGGTAGATAATACTTCAGAGGTGGTCCTATTTAAATTTCACCGATATTGGAGCTTGGACTTCGAAGATACACTAGATAACGCGACCTGGTTATAACTTTTATTTATATTGATGATTCTCTTGTATATTGCGCTCTGGAATTAGAATGAAGTTAATTGCAGACGTGCCCTAGATATTTATTTAGGTCAAGATCACTCAAAAAGACTCTATGTACAATACCGAAATAATTATTTGTATATACTCGTAAATCTTAAGTGTCTTGACTGCTAGTGTTCAAAAAAATAAAAATAAGTCATGTTCAGGTGTGTATTGGTGTACTGTGACTCTTTCTCAGTCACGCACTTTAGTCGATCAACAAAAAGCGGACACGCTCTTAGTGCAAATGCTCCGTCCGATTTGTTTCTTGGTCCAAGGTTTCGGAGTTGACTGAATGTCGAACAACAAGTCTGAAATTTTAGACGGAAGACAGCCAAAGAGATAATATACAAATTTTAAATACACAATCACTTAAGATTTTTAAAAGTAACATCTGAGTCTACAATATATATAAGTAATTAATGTACAAGAACCCTTCAATACATATTTTATTAATAGTAAGTAATCAAAGTTGCTTTTTATTACCTTAAATTAGAATGGCGCTTCGCTATTTTAAGTAATTTCTTTACTTTTATTGATAGAGAATTTTCAAATAATATTAGTCTTGTATCATGTTTGCAGAGCCCGTCCACAAAGCCACCCTCTTGGACAAGCCCAGTCAGAGTGGTCTCTATATCTTTGAAAAATCCCATATCTCCCTACAAGAATCACACGGTCGCCCGCACACGCTTACAATATACACTCACATGAGCATTGGCTTCACTAGAAATGCCATTCTAGGTGTCTAATTAATACAATAAAAACTATTTACTTTTTTTTTAATACTTACCCAATGTAGTCATTATGAATATTTGTATAAACCATCCTGTGGTTTGCAACCGATCGGAGTGGGAGCTCCGATCATCCATCTATACATACTATCCCGAGGAGCATGACAGCGGGTATAGTCTGTGCTGTCGTGGCACTGTACATTTCAGGGGGCTCTATCAAAGTACCTCGCGCGATATTGGCTCCATTGCGTTCCGTAGGAGATCGCGAAGCCCCTCGACGACGCGCCGAGACAATACCACCGCAGAAGATTTGGTGAAGAAGACTAAGTACCTGTGTGCAGGTTTCTCCTGCGTTACCAAAACAAATAAAAAGGCGGGGAACACTGTAGCTTTTTTTCTGTCTGGCCGGGCTGGTCAAGGTTGAGATAACTTTTATACCTGTCTTATCAAAAAAAATTTCAATAATAGCTTTTGAAATATGTATTTATATTTCATGAGCTATTAAAGAGAACTTGTTGCGAAGACGTGGATTAATATGTTATTACGTCGTAAATAACGATTCACGCTCTAACTTATCACATCACCACTTCCAGTAAATTCATCACTTTATTTCTATATCAACTATATTCACAATACTGTTTTTTATATATTTTCTGATACATTTCTTTTCCAATGCATCTTCGGGGGAGATATTATTTGTGTGATAGTGTTGGTGACGCGTTATGAATATAGAGTGCGCTTTAATAAAGTAGTTTGTTCCATACATAGCGGTGATATTGCAAGATTTTTTCTGTATGATATTGATCTATGAAATGAAATGACAACAAATATATGAATATGTTTATTATTTATAGTAAGTATTATATTCTTAAGATAGATACATAAGTAAAATGCAATATATTCGTTCCTACACAAAAGGATTATAATTTAAAAGTCAATATAGACAAAAATAGCATAACGTAACTTTTGTAAAGCTTAGAGTGATAATATCATTTCACGTATGCTTAGGCTAAGAGTATGAGCCATTTTTTTTAATTTAACTTTATCATTATTACGCACATCAAAATGAAAATTAATAACCGTTAATATTTACGTGATATCCACACAAAGAAAGTGATATTGTTAGGACCACTACATTTAGCGCTCTACGCCTAGATATTATAACGTGAAAATTACATTTTCACTCAGACAGACAGGACAGGACAAAATACTGTTAAGGTGACGCAGTGACGAACAAAATAATTTAATGTAAAATAGACCTTATGCACCACATAAACGTAAGCGCGCTAACTTACGAAAAGTACGAAAAATCAGGTGTTTTCGTTTAATTTAAAAACTATATTTAATTTAAAAAAAATAACTGGGATTTTGAAGAGTACTACTCTGTCAAGAAAGTACCGGGAAAAGATCAATAATACACAAAATGTTAGTTATTCATCCAAATTTCTTTTATCACCTTCAAAGTATGCTCCATCAGAAGCGATAGACTTACGCCAAAGAATAATCCAATCATCAAAACATTTTTTAAACGCTTTTTCCGGAATTGAGTTCAGTGCTCGCCGCGAATTCTCCTTTATGTCTTCTACCGAATGAAAACGGGTGCCACGAAGTGGTAATTTGAGTTTAGGAAAAAGAAAGAAGTCGGCTGGAGCCATATCTGGTGAATAAGGTCGTTGCTCGATGGTATTTGTTGAGTTTATGGTCAAAAATTCGTTCACAATGATGGCTTTGTGCGAAGGCGCATTATCGTGGTGCAAAATCCAAGAATTTTCTGTCCACAAATCTGGCCTTTTTCGTCGAATTTGCTCTCTTAAACGCCTCATAACGACCATATAATATTCTTTATTTACCGTTTGACCTTCCGGCAAGAATTCCGAGTGCACAACTCCGCGATAGTTGAAGAAAACAGTCAACATTAGTTTGACTTTTGATCGACTTTGGAGTGGTTTTTTCGGTTTCGGTTCAGTTGGAAGGCGCCCCTCCGAAGTTTGTTGACAAGTTTGCATGTCAAACTCGTAAACCCACGTCTCGTCACCAGTAACAATGCGTTTCATGAATGTTGGGTCGGAATTGACTCGTTCTAGCATGTCCTCAGCGACTCATATGCGAATGTGTTTTCGGAGAAAATTCAAGTCTTTTGGGAATAGCCGAGCGGCAACATGTTTCATACCCAAGTGATTATTTAAAATGGTACGGACCGACTCGTGACACACAGAAAGTTCGGCGGCTATCTCTCTCAAACTTGAATGAGCATTTTCAGTCACTATTTCCTTCACTTTTGCGATGTTAACTTCAGTTGCAGACGTTGATGGCCTACCAGGGCGAGGCAAATCTTCCATCACATCTCGACCGCTTTTGAACGCTTTTTACCACTCATAAGCACGTGTTTTTGATAAAGTCGATTCACCTTCTGTAACATTTTCAGTGACTCCGAACACGAAATTCCATTGGCGATGCAAAATTTAAGACAAACTTTTTGTTCGATGTTTTTGTCCATTATGAAATTCGCAATATACACTAGAATGATATAACTAAAAACAGCACTGTACTTAATCTAAATAACAGATGCAACTCAAACTCCGCGCCAAAATGGAAAACAGTTCTGCCAATCTAAGAACAACAAAAAAACAAAAAATTGAATTTGGAACCATAAACAAATCATCCATTCCCGATACTTTCTTGACTGAATGTATATTTAGAGTATCTACACAAAATAATAGAAGCATAAATTGGTTCTGTTAGTCTGTGAATATAAATCTCTGTTTCAAAAGAGGTTTCTTTCAAATTTTTTTTTTTCTGTTACAAAAGTGCACCAACCGTGTAACGCAACTGTCAAAATGAAGTCAATGAAATGAAGAATCAGGTTACCGAATATCACTTTCATACGTTTCGTAATCACTAAGGAAAATTGAGATCCTGCTGTCAAAATTTCTGATTTTGAAAAATGTGGAGAAATTTATGACCATTCGAACTCACAATATTAGCCTTTGATTATTTATTTATTTATAAACCTCTGTGTTTCTGTGACTACTCCACGTTGTGTACGAATACAAATAATTACGGTAGTCCAAATGAAGTTGTTCTGAAGACACATAGCCAGTATAAAATGACCATAATTAGTCAAATTGGAAGAGCAGTAAACGCGTAGGTACTCGACGCGAATAGACGTTTATATTATAGATTTTAGACGCCCAAGTAATCTAATACAAGTAGGAACGAACCGATACCATAAAGGTGTCGCTAAATAATTTTTAAGCATTATTTGTATCGAAAGAAAAGTATCAATGTCTATTTGATGTTCTTAAAAAATAATCGAACTGGCCGATATCCCAACTAAACATAATTATACTTATACAATTACATTATTTCAAAAGTGTGCCAAGAGCAGATTTCTAGATTTGGTAATTTGAAAGCTAAAAATATCGCACATACAATGTCACCTCCAACCACTCTATTTGAGTGTAACTTCTTTCATTGGAGAAGTTTTCGATTCGATATGGGTACTTTCTTTCAATACTAAGTAATTATCCCAAGTACCAACGGTACCGAACATGTACTTATTACTTGTATTGGTTCATCTGTTTGGTATTATTACTTTACATTCTAAGCGACTAAATATAATGACTACCCAATATTCACGTGTATACAAAGAAACAAAATCGTCATACAGTCGTTCGTTTAACAGATCACGTACCACGTATACAGCTAAAAGCGATATTCTTTACGATGCGCCATATCGCGGTGTCATAGCATTATTGACTATCATTTGCTCAATGTGTATCTAACGTGATCGGCTGCGTACTTGTAAGCCCCACGTGACTGTGTGTAATGACTGCTGATGTAACATTAAGCTTTCTGAAATTTTCATTTGCGATCGGGTAAAATTTAGAAATTGCTCAAGTACAGAGAGTTCCTTAGGGTATTTATAAAATGTTAAGTTTCTGAACTTAATTTCTGGTGACATAAGACCTAAGACTTTTCTGTAATTAAATTTTTCGTATCTATACCATTAAATAATCTACATAAGTCAGCGGTAGCGTATATGATTATTTTCTTTTCACAATTTATTTATTATAATATATATATATATATCACTGTAAAAACAAAAATGAACAAGTGAAACCGGGCCGGGACGCTAGTTCGTATATCATAGTAGCGTTCCGGGCCGGGTCTCACTTTATGAATGGACGCTATATGAATAAAGAATTAAATAGATTTTCGAATTATATAATAGTATAAATAAAATCTTGGCCCTTTTTTTATGACGCAGGAGAAACTTGCACACAAGTATCTGACCCTTTGGGAGTGAGATTGGACTATGTGGAGTATAACCGACCAAAGCTCCTATGGCGGTCGTCGTCGACGCGTTGTCGAGGGGCTTCGGTATCTTCTACGGAAGTCACCGGAGTACCACTCGCGCTGTCCTAAAGCTTTTTCGGGGGGCAGTAATATAACTCCCTCTGCACCCTCGTAGCGCCACGAAGACGTAGACCCCGCGCGCTGTCATCCTCCTCGGGGGTTGCAGAAGTATAGAAATAAGAACAAAAATATACCTACTTATTTCTTATTATACTGACTTTATCTCGCAATAAACGTGTAATAAAAGTATGAACAGTTCAGATAAGTGTCTTCTTTAGCGTTAGTTTTTGTTTGTGAAATACATTGGAGCTAATCAAATTATTTTAGATAAATAAAAACATGAACATTCTTTCTAATATCAATATCCATGCGTATTCCTGAACTAATAAGTCTATACTTCATGCTCTAACATGCTTTCTGAAACTTATAGACTAATAAAAGCTGCAGCCGACAGTAGCAATCAGTCTACCAAGTGAATTAGCACTCGGAGCGGTGACATAAACTAAGCCACTGTCCCGAGGTACGGAAAACGGATGACGTAATAAACCAAAAGTAAGATCTGAGGCGATACGTTGCAGCGCGCCTCGTAAACTCCTTCTCAATAATCCGACGTCAACGGAAAAAATAGCCATAGTAAAAACTCCTATCCGTACCTAATAACCCGAGAATATTATCAGAGAGTCGTCGGGTCATAACCCGAAATTGGTTTCGGGGTCCGTAAGTCCCCAGTTTTATATGTCGCATTATGAAGGCCGTCAAACGAATTCACGTAGAAAATCGAATCTATATACGGTGATATTGCCGTCTCTCAGTCCTGGCTGGCTTTAGATAATAAAATAAAATAATATATCTACCTATCTTTAAGTTATATCCGACTCGATTTTTATAACCTAAAATATAATCGCGTTAACTATACTTCCATACATATCGTACCTATAGTCCTATATAAAAATATCTTAAATACGATTTAATGTTTTGCCCATAACAATTAAAAACTAGCAACCAATCAATAATGATCAAAGGTGAAGAATCTCCCTTTCAAAATCGTGGTACAGAAACCACGCTGCTGGATGTTACATCGTACATATGAATAACTGTATGATCCGAAACAAACTTAATTAATATAGACGTATAGTGGTCGTATTAGGGTCGTTGTTACACGTTTCACTCGCATTGTAATTATTAAATACCTTTCTATTTATTTTATTAGATTCCGAAATATATTCTAGAAAGGAATTTCTGAAAACCCCTCCAATATTTGATCACTCTATACAAAATTTGTTTCTAGACCCAGCACCACACCAGCTTGGGCTGTGTGAGATATATTCAACAAGTCAGTTAATCAGTCAGTCTTTCATATATTATTTATACAGAAGATTATAACATAAGATGTTGTTATTATATATTACGTATTTCAAGTCAATTCACGAATTTTTGAACCACAATATGCACAACGCCCAAAGTTCTGCTGTAAAATGAAATAAGTTTTTTTACGTTATATGCCAAAGTTAGTTTCTATGTCAAATGGTTCACCAGAAAAATACCTGTGACAGATGCGGGGGTGATTTCATAAGCGTTCTATTTTCCCAATCTCGTTACTTAACAGTACTTACTTACTTAACCTACATGAAAAACGTAAGAAAACCGTATTGTAAATAAGATACCACATTTATAAAACTTTTCTTATTTCGAAAATGTCTACAATAGTCACGTATATGTACATAGGTCCGTAAAATAACAAAAATCTAAAAACAAAAACGTATAAAGTGCCATAAAAGAGCTTTCCTTTGTGCCGCGGCAAAAATCTCGGGGATGGGAGTAATCGGGCATTTTACATAAGAAAATAATATATTATTCAAAATCCACACTCGAGCACACCGCCCCATATACTTATCGGTAATAATGTGAGCTCTCCATAGAGTTGCGAGACAAACACCGCGTAACTTAAAAAATGTAATTCTTGAATACGAAATTTCTTTATTCAAACCTTTTAACCAAATTATGCGTACCTTTCAGTGACAAATTAAAACCTCTAAGTAGCTGCTAAATTAAGCTATATAACAGTAAGCAAAGTCATTAAAAATATCAATATTTGTAAAAAATAAGTGAAAAAAGATCACAGTAGTCACAAAAACATAAGTCGCATTCTTTTTAAGTTTAAACTATTTTAAGCTTGAAAATAATTAACTTACCTAAGTTTTATCTTTAATCCAAAATGAGATCACAAAATAACCATAGACTTGAAATATAATTTGTACTAAAAACTTTTATCTGTGCTGAAATAGAACTATCAGTTTTCAAGTTTACATTTAATCATAATATTTGTAACTACTGATTTAATACTTTAAAACGCCACATGTGCATTTTTTCATTCAGAGCCAGTTTCACCTCGTGGTTCCAGCTCCTTTACAAATAAAAATAGAGAGTCGCAAGCCGGTAAATCCAGCGCTCAGCGCCTCCCTATTATGATATTTCTTGATTCCATAGGGGAGGCCTTTGCCTAGAAAATAAGTATTTTGACTTATAATAATCTGAAAAGTTCTTGCACGTGTTCTACATATCTAGTACAATGTAAAAATCAATGAACGTAATAATATAATAACTGACTCATTTTCTACTAAAGAAACAATATATTTTCCTCTTGTTTCATCTGCTTTTATGTACATATGTTGTACGAAATAAAATTTAGTAATTTGAAGTTACAAATGACACAGAAATCGGGGTTCAAATCTTTAGGATTACTCTCAAAATTTGTCAGATAACAATAGCTTATTTTCATTTAGAGGATTTAACAAGAAAATAAAAAATGCGTAATGATTGATTTATCTAATGTTCTGAAATAGTGGAATATTTATATATTATTACTTTATTTATTTACTTTATTTATTTATATAAATAAGGTAAAAATAAGCTTCATGCTCTCGAAAATTAGAATATATACGTCCGTAGTTCATTACCAAATATTTCAAATTTTTATGTATAGCTGTAGGTTACTTTACAAAGACTATATCTTTCACAAAAATAACACGTATTCTGGTGAACTATTGCGAATCCTTCCCAGAATCGGATATAACAACACAGGATGTTATTGTATACTAAAGACAACAAACATGTCCATAATTTAATAAATTATTTCATTTCTCAATTTTTCTTCATACTATATAACATAATATCATCTAATACGTACTCTACAAAACATATGTCCAATACCTATAATGTCATGAATCTTAAACAAGAACAAGGCAAATAAAAAGTGTCGGCTCTACCCTTCTGTTGAATTATGAAAACATCGATAAATATTTGAAAAAGCCGCACTGGGGACACACTAGATACGATGTGTTACCATATAAAATATCTAATCTCAATAAAATATATCAATTAAGAAGCTTTCTTTCTCGATTAATTATAGATATATATCATACATGTCTACAGAATATTATGTGCAATTTGAAATAGTAACGAGGTCCAATTTTTGAAGAATTTGTTATGTGCAAATATTATGTATATTTGTTATAAAATATGTACACATAATTTCTTTAACTAGTATACTTTTTAGTGGTTATAGTTCACGTGGATAAAGGTGTATCTTACAGAAATAGGAATTCTTAGTTAAAAGTAATTTCAGTGACTAGACATGGAATTGAATGAGTATGTCACCATTGCAGATAAAAATTAACAGTGTATGGACTAACCTCATCTTCATTTTTTTTATGCTATCATAAAAAAGAACATTTTGGCCTAGACCATTTCTGAAAATTACCTCGAACTTGCGACGGGGTATTCAAAGAAGAATAATCAAATTCATATCCAAACTTTGTGTTGGTTCCAACTTTGTTATACGGTGGTGAGGCCTGGATATTTACTAAATCTAGTGAAAGTATGATAAATGCAGTGAAAATGCGATCTCTTAAAATATGTGCGGTGCCACCCTAGCGGACAGGGTAAGCAATGAAGAGATACGCAGTATGACAGGGTTGCACGACAGTGTTATTATAAAAATGAAGAAGGATTGCTAAGATGATTCGGGCACATAGAAAGAATGAGTGATGAAAGATTGACGAAGAAAATCTAGAACGAAAGCTAGTGGTAAAAGAAGCCAAGGAAGACCAAAGCTGACATATGAAGATCAAATAGCCAGAGTGTTAGCCGACGGATATGTCAAAAGCACTCGCATACTTAGGCGAAAATTTGTGAGGAGAATGATGAGATTTGAAGAAGCGAAAGAAGCGTAAGGACCGCCACCCTTGGCACTCCGTTCTCTCTGACTACCCCGTCGAGGATACAGCGTGAAGATATGTATGTATCCAAACTAGACATTTGGTAGGTTTTAAATTTGTATGTGTTTGTATGTAAATGTATGGTAATATTTCAGATTAAACGACAATATGTAAAATTACATATTGACGTTTAATATGAAATATCAAGTTTAGATTTACACGTAGGTGTACAAGTTGAAAACATATCACTATTGAAAGAAATCCAATTCTATGTGGTACACATTGTTTCAAATTCCTTAGTCACTTCAACGAAAGACAAGAAATTATTCTCAATCAAGGCAAATTTAGTTTCATTATAAAATGTAATTAATAAAATGCAAATATACGTAAACGTGTAACTGACAAAAATAAATTTAACAATATAATCCAGGCCGATCAGGTTACATAGAAACAAGAATAATTATTCATTAATTAAATATTTTAAGCTATATAGAGATATTACAGTAATTTTTTAAGCAGCATTTAATAAAATGAAACAATTATGGAATCAATCAATCAATCAATTTCTTTACGATATTTGAAAAGAAAACTTCAAAGATTCAAACTACGTTATTCGATGATTGCTTTGCATTCTCTTTTTTGTGTTTAAAACAGGAGGAAAGGAAGTAAAAATTTGATATTTCTGGAATCATAAATAATATGATTCAGTGCCGTCTATTAACAAGTACATGCGAACATAAGGAAAACAAAGTACACAATTTCTGGGCTAGCATTATAAATAGCATCGCGGACGAATATTCGCCCCATATCCACAAGGAAATTGCTATACATGGTGTTGAATAGAACCTTCAGTATCTCTGTTTACATCTACACGTTACAAATGTGTTACATCAAGACAGTGGCGAGGTAGCCCCGTTACTTATCTAGCACCCTGTACGAACGGGTTTAGGGTTGCAGATTCACGTTTTCTAAAAATTAAGTTTTAAATCAAAATAAAACTGTTTTTTCAATGATAATTCTTTTCTTAAAATATGTAGTGTAGATCTTTTCTAAACTGACAACGAGTAAAACCCTAATATCATAAAAATCACCCCATTTTATGTAAATGATCCAAATTATATCTATTTGACCTATTAATCTCTCACAGCATCCCTCGTTACAGTTTTGATTACCGTTTTTGTGTGTTGACCCAAGCACGTGAGAATTGTCCGGAACAAAAAAAACTGGTTCTAAAGGAACAGGTTACCGAACAGCATCCCTGTATGATACACTTTTGATCTTGTGTCCATTTGAAAAGGACACTTGTAAAAAGATATCAGGTGGTACACACTGACCCTTTGATTTTTTTTATTATGTTAATAAGTATTAGATAACAAGTATTGACTTCGAATGAATATTTTTATTCATTTATTATCATAATAATGTCTTTCTTCATTGTTTCTATTTACATAAATTCAAATTTCATGGGCATATTTGTCGCGTAAAAGCATATTGATTTATTATATTATTAATGCATTTGATCCTTTACCAACCCTAAGAGTAAGCATGTTACACTTAAATGCGCCATTTATATATTTCAGGCAGTGACCAAACACCCGCCCTCGCCCGAACCGGGCGCCCGGACCGACGGAAATGGGACGCACAATAAATACGTAGAAACTATGTTATTACAAAAATTATTTTCATTACGTATATTTTTAATTTACTTGAAAAATACTAAAGAAATGACACATGTAAATACTTCCTTCAGTGAAAGTATATCACTGAAGGAGGTATGTACATGTATAAGTTTATAAACGGCTTGCTAATTAGTTACATACAACTGGTCCCGACAAATCACATATATTTTTTAGTTAAAAATTTAAAGTATTAATGAATTACTTAGGTATATACCTCTTCAAATAAAACAATACTACTGCGCACTGCGGGTTTACAAAAAAAGTTGATTAAAATAATTTAACTTCAATTTTAAAAATTTATATTAACTAAATTGAAATTTTTTTTAAAATACCATAAATAACCGAGCTATTATATTTTTTTTTATATAAGATGATAAATGTTTTGTGAGTTGTGACAAGTAAAGACCCCAACCACTAGGTTCAAGTTTTGTTTAGTAACAACGACATAAATACACAATTATGACGTCTACTTCTAATATTAATGATTTTAATACTTCTAATTCTAATTAGGTATAACGTCTATAATACTTATCTATAACTAAAGTACGATATCAACATACACTTACATTATATAAATAGATACAGTTGTCACTCTTTAATACAAAACTAATATTTTACACACTCATGAAAAACAAAACAAAAAAATTACTCTCAGTATTTTCTTGTTCCAATAGACATTGTCCTCCGCACATTTAACAAGCTGATCCTACGGCTGTACCGAACCGTCCGTCCCTGACTAAATAAGTAACAGGACTTAATGCACAAAATTAAGCAAAATTCACTAGAACGGGTTGTGATGACCGGAATTTAGATTAACATGTTTTATGTGTGTGTTATTTAATTAAAATTACACTATTTCTCTATATGCATAGTACAGATTTTGAAAACATTTTGCCATCAAAGAAATAATAGTTGTTCCCTTCCAATACAGGCTATGATAGCTGACTGTTGAAGAATATATTGTAATGATTGAATAATAGTAAACTAATTAATTACCATGGGTTTTCCGTGTTCGAGTCCTGATTTTTGAACCGAATCGGTTTACGAAAATGAAGGAGATTTTGCAGTCACATAATTGGCGCATATAACTGCAGTGCCTATTCCTTTATTTATAAATAACACAGCTTAGATTATGTAATTACAATATTAAAAAATGTGATTTAAACACAAATTACTTGCGCTCTTGAAGATAAGAATAAATCTATTGATTTTAACCATTGCGTATTTATTACGTATTTATGTAGAATGAAAGAAAAGAATGAAAAGTGTAGAGTGGGTCAGCTGCTTAGATTCCAGCACTAATTGTAAAAGTTAACCAAGAAATAGGTATTATTATTATAACTTTATAAGTATACGACTTGTACATAGGCTATCAACCTACTCTTATATCTGGTTCAGCTAACCATCTCATAAGTATGGAACTGGCGTCAAGATGCTGTGAATTTGTCACGACTTAATGCCTATCCACTCCGAATAGAAAATGGTATGAAATGTTAAATACACATTGAATAGATACATGAAATTTAGAGAGAAAGAAAGAAGGAAAAGCCTTTATTACAAATATTTTGTTTTTAAGTGAATACATACATCCGATAGCTACCCCACTAGGCAAAACCTGTAAACAAATATACGTACTATTTACTGAAATACAATACCAAATAGAAAAAAGAAAACCTACTAATGTTATTTTTGCATACGGGACGAAAATATATCTATCTGTCACATTGTCTGAACTATACGTATATACATTAATTGGCAATGTTATTAGATAGTACAACCTAATAAATATATAACATAAAGTTTTCAGAATTATAAGTGTGTGTCTGTGTCTCTAACGTCCTTCAGAAAGGTCGGCCCTGAGATCTGTTCGGGTCCGACCTAAAACTTTAGGGTGTAAGAGGGATGGGCGATATAACAGATTTTGTCAACTATTCCCTTATCTGTTATAGATAAATACCCATATAGGTATATTAGTTTTAAAACAAGTTTACAACATAAACAATGTTAATTGTTAAAGTACTTATAGGTAAAGGCGTTAGTTTAACTTAAATACAGTTACTTTAATTTTATATGTACTTAAATACTGTTATACGTCAAAACGAAGTACAATTTTTTTTTAAGGATATTATTTTGAATGAAATTTAATGTCCGACAGGAAGAGTAGATTTTACAACCGAATTTCGGTGTTCGTCTTAGTTTCTACCGAAACAGAAACTTCCAAGAAAATTCTTTTGCACATTTCTAAGGATTTTGTTTATTTTAGCCATTTGCATATGTATGTTTCAATGCAAACATGGAAGCAGTTATTTGATAAATTAACCGTTGCTCTAAAAATACTTTCTACTGTACATGTTATCAGGTACTATGTCATGTTATCAAGTATAACTTCTCACTATGTCAAACAACAAAGGCAGAAATCTCACGAACATAGTTTTGGTAGATTCGTTGTAGAAACCGAAACTAAACTGAGACTCCAGTTTTGCCCCGGAACTTGTCAAAACCAAAAATTCAGTTGGACTAATGATAATAATTATAATTATCCTTAAAATAGAATTCATTTAATTAATTCTATTTTGTACTGTAATTGCACATAGAGCGCTGATAGAATATAAAACAATTACAAACGTGATCTGGTAATTAAAATACTGGGTAACATTAAATTTTAGAAATTTTATATGAATGTATATTGACGTTTTTAAAATACTTACATACTATTTTTATTTATTTCTAGAATATTACTGTAAATTAAAAAATTTAAAGAAAATTCGTTAGCTTTTTGTTACAAATACAATGTAGAGTAGTCGTTTAAAAAACATGAATTCTGCAGCAAGATGTCAACACACCGTTTTCAACAAATTTATTCTCACGTACAAAAACTAAAAAAAATCTCAAATAATTATTATTATGATTTTCTCAATACTATAATATATCATAAGATCATAACTCACATTTTCACGAAAAGAAAAATCATTATTTATTATATTTTTTATTATTTTTGTTTCAGGAATATCTGTTATTTTTGTTTATACACTTCTACATCCTGATAAATTAACACGACAGTCTCTTGCGCAGCAGTTTTTAACAGTGCTAATATAAAATCAATATACAACTGCTGTAGTAAGTACTATATGTTTCTATTTGCTTCCTTTATATTTTATACTATCCAGGTATAAACGTATAGAAACGTTAAATAAATACACACTGAACAATTACAAATTAAATAACACTAGTTTAAAACGATACCGTTGTATCCTTATTGACCGTATTCATTTCATTTATGTACAAACTACGAATATTAAATATTTATCCACTAAATTATCTCATATCCCATAAAGCAGTCTTAAAAACCCATTAGAACAGGACTATTAACATCTACAATTTTAAACGGACTACAGTTAGAATTTGAAGTGAATTCCGTAGCTTATAAATGCTACCCTAAACTTCAGAAGTAGGACTGCTCACACATACATGTACAGTAAAGCACACACAATCTCACATTGAATAATATGTAGAGAATAACCAGTTTACATTTGTGTGTATGCATCCAATTGGAAAGAACCGTAGCCATCAACCAATGGTCAAGCGGTCAGGCAGCGTATAAAAAGGGATAGGTACGTAATAATAAATATGAGCGTAAAAAGGATAGCAATATTTTATCGGACAGGGAGTTTTATTTATTATTTCTAGTGTTACGTCTTTAAAATAGGAACCCTTATAGTTTCATCATGTTTGTCCGTCTGTCTGTTTGTCTTTCACAGCTGATTTAGTAAACAACTGTTGTCTGTTTTGGCAACTCAAAATCAAAAATGAAAAACAATGTAATAATGTTTACTTTAGACTCATTACCACATTACACTCTACTTTCACTAAAGAATCCAAAGGCTTTTCTTTTCTTCTTCATAAGTTATGATTACAATTTCACTGTTATGAAACACTTCTAAAGAAGACATTACATATCTTCTTTGTCGATGAAGTATTAAAGATTTTTTCATCTATACATTTTACCTATTCATATTGTTATAATTCCATAAATATACAATATATCAAAAATAATTTTTTTTTAAATGTAAGTGATTGAACTAAAAATGATTTCAAAAAGAATGTCTTAGGTGTAAATAGCACAATACAATTTTTCTGTTAATTAAATTTTCAGAAGGTACCTAACTATTATGTTATTGAACATTGTATAGTTATATATTTTTCAGTGGGTCGAGGGATTACCCGCAGAATTACTATTGATTTGGGAGCACACCCGCTCGGCCGCCTTCCAAATGAGCAGACCCTTACCACATTACTACGAGCTGTTATTACTGCATGGAATATCATTAAAATCGAAATCCGTACAGTGCCTTTAAAATCACACCGTTTCAAATACTTTTTTTGATAACGCAAGGGAAACCTGAACATAAGTACTTTTATTCTATTTTATATACATTATCAGAGTGGTAGAGCCATACTGCACTGCAGCACGAATTGGGCTGGCTCGCCCGGTTAAATATCACCCTCTCACAGAATATCGGCGCGAAATAACAGCATCTATAGCTGTTGTGTTTCGTTTGGCGAGTGAGGGTGCCAGTGGCCTATCGCTCCCTCCCTCTCCTTTCCCTTCTTTCCCTCTTTCCCTAAAGGCCGGCAACGCACCCGTGATATCTCAGACGTAGCGGGTGTCCGTGGGCGGCGGCGGTCACTCTTCATCAGGTGACCCGCTTGCTAGTTTTCCCCCTCTTCTATAAAAAAAATTATATATTCATTAAATATCTGGCGGTGGTCGACCTCGACACGTTATCGAAGAGCTCCGAGATCTCCTACGGAACGAATAGGAGCTCCTCTTGCGCTATGCCGAAGCACTTCTCGGAGCGGAGGGGCAGTGACAGAGCCTCTCCTGTATTCTTGCATTTAGGTCCTGTACTATTCTTGACGTTTATTAATGACATTAAAGATTGTTTCCAACATTTCTTATTTGCAGATGATCTCAAACTATTTAAAAAGATTACTAGCAACTCGGATCATGACGGTTTACAATCAGACTTGGATAAATTGCAAAACTCGCGGATGCTCTGCGATAAGAAGTAACTTTTTTCAAGACCTCCTCCAACAATAATAGGTATCACGGGTAACCTCGGTAACCCAGACAAGTCACGGAAAAATTTTCCACGCGGACGAAGTCGCCGGTACAGCTATTTATTTATATATCTTAAAAGTTTTGTAAGAAAGGTACCGAATCAATCTGTGCTAAACAAATTAAAATATATCACGTGATCTAAAAATAATTATCGTAACCACATAATGAAGTGTTAATACGTACATTATTTTAAAAAATATAAATGCTGTTGTTAACGTATTATGGTTTAATGAATTCTATTATAATTTATGTAGATGATCTCGATGGCGCAGTAGTATAGGTGTTGCACCTAACCTTTTCCCTTTCTAATGTACCCAGAATCCATGATAAAATAGAACTGGGTGGGAAACAATTAGAATTCGTTAAGTCAGCCAGTTTTCTGGGATTAACAGTAGATAACAAGTTACAGTGGGCGGACCATATCGGGGCATTGGCTAGTAAGCTCGATTCTGCGGTATATGCAATTAGACACATTAGGCAAATGACAGATGTGGATACGGCAAGGTTGGTGTACTTTGCATATTTTCACAGTTTAATGTCCTACGGCCTTCTGCTGTGGGCATCAGCGGCGCATATGAAATCTATCTTTATTTTACAAAAGAGGGCAATATGTACCATCTACAGTATGAACGCACGAGAGTCGCTGAGAGATCATTTTAAAGACATTAATGTCCTCACCTTGCCCTCCTTATACATCTTTGAAATTATTATGTATACGAGAAAAAATATAGATCAGTTTAAAAAGAATGGCGATATGAATGGTATGGAAAACCGAGGTCGTGATAAATTGGTTATTCCAAAATTTAAATTACATAAGTCAAATGTTTCATTTTTAGGTAACTGCATTCGTTTTTATAATAAAGTTCCTCAAGAAATTACTCAATTAACAGAGAATAAATTTAGATTGGTTATAAAACGTACATTGACTAGACAATCATACTATAAAATAAACGATTTCATTGAAGATAAAACAATAGTCTGGAAATGATGTTCTCTGCACATGCGTTTACTGGCTTAATGGAAATATTGTATTTTAATAAACCTTTTGTAAAATGAAGTTGAAAAAATGATACCTGACTGAGATTCTTGTCGGTTCTTCTCAGTGTCCAGGTTTTCTATTCGAACCGAACTAAAGTAGATTTGACGTTCAAAAATACCATGTAATTGGGTTTACTTGAATAAATTGATTTGACTTTGACTTTGAAGCGCGGAAGGTTTCGGTTTCGATTCCCAGTCGGGTCAATTTAAGAAACGAACTTTTCTAGATTATCTCAGGTCTGGGTGTATTGGGAAACGCCTCTAGTATAGTCATATAGTTAGATTCTCATAGCACAGGGAATGCCCTAGTTTGAGACCGGTGATAATCGGTGTGTATTGTCTGGCACATTTCTTTATTATTATTATTATTATTTTTTTGTTATTATAGAAATTAACAAACAATAACAATAACGAGTCGTCATAATTTTATCAGCTCTATATACTTCCAACAAGAAACTTCGCAATACCCAACCTGAATTTATTAAGCTGGACCCTAGAAAGGTTTGCCGTATGCAGATAAGGGATTTATTTAGCAGAAAGGTCCGTCCCGGGTTAGCGCTAAAACGCCTTTTGGGTCGACGATGACCAGGATTGGGACGAAATTTATTGTCGGCTTTCGGCTTTCGCGTTGATTTATACGGCTTTTTGAATGGAATCAGTGGACCGGCTGATAATATTCAGGTTGTAGTTTTTGTCGGGTGTTTATGGTAAATTGTTTGGAAAATCAATGGTTTGCAAATCTGTCTAAAAGAGATAAGTGTTCCCTGCAGTCAAGCTATATAGGTACATAAATATAGACACCTACATCCTAAATGTTTGTACATAATATTGTCATACTCTTTTGTCATATTGTTGTCGAAAATTCAATGCGATTGTGCTAATATAAGAGACGTATTTCAATTTGTCTTGATTATGAAAAATATTTATCGTTGAAGTAAATACAGAAGCTAACAAATTGGTCAAAAGCCATTCTAATGTTTTTCAGTCTACACCAAAATAATTATTATTTTTTTTAAATTATTATTATTATTATTAAAATTATTATTATTAAAAATTGAAAATTATAGTAACATATAAATTTCTTATTTGTAATTCGAATTGTTTCTATTATTATGTATTGTATCTATTCTATATCTCAAAAGGAATTCTATTAGTAAAGTATCAAGATACAAATAAATGTTGGAGCTTTAAATATTGGAATATCGTATCTCAAGGCATTTACTTTTGGTATAAGCAGTATATCTTATCAAATATAAATATAGATATCAAATAAAATAAGCCATAAATAAACAAAAATTTTAAAAAGCCTCTTATTTGTTGAAACCTTATTCATTACAACAATCAATTCATATCAATTACAACAATCTCTATCTAATATATAAAAATCAATTGTTTGTTTGTTGTTCGTATTTTATGGACTGTCATACCGTTCATTTCATTGCGATGAAATTTGGTATGGAAATAGCTTGCATCCTCAGGAAGGACAAAGGCTATTTTAAAAATAAATAAACGCGGACGAAGTCAGGGGCATCAGCTAGTACCTAATAAGATTTTAAAATAGTGTTAGTAATTTATATCTTCACGCTGTATCCCTAACGGGGTAGTCAGAGAGGACGGAACGCCAAGCTTCGCGGTCCTTACATACTTATTTCGCTTCCTTAAATTTCATCATTCTCCTCACACATTTTCGCCTAGGTATGCGAGTGCTTGTGACATTTCCGTCGGCTAACACTCTGGCTATTTGATCTTCATATAAGTCGGCTATAGTCTTCTTTGGCTTCTTTTACCACCCACTTTCGCTCTGTAGATTTTCTTCGTCAGTCTTTCATCACGCCTTCTTTCTATGTGCCTTAACCATCTAAGCATTCCTTTCTTCATTTTACAAAAACACTGTCATTCAACCCAGTCATACTGCGTATCTCTTCATTGCTTATTTTGTCCGCAAGGGTGACACCGCACACATTTCTACGAGACCAGATTTCTACTGCATTTATGTAATTTATGTGTTAGTACACGTATATTTTATTTACTAGAGGAAAGTAAATCTAAGTATATAAATAAAAATGAAATGTTGTACTTTGCTAAGCGCAAAACTTGAGAACGGCTGGACAGATTTGGCGAATTTTTTTTATTATTGCTCATATATTTTTTTATTGCTCATAATAGTCCGGTAAGCTTTTTATGGAACAAAAAATTTGAAAAGTTGGCCGAAAAATTAAGGAAAACTGAAAATCTTTTCTATGGAATTTTTGTACGAACTGGAAACCATAACTCAGGAGTCAGAGTACATAATGCCTACTGACACAAAGCAACGCGTGGCCGGGCACAATTAGTTTCAAATAAAATTTATTTTATTGTTATTTTACTCTGGAGGAAGTCCACTCTAAGTAACCAATTTTCTCTAGATACCTATAGTTATATTGCGACCGATAAATCTATTAAATTTATATCGTCATATTTCGTGATCGCTTTACATTTAAGAGTCCGCCTACCCCCGCGCCCTATGGCGATAACAATAAAGTTAATTTTCGCGGTTGCGGTTTGATCATATTTTAGCGCGGAGAAATCTCAACATTTGTTTTTGCACATAATTGTAATTTGCAAGAAAACTTCATTACCATTAAAAAATACTAGTTTTAAAGATTCGAAAATGTATCTATCCATTTTAGTAAAAATCATTTCAAAATTCTGCAGAATTTAGGAGATGCAACTGGATCTTTGTGCAAAACAGGGGTTTTTCTGGATTTTTTATCGAGATTTTTTTCTCCAATCGTGTTTCTACATTTAAGGATTTCAAGATAAAAAGTTGAAGTTGTACATATCCGAATATCTATCTCTTAGACTTTTTAGATATCGAGATCCAGATCTCAAACTACACCAAAGTCTGCGAATATGAATTTCGAATTATAATATCACACTAATTTCCAATTGCACCAATAATGCGATCACAATCCCAAACCCAATAACACCAAAGTTCCAAAACAATGTAGAAATTTCGTTTCTCACATCGATCTCACTGGGTATCGAATCGTGGACCCTCGGCTTGGAATCACGCTTCAATGTATTACTTAATCATAATACAAGGTCAGACGTAACCCAATTTCGGAATGGAGCGAGATTTAAAACTGACACATTTATGTATAAAAAACAATTTAATACTTATAATCATAAGTACAAATAATTTAAATCTTTGAACATAATCTGGTATTGGCACCCATCTACTCCCCACCAGAAGCGATCATTTCGTTCGCTGTATAATAGTCATGTCATAACCCTGTTAATAAATCCACATAAATCGCTGTTCTGTATTGTTTCGATGCATAACATACATACATACATATCTTCACGCTGTATCCCTAACGGGGTAGTCAGGGAGGACGGAGCTCCAAGCGTCGCGGTCCTTACGTACCTCTTTCACTTCCTCAAATCACATCATTCTCCTCACACATTTTCGCCTAGGTATGCGAATACTTTTGACATTTCCGTCTGCTAACACTCTGGATGCATAACAAAATATAAACATTAAGTATTATCCTTGAGTCTTCTTTGCTAGTTCAATTTACAAACGGATATTTTATTACCTAATAAACTAATTATTATCTACGGCATAAAATATTTCTACTCATTCTAAATATAATTTTACAACTGACGAAAATAGAGATATCATCTAAAAGAAATCAAGTTTTATACAAACTCACAAGTTATTTGCTTTATTCACTAGGGATGCTGCAATAAATTGCACGTTCCCGTGTTCTGTGTTAGTATGGTAGAAGTTAAATGTTCTAGATACAACATACAAGATACAACCCATATTGCTCCAAACAAAGTAACAATTTGAAGGTATTGGCGGCTTGCAACGCCGAAGACTAAAAACATGTTACACGCGACGGCCAGGGCTGGGATGCTAAATGCGTCAATTACAGCACCGGCCCAGACGTGATACGATTTAAAATGGCCTGGAAGAAAGTGCGCGCGTACATGCTAGTATTATGTGGACATTATGGTCAAATTTCTACTAAATTTTCTTTATGCTCATAGTTTCTCTGTCACATTAAGTTCATTTAATTTATTTTTATATGAACATTTTTAAATTGTAGATTATAATTAATTCTCTTTACTCTCAAAACGAATGACTTTGACGAAATTTGTTTTCTACCTAGAGATATTATTTATTCTACAAACATCGGACTACTTTCTTCTATATTTGACGAGGTTCAGGTGGCACTACATGTCGCTCATAAGAAAAATAACAATATTTTCCTATTTATTACATAACTTCTTCTCACATCTTGGATATATGTTAGCATTAATGTTAAATCTCTTTATATTTTTAGTTCTCACGTTCTAGATTTTCAATAAATCTGGAACCTAGTTCTTTTCTTAACCTAATTCCACCTATGGTTTCCTTTTATACTCTTTCTTCTTGTATCACCTGTGATGATACGGGAATTCTCTTGCGTTTATCTCTAAACGCCTATAGAAGAAAAATTATTAAATCTTACTTAGAATTAAAAATTGGAGCGGCTGACAACGCCTTAAATAAGCCAAGCTGTCACATATTTTTATAGGGTGTTAGACTGGAGCGGCTGGCAACTCCTAAAATAAGCCAAGCTGTCGTTTCATACAGAATATACCTCTGGAAAAAATGTAATTGAATGTTAACACTACCGCTCGCAAAGTTAGACGTCGGTGTGATTGAAATGAATGCAAGGGACTTTGTATGGGAAAGATTTTATTCTATAAATCTCAATATTTTCTCAGAGTTCGAAATGTTTTTTCTGGGTTCGGGGAAAATATAGTAAATATGTATTTCTCTAATTCTTATCTGTTAATATATATTATTATGTATAATAAATAATCTTTATCTTGTCTAATATTGTGTTATGTTTCCGTTTACTTTATCACTTATTGTTTTACTATAGGCTTACATCTGTTTATTCTGTTTGTCATTGTAAAATCTGTTTATTATCCTGCTTATTAATGTACCTTTGTTTTAAATTATTCGTGTAGTACTTCTTATATTATTGTGTACTTTTGTAAATATAACATCATTGATTGTGTATACGAGTACTAAATTATGTGTTTTGACATTTTCGACATATTCATAAATGTTTACTTTTTATAGTATTATGCCAAAACTCTTGATATAAACTAAGTCTGTATATCTCTTTATTTAGTACTAGCCGGAGTAAGTATTAAGACAATTGGATTGAAATTTGAAACTTTGAAGAGGGAAGGCGGAGACAAGAAAGAGGGATAACAAGTGGGATATTCTTGGAATGGTGTCAAGAAAAATTGAATTTCCTACGTTTCCCTTAAAAAATTAAAATAATAAAGTACTTTAACATTAATACATACATACATATCTTCACGCCGTATCCCTAACGGGGTAGTCAGAGAGGACAGGGCGCCAAGCGTCGCGATCCTTACATCTTTCGCTTCCTCAAATCTCATCATTCTCCTCACACAGTAATGCTAACATATATCGAAGTTGTGCGATGAAAAGATATATAATAACTGAGTAAATAAGAAAATATTGTTATTTTGAATGAAGTAATTAATTTATAATAAGAAAAAAAATCTGCACATAAAATATTAAATACACCTATTATTTTCACTTCTACTTATATATGACTAGACTTATTCCTAAATTCCAAATTAACATTTACACAAGTGGGGGTTTTTGGCAAAATATTCGGCACAACTTTAAAGAAAAAAAGTTATACTCTAGAATTTAGAGTAGTCTAGATTATTCATCTACACTACATTTACACATACACTACCATGTGTTCGTGTAACTGTATCCATAGGTGGCTGGTAAGTTTGATTATAGGTGCTTAGAATACGACGATAAAATAAAAATATGAATTCGCCATATACAAACGTGTAATCAGTAAATCCACAGGCAAGTTTAAAGTAAGGGTAGATGAAACGCATATAACTACACTTGTAAATCTACGTTCGTATGTGTTATTTTTAATTGTACATAGTATATTATTTTTGTTTATGTGTTATTTTCGTATTTGAGACTGTGGGTAAAATGTATATTCTAAGTGTTTCCTAAATTAATGTCTTTTTGTTTATAAAATGTTAGAGCTTGTTAACGATGGTATTTTTGAATTTAAAATCGTACGAATAACCCATGCAGCAATTTAGCACTCCCGTTACTATTGTATTTATTGGATTCTTATTAGATTTGACCAACGCAATAAGAACGCCATCTGTATTCAATGTTCAAAATTTCAGCTATCTCACAACAGATGGCAGAAATAGCATTACTACCATACAAAAATGAAACTCAAAAATTGTAGAGGTGAAGAGTGTGTGTAAACAAATATAAAATTATAAATTCTACATTATGACAAAGCGACCATTGTATTAGTACATGACGTGAAGATATATGTATAATTATATTATCTCTGACTATGTATACTCAACACAAAATATAATAACTAATCGCAGTTTATCATATCCACGTTAAGCTAGCCATACATCAAAACAACTCGGACGGTCCTAACCCAAAACTTTCGCCCTTCAAAGTACACATGTAGCGGGCAAAACACGTGCGTTTTACGACTGTGGTGCCGGCCGTCCCGCGCTATTGGAATCAGCCGCGAATGGAGCCTCTTTCAATTTTTTACCTTCAGTGAAATATCGTCCGCAGTCTGTGACCGACGGTCGTTTACGAGCTCATACATTTCGATATACAATGCGTTTTTTTTTTTTTATTGAATTGGAAAAATAGGTTAAATGCCCGTACATAGCATAGTGATCGTATAATGTTTGCTGACCATACTGAAAATTATGTAACATTTCGCTCGATCACCCTGTGGATGTGCTAAGCGGATTGAAAACTGGTCGTTAGGTTAGACAAGGCTACTTCCACTAATAAGGCTGTACGCATCGGAACTGCGTGGGACCATCTCTTTAAACGCGTCACCTCTAATTTACGTGATTAAAGTAATAGTTGTTCCCGCCCACACATTGTTGTGAATCGCGTTAAACAAACGAAAACAAACATTTTTATACAATACTAACTGATGCCCGGGACTTCGTCTGCGTTTTTTATTTTTAAAATAGCTTATGTCCTTCCTCAGGATCTATCCCGTACCAAATTTCATCGCAATCGGATAAACGGTATGGCAGCCCATAAAATACGAACAAACAAATATTTTTATGTCTATACTAATATTATAGAGAAGTAAACTTTGTTTGTTTGTATGTAATGGATATACCTACTCAAAAACTACTTAACCGATTTCAAAAATTCTTTCACCTATAGAAAGCTATATTACCAGCGAGTAACATGGAATGTATTTTATTTTCAAAAAATCTCTCCCGTGCGAAGCCGGGATGGGTCGCTATCTATACAATAATATATAGAGGTAAACTTTGTTTGTATGTTATTGATAAACTCAAAAACTACTAAACCGATTTCAAAAATTCTTTCCCCTATAGAAATATACGTTATCAGCGAGTAACACAGGCCGTATTTTATTTTTTAAAAAATCTACCCGTACGAAGCTGGAGCGGGTGGCTAGTATTATATAAAAACACGCGCATATTCAAATCAAACGTTGGCGTTGTGTCAAAATTTTAACTTAACCGATCGGCTACTTTTTGAGTTTTGCGACCACAAACATACGAAAGTTGGATTTTTATGTAAAAACACGCGCATGTGATATATTTCAAAAAAAAAATTTTTTGCTGTAGCAAAATATAAATATATAAAGTATAAGTAATACTTTATATATTTATATTTTGCAATAGAGTATAAGCAAATATAAATATATAAAGTAGGTAAATTCTGACACGCGTATTCGAACGCAACGTTGTGTCAAACTTTCGAGTCAATCAACCGACTAGTTTTTGAGTTTTGCGACCACAAAAATACAGACTGAATAGTATATATTACTAGCGACCCGCTCCGGCTTTGCACGGGTAAAATATTTTCTTAAATAAAATACGGCCCATGTTACTCGCTGGTAATGTAGCTTTCTATAGGTGAAAGAATTTTTGAAATCGGTTGAGTAGTTTTTGAGTTAATCCATTACATAAAAAAAAACAAAATTTACCTCTGTATATTATTAGTATAGATATCTATATATATAAAAGGCGATGTATGTATGTTCCTTATGGACTCCGAAACGGCTGGACCGATTTCGATAAAATTTTCAGGGAATCTTCAGATTGGTCTAGCGGGTGTTCCTGTATAGTTTGGTAGAGATCGGATCACCAGAATTTTTTTTTTGTTTTTTTTTTTGCAGTATCAGAATAATTATAAAAACTGTTTAATTTATTTTAACTTCCACTAACGCCCAGTGAAACGGGCCGGGTTTGCTAGTTAGATATAAATTATTAGATAAGATAACTAGACATATATTACAGTACATTTTCCATATAAATCTAAGAGTTAGAACTTCCAAACGCGGTACGATAACATATGGTATATTTCTATTTAGTACCATATTGACACCGTACATTTTAGCATTAATACTAATATTATACCATATGTATATTGCTTTTCTTCAGAAAAATTTGCAGGTAAACTTAATTTAATAGAATTAGAAGGGTATTTATCTTTTAGTTTAAATTTTTTGTTAACACGAATAGGAGCAATGTACATCGAATAGCGCATCAAACGCCGTTAAGGTTCACTTGCCTGCGAGGGACTGGGCGATTTGTCGGACAATGTTGGCAATATGATTTATGGTGACAATATTTCAACGTTTAACCTCAATTTAGTAGCGTTCTTTGTATCGGAAACATTTTTGATCTGTTTTCATGAATGGATTTTTCTGAAAGATTAGTCCATGTAGCTACCTAGTCCTACGAATAGTTACTAAATAAATACCTACCTATATATTAACCTGCTGGAGAAAAATGCTTAAAACTACATGTATTATAAAAACAAATCGTTGTCCAATTGGTTTTCATTCATGCGACTGTATATGCTTGTGACTATACCACAAGCAAAAGAAGTACAACCGTTACCTTATGGTTTGGCTAGCCTAGCCAAAATATAAACCAAAGTTGGTCTTTTGGTACTTGACAGTATCACACAATAGGTACAATCATAAACACATTCTGTGAAAAAATATTCGATATACTTACATTGAAAAATATGAGTAATTGGCATACAAAATAACGTAGTAGTGATACATCAGGGAGAGTATAACTTTCTCTATGAGGGAGAGGTTCTCTCCTAACGCTAAGCAATGACACTACGAGTTTGTGGCGTCAGAACACCGTGGTGTCATCTCTCTATACTTTTCAATGAATTTGAAATGTTTTCATGCAGATTTTTATGTACAATTTTCATAAAAAAAGGACTTACGTGTTCGCGTCTAAATAAGTTAAGATATGCTATTTAATTTTGATTTTATTACGAAAAAAACGAGCAAGCAGTCTACTTACCTAACAGTAAATAGAATGAAGCCGGCCTAACGAGTATAATGGTAGTAGGGTTAGGAAAAGAGGGATGTTGGGTTATAATATACTATATGCAGTACATTCATTTGTTTTATTATAACTGGCCTACCGCCTGTTATGGTTGTTACATAATGAACAGATAAATCCGTAAATAAGACAAAAACTTGAACAAAATAGAATTTATTTTTACAGATACATAATTCATTCAGCAATTTCCCTAATCAAAGACTAATTACAATCATATTATTGCCCTAAGAAATATATCATCGTAAAAAAGTGCATTTTTTTAATCGAGAAGAAAATTATTGTTATAAAAATTAAATTATAATAAATTACAACAAATATCCCATAATTTAATATCCAATAATAAAAAAATTTTCGAGTTTGAGGGGAAAATATTGAGGGGAAATTAAGGAATTTATCACACCTACCTATACAAAAAAATCTATATAAAAAATATTTTTATCTACACACATAAATAAAATTTAAGTATCTGTCTGTGATCGCGAAAAAAAAAGCTTTTTTAAGTTCATATGATTACTTGTACATTACCAAAACCCACACGAGTTTTTTTTTTAACTTTTGTTTGTTTGTTTGGCTCCGAAATGACTGTACAGACCTTAACGATTTTTCATTGGTAGATAAAGGAATTTTTAGAGAGTAATCTAGGCTACTTTTTGTCCCGGAAATAAATAACAAAAACGCGGGTGAAATCGGAAGTTATTATCAGACATTATTTATTATAATCAAATATGATACAACTGAATGATTTAGTATACAATATAATACTTTAAATTTTAGTATTATAAAAAAAATAGTCATGATTTACATCGACAAAAAAATTCATTTACAACATAAATCTATAGATAAAAGGACTTTTCAACTGTCATTTTCATTATCAGAAAATGTAAAAATTTATGTAAGGCCTTTGATTAAAAATTAGATAAGTAAAAAGATATGGCTCTTACATATTTACTGTCCATATTTTACCATACGAAATATAAAACCGAGACATCACGAAGCCCAGCCGTGAAGCCAAAGCTAGTCTTTTCATAGGTTGATTTAATACACAAGTAACTACCATGTCAAATAGATATGAATTGTGTAACCACAAAACGCCATTTTTGCAATTTTTGGCTTACGTCGCGTAGTACACTTATAGAGATTTCCAATGAATTGGAGAGGGGTAAAAATCTATCGACAGCAATAGAGACATGGGCAAAGTATATAATTTGAAGAGACAAGAAATACATTTTCTTCGTGTAACGATCTTTGTTTTCACAATTATTGACACATCTCGCGCGAACAAATGGAGTATTATTTGTTCGCGGTGAAACGCCCCCCAAAGAACGGAGCAATAACGCCACCAAGCATTTAGATTGTCCGAAGTGTTTGCCAGTCTAGCGGGTCTGATTAGATAAATTTTCTTTCACTCTCGCTTAAGATATACATGCAATATTATTGTCTTTCTCTATCCAAGTCGCTTATACTCTTATATTGTGATAATTTAAAATTAAATAAAGAATTATAAATGTAATTACATTTAGCTCACCTCAAATTGAGCCAACTAATTTACATCAATCACTCGCGAAATAGAAACAAAAAGTTAAAGTAATTTAATTACATTTCCTGCAATGAAAGAGACAGTAGAATGTGATTTTTCAGAACACAGATTTATTATATTATTAGTGCAATTAAAACAAAATTTTTCTAGAAACTTCATGGACGGAAGTTCAGGATTACATCTTCCTTCAGTAAAGTAAACGTCAATCTTTACTAACTATTTGTACAATAGCTGTTATTATTTTATTCCCTTTTTCGTAATGTAATAAATTAAGACTTGGGTCGTTGATTTTCTCTTCCAGAAGATTTATTAACTCCACTCTTATAGCTTTCAACATTTCTGCCACCTGTAAAAAGTAAATATTACATAAGGCATACTCCTAAAGTCTATATGAATAAACTGTGCCAAAATGTTAAATATACTTAACAATATGCACAATTAATAATTTGAAAAATATGTAATTTCAAGATTTTCAGGATTTCCAGGAGAAAGTTCAAGAAAAAACCCTCCAATTATTATTTATAAATTTTAAATGACACTATACATATCGTACGATAGACAAAAGAACAATTGAGTCACTTTATGTTACTCTTGTAAATTCTGCTCGTAGCTTCATTAAAATGCTCTTTTTTCGTCATCACTTATCTATTACCTTCATCACTATTACTTCTAAACGAAACCTTATAAGTTTAAATTTTTTTTTATGTTTTATACTGACCTCGTGTTTTTCCACCTGAAACATAATCCAGCCATCTTCAAGGGACACTATGAATCTCCCGTTATGCAATTCGACAGCCAAACCACACCCTGTTGAATAAAAATTATTCTTTTAGCAAAAACCTTATTATTTTAAGTACCTCGTTGACTGAGCATTCTTCTGAGGGATTTTTCTACGTTGAATGTACCCAGTTCCGAAGAATCTACGCCGAGAAGAACCGGCAAGAAATTCAGGTAATACCTTAAACAGTAAATGCATGTGCAGAGTTGGTTACTTTCAGACTATAGTTTTGTTTTTTAATAAAACGTTTGTTTTATAATATGTAGTATAATTTCACAACCTGAGTAGGTATATATTGTATAGATTCAAGTGTAACTGCAGACATCGATTTTGTGTGATGTATTCTTATAATTTTTAGATATCATTAGATTGGGTGGTAGACCAAATCTGATCTCTAAGATATCTCGAGGATGCTTCGTTTAGAAGCGAATCACATATCGATTAAAGCGTTAATAATTTTGGGCGGAGGATAGTTAAAAATTATAAGAATTCATCGGTGAATAGTTATGTATAATAACAAGTATAAATATATTTTGCACTAATTGAGTCACTATTATCAAAACGCAGTTATTCAGAAATTATCCATTTCACTGTAGTACTTTTGATGCTTGTCTGCTTGATTGAACTGCTTGATGATTATCTAAAATTGGTATCATCACGTATAGCGATTGCGTGATTACAGTGCCATGACAACAAAATGATTTTTTGTTGCAGATGTAGCGAAACTAACAGGAAGTCTTAGTTCTGATTGCTCAACAGAGACAGTGCAAGTGAATTGTGATACCGCGTGACATCATTGCTCGTTTACAATAAATATCGCGTGAGATCTGACTATCGCATACTGGTCACAGTTATCGTCAGCGTAAACGTCCTTTTGTAAAACAGATGTATATTTTTAAGGTTCTGTATCTTAAAAGGAGGATACAGAATCCTTATAATCATGCTTCTGTACGTGTCACAGTCGGATCTTCTTAAAAACTATGTAATATAATATTTGGAATTTAGTATGTTACAACCATGTTATAACTTATTATATATACATTCAGTCAAGAAAGTATCGGGAATGGATGATTTGTTTATGGTTCCAAATTCAATTTTTTGTTTTTTTTTTTGTTGTTGTTAGATTGGCACAACTGTTTTCCATTTTGGCGCGGAGTTTGAGTTCCATCTGTTATTTAGATTAAATACAGTGCTGTTTTTAGTTATATCATTCTAGTGTATATTGCGAATTTCATAATGGACAAAAACATCGAACAAAGAGTTTGTCTTAAATTTTGCATCGCTAATGGAATTTCGTGTTCGGAGTCACTGAAAATGTTACAGAAGGCTTACGGTGAATCGACTTTATCAAAAACACGTGCTTATGAGTGGTAAAAACACTGATTTATATAAATGAGCCGCTCCGATAGTAAACGCATAATAAAAACATTCCAAAATCGTACACGTGTCGTTCGAGGCGCGCACTGCGGTTTTGTATTAATTTTTGATTCCGATTGGTTCTCAAAAATTGTACGAAACCGCAGTGCGGGCCTCGAGTGACACGTGTACGTACAGGTGTACAGCACAGAGATAGCATAACAGTTGACACTGGCTGAATGGAATTTTTATTTATTTTTTATTGATTGACATGACAAATTTATGGACAGTAAACTTATATTTTTAATGTAGATTAACGTATTAATTTTTAATGCAGATTAATATATCAATATTAATCTACATTAAAAAATATAAGATCGTATTTCAAATCAAAAACACTTTTTATTATTATAATTTATATTCACTTAGATATAAGTTACTCCACTTATTTTTTTGTTCCCGGCTGACAACGCGACCGAAGTAGTCGAATGCTCGCAACTGACTATAAGCAAACCAATCTGATTTTCCAAATCAGATTGGCTTTGTTGGACCGTTTTGTTTGTTAGTGTGGGCCTATGTACATCAGTGGGTAAAAAGCGTTCAATAAGCGGTCGAGATGTGATGGAAGATTTGTCTCGCTCTGGTAGGCCATCAACGTCTGCAACTGAAGTTAACATCGCAAAAGTGAAGGAAATAGTGACGGAAAATCCTCATTCAAGTTTGAGAGAGATAGCCGCCGAACTTTCTGAGTCTCCGACGAGTCGATCCGTACCATTTTAAATAATCACTTGGGTATGAAACATGTTGCCGTTCGGCTACTCCCAAAAGACCTGAATTTTCTCCAAAATCTCAATCGCATATGAGTCTTCGATCCAACATTCATGAAACGCATTGTTACTGGTGACGAGACGTGGATTTACGAGTTTGACATTCGTTTGACTTCGTGGCACCTGTTTTCATTCAGTAGAAGACATAAAGGAGAATTCGCGGCGAGAACTGAACTCAATTCCGGAAAAAGCGTTTAAAAAATGTTTTGAAGATTGGATTATTCGTTGGCGTAAGTGTATCGCTTCTGAAGGAGCATACTTTGAAAGTGATGATAAAATAAATTTGTATGAATAACTAACATATTGTGTATTATTGATCTTTTCTCGGTACTTTCTTGACAGAGTAGTATATCAAATGATGGTATGCGAATCATCTATATTCTATGGGGATATCTGCAGATATATCTGTTAGTAATTTCTACCATGTGCAGCGGTCAGCAATGCGTCAGCAGTCCCCCGTCTCCCCCGGACCATGGGAGTGTCACGTATGAATTTGCTAGACTACACTATGCACGACAGCTTGGTTGGTGACTGATTACGATAACGCATGAAATATTCGCATAAATCAGCTAGGAATCTATATTTTCAACAAGACTGACAACAACTATAAACTGGCCGGCGGCATTATTACCTAAAAATCTGCAGATAGCAACAGTCACGCGATCATTGCGCGGCGGTGACTAATTGTAATAAAAAATCAGTTGCGTGTCAATTGCTTCATGACCTTAAAATGTACTTTTCGCGGCAAATTTAGCGCCACTATACAAATTACATTACACAAATTTTCGTTATGTCAGCAGATATTGCGCAATATTTGGCTGTCGTGTACCGATTTCGAGTTAGGTAGTAAGCGTGTGGGTGAAGTGTGACTGACCTGAGAACAGTACTAAGGGCAGCTGCGGCACCATGGAACACTCCCGTATAAAGACGCGGCTGGTCTTGACCTTCTCTTGATACACGATGTAGGGGCTGACGAAGTGGCCCACGGAGCAGTTCACGGACGACGGGTGTAGGGCCACGAACCCGTCCGCTTGCGTCTTGAACCGCAGCTCGGCCGGCGCGGGCTGCCGAGGGACTGCCCCGCCTGCTTGCATGTGGAATGATTTCTCCGGCGTCAACACCTGTACAAATATACCGTTTAAGGCCGGTCCACACTTTACGACTTATGTGCGCAGCGTGCTTACACCTTGGACCAAGTATCACGAGGGATGAAGCGTTTGCTCTAAAAGCAATGTGCGTGACTAGGTAAGGTCACAGTACAACCGTACACAACAGAACATGGCATTTTTATTTTTGTGAATACTAGTATCCAAAACATTTAAGATTTAAGAGTATTTTGCATATAATTATTTCATGACCGACTTATAAACTGACACGAAATACACTGACAGAGCGAGGTAGCCTTACTTACTACAGCTAACTGTTTACTCGTGATTACGCTCAACGAGATAAAAAGAGAGAAAAATTTGTCCATTATATTTCTAAATCCGAAGTTTGCACAGACTTAAGTTTCTGCAAATGAAACATGTAGATGTCAAGTTTGAAGTTCGCGCCGATGTCTGTATCTTATAACAAAAATTCGCCGTACATACATGTTTCAAATTGTAATCATGTATCAAGCAAAGAGAAGTAATCGCCGATGTCGATGGATACTTTCCATATTACCGCAAAACATAAGATCTAAAAGAAGAATGACTTGTTGTGAAATACCACTCACTGACTGAATGATTAATCTCGAACATTACTAAAGTAAGGATTATGAAATTGTTTTGATGATAGTTTGTGTAATGTAGGGACTCGCTAAGAAAGGATGTATGGAAATTTACATTTTAAGACGGGAAAAGGGAGGGATTGAACTTTTTATGAAACTTTAATATGGAACGGCGGGGTTACTACGTAGAGAACGATAGCTGCGCCGCAGTCGGACAGACAATTATTTTAAATTGGTAATTACGCTGCCATGCGGTAAAATGACTTTTTGTAGCATAAATAAGGTTACTATAGTCCGTGAGATTTAATAGGTCGGATTTGACGTTTCTTAATTTTCATGCCGCTATAACTTTATATCAACGCTCCTGATACCTAATACAAATTCAATTACGTAAATGCTGAATAAAAAAACGTTATTTATTTTTCCCACTACTGATCATTACACATAACTACTAACTTTGATTTCTTTTAGTTAAAAACACAGATATTTCCTTATATATCTTCAAAAGAATTTTCTAAATGGACGTTGTTACAATGTTATATCACGACGCATATTGCTCTAGTACTGCTACCATTTGCAATCGTTTCGTTACCAGACGAAATCGATAATCATTGAAATGTCGTAATAATCGAATAATTTAAAATTAACATATCATTATATTGTTTAAATAATTTTAGTTCTGTATTCTTTTTTTGATGAGTTTACTGACAGAAGCATATAATCAAATATCAAAGGATGACTGGGCTAAGGTGGTGGAGAAAACAAAAAAAATAATAAAGGAAGACTTTGAAAGAGACGTCAGAATAGACAATTTAATTGAAAATAAATTAATCATAATAGTGGGAGACAAAGACAGCTCTACGGACATGGATCCAAGCTCAGAAAATGATTAAATATTTATTTTTCACCAATACTACAGTCTGCCTTTATTTACTACAAATACGTAGTGTGCTTATTATAGTTAAATAAGGAAGTTTTTTATACATCAGTCCTAAAAAATAAATATATCGAATTAAGTTTATTCATACACTTAAATATTTTTTACTGTAACAAATAGGCTAATAATCATAAGTGAAATATTATGATGTTATTATGAACATGAAACAATGTTATCGATTTTCGTTAGAATCGAAAAATAATCGAGACATATTTGTTTGGTCCCATAACTAGTCGCTGCCATGTGACAGATGTCAAATCCGACCTATTAAATCTCACGGACTATAGCAGTAGTTTTTAGTGCACTGATTAATCAACAGAGGCAGCAATAGATTCGTGACATCATATCGTACTCGATTTAACTACATATCGCGATCGAGCGCGTAAGATTCGGCTATCGCTTACTGGCTGCAGTTACGTAGTAAGGTGAAATACGGCCGTGAAATTGAATACCAATAGCGCTATTAAAAATAATGAGTATGAGACGCATGTGTCAAATACTTTTAAAATACCAAAATTCCAAATTCACAAAAAGGGGAGGGGTTGAACTTTGTACATGGCTAAACCGCTAGACCTAGGGAAGATCATAGGCTATATATAGGATCATAGGTCGCGGGTAACAGTCGATAACAATATAATAAGAAAAGACAAGTAACAGTCAATCTCCAAACCAACTCGGAAAAGTTCGCTTCCTAAATTGACCTTAGTGGGGATCGAAACAGGCATCTGTTTGGAGAGTAGATGTAGATGCTCTAGCATCATGCTAACGCACCCATTCCCAAAGTGGGCGATAACGCCCCCCTGTGGGCGCTGCAGCCCTAAAGGGGGGCGGTAAGAGACCCAGAAAAAAAATGGGGGCGTTGTGTAGAGGCCTGGGGGGTGATTTGTAATTTCATTTAGCTAGGAGGCATCTTAGACAACGACTGCATGAGCTCTCGACTCAGTAGACAAAATAAGTTTGGGAACCTAGATGCTAACGGATCAGTCATGAATTGAATTTGTATATATTCTGTCTGTACCCTCTATGTAAAATGTACCCTTACATACAGAAATCAACAATCAACACCTCTATTCATTCCTTACAAGAGTAAAGATAAAAGAGGTTTAAATTCAAGTGTTCGATAGGTTAAAAGGGGTTGAAATTATGAATACCGTGGTTAGTTATTCTCTAAAATTCTTATGCTCATCGTTATACCACATACAAAAATAATTCCTGAGACATGAAATGAAATTGATAAAATGAAATAAAATTCAATGAGATTTTGATCAAACGCAAGTGTTCGACAGGTCAAAAGGCGTTGAAATTATGTATTCAATGATTAGTCATTCCCGAACACATTGAAATAAAGTTTAACGAGATTTTGATTGACTGTCAGTTATTAAAATCAACATCTTTGCTGACTATTTTAAGGAAACGATAATTAAGTTAACCCAGAAGTGAAACTGCCGGTCACTAAATGGCAGGTTCGACCGCAAAATTCGCGCTAAAAGCAATTGGATACTCACTTTAACGACGTTTGGATACAATGCTGCGCACAAAATTGCTGCTAGCAGTCGCTCATTTTCCCCATTCGAATTTAACTGAAAATAATTATTATGGAAACTTTATTAACGGATTTCTTATGTTATTTTAACTATAATGACAGTAAAATAATCTTATCCTGATTATTTTCGATTCAAATAGGCTAAATATTGTATGAATAATAAACTGAATTCTGAATTTATTAATGTTCAACAAATATCGATAAAACACAAATAACTAAGTAGTTTAAACAGATGTGCAAGTTGCAAATGTACACCTACATACATACAACAGACACAAATAAAATATCATAAATTCGGGCATAAGACAAAGTGAAGAGATGGCAACACTTTGGGGCCATCCTTAAACTACGTCACACGTTAAGGTGGAGGAAGGAGGTCACCAAATGATATCGTTTGACAGGGGGGAGGAGTCGTGAGCTTGATGACGTCATGTATATAAATCTTAAGTATTACAACTCTAAACTTCAACTCTAACGAAAAGCTTTAAAATATTAGCAACTCTATCTACATTACTATAAGGTATACATTTCTATCGGTTTGATACGTGGCAGCCGCGTGAGTTCACGCTCGCTGTACAGTATACGTCGAAAAGCCAATACTACCTCAGAGGCTTTGACAAAAACCGCGGCCACCGTGATTTAGTCTATATCTAACTATTTAAAATTGCAAAGTACGTGACAAGGACGAATGCCGACTCTAAAAATCATGAAATTCGTATGACGTAATTTACAGATTATGTAAAATATTACATATAAATCTTTACCTCTTCACCCGTTAAAGCTGCCACAGAGTCCTTCCTCATCTTCTTTCTCAAGTCAGGCATATCTGGCACAAAACCTATAGAAGCCAATAACCCTAAAAGTTGGTGCTTTATATCGGCCAACATCAGCAATGTTTTGTGCGATAAAAAGTTCTCGTTTGCGAAAACCAATGCTGCGTGACCACTGCGTTTCATTGTTAATTGCCATTTCTGAAATTATAAAATATTATTTGGACTATTTGGCGGGAACGGGAGAAGTGAGCTTGTCATTTTATTTAGATTTTCTATTTTTTACATTTTTGGGAGTTTTAAAGTACAAAAGTGATAGTATATTGTGTTTTAAAGTTCTGTGTAAGTGAAAAGAATAAAGTAGGTCTAAATAAAAATGTGTATCTGAAGTTCTCGCACTGTTCCAAGAAGTCCTATAAAACTTCAGTAAAGTCTAATATCACTTTTAGGAGGAGTTTTACGATAACGATTTTACTTAAAAACAGTACGTGACATTGACAAATGCGCTAATCAGTGGCACCATGCCATGAAGAAAAAAAATCTTTATACCATGGCGATGACAAACGAGCTAACAGCCCACCTGATAGAAAGTAGATTGGAGTCCGTGGTCCGGAGTTAACCACAAGGACAAAAACTTGAAAAAATACTTTGAACTTACTCTGTAAGCTTTTAATGTTGTCAGTTGATCGCTATTTGCACACGCAAATTCTCGCCTTTTTGCATCAGCTTCTGACTGAAAATAAAATATTATAATTATAACGTAAGAATATATAAATTAATTTCTACAATCGCTTTGGGCAATTAGTCATTTTTTAATGATATTAATATACAAATATATCTAAATTTTATTTTATATGATTGAATCTGATTCGATCATTACGTGCTGTCACCTATTGAATAGGTTATCTCATGTCGTCTACATCTAACCTCTTCGTGTTTCAGAAAGCATGTTAAATCTAGTATCGGCTATATGGTGACGAATTGCAAATTTTGATGACAAGGAACTCAATTTTCTATGTGATTACAAAATGTATGAAAGTGACATTTTGTAATCTGATTCTTTATTTTATTGACTTCATTTTGCCTGTTGCGTTACAAAACAGGTTAACATTTGTAACGGAAAAAAATATCAAAGAAACCTCTTTTAAAACAGAGATTTACATTTTTCGGACTAACAGATACGATTTATGCTTCTAAATTTTCTGTGTAAATTTATCTAAACACCCTGCAAAAAGAGTTGAATTTTTTAAAAGTATAGTATTTAATATAAACGAAAATAACTGTTTTTTCGTATTTTGCGTAAGCTGGCGCGCACGTTTGTATGGTGCAGGAGGTCTATTTTAGTTTAAAATTTTGTTTATCATTGCGTCACCTTACCCCGGCTCTTGTTTACCACCTTCTACGGAACCGTAATGCCCGATTTACATTGATCAAGGACAGTGGCGAGTGGCATATGCAAGTACAGTGGCGAGTGGTGAACGCTGGGACAGTGACCGTTTACACTACAGCAAGTCAAGTGACATTACTTCGTCGAAATGGACGAGCAACATCGGAAAATACGTACAATTTCGCGCAGAATTACTTTCATTACAATGGAGCAAATAGAGAGAAAACGTTATCTTCTTCTCTTGTATATAGAAATGAATGTATACCACTTAGACGTCATTTTGTTAACAATATCGCATAAAACAGCACACGCGGACGGTCCTGTTGCCGGTTATACTTATACACTGTAGACTGTACTAAATTTGAGCGTTTACACTACGCCAAGTGGCGAGTCAAGAACCGTGCGGGCGAAAAGAGCACTCGCGAGGGGCATCATTTACCCAAAAATTTGCGATTCTATTTGATTCAACTTGCAAGGCAGCTTGCAAACCAAGTTGACTAGCCACTGTCCGATCGGTTTACACCGCTGTACTTACGTACTGTACTTATCTACTTCGCTAAACATTTGACTTGTGTAAATCGAGTGTAATGGTCCAGAAGGACGCCAAGCGGGAGAAGGAGGGGGCTGATTCTGCCCGGAGCCGATGACACGGGGCGGTGGGGCAAAGTATGCTCCGAACCGTCAGCCCTGTAGTTCGTACCAAACAACAAGATACGGTGTTCGCAACCTGTCGTAGGTGATTAAAAGGGCTTTGATGGTATAACCCTTCGAATGCCCGCTCATCCATGAGACCTCCAGAAAGACGACAGCAAATGTGGACCGCACCTTACCACTGTGAACACTGCTTCGGTATACCGGAGGTAGGTGGAGGAATTACTTCCGTAGGTTCCAGGGCCTTTGGATAACTGCCGTAGGAGTTCTACTAGGTAAAAGCACCACATAACACCTAACGTCAATCCTAAGAGCTGGATACCTTTCGAAGGTTTCTCTTGTTTTGAAAAAACAAAAAAGGCCAATAATGCGTTTTAGTGACTATGTTCGATAATGATATCGAGTTCCCGATTTACTTATCGCCGATGTTAAAAGTTCCGAGTACTAATAAATAATCAGTGTGATTTAGGTTCAGTCTCTACGTCTAGCTTCCAAAAATGCCGATGCAAACTCCTCAGCGCCAGGTACACAAAAAAATTTAAATCTTACTTTCTTCCCAAACGGTGCCACGAAAGGACTCTTGTGACTCAAACACGCAGCAATAGTCAAAGCGGAGTCCACACAACAGAATATAGCTCCAAACAACATCAATTTTCCTATCCTCACGTCGACTGGCAACTCCGCTAAATGTTTGCCAAGAGCTGTTAGAGCAAGACGCTTGTCTAATGCACCCACATCTTGCAGCCGAGAGAGAGCTGAATCTATGTTTGCTTTTGTAGGAGGTTCTATCGTTTTGCCTGTAATAATGAATTAAAAGAGATATTGATATAGATACACTTTCAAATTACAGTACTAATGCTTAAGATATTAGCAAGTTAATATGCGTTTTCTTTTCTATACTAATGAGAAGACAAACGAGCCAACCATGGCCCATACTTAAGAAAGCACTTCAGATTGCGAATATGTTAGCAACCCTGAGGACTAACACGTTGCGCCTCTTGTGCCAAAAATTTCACCGCTTGTCTTCCGGTGTGGAGTAACATACAAACATTTATTTATATTTATATAGATTATATTACTGGTTAGTTCTCAGTCCACAGTTTTTACAGATTTACAGTCCTTAACTAAATGCATTTTATTTCTCTTTAGGTGTTGCCCGCGACTTCATTCGCGTGGTTAGAAATAATTCAGAAACCTATCCCGGCGTGTGCACAAACATGGCACAAATCGCCAAACTTTCATTGCAGTTCAATTAATGATGTGGGAACGAAAAGAAGACAAACACAGACACTAATTTTTACATGGCTATAATAAGATCTACAGTATTAATATTATATAGAATGACTTTTATCACATTTAAATACCATATGTATAAAACTATAGGCCAAAACGGAACAAACAATACTTGTAAATTCGTAACAATTTAAGTAATTATTTTACAGATACTTAATTAAATATAACATTTCGTTTCGACGCTTGGCGCTCCGTTCTCTCTGACTACCCCGTTAGGGATACGGCGTAAGATATGTATGTATGTATTTCGTTTAAATTCAAATCTTGTTACGGTACCTAATTGAACTAATTCTGTAACTTAAAAAATTAACAAAAATAATGAGTGATCAGAATTGTGTGGTCTCAATCTATGCACTACACTTTGCGTACCATGTTCATGACCTATGCATATGATGACAAATATAGTAGTTCTTTCCTAAAATGTCTTAGCAGTGGGCGAACCTTGGACCTTCATTTTAGACGTTAAATGCTTCCTTTGCTGCAACAAACTATTCAATCAAAATTACATTAAAATAACGAACCTAAGACCTCGTGTACATCCATATTACTGAACAATGGTAATATCTTGATCTTGAGTAACAACTGTTCCAATGGCACTCTGTGGATTTCTGGTATTGGCTGTTCTAATATATGATGATGGTAGCGATGGGATGTAAACAAGTGAACACACACTCCAGGCATCACTCGGCCTGCTCGACCCTTACGCTGTTTCGCGTTAGCTCTAGATACCCATACTAGCTCCAAAGACTCCATGTTCCGGTTTGAGTCGAACCTAAAATATAAAAAAATCGATGTACTTTAATAATATACCTAGATTGATATTATGAGTTTCGCTTATGAGCATTCTAATAACATACAAAAGGCTTGACCAACTTTTAAACACCTTTTGTTTAATAGTTAAGTGTGAAAATGTCATTTCAGTTCACATTTCGACACCTTCAAGGGACAACATTGTAACTCAGATTTTGGTGATTTTGAAATATTTATCATATCCAAACTAGAATAAAATATAGACTAACAAAAGTATATTAATTAATGAACGTTACGAACGAACGCATGTGTCAATTTTATTCCTTCAGTAAAAGAGCTTCAAAAATCGCTTATTACATTATAGCATTATAGCAACTCTAAAATATACCAGATGAGTTTTTATCTTGAGACAATGAAATATCTCAATTGGATCTCATCATTTCGGATAAAATAATTGATAAAAGTTGTACATAGAGTTTTGAAAGGTGCAACCAATTTGTGACTTTGTATATTTGACTTTTAAAACTCATTTGAAAGAATAATGATATCTAAATAAGGTATTTTATTGTCTCAAGATTATGTGATTATATCGGCGTCTTGATGCTCTGTCTACTCTGAATGAGAAATGGCGTAAATTATTTTTTTAGTAATGTTCGACAACTTTTTTCTCTTTTTTCTAAATAAACTGGAACTCTTATATGGAGGAATTTTCGACATTAAAATTACGACAATATGCACTTAAATCCAAGGTATTACCATTTAAATTCCGTATTCACAAAGCTCGACTTAAAAAATAAAAATTTACCTACCTTTTCTCTTTCATCCGACCACAGTCTATAACGAACACACAGTCATCTATAGTGACAGACGTCTCAGCTATATTAGTCGATAGAACTATCTTCCGCACACCACGTTTCGGTTGTTTGAACACAAGAGACTGCTCATCACTCGATAGTGTCGAGTGAAGAGGCACTAGAATGTATTTACCCGTTCTGCAAAAAAGATGGTTTTGATATAAGTAACTTTTTAGGATTCCATCTATTCATCCTCACGTTATATTCCTAATGAGGTAGTCAGAGAGGATGAAGTGTCAAGCATGGCAATCTTTTCATACTTCTTTCGGCTTCTCCTCTTGAACAGGCAAATTGGGTATTTATTGGGATTCAACCCTTTCCTCCCACCATCACCACAACAGATGAACGTAGAATTTTAACAATTTCAATGACATAAAGTCTTATTTATAGGAAAAATAGAAGAAAATTACCATCTTATAGATTTTTCATAAATCAAGTTCAGAAATTAACCATTTTATAAATATCTTACGGATCCGTTGTTCACAAGTCAAAATCGGACTTAAGTAATTTTCTAATATATGAAAAAATACTTACAATTTAATTGATTTGTAAAATAATTCTATATTATTGCTGTTATATAAATAAGTTCACACACGATAAAGCATTATACACGTTAATTTATTTTGCACATCAATAAAATCTTTGATGGAAAAACTCAGCAACAACAACAAACAGAAAAAAATGATGTATATGAGAATCGTTGATAAATCAAAATTTAAAAAAAAAATCATAATATTCGAAAGAATTTTACTTGGTTTTGGAGAATGATTTTATTAATGTTTTAATTTCTTTATTAATGTTTTAATTTCTTTATTAACGTTTTAATGTCTTTATTAATTTTTTTATTAAAAAATTTACATCAATGTACAACTTACTTAGGACTAAAAGTATGGCTCTCGGTAAGTTGATCGTGTAAAGACATTATCTCTGCTATTCCCGGGAGGAATATTAATATTGCGCCTTCTTTGGACCACTTGTGGTCACCCTCCACAATATAGGTTAGGACATGTTCTACCAACTCTAAATTGATCTGTAAAAAAATATTATTTTCTGAAAATACATATATACATATCTTCACGCCGTATCTCTGACGGGGTTGTTTCTGAAAATTGTTTTCAAAAACTTACTAAAATATATATGGTATTACTAGCGGACCCGACAGACGTCCTGCTCGAAGGTTGGAATTAAAAAAATTCTAGAACCCGATTGTAACACCACCTACCAGGTCCCATTGTAAATCTAAACCATTCAAAGATCCACTCAAACACACAAAAAATTTCAATAAAATCAGACAGAACAGAAAACAGAAACGACACGACAGTCACGACAGAAAAACTATATACTATACATAAATAAAGAAGATATGGAAAATAAATTCGATATTTTAAATACTCCTTTATTTCATTTTTGTTTTTCTAATAAACCTAACATTTCGATAATTCTCCTCAACTATGACAGAATGGATACGTATTGATTGAAAGAGTGGATAGATGGACTTTTTGGCGGGAACGAAAGAAGTGAGGTTGACATTTTGTTTAGATTTTCTATTTTTTACATTTTTGAGAGTTTTAAAGTAAAGTGATAGTATATTGTGAATTAAAGTTCTGTATAAGTGAAAAGAATGGAGTAGGTCTAAACAAACATGTGTACTCTGACAAGAAGTCCTCTATAACTTCAGTAAAGCCTACTATCACTTTACTGGAGGAGTTTTATGATAAGAAAAAACTAATTTACTTGTGATTCTACTTATTGATACGTGACATTGGCAAATGCGCTAAACTGCGCGATATGCCATAAAAAAAGAAAGAGTGGATAGATAATGGATTGAACAAATGCTAGTAAAATAATACATAGCATAAATGACTTTAGTACATACATACAGATGTATCCTCATGCTGTATCCCTAACGGGGTAGGGAATTTAGTAATTGTCAAAATTATTAGTCTGGAGAAATATACCTACCATTGAAATGAAAATGAATATAAGTTTAATCATAAATTAATTTAATTTGCATACTTATAAGTGCTTCAAGCTGCCTTTTGATTACATACATATATATTTTCATGCTGTATTCCCAACGGAATATTCAGAAAGGATGGAATACCAAAGAATCACGGTTAATTACAATAAAGTTATTCTTTAATAATTAAGTTATAAAAACTTACTTCAACCATCGGAAATACATGTGAACCTATTAAATTAGAAGGACTCGAGTGAAGGACACCATAATTGTATTACGCCTCTATTAAGGTAAAATAAGCTTTGTCTTCATTTTCATAGTGATTTTAATATTGAAATAAAAGAGATAAAACATATTTTAGCTAGAGCAGGTTTATCAGTAGTTTATGAATAAAGAAAGTAAACTTAGAAGATAATTTTATTTACCTTCTCAGTATCCATAAGGTACATATTCTTGCAAGTTGTTTTACTGCATTTAGGATACCTTGCCACCATCTGTGCAATAGTGAGGTTCTCGTCTCGTATCGATACTTTGGGTGGTTCCATAGAATCGGCACGAACATCACATGTTTCTAACTCCGTCTCTAAATCTTGTTTTTTATCTCTGTCACCTAGATAATAGCATTTTTATTTCATTGTAATATTCTTAAATTAATGGAACACCTAGATAATAACATTTTTATTTCATTGTAATATTCTTAAATTAATGGAACAGCAAATATAATTATATTGAAAACGCTTTCATTACGGAAATCTAAATACCTTTTTTTACTTTTCGTCCATAAGGGCCGTTTTCTTCTAAGACATAATCTGTCATATCCATAATATCTTCTAAAAACAGCTGCTCTACCGGGAATGTTCTGCCTGAAATTAAGTACTTTTTACGTCAGCTAAATATGTAATATGTAAATAAAATAAACAAAAAAAAAATGACTACAATCTTCCTTTCAAAAGAATAAAATAAAACAATTTGATCCGTTACGATAAGCAGATAACTCTTGCTTCCAGCTTTAGTTTCGTCTGAGTTATTATTATATATTAAAAATAAAATTACTGTTATTGTTATAAAAACCAGAGAATTAAAATTATCAAATAAACATCAATTCTAATTTTAAACTCAATCAGTGATTAGCACTAGCTGCAGTTAACTTGATGCCGAGGTAGAACATAATCCTACCGCTTCAGACAAAAGTAGTTAAATATTAGCTGAATGATCAATTTAATTGTCTTTGTTGAGATTCCAACTCATTTATTGATACTTATTGTAAAATCACTGAACTAATAAATTACCTGGTATTTCTAAAACAGGGATTTTATCAAAATAATCGGAAAACAAATCAGCATTCAACGTCGCACTCATTAAAATCACTGTTAAATCTTTTCTCACTTTGATAAGATCCCTTAATATTAGCAACAGAAAGTCGCTCTCTTCAGATCTCTCGTGTACTTCATCCACAATGACATGCGTTACATTTTTCAGTTGTGGGTCATACTCTAACCTTCTTAACAATATACCAGTTGTGCAAAATATGAGGCGTGTCTTAGAAGATACTTTGCTTTCTAATCTTATCTGAAAGTTTTCATTGATGAAGATAATAAAGTCAATGATAATACTATTTGTAAGGTGATTTCACAACAGAAGAAAAATCAAAACAGTTATTAACAATGGTGCAACTGAAACATAATTTTATGTACAATGAAATGCAAAAGTAGTTAAACGGGTATTAAAACACTTTTTTCGTCATATAGGCGAAACCTGAGGTGGTCTTTTAATCACTAAAACTGATGTAGTGGTCGTCATTGACGCATTATCGAGAGACTCCGTCATCTCCGACGGAACATACTGGAGCCCCTCTCATGCTGTCCCAAAGCATTTCTCAATAACAGAGCCCCCTCGCAGTGCCACAATAGCTTGTTTTAACATAACATTTGTATACCTATATACCATACCATATACATTTATAAAAATTAAACCCATAAAAATTGTGAACTTACATAGTAACAAATTATGATGCAGTAGACAGTAGGTACACTTAGACATAGGATTGGTGTCAATTAGCTTTTTGAACAACTAGAATTGAATTTTCAAAATCAATTTTTCACTTTTTTCTACGTAAATATTATACCAAACACTGTAGACTTAAGGTGTACTCAAACTGAGACAAACCCTGTGCGGGACACGGGATGACAGTTCGCGCGAATCGCTGGCTCGCTTAAAGGCCTTATTCACGGTGCAATCTGACTAGCAATTTGTCGCTGCAATCCGTTGCAAGGCAACAAATTGCACCTTAAACAAGCAGGTTGCAGGTCGCATGCAACTTATCGTAAATCGGCACACTTATTACGTAACTTGCAGGCAGTATGCGACAGCCAATATCGCGCGATATCTGCTGTCAAAACGAGAATTTGTGTAACGTAATTTGTATAGTGGCGCTAAATCTACCGCGAAAAGTGCATTTTACGGTCAAAGAATAATAGATACGCAATCGTTATACATGATATTAAGTTTTTATTACAATTAATTACCGGTCGCGCAGTGATCGCGTGGCTGTCGCTGTCTGCAAATTTTTCGGTAATAACACCGCCGATCGCCCGCGCGCACAACCAACTAATGGCCGCTTTTATAATTTTCTGTTTAACGTTTTTATCGCCACGTTTTTACCGTCCACGGTACTATGGGGAAGCAAAATGTACACAGTTGTATGGAGACGCTTTTATAATTCCGTGCACGATAACGTAATTCCGTGGACGTTGAAAAAGCGTCTTTATTCGAAATAATAGGGAAGCATTTTGCTTACCTATTGTATTTTGAACGGTAAAAACGTGGCAATAAAAACGTTCAACGGTAAATTATAAAAGCGACCATTTGCTGCAACAAGTTGTAAGCGCGACCTGTGACGCTGTAAAAGCCACTAGGGCTAACAGCAAAGAGGGGTTTTGTTTAGTCGGTTCGAGTCCGACACTCCCCAGTCGGCGTAGAGTCCGGCTAGGTAGTCCGCGGGGATTTAATTTCGCCTCTCAGAAACAAACAAAAAAAAAAGACAAGTTGTAACGTATATAATGCGGTTGCATGCAATTTGGCCTCAGTCGCGGCCCTACCGTTCACGGAGTAGTACATATACAAACTACTTATCTATTTCACCGTTGGTGCCATAAAAATGAACGGCAAAGAATAATTTGCATGGATAAAAATTTTAGTGTTCAAAGATTCGCCACATTTACCCAAAAAAAGATACCCAATATCTTTTTTCTTTCTCTTGTGTGGTTCAATTGATGCAGCAACGGCATTTACAAGACTAGCTTTTTGAAATTTAGGCAACATTGGTTCATTGGTGCCATTGTTACACATAGGCAGGCGCGCGTAGACGTTATGGCACTTGCTCGCAGAATGAAATTGCAATCGCGGTTGCCAAAGTGAGTAGAGCAAAGGCAACTGCGATTGCAACAAATTGCGGCAACAAATCGCTAGTCACATTGCACCGTAAGTAAGGCCTTTTAGCCGTTCACATTGTTCACATTAGAGCTAGAACACACTTGCAATTAATTAATGTGTGATAGTTGTACGAACCTCTAGAACGTGTGCGCATACTTGCGATAGTTTGAAAACGATTTGTCTGCAACTTATAAAATTGCATGACCCCGCGATTTTAGTGCAACGCGATAGTTGCATAGGAATCGTTTTCTATATGAAACTATCATAACATTCATAACGCGCACATTAACCGATAGTTCCAACAATCAGTATCGAGAAGTATACGTACACGAGGTGAACGTGTTGTGACTTGACTATAGACGTGGAACTTCTTATTGACGAAGTTGAGAAAACCTGCCTTATATAATATAAATTAAAGGATATTCAGACGTAGTAACATCTTAAATTACTGTACAACATATAATTTCTCTTTTGTAAATCTTTCTGTTAATATAGAATGTACCTAGTATCTCCTTTTCTTTTTTTTCTACGTTTCACTATAAGCACACAAGCAGTAGCTACCACAACGAAAACCATCTCCAACAGATTAAATAATTGCACGTGCGTAATGTGTTACTTATGCTCAATTGTTGCACGATGACGCGATTATCTCACAGCAATTAATTGCAAGTGTGTTCTAGCTCTAACGCAACTTCTCGTGAGTAATTTTTGGTTCTTCAATGAAGAAACATGTTTTTTGATTATGAAGAAGTCATGCTGTTGTTAGCAATAGTAGAAAAAGACTATCGAGATTCAAAGTATGACAAGCAATGTTTTTTATTAGTTGTAGTTCCTACTATAAAGTCTTCCCAGAAAACAACTTTTTCATGTTGAATCGTAATCAGACTACCATTTATTTCTTATATTCTGTATAATATGTAGTTGTTATAGTAGTGTCACAGAAAAAATCGATAGTTTTAGGATTCTGTACCCAAATAGTAAAAAACTGAATCCTTATAATTTCGTCCAATCCACCTGTCTGGCTGTCCATATGTCACAACCATTTTTTTTGGAGACTATTACAATATATGTGACGAAAAATACTTAGAAGAAATTTGTAAGGTAGGGCATATTCATGGAACTGCTACACAATGATGTAGTGAAATTTAAAAAAAGTAAAATTAGCGATGGAACTTCATACATATAAGAGACAAAAAGTCTAATACACATAAGTGTGTGGGTACATTGAGATAGGTCTTCAAAAATTATATAAAGGTTTCAGAGACTTTTTTTAAATATGTAAGTCAATAGTTACAGAGATATACGCTTCTAAATTCATTGTCAACCCGATGTGTAGTTTTTGAGAATTGCATTATTTTCAGTTACACGCTCAACAACTGCAGAAATTATTTTAATTTACATAGTGTAACTGAGAAATACAAATTAATTTTTGGTGCCGATTAAATGAATATTGTGTATCCCGTCTATAAAACCCTTCACTATACATGGTCCAACACACACACTAGGCCCGTTAAGTCGTCATTCACCTTTTCTAAAAATAATTCCATATCGAATGACATTAAGTTAGTTGAAGTAATCGGCGCGAGCGAACCGCATACCGCGTCCCGCGCGGGATTCGCCTCAGTCTGAGCAGAGCTTTAATAAAATATATCTATTTCGTTGTTAACCTTCATTTATTGTAAAATATACTCTTCATTGTTAACTAATATTTAGGAAACTGTTTCTATTTTACCTGATACCCAACAACTTGACCGGTCTTCTCTACTCTTTCATCAGCTACTCTGTCAGCGACACCAATAGCAGATATCCGCCTTGGTTGAGTGCATACAATCTCCACATGATCTTTAGCACCTTTATTGAAGTTATTTAACCAATCATCTAATATATATTGAGGTACTTGGGTACTTTTACCGCATCCTGTTTCGCCACTTATAACTAATACCTGGAGGCCAAAAATATATTAGAAAAATACATATATTGTCTTTATTAATGACAGTAAGTGGTAATTGTTTTACTGGCAATATTATCTTTTGTCCACTATATGTAGTTGTTCTTTATCCACTTAAAAATAAAAATAAAATACAACTTAAAAATGTACATATACATACTTAAAAATTAAGAAAAATGTTTAACACTCTTCTACGATCAGATTCATATCTTCTAACTTTGATGGGCTATACCATTAAAATGAAGACAGCAATAATGATCTATGTATATTCTATTATAAAATTGAGATTTTAGGTTTTCAAATAGTACAGTTTAGGTATATTAAAATCCATGCAATAGTTTTTCAAAGAAGCTTGCACAGACATACACAAACTAACAAACTCCAAATCCTACAAAGCCTATGCTAATCATTTTCCAAAAATATTACGTTGTAATAATGTGGTTCTGATAATATTTTTCAATAGCATAGAACATCTGCTTCGTAGTTTGGAAAAACGTTATGAAAAAAATCTCTCTAGATTTCAAAACTATTTTTCAACGAACTTTTTGAAAAACAGTTACACACATTATGTATGTGTCATTCCATGTTCAAGAATTAATTATAACCATGTGATTATTGAACATGGTAAATAATTATTAATTAGCACCAAATCCGCATTATAAATTTTTTAGAATAAGTAGTTGTCACTTTCCTTATCATAGTCAGTCACATCACAACTACTGCAAAATATTATTTAGTTATTGATGTCATCAACATAACATACAAGTGATACAAAAAAATTTTAGTAAACCATCAATAATTATAATACCATTTTCAACTCTCATAAAAAAATACACTAACCTGAGATTTCTTCATAGCATTCAGTATCGCATTTTTTTTCTGCCATGCTGGTAGTTTCCTTCTACCTGACATCATTTTATTATATCTATTATTTTCTCGTTTCTCCAACCATCGCTTAGCTATTTCTTTATTCTCTTTCAACAATTCTTCAAAATTGATTTTCGATCTGCTGTCCTTTGTTTCACCTTTTTTGTAATGTGATGGCAATAAGTCTTTTCTTTTACTAGAATCCTCTATTAACTGAGGAAACATGGTATCAGTTGGTTCTGGGAAAGACCTTGTATCAAATTTTATGAAATTTATTATTTCGTCTTCATTATTAAGTAATTCTACTATTGAGTATATACTTGGTATGCCATCCTGCGCTAAAGTTTTAGCTTCTTCTAGTAACCTAGCCGTTATTTTCAAACAAACTAGCTCAGGTATGACTTCTGTCTTTTGCACAGTTTTGAAGAAGAGTAATGGAGCTTGGTAAGGGTAAACAGTGTCTTCTGGAAACCGTATCTCTAATTCATAAGTAATTATTGTAGCGTCTTCATCGACTGTATCACTATCATTATTTACTACATCATTTGGTGTTTCATGTAAAAATCTGCATTTAGAACCAAACCTACAAGGGCCTTTGAGGAAGAGTTTACAAACCTCTTTCTTTTTTGATTTATTATTGTTATAATTTATGTTTTGTTTCTTTTTGACAACTGACAACTCTTTGTTCTGATACATTTTAGTTAAATAATCCAAATTCAGTTTAACAATCCAAACATTACTGTCGACAGCTTTAAAATTTGTATCGTAAATTGATTCCAATACAGCCATTTCATCTGTCCTCATTTCTAACAATTCAGCTTCAGATGGTTTGTGTTCTGGTTTGTCTTGTAGATCTAGGTTGAAATATTTTAGGAATAATATCTCTAATGCCTTATCTATGCTCTCACCAGCCATTTCTAATGCTTCTACACAATGTGGCTTATGAAAGTTGTACCTGAAAATTGTTTATAGTATGATAATGACTAAATATAATAAATTGCAAATGATAAACAATAGTTGAAAATACCATTATTACAAATAAAATGAAAAGGTTGTATATGCTACGCAACTGATAAATATAAAAAATGAAGTAAATAATAAAATTTCTACACAACATTAATATATCCAGATATAACCAACCAGCAATTACTACATAGGTAATATCGATTTTTTGTTATTAGTTATTGTAAATATATTTTAACAGGTTTAAAACATTTTAATAATTAACTGTAACATTTGTATATAAATCTAATAATAAGTAATACTTACTTTTCTAATTTTGCCAAAGCAAAAGCCCTTAGCCGGGCCTCAGACGTTTGTATATCAGGTTTAACTTGAAGTGAATAATCGCAGCCTCCCTGAACAACAAGGTTACCTCTTTCCATCCAGTACCGATTTCCTAGATTAGAACCTTTATCCTAGAATATAAACAAGCTTTTTGAGTTTTTGCAGTTTTAGATGTGAACAAGTGCTTGACTAAAGCAAATTGAAAATAAAAGAAAGGTTTTATATATTCTCTGTGATATTTTCCTTCTTCAATTATAGCAGATAACTATTTTTCTACTTTCTGTTTACTATGTAACTATAGAAATATTCATTGTGACAGCTCCATTTCAGTAAAAAGATTTATGTATGTAGTAAATGCAATTAGGAAAATAAATAATATGTACCTACCTAGAATATTATTATTGCATAATATAGATGTGAAATTGAGAATTTTGAATTGAATTGAGATTGTGAAAATTATACAGGTACAACATGAAAAAACTTTCATTGTGAACGAATTAATTATTGTAATTTAATTTATTTTGTAATACCTTATATAGACTTGGACTGCCTAGTTTGAAGTTAGGTCCATGAATAAATCTAAGTGTATCTAACACTAACTTTTGTGAATCGGAACTAAGTCGAATAGTTTGCATTTCCACTTTAAGTTTGGGATGAGACTCTTCTTCAGGCTCATTTTTGGGTTTTCTGTGAAAATAAATAATATGATTCTTTTAATAAATACAATATTGTGCAACAATGGGTTAGAAAGGTTATAAATTACCTTATTCGTGCGTCGACTGGTTCACGTAAGAAGAAATCTTCAGCTAATTGCCTACTGTGATAATCCATTTTAATTATTTATTGACTTTGAACGGTAAAACCAGGAAAAGAAAAAGAAACAAGAAATAGATTATCAAAGCGAATAACAGATTTCTTCCTCAATTCCTTAATCCTCAATTGTAGATTCTTCGCAAATTTCTCGACAGCATATGTCAATGTCAATTTTTTTTTCTTTCTTTATGGCATGGCGCACAAATTAACCCAGTTGCCAATGTCTCGACTTTTTGGCGGGAACGAGAGAAGTGAGATTGTCACTTTATTTAGATTTTCTATTTTTAATATTTTTGTGAGTTTTAAAGTACAAAAGTGATAGTTTATTTTATTTTAAAGTTCTGTAAAGTGAAAAGAATGGAGTAGGTCTAATTAAACATGTGTAGCTGAAGTTCTCGCGCTCTTCCAAGAAGTCCTAACTTCAGTAAAGTCTACTATCACTTTACTGGAGGAGTTTTACGATGACGATTCTACTTATTAATGCAGTACGTGACATTGGCAAATGTGCTAATCTGTGCGCCACGCCATGAAGAAAGAAAAAAAAGTAGAATCACAAGTAAATTACATTTTTCTTATTGTAAAACTCCTACAGTAAAGTGATAGTAAGTAGGCTTTACTGAAGTTATAAAGGACTTCTTGGAAGAGCGCGAGAACTTCAGCTACACATGTTTATTTAGATCTACTCCATTCTTTTCACTTACACAGAACTTTAAAACACAATATAATATCACTTTTGTAATTTAAAACTCCCAAAAATGTAAAAAATAGAAAACCCAAATAAAATGACAACCTCACTTCACCCGTTCCCGCCAAAAAGTCTGTCAATGTCAACTGTCAAGAATATTGCCAATATAAAAAGCTAAGAGTAAAAAAAAGAGTAAAAAATCGTCGTAGTGAGACGAGTGTCAGACAGTTGAAGAAGACATCGCTAAATGTAATATCATATTATATAACTTTACCAGATTATTTTGGTATAATTCGAACTACTTTTATGCACCTTTTACATTGAATACTGTTGAGTAGGTACCTACAACGGAAGATGTGATCACAAATTAGTAAGATTATGGATGGGATTCATAGGCAGTCCCCTCTGTTAAGGTATAATTAAAAAATAAACACTGATTAGATAATTAAAACTATTGTCGAATCGATTTATTACCATTCTAAATCGAATTCACCATATCAAGCACTCAGCAAAATTAAGCAAAATATGCCATTTTGTGCCGTTAGGAGGTGCAACAAAAAATCCGCCACATCGAATCTAGCCAAGGATGATATTAGGTACATTCCATATACAAATCCAATCTGGCCAAGGATGGAATTACATTTCATAATATATGTAAATTTAATCTAGCCAAGGATGGAATTACTTTCTAAATACTTACTAAATTTTTTATGTTGTACATTATGTTTATTTCATATTATTACAATATAGTATTCAATTATATTATATTCATAATATATTGTATTTAGATTGGATTGACTATATTGGCTAAATTAGAATGTATTGGAAAAGCAATTTGCCAGATTGGATGTGGCGGATATTTTTTTATTAATTACTAGTTTTCCATTTCAACATACTTTTTCAATGTCGTATCATGAAATCGATTTACCTATTTCGATTCATTCGAATATGTTGCACTAACTTATACATAGTTCGCATTTTCCCTAAAAAGGAAAACCCGTACCTGAAAAAAAAATTTTCGGAAAGGAATTATTATAATTGTTTGATAATCGATCTCGTTCCATTGTGTACGGTTCTATTCGAAGTTTGTCACATATACTTAGATTCCCGTCTGCTGTCTGCTCCTATTTTCCTTTTTACATATGCTAAAGTTTCGGGCTCCTCATTTCCGGGGATGTCGATGCCGGGGATGAGCTTTGACCCATGCGAATTGAATTTTAGTTTTTGCATAGATTAATTTTATGGTTTTATTAATAGACTATACTAAAGGATTCGTGCTTCATATGTTGAGCAGTGATTTTATTGCAGATTGGGAGTCACTGAATATGATAGAATTGTTTAAGTTTTTAGTACAAATGTAGGAACAGGCCTGATCATTTGCGACCAACTCCGCCTGATATACGCTAAATGTAGGGTGCAATTTATATTTCTTGATCGTTTTGTCTGGAGTAATTGAGGTGTCTCATTTCCTATCGAAACGTTTTAAATTTACCCAACGCTACCTTTTGAATAGAAATCAACTTATCCGAACACGGTAAACATATTTAAAAATGATTATTGTAAAAAAAAAACAATTGAAAGCCCGAGGAGTATACACTGAAACTATTTTTTACGTGAGTAAATTGAACATAGAAGAGAATTTTAGGGAAACGAAATACGAAAAATGTTACCTACATTACTTGTCGCAAAACTGTTGCGCCTCTTAGCACACAACCATGTGATTTGATGCCGGCGATTGATTAGAAGTTGTACGAGAATCCAGTATAGCACCTTCAAAGTGTCTAGTGATTAGACACTAAACGCGTGTGCTTTTGGCACACACATTTATAGCATTCATAGAAATCGAGAAAACGGCGTTGCCTCAACTGCCATCTGCCACACATCTTATTTGACCTCAGTCTCCCCTATCTTTATTTCTTAATGAGCAATAGATATGCTAACTTAAAATAGATAGTAACATTATATTAGTAAGTAGGTTGTGGGTATATACTTACCTACGTAAAATATCTCTGAATTTTAGTTCTGAAATAAATCGGATCACAACCGGTTCATGCACATCTCCCGTGATTTTATTAACATATCTGCAATATTATTTAAATTGATGTAAATTTAATAACATTTAATAAATCGTTTGGTCATAACGTTTTCGTAAAACATATACGTGATCATGCCCGGGTTCGGCATAGGTATCAAGAAAACGTAGTACGGGAGGGTTAGAAATTTTCATATTTGTGTTATTTAAGGCACTTTATTTCTACAATATAAAGGTATGTAATAGACATCGACAGAAACATAATACAATTATAAACCTAGGTGCATATTTACAAAGCCACAGGCTATGCAATGCTGAATATTTACAAAGCTGAGTAATATTAAGTATGCATTATTATTTTATATATCGTAATGTATTACTAAATGGATTATTAAATGCGTTACTATTTACAACATGCATTACATAAAAGTATTGTGCTGCGTTACTCACGTCTACATTAGAATGCAAAAACCAGCGATTGTTTTTAACGTATCGCCCAAGCATTTCACAACAGAATGGGGCATAGTTCTCGTGTAATTTATTTTTAATGGGTAATTATTACCTGAAGTCTCAGACCAATCTGTGAGCATACATTAAATAAATGTTAAGATAAAATGTTAAAAATGTAGTCATTTTTGTCTCCGGCTCCTGGTGTAAGTGCCGTCTAATTAGTTCGTAACGGATATGTCACAGATGTGCTAACTGTCGAGTTAACATTGCACGATCCTATCGCAACACAATGTGTGTTAATGCGACTGGCAGAAATATCTATCTGAGTATGTATTTTACACATGATTTTACAGAAGTTAACTATTTCAGTTCATAGCTTTTATACCGGACTACGATGAAGCACAAAGGAGAGAATTATGATATTAGCAGCTTTTGTATGTATATACGTATGTTATCTACATAAACCATATATTTACGGACAAATATACTCGGATAGATAAATATTTATTGATGTATACTTATATACGTATACTATAGACGAAAAAACATACATAATGTTATATGTGTTTCTCTATTTCCTCACGTATGAAATATAATTAAATTCTTCTCTGTTACGCGTGTGACATAAGCTTAACGTCGTTTTTTTTAAAATCATCAATATAATATTAAGGCCATTAGAAGCCATCACTGAAAAAATTGAATTGAATAATATTAAGGCATTTGTAGTAAATACGGAATAAAGTCAAAAATTAAAAAACAAAATTCTTAAACTCAAAACAATGATCTTTTTATGACAGGAATTAAATTCAATAGCTTGTAAAAGTAATTTCAAAAATATACCCTACACGGAGGGGATCAATTTCTTGTACCCACCGCGGAGACAGAAACCATGCTCGTAAGGAAAAGTCTCAGATCAAAACGGAAAATATAATAGACCTTCCGACTCCGCAATAAATTCAATATACATACATACATACGTATCTTCAGGCTGCATCCCTAACGGAGTAGTCAGAGAATTTAAGATATAACAGTTATTTATATATTAAACATGGATGTTTTTTACAGTTATTTCTTACAGTCGCTAAACTTCAACTCCGTTTGACTAATCGTCATCAAAGTTGGCACATATATGTATTTTTTTCCTGTCGTTTTAAGTCGCCACTACGCGGACGAAGTCGCGGGCGAAAGCTAGTTTCGTCGAAATATACGTATTGAAGTTTAAGTTTTATAACTTTTATCTTTAGGGTTCCGTATCTCAAAAGGAAAAACGAAAAGTTTTATTTTTATTTTACTATATCTACATTTTTTTTTAATTACTGCATCCCCCGACTTATACCTATCAGAGACTATGTCTTTCTTTTGTATCTTACATTCTTCTACTATTATCTGCTTTATCTCTATTCCTTCTCACATCTTTACTGTCTCTCTCTTTCTGACCAAATGTTTCCCTATCTTTATTTTCGTCAACTATTTTTTATCTTTATTCCCTAATTTCAAATTTCAGTTCTTAAGCCTATTACATTTCTTTATTTTATTATTATATTCTATACATAACCATTACTCGTTTTTACATATCGCTTATATTATTGCATCCTTTACATTATTCTACATTTATTTTCTATTATCTATTATTATGTTTGTTACATTTGGCTTTACGTCTACTTATTTACTATTTTTCTTACATTAATTTGTCTAATAAGATTTCTATTTCATTCCTTATGGCAGTACTTTATAGTTATTTCTTACAGTATCTTTTTTACTTTAGTTGTCTTTTCTTTTTGTTTTTATAACTTTAATTAATTTTTAAATAAATTTATGTGGTGCATATATTCAATATGCATAACTTATAAACTACTTAATATCTTTAGTTTTATTCCTATGTATAACCTTATGTAGGTGTACCTTTTCTGCTGTACTTTTACGAAATTCTATATTTTCTTTATTAATTATTTTGTCTACCATATTTAGGCTTCTACATCGAATCTTTCTTTGTTATAAATAGGACACTTCGCTGCCACGTGTACTCTCTACCAGTTGCGGTAACTAATTGTAATACAAAATTGCTATCATGTATGACGATCGCTTGTCTGTTGGACCATAACTGTAAAATGCACTTTTCGCGGTAGATTGACGCCACGATACAAATTACATTAGGTATATAAATTCTCGTTTTGGCAGCAGATATTGCGCGATATTGGCTGTCACTGTCAAGCATGTCGGTAGGCCGCTGCCGCACCCGGGAAAAATACTTTTATTGTTGGTGCAGTTCGACCCTCTTGATAACACCGGTTCTACTCTCCAATCGTTTGCAGACGTAGCCGGCGCTTGGCGAATGAGACCGGACAGTTATCGTATTCAGGCCACGTCTTTTTAAAGAGCGCAGCCTGCTTAGCTAACTCGTCGGCTCTCTCGTTCCCCGTAATCTCCGCGTAAGCTTTAACCCAGTACAGATATATCGCCTTTCCTTGTGTTAAGGCTTTGATTATTCCGACCAGTTGAGACCCCTTATCTTATGAAGAAGTAGAGGTATCAAGTTGAAATTTATATTGAAAACACCGAGGTCTATAGTCCCTTGGAGGTGTAAAAAATTCAAGCTACTAAGTCAACGCAATCAAAAGATTTATGTACTCGAACAAAAACCTATACGGTACTTCCCGTTGACCCAGAAGCATGGCCATTTCTTGCAGCACAATAAAAGGGAAAAATCCAAAAGTTGCTAATTTGTAATTACATCACACTTTTTTGCCATTACTAACTTACATTTGCAGTTAAAGAATACTGCAGGAAGAGTATAGAAGTAATGGTGATAGAATACTCACTATCAACATTGTATAGCGGTGCATAGGAAACACTACACTTTGAAGACCTATCTAAATATAACCATGTACTTAATTTGATAAGTCTTCAAAAATGACATAGAGGTTTCTAAATAACTTTTATATTAATAACTTTTATAATTTAATAATATTTAAGTCAATAGATTCTGAGATATGAGCTTCTAAATTCGTAAAAAGTGTGTCCCCGTTTTAACTTTCAACAATTAGGCGGAAAATTCTGAAAAATTTAAGGTAACTTAAAAAACACTTTCAACGATAATTTATTGGTTCCAATAAAATATATTGCATCTTGTGTAGTTTTGAGTTAAGGGACTACAGAAACAACTTTGTTTTTTACAGTGTCTTTAAAAAATTATTTGAAATTCTTATTTTTGCTGCCAATATCGTGTATGCGTAAATATTTTATTCTACTCACTACGGAACCCTTCATTGTGCGTTGCCCGACATATACTTAACCGGTTTTTTGTAAGTAGAAATTCAATGCTATTATGAGAAAATATCTCCAATACAGGATTGTTCAAGTTAAAGAATAGTTATACCTCTTATTCTACTGCTTAAATTAAAGCTTTGCTACCATTATTACCATTTACTACTAAAGATACATTTAACACGCGTGAAATCAATACCCTCTTTTAAATTCGGCATAATCTACAAAAAACAAAATTTAAATGTTGTTCGAATAATAAAATTAGATTCGTAATGTCTCTGCTATTTAGTTACGCATTCCGTACACTAAGCAAGAGTCTCGACGTTCGCTAAATCTCAATAAATTTGCAAAGATACGTTTTTTGTAGATTGCTAAGAATGACCATCCATCCCGCTTTATACAGGATCGTTCTGTTTTCCTTCGTTCTAATCCCAATGTTCTTCAGGAAAGCTACTGGAAAGCGCTAATGGTTTTACAAAAATAGCAAATAGAAAAATCGATAATTAAAGTGAATAAGTATTACAAAAAACAGCCAACAATTTCATTATCACCGGCTTCAAGAAAACAATTCCTCGGGCGACTACAACAGTAATTAAACATATTATAAAGTAACTAACTATATGTTTGTATGTTATGTATTACGTACATATTTAAATAATTGATTATATATATGCATATGTGAATTATCATAAATAAAGCTTATTCTATTTTATTATATAAATACTTAATGTTTCCAAATTCAGTCAATATCCCGATTTGAGTAGAAAAATAGTCACGTTATACATTACTGATCAGAATAAATAATGGAAACACAATTGAATAAGTATTTATCGACATAGATTAATACTTAATTCGGTATTGAACATTGGCATTAACTTCAATGCTAGAGGAAAAATGTTTAATCAGATAAAATATATTATGTAGGTAATGTAACATATTCAGTAGATACCTAAGCACATATTATACGAGTAATAATTGTATGTACGTATAATTGTGTTTAAAGGAAATTAAAGGATTTTTAACCAATCTTTCTATGCATACCTTTTACACTTGTTATCTGCATTAAAATGAATCCATAGAAACAATATAAATAAGAAAAAGATATAAAACCTGAGCCCTTGAAAAACTCACTACTTAGTTGTCAATTTCATTAGTAAAAATATATAATAATTTTAATAATAGTCGCGTGAACGGCATCACTGCATACAATTACATTTCATTCATAGCGCGAAGAAAACACTTTGTCTACAGTTCGCATCCATTTTTCCATTTTTTAACAAACTTCAAAAAAGAGCAGCTTCCTAATGCGTAGTCGAATCCATTTTTTAAACGATTTTTTGCTTGCCCTGTTTGTTGGGTCAAATCTAGTAATTGAAATTTTACCCCCTTTCCGTTGACCGATTGTTCTGAAATTTGGTACACACCTTTAGTTCTGACGACAATATTATTATGTATATTTAGTATCATTGTAAATATAAGATGGCTGCAGTCACTAAATGGCGGATTGCATATTTTTTCACAACTTTCTCAATTGGGTATCAAATGAAAGGGCTTGACTAGTGAAATTTAGTACATTATATAAATTACAAATCTGAAATGGTCGCCGGTACAAAATAGCGGATTTCATATTTGTATGAAAGGGCTTTACAAGTAGAACATAGCGTATGGCGGATCATAGAGTTTAGACAGTCTATACACTAAATAGAATGAGAATTATTAAGTAACGAAATGAAAACTAAAAACTTAAAAATAAAAATAAGTAAAATAAATTTTTAAGTGAAACGGTTTTTTTAATGTATGTTCAGCGATAATTCTTAACCACTTGGACCAATTTTGATAATTATTTTTTATTTGAAAGGGTTTCAATATGTTCAGGAATACTAATAGATATTACCTAATATCATAGCAATTTAGTTAAGATCTAATGAAAGAAGTTATCAACGGCTTGTTTATTTTGATGATCCTTTCATTTGAAGTCCCAGAATTGGAAAAAAAAAATTGATGTAGACCTATCCTAGATATCCTATTAAAACTCAAGAAAATTAGACTTTTCCTTCAATAGGCTAGATGACTATTTCTTAACGACTTAGTTAAAAGATAGTTAATAATTGTAAACAAAACTGTGAAAAAATATTCGAAATACAATGAAAAACATAAGAGTTATTTGTTTTCAAACTAAGTAGTGGGAACACAGTGGGAATAAGTTCCGTCTCTGTCACTCCTAATGCTGAACAATGTCATTGCGTTTTTGACGACACAACTATGTAACGCTATCTCCCTCTAGCTCATCGCCATTCTGTTTCCACTATTGAAGTTTAAGATACAGTAACTCAATTTTTATCAATGAATCTCAAATTTGTTTTTGCATATTTGTATTCAAAATTTTTGATTATATTATATGATGTATAAAATATACCAGTTTTAAGAGCAGTCATCTAGCCTATTAGATGCATATGATCAACAGATACATAATCTAATTGTACATATTCCTGTTTTTTTATTACGCAACTTACTAACTACGCAACAGCAATTCCTTACCATCGTGTCGCATACATTTTATGATATGCATGTGCATTTTCTTTCATTGGTAATTCGTGATTTGAGATGTGTCACATCTTAAAAAATAAATACCGTCATGCAGTTTTTGTGATATAAAATTGCCGAATAGGCACTTTTGGTAACCGTGTTAAAGAGCCTTCATTTTAAATTATGACGCATTCGACATTATGGGCATAATAAATTAAGATTATGGAGAGATTATCTCTAATTAGCTGTTTTTCAACCCATCTGACCAATTGTTAATAAGTGTACATAGCCCGATTGTATAAAACTGCAGTTTATGGTCTTATATGGATGTTTTGAAACTCTTTCGGTGTTTGTTGATTCTTGACATTAAAAATATTTAAGATACCTACTACACTATTTCTTTGTTCTTTCTTCCATACTTTAAAGAGAAAAGACAAAATATAAGAGTCCTCTTTTGTCCGTCCGCTTGTCCGTTTGTCACGTCGATTTCTCATGAACAAAATGTTGTAAAACTTTAAATTCGCTGTAGGTTGCATTTTGTTAATTCATATTTTTTTCATCTTTTTTTTGTGGTTACGCAGTAGATATTACCACACAGATACCCAGACTCCTGAGGGAGAGACTGAGTTATGTAGGGCTTTTACCCATGACAAAAGTCCTGCAGTGGTCGTCCTCGGCCCGTTGTCGAGGAACTTCTAAGGGGCCTAGACAAGTGGCTCAATTGTCATAAACGCTAGTAGAATAAAATGACAAATACCACATAATCCAGCTCAACGAATTTTAAATTGGTAGTCAAACGTTATTAACTTTCTTATATGTATATCTTACGAAACGTAAAGTCGTGTGAAAACCGCCCGCAGCGTATAAAACGTAGCCAAATGGCACATTTGACGAGCAATAACGCCAGCATGCGTTTTGATTGTACGAAGCGTTTGCCACTTGTCTAGCCGCTCAGAATCTCCTACCAAACGTTCCGGAGTCTCTCTCGAGCTAAGCACTTCTCGCGGAGGTCATAACAGTGCTCCCCTGCACCCTTGCAGTGGTACGACATCGCGACTCTCTCGAGCTGAGCACTTCTCGCGGAGGTCATAACAGAGCTCCCCTGCACCCTTGCAGTGGTACGACATCGCGACTCTCTCGAGATGAGCACTTCTCGCGGAGGTCATAACAAAGCTCCCCTGCACCCTTGCAGTGGTACAACATCGCGACTCTCTCGAGCTGAGCACTTCTCGCGAAGGTCATAACAGAGCTCCCCTGCACCCTTGCAGTGGTACGACATCGCGACTCTCTCGAGCTGAGCACTTCTCGCGGAGGTCATAATAGAGCTCCCCTGCACCCTTGCAGTGGTACGACATCGCGACTCTCTCGAGCTGAGCACTTCTCGCGGAGGTCATAACAGAGCTCCCCTGCACCCTTTGAGTGGTACGACATCGCGACTCTCTCGAGCTGAGCACTTCTTGCGGAGGTCATAACAGAACTCCCCTGCACCCTTGCAGTGGTACGACATCGTGACTCTCTCGAGCTGAGCACTTCTCGCGGAGGTCATAACAGAGCTCCCCTGCACCCTTGCAGTGGTACGACAATGCAACTCTCTCGAGCTGAGCACTTCTCGCGGAGGTCATAACAGAGCTCCCCTGCACCTTTGCAATGGTATGACATCGCGACTGTCTCCAGCTGAGCACTTCTCGCGGAGGTCATTACAGAGCTCCCCTGCACCCTTGCAGTGGTACGACATCGCGACTCTCTCGAGCTGAGCACTTCTCCCGGAGGTCATAACAGAGCTCCCTTGCACCCTTGTAGTGGTACGAATCGCGACTCTCTCGAGCTGAGCACATCTCGCGGAGGTCATAACAGAGCTCCCCTGCACCCTTGCAATGGTACGACATCGCGACTCTCGAGTTGAGCACTTCTCGCGGAGGTCATAACAGAGCTCCCCTGCACTCTTGCAGTGGTACGACATCGCGGACCACACACGCTGTCATCCTCTTCGAGGTCGTGTGGAAGGACAATTGGAGCCCTCACTCCGATCGGCCGCGGTCGACATACATTTTGCACAAGTCAACATATTATAAGAAAATTATGTGTATGCAAATTAAATGAATATGAAAATTCGCGTTGACAACTACTCTCTTATCGCCGATACTTAGAACTTTACAATTTTCAAGAAATGTGACGAAGCCTTGCCTAAGACTTACAAAAAAAATATAATGATAATCTTAGGTCTCATAATTTCCAGAAATTTATTATTTCTCTAAGTTTATTATTTCTCTCTATACGAGTCAAATTCGCACCTGTCCATTCCTTAATGTAGATATACACTAAGGTGTCGCAAAAAAACCGTCAATTTTTTTTTGAGTTTCGAGTGAAAAAATGTTAGTTTTTGATGTCTTAAGAGCTACCTCCAAAGGACAGCTCAAAAAAAATTTTTAAGAGGTCGCTCAAAATTTTATAAATTTCTAAATCCGTCAAAAATCGAATTTAGAATTAGAATATTAAAATGTCGCTCGAAAAAATCCAAAGTGATGTACTAATAAATAAAAAAAAATTCTGAGCGATCTTTTAAAACTCAAATTTTAAATTGAAACTTTCAGAAACTTATTTTTTGTTTGTCTATAATATTATACTGTAACGAGAAAAAAAAATCGATTTTTGACGGATTTTGAAATTTTAAAAAATTTTGAGCGACCTCTTAAAAATTTTTTTTGGGCTGTCCTTTGGAGGTAGCTCTTAAAACATCAAAAACTAACATTTTTTCACTCGAGACTCAAAAAAAAAAATAGTCGGTTTTTTTGCGCCACCCTAATATACACTGTGCTAAATTATTACACTTCTGATAACTCAATAACACCATAGTATTTGTATATTAATATTTTTCACAATCTGAAAACTTACAAAAACGTTTCTAATAATACATACTAGTGATATTGTATAGACTCAGGTGTTACTTTGCGGAAATCCATTTTATGTGATGAATTCCTAAAATCTTTAGCTATTTTCCGCTCAAACTCCAAAAACCACCAATCGATTCGATGCTGGTTAGCTGACCGAGTCCTATCTCTGGTATATCCTGATGATGCTTCATTGAGAGGCGAAACACGTGTCGATTAGTGGTTTTTGGAGTTTGAGCGAAAAATAGCTAAAGATTTAAATTACGTGCAAAATTTTGCGAATCTGTTTGTGAGAAAGATAAAAAAATATTTATAAAATGATAATGCAACTGCTAAAATTTATATTTATTTAGGTATATTAAATAAGATAAAAGTCTTCTTTAGTGAACAACGTATTTTCATAATTTTATTTATTTCAAAATAATTTTATTTCAACGTTTTTTAATAATCGCATTCAGGAATAACCAAGATAAATATTCACATTTGCATTTGGGAATGAGGGAAAACCACTGTTCGTTACGTCACTAATACACGTACATAAAAATAATATGCCTGCAATAATCCGTATACAAGAATACACTGTACTGTAGGTAATTATTATCAATGCACTCTTCATCATTCCGAAATAATAGAAAGCTGCAATGTACAATGTACATACACGATCAATCCGCTCCAATCTTTCAATGTGATAGCTGGTGATCTTAGTATGCGAGTCGCTGACAATCCACTCAAAGATTTGAATCAATACAAAAGAATTAAACTAACCCAACGAGAACCGGATTCATGTAATATAGTGTAATAAATAAGTGTAATAGCACCCGCTGTTGAGTTCATTGTTGAAGTTGTAATGTGAAAAATATAATTTCTTCGATAAGTGCGACCACAATAGGTCTTGTTCTGTGAGCAAAAAGGTTAAATGAATGTATTGAATGGCAACCGCGTGCCAAAATAAAAAAATTTAAAATATGAAATTTCTTTGCATTTTTACATTATTGTCTCTATTTTTTTTTCATAGCAAAAGCAGAGTGTATCACTCGGTAGTAATAGAAGATTGTATAATAAAGTAGTAAAATAATATTTTTATGGCGAGGCGCTATTTTGAATCGAGAGCGGAGCGAAGGTTTTCTAGCGTAGAATCCTGAGCGCAGCGATGGAATCAAATTACGGCGTCCGATGTAAAAAAATATTTATATTACAGAGTGAAGTGATACATTCTACTTTTCATTTCCATCTATGAGAAAAATAAATGAGAGACGTTATTCAGTATGTTGTAATGCAAAAAAATTTCATATTTTAAAATTTTTAATTTCTTGTTTTCTGGGCTCATCTGGGATTCTACTCTAGAATCCTTCGCTCCGCTCTGGTCTCAAAATAGCGCCTCGCTGTAAAAATATTATTTTACTCCCCTGTATAATCTACTATTTTATGTTATTATGGGTAAAATATTATATTGTCTTGGATCTGATTAAATATAAATAGTACGTATATACACCTAGCTAAGTTACCATTACCTAAGTACTTACTAACATTTTTTTGTTTAACCAGCGCTTGACCCTTAATCTACAGTCCACCATAAATGGAGACTTTATTTTTCATAAAACACTACAATTGAGCCTCTATTTGTATTGAACCAACTGTACATTGAACACAAATAATTATTACTATACTGCATCAAAAATACGGTATGCGTATGTTCCAAATATTGAATATTTATTGATTTTAAACAAACCGGTAGTAAAAAATAATCGTCATGGTATTAACGAATATTTATGTACAAATATGTACATACCTATTTAGTTATCTACAACTAAAATTAGCTTTGAGTATGAATACAATTTAAGACGATCATTGAAATGAAATTGCCAAAAATTTAAAAATACAATAAATCGAGATAAAAAGAACATTTGTAAACTAATGAGGCATTCTTTCTTATGACGCTTGAGCAACGAGCAAAGTGAGAATGACGCTAGCATGTCATAAAGGATTTTAAAGTAATTCGTTAATTCCAACGTAGGATTAGTGCGCGATTAGGCTTATAAGATGAGCAGATATTACCTATATAACAATTCTGTACATATATACCTATACAAACAGGTAAATATTTTTGTCGACTGGCGGGCATTCCTCGGTGAAAGGCGTTTCAAGATTGGTTACATCAATCGAATAATTTTCAGAACGACTGTAGCTACGCATGGGGATAAAAAATAACAAAAAAATTGTAATCTCAATGACGTTTTCAGTAATCAGACAGTAATGTACAGTTATAGTGAACATTATTAGCAAAAATTTTACTCACTTAATATATTCAATGACAGCTTTCTAAGAGGCAACTTTGAGGAAGTCTATTATTAAATATATTCAATGTTTAAACAAATAAATATCATTTTATTTAAAACATTCACCAATTCAAACATTAATTTAAAATTATTCTATAGAATATAACCTGTTAACAAATAAATAAAATTAATAATTATTATTGTTAACTTAATTTAAAATTATGCTATAAAATATAACCTACTTCACAAATAAATAAAGATTAAAACAGTACAGTTCATTAAATTAACGTAACGAAATTATCTATTTCTTAATTTATTTAGACACACCAACGAATAATTCACAATACATTTCAAGTTTTCGATTTAAGAGCGTAACAGACCCGTGAAACTATCAATTTTACAGGTGCGTATAGTACAACACATACAACACTCAATATGATTTTTATACATTGCTAAGTTATCTATACTACTATATAAATCTCTAGCGTCTGTCTGTAATTATAATTTTACTGTCCAATTTTGTGATACATAGTTATTTTATGACTCAATGACTTTCGATTCTACCATTTTTGAATTTTTTGTCTGTCTGTCTGTCTCTCTGTATGTCCTTTTATAACGGAAGTAACTGAAGAACGGCTAAACCGATTTTGATGAAAATCGGTACGTAGTTAAAATATATGATTGCGCTCATGATAGGCTGCTTATTTTTTAGAAAATCTGACCCTAAATGGGCGAAAAGGGGGATGAAACTTTGTATGGGAAATGGTAAACCACTGAACCGATTATGATGAAATTTGGCAAGAAGATAGTTCGACATCAACGAACGGACACAAGCTACTTTTTATAAAAATCTACCCCTAGGAGGGTGAAAATGGGCATGAAACTTTGTGAGGGAAACGCTAAATCTAGGTAATGACAAAATTTGGTGCGGTGATAAGACATTATTTATCAAAAATACATAGACTATTTGTGAAATAGGAGAAGGGAAGGAGGGGTACGAAACTTCGTACGGGAAATGTTAAACCGCTGAACTGATTATGATGTAGCATGGGTATAGTTGGACACCTGGAAACGGTCACAGGCTACTTTTTATCAAAAAACTACCCCTAATGGGGTGAAAAGGGGGATAAAATTTGGCAAGAAGATAGATTGACATTAGAGAACGGATATAGGCTACTTTTTATAAAAAATCGACCCCTGAGAGGGTGAAAATGGGGTTGAAACTTTGTATGGGAAACGCCAAAACTTGGTAATGATACAATTTGGTGCGACGATAAGACTTTTTCTTAAGATTTTTAAGACTTTTTATTAAGATTTTTTATCAAAAATGCATAGGCTATTTTTTTCATCAAAATCTGTGAAAAGGAGGACGGAAGGGAGCGGGACGAAACTTCGTACGGGAAATGTTAAACCGCTGAACTGATTATGATGTAGCATTGATATAGTTAGACACCTGGAAACGGTCACAGGCTACTTTTTATCAAAAATCTACCCCTAATGGGGTGAAAAGGGGGATAAAATGGGAAATTTGAGTTTAAATGGGAAATTCTGAATCGCCGAACCAATTATGATGTTTGATACAGAGATAGTATGTGCCCGGAGACAGACATAGCTTAGACGTAGACGTAGACGTTTTTTTAAAAACAATCTTTAAAAATACTATATGCACATGTACATATAAACTAACCTAATCCGGGAAAGCCACGAAAAGATTTTCCGCGCAGACGAAGTCGCGGGTACAGCTAGTAACTTATAGTGTATGACAGAATATACAGAATTAATTGATAAACGACTTATTAGTTGTAACTTTTATTTGACACTTTTTAGTTTAATTAATAAATAATTAAAAAGTTGTTATTAATTATTTCCATATAGTTGGTGAAGTATTTAACTTCCGTAAACTTTCAACATATAGCTTTACGGTAGTAACTAATTAATCTGTGGTATAGCGATGTTATTTTCTTCATTAATTTTGTTTTAATTTCATGACTTCAATTCACTTAGATATAAAACGTTAATACTTATACATAATAAGAAAAACGTAATAAATACGAGTATCTATACCAACGAATATATTATTTTAAAACTTTGTAGCCCTTTTTAAGCATATTGCGTACACGGAAGAGTGTGAGGTTTGGCATAAATAAAGTTTATACGGAAAAGGAGTGCAGAAAGCTAAAATTTTTACATAATGTGTTACAAATACATTAAATAAAATCGGACTGGATTAAACTGTATTGAAATGGATTGATTGGATTGATTGGATTGGATATTGGATTAGATTGGATTGGCTGAATTGAATGGAATTAAATTAAACATTTAGTGTTTATGTTTATAGTGCTAATGTCAAACAATAGTAATACTGTGAATGTTAAAAATATGCTTGGAACGACATCCTCTCTGACTATTCCGTCTGAGTTACAGTATATGCATGTATTGTATGGACGTATTTAAATAAAACTAAAATGCAGTATTGCTTTCTTATTGTCGAGTAGGTAATTTGTAAATGCTAGAAGTTGAAATGCGATAACGTTTAAGCGTTTGCACATTTTTATAAACATACTAGCGATAATGTCATTAGCAGAAATTATTGAAGTATAAAAAAAAAGAATTTCATGTCTCTTTCATCGTAATAGTAAAGAGTTTCATTAAAATTTTAACCTCTAATACGGTTAAAAAGGATATTAAATTTGGCCGAGGCCAAAAATTAGTGCCACGATAAATAAATAGTCCTCGAATTACAGTTAGGTAGATCATTGAATGCTGCACAATCATGTTAAACGATTTATTTACAATGAAAAGAAAATTCTTGGCCTAAATGAACAATTAGAGCATAAAGAAACGTCAAATAGGTAAATGCATTGAAGCGGAGCATACAGAAGAAAGAGTAAAAATAACAACAATTAAAGCAATAATTCAAACAGTTGGATGTTATTGGATATTGTTTGAAATACTCGTAGTTTGATTTTGATGTACCTATGCTGCGCCAACGAAATGATATTGGCTCAGTAAAATTTTGCTGGCGATCTGCAACGATATTACTCTGCAAATACTTGTGATTGCAACGATTTATGTACATAATTATTAATATTATTATGTACTTCATTTCTGATTCAGGACACACCTTGATATACCTTGATTGCATCAGTAAGAGTTTAGACTTACAAATGATAAAGCAGTACCAGATGGCGAGAGAATGGTAGCTTGTAGAATCGCTTCTACAAGTTCGTTATAACAAATCCAGACGTCGCGGTCGATAAAAGAAGTATGGATGACTTTTTGGCAGCAACGAGAGAAGCGAGGTTGTCATTTTATTTAGATTTCTGATTTTCTATTTATGACATTTTTAGGAGTTTTAAAGTACAAAAGTGATCGTATATTGTGTTTGAAAGTTCTGTGTAAGTGAAAAGAATGGAGTAGATCTAAATAAACATGTGCAGCTGAAGTTCTCGCGCTCTTCCAAGAAGTCCTATAAAACTTCAGTAAAGTCTACTATTACTTTACTGGGGGAGTTTTACGATGATGATTCTACTTATTAATACAATACGTGACATTGGCAAATGCACTAATCTGTGCGCCATGCCATGTAAAAAGAAATGCACGACAATGGAGCTATTAAAATCCACTTTTGCTACCGCGCAATCGCTCAAACGACAGAACTGACGTCCGTGTCGCAGGGTAGAGATGAAACCGCTTAATAGCTTACGCGACAAGACTACTCTATGCACAGAACTCTATGCAACTATCGCTCACGCGATAGTAGCGATTGAGCGGTCAGCTTAAGTGTTCTGAACATTTTTTTTTATGAGAAACATCTTATGCAGCGGGTCAGACGCTTATTAAGGCGCGTTTATTTGACACCTATTCCTTCGCGCCGATACAACGCGGTCGCCGCACGATTGGGTAGTTCCCAGAAATTCGAACGTTGTTGCCTAGTGAATAAAGTTTCCGTTCGCTTTTAATAAATACACGAGAACGTCAACCTACCCCACCAGTGTATTTTAATTAGGGCTGATTATAATACACACATCAAAGAAGTCTAAGCAACACGCACGATTTTGAACTTTTGAACGATTTTTACTATTGTAATATATTTATATTTCTTTTATAAATAATTACTAAGCATTTTTTGACGCATTAGTGACTAAAGGAACAAAATCCTTCACTTAATCCTTCCTTTTATACGTAGTATAAAATAAAGTTAAAACGAAATTAAACTTTTCATGTTTTACAAAATTAACGACATTTTTTTTATTATTTAGTAATTCAATACAAAGTGTGACCGCCTCTGTTGTTTAAAACTTATCGGCAGCGATTTCTCATTGAATTTATAAGATCGTTTATCTTATCCTGCGGCAGTCGGTCCCAATGGAATTTTAACAAGTCTTTCAGTTGTTGGGATGTCGACTCTCCTTCCAGGTCACACGTCTCTGGAGCATGTCTCATGCGTGCTAGATGGGATTGAGGTCTGGCGATTGTGCAGGCCACGGCAATACCCGGATGTTTTCCATTGCCAAGTATTCTCTGGTCCACCGAGCTGTGTGCGAACGCGCATTGTCATGCATCAGCGTGAAATCTGAGTCAAGACTTTGTGCAAATGGGTGAACATAAGGCCCGAGGACATCTTTAACGTAACTTTCAGCGTTCATATTGCCAACTATAAAAACGAGCTCAGTTCGTCTGTTCTTCATAATACCCGCCAATACCATCACTGTGGAGCCACTGTAAGGTTGCACTTCCTGGACGAATCACAGCCGTTCAGCATTTCCGGGACGACCATACACTCTTACCCTTCTCGTATCAGGCTTAAATCCAAACCGGGACTCATCACAAAATAAAATTTTATCCCATTGCTCCTGAGTCCATGTCAAGTGTTCCCTACACCATTCGTTTCGACGTGCGCGATTCCCATGGCGTATAGGTGGGCACCTAATTGGGCGTCGTGCTCGTAGGCCGTATTCATGCAGCCTATTTCTCACGGTTTGGTGGCTAACAACAACATCGCTTCAGAATTGTAGCTTTAAACATATTTCCCGGGCAGTTAACATCGGCTGACGTCTTGCAATCAGTTGTATGTATCGTTCCTGTCGAACAGTTGTACTCCTTCCACGTCCTGGGTGCTGCTCAGCAGGATCCTCTGTATTAACGTAACGCTGCGAAAGACAACAAATCACGCTCCTATTGAAACCAAAACGCCGAAACACCAGGGACTGATTTCTTCTCGCTTGTAGCATCCTACAGCTCTCTGTATTTCATCAGCAGTCCAATGGTGTCGCTCTATAACATAACAAATGACTCACTACTCAATTTAAAAAAAAACAGTATATCTCAAAATGATAAAAGTGCGATAAATACCAAATTTATCAAGCAACGAAAACACATGAAATCGGGAAAAAATAATTAGCTTTTATTTAAATGAAAACAAAACACAACCGAAGGTTCTATTTTTAAAATCGGCCAGTATATGCTTCCGAGAACAAAAAAGATTGTATACTAATCTACTTTTCTAAGAAAAAAATAAAGTATCAATTAATAAAACATGCAGTTTCTGTAAATGTTGCTGTGTAATGTGTTGCTTAGACTTTTTTGATGTGTGTATTTAAAAAATTATGGAACATTTAAAAAAATATAGTATTTTATGGAAAGACTAAAAAATAGACAAAGATATATTTGTTACTTATTTATTTTTATGTAAAATTATATTTTTTTGCACTACTACTTGTATTTTCTAAATGTCATATTATTGGAGATGTGCAAAATATTTTATTATAAGTATTTAAACAGACCTGGAACGGTTTCCAGATCTATTATAGTATTGGCATTATTGGCATTGGCATTGGCATAGAAACAGTTTGACTTGCAATGTTGGCATTATTGTTGGCAACATTTAGGATGGGTGCGTTCTTAAATAAAGTAATTATTAATTTAAGAATGAAAAATATGAAATATTAATTAAAAAAATTAACGAAACATTTTGCAATTTTATAAATACTAAATACTTGATTTATATAGAATATTTCAAATAAAATACAAAATCCATTTTGAAAAAAAGTATTTCAAATGCAAAATAAAAATAGGTATAAAAATATAGGTATCTTGCATTTTAAATAGATGTATTTCAAATAAATCACATCTCTGCATATTATGCTTTATAGCATTCAATTTTCAAATTAATTTAGATCAAGAGCATTTCAAAACAAAGGCGGCTTCGGTTACACGGACATAATAATGGGTCAAAAATACAAGAAGTGCAAAAAAAATATTATTTTTATAAAAATGAATAAGTAACAAATATATCTTTGTCTATTTTTTACTCTTTCCTTAAAATACTATAATTTTTGAAATGTGCTATAATTTTTTAATTATTATAATCAGCCGAAGAAATTTTGACAACCCTAATTACCACACACCACATTGGCGGGGTAGGTTGACATTCTCGTGTATTTATTAAAAGTGCGCATTGACCGCGCGGCGAACGCGCGGCGTCCACGCGACGGCCGCGCGGTCCCCGTGCGGTTGGGTAGTTCCCAGAAATTTGAACGTTGTTGTCTAATGAATAGAGTTTACATTCGCTTTTAACAAATACACGAGAATGTCAAACTCGCGGCGGCGCAAGATTTTTTTTACGTCGCGTGTCTGTGCTCTTACGTAACTTGTAGTCAGCATGCGACAGCCAAATATCGCACGATATCTGCTATGAAAACGAGAATTTGTGTAATGTAATTTGGTCGCAATAGACTCGCAATCGTCATACATGATAGTAATTTTTTATTAGAATTAGTCACCGGTCGCTGTCTGATCGCGTGGCTGTCGCTGTCTGCAAATTTTTAGGTAATAACCCCGCGGCTGTTGGCGTGGCGACGTGGCGCGCGCCACGCGCTTGTACTGAGCTCGTATACCTATAGCGTATGCAGTGTTGTTGTTGTTATTCACTTCAGAGCACGTTGCCTGTGTTTTTTAAATAAAGAATTTTTATTTCTTTATTATAGAATAGGTATTTTATTTTTGATTATGCCATATTTATTTCCTTTCATGCAAATTTTTTGTACAAAATAGTTTCGATGTTTCACATCTACCAAGCGTCCCGCAACAACTCATTTTTTTTTTATCATTGATTGTTATCGTATATTTTTTAATTTTTAAACTATAGTATACTCTTGTAACTGAATGTAAACTGTAATTCCATTTCAGTATTTGCAGCCGCGACAAATATTTAAATTGAAATAGAGTGTACATTTCCAATGAACTATCTAACAATTATTTGGTAACGAGCCAAAAAAAAACAAACATTATCTACTAGACCATGAATTTAACTAACATTTTGTCAATATTGGCTTGCTGGTGGTCTCTTTCACTTTATTCACATTATTTTTTTACTTAACTTTTTACAGTTGAAGAAAAAGCATCACTAAAGTTATTTGTTTCGGAGTTACAGTTGTTCGAAACCATTCGACTGAATACGGACGTTATGATAGACCTTGACTCTAAAATAATTTGATGAGCAGACGAGGACGACAGCACCCATGGTTGCGGTATCTTCTATTACACTCTTCATGTCAAAGTGTTACACTAATAGTATAAGTACAAGAATTGTACGTAACAGTGAACTAGGTTCAGAATTCTTTAGAATCGTTACCATGTTCTATAGATCTTAATAAGCACATTAGCTTAGTTGTGATATAAATTTGGTAATTAACGTTCTTTTTTTCAAGTATTAAGTTCAAACGATTGCATAGTTAAGTGAAAGCTTTATACTTACTCGTAATTCGTAATCCATATTTTTCAGACATATCTTTCAGACGTTTTTCCGTGACTCTGTTTCCTAGAATTTTTTACAAACCTTTTATAGTATTCTTCAAATAGTATATAGATTAGTGAGTTTCATTCAGTATTAAATAAACTGTTACAAACTCAAACAAAACTACTTACAACGATTTAGATTTACTAAGCATTTGTGTAAAAAAAAGAGATTAAGGTCCTCCCCAATTACGTCGACCGGTCATATAATTTTGACAAAAACGTCAATAACAAAAAGCAATAACGTTCATTACATAAAAAACATCTGGTCGATATTTAGTTGAAAATATAACTCCCTTGAAAACGTGTAGTACTGTCGTACGTCGTACCGAAAATTCCTCCGTAGAACTGAGTAAATATGATTACGAACCTGAACATGGCGACAGTGTGGTCAAAAGTTACTTTTATAACAAACAAGTGTTATACTAAAAGTAGTCACATAAGAACCAATACTAAAGTTGTGTAGCATTTTGCACTTTATCGTAAGATAAATATACGTACATTTTAATGTTGTTATATATTAACTTTCTGACGCTTATTCTTCTATCGTGATTGCTCTCTTCCCTGCCGACGACTGCCTACTTGCTGACGGGTGGGTCACATTATTCGGATGGATAGAGATCGTCAGACCAGAAAGAACCTTGTAATGAAACTGCCTGAAAACGTCAAGCAGATGACATTAAACGATACAGAGGTCAGAACTTGACCTGCAGTAATCTACAATAAATTTATTTGTACAATAAGTCTGAAAGAAGCCATGCTTCCTTTGACGAATATAATGGTAAGTGTCTATAGTGTTAATTTGACTATTTTTGAAATTCGTCGTTTGTTGCAGCTTATTCCAAAATCACTTTTTGTAAGTAATTTTTTCAATTATTTTGAAAATTTTCATATATTTGCTTCAGAGTCTTAATTTCATTACAATAAAACGTCTATTAGAAACTCAATGAAGGTATTCAAAGCATCAGTTTTCCTTCATAATACCAATACCAATATCTCGGAATTATTCAGGAATTTTCCACATTTGATTTTATTTCACTTGTTTAAGCACGTAAGAACCCATTTTATAATATTTATTTACCACCATAATCCTAATTCACATAACGAAAGCATTAATCATAAAATGAGATAAACGCATCTCTAAACAATCACAGTAATTAATGTAATATTAATGTATTTTTATAAAATATTTTGATGTATTTGTGGAACGAAAAATGCTGTAAACAATAACTTTGAAATTTCAAGGTTGATGAAGGTATTCATATTGGACGATTTTTAACTTGGTCCAAAATTAACGTCATATTTTTAGGTCAAATTATATTATGTCATCAGGCTTTCCCTAATAAATTCCTCCCTAAGCTATAATAACATATTTTAATATTAGAAGAGTCATTGCACGTATCCTAATGGTTTTGTATATGCGTCATTTTATGTGGATATGTATATATACATATGAGTACATAGATGTTTTACCTATGCGTATTCTTACAGGGAACTCCCATGATTTTACGTCAAGTCAAGATTAGAGTTATAATTACAGCAAAAATATTTTTATGTTCTTGACATCTCCGTTCTAATCGTTTCAATTGTATCATTTAGAATTAAAAAAAAACAATTAGTCAACGAAACAGTAATTGAAACAGTTTGAAAAAGAAAAACTAATCGTCTAATTACATCAAATCAAGGTTGAACTCATTCGGAAGAGTTCGCTATCAGAATATATGATGTAACTATCACTTCACTTAGTCACTGGTATCAGACAGAATTAAATTTAATCCTAGGTAATAAACGAAAATCTTTCCCTTACGCGTTAGCTAACACTACGTCACATGTACACACGTTATATATGACAATAACCTTAGATATTATCCTTTACAACAAGTTAATGCGAGCTGTCGCCAGTCAAACATTTAGAGCTTCTATAAAAAAAGGACGTGTCCGCAGCTGCGCACGATTCGCAAGCGCGCCCGCGCCGGGAAAAATCATTCGATCGCATCGAGCGGCCGCGTCGAACGCTCACCGATCGGGAAGTGTCAACAGAGGTCGCCATTTTCTTTTTCTTGTTTTTCTTAATCGGAAAATGTGTTTTCACCGATCCATGTAAACAACTGAGTGTGTTTCCCAGTGATTTGTGTCATCCCATTCAATGTCTTTGAGATCATGTGCTTCGAAAATAAAAGCCAAATTCAAGATGATCACAGTTCATATTTGAACCGTTTCACAGACACACTTAAAATTCTCAGATTTCTAATGCTACTGTTAGTTAAACCCCATTGGACAATATGGATTTCCTTGAAAAAATTGTGATTTTAAATAGTGTTTCTGATGTTCTATGACAAGCGGACGCATTTAGATTTATGAACCTTTAAACACTGTGATAAACGATCTTCTTGAAGATAAGAAGTTTAAAAAAACCTAGTCAAGATGATGTCCAAAAAGCAACTGGCCTGTATGTTGGCCCTTCACATCGTTTACCTTTTTGTGGGAGCAAGTATATTTTACCACATCGAAAGTCCAGTGGAAGTCGCCCAGAGAGCCGAAGATAAATTAGAACGACTCGAAATTCAGAGTAAGTTTATTAACGTAAACAGCTAATAATTCCTAGTAACTCAAGCTACTTCTCATATTAGGGACACGTAAACTAGGATATTTCTCTATTTTTTACGTTATCCACGCACTTTTAGGCAAAGTTGTTTTAATATTTTCAAGGTGTCGCCATTACCTTAAAATGTTTTCAAGACCTAACATAAATTTTTGTTGTAATATGCAGTATGATGGACAAAAAATGATATACCATAGACAACTAATTATATGTGAACAGTATTTCTACGTTTTATGCAAAATAATACTTAGACTACTTTTCGCTATTATTACGTTATATTTTGCTTCCATTTGGAAAATTTCCAAAAAAGTTTACGAAAAATTTTTTTTTTTGGGAAAATGAAATGTAAATGTTCAACCCTAGATTTAACCATTTATTTGTGAACTTCGTTGCCTACTTTTTATATTTAATAACTTATTACAAGATATAATATTTGTATTAAAAAATTATACTTACAAAATATATACTTATTAGATTTAGATCACTATTTAAATTATATAAAAAAATATAAGTAATCAATCTACACAACACCAGACTTATAGTCCATGTTCATGCATTAAATACAGTGATATTCGATCAGACATTTTAATGTGAATGAAAGGCAAGCTAATTGTAAAGTTCATTGGATTAATATGGTGTATTACAACCTATTTTTTTTATTTTTGATTTAAATGAAAACGAACAAGAAACTAACCAAAATTTCGCTAAATTTTCACCTCTCGCTGGTCTGACGTATTATACGTAGCACTCTAATAACACTGCTTTTCTATTAGATACACGAAACTATGAAATATGCGCATATAACACTAATAGTAAAGTACTTAAAGGTTTCCTATGTTGCTAGATCAAATTAGTATCATAAATCAGTTCACTCTTATATGTAAGTGACATGAATCATTCGAAATGTAAAGCAGAATAATAACAGAAGAATATAATTGTTTGCGATGTACAAACATTATATTCTTTATTTTTAAGTCTGCTTTAAAAATACAAATTTTTACACTATCATGATGTTTATTATTGTTTTAATTCTTGGTTGTTTTTATTGAAGCGCACACACAGAAACGGACAAAAATTCGAAAAATGTTTGTTTTACTAATAACTATTAAATATGACAACTGAATAAATCATTTGCCAACTATCCCATCTCTAGTTACATATGTTATAAATCTCAGAGACGCCACATTTATTTACATTATGGACAAAAATGAAAAATATAGGATATAGGTATTACTAGAAATGCAATAGTTACGTGACAGTAGATTTCAACACTGCACTTCACTACTATCAAAACACTCAAAGCACTTACACTCGCTACTTGTAAATATGTTGTATCAATTTACCTAACAATTTATTAAGTACCTGCTGTATACTTTTCAATTATTAAATAATTCCAAAAACGATTCACTTTAAAAACTGTTTAAATTAACTTATTCCCATCAGTTCAATGAATTTCGAAATACTTAGCTAATCGTACAGTCAGCATCGAAAGTACAGCGTCACTATATACCCACATATTCTTAAAAAAAGATGAAATGATAAATCGTTTACCAGTGACTGTTTTTAATACATTATGATGTCAACATACCTTCAATTATTTTATATTTGATACAATTACAGCTAAAAAAAATCTGATCTTGTTCTAAACTGTGCACTTTAATTAAAACATCTTTTAAGGAGATCATTTTGGTCAACTACGAGTACTTTTGATACTGACCATACATTGCGTATAATTCTTAGTTGTATCTCATTCCATCTACTCATCTATCTATCGTTCTCAAAAACACCGTAAATACTTCTGAGTACCATACATTCAATCAGAGAAGAAAGTTTTCATTCTTCAAATTCATAAACAAAAATATGATGTAATAAAATGTTACTGAGATTGGATTAGGACTAGTATACACTTCTGCTTTCTATACCAAAACCACAAATTCGATTCCGGCCAAATATTCCGGCCATCTTCTGCCAACGAATGAGTTTGGCTATTCAAAAAGTTAATGCTGCCAGTTTGTTGGGTACCCTGAGCAATGACAGCTTTCTAAGCGGCAACTTTGAGGAAGTCTGTAATTTAAGATAATGTTTAGTTTTAAGTTTGTAAATATTAACGTTAGGATATGTATGCACTTTTTTTGTTATAAATAAGTATATAAAAATACACACATACTCGAATGCAACGTTGTGTCAAAATTTTAAGTCATTTGACCGACTATCTACTTTTGAGTTTTGCGACCACATACATACGGAAGTTGAATTTTTACTCGTGTATAATACTAGCAGCCCCGACAGCGTTGTCCTACCCGAAATAAAAAAAGAACCTATAATCCGATTGCAGCGCCACCTACCAAGTCCAATTGTGAATCTAAGCCATCCAGGGACCCACTCAAACACACAAAAAATATTTCATCAAATTCGGTCCAGCCTTTTGGAAGGAGTTCAGTGACATACACAGGTACAGAAGAATTCCATATATAACGATATATATATAGATAGCATACAAAAGGAAAATAATTAGATAGATCCTATTTATATTTTTACCTTTAGAATATTACATATCGTAAATACAATATAAATCTACTTACTTTATTACCCAACTCAACAGCTTGCACTTCATTAATTAACAGTCTGTGTGTCATTCTATTGTTTATTTTCCACGATACCCTATAAAAACTAGAAACAATTATTATTGACAGTGTAATCGAAGTTACCACATTAACTCCTATATCGGTTTAACTACCTATCCCGCTGGGCTTCGTCTGCTGCATTAAATAAATATTCCTGTAAACATCCTGACGGTAAAAGTTTTTCCGGACTCGATCCACTAAACGTGGTAGGGCAATTTTTAATGCCCACAAATCTTGATTGAGAAATAGGTGGAAATCATACGAATGAAAACCACAGTATCCAAATCAACGATTCTAGAAATTAGCGCAGTCATATAACAAACGCACGCCGAGAGTTTCCCGATTACAATGGAGCAAAAAGGAGGATTATGATTTTAGCAGTGTAAATATGTGTATGTTTATTGTTTCGTCAACAATCCGACACCATTTAACCAATTTTAATGAATGAGGTATTATTAGATTCGTCTCAATTTGCGCCGGTTAGAAATTAGAAATATTGAGTAAAAAAAATTAACAGAAAAATTCATCGGGGCCCATTACGATAAATAACAAATTCAAATTAAACACAAATGAGAATAGTTATAAACAAAAATAAAAGTTATAAAATTAAAACCACTTAGTATTTTTTTACTTTATAATACCTAATTATTTTTTACGTATATGCCAGTATGCCAGTAATAGTTTATTTTCTTCTTTCCTACGTGTAAAAAGCCTAACACCTATGTAGCCTAGTTTTGTTGTTAGTTTCTGTGTAATAGCACCCTATTTTTTAGCAGTGTTCTTCGAGGAAACAGACTTTTACGCAATTTACAAAGCGTTACAATAATTAGTAATTTACCTCCGACATCTACGCAACAGGTAGACGTTAGCAATACTTCCTAATAAAATACAATAACAGTATTTTACTTTTTTTTGTTCAATACTGGTGATACCCCGCGATTTTACCCGCGATATTTTTACGAGATAAAAAGTTGCCCAGATTACTTTCTAAAAGATCCTCTAAGTGCTAATGAAACTTCCGTCAAATTCAGTGCGGCCATTGCGGAGATTAGCCCGGACAAACAAACAGACAAAGAGACATAAATTTTGCTTGACGAATGAATGATGAAATAGGAACTTTGTTTAACAAAAATGTTTGACTTTTGATAACGTGTAAATAAATATACGAAACTAAGTAAAAGCTTTTGTCTCGAAACCACAGACAGATACTTCGATTTCTTTACCTGTATAGAGAATAGATGTATTATTATCAGGATTTTGTATTATAGAAGTGTATATATTTCTAATTTATTAACTTGAATAAAAAGATATGCAAGTATTTGATAAATGAAAACGCAGTTAAAGTATACGTACCGAATAATACTATATGATCTGTTTTTGCACTTTAAAAGTATTAAAAAAGTTACAAAGTAATTGAAAGGCCGGCAACGCACCCGTGATTCCCTGGACGTTGCGGGTGTCCAAGGGCGGCGGTTATCACTTTCCATCAGGTGACTCGCTTGCTCGTTTGCCCCTTTTGATATATAAAAAAAAAATTGCCTCTACTTTAACAGAAGCCAAGCAAAACAATGGCTTTTGAAATTCGTATCTCTGTACGTTTGCAAATGCATCATGGCAAAATTACTACTGTAGGTAAAGGTATTCTGCAGACAAACGCATAAGTCGAACTTAAAAAAATGGGTCCTGTACTGTCCAGTTTCTAAAGAAAACTCAGTTTATGCTGCGCCTGTATAGCGTGAACGGTGTTTTTTTTTATTTATAATTCTTTTTTTTTAACTTGACAAAAGAAAATATTTAAAATTAACGTCGCTTCGATTATTTAAATAAAAAATCAAAGGCACGCTCTTCGGTAAACATTTGTGCAAAAGGCAGAGTGGGTAACGTCCCAATGAAACTGATAAATTTCAAATAAATTTCCCCATTAAACTGGTTATTTAATGAATAATTGTCATACCGTCTTTTATATTATCATGTCGCACTTTTACTAACACTTTTATTAATACGTAAATATTTTGTATAACGCATTCTTCAGAATGAATGATTAATGATTATGAAACCTCTTAGATAGCTTCCACTCAAGGCTCTGCTAATGTGGAAGTTATCTCCACATCAATACAGTTGTTGTTGAGTTATTTAGAGTTGAGTGAATACGTTGTTTGTAACCATGTACAAAGTCATTGTTACACGGTTGCGAACAACGCAACCTTTGTAATAAAATAACACTTTATTTACTTTTTGTTGACCACTTTCAGATAATTGAACTGATTCGAATAATTGAATTACATTATCGAATAAAAAATAAACAACTTTTTACACTTGCTGTATTTTTTGTCATGGAATCTTTAGACAGTAAGAACACTGTCATTGACAAAGTTGGGTAATTAAATTTAACTTTTGTCTTTAATACTACCATTACTCTCTCAAATAAAAAAGTGAAAGGAAGTCGAAAAAATTATTACTGAAATGTAAATAGATAAACTAGATTAAACATAAAGAGACAACTGTTACTTATATTTTAATAGCTAAGTACTCATTACAATTGAAAAAACCAGCTAAGTGCTCATCGGACACGCATCAGGATTCCATAGTAGTTTCGTACAAAGTGGAAGTTCTATATGACAAAAGAAAAAAAATTTGATCCGAAATACTCGTTATTTTTTTTTCTACTTCTCGTTTCGGACCAATTATGTGTCTGTGCCAAATTTCAGCTCGAACTGACAGATATGGCGAAACTATTAAAGGTTCAATTTTTGCTATTGTGACTGCGAAACCAATGATAGCTTTTATTTATACAGATTTGAGTTTCGACTTAGATTTTAATTTTGTAAAATTATAAATAATTAAATAACACTATGTAGACCTACCTAAAATATCTGAAGATAATTAAATAATACGTCGTGAGAATTATGTACTTTATTCCGCTTTTCTTTTTATAATAAGCCACGAAATTTTGATGGTTTCAAAGTCGAAAGAGGATGATTCCCCTCATGAAACTGAACAACTGTACACGTAAAACAATTAAAAGAACGATAATTTTATTTTAACTAATTTTCAAACAAAATGACCGAGTATGAACCTTCGTTTTATAAGAAACTTAAAAAACCCGAATTTAATTTAATTTTCTACTTATAGTTGTTCAATTTCTTGGGTGGAATTATCTTCTTTCAGATCAGAAAACATTATAATATATATTACATTATATTATATTATATTATAGTATATATTTTAATTACTGGCAAGTCCCATAAATAATAATAATAGTAAACAATCTGATATACATACATATTACATAACATAAAAATAAATAATGGTTTAATCAATGATGGAATTCGCTGACACCATCCTATCTTTATCGTTTTCATCATTAGGTATAATTTTTGAATTCAAATCGTAGTATTCAGTGAGATTTCTCTACATTAAATTGCTAAGTTAACACCATCTTAAACTAATCTTAGCACTAATGGTATGCTTACGTCCAGTGTCAAATGATTACTATTTCATATCGCTTATAGATGACATTCAAGATAATGAAATTCCAATAAGGAGTGTTTACATTGTATATGTATATCTATGTATGTTACTATGCGTAGACTTTACTGCATAAATTGTCCTATCGTGGATTTCTTTGTCTAATCTGCAAAATAACCAAATGACTATTTAGAATCACATCTCATTAGCAATAATTACTAGTTATAGGTACTATATTGTAATATAAAGTTCCCGTTTGCTTTTGTTTTTCTGTGTTCGCTAACCAAACTAAAATTACTACGCAGTTTCGTACATTTTTGAAAGGTTTTGTAGAATATCATATCATGTAAATATGACTCGGTAATCGCATCGTACACGTATCTGCCAAATACTAGCTAAATGGTTAAAGAACTTCAAAATCCTACAAAAAGGTTCGCGACGGAATTTGTAAATAATATGAAAATATAAAAATATAAAATAATCAGTCGCAATCCGCGTTGATCTGTGTACATTTCAAAACAATCTGACAAAAAGCATAGTTAAATCCACTTCGATGTTCAAAAACGATAGTTTTTAAACTTCGAAGTGGATTGATTCTTCAGTGAATGTGGTCTTCACTACCATTTACAAATTACAACATTTATCGAAGGAAGGTTTATAAACTAAATGACGGCCATTGATTTTCCAAGTGTCCGAAAAAGATCTTCAAAACTTCAAACTCTTACGGACATCACATGGCGTCTTTTGCTTGCAAGAAAATATCGCACTCAGTCATACGTTGCGACCGCTCCTTCGGTTCTCTGCGACGGCCTGTAGAGTCAAATAGCGAGAGTTTTTTTTTATCGACTTTTTAATCGGGTCGAACCCGACACTTTACTGCTGGTCGTCAAACAAAAACAAATGAAAATGAAATATTGACTGTAACAGACTAACAGACAGACTGACGGACGGTCGGACGGACGGACATGAATGGATATTATGAGAGTTCCGTTTTTTCTTTGGTATGAGACCAAAGCTTAGCTTTAGCATTAGCTTTTATATGTTGCGTTGGCCAGAGGTAGAGCCACTTGTATACTTGAGGTTGATTGGTTCAATAGTTTTAGTGTGATCATTATGTCGTATTTAGTGTGATATTACTCGCGACTTCGTTCTTGTGGAAGATTAGTTTAAAAAGAAAACTCTGTTTCGTTCCCTAAGGTTCAAGTTATCTCAACATAAAATTTGATAAAATCGATTCTGTAAAACATAACAGACAAACATAGATACTATCGCATTTACAATAACGTATTAGTATGGATAACGATTGCGTATTTACATAACTATACACTTTTCAAAAAAGACAGACTGACTTATGAAGATCAGATAACCAGTGTTAGCCAAAGGAAATCTCAATAGCACTAGCATACCTAGGCGAAAATGTATGAGGAAAGTGATGATATTTCAGGAGGCGAAAAAAGTATAGAGATACAGTGCAATGTTATGTAAATATGTACTTATGAAAGAAATATGTAAGGACCACGATGTTAGGCTCTCCCTCCTCTCTGACTGCGTTACAACCGATTTACATTGATCAAGTGTTTAGCGAAGTAGATAAGTACAGTACGTAAGTACAGTGGTATAAACCGATCGGACAATGGCGAGTCAACTTGGCTTGGAAGCTGCCTTGCGAGTGGATCGAAAAACGATCAAATTTAGTACAGTGTATAAGTAACCGGCAACTGCACTGTCCGCGTGTGCTGCTTTATGCAATATTGTAAATAAAACGACGTCTAAATGGTGTACATTCATTGTAATATATAATAGAACAAGAAGATAACACTTTTTCTCTATTTGCTCCATTGTAGCGTTGCTCTTCCATTTCGACGGAGTAGTGCCACATGAATAGCTGTAGTGTAAACGGTCACTGTCTAGGCGTTCGTCACTTGCCACTGTACATGCACTCGCTACTCGCCACTGTCATTGGTAAATCGGACGTAAAAATACGCCTGAGAATATGTATGTAACTATGTATGTACGTTTACATTTTTCCGTACACAAAAAGTATGGTTTTTAATGCAAATATATTATTAACAATTTATTTTTATACCAAAACCTAAAAGAATATTGCCACATTAGTCATACAAGTCAAACCTGTAAATGACACATAAACAAAACAAATCGTTAAAGAAGATAATAAAATTGTGTATTCTGCTGCTAACTGGCAGTCTTTAATGTTTTTATGTTTTACATTTTTTTCTCAGTACCCATACGCATATTCATATGCATATGCGGTCTATTTTTAAATCAATTAATTGCTCCTTTCATCTGAATTACAAAATTTCTTCTTAAAAATTAAGATTCTGTTGCACGTTATATTTGTCTTACTAATTTTGTAGTTTAAACTAAAAATTATTTCTGAAATTCATAACTATAACTCAGAAAATTGTATTAGATGTAAGTATGTAGATTAAAACTTACAACATTGTTCAAACCAGATAAAATAAATTATAAATAATAAAATAAGTAGGTATGTTAATGAAATAGGCTCAAGCCCCAAAAGCACTCGCATACCGGGTGAAAGATTGAGAGGAGAATGATGAGATTTGAGGAAGCGAAAGAAGTATGCAAAGACCGCGACTACCCCGTCAGGGACATAGAGTAAGGATATTATGTACGAAATAGCTTTTGAATAAAATTTAAAATGATAAATCTATGTATAAGTAGAGTTTCTTCCGCCAACGAATCAGTTTGGCTATTCAAAGAGGTAACGCTGCCAGTCTGCTGGGCACTTTCTAAGCGGCAACTTTGAGGAAGTCTATTATTTAAGATAATATGTAGTGTTAAGTTTGTAAATATTAACGTTAGCATATGTATGCACTTCTTTATTATTATTAAAAAAATGTATGTCAGTTTATAAAGTATTTAAATGTACAACGACTTATAATCATTAGTTATGTATATATTTTGGCTCTAAATTATGCTTATGTATCTAGAAGAACAAAGATATTTTCTTGTGTATTATATTATACTAACGGACCCGTAAGACGTCCTGTCCGCACGTTGGAATAAAAAAACCCTAGACCCTGATTGGAACGCCACCTGCCGGGTCCAATTGTAAACCTAAACCATCCACGGATCCCCTTAAGCATATAGAAAAAAATTTCATCAAAATCACTCCAGCCGTTTAGGAAGAGTTCAGTGACATACACATGTACAGAAGAATTTTATATACATTTTTTTTTCTATAAGATATTTAAATAAACATCAATTGCCGCATATATGAAAGATAATCACTTGAGAATGGCTCTACCATTTGGCTGATTTTTTGTCTTGTGTTCCTAACCACTGAACCTGAACCTGAACCACTGGGCCGATTTTGGTTTCCATTTAAAATAGAGATGAATTAAGCCCTGGAGAAGGACAGTGGCTACCTTGTTTAATTCTATATAGAAGAAGTTGCAGATAACGCCTAGTAACGTAACATTAATTTTAGAGTCAGAAGTTTCGGAGGTAAAATACCCTAGTAAAATTCAAATCGCCGCTTTGCCTCTTCTTTAATTATCTTATGAATATTTTAACATATTAAGCAGTGCATGATATGTGAATTAACAAAATATATCACTAAGCCTAACTACAGCTATGTACGTTGCATAAAGTTGCATAGTACCTGAAAAAATCGAATATGAGCTATGGCCAAACATAGTTATGTTATAATAATAAATTAACGGGTTCTTACCGCGATATTAAATGTTTTGAGTTTCCCGATATTTCGATGCTGTTACAAGCACCATGTTCACGAGTTAACTGGCGAGACTGCGGGTAGATATTCGAGAGCACATATTTCAGTCTACCTCCTTTTTCCGCTCGTAGTTGTTATACTTCACACTCACTACCGGAACTCACTCGATAGTCCCCTCGACAGTACACACTCACTATATCGTCACGATTTTTAGTAGTCGACGGCCCTATTGTCCTTAAGCCTATCACTGGATTCCACATATTGGACAATTTAAACCCGTCCCCCCGATTGAAGTTATTAATCCGGGAGATTTCAATGGCTTCGGTTTCTACTAAAAATCGTGACGATATAGTGAGTGTGTACTGTCGAGGGGACTATCGAGTGAGTTTCGGTAGTGAGGGTGAAATATAACAACTACGAGCGGAAAAAGGGGGTAGACTGATATATGTGCTCTCGAATATCTACCCGCAGTCTCGCCAGTTAACTCGTGAACATGGGGCTTGTAACAGCAACGAAATATCGGGAAACTCAAAACATTTAATATCGCGGTAAGAACCCGTTAATTTATTATTATAATGAATACAAACCGTGAGAGTCTAAAAAAAAATAGTTATGTTATCTTATGAGGGTACTGTTTTTCCTTTTTATATATGGGATCCTAAAAAAACTAAATAATTTATAAGTCTATTGAAAGTTTTTCGTTATTCTAGGATATCCACGAGCGTGGAAACTTAGGATATGAAAATATAATGAAAAGAAGTGCTTTGTTCTTTCTCGACTGCTCATTTTAAAACTGTCGTTCAAATTTACCAACTGTTAAAATCATGAATAAATTATCGTCAAATAGCAACACTCACAAACGACGGAGTTGTCATCTATTAATAATCGTGATTGTAACATTTAATCGCGAATATTAATAATAGCTAAACGAATGGTTATTGTACGAAATTAAAATCGAGCCGCTCGGACCAAACAAAATAGTACAATATTTTAATTTATGTATTTACTTGTTAAAAGTTGTTGCTAACCTTAAAATGACACTATCGAATTAAAGAGACAATATTTAAAACAATATGAAATAATTTACCCATATAGTTCTGTTTTGTGATGGAAATAACTGTACATTATCTGATAAAACAAAAGGCTTTTCAATAGGTCATTAAAATTAATATATGTATGAGTTGGTAATTAAAGTGATCTTTTCTTGAACATCATATTTTTATGTTCTGTATGTCATTTACAACATTAAAGTATTCAGCACGTATAGGAAGCCATTATGTAAATTATGATGATATTGTTTAAAAGAAAACATGAAAACATTTTCTAGTTTTTAGCACTTAGTAGGCACTTTGGTAAACGTTCAGATAATGAAGTAAGCGTTCAATAGCTCAAACTATTATTCTAATTAAAATTATTCTAATCAAGATATTAAAAGGGTTTTTTTTTTAATTATTTAGTTCAAACCACATTTCCATACGATCATAATTGCAGCACGAATTGGGCCGGCTCGCCCGGTGAAATACCACCCTCTCACAGAATATTGGCGTGAAATAGCAGCATCTATTGCTGTTCTGTTTCGTTCGGTGAATACACGGTGAATGAGAGTGCGATGGACCGTCTCCCTCCTCCCTCTATTTTCATTATAGGCCAGCAACACACCCGTGACGATCCGGACGTTGCGGGTGTCCATGAGCGGCGGTGATCGCTTTCCATCAGATGACTCGCTGTCTCGTTTGCCCCCTCATTTTATAAAAAAAAAATTACTGCAAACAGAAAAATTCACTCAATAGCTTTTAGTTTTAAAGGTCGTTACGTTTGTAAAGTGACTCATAATGTTACTTGCATTTTAATAAGTATAAACATTTAGGTACACTCTTATCTTAAAATTACAAAACGTTTTTTAAACTGAAATATATTTTGTCTTCATTTTCATATTGACTTTTAGTTTTAATAACTGACAAAACATATTTTCGCTAGTGTAAGTTTAACGATAGTTTATCGATAATGGGCGTCCCCATTATCGATAAACGAGGTTTAGCTTTTGAGAATAAGGTACACGTAAATATAAATGTAGAACATTCCAAGAATCTAAGAAGTATCTGTCTGGAATACGGGCTGAACAAGTTGGCTACATTTAACTCAACATTAATTTCAGATTTGAGTATTATTTTCGGGTTTATTATCGTGTTCATTGTCTTTGTGTTGATGAGTAAGTCTTCTGAAATATAAAATCTTCAGTAACTACAGACGTTGCATACGTAAGTTCGCACAGTAGTTCAGCTAACCACTGCACTGTTTCATTTATTGTTTGTGGTTATTTTGTGTCAACCACAAATAATGCCTTAAGGTAATTAAACGTATTGTATGTACAATACTTACCTATTTTTTTAAACTTCAATAATGTTTTAAATTTGTATCCCTAATACTTAAAGTCCCGTCGCAAAAATTAGGATTCAGAGCTGAAGATTACAAGACAGTCTGTCAGTCAGACAGATATTAAAGTCTCTTTCACTCGAATTTACTAAAGAAGTAAATAATATTTCATTAAATATGACATGTTAAAATGGATGAAATAGTTTTTGGCGTAAAGTTCTTACCATAAAGACATTTCTCAATGAATGTCCTTTCGTATAAACATTGCCTTATTTTATTTTATAATATCATTTTATTTCTTTTAGAAAAATTATTTTTCTTTTGCGTAGATAACCATTACCTACACATTGATGTCACTCGATAGTAATTGTAATAGTACCATAAAGTTTTCATTAGAAATCAGATATTTATGGTCTATAAATTAACATAATGCAGAATTAATAGACTAGATAACCTTATTAAAGTAATTCAATACAAGGATTTGAACGCAAATTTATTTAATGATTAACTTAATAATACGTTTATGTGTGAGCAAGTTTGATTCATGTGCAAAGTATTCCATGAAGTTAAATAATGTTTAGGGATATAATGAGACTTATTAGAAATGTCGCTATAATTTTCCATAAAAAAATCAAGCGACGCTTTCCCTATATCACCTGACTTTTTTTAAATTCTAGGTCCACTAGATTCAAAGATAAGGAAGAGGAAACTCAAATTGAATTAGTTTTCAACAACTGAACTTCAACTGAAACATTTTTTTTGGTCCGTTTAACCATTTCTTCGATCAAAGAGAATGTAATATTACTACGTAATAAGAGTCGGGACTTCCATAGAGCCAGATAGACTTCCAAATGTCAAAACAAGTACCTAAAACAGCCAATCTTACGACAGTAAAACTATCAGTATAACCAACATAAAGAACTTAATAAACACGTTAGGCTTAATATTAAAATTTATCGATAACGATTGTAATTACAGCGACGTGCAGTACTAGATATTGGTAAAAACAATTCGAACACTGTTTTTGTTTAAGCATCACTTAAACAAAACTAGTGACACCAGTTTGTGATGTCTATTCGATAAAAATATGTATGAAATGAAATATTTATTTCATAAATTCGTGGCGGTGTACATCCAAGCATATGTAACGCTACGCCCGGTAGAGTTAGTGTCCTTTGCTCTAGAAACCTTTCTTCTTCTCCTTGCCACTTTGATAGGTTCCTGACCAGTTTTTTCTTTTGAGGACTAACGGTCGACTTTCACTTTTGTTTTTTTTTTGCTACAGGTTTTTTTCTTAAAACTGTAAACATAAAGAACTATTAGAAAATATTTAATTAATAAATTTTAGGAAGTTCTTTAAAATCAAAGTAAAATCAATTTATTCAAGTAAACACAACTGCAAGGTGTTTTTAACGTCAAATATAACTACAAGTCGAAAAAAAACCTGCACTGAAAAGAACCGATAAGAAACCCAGTCAGATCATATTTTCAACATTTTAAAATAGGCAAACTTAAAATACAAATTCAGAAAGCTTCTCTCAAAAAGTATTAGGAAAATCTTAACAGTTTGTCATCCGAAAGTGGTTTAGCAGTTAATCTCTTTTTTTTTCTCCTTAAATTTTTGTCAATAAAATAGTCTTCGTGTACAAATTTTAATTTGTGGAGTTTTTCAATTGGTATTTTATACTATTTCCTCGTTTTGTGTTTTTCACAGATTACACCTACACCTTACACCTACTACACCTACACCTACCTACACCTAAATAATAAAAACATCGATATCGACATTCATAAATGTACCATTCCCACACTATTTTTAATGAACGAAAGTTATACTCAAAACTAAAATTGTGAAATTTTAGCATTGGGGCTGATGAATTAGTTAATACTCTACTCACCGAACTTCATCCAGAGAATAACTCGCCATAAAATTTTTTAAAATGTCGTCATTTCTTTTGATTTCCAGTCACATTTTATTTTCTGTATTTCATGTTTATTTACCCACTAAATACACACTAAATATTGCGAAGTTCTGTCAGAAGTTATAGTTACCCAAATATTGCTAAAAATAATTAATTTTATGATAAATTGGGCAATGAAACATTTACGCTGTTGAAGCAAATAAATTGTAAGTCGTGACAGATGACACTTTATCAAAGTCAAATCTAGGTCAAATATAGTCATAATATAAGTCTCTTTAATCTGGACAATGCATTAAAAAACATACTTGATCCGAGATAAAACACAAAAAAATACCTCTGTTCCGTACATTATTTTTTTTGTATGAAGTTGCGACAGACTGTCTTCGATAACCGCTGTCACAGAGCGTCACGAGTAAGAGTCATCTTTTTTGCATGTTTTTCGACGTTTAAATTCCACTAATGTGCAACTGTGGATTACGGCGGAGGATTTACTCCTAATGAATCCTGTAAATTTTGATTGACTTTTTTTTTCTTTCTTCATGGCATGGCGCACAGATTAGCGCATTTACCAATGTCAAGTATTGTAATAATAAGTAGAATCGTTATCGTAAAACTCCTCCAGTAAAGTGATAGTAGGTTTTACTGAAGTTATAAAGCACTTCTTGGAAGAGCACGAGAACTTCAGCTACACTTGTTTATTTAGACCTACTCTATTCTCTTCACTTACACAGGAGTTTAGAACATAATATACTATCACTTTTGTACTTTAAAATTTCCAAAAACGTAAAAAATAAGAAATCTAAATAAAGTGAAAACCTCACCTCCCGTTCCAGCCAAAAATTCGTGGATTGACTTATTCTGTAGTTAAATTTTTCGAGCACAGATATCAGTTAAATTTTTTTCATTTTTGCTAACACACTACAACAAACACAAATAAACGATTACAATTTTACAATCGCCACGCCATTAAAAAAAATTAAAAAAAATTACAATTTTTCTTGCTATCTAGTATCTAGTAGATAGTCTAGCTTTGCCAGCCAGTATTTATTTTTTTTTGGTTCAAAATAAGTTTGTACCGCATTCTCACTTTTTAATGAACGCCACTCGTATGACTATTTCAAAACGTTGAACTAGTGTAATCTTCGATCACAAATAAAGAAGTGTAATATATCTATTAGGTCAATAATAATTTGGCATTGTCCTGCCAGATTTTTAAACTTTACATCCCATGTTTTCTGAGAGAGTCAACTGTGACAAAATGACAAACAAACTCGTGAGTGATCGTGATAGGTAAGGGTTAAATTTTTCTTTTTAAGGCGACGAATTAGAAATTTTGAGGGCAGGGATCTTCATTTTTATAAGCAATTACAAAATGTATGACAATGATATTTGGTAACCTGATTCTTCATTTTATTGACTTCATTTTACCAGTTGCGTTACAAAATCGGTTAATTTTTGTGACAGAAAAAAAAATCATTTAAACCGCTTTCAAAACAGAGATTCATATTTATCAGACTAACGGAACTTATTCATGCTTCTGACAAATCTGATAGTTTAATGTTTATAAATAATATTACTTGAATTTTGCCCTGTTAACTTAAAAAAATTATAAACGAATTAAACAAAATAAATCACACAATTTAAACATTATATGTATTATTATTGTTTTACAAAAATCTTTTGTAATTATTTTAAAGTCTTGTAAATCTTTATACATTATGTAGTTGTTTAATCATCAAAAAGTAGATTTTAAATATTTTTGTCGCAGCGTGATATTAATAATAAAATATGGATGTCATTACTCTACCCATTTTTGTCATAAACTACGTGATCGACACACATAATAAGAAGAATCTTTCCAACCGTATTACAAGCACACATAAATACACTTGTTATTACATTACTCATTAACATAAATAAACAATAACATTACATGTATGATGTTTGTTATATAAAGTAGGAAAGCCTAGATAAACTCATGCTTCTCTAGCCTCTGATATCTCCGTGCAAATATTATTTTTAGGTAGTTCGTAACAGTAGCATGTTAGGTGTTATCTTACTCATTCACGTTAGTGTCGTTTTGCGAGGAGAGGTCGTTTTTTATAGTAATATAACTAATTAATCTGTGATAATAAGTAACTAATTAATTCTAAGTCATCAAATAATCTGTGGTAATATCACCGTTTGATTGTGAACACCGTTAGTTTACAATGAATTTAACGAGATTGTAAATTGTCGATAAATTGTGAACTGTACCATACTGCTTACAATATAACGTACTAATTTTCGGTAGTTTATAATCTATCCATATCAAACCGTCAAATTGTGAACGAACCTACATACAGAGAGGATTCACAATCTGTGATAAAAATCGTTTTATCACCCGTAAAATTATGAACTGTCCCTGATTGGTCGGTTTTGGCAGTAGCTCCTTGTAACTTAGTATATGTTCGGCGACTAACAGTTATTTATCACGGAAACTTCACTTTTTTGGTAAATCTTAGATTTAATTTCACTATTTAATGTAACTTTTATAAATTTTAGCTATTTTCAACTCGAAATCCACAAAAACATCAGTTTGTACTTTGTTTATGTTCGAATGATAGCCAAAGATGGCGCCTCGAGGCACATAACGTTAAACCAATAAACGCGCAAGGTACGTTCCGTCACATGCAAATATGATGCCAGTTCACAATTTCACAGTTTGACATAGATAGGTTATAAACTATCTAAAATTAATGCGTTATGTTATAAACAGTATTGTACAGTTCATAATTTATCGACGGTTTACATTCTATCGAGATAGATTATAAACTAACGGTGTTCACTATCATATAGTGACAGTAATAAAGGGAAAATACCCCACGTAAATATTCAGGCTATCTCAGCACCGACTGAGTAGTGCCCTATGGATATCAATTAAAGTAAACCTTTATCAGTCCACCGCTCTCGACCTGACGGAAACTGAGCTATTAAATTTCCATCTAACTTGCCATGATAGGGCAGTCAGTCAGTTTGACGCTGGTTTCACCTCTGAGCTATCTCCTGAACGGATGAACCGATTCACATGACTGTTTTGGAGAGCTATAATATTCAAACATGTTCTTAAATGCTTGGTGGAAATCGGTCCAGATTGTTATAGAGTCCGAGGTTTTTAAATTTTTAATTTAACTTTTGATTTAGATATAGTTGCGTATTTTAATATTAACAAGTTAATTGTTACTTTATTTCTTCGTTATACATCTACAGAGCAAACATCTAAAAAGTTTTTCATAATTACTACAATACTTACACTATCGCCTAGAATATGAATTTAAATAATATAAGAAAAAAATCTTGGAACAATATATTTAAATGACTATAAAGTTACTATTGTCGTAGGGATGTACTCGTGTTGTACAATTTGACAGACACTTGTATAGTCCATTAAAAATAAATAGATACCTACCTATAAATATCTACTTCAGTCAATTATTACTAATTGTGCGATCCCAAACCACAGATTAATTAGTTACTAACGTAAACCCAAACTTTAGCTTAGTGCATGCAATACGCTTGTACTATGGATGTATCATAACGAACTAGAAGACAGTCACACTGGAACTCCAAGATCAACGAGAAAAGTTCGATTTTCCATATCAACCTAAAGAAGAACTGCATTGCATTGCATCATTGATGGCTTTAGTTGTCTTTCTAAGATTGAATAGAAATAATAATTTGACATTTAAACTCTTTGTTAAACGTCCGTCCGTCAAATACATTTCTACAAAAGGAACACCAGATTGAATGAACTGTTATGTCCCTTACCAGTCAATGGATGTTATGTAAATAGATTCCTGGCCGAAAGTCTAATGAGTGACCCTCGGCTTAGGTAGTAAATGCACTAATGTTACTGTGCTAATTGGCGCGTTTACCAGTCGACCTGTTGAGTTAAAAGAAAATCTTGTCAATACTTAACCATGGCATTGAAATATCTAAGTTTATGCACATGACCTATAAACTTGACCATAGTAATACCTCGGGCCTTATTAGGTTACGACTACATTTTTATTTGGATGTATCTAAACATTTACTAAGAAACTACTTCACTCGATTTTTATGTTAAACTAAACATTGCTCACAACTATTTATCTGAAATTCTTTTTTTTTAAACATCTTTGACACCTTTCAACCCCTTAGGGACTGAGTTTCCAAAAATCCGTGGTTGATTCTATATTAGATCTAAATTATGTGTTATGGTTTAGACTGTGCGTTGATTTGTCCCACAGTGGGTCAGTCAATAGTTAGTATATACTTAAACATAATGCAGAAGATAAGAAATATTTGTATCAAAAAAATATATTTCAGTTCACTCGTAACCTTTAAGCTTTAGTATCGTAAGTTAACATGTAAATGCATCACTACAACCGGAAGTGCAATAAAAAAAATATATGTCAGCCACGCTCAACTTAAGTTTCCGTAATGATTGCGGATAAGTAAAATTTAAATGAAATGAAAGTTTTAAGAAACGTGGCACATGATAGACATCATTTAACGTTTTAATTCTCGTTTCTAGTTTCGGATTATCGCTTATTCTCTCTGTACCAAACAGCTCAGTAGGTATACATGTATACATGGGATAAGTGTGACATAAAAAGACACGTATTACGAAATAGTGTTCCGTTTCTGGTTCCGTTTTATCATTTTGGCTACGAAATATCAAAAAGAAACGTACTGTCTAATGGGTGTGATTTTGTTGTGTCCAGATGCCATATTCACCCCGCAAGAGAAATGACGTGATATCACTCTATAAAATAAAACAGTACATAAGCATAATATATTAAAATTATATCACCATAAAATAAAATAGCAGCACCCAGAGGGTTTCGTGCGACATTCACAAAATGATTTTACAACCATAGATACATATCTTCATGCTGTATCAGAGTCAGGGTAGCCAGAGAGGACGGAGCGCCAAGCGTCGCGGTCCTTACATACTTCTTTCGCTTCCTCCAATCTCATTATTCCCCTCACACATTTTCGTCTAGGTATGCGAGTGCTTTTGATATTTCGATCGGCTGACACTCTGGCTTTGTGATCTTTATAAGTCAGTCTTGGCTTCGTTTACCACTCGTTTTCCCTCTGTAGATTATCTTCGTCAGTCTGTCATCGCTCATTCTTTCTATGTGCCCGAAACATCTAAGCATTCCTTTCTTCATTTTTAGAAAAACGCTGTCGTGCAACCCTGCCATTCTGCGCATCTCTTCATTGCTTATCCTGTCCGCAAGGGTGACACCGCACATATTTCATATTTCTAAGAGATCGCATTTCTACTGCATTTGACATTCTTTCACTTGATTTGGGGCATATCCAGGCCTCACTACCATACAATAAAGTTGGCATCAACAACGCATTGTGCATGGCTATTTTGGCTGTGTTAGATGTATTCGCACTGCCTGCTAATGCGGACAGAGCACCCTTCACTGTATTGCCAACTGCTACCCGCCTCTCCACATCCAACTCACATCTTACATCCCTTGAAAACGCACTCCCCAGATACACAATTTCATTCACTTGTTCTAGACATTTTCCATGTACCCAAATCTCACATTTCGTCTGTATCGCTTCCTTTTCAAACACCAGAACCTTAGTTTTGTTCACATCTATATTCAATCTTTTCACTTCACACTCTTCTTTCATGCAGGTGACTAGTGTCTGCAACTCTGCTTCTGATGGTGCTATAAAGACAGCATCGTCAGCTTACAATATGCAGTTTACCACTGTACTATCACGTATCATACTACTCATACTATTTCCATTCAATATCTGGAGACAACTGTCCAAATACAGCACGAATAGCCAGGCAGACATCACGTAGCCCTGTCTGATGCCTAAACAGACTTTGAACCAGGGCGACATGTACCATCTATCCTTATACAGGCTCTGTATATACATCTACCCATGACATGTATATACATCTACTACATCATGATTTAAGTAAAATGATTTTGTTAAATTAATTTCTAAAGATCTATTGGACTTAAGACTCATATTTTCCTTGTTAACTTCAGTTCAGGCTTCATATTACTTAAACGTTTTAAAATTCTATTCCAGTAATTTTGGAGACAAGGGGCGGTCGAATTGAGTTCAAAGAATTTTAAAGTATCAATTGGTACAAAATATTACTGCACTCCATTTTTTATTTCTACAATGCACAGTTTTAGAAAATTTAACGGACGGTCACATAATAGATGTTATAAGGGTTTTGTTTTTCTTTCGAGTTACAAAACCCGGAAAAAACTGTCGCAGCCTTTATTCAATTTCCGCAGTAACGATTATTCGCGAAATCGAATAATTCTAATACGAATAAACTATTTTGAAGGACTGTTACTAGAAAACGTGATAATTTCATGAGGATGTTTTCTCGAAAATATGTATTATCATTCTAGCGCCGTGTGAGGAAGGAATAAGGAAAAAAGCTACTGAATGAGGACGGTTCGGAACTAAATGTCCTCACTCACCGTGGCTGGACTACTAACCGTCGATGACTGATGACCGGGAAAAAATATGAAGTAATGCTTTTCCTTGTCTTTTTTATTTAATTATAACAAATAGGTACTGTAGATTTCAGCGTATTATTTGTTTTATACATACATACATATCCTCACGCTGTGTCCGTAACGAGCGAGTCAGAGAGAACGGAATGCCAAGCGTCGCGGTTCTTACATACTTCTTTCGCTTCTTCAAATCTCATCATTCTCCTCACACATTTTCGCGTAGGTATGCAAAAGCTTTTGACATTTCCATCCGCTAACAGTCTGGCTATTTGTTTTATAGTTTCGAAATACCAGTCTACATGATCAACTATCATTACGTTATTTTATAATCTGCAGCGAATTTTTGAATCATAATTCTCTGCATCGTAGGGTCTCACATTTTTTAGTTAACCTTCGAAAATAAAATTATTGTAATAAAAATGAGTCAAGCCAATGCTCAACTCAGTGCTCAAGCAACACACAGGATCCATACGTATAGATTGCATTGACGCTTCGAATGTTGTGTTACATTGGGTATTGGATATTACACCATATATTTTGAGTAGGGTGCAATTTTATTTTACTTATAGTGTGGAGGATTAAACATATGTAAGTTTTTTGACTTTTGATGTATTGAGGGTGTTTCGCTGCAAAATAAATATAGGCGCGTACATGTTTCCTATTCTTGGGGCTCCGTAGCCATAATGGATTCCTTATAGTTTCGTCATGTATGTTTGTTTGTGTGTCTGTTGCCACACATCTCTATATTCCGTCCTCTTTACACTTTTTATTTTTTCAATTTTTGAGAAGTTATACATAAGCAACTTTTTTTTAATATCGATTCACACGAAATGTACGATTCACCTTTTAATAACACCAAAATGGTTTGACTGAATGTGGAAATAAAAATTAACAATTATATCGTCATTACATGTTGTAAAACCATTAATTTTCAATTTTGCAAACTGTAGTCAGAAGTACTAATTCTATTGTTCCATTATACCTACTATATAACATATAACAAATTAAAAGAATCGTAATAAAACATGTCTTTTTATTATTCTGGCCAATAGGTGATATTTGTAGGGCCCTGGTGATTGAATTATTTCAGTAGTTATTACCATATTGCCCTCTTATATCGGGGATTTTTCAAAATGCCCGGGCATTAGGTCTAATCAATCACTTAGCCCATAACATATACACCAATAATATAAATGAATAAACTACTTTTACAAAACGTTAAAAATACATTACTAATTGTGGCATTATTATAGATAATAATAGAATCTTTTTTACTCGTATTATTTTAAAGATTTACTTATATTTATATCATATAGAAAAATAAGCATAAATAGGCATAGGCATAAATTTCTGAAGATATACAATTTGTTTTGTTACTTTACCGTTTTATTCGTGAAGTACTTACCTATAGTGATAAATGAAATCTTTATTTAGACCTGCATAAAAATTATTACGATGGTGACAAATATTTGTAATAGCAAACATCTGTTGGCCTCCGTCCACATTGTCGTGATCTGAAAATTAGTTATTTAATTACGATATATTGTCATCCGTCACAGAGGCGTCTGGATTTACAAAATACATATTGTGAAATTACTTAGAACTGTCTTTACAGAGATTTCTCATGTTATTATTTGTAAAAATGTTACTATGGTTAATTTCCTATCCATTACATACGTATACTATACTTTCCCATCACTTGATAGCATCTATTAGCTTAATTTCTTCTAAAATGTATGTTTTTTTGAAATATATCAATTTCTATTAAAAATTACCATCACTGCAATATTTTGTACAATATTATTTAAAAGAGCTTCAAATTACCTCAATTGTGTGACCCCGAACTTTGTACTAGATTTGTGCTATAGGTATCCCAATCACATAGTGTACCTACTAGCGCCGCGCAACGATACTCAGACTTCGAAAGAATCTACATTGACCTGGGCAGTAAATGGACCCGTGACCCTCGGCATGGAAGGAAAGCTGTTAATTTAAGTTCAAAATATTGTTGTTGTCTATTACGTTTTCGCCTTCTGTTTAGGTAAAATTAACAACTGAAAATGACTACAGTATATTTAAGATACCATGTCAACTGTACATTTTGATCAATATTTAGTAATAAATAAAAAAAAGTAAAGTAGGTAGTAGTAGGTGCTTGAAACTTGCCGCAGTAGCGGACAATATTCTGTTTTGTGAACTAGGCAAGCATATAATTATGTTATTTTGTTTATAATAATTGAACCACATATTTATGCTGGTAACGTCTTCATCTACATCTACATCATCTAAATTGGTCCATAAAAGAGCTTGCTAGATTATTATCATTATGTCATATCCTCGTATTTTACCATAGAGATACAACATACCGATATGTTCGTTATTAAATCACATTTGATAAAGTGGTTCATCACACTGATAATTTAATACGTATGTACATACGTAATAGATGTCTTCGATGTCACAAATATTAGCAAACACTTAACTGTATTATCCAAAATTAGATATAATATGATATTGTAGAATATTTAACACTTAGTGACCGCTAATGTGCGATTTCTGAAGATTTTCCCTGTTTGAACATTGTAATGGTAATCCACTGACAAACATTGTCAGTATTCCTGTAAATCATTTAAACCTGTTGCAGACATAAAAAATATTACATTAATCTATTGTAGCAGTAACAATTTCAACTACCTTCTTTCATCAACTCTTTCGCTACTCACTCCTTGAACAATAAAGTCCCTAATCTTCATCGCTCCTCGTTTTTAAACGGTTTTATTTAGCTTGCCCTGTTTGTTGTTGAGTCAAATCTAGTAATTGAACACAGTGCATGGCGGATCATAGAGTTTAGACTGTCTATACACTAAAAAGTATGATAAATATTAAGTAACGAAATAAAAACTAAAATCTTGAAATTGAAAAAAAGGAATAAAAAATGTTTAAGTTAAACGGGTTTATTAAAACGAAATGTAATAACGATGTAGATAATGTACTAAAAGCTGAAAAATATTAGGTTGGTCATAGGTACCGCAGTCCTCACACCACTCTCCTCATCAGTCTAGGGCATTGATCAGACTAATAAAACCGTTTCAAAATCTTGAATCGCGTGAAATTTTATTTTTCGTCTAAATTTACAGCCTGCTAGCTATAACATGTAAGTAGATTAAAGATATGTCACACCATGTCCTATCTCCTTCAAGGCCTATCGAAATCATCTCTTGACGTCGCTAATAGCAGTAGACGATAAGTATTACGGATAAATTGCTAACCATACAGAGTATAAGTTACTTGATAAGCCCTATTCCTTCACCAAGTTTACGACTTGCGCGGGAAGTGAACAGCTGGATACTCTTTATTTGTCATTATCTACCACATTTGCATAGAAGAATGATAATAGAAGTTAAAGCCAGCGATTAAGCTTGTCCGAATTACATTAAGTCATCTAAATACGCGTTATAACTGTGTTAACTGATTTCATACCAAAATATTTTAAAAGAGTGCCATAAGATCATGACATTAATTATAAAATGCTAAATATTTAAACTTAATTTCAATCTGTGTAGTTCAATGAAACTAAGGGGAGGAAATGTTCGTGTTCGAATATGCCCCTTGTATGTCCCATATACTCCTTCTTTAATTCTTCTATGAATATTTTAAAATGTGAATTAGTGCAACATATATATGTGGATAACAAAATGTTATTGCTGTCATATTTCAAGTTCGTTTATAGTTTGTATAGTTTCTTACCGTGAAAAACGAGCAGATGATTAAAAGTCGTCCTACAGAAAATCGGCAAAAAAAAACTTGTATCAATCGACAGTAACTGTTAGGCAGAAGAAAAAAGTCGGTCAAAATATGTAAGAAATTTGGTTTTGGCGATAGAATATTGCAACGTATTGCCATCGGTTCTGCTTTGTCATCTGTAAGCCTTAAATTTTTGCCAACAAATTGATGTCAACTATCAATAATAATAACAAAAATACTCAGACAATTACATAAATTATTTGACTCCAAAAAACATAACACAACGAATTGGGGAAACTTTAGCAACACTCAAACTTTTACTTAGGTATTGATTAGTTATCTATCTTCTTATTCTAATGTATAAAAATGTTTTTTTTGTGTGTGTTTGTCCACTATGCTTTCCTAACCCATTCATTCGATTGTGACGAAATTTTGGTGAGTGGTTTTGCGTAAAGATTATTAGTTATTTAATTTAGTAAATTTCATACCACGCAAAAAAAAGTCGCGGGTGACAGCTAGTTAATAATGAGAAGAAGTAGGAAATACAAATAAATAATCGTGTAGGACGGTGAGACAGTTCATGCAGATAAAGGAAAATGATATTACTGGACATTAACCCCATAAAGACAATATAGTTTAAAATAGTACATTACATTTTGCTTCGGTCTTGACCCGTAAAATGTAATAAAAAACTAGTCAGAAGCTGAGAAAAGGAGAGTAATAATACTCCAGATAATTACAGAATTGTATGACCCCAAACTAAGCGGTCAGTATGTATTATGGTCACCATACAAAGGACTGAACTCCCAGTAACGCCCAGACTCCAAACCAATTTAGAAAAGTTCATCTTTTAAATGACCTTATCGGGGATGAATATGCCTTCCAAGCTGGAGTCCTGCTCCAGCTTGGAAGGCGTATGCTCTGCCACTTTGCCGCTGGACTACTCAGTGTATGATTATGTTTTGCCTCGATGCATGATGTATGTAAAATAATTTAGATAATTGCGATTACACCTAAATTGTCCTTCAACCAGGTCTTGGCAGTGACTTCAACCTTCAAACGACAATGGCTCTATTGAATCGATATAACATTGTAAATAGATTTTATGTTCGTTTAATGGTAATCAGGGGACAATGATGCCGCTCCTCCTTTTGAAGTATACTATAAATTTAGCTGAATGGATAACCGTTGATATCTAAAAACCACTAACGACTTCCATGACTCCAGACTTGACCTTTACATCGACTGGATATTCTAAATTGTCCATATATGTATTGTATTCTTAACCCTAATACTTCTCTCAGTATATAGTAGTGTCTACCAGTATAACAGTAGAACCTACATTCCCCCAGTCTCGTATGAAGATCCATTTCATCTCGGAAGATAAAAACAAAAAACTACTGTTAGTGAAGAAAACGCCTTGTATAAAACGCGGAAAAGACATAAGGGAAACCCATAGACTTATAACTTTAGATAGCACGTCTCGTAGTACGAATAGAGGCAAATAATATCAAATAAAATGTAAATGTGTGGGTGCTGTTTTCTAAAGATATTATGATATGTAATAAACGCGTTTCGTATGTATAGGTGAGTCGTCTTATCTGATTTGCCTCACCGTTGTTGTACGAGTACTGTTCCTCGATGTTCCTTATTTGTTAAAAATTTCTAAAACGCAATGACTCCAATACGAAACATTCACGTATTGAATGGGAATTTTGTGTTGGATTTATTGTGAAACGCGTTCGCGACTTCATATAATTTTATGATTGTGTAGGATACCAGAATAGACATCTCTCTCGCAATCTATTGTTTTCCAAGATGAAAAGTATCCACGATGTTGGCCCGCTACATAAGTTTACACCTTACTAAGTTTCATTGAAATCCGCTCAGTAACTGTGCGATACATATACAAAGACAGAGATAAAATAAATTTAAAAACAATAATATTAATAATAACCACGGATCATAGAACCGTTTCTGTTTTAAAATTAAAATACTTATAGATATTCCAATCGAGATATTTGATCGAAATCGTAGCAACTCTTTCTTATTATAATGAGAAAATACAATTAATTCATGTTAAATCACACATAAAAATTATGTATTATAAATACCCAGTTAAATACCTATCCTGTTAAAGCCCTATATATAGATTTCGTCGTGACTCTACAATTAAAACAAACGTCTACTTTGTTTTCGATCGTGAAAATTGCAATTATGTTCGCTAACAAGATCCTCACGAGAAAAATAAAACCGGTATAACTTTTTACAACTTCCCCGTTAATGGTGTTAAATAGATTTAAAACAAACAATAAAACTTATTTTTTACATTACTGTAACATTTTTTGAGTGTAACAAATATTGAACGAAATTATCTATATTTTCGTTCCAAAAATTCAAATACAACATTAAAATTTGTATATCGTCCTTATAACTAGTTCAGTGGGTAATATTTCTTTTGATGGTCCTAAAAATTGTTACTTCTGTTCTACACATTAAAATAATGTGCAACAAGTATTTCCAAGAAAAGTAGTTGCTTTTATTTAAATTTTATCAACAGAGCTCAGAAACCTTTGTCTCCAATTGATTTTCAGATTGTAGAACTGTTAATTTTACGAAATGAACAATTTTTTCAGATCTTCTGTACGAAAATTATGTCCCAAGTGACCCCGAAAAACAAGACAGCATACTTCGGAAATTATCCGATTACTGCGGCAAATCTATGTTTAACTACACTACAGAAGATGAGGAGCCTCCTTACAGATGGGATTTTTACCATTCTTTCTTCTTCTCATACACGGTTGTCAGTACTATTGGTAAGTTCTACTTGATTTTTCATTCATTGCATTCATCGCATTTAAAAATAAAGTATTCACCCTCAGTTCTCATTAAGCAGCAGCGGTTTCTTATTACGAATATCTACCTACCTAGTCTACCTCCATTATGGTGATGGCTAGGAGCTAGACGCCACACGGCCTTATTAATACGCTTGCAACGCTATTTCACCCTCATTTTTATTTATATTGTAATGTTATGAAATATTACAGCGCCTAATTAATATGAATCGTTTTATTATCGGCAAACTAAACCTACTCATTCAGCAACACATGCAAGACGCATACCTTTGCCCTAAAAACAGTCTTGTCTGCTATCCCCTTCAGGGGTTTTTAAACAGGTTTTTAATAAGAGTTTTCTTACCAAACCTTTGTCTGTCAAGAGCCCAACCCAATAACCCAATGTCTTCTCTACATGGGGGTTACCCATTCAACAAGAACCTTCCGAAAGTATACTTTTAGGGTAATCCTAAACACTGTTTTTTCGACATGGTGGTAAAATTTACTATAAATATTAAAAATACTTATCACTAAAATAAAATATTTGTGAATTGTAGTAACTTCCACTGAACGAAATATATTTCTAAAGGGAATCTACATAATTGGTATTGCATAAAACAGAAAATTTTATATTTTTGAAAACAATTTTATTGGCTACATGAAGTAATTAATTGACCCCTATACTATTATCACAGATTAATTAGTTTACTACCGTAAACTATTATATACATATTGTACAACGTTTGTGAAGCAAATAAAGATCTGGCGCCTGAGCAAACAGAAAACTCTTTTAGAAGGTTAGCCATTCTAAAGGTTCAGTTAAATTAATAGGATAGAAATTGGATTCTATAACTATATTCACTGGGTATTCAATATTTTGAGATACGCTATTGAAAGGCGGGAGATTGTACGAGAACGGGTTGTCCGGTATCTCAGGAATGAAAGAATGATGAAATTTGGCGGGTCTAACTGGTGACATGAGTATTTTTTTGATTGGAAGCTATGTTTTATTTAAAGGATTAATACTACTAATGTATTTAAATTGTTATTAAATATCGCGGCTTCAAATAATCCTAGCTAGAGATTTTGTGACATGAAATAGTAAATAATTAATTTATAATTATTTCTCAATTATTTATTGCACTGGTCACTTTGCGTAATTCCATCTAATTTGGCGAACTCTTATACTTTTAGCTATAAATAGACAACCTCGATGGCGCAGTGGTTTAGGTGTTGCTTCCAAGCGCGGAAGGTTCCGGGTTCGATTTCCGGTCGGATCTATTTAGAAAACGAACTTTTCTAAATTATCTCGGGTCTGGATGTATTGGCAGACACCCCTAGTAGTCGTCGTCTAGTTCTCATAGTACAGGGAATGCCCTAGTTTGAACAGATGAATTGTCTGGGGCATTTAATAATGCGCCAGACATTATAACGTGATATCCTGTATGGTAGAGGTTATAAGCCATAAAAAAAATTATCTGCGAATCAATCAGGGCAGTTGATTGCTAAATAATTAGAGACACTTTTAAAATTTTCAGGATACGGCAACCTGGCTCCCACGACACACTTGTCTAGGATTCTAATGATATTTTACGGCTTATTTGGTATACCCATCAACGGTATTCTACTAGCGAACCTCGGCGAATATTTTGGACTACAGGTGAGTAAAAGTAATTAGACGCATATAGATAGAGAAGTATTGTTAGTGACGTTGTTTCAATTACTATGTAAAACACAATAATTATTTGAAGTTAAAATAAGTAATAGGTAATAGCGCCGCGACGCTTGGCGCTCCGTCCTCTCTGACTACCCCGTTGGGGATACAGCGTGAAGATATGTATGTATGTATGTTAAAATAGGTATATGTATGGTATATAAAGACCGAAAAGCTTGGCACTCTATTCACTCTGACTAGCCCGTTAGGAATACAGCATAAGGAATTGTATCTATTTATTTAATAAATTGTTTTAACTATTTCAATTCAATTTGTCAAAATGGTAAATAAGATTTAGTGTTTCATTTAAATAAACAATCAGGGCTTTCCTAATAAACGCGGCGTAAACATAGAATAGTTACGACAGCCTTCTGTCATTCTCAAGCTTATGAACAAAATTGACATAAACACGTAATTGGCATAAGTCAACGTAAAGACATTAGAAAAGACAATGTTTATGTAAAATTAGAAGAATTTTACATAAAAACTGTCTAATAGAACCCGTTTTATCTATAAACGCTCAAAAATATTTGTAACCTTTTTGTGCAAATTGGACTGAAACGAACTATATACTCAAATGGCTACGTAAATATTATGTAGCTTATTCCATCAACAAATCAGTTAGGCTATTCGAAGAGGTAATGCTACCAGTCTGCTGGGTACCTTAAGCAATGACAGCTTTCTAAGCGGCAACTTTGAGGAAGTCTATTATTTAAGATAATGTGTTGTTTTAAGTTTGTAAATATTAACGTTAGGATATGTATGTACTTTTTTGTTATTAATAAATTATTTATTAATATTATGTCATTTGATTGAGATATGAGTGTGTGAATAAGTAATTATTTTGTTTTACACTGTGTGATAGCGCTGTTCAATTGACTATATGGAATGCATATCACCGAGCATAAGCTCTGAACATTAATGGCTGAATCGTAAATATGATGTCGATATGATGATGATGTGACAAGATGTCTTATAGCCCTTATTTTCGGTGCGCACTGTGTTTGCCGTTCTCTCTCAAATCAGTGTAAAAGCAATTTATGGAGTTACAGTGTTTTAATTTGGTATTATAGATTAACTCATATGAAATAAGTCAATTCATTTCTCGCAAAAAGTCGCTCAAAATTCCTAATATGACTGTTGTGTTATAAGCTTTATTATAATTTATCGTAAAGATTGGCGCATAATTAAACCCTAACGGCAATGTATCCAAACACTTAATTGCTATTTTATAACTTATTTTTCTATGGCAGTTCTAAAAAATTTTAAAGCAGTCGGATTTCAGTATCAAACAGAAGTTCCAAATGAGCATAAAAATTTTATCGCATTGTATTTACTAAATTTCAGTAATTGTTTACCTACAATTTAAAATATGCAGTTAATGATACAACAGATATAAATAAGAACTTATAAATATTTCAGATCATCTCAGTCTATCGTAAATACAAGAGGCGTCATGAAAAGCGAGCCGACAACCTAGACTATTTCTTCCACAACTTGGGCATGCTGGGACAAATATTTCTGTACTTGGTACCAGGATTTCTGTTCTTCATTTTCTTACCTGCTTGCATCTTTGTGGTCTTCGAAGGTTGGGATTATGTTGCGGCTATTTACTATGCCTTCGTAACATTGACAACCATCGGTTTTGGCGATTTAGTAGCAGGTACCTAACGTATTTTTGAATAGATATATGTACAGTGCCTAAATTTTCTTCGTCAATCTGTTCAATATTATCGTAAATTATTTTGTTTATATACCTACCACAGATAACTATTTCTGTAATGTTGATATTTATGAAACCGAGGAAAAAATAATAAATTCTTCTGTTTATGCTATGGAAAACGTATGGTAAACGTTTTTTTTTGCCTTCTTAATCTTAAAATTTATATTATTATAGTACCTAAATGTTTAATAGTTTTATTGTTTCAGGTACTATAAACAACGGTTTCGCTTATGGCTACTTCTTTACATATCAGATATTCTTAATTGTTTGGATTACATTTGGTCTCGGATACATTGTTATGTTACTTGGTTTCATAACCAGCGGTATGAGATCCGAAAGAGTTCATAAATTAGAGCAGAAATTAGCGTATCAGTTTAAAAGCACCCAAAATAAAATTTTGCAAGGTTTCACAAAAGACATTGCTGTTATAAGGAAAATTATCAATGAGGCTAATTTAATAAAATTAAAGGTAAGCTTTATTTATTGTGTTAAAACATACAATTACATAAAAGAAGATTATTATTAAAGTTGTTTTCCTTTACTATACAAATTACAAAATGTAAATTAGTTATAATTAAATATTTGCATTTCTTTCCTTACATAGATCACTCAGTAGTCTTTTATGTAATTTTAATTTTATTTGTAAATGATACTAAAAATTTATTTTTCAGCCTGTCTACGTAGAAAGCGTTCCGCATTTATATAGAAGCAAAAGCTGTCCTATTCTTACATTTGATGTCCAACCAAGAGACCATATAATTAAACGCAAACGAGCTAATTCTGAAAACATTCAATTATTTACGAAAGATATACTACGAATTCAGTCGGATACAAACCTTTTAGGAATAGATAAAGAAAAAACTTTCTCTGCTTCCGCTATAGTAAAACCAGCAGAGTTACTAGCGAGAGTAGTTAATGTTCTAGGAAGACTGGAGCAACCAGAACCTAACAGAGGAGTTCATATGTTTGATGATGAACAAATTTTAGCCAGTGAAAAACCACCAGTCTTCACGATAGGGCATAACATTATACCTAATGCTCCAAAAAGAACAAGAGCTCTAAGCGTTGCTGTGCCTAATTACAGAAAGATATCTGTAACAAAGATGGACCATGATTTTACATGGACTAATGGAGATTCTGCAGAAAAATACAGAAAGGAAGCAAATTACAGAACTGGAAAGCTTTCATTGCCTACTGATATTTCACCAGTCATAAATGACGACAGTGCACAGTCTAGAGGTATTCTTTCAAGATTCTTCTTTAGAAAACCGAGTTCAAGTGAAAGTCCCTCAGATTATATTAAAAATACGACAAAAGGTAGAGCAAGCGAAGCACAAAGTCCCGATGATAATGTGAAAGATGTCTCAAAACCACGCCAAGGTAGTGTTTTCCCGACCTTTAAATCAAGAGAAGAAAAGAGTGATGCAGATGTATACAAAGAAAAAACTAAACGTGGTAGACACAGTATTTTTCCAAAATTTGATTTTAGTCACACTGACGATGAAATGGCAAACGCATATATAGAAAAAACAAAAAGAGGTCGCCACAGTATTTTCCCAACTTTCGACTTTACAGAAGATGAAGATACAGCAGCAATGAAATCATACCAGCAAAAAACAAAGCGACACAGTATATTTCCTACATTCGATTTTAGTGAAGACGAAGATGCGGCTGCCGCGAAAGCTTACAAGGAAAAAACGAAAGCTGGTAGACACAGCATATTTCCTACCTTCGATTTCAGTGATCCTGACGAAGATATGGCCAATTTGTATAAAGAAAAGACAAGTAGAGGACGACGTAGTATTTTTCCTACTTTTGATTTCAGTAGTAATAAGAAGGACGATGACGAAGCAATAAACGAAGATGAAGTACAGCAATATAAAAATCGAACAAAGAAGGGAAGACTCAGTTTATTTCCTACATTTGGTAGATCCAAGAAAAATGATGACAGCGAAGTTATGCCGGATAGCTCTGACGAACTCGTCAACTATCAAAATAAGACGCGTCGTGGGCGTGGCAGTCTATTTCCATCATTTGGTAAGGATCGTAAAAACAGTTCAGCTAATAACAGCACAAACGATCTCGAGGCTAGTATAAAACAATATCAAAATCAAACCAAAAGAGGCCGAAACAGTCTCTTTGCAGGAGATATACAAAATTATACAAACACGGCTGAGAGTAGTAGAAAAAATTCGTTTTCGAATGACTTGGAAAACTATAGAAATAGAACTAAACGAGGTCGTCCTAGTTTGTTCGATCCCAGTCTAAACATATCTAGTATGCCAGAATCTGAACAGGTTGAAGTACTAGAGCATACAAGCGTGGCTGACTTACTACGCGCTTTAGCCGTAATAGAAACTGTATCTGGACAAGAATCAGGAACTTCGAGTGGTCCGTCTAGTTTGTTAGACCTCTTAACAGAGCCCACGACCACGTCGACTAGAAGGCGTAGTTCTGTCAGACCTGATTTTGTTATACCATCTATGCCTAATAAAGATGAGGCAGAAGATGTTCCTGGTCCTAGACGTAGAAGAATATCTGGTAGAGGAAACGCTCCACAATTCACCCCTACCTTGCCTACTGTAATGGCTGGAGCGGAGTTACAGACTACTGCCACGGCTGCAAGAGAAAATCGTATGACGATGTTGGCACATCAACCACCTACGTATTCTGAAAGTATGAATACAGAAGTTCAACAACCAAGAGTCCGGAGATATTCTCCAGCACCGGGAGGCCCCAACAGATCTACATCTGGCCCAGTGTCAAGGTTATTCTCTCGTATTCGCAAGGAAAGTGTTAGCAGTGTCGAAGAAGAAGGCTCCAGACGCGGTAGTCTAACAGACGTAGTGATTGATAATAATAAAGACAATACGTAACACGGTGCCTTTATAGTACAATTTATATCTGTTATTAGGTTTTTAATTTATTACCATATACGTGTATTTATTATTTAATTTATTTTAAGTAAATAGGTGTACATAATAAAACTTTGAAAATACGAACCGTCCAAATTTAAAAATTTGTCTTTTATTATCTCTTCTCAATATTAATCAAAATTTAATTACATATTATATTATTTGGACAAAGTTTCACGTCCTAAAATCGAAGGCAGATAAAATAGTAAATTTTAATTAACTATCGCTTTTTATTCAATATTTTTTGTTTCGGAGATTTTTAAATTAACATTCGCTTAATACTTTTCAATATTAAATAAAAAGTAGCTATTTGTAATGATTCCTCATTGTCATCAACATTAGACCTACGGCTATCAATATAGACCAAACTTGAATATTTTAGCATGAATAATGCCTTAGTTTCTGTCACATTTCAGTTTCACGGCTGAATGTTGATTATCATGGAAATGGCTGGACCGATTTTCATCAAATAGCTAAGAATGTTTACGAAAACTGTAATTTTCAAATAAAGATCTAGATTTATTACCAATCTAGATACATGTGGTTAAAATGTGTCTAAATCGGTTCAACTGTTCAGAATCTACGATGCTACAGCCCAACATAGACACAAAAACAAACAAACAAACAACGGCATCAAACTTATAACATCCTTCTTCTCAGTCGGGTGTTAATAAAATGTAATCGGGCATTTTTATAATCTCTTAATGTATAGAAGTACTAGCTGTACCCGCGACTTCGACCGCGTGGAAAAATGTTCCTTAACCTCTTTAGGTTACTGAGGTTACCCGAGGTACTCATATTGTTGGTGTTAAAAAAAAAGTTATTCTCTATAATGGAACATCTGCCACATTAGATTTATGATGACGTCACATATACAAAAACCTGCGTATTCCATTTCATTTGATACCCATATTGTTGGTAATGAACAAAAAAATTATTTCCATAGGGAACATTCGCCATATTGGATTTATGGTGACGTCACATATGTATCTACCTTCCCCTACGTATTCTATTTCATTTGATACCCATATTGTTAGGGTTTAGCATTATAAAGTTCCCCTATAAAGTTTCATCCCCCTTTTCACCCCTTTAGGGGTAGATTTTTGAAAAATAAAGTAGCCTATGTTCATTCCCTGGTGTTAAACTATCTCCATGTCTAATTTTATCGGAATCGGTCCGGCGGTTTAGCCATAAAAATCAAGCAGACAGACAGGCAGACAAACAGAGACTCGCATTTATAACATTAGTATCCCCTATAAAGTTTAATCCCCCTTTTCACTCCTTTAAGGGTAGATTTTTGAAGAAAAAAAAAATCTATGTTTTTTAACAGAAGAGGTTTTATCTATGTACTAAATTTCGTCTTAATCGGTTTAGCGGTTAAAAATTTCCCATACAAAGTTTCATCCCCCTTTTCACCCCTTTAGGGGTAGATTTAAAAAATAAAGTAGCCTATGTTCACCCCCTGGTGTCAAACTATCTCCATGCCAAATTTTATCAAAATCTGTCCGGCGGTTTAGCCGTGCTAAACGGAACAGACAGACAGACAGAGAGACTTTCGCATTTATAATATTAGTATGGATGGATAAATAAATCAGCCTTTTACAGCATGGAAAAAAGTCCATGATCAAACATAGATACATGAGGAGACGATAATAATCATCGTTTTCTTTAGCAATTACTTGTCAAGATCAATTTCAACGAGTCCTAACTCGATACGCCTTTTATCAATAGAGCTGAGATCCGGGTCCATCTACATCAGTATCTAACTCTGTTCATAATCTGTAAGTCAAGAAGCTGTCAAAGCCATTTCAATGAGTGCAAATAACTAATTTATCTAATAGCTATAGTTACCTAAAGTAATAGATAATAGTTAACTTTGCTATAAGTTGACAAGGAAGTGGTAGTCTGCAGACTAACCATGGCAGCACCAAATGAAGGTTGTCATATTATTGCAGTGGTATTGGATTTATATTGCAAATTTGAAGTCAATCAGACAAAAGAAAATCAAATTTTCCTTTTATAGCTAAGATCCCTACAAGAACTGAGATAATCTTTAAATATATGAAAAGATTCTGCAAACTGCATTGAAATCGGTTCATCTTTTGGAAACTACGATGCTACAGACAAACATACAGACAGATAGACCAAGACTTCAAACTTAAAACAAACATACATCTTCTTGCATAGGGGCTAAAATGTGAAGGAGACAAGGATGAAATTGTAAACAAAACCCAACATAGTATGGGACATACAATAACAATCACGTTTATTAAGCATATATTTTTAATCCATATTTGTTTATAAATTGAAAACAATTTTTACACTAATATAGTGTACTTCTAAAATAAATATTCCAGAAATAATATGTATAACGATACGTTAATATGAAATTATAACAATAGTCGCATTTTTAACACTTAGAAAGGACTACAATATTTTTACAAGTAACAGTAATTCTATAGGTGGTGCCCTAAACTTTACAAACTAATTATGAGTATTTTAAACAACTTAGTTACAGTGTAAAGTCATTTATTTTATAATAATACTATACTTATTAAAATCTCTTGTTCGAAGAAAAATAGGCAAAAATCTGAATAATGAGAAGATTTCACAGAACTGAATATCTAAATCATAAAATTTATAAAAGTAGCGTTGTGACTTCTTCTAATTAAAAAAGAAAGTGCGACAATCATAAGTTTTTTTTACTATAATTCGTTACACGTATTGTATATAAAGCCAGAGAGAATAGAGGGCCCTAGCGGCGTTCCGCTTCTCTTATACCTCCGAGACAGTGCCATCTATCGTCACGATTCTCTAACCCGTTGTGTATTCTAAATAAATTATAAAAATTTTCTTCGAAGGGGATAATTTAACAGTAAATATTTACAAAAATATAACTTAGGTAAAATATTACGTAAATCATCACATTACACAAAACTATTATAAATAATGTTCCGTTCACAGATCTCTACGCAGTACTTCACTGCTGGTAACACCAGGTTGTGTGTTTACAGTCAGATCTCTTCTGAGATGTCTTCAATATATATCTCAAGTAGCTAAACTATCTTGCCTAACGTTTTTATCTAGTTCTATCTCGGTATAGCACCGATCAATGTTTCCATTGTCGTCCTTTATTAAAGATTCAAATATTGATATTAAATTATTCAGTCCAATGAGGTATCCGTCTTCGTGGTTGCCGACTTTCCATGCGGAGTTGTGGTCTATAGTGATTTCGTCGGGCACCGGCACGGTCTTTGCGAAATCTATCATCCATATAGAAGCTCTCCTCTTGTCGTGGACGAAAAGCAACGAACTACCAATGAGTTCGTGCGTTCTGAAGAAGTGAGATTCTATTAAAGTTGTTCGGATGTTTTTCAGTCTCTCTAGATACCTCGGCTGTAAATTATAAAAACAATTTACTTTTACTTTTGAATTTCAATCAGTTACTCATACATATGTACGTATGTATAGTCTTTATGTCCAAATATGACCAAAGATTCACAAGGAGGTCTAATTGAGTAATTTGCATTGAATAAAAACGAGACATCAATTTGGCTTTTGACATTACATAAGAACGTCAATTCTATACATTTTTACAATTTATTTAATGAGCTATTAATGTTCATTTGCACTCAACGGAAGTTGCTCAGTTAGAGCTCTAGTATGCATCAACGCTTCGCCGAAAACAAAACGTATATTTGATTAAACTCATACATTTCAAGTTCTGAACCTCTTAAAAATCCTATTGAATGGTGAATATTGATTAAAATCATGGTCTTGAAAATAGTGACCTATAATGACAATCACGGAGAACGAAGATAGATTACATTTTACTTTATTCTTGAATCGTAACATGTAATAAACAACCAGCCAGGAGCTGAGAGAAAGAGAATAATAATACTCCAAACAATTACACAACTTGTGTGACCCCAAACCACTAGGTTTGCATTACAGGAACCACGCAACGAACTGGAAAAGCCCCCTAGAAAACACCCTGACTATAATGCAATCTAGAAGAGATCGTTTCCTAAATTAACCTGACCGGAAATCAAACCCAGAGCCCCAACTTGGAAAATTTTAAAATATTGTAATTTTGTTAAATTATTCCGTACTTACCACAGAGTTAGGAAAATTATTTGTAAATTCTTTGAAGGCTTCTGAAATCTGTTCTTTTGTTTTCGTGGTCTTAAAATCTTTCGAACTGGTTCCATCTGCCTTCTTCACACCGTCTATCCTGAATCCCAAAGTAGCTGTCGAACTAATCGTCTCACGCCATATCATGTACCTAGGTTTTGTTACACCTTTGCTCCTGTGTTCTTCATCTGTTGGTGCTTTTGGGTCTATTTGGATCATCTTCTCATACATATCCTGAAACACGACAAAAACTGTTATTGACGAAAACCAAAAAGGCAAGGTTCTTGTAAATGAAGTGTAAAGGACACAATGTGATACGTCCCTCGACCAGCAGTAATTCAACAATATCTCGTCTTGCTCCCGCTACAGTCTATTGTGTTATTCTCTCTTTTTCGTTGATGGCGTATTATATACATTAGTGTGCGAGTAGTGTCACTATGTCGTTTATACCTGGCCCATTAGTCGAGTAATACTACAACTAGTGTATTATATTTACATCAGTATGCGTAATAATAGTGTATACAGTAGTGTATGTAGTAGTTATACAACGGTGTACTAATGTACTTGTACCATATCTATCCTTTTATATATTAAAAAAGATTTAGGCTGCATTCGTACACAAAATGTCATTTTAGTTTCGTCTTTGCAATTTTATTAATGAAAGCAACAAGTAACTAGAAGCAGATAGTAACAAACTGTCAGCTCACCGCCTATAAAAAATTCTTATAATGAACCCTATCGCTTAAACGACATTCATGATCTTTGTAGAAAATAAATAACTCGTTACATATTTTTCATTCTCTCCCAAAGTATCATGGAAGTAATGAAGATTATACTAAATTAAAAATAAAATTTGATGTCATACTGAAGAAGCATTATTTAATTCAATTCAAGACAACCACGTCAATATGAAATACTTTGAATCAAATTAGTATAGGCAATACGTAAATGAATCACATAGCCTTTTTTGTTACGTTCTAAAACTTCGGGAAAACAATTATTGCATTAGTTATGTAAGTATGTACTAAAAACACAATGACGTTAAAAGTGTATTGTATAATATTGCGTAAAGTTAAAAGAATGTAGTATATAGGTAAGAATACATTCTAAATAATAACTACTTTTAAAGGATTTTGTGATGAGATAGCCATAATAACTCGTACTATAGATTTATTATTATCGTCTTAGCCTGAGTATTTTTAATCAATTACGATTTTTAACCGACTTAAAAAAAGGAGGAGGTTCTCAATTCGACTGTATGTTTTTTTCTATGTTTGTTACTTCATAACTTCGTCATTTATGAACCGATTTCAAAAATTCTTTTTTTGTTTGGTAAGTCATACTTCAGGTGTAGTCCCGTCTAAATTTCACCAGTATTGGAGCTTGGACTTCAAAGATACATTAAATAATATAATGAGACCTGGTTATAATCTTTATTTACATTGATGATTCTCTTGTATATCGCTGCGCTCCAGAATTAGAAAGAAGTTAATTGCAGATCTGCCGCAGTGCGTTATGAAGTTACACCAACTGTGACCCCAAATTAATCCCCAGCGTCGTACCATGAATAAGTAGTACACAACGAACAAGGAAGCTGTCAGCTCGTTTTTGAAATCGACTTGACCAAGGAATCGAATCCCGAACCCTCTGCTTATACGGCAGATGCATTATACACTACTACCATATCAACGAAATTTCAGGTACCTAAGTCAATATATTATAATACGCTTACGTATTATAATAGAGCGATAATGTGTATCTAAGCGCGTCATTCACAAATAACCAATGTGCCAATATAACTGAACTTATAAATATTAGAGGTTATGTCCTCCGAACGAACTGGAGACCGATTATTCCTGGCTTGTTTCCTAGATTATTTATACCTAATTATGCATGTATTTATTTAAAAAACATAGTCTAGGTAAAGACATCATTGTCTTCTGAACAGTTATTTTTCTAAATTGTATCATATCTTTGGATGCAAATGACATTTAAAAAAAAAACAAGTTTCATCCGTTTACGTACTCTTTCGTAAATATTCTTGTGTTATTGTACTAGAAATAGCTCGTAAAAGATGTAATAAATAGAATGACACCTTGTGTTGATAAACTCGTGTAAGAGGACGATAACGTTGTTAATACGTCTTAGTGCTTATTATTTATATACAGCCGTTATTTCATACGAAATTTCAAAATTAGGGATATAAATGTACATAACTTCATGCTGTTTGCATTTCAATTTAAATAAAATTGAATTCGGTATCGTAATTTCTAACTTTAGCTCATGTCACTAATTGCATGTTACCAAAACGCAAATGCATTTTTCTACTTTTTATCCCGTAAAAATGCCAATTTGACCGCTGATAAAACTGCGGAATACTGCTAGCACAGATTAATTAGTCAGCTGCTAGTACGCGATAAAATCACGTGTTGACGTTACTTCTAGCAATAACTATTTAGACATACAAAGTTGCTGGGTAGATGGGTTGCTCCATTGCCCATTGTCTATATACAAGCTCTTATAATAAATCTTATGTCTTGGCTGACTCTTACTCCTGCGCGGATCGCAGGTCGCAAGGTAATAAAACAGTTGGCGTATAATATATATATTTTCTTTCTCTCTCAGATCATCATAAAAACATGCTAAATTTTCCAAATAAGAAGATAATATACTACAACATATTTTTAATTGGCTTATAAAGTCTTGATTACTTACTTTTCTAAGCTTCGTTTTCTCCTTAGCTTTGGCCAACTCCTCTTCCAAATAAGTCCTAACTCCTATTTTGCAGTCCATTACGCAGGGACAGTCGAAATCGCTCAAGAGATCTTGTAATTGTAAGTACACTGTTACAATGGATGGTTAAGGAAATATAACTAAAACCAAGGTGTTTTCAAATACGGGTTTACTCTGTATTACTTTTCTTAATATGGTTAAATTAATGTTCTATCCCTTGAAGCCAATTAGTGACGTACTTACTAGTAAAAATGCCATCGAACATCACCAAACCTTGACAGGTAGAATCTTCATTCATACGTCATTGTTTTCAGGAAAGAAAATCAGGTAATACGATCTTATTTTTAAACAAGAATAACTATTGTACAGCACCGTGCGAACGCAGATAAATGTGTTTTGCGTAACATACAGGCAACCGGCAAATAATATATAATTTTATTTATTATTTATTAACTTTCATACACAATACGACAAAGGAAATTTCATATTTTTATCCTAACTTTGAACTATTTAATAAACAAATGAAACAAATGCTTTTCATAAAGCCATGAAAAACTAAACTCATGAATATCGTAGGTGAGAAATGTGTTATACTCGTAGTCGTAAGAAGTGTTTACTGAATACCGATGGTCTCCAGTTATACTCTCGGATTGCAAGCATGAACATATACGTCTATATATTACCCACATAGCATCCCTATGCATTTATGCTTCCTCAAACATATTTACACCGTAACATTATAGTGTTTTCAATATTCAAATGAGCTAATGATGATGATGAACCCAGTCTTTACAGGTTAACCTTTGTTTACACATTTTTGTTCAATCAATTTTCACTCATTTTTCAATGTTTCTAACTACATACATAATTATGCGAATCACTTAAACATTTGCCTTTTTATTTGCACTCGCTTAGCACTTTCATAAATGAAATAATTTCAAATCGTGCATCCTTAATATGATGTCTGCTCTGGTAACATACCATATTTCTCTAAAAGACGACATTTTATCACATTCTTCATTTATTCTATTGACTCTACCTTACATTTAGGTCACGCTACCATACAAAAGGAATGGCGACATATTTTATTCTCGCACTTTCGTACATACATTAAAATATTATGATTATATGAACATTATAACATTAATGTGTGGTTACAAATCCCCATTTTTTGGTTTATTGAAAAGGATACATTCTCCATCTTCGCACGTCACTTGACCCTTGTATTCAGGAACGAAAGGCCGAAGAATATCCTTCATCAGCAACTGAAAAACGAATTAAAACTGTTTTAAATACTTTTTCATAGTTATCAACAGTATACTGCCCCAAACTCAGGAGTTCCCCTAATATAAAATAATTCGCGTATATTCGTGTTCCACATCTGCTAATGCGTAATACTTTCGACAGTCACAAAAGTATTTAAAATTTTAGCTATATGTTTTCATGTAACAAAATTATTATTCGATATTTTTTTATATCATAAGTTAGATTGTTACACTTATGCACGATTCAGTGGTACTTTTATAAGTAATAACAAGTTTTAATTTAAATTCTAAAATAATTTTAGAATTTTCTTTTTTGTTATTATGATACTGATATACGGTAGTAAACTAATTAATCTGTGCTGATATGATTTGATAATGCTTTATTTTTGAAATTTTTTTACATTTGAGTTATGCAACACTATAGATAATCATGATAATAAAAACACTATAAATAATCATGATAATAATAACATTCATAATAATACAATAATAATAAATTGAAGCGGCGTAAGTATGCAACTCTCTCTGAGAGTTTCATATTTACCCCCCTTTGCAATCGAAAATTTGGGACCCTGAGGCTCGGAAGCCCATCGACTAGGTTCTGATATTTGTAAGAGATCGGTGGAGGCTACGGGAGATCGTCGGGCTGGCAGCTCCGCCAATGAATCAGTTTGGCTATTCAAAGAGGTAATGCTGCCAATCGATTGACTTAGCAATTTAGCAGATTGCCGTTGCTTACAACGACAGCTTTCTAAGCGGCAAGTTTGAGGAAGTCTTTTCTTTAAGATAATGTTTAGTTCGAAATTTTTAAATATTAATTTACTGATTAATATCAATAATAACACTAGAACTATTTAAGCTATTTGTATTCGCATTTATTTTTATACTACTGAGGAGACAAACGCCCAAACAATCCACTTTAATGATATGCGGACTGAGTGGCCCATGGACATAACATAACATAACATAGCAACCCCGAGGGCTAAGATGTTATGCGTCTTGACACCTGTGCTCTCGGTCCAACTATTACAATGGACGGAGCATTTGCTATAAAAGCGTGTCCTTAAAGTGTTCTTTTTTGTCTCTAGATTTTACTAATGTAGGACTAGGAAAGGTCACGGTACAACACTACACAGCTGAACATGATATATTTTTATCTTTGTGAATACTAACACCCAAAACACTTAAAATTTAAGAGTATTTTGGATGTAATTATTTCGTAACCGACTCCTAACATGACACGAAATATACAATGCGAAGTTATCATACTTATTATAGCTGTTTTACTCGTGGGTACGCTCAATGAGATAGAGAGAGACAAGAAAATTCGTTTGACACACGGTGGTAAGAGTGGCAACTTTTTAATACTCCATCCAATAATGTTTCTTGGTCCGAGCCTGTGGCAAAAATATCACTGACTGTCTGGCTCTTACATCGGAACACAAAGGTGCAAACACCGTCGTATGGTCAGAGAATAAAGAACCGGGCAAACCCCGCACAAGGTCCTACCATCCATAAAACTACGCATTATAGTTTTACATTACCATTTTTAACTATTTTTAGTTACGAGAAGTCGTTATCAAAATAGCTATTCATGAATAACATAATTATCTAAAAAAGGCACTTGTAGTTTGTGGTATCATGCAGAACAGTTTAGTATTATGGGTCCTTGTTTCTTAACGATACCGTCTTGACGTCATACGCTATTATCTGTCTCGAGTCACTAACAATTACTTGCGTTATACTCTTCAGCTGTTACTAATTAAATATTTCGTATAATTTAAAAAAATCATAACAATGATAAAAGTAAGGATTTGTGCTTCTTAATTTAAATTTCAGAAAATTAACAATAATACTAATATGAATTACTGTACCATACATACTATATTACATATTATTTCTACTTATTGTTATTTTTATGTCCTTAGTAATTACGTTGTTATTTTTTTATTTAGTAGAAAGTAAACTTAATCTTTTATTATCTTATAACTTCCTTTCTGAATGGATTTCAATGCTTTTTTGACTACCTATTATTTAAAAAATTTAACGATGTAGATTTGTATTTATAACACAATGCTCAAAGTCTATAGAACTAGAGAAATGTTGATGTTTTGTAATTAATTGTTAAAATAAAATAAAAAGAATATTGGATTCTTATTATCGAAACATAATTACGTTATATATCCAGCTTTTATTATGTAAAAACAAAGTAATAACAAATTATTACAATTTTTTTATGTACTCTAGTAGTCTTTACCCGTGGCTGGTACTGACAAATAACAGTCTACGTTTTGACCCAAAGAACAATCATTCTGTGTGCATTAAGTTGACTGGTTCGCTATCTTTCACGTTAAAAAAAACGCACAAACAAACGGACAACGTTTCGTGTTTCTAAGATTAGTAGAGATTCTTATTATGCACACTCGGTTTGATTTATATTTACACCAATGACTCCTTTCAATTCGATCTGTTGTTTAATTTGTCGGTCATTAAACTCATTGTCAGTTATGGAATCATTCGTAATTAAGTTAGGTACTTATTAAGTAACGTCGCGATGTAAATGGATAATGTCGTTTTATCATTCATTGACGTCAATCTATAAATAGGGCGTTATGGTTCAACTTTAAACTAATAAAGAACACATTCGATACAAGTGAAATTAAAACAAGAGTAAATTCGACATGATGTATTAATATTATAATTTATTTTAGACAAAGTTCTTCAATAGATATAAAACCATTAACCTAGGTCTACGATCTTCTTTAAAAAGGAATAAAATTTAATATTTCTGATTTTGAACGATAATTTGAACTCTGTTATAAATTTAAATTTGAAAAGTTGTACAATTCATTTTCGGGCGAATTCGTTACACATATAGTATATATATATATATATATATATTTTCTCGTCATATATCATATATTGTCTCGTCTTAAATCATCAAAAGCAAAACCACCTATCGATTTAGAGATTTAGGAATTGTTTGCTAATATCTAACATTTTTAATTCGTTAAAAATATTTTTCACATAACTCTATGTCTATGTCTTTCTGTTCTGTTAGATTTGGTACGAAATTAATTTAAGTGCTTCATGCGTAGTCATATGTTCTGCCTTTCATACGTTCAGTCAATCTCTTGGTATAGACTTCCTAAGCTGACCAAGCTGATGGCCCATAGCACGCGCGGTACAAATGAGGATCTTAATAAGACTACATACATACATACATACATATCTTCACGCTGTATCCCTAAATTAATTAAATAAGACTAAATTCTATCAAATCAATGTATTGCTTTTATGTAAATATTAACCTTATAATTTATTGTAATTTATACTTTAAAACAAAGTCTAAATAGATTTCAGTTAGTTAAATTTATTTAAGCAACACATACGACATTTCATAAATAAGGTAAACGTTTTCCCACGGTTCTATGTACTTGTATGTACGTGCATTACGCAAATACGTTGTACTAACCATAACTTAAGCACCTTTACCGATTTGAACAGATGGTACCCGTTAATCTTTTAGAGAGTTATGATTGAACATGTATATATTAATCACTCTAACTCACATCTAACTCACTAGGATATGGAAAGATCGCAATATATCCTGTAAAATCAAAGTGAGGCTGGTACGTACGCTGGTATTCTCAATTTTCTCTTACGGCGCCGAATCCTGGACGATAAGAAAGAAAGAAAGGGCAAAAATCGACGCTTTTGAAATGTGATGTTGGAGACGGATGTTGCGAAATCCATGGACTGCACGCCGGACCAACGTGTCTATTATTAAGGAGCTAAGAATTACTAAAAGACTATCCGCTGTTTGTTTCCAGTTAATTCTCAAATATTTTGGACATGTCGCTCGTAGGAGCCCTGACAACCTTGAGAAGCTTGTGGTAGTCGGCAAGGTCGATGGGAAAAGACCACGCGGTCGATCACCTACCCGTTGGCCAGATCTGGTAAAAACGCTCACTGGCTTACCAATAGCCGAAATCCTTAAGACCGCAGAGGATAGGAAGACATGGAAGAGCATAGTGCATCGGGTGATCAGTACCTCAGACTAGACGCGACCTTCAGCAATGAAGATAACGACTGAGAAAAAGAAGATAATAATACGTGAAGCGATAGCTTTAGTTCCCTTTTTAAGAAAATTGCGCGGACGGAAGAGTGTGTAATTTGATACACTTAAACTTTATATGGAGAAGGACAAGAGAAAGCTATTATTTTAATATAACATAAATTAGAAATACATTAAATTAAATTAATTAAATTACTCATTGTTTACATTCATACTGTCCACGACAAAAAGACTGTCAATTTCAAACTCATAATAGTTTGTGATCACATATACGTAACCTCCTTGGACCAAACAGTCGCACGAGATTGTCGCCAAAGTGTTTATATTATAACTTTATTGTTTCAATGTATTGTCGAACTATGTATTTCAAGTTCAATGGACAATATTAATTTTTTTAACAGCCCGAAAAAATGTACAAAAAAAGGTATTCTTCATTTCATTCTTCGTTTTTTTGATTTATATATTATTTAAGCTGTATATAATTTGAAAAAGATAGGCAAATGAACTATGTAGCCTTGGCGAAACCTGTTATTATAGAAGTATAGTCTTTAACAAACTTACAAATTAAATGAATTACGGTCGAATTTCGATCACTGGGCGACCACTAGTGATAATAAATGCGCCAGACTATACACACAAATCATTTGGTCTCAAACTAGGGTATTCCCTGTACTATGAGAACCAAACGACGACTACTGGGAGACAGACAATTCATCCGATCAAACTAGGGCATTCCCTGTGCTATGAGAACTAGACGACGACTCCCAGCACACCCAGACTCGAGAAAATCTAGAGAATTTCGTTTCCGAAGTTGACCCGACCGGGAATCGAACCCAGAACCTTTCGCGCTTGGATGCAACAAAAAACCAATGCGCCAACAAGGTCGTCTATTTTATTTAGTTACATACATACATATCTTCGCGCTGTGTCACTAACGGGATAGCCAGAGAGGACGGAGCGCCAAGTGTCGCGGTCCTTACATACTTCTTTCGCTTCCTCAAATCTCATCATTATTTAGTTAATTTTCCCAATCCGAAATTCATCGTAAATGGCACCTTAAAACGTTCTTGAACTCAATTTCATACTTCTATAGTCATTTTTACAAAGTACAGCCGCATCCACGTTATTGTAGTCACCATTTCAATTGTGTACATACATTGAATACTGGAAACGTTATTTGTAATTAACGTTGCAGTGCATGTCCTTAATGATCAATCTAAAAATAAAGTAATTTCAATCAAAGTGTATATAAACTGCAATTATCTCTAAATGACTTGGTACAACTGTAGGTAAATCAATTCCTACACGCACGTCATAACTGACGAAGGCATATTACTAAATAAACCTCATATGAGTCTTCATATTAGCTCTGGGTTTTCACTGAGCTTTTTCTATGCCATTGATATGTTAGGGCCCATATACACACGGCAATCTACACACCTTAAACACAACTAAGACGTACTGCAAATATGACGCAATAGTAACCAGTTCCTGTATTAAGGCTGCATATTTTAAAACGCGCTAGAAACTTGTTGCAGCAGCCAGTTTTTTCTTCAGTCTCGTCAACAGCAGCCCAATATAATAAACAGAAAACGGGCGTATGCACCGCGTTGTCCGTTCATTTCAGTTAATACACATGCACACTATCTGCTATAACAACTCTACACGGAAACCATATTGTATTTAGTGAATTTCGTGATCAGCACGTAGAAATTCGTTGTGTGCACATGCTCTTAGAGTAACCACAAACATTATTACGTTATAATAATATTATATTGAATAAGCAAAAAATCCCACAGTTTTATAAGGAAATCCGTAAAATCGCAGCTCTTTTAATATAATTTTACACGTAGGTACTTTTTAAAATTAGTAAATATATCAAAAGAATTATGAATAAAAGATGTCAGGTGCGGATTTAAAAAAATTGCAAACGAGATATAGTGAGGTGCGACGATTGTGCATATCGGTGAGTAAATTATTTATCTATCTTTCCTAATATTCGATAACAAAAAAATTACTTTTACCCGTTTGGTTTCCCGTTAAAAATAGGACTTCCCTAATTCTCTAATATATTACGTAGTAACTAATTAATCTGTGGTATTACTGTACTACACGACTAAAACATTTTAAGCACAAACACCACTACTAAGTTGTTAGTTAATATTAATATAGATAATATTAATATAATTAATATAATAATTAAGGTTTATTTTCAGTGTGTTCATTATTGATTTAGAGCACGTAGACACTCTCTAGTTTAAATCCGGCTAGAAGGACCACATATTGAAATTGTTAGTGATATTAACATGGATATAATAAGAATAAGTTCTAAATATATATAATGCATGTAATTCCAAATATGTGTAATGAAATAAATTCTAATAATGATCTTACTGCATTTACATTATATTTTATTTAAATCATCCCGATAATCTTCATTAACGACCTCAACACTTAAACGTATGTAAGTACGCAGTTAAATTTTTTTTTAATTTTCTTCGTTTGGTCTGAAATTTAAAAAAGTTATCTATTTGAGAAAATATATATCTAAATACTACACCAAAATAATTTTTGTTCTAAAAATGTATTTAATTTTTTTTTATATCTGAGTATTGTACCGCGTAACTGTTTCTCAGGTTTAAATTACACATAACAGATACATTATAGGTTAAAATGACTAACTCACTACTAATCACGATTACAAAGTCCAAAACGTATTCCCACCTTTTTGCAGCAACCTTTTTTGTTCACTTTTGTATTTTGATGACTAAACTACTGAGGGTTCAATGTTCCTCTGATCTCTTAATCAAAACGTTTCCTTTTAAAATAAAGGAGTGCGAATCATTCTTTCGGAGGCTGTGGTTTTCCTTAAAACATTGGATAAATGTAGTGATTAGTGAACGAATTATTGCTTTTGGGAAAATACTTAACCTAATTGCTTCTAAAAGAAACGTTACTAATGTACCAGTTATAGTATGTTATTTCGGTCAACCAGCATCATCATATATTTTATTTTAACGATATCTTAATATTTTTGAAAAATACGAAATCGACAATGTAATTTTTGTTTTTTCTTTATTGAGAAGTTGAGACTTTGATTATTTTTTTGGTTCAGAATTTATTTATGCATACATAAATAAATAAATTAGTATCGACAGGTTATAGCTTTTAATTCTCCGAACAAATCTTATGCATATTTTACAGTTCTTGTAAAACATTGCATTTCCTACTGTTACACATTAAAATGATTAATATTGAGTACGAGTATTTCTGAGCAAATATTTCAGAGACAAGTAAATGAAAAGTAAATAAAATATGCATAACGCCATACCTATTACTGAAAGTTTTTTTTACAAAATAATATCTGTTACGTATAATAAAACTCTAACCACTTAAACTAGGACATATTTAAAATAGAAGTTAAGAAAAATTGTAACACTCGGAAGGAGAGTGAGATTGGAATGGAGTCAATGGAATAAAATAGGAAGATGAGTAAATAGATATAAGAGGTTCAAAATAAAACAACAATAAACAAAGGCTCTGAAAATACATCGGTGGTGGAGGAGTAAATAAATTTAAAAAAAACAGCATAAACTAGTGGGTTTAGAAGCATGAAATTTTGCACAGGAGTTGCTTGTATTACTTAGGTGAGCACTAAGGAATGATTTTTGCATATTCATCTCCTCAGGGGGTTAAATAAAAGACTAAAGTTTGCATGGAATCTTGTGTCATTTTTGAAGTTAGAAAAATGGAAATTGTGGTTCGAGGCTGTTAAATAAAAGTCAGTTGTATCAGTACTTTGGAAATTCAGCCTCAAAGGGGGACAAATGAGGCACGAAAGTTTGCATGAAATTTCGTCATGACCGTTGGGGAATCCCTTCGGGCACATGGTTAGTATACATACCTATAACTTCACTTTGTCTCCCGTTTGGGATAAACAGAATATCAAGGCATCACGCAAAATCACACCCACCCAATAGGCTTAGGCGAGGCTTGAACTTAAATCACATTGTCATAGTGTAATTCCAATATTCAACCTTCAAAACTACTGTACCTATAGAAGCACCCGTAGAAAAAATTAAATTTTAAAATTAAATATGTAACAAATTTCTCAAGTTTAAAGTCCATTTACGCGTTATCGTGAAATCAAAGTTTATGCGGATGTATTTACCGCGGATGTACATATGTATATACAAATTACGTATCAGTACAACAATCTTTTTTACGTGTAATTTCTGCTTATGTAATATAGATATATATGTATGTATATGATGTATTTTTATCTCAATTAGTGTACACATGTCATTATGTCTGAGAGCCCAGCACATCACACCTATTATTGAAATTTTTTTTAAAATAATACGAGTATACCTATGTATATAATATGTTATAAACATCTTTGTCTCATTAGTATCATAATTTATTCGGTGATTTTTGTTTGATATCAGCTTAAAGCTATTGTAATTTAATTACTGTATTATTAATGTTAAAATACGACTAATATTAATGTTTTATATATTACTAACGACCCGCCCCGGCTTCGCACGGGTAGAACTTTATTGCAAATAAAATACAGCCCATGTTACTTGCTGATAATGTAGCTTTCTAAAGGTGAAAGAATTTTGAAATCAGTTCAGTAGTTTTTCAATTTCTCCATTACATACAACCAAACACAGTTTACCTCTTTGTGTATTAGTATAGATTTAATTAACATATTTTTAAAATAGGATAAAATTTCACTCTTGATTAAAGAAGAAATAACTAACACCGAGTCTGTGCCCTCGAGTTTGAAATTTTGATAGAATATAGCTCAAAAAAGTATAAATTTATTAATTTATGAAATGGATTTCCGCAAATCACACTCAATACAATGCATAAATATGTTAATCGATTTTATAACAGATTCAATAAAAAAGCAGTTACACTATATGCAAAATAAAACTGAAGAGTTTATGAGAAAATCTTTCATCTAACAAAATGGAGTTGTTACTCATACTTACTGTTCACTGTTTAATCTATGTTACAAATGCAAATTAACTAAATAATCAGTGTCTCCCTCAAGCCAACTCACCTGAAAACATTTCTCTTCTTGCGGACTGAGTTTTTTCAATATCGTTCCCTGGTCAGGTCCCGCTTTGAAGTTACCCTGGTGACCAGCAAGCTGAATCCAAGGATATCTCTGCTTCTTATAGATTTGAAAGAAAGGTGTCCACTGCACAATGTTGCGTAGCTTACGCCATCTTTCGGACTGCTGAAAATATTTCAAAGTGGAAATTAGAATTTTAGTGGATGTGCTTTCAGAACTTTGTTAGCAGTGGCATAACAATAGGGTGATATAGCGGGCGAAATGGCACGAGCCCACGGCCAGAGTGGACCCTGACCCGAGATAGCCACGAGCACGAGAGGATCCTGACATTTATTTTTATAAATACAAACTTTTAAACTTTCACGTTGCATTATAAAATATCTAAAATATGATATTAACGCGATTACCTTTTATTTTGGCTTGGTAATCATGTTTTTACTATTTTGGTAATCGCGTTTTATTTTATTTTGGTAATCACGTTAATTTCCCGTTTTAGGTATTTTTATAAAATTTAATGTAAAATAATGTTTTTAAATTTTCACGCCTTGTACACATCTTACATCCCTAACTAAGCGGGTCTATGTCGTGTCTATATTTTAAAGCTAAATACCTTTTTTTCCCGGCGTTTCGAATGGATTGTACCAATCAGTGTTGTTCAAAAGTAATTTACAATTACAATTTTCTAACTCCATTCTATGATTATCTATGATCATCGTGGCCCATCAGTATAGTTACGTCGCTGTTTGTTAGAACTATATTTCTTTACTGTAAGAGGAATTATATTGCTCAAAATCTCATCGCTTATTCTACTGTATCAGTCAGTAGTCAATAGTCACCATGAACGAGCTACTGTAAGACTCAATTACTAGAACTGCTGATTAGCTTATATGTGTACAATCTAATTTTTTTAAATAATGCTGAGAATACACACGACCAGACAGTTCACCTGATAAGTGGACTCGGGCACATGAACATTCACAAATGAAGGCTAAGAAAACACTTCAGTTTGCAAATACGTTGTCACCCTAAGGACACATATATTATGTCTCTTGTGCCAGAAATTATTATTTATTTATTATTTATTATTTGTGATTTGTGAGACACAGGTATAGTTAATTATATGATATAAGTAAATTTTTAGTGCCACTGTGCTCTGCCTAAAAAACTGCATACAAATTATAAGTTATATATAAAGTCTTTACATAATTCAAGTATTAATAATGTCAACTTGAGAACATCGTCAATCAATATCAAACAATCAACAATCAATTCACAAAACAAAAGAACATTAAACAATTAAAGAAACATGATACATTGATTCTTAAATGTCATTTTACAATAATGTCATTTTACAGTTTTATAATATTTCCATCCCTCAAAAATTCCTGAACAGTGTAATATGCTTTTGAGATTAAAAATGTATGAAGTTTCCTCTTGAACAATTTTACCTTTTTCACTCAACGGAACAATTTTATACAGAGTTAATAGAAAAATTCCTGTCATCATATCTAACAACTTTTATTCCACGACTTTTTATAAACTTAATACGTTCCCCAAAAAATATTTTTTATGTTTTGTTTTACTTGCTGAAACATAATTACTCTGTATACGTATTTACAAAAAATGCTCACGCACCACACCCCGTGACCCGCCGAGCGTGTGCCGCTTTAGCGAAAGGGTAGAGTAAATGCAATTTTCAGAAACATTAAATGTATTTTTTTTGTATGGAATAAAAATTATGAATTATTAAAAATCGTAAAACAAAGTTATTGGGGATAATATTAAGAGTATATTGCTGAGAGGTTATTAGTATTTTTCAATTAACCCTGTATAAGCGTATGTTATTAAAGCATCGTAGCTCTAAAAATAAATCGATAACTTCATATGTTGTAGTATAGACTGCAGTTACATAAGTATTTTCTACAAAGTTAATTGTAAAATCATTTCGATTGCGACATACAAATGACAACGTTTAAGTTTGTTACATAATTTGTAATTGTATCACATTTATTAAAATAAATATGGAAAAAGGCAAAGTAGATATTATATATTCTTTTTGCAAGAACTAAAAAAGGTAGGAAATAAAGCATATTTTTTTTGCTTATAAAATTAATATTATTAATTAATTGCATTACCTTCATACGTAAGGTAATGCAATTAATTAATAATGTTTAGATTAATAACTATGTTTATAAGGAACAGAGATTCAATCACAGTAAACAGGTAATAATTTAATGGAAATTTTCCGTAAACATAGCAAAGTTCCACATTAAACGTAACATTAACGTAGGTAAACAGTTGTAAATTGCAAAAAAAAATTAAAAATATAATCTAATTTAAAATTATAAACGAAATTTAGATAATGTTTTCAATTCCTAAATGAAAGATCAAGTTCAAATATGATAATTCGGAAAAACAACTCTTGACGTATTGCATGTAAATATTTATACATTTACAATATTTATAATAACAGTTCGTTTTTTAGTTTTCTGTTCCGAGATTGGAAAAACGGAACTCTTTTATTATTTAACTGCACTTTGACAATGTTCGTGAACTCATCCAAAAAACTTGTTTATTATAATATTATATTAATGTTAATGTCAAGAACACTCGCATACCTGTAGTGCGATTCTCTAACGCAAATTAGTCAAATTCACTTCTGAATCCGCGGTGAGATTGTCAACTGTGATTTGGTATTCTCTAAAGTCGACAGAGACACTAACGTCACTTCGATGAGTGACAGCGGCGAGTTGTACTATCATTAATGAATTTAATGAAGTTTCGCTAAATGTAACAATCCAATCTAAATAAACGAGTTTTATTTAACGTAATTATCTCAGAAGCAGTTAAAATACTCTAAGACGAAATATCGACTGAGGTATTTACTCTTAAAGCAATCCCCGACAAACTCGCATTCAAGATCATTTCACTTCGCTCCTAGTATGTTCGGTTTGGAGAATTCCGTTTAAAGGCTAAGTGAGTTTGAATGCGAAGTGGGGTGAATTGTCGAACGAGTCCCGTCCGAGTTAGGCGATTCGAGTTTTTACAGAATTGCATGGCTGAGTGAAAATGTCTAAGGAGAATAATGAGATTTGAGAAGGCGTAAGAAATATCTAAGGACCGCGACGCGTGGGCGCTCTTTTCTCTCTGACTACATCGTTAGGGATATAGCGTGAAGATATGTATATTTATGCTCACGGACGCTATAACTTTCACATGGGGAGTTCAACACTAAGGTGATAATACTTATTTTTTACCCGTGTCTTCGCAGCATAAAAATTACATAACCATCTCATCCAATTGTACAACTACTCATTAGTGCCACGGAAAAAAAGGATGGATAATCGGAGAATATTAGCGTAAACGAAAGAGGTCTGGACCTCATTAACCGATTGAATCGCAGGAGGCATCGCTTTGGCCCTAACGCGCCTGGCAAACACCCGGGTTGCCCGACCCGTCCTACAATCGGTACTGATTAGTCGTAACTATGGCCTGAGCTTGACCAAAAATGTGAGGGTCCGCAATATTAAGGAAATCAAAGAGAATTCTTTTATTATGTCTATTTCACAAGTGTTATATATGAAATATGCCCTCGTATTTTATTTGTTTTCGTATTTGTGGTCAGATTATACTGGAAAAATTCAATAATGTCACTCGAAACAATATATTCATGTAGTTTTAGCCATATACACTTCAACCTAACAAAACAGCAATAAAAAGAAAAAGAACAGATACAGATAAAAGAAGTTTTCTATAATAGTCCAGTAATAACAAAATTGAACAACCCTGTCTTATTATAATTAATATATACTGGTATAATTTAATTTTTAACTGGTATAATTAAATTTTATTAAGACATTAATTTATTACCAATACAAGTTACAACAGTTCAATTATTCCAATAGATGCATCAAAATGTAAGTTTATACTAAAATACATTAGCAATATACAAAACAGCTCAATTGCACGATCACGATGCAACGAGACGAGCCACAACGATAAAATGACTTTTTGGCACAGATGTAGACGACACTAAAATTTCTAGTTCACTGGTATTTAGACAAAGGCAGCACGTGTTATTTGTGATGCCACATGTTATTGGCTTCAATTAGGTACTATGCGATACTCTGCAGGGCGATTACATATATTATTCACTTATATATAATAGGTATATTAATTTTAGCCCAAATTATTGAAGAACTTGACGTAGATTTGTGACGTACCTAATTAATATTCAATTTAAAATTTAATGCACCTAAGATTCAGGGTCCGGTCTTTTTCACGTCACGGAATTCCCACAAATTTCTTATTAAAATCATATTATGTTCTTGGTTTAAAAAACTTAAGGCTACTTTTTTGAGAGTGTTTTTGTAATCGTTAATGGTGAATTGAAGACAATTTCATTTAAAGTTAATAAGTGATTTTAAACAGTTTCATTATGGTGCTCTTTACGGAGAGCTATTAAAATAATTTTATAAAGAGTTGAGTGGCTTGAACGACATATTGATGGGACGCCTTTTGTACCTTGCAATCCGAAGGTTCCGAGATGAACTGTTTATAAATTTTCTCAGAGGCGACGTGTTACTTACTCTAGTGGGTACTCCCCCAGTTCGTTGTGTAATATTTATAGTAGGTACAATCCCAATGCTTAATTTGGTACCACACAATTGGTGCACTGGAATTAGTATTTAGAGTATTTATTTCTTAACAAATCGAAAATAATACATACATATATAAGTATCTCACGCTACATCCCTAACGGGGCAGTCAGAGAAGTCAGAGCCAAAGAATATGTAAAAAATAAGGCTGACTCCCACCGCACGCGTAACAGAATTGCCTACTTTCGGTGAGATACCTAGGGTTGCCCTGTTCTCATTTAGTTGTAAATATGAGTACATAATAATAAAAAAACAATGCATAGGAATACATTTTTCTTTAAATTTAATTTCTTGTATATGTTTTCTATGCATAGACCGAGAGCTCTATCCTATTTCTTTATCTATATGATAATCTTATATTTTGAGATTTGAGACGTATGTACATACATAAAATGAATAAAGATTCCATTTATTTAAATATAACGAATTATTATCGAAAATGAGTGGTAAAAGAAGCCAAGGAAGACCAAGGCTGACTTATGAAGATCAAATAGCCAGAGTGTTAGCAGACGGAAATGTCAAAAGCACTCGCATACCTAGGCGAAAATGTGTGAGGAGAATGATGAGATTTGAGGAAGCGAAAGAGGTGTGTAAGGACCGCGATACCTGGCGCTCCGTCCTCTCTGACTACCCCGTTGGGGATACAGCGTGAAGTTATGTTATGTTATGTTATTATCGAAAATCACAAATTTGTCACAGAGAAATACTTTCGTCGATTACGACATGTTCAAAAAGCCTTATTATTTCTGGTAAGAGTAAAATATATCCTCATCCTAATGAATAGCTTTTGCAAATATTTTTTTAGAAAGCACGAACACGGTGATTAGAATTCTATATCTTTCAGTTGTTCATATATGGACATACCAATTTTACAATTTATGTGTTCTTTTCGAACGCCTTACGAAACACCTGCTCCATCCTCTCAATATTCATAACAAAATTATCGAGTAGGACCCCTAGTTTTTATAATAATAGTTTTTATATATAATATAATTTTTTAAAACCATCCCAACTTTTATAAACGTTATAAAAGTTTTGTAGGTACCACTTACCTTTCGAATTCGTTAGGTATAATGAAGAACGATAACTAAATTCGAATAGCTGTTTTTTAGGCATCCAACTACTACTACAGTACATACTACAGTACTTTCGTGTATGCAATTTAATCATTTTTGTATCTGTATCAATGTGACACACAAAATAAAGACGAACGAAAGTGGATTGCGACGATTATAAACGACTAATTGCGGCTGCAGTGCGACCCCGACTGACATTGCAACCGCGGAATAGTTATCCATATTCACCCATGCAGTATATTGCCGTTGTGGGTATAAAACGGCACGTGCGTATTAGTGCGCACACATATAAACCGCGTACTCTAGCTTTCTATATAGGGAACCTACTGATATACTGTAACGGAGCGCCAAGCAGATGTACTTCTATCGCCTCCTCAAAATACATTCCCCTCGCACATTTTCGCCTAGGTATGAGAGTGCTTTTGAGATTTCCGTAGGTTAACACTCTGGCTATTTGATTTTCTTATGTCAGTCTTGTTCTTCTTTCGCTTCTGCTACCATTCTTTTTCGCTTTGTGGATTTTCTTCGTCAGTCTTTCATCATTCATTCTTTCTATATACCAGAATCATCTAAGCATTCCTTTCTTAATTTCTACAGTATCACTTTCATCTACTCTGTGTCTCTTCATCGCAAAACAAAATTTATTTAGCGAAAATAAGACTATAGTCTAAATAAATCACCGTATCATACCTTGGCGTTATAGATGTACGCACAGAAGACAACGTCCATAAAGTCTTCTATGTAGAAACAGATATCAGCTGTGAACATCATTCGTAAGTTCGTTTCACAAAAATAAAATTTGTTGAATTTCAAAATGAAAATTGAAGAGGCGTAAATCACTCGATGACGATCAGAATGCAATAAGTCAATGACACAGACAAACTACAAACTTGTGGTTGAGAGAGAATAAAATAGTGTACCGGGACACCGAATGCCGAATAACAACTGCTTGATGCAAAAGTAACATAGCTAATATAAACTGTATTATCTATAGACTGAGTCAGTTGGTCGTTAGTAAAGACCGCAGACCAAATCATGACGTCAATGAAATACGTTGCTTATATATGTAAAATTATACGATTGGTGGAATTCCGGTTTGAAGGAAGGCGTAAACTGTTCGAAACAGTATATATTGTAAATATGTTTAGTAAGTGTTTAGTATTCGGATAATTACAAAAAATGTGCAGCGATTCAAGAGTCCTGCGTACGATTGCTGTTAAAAAGATACGTAATTAATACTGAAATTCTGTATAAGATTGCATTTACAATTAATTACTCACTATGATATCAAAAGTAAATAGTATATATAATTAAGAAACTTAATACAATTAATATTTTCTACTATTAAGTACTAATTTAAATCATATATTTAAATCGTATATGCAATTTGAAATTAATCGTTTCCACGATTTTACTACTTTTAATCATTAAACATTGTAAATTTTAAAAATAAAAGTATTCAAACTAATTTTGTATTAACTTAAATCAGATGTAAACCAATGTCAGATATCATTTTACGATGACAGTGGAAATTATCGGAAAAAATATTATACGAAATCATATTTTAATATTTAATTATTTTATATTGTTTTTAATTTTGATTATAAAAATTATTTTATAGCGTCATTGCGTGTTTTATGTTAATATATTTTTAATGAAGTATTAAAATTTTATTGCACGGTAAAATATTTTTTATAGTTATAAAAATCATTATTTTACTAATTTCAACAACAAATGCATCTCTAATCACGTAATTTTCAATTCAGGGAGCAGATACATAAATACACGTCGTTCCATAAAATGCAATACGACAACAATTATTATGCATTCTAGGTAAGTAAATTGATGTTAAATACAACTGTTCTAATATTATTGATGTGAGATCCGTAATTTCCGTCTTGAAGTGGAATTCTAAACCAACTGTACGAAAAAATATCTCGCCACCATTTTAAAAATAAAGTTAACGGTTAACCAATTTCTAAATATTTACATATACTTATAAATACTAGTGATCGCCCAGTGGTCGAAATTCGACCGTAAATTAAAATAAACGCTTTTTTCCCTTGACTTATACAATCCACAGTCTCGAAACAGCTGACGGCTCACAAATCACACAAAGTTCACAGCTTCAAACTCATTCAATCAATGTGTCAGTAATTATTTCTTGGCAACATTTTAAAATTCCTTGACGATAATCTCTACTCTGTGCAACTGTTTGACCCTCGGACCAAGAATTAAACTGGACGGGGGTATAATGAGTTGCTGCTCTTGTCATCATATGTCAAACGAATTCTCATCTCTCTTTATATCTCATTCAGCGTAACCACGAGTGAAACAATTAGCTATAGTAGTTAATAACATGGTAACATCGAAATGTTATAATTTATAACGTTATAATGTGTGTAATCTCATGACCGACTTGTATAAAACATTGCGGTACTGAAGCAATTTTTTGCAAAATACTCGTAAATCTTAAGTGCTCTGGCTACTGACATCTACGAAAATAAAATGTGTCATGTTCAGCTTTGTATCATACAGTGACCCTTCCCTAGTCACGCACAATTTAGTAAAAGTCTAAATCTAGGTCAACCAAAAAATGAACACGCTATTAAAGCAAAAGCTGCTTCCATTTTGACCACAAACTATTGTGTTTGACATCGACATTAGTGTCTCTTGTGCTTATGCTCTTAGGGTCTTTGATAGAGATGTCCTTAGAGTAACTCAGTAGATAATTTTCACATTTTAAAATCCTTTGTTTTTTCTATCATTTAAGACGTTATTATTTTTATACCCATCCCAGGAATGCTATATATGTATGATAGCAATCAATAAAATCTGCTTCATAACAGTAACAGCAGTTTGTCTTAATTGTGAGAACCTCGATTGCAGCATCGAAGTCTTCACCAACATTATCTCACTATCCCGTGGCGCTACTTGATGAGCAAGCAATTACGTGTGACGTGAGTGATGATATTCTATGATTAGCTGATTGTTGTGCGTGCAATTGTTTGTAATCAAGATACACAAAACATAAAATAATAGAAGTGTTTTAGATAGTTTTGTTATGTTATATGTTATATATATGTTATGTTATGTTTTAGATAGGTATACTATGGTCGTATAAAAACAGATTTTTGCTTAAAAACATCTCTATTTTTAGTTGAAATTTGACGTCATAATTATATATTATGACTCGAACTTTTATTTTTGTTGTGAACATTTAAGAGCATACTGAACCCTAACGAAAATTTAACAAACAGAGACAGCGTTATGAGAAAAGTCGACTCAATGACAAAAAAGTCGCTCTGTACAATTGTTTAATGCAGTTTAAAGTATTATTAGATTATGAAAATCAAATTGTTGAAATGAAGTTCAAAAGTAACACCACTCCATTACTTTTCTTTAATAAATGTAATTACAGTATTCGATGTCCACACAATTTAAAATTATTACTTTACGTTTGTTAATCTATTATGATTATACAAATGGAATAAAAAATATACTTATTCATTATACTGTATGTCAGATAATTGACGAAACCAGTTCTTGACTTGCCTGTGAAAACACTACATCTATGACGCTCGTAATAAATAATCTTGTAATAAAAAAGTATTTTCCTGTAGCCCACAAAAAGCTGGCAATATCTATAAAATACTTTTTGAAATTATGTAACGTTCTGCACTTCAGCTACGTACTCTTTAACCATAAAATGAACGTTAAATTAACGCTAAATTTAAGTAAACAACTTACGTGTGTCAAATTGAAGTCGCTCCCTATAGAACACAATCCAGCTAACTCAGAAATTTCGAGCCTCGTATGTTCAAGGCGCTATTATGTCAAGTTCATTTGTGACGCAAGTTAGATCTCAAAGGCGAAACGCTAACAAACGAGACCTTTACAGCGTTTGTCCTATTGTTTACTGCAATTACAGACTAGGCTTGCGATAAGATCAACAGATGCGACAAAAATTAATAAAGTACGAGTATGATATTATTATTATTTATTAAATTAGATATTTTTAAAAATGAACTTCAATTTTCATATTCTAGAAACTTGATAAAAGATAATTCATATATTTAAGTAACCAAGTATAAATGTCATAGTATAAACCATTTGTGCAACTTTATGACTAAATAATTTACTCTAAAAACCCGAGTTATATCGCAAATTAATTAGATTAATTCTAGTAATACACTACAATGGCTCCTCGTCTTATTTTCTCAAAAAGTAAATCTCAAGCAAAAGTTTCTCGGACTACATTTTCTCATACTAATTATTACTCAGTACAAATATTTCTCAGAGTAATATATTCCCACATACTTAGCTAACGTAACCTACCTAAAGAGAGTGTTCTTAAAGGGTGAAATCTGTTCTGGCGCTTCGCCGACCGCTGTTGCGGCACGCTCGCTTCGCTCGCTCGGCTCGAGCATTGTGCTTTGTATACTTATCTAACCTAACCTAGCCAGAAAGAGTGTTCTTATAAGGCACAACCTGTTCTGGCGCTTCGCCGGCCGCTGCCGCGGTACTTAAAAATATTAATATGAAAATAAGAAATTATAGCCGGCGAAATTTTATACATAAGAAAATATTGCTATGAGATATTATTACAATGAGATATTTTTGTTTGAGAAATTATAACAGAGAATTTATGTACTGAGAAATTATTATCCGAGAAAATAAGATCGGTCGCCCACTACAATGGTTGAATATATTTTAAGATCAACATAAATTCGATATCAACTTTTAATAAAAATTGCTAACATTAAAAGAAAAAAATAGATTCTTAAGAAACCATTAACTATATGTATGTGTCATGTCTTTCTTTCCTTTCCTGACATTTCTCTGAAAGAAAACATAATTTTCATATATAATAATAATTGTTTTGAAGATGTACTACTATTATAATACAATGCAATATTTTATCAACGTGTAAAGATTTTTATATAATATTTTAATAATTTTGCAATGCGCGTTACGAATACTTGTATTCGCTTTTAAAAATCTAAACCTTATCGCGTAGCCTATACATTTCCAAGAAGACATTATGAGTGGCATAAAATATAATTTCGCAAATGGTAGAAAATTTAAAAAAGCATCGACGTCACTTCGTTAGAATGATCGCGATATACATTAGGTATAATGTGTTCAGAAATGATTACATGAATCATAATTAATCGTAACAAAACGCAACACGGTGGCCACGTATGAGTATCAATTGCATATCCCAACTTGTTATGTGCGTCATTATACGAACTTGACACATTTCCTAAGGACGGATTCACGGAGGCCGGGTGTATTGACACTCCTAATACGGTCGAATCAAGTGTTTCTGTTGTTATAAATACTTTTGTAATATTTAGAAAAGCAATCACCTGAAACTATATTCGTGTGAATTTTCTGTCGTATGACGTTAATTCGCGTGTATCTCGACAAATATCAGAAATAACATGACTATTGTTATTTTATATTGTTCACATATCTATTGTAACGATTAAAACAAAAAATATAAAATAAATTCATTTGATTTTTAAATAATAAATAAGTACTTCACAACATGCTCTCCATTAACAGGAATAAAAAAGTAAATATATATTTCATTCCATTCTTCTTCCGGGGTGTAGGTAGGTATATCAAGACTCAACAAAATCATACTTTGACACCGCCTATGGTATTAGTATTTGAGTTTGAGCATTGTTCGAAGATATTTCGGTTTAAAGATTGAAAAAAGGAAGGAGATAGCAACAGGTTGATAATTCATCGTCTATTCCCGTTCGTTATAACAAACCTCAGCTGGTTTCTACAATTTTATGATCCAAAGTATTTAACAGTTCAATCAAAAGTAATATTCGTTTAAAAAATAAATCACATAATATATTATATGTGATTTATCATCACATCTGACATGAAAACATCTGAATTATTATATGTCATATAATAATTCAGATGTTTTAGTAAATACCTATTCTTTATGTGATATATTCACCTTCCTTATATTTATTGTATATTTGGTCTCTCTCGGTGATTGTCTATTTATAGGTAGGTACGTTTAGGCCCAATAATTGAAGATTACTTTACCCAATCTGTACCTTCGTGACCAGAGACCACCGCCATCACCAAAGTGATCATCATAAAACACATAAAACACAAATGAAATAAATGTTATTTTCAAATTAAATTGATTATATTTTGCGTGAAAGTAAAAAATTAAACAACTTATCAACTGTATTACGGTACAGGTTATCAATTACAATAACATCGTATCCACTTAATATTCATCTAGCAGCCTACTACTTTTGCGTCAAACAACATTTAAAAATAAATGACCATTAAAATGATATACATTTTTCTATATTTAAATATCTATTTTTGATAACGCTGTTCCTGCAAGCGCAGATAAAGTACAAACTTGTTTAATGTAATAATATTTGAGATGCCTGTAATTTTTGTAGTTTAACAATTTACGATGCAATATCTTATTATTTCAAAACAATAACTTTTGGTAGATATAATTTTTTGTTCATAATAATATTAATATTCACGTAATAAGATTAATACATATTCTATAAAAACTTCCCAGTCTCAAACTAAACTCGTTTTATAATGTAAAGTAATGCAAAATATTATATGTGCTCTAGATTAAGTAATATTGATAATTAGAAACATCTGTGTATGTCTCTAACTACCATATGTCAGTAATAATAAATTAAATATAAGGAAAATTACATTTTCCACAAGACTGTCCAACTATTGCTACTTTAAAAGAATATTACAATAAAAACAATAATCTATTTAGTCAAATTACTATCTATATTTATTACTGTTTTGGAATATTAAGTAAATGTTGAACGAATATTTGTTTTTTTATTCACACTTTTCTCTTAAAGTTATTTTTTCTGCATGATTTTTCTAAATACTTTTATTTTTTACAACACTTTGAAACAATGGAGGTATATAATAAATATATATATATGTATCTACATATCTTCACGAAGTATCCTTAACGGTTTATTTAACAGCACAAGGACACAAATCGATTATCGATAATATCGATTATCGATTATCGATAATCGTTAAAACATCCAACCCGAACCATCCCAATTTTATTTCTTCATATCCATGAAGAAAGAATATTTGGATGGTTCAGGCACATAGAAAGAGTTAATGGTGAAAGACTGAATAAGAAAATCTACTGAAGCCATGGAATATCAACGCTGACTTATGAAGATCAAATAGCCAAAGTGCTAGCTGACGTAAATGTCAAAAACACTCGCATACTTAAGCGATAATGTGTGAGGAAAATGATGCGATTGGAGGAGGCAATAGAAATATGTAAGGACTGCGGTATCGCAGTCCATCCTCTGATTGGCGCTCCATCCTCTCTGACTATCCCATTAGGGATACAGCATGAAGACATGTTATGTTATGTTACGACACGTTACGGTACGTTACGTTACATTGCGTTACGTTGTGTTATAAATTTAAATTGAAGAAAGACCGCTAGCGCGTGTCTGTAGATAATTATAACGTGCGTTCTTTATTTATGATCAAAGTAACGTACCGATATGTACGGAACATAGGTGATAAAGAGTCAACAACTCAAATATTGCAAGAGATATCGTCAAGGTGTGACTTTGTTGTGCCTTATTGCTCTATGTTTCAGTTCAAAGGTACTTGTTAGCTACTGAGTATAATCTTGAGTACACTGTATAATATACATACAATCTCGTAATAAAAGTAGAACCAATCATTTCGTTAATTGAGCTGACGAAAATAATTCTCTTGAGAATCAAGATGTAGTCATTTTGTTGATATCATCGTTCTATATTAATTGATTAAACAGGAACCAGCTAAATGATTCAGTGAATACAAAACCAGCTCGAACTGGCTATTGAGAAAGGTCATTAGGTACTAGTATGCATAACATACACTTAATAAAAAAAATATATAAAAAACACTTAGTCAAGTGTGATTTGGACTCGGGCATATAAGGTTCCATATCATATTCATAAATAGAGATATAATGTTTATAAAATGACGTTTCTAGAAATGCATAGGTAACTTCTAGAACTTTCTTTACAATGTTGTTATAAACTTCAAATAAAAAAAGGCTACATTCCGCAAACTTTTTAAAGTTGTAAATTCATTAGCTTTGACGATAAGGACTGAATGTAGATGCTAATTTCGAATAGTTATTTTGTCTACTTTTTAATTCTAATATAAATATTTTAAAGTGTTACTCAAATGGTGTAAAGTATGTGGGTTAATAGATTGCATTACTGTGCCACATTACAAATTTCTGCGTCGCACGGCTTATGAAAAAATTGTAGATACGCTTAGGTGGACAACACCACGTACAGTCGGACAAACAGACGGACACTTGCGGGTGCGATTTATTTGTCCCTAAAAATGAAATTTATAAGTTCAAAGACTCCGATTGTAATAAAGGTGTATTGTACATTGTAGTGTACAAGAAGGTTGTGCAGTATCGTCGTCCATTTATCGTCGAAATTAATTAATTATGCCTTACTTCAAATTAATTATCTAATAAATTAGTAAGACAAATTCTTTATTTTCTTAACAAGCTAATTATTATTTCGGAGTTCAATGAAAAATGAAGACATAATAACAGAAAAAAATAACTTACGTCAAGATTGTAAGTGATAACAATAAAAATAAAAACATATTTTAATTTTATTGTACTTCAAAGCAAGCGCTTTATTGTAATAGTTCTAAAAAGTTAACTACATAAATCTTTTATTACGTTAATCTAAGTAATAAATCTAGCTTTAGACTTATCTCGATTAAATATCTATGTGCTACTAAACTTTAACTAGACACAGACAAGCCGGCGCCTTCTAAGGTACCAATGATGAACGTATGAAGAGACGAATGTACATTTTTTGCTGATGTAGATGGTTATCAAGACAGCCATGTTTGATATAGAATACTTTAATGACGTCTGACAGAAAACAATGTCCCTAGTGTAGCCTTCTCATTCACAAATCAATTCTAAGCGTTTCTAAATAGACGAATCCTATGCCTTACAAAAAGTATAATGAAGCTACCTGTAATTTCCTTTAATAAATAAATTTAATAACATACATACTAATTGAATAAAAAAACGGCATGATCAGTTTTTTTTAAATAAATAGATACGTACTTCGTTCAGAAATTACTTCTTCGTAGGGTCGTAAGGTCGTAGGGGTCGTATATACGTACATTTTCATCGACAAATATAAAAACTTATTTTATTCTCAACTGTGGCTTAGTAAACTGAAAAACTAATTGTTATTTTACATATTTTAAATTTTTCTCCGGAATTTAAGACTAATATTACTAAAATTAAGTATCATAACATATCGTTGGGAAATTACTAAAAATTTACTTAAGTTTTCGTCCAAGTTTATCGAAAATTTTTGGAAGTTCATTTTAGACATTAAAGTCTTAGCATGCAATATTTACTGTTTTTTCCTATAGTTGTTAACTAGCCAGTGATTAGTTTGAAAACCTCCCTAATTCCATAAAAATACTGTTCATGATTTTAAACGTATATCATACAAACCAATTATGTTTCAAAACAGCTTTCAAATCAAGAGTTAAACATGGAAATATTACATTTTCTTCACTCGGTACACAAACCTTATTTAAATGCCACTTGCATTGAAGTGACGTTCAGTTTTTTTGTAAAACTGTTGAAGTCTAGAATGTAGGTCAAACACTACAGTGACTGGAATAAATTTTAGAATTACTAAACCAACTTACTAGAGGATTCGTTAATTTTAGCTATTAAATATAAATTATTAATCCATAACTTGTATGCTTTTGTAAATAAAATGATAGGTAAATATCTATTTTTATAGTTTTTAATTGCCAATATAGTATTACTTATCCAGTTTATGCATTTACATAACAAATCATTTTGATGTTTTGTTGATAATTACCTAAAAAGAGATAAAAAATATTCTTAACATGTTTTTAAAACAACTAATATTGACAACATGCTTTATCACACTTTTTATAATTCTAAATTTAGGAATTTCAATTTTTTATATTTTAAATTGTAGTTAAATATAGAAAAAAATTATAATTTACTGGTGATGTCTAGTCTCTTTTTTAAATAAAAATTTAAATATTTATTAAAAATTATAAATCCAAATAAGTTTGTGTTTATAGAAATGATCCGTTCGATCCGATGTTTCACAATAATACTTGGTTAACCATTATTTCCGTGAAATGAGATAAATGGTGTGGTCTAAAATTTCTAACGAATGACGTAAATCGCAGCCGGAAATCACCCAGTAAAAAATCGACTATTGGAATTCACTCATGGGCATCGAACCGCGATGGGAAAAGCGCAAAAAACCTCATCTGTGACCAACACATACAATTATGTTCATCACCTAATGTGATCTATGTACATAAGACTACATAAAAAACTATATTTCATTCAGATACCTACTCAATTTACACGTAAATGAGATTCTACGTATGTACTTAATTCCTTAAGCTTTATTTCGTTATGAGACTATCCGATTTTATTTAAATATATAAAAAGTAGTAAAGTTTTTAAATTCTTGTAATTAGGTATTTAAATTTATCAATTTTTAAAACAACAAATATTATTCAAAAAACATGATTTATCTCAAAAACTGTCAAAACCAATCACATGATATAAGTCCAAATTTAAGAATTTACCTACGAAAGCTACGACTATTTATTTATTTTTATTTGTTATCATTTGTCTGTAAAAAATGATGCTTAAAGTTAACTATCGTTATTAGAGTACTAAATTCAAAAAGAATGGTAACGACCAACTAAATTCGTGATTAACCGATTACTACGAAGTCTACATTAATAATAAAGACAAAATCATATTGATTTATTCGTTCGAGATAGAAATCTCTAAACTATAATAGAAATAGTTACTTGGTATCATACATATGTAGTCGCTATAGTATTTTGTCTTTCACACGAGCATGTAGTAGTAAAAGAAATTTGATTAGTGATTGTTACATAATTATGTCATTAGAGAAACATTTAAACGTATATAAATTTGGTAAATGTATGTAAACTTGTTCATAGTTATGAATCCAAAAATCATATTCACTCTACAAGAAGGTACCCATTCATTCTTGCATAGAAAACGTCCTTATAAGTATAAAATACTGTAAAGACGCAACGACGCCAGAAGGACATTCTAAAACTTCAGTAGTAGGAGATGCTAGTCGACTACGAATTAATATTTTAATACTTGAAAACCAGGTTTCAAATTTTATTAGGCATGAGGAACTAATAATTGAAATATCTTATATCTGTTCGACGAGAGGCACAAAAATTCAACTCATTCTGAATAACTTTTTTTTAAGTCATAAAACTGGTTAACAATTTAGTAAAGTAAACGTGTTAGTTTTTCACTGTGTACATTTAATGAGTCACAATTCTAGAGATCACATAATATTATATACATAGGCACCTAGAAATTTTATTTCTACAAAATCATATAAGGATTCTTAGAACCAGTCACACGGGTTTATCATGACGAATTATGATTAACGTTACTTAAAAAAAATCTAAAAAAAGTTGTAAGTATTAACTTATCCTAAAAATTAATCTACTGGTAACTTGGTAAATACAGAGAATTATCGATGTGAATATGACGCTGATATTATACTTGAAGAGGTCAGCACTTGGATGGATTACCTCAAGTATTTAGTATATTTATTTATTACAATAATAAAATAATAAGCGGCACATTGACTTAAATCTGTTTAAGAAAAATGGCAATTGTTACCATTAATGAACCACAATAGAGTGATCGCAAAAAAAATTTTGAAATTTACATACCTATAATATATAGGGATTATAATAGCTACTTTTTAAAAACATCAAGTTTTGTCATCGTCTTAGATATCGATAACAATAAAAGTGATATAAAAAGAAATAAAACTATCAATTTTCAACTCGGAATGTTTTATAATAAAGTATTTGTTGATTTTAAGTTAAAGATAGCAGGTTACGTGCGCGTGAGCACATTTACACTTTCCGTTGATATCAGTTCACCCATATGTTTAAACATGTTTACGCAACTAAAATAATTATGTAATATATTACATGTTAATAAACAACTCTTTCCTTTTACACTTACATAAATTTTTCTTGGTAAAGACACTTAACATATAATATTTATACGTACACGTAATTACGAGTAATTAAAAAAGTTATATTACGTTAATTTTGTTAAATTAATTTCACAGTTAAAAAAGCTAGTCGAAAAATATTTACGAAAGATACAAACAGATAAATACTTTGAAACTACTATAAAATTCAATTCAAAAATTCTATATTATACATTTTGTATTTTGGAGGTTATAAAGTATCTGTGTCCCCGTTAGGGATACAGCGTGAAGATATGTATGTATGTATGTATAAAGTATCTCGATTCATCTTTAAAATAAATAACTTTACATAAACACCTACATAACAGGATATAAAAAGTTTTCATAACTATGTCCACACATTCTCGAAAATATTTAAGAAGGTATCAATATCCGTCAAAGCAATCTATATTGCGAATAAAATTAAAAAATCAGATAACGCAGTTAAGGCTACATGCAACACTATTAAGAAAGAAGTCGGTGGTAAACAAAATAAAAAAATGAAGATATTTCAATACAAATTGAGAATAAAATTGTTACAAATAAAATCGAGGTTGCTAATACTTTCGAAAACTATTTTTCAAATGTACCCGTAAAAATTACTAGTGGACTAGGATCGTCTTCGCATACAGTAGAGACATTTTTGAGCAAAAATATTGGAAAATGGTTTTCTAGTTTTCAATTTAGATACACATCTTCACTTGAGATAGAAAGGACTTTCGAACAATTAAGTAAAAAAAGTAAGGATTTATGGGGACTACTAGTTCATGTAATAACTATTGTAATACCTATATTATCGCCAATTTTGGTAGATATGTTTAATAAATGTGTTGATCAAGTGATATTTCCCAATTTAATGAAACTCAGTAAAATTATTCCATTATTTAAATCAGCCTGTATCTTAAATCCAACAAATTATCGTTCGGTGTCAATACTGCCAGCGTTAAGTAAAATAATACTCAAACAAATGCTGTCACATTTTAACATTCACGGGGTATTTCACGGTCAACAATACAGGTTCACGAGAGAGTGATCAACAACTCATGCGGGAGCAAGCTTGATCAGGTGTACTTCAGGCTTGGGAGGGATCCCAGGATGCTATTGGTGTTTTTTGTGATCTTTCCAAAGCTTTTGATTGTGTTAGTCATGAAACTTTAATATGCAAGCTTAAATACTATGGAATAAGTGGTAACGCTCTCGATCTCATGATTTCGTATTTATCTGACCGGGAGCAAAAAGTGAGCGTTAGTGAGAGGTTTTGTCTGTTGGTTCGAAATTAAAAATGGGCGTTCCCCAAGGATGAATTTTGCGACCTTTCCTGTTTATGGTTCATTTTAATGATTTCCCATTTATGCTCACAGACTTATGCGAAACAGTATTATTTACTGATAACACCTCATTGTTATACGAACTAGACAGAAAGGATCTAGCTATTACTTGGGTAAACAGGATCCTAACAAATGTCTCGAGATGGTTTGCTGCCAATAATTTCAATTTGAATTAGTTAAGTCAGCCAATTTTCTTGTTTTACAGTAGATAACAAGTGACAGTGAGTGGACCATATCGGGGCATTGGCTAGTAAGCTCGGTTCCGCGGTACATGCAATTAGACGCATTAGGCAAATGACGGATGTGGATGCGGCAAGGCTGGTGCGCTTTGCATATTTTCATAGTCTAATGTCCTACGGCCTTCTGTTATGGGGATCAGCGGCGCATATTAACTCCATTTTTAATTTATAAAAAAAAAGCAATAGGGGCCATCTACATTATGAATTAACGAGAATCACTTAAAGATCATTTTAAAGACATTGATGTCCTCAACTTGCTGTCCTTTTACCTCTTTGAAATCATTATGTATACGAGGAAAAATATAAATCTGTTTAAAAAGAAAAGCGATATTAATGGTAGGGAAACCCGAAGTCGTGATAAATTGGTTATTCCAAAATTTAAATTACATTAGTCAAATGTTTCATTTTTGGGTAACTGCATTCGTCCGGATGTTACCAAATTAACAGAGAATAAATTTAGATTGGTTATAAAACGTACATTGATTAGACCAGCCATTCCCAAAGTGGGCGATAACGCCCCCTTGTGGGCGCTGCAGGCCTAAAGGGGGGCGGTAAGATCCAATTTGTTTGTGTAATTCTAGTCGTAATATAGTCTATGTTGAATAGTCCAGCTTTACTTTAAAAGGATGCCAATGATTTGAGGAGGCGAAAAATCAAAAATTTCGAACCATAAGCAGAATATTCGTGAAACGCAAACGCGTAATTTTACACGCGTCAATAAAATAAAGTAACGATCGGTAAATTACACACACAGCTACATTAGACGTAATAAAATTTCAAAACAAAGTTTAATATATTACATAGAAAATAAACTTACTCTATTAAATCCCAATATAAAGAAAAACAAACATATTTCTTTTTTGTATAAGCTTGACGCAAATGAGTAAACTTGTGAGTCATTTGATATGTCCGTGAACGTATACAGTGCGTGTACTCTTACGAATTATATATGATAAATGAATAGGAAAACAATAAATTCGAACTCTCTGGGTCTTTAAATAATAATAATCGTTATTGTTCCTGTTCATAAATAGCAGTAAAAATAAAATATTTACATAATTTTATTTACGTGTTACGTCTAATGTAAGCACCTACATACCGACACTAAGAATATTTTTCCTAACGGTAATATCTTATAACAATACAATCGCTCTTCTGCATTCTATTGTATACCATTGCATTTTTACAGCTAATAAATGACGAGTGCGTCAATTCTCTTATGATTTCAATCATTTCAAAAGGTTTTTACGTCAAACAATGAATTTTCAAGTGACGGTATCGAGGAGGTAAGTTCGAATTACTTAGCGCCTCGTCCTACTAATTCCATCATTCCGTTTCTAATCTCAACAAACATGTTTTTCAAAGCCTAGTAAGTATCTAATTAATACAAATTTTAGTCTATTAGAGTGAAGATTAATGTGTCTGTTTTCCAAGTGGAGAATCCCTGATAAGATCTGTGGTTATATTATTCTCAAAATTAGGCAAATTACGAGTTAGAGTCGGGCATAGAGGGTTCTGTACGATATTTACACAGTTATAATTGATAAATTGAACCCAATCTCTGGAAATCTATTAAGGCTTTTAAAGGGGAGAATGGTTAAGTCGTACTAATTATCTTTTCTTCAATTCTATAATGAATATTTTAAAACTTTATCTATATAGTATAAAATGTGTGAATTAACAAGATGTATCATTGTTCCAAAAAAAGTACGTAGGTGACTTAGTTTCTAAAAGAATCGATCATAACATACGAACACACAGACGGATAGAAAAAACAAGACAGTTGAATGAGTGATTTCATAAAAGATCTGTTGTTCTTTTAAGGTCAAAGTCAGAGCATAAACTAAACATTATCTTAAATAGTAATAGACTTTCTCAAAGTTGCCGCTTAAAAAGCTATCATTGCTTAGGGTGCCCAGCAGACTGGCATCATTATGTCTTTGAATAGCCAAACTGATTCGTTGATGGAAGAAACCGCCAGCCTGGCGGTCTCTCGAAACCTCGACCAATCTCATTCAAATATCAGAAACCAGTCGATGGGCTTCGGGGCCCCAGGGTCCCAAAGTTTCGACTGCAAAGGGCGTAAATAAGAAACTCTCAGAGAGAGTCGCATACTTACGCCGCTTCAAGTTCTCGGCAGTGCTGACCGCGGCACCTGCCGACTTGAAAGTCACCGGTACATGGGAAATAGCAAGTGTATCGACACAACTGGCGTCCCACACCAGCGATCTTCCAAGTTTTCAAGGAATAGGCGTCAAACGGTCCGGTCTCCTGCCGTTGCTGTGCGCAATACTGACAGGCTCTAAGACTGCAGGAACGCCAGCGGAAACAAGAGCCCGTTGAATGAGCTCAATCAAAGCAACATAAACCGCAGCAAAGAGGATAAACTGTGGTGACCCAGTACGCCGACAAGATCACCACATCTACAACGGTGAGGAAGGTTAGTCCTGGCCCCAGACGAAGGGATACTATGAGAGAAAGTGTGGTATTGTCAATTAAGCTTCCTAAGTTTTTTGAAGGTATTACCTGCAACCGGTGTCCAGGTCAGAGACCAAAAAACGAATTTTTCTAAATTGGCTTGAACTCGAGTGTTACAGAATATTCGCCCATTTCGTTCTGTTGCATTTGCAGCTAGAACTGTAGCCAAAGTTTTTCATCGTTGCTTAGAGCTTAGTTTGGACCATACATTTGACTGTATTACAAATATTTTATTTAATCTAGTCACGTAACAGTATCGAATCAAAAAGTTAGAGGTAAATAGAATAATAAATAATATACATATGTACGTCGGTAAATGATTCATATACTTATATTTTAATAAACATAATTCAAGTAAACTTCAATCATTACATACATACCTATAAATATGCTCATGCTGTTATTAACGGGATCCGTTAGGGATATTAAACAAAGCGGAAAAGTATTTATAAAAAAAATAATATTTCAAAAGTTTTTTGGAAGTTAGTAAATAACATAAATTGTATTATGAAAAAAATTACATATAAATAACTATAACTGGTATTTATATCGCTCAGTTCTTTATACATATTAATTGAGCAACAATAAATTATTGAGCAGTATAGTTACACGTAATTATACACATATACATAATAGTTAAGCTCACGCAAAAAAACTTATGTTATCGTTGTTAAAAAAAATAAATAAAGAGATAGTGGTCGTTGAAGACTGACAAGTGTCTACAACTTTTAAACGTCAATAATTTATTACGTACTACCACTATAAAAATGTATTAGATATCGTTAGAAAAGAATTCTGATATTTTCGAACCAAATGTTTCATGAAATATTTTTAATTATTCCAGAATTAAACAGTAAAAAATTTATTTCGTAAACACTCGCTAAAATACATACTTGATTTTAAATGATATTGGAGCCCAAAATAGAATAGTAGAGCTCGAAATTTCACAAAAAATGGTGGATAATTAATTGAAAGACAATGTGTAAGATAATGTGTAGTTTTAAGTTTGTAAATATTAACATATGTTTGATTCATATAATTGTAACATTACACTCGTTGAAAGACATAGATACATATCCTTAAGCTGTATCCCTAACGGAGTAGTTACAGACGATGGACTACTAAGCATCGCGGTCTTTTCTTTCGCACTCTCAAATCTCATCATTAAATTAAATAATCATTAAAATTCAAGAACACAGCTGTGGAAACATATTTAAAATATATTATAGGAACTGTTCGCTTTTCAACTCCAACAGAGACAGGGAATAAGCGTGAGAGATGACGCTACTTGGCTGTGACGTCATATACGTGTAAACTCGTTAGGAGAACTAGGAGTAACAGAATGAGAACTTATCCCTTAAGGTATATGTTCACTGTTCTTAATTTATTAAATTAAATATAATAAGAGAATTATTGTAGAGACAGTTTATTTTTATTTTATCTCGAATGAGTTGTCTACTCATTTAACATATTTAATGTTCACTACACACTTGCACATAACACTTTTTATTTTGACTGTACAGTGAAAATATCATTCATATCATGGACATAAATTAAAGCCGTCGCTTGGTACTGTTACTGTCAGCTAAGTAATAAATCAGCTATCGAGTGCTGATGAAATAACCGACCTGCTGTAAGCGGTGTTACGAAAAGGAGGATATACAAATTGTTCAAAAAACAAAACAATTTTCGTTACAGACGAGTGAAAACTCTATCAAACAGATATCTCAGAATTGTATGGGGATCTGGCGATGGTATTCGACTACATAACGTAGGTAATGTTGTACTGAACACTGTCTGCCTATTGGTTTTGGTTTTATTTATTTGATGTCCTGGTAGAAAATTAATTTCTAAAGTACGTGCAACAATACAGATTAAAAATATAGCGTCCACCAATGCGTCCATGCAGTCTATCGCAGTGATGTTAATTTGATAGACGAAACATCAGTGCAGTGACGTTATGTTGTATTTTCATACTTCAGTAGTTGAAATCTTATTAAAACATCATTAAGATTCCAAGTATTGAAGTATGAAAATACACGATGGAGACGCAAAAAGTCTTCCTTTTTTGTGAATACACCTAATTGAAAAATAACAACACAACGTTTTAGTTATTTAGTTTATGACAGATAACATTTCTTTTTTTATTTCCTTTAGGTGTCAATGTCCTAAAGAAATTTAAAAAAAAGGCGTAGATGCTCAGATTAACGTAGACGGCTGTTGCATAGGTTGCAGTAGTTCGAATGTATAGTTCCAAAAATATTTTACTACCAGTGAAATCTGCAATAAATAAATATTTTGCTGTAATAATCTAGCTCTCAGTATTTTTTTATTTCTACGTACAGTGTACATACTCATAGTAATGACCAGAAACAAAAGTCTCCTTTTTACGCTACTTAACATTACCTACGCATTATTAATTCTATGTCTTAGTATTTCTAGACTATAATTACGTAATGAAATATAAAGATCTTACATGCTGATCTAAAAGAGAATTAATAATATAGTACAATTATAGAATATAACAGCTATATATACATAAATATAATCCACTCAAAGAATTTGTCCCGTCCATCACGAATGCGAAAGGAAATTATGTAATATATGAAACTCAAAGACATCATAATATTTGAACATTAAATGTTTTAATTTATTTTTAATGGCATCTAACATGATTCGACGTCTTTAAAATTCTGTGTAATTACAACGGTGTCAGTTCATTAGAAATATTAGGACCATATAGTAAACTAGGTCAGTAATGACGTCACACTCATAAAACGAAATACGAGCGCTTCACAAAACTAAGTTGAAACACGTTTTACGATTACAAAGTAGATTTAATTTCAGGAGTAGTTATTATGTCTAGTGTTAAAAAACAATACATAAATGTATAATAAGAATATATGTAGGTCAGTACTTGTTTCTTACACGCAATGGAGCAAAGAAAGTTTACTCTAAGACATACGCAATTACGCATGTGTTTGTATGCATGCTTGTTATCATCATCTGGTATAATTCCGTTGGACAGGCACTTCGATAAATTGATTATTACAGCTTTTCAATTTTGGTTCTTTTTATATTACTTTTGTATTACTTCGTCAATAAAAGACTGGCCATGTGCGTGTCGGACCACACACAGTGAAGGATTCCAGGATGCACAATATTCGCTTAATCAGAAGCAGTAATAAATTTCACGGTATTTTTCGAATACACTGAAAAGCAAAATTTTTTCTGCGGTCGCTTAGCGTGTAACCGAAAGTACCAATTATTTAAAAAACTACGAAACCTTTCTTATTTAAACAAATTTTCGTAGAAAGTGTTTTTATATGCTATTTATTACTCGTACATTAAAATTTTTCAGAACTTTACACCGCATAGTAAGGTTAAAGAAAAGTTAAAGAGGGCGACACTTTATAATTTTAAAAGCGCATATACATATATCATCAATTATTGTCTTAAAGAAAAAGTCATTTTGATGTTTCAATTGATTGATATCATTTTTGAAGACCTATCAAAGATACTCCACAAACTTACATGCAATAGAATTGTTTTTTTTCATCCCTCAGTTATATACATGGAGTATCACCCTTAATTTCACTTTTTCATTAATTCATTGTGGGTCATATAATACACCTATACCTACCTACCAAATTTAATTTTCATAATAACAATAGTGTCTGAGTTTTCTTTACTAAAGTTCAAATGTGGTTTTTACACAATAATTTATCGTACAAGAGTAAGTAGATAAAAAATTGTCTTTTCTGCTAAAGAGTGAAAGTATAGAATGCAAAAATACACATACAAACCGTGAAATAAAGATAACTAATACTTATCAAATTCAACTTATTGTTAGTAAGATTCTTTCTCAAAGTATCGAAAAGAAATTTAGAAATCTAAATACGCCTTAAAGATATTATAGCGGCATACAAACTAAATATTTTACGATTACTGTTTAGTCCAGCTTTTATTACAGCGGATAACAACATTGTTTTTTTTTTAAATCCTCGTTAGCCGGTTTGTCGGCGCGTAAGACATAAAAAATATTTATTTCGACTCACATAAACTACGCAATTCTTTGACCTAAAACTTTACATCGATCGAAGTGTAAAAAAAATTAGATTTATTAAAACCTATTGCAAAAAATTATTTAAGTATACGAGTATATTTTCTGTCCAACTACTTCACAAGTACGTTTTTTGAATTCTTACTTATAATTTATTTACACATAAAATATTATATTTTGCAGATATACGATATATATGTCCAGTAAATTACATTTTCAATTTATCATTCTAAGTGTCATTCTAAATGATATATAGAAAATGTGATTGCTCTAATGTATGCTTGCGTCAGATTTTAATACGCTGATGATAAATTTCGCTCAACATAGTACAATTTACAACAGTACAAAAACTAATAAAACGTGATCTTTTTTTATAATTTTCTTGAAGAAATACTATTTAGCTTTATATGATAAAATATTACGTTCACAAAATATCAAGTTCATTATTATTGTTTGCATTATGTTACAACGATGTAACAATAAAAAAATTCTTAACCATAATTACATAACGCTCCATTTACACTGTGATTGGTTTATTTATTATTAGTACGAGTGCATACTGTTCACTATTTATTAGTAAAAACTACGTACTGTGACTATTCATAGCATATACTGTTTCTAAAGATGAAATACAAAACATTTTACATTTGGGTATAATAGTAGTCATAATATATTGGAAAAATCGTATCCTATAGCCTGTACCATTAAAAAAGCAAGACTTGTCTCTTGTTTAAGTAGAAAGATTACGTACACTGACTTTCTTAAAACAGCTCTAACGATTGAGACTAAAAATAGATAGAAAAAATCAAAACTTTGTCTGACAAAAATTTATCAAAATTTAACAAAAATTTTGGAAACAGTTACATTAATACGTGAAGCGAAAACTTCGGATTCCTTTTTAAGAATATTGCGCGCATGGAGGAGAGGGTCTTGGCATAGTTTTACGTTTATACTGTCAATATCAAATATCAAAAAGATTGTTAATTTGAAACTCATAATAGTTTGTGATAATATATATGTAACTTACTAGGATCAAACAGTCGCACAGAGTAGAGATTGTCGCCAGTGTTTAGTTTATATTTACGGTCGAATTTCGACCACCGGGCGACCTCTAGTAATAATAATAATTATACGTCTCAATAAAAAAATGTCTTTTAAAAGAACTGTTAATTGTCTTGGCCAGATCTACAATAATTTTTATTAGGTACTTGACAATTAACAGATAGCATATGTTTATATTAATCTTACGATTAATTTTATTCGATAAATATCACGTACATACAGCAATTACGTTTGTAATGAAATTGTCTTAGGTATCTATTTCTAGAGACATATGTGCCACTTAAATGCCACATTCCAAGTTGTAATATATACTACGTTGACGCCTATTTGGTGCTGAACTGAGACATTAAACTATATGCTCTTTACGCAGTAGTACTTGTTCTGATTTTATGATTTGGCACTAGTCTTGTCACTAATTTACACCGTCCAGGTCCAATCAAAATTGACGAAAAAGGTTCAAATAACAAAATAATTCACTTAGCTGAACATTTGGTAGAGACCTTTGATGTCGAACGAAACATTTGGCTATAGTGGAATTGGTGAGGACTTTTATAATTACGTACTTGAGGTCAATACCAATTTTCAACTCTATATCCGAATTAATCGGAATGTCTATTTTGACTTCACTATAGAACTATGATGTGTTCATAACTCCATGCGTCGACTACAACAACCAAATATCTCAGAATCAGATGTATAGAAAAGCTTTAACAGCATGAGTGCCACACTGATGAAACTAATGATGACTTAATACATAATGAATAAGGATCTTTACAACATTCAAGTCCACCTACACAAAATGGTGTTTTAAACAGGATATTAACTATTTCGTAACACGAACTCTGTGATGAACGCGTTATTTAAGAGATTCCGGGTTTCAGATGGTTCAATTTACAATGCTATTCAAAATTACTATTCCGGATTTAGATGTGTTCTAAAATCCTTTGTTTAGAATTGATTAACTCAAGCCTCATTAACTCATCTGAAGAAGAATATGAAATTCGTCTGACCTTGGAACGACATTGGACAAGAGTAGCTGCTGACAGAGACCAATACAGTCAGTTGGAAGAATCCTATGCCAAAAGACACACCGAATTGAGGGATATCCAAAAAAATATTTTGAAGTAAAAACTTCTTAAGGCGCACCTCGCGCTCTTTCTGAACAATGAACGAAACTGAAACATTACGATCGGTGACGCTGAGTCGGTTACCATATACTCGTCTCCAGTCGACATCAAGCACGCTCGTACACATATAAAATTAGAAAAAATAAAAAAAGAAAGTTTTCACTTCTATCGTGTAGTAAATGACTGGCCCGTTGGTGCAGTGGCATATGCATCTGTTTTCCAAGATAGGGTTCCAGGTTCGATTCGCGGTCAGGTCAATTTAGAAAACGAACTTTTCTAAATTTGCTTGGAGTCTGGGTGTTACTGGGAACTCCCCCAGAGTTCGTTGTGTGGTACCCATAGTACAAGCTTACTGCTTAGTTTGGGGTCACACAATCTGTGTAATTGCCTGGAGTATAAAAAAATAAAGTAAAAGCACATATCCTCTTTCTCTTAGAATAAATATAAATACATCACATCAATTGTATGACCCCAAACTAAACACTAAGCTAGTATTGTAGATACCACACAGCGAACTGAGGGAACTCCCAATAACAGTACACATTACATATATTTGTATCAGAATTATTCGTTACGTACAATGTTATTAAATAAAATAGGTACAAAGTTATCTCACGGCGAGGTGTAGTGCGGATATTCTAGTACTCGTACGTACGTACACGATATACAATCTCTGTCGATAAAGTGTACTTTGAATAGGCAGAAATCTATAGTATACCGAAACACTATAGTGTTGTGGTAATGTTATTTTACTGAAATGATAATTAATAATTAACTAGTCTAAAATAAAGAATCCAATTGGCATTTTGAAGAGCGTGTTTAGTTTAATTTACAGAGAATATTTAGAGTCATAAATCGGCCTCGTTAGTCCGAAAAATGTAAATCTCAATTTTAAAATAGGTTTCTTTAATATTTTTTTTCTGTTAAAAAAGCCAATCGTGTATCGCAACTGGCAAAACGAAGTCAATGAAATGAAAAATCACACTACCAAATATCACTTTCATACGTCATGTAATCACTTAGAAAATTGAGATCGCTACCGTCTAAATTTCCAATTCGTCGCCTTAGGACATTGAAAAATACGAGACCTAGACCCCAAAGCAATTAAAAAAATAGACAAGTGCGACGGCAACTTACGCACAAAGGTTTCCATTCGATATTTATATAAAATGGTAAAGTTTTTTCTAATTTACATAGATCTATGAGAAACCTTCGTTATATTATTAGTTATCATACATATTAATGCTTAATATTAAATTTAACGAAAGCATCGTAACGTTCAAAATTTTAAGTCCAATAGTTCCTGCATAGGGTAGGAAAATGATCAAATACCATTGAAATAAATAATTTCCTCTTCTTTACTCCTCCTATGAATATTTTAAAATGTTAACTAGCGTAAAATGTAGGGTAATAATACTTATATAGCATTATTTTGATATTCCATTTATAATACTTATAAATAAGCTATGCCAAATTTCAAATCTGTAGGTCACAGAGTTTCTGAAACAACGGATCCTTAGCTTCTTTTCTAGGTTCAAAACTCTAAAAAGGCCGTTTCATAAATGGAGAAATTGAACCCGGGTCTATAGGTTTGGCAGCTGCATTGAATACAACGCTACGGGTCATTCAAAAAACTTACGAAATTTAAAATAAATCAGTCGTAATATCCATATAGTATTATATATACGCATATAGATACGGACGGAGCTATAGCTTTCACATGGAGGGTCCAATAATGTACAAAGGAAAACTAGTTTTACCTGTGAATTCACGGCATACAAATTAAAAGTTTCAAACGCCAATTAAATCGATCAATTGAAAATTATATAAACGTATCAATGCAATACTTTGTTTGCACGTATACCAAAGGTAAGTGTGGGAGCACAGAGTTATCGACTACAGAGTCAGCAACATAATATAACATGTAGCGAGCGCTATTCGCGAGGCGGCAGTCGTCTCCACGCCGTGATGTAACACATAAATAAGCTAAAAGAGGGGTCGCCCGTGCATACACATATCCATACTAATAATATAAATAGAAAAAATTTAATTGTTTGTTTGTAATAGATAAACTCAAAAACTATTCAACCGCTTTCAAAAGTTCTTTCACCTATAGAAAACTATATTATCAGCAAGTAACTGGGCTGTATTTTATTTTTAAAGAAACTTCTACCTGTGTGAAGCCGAGGCTGGTCGGTAGTATATGTATACTATATACTTAAATGACACGTAAGCACAGACGGCGTCACTGACCATCACAAATTGTCGCCACGTAATGAGCTCTTAATTATTTTTAACATCATAATTATGACGTCTGTTGCATTTAGTGGTGACAAAGATACAGGGAAATCGTACAGATAAATGAGGACAAGTAGTAACTTAGTGTTCATAGTTCAGTAGTTGACACAGATATTTAAAATTACTGTCCTGCAGCCCAGGCTAGAGAATAAGAGAACGGTGTTAAACGCCTGTCGTAAGGAGCATGGAGTTACTGTCGATCGGCGGAGTTATTACCTAAAAATTTGCAGACAGTGACAGCCACGCGCCCATTGCGCGACTGGTAATTGATTATAATACAAAAATTGGTGACGATTGCGTGTCTATTGCTCCATGACCGCAAAATGACTTTTGGCGGTAGATTGAGCGTCATTATACAAATTACATTAAACAAATTCTCATTTTGACAGCAGATATCGCGCGATATTTGACTGTCGCATGCTGACTGCAAGTTAGATAATAGCGTGCCGACCTTCTATCCATACGATGAAGGACGACGGAGCGTGTGGTCCTCGCTATCGTGGCATTGCTAGAGTGCAGGAAGGCTCTATACCTTCCTGCACTCAAGACTGGCACTGCCACTTCAAAAAGTAGTGCAACACAGCGCAAGAAGAATAATGCATGTCTAATGCTACATAATCTCTTAAAAAACAAAAAAAAATCGCTTACATATACATTGTAGGTAGGTAGGTACATTTTAAGAGTTTCCTTATAAAATTGATTCTGTGAACTTGAACTTTGTACTTTGTTTTAAATGACGTGTAAACTTACAATTTCTCTTATCTAAGTTCCGTTATTTGCCAAAGTTCAAATATATGATAATACTGCTATTGATGACGTTTGACGGTTACTAGCATAAGTGTACGCTCAATAGCGTAAAATAAGATACCGTAAAACAGTCATGATATTGAACTTTGATTGTCGTCTGCAAAAACATTTGTATGGAAACTTATCAAATAGACAACTCATAGGTGCACAGTTCAATACCCTTATTAAGAATCTGAACTCTTGCGGAGTCTATAGATGTAAACAAATTGATCCGTCTACAAAACATAGGCACACCCAACATTTTTTTATATACATACATACATATCTTCATACTGTATCCCGAACGGGATAGTCAGAGAGGACAGAGCGCCAAGCGTCGCGGTCCTTACAAACTTCTTTCGCTTCTTCAAATTACATTTTTGAAATGGTAACAAAAAATATGTTCCTATTTTCCAAATTGAGCAGCAATACAGCAGTCGCTAATTATGCCTTTTTTTAAATAAGTATTGTATTAATTATGTATGTAACTACGTGTGTATAAAGTAACTTCATATATGTAACTTCATGTAAAGAGTGGCCGTGTTTGTGTACGGTGGACAGAGCATTAAGAGTAAAGATGTACCATTCCCAGAAAAATGGTCTAACATAAGTAAGAATCTAAGCGTTCGAATAAGTATATTCTCAAAAATATTGCAGAATATTCTCGAAAATATTCTTAGGTGTAAGCGTGTAAGGATAATGACGAAATTTAAGAATGCGAAAAAAGTATAATACATACATAACATACGGAAACTAAGCGCTCCATTCTATTTAATAAAAATAATAACAATAATGCGCCAGACAATGCACGTCAATAAATAATCTAATCTCAAACTAGGGCATTTCCTGTGCTATGAGAACCAGACGACGTCTATAATACAGGAACGTCTCCCAGTCCACCTAGAGTCGAGACAATCCAGAAAAGTTCGTTTCCTAAATTGACCCGACCGCGAATCGAACTCTATGTTTATATTCAACTACCACGTTAGGGGTACAGCGTGAGGACACTATGTATGCATCTTTGTTTAAATATCGGAAATTTTCCACATAAATTCAATAGTCAGTAATCTTTGGAACTTGTATATATAAGCAATAAGCTAGCAAAACTTCTTTAAGTATGTGACATTAAAGAGGTTCATTTTTTTAATTTTAATGAAATTCTTGTTACGGCCTCTGAATTAGAAATGGCATGACATTATCTATATGATATGTTAGATATCACATGACATGGCTATATATCAAGGATCAGAAAAGGCTAGCGAAGCATCGAAGGACCACCACGTCGTAGTCCATATCAGAAGACTACGTGACTAGGCGCCAAACTGCGCGCTCGAATTATATAAATTACACTACCTAATCGTAATATAAGAATCAGTTGTCTTATTTTAATAGTATGAAAAATGAGAAACACAATGAATGCTGTTGGATTACCAGTACTAAAACTTAGCATTAATCGAATATAATAATATTAAATTTTTACGCATAAGACTGATAGTTTAAAATTGTACAAATTGTTTTTAAAATAACATTCAAACAATTCGTAACTTCACACAAATGTAATATATTATGTGTCTACTAAAACCAATCGCCTAAAAAATATGTATATATTGTATTAAAAAATATGTATATCTGGTTTCGGAATTAATCATGAATATAAGAAAAACTCGTTACTGACACTATTTTTGTATACTACAATATGTTGTATATTATATTATGTTTTCAAAACATAAGACTTCGCCGTGCTCCTAATACTGCGCATAATGAAAAACCTACGTCATCAATTTGTGTACGTGTATTTGCTATTTGCTTACATAGATAGATAGGTGACGTATTATACTGGATGAAGAGAGTCAAATGCAGTGCTGATAAATGTAAATGCACACTACTAAAGAACATGGTTATAAACAGCAAGAAACGTTATGACTAGGTTTATATGAAAACACAGGCCGCAAAAGTGACACAAATCAGCACAGCAGTGGTTTCTTAACCCCTGACAGAAAAGAGGTTGTTATAAGTTTGGCATCTTACTATGTTTTCATTTCGAGGAAGAAGTACGATTACGATCAACGCGACTGGACGATAGGCGACAAATCTGAATGGTCAATATGCGGCTTTTTGTTAATATACTAATCATTACAAGTCTTAGTAGACAGTAGTCTTAAGCAATCTTTCACGTCGGTAACCTCAAACACAAAAGATTCAAGTTACCATACGTTTTGTCCCTTTTCACCTTTTTGGGAATGATTTTAAAGATCCTTTCGTATTGGATGCTTACGTCACAAAACCTACTGTCCTCTGTACTGTACTGTTACATGTAGGTATAAATATTTTTGATCGTTATCCGTTCAATCAACACTTCCATAGATTTTAATCAAAAATTGCGGTTATTTTCGATAACTAAAGAAAAAATACTCAAAGTAGACACTTCTCACATCATTTATGAAATCAGAGAGTGTTATTTAAAGAAAAAATGAGGATTGTTATTAAACTGAGGTTAACATAACAAAAGTTAAATGTCAAGACATAATTTTACAAACAGTTACACAGACATAAAATACTAAAATTATTATTATTTGCAATTTACTTAAAAGTCAAAGGCATTAAATAAGATTTCTCTACTCAATCGCGGCTTCCAATCTTTACGATGAAATATTTCTTTAAAAGTAATTTTATCTCGGGGATTAAATAAACGAAAATTGACCCCTTAAAAATAATTAACCTTTTCACTGCCAATAACTATAATGTTTCAAGGTAGAATGATCAAATCTCGGCAATTAAAAGTTTATGATTTTCTGTGTTGGAATACTAGAAATACATGTTTACAATTTCCTTTTCCAAATTACTGTAGTGCTTTAGCGGTGATTACAGTAAAGCAGTTGGTCTCGGCATAATTACACAGTATACCCTCTCGCGCGTACTAAAACTTCTGTTTGAAATGCACAGCCTGTGTAGTAATTCCACCGCTAGATAATTGTACAAACGAGTGTTATTATGAAAACGTTTTTAAAATCAAACCATTTTCAATTGAATCGAATGTTATTACAAGAATATTTTATCCATTTCGTTAATAATACAGTCAGAAAGAACCAAAATAATTAAGTATTTTTTCCTGTATTAAGCCAAGATTTCAATATAATCTAACTCGTAATTAAAACACAAGATGTTCGTTTATTTAAAATTTTACTACTGGCTCCTGCTAAATGGATTATAATTAATTGGATGAAATCGCTTATTGATACATTTATTATTTTAAAGTTACGAAAATTTTATTTTATTAACGCTTGATTGGATGATATTGATTCATATTATTTTAAAATTATGAAAATTTTATTTTATTAATGCTTGCACAATAATTTTGTGTATTCAGTGACAGAGTATTGGCAGAGAACAACAAATCAAATGTACGTCACGAGTGAGGAAATGAGGGTGTCCAAGGATGACCTATGAGAATACAAGCTGACAGAAACATCAAAATCGATAATTATCAGTTGAAGAAAATGATAAAGTTTTAAGAAAACAAGCCCACCATTCACGTCACAGTCTACCGAAGAGTCTATCTGCATAGGTACCTACATCCATACACGTTAACTGACTTAAAAAACTTACATAACTTTTTAAATCCACGCAAATCGAAAATTATTATTTCTACCTAAGCAAACCCGAGTGATACCCGACATGAAAGAAATGGGAAAATTAGTATTTTGCTTAATTTGATCTACTTCATCCAAAAACCCTACAGGCAATCTCATTCGTACCCAGAACATCACGCCCTTTCCCATTCCGTGTAGACAGAGCATTGCGCAACAAAATAGACATTCTCTACCAATACGATATACATTTAGGCGCCGCTTCTAGCAATAAGTACTTGGGCTTAGATATGATGAAGCGTAATCATGTAGGCCAGGTTGTTAACCCATCGCGCATACAAATTTCTTATAATAAGCCCTTGGCAAATTTATATTATGCCCTGCGCGGGAAGATATGAAGCTGGAATATTATACATTTTTTTGTCCCCAGAACCCATTGGTCCAGGAGAAAAAATAATAATATAATACCATAAATTAAGGTAATATTTGTTGCTGTGTTAAAAAAACACACTACATATTATATCTAGGGCTCATTTCTACCATTTTATGATATAATGTTAAAGATATGTAATTAATAAAGAATACAACAATTTAAATAAGATTTTGTGGGGCCAAGTAGCCTGTACGATCACATTTTTTTTTAAACGAAAGTGGTGAAAGTGTTAAATCTCTTAGAGTTATTTGCGTCATTTTAACTGGGCCCTCGAATTACAATAATAATTTGCATACACTCAGCATAAATAATACGTATATATACTAATCATTTCACTAATGTACAGTATTTTATTCATCACTGTTGGCATCGCTCTTGACCTCATAATTTTTATTACAAAAACATTATCGCTCAAATTGTTAGTTCATTTAAATTTATTTTCACATTATAGTGCTGTTTAATCATTTAAAATAACACATAAAAGTTAACAACCTTAAGCATTTGTCCTTCAATAAATATAGAAAACTGATCAATCAATTCCAATGCAATTAACATTGTTTTATGTACCCAAATGCCAAATCGACTTCGTTTACCTTTAGGATAATTTTCAATGACAAAAGTATAATTAGATACTAGCGACGTGACAAATATTGATTTTTATATGTTCGCGAATACAGAATGTTCGACATCGATATTCATAAAAATTCGAAAATATATACATAACTATCAGGTTTGAATGGTATTCAAGTCAAGTCAAGAATGCAAATTATTATACCTGTAAATATTCGCAACTTTGTTGCGTTGTTGTTTTGTTGTTGTTAGATTGGCATAACTGTTTTCCATTTTGGCGCGGAGTTTGAGTTGCATCTGTTATTTAGATTAAATACAGTGCTGTTTTTAGTTATATCATTCTAGTGTATATTGTGAATTTCATAATGGACAAAAACATCGAACAAAAAGTTTGTCTTAAATTTTGCATCGCCAATGGAATTTCGTGTTCGGAGTCACTGAAAATGTTACAGAAGGTGAATCGACTTTATCAAAAACACGTGCTTATGAGTGGTAAAAAGCGTTCAAAAGCGGTCGAGATGTGATGGAAGATTTGCCTCGCTCTGGTAGGCCATCAACGTCTGCAACTGCAGTTAACATCGCAAAAGTGAAGGAAATAGTGACTGAAAATGCTCATTCAAGTTTGAGAGAGATAACCGCCGAACATTCTGTGTCTCACGAGTCGGTCCGTACCATTTTAAATAATCACTTGGGTATGAAACATGTTGCCGCTCGGCTATTCCCAAAAGACTTGAATTTTCTTCAAAAACACATTCGCATATGAGTCGCTGAGGACATGCTAGAACGAGTGAATTCCGACCCAACATTCATGAAACGCATTGTTACTGGTGACGAGACGTGGGTTTACGAGTTTGACATGCAAACTAGTCAACAAGCTTCGGAGTGGCGCCTTCCAACTGAACCGAAACCGAAAAAACCACGCCAAAGTCGATCAAAAGTCAAAGACATGTTGAGTGTTTTCTTTAACTATCGCGATGTTGTGCACTCGGAATTCTTGCCGGAAGGTCAAACGGTAATTGAAGAATATTATTTGGGCGTTATGCGGCGTTTAAGAGAGCAAATTCGACGAAAAAGGCCATATTTGTGGAAAGAAAATTCTTGGATTTTGCACCAAGATAATGCGCCTTCGCACAAGGCCATCATTGTGAACGAATTTTTGACCAAAAACTCAACAAATACCATCGAGCAACCACCTCATTCACCAGATATGGCTCCAGCCGATTTCTTTCTTTTTCCAAAACTCAAATTACCACTTCGTGGCACCCGTTTTCATTCGGTGGAAGACATAAAGGAGAATTCGCAGCGAGCACTGAACTCAATTCTGGAAAAAGCGTTTAAAAAATGTTTTGATGATTGGATTATTCGTTGGCGTAAGTGTATCGTTTCTGAAGGAGCATACTTTGAAGGTGATAAAATAAATTTGGATGAATAACTAACATTTCGTGTATTATTGATCTTTTCCCGGTACTTTCTTGACAGAGTGGTATGCCTTTTTTGCTAAAATTATTTATTATTAACTAAGGTTATAATTGGTACACAATTGTAGATTTCAATTCTGTTATGTAGAAAATGAAAGAAAAAATGCATACATAAAGTAGACGCTTTTATTTCGGCAGTTTTTATTAACTTTAATGTTTCAACTATGCATACGATTGCTACTTTGAAGTAATTTACTTATTTACGCTAATTAGCATTACACATAGGGTAAGATTGTCACTTTGGACTACTTAACTTTGAACTTAACTTTGGAATAAGCACAATTTATGACTTAATCAATGATAAAAAAAACATTCATTATTATGTATATATAAGTAGCAAATTTTTAAATTCAGCTGAGAACGATGAGAAAGGTCCTCCAAAGAAGTTGACATGAGTAGAGTAGATACAAGTTCATCAACCTGGCAATTCTATGTAATTTTTCCTCAATATTGTAGATAATAGGCCTCAACGACGCCAATAACTTCATATTCACGCAAGTCACTCGATTAACATGTATCGAATAGTATTTCGGTAGGAATAATATTCAAAGTAGTCTAAAAGTATATTTAACCCAAATATTATCACTCGGATAGCGCCAGCTGCACTATTTGCATTATGGAGGTGTTAAGATAAAGATGTTTAACTTAGGTTCTCTTTGAATTATGATAATGTTTTATACTTACACCGAAAGACATAACAAGCAAAAAATTGTGAATATTTCCAAAAAATAACAAGTTTTTTTACGTGTTTTCACAGTTATATTTTTATTCACATTTTTCATTATGTAATTACCATCCATTATTCTAAGCTAAGCCACTTAAAATCCATCATATACGACAACTCCTCGAAGTAGTAACACGATAAGTCTTTGTAAGGTCTTCGTGTAACATTCGTTAGTACCCAAGGCGACTAAGCAGTAGTAGTATGGTTAGCTAAGCGTTTAGTCGTACGGGACGTAACAACATTATTTGAGGTTCAGTACCTCGAAAGGAAAAAAGGAACCCGATTCCCGTAGGAGTTGATTTTTCAAAATCCTCCAAAACTATGTTCGACACCCGTTTTTACACCCGTAGGAGCTGATTTTTCAAAATTATTTAACTACATTTTATTGGTTCTTTAGGTACACAAAATCTTAGAGATTTTTGTCATACTACCTGACACCACTTTCCAATCCCATAGAAATTAAACTTACTTAAATCCTTTCTTATTGCTTGCTAACATTACAAGGAACCTCTGATCAAAGTTTCGAGTTCCTAGACCCAAAACAGCTTGAGCTGCGCATATTGATATTTGATTGATATATCTATCAATATCTTATTCTGTGAATTTTTTAGAATTGGAAAAAGTAACACGGAACCACCCCGGTGTCTGACTGTCATTCCATCTGTTTTTTGGAAAGTATTTAACATAAACAGCTGAGGGGCAGTTGTAGCAAGGGACAGGAGGTAACTTCAAAAGTAGAGTTATTTCTATTGGAGGTTTGTGTTGAGGACTGAAGCAGAAAATAAAAAAAAGAATTTTGCTCACGGTGGTTGTGAAGTAACAAATGAATGCTCTTTAAACATACATACATATCTTCACACTGTATCCCTAACGGGGTAGTCAGAGAGAACGGAGTGACAAGCGTCGCGGTCCCTACATACTTCTTTCGCTTCCTCAAATCTCATCGTTCTCACACATTTTCGCCTAGGTATGCGAGAGCTTTTTAAACACTACTTCAAAATGCGTAACGTTATTTTGAATTACTATGTTAGAAAATTTTACTTAAGTATGCGTCAAATTCTCGCATAATAGTACAGGAATAGGATAAGGTGGAAGAATAGAAATTCTTCCACTTATTCCTATTGGTATTGAAATTGTTAGAGCCGTTTTCGAAAACGCGATTAGATACTAATATTGCTTTTATAATAGTATAACCTTCCACCTTATTCTATTCCTGTATTATTATAAGAGCTCTACAATTTCAATAAAATTTACAATACAGGCGTTTGCGGGAGCAATAAATCGATCTAGCTAAATCTCAATTCAACTTGGTAAATTCCTTTTCTTCGTGTTTTCACTCAAATAAATTGGTAATTGGTATTGATTGATAATCTCACAACAGAGTTTTATCTTCTCAGTAGCACAGTGGCTAGAGCGTCGGTCTACAAGGGTAGGTAATAAATAGGTCTATCATACCGAATCCTACAAAGAGGTCAAACTTTTTTTATATGCAATCGAACCTAAAAGAAGCCGAGCAAAGCTTAGTCGCCCAGGTATTGTCCAAATATGGACCAAATTATAACAGTGTAATTTAAAAAAAACTTAAATATTGAGAGAATAAGGTTGAAATTAAAGGAAAATTACATATCAGATTTGTATATTTGATACAGTTTTTAAATAAAAAGAAAGCTCTACGATTTTGTTTAGCAGTTGGAGGTTAGTAACAGCTAACAGTATGAGACAATAATTCCCTAAGGACGATTTGTATTTAGCCAGGTTTATAATACAAATATAAACATTATACAGAAGAAGATTACAGTTCTTTGAACTCAACGAGCCGACTTCCTACCACTATAACATAAGGACATGGAGCTTGTTCCATTCCGATTTGCAATCAATATGCCCAAATAAGTTAGTTAGTTCCTATTCCTATACTTAGTTACAACTTACATCTCTAATTTCTGTAACCTGCATAAATATTACACATACAAGTAGATTGTCTTTGTGAACGCCAATATTAATTCCAACCGAGTATATTAACTCTATGTGTTACATACATATATGGATTACCTCTAACAAATAAACTTGTGTTTTTAATGTTAACATACAGTATTGAACATTTTTTAGCAAATATGTGAAGTTTCGAAGACGTAATGGAAAATTTTATGGAACTCAATCGCCTTTGCTCTTGTTTTGTAACAAATGTGTACAGTATAATGATTCAGCTAACACGAACGCTTGCAAAAAGTAGTCAATTATGTATAATTACACTAATTTGGAGAACCGGTTACAGAAACAACAGAATTGTTATTCGTCTTGCAAACACTGAAATAGTTGCCAATTTATTAAAATATAATCTTATTTAAAATAGAATACATAATGTCTAATCGAACTTAATTGAAGGTTACAAAAAATGTAATGTACATATCTATTTGGGAAGTTTGTCGATAAGAAGTTATTGGATATGTAATATTTAGTATTAATGTATGTATATGTTACCGCTTAAACACAGAAGTCAGTTATACTACATATTATCTAGGTAATACGCAGATTAACTAGGGTGACCCGTTAAAGTGCCGAAAATTGTTTTATATCTCAATTTACCTAGGTAATCTGCAAATTGCCTAAATAATCTGCAAATTACCTACTACACTCGTTAAAATGACAAAAAAAAACACTGAAAAGTATAAAATAACTATCCTTTACTAATCAAAACTGAAGTACAATTAAAATAACTTTATAAATACGATACACATACCTATATAATTAAATTTGACAGTTACTGAAGTCGGTGCCAAGCCTACTAATAAGCTTTCTGTTGTTGCACATTGATTTGGCATCGACTTCAATAACTGACAAATTTAATTATATAGGTATGTGTATCGTATTTATAAAGTTATTTTAATTGTACTTGAGTTTTGATTAGTAAAGGATAGTTATTTTATACTTTTCAGTGTTTTTTTTGAAGGCGGTTTAATTTTTTTTAATAAAAAATTTTTATTTCTCCCTTTTGAGTGGTCTTGACCTAAATAAATATCTAGGGCAGGTCTGCAATTAACTTCATTCTAATTCCGGAGCGCAACGATATACAAGAGAATCGTCAATATAAATAAAGGTTATAACCAGGTCGTGTTATCTAGTGTATCTTCGAAGTCCGAGCTCCAATATCGGTGAAATTTAAATGAGACTACCTCTGAAGTATTACCTACCAAATGTAAAAAGAATTTTCGAAATCGGTTCATAAATGACGGAGTTATGAGGTAACAAACAACCAAAAAAAAAACAAAAATAAAAACAACATACAGACAATTGAGAACCTTCTTCTTTTTTTAAAGTCGGTTAAAAATAAGATCTTTGCTAGAATAATAGCTACTTTTCTGTACGCTTAAAGTAACAATCTTATTTATTTAGGCTCCAATTTAGGATTAAGCTTCCTCAATCTGGAAAAATCGAGTGTATGGGGGGTACAGGATGTTTGACTGCAAAGCGAATGAGCCGCACCAGTGACTTACCAAGCGCCATATATTAGAATCTGCCTTAAGTTAGGTTGATAATTTTACCATAAAGCGCGAGCCTAGCGAACAAAGCAAGCTTGACGCGGCAGCAGTTGGCGAAGCGCCAGATTAGAATGTTATCCTTTCCTTTCTCCCTATTGTTTTACACTCTAATCTTCGTAATTACTGCATATAGATGTGGTACCTTGAGCGGACAATTGTATCCTTCGTAGCGATACCAAACTAAAAGCGAAGGGAGAGGGGAAGATGTAGGGAAAAGAAATAAGAGAAACAAACTTTTGAGCTTTAACGATACGGAAGTATTAATATGTTCATTACCTAAGTAAAATACGGAAATCTCTCGATTCCGCATATTAATGGAGAAAATTAGATAATTTGCAGATTAGCTAGGTAATGTGCACATTAATCGCTTTCAAGCTTTAGCGGTCACATATACGCAATATGTAATAGTTTTCCAAATTCGGACATGCCAAATTAAAACAATATTTTGGAAAAAGCACACAAAACCTCCTCCACTAAGCCACATTGGTATATTATAATTTTTGTTACTATGTCATGGCGATTTGAGATAAAGGTTTAAGAACTAATCTCCTAAGTTAGAACTATACAATTTTGAAGTTCAGATCTGTATATGGACCACTACTTATCACAATTACTCAACGTAACTTCAGCTGATTACGTCAAACAATATTTAAGAAAAACCTCTATAATAGACTAACAGGCACAGAAGTGATTCCACAAGTTAGTGTTGTTTCTTTTCCGTTTTTTCTATTTTGTTATGGAACACTATGAAGAGTGAAATTCTTAAGAGTTTTAGAAGTGATGCTTTTAGTATTGATATTCTTTTAAATTATTCTAACACTGAAATTGGAACGATCTATAAATAAATAATTATAACACCAATTAAATTCAAAGTTCAAGTCACATTTATCATAACGTCTCTTGGAAAATTCCCTCGCTAAAAGTTTTTTAGAAAATGAGCTTAATATCTAAGCAGATAAAGCTTACAATCGTAGGTTACTTACTTTAAAATAAATCTTATTAGAAGGACAGTTGACACCAATAACCAGACAGAGCAAGGGTTTATCAAATAATCGATTAAATAGATATTATTGCGTAACAGTTTATACATATGTATATTTGCGTTTGATATCAGAGCGCCATTGACATGAAACATTACTTTTCTTCGTATTTTTTGGGAAAAACTAGTAAAGTAATTGTTCCATCTTTGCCCTAATATCATGTTTGTTGGACTAGACGAAATATTTGTATATCTCCTCTGATTTTTAGTGACACGTCTGTCAACGATGGCTTTAACGACACCAGACGACATAATGTGTGAGATCGGACTCTTTGCTATTACGGTTTGTCTTACAAATATCTGTTAAACCAAGTCATCGTCAGCTGTGCTGTTTGTCTTGTTACTCATTAAAATGGAGTGTGAAAGCATTCTAGACCAAGCTCCTCTTCGCGTGGTGCTGTGCGGGATTGAAGGACTGGTTTCCTGTTGAAGACTCCGTGAACTTTAACATCATTGAAGATTCATTATTCAAGTTTTAGCAACGGAATGACATATTTCTCACACTTATTCAAAATAGTTCCACTTTCGAATACTTTTTATGTAAGTACATTCGGCAGCAAAACTATCGATTAATTATTAGCGGTCCGTTCCGACTTCGCCCGGGTTAAATACGTAATATATGTATATATATATCCATCTGGAATAAATAGTGAAAGAGAAAAAGAAGTCAAATAGTGAAAGAATTTTTCAAATAGGAGCAGTGGTTGCGGAGATTACCCTCCACATTTAAACGAACTTACGAAATCTGCTCTCTCTCTTTATAATATTAGTATAGAAAACCGCACTACGGATACGGATCGACCCGAATACATAACCGTACGTAATTTATAGTAATTCTTTTAGAAATTACAGAATTCTGTTTTTTCTCCTTAACCCTTCCCTTATAAGGTTCTGAATTCTATTGTATGTCAGTGAGAAATTTCTAATTTATGGATATGGACCCTGAAAAAAAAATTCAGTCAAAAATAAATTGATACTGGACACTATTTAATAATTATTTACACATGTACATCTTCACTTATTACTTATTTCAAAATTATCTTAGCCATATTATGCAAATAATCCATTAAATAGTAATCCAAAATTAACATTACATAAATGGAAAATAATAATAGATGTAAGCTAGATTAATCAAGCATTTTTAAAAATATTTTGAAAATTATATGCAGCTATTCACAATTTTGTGTTACCTGATTGCAATGAAAGTAAAAGATAACCCTACATTTTCATATTTTATGCTAAGAAAGCAGAATTTTATGTAAATACGTATGCTATCTTCAAACAAACGCCTTAACTGATACAGACAAATGTGGTGTCGATAAAAATAAAGTTTATATTGACCTGAAGACTGACAATCACTCGTAGGTCATGACAATATGTTTTATGGACACGAGAATATTATTGAATGACTATACTATACCAATTAACAATGAATGACTATAGACCCGCAGTTCATCAACTATTAAGATGAAACACTCAATAAATCCCTTTGAATATATGGAACCCTGCAGCAAACTATAAAAATAAAAAATATCTATCGCAGTTTAAAATAAGAGTAAAAATCTTTTATTGCAAATACTTGAATTAAAGATTAATGAGATGAACGAAATGATTTCACTGCTTCCTACAAAAACTATTAATAGGTTTGAAATGACATTATTGTTATGTAGGATCTAGGTTCAATGTTTATCAATAGGTATGCTTAGATCAAGTTTTGTGCAAAAAACTATGTTGGGACAAATGATGGTAGCCAAAATATTCCAACGGTTTAAAGACCAATGTAAAACTCGCAGAACCATAGTGTCTTTTACACAGAACCCTTGACATCTGTGGAACCCATTTTAGGAATCGTTACCTCAGTGTTTCTTGTAAATCTCGACATGGTACCTCTATCTGTTCTTGAGATAAAGGCTCTTGATCTGGATTGGCCAGACAGGCGGAAGCACGGACACACGGATAACAAAGTTATCTTTAAGAGTTTCGTTTTTTGACTGGCCCGTTGGCGCAGTAGCATATGCATCTGCTTTCCAAGCTAAGGTCCCGGGTTCGATCCCCGGTCAGGTCAATTTAGGAAACGAACTTCTCTAAATTGGCTTTTGGAGTCTGAGTGTTACTGGGAATTCCCCCAGAGTTCATTATGTGGTACCCATGGTACAAGCTTACTGCTTAGTTTGGGGTCACACAATCTGTGTAATTGTCTGAAGTATTATTTTTTTTTTTTTTTTGGAGGTACGGAACCCTGAAAATGCGCTATATTTTACATTACTTTATTGAAAGTTATTTCAATTCCAATTCATTTCGTTCACAAGTATTTCCTAATATCCTTGTAATGTCAACCATTCCCATTCAGTTTATTGTATTATGCTTGTGATAACAACTGCAACAATTGCTTTAGATATCTCATACCAAAATAATAACATGATACATTTATATTGCCTTGAAGGTTATTATTCGCGCACATGCTTACGTTGTGTTAAAGTATAATCGATTAATGTTTGTATTGATTTATTTAATAATAGTTTTGTTCAATTATGTAAATCTAACATATAAAATCATGTTTGTTTGTTCGTATTTTATGAGCTGCCATATCGTTCATCCGATTGCGATGAAATTTGGTATGGAGATAGCTTGAATCCTGAGGAAGGACATAGGTTATTTTAAAATAAAAAACCTGGACGAAGTCGAGGGTATCAGCTAGTATGACATAAAATTGTTCATTATAACCTTGCTCCTTCGTTCTTTACATGATGATGAAGTTCTTCATCATCATGTAAATGTTGAAGCTATACGACTTTACGGCAAGACGGACGTAGTGAAAATACACAAAAGAGGACATACCTTAAGTTTTGATGTTATGTAGTATAGAGAGTGCTACTTATAAAGAATACAAGAACACAGTGTCTTTCTCTTAATAAAGACATAAGAAAAGTGTTTTTTTCACACATTGCTATTTATATTCTAATTAGCAATTTCAGTTAGATTCTTATTATTTATTAATGAATTAATCCCTGACGGAAAGGGTTATTTTAAATTTGAAACCGCAACCTACCTCTCTGTATGTTCTCGCATTGCGGATCTTGAACAAACGAACCAATTTGCATGCTATTTTGAGTTTGAAAGCTGCAGTTTTCGACAATGTTCTTAGCTAGTAGAGATTGATCCAAATATTTTTTTGTGTCACGAAAATGTAAAAAAAAATTAATTTTAATTATTAATTATAATTATTAGCCTATATTTAATTAAATGAAAAATATGTAAATTGTGACACCGAGTTAGAAGCATCGCAGTAAACGTGCAACGATTTGTTACTGATATTGCAAGATATATTCTAAAGATATTATGTATTTGAGTATAGAACCAAAGTAAAAAGTGAAGTAAACACTATCAATAATATCTATCAATAATAAATATCATGTATGTTTCACGACTTATTTCTGGATTCTCTAGCAGTACGAATTTATAAAACCTAAATATAATAGGTCAGTTATGTAATACAATATGCAATTATCCATAAATACGTATGCACAAACGTTAGTCTATGACCACTTCCTCAGAGATAATGGTCATAAAGTTATGTTCTTACGTATGTATATGTGTTATTATTTTGTCTCACATGCACTTAAAATAAACACAAGCAAACTTCGAAAACCGAAACACCACAACAAATTACGTATTAAATACACCGTCATATTACGTTTGTCTGATTAAATTATTTTAAATCTGACAAAAAACAAGTTGTTTTCCGCCCACACAAACTTGTCAATTATCTGACTTCCACAGCTCTTTTGGACATTGACCTTTTACGTGTGTCTTCGATGGCAATAAAAGGGCGATTAAAAAAATTAGTCTTGAATAATACCAGACTGATCCAAAGACAAGTTTAAATGTTTATATTCACCTATTTCCTTACGATTACGATATCGTTACGTAACGATAATATACAGACTACGATTTAAGACATATCCGCGGCTTTACGTATTTCAATAACTACTTTTTTTTTCTTTAAACACTAATAACATTTTAATAAAACAATTATGTAGCAACTTTATTAATATTCATAATTTTTCTTAATATTTCCGAGATCAATAATTGTTAGATTTTAGTTCAGATGACTTTTATCTGATTTCCATTCTTAGATTGAGAACACGAACATTTCCATAAAAAACATCGGAGGTTCAAAACTGTGTAAACAGTAATAAAATCAAACACCCACTGGAAGGTAAAGGAACGTTACTTTTTACTTTCATTCGTGATATCTACTTTTAAAGAAATTACGTGAGATGATATTGAATAACAAATGTTGAGTTTCTTGGGAGTTGCTTTCAGTATACATTTTTTTATAACATAACTAACAGCAGACTTATATTATAACTAGTTTTTATAGTTCAAAACCGAATTCAAAAAAGGACGAGTTTCTGTGTTTGTCTGTCTTTATTTTATTTTTATGTATGTTCACCGATAACTTCGTCATTGCGGACCAACTTCAATGATTTCTTTCCGTTGGGTTCAGTATAGTTCCAAGGTGGTCTCGTTTAAATTTCATTGACATCGGAGCTTGGACTTGGACTGAAGATACACCAAATAATCCCAACAGTTTATAAGGTTTATTTATATTGATGATTTTTTTTTATATCATTGCGTTCCAGAACTAGAAAAGAAGTTAGTTTCAGATCTTCTCATCGATATTTATTTACACCAAGGTCACTCAAAAGGGAGTAATAAAAAACTTTTTAAGAAAAAAATTAAGCCCACTTCAGAAAAGCACCGAAAAGTACAAAATAACGAAAAGTACATTTTCATAATCAAGACTCAAGTGCAAATATAACTTTATAAATACGATACAAATATCTACATAGTCAAATTAGACAAATATTGAAGTCAGTGCCAAATCAATATCCAGCAACAGACACTACTAATTTGTATGCATTGCACCGACTTCAATAGCAGTCAATTAATTATATAGATATTTATATCGTATTTATAGTTATTGTTGTACTCAAGTTTTGATTAGTTATTTTGTACTTTTCGTTTTTTTTTAAAATCAGTTTAATTTTGTTCTTAAAAAGCTTTATAATTTAAACTTAAGTTAAATTCGAAAATAAATTGGAGCTAGAACACAGGAATTATTAATATTTATACTTACAATAAATCAATTAACCTGTGTCGTACATGATATTATCTTCAATAGAACTACATATATATGTATAAAATGAAACTATGCAATTTTCAAGGAAGGCTAAAAAAATTTGTTAATATTTTTGAAATTTTCAGACAATGGTAAATTATTTTATGCAGGATGTGGCATAGTATAAATACTCCACAGATTTCACTTATGAATAATACAATGTCACTTAAAAAAATGTCAACTCATTAGGCAATGAATCACATACAATTTTAGAGTTTTGGTAAACTTTTGCTAAAATTACACAGCATACGAAATTAGTACCTACTCGATACAATAAAAATAAAAGGGATATACGAGATAAAGTATTCTCACGTATTTTTTTTGCAGAATTTGATATTAAATTAAAAATCGAAGACTGAACTGCAAAATTATATTATTATTCTTTTTATAAACAACAACGTTGAATGCTATGCGTGTTTATCATTATAATATATGGAATATTTTTTTATCGTACATAAATTATAATCAAATCAAAATTAACTCTTGTAGAACTTCACGAATTTGTTAAATCTTAAGTCTATGCGATATCATAAAAACCATATAATCATACCTAAAACTTTCAAGTTTCGATGTTATTTAATAACCAGTTTATCCTTAAAATTTTCCATTAGTTACTGATAAATGAGACCGACGATTTTACGAAACTTTCTAAGGCACTTGAAAGTACGGTATAAATACCCCTAAGTACCCTCCGTCAAGTTCTGGACAAGGATAAATAGAGAAACCTGTTTGATACATCAATGATTACCATAGGTTACAAATCAGACACATTTTTCAGTAACAGAAGAATGCGATCGATAAGAGAAGTCGCTCTAGTAGGTACATACATATATATCTTCACGCTGTATCCCCAACGGGGTAGTCAGAAAGGACGGAGCGCCAGGAGTCGCGGTCCTTACACACCTCTTTTGCTTCCTCAAATCTCATCATTCTCCTCACATATTTTCGCCTAGGTATGCGAGTGCTTTTGATATTTCCGTCTGCTAACACTCTGGCTATTTGATCTTCATAAGTCAGCCTTGGTCTTCCTTAGCTTCTTTTACCTCTCACTTTCACACTGTAGATTTTCTTCGTCAGTCTTTCATCCCTCAATCTTTCTAAGTGCCCGAACCATCTAACCATCGAATCACCTAACTTCAGTAGGTGAAATGCAAATAGTCTCTTTGATACTATGTTAATTACTAAAACACCACCACGCTGTATATATGTACCTCTACACTTGCCAGTGGTAGGACCTCGTGTGGAATCGATCGTTGTCTGGACCGCAACCATGATCAGCCATGCAATTCTGTAAAAACTCGAATCACCCAAGCGAGACTCACTCGACAATTCACCCCACTTCGCATTCGAACTCACTTGACCTTGAAATGGAATTCTTTAAACCAAACATTCTAGGAGCGAAGTGAAGTGTTTTCTGATGCGAGTTTATCGGGGATTGCTATAAGAGTAAACATCTCAGTCGATATTACGTCTTAGTGTATTTTAACTTCTCTGAGATAATTACGTTAAATAAATCTTGTTTTTTTTTTAGATTAGATTGTCATATTTAGCGAAACGTCAAAAATTCATTGACGATGGTATGACTCGCAGCCGCACCCATCGAGGCGGCGCTAGTATCTCTGTCGACTAGAGAATACCAGTCCACAGTTGACAATCTCACCGCGGATTCAGAAGTGAATTCGACTAATACGCTTTAGAGAATCGCACGGCTTCTTCGCTAATCATGCCGCCAAACAACAGAGCGGCGAGACAACTGACAAACGCTTAGCATAATGGTAACGCTTGCTGGCGTTATTGCTCTTCAAAAGTGTCATTTGGCTACGTTTTAACGGCGATTTGCTATTAGTTTAGTTTGCGACATTAATTTTTGTTTGATTTAATAGAAAGTTAATAACGTTTGACTACAAATTTAAAATTCGTTATCATATGGTGTTTGTTGTTCTATTCTACTAGCGTTTTTTTTCTGCTTCCCCTGCCGTAAGCAAAGTCAGGGTCTTAGTCGGTCTGTTTTGACTTTCTTATTTCATTCCATCATCTAGGTTCATTTAGCTTCGTTCCTATCCTTTATTCATTCATATTCTAGCTATTCTTATTTTTATTTATTATTCTTTACAATTATCCTTACATTCATTCTTATTCATTACATTCCTATCCTTGTCAATTTCTTTATACTTATGCTATACATTTCCATCTTATTCTATTCTATATTTAATATCATAATCTCTTCTTAATTTCTTTTGTTTCTATTCGATGTTATACAGTGTAACTATCCTATTTTCACAGTGTTTATTATTTATATCTATCTACTAGCGTTTACGACAATTGAGTTACTCGTCTAGGCCCCCTGTACTTGCACGGTTGTGTTCCGTTGTGGAGAGTAAGTAAATGTGTAAATGTGTGGAGGGCGAAGTTTTTGGCACAAGAGGCTTCTAATCTAAGTCCTCACGGTTGCCGACTCATTCGCAATCCGAAATGCTTTCTTAGCCCTGTTCCAGTTAGCCAGTCCGCTTACTATTGGGTAGTGCTTACTCGTTTCTCTTCTCTGTAGCACAAAGAACCAGGAATAATAAGCGAAAACAAAACTGAAAAAGTTTTTAATAATATATCTAAAGATCTCGTTTACCCTTATTAATTCCTTTACACGTCTTACGAAGATCAAATAGCCAGATGTTAGCTGATGGAGATGTCAAAGCCCTGGCATACCTAGGCAAAAATGTGTGGGGAGAATGATGAGGTTTGAAACTTAGCGCTCTGTCCTCTCTGAATATTCCATTAGGGGATACAGTGTGAAGATATGAATGTATATAATAATTATCTCTTGTAGGTAGGACACTGTCTATGAATACAACAGGAAGACATTATTAATTGATATAAGAATATTTGGAAAACAGAAATAATGCATAATATCCTAAAAATAAAAAATATTATTCAACACTTTGATGCACTCCTAAAATAATAAGAGAGACGTAATAGCGATTAAATATGTAGATTTATCAAAAATATTTTAATGAAACTGACGTAGGTATTTAACACTGTTGTTTCACAATTGTAAATGCGTAGGTCATTAATTTAGAACATCTTTATAACGTAACCGAAATACCTAAATACAATAAAATTAAATCATATTAAATACTATGTAGTTAAATAAATCACATGAAATTTGATAAGGGAAATATAATATGGCAGTGAATTTCAGTTAGGAATCTTTATAAATTCAGTTTTCGCTACTTAGAGTATTAAAATTATACAAAAAGGCTCCAAATCTCGCCACCTATTCATTATTTCTAATTTCTTCAAATGCATGACATTGCTTAGTTTTTGGAGTTAATAATGACAAAGAAGTAATTTTGGATACTGACATTACCGTTCTTTTTAAACAATTAATTACTAGTATTCTTTAAACGAGTCAGCCTAAAAAAGCCGAATAGTTTCAAAACATCTTGGCATTTTATAAATGTTACTATAATATAATAAATAGAATTTTATAGCGGTATACAAATGTATTTATTGTGCAGTCATTGTATAAGATCCTGACACGAAATCAATTCTTAATATCAAAATCAAATAATTCGTATACAATATACATACATCACAGCGCAGTGTCAGTTAGAAAAATGTCACTGTAACTGTAGCTACTTGTTTTACTTTTAACGAAAACAATACCGTCTCCATTCATAATGGAAGCAAGTCCAAACAATGGTAATGCGTGTGAGATGCGTGAAAGCAAAGAGGTTATTGGCACGACAAACTAACAGTGTAACGGTGAATGTACTGCATTGACACCCATTGCAGTGAAAGTACCTACTATTGATATTGATTAACGGATGATTGATAGCTTACCTAAGGATTTTGTAGATACTTGGATTCGAGTGGTATTTGACCCAAAAAGTCACGTGAATGAACTACGCGAAAACTGAGCTCGATACAGGTTTAACAGTATTATTTAACAATTGATTATAAAGTAGACGTCAATTGAAGCAAGAAAAAACGCTATTTATAAAAGAACTCGTAATGAAATCTATTGTAAAGAAAATTAAACAGCGGTGGCACACGAACATGTCATAAAAATACTATAAAATGAAAATTATTTCGAAATAACATAAATTAATTTGCTAGAATTTCAATGTCACTCGGTATCGTCACGTTGTGCGCCAAGGATAACTACCAAATATAAAATTATTTATTTTTATTTTGAAGATTTTGACATATTAGGTATAATCCTACAGAATTATTTAATTAATTATTTATTGTCTTATTTAGTATACTTATATAAAATATAGCACGGATATCACATGAATGAGTTAGGTATTTAACACTAAGAAAAAAATATTACTTTAAAGTTTTTAATTTTATTTATAACTGTCCGAATACATTTAAACTAGTACTAATTTAATGGCTGTAAATATTTAACTATTTTTGTCTTCAGATTATCATTCTTTTAGCATTTAAAAATATTTACAACTAAGAGAAGAATAGATAGAGATAAGATCTCAAATTATCACTTAAAACGAGTTTAAATAAATTAACAAAATCTTTATTGTTTGTGTTTTAGTAAGATCAGAAGGAATCGCTTTTTTCACTTAAGACTTGTCTATGGACTTAAAGATAGCAGTAATATTGTAATTATAGGAATGTTTAAATATACTTATTATAACTTGATTTGCTCATATTTCAATGAATATTACCGGAGCTAATCGTCAAATACATACATATATTATTTCTTCATCATCGTGAAATATTCGAATAGTCGTCAATCTTTTACGCGTTTAGCATACATGTCGTTTTATTTGGACATTTTGAAATGTCTTTTGTTACGCTCAAATTTGCAATTCAATAAGTGACGTTAGTTTTAATTCTTTTGTTCGGTAATGTGTTAATTACATTTATACATATTACCTCTTTAATGACGCGCGTTGCTATCTATGCGATTTTTTTAATTCGGACTAAAGTTTGTATTGTATATAGGTATTTAGATTTTTATAACGTTATTAAGAATTTTGTTTCGAACATCAGGTAGTACTATAGTACATATTATCCATAACATTTAATTTATATTATTATCTACTACATAGGACTACATCTACATCTCGCAAACCATAGCGAAAGTGTGTGAGGAGAATAATGACATTTGAGGAGGCGAAAGAAGTATGTGTAAAGGACCAGGACGTTTGGCATTCCAATCTTTCTGACCACCCCGTTAGGGTTACAGTATATGTGAGCGTATGTATGTGAGAACATGTATGTACGTATCTAAATTTATGTATAATATGGATTAGTCTTAACAATTGTTCATAATCATCAAATACTCATTTGTTACCTTTTGGGTAGGAGGCGGCGGTTCTGGTACATCAGAATCCCATTCTGAACTTAGATCATCACTCGACGCTTCAGCATAGTCTTCTGTCCACGGTACTTCCAATAAAGATTTTTTCATCTGATCATATCCAGGAGATAAAGTTTGAAGTCCGTAACCAGGCGGCAAGGGGCTCGATGCCCTACAATCTTCGCAATTGCAAGGCTTGGGGCCCGGTATTTCTTTAATTGGCGAATCATCGTTCAATTCCGGTTTTGAGTTCCTTCTTACGTTTCGTCTAGCACTTCTCGGAGATAGTCTGTTATTGCACTGAGGAGGTATGTAATACTTTGTTGGGTCTGATAACCTCCTGCCGTTATCAGGAGTTTCTATCTTTACTGGTGCCAGTAAAGATATCTTTTTTGTCATCGTCTGTTGCCTTTCATTGCTATCATTGGTGTTGTCTTCTGTATCCATGGTGTAGCGTATGATGGGTATAGTAAACGTAAACTGATCTGTACACTCTGGCATGGTAACTGTTAATCACTTCACTTCGAACTGCCTTCCTCCTGTTTTTGGTAGGAGAGTTAACAACATTGTAAGTCAAAAATCTAAATTCGATTGTTACACGTTTTTATAGATATCGATTTATACGCGCATGTGTATTAGGCTTTATGAGGGAAAACGACGCGAGCGAAGAGTACGCGATCCGGCGGAGGACTGCGGGTGCTGCTCTACTCCAGTAGTAAGTGAACCGCGTACGCAACTGACTCTACGTATCGCCATAAGATTATGCGGGTGATAGCGGTTTGTTCAAGAATCACAAATATTAACGTGACTTACATTTAAATTAAAAAAGGAAACTTAATAGGTGCAATTAAATAATAATCTAAAAAGCAGTCTTTAAAACGTGTTTCTTTTATATAATGAAACAAATACCTATATTAGTAAATTACAATAATTGAAATTAGAATTACCTACTCAATATTTACTTAACTTTTTGATATCCTTATTACGTTTATACAAAAAGAATTTTTCCTGTAACTGTCTCTGAGAAATTACACGATATATTATTAATTATCTACAGTTAAGTACGGATACATTCTAACAAAAAGGTACACCTTGATGTGAAATAAATTTATGGAATTCACATTATATGTGACCCCAAAGTAAAACAATAGACTGTTTGAAAACATTCATAAATTTTTATCCAATTATGAAATATATGAAGTTATGTAAAATCAAGGACGAAACCCAAGTTTGAAAAGGTTAACAATGGTTGTAAATATCACACGACTACAATTCAAATATCCACATGTAAAACTGTACATTTATAAACATTTAATTTCCTTTTTCAATAACTCTAAGGAGATACTTCCGAGGTATATTTACGAGATTTATATTGTAATGAAAATAGGAATTAGCTTGAGTTTTGCCCCACGTGCAATAAATTAAATTATAAGTAGTCGTTTTAAGTACATTTAAGTAGATTTGACTGGTATGTTGGCCAGGTAGCCCGGGTTCGATCCCCAGCCTAATCAAATTAATAAATGTGCTCTTCTATATTCATCTTAAAAATGTATACTATAAAGCAAAAGTGGATTCCATTCATACCTGCGTCAATTGAAAATTAACGGACTCACCGGCATGCCACATTGATAACAAAACACCAGAGATGTGTTAAAGGATAGCTCACGAATCCAACAACAAAGAATGGAATGCAACAAAAAATTAAATATAGAAATAAAAAGCATAAATCTCAATGTACTTACAGATTTAGAAAGATTTAAGAAATTGATGGGCTAGGCTGTGAAAGGTTTGAAATTATTCAAAAGATTTAACAGCAGTTGGTAACATTAAAATTATAGGGCACTCGGAAAAGTTAAAACGTCATGTAATATATAGCGCGAAGAATTATGTATTAATTATTTAAGAAAATTGTCTTATAGTCTTCTCTATGTGTTTCCTAGTTCGTTGTGTCTTACCCATAGTCCAAGCCTAGTGCTTATAGTTTAAGTTCACACTGTGTAATGCTGCATAGAATGCTATTATTGTTCTTTAATAATAATTTTTAACAAAAATATTAAACTATAAAAATAAACTTTAGATTTCAGATTATTAAATATTGTTTTTTGTTTTATTTGAAGTATTACATTCAGTTGTTCAAAATGGTTATTCATCTTAATGTCTTCTAACACTTTAAATAGGTTGTAACTCAGTAGTAATTCAAACTATATTGTAATTTTCCGTTTCAAAAAACATTTATGAAATCAGCTCGATATCTATCGCTCAGTGTGTTTGCCACAGTCATTTTATCATAGACTGTTTTACAAAGACAAAGTTTTGAGAGAAATGATTATAGCAAATTACTCGTTTCAGGTTTCAAGTGTAACGGCATTAAGCCGGAGCAATTCATATATCTTGCTTATAGCAGTCATTGCATTGTTGCTTAAATAAGCACTTGTCCCATATAGGGTTCTCCAACACAAGAATATGCTGGTACAGCCAAGAAGAGGATGAAACACCTATACACACTTTCTGTGACTGCAGACCACTGATGCACACGTGGATTTAATCTCGGCCAGCAATTTTTGAGTCCGGAGGACGTTCGGCACGTCACTAGAAGGCATGCTTTGCGGTTTTTAACTTTTAAGTGGGACTTGCCACTGTGACAATGTTAGTCACAGTGGCAGTGATATAGGTCTGGTATGACCTGAGTAGCCACTATATCAAATAATCCAAAAAAAGAACTAAGGACAGATCTGACACAGGTGTCAACTTTAAGAAATTTGACTTTAGAAGTTAGTTGAAATTAATACTTTTTCTTGAGGTCATCATAAAAGCTCTTTAAATCATGAATTCGAAAAAACGTTATTTTTTACACTGTAATAAGCAATAATAAACCTTTTGAATTAATTTCAAAGCCCAAAAACTGTCTACTTTTGTGTTTACGATTTAAGTTGAGTTCGCTCTTAGTATCAGTAACACAAATATTGGCATAAGTAGGTATATTTTGCATTTCGACCGAAGATAATTGAAAATTAGTGCCTATAGAATATTTAACATCGTGATATGGTAAGTGGTACGCATGTGTTAGCTATTGTCAATATTGGTGATAAATTGTTTCAATCATAATCATTAAATGGCAACACTATTATTTTGAAGGTGTTGCTGCTTAATAATAATATTAATATGGTATTTTTGAATGTCAAAAAAATAAGTTAGTTGAGAAATACACGAGCTAACGAAAGGACGTCTTTTTACTATATCTCGATATATCCTACGTTTCCAGTCATGTCGACATCCTAGAAGCACGAAAAGCTTTCACATGAACGAACTCTTACACAAAAAATGTAAATTGCACTTTAAAATTACACAATTTTTACAAACTAATAAATTTTAAACGGTTAATTATTATTATTATAATAAGTATTATTAAAATAACACGCTCTGCAGATTTTCGTCATCAATTGTACATAACTCAGTTTTTTCATATGCTTTCTTCATCAATCGTTCATAACTTATTCTATTAACACGCCCGAACCATCTAAACATTTCTTTCTGCGTACAATCCTGACAAACCGAACTTAAATTGAACCTAGAAATAATAACAACGAAAATGGTCCCTTTTATAATTTTCCGTTGGATGTTTTTATCGCCACGTTTTTACCGTCCACGGTACAATGGGAAAGCCAAATCTATACAGTTGTATGGAAACGCTATTATATTTCCGTGCACGATAACGTCATTCCGCAGACGTTGAAAAAGCGTCTTTATCACCGACATTATAGGGAAGCATATTGCTACCTATTGTATTTTGGACAAAGCGTACAATCAGGTCTTAATTTTAGGCTCAAAATTTCAGAAATCATGGGTAGTTCCAGTAGAGTATGTATTGCAGTGTGAGGAATAGTGAGAAATGTTGAAACAGTGAACCTAGTAAATAGTATAGTGTACGATACGACTAGACCATTCTTTACAGAATTACAACTTACTACATATTACACGGTTTCGCCTCGGCTACTCTGATGTCATGTCCAGAAATGTTCTTCAAATTATTACAACTGGTAACACAGTCATGAAAATTCAATGTGTAACACATTGTTTATTTTAAGAATATTTCTAAATAGTAACCGTGACCACATTCCCATGAACAATTTTCATATTTTTCCTAGTCTGCCTTCTTTACGTAACTTCTAAATAAAAATGTGACAAGCATGAAATTTTGAGTACATTTTGTTTCGTACGTATTTCAATAACCAATGGATATAACAATTAACATATATCATGAACATACAATTTACATAAGAAATAATTATTATTTACTTAACTAAAATTAAACGGTTATTTACATAAACATATATATATATATATATACTCGTACATAATATACAAGTTACAATTTAAAAATTTTAATCACGATATAGCAAGTAGCAACATTTATAACATAGGTCAGGCCTGTCATTATAAACAACTCCACTGTTATACGTACTATGTTCAAAACAATTAGATTCTGTATACATATGTATGTAAGAAGAAACTAGCTAACTATTTGACGTAGCAACCAACAAAATCAAAATATCAATACTGCGGCATGTTTTAAAAACTCCACCTATAACATTGCGTAAGGAATCAATGAAATAAATGATTAAACACATTTAGAAAAATCGATAACTGAGGCAGTAGGCAATTAATAAAAAAATTAAACAGACTTAAAAAAAAGACTGAAAAGTACGAAATAACTATCCTTTAGTAATTAAAACTTAAATACAAAAATAACTTTATAAATACGATACAAATACCCATATAATTAAATTTGATAGTTACTGAAGTCGGTGCCAAGCCTACTAACCTAATAGACTTTCTGTTGCTGCACATTAATTTGGCACCAACTTCAATAACTGTCAAACTTAATTACATGGGTATTTGTATCGTATTTATAGTTATTTTTATACCGAAGTTAGTAAAGGATAGTTATTTCGTACTTTTCAACGTTTTTTTTTTGAAGTCAGTTTAATTTTTTTATTATTTTATTTTATTTCTTCCTTTATAGTGATCTAATTCTGAAGCGCAATGACATACCAGAGAATCGTGGATATGAATAAAGGTTATAACCAGTTCGCATTATTTGGTGTATCTTCGAAACCCAAGCTCTAATACCAGTGAAATTTAAATGGGACCAATCTGGAAGTGTGTCCTTTCAAATAAAAACAGAATTTTTCAAATTGGTTCATAAATGACGGAGTTCTGAGGTAACAAACATAAAAAAAAAGACAATCGGTTAAAAAGTGGGTTCAAAGTTTGTATGCAAAAGTTAGTAAATACCACGCAGATGAAATAACACTAGAAGCATTAGTATGTGTTAAATGCAGAGAATGAGAAGGCGCTTAGCGACTTTAAAATTAGTTAAATGGAAGGATTATAATAAATAATGAAAAAGTGCTAATACATTTTCTGTCGCTTTTTAGGAGAATAGAAAAATTCACATTCAGAAATTCACAGATAGCTCGATTTCGGACAGAAACAGTCAAGAATATAAATGTAATCAATAATATGATTTTAACGGTCATTCAAAACAAACGTGGTAGTATATCTGTCAGTGTTATTGTGGTTACCCAGTATTTTGATAAAAATCTTTATATAAGACACAGTAATAATAAAATTAAATATTTATCATACCTAAAGAAGATTGGCAGACTCGTATGTATTTTCTGATCCAGACGGTCTCGTTTTCCCTGGCCTTAGAAGTTAAACAGGCAGAGTAACAATTAAAAGAAAAACGGGTCAAGGACATGTTGGCTCGATCACGTGCACGTGATTCCGCAGCGACTCTCCAATCTCTCACAGAGCTTATTGAAATGTGCCAATCACTACACAGCATACCGTAGATATTCAATTATATTTTGTCATTAAGCTCGTTACAGACGTGGCAATTTTTAATAACATTATTATTTTGAGACATAACAAAGCATATATGTTACGGTATATTTTCCATACAAAGTATTAAACCACACGTAATACGATAACATTATGATACATATTTCCATTTAGTGTAGAACTAGAAGAAATTTCGGCATAATTTATATTTTAGCTACATCTTTGACGAGCTTTATGACAATAAAAAAATCATTTCACACTGATACAATAGTTTGCTCCCAAATAATAATTAAGTACCACTACTTTAAAAAAAAATCAGTAATTATCAATATATAAGAAAAAAAAAGTTATTAATCTGTAGAAGTAGAAATGCTTTTAAGTGTAAATGAATTTAGATATGCTAATTTGACGTTATCTAGTAACTAATTAATTGACATCGCTTATTAAAATTTATATTGAATGATTGCTAATTGCATTCAAATTCTTGTTTGATTATTGTTGAAATAATATTGTTGGTACTTTTAGATGTTGTGAATTTATTAAAATATAACTAATTGTGAAATAAAATAAATATTTTTTTGCAATGTGCTATAGCATAATATGCAATGTATTGAATAAAAACTGAGTCGAGATATTTTCATGATATTTATAAATAGTGGACTGTGTAGGTATAGGGAAATTTGTTTATGGTCATTTGTGTTTTGTACATATTCTAGCAAATAAAAATATTATTATTAGTACTGTCATAAATTATATTTGTAATAATTTTTCATGGAAGTTTACTAAAATACTTGGTAATTAAAATTATATTAGGGGAATATTTCAGAATTTGCTTTCGTATAGGTCAGAAATTAATGAAGATGTTTTGATAACTACATCGAAAGCAAATATATATTCCTTAACACAAAGGTAAAATAAAAATAAAAATTTATTAAAAAAATTAAACTGCCTTCAAAAATAAAAACACTGAAAAGTACAAAATAACTACTCTTTACTCATCAAAGCTCAAGTACAATTAAAATAACTTTATAAATACGATACACATACCTATATAATTAAATTTGACAGTTACTGAAGTCGGTGCCAAGCCTACTAATAAGCTTTCTGTTGTTGCACATTGATTTGGCACCGACTTCAATAACTGTCAAATTTAATCACATAGATATGTATTTATAAAGTTATTTTAATTGTACTTGAGTTTTGATGAGTAAAGGGTAGTTATTTTGTACTTTTCAGTGTTTTTATTTTTGAAGGCGGTTTAATTATTTTAATAATTTTCTTTATTTCTGTCTTTTGAGTGATCTTGACCTAAATAAATATCTAGGGCAGGTCTGCAATTAACTTCTTTCTAATTCCGGAGCGCAACGATATACAAGAGAATCATTAATATAAATAAAGGTTATAACCAGGTCGCGTTATTTAGTGTATCTTCGAAGTCCAAGCTTCAATATCGGTGAAATTTAAATGGGACTACCTCTAAAGTATTACCAATCAAACAAAAAAGAATTTTCAAAATCGGTTCATAAATGACGGAGTTATAAGGTAACAAATATACAAAAAAAAAAACATACAATCGAATTGAGAACCTCCTCCTTTTTTTGAAGTCGGTTAAAAAGATCTTGATCGCTTTATATATTTTAGAACACCTTTATAAATACATCACAATAATTTTTTTATATACTTTTGTACACAACCTAAACAAGAAGATAAGGGCAACTGTGTACAGAAGGTCAGACAGACAGATGAAAGGTAGTTGATTATGGAATTTCAAAAACAAGTAAATGTATAATAGTATCTTATTAAAGACTCTTTCACGATACAAATCTAATTATAGAGACCGGGCCTTCTTTTCATTATAAAATCACAAACACACAGAGAAACAAACTACACACACAGCGTAAGTAACTGTAGTCGATATTTTTGGCACGCTACATGTATTATTTATTATTTTTTGTAACAATGTCCAATAGATTCATTGATTAGATTCGCCTTTCAAACTTAACCAGGCATTATAAGGAAACACAAAATGCAGGAACAAAAGCAATTTTTTCGCTGGCTGCATAAAATGCGGATGATAAAAAGCAGAACTTCACTATAGTTATTTATTGCCTACTACGAGTAATTTAATTTTTTTTTGGCATTCCACATATATTATTACTATAATTTTATCTTAAAGATAATAATTATTTCATTTCATAGTTAGTTAATTTATTTATCAAAACTGTTACATATTAATAAAGAAATATAGTTCACTGAAAATAATATCTCATTAATTTATTCATACTCGTGTCCTTCAATGACAGCGAAATATTTTTAAATATTGGACTACTTTTATTTTTTTTCAAAGTACCTAGAAGTCCAGACAAGTACCACTAATCGGATGACTGGAGCCCACACGTACTGTGGAGGAGCCCTTAATTTCTGAAAGCATTTTTACAAGTTGGTTTCCTAAATTGACTTAAGCAGGAATCATATCCTTAACCCTTAGTTTAGTTGAAGGCAAGTGGATTAACCACCGTGTCAACGAGTGTCATTTCTTTGAGTTTTTAATTAAATAACTAATAACTTACACTATTTTTCCTCCAACTTGATCAGACTGTTAGCCTGTTAGCCAACAGCCCCTTATTAATAATTAATATAAACATTGGTTTATTTATTTGTTTGAGGTAATCTGAAAGACCTTGACCGTCTGATAAATCTGACAAAATCTTTATAAAAATACATTGAACAATAACATATAAGAATTAGCCAAGTTGCTAACAAATCAAAGTCGTAATCAGAGTTTGTTTTTTTTTTCATTGTCGTGATCAATTATGTGGTTTACCTCGCAGGTGCGACGTTGTTGAATAAAACTTGTATTTAAACTAAAAACATATAAACTACAGGGGTAGATATATAAAATATTTTTTTTTTACAATTCGGGGTTTTAAATATTTAGAATTCTAAATACAATCTATGGTCTAATTATTTTAAAATCCCGCGTCTCATGAGTACGGATTTGTCGAAAAGTAATTGTGAGTAAATTCGTCAAAAATTCCTAATTGCTTGCCCTGTTGTACAATTATAATAATCTTTTTCGTGTTAAAGTTTATTTTGAGTAAAAAATAATAAGACAATTATGTGCTTAAGAGCATTATGGGTACATACTATATAGAGCAATACCTCTCATTTCTCAATTAGAATGATTAGCAGATTCGTACTAAGAACGGCCAGTGACGCAAATATGGTTTCGTTACGTACGTAAAGATATTATGTTACAGAATATTTTAACTTTACAAAAAAATCTTGTAAACAAATAATGTGTACAACAAAATGCTTAAGCCTATACATAGTTTTTATTGCTGGACATTTTTTACTTACATCTACTGACTTTACGAACCGGGATATTTTTATGTAGAGGCGAGAGTCAGTCTTATTTAAAGCTTTTACAATTTCGATAAATATACTTAATGAGGCAAATTAATTCAAGACAAACGTCACTTATTATTTATGTACGTATATGTAACATGCCATTTACTTTTATCGCACGTAATTTTACAGGGAATATTTCGATAATCGATATAATATTTCGTCTCCAACCAATCAAGTCGAAGTTGATAGACTTCAATTTAAATTACAGTCAACGTATTGAACCGTGTGGTTACGTAATGGTGTCCAAAATTATTTAATTTTTAACGATTTCGATTTTTCTTAGTAAGTAACTTACACTCATCATAAATGTGCGAATTATATTATTTGAGAACTCCAAGAAAACTAAAAAAAAAAAAAAACTGAAAAGAATATTTTTCTTCATTTTTTTATTTATTACGGTTCATCTGCAACTATTACACTCTTAAATAATATAAATTTAATGTAATATAAAATTCATTACATTAGTTGTACTGATATTATAAAGAGGTAAAGTATGTAAGTTCGGATGTAGGAAGTAATCTCTGCAAGAACTCATCTGATTTCAAAAGTTCTTTCACTAACATTTGGAATGCACCTTCAAGGTTGACAAATGCTGTATATTATCCCGTTGAAAGAAAAGGGCTTTTTGTGGAGACCAATTTTGCAAAGTAAGTCGACGAAAAAACGGTCGAACGCATGCGTTTCTTACGAATACTGCCTTAAGATTTATGTTGTTGAATAAATGTTTTCTACAGAATAGTTGTAGAGCTTAAAAGATCTGTAAAAAGTCCGCGACGACATATCATGTTAAGGTGACTTCATAAATTGACAAAATATGACTAAAAGATGTATTTACAATTAATTTTAATCTGTCGGGGGCAATTTAAATATAAAATGTTAAATTATTCTTATAATAAATGTTCTTATCGTCAGGGAAATATGTGGATAAAAATTGCCTTTGCTCACCGTTGTTTGGATGAGTAGCTTAGATTTTATTTAAATTAAAAACAAACATTTATTTAATTTTTGAATAAAAATACTTAGTTGCATATTGATTTTTTTTATATAAAAACACAGCATGGATATATAGATCTTATATACAGATCTATGTATTTATCTTCTTTACACTTCTTTACACATCTTTTGAAATAAGTAAAGATTAGTTTTTCGAAAACAAAGTTTATAAATTAGACAAAGCAACCTTACAAAATGTAGCTTGTGAGGTAGCAAAGATGTCCGTATTTATACTGCATTTGTTATATTATCTACTAATCCTGAAAACAGGCGAATAGAAACCCAATGCAGTGCAAGAGTAATAAGGTTTCTGTTAAATCTTGTTGGCATTTTCACAGATCACAGGACTCTTTTAGAGCTATAATCTCAAAAAATACTTAATTATCGACATGCTGGCGCCCGCGACATCATCCGCGTGAAAGTCGGTTTTATTAAGGACCCTGCAACGGGCGGGCGGCGAATTTAAAATTATCTTTAGATGGCGATAATTTTTTCACTGTCATTTGATTTCAATGAATCAAAGCTTAGTCTACCTGTGAAAATTTAAAGAAAATCCCTTCAGTAATTTCGGAGATTAGCATGTACATACGCAGCTTCTACTGTTTTATTACATTAAAATTATAAATGGTGATAATTTTTTCGCTATCAACTGATTTCAATGAAACAAAGCCTAAAATTTTTTCTAAGTTATGCTTACTCTATCTCTTAAAATTGCAAGAAAACCCGTTCAGTAGTTTCGGAGATGAGCATGTACTTACGCGGTTTCTACTGCTTTATTAATATATTAAAATTATATTTAAATGACGATAACCTTTTTCGCTATAATCCGATTTCAATGTAGTAAAGCCTAAATGTTATTTCAAGTTGAGTTTAATATGATTGAAAACCGCACCTGTGAAAACCGCAAGATAATCCGTTCAGTAGTTTCGGAGATAAGCGTGTACATACACACAGACAGACAAGCAAAAATGTCGAAAATTTTTTTTTTGTTTTGTTACTTTTTTTATTGCCCTCACTCATTTTTTGATAAATTTATTCAATGTACAAACACACGGTTTCTACTGCTTTGTTATACCTATGTACCTACAGATCGACACTTCATTAAAATAACGCCACTTTTATCATTTTTTAATGATTATCTAGAAAAATTAAAAATATTGGGACCAAAGAGGGGCGAATATGGTAATAACAATACGAACAGTGATGTTACCAGCTACATTCGATGGTTTAACTACAGTTTAAATACAATTACGTGTAATTTTGTTTTCGACATTGGAACTTCCATATTATGTTCAATTTTATCGGTGTTTCATCACCGTTTTATTTATTAACAAGCACCGCTTTAAAGTATTACTGCTATTTAATTTTCTTTCAACTGTAATTACATATAGGTATATGTATGTATTTCAAACATTTTAAATTTTTGAAAGAATCACATACTAAAAACATAAACTTTCAGTTGACGTTATACACATAGAACAATTAACATGTAAATATGCAAAACTAAGACTAAATGTACATAGATTTCAGTAGAGTTGAATTTTAACGAAAACTATTATAAATAAAATTATGATATTACAGTTGTAAAAATTGCAAATGTAATTGTAAAAAATAAAACCATGTGAAGATTATATAAAAAGTAGGTCGATGTAAAAAGTACATAAAACTCCATTATTAAAGCTGAACAAATTGTTGTTAATTATTGTTACAACTTCAGTTGGTATTTTAAGGATACATACGAGTATAAATGTATTAGAATTATAAAACTTACTGTCAACACTTATGAAATCTATGTCAGTAACTGTCTAATAAAATTATGTAATTACTTAAGTTTATTGTAAAATATAACACACGAATTTAAACAAAAGGTAAACAGTCTTGTCAAGATTATATCTAAGTTACATATGAAACCGCAATAAAACCACCCACTGAGAAAATAATAACTGAAATAAAAGCCGATCGACCTCAATCAAGACCTCATATATCAAATCATGTTTCCGAGAACATATCATCAAAAGTCAAAAAATGAGCAGGCGGCGCCCCACAAAAGGTGCTAGAAAGCCTAAAAGAGAAAGGAATGACGTACGAATGACGCACGGGAACAGTCATTCAAAGCGCGTCCGGTGACGTCACTGGGACAGCTGAGACAAACATAACGATGCAACTAGTGCAATCAAATGAACGCGTAAATAAAGTCTAATTTAGTTGAATTTGACCGCAAGTGTTCTAAATCATATTCCGAACAAGTTTTTGAGATACTCGTTATAAATACGTCAGCAGACATGCGCATACGCATACTTGTAAATGAAATACTTAGTACCACGGCAGCCTTTATCAAATTGACGAAACGAAAATACTTGTCGAGAACATTTTGGTGACATTTTTTAGTGTTCGTTACAATAAAAAAAAGTCTTCAAAAGGTTCTCAATAATTATTTACAAGTTTTTTAGATACCTATGCACGTGTCGGTGTAAGTTACTATGTGCAATATATGTACGTGTTCATTTTCCAAAATCAAAACAATATTAACATACCTAATCATCAAATGAAACTTAATTTCAATAAATATCTGCACCTATTTATAAGAATATTACTTGCATATATCAGAGATGGCAAACCTTTATAGTTTACACATACGTGCCAATGTTTTCAAAGATATGTTTAATATGACAGTGACGTGCTCACAAAAAATTTTAACTTAGTGATTAGTGAGAAAAAATTGATCTAAATATTATTTTTGTTACAAAGGCATGCGAAAAAAAAGTTAGATGAAATATCATCATAATTAGATGAATATAATTTCTTAAATATACACGTAATGCCACGACAAAATTTTTTTGCCATCTCTGAGATATGTATTTTACACCATTTTCAGTTCAATAATTATTGACGCTTACTAACGCAAAGCAGAACAACAATACATAATATAGTGACAGGTCCATCGCCCACACAAATTGCTTATAACAAGTGCTATACTTTTACCGACTTACATACGGGAAGGGCAGGCTATTACATCATTATAATAATAATAATACTCAGACATTTCACACAGCGCCATCTAGTCCCAAAGTAAGCTGCATAGCGCTTGTGTTATGGGTACTAGACAACTGATATACTACTTATATACTTTTCTTTTGTAAATATATACATATTATACATAAACACCCAGACTCGGGACGGGAATCGAACCCGCAACCCCTGTTTTACTTTCTGACGCGCTAAACCGTTGCGCCACGGAGGTCGTCTTTTTATAATTATACTAGCTACCCGCCCCGGCTTCGCACGGGTGCAATGTATGTACTAATTCCTCGTATCCGTCTAAATAACATTCCAAACTCTAAAAGGAACAATTCCATCATACATTGTTTTGGAATAAGACAGCATTTCAGATGAAAGCTCTCAGTCGGCTTGATTTTTTCCGACATCTTGAACTATTATCGTCATATTTCAACAAATTAACATAACGATATTAAAGTACACGTATAAACCTTCCTCTTGAATCGTTCTATCTATTGATGAAAACATAATTAAAATCCGTTGCGTAGTTTAAAAGATTAAAAAGATTTTAGAAGATAGTTTAAAAGAAAAAGCGTACATACAGGGGGACAGACGGCGGGAAGCGACTTTGTTTTAAACTCTGTATATAGATATATACATATTTATATTACACATTCAAATATTACATATTTATTGAAAATTATTAAATTTATTAAAAGGCGAAAATCTGTGAGGAGAATTATGAGATTTGGGGAAGCTTAAGAAGTAAGGACCTCGACGCTTGGCGCTCCGTCCTCTCTAACTACCCCGTTAGGGATACAGCGTGAAGATATCTATGATGTATTAAAAGTTCCTTTGAAAGCTACATAGGTACATATAGAACTTCACGCTGTATCCCTAACGGGGTAGTAGTCAGAGAGGACGGAGAGCCTTCGCGGTCCTTATATACTTCTTTCGCCTCCTCGAATCTCATCATTCTCAAGCTAAGGCTCTGGCTATTTGATTTTCGTAAATCAGCCTTGGTCTTCCTCGGCTTCTTCTACCACTGATTTTCGCTCTGTAGATTTTCTTCATCGATACTACATCGTTTATATTATAGCTTCGTTGTTGAAAGTCATTTTTATTTAATTAATTATAATAAATCAACAACCTCTATCGAATTCCAAAAACATGTATAGGAACAGTCGGGGTACGGAAACCTTCGTCAGTTTTCAAATTCATTCCTTCATCAAATCGTAGACTCTTAGTACCTTATGAAACTAAAGAACTAAGCAACTGCATATAAAATTATACTTACTTGTTATGATAACAAGGGTCAATATAGTACACACCTTTGACCTATAATCTAGTTTCAACATTAGACCTTTTTATTGGCCTAGTCATTACGAAGTTCGAATCAAATATCCATGTTCTATTTAATGCCAGTGTGTGTCAGTGTCATATATTTTCTCTTACATTTCTTGCGAATAATAATAATTAATAACTGCGTCGTATTTTGTTTTGATAATGCCGAAGAATTTAAGTGTCCTTGAAATAGCTGCAATTATTGCAGATCATGAAGCTGGCTATAATATTAGCAAAATATCTTCAAATCATAATATTACTAGAGGCACTGTAAGGTTCTGAATCAAGAGACATGCGGAAGAGGGTAATTTTACTGATCACCGCCACACCAGTTCTGGACACCACCCGACTCTTACTCATGGACAAAAAAATTATACATACATACCTTTACGCTGTGTCCCTAACGAGGTAGTCAGAGAGGACGGAGCGCCAAGCGTCGCGGTCCTTACATACTTCTTTCGCTTCCTCATATCTCATCATTCTCCTTACACTTTTCGCCTAGGTGTGCGAGTGCTTTTGACATTTCCGTCTGCTAACACTCTGGCTATTTGATCTTCATAAGTCAGCGTTGCTCTTTCTTGGCCTTTTTTATCAATCACTTTCGCTCTATAGATTTTCTTTGTCAGTCTTTCATCACGCCTTCTTTCTATGTGCCCGAACCATCTGAGAATTCCTTTCTTCATTTTTACAATAACACTGTGGTGCAACCCTGTCATACTGCGTATCTCTTCATTGCTTATTTTGTCCGCAAGAGTGATACCGCAGATATTTCTAAGAGATCGCATTTCTACTGCATTTACCTTACTTTCACTCGATTTTAGGCATATCCAGGCCTCACTACCGTACTATAAAGTTGAAACCAACACCGCATTGTGTATGACCATTTTGACTAAGTTATATATAATATTCACGCTGCCTACTAAGCGGACAGAGCACCGTTCACTTTATTGCCAGCTGCTACCCGTCTCTCCACATCCAGCTCACATCTGCTATCCCTCGAAAACGCTCTCCCCAAGTATACAATTTCATTCACTTGTTCTAGACATTTCCTGACAGCAGCGGTCTGTCGCATCAAGAGCTGGAACCTTCAGAATGCGACCAACAGTAATAAATATGTAAGGGTAGTATGCGGTAAGCTTGACGATAGATTGAAACTGACGAGCGAGAAATGAAGAATGTTGGTAGAACCTTAGATATTATGTTCAAGGCTGCGAAAGAACTGTGTGGAACGAATATGATTGGGAATGTTGAAAAGCTTGATGTGTGGTAGGATGGTGAGGTGAAAGAGTCTATGTACAAGAAGAAGAAAGCATGGCAAGACTACCTTGCTGCTGTAAAAGTAGCTGTAGTATGAAGGATTTGATTAAAGAGAGATATAAGCTGGAGAAAGCAGAAACGAAGGCACTAGTAAAAGAAAAGCGTGAAAGGTGTAGGGCGTTAGAGGAAAACAAGATATCAGACAGCTTCGAGGAAAATTCTAAATTACTTTGGAAAGAAATACGTACGTACCGAAGTGATCCGACACCTTACAGAATGAATAAAGTGCGTTCGAAAGAACATCATCTGCTAACAGACAAAAAAGATGTTCTGCAGCTATGGAGTGATTATTATAGAGAACTGTATGAGAGTGACGACTCTGTTTCTGACACTGAGAGCGATCCTAGCAAATCGCCACAGGGTCAGGAACTAGAGGAAGTCATTAGTATGAAAGAGATTGAGAAAGCGATAAGAGCTCAATACTTGTAAAACTTTAATAGTATTAATTACTCTGTAAACTTATTAATATCTAAGTGCTATTAGATAACAGACGTTCTTTCTTTATAAATAAGCAATAATAAATACGATAATAAATAGAATAGAAATAGAATAAACTAGTTAATGTTGTATTAAAATAGCATTTAATCCTTTAAAATTGTTAATAATGCTTTTTATAAATTGAACTCATTGAATCCACCATTGTGATTAACCTTAGGCTTAAGAAATAAATGTTGTGTCTTCGTGTGATGTTTTCTTGTGTCTAATTCAATAACTTTAAATACATATCATACATTAGATGTCGATTGCAGAGGTGTACTAGGCGCCCTTAAACAAATTAGGTACACCACTCTCCAGGTGATAGTAATGATTAACAGCTTCAATTATTCAACCCACATCTCACTCTGCCGACCTGAGCAAGCCACGTTACAACATTTCATATTAATGCATAACACGTCAATAATTTAATACGATAATTGATTGCCATTTCCGGATTAGACGTAGCTTCCTAGTTTTTCCGATGATAAAACATTTTTCACTACATCTTGTTATCTTTATCAGTTGACCTGCCAGTCAACTAGCCTATTGCAAACGAAAATGCGGTATTCTGTTTCCTTTGAAATGAAATGTTATGAATGTACAAAAAAAATATCCATTTAATGGAAAAAAAACGTACATCCCTATCATTATTCCCTAAATTCCAAATGCTTGCTAGCGACGGAAAAACGCTGATATCGTGGGTTGCTTCACCTCCATTTTTGTTTAAGCTTTGAGGTTTTACACTAGAACTATTGACTTTTGATGAAGTTGTAGAACGCAAGTTTTTCATTGACATGGGTACTTTTGTACTCTTCTGTATTTACTCATTCTTTCAAAATTACCCTGTATAATGTTACTGCAAATAGTAATGGTTTTAAAAATATAACAAAAAATTGTTAAGTTAGGCGGCTTAGGCGTGAATGTCCTGAGAATTTATCATTGATTACTTTGATTAGGTCCTACTAGGTACCTACAAGAGATTCAAAGCGGAAGGTAAACAATTTAATCAAGAATTGTTCAAACATTATCGCGAACGTGTAAAAACATTGATTAGGGCTGCTTATACTGACTATATGCGGAAGCTTGAGAAGGATATTATGAAAGACCCCACGAAATTCTGACAATATGTCAAAGATAGGCGACGGGATAGAGGTAACACAAATGTCTTTCGTTTCGAAAATAACGAGGTCTCTGGCCTTGATGCGGTGAATGCTTTTGCTAAATATTTTGGTTCTGTATTTCAGAGTGACGTACCGGAGTTAGACGCAGAAAAGGCCGCCAATAATGTTGGGGCTTATATGCCGTTAATTGATATAGATCCCTATCTATCTCTGGTGTCTGTCTCCGATATTCGTCGCTCTGCCAGAAAGCTGAAGTCTCGATCCGCCCCCGGACCCGATTCTATTCCAACGTTTCTGGTGAAAGACTGTGTGTCTGTTTTGGAGGTTCCACTGTCGCACTTGTACAATCTTGCCCTGAAACACTCCCACTACCCACAGGCATGGAAAATCACTAGAGTAACGCCAATACCCAAAGAAAAATCTAATCTAGATATTACATCGTATAGACCAATTGCAGTTCTGTCAGTGTTCGGAAAGGTATTTGAAGGCATCATTGATTCACGCCTAAGAAGACAGATACAAACCGTGCTGAGCGATTGTCAGCATGGTTTTAGATGCTCAAGATCTACTGTCACAAACCATATTACGCAGATTTGCAGATTACGTACTGTCTGGTTTGGATAACAGATACCAAATAGATTCTGTCTATTTTGACTTTAGAAAAGCTTTTGACCTAGTAGATAATGACATTTTACTTTCAAAATTTGCATCATTCGGATTTGATCCAAAGTTGCTCAAGTTTTTCGCTAGCTATCTTAAAGGCCGGAGTCAATATGTGCAATTTGCTGGTTATCGTTCGCAACATTATAATACACTATCGGGTGTCAGTCAGGGTAGTACCTTAGGACCTACTCAGTTTCTAATAATGATACCTATCTCAAGTACTAAAAACATCTAAATGCCTGCTATTTGCGGATGATTTAAAATTGTATAGATATGTTGGGGGCCCCAATGATAGTGCTGCGTTGCAGAGGGACATAACAGCTATCGAAGAATGGGCTTGCACAAATCACAATGGGGACACCATTGAAAAAGTACAGAAAAAGTTTGCTAGGTTCCTTTATAAAAAAATCTACAATGTCTATCCGTTTCTCTTTCCTACGATGTTCATATATGGGATGGTCGGGATGGACAGCCTGGTGCTAAGACGTAAATTTGCTGTTTTACTACATTACCGCGCCGTTTTAAATGGCGTGGTGGACAATCCGACTGTGGTATCCCAAATGGGACTATTCATTCCTGAGCGATACCTACGCGGTGGCAATGGGAGGCGCGTGCGACGGTTGTTCGCAACGCCACCCTCGCGTACCCTAAGCGCTGCGCGCGCCCCAACTCCGCGGGCAATCGCCCTTCTCAATCATTTGCTCGCACGAAGGTCGCGTGCCGACATATTTGATAACAACGAGATAACATTTTGCCGAGAGCCTGTTTCGTTCCTTAGTGATTATTTAGGGACACAAAGCAGTATCATCACTATGTAAAACTTATTTTATCTATGTATGACTAGCATATAAGTGATTTCGCAACCGCTGTAAGCTTATTATGTGATTAAATGAATTGAATTGAATTGAATTGAATTGAATCATGATTCTAAACTAAAAAAAAATTATTAAAAAAATTAAACCGACTCCAAAAAAAATACTGAAAAGTACGAAATAACTATCCTTCATTAATCAATTCAATTCAATTTTTCAGTGATGGCTACTTCACTAATCAAAACCCAAGTACAAAAATGACATTATAAATAGTTAAATATGATACAAATACCTACACGATTATATTTGACAAATACTGAAGTCCATGCCAAGCCTACTAAACTAATAGACTTTCTATTGTTGCCTTAGAATAAAAACCTAAAGTCATTGTTGCATATTGATTTGACAGCGACTTCAATAACTGTCAAATTCATTTATCATATTCATTTATAGTATTTGTATCGTGTTTATAAAGTTATTTTTGTACTTGAGTTTTAATTAGTAAAGGATAATTATTTCGTACTTTACAGTGATTTTTTTTAAGTCTGTTTAATTTTTTTATTTATTTTTTATTTCTCCCTTTTGAGTTATCTTGACCTAAATAAATATCTAGGTCTGCGGGATTATTCACAAACGTCGGAAACTCAACTTTCCGTATCCGACAGGAAACTTTTCGATGATTTTGTATATACGCGATTCACAAATCCGAAATCGTATTATATTTATATTATTTATATACCATATTAGGTATAGATAGTCGTATTCACAAATCCAAGCCGTTGGATTAAATTTATGCTTTTCGACGATTGACCTTTCCACCACGGAAAGCTTCCGACGTTTGTGAATAATCCCCCTGGGGGGTTATTCACAATTGTCGGATTTGTGAATACGACTATATATAATATGATATATATATAATATAAATACAATAATATTTCGGATTTGTGAATCGCGTATAGACAAAATCATCGAAAAGTTTTCTGTCGGATACGGAAACTTGAGTTTCCGACGTTTGTGAATAAGGGGGCTGGTCTATAACTAACTTCTTTTGTAATTCTGGAGCACAATTACATACAAGAGATTTATCAATTATAAATAAATAAAGCTTACCTATAAGCGTTATTTGGTGTATCTTCGAATTCCAAGCTCCATTACCAGTGAAATTTAAATGGTCCTGTGTATTTGATATTTGAGTTATACCTTTCATAAAAAATTTATTTCAATATCAAAACAATATTAAAAAATATTTGATACCTGTCTATTCTATAAACTTAATTAAGTACTAAATATATCTGGTGAATTTGTCCACGTTGGATTTGCAAAGTAAAAATTTTTAATTTATCTTTTTTAGGAAAAATTTTAAAGTATGTACTTGTAGAATCTGGAATCTATGAAGAAGATAAATAATATATTAATTTTAATCGCTGTATGATTAAGTTCAATGCCGCCATCTAGTAGCAATCAACTGAACTACAATTTAAACACAGTCTCTTCACTTTACCAGTAGCATGTACCTACTGTAAATAAATAAACATAAGTACATACTTTATAACTCAAGCCGCTAATTGATGATCGCGATTAATTTACACCTTGATAAACTAGATGGCGCTACACTATCTCGAAGAACTTAAATGGGGATAAATAGTATTTTCAATATTCTTCTATTATGAAATACAAGAATTTTTGCTTATATCTTTTACAATTCCTATAATGACTTCGCATGCGAATATAAATAATTTAACATAAGAAATTTCAATAATTATTATTTTATGTTCTCTAAGGTTTACGTACTTTACCTAAATAAGTTTTACGTAATTTACCAAGGTTTTACGTTTTTACGGTTTGTCGTACATTATAGGTACATTTATTTTATTAACCTTGATCGTTCGTTTCTTTTTGTTTTTTTTTTTCATTTCTGATTGAATTTTATTTCGGATTTCATTATTTAATTATGTTCTATGCGTGTATATTATAAAGCGGTAATATCTACAACGCAGAGTATCCTAGTGTAGGGATTACAGTTTTGCTTCTTTATCGTTGTAGGGAATGTGTAAATAAATAAATATAAATAGAATTTTCTAAATGAAAAAACCAGTGCGTTAACTCACAGAAATGTCAAAAGCACTAGCATACCTAGACAAAAATGTGTGAGGAGAATGACGAGATGTGAGGAAGTGAAATAAGTATATAAGGACCGTGAAGCTTGGCGCTCCGTCCTCTGTAACTACCCCGTTAGGGATGCACCGTGATGGTATGTATGAAATTTTCTAACGCTGACCAACCAAAACACTCCACCGTAATAAGTACATTCGTAGGATTGACAAGATGAAATGAATGTAATACTAAGATGATTGAATAACGCAACGAAACGATGGCTTTGTAACGCTCTCCGTTTTACAGAAATGGCCTGTATTCCATATTAAGGTTACATACAATTGCAAATTTTATTACTTTCCACTACTAAAGAAAATACCTATACTGAGTTATTCATTCATACTTCATTATTGTTTTATCTAACTGATATTTATTTATTTATTTGTTGTTTTATTTATATAGAAAACACCAATAAACTATCATTCGAAACTATTATAATGCATATATTAAAAACACGGCCTATATTACCTACATCACTTAAAAGTATAGACCACTTCCATTGTAAGCTGATTAAGGATTTCAATTATAGTAGAAAAAAAAACACTCACCTTTTTTAAAGTTCTATTCGCCTCCGCTGGACTGGGCATGTAAAAATCAACGATGCCCAGTAAGCAGTCGTCACACCGACACACATCACTAGGCAAAGACGACATCGAACCAAAACTGCTGCAACTGTCCATGGAATCCGCTCGTACAAGCTTCCCTGTACTCAGTGCTTCCATCTTCGCGACCAACAGTGATTCCATTAGAGACCTGGGCCGCGCAGGTGACCGCGAACGTCGCGGAAAATCCGGCGATAACGGTCGATACCGATCCAAACGAGTTCGTGTGAAGTCTAAAGATAGGTCCGGAGACAGCGGGCGATGCCGCGACAAATCCGGCGACAACTGGCATGTTGTCACCAAGTCTGTTGACGACGTCCGTGTCAGAGGCGGCGTTACACTACGACAGTGGGACGACGTCATCTTTGTCGCCCGCATTTGTTTTATTATTCACACCTGCATATATGTTACGTACAATTCAGTTGCTTCCTTTTTAAATAACACTGTAAAAATACTTGACGTCAGTCATTTTCCACAAGAGTAAACCGATTTTATTACCAGTACTTAGTATCTAAAGCATTATGATCTGAACAAATTATCTACATCATAATTACTTAAAGATTCGTAATAATGTATTTTACACTAATTTTTTTTTAACCGTAACTTTGTAATAAAATGTAACCAGGTAAAGACACTTTTATTATACGCAATTTAGTCAAGAAAAGAAATGTACGCGTTTCTTTTTAATATTGTCGATGGAGTTGTTGATATTAGTATTGGTAATCGCTTACTATTTCTATTTGTATTGCACTTATTTAATTTATGTTATTTTATAGAAGACTGTCGAAACATTTCTCTATCTTCTCTTCTATAAACGTCCGCGTCTGTCTGTTTGTGCGCTTAGTTCTTCTAAACTATGCAACGCACTTTGGTACAATTTTTTCTATTTTCCTGAAGATTTATAATTATGTATAATACAAGCCTGTTATACTTATAAAAACTAAAGAATAGCCGATGTTTTGTAATCAAGTCGGAAAAAAATTTTTCGGGCGCTTACATTACTAACACTGGCTAAACTCTCTGGAACTGCATATTTTAAAAACGCCTGCAGAAAAGTCCGCGATGGCATGTGTCTATCTCCTAAGGGTAATTCACACTAACCATATTTATCTCTTACATATAAAAAAAAATGTTTATTTGCGAAGCCATTTCGACCAATATAATATTATAATCATCCGATTAGCTATGTTATATTGCGCGCTAGATGACACTTACGACGCCACATTAGTAGGTACATAGCATTTGTGGGAAGCCGGAGCGGATCACTAGTAAGTGAATAAAATTAAAACTTTAAATTCATGTATTTTGTGACATACGAAATATTTATTTTATTTAACTTGGGAGAATCGCGCCAAGTCGCTAGTTCGTTTAAAAACTCACCATACCGCACGTCCTGCTTTATTTACTCTACATTATTATAGGTGTTAGATATACATTTATACCTACACGTTAGGTCGGTTAGGTAAGCGATTATTTTCTCTCTGTAGTTGTTTACATAATACAAGAAAACATCAGTATAATTTATTCTATCCACGGCTAGGTGATCTGTGTATCCACGATATAAAGTATACTCCGCGCCAAGCCCACACCTGCACGTGGTACATCATTGATCAAGTTTAACTGGAAATGTCATGTATCTGATTAGCTGTATAAATGATTAAGCCCTTTAATCGATTATGTATCGTCTACAAATAGCTAGAAAAAATATTTGTAGGAATACAGAGATCTGCTTTTAGTCTTACCTCAATAATACTCTAATTTCCTGAATGCAAAACTAACGTTTTTAAAATGCTAGTCTGTTTATGGTGTCAATTATCAAAGCTTCGCAGAAAAAGTTCTTAATAAGTCATAATGCAAATACACTACTTAAAAGACTAGGTTTTAACTACATGGTACGGTATTGTAAACTATCTTCATTATAAGAGGAAGTAGAGCCTTCGTACTTTGAAAGTATGATTTAATATGATAGAGTATTACACATTTGTTTTGTAACCTACTGTTATAATATTATTGCTTGCAATTTTCTCTTTACTTTAAATGTATTTCAATCCTTACTTTAACTATTTATTTTAAAAGACACTAGTATTAACTGTTGGGTGAAGTTATACTATTTTTTAAACTAATGTAAAAAGTTGATCAACAATTTCCCAGTGATGGTTGTCGTGACAGTTATCACTGAAGAACAAGTACAGTGTTCTAGTTGGTTGATTTAGTTACTCGTGTTTTTGGCGACGGTGTGTTTGTATTGGGGGACAATTATAAAAACTGCAGAGTTAATTGTGAGTGATAAAGAGTTATTGTTAATATTTGTTTTTTTTTAATACAAGTACAAATATAAATACAAGACTTGACTGTAAGTATGACATGTACAGGTCAAATTTCGCAACTGAATTTTAAACCACCTAACCGATTGATCTGAAATACTTTTGTTGGACTAGTGACAATAAATCTTGTAAAAACTTGTTTTGACAAAACTTTTATTATATTTCAATTTTAATATCACAATTACACAAAATAAGACGCGGGCAGAAGTTGTGGTGACATAATATAATATTCCTTTAATAAAATGAAATAAATATAGAAATATATAGAATGTTTCCGTGTATCTGTGAAGTTTCCTCACGTGTCACACTTATTACTATCACAGTATTACTATCTATATCTATAATATTCGTATTTACTAGTAAACTGCTACATAATGTATTAAAAACCGAACAAGAATATGTAGCACTCGCGTTAAGTCAGGGTTCTATAGAAATTCCAGATAAAAAATAATTTAAATTTAAAAACTTTATTTAGAGTTTTAAAAATTTTATGAGACAAAACTTCATTTTTTTCCCATTTCAGGATTTGGGTTACAGTTTAGGTTAACAGTTCCGTAGATGTAAAGATTACAAAATAAATCGTATATGATATACGAATCAACATTGATCCGTCCGGCACGCTTATTACGTAACTTACAGACAGCATGCGACAGCCGATATCTGCTGTCAAAACGAGAATTTGTGTAATATAATTTGTATAGTGGCGCTAAATCTACTGCGAAAAGTGCATTTTACGGTCAAAGAATTATAGATACGAAATCGTCATACATGATATCAACTTTTCAATACCGGTCGCGCAGTGATCGCGTGGCTCTGCAAATTTTTAGGTAATAGCCCCGCCCCATCTAACCCTATCGCGAAACAGACATGCTTACATCGTTGTGTTCCGGTGTGGAGGGTAAGATAGCCGGTGAAATTTCTAGCACAAGACACTGACACAATATCTTAGTTCTCAGGGTTGCCAACATATTTATAATTTGAATTACTACCTCAGCCTTCGTATTGAAATCTCCACTCAGTCCACTTACCATTAAGTGGACGTTTTGATCGTTCGTCTTCCCAGTAGTTTAAATAAAAGTGGCAAACAAATAAATGTGATGAAAGTAAAAGGGTTTTGTTTTTTCTGTTTTGGCTATGAAGCCTAAAAATACATCACGGCATTATTTAAAAGTTTAAAAGATAATATCACTGATGTCAAGTTCATAATGAGAAACTGTTTTAAAAAGGATGATCAAGGATCAAATAGCCAGAATGTTAACTGAAGGAAACGTCAAAAATAGTCGCATGCCTTGGTGAATGTGTATATGTAAAAACCGCGATGCTTGGCTCTGTGAGCAAAGGAGCGTGAGGATGTATATCTATATTACAAAAATATATTTCCTATTTCATGAGAATAATAAATCTATAATTATTATTCGTTTGATAATTTTTATTTCTTCATTTTTTCCTCAATTTTTATTAAGATTTTTTTTTTGTTGCAACCCACAAGTAGAGTTTTACTTCATTTTGGAAGTGAAACGTTTTCTATTACTAATGATTTTTCTCACCAAATCAGTGCCGGTAACATTAGAACTGAGACCTCCATATCTAATTTTGTGGGTCGTGCGACCGTCTGTCCGTCCGTTACAGACGGTTTTTTTAGTAACTGTGCGACGTATAGACTTGAAACACAATGATAAGTTCTGATAGCTCACATACTTAGTACTATTTAACATTTATTTAACTATTTAGCAGTATGACAGGGTTGCACGATTGTGTTATTGTAAAAATGAAGAAAAGAATACTTAGATGGTTTGGCCACATAGAAAGAATGAGTAATGAAAGACTGACGAAGAAAATCTACAGAGCGAAAGCGAGTGGTAAAAGAAGCCAAAGAAGATCAAGGCTGACTAATTAAGATCAAATAGCCAGAGTTTAAGCAGACGGAAATGTCAAAAACACTGCCATGCCTAGGCGCAAATGTGTGAGGAGAATGATGAGATTTGAGGATGCGAAAGAAGTATGTCAGGACCGCGACGCTTGCCGCTCCGTCCTCTCTGACTACCCCGTTAGGGATACAGTGTGAAGATATATATGTATGTATATATATTTAATATTTTAGTTTTAAAACTCTCAAAGAACATAAAGTTGACGATAAAAATATTACATAAGTAATTCATGTTTAAACTTCACGACTTGTACATATCTTACTATTCTAAATACTTTAGGGCTAATACCTCGGGTAACGGGCAGGATTCTGCCCGTGACCGCGATCGGTGCAATCTGGTCGAAAGGTCGGGTTGAAAAAGATATTAGCCTTAAACCATTAAAACGATATAGATCCGGTTAATAACATAAGTCTTATGTATCTTAAGTTTAGAAATAAAGAAATTTAAAAATATCGTAATGAATCCTCTGTGCGCGTCGAACTCTTACTGGAGCAGTTTTACCAAAATTGTGAAGTACTTGCTCAAAGAGCAAGTGTCAAAGGATTTCATATAGGAATTGGGATTATCAACTATTTTTTGTACCGGTCGGTTTTTTAGCAAAATATTTTTTTTATTTATTGTCTTAATAACTGGAAGCGATATATAATGATTTACATGTTTATAAATCCGTACTGAATAATGTATTTTTGAGAACAAGAATTATTATGAAATCGAAAAAACCTCAAATGATAGTAAAATATTGTCCATTGGGCAACTGAAAGTGGTTTGTTTCCTGGACAACCACTAAAGTAGGGAAAGATGTAAAAATATTTTTAAAAATTAATTTAACATATTGATGAGATAGATATTAGCTTCATGATAAATATTTATGTATGAAATGAGTACAGAAATATATTTTCAAATCAATTTTTATCAGGAATTCAGGGACAGCAGTGAAACAAAAAATAATTGATCGACCCAGTTAACATATACATAGAGTAGGTAGATTTGACGTTCAAAAACACCATGTAGTTGGGTTTACTTGAATAAATTGATTTGACTTTAACTTTCAACAAAGTTGCGCGACAGTGTTATTATAAAAATGAAGAAAAGAATGCTTAGATGGTTCGGGCACATGGAAAGAATGAGTAATGAAAGACTGACGAAGAAAATCTACAGAGCGAAAGTGACAAAAGAAGCCAAGGAAGACGAAGGCTGCCTAATGAAGATCAAATAGCCAGAGCATTAGCAGACGGAAATGTCAAAAGCGCTCGCATACCTAGGCGCAAATGTGTGAGGAGAATGATGAGGTTCGAGGAAGCGATAGAAGTATGTAAAGACCGCGATGCTTGGCGCTCTGTCTTCTCTGACTATCCCGTTAGGGATGTGTATGTATGTATGTATATGATGATCACTCACAATAATAATTTATAAGTTATTTAAAACGGCCAAATAGTTATTTTTCTTTATGTTTCAGTTGCGCAATTACGCAGTTAACTTACAAAAAAAACTGTTCATTTTATTATGTAGAGATTATAGAGTTCTTAGCTCTATAGTTTATGATATTTTTAATCCGGCGTTAAATTCTTAGTTAACGTATTAATTTAGTTTCCGAAATATTTATTTAGTGATAGAATATAGTTATATTTTATCATTAAACTATGTTTTAATTTACATGTGCAATTGCGCATGTAGACATGGCCTCGCTCTTTGACGTATATCGATTCTCTTATTAGTTATTTATCAGATATCAGTAAACATTTTTTGCACAATCCGTACGTCCAGTGTACATTAACTTTTAACTTATATTGTAGAGACAAGCTGGAGAAAGATCAGTCATCAACTATTTAAATGAATTTTAGGGTGTATTCTCACTATTTTTTTTATAAAAGAAGAGGCAAACAAGGATGCGAGTTGCCTGATGGAAAGTGATCACCGCCGCCCTTGGATACCCGCAATGTCCGGGGTATCACAGGTGCGTTCCCGGCCTTTAAGGAAACCATTATCACTAAATGGTCTTATGTTGTCGTATGTTGCATAAAAGAAATTTAAATGATACTTGCACTAGCACAGTAGCACCGGTACACTACCCACACGTTTAGTTACAAACCATGTCGTTTGTAAACATGACCGGTTTCAACTTCGTGGCCGCAAACACCGAGCCATATAGAAACCTTGTGGAAATAAGTCCTTATACTATAAATGACCGTACAATTGCGGTCACCACAAGAGGAAGACAATTTATGGAATCATCAGCGAATTGCTTGTGGCAACCTATACAATTCTTGTTCACTCTTAAAATAATTCATAGAAGTGTGATTGTGACTTGCGCGCAGATGGCTTCGAACCATGTTAATAAAACTATAGTTTTGCAAAAGTAATTCTCGGAATATAACAGAATAGATCTGTCGTTATAGTTGTCCCGTAAACTTTAAATGAAGTTTAATCCTTTTAAGTTAAACCCTTGAGAGGCATGTTCGAATTGAGTTCGAATATCCACTTTGATCCCTTTTGTATGTAACTCTTATAAAAATATTTTAAAGTGTTAACTCATTCGAAATATGTGGATTGTAATTTGTATAGAATAGCTAGATACCTGTGACATTTGTCACAGAGTCTAGTGATGGAACATCGAGTTTGATTGGTATAATTTACATATATATATATATTTGTGTCTTCACGCCGAATCCCTAACGGGGTAGTCAGAGAGAACCGAGCGCCAAGCGTCGCGGTCCTTACATACTTCATTCGCTTCCTCAGATCTCACCATTCTTCTCATGGGTATATTTTCAGTGTTATAAATGTGTTTTACCATTGTAAAACAGAGATGGCAATGACAATTGACGCTTGTTCAAAATTATATCGTTGGTATTGTTGACAGCTGTCACAGGTATCAAGCTATTCTGAACAAATTGTAATAACATGAATTACTATGACAAATATGACTCATGAGTTTCTGAAGATATCGTCCACAATATCGTCTGTAAGTTCTGAAGATGGATAGACGTGTACACAGAGAGGCGGAGGAATACTTGAACATTATAGGGGTATAATTTTTTTTTTATGAAATACTAAACCTTAGAAACAATACTACTGGTTATATTAAGTAAAGTCTAAAGAAAATTTATTCAGTATGCAGTAAACTGCAGTAATAAATAACTTACGTTTTATTAAGTGGCTTGAACGTAAGTAATCTGATAACAATCTAAACAGCTTTTCTGCTTTACAATACGACGGATATCGGCAATAAATTTGTCTAATTTACAACCTGTGCTATTTTCAGATAAAATTAATTTCACACCTATATTTAGTCATATTTTATTAGAGCAAATGATTCAATAAATTACCAACTTACATTTTGTATAAAACTCGAATGTACTTATATACTACAATTTTTGTATCGTGTACTTGTCTTGTTTAAATAATTATAAATATTATTTTTCTTTATTTTCTTATTTTATGTACATATAATTTAATTTTCTGATCTATACAAAAAAACGTAGGTAGATACATATTATCGACTGCCTTTTGGTGTGATAGTTAGTGTATCTGTTTTCCAAGTTGATGGTCTCAAGTCTCATTCCCATTCAACCAAAATTTGGATTTTTCGGATGAGCCTCAGTCGTAGCTGGTAGTTAATTTGGGGTGGCATAATTGGTAAAATTGTCTAAGAGATCTGTACTAATATTATAAAGAGAGAGAGCGGATTTTGTAAGTTTGTATGTGGACCGTGATCTGCGGAACCACTGTAGCCATTTGAATAATTCTATCACCATTTGAAAGGTACATTATCCCAGATGGACATAGGCTATATATTATATATTCAAGCTGGGCGAAGTCTAAACGGGCCGCTAGTTTATTATATGTATGTCATTTTTTTGTGAATAAGTAAATTAATAATACACTTGTGCATTGGCATATGGTGTAAGAAAATTGGGTATCTAACCTCATACAAATACCAAAGATATTGAGTTTCAGGCACAATATCCTTCAATATTACTTCCTTGTTTGTTACAGCACTTGTTGATATTCGATATGCATCCTAATAAAATATATACGGGAAGAGAAAATCATCTTGTAAAGTCCACAATTTATTATGTATTGCAGTAAACGTAAACGACATGTAATTATAATTAGGGTTGCCACCAGTACTTTATAATACAATGGTCTTAATTTTGGCACATATAAATTCGATAGATATTTGCTACGATGCCTACTATTTTGTTATTGAGACTACTATTAAGCCTACATTGTCAAAGTCGAATCAATTTATTCAACTAAACCCAGTTACATGGTAGTATTTTTAAAAGACCAATCATCAACGCATTGGAAAAAAAGTAGCTCTAAGAAGTTATAACTGTTATCTGCTGTTATTTCAAATATTTAATGAGATTTTTATAAAAGACATAGGTTTTTAATAAAAAAAAATGTAATATAATGTAAAGAAACAATAAAATGAATGTGTTCTATATAAAAAGTTTTATAAAAATGTATGAAGGGAACACGATTTCAAATACTGATCAATTCATTGTGGAAACCAGACTTTACATCCCTTTAATTGAAACCTTTGTAACTTTCACAAAGTAACTGCGTTTAATACAATAATTAATCTGTATCCTATTTTTTACATTGCATACACACATATATAGCTTCATTGGAAGTTATATCGAAGTTTATAACATGTATGCAGCAAGGCCTCAGCGTTAATTTCCAATAAAAATGCACGTCACGCGCCTACGTAACATAATATATTACTGTAACCATAATTGATTGTGACATATAAGAAATCTTTCAAAACAGAATTCAGAAATACATGTTTACAGAAATAAAATATAACCTGTCTATACCTATTTGTTCTTCAAATGCCCTTAAAAAACAAAATAAATTTGGCGTTAATTTTGTTAAATCTCGAAATCCAATTAATTATCCCATCAAAAACGTTCCTGTAAAAAAATATGCTAAGACTAGTAATACTTTCGCCGTAAAAGTTTTGAGATCTCGAGTGACTTCTCGAGATCTCAGCCATTTTATTGTCTTGAACTATGAAATTAGAAAATTACTCGGTAGATATATACGAGTTAGCACATGTTAGCGTTCGCATTTCGTTACTAAACGCCATAATGAACGAACTTTTGCAGCTCACAAAATGAGATTTGTTAGAGTTTTTTAAGGATACTTATTTTACCAATCGTAAATAGATATATTTATATTTGATAATTTCTCAACCAATAAAAAAGTTTTCGATTACATTCTTCCTAAATACTAACTATAACCCAAATTTCAAGTTTGTAAGTCTATGTAATTTCTAGGTTTTTCGATTTCGTGAGCTGTGTGTGCGTGACGAGACATTTCACTGTAGACGAAACAGCGAAACTTTGATGACAGATATTTTCTAAACTATATTTATCAGAAACTAACTAGTAATTTGAGAATTACATTAAGTACAATCTCTAACATAACTTTCAGTCTTTTGCTTGCATTCGTAACCATGATATAGAAAGATAAAAAGTGTCTCGGATCGCTTCTAGAAAAGGATTCCCTGCGGTGGTGCGGTGGGAGCGGTGGTGGTTTGCTCAACTTTGCGCGGTCTCTACCGTGATGAATGTATTTAATTAATTCATTAAAATATATTTTTAACCATAAAATTCCATCTTGTATTTATTGTCTCAAATTAAAAATTAAAGCAGATTTCACTTAATTCTCAAAAATTGACCAATTATTTATGCACCAATATATTGTGTATTTTAAATTCTTACTCTTCCTTTACCTTTTGAGTTGCATTAAAAGGTACTAAACAATTTTTTTTTTGTTAAATAAGATACCGATTTCAGATGTTTCTTACATTACACTATTTATGAAAAAAAACTTTAAGAAACTAGTTTTTTGAAACTAAGAAGCGATAATTTGAATAATATTCTGGTGTTCTTAATAATTAGACAAACCATTGTCACCATACTTAATAATGTCAGTAATGATAATGATACACTATGGCATGCCCCACGGTGCGTACTCTCCGGGTGGTCCCTACCATTCTGTACCGTATGACAAAGTATGATCTTTTCATTACGTGATTCGCAAAAAAATTACGTATAATCATCCATTTGCTGTGTTGTGTCTTGATTTGTTGTTTTTTGTTCACTGCTCAAACTTTATGATTACTTTAATATAACTAAAATTGTCACTTGTCGTACTACATGCAATATAATATACAATTGGGATAATAACAATCTTCTGTAATTTATTTCCGATGTGGAGAGTAAGACCGAAAGCGAAATTTCTAGTACAAGAGGCAGAACATCTTAATTTAATCAGTTTGCCAGCACATTTGTAATCTTAAGTGTTTTCTTAGCTTTGATTTCTACTTATACTAATATTACAAAGAAGTAAACTTTATTTGTTTGTTTTGATGGATTTGTGTTAATGGATAAAGTCATAAATTGCTCGACCGGTTTCAAAAATTTTTTCGCTTTTAAGAAGCTACATTATCAGCGAGTACCATGGGCTGATTTTATTTCCAAAAGAACTTCTACCTGTGCGAAGTCGGGACAGTTCGCTAGTGTAATTTACATTGTAAATGTCCGTGGTATTTGGTATGCACTCTATGGTTACAAAATCGACCTCTGAAATGAAAAGTATCGTAATATGCAAAAGATGATGTTTTATCACCTGATTCGCTGTTGTTGAACCTATGTCGCTAATAATCTAATTGACGGATGGTTGAATCTTTTAATGACGTAACCTAAGAAGAGATTTGTGGAAAATCTATTTTTTAAAACGAGCTGAAATGGGTGAAAGTCTGTTGAATGAAAATTCAAAACTTCTAAAGTTCTAGACTTTAAAAACTGCGCTTTATTGAAAATATTTACATGACCAACTGTTTTATCGTTTTACATTTTCGTAGCCAAACTGATTTAACATTAAGCCATCAGTTTCATCATGTCTGTCTGTCTGTATATCACAGCCTATTAATTATGTCAGTTTAGAGTACTTTCAGCACAGAGACGTAAAACTAATTTACTTTCACCCAAATTATAAATGAAGTAAAAAACAGAATTTTTATTTTTTGAATGTCTTTTTTGTATATTTAAAATGTCCTTTTTTAAATATCGATAAACACGGGAAATTAACGTGATTACCTTTTATTTGGATTAACGTTTCGGCCGATTTGCATTGGCCGTGGTCTCAAGTAACCTATAGTAGCGGCACGCTATGATGGCCGTTTTGACGTTTGTCCGCTCATGAAGTTTCGTATAAATTTATAACTACGTTTGAAGGAGCAATTTGCTGTTCTTTATTGTCAATAGTGATGTGCAGTTATTCATAAAATTTATCGAATTCATAATATTTTTCTCATAGCTTTTACGTCAAAACCCATTGGAAACTATCATGAAGAAATGAAAGGAGAAAAGTTTACTGAATGGTTTACCTCAATGTTGTGTAGCCTCCCTGAACCATCTGTTATAATTATGGACAACGCCCCATACCACTCGATGCAAATTGATAAGCCACCTGTCCAATCCCAAAAGAAAGCTGACATCGTCGCATGGCTTCAAAGAAATAGCGTAGATGCAAACAGTTAAAAAGTAAAAAAAACATGTTAAAAGAGGAATTAGTACGTTTTAAGAGAAAATAAACCAGCCACGATCCGATACATCATTGACGCAATAGCTTTAGAACATGGGCACAGAGTTTTAAGGTTACCGCCTTACCTGAATACAATGCAATTAAGTTTGTGTGGGCTCAAATTAAGGGATATGCTGCAAGACAGAACCCCCATTTACCACAACAAAAATGCTAAAAATATTAGAAGCTTCTGAACATGTGACGACTAAAATACACACTGGGAAAAGGTTGTGAATAGAACTGTTAAATAATGAGGGGAGATTATGAAAGACATGTGAAAAGGGATAATATTTTAGAAAATGAACTTATAATTAATGTAGGTGATGATAGCAGCGACGACAGTGAAAGTAGCAGTATGGACGAATCTGATTAAATATGGCCTTTTGTGGCACCTTTTTTTCTATCTCTTTCTATATGAATTCGTTTCTTCTGTGCAAATAAATTATGTATATTCATTTTCATTCCAATATTCAGTTCATTCAAATATATTAACTAAACTTTTATATTTTCGTTTTAGAAAACTTTTTAATCAACTACTACTTGCAATACTAATTATAAATCCAAAAACTTATAGATGCGACTCGCATTTGATTATATTTTTTCGATTATAAATTGTAATATCAAATCGGCCATCATAGCGTGCCGCTACTGTAGTAATAGAATAGTAGTAAAAGAATTGATTTGAGACCGCAGCCGATGCAACTCGGCCGAAACATAAGGTAATAAATAAGGAATAATAAGGTAATCGCGTTAATATTCCGCGTTTTTAGTATTTTATAATACAACGCAAAAGTTTAAGTCTTTTTTTTTAATGTTGCGGAAATAATATGCGTCCGATATGCTCTTGCTCCTGATTTTTTTTTATTTGCACTTATTTCTTATTAACTGGATTATATAATTCAATTTACTATAATTATGAACAAGATTCCTAATTTGAATAAACAACATTCAAAGTAATCGTCACATAATTTTATCCACAATAATGTGAAATTAATGCGTTTTAAATAATCTTTTGATGTGAACTTAATGAATGACCAGTTTTAACCAAACAAACAACATAATGCGGTATATTTTAAAGTAACTTCGTGTTACAATTTATAATTTAAAAAACCAGTATACCTTATATTATAATCAGTGGTCTTGTGATGAAATTAATCTTGGTTGGACGAGTTCAGACACAAGTTTCCAAATGTGTCAAGTATCACACTACTTGAATTATTGCTTATTTTTTGACAATATTGATAGTTACTAGTTCTTTTTTTGTATAATCAGATAAAGATTTCTAATACAAAAATCCCAATATTCTTTACAACAACCATAATAAATCACTTGAGATTTCTTTAATAGTTTGCGAAATATATTAACTCTTATAAAGATTTGCTCTTAAATATAGGCCATGTAAAAAAATACGAGCAAAAACTAATAATGAGAAATAAATTATCGCTAAACGAAACGTCTGTTTGCTCGATTTTCTTCTACACAAAAGCTATACTGAAGTTACTGAACCAATCAAACTCAAATTGTTTTCACGCAGTGGCTGTGTTTCTAACTAAAACATTAATCTATAATCAAATAATATTCTGTATTGTCATTTGCCAACGCCACGCGGGTGGAACCGCAAGCAAAACGCTAGTCTATATATGAGACACATATATACATTCTAATGAGCGACTTACGAAGATACCCGCATACCTAGACGAAAATGTGTGAGCAGAATCACTATTCTCCTCACATATTTCGCGTAGTGGAGATTTGAAGGGGCGAAAGAAATATGTAAGGACCGCAAAGCTTGACGCTGTATCATCTCTGAATACTCCGTTAGGGATACAGCGTGAATGTATGTATATATTTTAATAATTTCTAATTAATAATAATTAAAACATTGTCATTAAGTCATTTCTAATAGACACCGCTATTTCAATATATAAATTTTTTGATTGTCTTTCCGTCTATTTGTCCCTTTGCCACTAAAAAATTTGATAAGATTCAGTATACATTTAGTTTTCATGCCATACATTATTATAAGACATATTATACCTCCATTAGTAACGAAGGTACCCAACTTTCCACAAGATTTATCATAAACACAGTGTAAAAAAAGCGATACGGTGACTAGACGAAGTTATATGATAAATGTAATAGCATTTTAATCTATTAAGAGAGCTGATCTATAAGAATGTTTGTCAAAATGTTACATCAAAATAATATTTTCTTATTTTTCAGTCAAATATTAGCTACTACATAATATATAAAACTCCAATGTTCAAGTAGAAAAATCATAAAAAGTTAACAAAATACATTTACATTCATGTAAATCTAAAGAATATCTGCGTGATATAAATCCTTACGAAAATGTTCCTATTGTAAATAATATATAGGTAGTAATTGCAGAATTATTATTTGAAAGTGTATAAATGAAAACTTGTACAAAAAATTTTAATCGCAGGAAATTCCTCATGATGTAGTAAAGTGGTTTCAAACAATTTATTAAACTCGTCAGAACTATGTAGGAAATACTCACATTATTTAACTAATTGGGTCGTTTCCAGTGAACGCGTTTTCTATTAACACTAGCAAATATACGTACATTACATATTTCTGTAACTAATATTTTTGCTTACGTTTTCAGTCTTATAAATAAAACAGTGACGTAATCGTTTAAAAAATTGAAATTCACATTTAAGTGTATATTTGGTAACCATTACATGTCTTTTATAAAACTAACAATAAAAAAGTAAGTATAAAATAATAAAGTACAATAAAAAAGTATATATGTCCACACACTCATACAAAAAAAACTTTAAAATATCAAATAGTGATTGGAATACTTAACAGACTTTTTCTAAATTCTTAGTTTGCTAAATTCGCTCTAAATTAAAAATGTACACAAAACGTTCTCCGACACCAAAAAAACGGGCAAGTGCGAGTCGTACTCACGCACCGAAAGTTCCATACCACCATACAATGTAATGGTATTATGTATTTACCGATAAAATAGAAGCCGAATTCAAAAACAAACTTAACTTTGCAGTTAAAATCAACTGCAAAGTTACGTTCACTCTTACTCTCCAACTATAAATGTGTGTAACGGCAAATAACAATAAATTAATTATTTTCAGATTTTTTCCTTTACTTGTGCTATAAGTCCTTGCTTCTTGCCAAATTTCGTGTTTCTAGGTCAATGGGAAGTACCTGAAAGGTTTTGATTTACTTACGAGCGTTAAAAAATGTGGTATAAAAGGTTCTATTTTTGATTGCGTTGACTTAAAACCTTGAATCTTTTACAGCTCCAAGGGACCGCAAACATACGTATTTGACATTAATCGCAACTTGTTACCTCCACGCCTTCCTGAGAGAAAGGGTCTTGATAGACGGGCGGAGAGACGGACAACGGAGTGATCCTATAAGGGTTCCTTTTTTTCTTTTGAGGTATGGATCACTAAAAATGAATGTAACCTAAACGAAAAATCTACATTTTTCGATAATAAGTATACAAAATCGTCCCTTTCTATTATTGCAGATACGCATAGTTTAGAGAAAAAGCATAGTTTACATAAAACTTTGATTTCCAAAGAAACAGACTCTCATTTTAGTTTTCGTTTAACGATATTATGTACTCAAAATTAAAAGAAAATTTAAGTTTAGCACAGTAATTGTTTCATATAAATTATAAATAAAATTCCCATAATATTTACTATTAATTGCATTTTTTACCGGAACCGTTACAACAAACCAGTAAATATTTCACAAAACACTACGTATAATACATTTATTCCTTTTTAAAAGCTTTTTCAAAAAAGAAGTCGAAATTCGGAAATCAAATGACAATGAGTTTTCCGCTTGGAGTTTTTAAGATTTTTCTTGAAACACGCGATAAAACAAAATGTTGCTTTAAGAGCCGGCCGCATTTTTTGGAATTTTTAGTATCACTGAGACAATTAACTGAGACAGGATGTCATGTAGCAACCAAATTATGACGTTTTTCATCACTAAGAGTATTTTAACACGTATGTATGTATAAAAAAACGAACGGAAACTTTGTTATTACAAAATTTCATTACGTTACTCCTTAGCTCATTGTCGCGGTAAATATTTACACTGCAATTTACACTGCACCTAACTAATAACGGGCAAACAATATGGCATGCTGTTAGACTTAAAGCCGATAGTGCATATTATACAAATAATTTTCGAACTATCTGTAATACGTTCATCCTCTATGTGAGATCACCTACAAATAGACGCATAAATGCATACAATGTTTTAATTCATTTTAGTTTCACTGAAATAAATAGTAGATACCTGCGAAATTTACAAAATATGAAATATGAATTCCGGTTATAAATCTAAATAATTTAAATATTCTGAATATCTAATCTGAATAACCTAATGAATTTATAACGTGTACAGCACATTGGCAGATTCATGGTTCATTTAAAGTTACAGACGATAACATGCGTGAAGAAAACATAAATTGCTCTGAACATTTTAGCACTGAACTCTACACTGAGCTAAGTTAGTAATTTAGCTGTAAAAATAACTGTACAATGATTAAAAAACAATGCAGTAATCTATTATTCGTTTGTTTATGATATGTATAATAAAAATAGTGAACGTTTTCTTTGTTTTCCTAATTATAACTAAGTGAAAATTAAGTTCGAATGTCTTGTCTATACAAAAGACATCAACGAGAGTACTACTCTTCTAAGTCTCATTTTATTGTATTTTACAATATAATACGGCACGAATAATAAATTAATATTAAAAATAATATATTGACAATGTATAATTAAGTGTAAACTACATATTAATATTGCTTAAAAAAAATTCCAAATAAGTATTTAAAAACGCTATTACGATAAAGATAGAAGTACAAGCAAATGCGTCATAAATGAATCTAGGATACGACAGCGTAGCTGTAAATCAGTTATTTGATATACTTCACTATCGACCACATAACCTGTAATATTGGCACGGTTTGCATCGCATGTAACACCTAAATAATATTATGCAAACCACGTATTTAAATCTTACATCCGTTAATACTTGTATTTAGTACAACAAATAAAGAATTTGATATGGATTTGATATAATAGTTGTAGAGCTCATTTATAATCATTACATTTAAGAGTCGTATATATTTAATTAAAAGTGCATTCGTAATACGATATGTATTATAAATGTAATGTTTTAAATATCTGCAGATAGTTCATAATATATCTTGAGAGTTAAAAAATACTGAATTGTTTTAAACAATTGCCAATTCAAAGAAAGGAATTTTTTCGTATTTTTGCTGATATTATACAAACATGTAGTTTAAAATATTAACGAATGTAACACCACAAGAAAACGCAACACATAGTCTTACAATAAGAAGCAGCACACAAATAATAATGATACTCTAAAAATCACAAAAATGAAATAGTTTAAGTACAACTCAAATCTGAGCTAATCCATTTATAAACATTAGCATTAATGAACTGTGCGAAACATTGCAATTATTACGTGTAAAGAAAGAATTTTAACTCAAGTTAGAGTTTTTATGACCGGTTGTGGTATAGCTAATTGCCGCCAATTTCCCGCTAGAGAACTCGCAATTAAGATGAATGAAAGATGAATGATGTTAAACACTTTGCTTGTTGGTTTTTAATAATCAACAATTATGTAGTTACAGTTAATAAATAACATGATCTCGTTTCAATGTTTTGATAGTTACATGCTATTTTAATGAATGTAATTCTCACAGCTGCAATGTAAAATGCGATTTTTATGTTCTGTTCAACCATTTAGAGAACACACCCACTTTAAATTAGTTAAAAAACCATTAATTCTAAATGTGTAACTATTAATTTTACGAATATATGTACATACGTACTAAAATTAATATGTATTTGGTTTTTACTGTGATTTTATTCGGTTCGTGTTTCAATGTAACGTTTATGTTACAAAAAAGCCAACAAAACATATTGAAGATCTCATCGAACTTAGAAAATATTAGAATTTATTTACAAATATAGTCGTTCCCGGCCAAGCATTGCTGTGGCGCGTGACGAACAAACGAATATTTACATTTTTTATATAGATATAAATATATAAAAGTACGCGCGTGTTCGAATGCAATGTTGTTTCAAGTCAATCTATTTTACTTTATATTTACTCACTATTTTTTGAGTTTTGTGACCACAAATGTACGGAAGTTGAATTTTTATATATATAACTAGCGACCCGCCCAGGTTTCACCCAGGTGGAATGTTGAACGTTTGCAACATGCCCATCAAATTATTTTTATTGAGATTTTCATACAAAAATACTATCCAAATCTCCGACTTTTTCCGTGAATTTTTAATACAAACTTTGTCCTGACAATTACGAACGCTACAAAAAAAAATAAACCAAATCGGTTCTTATGTGATGCTTCGTCATACATGTGGCAATTGATTTTTATTTATATACTTAAGTAGATAAACTTTCTTGACTTCCAATATTATTAAAACACATAGATCCTATTTTTTTTATATAAGCCAATATTTGTATTACTGCATATTTATTACAAATACTAACCCAGTTTTTGATAATATTCTCAAATAAAATTAGAAAGGAAAGCTTTTAATGAGTGGTTTCGTTCCGTTCCTAAAATCTTACCTTAACCACAGAATTATTTGATTATTGATTGTATTAGTTATTGAAGTGTGTAATTCAGCATTGTTAAGTAATGTTCCTGATCAATTTTCTCACTAGTATCTGAAGTAAATTACAATAGCAGTTCAGTGGTGAAATTCGAACAAAAATTATCTTCTGAATCTTTGAAATTTTTTTTTATTCTAATTCGAAACGTTTTAAATACAAATAGTAAACAATTGTAATAGTTAAATCGAAAGACATTCAAGACCCTTAGTACTAATTTTGATTTCTAATAGAGTCTAGTTGCATTGTAAAATTGAATACCTCTCATGTAGAAAGGCTGAATGAGTTGCTGATTATATTGGTTACAATTAATATTCCTAATTCAATAATTCCAATCTAAAAACGTAAAAATAATAACAAATAATGTAAATTAATTTGATTCGAACGTAGTTTCATATTACACCTGATAAATAAAACTTACTAAAATCTTTACACAAAATCTCTTCGAATGCATTCGATTAAATGTAATATTACATTAAATCGCAAGATAATATTACATTTTAATCGCAGTTAATAAGCACTCAATTAACAATAATGCTCTTTCTGGCACAATCAAAACAAAAGATAAATGAAACTGAGTGGGTTTGGACACGTAAAGGTGAACTTAAGATTATAACCCTGTCGTTAATGTAATTAAAAATATGTAATTAATACTCTATTATATTTTCATAAATAAAATTTACTACTACGTACGTACATGTGGACATAGTTACGAATAAGTACCATTTGCCAGTATAACTGGACGTAGCTACGACTAACAGACGCTACCGTTTGTTAGTACCACGTGGACATAGCTACGACCTACGACTAACATGTGCTACCATTTGCCAGTGTCACGTGAACGTAACTACGACTAACATACGCTACCACTTTGAAGTATCACATGGACGTAGCTACGATTAACATACGCTACCTTTTGTTAGTACCACGTGGATGTAGCTATAACCTACGACTAACATATGCTACCATTTCCCAGTATCACGCAGACGTAACTACTACTAACATACGCTACCACTTTGAAGTATCACGTGGACGCAGCTACGATTAACATACGCTACCATTTGTCAGTACCACGTGGACGTAGCTACGACTAACATTCGCTGTCATTTGCGAGTATCACTCTACCATTTGCCCCCACCACGCGGTCGTAGCTACAAATTTTTATTTGATTTATGACACTATTATTTATTATATTACATTAATATTATTATTTATGGCATATATTTGTATTACGTACATTTATATAGACTTAACTATTGCCAAAAAAGACACACATACTCATATAGGGTTTGAGGATATCTCATAGCAGCCGATTATTTTGTCCGATTATTTTGTCAGTAAGAAAAACGAGAATAGATTAATCACAATGGAATGATGAGCAGTGAGAACCTAAACGTGGGTTGCCTTTCTTTTAACCTTCGACGAAAAGGAGGGGTGTTATAAGTATGACGCTCTTGTCTGTCTATCGGGCTGTGTCTGTGACATCGTTGCTTTTAAACAGATGGACCAATCTACACGCGGTATTTTATTAGCAAGTATAGTATTTTTAATACTCTTAACTATATTTTCACATTCACGTTTTCATTTATATTTGTTATTGCAATTAAATAAATAACAAATGAATAAAAAAGATATCTGTACTATGTTATTACAAATATTTAAATGCTTTTATTATTATTAAAAGTTACTACGTCAACTAAAAGTATTATCTGTTCAAAAGACCAAACAAGAACCACACTACCCATTTCAAAAATAATTAACCAATACTAAATCGGTGCGGTTCTTCAAATAAATCGTACCAAATTATTGCCAAAGGCACGGAACCGTTTTACGAATTGAGCCGACCTGCCCACCATTTTACAGAATTACCTTTACTCCCAACAGATATGTAATCAGGACGTTTTTAGCCAACCCTACTTTACTTTACCATAAAGCTAAAGCCTTTCTGGCCATAGGTCAGAAAGTTTTCTGCGCTTTCGTGGATCTAGAAAAAGCATTCTATAGCGATAGAGTAGTGCGAAAGGACAGAGACAACAGAGCTGCGTGATGTCTGCCTGGCTGTTCGTGCTGTATTTGGACAGTTGTCTCCAGAGGTTGAAAGTTAGTATCAGTGGTATGATATGTGATGGTACAGTGGTAAACTGCCTATTGTACGCTGACGATAGCTTATAGCACCATCAGAAGCGGATTTGCAGACACTAGTCACGTGCATGAAAGACGAATGTGAAGTGAAAAGATTGACTATGAAAGTGAACAAAGCTAAGGTTCTGGTGTTTGAAAGAGAAGCGGTACAGACGAAATGTGAAATAATATGGATACATGGAGAAAGTCAAGAACAAATGAATGAAATTGTGTATCTAGGGAGTGCGTTTTCGAGGAATGGAAAATGTGAGTTGGATGTGGAGAGACGGATAACAGCTGATAATAAAGCGAACGGTGCTTTGTCCGTATTAGTAGGCAATGTGAATATGTCAAATACAGTCAAAATGGCCATCCACAATCCGGAATTGGTGCCAACTTTATTGTACGATAGCGAGGCCTGAAATCGAGTGAAAGTATGATAAATGCAGTAAAAATGCGTTGTCTTAGAAATATGTGAGGTGACTCTTGCGGACAAGATAACCGATGAAGAGATACGCGGTATGACAGGGTTGCACGACAGCGTTATTTTAAAAACGAAGAAAGGAATACTTAGATATTTTGGGCACATATAAATAATGAGTAATAAAAGACTGACGAAGAAAATCTACAGAGCGAAAGCGAGTGGTTAAAGAAGCCATGGAAGACCAAGGCTGATTTACGAAAATTAAATAGCCAGCGTGTTAGCTGACGGAAATGCGAAAAGCACTCGCATACCTAGGCGTAAATATGTGAGAAGAATGATAAGATTTGTAGAAGGGAAAGAAGTATGTAAAGACCTTGGCGCTCCGTCCTCTCTGCCTACCCCGTTAGGGATACAGTGTGAAGATATGTATATATGTAAAAAACCTCAAAAATAGTAAAACCATGGAAATTTAATTAATAAATACGAGAAAAATTCGAAAATATTATTAAAAGCTAATTCAATTTATTACTGTGAAGTGACAGTAACACAACTGTTCCACTTTTATACAGGTTTTATGGCTATCTTCCGCCCAAAATGCTGTTATGATGGGTACCTAACTGACTGAGAGCCAGCTCTGGAATTTTCCGAGTTCTGAGTTTAAAGTTTCTGTGATCCTTTTGGGCGGAAAATAATTGAAAAATGTATATGAATCCTTTCCTAGAATAATAATTCCTCATTTCTCAAAGTAACACCTAAGTACCGCAATCTTTATAATATAGTATAACAATATACTGATTATACAATCATATAATGTCTAAAAGGAGAAATTTAACATAATTATCGCGTAATCGAGTTAAATTTCCCGTTTTAGATATTTTATAATGCAACGCGAAAGTTTAAAAGTTTATATACAATTATGTAATAAAAATCCCAGACAATTGCAAATAATATATTTTAATTGAAAACGTCATTCTCGCGGATCGTAATACACCTATCTCGCTATCATATTAACAAACTGGTTTGTTAACCTATTAAGAAGCAATTACGAATTGATTGGCGTCAATAAAATCATTTTTATCTCATTAGTAAAAAGATAAACACGCAATTTACGTATTATCTCTAAAATTAAAGCGTCATGAACACCAGAGTAACTACTTTTACTACTGTAATTAATATTCACAATTTATACAAATTTAGAGTCACAGCAAAGAAATAATTGATATACTTTTAACACCCCGAGAACCTTCCTTAATACGTACCTGGGGCGCTGCCGTGTCCTTTTTTGAAAACAAGTCAAGATTTATTCTTCGTTTTTTGCTACTTACGCAACTGGTCTGCAACATCGGTCACCTTTGCATAAGTCCCCGTTATAATATTGACCTGAATGAAATGCCTGTCTGTCATTTTAACACTTTAATCTTTACGCCTATTAAGTTTTAACCTGCTTTTAATTGGCGTGTAAATATAGCAGGTGCTGCTATTAATATAAAGGTTACAATTATTTTCAAATGACCCCACTTTGAAATACACTCACTTTCCATTTAAATATTACGTAAAATAATAACTATAATTGGATAATTATTTTATAATCATAAAAAATAGGAGCATTAAAGTACATATTGCAAAATATTATATTAAAATAATTAACTCCTAAAAAATACATACACATATACATATCTTTACGCTTTATCCCTAACAGGATAGTCAAAGAAGATGGAGTGCCAAGTATTCACTAATCGCCTCCGAATCTCATACTTAAAATATTTAAACTTACTTATTGTAATATAAATCCAAATATTACATTTTTTAGTCCATATATGTATAAGCCATTTATTTAGACTTATAACTCGATATGTATAGTTCGAATAAATTTTAATACAGGTGCCAAATTGGATTATAAGTCAAAGTCAAATCAATTTATTCAAGTAAACCCAATTACAAAGTATTTTTAAACATCAAATATTTAGTTTGGTTCGAAAAGAAAACCTGGTGGAATAGTGACATTTATTATTTATTGTTGAAAGGACCATGTCGTGTAATATTTGTTAATATAAAAGAGTTAGCTTTCTATTAAATTATTTTAAAACCTTGTGATAAATGCTAAAATACTAGTTACCTACGTATTCAACTATAAATTACTTACATTACTATTAAACGTTATCTAAACTTATTCGAATTTGGAACACAAACATACACTAATTAATTTCGTGTGTGGCCGGCATTTATCATGAAGTTAAAAAAGAATTTAAAATCTTTTTCTTTCTCAACAAAGTCGCATTCCATAGCAAACAATTCGTAAGTTGACAGCCAAATAAATGTTTCGCCTAAAGCGTATAATTTATTAAATCCAATTGACTCTATACTTTATCAATATCACAGATAATACAGAGGACAATGTACGAACACATTATTTTTTTATACTTCTATTTCTTCATATATCGTTGTCTTTAAACGAGCAATAATTTACTTGTTATGAATTCAATATAACAGATTGTCTTTATGCAATCACAAAAAACACTTGAATACTGGTCATTGATCGATTTACGTCTGTAGTGGATTTTTTGTCGCTGCTACATTTTTTTATTCGTTGTAGATCGTTGTCGTTGCATGAAAGCTACAACATGATTACATGATTTACAATCATACTGGTTCTTTATTACAATAATAAAGAAAAATTATTTCTCTGTGTTCAGAATAAATATATTATATTTTTTTCTAAAATTTGGCTAACATTTAATAAAATATTCTTCGAATTATCTCATAACGTATAATGATATCTACCTTATTTTAAATTAGCGGATACAAATGCAAAAAAAGCTTTTATTGTATTAAAACAGCGGTATTGGAATCGTATATTCGTTTCACTCTTCAATATTTCAAATATAAATTTATATCTTTCATAAATACAAGTACTTATTGTATTTATTTGTTGAAAACGAAAAAGCGAAGATCACAGCAAAGGGAAGTTCTTTTTAAAGAGAAATAGATTTTATACAATATATGTATACGAACAAATTATCAAAATTGTGTGATCCATTTTCAAAACAAACAAATTTTCAAACGATAGATAACATTATAAGCAAATAATTGAACACAAATTATTACTACATAGGATTACTAATAACTATTACTTATACTAATTATTTTTAACTTTTCCGGTTTCAAAGTGTGGAAAACACCACTTGATAAAATATCTAAGCAAACTTAAATGAATTAATACAAAGAATCAATAAGTACAAATCGCTGTATCACTACTCCCAACTTGTATAACCATATCTGTAGAGCAATCTTGAGAAAAAATATACACGCACGAGTAACTGAATTTTAAATATAAATTCATATCGAAAACGGACCGGACAGTACCTATAGAGGTGAAGTGAGGTGCTATTATAGTCAGGGTACAGTACTAAGTGTTCTCGCTTACACGCAAATTATACATATTTACACGTTATATAATCTGACAATTATCAACCATTTATTTTTATACCTAATAGCATGCTTACTTATTCAGTGGAAATATTTGTGGTACCTGTACAGAGCCGTCTAATGAAATGATAACGGTTAGAAACGGGTAGCACCAAAGTGAAACTATATTTTGTATAGACTCAGGTGTTACTTTGCAGAAATCCATTTCATGTGATGAATTCCTAAAATCTTTAGCTATTTTCCGCTCAAACTCCAAAAACCGCCAATCGACACGTGTTTCGCCTCTCAACGAAGCATCCTTACGATTTTCCAGAGATCAGACTCGGTCAGCTAAAGATTTTAGGAATTCATCACATGAAAACAATTGATTGGAACATAATGATGTCACGTCTCTTTAAAGTTTATTTCGATCTAATGCTTTTGTTACTGACTGTACATAGAAAGATAATTCCGTCTGCAACTATGGTGAGTTGCTGACGGAAGTATACGGAGTGTTAAGATATCACCATATATCTCTAAATATTGTTACTACTACTTCAATAAACTAATTCAATAAACGTTAAGGCTAATACCGCATTAGGCATACTACACATGTATGATACCTTAAGGTTGTAGAGGCAGGTGATCATTGTATACAAACAAAATACTTTTCCGTTTACTGTCAAGAGAAAATATCTCTATTTATTCACACTGGTATCTATCATCCTACTAAATTAATAAAATTTTAATGAAACATACATATATCGCACCCTCAGTATGAAAGCTAGGTAATTCATAATGTAGAGATTTTGTTTTGGAGAAAAACCAACTATGAAATATTACAACGGATTTTTAAGAAATATTTGCAGAATTATCACGCTATCGGGGTGCATAGATAAGTAAATTCATACTATATCTAGATAGTATTTTTAAGTTTATTATAGTAATTTTGAATTAGGTAAGTTTCGTACTAAAGATGCTATATAACATTAACATTAATTATAAATAACATTAATGTATGTGATGTAAAAGAAAAATGCGAGGAACGATACTACTACCGCGATAATCAACAGAGAAAGAAAAAGAACAAAGTTTAAAAAAAATTTATACTTTCGTGGTAGAGGTAATACCAAATATCATTTATTGAATTTATATCTGACAAACAATTCCATTCGATTTATAGCTTCATACGTTTGTTGATAATAAATTGATCATACATTACTCAGGCGCGCCCGACAGATTTATAACAATTTTTATAAATGTCAAGCTATAGTTATTTTATTGTTTGCTAAGTTGCTCTAGCAAGAGCATAAACCTTTATGTGGCAGCCGTATACAACATGTTAAAACCAGCCCTAATTTAAATTGTAGTGTCTTTTAAAGGGACGGGATGTATTTAATGGAACGTGGCTCTTAAAGGATCTTTTTGAATGACTTCAAAGAGACGGTCTTCATTTATTCAAAAAATTTATAAAATGTATTAAAAAATGAAAGGATAAGTGATCACGATCTGAATACAATGCAACTCTCTATCAACTCTCCTCATTAAATCTCCTAATTAACTATGCATAATATATTAAAAAGTTATCTGTATAACATTTTCTGCTTCCGTATCGTCATTGAACCGCCGCTATACTTGTACATTGATTTGCGTAATATTCTCCACAATATTTAAATTGTTCCTTTACTCAAGTACGCAGTCGCCAAAACCACAGATAAATAATAAACCGATAACCACATTGTATTTTTTGCTTTGTAATCTAAGACCAAAAATCTTAAGTCCGAGTTTGTAAATCAAAATCGTTGATGAAATTTTTAACGAAAATTTGTAATAAGTTAAATGTTATCTAATTATTAATCAATTTTAAAAGTAAAAGATAAAGAAAAACATTGCGAATATCATAATAATCATTTAATTATTTAATATTATAAGTATCTAAATTTGTGTGTAAGATTATTCTTGTTTTTATTTCAATAACAAAGCTTAGAAAACCAATTAGTGTATTAATTATTTCACTTTGCAATAAAATTAATCGTAGCTATCTATAGTACGAGTATACCTGTCCATGGTCTTAATGCAGAACAGAGATTTTCCTAACAAATGGGGCAAGAATGAGCCACTAGTAGCGATTAACAAGACGTCGTTATGGTAATAGCTATAATCGGCCCATATGTGATCTATCTAAAACATCTTCATGAATAAATCTTAATGATCGACTCTATAAAAAGCAACAGACTACTCATTAACGAAATTTGTATCTAATTCTGTCACTTATCAAACCAGCATTACACGCCTTTGTACCAATTAATGTTCAATACGGTTAATTAATTACAATGCGTCGAATTAGTTCTAAAGGTAATTTGTACACCTTATTAGGTCATTACGAAATTTATTGCTTTTACCTTATCGGGAGAAATTAATCACTTAAATGCAGAAACGTTTCTTAAAACAAATGCTACAAAAAATAAAGGTCTTAATTACTGTATAAGTAAATGTTACGATTACATTTGTAATAACTAAAAATATACAATTGCACTAGAGAACCTACTTATTATTTGAGAGGTCATAATCATTCTCTTTACACATATTCGTTGAATGATGCAATTTTTTTGATATTTTAGTTAGAAAACATTCGCGCTATTTGATCTATGTAGATAGAAATACAAAGGAAATCACTTGGCCTTCGCTTCGTCAGTAATTCTTCACTTATTTTTGCTACATATCCAATATATGCAAGAAGCACAAAATTGCATTTACTTTGGCTTGTGTTTAACTTAGTGCTAAATGACAAGAAGACACTGAAATATTAATTGAAAGTACTTTAGATTAACTACTGCTTACGTGTTTTTATACATAATGTGTGCTGTACTGTGTGCTGAAAAACTTTCAAATGTTGTTTTTTACTAATAAAATTTTATAACTGATTAATTATAATAAATAATATTACAGACAATCACATCAATTGTGTAAACCCAGATTAAGACCTAGTCTCATACTGTGAGTACCATACAATGAACTAAGGGAGCTCCCAGTAACATCCAGACCCAAATCCATTTAGAAAGGATCTTTTCCTTAATTGACGTGATCGGGAATTGAAACCGTGAGCCTGGCTTAAAATGTTAAAAAATTCTTACGACCCCGTTAACGGGCCGGTCAAATCCATTGCTTTGTCTGTATTACAGATAAATTATTGAAATCGCTATTATACCTCCAGTTCTAAGGTTTTACCACTTCCTTAGTGATAGCGTTTTAATAAATGCATAATTCTCATTGATGTTAAAATAATGATACCTGACTGTTTCTTGTCGGTTCTTCTCAGTGTCCAGGTTTTCTCTTTAACTAAAGTAGATTTGACGTTCAAAAATACTTTTTGATTAGGTTTAGTTGAATAAATTGATTTGACTTTGACTTTGCAACCCATTCAGTAATTTTCCAGTGAAAATCGAACAAACAGACAAAAAATTTAGAATCGCTTTTCTAATAATATATATTTATTTGATATAAAGTTGTAAGATACTGTTAATTTTATAAATATAGACATTAATAATTAAATATAAAAATGTATTATTTTAATATAAAAATTTCATGTGATTACCAACTGTGTCAACATTTGCACGAAATAAAATGTGGCCATAACTTTCGAACCAAAAGCGTCGCCATGAGAAACTGGAAAACTGGGAAACATGAGAAATATGCTCAGAAATGTTAAATACACATTGAATTGAGTACTTAAAGATTGTAAAACATGGCGTGTAAAATGTTGATCGATTATTTATATATCATTTATTTTTATTAGCAATTTTTTCACATTCATTTGAAATACCTACATTGCAACCTTTTTATCTCCGCATCATTAGAGGATATACATATTAGTAAAAATATCAAACATTAAACGTTATATGCATATTCGCTTTTTTACAATATAACGCATAAATATTGTATTTTCCTGTAACTAGCGTGAAAAGTGTCATACATAAAACAATTATATTTTCTAAATATGAATATTAAAAAACCCGTCAAGTATAACTTTTTCGTATTTAATGTTCCATACTGCCGAAACAAAATATGACGGAGAGGTTTCTTTTCATCTAAAAGTACTTTCTAATATAAAGCAATCTTTATAATAATCCTTCGTTTTACAATTTATTCTCAATATTCTTTTTTTTTCAGATTTTTCTGATAACACTTTTAGTGCTGCTTTTTTAAGTTTTTATTTAAACCTCCATAACAAAACCTCAAAAGTTAAAGCTGACCTTTAAGATTAACGCGGCTCTTTAGGCTTCCTACTTATTATAGTTCCACAACTGTTTAAGTTAAAAAATAATCTCTAATGTAAAGAACTGTGACCAGCAGACTTACATAGAGACGAAAGTGATTCTTTTTCTAATTTCGAAACGATAAATTATACAATGTAATAGCTAATTATATAATAGTGATGAAGCGGACCAGAGACGGTTACCCTTGTTGTTGTGTCTATGTGTTTCTGTTTTCCCGAAACTTCACCATATTTAATCGTATTATAATTACCGCAATTTTTTATGTCATGAATAATCATGACACGAATATTATTATTATTATGAATAATATGAATTATCACGATTTATACCACCGCGGTACAAGTCTATTTGTACGTATATTAAAAAATATCTCAAAAATAATAAACATAGTTCCTACTCAAAATATAAAATGTATATTTACAACCCACATTAATTGAGCTGTATAAGAAAAATATTTCGCAACAGACGTCTCTCTGACGTATTACAAAAATAATTATTGGTATGACGTTTCGAACTCGACCTTTTGTGAAATGTCAACCTTTTATGATACCGCCACTAAAAGAAGGATATAGCTGAAAACTAAAAACATATAACACTCGTAAAAACAATTTAAACACATTAAAATAAAAGTAGTTTTGCGTGTATTTATATAGCAGTCATATATTTTAAATAAAACAGAAAAATATTGAATTTGTTTATTTCTACTAATATATTAAATTAAGTGTCTATGTTGATGTAACAATATCAATATTTAAAATTAAGGATAAACGCATCCAGAACTCAAGCGAAAAAATTAATAAAATATTGAAATATTTCCGTTATGAAAATATTTTCTTTAATATAATATTTCATAAGAAAGATATGTAATAACTGAGTCACAGATTAATTAGTTTACTAGCGTAAACTAAGTAAAAATTTTTTTCGGAATGCAGCTACACACTTTTTTCTTATGGCGTCACAATGCAAGTGGCAGTAATTAGTCCAGTAGAATTAGCTCAAAATAAGGCATGATTTTGCATTAATTGTGGTACTAATGATTTTTGGCACATCGATAGAGTTACGTCTGTGTATGATTACCTTAAATTCGCAACCGATTTGGAAGTGCGGAAAATTGTGAAAATTGAGAAAATCTAGGATTTTGGAATAATTCCAAAACAAAAATTGTGGTACTAGTTGCGGGAATACCACGTGTTTGGAGTACGAATACCTACCTACTCAAGCAATTTGGAGCGGTTGCGACATACGGAACATACCTAAATTTAAAAAAAGTGATTTATCGTCTTTATCTCCTAGGCAAAATTTGTGGTACTAGTTGCGAACTCATCAGACACTTGTTTTAGCTTAATATACTTAGTTTTAAATTTGCAACCGGTTGCGACCTACGGAACCCTAAAAAAATACTTTTTTCAAAATTCTACTTCCAGCAAAATTAGTGTAGTCAATATTATTGCTTATATCACATTTATAGGTCGTATTCCAACTGCTTTGTGATCGCAACCTCTGAAAACACTACGGAACCTAGTCTATTTTGTAAATAAAAAGTACGTATAATTACGAGTCTTGCGAGGGGAATGCGGGCGGCGCGCGACGGGCGATACAGGTACGGGACTCTAACGTTGAAATTAGCATTGCATATGATAACTGTTTTTAATATTTGAAATCCCGTCTTAATTAAATTTTTATTAGAAATATATTCCAATAAAAATTTAGTTAAAACGGGATGTCGGTGAGTGATGAGTGATGAGTACTGCTTAAACAAAAGACTTTTTATGTCTTCTTTTTTTTTCGAAAAATAATTTAGATTTTTTTTGTTTTAACAAAATTCAGCGTAGGTATCTGTATTTTACTGACTATACAGGACAGTGATTTAAAAAAAGCGACTTATTGTCCTAACTATAGTCTAACGTTTTTACAGAGCTTAAAGAAGCATCAGTTAAAATAACAATTAACTCTTTTTATACGCGTATTTAAGGAAGCTAAAGAAGTACCTATATATCGATCGCGAAGCGTGGCGCTCCGTCCGCTCTGACTACTCCGTTAGGGATACAGCGTGAAGATATGTATGTATGTATGTATGTATATGTGTATATTCATTTTAGTTTACGTTTATTTTTATCTTTTCATACATTTTTCAATATGCAAAATTTAGTAATAATTAATTTACGTCCAACAAGTCAGCTTGAAATAAAATTAATTGAAACAGAGTCCATTTGCATCAAATTTTTTTGAATAATCTATACACGTAATAAAATCGTAGACTATCTTCATTTGTAATCACATCACGCATATACCATTTATTGAATTAAAAATCTAATTTCTGAAAAAATGAACCTTGTATCTGAGTAACATATAGTGTCTATTTTATCGAAATCGACCCACTCAATCAAAAGATTAAAAGAAATCGAAACCTCACAGACCACCGTGCAACACGTCACCGGGAGGAAGTGCTTTTTTCGTATATGTATGTACAATGAAAATGTAGTACGTACAATGAAAATATATTTGGAAATAAAACTAAGTCGGCGTTATGTTTTGTCTGAATCGAAATAAATAAAAAATTATCTATATCCATACTAATATTATAAATACTAAAGTTTTCACTGTTAAACCACCAGACCGATAGATAGTTTGACATCAGAGGACGGACATAGGCTATCTTTTTTTTTTAGATCTATCCCTAAGGGGGATGAAACTTTATATGGGAAATGCTAAACCGCTGAACCGAATTTGATGATATTTGGTACAGAATTAGTAATTGCCCGAAAGCAAATGTAGGCTATTTTTTCCAAAAATTTTGTGATTGAAAAAATGATATGGTTTTAGTATATGTGACATCATCATATACAATATGATATGCCAATATGGCGGATGATCCACAATAGGAAATAACTCAAGACCTCCATCAATATGGGTATCAAATGATAAGAAATACACAGAAGAAGGTTTTTGTATATGTTACGTAATCATAAATCCAATATGGCTAACTTTTTTGTTCAACACCAACAATATAGGTATCAAATGAAATGGAAGACCCAAAGGAAGGTTATTGAAAATGTGACGTCATCATAAATTCAATACAGCGGATGTTACGCGAAAGGAAGTGACTTTTTGTTTAAGATCTTCTATAGTATCGGTATCCAATGTAATGGACAACATAGGAGAAGGTTTCTGTATATTATGTGATCTGCGCACGTGCGATATTGCAACACATGCTGGGTACTCGGCCGAATTAATTTTTTGTATAAAGTGATAATGGGTGAAAATTCTAGGTTCTTCGGGGAACTAATTATGACAAAGACGTCTATTTTCAAATCGACGTCTTTGTCATAATTAGAAAAAATTAATAATGCATGTTAATTTTTTTAAATGATATGACATGGGTATCATTTTCGAGGTTTCTCGGAGTACTGCTTACAAGTCTATTTTCAAATCTGAGATGGCAGACATTACTATATTCAATAAATTGATATAGGCGTCATTTTTAAGGTTTTTCGGGGTGTAGATTACGAAAATGACGTTGATCTTAAAATCCAAGATGGAGGACATTATTCTTTTAGTAAAATGATATGGGTGTCATTTGTGAAGTTGCTCCCGGTGCAGATTACGAAAATAATATTTTTTCTTAAACATAAAATGTACATTAAAATGTACATACTCGTAGTATGCTATACGATCCATACTATCTCATAATAATAAGTATTATTCTTGCAAAAGTATGTCGGTCCGTTTGTTACGCCTTCACGGCTAAACCGCCAGTTCGATTTTGATGGCATGGATCTCCGTGCCATCAAAATCGAACTGGAAATCGAAATAGAATCGAACTTCAAACTATCTAGTTTGAAACCGGGAGTCGAACATAGACTGCTTCGTTTATCCAAAATCTTTTCATAATGAGATGGAAACGGAGATAAAACTTTGTTTGGGAAATGTTAAACCGGTAAATCGATTACGATGTTTAAGACAGTGATAGACTTTTTTAAAGGAAAACATAAAGGCTACTTTTTATGAAAAATCTACCCATAAAGGGGTGAAAAGAAACACTAACTCGGAAAATTCACGGAAAATTTTTCCACGCGGAAGAAAATCGCGGGTACAGCTAGAACATCAATAATACAAAAACAAAGAAGTAGAACCCAAAGTCATTAACCTTAATCGATTTTTTTATTAGAAGTTTACCTATAAAATCGATTTTTAATACCTATGATTTCAGTGTGAATATCGATGTCTTTCATTGTACTTAGAATTCCAAATTTAAATTAAATTTTGAATGAGTAAAATTTTATGAGTTCGCGTCACGACATGATATTTATTATTTCTTTTTATATTTGACCTCTGCTATACATAATGCAATGAGTATTACCTATGTAATACTCATTGCATTACCTATGTAATACTCATTGCATTATGCTTATGAGTTATTTCACTAGCGTGGTAAAACAAATTTCTATGTGTTCGATAATATGTTCCTCGTGGATATTAAAATTAAAAAATCTATTAAATTTTATAACAATTTTAAATTTATATATTAAATTTTCAGAAATACGGTTACTAATGCAAAGTTATTGTTTATTACCTTATATTATACAAATTTTAGACTGAACAATTTGCAAAAAGCCTTAGATGTTCAATTCAAACCCAGTTATGCTAACTGACTTTCATTTCAAATTTAAGGTTTATTAGCAAATACTAACGAAATTTCAGGTAGAAAAATATACGTAGGAATATTTGAAAATAAATGTAATTTGAATTGAAAATGAATAATAATCTGACTGGACATAATTTTTTTCGTTATTTCATAATTTTAGGTTTTCATTTCTGTCGGCAGTCCTTAATGACTGCCTATTTTTTTTAACGAAAACTAATCGGAGTAATTTATTTTCTAATGTCAGAAGTTGTTAAGATAAAATTATTACCTATTTCTCATAATTATAAAAAGAAAACACTCCACCATTCTGACTTTTGGGTCTACGTCCACCTATTTTCAATTTGGAATAATAGCTTGCTACAATGTATGAATGAACCGCACGGCGGCGGCGAGTCGTATTCGCTCGAGCCCTACCCTGTCTCCCGCGCCGCTAGCATTCCCCTCGAAATATGCGTAATAAGCTAATAAGCGTATATTTAATTTCCAAAATAGACTATGTTCCGTAGTGGTTTCAGAGGTTGCGATCACAATGCAGTTGGAATACGACCTATAAATGTGATATAAGCAATAACACTAATTTTGCTGGAAGTAGAATTTTGAAAAAAGTATTTTCTTAGGGTTCCGTAGGTCGCAACCGGTTGCAAACTTAAAACTATATTAAGCTAAAACAAGTGTCCGATGAGTTCGCAACTAGTACCACAAATTTTCCCTTGGAGATAAAGACGAAAAATCACTTTTTTTTAATTTAGGTATGTTCCGTATGTCGCAACCGGTCCAAATTGCTTGAGTAGGTAGGTATTCGTACTCCAAACACGTGATATTCTCGCAACTAGTACCACAATTTTTGTTTTGGAATTATTCAAAAATCCAAGATTTTCTCAATTTTCAGCATTTTCCTGAATTGCGAATTTAAGGTAATCATACACAGACATAACTCTATCGATGTGCCAAAAATCATTAGTAGCACAATAAATGTAAATTGATAATCTAATTCTACTGCACTAAATGTGAACCACCGTCTATTAATATGTACGTCAAACCTTGTCTGTTTCAGCAATATAGTTCGATTGTAATACTTCTTGATGTATGGTTCTATTTATTCAGAGTTAATTTAATAGTTCCGAATAGTAACGTGATTCGTTTCGCAGTTCAGTAAAATCTACTTGGCCCATAGTATATCTTTTTCTGTCTTTGATCAAGAAATATATAATATGAATCTATTGAGGAACTTATTTACATGGGTTATCAGCCTATCCTAATACTCCTCTAGTAAATTGGTAGTAGGCTTTACTGAAGTTACAAAGAACTTCTTCTAAAAACATAAAAACTTTAGCTGCACATGTTCAGCGACTTTTTGGCGGGAGCGGAAGGAGCACAGCAGTGCGATTCTCTAACGCAAATGAGTGGAATTCACTTCTAAATCGGCAGTGAGATTGCCAACTTTGAATTGGTATCTCTGAAGTCGACAGAAATAAATAGCAGCACCTCGATCAGGGCGACGGCGAGTCATATTAACGTAAATATTTTTTTTATATTTCGTTAAATATAACAATCAAATCTAAATAAAACAAGTTTATTTTAGGCGGAAAAAAACGTGAAAAATAGGTTTTGTGCAGATTTTTCAGAGAAAATATAGCATGCGGAGTTTTGCGACTAATATGTCCTTGCAATATGTATCTTGAATATGATCTTGGTGATCAAATTAAATTTTTAATTGTGATAGTTAACACTCTGAAGTACTTCAAAGAAACAGTTATGACTTCATCTTGTACACGTTTGTCTTCGCCAAATCAATCTTACTCACTACTAAACTCTGTGTAGGTATTGTTATAATTTTTATCTTGAACTTGGAGATTAGTTTATTATTATTTATTTTGTTTCTGATCATAACAATATCTTGTGCTAATTACCGGTTCGTTCGTGCGCCATTCATCCGCAAAGAAGCGCGATAATTCGATAAAGAAGATAATAAAATAACCACAACCGCAACCGCGACATATCAAATCGAGCTCAAGCACTGCTTAAAATGACGAGAGCTGCCTATAAACATCAACCGCATGTTAACTGCTTAAAGTAATTTGCCTCTACGCCTTAACGTAATTATTTCAGAAGAAGTTAAAATACACCAAGACGGAGTACGAAATATTGACTGAGATGTTTACTCTTAAAGCAATCCCCGACAAAGTCGCTTGCAAGATAACTTCACTTCGCTCGCATTTCAACATTCTCACAATTCTCAGTTTCTTTCGCAGTCGATATTTTATTTAGATTGTCTATTTTTAAGCATTTTCGAGTTTTAAAGTACAAAATTGTTTATTGTGCATTAAAATTCTGTGCAAGTGAAAAAAATCGAGGCGGTCTAAATAAATAAGTTCCAAGTTTCCAAGAAGTCTTTCTTAACTCCATTAAAGTACTACATCACTTTACTAAAGAATCGTTAGGGACTTATGACAGGAGAAATTATTGTAATATACATATACAATATACAGTGATGTAGATGTCAAAATTGAAATTAAGTAACGGTTTTCCTTGTCGCAAATGGTCGCAAGCGAGACGAGCAAGGATGGCTTCGGTTACATTATCAATCTTTACACTGTATCCCTAACGGGGTAGTCAGAGAAGGCGGAGCGCCAAGCTTCGCGGTCCTTACATACTTCTTGCGCTTCCTCATATCTCATCATTCTCCTCACACATTTTCGCCTAGGTATGCGAGTGCTTATTATTATTGTAATATAATTATTAAAAATAATAATTAATGAATACTATTATTATTTCGACTCATATATAATTTTTTTCGGTTTTTTATTTAATATACACAGCGATTATGAAACAGTGATGTAGATGTCAAAATTGAAAATAAGTAACGGTTTTCCTTGTCGCAAATGGTCGCAAGCGAGACGAGCAAAGATGGCTTCGGTTACATTATCAATAATTATGACAGACTACAACATAATTAAACGACGTGTAAATAAAATACACTTCATTGAAGACAGAACAGATTAATAACAGAGTTATCTTGATATTATATATAAAAGATGTTGACAACATTACATAATTACTTTTATGCTGATCTCGGAAGAAGAGAAAAATGTGGGAGCATAAATAGCTGTTTATCTGCCCGTTGAGTCAGAATCAGAGTGTTAACTGACGGAAATGTCAAAAGCACTCATACCTAGGCGGAAATGCGTGAGAAGAATGATAATGGGATTTGAGGAAGCGGAAGAAGTACGTAAGGATCGCGACGCTTGGCGCCTCGTCCTCTCTTACTACCCCGTTAGGGATACAGCGTGAAGTTATGTATGTATGTATCTTTAATTTTGTTGCTTTCGAATTGTGATAATCAGCCAAAGAATAGAACTCATTATAAGGAATACGTATACATATTATTGGCTAACAATCTATCAGAGTTTAGTTCTGCTTTATCATCTGCAAACCCGGTAAGTACTAATTGCAAAGAGTGCCAAAGTATGGTTTAAATGTCCTCTTACTTTATTCCTCTTAAATTGGATAGAGCAATAAAGTACACAAACTTATGTATGTACTATATGTTAGCTTCACAACAATATTAATTACATCAATTAGCCACTTAATAATTTTATAACATTTCGATGGGATACGCAGAAGCCTGACTCCGACCCTTGTGATAAGTAGTGTCGAATGAAGTGTCAAATAGCTGTTAAGTAGCCGTCAAGTTACTGTTAAGTCAACCTTCTACGAACTGTATGGTAAAATAGTCACCAAGTAGTCGCATTATATGAAGAGTTGTGAAAGAGCCGAGCAAAATCAGTCATGTTCCTGGCGCTATGTGCTATCAGATATAAGTAGCCTAACTGTAGTTATCGCAATTAAAGTACAGATAGAATTAGTACGAATTTATAAACTTTAAAATTATTGTATTATAAAATGCCTAAAACATGATAATTAATTGATTTAATTGAGAATTAAGGAATTAATAGGAAATTAACGGTAACGTCAAGCCAAAACAAAAGGTAATCGCGTTAATTCTCCGTGTTTAATAGATTTTTGTAGGATAATAACCGCTAGCAATCCATGCTTGCAGTCAAAATAAATAGTAAAATCACTGTCAATAGTAAACGCATTATGCATTTATGTAATGTATGTAACTCTAAATAAAAAATGTTGAGAAGAAGAAGTATGTAGGTCGAAAGGCTTAAAGAAAACCAAAGCCTGAACCAATAATGCGACCTTAAAACGTATAACTTTTATATATTTCGAACAAACGCCTAAATTCCTCGTCATGTAATATTACTTAATTTAAAACACAAAATAAAAATTGTATGGAGTACCTACGTAGTAGATACTTATTAAGATAACTTAGCCTATTCGTAATAAGGAAGTTGAATTTTTTTGTTAAAGCATTCATTGTTACAGCTTCTAATCGTGCGATGAATATCAGAATTCATTGTAGTAATTTTTAATACAGTATTTCGTTATTTGCCTCTGTTACGTAATTCGAATGGGTACCTATTTAATTATTTTGTCATAAGGCCAAATACTAACATATGTTTAAAAACTCTTAACTTTATCCGTACAATATTATTTAATGTATTACCAATGACTTATAATAAAAAATATTACGATTTGTTTTTTACGTAAGGCATAAATATATAAATGTAATATTAGAACGAACAGACAAACAAAAAAGAACATTATGTGAGTACGTATTTGGATAAATAAAATACAAAATGTATGATTAGTATTGATAATTATTTATTTCGAAAGATAAAAATTGAATGTAAAGAATCGAAATTTTTGAATCCGAATACTCTACATTTTTTTTACTCTCTCTTGCAATTATTATTATTGTCATATCTCTTTACAATATTTTATTGTACACTTACTGTCGAAAATAATGTCAAGATATGATGTTAAGGTTCTGTTGTATCATGATGGTCTGTTCTGTTGTACCCTGATTGGGAAATGGTGAAATATTATGCATGAATGCTTAAAGTTTTTTAATTTTTTGATTTTCACTCGATTCAATTATAATTTCAGTTACTTATTTCTCTAGTCGCGATTTTGGATTTCAATTCTGAAACCATAGCCTAAACACGCAATATGCTCAAGAAAGTGTGTAATTTCGTATTTACTTTTTATTATGCATATGTAATTATGTATTCATGTGCTTTGGTTAGCTGCATGTACATTGATATTCGATTTTCTCTGTGGGTGTACGAGGTGTTACGTCGAAAACAAGTAAGCTCTTTTGTTAACTGTTACAATTATTCCGCCTATTCGAAGATCCAACAACGATAAGGCGTGTCGAGTCATTGTGTTAAGACGTGAAGACAGACGTACGTGACGCGTTAATAGCATATTTAATGTATTTAATTTAATTTAAGAATATTTTAAATCGTATTTCTTTATATTACTTCATTGTAATTTTCTACTATCTTCGCTCTACAAAGCAATCGTTAGGTTAATATAAACAATGTAAATTTAATATGTTTGAAGTCGATCTTTGACTTTGGAGGTTTCGGGAGCTTAAATAGAAAGTTAATTTTTTGTGGTCATCATATGGCATATCAAATATAAATTCTGTAGATTATAAAATCAAAAATGTTTATGATACTTTGAATAACATTTTTACCACTTTTTGGAAAATATCCGTAAAAATGAAAATTGCGAAGAAAATTATGACCATCCAAAATCCAAAATTTCCAGCTTTGTGTGATACTCAGAGGTCTATTTTGAGATAAAAGAAAGCTATAAAACATTCTTTGTTTTGCGGTAGCATTCGAAATACTAATTTGACTATAGTATAACTTACTAATATTCGGTTTTTTATTATTACTGTTCTGTCGGGGAAACCACAGAAACACTATTGTGCGACCTTCATGGTTTCCCTTACAATTTTTTCTAACTTTAAATAAAGTTTCCTCACAGTTCTAATGGTTATCTATAATGAATCAATGATTATTTTCCTTACTCTACATTTTTTAAGCTAAACAATACACATTGATCATATGGTCTCAAACTAGAGCATTCCCTGTACTATGACAACCAGACGATGACGCCTAGGGGCGTCTTCTAATACACCCAGTAGCCTAGTACGGTACAGGCAATTTAGTATTTATATTATATTATATATACTCCAGACAATTACACAGATTGTGTGACCCCAAACTAAGCAGTAAGCCTGTACTATGGGTACTACACAACGAACTCTGGGGGAGTTCCCAGTAACACCCAGACTCCAAGCCAATTTAGAAAAGTTCGTTTCCTAAATTGACCTGACCAGGGATCGAACCCGGGACCCTAAGCTTGGAAAGCAGATGGATATGCCACTGCGCCAACGGGCCAGTCTTTATATCATTCCTTAGCCTATATTCCTTACTCTAGATCTAATAGCAAACCTTTTGTTTTATTGTTTTCCTAACTTGAGGGAAACAAATTATAAATAGAAAAGTTGTAAACATGTTACAATAGACATTTAAAATAAAACGTAAATTTTTTTCTATCTAGATTGGTTTAAACATTAGTGATCCAGCTCACAATAAATAGGTAGACTATCAATAGATATAAATAGATAAAAGCAGCTCGTCCCCTAGGCTTCCTTGTTGCAAAGATGTAGAAAACGGAATACAAAATAATGACAATAACATAAAATATTTGTTCTATTTAAGTATGTATTCTATTTTATTACATTTTAATATACTGAATACACCCATTTCCCCTACTTAAATGCCGAATCGCCGATCGCACTCTACTTCAACATATGGGCATATGTTGAAGTAGAGTGCGATCTTAAATGTGTCTGTAACTCGTTCAAATTTTCTTCATAAGTCACAAACGGAAACTATAAGTCCAATTGTCCCAAAGGCCGAGCTGTACTTTATCATGCGAGCTTACTGACAATTGTCAAGCGACCCGTACAGTATCTGACCTGGCTAATCAACTACCACCACGTAACGATAGCCGGCACCAATGGCATAGCTAACCTTACAAAGCACAAAAATGCTCGATTTATACCTCTGACTCACTCATCAATACGTGACTACACTCATCATTACTTAGTCAAATCATTTCTGTTGAATTAAACTAAATCGCTGTGTATTTTTAACGTTAAATCTACCACTGATTCTGAAAAAACCTACAAAGAAGCTTAATTGGAAATCATTTTCTCACCATTACATACTTAAATTCTCAATGCTACTTTGGTATTACAATTTAGTTAACTTCAGAAGTTGCGTCTAAAATCGCAGCATGAGTACATTTATTACTGTCGTTTGATAGTTTGGGTAGGGTTTTCATATTTTATATATCTGATACCTATTGTAAAAAGGAACACTTTATGTGTTGTTGTCCTAAGAATTATTCAATGACTGGCCCGTTATCACGGTGGTAGCACACCTGCCTTCCAAGCCATAGCTCCAGGTTCCAATTTGAGAATCGAACTTTTCTGTATTGACTTGGAGTCCCGAGTATTACTGGAAACTCCTACAGTAGTACCTATCCATAGCACAAGCCTTGTTTTTAGTTTGGATTTATACAGTTGCCGTATTGCCCCCTCCGCCATAAAGAAAAGAGTATTTATTTATACTTGCTTTCCAGACAAATTTCGTTAACCGAAAAAAAAATGTCCTTATCAGTTCCCAATAACAACGGTGTCGTAAATTATGTCGTGACGGTAGTACAAGTATGTTTTTTGCTTGTTATTCAAACTACTGTTCGCACGTACTACATGATGAAGTAGACAACAAAAAAATCTAATTCAGTATAACATACATGGCATTCAGATGAGAACTGTACCTCCACCATTACAACTTCACTAACAAATTACTCATTAACAACCATGTACCTTTTAACTGAAGTTTACAGGAGTATACTCTTTCAAACAAAAGAAAAACATTAAAGTCGATGCACAAAGGACAGAGAAATCGATAAACATTCATATAAAAAAGATTCTTACGTATTGAAAGCCTCCTCCTATTTTTGAGATGGTTAATAAACAGTTTTAAAATCACGTACATTTATCGTTGTAAGAAAATACACAGAGTAATAAATCAAGTATGTACTCCTATTTTTGATGTCGCTATAATTAGGTAAACATAAAATAATAGGTAAGTCTAACATTTACTGCAAGGGTAGACAGGGTTAACATTCGTAATTGAACCATGACCTACTCAGATTACTAGTAAATATAAATAATATCATGTCCATGTCTCCAGTCAATGGTAAAGTCATTTATTTTGCATATGATTTATTTGAGTAACCCGCTTGCTATACGACTGTACTCGTAATTAATAATTAATATTTCTAGTTATTGACGGTTGCCAATACAACTTCGATACTATTAAGACTAGGAATGGTTAAGACTCGTATCAAAACAATATTATGTATATTAAATTTATGTTTTTAAATATTAATCATGAAACAAATAAAATATCATAAAAATATACGTAAGTACAAGACTTGTTAACAACAAAAAATCGAATACCTTTAAAATTATGAATTTTAGGGTGGCTTGACCCACTATTTAAACTCTGTTTAATAATTAGTCCAAGCGAAATGTCAAATCCTCAAATGGAGGTTTAATAGTTAGTGCATGCTACCCTTAATAATTGGCGGTTTCTTTGCCAGTATTTCTCAATGCAGATCCTATAGAAAAGATCCCAAAAATTTCGCTACTTATGTTTTTTATAATAGAATCTTACCGTTGCGTTATTGAAAACACTGGACATAAAATAAACAAAGTGAAGTTGTTATCCAGTTATGTCAACTTATTAAATTATTGGTGTCTAACTGTATGACAACATCACGTAATATATTCTTACCAACATAGAGATATATGTACGTACATCCAAAAGAAGAATACGCTCATCGCTCGACTTTAAATAATTATCAAAGTAAATAAGTACCAACGTTATTTGTACCTACATTATTTGTTCCCTCGCATTTAACATGTGCTAAACATGTTGCCTATTTCGTAACATTTTTTGTTTGAAATTGCTGTATACAATAAGGAATTATGGTTTGTGTATTTATTTTCCTGACGTAAATGGCATACTGCGACTCAAAACTCAGCTTAGGGTACGTTACGCAAAGAATTGGCTCATAAAAGGAATTTTCGAGAAATTCATTATGACATATTTGCTAATGGTTTAAAAATACATTTATTATTAAACAGAACCTCTACTTATGACCGATTAAAAACGAAAGAGTTACTATAAATAAAACTTTTGTTACCAATAGTTATACAAACAGACAATATGTCTATGCAAGTTAATGGTCTATACAATCTCTCAATACTTATACAGTACATTTAAAACTAGTAAGTATATCTTAGTATAAGACTACGTCTGTAAGATTTACATATCTTTAAGAAAATATTGGATAAAGCTTATTTAGGTTTACATAAATTCAAAACATTATTCTAAGCATGTGTCTGTTTAATTGTTTAAGTATCATTAAAAACTACTGAATGGATACGAACGTAAATGACGCAGTTTGAAAGACTAGGGCGCCGATCGAATGATGGAACATATTCTCATTATTCATTCTGCCATCTATGATGACTAGCTAATGTCATTGAACTCTGAAATTATTATGCGATGGTATCAGACAACCTAATCAGAATTTTTTAACTCAATGCATCAGATATTTTTCCGTAATTTGAAAGTAAAAGTTGTCGTTGCAATTATTATAGTGCTCTTTAGATATCTTCTAATTGGCCTTTAGGTATCTCTTTGTCATTATAAATGTAAAACTGTGATCCCAATTCTACAAAAATAATTTAAATGAGTTCGTTTCTGAATTTATTTGTCTTTTGTAGAACATATACAATCCTACGTCATGACGTTTTTTTGTATCATAACAGCTATGTTGTCATACACATCATTAAAAAAATCTTGTCAATTGAGTCGATCTCTGAAGTTTTATAACCATGCTTTGTTGAGAGGCAAAACACGTGTCGATTAAAAAGTTCGAGATTTTAGGCGCGAGATATCTATAATAATAAGAATTCATCACATACAGTTTCATTAAAACAATAAAGCAGCTAACCATTAACATAATGTAAGAAAATTAATGACAACGTTTCAGATACAATAGAGAAATTAGGCAAAGAATATTCATGTGGACTAGTCATAACTTTTGAGTAAAATAAGATCAGGATCAACAATACATTTTTCTTCATACATTATACGTTTAATTTGAATATTTTTACTTTTAACCTTATGATAGCATTTATGTTTTAGAAATAATACCTTTAGGAATTATTTAAAGACAATTTCATCTATACTAGAATATATGTAATATAGTCCATTTTGTATTCAATTAAAAGACTATCGCAGAAGAAATTTGTTCTTAAATTATATGTTAGTAAAAAGTCACGGAACCCATCTTCAAATAATAAAAACGATCGATGACTGAGTATTGTTAATTTTTTGTGTAACTAATACTTAAAAAAAGACAATAAAGCTTTTCCTAATGGTTTTTCCTTCACGTAATTAACTTCCTTGAGCTATCGCAATGTACTCACTAGAAAAAAAATTTTTTCTTCTTCTTTGTTTCTGTAAATACTTAAATAAAAATTGGGGATCTAGATGTAATTTTATTTCTCTCTTTAAATTTATGTATTCATTCATAAATCAATCATTTTCTATGAAAAATAAAAAAGGCTTTCATTTGTTTTATACATCACCTACTGTACCCAGCCACGTACAATTAATTTAATTAGCACAATGTAGTCAACACGAAATGTAGATAATAAAGTAAGAGTACGTTTGCGTTAAATTACAAAATCTAAACCCTGATTTAGAAACAGATAATCGATCTAATTCACACTCAATGCGTATAATTAGGGACTTCCAATTCGAAAGCATCGATTATATCGAGATATGAATGCGATAACCTATAGTGGCAATTAGCGTGACGGACAGCGTGAAGATCGACTCATAGATTATTTCAATCAAATCGAATCATTCGCGAAATCGGACACACCGTGGCCCAGTAATTATCGATGTGATTAAAAAAACTATATTTACTTTTCATTCTTATGAGCGACGTAGCTGACAGCTCTATTTGGACGTACTTAAACTGTCAGTTTTTAACGTTACTATGATTTTTCTATTTTTCTTTAAATTTATTTTAGTCATGTTTCTTACATTAAAAAACCTGTTATTGGTTTATAAATGTATGCAAATTGAAAACGTCACTTAAAAGAAATATCATGCATGTTTCGCTTATAATTTTGATTTCATTAAAAATTCCTAATATGAAATTTAAAAGACAAACAAACAATAGATACTAAATACCGGTATTGTTTATCCGCACTGATAGACGATACGATTAATTAACGTTCACTGTCACTAAACAAATCAGAACACTCTTGTCACGACAAAGATTTCCATTAAACCGATTAACCCAATTTTTATCGATAAGTTACGCCACGTAAATTGGACGTCACTAATCTAGTTCCTTTTTTGAAAATGTCAGAACTCGTCGGCGGTTAATCGTTGAATCCGAGTAGTTATAATCGTTTAAGGTTTCCGAGTGCGTGCAAGCCGCTCAATGGTTGTTACGCTACTAAGTACAAGCTGTTGGTACGGAGAACGAGGGAGCCAGTCGCTGCAGGCGGATCGAGCCTGTGACCGATGTATTAATTCATGATTTGAGATAACTCTCGACGCAAACATCGAGACGTGTGGGATCGAAAGTCGAGATATGATGTCGCCTCGAAATTCCTGCAAACACGTTACCGCCACTGACTTTTTCAGTCAATAAGTTTTCACATCAGAAAACAAGGAAAGTGCATCACGTAAACTCATATGTAAAATGCTATTCAACGGACAATACTATCGTAATAAGCGGCTTTTATTAAAATAGATAGACATCTATCCCAAGGAAATCACAATTCATTGAACATCCTACTTTCTTACAAACAAATAAAACAATAAAATAGATTGTGAAAAACAACATTTATTTTACAAAATCCCGTAAACTATAGCAATGTGTATATGGGCTTGTTAACATAAAAACACGAAGCGCATCTTTTATATCACTGTAGGAAGTTGTATAAGAGATATGTCTTCCTTCCTGTTCGTTCATAACACGAGATATTGAGAAATTTCGTTCTCAATTTCATTTAGAGTTCATCTAGAGTTCTCTATAGTTAAAAACATTGCAGAATATTAGTTATATTTCATATAACTCACACACGCAGTATCGTTCATATGAAATTAGCTAATGGTAATTGGTAGCCTATTACATTTGCAAAAATAGTAACAATGACTCCGGTTGTATTTAAAATTGATTGAATAGATATCGTCCATGATAAATGCACATTTTGTTTACACATTATAGTTGTTATGCGTGATTTCATCTGCATGAATGTATAGTATACAGCCTATGTCCACCCTTGGTGAAAGAATTTTTGAAATCGGATGAGTAGTTTCTGAGATTATCTTCTACGTCCAAAGTTACAAACTTTACGTCTATAATAATAGCTTAGATAGTACAGTCAAGATATTTGATTAAAACAATGCTTAAACTAATTTATATCTTAATTTATTTTACCAATACTAATTAATGAGAGAAAGAAAAAATATAATGTGCCAGCTGTTTATCTTTACACGGAATTCCTAAAAATCAGTCCAAATAATAGCCTGGGAAAAACTTCGCGGCATTTTTTTCGATAGATGGTGTCAATTGCAAATAACTTGCAAATTGCAAATACTTTCGAGTGTATAAACATAGAAATTGGTGCAATGGTTGGAAAGCTTTTTGCATTTGAAAGTGGAAAAAAGTAATGAAAAGTTACGTTATGTTTAACAATGTTATTACGACAAAGGGAAGAACGCTGCGCAAGCATGTGAAAAAATTTTAGCTATGTACGGTGAAGTTACTTTATCCAATCTGAAATGGTTCGCTCGCTTTCGTTCTGGTAATTTTGATGTGAAGGACGAGTAATGCTTTGGTCGTCCAATCACTCAAAAAGCTGATAAAAGTCTTGAAAAAGTCCAGGAAGATAAACAAATCAGCAGTGTCAGTATTGGAATGGAGCTAGGTAGGCATTGACCACAAAACTGTTATGAAGCATTTCTCCAAAGCTGGCTATAAAAAGAAGCTTGATGTATGGGTTCCTCATGAGTTGAGCGCGAAAAACAATAGACCGAATTAACATTTGCGATGCGCTGCAGAAACGCAATCGAATCATTTCTGAAACGTGTCATAACCGGTGATGAAAAATGGATTACGTACGATAATCGGAAGTATCAAAGATCGTGAACAAGGGATGGTGAGTCGTCATAACCATTCGCGAAAGCAGGATTGACGTCGAAAAACGTGATATTATGTGTGTGGTGAGACTGAAAGGGAATCGTCCACTATGAGGTGTATCCAATTCTAGTCATTCTAATTCTAGTCAGACGATTGATTGTCAATTCTACTGTGAACAACTAAAGAGATTACGTCAGCCAATTGAAAGAAAACGGCCCGAATTGAATAATAGGAATGGTGTTGTCTTCTATCATGACAAGGCCTGACCACATACTATCTTCATGACCCGTCATAAGTTGCGAGAGCTCGGTTGAAAAGTTTTGATGCGTCCACCGTATAGTCCAGAAATAGTACCCTCTGACTATACCTTGTTCCGATCTCTGCAGAACTCTCTCAATGAAGTTAATATACATAAGAAGCCTGTGAAAACCACTTGATTCAGTTTTTCAACCAGAAACCACACAAGTTCTTCACCGATGGGATTATGGCTCTAGCCGAAAAATGGCGAAACATTGTCGAAATAATGGAGCATATTTGGTTTAAATATATTCATTTTCGCTCTATTAGAAAACCAGTTCAATTTTATTTATAGAACACCACGAACTTTTTTCTAGACCCATACTTCTTAACAAGGAGGCTACGTTAGGCCCCTTTCCCACCGTGACAGGCCGTCTGTTTCGACGGAAGCCATTGTCCGGACATAGTTGAACACATACAGACGATTACGTTAGGAAAACTGGGTGAACGCTCATCGAGGCGAGACCTCCGTGGACGATGGATGATGAAAATAGAGGGCCGTTATTAATCTGTGGTATTAGATTAAAAAGAACATTGAGTATATATCTTACGGGAAATATTTTCAGCATTATATACCTACTTAGAAATGACGAAATAAGTTCGTCAATTTCTTTCAAATGTCTACATCTTCTTTTGTTTATCTATTAAAATTATTTTTAAATGAAAATGATAGAGCCAAAATGATAGGGAGAGCGAGACGGACGGGCTCAAATATTTACCAGCATGAACTCGTTCATCGTTCAGATTACGCAAGTTCTGGCGAATAGACGGCGGGCGCTCCGCGATAACAAACCATGCGTTAAAAATTCCGGCGTCAGGTTTTTAAGGGTCCGTCTAAATGTGAATAACTTCATATACTCGTAAGTTGTTTAAATGATTAAACTGGGGACTGCTTTAACGGCCCGCTGAAAGGAACGGCCCGTCATGTTGTTTCCTTACGGCAATGGCTAACAACGCTAGCAATGATATCGCTTTGTCAACTGTAAGCTTTATTGCTTTTGTTGCACTTTGACACTATATCCAACTTGAATGGAAAATATGTGAAATTACACATATACGTATGTATAATCTTTATAGGAATGCCGTAATTCAAATCTATATAACATATATACAAGTACAGTAATTATGTCATCATACGAGCACTATTTATTTGAAAAACACATTACATTATTCCACTAAAGAAAGGGTTTTTCTTTACTGCTCGTAAAATAGTAAGAACATGTGATTGCGCAAAATATTGGTAGATTTCATGCCTAAAAGGGTGAAAAGTAGAATGAAACTTTGTATGGGAAATGCTAAACCGCTAAACCACTTGTGATAAAATTTGGCATGGAGATAGTTTGACATCAAAAATAGACATAGGGTACACTTTTTATCAAAAATTTACCCTTAAAAAGGTAAAAAAGGGGATGAAACTTTGTATGGGAAATGCTAAGCCTCGGTTATGATAAAATTTGTTGCTGTGATAGACTTTTTTATCAAAAAGATATAGGCTATTTTTTCATCAAAAATCTACCCCTAAAGGGGTGAAGAGGGGGATGAGACCGCTGAACTGATTATGATGTGGCATGGAGATAGTTTGCCACCTGGGAACGGATATACGTTACTTTTTATCAAAAACCTAGTTCTAAGCGGGTGAAATGGGGGATTAGACTTTGAATGAGAAATGCTAAACCACCGAACCAATAACGATGACGTTTGGTACAGAGATAATATGTGCCCTAAGGCAGACGTAGCCTTATTTTAAAAAACAATGTTTATACGTGTATATGTACACATGTAATCAAACTTAATCTGGGAAAACCACGCAAAAATTTTACGCGCAGACGAAACGCGGGTATTGCTAGTTTATAAAATTTCTTAACTGAGATTTACGACTTGTTCAGAACGAAAGGTAGACGTAGGCTAGACGTATGCTTATTTGCAATAACAATGTTTGTACATACAACATGTACGTGTAATATAAATTAATCCGAAAAAGCCCCGAAAAAATTTTCCACGCAGACGTAGTCGCGGGTACAGCTAGTTTATAGAATTTCTTAACTTAGTTTTACGACCTGTGCAGAAAGATAAGCAGCAGACAACTATATTTTGTGAATTCCGTAAATTAAAAAAAAAATGTAATCCTGCTTATAAGCATAATCATAATATGAATCATGTGATTACTATCAAAAGTTTGAATATGACCCAAAATTTCCGAGATGTCCCACGATTTGCTACCTTAGTAACTGATGTAAATTTATTAATAGGATTCCGAACGAGGATGATTCTAATGCATATATGCAAAATCTTTCTCTATAAAATATATGTATCTATGTTATACACTTATAAAAGTTAATGAGAAGAAATTGATTTCCAAAATAAGTAAATTCTTATTTATCATTTATATAATAAATAAATAAAACTATATTTTTCTCAAAAATAAATGAAATTTAACAGTAGTAAACAATCAAATGAAAAATCATTATATAACTTAATTATAATAGAATTTTTGTTAATCATCATAACGGAACAAATCTTATAACATTTCTTTTGAGTTTATCCATTCCACAAATAAACAAAGTTTACCCCTTCATAATATTAGTTAGACTTAACAAATTGCTTTAAAAATATTATTAAGAAATATGCAATGTGTCAACGGAGTAACAAAACCAGAAATTAGTTTGATCGGTATCGATAGTGGAATCGATTTTTCATATTTTTAATGTATGTTGTATTTTATTACATTTTTATAAAAATATTTATTCATTTCTAATACCAACTGTCTATTTATGGATATCTATCTGCATTGGATTCAACTGACCAGTCCAATTAGCGACGACTGCATTAAAATTTAAAAAAATCTAATTTGTTTTTCTCTTACAAGTCCAAAAGCATTTATTCAAAAATGGATTCTAAAAATCTCATTGACGTCAATAAATCTAAGTCCGCATTGTTACGGACTCTATGCTGGTACTAGACGTAGAAACTGGCCGGGCAGAATAAAAAGAAGTTAGAGAGAGGATGTCACAAAATTTTAGGAGTTTAGGGAGTTTTTGGCGGGATTTTATGGGGAGCGGTTGGGTGTTTTTTATTTGTGCTATTTTAATTATTCGCGCATTGTTTCTAGTGAATTTTGTGCTATAAAATTGGCGTAGTTTTGCGTCACAAGTGTTTACGCTATAGTGCATTATATGGAATTTTTGAAATACTATTTAATAGTGTGATGTTGAGATTTTTTTGAGTTGAGTTCGCCTCAGTGGATCCTACTAGAAAGACATATTTGTCGCCTGAAACTCCAAGCAACGTTAAAATGTATTACGTCGACATTTTAATGACATAATATGAAGAATTTATCTATTTATCACTGAAGACATCAGTTGTATGAGCTAAGGTCTCTTTACCTTCCCTCCTAAAGGAGAACCATATTACTACTATTACTACTCAGTTTCTTAATTTGGTTATCTTCGCAATGGCTTTTACATTTACAAATGTCCAGGACACTGAAATGATAAGAATGTTAGTGCGGTATGCTGACAATGTTAGTAAGGTGTAGACGTTTTCCTGAAATGTTTAGTGTATCAGTATCACATAGGACAATGTTAGCTGCAACACAGCGACTATGAGCCCATAGCACCTTCAGACCACAAAACAGAAAGTCAAATATTCACTGAGTTTTTTTTCATAAATTTACAGAAATTAAATAACCTAAGGTAATAAATAAATTATTTTGTGTTAATAAATTACAAGTAGTTGATATCTGACGCATATGCCCGGCTGCGCAGGCTCGCACGCTCCTCGTCAGGCAAAACACGCTTAACTCAGACTTAAAAATCTATCGTAAGGGGAAGTAAAATTAAAACCGCAAATCACTTTTAATTTTTTGAGTAAAATATATAAATAATTTGTTAAAATATATTGTGTAATTAAAAATTAGTTTTTGCATAAGAGTAAAAGATTTTGCGCTATTTCATTTACACGTGGTATTAAATGCGATCATCGAAAACCGTCGTACGTTTTTTAGTATGTTCGTATGTATTGTAACAGGAAGAGAAAAAAATTCATGTCGTTTAAAAATTACTGTGTAATAGACGTACACAAAAAAAACATTATGCTTATGTTGCGGTTAAGGCAGGTACTCACTGCCTCACAAGAAGTGCTTTTGTGCAATACATAAGGGGCTCCGGTGTTTCTCTAGGATCCCAGAGCCCCTTGACCCCGTTGAACACCACAGGTAGTTAAGTGAGTAAATGTCCCACGGAACCCAATATCACACCCAGTGAGCTAGGTACCTGTGTCGAGATTATTTCTGCGTTACGAAAAAAAATTGTAAAATTTGATGAACATTATAATAATTATATACCTACCTATATAATATACCTATATACTATATACCTACTCATACGATTTTCACAATACAAAACGCTTTAAACATTCGTTATTTTACAAACAAAATTGATCTTTCAACCGTAAGTAATACTAATCATTTTAAAAAAACGTAATACTTCTTGGTGTAAAAAAGAAAAGGCATTTATATATTATTTAGTTGCGAAACTGTTCTCTTACATGAATACAGGTACATATTAGTTTACAAAAGAAAGTACAGGTACTATAATATAAAACAAACAAAATAGCGATTTTATTACTTTTGATTGAAATAAAATGAAGTCGAAGGTAAAGTATTACAATAAACTACAAATATTTCATTCATCTTAAAAATGTATAAATAAAAATACAACATGTTTTAGTTTCTAGGTATAATAAACCTACCTAAACATAACAAATATCTCATTCTAAAAGGTTGTATACCTGACACAACTACCTAAATTTCTAAATTGTCAGAGTTGTTCAATGCAGTTTCTTAATATTTGCTAAATATATCGCTTCCAGTGAATGCCTATCCGTGGGAACATCACCGTGAGTACTGAGACTGTCAACTGACACGCACAATCGACAAACCAGTTCCAGGATTTACTACCGACCGGTTAAGGCTTTGTTCACTCCACAAAAAATGTATTGTGTTCCACAAACATCCAATAACTTTACATATAAATACATATCAAAACTTCGTTGACTCCAAATACTATTGATCCCAATGTTATGTTTTATGCATTTATCTAGTATTCTTTATAATCTGCGTATATTTCGAACGCAAGATTGTCTCTCTCTTATATGTTTCACATGTATCTATTGTGTTTCACATACATTTCAAATATTTATAGCACTCAATGCATTTTTATATTCTTCATAAACTGCATGTTCTTGCATTTCAAACATAAAGTTAAAAGAATATCTTCGTTTGTGGTCACTTTTTGATAACGCGGAAGAAATCTTCAAAAGTTACCCAACCCCTCAAGGGGTGAGACTGGGTTTTGTAAGCTTTTATTCACAAAAACGTCAGTGGTGATTGTTCTTCACACATGTCAAGGGGCTCCGGAATCAACTGCCGTGAACATCGGAGCGCCTCTTGTGCTTTTTTAAAGCACTTTTAGGAGGTCAGAGCAGCCCCCCCACGCTGTGTGCGTGTTACGACAGCGCGGACAACATTGCACTGTCGTTCTTCTCGGGGTCGCGTAGAATGAATTATCTTAGCTCCTGCTCTGATCGGCAGGCTGAAGGTCACCCTTTAATCGCCTCGTAGGACAAGCGTGTCATATTACAGCATTATTCACTGGCCTGGGCTACAAGCACAAAATATGTCGAAAAAACGTCTAACTCCCGTCTCATGCGTAACAGAATTAATTGCCTACTCTCGGCCGGATACGTTGGATTGTTGCGTTGGGTGTGAGATGCAGAGAGCATCTCGTTAATTATATACATTATTATATACATTCAGTATATAATAATAAAAAACAATGCATACGGATAACTTTTTCATGTTTATTAAATTTAATTTCCTGTAGTTTTGTTGAAGAATAATACTCTGGATTCGAATAAATAAAATTATTTAACCATCTAAAGACATTATAATACGTTCGTTTAAGCGATTTAGACATTTTCGTATTTGTGACGATGTGAAGAAGGAATTAAAGACAAATGGAAGCGGTGGCATGTTTGCGTCGCGTAGGACCCCGACTGGTGCTACAATAATATATATATATATATATATACACTTTATTGAATACAAAGGTTACATTAATAACATTTTGAGATTTCGTACAAAGGCGAGCTTATCTCTATAAGAGATTTTTTCCAGCTAACCCCACGAAGCGGTGCAAATACTGTAGAGGGTAAAAAACTGAAATTTAACTAAGCGTTAATCATTTGATTCTATAAAAACTTGACCAAAAAAAATTTCAATTAAAAAAAAACATACTTTATATACAAAAAAAAACATAAATAGATGAAGATAGTTATATAAGCGTTTATACATAATACATACGTAATACTTGATATATTTACTTAGTAATTAAGAAATAATAATATTAAATACATACATAAAAGAAATATAAATATATACAGAAATATAAATATATAAATGACGCAAATATTTAATGAAATGACAAGTAGTGGTCTTTTAAACGTTTATTAAAAGAAGTTACCGATGGACTACTACGAATTTTAAAAGGTAAATTATTCCATAATTTAATTGCTCGTGCAGTGAAGGAATTGTAGAAGAAATTAGAGCTGGATAGAGAATATTTCAAAGTTTTAGCGACACAAGAACGTCTAAGTCGAGTAGAAGTAGGTAAGAGGTGAAAGCGGGAACGAAGATATACAGGAGCAGACGGATTGTTTAGAATTTTATATAAAAAAGAAAGTATATGCATATCTCGTCGAAGACGCACAGGAAGCCATTTTAGCTGAGAGCGGAAGATTGAAATGTGATCATGTTTGCCAAGTCCGAAAATAAAGCGAATTACCAAATTCTGCAACCTCATTACCCGTAATAATTACCCGTATTCGCCCAAAATATTGCCGCTGGTGCGTACCACGACGCGTGAATGCGCATACATACAAACCACGCACGTTGGCTTTCTATGAAGACATCCTACGTATGTTTATACTGTGCTACAGGTTTATGAACATGGTCACGTATAGCCTATTGGATGAATGTTTCATTGACGTCCATGTTGAACATCTCGTATTTCGCAAGACACATGTTGGTAGTCGTATTATCAGATCAAAGTTAGACTTAAAATCTCTGAGTAGATTTTCCACTAACTTGTTTGTTTACACGAGAGAAACCTAAACACAAATATCCAACCCTCTGTGATTAATACTGGATTATGTAAAGCTTTTACCTATCCTCCTGTGGTGATCATCCTTGATCCTTGACGCGTTGTCGAGGGGCTCTGGTATATATCCTACGAAACGGAGCTCCTTTGGCACTGTGCTGAAGCACTTCTTGGGAGGGAGTGACAGAGTCCATTACATTTTCGCAGTGTCTTGAGAATGCGAAGTACACGCACTGTCGTCCTACTCGGGGTCGCATAAATGGACAACCAGAGCCCTCACTCCGATCGGCCTAAACCCCGAAGGCCCCTTTAGTTGGCTGTTACGACTTATTATTATTATTATTATAGTCCTATAATGCCGAGTCTTATTCTCTGACCTGAGCTACATGGCTAGCTACTAACCTACTTCAACTAACTAACTAACCTCTCTGTCGGCGTGGTGAAGTACAGCCAATTTCCTTGTGAGTTGTATAGACTATTACAGATTACGAGTACACGCCGGCATATAAAAGAGGGGTGTTTAGGGGGTCCGGACGCTCCTCTTAGGCTTACGTCTTACGCTTATGTTCCCCGGGTAGCCACCTTTTATACCCATAATATGTTTATGTAATTTCCAATTGATTGATTTTACTAGCGTTTAGAATTGACAGCTAAAAACTAGCTTTCCTTCGTGCATAATTGAATCTCTCCCATATAAAACCTATAGCTACATCCGTGTGAATACATATTATTATTGCAAATAATAATTATTAATAACATTCTGGTCTACCACAGAAAAAAACTATTTATAATGCACCAGCTGCTTATTTTCCCACACAGACCGTAAATTTTGGCAAAGAGCTCATTTACGAGAACTTGTATAGGACACAGGTTAACAACTTTTTCCTATTATATTTTGTTCCGCTTTGTCATCTGTAAAACCTTTAATGGCTTTAAGATGTAATTTTATCGAGCTTTAGTGCACTGTGCAAATGTGCACCGAATGGAAATAATGTGACATTTATATTCTACTCTTATAAGTTAAGATCAAATTTTATAAAAAAAATATAAATAAATCAGAACGCCTAAATCAACAACTTTAGTATTTTTGGTTTAAAATGAACAAGAACTTATGAACGAGAAATTATTAAAATCTACACGAGTATATACACGGTATCAGTTTGGTACTGTTCGAAAAACGATGGAAAAGTGTGCGAGACGACGCGTGGCTTCCGCTTATAAAGGCTCTGTCACGTGACGCCCTCCCCTCCGACGTAGTAGCTAACACAAACTAATTAATCTGTGGCTAACACTACATAATCGGAGTATATCATTACAATTAAAATCTCGTTTAAATCTCTTTCCACCAAATTTAAAGATTATATTAGTAATTTTGGAAGACACGGCGTTATAATATGGATTAGAATTAGAATAATGAAAATTATTTTTATTTTTATTTTAAATGAGACTAGAAAAATCCATCTTTGTTAATAATACAATACTTACAAACTAATGTTAGTAATCAACTATGCTATTTAAATTATTAATTTAATTTATATAGTGCTGGACCGCACGATACTGGACACAGGTCACGTTCTGGCATGCAAGCGCATCCAGTGTCCTAGTACTGGGCACTCCCATCTGTTCGATATAATGCTAAGGATTCCGTTGGGGCTGACACGTACCCTGCTTAATATAGAAGCGCACCTCTTGCGCAGGATTGCGTGGAAACGATCAATCCGCGCCTCTGCGAACATGCGTGAGGCGCTGCAGAATCGCGGCAACACCAAGCCTTCTGCGTGTAGCTGACCCACAGACTGCACGTGTAGAAGGATTGGCAGTATCCTTTAAAAAGCGTCACCTTCACTTGTTTTGTTCTGACATTACTTCAATTTTTGAATTGCTTGTTCGATTCATCATAATCATAACATCACGACAAAATTTAAGTATATTATATAAAAGTAAGTAATAATAGTGAGTAAATAATAATAAAGTAGTTGAATAAAAAACGGTAACTTCTTTCAAAATAAAACTTAAACGTACGCACGAATTTTCCTTGAACTTCATAAATATTTATGTACCTACCATCAAGAATCTTAACAATCACCTTGTTAGTTATGTACGTGACAGTTAATTCGACAGAGGTCTCGTTATGGCAGTTTCGATATGTTCTTTAACCATTTTTTATTATGATCACGAAACAAATTCAAGTATTACATGTTTTTCAAAGATATTAATTATATAGATGAGACATCATATTCTCAAAATGTACTGACTTCCATACCACAATATTAGACAAATCTATACTTAATATTATAAAGAGGTAAAATTTGTTTGTTTGTATGTAATTTATAAACTCAAAAACTGCTCAACCGATTTCAAAAATTCCTACACCTATAGAAACCTACATTGTCAACAAGTAACATGGGCTATATTTTATTTCCAAAAAATGTCTAGCCATGCAAAGCCGGGTCGGGTAACTAGTTTGTAATAAATACTAATCGTTTTTCCATCAAATACGAGTAATGTCTTTATACGTTCACACATTTTAATAAGTATGAAATTTTCACGTGAAAGACGCGCAAACAAGTAACTAAAAGGGGAAAGTTTCGTTTGTATGTCCTATTATATTGCATATATATAACAAAAATATCCACACACTGCCGGCTATCAAAAACTCACAGAAAGTACAACAATTTTGCGTTAATTTTGTCAAAACACAGACTGTTTTTGATTTACTAAATAATAATTGATACCTCAGCAGGCTCAATGCCGTTAGCACGGGAAAATGCGAATATTTCCTTGAAAACCGGCTCAAATAATTGGTCAATAATTGGTCATAAATGGTCAATGAATTTTGAAATTTGGTCAGTTATCAAAATTATAATTTTATTATATTAGAAGTGTTAATTTTCAAGGTCAGTCAAAAACTTTTAGCACCCCAAACTTAAGATACAGGTCTCCACAACAAAGCATTTTATTCAAAAAAATGTAAAATTAATTGGTCAGTGCCTCTAAACATTTGGTCAACATCAATTTAGGAGATAAGAAAAAATTTTAGGTCAAAAACGTATAAAAAAAATGTTAGCACCCCAAAATAGTCTTATGTGCCAGAAAAAATAATTAATTAACTAATTTAATAGTAGCGGACTTGCATGTAATTGGTCAAACGTAATTTTTAATTGGTCAGTAACTCAAAGGACTGGAGAAAAAGATTAACACTTCAGGGTTGGATAAAATATAGTAGCATCCCAAAACAAACGTACAGGCATCAACAACAGCTTAAAATACTCAGTTGAATCGACTTTTAATTGGTCACATGATATCATTAATTGGTCAACTCATAAAAAATAGATATATAAAGTGTTAAAACAAGGAAAAACTTAAAAACAATAAATTTCAATTTTCATCACAGGAAGTTGATAAGGTAAGTGCAATAAAATTAAGATATGTCCATTATTTGATCAGCGCTAGTTTATAATTGGTCAACCCTGAGTGGGCGCCAGAAATTAATTCGAAGCCAATGAAAGAGAAAAATGACTTTTATTTTAAAATAAATCGAATTATTGCGTTTACTAGGGACCGGATGAGAAGAATTCACCTTGAAGGTAATTGGTCAGCACTAGTTTATAATTAGTCAGCCCTGAATGAGCTGACTGAAATTAATTCGCAGCCAATAAAAGAAAAAAATTTCGTTTATTTTACAATAAATCGGTTTATTGCGTATACTAGGGACCGGATAGGAAGAATTCACCTCGAAGGTAATTGGTCAGCACTAGTTTGTAATTGGCCAGCCCTGAATGGACCCCAGAAATTAATTCCAAGCCAATGAAAGAGAAAAATGACTTTTATTTTAAAATAAATCGAATTATTGCGTTTACTAGGGACCGGATGAGAAGAATTCACCTTGAGGCTAATTAGTCAGCACTAGTTTGTAATTGGTCAGCCCTGAATGGGCCCCAGAAATTAATTTGAAGCCAATAAAAGAAAAAAATTTCGTTTATTTTACAATGAGGCATAATAATATAATTTAATAATTAAATCATATTGTTTAATAATTGAAAATTCAATAAAATAATTTGTTAAAATAAATTCACGAAAGGCGGGCGGAAATTTTTGAAAATTGCAAACGGACGACAGCGACCTATTCATTATCACTAGAATATAAAGTAGGAACCACAAGTATGACGCTTTTTGTTGAGTGCTGTTGATGAGCAAGCACTCTCATGTCTGTCCAAGCACGATCATACTTTTCAGGTCTGGCGAATATTCAGGCATAACCATGCATGAGCAAGCATCATCGTGCATGACCAAGCATGATCATGCCTGGAAAAAAAAAATAACAATAAAAATAATTTTAATTCAATAAAAAAAATTTTTTTGTTGATCACGGTCTTAGTTATTTATTATTTAATTGTGATCAATTGTTTTTTTACTGAAAAATACCATTTGATATCTGTTCCTTGACGAGACTCGAACCCGGCACCCTTGAGACATGAAGCACGAACGTTGACCACTACGCTGTTCCGCCTTATTATTTAGAGAGAGTTTTACTACATATTATATTTTTCGCTCGTCGTCATAGTAACGATCATTAATATGTTTCTACACTCCAAGAGGAGGGCCTTGTGTGTGGTCGGTCTGTATTCTTATCACATCCTGTCGCCAAACAGTGATACAGGAGATAGGAGATAGATAGATTAGGTAGGTTGGTAGATAGGTAAGAGCGAAATAGGTAGCTACCAAAAGTTAGTATATATGGCAACGCTGCTCGTCGTTACAATGATTTTGTATTGAGTACAATATTATTAATGATTTAGTTTTCAATAAATTCAAATTAATGTACATGTTTTACTAAAAACTATGTTTTTCATGAAAAAATTGAGTCGAAAGTATTTATAAATCAATGTCATACATATTGATTTTATAAATTTTTTTATATAATATATACCTCTAACTGATCTTCAAAGATTCTGAAATTTTCAAGATGGTTTTTTTTCTTTGCTTTCAAGGTTATAAATTTTTCAAGTTGAAAATTTTTTTTTCAACATGTAAGTAAAATAAAAGTTAATCAAATAATTATTTTTGTAATTTTAGCATTCAAAAAAAAATCTTCGACAAAAAAAACTAAATGTCAAATCAAATACGCTTAATCACTACAACGAATAATGTTATAAACATTGACAATTGACAACTTTTTTAAAAAAAATTCTCTTTTAATATTTAAAAACTCATAACTTTAGAAACAAAAATACCCTTTTTTAGAAGTTTCAGGATCTTATAAGATCAGTTAGAAATATTATATTAGAAAAATTGCAATTGCAGTGTGGCAAAGCACATCTGATAAATTACATGCAATAACATTATAATTCGAAATAATTACGGTTATTTCTATACTTTCTATACTTAATTTTATAAAAGGTAAAATTTGTTTGTATGTAATGGATAAATTAAAAACTAATAACCGATTTCAAAAATTTTTTCACCTATAGAAAACTATATTGTCAACGAGTAATATGGGCTGCATTTTATTTTCAAAAAAAGTCTACCCGTGCGAAGCCGGGTCGGGTCGTTAGTGTTGAAATAAAATGCTTATGTATATGAACAATATTTTTAAATCATACAACGTATAGAAACTCATATACTTTAGATTTTCTTAAAACTATTTCCATTTCTAAATTTTATGTTGTATTCGTAATTCAGTATCGTTTGTTGTGTATTAAGTTGTTTATTGCGATTTCACAGAGATTGGACAATATACATTACTTAGCACTCTACTTTGTCTACGCCGTTAGGGATACAGTATGATAATATACTCATACAAACGAATTATCAGATAACTACAATGAATATAATAAAATTAACGATAGAAACGAATAAACAGAAATTATAAGGGAAAATACCTACTAATTAAACGCGGTACCGTAAAAAGAAGTTTTAAAACTCCAAAAGATTAATATGTAAGATTTCATTGCTCATGAGACATATACGTGATCTAATTTGTTTTTTTTTTCAATAAGACAAGCATTGTTTATCTAAGCTAAGCTGCGAGCTAAAACTGGTATAAATAAACAAAAAAAAACTCGTTGAAGAAAGTAGATTAGTCCAAAGTAAACTCAGTTCCCGCCCACTCCTAGCTAACTTAACAAGGAGTGGCATTAATCTTAACCAACTTAATAAGATATATAAAAACCTATTGCAGTATTTATTTTCGATATAATTTTATATATTAGTCTACAAACTTATAAGATCTTTATTAATTGGTTTATTCATAGAATGATTTGTAATCTATCTTCAAAAGTAAACTTTTTGTAATTGTAATAAAGTATGATTTTACATTACTCCTATTTTAGTTATAATAAGAAGGCGGGCGGTAGGCAGGCGGTACAGTAACTTGAAGTGGGGCAATATTACACTAGACATTAAATAAAATTTATGAACCAGATATGCTTGAATACATTGTTATATGGCCAAGTATGTACCAACATTCATATATACTTAATATATGCCGCTACGATACTTGAAAACCGACTGTGTAAGAAAAGTAAATTAACTTTTTGGAAACGTTCGTTCTAAATTAAAAATTATTTAAAATTATTTCTTCTATATCCATCTTTTTTAATTCGGAGTTTTGAAAATATCTGAATAAACCATTTACAACATTTTGCAATATGTTTACCAACTAAAACCTTTTTAGAATTACATGTTATCCAACGATTTTATTCCAAACACTTAACCAAATCAGATAACATGCAAATATTTTGTTAATTAATACTCGGAACACGAATAATTCATTTATAACCGTAAAATTAGAAATGAACTAGGAACGACCTTCTCCACTCCCTAACTAAAACTTGACTAATTTTCGTATCTGTACTTATTATAGTTTTTTCCATAATGTTTTTTAACCAGTGATGGATTTAACGTATATAAATTCTTTGTAATAAGATTTACTACAATATATTTCTTTTAATTTAAATAATAACCACAGTAGCATCGCAATTGCTGAAGAAATACCAATCAACAAATAAACTAATAAAACCATATTTTAAAATAACACGACAAAGTAATTAAATTTTGTATAATCTAACATAAGATGACCTCACCTTATATCGGTAATGGGGTAGTCAGAGAGTGTTCTCCTCACATAATTTCACCTAATATAATTTAACATTGTTATGATCCAAAAATAAGTAAAATAAAATTTAATTCAATAATAATGAAATAAGCCCATCGACTGGTTTCTGATATTTGTAAGAGACTGGTCGAGGCTCCGGGAGACAGCTTCTTCTGCCAACGAATCAGTTTGGATATTCAAAGAGGCAATGCTGCCAGTCTGCTGGGTACCTTAAGCAATGACAGCTTTCTAAGTGGCAACTTTGAGGAAGTTTATTATTTAAGATAATGTGTAGGTAGTTTTAAGTTTGTAAATATTAACATATGTATGTACTTTTTTGTTATTAATAAAAGTATGAAATAATTAAATTAAAATAAGTATAGTGCTTTTTAATATTGTTGAACTTCAAAAAGTCTTCTTTCATATATAGTTAGCCGGCGCGCGTGCATAGCGTTGTTGTATCACAGGCATGCAATAAATCACGTACTGACACGTCATATATCTCTTTCGAATATATTGCTTTATATAAATCCGTTTAACTTAATACTACCTTATCATATCCATCATTGATATTCTAGGGAGCTCCTAATATGAACTACGACAAGGAATTCCAGAGATTTCCCAAGGTTAACCTTTAATGTGACACAGTCGTAAGTAAACACTCGATTTTCATGGAAATAGAACTGTATCACAGCGGATAGGTTTAAATAGAAGTAAATAAAGTAAAGAAATACGCAACAAATGTGTTATGTAATGTTCCTAGTACCTACACTTATCGCATTTCGTGACAAATTGCTACAAGTTTGCTCCGATCTGAGCTAATAGCCACTTTGCCCTTATTGGTATAGATCAATACTGCCATGTTATGTTATGTACTCTAAAGGGCTTAGGGTATGCCATAACGGAATACTTTACTGCGACAGTATGTTACTGAACATCGATATAATGTATGTACGTTATGTACATTAGAAAATACAAGTACATCAAAAAGCTGTTTACGAGTATTTTATCACTTATACATAATTATACTGTGATTTAGAAAGTAAAAGCTTAACATTCGACACAGGTCATGAAAATGGGCCAAAGGAGTTTTATTTAAAAGCACTTTAATACTGGTAAAAACAGGTTAAAAATGCTGTTAGTCGCTTTAAAAAATATAATGATTCGCAATAGAACATTAACACTATTAAGAAGTAACTTAAAAAATATAACGATACTTTAAAATAGCAGTTATTCGCTATAGAAAAAACTGATTGAACTGATTTAGTAAATTTTTCCAACATAATTTCTAATGTCATCCTGAAAGTGATATCCGATATTTTTCACATGTCATTTAAGTTAAAAAAATTAGTCTGAAAGTTATTAACTTTTATGTTTACAGTAGTTACATACACACATATCCTCACACACTATCCCCGACAGTATCCCAAGTCAGATAACACGAAGTTTCAAATATTATGGTCCTTACATACATCTTTCATCTCCTCAAATCTCATCGTTCTCCTCACACACTTTCGCCGAGGTATGTGTGTGCTTTTGATAATGGTTAAAATTAGACACACATACATACATATTTTCACGCTGTATCCCTAACGGGGTAGTCAGAGAGGACGGAGCGCCAAGAATCGCGGTCCTTACGTACTACTAAAAATGAAATTATACTATATTATATTGCAAACTACCAATTTTAAATTGTGTATGGTTCAAATCAGAAAAAATGAATTTAATAATGGATATTACTAATTTTTTTGATCATGTACATATGAATACATAATTTGACGGAGAGCAACCTGTCGTGAGACACGACAGCTTTGAACTCTGGGGTCCTGGGTTCTTATCTAGCTCTGTATAGAAAACGCACTTATCTAAATTGTCTTGAATTCTGGATGGCATAGGGTATTCCCATAGCTCGTTGCATGTAACTCAGAGTTCAAGCTTTGTGCATTATTCTGAGACACAATTTATGTGTCTATATAAATTTTATAAAAAATCGCTTATCTTGAAATACATACATACATATCTTCACGCTGTATCCCTAACGAGGTAGTTAGAGAGGACGGAGCGCCAAGCGTCGCGGTTCTTAGATACTTCTTCCGCTTCCTCAAATCTCATCATTCTCCTCACAGATTATCGCCTAGGTATGTGAGAGCTTTTGACAATTCCATCTGCTAACACTCTGGCTATTTGATCTATTTATTTCTTGAAATAAATTTTCGAATATGATAAAAATATTATGGAATATATTGTGTTACATCAAGTAACGTACGAAATAAGCAGTGACGACTATATAATTTAAATAATATTTATTTGTGCCGCACTAATCTGTGAGAGAAAGAAAAATATAAACGGTGCCAGATTTCTATTTGCATTAATTGGCATTTAACTAAGGGATTGGTCTTATTACAAGGAACTTGAATAAAATGTTCAAATATTCATGAATGTGTATCTTTTTACCTGTTTTCCGCCCAAAGTTTTAAATTTATTGATTTACACAAAGTATCACAGGAAATTCCAGAGCTCAGGTTCAGTCAGCTAACTGGCACCGAACTTATAAACCGTCATTTATCATTCGAAAAACTATCAACCGTTATACGTCATTCAGGGAATTATGACCGTCATTCGGAGAATTATAAATCTTCATTCGTCATTCGGTCGTCGTTATTCGGTGCTAGTAAGCTGACGGAATCCGATCTCTAGAACTTAATTTAATTCGTATTATTTATAAGGTAGCTTTGGAAGATAGCTTAAAAATATGTTAATTCATAACCTGAATCTACTTAATAAAGTTTAAATGATAGTTTATTAACGTCACGGCGGCTACCGTTGCCATAGATAGGTACCATATGTGTTAGGGCTCTAACTGGTTCCGTTTTGCATTCGAATACCCAAACAGATCCACCTTGAATAGAAAATGGGGTGTAATTATGTTTACATAAAAGCTCCTAAAAATGTATTGTATAGACTTAGGGTGTTCAGACTCAACCCGGCCAGGTAATCGGATTCGGTGCTAGTTAGCAGACCGAGTCTGATTTCTGGAATATCCCGAGGATTCTTCGTTAAGAGGCAAAACACATGTCGATTGGTTTTGAAATTTTGGGCGGAACATAACTAAATACTATAAAAATTCATCACGCTCCTAAAAATGTTCGTTAGCAATGTTATAAAACGATGACAAATAACTGTTTATTGATGCCTGACATTTTACATTAGCAAACCTGAACTGTCTAGTAAGCAACTTTGCTCGCTTGACCATCTAAAGTTAGCAGAGTTTCCCAATTTTTTTGTCAACGTCTGTCTGTCTGCCCGTTTCTGTTCTTTTCACGCGAGTACCACTTACCTTATGCTATGTCATCTGGCCAAGTTATAGGATATATTTTGTTACATCAAATAACATACGAAATAAGCAGTGACGATAATGATGAATCAAGTCGGAGAAAAGACGCTTTTGGGGCACTTAAATGGCTTATGCTGAGTAGACCATAAGAGATATATCAAATTAATGTACTGCATATTTGCAGATCTTAAAAAGATCTACAAAAAAGTCCGGGATAGCATATGTCTACCTTCTAAGGATTACCCACAATAACAAATAAAAAATTGGAATATGTATTAGAGTTTGATTATGTATTATTTTGTAAATATAATGTAAAGTTAATTTTCATGCTAAACTTTTGGCGAAATATGTGAAACTAATTTATTTCATTACATATGTTTTGTACCATATTTCTGTCAAATAAATACCATATAATAAATCCAATGCATTTTCTGTAATGTTAAACCAAAGGGCACCGAAAGACAATGTCGCTCTAATCTGATCAAGGGCTAGGACCGGCGCTGACCGTCCACGATACAATAGGGAAACAAAATATATACAGTTGTATGAAGGCTTTTAAACCGTAGACGATAACGTCACGCTGTGGACGTTGAAAAAGCGGCTTTTTCGTTGACATGATAAGGAAGCATTTTGCTTGCCTATTGTAACGTGGACGGTAAAATTGTGACGATAAAATCGTTCGACGGTAAATTATAAAAGCGCCCAATCAGTCGGTTCGTTAAAAACCTAAAGAACAAACGCATAAACAATATTATAGTATTATATAAGTACCTATATAACAATAATAGTAGTCCACGCGAGCGGAGCTGCGGGCACAACTAGTAGATAATATTTTCGTGCCTGTTTTAATTTATTTTTCATTCGAAAGATGATGCATTTGTTTTTATATCATAATATATAAAAACAAATACATATTGACGACATATTTCTTGCTGTTTTGTATGAGTGGATTAACGACATAATAATAATGAATAAATTATTGTGCCCAAATTTGTGAGTTTAATTGACGACATTAAATGGATTTTTTTCGAAAACGGAATATATTGGGCCGCCTTCGAATCCTCTACGCCCCTTTAGGGAGACGCACCACACTGGTTAGGAAATCCTCGTTTAAAGAATATTTTTTGAGGTTAAAATCTCCTTCTGTTTATAAAACAGTAAGTTTCACGAAAATGTATTAAACCAAAATCAGAATGGTTAATTAATATGGACGTCTAAACTCCAAAATAAACGTTGAGAAGCTTCGAGCTTCCAGGACTGATAGAAGTTCTTTTGACGGTACGCAGGTCACAATTGCAATACTCTATGAATGGAACTATGATATCTGTCGTCATAACGTTAGTTAGAAATGTAAAAATGTATGAAATTGACGTAATTTGATGATAGGTCACATAATATTGAGTTACGCTTGCACAGTCACTATTATTACCTATTCTGGACTACGCAGACGTCAGCTATCTTGATCTGACCGAGGAGCAGTTTAATAAACTTGAGCGACTTCAGAATTTCTGTATACGTTTCATATTTGGTCTTCGCAAATATGATCATGTTTCTGAATTTCGTGGACAAGTCAAGTGGCTCCCTATTCGTCTTCGCCGGAACACACAAATTCTTTCCCTCCTTTATTCTGTTTTATTTAACCCCACGACACCGACATATTTAAAAGATAACTTCAAGTTCCGCAGCGATGAAGAACGTAGTTTGAGAACTAGTGACACTCTTCGTCTTGAAATCCTTTGCACACTTCCCAGTTCTTTTCTCGATCGTTCTCAGTACAAGTTGTTTGATTATGGAACTCCCTACCTATTACTGTAAGACGTGCCAACACCCTTTCTAGTTTAACGTCAACTTAAAATTTATTATCTTTCCTACTAGCTGTTATTTTATTTGTTTATTTAATTTTTCATTTGTCTGTGTATGTGTCCATATGTATATTATGTATATGTATAACATGTATTATGTAATATGTAGATGTTATTATATATATTATATTATACATTATTATGAATGTAAACAGTATGTGTATTTTTTATTATTTACTTATTTATTTGTATTTGATTATTATAACTATTATTACCTATTATTATTATTTTTTTTTTTAAATTAAGTAAGTATTCATGTCAATGTCAATTTTGCATCGCCTACGTTAAATGTGCTCTTAAGCTTTCTGTAACCCTAAGGTCGCCCAAATTGTACAACCTTTATTTCTTTATTCATATATTTGTATACTTTTAATGGTGCAATAAAAGAGTATTATTGACTGGCCCGTTGGCGCAGTGGCATATGTATCTGCTTTCCAAGCTAGGGTCCCGGGTTCGATCCCCGGTCAGGTCAATTTAGGAAACGAACTTTTCTAAATTGGCTTGGAGTCTGGGTGTTACTGGGAACTTCCCCAGAGTTCGTTGTGTGGTACCCAAAGTACAAGCTTACTGCTTAGTTTGGGGTCACACAATCTGTGTAATTGTCTGGAGTATTATATTATTATAAATTATTATTATTATTAATATATTACTTTACTTAATGTCAAATCCCATACAATCTTCTATTTTCTACTGACGAAAACTTGAATTGTCGAGGAGCTCCGGGGTTTCCTACGGAACGCACCAAAGCCCCTCCAGCGCTTTGCCGATGTACTTGTACAATAAGGAATAGCGCCACCCTCGTCCATTCCTGTACCCTTGCAGTACCACAACAACATTTAATTTATCCATGCGATTTAAAAAATAAACACCTACTTATAGAATTATTAATTGTTTAAATCCAATTAGAAGATCTGTAACAATAAATACCTACTCTATTACATACAGAAAAAGCAAATGAATCAGAATATTTTACTGTAATGAAAATATAGCATGATCTGACAGATTTGACTCAGATTTGACTGAAAACAAAAAGATGCTATTTGTTACATAACGCTATAGCGGATAGCGCAACGGAAAACGTTAACATAATAACTATAATACCTATTGTATAGCGCAGCGTCATGAAATATCATTTTGTATAAATTCGAAACACTTCCTCCATATTAAGTTTTTCCATAAGCCTGTCATAAAGGTGGTTCACATATTACGTAGGAATCACTGTGCCGAATCGTCTTGCCGTGTCATATCGAACCCCTTAACTGGACGCCTTATTATTCTCCGTGTCGTATCTATTAAAAGTTTCGTGTTCACGTTTCAGATTACACACAATTTCCTGTTAGCTTCCCATCAAACATACTGTCTCTACCCTACATGTCCAAACTGGCTCGGTGCCGTATACATATATGTCCTTTGCAGCTTGGATAAAAACCGATTCGAGATGGAGCGCGCCGTACCGCGTAACATTATCCTTCATCCTTCATTATCCTTCCTCACTAGCGATCATGATGCATGCCGACGAAAACGACCATAAGAGAATTGTCAAATGATACATATTAAGTGTGTGGAATTATGAACCCACCTTTACATAGCGTGACCAAGAGCGCGAGCGTGACAAATAAACATTTTGTCGCTAATTTTAAGATCACGAAAAAACGCAAATATATAATTTTTAGAACTTTATTTTCACGACATGTCGCGTTTTTAATTGATTTTGATTATGGAATTCTTGTGTGACATAAGCTGTTACACTATAATTGTATTTTCATTTGAAGATATTTTAGTTAATTCTTTGTCCAATCTAAACTCATATTATAAAGAGGTATATTATCCCGTTTTCCACGCGAACGAAATCGTAAGCAACAGTTAGTACTATATTATAAATCCATTAGACGCAATAAATGTATGAAATCCCTATACTGTGTCTATGTACTATATAAAAATGTATCACAATAAGTACACCATACCTAGTCCGATGTTTTATAATGAATTTCTTTTAATAAACTATAGTTCTCGCATTTTCCCTTAAAATAGCACTCAAATTAGTCACTTCTGTGGTCACTTCTAAATACAATGAAAATTTAAAAAAAATATATAATAGGTATGACATTTTATACCTTCGATTAATATCAGTTATAACAAAGGAGGCTTCGTCATTTCAGCTAAAATAATTTTTCTTATCTTAAAATTCTAGCGATGGATGAATTTCATAAGAATTTGGCATCATATTGTATTGAAAGTATTGAGGTGGATGTTATGTGGCGTGAATCCATCTTATATATTCTTTGTTTCTAATAAATAAAAATCAATGTTCATTTCAAGGGTTTGTTTGGTTATATTTTATGGGCTGCCATACCATTCAACCGACTCCGATGAAATTTGGTGCGGAGATAGATTGACACCAGGGGACGGACATAGGCTACCTTTTTTTTTTCAAAAATTTGCCCCTAAAACGGTGAAATGGGGATGAAACTGTATGGGAAATGCTAAACGACTGAACCGATTAAGATGAAATTTTGTACACAGATAGATTTTTTTTATTAAAAACACAGGCTACTTTATTGTCAAAAGTTTACCCCTAAAGGGGTGAAAAGGGGATGGAACTTTGTATGAGAAATCCTAAGCCGCACAAGCGATTAAGATGAAATTTGATACAGAGGTGGAATATCGTGGATGTTCCATAATGAGAATTTTTTTTTTCAACGCCATCATTACGGGTACCAAATAAAATGGAATACGCAGGGGAAGGTTTCCGTATATGTGACGTAGTTATAAATCCAATAAGGCGAATGCTCAGTAATAGAAAGTAACTTTTGTTCAACACCAACAATATAGTTATCAAGTGAAATGATATACGTAGAGGAAGGTTTGTCTATGTGTGAGGATGTTACAAAATAGGAAATAACTTTTTGATGGAACACCAACAATATGGGTATCAAATGAAATGGGATACACAGAAGGTTTCTCTACATGTGATGTCATCATAAACCCAACATGACGAATGTTTCATAATAGGAAATAACTTTTTGTTCAACACCATCAATATGGCTATAAAATGAAATGGAATACGCAGGTAAAGGTATATGTGATGTTATGTATATAATCCAATATGGCAGACGCTTTGTAATAGAAAACAACTCTTTGTTTCAACACCAACAATATGTGTCAAATAAAATGGAATACGGAGGGAAAGGTTTCTATGGGCTTCTACATGGACGTTTCACGGGATTTATGTATATGTGATTCCACTATCCGCCACAAATCCAATATGGCGAATGTTTCATAAATCTTCTAATATGTAAAAATCAATGTTTGTTTGTTTGTTCGTATTTTATGGACTGTTATATCGTTCATCCGATTGCAATGAAATTTGGTGTGGAGGTAGCTTGAATCCTGAGAAGGAAATAGGTTATTTTAAAAATAAAAAACGCGGACGAAGTCGCGGGCATCAGCTAGTTATTTATATATTTTTTGTCATATTCGACCAAAACAAACCTAATCGATACGTATTTCGCTTTTCACGAAACATCCTTAGAAAAATGTAGAGTTTAGATTCTGATCCTACCCCGCACCGAGTGAGATGCGGAATACACTCGTATAAAGCAAGCTAAGCCAAACGCAAAGGGCTAATGCCTCAACTTCCCTTTTTTGATTTGATCTCGTAGGTTAATTTTTTTTGGTATCTACGTACTAGAGTACAAAATAGATTAAATATATTTGTGGTATTTATGACTTACGAATTGATGATTCCTGGGTATACTACTTAATTTATATTATATCGACTTAATAAAATAAATTGCCACTGCAGTAAAAATTTTGATAGTTGAAGGCCAAGCTTTCGGAAGTCTCCACGTGCTGTTAGCGGAATAGCTGCTGCCAATTTCCACTGTTCTCTTGCTGCAATTCATAGAATGGAGCTATGCATACTATCATAACATAAAATGGTACTCAAGATGTAAACTCGAGCTTTAAAAATATTACAGCTTGACAATAATATATATCACTACAAAATGTGACATGAAGTCATATTCTGCGTCGGTATTTCACTTCTCACATTTCAATCACTCAGAAAATACCGTAAAATTATGGGTCACAATAGTAAGAGATGCGACATTAATCTGAAATATCATACAATATGACAGAATGAGATAAATATATTTTCCTGCGACAACGAGATTATCGACGAGGTCGATTCGCGCGTCATTCAAACGCTGTGGTTGCGACATCATGTCATTTTGTACAAAAAGGGCTTACGAAGGGAATTTATAGATAGGTATATATTTTTTTGAATAACAGTTTGACCTTGAGTTTTAATATTAGTTTTATAAATTTTTCCAAGTTCCAGCTACAGTTTTACATAAAACCGATATAGCCTACTAGAAATACGATTTAATTAAATTATTTTTCGCAATAAGACTAAATTTAAGATAAGCTATCATTTTACAAAATCATCCAGATATATTTGAAAAAGTTATACATGATTTACGTATGCAATTACAACGATTTATTTAGTGGATTCACAGTTTTATCTTTCCAAAAAGAGAACTCCGTACAACTGATTAAGATTTTAAGCTAATACCATTATTTCTTTATGCACATTTTTTTAGTGAAATTTGTAAATAAAATTATCAAAGTTTAATTAATTTTACAAAACGTTTTCCATTCAGTAATATTGATTGATTTGTTGATTTGATGCGAAGGTACATCGAAGAGAAAAATTATTCATACGAACTAGAAATATTTAACTGATAATGATAACCTTTTTATTTTATATTTTTAAGAATTAAAGTATTTTCATTTATTTCATTTAAAATATTTCCATGTATTTTTTCAGATAAATTCAGTAAACATTTAGTAACCACCTTAGTAACAACTAATTTAATCTTTCTGTTAAATTTTTGCATTTACAATAGATACCGGTGTCATAACTTTACTATAGCCTAATATTATATAAAGTATTTTATTTCCATATTTTCTAACAATACTTATTTAATGTACCCACAGTGAATTATAATTGCAGTTATAAACATTTTTTATATTTAAATTTTATTTATACATACATACATATCGTCACGCCGTTTCCCCAACGGGGTAGTCAAAGAGGACGCGCCAAGCGTCGCGATCCTTACATAGGTACTTCTTTCGCTTCCTCAAATCTCATCATTCTCCTCACACATTTTCGCCTAGTTATGCGAGTGCTTTTGACATTTCCGTCGGCTAACACTCTAGCTATTTGATATAAGTCAGCCTTGGTCTTTCTTGGCTTCTTTTACCACTCACTTTTGCTCTATAGATTTTCTTCGTCAGTCTTTCATCACTCATTCTTTCCATGTTTTCTTCTTCTAATTTTATTTATATTAAGATGAATTCAAATTTTCTACGAAGAATATAAAATATCTGATTAATTCTAATCATTTATTAAATACAGGTGTTTGCGTAAGTTCAGGGACAAAGGTCAACCTGCACTATAATAATCATCGCTGATTATAATAATTAACACAAGAAATGTACTTCATATAAAATCCTATAAATATTAAATACATCTCTTTTTAAATATTTCAGAATTAAATAAGTTATCAAAATATTAGCAACACTTAAGCAAGCCATAGTAAGATTTGTAACTTTTGGAACTCATTGTAGCAAATAAATATCAGATTGAGTACAATAATAACGAAAATATTTATTTGGCGCACACATAGTTGTTTGTATACAAATAATGATATTTATAAATACATTAACTTTATTCCATCTAAAATTAAAATCTTTGACGTCATAGTTGTAATTACAAACAAGCGGATTTACATAATTGATATGATTACAATCACTTATTATAGTTTTATTCATGGAATGTCAAGAATTAACAAATTTCAACTAACAATGAATATGAAGACAAACTGTTACGAAACTTACGAATGCTATATAATTTACAATTTGTAATAAATATACTTCTGTTAAATATCCTTATTCGAAATCTACAATATATTTAAGGCAAGATGAATTATTATGATATTTTTAAAGGCCACAATTTCTCTCGAGCGTCAGCTTTCCTATAATTACCAATGATATGTTTTTATTCTTTTGCATAAAAAATTAATAGTACCTATTATATTATGTGTTTATCTCCAAAACATTAGAATCTCTTAGCTAATAGAATAATACTTTCGTGGTAAACAAAATAAATCACAAACTCGAAGTTTAAAATTAGTAATACGAGAATCATAATATCATTAAGACAAGTTTATATTGCTATTAATTTCATAAGAATATTTATTATTTCATTTAAATACTACAATACACATAATTAAATACATTGTAAATGTATTGCTTAAAAGTATTTCAAACAGTGATGCCTTTATAAGGCTAACAACAAGAAAAAGAATATGACAGAGGTCTTATTCATGAATCGTAATTTATTTATTAAAACAATCATTGTACGCTGATTAGTTTTAGATTAGAATCATTATTTTTAGAATTATTATTTTATATTATTTAATGAATCTCTCAGTTGATCAAAGTATAAAAGTCAAAATTATAAATTAACAAAGGCATTGTTTTTATAAGTTATCAACATCCCATAAATATTTCCGCCCTTTGGTTGCTCCGTCTGGATTGGTTACCACCGCCGCCGTCGAAGGTCGCTCAGGAGTCAACCGTGCCCTCAATCAGCGTTTATCATCTGGAACAAGCAATTTACTTTTTAATTCTCAGTCAACATCCACAACAAAGGGGTCACCTTGTGAGTCCTGAGCGACCTATTTATTTAATGAACCGAAGACAAAGTTTTTACGAGTTTTTCATTCTCTTTCTTCTTTGGCTTCGGTTCAGACCGATATGAAACTAGCATGAAACAAAAAAAATCACAAAAAACAAATTATATTTATAAAAGACTCATTAGCACTGTGGTAGATAGGCATAAAATAACTAAAATGAGTATTCTTAGAGCAAATTGTTAAGAAGTATGTACTATGTATCAACATCCAACTCGATTGCAGGCAGGATTGCAATACGCACACATGTTAATATTATAGGTATAGCGTATAGGGTTATGGTTATGGTAGTTACTAGTTAAGATCACGCATGTTGTCATTACACAGTCAATTCAACATTCAACACTGATAAATGAACAGGGCTGTCAATTAACCGCAGAAAAGCAACTAAAAAACAAAAAAGTATAACAATGAATAATTACAATTATAATTTTTTAAAACTTGTATTTATTAGTATTCTGAAAGTTTACATGATTATTTCAAAATATTCTTTTGCAAATATTAAACGTAAAAGTACCTTTCCAATTATAAGAAAAACTTAATTGACATATACAACTTTAAGCATCCTTAAGAAATTAAAATTTATGTGCACGTAATATTAAATTTGAAAGTTAAAAGTGGCAGCCCTAATCAAACCACACATGCAATACAGTAACACATACAAATACGTATCAAACAACCGGCCGATTGACGTCAATGGTAGGCGGGGCAATGTTGTACAAAAAAAATAAAAACTCTCAGTTTACTACGGGCAGGAAACGCGCTGTAACCATAACAATCCATTGTTTCCTTTTAAGCCGATGATAAATAATAATTAACAATTTATTTTCCAAACCATTCGTATACCGCATGGTATCCATGTATGTACTTTTTATAGCGGTAACGAAACATTTAGGATATTCAAGTAGTTGACAGTCTCTATGAGTGTAGGCCAGTATCACTATGTCCTTTGTTTTGCAAGTATAAATAGTAAGTTAAATAAGGACAACATTTGTGTTTGCACCTTCTATTTTTGGTGTATAGTGTACAAAATATTATACATTTTAAGCGATTCGCACTGTTTAATTTATCTATGATACTTGTATACAGGGTGTATATGAAAACGGGACAGTTACTTTAATGGATGAAAGGGCATAACTTTAGTATGTAGTTACAAAAAGAATTATCGAAAAAAACCATTTTCGAAAATAATGCGTATACCCCAATGGGGGTTTTCAGGCTGTATTTCAGTAACGGATGAAATTAATACAAAATAAAAAAAACGTAAGATTTAAAATCTGTAACTGTACACGATCAACCCAATTTTACGAGAAATGGTGGGGATAATACTTGAAAATTAAAACGGTCATAACTCTTAAACGGACACGTTTTTTTCGATAATTTCTTTTTGTAACTACATACTAAAGTTATGCCCTTTCATCTATTAAAGCAGCCATTCCCAAAGTGGGCGATAACGCCCCCTTGTGGGCGCTGCAGGCCTAAAGCGGGGCGGTAAGAGACCCAGAAAAAAATGGGGGCGTTGTGTAGAGGCCTGGGGGGTGATTTGTAATTTCATTTAGCTAGGAGGCATCTTAGACAACGACTGCATGAGCTCTCGACTCAGTAAACAAAATAAGTTTGAGAACCAGTGCATTAAAGTAACTGTCCCGTTTTCATATACACCCTGTATAAAGATTATATAAATTCGTTTATATACATAAAAGCGATATACGAAAGCATTTATTTAAAAATACTAGATATATATGTACAATTACATTGATTTACTAGCGAGCCTCCCCGGCTTCGCACGGGTAGAAATGTTTTTTGGAATAAAATACAGCTCATGTTACTCACTGATAATGTAGCTTTCTATAGGTGAAGGAATTTTTGAAATCGGTTGAGTAGTTTTTGAGTTTATCCATTACCTACATACAAACAAACAAAATGTACCTCTTTATAATATTAGTATTAAACAAACACCAGTTCGCAAACTGTGAACGAGTGCGATAAATTTATTTCATTCTGCATCTAACATAGAGCCTAAAATATTATAATCTATACCTTTCCAAAGAAATAATTTATTGTAAGGTTATTATGTATAATATACATATTATGTATATTACAAATCATTTTCTTTAAACATCTTCGGACGTGAAATCACAATTTGTAAATTTTTGATATTTCAATTTTTATAATTTGCATCCTTTCATTTGTAACACTATTAATTTTTAAGAACATCAGGTATGTTATAATTTTTTGAACATCAAATTTGAACAATCTAAACGTTACATTAAGAATTCATAACTTATTATTTTAAAATGACGAACTCTAATTTCTATGTCGTATTTAGTACGTGATGAGGAAATGTCTATTTGTATTACAATCGATAGGTACATAATATGTATATACATATCTTCACGCTGTATCCCTAACGGGGTAGTCAGAGAGGATGGAGCGCCAAGCGTCGCGGTTCTTACATACTTCTTTTGCATGCTCAAATCTCATCATTCTCCTCACACATTTTCGCCTAGGTATGCGAGTGCGTTTGACATTTCCGTCGGCTAACACTCCGGCTCTGGCTGAATATGTATACATGTATATAATGTTCAAAGTATTTCATTTACATAATATATACACACAAGCAATGTAATTTATAGGTTTTAACTTTTTTGGACATTAAGAGGCAAAAAATATAGTTAAAGTTAATATATACATGAAAATAATCGCTTTAACAACATTAAAGTAAGAAACGTGGAAATTAACAATATTAGTAACAATACATTTAGTTACAACGTAACATTTTCTTGTGTTTACGGGGTTAGAATATTTTTGGTATTTTTTTATAGATAAAAAATATCTTATGTACATTTTATACATATCAGTTAATTTACTTTTTTCAACTAAATCACGTTACCACTCAATATTCGTATAGTCTCATATATATTGAATGCATCTCAATTAAAATTACTGCTGACAAAATTCAGTGTCATTGTATAATTGTCCAATGTGTCGTTAAACCCGAACTTGTTGAATCAACTTTAAAAAAATAAAAATTTAAAACGCAGTACTAAAGTCTCGAGTAATTTTTTCCGCAATAATTAACACATCATCGTGTAATCATCCACAAATGTATTCGTTCTGTACGTAGTTGTTTTTTAAATAAATGTAATTTGACTTAGACGGGATTACAATGGTGTTCGCTAATAAATAATTGCAACTCAAGCGACGACACTGACATTTATTAGATCGAGTCAAGGTTAAATTTTGTCTATATTTACAACGTAACAATATTTGGAACAATTCCTTTCATTGCTATCTCAATGCCGTAATATTCAATTCTACTGTAACCACAAAAATGATTTCAGTAATTTGAAACTTAAAATATTTGATCCAACGTTGGTTGACCCCAACAAATTGAAATGAGAATCTGTACACGTTAGCGGTGACGTCAATGTCGTCCGTGAGATGAATTCGTGTTTTGTGACACATTGTGTCAGATATGTACAAATTTACATTGTAATATAATGCCTATTACAACATTATTACGATGTTTGACCTAACTCACACCATATCTAAGTGTTCAGAAGGAGCGACAGCAGAGAAAAAATACATGTGTTATATATTAAATAGACCATAATTACTCAATTGAAACGTGTACGCTATACAATATAACACGTACAATCTAACGTACATGTACTGTAAACATATTTTTTTAAATATTGGGTCCTTACATATGAAATTGGCGTTTTGTTCGGGAGGAATATAAAGTCAATTTTTTTTTATAAAACATATTTAATTAATCAAAGTATGCACCGTTGTTATCTATGCACTTTTGCCATCTCATAGGTAGTTCATTGATCCTTTTACTAAAAAAACCATGGGAGCGAGAATCAATAAACTCTTTGAAGGCGGTTTGGACTGCCACATCGGAGTTGAATTTTTTTCCTTGTAAGAAGTTGTCCAAATTCCGGAAAAAATGGTAATCTGTTGGAGCAAGGTCCGGGGAGTACGGTGGATGTCGCAGACATTCCAATTGTAGCTCATCTAACTTAGTGGTTGTTTGTCGTGAAGCAGCAGTGGCCTAGAGCGATTGACCAATCTCGGTTGTTTAGCAGCTAGTTCTTCCTTCATGGTTTGCAGTTGCTGTCAATAGATATCTGCCGTAATCGTTTGGCCAGATTTTAGAAAGCTGTAGTGAACGACACCGGCGCTAGTCCACCAAACACTCACAAGTAACTTTTTCTGAGTGAATTTTCGTTTAGGGCAGGATTTGGCTGGGTCTCCATGGTTCAGCCATTGCGACGAGCGCTTCCGATTATCGTACAGTATCCACTTTTCATCACAAGTAATGATTCGATTTAAAATCCCTTCATTATTGTGTCGGTTGAGCAAAGTAACACAGCAGTCGACGCATGTTTGCAAGTTCGATTCACTCAATTCATGAGGTACCCATCGTTCAAGTTTTTTTACTTTCCCGATTGGCTTCAAGTGGATTAATACAGTTTTGTCACTTACCCCGAAGCCTGTAGCTATCTCTGAAGTGCTTTGTGGTGGATCCGCTTCCACAATAGCCTTTAATTCTTCATTTTCCACTTTGGTCTCCGGCCGTCCACGGGGTTGGTTCTGAAGGTCGAAATTTCAAGAACGAAAACGTTGAAACCAAAAACGTATCGTGCTTTCTTTTGCGACACCAGCGGCGTACACATCATTAATCCTTCGAGCTGTTTCTGCAGCACTGGTGCCACGGTAGAACTCGTACTCGTAAATATACCGATATTTCATGTTTTCCATTGTGCGGTAATAGGCGACGCCAAAGAAAAAAATAACGAGGAAAAAACAAATGAATGACTGTTTTCAAAACTCAAATGTACCAGCTAAATGAATTTATAAATTTGAATTTGGAATTCTTAACCAAAGAGGAGATATTTCAGATCAAAGTGGTCAGTACCTACGACAAAACGCTAATTTCATATGTAAGGACCCAATATTTGTTACAATTAAGTAGCAAAAAATTTCCTTTGAGGAAGTTTTAAATTCGATTATATCTTTTTTTTTATTATGTTCGTTTTTTTAGATGATTCTTTTATGTTTAAGGGTTGTACTCCTAAGGCAATATAGGTCAGTAGTAGTGTTCCAGCTATTGCCTCCACTAAACGTAATTAAAGTTTAAAAAATTGGAATGATTAATTAATTCAAAAAGTTTGCGGTTAAAATTTAATAAACATTTCTTTCAAAGGCTGAAAAATAGTTTTCTTTATTTATGGAGATATTCCTTTCGAAAGTTATTTTGTAATGGTATCCTATTTAAAAATCTGATACGCGATCTCTCAAACCCAGGGAGAAGTTGAAAAAACCATTTCAAATTAAATTGTATACGACCTTATAAACTTGAATTAGACTTTTCGAAAATATTTTCCATAACATATCAACGTATGGGGGCCACGTTTTACATTGTTTAAAACGATCTCGCTTTGTGTAGATGATACAGCTTAAGAAACTTACACAATACATCGACATAAACGTAATCTAAAACTTTACGTTAATAAACATTTATAATATCCTTGAAATGACAACAGTAACGATAAAAAGGCTTTACATTGAACGGCATACACGATAACACTTTATTCCAAATTAATAATAAATACAAAACTTGAATGTATAGTAAAACAAAGCAATTCCCGTCATATATTCCAGCGTATACATTTTTTTAATTATTTACGTCACATTATTAATACGTGTAGGACAACCATCTAGGTAAACGAGATTAATTTTAATATTATTGCTTTTAGGCAAGATTTTAATCAAAAACGTGTTTATTCGAAATCAACATTTTTGTTATAATTTGATAATGGAAAAAGATTTTATATATTATACCAATAAAGTCTAATTTCAATATTGCTTTGTAGCTTTAGCTTTGAGTTTTAATTAATATCACGGAATTCCCATACAAGAAGGGACATATTAGTAAACCCTAGACGACGCTATGAGGGCACTTGCTACTGCCCATAATTTAGTAATATATTACTTAAACGGCGAACACGAACACAGCTCTCCACCTATCCGCAATCTCGAGTATTCAAATTCCGATCTCGATGTGACCAATCAGATCACAGCACACCGTCCCAGCTCCGCAACATTTTGACGCTTGATTTCATTATAAATAATGAATTTTCAAACTAAAGGAACCTGATGTGGGTTTTGGAGACAGCTCATGTGTCCCACATCTTCTTTTTCTTTGTCCAAACCTCTTCCCAGTTTAGCTGGGGACGGGTTTCCTTGTACATCTACGCCTGAGAACACTGTTCTAACTTATCTGTTTACTCAGCATCTCATTCTGCATGTCTGCTCACCAGGTGGCAAGCGGACGTCCTCTTTCACGCGGTCGGTCAGGGATATTTAGAGATTTTATGATGGGGTGGTAATCCCCACATTTGCTTCGCACTTTGTCCTAGCTTCCGGACTCATGTTTCCGGCACAGGTAATTTATTTATTCTTTTTATTTATTAACTCTCTTTCAACTTTACTCTGCAAGCTATTCGATTGTGCAATGCACCGCCTGATGACATCAAGTGTACTCCATCTCTTGATATCTTCCAGAAGCGAGTGAAGGAACATTTTCAGATAAATTAATTCTTTCCCAATATCCTTTCATGTCACTATGTGCAAGTATGTTATATGCACTGTGTTTATTGTTATTGTTAATTATAATTATGTAGTATATTGTTATATATATACATAGTATATATATATATATATATAGTATTGTTATATATATACATTGTTATATATATGTATCTATGCTGTGTCTATAGATACATATATATAACATATACGCTTGGCACTCCGCTCCTCTCTCGTCCGTTAGGGGTACAGTGTGAAGATATGTATATATGTATGTTAGGCATATATGTTTATGTAAGGTATAGTTAAGGTATCCATGATAGTTCTAGTACCTCTTCGTCGTCTTCATCTTTTCCTAAATTATATCCTATAACCCAAAGGTTGCCTGGAAGAAATTGCAGTTCAGCAATAAGGCCACCTTTTGTACTATACTTTTGTGGTTTTGTTCTTGTTTTCGTATATTTATGGTGCAATAAAGTAAATTGTATTGTATTGTATTTTAAACATAAGTACATTTTTTAAACACGACATTAAAGAAAGAGATAAGTACCCAATGGACTAAGTATTAATACCCAGTTATGGAATACTCCTTAATTAATCCCTAGTGACTATCATATTCGGAATTTCGTAACGGTTCAAACTTGTTCTTCTATTTTACTAATAACAACAGACAAACAATAAAACACTTCGAAAACATTAAAAGAAGCATAAATACAATGCACTAAGAATAAATAATCAACGTTAAGACAAATAACAAAATGTAAAATAGTCAACGTTACGACAAGTAGTTAACGACAATACCTAAATTTTACTCGCATTGTGAAATTATCTAACATCAACAAACAAAACACTCCTGTAAAAATATATCTTTTGTTGGATTGACATGATGAAATGAGTAAATGTAAGAGTAATGTAAGAGAAATAAGTAATGAGTTCCAAGTAAAACTTCTACTCATGATGTAGGTGCATGTATTTCTTTTTAGGCTTTCTTTTAAATTCAGATTCATATACCTTTATTAATAAATGAAAAATATGAGACGACAAAAGCGTTGTTAAAATGTTGAAGATTAGTACTATATTTTTATTCTTTTTTATATTTTTCAAATAACGAGAGAAACTTGCAATGAAGTAGTATTTAACTAGAGGAAGCGCCTTAAATTGTGACCATTATTTTTGCAATTGAATGTTCGTTGGCCATACGCACTTATTTCATCGATAACAAATATATACAGTTCGACCATTCTTTTTCACCACATCATACGCTGCGATCGTTTTCATTCTTCCCACTACGTTCTTCGCACCCAGTGAATAGATGGAGTTAAGAATTACCACTTATAATATATTGTTACGAGCTGAGGGTAATAAGATGCCGGTTAAGGGTGCAAACAGTTTATTTTTCTTCGTACGAGTAGATGTCAACAACACGCGAACTTAATTACGGCGGTTCCTAATCTTCGTAGTCGCCCTCGAAGTAGGTACTCGCGTAGTAGTCACCGAAGGTACACGCTTCACTCAATAACAACGTTCCCGAATCGCAGAGTTCTTCTATCCAAGGTCGTCGCAGTGGTCGTCGTAGTGGTCTATGTAATTCGCCTTGATGTCGCCTCGATATATCGCTTGGAACGATAGTTGAGAAAGACTGACTCGGCGGCGGACACGGAGCTCTATTTATAGTCGGCTAAAACGAGGGTGGAACTTTCTAGTGAATTACGCTCGCTAACGGTAATTCGACATTGTTCTCGACGCCGCCTGTTTGCATGAGTCATAGGTACATGACACGTCATCGCTCGGGAATATTCGAGGTGCAACTTGGTTCTTCTTTCTTAATTTGACTTATACCATTCTATAGTAGGCCTTAAACCTAGGAATGCGTTTTTAGGTCATAACTCGATAAAGCCTAGGTCTCGAGATATAAGCACTAAAAGTTATGTTTCGAGCTCCATTAAAAATCGACCTTATTCCTTACGCATAAGGTCCAACCGTAACATTGCCCCCCTCTTAGAAATGCTCGTCCCAAGCATAATTGGAACCATGATAGCGAGCTAGGCGATCCACGTGGACGATTTTTAGTTTTCCTCTAGGCTCCTTCTTGGTCCGATAAGCAACGTCATTTATTCTCGTTATCACCGTATATGGTCCATCTCATTGGGCCTGAAATTTCGGAGACTTCCCTTTTCTCCTAATGGGATTATGCAACCACACTAAGGCTCCTTCCTCAAATCCCATTACATTAGCTCTACGGTCATAGCGAGTTTTCATTCTTTCGCTGGTTTTCAAACTACTTTTTCTTACGAGTTCATGGACATCATCTAGTTTTTGCTGTAGATCGGACACAAAATCGGTAGTTGGCTTTGGAGCATCAGGTGGTATTCCCGTTAGAGTATCAACTGGTAGTCGTATCTCTCGTCCAAAATTGATCCTAGATGGTGTGAAATTTGTGCTATCATGTACAGCGGAGCGGTAAGACATTAAGAAGAGCGAAATGTATTGGTCCCAATCCCTTTGATGTTCTTCCACTACTTTGGCCAGGTGATTCTCCAACGTCTGGTTAAATCTCCCGACCATTCCATCAGATTGTGGATGACCTGGTGTTGTACGCGTTTTGTGTATCTCAAGTAGTTGGCAAACTTCTTGGAATAATGCGGATTCGAAATTTCTACCTTGATCAGTATGCAATTCCAAAAGTAAGCCAAACCGACAAAATACCTCCTGAACGAGCTTTTTGGCAACTGTATGAGCTTCCTGATTGGGTACAGCAAACGCTTCTGGCCATTTACTAAAATAGTCTTGAAGGACGACTATGTAACGATTTCCGTCTTCAGTTATAGGAAACGGTCCAGCTTAGTCGACTGCAACTCTTTCCCAGGGCGCCCCCACATTATACAGTTTCAGCTGGCCTCTGGTTCTTGTTTGCGGCCCTTTTACTGAAGAGCAGGCTGTACACTCCCTACACCAGTCATCCACATCCTCGCGGCACCGCACCCAGTAAAATCTATTCCTCACCTTGTCCAAGGTTTTCTTTACGCCTAGATGTCCTCCCGATACTCCGTCATGAATCTGGCGTAACACCGACGCCACTTTCCCTCGGGGGACTACGACCTGCATGGTAACCTCTTGTCCACTGGGTGACTCCGATTTCCTATGAAGAACTCCGTTATGTACCACCAGACTGTCCCATTGAGCCCAGTAACTTTTCGTAATTGGGCTAAACTCCGACACTTCACTCCAAGCTGGTTTATGGTCACGTTGCTTCCACTCTATTAGACACTTCAAGTCGCTGTCTTCTTTTTGTGCGGCCCCCATGGCTTCGTCGCTCCACGTGTCATCTAAAGCATTTACTCTTATAACTCGTATGTTCTCTTTAACCTCCTATCTCGAACAATGCCGACAAGATTCAAGGTCGTCGGGATAAAGCGTATTCATTAGGATGAGATTTTCCTCTCCGATGTTCAACCACGAAGTCGAATTCTTGCAGCTGTTCGAACCATCTCGCTACCTGTCCCTCTGGGTTCTTGAACTGAAGAAGCCATTGTAAAGCAGCGTGGTCAGTACGAAGAGTAAACTGTCTTCCGATTAAATACTTCTTAAAGTGTTGTAAGGTCTTAACAACAGCTAGAAGTTCCCGGCGGGTAACGCAGTAATTTCTTTCTGGTTTCGAAAGACATTTGCTGAAATAGGCAATGACAACCTGCTGTTCTCCTTGTTTTTGAGATAGAACTCCTCCAATGCCGACATTGCTGGCGTCGGTGTCTACAACAAAATGTCCCTCTCTAGTAGGATAGCCCAATATAGGAGCTCCACACAGATGCTGCTTGAGTAACGTGAATGCTTGTTCACATTCAGGATTCCACTCAAATTGGCACTTGTCTTCTGTCAACCGATGTAAGGGCTTCGCCACTTCAGAGAAATTCCTGACGAGTCGGCGGTAATACGCACAGAGTCCCAAGAAAGAGCGCACGGCGGTTTTGTCAGAAGGAGTCGGCCACTCATGGACAGCTCTTATTTTCTCTGGGTCCGTTCGAATTCCCTGTGCCGAGATGATATGCCCTAGGTATCCAACCTCCCTCTGGAACAAAGTGCATTTCTTAGGACTGAGTTTCAGGTTAGCTTCCCGTATCCGTTGGAAAACTCTTTCTAAATTATGCAGGTGCTCTGCAAAGCTGCGTCCCATGATGATAATGTCATCCAAATAGACCAAGCACGCATCGCCAAGTAAACCCAGCAAAATGCGTTCCATTAGGCGCTCAAACGTAGCCGGAGCATTGCACAGTCCAAATGGCATAACATTGAACTGCTAGAGACCATTTCCAGGGCCTGTAGTGAACGCAGTCTTCTCCTTATCCTCTTGGCTGAGTTCAACCTGCCAATATCCACTTTTGAGGTCAACTATGGAGAACCATTTCATGCCAATTAGCAAGTCTAACGTGTCATCTATGCGTGGTAAGGGATAGCTGTCCTTTTTCGTAACACTGTTCAGCATTCTGTAGTCAACACATAATCTTGTACTGCCATCCTTTTTCTTAACCAGAACAACAGGAGATGACCAAAGGCTAGTCGATGGTTCGATGATGCGATTTTTCTCCATTTCTCTTAACATCTCTGATACCTCTTGCTCCCTTGCTAGTGGAATACGTCGAGGTCTCTGTCTTATAGGCTGTGTATCTCCCGTATCGATGCGGTGCTTTACAAGCCCAGTACGTCCCAAATCGTCATCGCCTTTCGAAAAGATGTCTTGATAACTTAACAAGGACTGTTCCAGCTTGTGACATTCCAGGTCGGTCAAATTTTCCCGACAATTTTCAAGTAAGGATATACGTGTTGCTGCTTGATTACCGTGGTCTGTTTCATGCAAGTCTACTCTTCTCAAGGACGTAACAGGGTCGCATCTGTCCACTACGCAGTTCCTTTCTAAAACGACCTCCTTGTTACTAACGTTGACAACACGTACCTTGGCTTGCCCAAAGTCATCACTAGGGTCCGCGCAGTTATCCAGTCGGGGTGATTTCCAATGTCTTCTATTATAACACTGCGTTTACTGCATACTGTCGGCGAGAATCGTATTTCGACTAAGGTTTCTGACCTCGGCGGCAAAACAGTTCTTTTCAAACTGTACACTGATCCTTGTTTTGCGCCTTCCAGAAAAACTTCTTCATCTGGAAACCTTAATACCCCTTTTGCTACATTGAGAACACAACGTTGCTTTGCCAAAAAGTCCAACCCAATGATGCAATCGTCTGTAATGTTTGCTATAAGAACTGGATGTGTCACCGTCTTATCACCCAACAATGTCGCATTTGTTTCACCAAGGACAAGCACTGGCTGGCCCGTAGCAGTCTGTAACCGGCAACGTGAAGATCCTTTCTCCCATTTCACAGTTCGTGGAAGTAGTTCAGGTTTAACAATAGCAATAGTACGTGATGCACCGGTGTCCAGCGTGAAGCAGCATGGATTTCCGTTCAGCTTTCCTTCAACGATCAAGCTGTTTCCATCGCGCATCTGTGAGACTATCAAAATAGGGGCTTGCCTTTGACGACCAGCCAGCGCTTGCCCCGCAGCCCTGGCTGTTTTTAGTTTTAACTCCTCGGGGCCAACTTGTGTCTAGTCCTAGTGTCTAGTCAACTAGCCCTTTTACTGGGACAATTGACACGAAGATGTCCTCTCTCACCGCATTCATAACAGGTTGGTCCTTTTTGAGATCTTACCTGCATCGTGACTTCTCGCAAACGATGAGTTCAGCTGCCTTGACGCACTGCCTCTACCTCAAGTGCGTGTGCCAGGGCTGCCTTGAGAGTCTGATGATGTCCCAGATGGACCGCAGCTCTAACTTCTGTGTCGCGGATCCCGTCGACAAATGCTTGCACGACAGTTGTATCGATAAGCGCTGGTGTAGATGCGTAGGCTCGTCGTACCATACACTCAACTACCAAGCTCCACTGCTGCAAACTTTCGCTGCTCTTCTGCGCACGGTCTCGCAGTTGGGCTCTATAAACGTGCTCGAGGTGCTTTTCACCGTATCGGGACTCCAACGCTTCGAGCATATCGGCTAGCGTCCTTCCTTTGCTGCAAACGTTTTCTAACACTTGAACTGCATCACCTCGCAGAGCAAGTGTAAGGGCTGTTAGTGCTTGTGTACCGCCCCATCCGTTGCCCTCTGCCACCGTCTCGGACTGTAGCCGGAAAACTGCCCATGACGTGGTTCCATCGAAGTGAGGTACCTCAAACTTGGGTACAGCGCTGGGAACAGTTAGGACACTCCGACTTTCTGTACCTTCTCGTGCAGGCTCTGTATCTCTTTGTCATGCTCGGATAGTATACTGTCATGTGCATTTATACGGGCATCCTGCTTTTCCATATCGTACCTAAGGTCCTTAACTTCTGTATCCAGGTGACCTATGGTGTCACCTAACGCCGTGATCTTGCAACTCATGGAACTCAATATCTCTTCTTTGCTGGTCTTTGTGGCTTCTATGACTTGCATTATCCTAATTTCCGTCGCTTGCGCGGTATCCCTAACTTCCCTTATGCTAGCTTCTGTGGCTTCCATGGCTTTCATTATGCTAGCTTCCGTACTAGCTTTAATTTCAGCTAGGCTAGCTAACAACATCGCCATATAAAAGTTAGCTGCTCCAGATGTACCGACGTTAGCGAGCATTCCGGTAGAAACGGCCACTCGTGCCGTCGCGGACGTTCCTGCGGTAGCGGGTGTTCCGTCGGTGGGTGTGTCAGGTAGTGCTTCCTCTCCACGCACCGAATCCATTGTCGCTTGACGTCTCGTGCGGACTCCTTGTTCGTCCCTTGGTGTGACCGGCATCCCACTTCTGACACCAATTGTTACGAGCTGAGAGTAATAAGATGCCGGTTAAGAGTGCAAAGAGTTTATTTTTCTTCGTACAAGTAGATGTCAAGAACACGCGAACTTAATTACGGCGGTCCCTAGTCTTCGTAGTCGCCCTCGAAGTAGGTACTCGCGTAGTAGTCACCGAAGGTACACGCTTCACTCAATAACAACGTTCCCGAATCGCAGAGTTCTTCTATCCAAGGTCGTCGCAGTGGTCGTCGTAGTGGTCTATGTAATTCGCCTTGATGTCGCCTCGATATATCGCTTGGAACGATAGTTGAGAAAGACTGACTCGGCGGCGGACACGGAGCTCTATTTATAGTCGGCTAAAACGAGGGTGGAACTTTCTAGTGAATTACGCTCGCTAACGGTAATTCGACATTGTTCTCGACGCCGCCTGTTTGCATGAGTCATAGGTACATGACACGTCATCGCTCGGGAATATTCGAGGTGCAACTTGGTTCTTCTTTCTTAATTTGACTTATACAATTCTATAGTAGGCCTTAAACCTAGGAATGCGTTTTTAGGTCATAACTCGATAAAGCCTAGGTCTCGAGATATAAGCACTAAAAGTTATGTTTCGAGCTCCATTAAAAATCGACCTTATTCCTTACGCATAAGGTCCAACCGTAACAATATCTTACTGAAATTAATATTAGTACTACTTAGCTGAATTTCACGCAAAATACATTTACTAGCTATAAAATAACGTCTTGCGTTCAAAAAATCAGGAATATCAATTTTTTTATATTCGAATCAGACATCAGCGGCGCATATTAACTCCATTTTCATTTTACAAAAAAGAGCAATACGTGCCATCTACAGGTGAATGCACGAGAATCACTTAAAGATCGTTTTAAAGACATTAATGTCCTCACCTTGCCCTCCTTATACATCTTTGAAATTATTATGTATTCGAGAAAAAATATAGATCTGTTTAAAAAGAATGGCGATATGAATGATATGGAAACCCGAGGTCGTGATAAATTGGTTATTCCTAAAATTAAATTACATAAGTCAAATGTTTCATTTTCAGGTAACTGCATTCGTTTTTATCATAAAGTTCCTCAAGAAATTACTCAATTAACAGAGAATAAATTTAGATTGATTATAAAACGTACATTGACTAGATAATCATACTATAAAATAAATGATTTCATTGAAGATAAAACAAAAGTCTGGAAATGATGTTCTCTGCACATGCGTTTACTGGCTTAATGAAAATATTGTATTTTAATAAACCTTTTGTAAAATGAAGTTGAAAAATGATACCTGACTGAGTTTCTTGTCGGTTCTTCTCAGTGTCCAGGTTTTCTATTTGAACCGAACTAAAGTAGATTTGACGTTCAAACATACCTTGTAATTGGGTTTACTTGAATAAATTGATTTGACTTTGACTTTGACTTTGAATGTTACATTTTTACCAGCAGCCCATGTTACTCGTTGATAATGTAGCTCTCTTTTGGTGAAAGAATTTTTGAAATCGGTTCAGTAGTTTTTGAGTTTATACATTATATACAAACAAACAAAGTTTTCATCTTTATAATATTGTGCTGCCTGTAAAGTACGCTAATTTTTGTAATTATTTAAAATGTTATAGTTTCCGACAAAACATGACAACTCCACACAAAATTAGCTGGTCTTAAATTTGTACATACAGTCCACATACATTCGTATGTATGACTAAGTACGCAACAGTTCTCATTTGCAAAATAAAGACATAAGTCTGTTATCTAACGCCACATAAACATTTACATTGACTTCTGAAATAAACCAAATTACTTTTAAATGTTAATTTTAACGAGGAATTTACAAAAACAAAGAGGTTTCTAACTTTAAAACTACACATCTAATAAGCATGTATATACATATATGAGGTATGTAGCTATTTTTTATTGAAAGACTTATTACACAACTTGTTTATATTTCTGCGAATACAACGAAACGAACAGTTTGCCTGATGGTAAGAAGTGAGACATATGGACATTTACAAAATGATGGCTAAGATTGCAATACATTGGCAATGTCTAAACTCGGACCAAGACATATTATGGACGGAGTCATAATAAATTGCCGCTCTTACCACCGTGTGTCAAACGAATTTTCCTGTCTCTTTCTATCTCATTAAGCGTAACCACGAGTAAAACAGTTAGCTATGGTAAGTATGCCAACCTCGCGCTGTCAGTATATTTCGTGTCAGTTCGTGAGTCGGTCATAAATTAAATAATTGCAAAATACTTGTAAATCTTAAGTGTTTTGAATACCAGAATTCACGAAAATAAAAATATATCATGTTGAGTTGTGTAGCGTTTTACTGTGACCTTCCCTAATCATGCACATTACTAAAAATCTAGAAAATCGGTCAACAAAAAAAGGTCACTTTAAGGACACGCTTTTAGAGCAAATGCTCCGTCCATTATAATAGTTGGTCCGCGATGCAAACTACTGTTTGGCGGCAGAATTAGCGAGTAAGTTAGTGGTAGCTATTTGCGTGGACTCCGCACACGGTCCTCCTGTTCGTAACTCCATGCAAAAATAAAAATTTGGTCAAGCATGAGCTCAATTTGTGCACTGATGATGATGTACGATATCTATAAAATAGTTTTCTAAGCCTAATTTCTACAAAATCTTAAACTTTAATTATATTTTAGTTAAAACCATTCCGTAAAGCTTTATATACTCCGAAATTTTAAAAATTCTAAGTTCAGCAGTTAAGATTAGAATGAGAATGATCACGTCGAATTGGAATATTTTTTATTGGACCTTTTTTTCATTCTCACATAAATGTTAGCTAGTGCAAAACACGTGGGTTAACATGTACCACATTTCACATCACAAATCAAATTTGAAGAACACTTATTTTCCGAAGAAATCGCTTGTGGTGGTCGAACAGACGGACGGACACATGAGTGATCTTATAAAGGTTTTAATATACCGAAGAGTTTTAAGATTTTTCATTTTATGATAAAAAATCCTAAAAACTGAAGAAGCTTCATGAAATCTCTGCTATTTGAATAGGATTTTGACGAAACAATATTTGTATTCATACGGGCAATACTTTTATAAGCAATAAGCAACAGTTAAAGTAATAAGGAAGCAGAGTTTCTTGACTATTAACAATCGGTTGCAAAAAAAGAAGTGAAAGTTAAACAAATACTGTGGAGATGTGATCTCTTGGACTGATATGCGATGTCCCTCTCACGGACAGAATACGTAACGAAGAGATACGCAGCCGCAGTACTAGATGGAAATCTATAGCAAAAATGAAGAAAAATATGCTTATGGGGCATTGAGAAAATAAGTGAAGATCGACTAATTATGGAAATCATGTTAAGGTAAATTGGAAGTTGTGATTAATAGTAATGGAATAGAAGTCAAGGAAGACTAACGTCGACTTATGAAAATCACATAATATTATAAAATCACATTAGAAGACGAGACTGTCAAAAGCACTCTCATGCCTCGACGACCATTTACGATGAGGGTGACAACATTTCAGGAAGTAATAGAAGTAGGAATCGCGATCCTTGACCCTCTATCGTCTTTGTATATCCCATTAAAAACATAACGTGGATAAGCAAAGTTTGTTGCACCAAGTACAACTATTAAACCAGGAATAACAATTTGGTAAATTTTTAGATAATCAATACTCCAATTGCCCACAATTAATCTAATACCGTAGGTACCAACTGTACATAAACTGGAGGAGTCTAGTCACACCCAGATACCGACATAATCAAAAACGTTCGTTCATTACACCGTAAGAAGCGACTGGAGCAACGGCCAATCAATTGTTCGATAAGCGATAACCTAGTACAACTTATTTTATAAAAAACAGAATCCGTATCACTCTTTGTTCATTGATGATTTGAAAGCACTACAAACGTCTCGGGTAGAACTATAAAGTCTTAAGTTGTAGACAGTTTTTGTGCGTTATTAATACGTGTTACAGAACACATTGAAGTAAACCGACCGCTAACTTCTGTTATAGTGTTTCTTAATTTCAATTTCCGATTGCGTCATTTTATAGAACGCAGTTTCTAAATTGTCTCGCTTCGGCATGTATCTGAAGTATTCTGACGTTCGCAGTATCGTATGATCATATCGTACATCTTATGGCTTTAGCAGTAGTAGGATTAAGTCGGCCTAAAGTGTGTTTTTAATTTTCTATACTAATCAAAAAACTCTCTGTTCAGTGTCCGCTCTGCGGTACGAGGAGAAGGGTGGCCACTACTCATTAGAAGAAGGGTGTAGATTTTTATATACATACATATACATGAATGCCTAATGAATTTGAAAAGTTCCTTTTATATAGTCATCTAAACTAATATTATAAAGAGGTAAAGTTTGTAAGTTTGGATGTACCAGATAATCTCCAGAACTACTCATTCGATTTTAAAAATTCTTTCGCCAATATTTAGAATGGACCTTCAGGGTGGCCATTGGCTGTATATTATCCTGTTGTCCACGCTAAGTCTGGACAACAGGTAATTTTTAATAACCTTTTTGATGCAGTCAGTATTATGTGTTTATGCACATAATATTACACTTATGTATTATAAGTTTATATTTTAAATAAACTTATACGTTTTTTCGTAACTGAATATAAAATTTCTATTGGTCAATAATGCACAAACACACGAATCGTGCATTTGTCAAAATTTCGTGTACCATATTTAAGCGGGCGATTACATAAATCCGTTTTTTGACAAAAAGTGCTAAACTCTCTGGTTTTCATTTTCTCTGGTAAACGGAACTACATAGTAAGTATATACGTTTTCTGTTGTTTCACTTATTATTGTTTAGATTTCTTAATCATTCAAAATACTTAGTTAAATAAATTTAAACAATCATATTAATTATAATATGGATGCCACGTAAGGCGAAATATCTAATAACAACCTCTGAACTAAAAGCTATAAAAAAGTTTAATTTCTAAATTAATCTGGCTAGCAACAGCATCTAGGACTTTGGCAGAAAACAATAGTCTCCATAAATCGCTACGTTTTCCTGCAGTGCCATTACAAATTCATTTATTTCGACAGAACGATCGGCCACTGACCCATGTGAGATGGGACACATGCACAATAATCGTATTCAGACAACCAACCTGACCACGCTCTAGTTTCCTCGGACAATATCATTGGACACGACGGATGCGAGCTTCCGTTCGGCTTTGACACAACATGTCACCATAATCGGCTATCAGAAAAACTGCCAGATTAAAGGATACAAGAATGTAACTCTCAGATAGTTTATCAATAATTTTGCATGGAATTGTACCATATTTGCATCCTGACTTGTTGATTAAAAATACGACTAAAATTCTATTGTTGCGATGATGATATTTATTGCTTTGATATATATTAATTTTTTTTGTAATAACTTTACTTCTTATTGAACTATTACATCCTAGACCACAAATTGAGAACACAAACATTTACTACCCTTCCTACCGACCTTTTTTGTTACTAAAGACATTAAAATAGCATAACCTCAATCCAATAGTAGCTGCAGATTACAATAGAAACAAAATGACTTGTATTAATTTTCTAAAACCGAACCATAACCTTGAATTTTTATTAGTTCTCCTGATGTAAGTATATAGATAATTACACAAATGTGAACACATAAGCTATACTAAGACAGTACTACTTACTTCTGCAGTAACATTTAACGAAAATAAATTTTTATTACTATCACATAGAGTTCTCTATTATGAGGCTTTATATGCGTTAAGATTAAATAGATTTTCATTTCGCTGTTTTGAAACTAGTCTGACGGAGAACGTGCACATAAATATATTCTTTAGTTAATTACAAATATAAGATATAAATATATTATTATTACAAGAAAAATCTGCGGTTTTACCTAGACTAGAGGTCGCCCTGTGGTCGGAATTCGACCGTAAATATAAACTCTTTAGTGACAATCTCTACCTACTTTGAGCGACTGTTTGTTCCAAGGAGGTTACGTATATGTGATCACAAACTATTGTTTAAAATTGACAGTCTTTTTGACATTGGCATTATGAACGTAAACAATGAGTGTTTTATTTAATTTAATATATTTCTAATGCATATTATATAAAAATATTAGCTTTCTCCAGTCTTTCTCCATATCAACTTTTAGAGTACCAAATTTCACAATTATCCGTCCGCGCAATTTTCTTAAAAAGGAAACCAAAGTTTTCGCTTCACGTATTAATATATATATTTTATCCCATTATGTTTAATTTTAAAGCTTTGAATTTCGCGCCAAAGACATGAATCAATGGGGAACTTCCGTCAAAATTATAATGAGATATTATATTCAAAATTTACTAATAAAAGTTGAAAAAGTGTGTTTAAATTAAAAAATTATGAGGTTGGTACAAAATATCTTACTTTTCAGTTATGTAGAACAGAACGTATTTATACACACATAATTATTTTTGTGTTAATGTATGCAAAATGTGTGAGCTAATCTTAGTGAAGCAACGTCTGTCCGTTCGTCAGTCTGTCCTTTGTGAGCCCATTTTCTCTAAAACCATGTCGCGTAATAAATTGAACTTATATAAATACAGATACAAATACAGAATACAGGATATATCTACTAATATGTCAAACAAGTTTCTATATCACATGCTGTGCTATATCTTAAGATTTGGATCCCTGGGCCTATAAAGTTTACCGCCCCATAAATGAAGAAAAAAAAGCAAAAATTTTCAAAAAAGAAAAGAGTAATTCTTTTATTACCCTGTCATAATTAAGGGATTTTATTAAGTCAACTTATAGGTATATTAATTAATTATTAATTACAGAGAAAATCTACTGTTACAGGCGAACACATGGACGAACGGACAAGTGAGTGAGTAATTTATTTAAATTACTTTTTACATTTCTAATTACTTAACCATAAGCAACCCTAAAATATATTAATAAAAAATAACTGGCACCAAATTATTTTAAAATACAATATATTAAAAGTATATACATATACATATCATTAGCACGTTATAATATATATAATATAAAGTAGCAGTTACTGATACATTAAAAATGTATATTTTATACTTACTTTAGTAATTAATGGCTATCAATATCGATGATAATATTTATCATTTTCGCACAAATATGATGGAGGCTTTCAAAGTTTTCAAAAAAATTATTCAAACAAGTAATAAAAAACCGTATTTCATTTTTTATTACACGTATGACAAGAATAAACTGAATATTAACGACAAATCATGTTTTAAGAAAAAAAACACGTCAAGATTTAGAAACAGGAAAAGTAAGTTACGACGTGCTAAGAGATGTTATATCTAACGGCACAGACAGGATATTAATTGATGTACCTATATATGTAACAAAAACATAAACATATGACAAATTCATGAAAATCTTCCCGTCTATGTTGATTTGAGAAAGAAGACAAAACATATAATATCACACCTACAATGTTCCCGTGCAGGCCGTAAAGGTCGACCACGGGATAAGCTTTACTAAGAGCCTTACCACACTAGCACTTTACAAGCTTGCTTCCAGCGATGCGACTCTCAAAATCGGCGCATAAACGCAACTACCAGGTCGCGATAACGCAACTCGAAAGCTATGTTGTGTGCTTGTATCCACGTGTGTTTGCACCTATAAATATGCAGACAGCGACAGCCAGGCGTTCGCTGCGCAACCGGTGGCTTATTGTAAATAAAAATTGATATCAGGTATGACAATTGCGTGTCTATTGCGCCATGATCGTAAATTGCACTTCTCGCGATAGATATAGCGCCACTACACAAATTACATTGCACAAAATGTTTTGACAACAGATATCGCGCGATATTTGGCTATCGCATGCTGTCTGCAAGTTAAGTACTAAACGTGACGTTATACCCTTGCGTTTCCTCGTCCCCGCCTCGCCTCGTCACCCGCTCCGCACTTCAGTAGTATTATAAGAACGACAGATGTAACACACGTATGTGTCAAACACATCCAGTTTTGATAAATAAATATTAATTAACGAAATTCAAAATAGTCCCGTTCCATAGGATCGACTAAAAACGGCTCTCTGTCATTCAACTAGGAGCCTCCCAAAATCGTCTATTACTCTATGTTTTCGTTTTCGTTTCTTACGTAAACATCGGTGGCTTTTAAGTAATATAGCCAACTATAGCATTTCATCGTCGAAAACACCATTATGTTACTGACTCTCCAAAGACACGAGCACACAACGCGCAAGGAATGAACTCGTTACGCACACGCGGCGTATTCGATGCGTACACGTGGCGTGATCGATGTGTAAACGCGGCGAACTTGCTATAAGAACGTTCACGAATCGTCTCGCTAGAAACACGCTTGCAAGTCGTTAGTGTGGAAAGGCCCTAAGAAAGTGGCGTAACCTAGCTAGCAACCTGTCAGTATATGATTTCGCTTTAGCATCTGTAACTCCAAATGCTATGAGTGACGGCAAAGTGATTTGATTGCATCATTTCATTATATATAACATTAACATAACTTAGTATATATGCATAATAGTGAACGACCAAACCTTTGGTTTTGGTTTCGCAGGTTTTGGTGCAAACTTGGAGTTTCGACTTAATTTCGATCGTTTCGGCAGCAATACTGCAGAATGAAACCGAAATACGTTCGTGAGTTTCCCGCTGCCTTCGGTAGCGATCGGCATAGTGGTTAGTAACTACCCACTATTATTATGTCACAAACTATTTCTTTAAAGCAACAAAACCATTTATGAATCTTTTTAAACACAATATTCTGTTTTTTTCGGTTATCAAATATCTTTGATAACCGAAACTTATAAATAGAAATTTTAAAATATGCTAAAAATTTTAGAAGTCGTTTTCAACCAAAATTAAGATGAAGCTAAATACGGTTTCGGTTCTAAAATCTAGTTTCGGTTGGGTATCATAAATATTAGATTGAAATGATGTAACGTTATGCATTGTCATTACATGCATGGATGTGTTTATCATAAATTCAAATAAACGTGATATCTGGAGGAATTTATGACAATAAATTCAGCGATACTGTCGTCACTGAATTGTGGACGCTTCTAATTAAGCTCTACGTAGTATGCAAATTATACTCATACGATTTTTTGTGATAAGTTTGAAGTAACGTATACTTGTTAACTAATTTGAAGTAGGCATAGAAAATAAGAATTTTAATGATTTAAAAAAAACTCATTCTACATAGTTGAGCATGCGAAATATTGGTACCTACTTATAAATAACGTTGAACCAACCACTAGTAAAGAAACATTAAAACAAAAACCGGCCAAGAGCACGGAAGAATGCATTAGGGGTTCAGTTTCGCAATATCAGACAAAATAGACGTTTAATTTCGGCCAAAACCAACTTTGGAATATGCTCATTTTATTGTGTCAAACCGCCACACATTATATATTTACACCGCTTTATTTACTTATGAAATAAATAAATATTAACAGTTAAACATAAACATATTATGTACTTAGGTTTAACGTTTAGTGATTCCTTCAGGACTGGCATGTTAGTTTTTTAGATTACTAATAATCTTTATAACTGACTTCACAAAAAGGAGGAGGTTCTTAATTCGTCTGTAATATATATTTTTTTGTCTGTTTTTTATGAATGCCCGGGCATAACTGCTTTGTTTATGAACCGATTTCAATAATTCTTTTTCCGTTGGGTTCAGTATAGCTCCAAGGTGGTCTCGTTTAAATTTCATTCGTATTGGAGCTTTTTCTACGAATATACACCAAATACTCGTAACAGTTTATTTATTTTGACAACTGTTTTGTGTACGTATCATTCCGTTCCAGAATTGGAAGAAGTTAGACTTTTCCTAAATATTTATTTAGTCCAAGATCACTCGAATGAAAGAATAAATAACTTAAAAAAATTAAACCGACTCTAACATAGACACTGAAAATCAATAAACAACAATAGAAAGTCTTGATAGGTTTGGCACCGACTTTAGTAACTCAAATTTAATTATGTAGGTAATTGTATCATATTTGTAAAATTATTTTTGTACTTCAGACTAGTAAAGGATCATTATTTTGTACTTTTCAGTGTTTTATAGAAATCAAAGGAAACATAACAAAGGTCACTTTGTATAGCTCAATATTTTGTAAATGCTGTTTTTGTAATCAACCAATTTTTTGTAGTCAACCTTACTCTATAGAATGGCTTTCAAAAATTTAACTAAACCTATTTTTAACCTTTAATTAAACCTATTGTTTTTTATTTCTGGTTCTGTGTTATTATTCTGTGCCTTTATGCCAAACAACTCGTTAGATGCAAAGTTAGGTGCAAAGTAAAAATGGATATGAATATAAACTATAACTTCTATTTCGAATTTTTTTATAAAATATTTAGGTATTCTTTTTCAGTAAATTTAATAGTTTTTGATACGAAATTCCGTTTTTTACTTACGTTATTAATATTGAAATCCCAAAACGTGTTTTGTAATCACTTGTACAGGTAAAAAGGAATAGCGTATAGCAAAGAAATAAATGTATAGTGGCCGTACTGTTTATTATGTTTTTGTTTACTTACAGCAGAACTTTTTAAACGTTCTAATTTTTAGGTAATATCAAAACCGGACTTTCCTGCGCTATAACCATTACAACTTACTGTACATATAAAGTTGAGAAGACACTCACCTTTTTAACCAGCGCAGGCGACTCGAACTCCTCATCCTCACGACTGGAAAGCGTAGAGCACGACGAGCACGCAGAATCAGCCGACAGGGACCGAGATCTCAGCCAGTCTACCTCCTCCTCAGTCGCGCCCACGGCCACACCATCGGAATAGTCGCTTACGACCACACTCGGCGTCCTTACACATCTGCCTCTTATCTCGCACCCCTCGCTGCTCCTCCGCCCTAACTCGACTACATGCGCTTCAATCAAAGTCCTCTCTCTTCGCGGGGCCATCGTGTCTGGTGGAGGAGTGACGTCGCGAGGGTGCGAGTGGCGTCTGGGCCGCGGTTCCAGCTCGACTGCGGAGTCGTCGCTGAGGTCGCGGCTGCGTCGCCGGACCGCGGCTCGGTCGTCGTCGTCGGAAGACGTGATGTCTTCTGGTGGAGACGGGGTCCGCGGCGGGCGCAGATACTGCATGGGTGCCGGTTCAAAGCGGCGCACCAGCTCGGAAACGCGCGGTTGCGCGTTGCGGAGGACGCGCGCGGTCGGCGGCGCGCGCTCGGCCGCACTGCCGCTCGCCCGTCGCTGCGCGTGCGCCGGAGTCGATTCCCGCGCGCTTTCCGGTGGCACTCCCGTGCTCAGCTTCAGATAAAACAGGCTGTGGCTTAGTGCTTTCTCGCGAAGCACGCGCCTGAAGTCCTCTGATGGTGGTTTCTCTAGACGTGGCATATTTTCTGCAAAAATCGAAATAAGCTTTTATTGTTTGCAGAGAAAAGTTTCATTGATATTATTCATAACTTTATTATTATCAGATTATTGTCAGCTACGCTATCGGAAAACTTACACACAAGCTTAAAAATATCGTCATCTTTTTTTCTACGTAGATACTTCCTCATTCTGTATCCCTAACGGGGTAGTCAGAGAACACGGAGCGCCAAGCATCGCAGTCTTTACTTCTTTCGCTTCCTCAAATCTCATCATTTTGCTCAGTCCTCACACATCTTCGCCTAGGTATGCGAATACTTTTGACATTTCCGTCAGCTAACACTCTAGCATTTGATATTCAATTAAAGAAAGAATAAAAAAATATTTTATATTTTTTCAATTTAAAAGAAAATTAATTAATTGTTCTTAGAAACAGCAAGTCATGCGCAAAAGAATTTTCTAAAATAATAAATAACTTACCGCTGTGTAGTATTTTTGCAGGAAAAAATCAGTCACTGGACATTACCAACGATCTGAAACAAACAAAAAATTCATTTGAGTCATGTAAGAAACTTTTTATGAAACAAAAAAGAGTACATCTTCGGACTCTCTTCTATAATCTTATTACTGATCTTATCCGCTCTCGTGGACTACGTACCACCATACATCGATCCAGCCGTCCACCCATCCACCCATCTCGATAACTCGAGAATCAAGTGTTAACTAAAATCTGACCAAATAACGTATTTCCTGCTAAAGAAAAGTATCATGTAAATGAGACAAGTAGTTCTCAAGTTATAAGCGCACAAACAAACCGAAAGACACAGAGACATTATGCTTTATATATGTGTGTTTTACATATGTATAGATGAACTAATCGATTGAATGGACAGATAATATCAATAACAATATTTTATTTACGTTAGTTCGAAACAGTTACGTATCAAATATTATACCTAAACAATTTAAAAGACATATTCTTTCCTTAACATTTACATACTATATCATTTTGAGAATTTCCTTTACATTTACTTTTGCGGACACATTTCATGGAATCGAATTACTGATGTGAACATTCTTATTTTTTATACGTTTTACAAAAACAAGAGGAAATATCCAAATTTTAGTAAGAAAAACGTTACTTAAATTATTAAATAACGAAAAAATTCATACATTTGCAGTCTAGATTCTTAATCAAAGGGTCTGAACGATGACTGGGCACTACTGGCTCAGTGACGCATTCAACGTATTTCTGGTTTTCTATTTTTATACACAAAAATGCATATTTATGTAAAGAACACCTGTAACTAAGCGTCATTTTATTACCCCATTTTGTCATATTAAAGTTTATCTCTATGTCATCTGTATTATTTATATGTATCTCAACGTGGGTTTAACGAGTTTACTAGACCCAAAAGTTGATTAATCGTTTTATAATGTATGTAATGCAGCTACACTAATAACCACTTTTACGACTAATTTTTTTTCTGTTGTACTTTAGTATTGAATACCAATTAATAACGTATCATTCAATATTTTATTGCAAATTGTTTATAGAGTTAATGACGTAATAAAAAGATCAAGATAACAACGCTATCTTCTACGCAACATATTATTTAAAAATTCAACTTACGTATGTTTGTAGTCCAACTCAAAAAGTAGTAAAAAAATAATCAAAGCTGGAAATTACGTTTTAATCTATATAAATAACAATGTAAATGTTCATTTGTTCAACGGATTGTAACGGCTAGTGCATATACGGGGTTATTTCGAAAGGATGTAAATGCGAAATGGTATTAAAGTACCCATGACAACGGATAATTTGCATTCTACGACTTCGCCAAAAGTCAATATAAAAATGAGGCAACCCTAATATCAGCGTTTTTACATCGCGAGCAAACATTTGAAATGTATGGCATAGCGCTAAGGTTGTACATTTTTTTCTATTATATTTTTTTTATGAACAATCAAATAAACGTATCCCATAATTATCATATCTGCAAAATAGCAGCCGACATTGACACGTTAAAACCCTACTGGCAGATTTATACCCGTTTTCACAATAACCTTGTATACACAAACACAAGTTATACTCGTACAAGATCATAATGTACTTCATACGTATTATATTGACTGATCCGGTCAAATTGAAAATAACATACGACGAAACTGAATTTGCAATTTATCTGGATAATGTTTGGATTAAGGAGTTCCCGTCGGATAAAATGAGGATCTCGTCAAACCTCATCATTCTCCTCACACGTTTAAATACATGAAGTATATAACGAAGTATTATATACATACTATAGTATATAACAAAGTATTATATACTTCACGTATATAAGTATGCGAAGTATGCGTATGCTTTTAATATTTCCATCAGCTCTAGCTATCTCATACTCATAAATCAACATTGATCTTCTTTGGCTTCCACTACCACTCACATTCGCTATTAGATTTTCTTTTTGGATAGATATTGTGTCCCTCTTTGCAAGAGAGACACTGGACATGCGATGCCTGGTTTAAAATAACTTGGTTTAAAGCAACTGTACTGCGTGTAGAGTGGTGGTTTTAGGAATGCTAGGGGTTGTGTGGATCAGATTTTCTCGCTCCGCATTATCTGCCTGGCTATTCATACTATATTTGGACAGTTGCCTCCATAAATTTAAAGGTAGTATGAGCGGAATAGAATGTGATGGCACTGTGGTAAATTGTAGCATCCGTATTAAAATACGCTGATGATGCTATGGTTATAGCACCATCAGAAGCGGAGCACTAGTGCCTGCACTAGTCACGTATATGAAAAAAGAATGCGGAGTGAAAGGATTGAACATGAATATGAACAAACCTGAGGTTTCGGTGTTTGAAAGAGCAGATGTACAGACGAAGTGTGAAATATGGGTACACAAAAAATGTCTAGAACATGTGAACGAAATTATATATCTGGGGATTGCGTTTTCAAGGGATGGAAGATGTGAGTTTGATGTGGAGAGACAGGTAGCAGCTGGCAATAAAGTGAACGGTGCTCTGTCCGCATTAGTAGACAGTTTGAATATATCTAACTCAGCTAAAACTGCCAATCACAATGCGGTGTTAGTGCCAACTTTATCGTACGGTACTGAGGCCTGGATATGCCCGAAAGCGAGTGAAAGTAAGATAAATATAAGATTAAAGAAAAATGCAGCAGAAATATCATATCTTAGAAATATGTGCGGTGTCACCCTTTTAGACAAAATAAGCAATGAAGAGATACGCAGTATGACAGGGTTGCACGATAGTGTTATTATAAAAATGAAAAAAGAAATGCTTAGATGGTTCGGGCACAGAAATAATGAGTGATGAAAGACTGACGCAGAAAATCTAAGGAGCAAAAGCGAGTGGTAAAAGAAGCCAAGGAAGACCAAGGCTGATTTACGAAGATCAAATAGCCAGAGTATTAGCTGACGGAAATGTCAAAAGCACTCGCTATTCCTAGGCGAAAATGTGTGAGGAGAATGATGATATTTGAGGAAGTGAAAGAAGTATATAAGGACCGCGACGCTTAACGCTCCGTCCTCTCTGACTACCCCGTTAGAGAAACAGCTTGAAAATATGTATGTATATATGTATGTATGAATGTATACAGTACTGCGTGTAACCGCTCGATAAGTTGCAACTTGTAAGTTACTGGTTTAGTTCTTTAGTTTCCAAACCAGAACCCTAAGTGCCCCCATTTTGCGTGAAAAAATCACTATAAACACTTTTGAACGTCATTGTATCTACAAAAAAAATATTATTTCAATAAAAGTACTTATTTTAGCCATCAATAAAACTGTCGATTTTCACTAATAAACTCTGAATTTCCGCCGTAGTATAAGGCACACAGGCGTCCCTTTGTTAAGGAAAAAACGAGTACCTATGAAGACTATACTGGATTACTGGACTATACACATGAGCAACTGAATTAGTATTTCAAACTATGACTTATCAACTTAGTTCGGTAAGTAATAGTTTCGGTAAGTAATAATAATAACAGAATTTATTAGTGAAAATCGACATTTTTATTGATGGCTAAAATAAGTACTTTGACATTTATTTATTATTATTATTAATTTCGGTAAGTAAATTTACAATCTATTACTTTATACACTCAATTATTTTTATACGTTACAGCTCTTTATAGACTGGCTGACTTACGAAGATCAAATAGCCAGAGTTTAAGCAGACGGAAATGTCAAAAGCACTCGCATACCTAGGCGCAAATGTGTGAGGAGAATGATGAGATTTGAGGAAGCGAAAGAAGTGTGTAAGGACCGCGACGCTTGGCGCTCCGTCCTCTCTAACTACCCCGTTAGGGATACGACGTGAGGATAGGTAGGTAGCTCTTTATAGCATCGTTATATTATTTAAAGTTACTATATTTTTTTTTAATCCTAACATTTTATTGTATGATATTATACATATATATTTTCGCATCAACAAATAGCATTTTTATCATTATTTTTATCAATTTTAAATTGATTTTAAACATATCCCAATTTCTAACTGCACTCTCCCATTGGTAAACAAGAAACTAGCGCTTGGCATACTGGATCTGGAAATAGTCATGGCCGTTGTAAGTCGTGCTGATAACTGATATTAACTGCACACAATAGCAGTAAATGTAATACGTAAACTAATTAATCTGTGGTAATACTAAAGTATTACAGATATATATTATAAATAATTATAAAATTACACTTTTAATCTGTTTAATCAGTATGAAATTAATATACACTGTAGTCTTCTAAGCCTCTATCTGAAGCTACAATTAATTATTTATTTCTACCCACATAATTGTTTAATATTTATTGTACTGTAAATGTTATTGTGTACATATGTTATGATTAATGTACCTGTAGTATGTATGTAATGAATAGGTGTAAATTAAATAGCTGCACACAGAAAAACCAAATAGGTTTATGTTTGCGCAGTTTTTGTTTAAAAAATGTGTTGCAAAAAGGAAAATAAATTAAAAAAAAAGCGATTTGAAATAAGTATACTGTTTTGCTTGTCGATTATTAGTAATTACTAGTAATTCTTTTTTGTAACGCAGGAGAAAACTGTACACTGAAACCCAAGCCCATGAGAGTGAGACTAAGTTATATGAAACATTTAGCTACCAAAACTCATGCGTTGACCATCCTCAGAGTATTTTCGAACACTGGACGCATCGGAATGAAATCGGTTTTGGGTAGAAAGGAATAATACCGAAAACTTCGAAAGGAATAATACCGAAAACTTCGAAAGGAATAATACCGAAAACTGTGATAACACAGCCTATAAAGGCATAGTATTGCATCCAAAAAATATCTATGAGCTTTGTGCTTAATGAGCTACCAAGTGTTATAGCTCATAGATATTTTTGTATTGTTATATACCAAGTGTTAAAACGGAAAACGTTGTTGATCAAACCTTAACCTTTTTAAATTAAATTCCGAGTCAAAGTTACTGCTCTACTCATACAGATACTATACCAATCCATAGTACCTACACGTTGAGTGCTTAGTTTCGGCCACACCGTATTTATTCGGAGTTCGTTAGAAAACTAAAAAAATAAATAACATAGACATTTGGCCTTGACTTCTTGATTGCGAATGTGAAGTAATAACTAGCAAAATATTTCTAACGAACACTTTGTCACGCCGAACCGAGCGATTTGTTACATTAGAATGAAACAACGTAGTCAGTGCCCACCTTAAAAAAAAAGTAACAACTGGTCCAATATTTATACAAACAAATGTCGAATTTTAGACTAAATTTTTACGCAAGCCATAGGCTAACGCAACACAAACACGAAACAGTTTCTCAACACTAATTGAAAATTAGCGTAACTTTCAATCTAAAAATGTTGTTTGAACTACACTTAACACAACTGCTCGGCATTAAAGCGTGATAAGCTGAGTTCCAATATACCCGTTTTTATAATGACATGCAATCTTCTGAAATCCCGTTAGGGGAGGTTTGAAGTTAAAAAAAAAAATATTCGGTTTATTTACTCATCGAGTCGTATCCATCAGTTATCGTTTCATACCGGCAGTCAGCCGGCGTGTCCTCTCGATGACGTCAAAGGCAGCCTTGCGTCGGGACATAGTCAAATAACAAAAATATGTCGTCTGTAAAGGAACTCGTATATCGTAACTTTTGATGTTATTTGTTCTAATCTTTTTTATTTTTTATTACAATTACTCTCATTTTAAATAAAGCAGAATTTTTCCACCTCACCGTCCGCTCTACCTCGCCGCAAATTATTTATTTGTGTAATAACCAACAATGGTAACGTTATCTTTAGAGACACCTGAAAACGAATAAAGTATCGATATAAATTACTCCTTATGGGAACCTGTTGGATAAAGTATAAAAGGATTAAGTATGAAAATCCTAACGATCGAATTGACGTAATGACTGTTACAGGTAATGTAATAAAACTGCCGGTGCTAACTGTGCCGGTGCATACTGTTCTTCTTTACTATGATCACAGTAAGGGCATTGCGACGCACCAAAACGGCTTAATTTAGACAATTCCAACAAATTGACTCGATTACAAAGCATTGTTTGTATTTCATTGTTTAAAATTTCCGCAGTAAAAAATACGACGAACAAGAAATAACTGATATAATTTATTGCTTTTAGTAATAAGTAGCGTTGTTTCCGTACTTTTCACAACAGTAAATATTAACATGCTTTATTTACTTTGAGTGCTTCATATTCATATTGACTTGTATAGATACAGCGATAGCGTAGGTAAACAACTTCATTAAAATGAGTGTGTTAATTCTTTATTCATTTCATATCACTATGTAAATAATTTAAATATTAAAAACATTATTTAAATCGAAACATTGTTTAGACATGTCAATCGTTAAAGAATATGTGCTTGTGTATAGATATGTATGAGTATAGTAAACTCTCTTACAACTCCTATAACTCTTGTCTAAACAGACATATTCTATTCATTTTTACCTACGACAGAACGGAGGTGTATGCGTTTAGGGTGACCGGTTATTTGTTTGTGTGTGCAAAAACGAAAGCTCTCATTTATCTCTAAAACGATTTGACCGATTAAGATACGGTTTTATGTAAAAGGTTTGTGATTCATCAGCGACGGTTCTTAGGTGTTATAGTGTTAACTCGCCAGAGGGCGCTGCAATAAATATTTTTCTTCTTTGTATGAACTGTTGAGCGTCTAACGATAAAGCAGAAGAACATCGTCAGAAACTATGTGGCGGCACGTAGCTAGTAAATCATGGTGGACCTCTGCTTTTTTTCATAGAAATCAAATAATTATAAAAAATAAAATAATAAATGATACTCAAATAATAAATAAAATAATAACGTATATTCTCTAAAAAGTAAAGTATATTCTCTAAAATAAAAAGCGAAATTAAAAATTTCGAAATAAACCCCGACGGGTATAAACTTTGTAATCGAAAAAAGATTAAATAATGGAGAAACCACCGACTTAAAGGAAGTAAGTAACGAAATATAAGAGGTAATAATATAATGGTAAACCCAAGAAAATCCATCGTGGATGCCATTCCTTGCTGAAATGCACTAAAATTTAGCAGTTTTATGAGTTTGTGACTAATTGAAATTGCGTTAGGTACGTAAATAAATGTAGTCTTTAATTGATATCATTTGCTGCATCTCTACCGAGATACAATACCTTTTCTAGGCTGCCATATTTTATTGAATTTGGGAACAGAGATGGCAATGGCAGCCTCCGACGGATTTTCTTAAGTTTGGATTTTTTTAATATGTTTCGTTACTACCTTTAAGTCGGAGGTTTTTCAAAAATTTTACTTATTCCTTTTTCGATTACAACGTTCATATCCTATTTTTTTCATTCCTGTCCATAATGTAAATAAACAAGAGACTATAAAATAAATATCTAAAACGGGAAATTTAACGCGATTACCTTTTATTTTGGCTTGCCGTTTTGACCGACTTATTTAACAAGAAACTAACCAAAATTTCGCTAAATTTTTACTGTTCGCTGGTCCGATGGACCTATACGAACCACTCTAATAATAGTGGTTTTCTATTACATACATGAAGCTATGAAATATTACACAAATTACACTAATATTATCCAATATATTGCAGCATTGAAAAATGAAGGTTATCTGTCAAGCGTTTTGTTATTCATTTGTAGTGTTACCTAAAGGTTGCCTATGTCCCTAGATCAAATTAGTATCATAAATCAGTTTACTCTAATATGCGAGTGACAGTTCATGCGAAATGCAAGAGATAATAACAACAAAAAAATATTATTGTTTGCTATGTGCAAACAATAATAATCTCCTAATCTTTATTTTTAAGTGTTTTGTAAAAATACAAATTTTTGGCTTATCATACATACATATATATATCTTCACGCTGTATCCCCAACGGGCTAGCCATAGGGGACGAAGCGCCAAGCGTCGCGGTCCTTACATACTTCTTTCGCTTATTATTCGCTTTCGCTTATTATGTTTATTATTCTTTTAATTCTTGGTGGTTTTTATTAAAGAACAGACAGATAAAAATTCTACAAATTTTTGTTTCACTAATAATTAATAAGTATAACAACTGAGTCAATCATTTGTGTACTAGCCCATCTCTAGTTATGTTATGGGATATACTAATGCAGCCGTCGTAAGTTTTTCAAAGTTTTTAATTTCGCTGTTTCGATTGTTTCATACCACAAAAAGATGAACGGAACTCAGAACATTACTCATCCGTTCTTTTTTTTAAATTATGAAGCGTACAAACGTATACTTTGGCATAATTAAGCCTACTGTCCACAAAGGCGTAGCTTCGTAGTCGGTTCAACTTCGCCAAGCAGCTTGTGCAGTTTGACGTATTAAAGTTTGCCTACGAACTAGTACTACTATCTCAGATTAATAACTAAAGTCTTAGATAGAGCCTAATTGAAGCATGCTTGACACTTGTATATATTTTCCTTTTATTTTTAATAGGTGTGCCAATTTAGCAGAAAGAGACGGATATAATAGTAAAAAAAGTCAAAAAGCAAGTGTACCATATCCATTGAAGCCCTTGCAACTTTTATGATAGCTATTTAGAACGTCACATATTATGTTGTCTTGGTAACGTTAATAACATGTTTGATAACTATAGTGACTGCGTTCATCCATTTTGTTTGTGTAATACGTCAGTCCGTGTTGAATATAGGTGCTCCGCTTTTCTTGGTGTTTATTGTATTAATAGGCTTATTTACACAGTATAACAGTGTTGAAATAAAAGTCCAGAGAATCAAAAATATTTTGCATTATTGTGGGATGTAAATCATGTTGTTCTCGAAAAAAAAACGATGCCGAATCATAAGCATAAGTGACAAAGTATTGACAAACTGTCTTTATTTCAGTTTTATTATTACACGACGTAGATTTATCAAATACATCGGGATAGCTACAGCTAATTGTCTTTAGAAATAAGATTTAAGACTTAATTAAAAGTTCTTTTAATTTTTTCTAAAGCATTTTTCTAATTTTCTTAATGTAATGCTGATAGTGACGTGTGTAATGTGCTGTAAATTTATCGATATTGAACTCCGTCGATTGTATCCTGTAGGCGATTCAAGATAAAATGATCTCTGCAAAACTAAGGATAATAACTTTTAATACCTTTAAATACGCATGTTTTTTTTTTATTATTACGAAAAATACATTTAAGTAGTAAATCATTTTTTATGAAAACATGCTCTTACTACCCTCAGATCATCTACATAACATTTGAAAATTCGCATATTACAGAATTAAAAAAAGACAAAAGAGGGGTGCTCGAGCTCCACTTGACGATTCTTATTTATCTCCAAAATTATTGGACCTAGAATTTAAAAGTTCAAGAAATATACGGTCACACCTAAAGTCTACACTAACAAAACAAAATTCCCAAATAATATAAAACTCCAGAAATTTAAATTTTAAAAGTACAGAAACTTCTGTACCAGAATTGAAGTCATACTAGGCCTATTTTTTTAATCGTGCGTTTTTCACACGTATTGTTTTGGTTTAATGTTTGCATAGAAAAACATCATAGTTTTAGATACATACATACATATCTTCACGCTGTATCCCTAACGGGGTAGTCAGAGAGGATGGAGCGCCAAGCTAGTTTCAGATAATTTACAATATGTGTAATGTGTATATACTAATAGTTACTAAAAAAAATATATGAACAATCATTATATTTTTTAACTTTAGCGACTTATATACATCTTATAATTGTAATTAACCGGATCTACATCGACTTAATACTTTAAGGCTACCTTTTTCAACGGTATTAACACGACATAGATCCGGTTAGTTAGAATTGTAATCATTATAAACACAAATTTCGAATACAACACTCTCTTACAGATTATGTAGATATGAACTTAAGAAGTTGAGAACTATATGTGCAATAGTATCCCAAAAATAGACGCTTTTTAATGGGTATTAGTTTTGAAGAAAGACATTACTCATAACATCTAATCCAAAAGTTTGTTCGTAAGCTCGTTCTTAAAACGGAAATCGTAAAAACAATTAATTGCAAATTCACACGAGAACATACAAATCCATGGAAAAAATGAAGTTCTCGTAAGTAGGTACCAGTCGGCCTACATACAGCCAGATAAGGTTAAATTGAATAACCATGATAACGAACTATCGCAGCATGACGGATTGGGAGCAAAATGAGACTGGGTAAAGAGAATACTTTTATCAAGCTCTTTACACAACATGTTGTCGTCGACAAACGTGCAATTAAGTAGCTGTCACTGTAAAATTAAATTGGGACATTTATAATCCTTGTTTTTTATTGGACTGTCAATACGAAACCAGGATAATATGTTCATGCTATCTTTATAGCGTAGACTTAGTATATACTGGGTTTATGCTTTCTAATTTATTCTCCTATCAAATTGATTTATTCAACTAAACCAGCCATTCCCAAAGTGGGCGATAACGCCCCCTTGTGGGCGCTGCAGGCCTAAAGGGGGGCGGTAAGAGACCCAGAAAAAAATGGGGGCGTTGTGTAGAGGCCTGGGGAGTGATTTGTAATTTCATTTAGCTAGGCTAACAAGCTAACTTAGTAGCGTGATATCCCGGCATGGCACAAGTGTAGTAGACTTTTACACGATGCTATGAAATTTGAAACCTTGGTCAAAATGAAGAATGATATGATAAGAAATTAATAAAGATATGAGCAAAATAGATCAGTGAAAAAGAAGAAATATATAGTGTATCTTTTTGCCTCAGTAACTTAACCAGCTAAAAAGCTTGTTTAATTAGTATTCCCTTTAGCTCAATAGCTGAATTGCAAATAGCTTCATTAGATCAGTTACTACAGCTTTTTGTAACTCCACTAGATTCGTGTAGCCCTTTTGGAAAAATATTGTAGACTATTGATTCGTTTAACTTCTTTAACTCAGTAGTGACGGCTCATTAATTTCAATTGTTTAGTACGACTCGTTTCAAAGAGTGCTAATGTTTAGTTCACAGAACTGTTGATTAGTTTAGCGTTTAGCCTTTTTGACTATAGTTTAAATAGTTTAATATTTTTTTAAGTTTTATCAAAATTTTTACATTTTTGTTGAGGTCGCTTTCGTCCTGATAGTGCAATTTATCGAAAATGTTCTAATTAACACTCAGTTTACTAAATGAAAAAATGATTTAACTCATTCCACATTCTTACACCTTATCTACCCGTTTTCATTACATTTAACAACGTTTGTAATTAAATGCTCATAAATACAGGTTACAAACAACAACGGCTAAAAATAAACATATATAAAACCTCTTACGCGTTAACAGTTATACCTAATTATATTTCCTCTGTGAAACATGCGTAAGTCTGTCATAGTTATGAATAAGATCATAAGATGAATACTATACTTATTCCCTGACGGTGTCCACATGGATTATAGACAATTAATTTTTATAATACCTTATTACAAGGCGTATACGATCTTTTAAATATGTCTTCTTCTTAATAAGACTGATATTTAATAAAAGGTTGTTTACGTGCACCTCGTAATAAGGTACTATAATATTTAATTTTATATCGTTACGCTAATAGGTATTCATATTTATACTGTCGTGGATATAATATTGACTAGATATGATAGTAATGACTTGTTATATCTTATTTATATAGCTGTCGATCTTCCATATATATAAACAGATAAATAGTAAATAACGTAACATGATTTTCAAAATACGTTCAATAACTTTTCCATGATACATCAACAAACAAAAAAATGCATTTGTTTTGGATTCTAAAAGTTTAAAAACCCTAAAAGAGTACTTTTTATTATGCTGCTACTTGTTACCGTTTACCTATTACTGTTTTTATTGGTTAAGAATGTAGAAAGTTACACTTACTACCTTATCTCTGAAGTTTAATAGACATTAGATATCAGACACGTCGAGCATTTCAGGAAGACATTGTAAATGACATTTTTTACATTTTTTGCAGTTGACGATCTTTCTTTATATTATTTTTAAACAGCTAAAGAATTATTCTTTGTTGTGTATGAGTATAATATACGATTTAAGTTTTATAGGCCTACCTATAAAACTTAAATCACAAAGTACCTATACTTTGAAGAAATCAAAAGTACAATAAAAAATTATGAAAAGCTTGAAAAATTTGATTTTCCAGCTCTTACGACTTCACTTGAAAAGGTTCACTGTAGTCACGTTTTTAAAAAATCCTCGTGCATGCTTCAGTTATTTCCTAAATTATTACTAAATAAATTTCTTTGATAAATGCCCTCTACCTTCCGGATAAGGTACAACTATTACTTGTAATTCCTATAAAAATCAATGTCAAGCTGATATTTATTATCAGTGACGCAGTGTATAAATGTGTTCGATGTCTTAGTTTGATATCATCACAATAAGTAAGTTGTTTAAAGATAAAGCTACTACACAATAAAGACAATTTTTTAAAATTGTTCGTGTTTACAATCAAAGTCAAAGTCAAATCAATTTATTCAAGTAAATCCATGCATGCAATGCATGCATGCAAGGTATTTTGGAAAGTCAAATCTACTTTAGTTCGGTTCGAAAAGAAAACCTGGACACTGAGAAGAACCGACAAGAAACTCAGTCAAATATAATCTATATATATAAGGAATGCTAAGATGGTTCAGGTACATGGAAAGAATGAGTAATGAAAGACTAACGAAGAAAATCTATAGACCGAAAGTGAGTGGTAAAAGAAGCCAAGGAAGACCAAAGCTGACTTATGAAGATCAAATAGCTAGAGTGTTAGCCGACGGAAATATCAAAAGCACTCGCATACCTAGGCGAAAATGTGTGAGGAGAATGATGAGATTTGAGGAAGCGAAGGAAGTATGTAAGGATTGCAACGCTTGGTGCTGACGTCCTCTCTGACTACCCCGTTAGGGATACAGCGTGAAGATATGTATGTATGTACATATATAAAAATGCATTTGTATATTTATGTAATTGCTAACTCCAACACCGTTTGACTGATCACCATGGAGATTATTTTCATGCTAACCCCTTTGGTCGTAAGTTGCCACCACGCGAAGTCACGGTCAAAAGCTAGTGTTTATATAATACAAAGTTAGTGCCAGGCGGAATTTAGGTGTTATATTGTACCTAAATTCCACCAACATTTCGAACCTTTTAATTGACGTGTTTTGCATTTTTCAATCGGCGCGATGTGGCTAACCGAGTCTAAATTCTGAACTTTCCTGAAATTTTTCCATTTGAAATTTTGCCTAAATTTAGCTAACAATGAGCATGAATTATAAATAATACCTAAATGAAATGGATTTCCGCGTATTAATATCTGTATTAATACAAATCTTCTACTTATTTACTCGTTTATATGACACTAGGCTGTTGCCCGCAACCTCGTCCTCATAGACTTGAAAAGAAATGGTTTATGTCCTTCCTCTCGGTTTAGTCTATCTTTATTATAAATTTCATCAAAATCGATCCAGCGGTTTGGCCGTGAAAGTTGGCCAAACAATAAACAAACATTTATAATATTGGGAAGTAAGTACATATGGTAAGTATGGATTTAACGTTCATAACGGTTCCACAGTTGCGAGTGGCAATCGAGTGATGAATGCACGTTCCGGTTATTGTGAATTATTGACATACAGAAACAAAGATTATACAAACTAACCTCCTATAGGCTAAGGCCTGGCGTGTTACGTTAACGACATTTTCATGAATGACCTGTGCTTAGTAACCTATTAAACACATTAATTATGGTGGTAGATATTTCTTCGTAACCCGATATATCTAAAAAATTTTTAAGAAAAAATTAAACCGACTTAAAAAAAACACTGATAAGTACAAAAAAGGTAATCATAGCAGTTCAAGCTCCAATATCAGTGAAATTTAAATGAGAGCACCTTGGAACTATACTAAACCCAACGAAAAAAGAATCAATGAAATCGGTTCTTAAACAAAGAAGTTGTGCCCGAACATACATAAAAAAAAAACAAGAAAATGTAAACAAACGAATTAAGAACGTCCTCCTTTTTTGAATTCAGTTAAAGATATAAAATTAAGGCAAATATTGTGTCAAAAAGTTTTTTTTAGATCTACGGATATAAGTTAATTCTTAGTTTTAATTTTGCAAATATAAACGTTATGTTATATGTGTATTGATTTATTTTAATAAAAAAACATTTGGATATACATTCAGTCAAGAAAGTATCGGGAATGGATGATTTGTTTATGGTTCCAAATTCAATTTTTTTTTTTTGTTGTTGTTAGATTGGCACAACTGTTTTCCATTTTGGTGCAGAGTTTAAGTTACATCCGTTATTTAGTTAAATATAGTGCTGTTTTTAGTTATATCATTCTAGTGTATATTGCGAATGGACAAAAACATCGAACAAAGAGTTTGTCTTAAATTTTGCATCGCCAATGGAATTTCGTGTTCGGAGTCACTGAAAATGTTACAGAAGGCTCACGGTGAATCGACTTTATCAAAAACACGTGCTTATGAGTGGTACAAAGCGTTGAAAAGCGGTCGAGATGGAAGAGATTTGCCTCGCTCTAGTAGGCCATCAACGTCTGCAACTGAAGTTAACATCGCAAAAGTGAAGGAAATAGTGAACTGATGAAATACTGAAAATGCTCATTCAAGTTTGAGAGAGATAGCCGCCGAACTTTCTGTGTCTCACGAGTCGATCCGTACCATTTTAAATAATCACTTGGGTATGAAACATGTTGCCGCTCGGCTAGTCCCAAAAGACCTGAATTTTCTCCAAAAACTCAATCGCATAAGAGTCGCTGAGGACATGCTAGAACGAGTCAATTCCGATCCAACATTCATGAAACGCATTGTTACTGGTGACGATACGTGGGTTTACGAATTTGACATGCAAATTAGTCAACAAGCTTCGGAGTGGCGCCTTCCAACTGAACCGAAACCGAAAAAACCACGCCAAAGCCGATCAAAAGTCAAAGTCATGTTGACTATTTTCTTTAACTATCGCGGTGTTGTGCACTCGGAATTCTTGCCGGAAAGTCAAACGGTAAATAAAGAATATTATTTGGGCGTTATGCGGCGTTTAAGAGAGCAAATTCGACGAAAAAGGCCAGATTTGTGGAAAGAAAATGTTTGTATTTTGCACCACGACAATGCGCCTTCGCACAAGGCCATCATTGTGACCGAATTTTTGACCACCTTATTCACCAGATATGGCTCCAGCCGACTTCTTTCTTTTTCCTAAACTCAAATTACCACTTCGAGGCACCCGTTTTCATTCGGTAGAAGACATAAAGGAGAATTCGCGGCTAGCACTGAACTCAATTCCGGAAAAAGCGTTTAAAAAATATTTTGATGATTGTATTATTCGTTGGCGTAAGTGTATCGTTTCTGAAGGAGCATACTTTGAAGGTGATAAAATAAATTTGGATGAATAACTAACATTTCGTGTATTATTGATCTTTTCCCGGTACTTTCTTGACAGAATAGTATACTATACTAGCGACCGGCCCCGTCTTCGCACGGGTAGCAGAGTAATTTTGGACAATACTTTCGTAAAATCCGTTCTTAGTTTCTTAGTGAGCGTCTACGACGCGATCTCGTGATGAGTCAGCCAGTCAGTGCTATTTCGCATAATATAGATAAAGTATATACTTTGAAATTCATCAAGTAAGTGGTACATAATTTCAATGTCAGGCGAGTATTTCCCTTCTCTGGTTAATATTTTTTCTGTATGTACTTGGGTAAATCCCGAACGAACCAACATATATAGGGAATATGGATTTTTTCACGACCTTCTATTTCTATATTTACTTCCATGGTAAAACTTGAAACCTTTAAAATGACATTGAAGCTGTATGTTTACGCACTTAGCTACGACGAATACATTTCTAAGCATACTTTTTCATTTCAATTCAGTTCAAAATAAAATATTTTAAAAATAAATTATTATTCAAGTATTGTAAGACATTCTTGAAAGTAAAATCAAGATAGTACTGTCACTTATCCTATGCCTGCCCTAAGAAGAACTGGTAAGTTTGGCCAGATATTATTTTTTTAACATGATTTTGCAGTAAAAATACGATAATTAATGTAAGTACAATTCAGTACCTTGCCGTCCTTACACATCTTTGAATTTATTATGTATACGAGGAAAAATTTAGATCTATTTAAAAAGAAAGGCGATATTAATGGTATAGAAACCCGAGGTCGTGATAAATTGGTCATTCCAAAATTTTAATTACGTAAGTCAAATGTTTCATTTTTGGGTAACTGCATTAACGAAGTTCCTCAGGAAGTTACTCACTTAACAGGGAATAAATTTAGATTGGTTATAAAACGTACATTGATTAGACAATCATACTATAAAATAAACGATTTCTTTGAAGATAAAGCAATAGTCTGGAAATGATCTTCTCGGCACATGCATTTACTAGCTTTATGAATATTGTATTTTAATAAACCTTTTGTAAAATGACGTTAAAAAAATAATATCTGATTGAGTTTCTTCTCGGGTCTTCTCAGTGTCCCGGTTTTTTATTTGAATCGAACTAAAGCGGATTTGACGTTTAAAAATAGCTTGTGATCGGGTTTACTTGAATAAATTGATTTGACTTTGACTAAAAGCTAATAACCGCGTAAAAATAGAGAATATTTCCAACCAGACTATCTTTGATTTATTTTTTATAAAATTTACAATACATTTTAAAAGAAACGGGAATAAATATTCAAAATATTTGCTATTTACACGATTAACGTTATTTAGTTATTGCCTTGACCTTTCCCGTAAATTAGTACTAAATACGTAGTTAAATCTTAATCTTCTTCAGTTTTCTTGACACGGCTGTATAAAATAATAGAAACTTATATATGTATATACTCGTACATGTATTTTTTATTCTTCAAAATAAATCAAATTCAAAGAAGCACAAATACTTATATCGATTCAAATAATATTTTTCAATGTACGAAAAGAGATTCTCCTGTGAATAGTAACGTGATTGAATTTGTTGAGGATAACAACACTTGTCATGCATTACGTTTGTTTTGAAATTTTAATTCGCCGGTAACAATGTAGAGAGCATAAGATTAAGGCCGATGAATACAACTGATTTTATAAAGCAGATACTTTTCTGAATGTTTTTGATGCGCAGAATCTAAATCCAGTCTATAAATTTCCGTTCCTAAAATCAGTAATGCTGAAACACCGATATAACTTAACTAGCTCTGTCTTCCAAAAACTAGATATCGATATTATTTTTTTCTTCGAGCGCTGAAAAACCCATGTAAATAAAAAATTAAAGAAACCAACGATGGAAACATCGCTTCTGTTCTACTGACACATTTCTGTAAAATCTTGTTTAAAACATGCAAAAAAATATACAAAACGTTTGTAAAAAACTGCAACAAATCCGGTCCAGCCACGTTTATATATTAATTAACAGACATATTATATAAATAGATACATAATGGGTTTCTTCGTCCCGTCCTCGATAAAAATAAATACTTCCTAGAACATTCGGAAACCTATTATGCATTAAAGCATTTTAACGAAATTAAAGACCGCCTCATGTTTAATATTCTAATTTATTATTTAGTGAAAAAATGTCAACCATGGAGACAGTTGAATCATGCATACTGATTGACGTCACAACCACGAATACCTACCCAATTTTATTACAGTGGAGGTATTATGTAGATTAAAACGCCTTCACAATTGTTATTTTAAATTATTACGGCAAAATTAGTATGTAACATACATAACTTCACGCCATATCTGTATCAAGATGGACAGAATGTTATGGCACCACCAACGATATCTATTATATAGTACCTACTAGATTGAATGTTCGAAACAATCACTATATTCCCCATTCAACTGACATCGGTAACACTGCGCTACGCCTATGGTTGCCAGGTGGTCGGGATTCGCCTGGATCGTCCCGACGTTTCATATGATGTCTGGACTCCCGACAAAATACAAAATATCCCGACAAACAGCTTCTTGTCAAGTTATAACAAATCAAAAATTTCATTTTGTCATTATTTTAATTTTAATAATGAAAAGTGATATTTTGATTTGTAACATTTATTTGTCCCGACAGTAATCTCACAATGCTGACTTTTTGAAATTTTTCCCAGATATTTAGTTTTCATATCTGGAAACTTAGCTACCTTTCACCTCACATTTTCCAAATATTGGCGCATAACGCACTTCCAACGCTTAACGTACATTGCCTGCGCTAAAGTGTGCGCTTTCCGATTCACTGAGCGCTACCTTCTTACTGCGTCATGGCGCAATTATAAGTTGATTCAAAACGCCGTCGCAGTGTGATGCGCCAGAGTAATTGAGTTGGCGCAAGGAATATTGCTGAGGGACCCATAGCTATATTCAACAAAAATAAAATTAATGTTATTGTAAAACATATAAATACATACATACATATCCTCACGCTGTATCCCTAACGGGATAGTCAGAGAGGACAGAGTGTCAAGCACCACGGTTTTTACATACTTCTTGCGCTTCCTCAAATCTCATTATTCTCCTCACACATTTTCATATTAAATAAATAAAGCCTAGGTCTCGAGATATAAGCACTAACAGTTACGTTTTTAGTTCCATTAAAAATCGGCCTTATTCCTTACGCATAAGGTCCAACCGTAACAATATTATGGTCAGTTTTACCAAAACGAAAACTGATGTGATTACTCATTCACGAATGTAACTTATGTTGATGTGTAAACTATGAAAAAAAATTTTTCTTTTGTCGATTAATTTAATTATATGGAAAATATTTGGGCATGGATTTCAGTATTTCGAGGATACCGTCAGGTTGAGGAAGAGGCTCGTGCCCCACGTGCCCTTAGTGTTAACAGCTTAACGCCACTTCTAAGAATAAGTATTTGGATTTATAGTTGACAAAATGAAACTAGATAACGGGTGATGTGAATAAAATAAAAGCTTTTGCTTCTAGTATTTATTATTAGCATTAGCAATTGTTAGTAAGTATAAGCTTTTACTCGTAGCAATTGCTTATTTTACTCATAGCAAAATTTAAGTGAATCCTCTTTTACCGGTACTACGTTAACACTTTTTGAGCAATTGCTAGATTTGGCTAGCGTTTGCTTAAACTGAAAATAGAATTAGCTTTTGCTAAAATATATTCATACGAAACTCAAGTCTGGCTTTAAAAATGTATGTAAAAACATATTGCTAATATTTACATCACGCAATGGCAGGTTAACTTTTTAATGAGTCTTATCTCTTGACTAACTTATCCGACCTGCGCGATACGATAAGCTGCTGGCACATTCTATACTTTTCTTTCTAAGTAAAATTGGTAAATTAATGAAGATCGTTGTAATATTTTATTATTAAACAATTACTAAATTTCCGTTAACTTCCTGGGAAACAAATGAATTATACTTATGATAAAAATCTTGTTATAACGAGTGTCTAACATTAAGGCAATTAGAAACCGTGACGCGTAGAGACAAGCGTTGTAATTTAAATTTAATTTCGTATGTCTCGTGTGTTTTTCACACTGTTTTAGAAACTAATCTACAATCAGTTTTAACTGATAGGAGATATTACGTTTCAAATAGCCAAATAGCTCCCGCATACCTAGGCGAAAATGTGTGAGGAGAATGATGAGATTTAGGAAAGCGAAAGAAATATGTAAGCACTGCGAAGCTCAGCGCACCGTCCTCTCTGACTACCCCGTTAAGATATGTATGTATGTATGTATTGTAACTAGCTGTTGTTTACGTGGAACTTTACTTAATGGATTTTGGATTAACACTTTGATATTTTTTTTACTTCCTTACGGGGTAATTTTCTAAATCAGCCTTTCAAATGCTTACTTTAGGTTATTAAAGCGAATTAAATTTTTTTGTCCATACACATATTAACTCCGAGACCCTTTTTCCTTATGCGATGAATTTCCAAAAATCCCTTCTTAAACTTTACGTACATTTTATAAGAAAATTCTGCGCAGTTTTAAGTTTCTAGAGCTAGCGATTATGGCGATTCGTGTTTATTCGTCAGTCAATAACTCAAACAGTCAGTTTCTCCTTGTATAAATGTATATTTATACAGAAGATCGATTATATATTATTATAGAATCTTATACAAGTATTATTTAACCGCTTTCTCTTCCTGTTAGTGTCATATGGACGAATAAGGGAATTCAGACAACATTCCTCATTTTCATTGCCTTCCATAATTGTCTGAGATAGAAAGAAAAATATAGAACGCGCTGGCTGCTTATCTTCTAGCGCAGGTTAGCCAAATGCCAAGCTGGCTAAATGTTAGCTATTATTGGGATGAAAGCTTTTTGTTCTTCCAAAATATTGACATGGATGGAAACCAGGATTTATTTATATATAATGAAAAGATGTGCTTTCGCTAACTCATGTATTTCTCTCATATCGGCTGAGAACTGTTAAGGATACAGCGTGAGGATGTGTATGTATATACATTTCTCGACTGATTTATTTTTCCATATTTCATAATAATCACATATAATATAAATTATTAAATTTATCATATTTAAATTCAACTTGCACAATCACAAATAAGTTATTATTAAGCAGCAACACCCTCATAAATAATAGTGTTGCCATCCGTTAGCGATTATGATTATAACGTTAATCAGGAATATTGACAACACAAATGGGGTTTAAGATAATAAATTTATATGGACTAGGAACCTGTAACTGTAAGTGGTTCCCCTTTTCTATCTGTAACCCCACATACTAACTTCCAAATGTCCCACTAATGTATAATATTGTTACGTTTTGATGTCTGTCCACCCTGAACAAGATATAACATGGAATTTTACTATGAAGATTAGAGTTTTGAGCTATACGCTGTCAACATAGAAATATAACCATCAAACCAATAATTTTTACCAATGTAACGTTTGGTGAGAGAATAATTTTAGAAGAAGAAGAAGAGAGAAGAATTCATTGGCAAACCTTCTATCTCGTTCTTTATTATCTTTTTTAATTCCCAAGTCACTGTTTTGCTATAGATATTTCATGAGAATGTTGATATGAAAATAATATCTTAATTAACTGCGTCTACGTTTATTGTTCTATGTTATCGTAATATTGACGTCACAATATAAACTAATACGAACAAAAATGCAAAAAGAAAACATTGAGTTTAAGCGTATATATATGTATATAAATTACAATAAATTGTGTACATACTTATTCTAGATAATTTTTATTAACAGTTAAGCGGGCATTTTATTAAGTAAACTAAAATTCGCATTTGTACATACATGCATACGTAGATACATTTCTTGACACTGCACCCCTAACGGGGTAGTCAGAGAGGACGGAACGCCATCGCGGTTCTTACATACTACTTACGCCTCCTCAAATCTCATCATTCCCACATTTTCGCCTAGGTATGCAAGTGCTTTTGACATTTCCGTCAGCTAGCAATTTGACTATTTGAGCAGAAGCCAAGGAAGCCCAAGGCTGATTTATGAAGATAAGTCGGCCTTGGTCTTCCTTGGGGTCTGCTACCACTCACTTTCGCTCTGTAGATTTTTTACGTCAGTCCTTCATCACTCATTATATCTTTGAGAATGGACTGAGATTTATAAATAATAATTCCTAAATTCCTCAGAATGAAATTGCTACATAATCCTATTATTTAGTTTATGTCCGATTTAAAATTTTAGAATTTTGAATTATCATAATCAACTTAATAAATATTATTTAAAAAATAGTTACAGTAAAATGAAACTACTTCCCTACCCGTTACAGAGATAGCTCGACTTGAATATACATATACATACGTATCTTCACGCTATATCTCTAACGGGGTAGTCAGAGAGGACGGAGCGCCAAGCGTCGCGGTACTTACATATTTCTTTCGCCCCCTCAAATCCCTTCACTCTCCTCACACATTTTCGCCAAGCTGTACTGATTTGCTGATTGCTTTTGGAATTTCCGTCAGCTAACACTCTAGCTGTTAGATATTCTTAAGTCAGCCTTTGTCTTCCTGGACATCTAATACCACTCGATTTCGCTCTGTAGATTTTATTCGTAAGTCTTTCATCAGTCATTATTTCATTGAGAATGAACTGAGAGATTTATAAATAAATAATAACTCTCAAGTTGTGCAAAACGCGTCCTCGGAGTGTAAGTAACTAATCAAATCCTGTTATTTAAGCTGTGGCTAATTTAAAATTATAAAATTCTGAATTGTAATAATCAGCTTAAAAATATTACTTAAAATTTTTACAATAGAATACTAGTACCTCTCCACCCCTTTACGGATATAGCTTGACTTGAATATATTTTACGTATTTGCCTAAAAATTCATTTTTTTAGCGTTCCGTTTAAAGATTATGAAAACGAAACACTAACGAGGTCGCCTCGGTGCCGTGTTTAATCTAATGTATCTGTAACAGACGTTTTTCTGAGAGACTACTTTACGGAAACGCCTGGAATTTGGAACAGTTACACTAAGTAGTCCAAGCGCAGACGTAAACCTAAAAATGTTTAAGGTTTTATTTTGAAGGCTAGTTTTTGCATTAAACATAAAAAAAATTATTTTTAAGGTCGTCGTGTGGGGTATAAAATGAAAGTTCTTTAAATCACGTGGTCAAAAATATATAACACTAAAAATTGCGTTATGTTTGTAATAATTTTTTAAATAGCAAAATCGTTAGATGAAAAACTACCATTATTAACCTGTCTATAGTGATACCTTCTGCTCAAACTTTCCAGCGATCGACCCGTTTGTTGATCAATCCGTATTTCGTTTCTCAACGAAGCATACCCAGAAAATTTCAAAGATTCTGTTCGGAAAAGAAAAAGTTCGGTCAGCTACCCAGCACCGAAACTGATCTCTAATATTCACTGCTGAGTAGCTGATCCAATCCTGTGGTACCCGCGTAGAAAAGGTGGATGGTTGACGTAAGCCGCAAATGCTGGGCTGGGTTTCGATTTCAGAGAATCTAAAAAAAGGTTGTCGTTCAGACGAAGAATCACTCGGGGCTTTAACTTTCAGTGTTTATGAATTTGTACACTGCTCATATAGATATGAAAAATTATAATATTATTAATTTTTATTGTTTAAAAACCAATTAATTCATGTTTATAATACAAGTTACATTACCGACACAAAACCTTAAAGAGAATTTGTGTAATCTCTACCATTTCAATATCGATAAATACCCCTAATGACGAAATAGTTGAATTTGCTTGTAAAAATAAGAAAGGTGCGGTATCTGTCAGTACAATGAACTGTCTAGTTAGGAAAGAAAAAATAGGTTGTAATGAACTGATGAGATTAGGATTTGCATTGTCATCTCGTACGTAAACATATCTTACAAAATGAACAATGATACCTGAGCAATAGTAAAATCCCGAGATACGTTGCAGTTTACAGGAAAAATATAACAAAAGTTCTAGATCCATAGACTATAAATAGCTTCAGACGCCGTGCTGAGCAGCAAAGCGAAGTAAATCAGATAAGCTGACTCTCCAATACATATGAAACACATTTATTATCAGATAAGCTTTTCGGCCAACATTTCGTTAGAAAACGCGGCACCTACACATATTATACATTTTATTTACCTCACTTCGTAGTATAGGCCAAGCTGTCTGTAGTTATAAAACTCGGACCACGAAACATAATGGGCGGACTCATAATATGTGTGTTAAACGAATTTTCGTTTCTCTTTCTATCTCATTGAGCGTAACCATGAGTAAAACAGTTAGCTATAGTAAGTATAGCAACCTCGCTCTGTCAGTGTATTTCGTGTGAGCTTATGATTCGGTCATGAAATAATTATATGCAAAATACTCGTAAATCTTAAGTTTTTTATCTATTAACTAGCTGACCCGGCAAACGTTGTTTTGCCATAATTATTAAAGTACTAATATCGCTATTAAAAAATAGGGGTTGGTGGTAGAAGAGTGAAAATTTAGGGTTGTATGTATTTTTTAATGTCAAATCATAAAAAAATTAAAATAAAAAATTTTGAACAAAAAATTAAAAAAACATTTTTGGGGTGGACCACCCTTATCACTTAGGTGTATAAAAAGTAGTTTACATCCTATTCTCAGACCTACTGAATTTCATAAGAAGAATTTCAAAATTTCATAAGAATCGGTCAAGCCGTTTCGGAGGAGTTTTGTTACAAACACTGTGACACGAGAATTTTATATATTAGATTATTCACAAAAATAAAAATATATAAACACTTTAAGGCCACGTTGTTACAGCAAATGTTTCGTCCATTGTGATACATTGTCCGAGTTATAAAGCCTACTTGATTTACTATATTTAACGATGTCTATACTTAACGATACTTTCAGAAATCAAGTTTACAAAACCATTTTATAAACTTTGTACGGAATCCTCTCTATACAAGTTCAACACGCATTTGATCGATTAGATACGCATAAATTAAATGGTAAGTAAACTTATTAAACTTGGGAGTCTAACGCTCGATTTTACCAACATCCCTTACGATTTAGGTGACACAGGGAGACAGGGAACCCATAACGTTCTTAACTGTTCACCAAATGCTAGGGGCCCCCTACAAATATTATATAAGAACCAGATTAGAGATTTTCTTGTTCTAGTTGACACGTAGATGACAAGTTAGGAAGCGTCAATGAAATCGGACGTGTAAGACTTTGGGGTGTTTGGTGACTTGGATCTCCTTGCAAATTACAATTATGTACAAAAACTAAAGTTAAGACTTCTCTGCTCTAAAACATGATCATACCGCAATTGCGAAAGTCAATCTTATTACCATTAAGATAGCGCGGGAGTGAAGGAAGAATTTATAGAAAAACTAGCTATTACCCGCGACTTCTCTGTGTAGATTTTATGCGCGTGTTTCAACATCGTCTGCATTTGTTACGTACTGCAGTTATTACGTAACTGCAGCCAGTAAGCGATAGCCAAATCTTGCGCAATCGATCGCGAGATGTTGGTAAATCGAGTACTATATAATGTCGCGAATTGCTATCTATTGCTGACACTCTTGATTGGTCAGTGAATTAAAAACTGCTACTAGCAACAATATTTATGCTACAAAACTCATTTTACATGGCAGTGATACCCATTTCAAAAGTGATAATCTAGCCAGCTTTAGCATACTACATACCTCACTATGCGCACCCCCGCGCACTTCACCACAGCCCGCATATTATAGAAAGGTTCAATCCTTCCAAACCACCCCCCTCCCGTCCCCCTGCATTCTCTTATGTAATTATATATAATATAGATAGATAATACATAGGTGGGCTCATAATTATAATACATTTAACTTTGTGTTGATAAAAAGTGTAAGTAAATTTTTGTTTGCTAAACAAAACTTTAGTTTTGCCTTTACTGACCCAACTATTTACTGCAATCTTGATGCTGCACATCCTGTACTAATTGTAATCTACATAATAAAATGTATCCGTTCGCGTTGTTCAGAAGGTCCACGGAAATATTTTACAAAATATTTCGAAATTAATATTTTGGTTACCTTCACGCTTCGCGGAATTAATAATTAAGCACAGTTAATCAGTTTAATCACATTTACATTATAGGTATTTCACAAGGGCGACCCCAAGTTCAAATCTTTTTGCTGTAACTACTATTTCATGATGCTTACAGACACTAAATTGATAGGAAAAAAATGATACAAGTCATATGAAAAATCATTCAAAGGTAACTTTGTTGGATTTTTGGCGTTGTTGACGTTACCCTATCTTTTATTTAATATAACGACTCGCCCCGGATTCGCGCGGGTAGAAATTTTTTGAAAATAAAATACAGCCCATGTTTCTTGATGATAATGTAGCTTTCTACAGGTGAAAGAATTTTTTATCGATTTAGTAGTTTTTGAGTTTATCCATTACATACAAACAATTAAATTTTTTCTCTTTGTAGTATTATAAGATAAGATATAAAATAAGAAGATTAGTATATTATTATTAGTACTGTAGAAAAATTATATGCGCTCAAATCAACGAATTCTAAACATGATTCCTGAAAATCTACGAGACCTAAGACTAACTAAGAAGAAAGTCTTCAAGAAAGAAATTAATAATAATTTTCCTGTAAATTTTGAATAAAGCCTTTTATTACCTGACATTTTTAAAATTCGATATCCACTATCACGATTCGGAAACGAACTTTTCTAAATTACAATCAAGAGTGGTAGAGCCATGCTGCATTGCAGCATGAATTGGGCCGGCTCACCCCGTGAAATACCACTCGAAGTCAAAGACTTTTGCATTAATATAAATAAGTTAAGCAAATGAACACTTAATACGCAAAAAAGTTATGAGAAATTAAATATAGAGGTTTGTCAATTTGTCGTATACGATTTTAAGCGGTCACGACCGCTACGATATGTGATACGTGCTAACTTTCATGGTGATCCGTCATACAGTGTTGGAGTTTAGCGATTACATACATACAGACATACTTTTTGTGTTATTAAAACAAAAATAAAAACAATAAGATTTAGAACTCGGAAAACACAAAAATGTGATTTTCAAAATTTTTGTAAATGAATGTCAAAATGATGTTAACATTTTCTAATAATTATTGAAACGTCTGATAAAAGAACATATAATATATCAATTGTTTATCTATAAATTTCATTCAATTAGCTAGTTTGTAATTTAAAGAAAGAATTCAAAAAATATACATCATTTATAAAAGTACCAGTATGGTACTCAATAGGTATGGACATACGTGTTTCTAAAATTGTACTTTTTCAATTTCACCTTTTTTTTTTTTCAATATGTGACCAATACCTCTTAGTTACAGCTACATTTTATAGACGTATAAAATGAAGCGTGTGTTAGTAATCTTTGTTGGTTCATGTTATCATGTGGGTAGTCAAACATTGTCTAATGCGAGAGTTGTTTCACTCATTTCAGCGATAACTGATTAGTGATAATGAGTACAACCACGGCTCTAGTGATAACGAGCTACTAATTAAATGTCGGCTTTTTCACTGATTTACACAATTTAATACTTTGACGTCATGTTTTATCGTAAGGGAAAATATTGAATATGTACCTAATTACATTATCAAAATAAATGAATAATATAAAATTTCATCATTTTGTTGTTATTCATAATATTATAATACGTATTTACATTTTACATAAAATAGAATATCATTTGTTATCGCAATCGACAATCTCTATTCCGTGAGACTGACTTTCGAACCTAGACAAATAATGGATGAAGCTTTCGCTTTAAGACGGTGTCCATCTTTTTGGTGCGGGGTTCCAGACTTGAACTAATGTGCGTGACTGGAGAAGGGTCAAAGTACGGCAATGCACAGCTGAACATGACATATTATTATTTATTCTTTATTATACACCTTATTCCTAATACAGATAAAAAACATACAAGAGAATAACAAAAATTACAATTTTGGCAATACAATTGGCGGTCTTATCGCTCTCGGCGATTTCTTCCAGACAACCTTAGGATGGAAAACGCGCAAGAAAAAATAAATACCAGGTAGTATATTTTTATTTTTGTAAATACTTGTCGCCAAAACACTTAAGATTTATGAGTATTTTGGAAATAATTAATTCAGTAATGCGATGTTTTGTACGTCAAGCCGGTCGAGCTAACACGAATTACACCGACAGTGCGAGGTTGCTAAATTTACCATAACTAACTATTTTACTCGTGATTACGCTTAATGAGTTAGAGACAGACGAAAATTCGTTTGACACACGATGATAAGAGAGGCAACTCATTATGGCTCCGTCCATTTTGGTTCTAGCTCCAAGGTTTGACCACATTCTAATATTATGTATTTGACATTGGCAGTATGAAAGTAAGGTTTTATTTTATTTAATTTCGTATATTTGTAACACATATTATTTATAAATTTTAGCTTTCCGCAATCGTTCTCCATATAAACTTGAACTATGCCAAATCTAATGCTCCTCCGTGCCCGCAATATGCTTAATAGGAGTATGAAGTTTTCTCTTCACTCATTAAGATATAGATAAAGCCTCCATATAAAACGAGTGCTCTGACCATGGCCCTTACAACAAACATTCTTTAACATTGGTGTTACTAATAATTCTCTTTATAATAATAATAGATGAAAAGGCTAATGGAGGCAGAAGAAACAGCCACCAACAGTTTACGACGAAGTGGAAGTGGAAGTCTATCGGTAATAACCAATTTATTGGCTCATTTCATATCTATGTATAATTTCTGTATTTTTTTTTAAAGTATATAGCTGTCGCTTTATGGAATAAACATTAAAAAGCATTTTGGCTTACCAACATCGCTTTCCGAAGTCTTCAACTACGTCACGGTACAGATAATATTACTATGCCAAAGTCGAGGAGAGAATGGGCTTCTTGAAAGAGCTGGGGCAGCAAAAGTATTGCTACCAATACGCAAAACAGGTGTACGACGCCATATTTCGCATACGAGACTGTCATCAAGTATCTAGTATATTAACGCCTTAAATACATTCTAAAAGAACCTGCAAGTAGGTGCATATATGTAGTATATAAAAAAGTTAAAAGCTGTTTTGAGCTGAAGTTTGTTTATATTGTCTATTGGTTAGGTACCTACTACCGCATAACTCTTAAGTAATTCCGACAAAAATCATTACAGCTACGTATTAAATTTTAAGAAATATAATACGTAACTGTAATGATTTTTGTCATAACATATATTATAACATATATAACATAGCTCTTAAGCTATGTTATCGTATTTTAAACGTCCTTATGAGTAATAAATATATTTAAGCAACACCGACGGTTAAAGAATAAGAGAACACTGACGCCCTCTATCAGTGCGTGACGGTGTTCGTGACGTCGTCAAGAAGAACGGCCGACGGCTTGTTTCCCACTGCCGCTGCGAGATTATATACTATACGTAAATCAGAAGTTCAAAACTCCAGTCTTACTTTTTGCTTTTTCTCTTTACGACTACAGCACGAAGTGATTAAATATGAAGTATACATTTGGGTGTTCCATTCCCATAATTATCTAACATTTTTTTTTATGGCGGAGGGGGCAAGCGAGCAAGCTTCATATCTTCAAGTTTTAGTTCTATCATATTATCACTTTAATTTTAAGACAGAATGTTGTATTCTGTACAATTCCAAAAACTGCGCAAATGAAGCCAGAAACAGGTAAATAACAGTTAATCTGCATATACACTGTACATGTAAATGTAACACGTAACATTTTTTATTTACTAGGAATCGTGTTTATTGTGTCTTTCTAGTTTTATATAATAGGAGAGCATTTTTAAATTATTGCAATTTCATGTCCATAACAATTTAGATCTTTACTTCCTTGCTACATAGTTACCAAATGCAGTGCAATAACGAATAAAGTGTATGCAAAATTATCATGCGATATTTCCATAAGGAAGCCTAGCGTCACTGACGACCTCGCTTATAGGTAATGCCAATCAGATACGAGCTAACATCCATACGATTTAGGGTTGTAATCAACGTTATTTAAATTAAAACTTTATTCGTGTATCTCAGCATATAAATAAACATTCAAACTACGATGCCACCACCTTTGCTTATTTAGTTTGATAACTTGAGAGTAAATAAATAATCGAAGGCCACCACATAAGTTACTGTAAGCCAGAAAATAACAATTTCAGTTCCTTACATAAATTAGTCTCTTTTTATCTTTTTTCTCCGAAGACATCTATAATTTACACAAAAAGAGACTTATGTGATAAAAAAGGTTAACAATAGTTATTTTGTAGTTTTCAGCAACTTATGTGAGGGGATATATCTTATTCCTTTGGAAATGATAAAAATTGGATCTAGGAGGGTGATAAGAAAACTAACCAAGAAATTCTGTTATAAGATTTTATTATTTTGATATTTGTTATAGGGAAATTCCCGAAACTAATAATACTTTCATGGAGCTGCTAGCCACATGCATGCTACATTATACAATGTGTCATGTTTAACACGAATTGTTTGAAACTGTTTGGTTACAATGTGTAAAATATATTTTATTTAGGCTATCGTATTTGTTGTTCTTCAAATTAATTCTCTTTTGTACTTTTCCCCATGAATGTACAATAATAATACTCCAAACAATTACAGAAATTGTATGACACCAACAACGAATTACGGTAACTCCCAGGAAGTCCTCGTGGGTGCTCAGGGGCTCGAGCACCCACGAGAATCATTAGTGCGTGCAGAGCAACCACGACCTAAGGCATACAAATATAAATAATCGGCGATATAAATCCGAAAGGGAACAACGATGGTCAAATGACCTTGCATATAAATCATTGCTAAATATTCGTTGGTTAATTATAATTCGAAAGTTAGACAGTACTTTCAACAGTGGAAATCTTAAAAATGATTTCTACAGAAAGTATGCACCCGTGAACTGTAAATGAAAACAGCAATAATATTGATCGTATTAAAAACATTGTGTTGTTGGGACAGGCATTTATTTTCAATGTTTTGGATCGCAAAAATTGTTATTCGTATTATAGTAGTGAAGCTTATTTAGGCACAGTAAAGCAAATTAGTCTGGATCGGACGAAAGGTGAAAAACTTCCTAACATTCGGCTTCAACCGTACGTATTAGACAAACAAAATGGATGAACGCAGTTGCTATAGCTATCAACATGTTATCAATGTTACTAAAACAACAAATATGTGACGTTCAAAATAGCTATCATAAAAGTTACAAAGGCTTCAACGGATGTGGTACGTTTGCTCTTTTGACTTCTTTTTGACTATTTATATCCGTCGCATTCTGCTAAATTGACACACCTATTGAAAATAAAAGAACGAATATACGAGTGTAAAGCATGCTTAAATTAGGCTCCATCTATGATTTTAGTTATTCGGAGTCCAAATCCTAAAATAATAAAAACGTCAACAAGCGCTAGAATCTAAATAGTTTCGCTTCTAACGAGTGAAAATCTTACATATTTTTTATTTCTTTTTAACGAATTCTTTTTTAGGAAGTTGTGCAAATCGCACGTCTATCGTGGGAAGAGAGCAATAAGCTCCCACGGATTTTTTTTAAAGTCGGTGCCCCTGGCTCCCAGTGACATCTAGACTGCAATTAAGAAGAAGTTATTTCTTAAATTGACCTGAACAGGAATCAAACTCGAGACTCGTTATAATGTAGAATTATACTGATTATAATAACAGAGATAGTGTGATGGTGTCGCAAAATAATTATTTATTTATACGTATTTGTTCCGCTTCCGTGAGAGGTATGTATCTCTATCTAATTTATTGGAAGGAAATAAAGTATGAATATTTGAATATGTATCTATAATATGAATTAAATGATATAATATATTCCATCTATAAATTACTTACTATGACTCGTGAATAGCACACGCTACAATTTGGACCATAGGATAATATACGTAGTCGACAACCCTAATATCTTCTTACATCCGTAACACACAAATAGAAGGTATGCAATGAACGTGAGATGAAAACTGGGCCAATTTATCTCTGACTCGCTTCAATATGTCGTAAACTTGACGAATGAATGGTTGGTGCGTGACCATAACGCACCGGTACTGCAAACTGTATTTCATCTATAAAGAAGTAACGTAAAACGATGTAATTCAATCTTTATAAAACTATTGCTAAACAAAGATATATATACAATACATATCTCTTTGCGAGAAATACCGTAGTATGTTTATAAGATAATGCCTTTAAATACTCATAATGCTATTGTATACAATTAATTAGAGCCCGTTTGCGCGGTGGTTTTAATACATCTATATCTCTCAAGCCGAGATCCCCGGTTTCAACTCTCGGCCAAGTCAATTTAGCAAACGAAATTTTTCAATAATTTTTGACTCCGCATGTTACTACTGCGTACTTCTACAGTTCGTTGTGGCACCCTTAGCACAAACGTAATACGAATTTTTGTGGTGAAATATTTGATGTAACTGGAGGGAATTGGTGTCTAGAATTGATATAATAGGTATAAAAGGTATGCCGCTCCCTTGGTCACAAAGACTGACGGGCGTCCGTTGCGGCAGAATTAAATTCCTTAGCCTGCGAAGCAAAATAGCCATTCATGCCATGCCAGATGGCACGTGGGTATCGAGCCATATCTGGAGGCGGTATTTTTCCTGATGCAGTTTCTGCCCCTAGATATCTTAGCGGAGAAGGACGCGAAGTTATACAATATCCGTCACTGTAGCATGGATGGGGAAACCTCGCCCGTGGGCTTAATCTATGTATCTCCATTCTCGGTCTAGCGATTCAGCCTTGAAAACGTAACAGACAAACAAACACTTTCGCATTTAGGTATAATATTATGGCTGTTACCCGCAACTTGACTGGAGATCCACGCTGCTGTAAATTACATGGTTTAAATTATTTTTTCAAACCATCGAAGTAAAAACAGTTTCGTGCAAAGTTCTACCTTTTTCCTAGTGGAATTTTACAAAAATGAGGAATATGTGTCCCATATATTTGAACTTAATTTCACAGCTGTTTTTCGTTATATATAAAAGTTTCATACAAAGAGTTAGCGGACCCCTATATTACACAAACTATCTTCAGACCAAATTTCATGATCCTAATCCTAGCTTCATTCGTTTTTACGATTTTGTAATTAATCAGTCAGTGAGCGATATTTAACTTTTATAAATTATATACATAAGTATAAGAAAAGATAGAAGAAGATAACAATTACAACAAAGAATCCAAAATTAGGTTTCTGTTTTGGTTTCGGTTAAAAGTTAATTTAGGTCGAACACTACTGTAAACAATGTTTATATTAAACTCTGTTATTTTGCTTCAATAAACTCCAATGAATACAATTTTTGTATGTCAATAACTTACCAATAATTGCGTGAAGTTGTTAACAGGCCAAATAAGCTAATCGATTTTATAACACATTTTATAACTAGATTAAAATTGTTGAATCGATTCGATGTTCATAATCGTAATTGAACTCGCACAAACGCTGTTCGTTGTGCACTTAGGTTTGAATACTCCCATGAAACGTAGGTATTCATGATGGTTCCTGCCGTACCTGCGATGTCTTACAAAATTTCCGCCAATTAATTCTTTGTTATGCCCAGCACTATGGTGAAATTCAATTACAATTAATTTCAAGAAAATATGCGTTGATTAATTACCCGTAAACCCGTAACGAATGTTTAGCGGATGGTCATTGACCTCGTGACACGATTTTATTGTTCTATTATTCTTTAATTTTTAACATGGTACGGCTCTTTATAAATAGTAAATAACTCGTTTTGTAAACAAGCTAAGAGCTAAATTTGAGACCTTAAATTTGATGTTTTTTCGGAGACTATTATTATTTTATTTATTCAGGCTGATGTTGTTTTTATCACATTTAAAAAAAGAATCTCATCTCCAGCTAATTTGTTTTTTTTTTTTCATAAATTTTGTTCCTCTTTCGAACCTTTATCATAATATTAGTTATTTCAATGCAATTTCTACAATTTTATTAATATTTATATAATCTATACCTAATTTTTCTTAAAAAGTTTTATATTTTAGAAAGTCTAGTATAAGTATTGAATAAAGTCAAAACTTCTTTACTTTTGATAATATTTTTTTAATTAATTAATTTAATAATTTTTTGATAATTGGGGATGGGCTAGCAACCTCTGACGGTCTAGTTCCGATCTGCCGTTTGTGAGCCCAAAATATTCACTGCAAAAAACAGCGTCTAGGTGTCATTTTGTTACACCCTAATCCTGTATAAATGATGTAAAGAATATGTTGCTATATTTATAGTATGTGTATATTCAATCTGTCAACTCGCATATAGTATTCTCAGCCTCGCCTCTCAGTGCGCTAAGAACATATGGAGTGGAATTCCTAAAGCTCATAAAATTTCTTATCACAGCTGTTATTGCATTGACGTCACATTACGTAAGGTATTGCATTATTCATTTAACTACAGGTGAGGCGATAGGTAAGCAACTAAATACAGGTTTGAATTGAACTCCATTTTTATCCAACTACGACTAAGCAAAAAGGTGGGCTATAATTTTAGCTAATACAATCATGTTACATTCAAATATCACGTGTATATTCCCTCCCTACGTTGAAAGCTATTAACCAATTTCAGCAAGATATTAATTCAATTTGTATCAATTAAACGCGTATTGTTAGTTTCTGTAAAAAAACAATATAGCAATATGACATAAAGATAAAAAAATTTTAAACATCGAACCCCATCATGCTGGCTATCAAATAAGGATAGAGTTCTCAAGCGTGCAAACAATCTATAAGAGTGCAGAGCGTCGCTTAGGCTCCTCGAACGTCAATTGTAGATATTGTACATAGAATTGAAAAAATGCGTTTTCAATTATCAAAATTATGATTGTCGATATGTCTCACCCATTTAATGACAATTATTTTAGCATATTTTGTAACGCCCACAACCAAGTGTAACTCAATGATTTGATATTTAGAATACAAATTAGACGTCTGTTTGAGATTTTTTTTTAATTTAGTAATTTAATACTCTGAAATATTGTTAGATATGTATTCATTTCATTACCATTGTATTTATCAAATAGCGAGAGTGTTAGCCAACGGAAATGTCAAAAGCACTAGCATAATTAGGCGAAAATGTGTGAGGAGAACGATGAGATTTGAGGAAGCGAAAGAAGTATGGAAAGACCGCGACGCTTGGCCTCTCTGACTTACCCCGTTAGAGACGCAGCATGAAGATATGTATGTATGTATCATAAAGCTATCTATTCCATTAATATAACAAATGACTTAACAATATTGCCACATTTTCCCTTACTTTAGTTGTTGGCCCAAGACAAAGAAAGCACTTTCCGCTATCCAAAGGAACAATTTTAGTATTCTTGCAGGTGCTTGTTCGATTTTATAATCATTTCTGTGTATAAAAAGTACGTTGTTTAGCATATATTTGTAATATGGAAATTATAGTCCATCCTTTTCAGTTATTAACACAATAAATGAGTTAAAAATAATATTTTGCCTAACAGTCCGGTACAATAAATATTTAATCACACATGTTCCATTCCATTCTGTTCTATACATTTCGGCGTTGCACTTACATATATATATATATATACACAGGGTTATTGGTAATTCGACGTATTCCCGTTAGGAGGTAATAGGAGTGACTATTTGCGATAATTTTAATCCCCATATGCATTATGCAAAAGTAAACCATTTTTGAATTATTATGTTTTTTAGCTTTTTTCAAAATAAGTCAAAAATGCAACATCAAAAATTTATTTAAAAAAAGTATCAAATTAAATCTCATTAATTCTTTTGATTTATAAAAACGATTAAACACTGGTTATTTATCAATATTAAAACAACAATTATCGGTCCAAATTTAAAAATGCGAGACGAAAAACGATATTATTTCAATATTTGTTTTTGATTATTTTCCACTAAAATGCCTTAAAAATAAAAAAAAACGTTATGAAACTTGGCTTGCAGATTATTTTAAAAACATAACCGTTTTCTTAGCTCTCCTACAATGCATAACAACTAGGAACTTATTTCAAAGAAACTGAAAAAAAAAATTATCACAAAGGAAGCAGGCGAAAATTCGTATTCGAACTAAACTTAAAATCGCTGTTTGAATATCTTGCAAATAGGTTTAATGCGTACCTAAGCCAATGCAGGAAGCAAAAAAAAATGGTTCACTTTTGTGTAATGCATATGGGGGTTAAAATTATCGCAAATAGTCACCCCTATCACCTCCTAACGGGAATACGTTGAATTACCAATAACCCTGTATATAGTATATATATATATATGTATATAACATCCATCTTTATTTAAAAAAGATTTTTGGTAAAATACTATTAGGCACTTACTCCTAATGTTTATGACAAGATACCTACCATAAGGAACTTAGACAAAATAATAATGGTATTTTATCAAAGATCTTTTTACAGTACGGAACAACTTACGGAACTTACACTGGGGAACTATGACATATTTTTAAGTGAAATATAAATAATTTGTTATAAATGGTAATACTAAGATGAAAAGTCAAAGTTAAAGAGTAGACCTAGTTAGGATTTTGTAGCCAAAATGATAAAAACGGAACCTTTATAATTTCATTATGACTGTCTGTCTGTCCGTATGTTACATCTGATTTATTCCATCATCTTAACACTTACTCAGTTGAAACTTGGCTCAGAGAGGTAGCTCGATAATCCAAAACCCAGACCAAAATATCGAATAATGGGCATTTTGGAACCAATTCAATTTGTATTTAACTTTTACTCTGTCCGAAATTAGTACTAACCGCTACGGAAGTTAACGCGTATCCGACTCGATCTTGCTACTTTTTTATGTAATATAATTTAGTCCAATACATCACTTGACAGATGTATGACAAAATGAAAAATACGCACAAAAATACGGCACGACAATAGAGATAGTACCGTTTTGAGAAAGCTGATGATTATCATAAAGAAATCGCGTCGTATACCTGGTATATTATAGCACTGTCATTTCCTTTATACAAAAAAACGTTAGCATTGTAACTCGTTCCACGAAGTTCATAAACCTTTACGGTTATTATCTTTTTTTCCTATTAGTATAAATGCGCAAACTGTAATTATAACCTTTGTAGTAAAACAGTTAAGACAACCAATCTTAATTAGGGTTCTATTTGATTATTTAACAAATAATAACGAGTTGGTACGAAGAGTGGTGCATTTCCTTTTCAAAGTAACGAGCTCCACCATGTCTACACTCTGCAAACACTATAAATTTCTCACACACGCTAAAAAAAGTCCTTATTGTAGATTTTTGCATTTCTATCTATAGAAACACGTGTAAACGCGACACTGACTTTTTTGTGATGGTTTCTATTTTATGTGGCTGAAAATACATGTATATCGTATCGTATACGAATGAAAATGAGGAAAAGAATGCTCACGCAACTGTGCGTTTCTCGTACATTTTTTTCGAATTTATCGAATTCTGTCGTAGCTCGCCTCTATCGACGTATTTCCGCGTATGTAAAACGCTTCAATGCACGGCTGAATTCGTAATCAGTATGTGAAAAAGAAAACCGTGTCTTGTGCATAAGTCCTTAGGATTTCTTATTCAACTTTTATTGTTTTCAAAAAACGAATTTTTGAAAGTAACTTGTAGTCTAAATATATGAAAATATCCCTTTGAGAACTCATCCTGTTTATTCTTTGACTCTATCAGCTTTTATACTTATTTTCCACTGAGTTCCACTCATATTTTTGATTTAAAACGTTTTATTGTCCGGGCGATTTATTTTTGGAACTATCCTAACTACATAAGAATCACTCTGTTAGAATATATTCGTACACAGTGGTTCAATTGAACTAACAGTTTAATTCATAGCCGCAGGATGGCTCTGTCAAGAAATATTTACATAATCTCTACGAACCATCTATATAGAAACGAAGTATAATGTATGTTTCAATTACGTAAATGATACACAGGTTAGTTTTACAACATTTACATCGGAAATATATCTAACAATTCCGTTCTTACCCTAAGGGCATATGCATAATTTATACCTATTTCGTGATCCGCAGCCTGATGGGGCTCTGAAATATCGATATTCGTGCCCAATATGTTTTATCCAATTATATTAATTTAAAAAAATATTCTTTTCGCAAAGTACAGTATACGCAATTCCATTCGTGAAAGAGTCATCATATCGAGAATTCAATATGAAAGTACATTTCGATATTTTTATTACTTGTTTAAGTTTCTAAACAGCCCACCAAACTTGGTGTACGCAACGACCCCTAAGACAGACATACATCATGCCCTAATTCTAATATGAAGATGATATTACAAAATAAGTAAAATTCTTGAATGAAGTAAAGCTCCCTTCTAGAGTACCTACTTACCCGACGTCCAAAGACAATACTTTAAAAAAATCATCAAAAGCATAAACACTAAAAGAAAAAAGGAACACCTTATGATAGGTGACGTTTTTGATTGTTAATAGTTTCTTCCAAGGATCCTACTCAGATAGAAAAAAACTTATGAATGTATGAGAGCTGAAACGTGACATACCATAAGATTAGGGATGTTCATACAGAAAATACATCGATGTTTTTTTCTATGTGATACATCGAAATGTTGCCTCGATATTTTTAGATGCATTGAAAAAAAACATCGATGTTTTTGATACATCGATGTATATCGAGCATCCCTACATAAGATTACGTGAAAACCCAGAGGTACATTTGAATGTTTTCGACAATAGATTGTAGCTTCCCTAGAGCCTCTGGCAACGGACCGTGTCTTACTTAGGACTTATCAAGAAAAGTACAACACGCCGCACCAAACAGAGTTAGTTGTAGTGGAATTGCCTGACTGCCCCAACTGAGGAATGTAGGAAAATGAGAGTTCTTAATAAATCGGCGAGCTCCACGGTGTTGGTTCGCAATTACATCACATTTACCTGCAACTTTCCCTGCAATAGGCGAATATTCAAGTCCGTTCTGATTGTGATTTGTTCGTAAGTCGTGAGAACTATGCCCGCGTCTCGACCACGCCGCACCGACGCTATCAGTAACAGTGGCCGACTGCCGACACGTACTTTCACATCAACTGTTGTTTACAAACAACTTTTTAAAATATTTGAAAAGAATTTAGTACAGCTTACGTAGTTTAGTGAATCCTGCTAAGTATGAAACACTTATATTATTGGAGTATTGGCTAGTTGATCTTCATGAGTGATTGGGCATAAGTGTAACATAAAAATACTGTTCAAGCTTACTTTACTTGGGATTATATGTACTTTTAAGTTCGACAGCTAAAATATCAGAAACAAAACTCATTAGGTATTATCGTTACGTTTGTCTGTCGATATGACTCTATACTCTCGATATGTCTACTCATTTGTCACATATTTGTCACGGTTGATTTATTCCGCCATCCTTACACTTACTTACATAGGTGCTGTGCTGAAATTTTACCACATAATAAAAACGGTTTGATTTAGCACAGAGATGTAAATCGGTAAACCAAAACTAGAAATGAAAAAGAAAAAATAAACAATTTCCGTTCTTTTTCGTATTTTTGGGCGTATTTAGACTATTTTTTATTAAATTTAACTTTTGCCTAGTTCAGAATTACTGTTAAATGCGTATCTGACACGCTCTTATTCGGTTTTCAGTTCAACTCAAGTAGACAATTTATTTTATAAATTATAATTATGCTTAAAATTGCTTACGGAGTTTTAATAAATATAAGTGCAATTAATATTTATCACTAACACGAAATAAAAATATCTACCATTAGCAAATATTTAACGTCAGTTAACACTGATTGCTCCATACACGGCTCCATATGAGCGCTGGACTCCGAGCACACGGTGTCGTGGCGCTCTGCCGTTTGTTTCTAAGCAGCTGCTCAATATCGGCCTCAGTTATACAGACAGGCTGTGAACGCGGCCATACAGATGATATATCGAAGTCGTAAAAATAATTGTTGGTTCCAAATTCTCGTGAATGATTTGTTTTGTATCAGCAATTTAAAAGCACTTATTTTTCCCAAAAAAATGATAGTAGCCTATGAGAATATGTAAAAAAATGAAGGAGCAGTGAAAGTGTTAAGTATGTTCATAACAACATCGCAAAAGCATATCTTACATCACGTTCTTGATTAAATTAATGTAAATTGCCTATACTAAAATAAATCAATCATCCCTCTAACCATTGAGAACAATTTAAACTAGTAATATATGTTTAATTTTATATGCAAATCTTCTTTATTTATACAAACACATATTGTCAAAAAGTTCAAGTTTTTTTATCTCCAATGTAACAATAATAAATAATTACTACATACATACATATCTACACGCCGTATCCTAACGGGATAGTCAAAGAGGACGGAGCGCCAAGCGTCGCGGTCCTTACATACTTCTTTCGCTTCCTCAAATCTCATCATTCTCCTCACACATTTTCACCTGGGTATGCGAGTGCTTTGACACTTCCGTCGGCTAACACTCTAGCTATTTGATCTGCATAAGCCTTGCCAGCCTTGGTCTTCTTTGGCTTCTTTTACTACTCACTTTTGCTCTATAGATTTTCTTCGTCAGTCTTTCATCACTTGTTCTTGCCTGAATCATCTTAGCATTCCTTTCTTCATTTTTACAATTACACTGTCGTGCAACCCTGTCATACTGCGTATCTCTTCATTGCTTATTTTGTCCGCAAGGGTGACACCGCACATATTTCTAAGAAATCGCATTTCTACTGCATTTGTCTTAATCGAGTGTACGATTTCGGGGACATCCAGGCCTCACTACCGTACAATAAAGTACCGTACAATACGTATAAATAATTACTATTTATTTAAAATACTCGAAAAAATATAATGTTATTAAATAAGCAGTTGATTTTTTTTATTTTTAAACAAAATTCAGTATTACAAATAAATAATTACTGACAAAAATTTAAGTTCAGTGGAAAATTATATATAAATTATATAAGATATAAATTACTCGGAAGAATTTTAAATTAATAAATAAGCTAACAAATTAACAAAATAAACATTAGATTGTTTTTCATACGCAAATCTTCCATACATAAGTATATAAATAGATAATAATAAACAACTTTAAGTTTTATAAATTTGCAAACCATAACCATTATTTATTATTAATATTTCATTTAAACTATAATCAATCACAGAGACAACTTTGCGTATTTAAAAATAATGGCGTTACATTAATTATAACGTGATCACTGCCGTACGTACTAGTTATTTGTTATTTAAGCAAGAAAACCATTATAATAATTGTGAAAAGAGTAAAAACTTACAATTTCTTTGACAGAAAAAAGGAAATCAAATAAACTCGAGCATCAAAAACACGACTTGCAGTTTATTTTGTTTCTTTTATTTTTTAATACTTTGTGGTTATTGAACTTATTGCAAATGAAATTTAGCAAATATTTAAAATGTACAAAAATATAATTTAAACGCCAAGAGCATGTTAAATATACTTTAACTTACGGGCTCCACAGCAATTGCGCACAATTGGAAGTAAAATTTAAAATAAATGTTTTCAAAATACCTATTACGTAATAATAATAATACTGTAGATAAATACACCAATTGCGTGACCCCAAACTAAGCAATAGAATTGTACTATGGATATCAGATCAAGCAACAAACTGGGGGAGTTCCCAGTAACAGCCAGAGCAGCCAGATTCCAATTGAGAAAAGTTCGTTTCCTAAATTGATCTGACTACAGGTTTTGGCTACAGAACCCTAAACAGACATACGTTAGTGTTATGCGTATTTATATGCGTATATGCGTATAGTGTATTTTTACATGAGTAATCGTCTCACATGCTATGATATGTGTTATACTGTCCGATTTTACCATGACTCCATCCACAATCATGAAGATATTGTACATCGATATTTGAATTGTACCCTACTACGAAATTTAGTAACAGAAACCGACAGAATATGATTTTAAAAATATATAGCCACTCGTACAAAACTTATTATTTACCATTTTTTTTAATTATACAGGGTGTCTCTGGAAGTATGGATCAAATGAAACAGTGTTAGAGTAGTTCATTTCCTACCTTTTTTTCCCAAGAAATAAAGTAATACTGTAGACGCAAAAGGTTATGGCGGTTTTTATAATTGCCTACTACGTGACCAAATAAATTCATAAAAAAATGTAGTATCCGTAGAAAATTTTTTTTCGATAGTAACATTCAAAATGGCAGTACTTCAAGCAAAAAATAATGCTTACTTTACTGATTAATTTACCAAATACCACATGCTATCTGTATTTGTAAAAATGCCTAGTTAGGAAGGGCGCATCTCTGTGAAGACTAGCCTACAATAAAAACTTTGATGATACTCGTAAAATATATTTTGTTCGTGTAATAGGCAAGTTTCGAAAAAATATGAAAACCGCCATATTAATTTGCTCCTACGAAATTATTTCAGTATTTCTTAAGGAAAAAGATTGTAGTGAACTTCTATAACATCCTGTTTCGTTCGATCCAAACTTTCAGAGACAGCCTGTTCAGAAAAGCGCTCTGTTATTATTTTAACTGACTTCAAAAAAAGGAGGAGGTTCTCGGTTCGATTGTATTTTTTTTACGTTTGTTACCTTAGAACTCCGTCATTTATAGATGGATTTGAAAGGTTTTTTTTTATTCCAGATCAATTTGCAATAACAGTAAATCTATTAGTTTGGTAGGCTTTGCATCGACTTCAGTAACTGTCAAATTTAGTTATATAGGATATAGGTATTTGCATCGTATTTATAGTTATTTTTGTACTTGAGTTTTGATTAGTAAAGGATAGTTATTTCGTACTTTTCAGTGTTTTTATGATACCTAAATAGATAGGTTAACGCAACGGATTATTCAGAATATCCGCTGGTTTTGCCCAAATAAGGTAGACATAACAGTAGGTAGTTATAACAGTTAACTTTTTATACTATCGTACTATGCACTAGACATATGAGGAAATGAACACATTTTGATCGATCGATATATGTAGATCCATTCAGTAGGTGACCGACTGTTACTGTACTCGTATTAGGGGTACACATGTGCAGTAGCGGATGGATGTGTGGGCTTAGTGGAACGATATCAAATTGTGTTTAAAATAAGTTTTTTGTCATTTTGTTTAACTTCTGTGATCGCTTGAAATAACGAAAAACCACTACGCTACTACTACGCGCACTAAATACCAATATGCATATGTCACACTTCTAACATAATATCACAGGTCATAGAATGACGTGAGAAAAAGCCGTTGCACCGTTAGGATTGCGGTTACCTTATGTAGATACATACGTGTAATTAAATCGGCGACTGGCAAGTTCATGTGAAGGTAATAATCGTACTTCTGGTTTATACTGATTATATAAGCTGAGAATCTCTAATTCATCATCATCTCATAGTAAATAATCCAATAATAATTTTGACATTAATTTAGAACACGAACTAAAAAATTTAGTTGGAGAATTGTTATACTGACAGACAACGAACCACACTAAATTGGTTTAAATTCTGGATATACTGATAGCGAACTATTCCAAACTGGATTGCGGTCTTATTGTATCATTAGCTATTCTAAATTGACATATATAATCTAGGTGTACTGTAGGAAAACGAATTATTCTCAATCGGCGTGAAGCCGAAGTGCACTTGAAATGTAAATGTACCATGATAAAAAGTGGACTAAGGTACCTGCGGGTATTAAGGCCTAGCTAAGGAAGATTTGAAATTAAATGAAAAATAACCAATATAATCAACAGACTAATAATAATTGGTCTAAAAGTTCAATTACTATAAAATATAAATGGAAAATGGCATTTTTTACCATAAACAAAAACAAAATTAAACATTATTGAAAACCTTGCCAATAGGCCATATTTTACTATGGTAGGGTAGTAAAGCCTACACCTCTAATATACTTAAATATTCAAACTACGCGTTATACATTTAATACTTGATGATTGATATAATACTAGATCTATAATTGCATAAACACAGCAATTACATTAAAAATTATTAAAAAAATTGTAATTTTCTGCCCATAACAACCATTTAAGTGAGTAAATGCTCGTTCTACAGGCATCGCGGCCGTAGACACTAAAACTAACGATTGTTCAATTAGCATTAAATTACACACTACTTGTTTACATTCGTAAAACCTCGAAATTTATTTAAAATACATTATGAAACAAATCAAATTTGATTCATGATGTAGGAGGAAAACTAAATTAAAAATATTTGAATCATAGTACGTTAATCAAGTATTTATTATAAAAATCTTAAAATGATTAAGAATTTTACACTGCAAATTTATACCGATAAGTGAAACGACGATCAATACTTGCGACTGATTCGGACCGATTTTTATTATTTGTACCGAGTGATCGTCTCTAACAATGTATGATACAATCCTGGAGGCGGCAAGAGGGGTATTCCGCGTTTGTAAACTCATAAAGATATCTTCGTGTGCTACGCGTCTGTGAGTGTTGCCTTGAGTGGGAGCGCCCATTGTAAATACGATTTTACTCACATAGGCCTTTATAGACAACAGGCCTTACTACCCGCAGGTACCTTATTCCAAATTGGCTTAGAGCATTGATACCCAAAGTAGCCTATATCGACCCCCAGGGGTCGACGACGACCTACAAGGGGTCTATCTGAGTGAAAAAAAATCAGGAGTCGATAGTGGATAGTGGATCTCATTTAAGCAAGTCGTGACTTTAATTCTGACATAAATAATAATAATTTTGACGTAATTTTTCCGTTAATGGAATAACCACACACACAGTTGATTTGTTCCTTAGTTTTTACCTGAAAAGGTGACAAACAGACCGACAACAATAGCAGTAGATTGTATTGTATGTTACTATATCTCATAAAATTGTCTAAGTTAGTAGGATATTCACTTTGTGACCGCAATACACTTTGAACCTGTACAAAGTTGCACATACATAATATAAGGATTCACGCGTATGCGCAGTAGAAATCTTGTCCGTTCTTGTCTCAAACGAAGTCTGTAAACGACGAGACCTTTAATTAATTGCTCTATCGCACTGAAGCACGCTGGCTGTCGAAAGACTTATGTTTGACTAGATTTTTTGCTCTTTATGACACTGTTTTGGAATTTTTGGATGCTAAAAGTCCATAATAAAACGAAATTTAATCAAGCTGAAACCAGACGTTGCGTATTTAAAAGATTTGTTTAGTAAATTTAATGAGGTTAACTTGCAGTTACAAGGTAATAGCCTAAATTTGATAAAAACAAAGTCCATAATTTCGGCGTTTCTTGCCAGAATTAAACTTATGAAGCAAAACAATTAGACGAGGCGTATTTTCCCAGTTTTATTTTGCTACGTTTTAATTTAAATTTCATTAATTTTATAAAACTTAACGTGTTTTTTATTGTCTTTTCACTACACCTCAATACAATTAGAAATTAGTCAAAAACATATTTGCATAAAAGCAATAATAGCTAAGCAGAGGACCTACCTAAAACCGGAAAATATGGAAGTGGTCTACGAGACAAAAGAGTTTGGGGACCTCTGGCTTAGAGTAGGTATAGGTGTACTGTTAGAAAACGAACTATTAAGTCATATCTATATATAAGGGATGCATTTAACGGCACTTCAAAATTGTTGAAAATATATACAAAAATGCTATGAATTGCTAATAAAAAATATAATACTATACAATAAAATGTTACTCCTTCATTAAAAAGATATTAGCTATAAAAATTTTAAGATGCTATAAAATAATTATTACCAATAAAAAAAATAAGCAGTAATTTAAAATAATAGATTGTGCTTTGAAAAATAACATGTTCTATACACTAGATAAATAAACTTGACAAGTTGTCATCCTGACAATGCCGACACATTCGGCGCAGTGAACGGAGTTGGTGCAATTGCGCAACGTCTGTTCCTAACTCTTCGAAATAACTCGAAAATACACCTATATAAGATTGCTATATAATATATATACCAACAGTAAAAAATGAAAAGAATTGGAAGGATATAGAGAATATATCCCGTTCTGAATTAGCTTGTAGATATAATCTGAGTGTACTGTTAGAAAACGAAAATTTTGATTTAATTGAATTAGAATAAATATCCTAATTCATTGTATCTCGAGATACTTATTATTTAAAAATTATGATGTCGTTGTCCTAAAAATGTTTATTTTGTATTCAATGAACTCTAATAAGCCCACGATAACTATTGTTATGCATTTTGATTACAGTTTCATAACAATAATTATATATTTTATTTGACAAGAAAGTCTGTTAATACCTTGATCCAGTTTTTTTCTTCAGTTTTTGTTCTTGATCCCATTATGTACCTTTTTATACTTATTACCTTAAATGTGTAAATAACTCATGACGTCGCCTGGCGACTTTTTGGCGTTTGTTTTCCAAATTATGTTAAATATTCGATCTGTTTGTGTTTGTCTGCTTCAGTGATCGCAAAATTTACCTTGATTTGAAAATTTTAATACGTATATCTCCATATACACATTTATTTTCACTTTTTCCAGTCTGTCATACCGCAGGTGTTGTTATCGATTTTGAGATGTTTATATTTGATAAATATATATAACTGTAAAAGTATATATGTATTTTATATATCTAGCTTTTTATTATGAATACAACATTATATCGAACTAAGGAGATTGTCCGTTTTTTTAAATTGCCAAAGCTAAAAATGAAACCTGGGACTTTTTCATGCCTGTTTTCCTGCCTATCACAGGAATTCTCCTCAACGACAACATTGGAATTTGAGAAACGTAGTTGTAGATCCTTATTATAGACAGAAATGTTTTAATTTTTTACAGTGTAAAAAGATAAATAATATTTTTATGATTTCGCAAAATTTTTAATGGAAGCTTGTAAAAAGCCGAATTTAAATATATCCCTGTAATATTAGCAAAAAAAAACACATTTCGTTAAAAACAGATAATGGTTTAGTCAAAAAAAGGTCAGGTCAAAAAGCCTTAAACTGACGAACACGTGTGTAAAGACTTATATACAGTCAGTGTCAAAAGTGTTTGATTAAAATAAACTTTCATTACATACGACATGATTATGAAACATGCAACTGACACATTTACTGACATATTTATTTTTATAAACAAATGACGACAATAAGTTTACAACAATTTCCAAATTGTTCTGACTATGAAAGTAAACTTGGAACTACGACGCCATATATTTAGAAAAATGTGTATAACGTTACTTGTGGTTATGAAGCATAAGTATGACGTCTTTTTTATAAATTCATTTTGATCAACTACTTTTGATACTGGCAGTATGTACATGTAGAGAGGCGTGTCGGTGACAGCGATTAGCGGTCAGTATTCTCTGTTAGAAGTACTGACATACATATGGACATGTACATCACAGTTTTATTATAATATCTCATAAACCTATGATACGATATACGATTTATCGTGACAAGTCGATTTCTAGACTAAAAATCCCATTGTTATACATATTATATCTTTTGAGCTCTTTTCGAGAGAGCCAGTACCCGTACATAAACGTATGTATATAAGAATAGCTGCTTAGTAATATAAAATATTACATAACATGACATTTTGTATGGTATACCCATTTATTCATCATTTTTTACAAAATTCAAATAAATTGTATTTAACTACAAATCTAAATTGAAGAAAAGCACTACAAAATAATCAAAAATCCATACTTTATTATTCGTCAATAAAGACAATCATTTATATAAAATTTTTACCGCTATTCTTACAGATAAATTAGCTAGTTAAAACAATTAATCAAAATCAAAGTCAAATGAATTTATTCAAGTAAAACCAAATGCAAAAGGTATTTTTGAACGTCAAATCTACTTTAGTTCGGTTCGAAAAGAAAACCTGGACACTGAGACGAATAGACAAGAAACTCAGTCAGGTATCATTTTTTCAACATCATTCTAATAATTATAGTAGTTACTTAAAATACAGTATCCATACAGCCAGTAAATGCATGTGCAGAGGATTATTTCCAGACTATTGTTGTGTCTGCAATGAAATAGCTAATTTTATAGTTTACTTTTCCAATCAGTGTGCGTTTAATAACATGTTTAAATCTCTTTTCCGTTAATTAAGTAATTTTTTAAGGAATTTAATGATAAAAACGAATACAGTTGCCCAAAACTGAACCACTTGACTTTTGTAATTTAAATTTAGGAATAACTAGCTGATCACGACCATGAGTTTTCATATCATTAATAACACTTTTCTTTTTAAATAGATCAATATTTTTTCTAGTAATAAATTAGATTTAATGCTTTGTTTCACACGTAGGTAGGTTAATGTGATCTTTACAAACATTATTTTTTCAATACTAACATATAAATGTGTATGTATGTACGTGGTTCAGGCAGTAAGTGTGTTCACCATTTATGATTTGAAGTTAACGGTAGGTACAGGCACGTTGCATTTATTAAATTCTTACAAAATAAATAGGTTCTTTCCGGAAAAATATATTTTTTTAGAAAACTAGAAAACGAAAAAATAAAACATCTTCAGATATTTTAAGAACTTATCGATTACCTACCTTAAATACTTTTATTCTTATTTTTGTATAATCTTGTTACAATTTCGTATTTTCTGATTGGTAAGGCTTGTGTATATTTTTATATTTATTTTAGGTAAAATCATGATACTGCCTTCTCTCTTTTAGTCATCGGAAAATAAAGAAAAGTATACACCAGTTATTTAAAAAAAAAATATCAGAATGGACTCAGACGCCTATGAACTTTTCCACTACCATACCATGGCCTAACTCAACCACCAATAATATACAACGCTTATTAACATTAAGTACATTCTTAACCTTCATAGCACGTCAAAACAAACCCACATTGCAAAACAAAGAGCTTTAAAAAGGGTTCAAGCTCTTCACTTGATGAGACACACTTACCTCATGCGAAACGAGATTTTTCCTTTAACCGCTATAGCCTGCAGCTGTACCGTTAGCACTGTCAGCACTACATTCATTCACAACTTAATAGCACTTAAAAAAACAATTACCAGCTAAACATTCCCGAGATTCACGACCGTCGACCACCGGTTGCGCTATACGACTAGCTCACACATTCACGCTTCGGGAACCTTAGATAAGTGGATCTAGATAATAGTAAGTAAAAGCAGATAAAGGTGAGTATACATTTACGCAAATAATTTCATGCATGCACTAAACAAGAGGTCTTTCTGAGAGGAGTATTACGATTCCGCAAACGTTTAAAGTTATTGGAATGAGGTAATTTGAAATTGAAAAGAAAACTTCGTTGGACATCCGAAGTCGTTGAAACACTAATCTGGGATTTAAATAAGTTTTCGTTTGAATTATGATTAAATCAGGTTACGTCGGTAAACCGCACGCGTTTGGTATCTACAGACGTCTAATATCAAATGAGCCTAACTTCAATGTGTTTCGTGCAGTAATTTTATCGAAACTGCAATTGCGTGGTGTTAGAATGTCACGGATTATTTTCTCCGCGCAAAGTCGAAGCACACGGTCGATGACTCGCACCGTCAGGCGTGAAAAATGTTGTTGAGTTTTCGTTCTGACCAGCATTTAGTTAGTTAAATTGTTCGATCGACCAAAAAACGATTACAAATATTTAGTGCAGAGCGCCATTAACGCAAAGTTAAATTAAATCGTATTGTATGCCATTGGAAGCAAAATCACATAACTTTTTTTTATCTTCCGATAATCACATCAATTATGTGACCTCAAAGTCAGCATTAAGCATATATACCATGGAAATGAACAAAACGAACTAGGTAGCAACTATTACTTATTCTGTAGAACTGGAACCACGGACAACGAACAAAGAACAACACACTGGTAGAATACCTACCAAATCAGTGACATTGAGAGAATCCAGACACCAAGACAATTTATCTCGTAATCTAAATTGATCAGGCCAGGAATCAAATCCGGGATCCTTGGTTGAAAAGCACTTTACATTCATACACTTTACATACCTCCGCACTTGTACGCATACCTAAATAAAGGGTGTCCGAAGTAGAGACTATTTTTAATGTTTATACTAGCCAAAAAAAACAAGAAAGATGAAGGTGAAAGGTTGTCATGATAAAAAACAAATCGAGCAACGTTTGACGGGTTTTTATAAATCGTTTTTCTATTTTCTGAAAATGAAGCGAGCTGAACAACAATTGTTTGCATATAAAGAGAGTATACTTCAATATTATCTGCGTAATGAAAAGCTAAGACAGTGCGTCATTTTTTTCAAGGAGATATAAGAAGTAGTTTGTACAGGTACAGAATAATAAAATCTTTGATTATTTACTTGTTAAATATAATCAAAGAATAGAACATTATGAAGAAACCGAGGAGACTGATTTTGAAAAGATTCCCGGAAGACGACGTACAGTAAAGACAGATCGAAATATTAACAGAGTAAAAAGTTTTTGGCAGACACCTCCAACATCGGTGAGAATTGCGGCAAATAAACTAAAAATACACACATCAAAAAAGTCTAAGCAACACGCATCATTTACAGAAACTGCATGTTTTATTAATTGATATTTTATTTTTTTCTTAGAAAAGTAGATTGGTATACAATCTTTTTTGTTCTCGGAAACATATACTGGCTGATTTTAGCTGATTTTTTGTGTTTTGTTTTCATTAAAATAAAAGCTCATTATTTTTCCCGATTTCATGTGTTTTCGTTGCTTGATAAATTTGATATTTATCGCACTTTTATCGTTTTGAGATACCTATACAGTTTTTGAAAAAATTGAGTGCGGAGTCATTTTTTATGTTATGGAGCGACGCGATTTGACTGCTGATGAAATGCAGAGAACTGTAGGAATGCTACAAGCAGGAAGAAATCAGTCCCAGGTGTCTCGGCATTTTGGTGTCAATAGGAGTGTGAATCGTCGTCTTTGGCAGCGTTACGTTAATACAGGGGCTCCTGCTAAGCAGCACCCAGGACGTGGAAGGAGTACAACTGGTCGACAGGACCGATACATACAACTGACTGCAAGACGTCAGCCGATGTTAACCGCCCGGGAGATACGTTTAAAGCTACAATTCTGAAGCGATGTTGTTGTTAGCCACCAAACCGTGAGAAATAGGCTGCATGAATACGGCCTACGAGCACGACGCCCAATTAGGTGCCCACCTATACACCATGGGAATCGCGCAAACGAATAGTGTAGGGAACACTTGACATGGACCCAGGAGCAATGGGATAAAATTTTATTTTGTGATGAGTCCCGGTTTGGATTTAGGCCTGATACGAGAAGCGTAAGAGTGTATTCGAGATTCGTCCAGGAAGTGCACCCTTACAATGGCTCCACAGTGATGGTATGGGCGGGTATTATGAAGAACAGACGAACTGAGCTCGTTTTTGTAGATGGCAATATGAACACATTGGAGATGTCCTCGGGCCTTATGTTCACCCATTTGCACAAAGTCTTGGCACAGATTTCACGCTGATGCATGACAGTGCGCGTTCGCAACCAGAGAGTACTTGGCAATGGAAAACATCCGGGTATTGCCGTGGCTTGCACAATCGCCAGACCTCAATCCCATCGAGATCGAGCATGCATGGAACATGCTCCAGAGACGTGTTCTAGAGAACCTGGACGGAGTGTCGACAACCCAACAACTGATAGACTTGTTAAAATTCCATTGGGACCGATTGCCGCAGGATCAGATGAACAATCTTATAAATTCAATGAAAAATGGCTGCCGACAAGTTTTAAACAACAGAGGCGGTCACACTTTGTATTGAATTACCAAATAATTAAAAAAATGTCGTTATTTAATTTTCTAAAACATGAAAAGTTTAATTTCGTTTTAACTTTATTTTATACTACGTATGTTACGACACATATTGTTAATTACTGTGATTAAATGAACAATTGAATGCAATAATGAATATAGCGAAATAATAAAACCAAAGCAAAAGTAAATAATCATAGAGCAAAGGCTAAATTTTTTAAGAAATATCACGTTTGGCAAGCTATGGATGAAAATGGCACGGAACTCTGTATTTGTACAGGGTTTATGAACTCCCAGATTTACCTTACAAACTGCATTATGAAACGTTTGGTGCCTTTCATAAACAAGCATTATCAGAGGGAAGATTTTTGGCCAGATATGGCTTCGTGCCGTTACAAGTGCGAAGTCACTGATTATCTACAGTCTGCTAGTATCGAGTTCATAACTAAACAAAATAAAGCACCAAATGTTCCTCAAGCTCGAGGTACCGAAATGTTTCGTGCTCTACGTAAAGAAGAGTATAAGAAATGCTCAGAGGAAGTAAAGATTTTGACTTCTTTTAAACAACGATGTACTAGATTGACCAAAAAAGTGGCTGCGACATCTGGAAAAACAGTCATGATGCCTGCGGCGATTAATATGAGAAAAATCGGATACAAAGGCATCACTGATGCAAAGATGTAATTTCTGACTGTACCACGATTTTACTTTCATTTGAATATAAAACACTTTAGCTGACTTACATTTTTCATAAAATTTTTTAAGTATTTTTATCACTACTTCCGGTACACCCCAGTAAGTATACAGAAAATTGTGTAACTTTTAAGTCGTATCTCAAAGCGACAATAGAATACGTACTTGAGCTACGTCAGGTCTACTATTTGAATACTTTCAGAAGAAAAATTTCGATCATTGACCTCATACTTTAAAATTGTAATTTTACGCGAAAAATTTTTTTTTACTCTTGATTCAAGAGCTAGTGAACAAGAGCTAGTAGTATTTTATGAAATGAAGAAGTCTTGTTACCTGAAATGTGTTCTTCAACATCTCTTGACTCGTTCTCGGTGTCGGTAACATACGATTTTTTCATTTCATAATTCAATACTTGGAATTTTATATAAATCGCGCGCAAGATCTGATATATAATGGTATTATTAATGTATCAAAACTTTGTTCCTTTTTAGAAGACGAAATCAATAATGAAGAATCATATGATGATGAAGAAACTAATAGTGACGAGTCACATGATGATGAAGATTAATATAAAAACTTATGTACATTGTATCATAAATAATAAAATATATTTTACCCATAATTTCTATCTATACGTAATGTCATTTGCACCATTGATATGAGTTCACGTTACGCCTTTTACTCGCACTCCCATAGCATCTTTCCCTTCGCCTGTCAAGGACTTATGCTAGCCAGAACTGCCTGTCATTGTACCTACTTTCTTTAAATCGCTTAGTCAAACACATACATAAATTTCAACTATACAGAAAAAAAGTTTGTTTTAATTTATATACCTTTCGATTCACCTGTCAGGTACTTACGCTCATCGAAATCGCCTGTCAAATATTTTTATACTTTACAATGAATGAACAAAATCCTTTCAAGGCTTGAAAGGATTTTGTTCATTCATACCGTTAACCGGAGGGTTCACTAGCTCTCAATCTAATAAGGCCTATGTGAGTAAAATCGTACTTACAACAGGCGCTCCCGCTCAAGGCAACCAACACTCACAGACGCCTGGCACACGAAGAAGTCATTATAAGTTTACGAACGCGGAATACCCCTCTCTCGCCTCCAGGGTTGTATCATACATTGCAAAAGATGACCGCGCGGTACGAATAATGAAAATCGGTCCCAATCAGTCGCAAGTATTTATTGTTATGGTACACTTAGCTCTGTACATTTCTTATTTAATTTAAGATTTTTTATGTTATATACTTGAATAACGTACTGTGGTTCAAATATTTTTCCTCTCCTCCAATAGATTACAGACGGCCCCGGTTTTAGTATCTACGACCGCCATGCCTACGAAAGAGCGTTTATTCAAATGATTGGCTGTTATGCGGGAATAATTATTGATTTTTCAAGAATTTTTAATGAAATTGCTGCATTTATGCAATTGTTCGTCTCGAGTATCAAATGTATAACGCGTAGTTTGATAATTTAAGTTCGATAGTAATAAAGCCTATTGACAACGTATTTAGTAACATTTTATTTTATTTTGTTTACGGTAAAAATGCCATTTTCCTTTTATATTTTATAGTAATTGAGCCTTTATACCAATTATTATTAAAACTTGTTGATTAAATTGGTTATTTATTATATGTACCTTATAGATTTCACAACGCCTACAATACAAATGCAATATGATAATTATAGGTCGAAACAACAAAAACAACTTACCTGAATACCAGGACAGTTTTATTCCAATTCTTCACATCTTAAAATTCAGCCAATTTTTATTAAAAGTGTGAGCTATAATAATACGTTATCGATAACGACGACGTAGGTATTCTATCGACCGCTGTCACGCACAAACTGCAGTTCAAAAATTCACGGTTTTTTTTTACCCGCAATAGATTTTATTGTTAGATATAAAAAAGTAAAAAATCACTTCACAATTAAGGAAAATACAATGATGATTTATTAGTATAAAAACACGTCTGCCACATCTCTGGTCTTATTTACAACGGATAACAGTTTGTTCAGTCACTGGAACGAATTCTTGACGTCGTCCACCGCCTTGCAAGAGATATTGAGGAAGTGTAGGTAAAGTAGTGAACGAAGGCATTATTTTTATGTTACGTCTGAGGGATTCCCTATATGTCAAGCTTCAGAGACAGTTACGAAAAATTATAGTATTGGAACACAAATATTTTCAACAAGAACCAAATGCCAATATTTGACTTGGGGTCAATATTTATTTTCTAGCAGGTAATGATGTACCGTACGCATGTATGCGGCTATTTTAAAAGAGTTCATTAAATGTACTAGATATAATTGGAAATTCCCTGTGTTGTCAAATCAAATAGCGGAGAAATGAAACCAATTACCTACCTATTTTGCTAATTTACAAAGGCATTAGATGCTGAACAATGGCGAAACAAACAGGGCTATGACAGGAATAGACCAAACATTGCGTTATATGGAAAATTCTAGTATTGTTGAGTTTATTTTGTGCCGCAATAAATAGGAAAGTTTCCACAATGAAATCTTATATCACCATTTACGATATCACCATTACTTCGTATATTACACTTATCTTCAGTCAACAACTTTGCTGTTTTTGAGTGACGAGTGCGCACATCGTTAAGATTTACACGTAATTACCGAGGTCATAAATTTTTATAAGTTTAAAGAATTTTGTTTTTATTTTATGTATCAATTAAATAGCATAGAGTTGAAAATTATACAGAAAGTTAAAGCTCGTAATAAGGGAATTCCTCTACAACAGAAATAGGCATGTTTACCTAATTACATACGAGCTCAAAATAAAAAAAGTATTGTTTGAATAACAAAAACCTTAAATAATTGAGAATCACACCTATTTAAGATTTTTTGTTAATCAAATAAAAATGTTCAGTCTAGTTCAAAACACCGGCTTCAAAACACTTGTGTAGACTCTTAATCTAGTAGGTACATACCTAAGCTCTTTAAATTACGAAATATTTAATAATTTATTCAGAGTATTGTAGAAAATGGCAAAAAGTGTAACCCAATTTTTTTTTTTCAAGTAGGTACGACAAAATTTATGTTGCGGTTGGTAACCAACCACTAACATTATAGGAGTAGGCAATAATTGCGCCAAGTTGCGATAAATGATAATACTAATATTTGTGTATTTTAAATATATATATACTTATATATATTTCAAATACTTACATAAATAATATAATATTTACATGGTAGGTACTTGGTAGGTACCTACATAAGATAATAAACATATAAATACGTACTATGTAGGTAACCGTATATAACCGCCATATTGTTTCCTTGTCATAGAAATTGACTTAATTTACATTATGTACTTACTTAAGTAAGCATAACTAAAGTGAAAAACAAACAAATTAATACCTATCTGACAGGTAAAGCCTGTAGTGAATCCTCTGATGATGATCCTCTGTCGCAATTGAAGTTGTTTACCATTTGTCATGTTTGTAATAGGTAGGTAGGTGCATTTGAAAATATTTTATACTTTATCAGTTACCTAGTAGGCTTGATCAACATTAAAACTCAAAAAGTAAGACAAATGTATAGGCACATCTTTAGGAGTGAAAATTGCCGCTACAGTCAGACATCCTCCCACATCAAAGGGAGAGATCCCAAACATTTCGAATAAATAATTTATAAAATAATGTCATGAAAGAGTTGAATAGATTCATGTGTTACTTTGCTAAAATCCAACTAAAACGACGAATTCGCATACATATTTTTTTATGGCAGGGGGATAAACGAGCAGGCGAGTCTCCTGATGGAAAGTGATCACCACCGCCCATGGACACCTGCAACATCTAGGTAATCATAGGTGCGTTGCCGACCTTTAAGGAAAGAGCAAGCTCTTTTCTTGAATTTGTATGCTATCTTCCGCACAGATTCAAAACTTGTTGACTGACACGTATTTCACTTCTCAACGAAGTATCCTCAGCATATTCCAGAGATCAGATTCGTTCAGCTAAGTAGCACCGAATGGTTATCCGAAATACCGTACTATAAGACTTTGACGATAAAAAATCAACACTTCTACTGCAACCATATACTCAAAAAAAAACATTCACAAAAAATACTCAATTAAATATTTTATCGAATAAATTTTAAAAAAACGCTGTTTAATTAGAAATTAAATGTATAATTTTGATTGCCGTAAAAAGTTTTGTTTCAAAGTTCTTGTTTATTTGAGCGATAACCATAATTTTTTATGGAAATGTAACCTCAATACTATTGAATTAAATGATTTATCGATTACATTTTTTACGATAACATTATAAGAAACACATTTTTCATAGTCCAAATACGTTAAAGGTTCGCATTTTGCTTTACCAATTTCAACCCTATTTCTTTACATCTCTCTGTACCCTCCTTGTATGTAACTTGTTTTTTACCTGGGAATACCTAGCCTTAACACGTGTCGATAAAAAAGTATGAAACTTAGAGCGAAAGATAGCTTGAAAAGATATAATGTCATGAAATGTCATGAAAGAAATCACACGAAATCGTTACTTCTTGCCGAACGACACCACATAGGGATGCATGCTTACGTCTTTCGCATCTTCTCTTCCATCTTTACTCTAAATGGTTCGTGGGACACAAGCCCAGGACCCCGGCCTTATTGGAACCCCGAAATGCCGAAATCCATGCCTACTTATGCACATACATATATATTTTTTATCAAATATCTATCATTACCAAAAATACATTCAGACATCAGACATCTTAACAGGACACTAGATTTTTCTGTAACTGAAACTACTTTTTCTAGGTAATTTGTATCTTTATACGACCTCATATAGAATATAGAATTAACAAATCTAAGTATAATCAGCACCATTCTTAATAGAAACTGGATATCCTAATAGAAATCGAGGTCGTAAGTACCTATTTATCTGGTAAGTTCCGTTTGTCAGAATTAACGTGTCACTTAAAAGGTAAACCTGAAAATAACACCCAACGAAAATTTAATTTAAAAAATTCCCACTCACCTCTACCAGAGAATATGTACCACTACTGTCGTTATAATGAGATAATTAAGGATTATTACAACAATTCGTTGACAGCCATTCACACCGTATTAAACATAGAATGAATCAACAAAAAAGATACTTAGAAAATTTCATTTTCTGTGTTAGCCTGTCCGAAAACCAAATTCGGGACCTCTACGGTGTCATAGTCGTCTAGAACTCGATACCATAGATAACATATAATAAGTACATACATATCTGTAATACATAATACCTATATCACAATCAATACAAATTCAATCAGTACCCCTATTATGAGTTGTCGTAGTAAACCTACCTGACGTAACCAATGAAGTAAATATAAAGACGTCACGCTTATGGTAAAGTGTAACAACTCTATTATGAATATTTAAAACGTAACTATGACGAGATAAGTTAATACGTAAGTATTACTTTGAACGCGTTATGTTGTCGTCTTGACTGCTGTTTTATTTCTTTCTAACTACGTGAAAAAGACAAGGATAAGAGATAAGACAATAGTGTTCTATAATCGAGCAGTTAGCAGTTCGAGTTACAGTTATATCATTCTTTGGTTATATGCTTAAAACTGATCCGCCAGGGTGGCCAGGTGGCGCAGCAGTCGGAAACTTCGTACTGTAACAAACTTGGAGAGGTAATGTAATTGAAGCATTATACCGAGTTTCAGTTTGAAAGGCTTACCACATAGCAGAATGATCAATAATTTTAAACTGTACCCTTTTACCTAATTCGCATCATCTTTTCCTATATTTTTCATCACAAAATCGATAAGCCAAAAATCTATGAACTCCCGTCATTATCTATCGTCACATATCTATCATTACCAAAAATACATTCAGACATCAGACATCTTAACAGGACACTAGATTTTTCTGTAACTGAAACTACTTTTTCTAGGTAATTTGTATCTTTATACGACCTCATATAGAATATAGAATTAACAAATCTAAGTATAATCAGCACCATTCTTAATAGAAACTGGATATCCTAATAGAAATCGAGGTCGTAAGTACCTATTTATCTGGTAAGTTCCGTTTGTCAGAATTAACGTGTCACTTAAAAGGTAAACCTGAAAATAACACCCAACGAAAATTTAATTTAAAAAATTCCCACTCACCTCTACCAGAGAATATGTACCACTACTGTCGTTATAATGAGATAATTAAGGATTATTACAACAATTCGTTGACAGCCATTCACACCGTATTAAACATAGAATGAATCAACAAAAAAGATACTTAGAAAATTTCATTTTCTGTGGTAGCCTGTCCGAAAACCAAATTCGGGACCTCTACGGTGTCATAGTCGTCTAGAACTCGATACCATAGATAACATATAATAAGTACATACATATCTGTAATACATAATACCTATATCACAATCAATACAAATTCAATCAGTACCCCTATTATGAGTTGTCGTAGTAAACCTACCTGACGTAACCAATGAAGTAAATATAAAGACGTCACGCTTATGGTAAAGTGTAACAACTCTATTATGAATATTTAAAACGTAACTATGACGAGATAAGTTAATACGTAAGTATTACTTTGAACGCGTTATGTTGTCGTCTTGACTGCTGTTTTATTTCTTTCTAACTACGTGAAAAAGACAAGGATAAGAGATAAGACAATAGTGTTCTATAATCGAGCAGTTAGCAGTTCGAGTTACAGTTATATCATTCTTTGGTTATATGCTTAAAACTGATCCGCCAGGGTGGCCAGGTGGCGCAGCAGTCGGAAACTTCGTACTGTAACAAACTTGGAGAGGTAATGTAATTGAAGCATTATACCGAGTTTCAGTTTGAAAGGCTTACCACATAGCAGAATGATCAATAATTTTAAACTGTACCCTTTTACCTAATTCGCATCATCTTTTCCTATATTTTTCATCACAAAATCGATAAGCCAAAAATCTATGAACTCCCGTTCCTTTACAATGAAAAGCGCAACGACCCATTTCTTTATGAACATAACTGATGATAGTTTTTTTTCAAATCAAACAGTGGCGCCTTAAAACATTAATCCAACGGCGCCTATCAAGAACGTACTGTGTACGATATTTGAAGTAATTCTAAATATTCTATAATAAAAATGGGACTAAAAACAACTACCAATTCAGTGTCAATCATCAGCAATTACCTAATTTAGCAAAAAATGCATTTTAAAAACATCGAACCATAACATCATCTATCGTGAACTATAGTCAAGATAGACCGGTGACGGCAGTTTCTCCTCCCCTCTTATGACCTCAGTCTAATATTTAGATTACTAACGATTTCCTTGTATGAGAATAATATCAATATTTTCATGTGAAAGACAACAGAAAAATATGTTTCATATAAACAAGTATATGCACATGATAAACATTATATTATTGATGTGTAACATCTTTCCTCTCGCTTTCCTGCATTCTGTGGGAGCGATTTCATGAAAAGGGACGGAAGTGTGTAACAGAAAGCCCGGGAAGCGCGCGTTATTTGATCTGACCAATGAGCGCGCGCGGTGGTAGAATTGGCCGTCAGATGGTATCAACCCATTTTCCGAAAATTATTCGAATAAATATTTAAGTATTTAGCTTTTTAAACTTTGAGGTTAATTTCTGTCGCTGCTTGATATTTTTAATTTTGATTAAAAAAAAATAATTACAAGGATAATTTCTTTGATATTAATAATTTCTTAAATATTTATAATTCTAATGATTTCGTAAGTTGCAGAAATGGGTAAATCCAGAGCAGAATATATGCGAGATTACTGGCAGAAAAAATACAAGGAAAAATAAAAAACTGGAAAGGTAGGGCCAAAAATAAATTGCACGACAACTAACAGTGGTACTGTTAATGACGAAGTATTTCAAGGGTTTTTAAATACATACTTTGAAGTCACAAGTATATGTCTCATATTTTAGATATCATTAGTCTATTGTCGCCTCTATCTTAAAATTTTCATTAAAAATAATTATTCTTCGTTATGAAAAATCATTTCAAATAATACCTGAATCATTTTTTCAGGATATAATGTTAATGTTGCTTATTACCAAGGTGAGATGTCAGATGTTACACATCATATCGACTACTGTAAGACTCGCTCGTTTTTTTTTAATGTTATGTATTCAGTTTTAATAAAATTCTGATACAACTCTTAATTACTTTCTCTGTACGGTTTTCCGTTAGTAACTAATTAATCCGTGCTGCGGTATTCACAGCACTTTATGGAGTTAGCTGGAAGAAATTTTTATTAATGTGATTTTTGAATTCATATTAATTTAATTTTTCGTATCTTTAGAGATGCATAAAATCAATTATCAAGCTATTAAGATAAGACTTTTGTGACTTACTATCCACAGTATTCACGACACTGTAGTTAGCTGGAATATATTTTTGTTAATGTAATATTTAAATTTTTATATTCAACTAGCGGACCCGACAGAAGTTGTCCTGTCCGAAATAAAATAAAGTGAAATAAGTTTCATCCTAGGATTCGATTGCAGTGCCGCCTACTGTGTCCGATTGTGTATCTAAACTATCCGGGGACCTACTCAAACACAAAAAAATTCATCAAAATCGGTCCAGCCGTTTAGGATATCAATGACAAACACCCGTACAGAAGAATAACGCGATTGAAACGCCATCTACCGGGTCCAGTTGTGATTTTAATCCATCTAGGGACCCATTGAAACACCCACAACAAATTTCATCAAACATCAGCTTTTGGGGGGTCAACTGAGGAAGCGTTCTCGTCGCGACCCCTGCCAGCCCTTTTCAGGGCTGCAATTCCTCTTCTGTGCATACCATGCGGGACAACGGCAATTATAATGTTAGGGCGTCCCCCGGAAGCGACGTACACCGGTCTGTCCCCGCTGGTGTGTGCAGAGTGCAGTTCGGCGTTGGGGACCGCCACCCAACACGCTGTGCACCTAGCGGCGGGAAGTGGAGGGAGGAGTGCAGAGTAGCTGCGTGGAATGTGAGAGGTGGGATTGAGGAGAAGATGAATGAAGTGATTGATATTATGGAAGAGAAAAGATTGGATGTGCTATGTTTGAGTGAAACCAAGCGAGGCGGCAGTGAACTTGCCGACTTGCCCGGAGGAGGCATCGCTTTGTGGTCAGGGGTACCACAAGGAGATAGGGGATGTCAAGGGGTAGGCGTTTTACTGTCCTCTCGTATGGTTAATTGTATGACTGAGTATGAATGTATAAATCCCAGACTGCTCTGGGTACGCCTTAAGATTGGGTTGACAAGAATTTTTGTTTTGGCAGTATATGCCCCAGTGTCCTCTGTCGGTTTGGCTGAACTAGAGCAGTTCTGGGAAAATGTTAGAGAAGTTCTAGCGACGGTTGAAGAGAACGAAAGAATTGTTGTGTGTGGAGACATGAATGGATGGGTCGGGACAGCTCGAACAGGATTTGAGTCTGTCCTAGGCAAATATGGAGATAAGAGAGTAAATGATGCTGGTAAGATTGTGCTAGGACTGTGTATGGAAAAGGATCTTTTTGTGGCTAATACCATGTTTGGGCACAAAAGGATCCATCAGTACACGTGGGAAAGAAAGGGTGCGAGAAGTATGATTGATTTATTCCTGGTGGATAGCAGACTTAAGAAGCAGGTAATGGACACAAGAACGTATAGAGGAGCCGATCTCGGGACAGACCACTTTCTGGTGATAACCAGAATAAGGGGTCTGTTCGCAGCATGGCGACATCGCGTAGTGTCCAAACCTGCAGCGGTTAGCCGCATTAAAAGCTGGAAACTGCAGGATGCGACCACCAGGAATGAATATGAAAGGGTATTATCCAGTAAGCTTGATGATAGATTGAAAGTGTTGAGCGAGGATGTTGAAGAATGCTGGCAGAACCTTAGAGATAGTATGGTTGAGGCTGCGAAAGAAGTGTGTGGAATTAATAAGATTGGGAACGGCAAAAAGCGTGATGTGTGGTGGGATGATGAGGTGAAAGTGGCTGTGTATAAGAAAAAGAAAGCATGGCGAGACTACCTTGCTACTAATGACTGTGGTATGAAAAATTTGATGAAAGACAGGTATAAGCTGCAGAAAGCAGAAACGAAGGCACTAGTGAAAGAGAAGCGTGAAAGGTGTAGGGTGTTAGATGAAAACAAGATGTCGGACAACTTCGAGGAAAATTCCAAATTATTTTGGAAAGAAGTACGTAAGTACCGAAGTGGTCCGGCACCTTGCAGAATGAATAAAGTGCGTTCGAAAGAAAACAACCTGCTTACAAATAAAAAGGATGTTCTGCAGCGATGGAGTGAATACTATGGAGAACTGTATGAGAGTGGCGACTCCGTCTCTGATACTGAGAGCGATTCTAATGAATTGCCACACTCAGGCCAGGGACTGGAGGATGCCATTAGTATGAAAGAGATTGAGAAAGTGATAAGAAGTTTGAAATGTGGAAAGGCTGCGGGAATTGATGAGGTGACTGCTGAGATGATCAAGTATGGTGGTCCTAGGGTCTGGGATGCCTTCTGTGCACTCTGCAACCTTTGTTGGCAGAAGGGGGAGGTTCCAGAGGACTGGCGCACGGCAGTCATAGTACCTCTATATAAAGGGAAAGGTTCCTACCTAGACTGTGCGTGCTATAGGGCCATCAGCTTGGTCAGCTTAGCGAGTAAAGTCTATACTAAAGTATTGACTGAACGTATGAAAGGCGTTTCAGAAAGATATTTGTGGGAGGCGCAAGGTGGATTCAGGAACGGTAGGGGTTGTATGGATCAGATTTTCTCGCTTCGCGTTATCGTGGGAAGGTTTCTGGCTTTAGGTCAGAAAGTTTTCTGCGCTTTCGTGGATCTAGAGAAAGCATTCGATAGAGTAGTGCGGAAGAAATTGTGGAGGCTTCTGCCTGAATATGGCGTGGAGGGCTCCTTACTGCAGGCTGTGAGGTCATTATATCGAGACCACAGAGCCTGTGTAAGGATAGACGGTGACATGTCGCCCTGGTTTGAAGTCTGTTCTGGTGTCAGACAGGGCTGCGTGATGTCTGCCTGGCTATTCGTGCTGTATTTGGACAGTTGCCTCCAGAGATTGAAAGGTAATATGAGTGGTATGGGATGTGGTGACACAATGGTAAACTGCCTATTGTACGCTGACGATGCTGTGCTAATAGCACCATCAGAAGCAAAGTTGCAGACACTAGTCACGTGTATGAAAGAAGATTGTGAAGTAAAAGGATTGAAAATGAATGTGAACAAAACTAAGGTTCTGGTGTTTGAAAGAGAAGCGGTACAAACGAAATGTGTGATTAGTGTAAATGGAAAATGTCTAGAACAGGTGAATGAAATTGTGTACCTGGGGAGTGCGTTTTCGAGGGATGGAAGATGTGAGTTGGATGTGGAGAGACGGGTAGCAGCTGGCAATAAAGTGAACGGTGCTCTGTCCGCATTAGTGGGTAGTGTGAATATATCTAACACTGCTAAAATGGCCATCCACAATGCGGTGTTGGTGCCAACTTTGTTGTACGGCAGTGAGGCCTGGATATGCCCGAAATCGAGTGAAAGTATGATAAATGCTGTGGAGATGCGGTCTCTCAGAAATATGTGCGGTGTCACGCTTGCGGACAGGATAAGCAATGACGAGATACGCAGTATGACAGGGTTGCACAACAGTGTTATTGTAAAAATGAAGAAAGGAATGCTTAGATGGTTCGGGCACATGGAAAGAATGAGTGATGAAAGACTGACGAAGAAAATATACAGAGCGAAAGTGAGTGGTAAAAGAAGCCAAGGAAGACCAAGGCTGACTTATGAAGATCAAATAGCCAGAGTGTTAGCAGACGGAAATGTCAAAAGCACTCGCATACCTAGGCGAAAATGTGTGAGGAGAATGATGAGATTTGAGGAAGCGAAAGAGGTGTGTAAGGACCGCGACTCCTGGCGCTCCGTCCTCTCTGGCTACCCCGTTGGGGATACAGCGTGAAGTTATGTTATGTTATGTTATGTTATGTATATTAGTATGCACCTACATGGATATATGAATACTCCTTAACGTTTACCTGACCCCTTACCCCTTCCCTCTCCCATAAATCAAAACTCGGATAAACTAAATTAAATCCATGACTAAATTAAATATCACGCTTGAAATCCCCTTTTGAGAATTCCGCTTATCATTAAAGCTTTCATTGCTTTTCCTGTTTCACAACAAAATATTTTACTCACCTAAAGACATCCGATGCAAGGGATTCCCAAAGTGATCGGAAATAAGTGGCCTATAGGTTTTTATACTGAAATGATTCACAAATATTTCTATGTTACAAGAGCGTGAAGTTAAAAATACACGAATTACGTAGCGGAAAATATAAATTACAAATATTATGTCCTACAAAAAAATATTGGCTACTTTAAAACTAATAAAACAGTCTTCCTATATTAAATTAATTGCAAAAACTAAGTAATGTCAAAAAACTATTACATGTATGTGTATATATATATATATATTAGGGTGTGCCAAAAAAACTTGATTTTTTTTACTCTCAGCCCAAAATATCGTAGAATATGTCCAAATAAAGCACCTGTCCAAACGGGAGCTCTTAATTTTAATTTTAAGAGGTTCTCCATCGAACCTGAAGTTTTCCCATTTAAATAACATGGTAAATGTGACTTTTTTACATTATTTACCTCTGCAAGTCATGAAGATTTTATTTTTTTATAGAATAAATAAATGGACCTTATTTGGCATTCAATTTTGAACAAAAAATTTCCTCGACTCAAACTTCTATCATTAATATATCAATATATATCTTCAAGTTGTGTACCTAACGGGGTAGTAATTATTATCGAAATATTTACGATCTTCACGCTAAGCTTTGGTCTTCGTGAAAATACTTCTAAAATCAAAGAAAAGACCGCGACGCTTGGCGCTCCGTCTTCTTTGACTGGCCCGTTAGGGATACAACGTTGAACAAGAAAGGCGTTGTTAATGGTGTGGAAACTCGTGGTAGTAATCAGCTAGTTATTCCTAAATTTAAATTACAAAAGTCAAGTGGTTCACTTTTGGGTAACTGTGTTCGTTTTTATAATAAAATTCCTCAAGAAATTACTCAATTAACTGAAAAGAGATTTAAACTTGTCATTAAACGCACACTGATTGGAAAAGCATACTACAAAATTAGCGATTTCATTGAAGACACAACAATAATAGACTGGAAGTGATCCTCTCTGCATATGCATTTACTGGCTTTATAGATATTGTATTTTTAAATAACTATTGTAGAATAATTTGTAAGTATTGTAGAATAAATGTTGAAAAAATGATACCCGAGTTTCTTGTCGGTTCTTCTCAGTATTCAGGTTTTCTTTTCGAACTGAACGAAAGGATAATGGCCACCAAAACAGGAGTGATGACACGTAAGGTAGCCTCTCGTGACATAGAAAGTAAATTGAAGGCCGCACTCTCACAACTGAAGGAGGCCCGTGACCTCAACGAGCAACTGTTGAGGGAGCAAGAAGAACATGAAGAGGAGGCTAAGCGTGTCGTTGATCAAAATACAGCGCTCAAAAGTCAACTGGTCGAATTGCACAAACAGTTTATGGAAGCAGTGGAAAAACAAAACCAGCTCCAAGAGATGGTGGATATGTTCCACCAATGCAGTAACACCTACGAACAGACCCTGGGAAGAATTCATGAACTGGAAGGCGAGCTGAATGAGTCCCACCAGCTCGTTCAGCAATTGCAAGACGACAGAAAAGACCAGGAAGCTTGGCATACACAGAACCTGTTCGAGGAGCTGGTCGCTGCTAATACTTTATTATTGCTAGTTATTGTTAGGCGGACCAGATGGACCAACAGATCCAGGTGTTCACTTTAGACCAATTAATAATAAAATCGAAATACAAAGTAGAAATAAGTAACGTAAATATATTAAAATTAGAAAATTTATTAAGAAAACTGAAAAATTAATCAAAAAACAGAAGTCATTTTATAAAAACATAAAATTAAGGAAAGACCGCAGGGATCTGTTGGACCAAATGGAAATCTGTACTCATAAATTACATGAAAGCAGGGAAAGATATGATGTGGAGACCAGAAAGCTGCATGGTGTCATAAATAAATTAAAAGATAACATTTCAGATATCACTAATAAGTACAACATAGCTCAAAAAGAATATAATGAACTTAGGCTTCTATCAAAACAAATAGAAAGTGAAATATCTGTATGTAAAAGTACTTGTATAAATACAAAAATGTCATCTGAATTTTCTAGGGTGAATAGGTCATACTCGCAGGTTATTAATGATAGATTTGATGACTGCAGTCCTCAAATTAAAGAAAAACTTACTGACTGTAGTAATATTAAAAATAACATTGCAATATATTCTGACAGATTAGGATTAGGTTTGGGTAGTTTAATTAACAACAGTGTCAGTCAGCCAGTCACTAATTATTGTTTCCCAGAGGCACCTGTTTCTCAAATATTTAAACTAATTCTAAATAAAAAGTTTGATGTAAATACCACCTTAGTACTTGTATTGGGAAATTCAACAAATGTAATGAAGCATGAATTAGCTGATAGCTTGAATTCTTTGGCTAGAATAAAAAATGTGAACAAAATTGTACTATGTGCGTTCCCCTATTCCACATGGTTGCCAAAGAATTATAATAATTATATTCAAAATTTAAATGATATATTGAGTAGGGTGACACTTTGTCATTGTGACAAATTTATATTTTTTGACACCAATAAATATATTGGTAACATTTTATACAAATTTAGACTGACAAAAGGTACTTTGTACTTGTCAAAAAAGGCAAAGCATAAACTCGCTACATTAGTAGCTAAATGTATTAACTCGGTTATAGGGTCTATAACTAAGAACGTAGTCAGGGACGAAACAAGTTTTAGTAGTAATACTAATATGAATGCTGAAAAGAATTATTTAAATTAAACAATCAGACAACAGAGAAACTTCATAATAATATCATTACGTGTGTACATCAAAATATCAATAGTTTCTCTGGCAAAATATTGGATGCTGAATTATTAATAGAAAAATATAACATAGACATCTTGTGCCTCACCGAGACATGGTTGAAGGCAAACAAAATGTCTTTTAATATAAATAATTTTAATGTGGCCAGTGTGTACAACAGAGCGTCGACAGATGGCGGCGGTAGCATAATTTTGTGTAAAAACTTTCTTAAATTAAAATACCGCAAAGACATAGTTGCTCTCTCTGTTGAACGTGTATGTGAAATGTCGTGTGCAGAGACGGATCAGTACATATTCTTATGTGTTTACAGACCTCCGTCATCTGATTTTAGCCAATTTTTAAATTTCTATGGAGGAGAGTCTCACAAGACTCAGCAAATGTAAGAAGTCGGTAATAGCGTGTGGTGACTTCAATGTAGACATATTAAATAGTTCGAAGGAAAAAGATATGCTCATCTCGCTCTTTCTCTCATTTAACTTAGTGCATATTTTCGATGAACCGACCAGGGTTACATACCATTCCGCGACATGTTAGATAACATTTTTATGAATAAGTGTGAAATTATAGAACATACTATTGTTAGTGGTATCCGTTCAGATCATAAAGCTCAGTTAATAAAAATAGAGGACATGAAACATAAATCAGAACAAATATTTGAATTTCGGCCATTGGGAGAGAGTAGGCTAAAAAATTTTACTCATGATGTAGCCAAATTTGCAAACACGGCTCTTCTGGTTGATGATCCAAACATCATGTATGAATCTTTAGTCAAAAACCTATCCAAAATATTTAATAAGAATTGTCCAAAGAAAAAGAAAGTAGTCGTTAATAACAAGTTACGTTTTGCGGATTGGGCGACGAAGGGCATAAGAAGTAGGGATAGGCTTTATGAGTTATATGATGAAAAATCTTACACTGCAGATGAAAATTTTCATAACTATGTTCGCACTTATTCGAAAATATTTAAAAAAGTATCAAAACACGCGAAAGCGATCTATATCGCGAATAAAATTAAAAAGTCAGACAATGCGATAAAGGCTACATGGAACACTATTAATAACGAAGTTGGTAGTAAACGAAATAGAAATAACGAAGATTTTTCAATACAAATTGGTAATAAGGTTGTTACTAATAAAATTGAGGTTGCAATGCTTTTGAAAATTATTTTTCGAATACACCTATGGAAATAACAAATGGTTTGGGAGCGTCTTCGCAAACAGCAGAGACGTTTTTGAGGAAAAATGTTGGAAAATGGTTCCCTAATTTTCAATTTAGGTACACATCTTCACTTGAGATAGAAAAAATTTTCAAGCAATTACTTAAAAAGAAAAGTGAAGATTTATGGGGACTATCAGTTCATGTCATGACTGGTGTAATACCTTTATTATCGCCAATTTTGGTAGAGATATTTAATAAATGTGTCGATCAAGGGGTGTTTCCCAATTTAATGAAACACAGTAAAATTATTCCATTATTTAAGTCAGGTTGTATGTTGAATCTAACAAATTATCGCCCAGTGTCAATATTGCCAGCATTGAGTAAAATATTCCAAAAAATAATACTCAATCAAATGCTAGCACATTTTAACATTCACGGGGTGTTTCACGGTCAACAGTACGGGTTCACGAGAGGGCGGTCAACAACTCATGCGGGAGCAAGCTTGATCAAGACTGTACTTCAGGCTTGGGAGGGATCTCAGGGTGCCATTGGTGTTTTTTGCGATCTTTCCAAGGCTTTTGATTGTGTTAGTCACGAAATTTTAATTTGCAAGCTTAAATACTATGGAATTCGTGGTAACGCTCTCGATCTCGTGGTCTCGTATTTGTCTGGCCGGGAGCAAAAAGTGAGTGTCAATGGGGTTTTGTCTGTTGGTTCAAGGTTAAGAATGGGCGTTCCCCAAGGACCAATTTTGGGACCTTTTCTGTTTCTAGTCTACATTAATGATCTCCCATTTATGCTCAGGAACTTATGCGAAATAGTATTATTTGCTGATGACACTTCATTGCTATTTAAACTGGACAGAAAGAACTTAGATATTACCTGGGTGAACGGGATCCTGGCGGACGTCTCGGGGTGGTTTGCTGTTAATAATTTACTACTGAATGCACAAAAAACCAAATGTATTAAGTTTTCCCTTTCTAATGTACCCAGATTACATGATAAAATAGAATTGGGTGGGAAACAGAATTAGGTAGGTCTGCCAGTTTTCTTGGTTTAACAGTAGATAGTAAATTGCAATGGGCGGATCATATCGGGGCATTGGCTAGTAAGCTCGGTTCCGCGATATATGCCATTAGACGCATTAGGCAATTGACGGATGCGGATACGGCTAGGCTGGTGTACTTCGCATATTTTCATAGCCTAATGTCCTATGGGCTTTTGCTGTGGGGATCAGCGGCGCATATTAACTCGATTTTTATTTTACAAAAAAGAGCGATACGTGCTATTTACAGTACGAAGGCACGAGAATCACTAAGAGATCGTTTTAAAGACATTGATGTACTGACCTTGCCGTCCTTATACATCTTTGAAATTATTATGTATACGAGGAAAAATATAGATCGATTTACAAAAAAAGGCGATATTGGTGGTATGGAAACCCGAGGTCGTGATAAGTTGGTTGTTCCAAAATTTAAATTACATAAGTCAAATGTTTCATTTTTGGGTAACTGCGTTCGTTTTTATAATAAAGTTCCTCAAGAAGTCACTCAATTAACAGAAAATATATTTAGATTAGTTATAAAACGTACATTGATTAGACAATCATACTATAAAATAAAAGATTTTGTTGAAGATAAAACAATAGTCTGGAAATGATTTTCTCTGCACATGCATTTACTGGCTCTCTGAATATTGTATTTTAATAAACCTTTTGTAAAATGATGTTGAAAAAATTATACCTGACTGAGTTTCTTGTCGGTTCTTCTCAGTGTCCAGGTTTTCTTTTCTCTTCTCTTTGAACCGAACTAAAGTAGATTTGACGTTCAAAAATACCTTGTGATTGGGTTTACTTGAATAAATTGATTTGACTTTGACTTTGACTTTGAACTAAAGTAGATTTGACGTTCAAAAATACCTTGCATTTGGGTGTACTTGAATAAATTGATTTGACTTTGACTAACCTGAAGATATGTAAATATGTATATCTAAAATCATCTTTTTATGTTCCAGAAATGCAGTATGTAAAGGTAAACAAAGAATACAACAACATAATTAAAAAACAGTGTTTTATTAAACTAAATATGTACAGTCTTGAAATACGTCATAACGTAACTGTCCCTAACACCCGCTCGATAAGACTAGAGGCGATGAAGGCTCAGACCAAACAAAAACAGCCAAGTAATATAAGTGCCACATCCGTCCAGAAACGACCTTTTATCACATAAATGCGACTAGCCCACAAGAAATAAATCTGGGGGTTCCGCCGCAAACGTCACAGTGACGTCACAAGGTCAAGGCGCTACCGGCCACTAATGGTCCCGCAAGGCGAAAACCATAATATAATTGGCACGAATGAAACCGGCTGCTGATATAATGCGTTTGCCAACAATCCACCACGTGTCTTATTGTACCCCATAACGATTCTCTTACAAAACCTATAGACATATCTATAATAGCCTAACAATTTGATTTAAACATTCATTCGAATACCAAAATAATTTTATAATCTGTACAAGGAAACATTTAGCTTTGAACAAAGATGTAAGAACTTTTTTAAAGTGATCACAAATCGACAAATTGCCTTATGTATATTACAATAAAATAGTTATACTAGTTACACATCAGAAAATTCAGTTTCACTACAACATAATGTTAAAACATAGAAACAAAACGATCAGTTTGATGACATTAATTACTAGATGTAATGAATTTTCGCTATCACATAACATACATGAAAGATACACACGACAACCATACTGTAGTAAAGATGTATACATGTAAATGTTGTAAACGAACCACCGAATAAAATATGTAAAATTTTATTCAGTATACAATCATTTTGTGCTGCAAATGTAGGCCCATGTAAACAAAAAATATTCATAATGACATATTATATGAGTATGACAAGCCTAACAGAAGTCATAAGAAAGAGAGAAAGATACCGCTTGGATAATTATTTTGTATCGTTTCAATACCACATCTACCGTCAATGATAAGAAAATATCGGTGACTTTAGATAGGCCAGATCATTTTACATTCCTTTTAGATTATTTTACAATATTTTTAGATTATTTTATTTTACTTTCAGTACACAAAATTAAAACTGATGTATTAACTGTAAAAACGATAAACATGGATATCACACGTCACAGTTAAACACGAAAACATGATACTATCCCCATCAGATTCGTTACAAAGTCCACTTTATGGGTCATAATATGTCTAGTTGTGAATCTCGAATACGTGGTAAACTGTGCTTACTTGGTACTTACTATAAGCACAGTTTAGTTGTGCCGCTGTTTCCGGCGGGATATCCTTGTTTAACAATTCCAATTTAATATTTCTGGTTACTTAACTTTATACAAAAATAACGTTCCAAAATTTACATAGCTGATCAATTAAAAAAGTACATGACAAGCCTTTCGGGTCACATTATAATAATTTTAAACAACACAAATGAAGTAATGTGACGTGATAGTTGTCAAACAATAATTATCTTTAATACATTACTAGATTTATGATTTTGCAAAAATAAATCTTAGGGACCATAGACTTGAAATATAATTTTACAAAATATAGCTCTATAAACATTTGATCTATTTTTGCAAAATATGTTGCGATTTCCAATGAGATGTATCTAAATGTTTAACACCAGATAAGCTTCATAATTTAAAAGAAACTGATAATGCATACATCACATATTTATATTATTGTAAAAATAATTAAAATAACTTCCTTTTCAATACAATTCTGTTATTTTTACTCTTTCTTTCTTATTTATTTACTTTTATAGCTTTTTTCTAACTAAAACTAACTTCTTCCAGCAAATCTTCCACTTTTCAATAAGAATATATCTACTTCTTAATATGTACAAATTAACGCTTGAAATCAAGCAACTATAATTTTCACTTGACGAACGCCTCAGGTGGTATTTTACCTTCTAAATGAAGCTGATTGAAGATAAATAACGCTCTTTGCAAATCCCATCCCGTTTCTTGAAGGCAACTGAAAATAAATAAGTTTTGCATTCAATAAAATTGGTTTTTAATACAATGTTAGATATGCTTATATTAATATCACTATTATAACATGAACTGTGTTTATGACGTATCGCTTGCATTTTATCCACTAACCAACTAACATGAAAAAGTTTCCGAGATTTTAATTGTGATCTGTTGTATTAAAAATCTATTTCACGTCATTTGGAATAGTTTCGAGTATATGAACGTTAAATGACTACTTCAGCAAAAAGCTATACACATTTACTACTGCGCAGTCAAAAACAATAATATATATTACTCAAACAACGCTCATTTAAGCTAATAAGAAAATTCGTTTGAGCTTAACCTAGTTGTTATGATAGGAAACCTCGGCTACTAACAAGCAGCGGGTAATCTACATATTATGTCTATGTCTACATATTATGTCAGCCAATGTCCGGACGTAGAATTGGGCACAGCCAACGAATTCGGAAATACTATGGAAATGTAATTCAGAACAATTATGGCCGAAAAACACGGTACCGTGAGTCTGATTCAAACACACTCCGAAACACGAAAGATAGCAAACTCAACACTTAACTTTTAAAATGAACTCTATTTTGAACCCGAACGATCTTTATTTAACTGTAGCCTGGTGTTTAAAACGTTTCGTATTACATTCCAAAGTCAACGGTGACCGGATGCCCGGCACTGATCACGTAATTGCACAATATTTAATAGCTTTTTATTTCGATTCTGTCATATTAGAAAATATTTAAAAATTATTAGAAAAGGTAAAAAAACTATAATTACGAGTAAAAGGTAAAAAAAACTTCGATCACAAATAAAGAACTAGATTCATAATCTCCTGTAAAATCTAAACAAATTATTGTCCCAATTGACGTATATATTTTTAATATCGTATAGTATTATCGGTAAAATTGTATTAATCTAAAGTAGACCTTACTGTCAAACCATAAGGTTATAAAAACTCGTAAACGATTCTTGCATGACATTGAAACGAAGTTTGTTAAAAAAAATATTTAAAATGCAATCTTACGTCTCGCGTGTAAAGTATAATTCACATAATCTATTTAAGGATAAGACATAATATCGTCAGGCAATATTTAAAAATATGATTACGAATTTAATAAAAAAGAGCTAATTCGCGTTATTACTATAACGAAATAGTGAACACGTAAATAATATTATTTAATTATTAACCGAAAATAAGAATCTCTGACTCTTTTTGCGTTCTAGATGTGTTGTTTACACAATTTTTAAAGGAGCACTTTGACATGTTTGCTGTTAGCGTTTTCGAATACTACTAAAACTGAAGTGCACTCAGATACTCAATTGAGTGCACATTTGGTTCGAACATTTTTGGAGCGTTGATTGTGTATCTAGTTTTTTATTTGTAATTGAAGTAAAAAACAAAAGCATATTTACGAGTCATCTGCATTTTTTTTTATAAGTTTTTGATGTGTTACTCTAAGGTGACAAACCTTGGAGGGTAATTAATTTATTCAGTCTGTGTTTTGTAGAATTTAATAAATAATTTTTTTTTATCACACAGTACAGAGGAGCGTTTAAAATACTTTTTATTAAAATAGTGCCGCGATCTGGATTTCCTGCTTGTTTGTTTTTAATACTTGAGAAATATCGATTTAGAATCACTACAAGATTTCAGTTTTCAATTAGATAACATGCGATGCCTCTACAACATCAATAGATTTCTTCATTTTCAAAATGTATAGAGCACACCCTATTGGCATTAGTTGGTTACCAGTCATCTTCTCTTCTTTCTATGCGAACTGCTTTAATCCACCGTAATCACCGAAGCTCGTTTGTGGTAAAATTAAAGGAGTAAATTTAAAAGATCCAATTCAATTAAGAGAATTCCCATACTCAGCATAAAAATACAATAAAAATAACTTACGTAGTAAAAACTGACTGGCTACTAGTTGCTTAATACAGATCACAATATTTTTATTCAATTTCTCGTAAATGTAAAATTATTTCATATACATATGATAAGTTATCATATCATGACATCTTTCTGTCTTCATACACCACACCACTTAACTACTTGGATTAATTTTTAATTTACATTTCGTAAGTTTTCACGTCAAAAAATCAATTTCATTTACGACGGCTAACTGTTACTGAGCGCACGGTAGACCAAGTAGTGCGTTGATTGTTGTTTTATATCCCCACCCACTTGATTGGGGTTTGCGTTGTGTCAGATTTTTAAGCGAATATGAGTTCCATAGTATTTCCGAATTCGTTGAGCACAGCATAAAATGCCTGGACGTTCCATGAAATGGCAGCATTTCATGAAATGACCTTTTGTTTTCTTTTTATTTCCTTATGTACCCGATAAGAGGCCGGGCCGATTAATACGCTTATCGATATTCCGAGCTAAATGATTCGCCACATCATATCTGGCTGGCTATAACGGAAAACAGTAGCATTCGACGCCGCTAGTGGCGCTATTTCTACTCTCTCCACTTTACGTGCGCCCAAGTAGGCTATGACATATTATTTAATGTACCAAAAGAGTTGTAAAGTAATTGATGTGAAAAATGCATTTCAATGAAGCAATGAGCAGAAGTTACAAGAGTTACACAGTCGCACTCAATTTTTATTTTTTGACATGAAAACATAATTGATGCGTCTAACTGTAGCTGGACGCATTAGTGAAAAAAAGGGAAATAGCGTCCCAAGCAGCCCAAGTGCGGATTGGTGGGAGCAGGTTAGTGGCGCAGACTAATCCGCATATAACGACTAATTTTACAATAAAAACAAACATTTCAAAATCTTCATCGTTCGAGAGAGGATAGGCGGAGATGTGGGCGTGGTCGCCGTTTAAGTAATATATTATTAAATTATGGGCAGATATAAGTGCCCTCGTAAGCGCTGTCTAAAGCGTAATCTAGTCTAATAAACTAAACCATAGCTAAAAACGCTGACACTATTAATGTGTCTTTGAACAGATGGAAATGTTCAATATGTCACACCTTTCATTTGTTGAATCCTTTGTTGATTCGGTTCTGGTTAGCTGACCGAATCCTTTCTCTGGTATATCCTGAGGATGCTTCGTTGAGAGGCGAAACACGTGTCGATTGGTGGTATTTGGAGTTTGAGCAGAAAATAACTAAAGATTTTGGGAATTTATCACATCTACATTACAAGCTCTCTTAAGGGCTTTTTGACGGGAACGGGAAAAGTGAGGTTGTCATTTTATTTATATTTTCTATTTTTTACATTTTTGGGAGTTATAAAGTACAAAAGTGATAGTATATTGAGTTTTAAAGTTCTGTTTAAGTGAAAAGAATGGAGTAGGTCTGAATAAACATGTGTAGCTGAAGTTCTCGCGCTCTTCCAAGAAGTCCTATAAAACTTCAGTAAAATCTACTGTCACTTTACTGGAGGAATTTTACGATAACGATTCTACTTATTAATATAATACGTGACATTTGGCAAATGCACTAATCTGTGCGCCATGCCCTGAAGAAAGAAAAAAGAAGCTCTCTTAATTCTACTCACTTCATGCTCCAGTGTTCGTTCATGCCAGTTTGTTGTCCAAGCATGATTAATAACATCTTCTGTTGATCGTCCGCCGTGGGCGCGGGTGTGGGAGTGGGTGTGGGAGCTGGCGTAGGTGTGGGTGTTGGCTGGACGTCTGAGCCAGTCACAAAAGCCTTTTCTTCCTAATGATTAAAAAGAATATTATTATAAATTAACATTCACATTTATTCAGGAAAAAAAAACTATTTCATGGCGGATAATGTTTAAAATAGAATTCAATCAATTAGAGACTTAACCATAACACCACCAAGAAGTGATTCAATTCTTCGCAATATTGTTATTATGACTAATAATAAAAGACTGTATAGTTTTAAATTAAAATCATCATCAATGTTATGACAGCAAGATAATAATAAAGACACTATGTAATTTAATGTCAGTAAATGTGTTCATGTTCACGAATAGATCACTAGAATTAGAATTTCTAAAAACCAATACAACATATAAACTTTTAAAATTTCGCGTTGCATTATAAAATATCTAAAACGGGAAGTTTAACGCGATTACTCTTTTATTTTGGCTTGACGTTTCGACCGAGTTACATCGGCCGTGGTCTCAAGCAAACTCGCTTTTTTGCTTTTGCTTGAGACCACGGCCGATGCAACTCGGTCAAAACGTCAAGCCAAAATAAAAAGGTAATCGCGTTAAACCAATACCTAGTTTTTCAAAATAAAAGGTTATTATGGTACTATTATTTCATAGATTTAGCCAGATATTAGAAAAACGGTAAATTTTATTTAAATTTATCTGTTAAATACATATTTCATTAATTGGCCAACAATCTGATTAACTATGAATATAAGACGATGCAATAAAAAAATCTGCTCACCTGTTCAACAGTAGTATTTGTAACATACAACATGTCATTGACTATGCAGAATCCACCACCGTTGTTGGGTACAATGACAAATGTTCGATGAAAAGACCGAGTCGGAGTACCTGTAGTACTTGTCTCTTTGTATACACCGTTCATCGTCAAAACTATCATTCCTGGCTGTAAATAAAAAACGATAGATGATCATTTTTTTTAGAAAATATAATCTGCGACATATATACATAGCGGTTACTCTATCATAGTTTCTTTAAGTTTTGATGCAGATTTTTGATAACATAATATCAGTCATTTGACAATATATTTTTTACCTTAGTATGTAAAGAACTATTTTTATTGAACAATATTTATATTAACGATGTTGAATGTTGTTTGACAGTATCCTGTTGAACACTTTTTATAAAAACTTGTAATATTCATTGATATGGTGGTTAATGCATTGCAGAATCCCAGATTCGATTCACAATCAGATCAATTCTAGAAACTAGATCCAAAGAATATGTAGAAAAGAAGGCCGACGCCCGTCTCATGCCTATTCTCGGCCGTATACGTAGGGTTATTGCGTTGGGTATGAGATGCGAAGAGCAACTCGTTTAATTATACATTTAGTACATAATAATAAAAAACAATTCAGACGGATAAGTTTTTCGTGTTTGTTAAATTTAATTTCTTATAGTTATGTTGAATAATTCTCTTCATTCGAATGACTAAAATTATTTAAGCATCTAAGAACATTATAATACATTCGTTTATGCGATTTAAATATTTTCGAAGAACGAATTGAAGACAAACAACGGAAGGGGGTAGCATGTTTATGTCGCGTGCGACCCCGACTCATGCTACAATAAATTAATACTTAATACACCTGAGTAAATTGTTTAGAGCCTAGTTTCTCCACCTAGGGGTCGCGACCCTTGGGGGCTCGCGTTTGTTATTAATGGAGGTCTTTATTAATCGTGAACATTAGTTAATGCGATGGTTGGCTTTGTTTCTCACTTAAAAGTATTTCTATATGTGGATCATCTTTGCTAACACTAATAAGTAAATTATTTTCGAGTGATAACAGACGATTTATGTATTTAGTTTTCAAAAGCACCATAGACAAGAAACCTTTTTCGCATAGATAAAAGTAGCAAAGGGTGTCAATGTTTTCAAAGCTTTCGATACTAGGCTTCTGTACTCACGTCGCGTCGCCGTGTAAGCCAAAATTTATCTAAATCTTGAGATAAAAATTCAAGATGTAAAGTTTTATCAGCTGAATGTTCAATGTTCATTGAGTTAGTTCAATAGTTCAAGTTGGTTGTGAGTCTCAGTTCGTAACTTGGCAGTAGCAACAATATTTTCATCAAAAGGATTGAGAACCCATTTTTTCGAGAAATCATTGTTGTCATATGAAAAATATTCTAGTTACTGAATCTTTAATTCACCTAAATGCGTTTTCATGCTCTCCAACACGCGGTCAATAACTGAACTATCTAAATTCTCATTTTTGTTAATATAAACAGAAGTTGCAGTAAATGCATCAAAATTTCGTTTTTCAAGGTGTATAATCCAAATACGAAGTTTCTTGATAAAGGCATCGACTTTATCTGTCACAAGTAAAATGTTTTTGTTACGGCCTTGTAAACTCGTATTAAAGTTAAATGTGAAAATATGTCACTCAAGTAAGCCAGTAGCAAATATCTTGTAAAAATTCTAAAAATGAACTGTTTTTATCTGTAAAGAAGACTTGTAACTCATCTCACAATTCAAAAAGCCTTGTTAAAAGTTTTCCTCGCGACAGCCATCTCAATTCAGTATGGAAAAGGAGTAAGTTGTTCTTGACACCTATTTCTTCGCAGAGCGTAGAAAGCAACCTAGTTTGCAACGGTCGCTTTTAATAAAATTAACAATTTTACCAGCTTGTGATACAACATTTTGTAAATTGTTCGGCATCTTTTTTGCGGCAAGCGCATGTCTGTGAACAAAGCAGTGTGTCCATTCCACGTACGGGATAATGTCTTTTAATTTTACTATCGCGCCACTGTTCTTCCCCATTATCGCTTTCGCGCCATCAGTACACACCGCAATGCATTTATTCCGGTCCAAGTTTTCGTTTTGTGTTGCTTCAATGAATACGTTAAAAAGTCCTTCGCCAGATTTTGATTTTGCCATTTCGCCAGGAATTGATTTGTCAAAAAAGCATATTTTCTTGAATAGACTTCTCGCAATCATATCGGACAAAACATAAAAATTGCGCCAAGTTCCTCGTCAAACTGAATGGCAAAAAATTAACTTAATTTTACTTTTTCACTTATTTGGTTGTAAATATCGATGGCCATTTTATCAATACGTCTCAATATTATATCATTTGAAAGGGGTATAATAGCTTTTAAGTTTTTAGCTTCTTCCGGACCTATCATAATATTGACCATATCAAAGGCAGCAGGATAAAATGAGTCTTTCCGCAATAGTATAGGGCTTAGTTTCCCTCGCGATTCGCAGTGCTACTAAGTAAGATGCATGAAATGCTGTAGTTTCATTACGACTGGATTTTTTAAAAGCAATTTGTTGATTTTTCAAAACAAGTGACTTACGCTCAAAGAGTTTTAACGATGTGCTTTGTAAAGACGGGTGTTCTTGTTTCCAGATGCCGGAGTAATTTTGAAAGCTTCATGCTTTCCGCGGATAGGACTTGAAAACAAACAACACATTGTGGCTTGTCATCCAATGCAATAAATCCGTATTTTAAATATGTGTCGTTGTATAATCTGGTATTTTTCTTTACCGTTTCACCAAACGTAGAAGGCACCTTTCGTTTTGTCATAAATTTGTCCATTTTACTTTAACTTTTTCACTGTTATTTGTGAAAATTATACACCGGGTGAGTGAGATAAGATTGTTGTTGTATCTACTTGCTTCCCTGTGTTACTTCGTCGTGCTTTTGTTTTTATAACTAAGGGATTTAACATGTACGAACCTGTCTAGCGCATGTGTCACGAGATGCGCAGGCGACTTATTTGACAAGTTCGTGCAAGTACAACGCGGGTTAAAACCTCGCCTAGACGGTAATTTCAAACACCCAAGACAGGCGGGCGTAATTTACACGCTCGATAATTTATATTTTTAATGCGCGGTTTTGCGTATTTATCGCCTGAGGCAGCCTTGAAAATTTAAATTAAACGTATAAATAAACTATCCAGTAAATATTCTTATAATTATATAGTGAAGGGATCGCAAGACTTTATATAAACTTTTTGGTTTTTTCGTGGATCGCGACATAAAAATGGTTAAGAAACAAATGTTTAGAGATTTAATTATTAAAATATATTTATTAATAAAATATAAGCATATATAAAATATATGCTTGCAAATAGTAATTTTCAAGTAAAATTAGTTTTTAATAGATATACATACTTATGTATATTTACTGTGATGTTGCTGATAATGATGAGAACTTACAGTGAAAACGAGCAAGTCAACGGCGAATCCCATCAAATCGTGCGTAGTCTTCGGTAAATCCGAGAGAAACGAGACAACTTGCAGTCTACCTGACTTCAGATACCGTCGCCTCGAGTCACGCTCAGTTATCCGAATTATATTCCGACTGTTTGGTAAGTATGTATTCAATCTAGAAAAGAAATTTCACCATTAATATAATATTATTGGCGATATCTATATTAAATGTTACTGTAACATATTTTTTCTGTTAAAGTAATCTCCAAAACTTCGAGGCAGTTTTTAAAAATAAAAATTAATTGACTGTTCTTAAAACAAGTATATTTTATACATTAGGTAATATAACTTGAGTACTATTAATCATCACCGGTATCAGTATCGTTACTCATCAGTAGCATCAATTAATTAAATTAATAAAAAATTATGAATGCTACTGAGAAATATTTGAAAAATATTAAAAAATATTATAGGAGTTAATGCATTTTAAACTTCAATAGTGGATACAAATTGGATACTAACTAATTAATCTGTGGTGGTGATAAGCTACAGAGAGATACAAGAGATAATGATACTAACAAACTGCGAGGTCACAAATCCATAGTGTCACTATGGCACACTAGGAGTGACAGAGACAAAACTTCTCTTTCTATTTCATCCCCATTAATTAAGGGTAAAAGCTATTAACGTACATTATAAATGTAGGAATCACAAATGTTTTTTCACAGTGATTACTCGAGTTTGCGAACTTTATTTATTTTTGAGCGCCGATATAATTGTACAAATGATGATACTAATTCGTTGGGCCTTCCAGATAAACCAGTTAAGACAATGAAAATGAAATTACCAAAGACGGAAACTAGGTGTAGATCCATCCAGCACTGGATAGATTGTATTTTGTTGTATCACCATTCGCAGGACTTTCGTCACTAAATTTACATAGGTTTTGCATGGAAGCAAAAAGATTTATGAAAAAATTGCTACATGCGCACATCTCGCCTCGCCTAATCTGAGATCCCGAGCGAAGTGCCGATAATTTATCCCAACACTCGGTATCGGTTCATTATGCTTTTGAAGTGATTTTCGTTCCTATAGCCCATTCCATTAACTTTAGGAGAATCAAAGGAAAGCCTAATTAGTGTTCATATTAAACATTAAACCCATAAGTTAGTCCAACATACATATTCAACCCATACATATTATGTACAAAAAACAGGAATATATTATCACTCGCTGAACTCTTTAAAACCTAAAGTACGCTAAAATTTCCTGACCTAGAGCTTCAAGCATACAATATTCACTTAAATTACTCCTACTAACCTGGTAGATTGCGAGTTCCTGTTGTCACTGCTTAGATAATTGGCAGCCATGGACACAGTGGCGTGTTCATGATATGCTTCCAGTAGCGCCTGGCGAGACTCAGAGTCGTATATAGCGAAATATTGCGTGAGGAACTCTCGGACTAAGTCCTGGCCTGCCACATTACACAAGAACGACGGCTGCCGAGGGGGGAGGGACGCGTCTTCTGATACGTCGAAACCGATCGCAGGGGGCAGGTCCGCTCCGTCCTGTTTATGGAAATTGTTTTTCTTCTTTAATCATACTCATTGTTCATGTATTTTATTCTAATGATATAAGTAAAAACGTTTGCATAATTTTTAGAAATTTAGATCAGTAGTAACAGCCCTTAAATATAAGTCTCAAAAAATCAAAATTTACATACATAGGTGTAAATAAGCGAAATATACATAGGTTTTGCATTATTGTGTCAATAAAAGATCTATTTAGACACAATGCGTGACCATTTCAATATTGTATAACATGTATTCCGAAAAAAAATATTTTTTATTTCGCTTTGTACAATTACGATTAAATTTAAGGAGCCAGTTAAGGAGTTAGACAAATTATTGATTTATTCTTAACAATGAGGTTCAAAAATTACATTAGTAAATTAAACAAACATCATGAAATTAATGATCTAATTAACATTTCAAAGGATCGTTTCTGCTTATACCTCTAAACGAAATATGTATGTTATAGTAAGTGTACGTGAAATTTAATATAAGTAAGTGTTGCTTCATAGACTTGTATCCCTTACGTTCGTTAAAAAGTAACGATTACGTTAACCAGTGGTCGAGGCATTGGTTACCGTCAAATTTTCTTTGTTTTGTGTATCTTTTAATGAAATTGTTTTTATTTAGGTGATTTTTAGGATTACGGTTCTTCGTTTGATGAAATAGGTATCTAATGATCATAAAAAAAACATTTGTTTCAATTTACTTCATGAAAAAAAAAAATATCCACAGATTCCACGTGACTGAGGAATTATAAAAAGAAACTAGAATAAAAATGTGAATAACACAGGATATAGAATAACACAAGATTATTAAATGTGTATTTATTTAGTGGATAAATTGCATAAATACATATTTGAATATATTATGTAAAATAAATAAGAATTTATTTTATTGATTAATGTTTGGAAACTATTTTATATCACATCGACGTACATTCATTTTCATACACACGTCCTCTGAAAATAAAGCCATTAGGTTATAATTATCTACAAACAGAACACTATTATACAAACGGAAAAAAGTGCATCATTATTGTTTATCGAATTTGACAGCCACATGGCATCGTAACTATTGTTGTCATTGGTCATTGGTGAATGTAAGTATCAACGGCTAAGCGTGTCGGAAAGTAAACGGAGGTTGCGGGTTTGATTCCCGCCCCGAGTCTGGGTGTTTATGTATAATATGTATTTATTTATAAAAGAAAAAGTATATAAGTAGTATATCAGTTGTCTAGTACCCATAACACAAGCGCTGTGCTACTTACTTTGGGACTAGATGACGCTTTGTGATATGTCTGAGTATATCAAAGAATGAAGCTTTGAGTGACTTGACTACCATTCCTTAAAAATCCCTACAAAAACTATGAATTAATGTACCTTTTTACCTGGCTTCCCGAATAACAGTAACGAGCTGTTTTTTAACATTGAAACAACGCTTTCAAGTTAACGATCGTTAAATATCGTACGTAACTGTTAAATTTTAACAAACGTAAGTTATGTTATATTAACCAATGCTTTGGATCAACACACCCTAAGTATAAAAATTAATACAAAACCTGTGAAAAAAGTTCTTAAATTGGCAAGTTTTTCCATGTGGAAGAAAAAACTATTACAAAATATTTTTCTGAATAATTTATTAACCACTACCACTACCCCGTTAGGGATACAGCGTGAAGGTATGTATGTATTTATTAACCAATCAACGTACTCACCAGTCGCGTCAACTTCGGGAACTTCTTCCGGACATCACTGGAGACAACAAACATGGCAATAGATGTCAATCGAAAGCATCTCTGAAACTCTCATACATGTTAGTTACATATGATAGTACATTATTACAAAGTAACGATACTAATTAAAAAATTAAATATGTAGCAGTGTCCCAATCAAAAGTATTTTCACATACAAAAACAATCTGCATTTTTTAAAATAGTTATCAAATTTTTTCTCCCTTTCTTACATGAAAGAGTGTAAAAACTTGACATTTCACTTTTTATTTAAAATTGAACGTTTCAAAGTCATGAGTATTACCTTCTATCGTTATTATATTATAAGAATGTTAAAATAACATGTCGTATTTCATAAAAATTGTGTAAAATCGCTCTTTTGGATAGGACAATGTTCGCTACATCATGTGTACATTCATCAACGTTTTTTTGTTGAAAAGGAAATATTTGTTTAGATTTTAAAGTTATATATTTTACAACATTACCTGGCCCAAGTACCGACTTTAGTTAAGTAATAATTGCTTGTTGAAGTGCTAAAAAAACTTCACTTAAGATACCCATACCTGCTAAAACCGGTACTGTTTGGTCTTCTCGTTTAAAATGTATTGTTGTAGTATCTATTCAACAGTCTTACGTGTTAATAGATTTTTCGTTTACAAAAAACTAAGTATATAGATGTCTACTAGTATTTAAGGGTTGATCAAATATTTTATATACATGTCAGTTTGATAATTTTTTTTATTTTTTGATTTCGGTTATCCATTTTTTTTTTATTATTATTTAACATACTTTTATGAACAGTAAAATCGAAATTAAATCTCAAAGAGTAGTAAAATTGTCCCTTGGACAACTGAAAGTGCTGTCTCCTGGACAACCACTATAGCAGGGAAAAATATTAAAAATATTGTTAAAAGTTAATTTAGTATATTGATGGGATAGATATTATCTTCATGATAAATACAATACATAAGTACGAAATCAATACGTAACGATATTTCATTTATATTTTTAACAGGAATTAAGGGACAGCAGAGAAACATAGTTGACCAACTCTTAAAATTCGTTAATCTTAAATACAAGTATTCTTATACAAAAATGTGCATAATATAATTCATACTTGTATTCTCGAATACATGTTTAAATGAACATAAATCGACATTTGCGCGCGTAATACTTTTACAATATGCATTAAAAGCAGTTTCTACAATATTCGTAGAGAGGACTATTCATTGTCCAATAGGTACAATATTAAAAAGTAGAAACTGATACATTACAAGTGGCTTTTGATATTGACCTCAACCATGATATAATTCACTGTTTGGTTATATGATATAGGTAGGTATTCCGAGATAATGCGATTCTTTTTTAAATTGATTTCAATATTTATGTACGTATGTAAAAATATATTACTGAATTTGTGAAAAGCGAATTAACAGCTCTAAAAGATGCAAAAGTATATTTTGTACACAATTAAAACAAAGAAAACTGCTATTAATCCTCAGACAAATATTTTATGGTCTACTCTAATTTAGAAATGTCCGGGTTAATAAAATAAGAGCAACTCTGCAGCAACACAATTTCAAAATAGATTACTAAACAACTAGATATAAACCAACAGACGGCAGATACATACGAAACCTATTTGCCTATCTATGCAGTCACAGATAACCTATACGCTGCATATTTCATACCCCGCGGCGCCAGATATATCGACACTGTACAGTTGGAAAATGAACATATTAAACACTATGAGGACAGACCATTTATCCCCATATCACCGCAAAATAGTATAGTAAACACAAGGTGAAATGTAAAACCTACAAGGAGAGAACCTACCACGAGCAGAATTTGGCATCAATTTTAATAAATTAATTGAACACGCGGCATCTATGAAAAGAGGATGTTTACAGCATTTTGAGGAAAAAATGACGTTAACACAATCACTAAGGAAAAAACAAATGGAATGCTAATGCAGTTTTTCTTACAAAGAAAATCACCATATATTAGACGAGAGGAAATGCATTTGTAATTGGACAACAATAGTTTTCAAGTAGGCGTATTTTGTTTACGAGTAATTTAACAAACATTAGCACTCTTTTGTTTACTCCTATGTATATACAAGACATATACAGTAATTGTACAGCAGAGTCGAATTTTGAATTACAGTGAAACATAGGTACAGTTTAGCTATCAGTACTTATAACATTGATAATAAATATACTAATTATCTTAACAACAAACACACTTATAAAAAGTTGACATAAAAATAAACCTAAATGTAAATTATGAACAAAATATCACCTTTAGAACGGAAATAAACTAATTCAAAATTTTAAGATTTTGTTTTAGAAAGTTGTGACAATGAAATCAACTAAAATAATAAAATGGATTGTTTACAAGTACGTGTTTAAATAATCTCCTGATATGTTGCTAATGAGACAGACAGATAGGTAAATGCATGTATCTAGATAACAGACAAGTTAAGTTTGTTATTACAACTCAAAATTCTGAAATTTTGAATTAGATCTGTTTTCTTATAAGGGTGGCTTGCACTAACTATTTAAATTCGATTTAAGCATTTGACATCTCGCTTGCACCAATTAGTTAATAGTAGGTGCAAGCGAGATATCAAATTCTTAAATCGAGTTTAAATGGTTGGTGCAAACCACCCTAAAGGTGCAAAATGTAATTGAAATGTAATCTCGACTAATTTCATGAAATACAGGGTTATAGTCAACTTAGTAGTTAAAGTATTATTTGTTATTAAGATATAAATCAGTTACATATATTCATCTTATGCCCGATTTATATTGATCAAACGTTTAGTGATATAGATAAGTACAGTACCTAAGTACAGTGGTGTAAACCGCGCGCTTATTACGTAACTTGCAGTCAGCATGTGACAGCCAATATCGCGCGATATCTGCTGTCAAAACGAGAATTTATGCAATGTAATTTGTATAGTGGCGCTAAATCTACCGCAAAAAGTGCATTTTATGGTCATAGAATAATAGATACGCAATCGTCATACATGATACCAATTTTTTATTACAATAATTAGTCACCGTGACTGCCGCTGTCTGCAAATTTTTAGGTAATAACCCCGCCGATCTGACAGTAGCGAGTAAACTTTGCTTGTAAGCTGCCTTGCGAATGGATCCAAATAGAAGCGCTTTCAATTTTTTTTGGATAAATGACGCCCCTCGCGCGCTTACCCAACCCCAAGGCTCTGGACTCGCTGTGCTGTTTTATACAACATTGTAAATAAAATGACATCTAAATGGTAAGTATTTATTTTTAGATATAAGAACAGAAGAAGATAACACTTTCTCATCTATTTGAATAATAACGAAAAGAATTCTGTGCAAAATCGCATGTATTTTTTAATGTTGCTCATCAATTTTGATGGAGTATTGCTACTTGACTTGCTGTAGTGTAAACAGTCACTATTCAGGTGTTCACCACTCACCACTGTACATGCACTCACTACTCGCCACTGTCCTTGACCAATGTAAATCGAGCATTACGACATGCATTTTTAACCGAAACAAGTAATAATAAAAGACATTTTTTTAAATAAGTCAAAAGAAAGCATCCACTGTCGAGTTTAATGTAATAAATAAAAGTTGTCTTAATAGGCAGATTTTTAACTACATGAAAAAATTATGGATAACTATCTGACTGTAATAAAGTTACATAATATTGCTTTATACTGGAGAATAATTGCGACTTATTTTACGATTCTCACAAAAATTTTATCACATTGCATAAAATCATAAATATTTATCACCAAACACATATTTCAATCTGACATAAATATAAGTAACTCTACAAACCCCTTGTCTGCTGTTAGTTAATTAAATAATTTTATTCCAATACCTCTCAAATTCACACAACTCCTTACAAAATTGTCAGGAGTTATTCCATATTATTTCCGTTTTAATTTGAAAGAGGCTATAGACAACTTAGAAATCACCAGTTGTATTACTTCCAAAAAGTAATCCATGAATAACTTGAATTTACCTCAATACTGTAATGTAACATGTTACCTGACATAAATTTCATGATCCTGAAACCTGTTCACCAGTGGATTCCCTTTGAGGTACAACTCAACCAAAGACAATGACTTCAACGGATCCAGTGAGCCCAGGAAAGGTATCTGCAATAACATTGTCACTTAGATCAGTTCTACTAGAATAGTATTCATTCATTCATCATAGACAACAAATATATTTTTAAAAATTAGCGTATTTTCTTATGAATTCAGAATAAAGATGACTAGATTTATTCATAATAAAAATATTGTTTGTAAGAGAAGTTGCCAGGTTATGCGGCCAATTTTTTCTTACTTTTGCTGACAAAGACAGTGAAGGAGACTAAGGCATGTATTCTAGAAAGATATTCCAGTGTGAATCTGTATTTGAGAATGGTTAGAAAGAAATGCCACTATTCATCACATATAGCAGCATCACTTTCTAACTGTGGTCATTTACACTCGAGTATTGTTCTGGAAAACAAGTATAAAGTTGTACTCAAACTGAGGCGAATCCCGTGCGGGACGCGGGATGACAATTCGCGCAATGACAATCGCTCGCTCGCTTAGCTATTCACATTGACGCGACTTCCCGCGACTAATTATTTTTGGTTCTTCAATGAAGAAACATTTCTTTCGATTATGAAGAAGTCATGCCGTTGCTAGCGATTAGTAGAAAAAGAATATCAAGATTCAAAGTACGACATGAAAAGTTCTTTATGGTGCATTTCCTACCATAAAAATATTTTAACAGAAAACAACTTTTTCAATGGTGATTTGATGTTGAATCGTGATCAGACTTTCCACCACTTATTTAAATTTTTCATTTATTTTTATATTCCGTATAATATGTAGTTGTTATAGTAATGTCAGAGAAAATCGTTAATTTTAGGATTTCATAACCAATTGGCAAAAAACAGAATCCTTATAATTTCATGCAATCCATATCCAATCCTCTATCCATATGTCAGCCATTTTTTTGGAGGCTATTACAATGTTTAGCTAGCGATAGTAGAGAAGACTATCAAGATTGACAGTAGTAAGATACGCAAAGTTTTTTAACAATTGCATTTCCTACTATAAAAAATGGCGATTTGATGTTGAATCGTGATCAGACTTTACCATTTATTTTGTTGGAACGATGTTTCTTGTATTCTATATATTATGTAGTTGTCATGGGAGTGTCACAGAAAAAAAATCGTTAGATTTAGGGTTTCATAGAGAAACCACGAAAATTAGTTTGAATAAAGTAGTTTTTGAGAATTCAGATGTTTTTGGTTACAAGTTCAACGACTGCAGAAATTATTTTATTTTATATACCACTTATGGAACTCTTCACTGTAGGTGTCCAACACACACTAGGCTGGAAAAATTATTCACTTTTACTAAAAATAATTCCATATTAGTTGACTCAATCGGCGCTAGCGAATCGTATCCCGCATCCCGCGCGGAATTCGCCTCAGTTTGAGCAAAGCTTAAAACTTACATATAACAAAACAACAAAAGAATAAATATTTTTAAATAACCATTATCTAAAACAGCCATTCCTAAAGTGGGCGATAACGCCCCCTTGTGGGCGCTGCAGGCCTAAAGGGGGGCGGTAAGAGACCCAGAAAAAAAATGGGGGCGTTGTGTAGAGGCCTAGGGGGTGATTTGTAATTTCATTTAGCTAGGAGGCATCTTAGACAACGACTGCATGAGCTCTCGACTCAGTAGACAAAATAAGTTTGGGAACCAGTGATCTAAAATAAAGGTCAGAAATCAATGGAAATATACTCATAGGACATTGGTTCTATAAATTGGTCTATTGGTCCACTAAAGTAACGGCTGTGAAAACTATTAAGTAAATTACGCAATACTATTTAAATTAACATACTCTGTTATCCCCCATGTATAATATTTTCAAATTCTTTAATTTAGTTGAAAGAATCTTCAAATGTTCAATTCCATGTAACTTATTGTCATTAAGGTTAAGCGCTTCAAGATCAGGAATATTTTCTGCTATTATTTCAACCGCAGCCAGCATTATCATTGGTCTAAATAATGCACAAAAGATATCTGCCAGATCTGTAATAGATAGAAAACATTAATAAAAATTTTGTGTAAAATTGTAGAGTACTTATTTATAGTTTTATATTACTTTATTACCAGTACATACAAATATCTACGAAGATTCACTTATATCTTTATAATAATATGATTCATTAACATATTTCAGTAATTCACAATAATGTTACTGGCACACAATTGATAAAATATAAGATAATTAAATAAATTAATGTAAATTTCTGTGCACTAACCAGAATCTGCATGAAACTTCGTAAGGTCCAAAGCTTTTGTTGAGGCATTATACCTTTTAGCCATAGCCATTTTCATCTTCTCTTTCATTTCTGCATCAATAGTAACATTTGGTACAGCATTACGAACAATCACAACTAATTTAAAACCATCGGACATTGTGATTTTTCTGTCTGCATAATAAAGCTTCTCAGCTATCTTTACATCATCCACATAAAAAACAGCTGCATTACCATTAATTTTATAGTAATGAGGTATAAATATCTCAGGTGAAATATAACTTAATAGCGCTCTTAGTACAACATCTTTATCATGCTTTGCTCCATAAGGTATTATAATTTGATACCATGGCAATAAGCCAGCAATAAATTTCCTTTTTGGTATTCCATGTATTCTTGGTGCTGGCGAATTTAGACGTCCACCTCTACCCCTAAGGTTGCTCTTACGATTACCACCACCACCGGAAGCTCCCATATCAACATCATCATCTAACAGGAGTTTAGGATCATTCCACGCACGGAATTTATTCTTGCCCTTACTTGTGCCTGGTTTAAAGCTAACACGTCTGACATTACTACTATGTGTGCGGTCATCATGTTCTGAAAATAATGTGTTGATGAATTCTTGCAATAAACAAGTTTACAAATGTGACATTAAGAGTATTGTCAAAGAACACATTTATTATTTATTAACAATAAAATACATACATATCCTAACATTAATATTTACATACTTAAAACTACACAATATATTGCATTTATTATTTTGTTTCTTTACTAAGTACTACAAAGGTGTTTTACTTTTTTTTATGAGTTCACAGATTTATAAATGGAAGCAGATCAAACATAATTCACTCACACATAGATACCGTGTAAGTAATAACACTGTCACTTTCATTGTAGTTTAAAATTGTATATCTTTATCCTTTTCTTCATTTGTTGCAACACAATGGCACACATAGACAATTCCGAAACCATGGCAGCCGCCATCTTCCGCTTAAGTCAAAATAAGCGGAGTATGGCATCTGTTTACTTGTGTAGTAAGTCACATGTTCGATGATTAAATATTTCTTGGTGTATAAACATTATTTTGGTTATTTAAAGTGTAAAAAATATGGTACAAAAGTGTTGTACCCACAATAGTTGCAACGCCTCATACAAAAAAGCCCCGAAAATCACGCCGTGGTAAGTAAATCTGATGTTGCAAATTGTTTGATTACTGCATTCAGTTAGTTGATATTTTTGTATTTCGTGGCTCCGACACTTAAATATGTTGCAAACTATTAAAACTAAAGTTTCCCTATATTATATAAGGTTTTTTTATAGGTTTTTTATATTTTCGTACCAAGTACCTAACCAATTTTGACATTATTAGTACTTGTACCTTAAAGAGGGCCGAATTCAGAGAAAACTGAGTCTCGTAATAAAATTAAATATTAACGGCCAGGTACCTAAGGTTAAGCAACTATCTATTTTTTGCAACTATCTTTTGATTTTGATGTACCTTGTTAATTTCGGATTTCTAAAGGATGAAAATCTTCAAATTTTTTGATTAAAGAACTACATAAAAGAAATACATAAGAAAGGCTACATAGAACAAACTGGCAGCCCAATTCTGGCAGTGTTTTGTGCTCAAAACATTTTGAACCCCATTTATTATGTAAAAGAGATACCCGTAAAACCCTGTTGTTGTTTGACAATGAAATTTAACATACCTATTAAAAATGAATATGCTATTGTCAAATTAATCTCTAGTCGCTATGCTGGGCTGAACCTGGGCCAGTGTTGTTTAGAAAAAAGCTAGTGCTGGAAGCCATACTTCATAATTACAAAATTATTTTTAATTTATTTATAAAATAATACAACTTTCTTACTTCAGGTAATCGAAGATGAAATTTATTATGCATAAATTGTGTTCACATGTAAAAATGGTGAAAACAAATATGGATATCTCGAGGCGAATAATGAAAAATAATACCTAGGATTACTTGCAATCGTAATCCTTAGCATATCTGACATTCTGCGCTAGTTACTTCTGGCACACATTGAAAAACAGTAAAATGATGTGTTTGATGCACATCTATAATGAATTCTTAGATAATGTAATAAGAAAAAAATCCGATTAATATTAAAAGACAGAAAACATTCTTTGTTTTATTGTGTAAGCTATTTTAGTTTTTATTCTCAATGTGATCGATTTGATCACCCATCGACTATCTCCTGATTTCTTTTAATTATTGAGTTTTATGCGTAGTTTTAGAGAAAATAATAATCAAAGGACAAAGTATAGCGATGAAGAGTTATTTAATAATTTTATAAAATATTCACTGATGCTTATCTCCTTATAAGAATAGTTAAGGATAACACTCTCGTCTGATATAAAACTTGTTCTATTTTCTCATAACCAAATCTCTAACACTTACAGTAAAGCAATGGTAAGTAGGCTTTACTGGAGTTGTAGGCTTTACTGGAGTTACAAAGGACTGTTAAACGAACTTCCTCCAATTCCACTCACTCGCACACAACTTGGACGTACAATATACTATAATTTTTGCACTGAAAACTCCCAAAAGCACAAAAAATAGCAAATCTGAATTTTGAATAAAACGCCAATCACGCTTCTTTTGTTCGCGCCAAAAAGTCTAAATTCAAAACTTTCACTTGCCTGATTATCAACTTTCCCGACTTAAAAATATATATTTTATGTCATTAAACTTCATGTACCTACATAAATCGAACCGCAAGCAAGGTCATCACAATGTACATGCGGCCCAAGACCAGCAGCGCACAGCCATCAGGCCTCATGTAACGAAACGAACAATCATAATATTGTATCGTGGAGCTATTGGGAACACTAAATGACATCCTTCATGTGACAAAAACAAACTACAAAAAGAAGGAATATAATGAAGTAACAATCTCTAATACTAGTATATCAATTACTTTTATCCTTATTTACATTAACAAAAAGTACATACATACGTTAATATTTACAAACTTAAAACTACACATTATCTTTATTTTATCCTTATTTTATCACATGAAAAATATAATTTAGTGTCCCAAATAGTCCCGCTCTAAGATAATACACAATATAGATACCCACTCCTTAATGTGGCCCTGAGTTCTGTATGTGTGTGAGTAATATTTGTTAGTGTTAAATTTGCCACGCATTTTGAACCGATAGGTATAGTCTGCTTCCATTTAAAAGTCTGTGTATGAGTTGGATACATTCCTGCCTGTTGGATACATTCACATGTCAATATTTTGTACATATGTATAATGTGTATAACCATTTTGTACACTGAAATCCTCGAAATATTAACAAATTAACCATTTTGCGAAGTAGTGAACGGATTTATCATTCTATTGCTTGCTCTAAAGTGCAAAATGTGACTTTCTTTTTTGTCAGTTTTGTCCTTCGTGACAGATTAAAATGAAGTAGGTAAATACCCATACTAAATGCACAATAAGTAAAATAGCTTACCAAAATGATCATTATCAGCTTTCCAATTTCTACTTCTTCCACCACGTTTTGGCATGTTGATTCGCAAAATTAATGCGTAGGCAGCAAATATAAAGAAGGCAAATGAATTATATCGATGTAATGTCTTTGTATTCTAAACAAAAACTAAACAATATCAATTACATTAACTTCTGAAACAGTTTTGAATCAAATAAACACAATACGTCTATGTAAGGAAATTTTTGAATGAAAGATTGAAACAAGTAAAAAATCATACAATACACTAGACGCAGCAGATAGACATGGACGCTAGATCAGTACCACAGATCACTGAGTAAGCAGATTAATATGGAGAAGTAGTACCAAAGACAATATAATCACTTTAGTGACGGCACCGATAACTACAGAACAACAATTTCTGCGTTATGTTAGACCGCAAATCAAAACCACAACGGAAAATAAAAAAATTCGTGAACCAACCTACCAAAATAAATTAGTGATGTCCACCTAAGTATCGATAGCAGTACAATTAGCTGTAGCGGTACAATTCGAAACGTTATTGATATTTGGTATGTATCCAACCCCCAAAGAGTTTTTGATTTTTAGTAATAATAAATGAAAACCACTCCATGTATTTTTATTCATTTAATACAAATAGACAAACAGTAATAAAAACAATAAATCAAAAAACTAAAACAGTAATTTAAAAGTTAGTATTGAAAATATAACAAAAATTTTAGAGTATAGAGAGAATTTTAGTCTACATTAAAATTTACGTACCAATAAAAAATATTTTCTTCCTTTTTTTTTAAAAAAGGGGGGAAACGAACCTAGCGCTAGATAAGTCAAACTCGGTTAAGTACATTTTAAATATTAATTATATTATAATTTATAAAACGTTAGCCGCCACTGGCGATAACGGAGCCAGACAGATTAAATATTTAATTTATAGTTCTACGTATTCGACAGTATATTTAAATTACTAATTCTATATACGGGTCGTAACGAGAACCTATCTGGAGTAATAAGGGCCGGTGGGGCTGCAGGACTCAGAAATATTGAGATGGCCGCAGGAAGTCCCTCAGACAGCTAGCACGTCCTCACTAAAACCTGAAATTCGAAGAAAGTTAATATTATTAAAAGGCTATGCGAAAAAGGTAAGGCCGATGCTAACCAGTACCACAACACTATTGAGGCGATCGTCACGACTTCTTTCGCAAAACTAGGAAAATGGTAGTGGATATAGCTTTTGGAGGAAAAGCGACAAGTCAACCAATATTTCCGTCTGGTATCAACTCTGACCGCACGTCACTCCACATCAGAGAGTTAAATACTGTCACAGCCCAATGTTCAACGCAAAATCTACAATAAACGATTATTATTGAACATCAAAATTACACTCGTCGCGGTGGATCAACGATCCATGAAAATACCTTATAACAAAAAACATTCAATACGTACCCATAAAAGACGTGACGTTGTACAGAATACATACACATAATCCAAAAATCAAACAAAATAACAAAACAGAGTCTAAACAACACTGATATCTTCATCACAGCTAAATTTGGAGCTTAATTCCATAATATCCAAATTATAACAATGCAATGTGAATATTAAAAAAAAAATATGATCCAGAAATGTTCGTTGGTGCGAAAAGCAACACCAATGCAGCCAGCGCGGATGCAGGTTCTTACCTATTTGCAAACAGCGACGGTCACGCGATCACTGCCGACTGGTGATTAATTGTAATAAAAAATTAGTATTATATATGACTGTATGTATGTATGTATTGTGTATCTATTATTGTACGCGTACGACCGTAAAATGCACTTTTCGCGGTAGATTTAGCGCCAATATACAAATTACATTACACAAATTCTCGTTTTGACAGCAGATATCATGCGATATTCGCTGCTGCATGCTGTCTGCAAGTTACGTAATAAGCGTGTTTGCATTTGTGAAGAAATCATAAAGTGGGACTTTTTGGCGGGAACGAGAGAAGTAAGGTTGTCATTTTCTTTCAATTTTCTATTTTTTTTACATTGGTGGGAGTTTTAAATTACAAAAGTGATGGTATATCGTGTTTTAAAGTTCTGTGTAAGTGAAAAGAATGAAGTAGGTCGAAATAAACGTGTAACTAAAGTTCTCGCGCTCTTGCAAGAAGTATTTTGTAACTTCAGTAAAGCCTAATATCACATTAATGGAGGAGTTTTACGATAAGAAAAGGCTAATTTACTTGTGATTCTACTTATTAATACGTGACATTGGCAAATACGCTAAACTGTACCCCATACCCTAAAGAAATATATATCCTCCCGACTATTACCAACATCTATCCATTTCTTCTATAATTTTGTAACGTAGAAAGATACATTTTTAATTTTTATTACATAAAAATCTGAAAATTGCGTTACAAAGGCTTTATGAAAAATGTATAAAGCTTAATCACTTTCCTTTTGACTTCGCTATGGTTAGGTTGAAAGCGATATACATGACATTGACAAATGCGCTAATCCTTGCGCCATGCCTTAGAGACAAAAAAAAATCTGACAGTGCGTTCAAAAATTACATTAAAAAAAATGTGTGTGTCAGCTCCGACGCACGACTGGAGTTTATTGGTTTTTTCCATCCCTCCTGCCTTCCTTCCTTTCAGCCATAGAACGTCCACTGCTGGACATAGGCCTCCCCTAAAGATCTCCAATAAGACCGGTTGGTAGCGGCTTGCATCCAGCGCGATCCTGCGATCTTAATGAGGTCATCCGTCCACCTTGTGGGTGGACGTCCTACGCTGCGCTTGCCGGTACGTGGTCTCCACTCGAGAACTTTTCGACTCCATCGGTCATCAGTCCTCCGCGCTATGTGCCCTGCCCATTGCCACTTCAACCTGCCAATCCGCTGGGCTATGTCGGTAACCTTGGTTCTTCTACGGATCTCCTCATTTCTGATTCGATCTCGCAGAGAAACTCCGAGCATAGCCCTCTCCATGGCTCGTTGGGCTACTTGAAGCTTACTAATAAGGCCCATAGTGAGAGACCACGTTTCTGTGCCATAAGTCCTCACTGGCAACACACACTGGTCGAAACCTTTCGACTTGAGGCACTGAGGTATGTCGGACAAGAAGACGTTACGCAATTTTCCGAACGCTGCCCAGCCGAGTTGGATTCGGCGATTGGCCTCTTTCTTGAAGGCGGACCTACCTAACTGGACTACTTGTCCTAGGTAGACGTACGAGTCAACGACTTCAAGAACCGAGTTCCCAATTGAAATAGGGGTGGGTACAACATGGGAATTACACACGATTTTTGTCTTGTCCATGTTCATTTTAAGACCTACCTGTTGAGAGACTCGATTTAGGCCTTCGAGCATCGTACTGAGTTCCTCCATCGACTTTGCCATGACCACGATATCGTCGGCAAACCGAAGGTGAGTGAGATATTCGCCATTGACGTTGATGCCGAATCCTTTCCATTCCAAGAGCTTAAAGGCGTTCTCCAGAGTAGCAGTAAACAGTTTCGGAGATATTACATCTCCCTGTCTTACGCCTCTCTTCAAAGGGATCGCCTTGGAGCTCTCTTCCTGTACTCGGACCGACATAGTGGCGTTATTATACAAACACTTCAACACTTCAATATACCGATAGTCAATACGGCATCGTTGAAGAGACTCAAGCACAGCCCATGTCTCGACCGAATCGAAGGCTTTCTCATAGTCCACAAACGCTAAGCAAAGTGGCGGGTTATACTCCTCGGTCTTCTGTATAACCTGCCGCAGCGTATGTATGTGGTCCACAGTACTAAAGCCTTTTCGGAAACCGGCTTGTTCGGAAGGCTGGAAGTCATCAAGCCTGCGTTCGAGACGATTCGTAATGACTCTTGAAAACAACTTATAAACATGGCTCAGGAGCGAGATGGGTCTGTTATTCTTCAATAAGGTGTTGTCACCTTTTTTAAAGAATAGCACCACCACGCTTCTGTTTCATGCTTCCGGCGTTATGCCCTCGAGGACGACGGTGTTGAAAAGCTTCTGAAGGACTTTAAGTACCGGTTTACCACCCGCTTTCAGAAGCTCTGAAGTGATTACGTCGTCACCCGGCGCCTTGTTGTTCTTAAGTTTGTTCAGGGCCATTCTAATCTCGTACAGGCTGATGTCCGGGATGTCTTCGGTGAAGTGTCGGGTCAGCTTGGCTCTTGAGTCTTTAGCCGCGCTGTTTACAGGCTTTGCTACCGAGGCGTATAGCTGTCCGTAGAACCTTTCGATCTCCTCCAATACCTCTGCCTTGGTCGACGTTATACTGCCATCTTCTCTCTTCAGCTTTGTCAACCGGCTTTGCCCAATAGACAAATGCCTCGCGAACACTTTGGAGCCTTTGTTCCGCTCTATCGTCTCTTCAATATGTTTAGTATTAAAGAGACGAATGTCGCACCGCACTGATTTAGAAATTTGTCTATTGAGCCGCCTGTATGACTTTGCATCATCGGAAGACTGCAGTCTTAGCGAGCGTCGTTCGGCCATGAGATTTAGAGTATGATCGGCAAATTCCTGAGGTCTATCTGAACGGCGGGGTCTAAAGAACTTAGAACCCACCGTTTGGACAGCTTCTACGAGCCCGTTATTGATCTCGTCCACCGACGCAAAGTTCTCCAGGCAAGCAAAGCGATTTGAGAGTTCGAGCTGAAAGTTCTCGGGGTTTTGTATATGAGCATGAGTAGGTCGGAGCGTAGACTTCATCAGACGGGACCTTTCGAATTTAACGTTAATATTCAGTTTGCCTCGCACGATTCTGTGATCACTACCGGTTTTTATCCTGTGGATCACGGAGACATCGTTGAATATTCGTTTTTCGCTAGTCATGATGAAGTCTATCTCATTTCTCGTAGAGCCGTCGGGGCTCATCCAGGTCCATTTCCTGTGAGGTGGCTTCTGGAAGAAAGAGTTCATCATGAAGAGTCCCTCTTTCTCCAGAAAGTCTGCCAGCCTCTGGCCCCTGGGGTTCCGTTGCACATATCCAAATTGCCCCACTCTCAACTCATTTTTGCCCAACTTTGCGTTGAAATCTCCCATAACAACCGTGAAGCGGCTCTTAGACGTATGTACGACTTACGTCCTCATACATAGCCTCCACTTCATCATCTGGGTGTGACGAGGTCGGTGCGTATACCTGAATGACCTTCAACGAATATCGTTTAGATATTCTGAGTATTAGGTATACAACCCTGCTCGACACACTTTCGATGGTAATGATGTTGTTAACGAGAGACTTGTGAACGAGAAAGCCGACACCACCTTGGGACCGTTGGTCACCTTCCCGGTAGTAAAGTAGGTTGCCGGATTTCAGGGTTATCGTGTCCTCGCCCTCTCTACGGACTTCAGACAACCCCATAATATCCCATCGCAACCTACTCAACTCATCTTCCAGTTTCGCAATCTTCTCGTCAGTGCTCATAGTGCGCACGTTATATGTTGCCAGGGCCAGTTGTCGGGTGGGGTGGCAGCCGGATCTCTTCCGGCGATTCTTAGCACCCCGTGCTCCGCCGTTACCATGACCGCTGCCGGAGCCAGGAATAGCGGAGCTGCCGGGGACTGGGGGCCTGGTCTTATTTTTTCTTATCATTAAGGGGGTTTTGCCCGTAATTGCCGCGCTGGGCAGGCGTGTTGGCAATCGCAGTGCGTAGCTCTCGCGACGGGGATGCTGCTGCCCATCCCCGCCCTGTTGCACTTGAGCTACGCTATTTTGGATGGATATACCGCCATCTGTCGGTTCCGTAATACCTCAGTCGGCTTTTAACGACACCTGGTACAAGAGGGGGGAGTTATTGTACTCTGTCGGCACCCCACGGCATTTTTTCCATATCCTATATATTTTTATTCACTTCACTTTACACAATAATATTAAATATCAATATTAATAGGTATAAAAAAAGTAGCATTTGCCATCTTCGATTTGAAAATGAACGTCATTTTCATAATCAGTACCCCTACAAACCTAGAACATGACACCCATGTAGATCTATAAAAAAAAAAAAAATTCGCCATCTTGGATTACAAAATGAACGTCATTTTCGTAATCAGCACCCCGAGGTACTTAGAATTTGACAGCCATATCAATTTATCCAAAAAAGTAATATTCGCCATCTTGGATTTGAAAATGAGTCATTTTCGTAATCAGCACCTCGAAAAACCTAGAATTTGATACCCATATCGATTTATCCAAAAAAAGTGATATTCACCATCTTGGATTTGAAAATTAACATCATTTTCGTAATCAGCACCTAAGAAAGGTAGATATATATATATATATCATAATACTTACATGCGTAAGCTGCCCCGCAGCATACCCTATGTACGTCTTAATACTCACGAGTGAAAGGTGCGCACAATAGATTGCGCACAAAAAACGTAACGCTGTCATTCGATGAATAGATTTTACTCTTCATATTTTTTTCATATCGGGGGCCTTATATGAAAATCGATTCTTAAGGAATAAACTCCAAAAATATAACACGCGACAATATTTTTTATTAAAAAAGAATAAATGTATAACAACATAAAGCATATCATACAGACGAGCGATCGCATACAACGCATACTTTTATTTATAGTAAATAAAAACTGGCATTAATAACACAAATTACTTATTCGAAAATAACGAATAAGGCTATTTACCGATGAAAGGTTATATTAACAATCTTTGCTCACATTGGCTTTTATAGCCTGATACATTGCAATCCGCCATGATTACACATTTCCACTAAGTGTTACGCACATATAACAGTCTCATAAATTCCATTAAATCAAGTGATACAATGTTTTTACAAAGAAAATACTTTTGACGCCGTAAGTTTCTTTAGCCACCAAAATCGCACTGACATTAATGGAGATCGCTAAAAAGTCATACGCAGACAAGGACGAAAGAAAAATATTCTTTCTTTTTTACTCACTCTGCTGGTGCCACTTTAGCTTTCTCCCTAGTAGCCAGTAAATCTAGTAGTCAGTCCATACTCCATTCACGGTTTGCCAAACAGCCCCTTACTCTTGCTTTATCCATACTGCCTTTCACAGACTGTTAATGCCTACCATGCAGATAGCACATTTTAAAACTATATCCATACTGCATTTCACAGACTGTTAATGCCTACCATGCAGATAGCACATTTTATGGATACTTGGAAGAAGGACTAAGTCCACTACTTCTGATATAAACATTTTTCGTTATTCAAAATTCATTCTTTTTTTATTATTAAGTAGCTAGTATTCCTCCAGTAAAGTGATTTTAGACTTGACTGACATTAAAAAAGACTTCTTGGAATAATGCTAAAGTTTTAGTTATACGTGATTATTCAGACCTTCTGGATCTTTTCATAACGTAACATAACATAACTTCACGCTGTATCCCCAACGGGGTAGTCAGAGAGGACGGAGCGCCAGGAGTCGCGGTCCTTACACACCTCTTTTGCTTCCTCAAATCTCATCATTCTCCTCACACACTTTCGCTTAGGTATGCGAGTGCTTTTGACATTTCCGTCTGCTAACACTCTGGCTTCATCTTTTCATTTACAGAAAACTTTAATTCACAGTACTGACGTGTAAATCCAATACGCTGTAAGTTAAGATACAGTGTTTTGATTTAACAGTGCTTATTACGTTTCTCTTACTGTGTTTTATACCCCTATATTTTTATTATTCAGATTTCGTTGTTCTAGACGAAGTTATGACAAATACAAAATACTGTATAGAAAAAACTTATGGGAACTGACACGACAAAACACTGCTACTTTAGTTGCAGTGTCTTGTTATAACAGCGTCAATGGCAGTTACTAGATACAGTGTTTAGGTCAAACGTGCGTCAAATGAACGCGTTAACAGATTTAGAATTCCAAAGCAACTTAGCATGTTACTTTACGGAAATCCATTTCGTGTGATGAATTCTTATAATTTTTAGCAATTTTTCGTTTAAAATCTAATTCGGTGCAAGTTATCTGACTCAGTCTGAACTCTTGGAAATTCTTGATAATGCTTCGCAGACAAGCGAAATTAACAAGATTGAAATTTTGGGCGGAAGATTGCTAAATATGGTAAGAATTCATCACATATTCACACCGAACTTTTAACCGCACCGCTCCAAGATATCTATAAATTCCTGTGAATGTTCATCAGCAAATATAAGATCCTAAATGAATGAAACATCTAAGTATAACAGAGAAGGAGCAGTAACTTTTGGCGGCATATATCAGTTGCCTCGCAATTTAAATCTCATTTTCAACTAAAAAGCAGTGACGATTTCTCAAGTAATTCACGCTACATTGCAGTCCTGAAAAACATGTCAGCGACCAAACAAATTGAGTCTCAACCTCCTGAAAAAAATCAAAATTAAGCAGTCTGTCCTTGACTTGCTAGTAACGATTTCTCAAGTCATTATGCAACACATTAGCCCGAACAGTGACGTCAAACACCTCGCAAATTGAGTTTCTATCTCCTTTAATCATACATGCGACACAACAACCACTTCGCAAAACAAATCTTCACTTCATACTATAAAAATAAGAACAAAAGTTGTCTGCATCACATTGCTACACATCAGCCAAAGCAGCCACATCGGCAACCTCACCAGTGGAACCGCAATCTAAAGCTAGAGTCAAAAATGCAAAAAAAGTAGATAAAAATAACCAAAAAAAAAAGAATAAGCATCCTATTTTGTCACCATGTGCTTGTAAAAGACAAACTTTTAACGAAAAGAAGCGTATGTTGCATCAGATCCTTTAAGATCTCTATCTTTGACTTGTCGCACTTCTTCAATTGCATTTTCTGAGCAATATAAGATTAAAATGGAAAACTTTATTCTGAAGTATGATCCCGTTCAATCACATTCGCAATATTAAGCATGCATCGAGTAATCAGAGAGAACGAAGCGTCAAGAATCGCGGTCCTTGCATACTTCTTTCGCTTCCTCAAATCTCATCATTCTCTTCGCACATTTTCGTCTAGGTATGAGAGTGCTTTTGACATTTCCGTCTGCTAATACTCTGGCTATTTGATCTTCATAAGTTAGCCTTGGTCTTTCTTGGCTTCTTTTATCACTCGCTTTCGCTCTGCAGATTTTTTCGTCAATCTTTCATCACTCACTCTTGTTACGTGCCCAAACCATCTAAGCATTCTTTTCTTTATTTTTACAATAACACTATCGTGCAACTCTGTCATACTGCGTGTCTCTTTATTGGTTTTTTTGTCCGCAAGGGTGACACCGCACATATTTCTAAAAGATCGCAATTTTACTGCATTTGTCTTACTTTCACTCGATTTCAGGCATATTCGGGCCAGCCTTCACTACCGTACAATAAAGTTGGAACCCACACCGCTTTGTGTAGGGCCATTTTGGCTGAGTTAGATATATTCACACTGCTTACTAATGCAGACAGAGCACCGTTCACTTTATTGCCAGCTGCTACTCGTCTCTCCACATCCAACTCTCATCTTCCTTTCCTCGAAAACACATTGCTCATACATATAATTTCGTTCACTTGTTCTAGACATTTTCCATTTACCCATATTTCGCACTTTATCTGTACATCTACTCTTTCAAACACCAGAACCTTAGTTTTGTTACGTTCATGTTCAATCCTTTGACTTCACATTCTTCTTTCATGCATGTAAATAGCGTCAGCAACTCCGCTTCTGATAGTGCTATAAGCATATACCGCAGTCCAAATGGGAACCTTTTCCTTGACAAGAGACACTATGGCTGCTGTGTACCAGTCCTCCGGAACCTCTCTCTTCTGTCAGAAAATATTGCACAATTTATAGAATTTATCCCAGACCCTTGGACCACCATACTTGATCATTTCAGCAGTAATCTCATAATTATCCGCGGCCTTTCCACATTTCAGACTTGTTATCACTTTCTCAATCTCTTTCATGCTAATGACTTCCACTAGTTCCTGACCAGAGTGTGTCGATTCGCACTGAGACAGAGTCATACAGTTGACACTCTCATATAGTTCTCTATAATAATCACTCTATACCTGCAGAACATCTTTTTTATCTGTTAGAAGATGATGTTCTTTCGAATGCACTTTATTCATTCTATAAGGTGTCGGAGCACTTCGGTACTTACGTACTTCTTTCCAAAATAATTTGGAATTTTCCTCAAAGTTGTCCGACATTTTGTCTTCATCTAACACTCTACATCTTTGACGCTTGTCTTTCACTCGTGCTTATCTGGCTGTCATCAAATTCTTCATAGCACAGTCATTTTTAGTAGCGAGGTAGTCTCGTCATGATTTCTTCTTCTTATACAGACTCTTTCATCTCATCATTTCACCACACATTACGCTTTCTACCATTCTCAATCATATTCGTTTCACACACTGCTTTCAAAGCCTCGATCATGCTATCTCTAAGGTTCTACCAACATTCTTCAACATTCTCGCTCGTCACTTTCAATCTGTCTTCAAGCTTACCGGATACTATTCTTTCATATGAATTCCTGGTGGTCGCATCTTTTATACATTCCTGGTGGTCGTTCGTGTTGCAATTATTAAAGAACTAAAATCTTCAAGAGAGGTATACGATTTCAATGATATTGTGCAAAACATGAAGAAAATTTGTAAAAGTATGGGACTCTATATGATTAAATTCAGCAATGTCACTAAAATGACATATCCAAAAGATATCAATATATGGTATTTAAAAATTAATAATACTACAGTTCGTACGCGGAATTTAAGTACATTAAATTGTTATGGTAGCGAAAATTCATAATTATTTAGTCAATCCAATACACTGCAATTTGACTTACAGTTTCTTGTCATAACAACGTTCGAACAAATCTTTAGGGCGTGTCCTGACAACACAAGTTTATTTTAATATCTTCATATTAAAGTATGTATTTTCGTTAAATTATAGATGGCTGAATAGAAAGTAAAATTATCTATCATATAAGTATAAAGCATAGTTATTTCATTGATAAATTAATACTCAAAACAGTAAGACTGATAAAAACTTCAACATTTTTTATCTCAAATTCATGTTTTGTGAGATACAGTGATTTACACGTCAGAGTATCACTTTTGTATTATTAAAGTTCTCAAAAGTAGAGAAAATAGAAAATCTGAACGAAATTCCGCATTGACTTCTTCTGTTCCCGCCAACAAGTTCTCAAACACCATTGAATTCTTTTCAGTTTGTGCTTCATTTTTTTTATGCGTTGAAGTTATGTGCAAGTGAATAGAATAAGAAAGAATAAATATATGCAACTGAAGCTTCCATCAGAAATAAAGAAGTAGTTTTACAATCTCCTACAAAATTTAAACAAATTATTGTCCTAATTGACGTATACATTTTTAATATCGTAAAGTATTGTTGGCAATATTTTGTTAATCTAAAGTAAACCTTACGTCTCATGCATAAAATATAATTCAAATAATCCATTTGCGTTGCTATTTGTAAGTAATTTTGATTTGTTACGTGAAAGTGACAAGGATAAGACAAATTTTGTCAGGCAATATTTGCAAATATGATTACGAATTTAATAAAAAAGAGCTATGTAACGTTATTACTATAATGAAATAATGAACACGTAAATAATATTATTTATTTATTAAGCGAAAATAAGAAACTCGCGTCTTTTTTTAGCGTTCTAGATGTGTTATTTTTGCAATTTTCGATGGAGCACTTTGACGTGTTTGCTGCTAGCGTTTTCAAATACCAATATAACGGAAGTGCGCTCAAATAGTCATTTGAGCGGACATTTGGTTTGGACATTTTTGGAACGTTGATTGTATATCTAGTTTTTTATTGAAGTTTTATACTGAAGTTTTAGCTTTTCACCAAAAAGTCCTTTTTAAATCCAATAAAGCCAATTGTGTACTACTAAATAGTGTATTAAACACTATGATACGACGTCTTTTTTTTATTTTATATAATCCGGAAACTTAACAACCTAAAATAACAAAAGATATATAAGTTTAAATCAAGGTCAATTAATAATAATTAATTAAGAAATGATAGATTTCACCTGTAAACATTATAACAACATAATAGATCGTAAAGCACATGGAAAATCGGAGTTATAAATTGGAAACAATAAAAATAGACTGGTAAAAACAAAATAATAACAAGTGAGAACGTAAATAGAAAAATTTCAATCAGAAAATTATTGTAATATAGTTAAGTTATAACAAATTTTGATAATAGTGACCCACCAATTTCCGCCTCGTTTTGATTTTGGCATCGCATCAAAAACATCGATTCCGATGAATTTATAGCATGAAAAATATCGGTTCTGCTTAGCATCGATTACGTTTTTCAAAGTGAATTTAACTTACACCAATGACTAAGGAAACTAAAGGACATGAAACAAGTACAAAATAATCGTGCCACCTAAACTTCAAGTGTCGCAAACAATGGCTGCCGATTAGTGATGTCCCAAAATTCTACTATGTAGATGTTGTTGTCAGTTGTTGAAATAAGGATTGTTTCCGCACCAGTATTGAAATATAAATTATTTTGTATGATATCTTCAGAAAAATTGAGGACTTTTGTTGTGTCATAGATTTGTACAAAAGTACTGAAACATTGTTCAAACTGAAAACAGCAGTCAGCGTAGTTCGATGCTATCGGCATATAATTAGAAACTGCGCTTAAGACGATTTTAAGGTGTTATTAGCAACGATAGCATCAGGCGCCTTCAAGGATAGCCCCTTTCAGTCCTTCGATCATTTTTGTTACATTTAAATGAACCTTACATACAAACAAATTACTTAGGTACTTTTATTTGTAATACCATGATCTTTACAGATATAAAATTGCTTTTTAAAAGAAACCCATATTTTTATGAAGCGCTTTCATAAATGTTGAAGATCAATGAACATAGGTCAAAGTAGTTAAAGAATAGCACAGTCCTTTTAATGCTTTTCTTTTCTTTACATGCACAACGTTACTTCTTCTAGAGATGATGGTGAAATTAAAATAAGTGCTATGAGAAACATACATACGGACCAACCAAATCTATAGCCATGGCGTACTGTAGCACTTTGATAAACTAAATAATAGAATAGTTAATTTTACTAAAAATTAGTGGTCTTATCACACAGTAATTGGGAATAATATTTCAATTAGGAATAAAACACTGTGGACTTCTATTTTTCGAAGAATTCTCAAATTCAGTTAAGTACTTCCAGAGGTTACCCCGTATATACAAACAAACAAATTTTATTTCTTTTCGTTGTAAAGATGAAGAAGATAAGTAATATTATAGTTTTTAATATTATCTAGCGTAGAAAATCCACAATATACCGGCCTTTTGAATAAATATTTTAAAAGTTAAGACAGTAAATTGCTAGGCACTACACTACACTACACTACACTACTAGGGTAACCAATGTCTGACTAGTCATATCTAATGTACCTATAGTAACATATTTTTACTGGGTTTAAAAAATAAAACTGTTTGTTAACATTATTGTTTGTAAAATAATATTTATATTAAGTACATAAAAATTTTAATAACATATTCACAATATAAATAAATATAGATAACTAAATAGCATAATTTTTATTAAATAATTTCTGAACGAAACTTTTGAACACTGAGATTTGAATTTAAGCAGTCATCGTACTCATCATGTCGCTGTCGTTTTTTTGTATGTCAAGAAAATAATGAAATAGTTTCCGATACCTTTTTTTACAGTTTTTTCAAGTTCAAGTTTTTTAAAAAAATCTTTAAATTGTATTGCATCTGGATTATTAGTAAAACCACTGCAAGTACTTATTGGTCGCAAAAATAACTCGCCGTGATTTTGATTCACATCATTCAGAAGTAGATATTTAGAACTATGAGATTTTTCTCTCTCGGAAACATCAAATAAAAATTCAGCCACATTCTGTAAACAATTAATATTTTCCTGTTACTTTTTCACAATAGAGGATTTGCATGGTCAAGAAATTAAAAAGTAATTAATTACCACTCTTAATATTTTCTCTGATTCCCAATAACCTTTGCGAGGGCAATGCTTCATACATAAAATTATTTTCTTAATGTTCTATCGAAAGAAGTTTCTTCGAAATGCAAATAACATAATATATATCATGAATACATCATATGGGTTCAATTTTCTTTTCCGATTATGTCAAGTCACTCTTTTTCTCTAATAATACATGATGGTAATCTGAAACGAGATAATTACGACTTATAAAAATGATACCTGTATTTATCGATATTTTTTTTATATAGGTACATGAACAGCTCTAACTGCAATAACAAAAATGATATGAAGTAATTTACTATATCATATGAATAAAAACTGCTAATAACTAAAAATATACATGACTATAATACAGTAAACTAAGAAACACCTAAGGCCTTATGCTAGCTTCTCCTTTAACAAAACAATTCCAATATCCAGCACAAAATCACAGAAACATTAAAAAATATTAAATCCATTGATATATTTTGACACTTCGTGTACTTGTCAGCGTGTCGCAATGAATGGCGGACCGGTACGTTTTGACATTACAATGATATCACATAAAAAAATTACTCTTTGAGAAAAGTACTGTTGTTGTCTCTTACACGCACAAGAAGCCGTAAGTCAAAAAGATAAAACGCTACGTTTGAATGTTATGCGTTAAAATATATACAATTAAATGTTGCTATAGATCAACATGCCATGTCCTTTAGTTTCCTTAGTCATTGACTTACACTGATTTTTTTCAGGTAGATCTGTGATAAACACACATAGCATAGACAAATGTATCGATACATCGATACCAACGATACATCTCTAAACTTCTCTAAATGGAATAAAACGAAGGTGCTGTCCACGTCTGTCTGTTTCTTATTGTACTTCTTCTGAGTCATTCAACGGATTTTGAAACAATTTTCACTACCATTCAGATTTTTTTTGGAAGAATTATATACATAAGACATGCATATTTTATTTTCCGAAAGTAAAGTCAACAAAGTAAATCAAGTCGTAAAACATTATTTTCGGACGCTTTCATTGCTAACGTTGGTTAAACCTTTTCCGAAATGTACATCCAAATGCACTACGGAATTCTATATCTTAAAAAGATCTACAGAAAAGTCCGTTGTGGTATATATCTATCTCCTAAGGCCTAAGGCCTGTGAGGCGCATAATAAGGCCTCCTCAGTAACCATTTTTATTTATTTTTTAATATCATGTTAAAAATAATAGGTTATTCGCGATGGTATTTTGACAAGTATAGTATTAATCCACATCCAATTAAATATGTTAATTACATCGGACGCACAATATAGATCAAAATTTGATTTACATGAATATATCAGAAGCTATCGCAGATTTAAAATTACGCTCAACAAACAGGTAATAAATGGCGCGTTGTGAGCCATGCTTCACCTTACAGCAATAAACGTTCGGAAATACTATAATATGACGACACGTTAGTATATATTGCACCTGTGCGAAGCTAGAACGTGTCGCTAGTGTTTCAAACAACTATACAGAAATATGTTTCAAAATTTGTTTCAATAAAATACAAATTTTACGTTGTTTACATTTAAAAAATAATACATCTTTGAACCTTATAACATCGATTTTCCGTTCTCTGATCTCCATCTTTAGATTTGATCCACAAAGTATTGAGTACGTTGTGTGTATTATGATTATGATCTATAATATCCAGTATGATACAGTATCGAAACAAAAGTATCGTAACGAAAATATCGATACTATTCAATTACAAATACTTTTTGCGGATCACTAATTGGGTGCAGAAGTGAAGTACAGTAGAATCACGAAGCGATGTGGGAGTGTGAGAGTACATCGCTTCATGTTTCGATGTTTCGACCTCATGTGAGGCGCATAATATTTATATGTACATGTCCAAATAGCAAATTTCAATCAACCGTGATCGCATACCATTGACCTGTTGACGAATAGTTTAACGAACTCTTGTAGTTTTGGATGAAGATGCATCTTGAAACATGTCTTCGAATAGTTCGACGAACTAAGATACGCATGTGTAAATGTCATGCACGGAACTTTATCAAGTTTCCTTAAAAAGCAGATAGCAGACACAAACTTTTTAAGAAGTCTGTGGAGAAGAGCTGTCTGTTTTACAATTAAATTCGAGTCTATCACTAATTCAGAAAGAAATTAGTACTGATAGTATAAGCAAAAAACTCAAAATTAAAAATATTCAAGTTTAATACAGTCACATCAAGCATATTTAGAAGCTGAATAGATTTATCCCTAAGCTGCAAAAACAAAAAAGCTCTTTGATTTTGTTGCGTTCTATTTTACGCAAATGGATAAATTATCAAAATCCTCATGTTATAATGTCTTTTACAATGAACCTTTTATTTGTATACTGAATTTAGTTTTACATTTCTAATACAGAAATTAGCTTAAAATTATTGAGGCATTAGTTTTAAAAGTCTATCTTAGAAATATCTATTTTAAAATTGTTGTTAACACACGTTCAAATATTTGGATAGGAACGAAGTAATCATGGCGGTAAAAAATAAAACTACCATAGACAAAGTTCGTGTGCTTTTCGTTGGTCTGCCATGTTTTGTCCTATTTGTCGCGCTTTAACAACGCGTTTACTATTACAAATTGTTCGTTTCTGAATGTATTACAGGCCGTGTTTGTTTACAAATAGTGCATATGTGGTGTTGTAATTATATCAGTGAAAGTAACAATATTTATTTTGGCATTCCTAAGTTAGCCTGTGTAGTTCGCATTGGAATAAAATTTTAGAATTATTCGCAGGACGTTGCTATTTGCTTTTAGTTATCCGTGTTATCTTTAATGATTTTATAATTATTATTCGTCAAGTTCTTATTATACGAATTCAGTGACGCAACCCACGTGCATATATATACACCGAGCGTCTCATGCACATTTGTTATTATTTTGTTCACAAATCTGTTTTCCGTCGTTGTTGCAAATGGACATTATATTAGTTTGTCGCAGAGAAATCGTATCTGTCATACATCTCGCTCGTGTCGCGTTTTGGGGATTTCATTCATTAATTCTTGTTTTACTTATATTATGCATTAACTTTTTCGTGGTGTGTGCATTACTCGTGACGCGCGAATCGCCAATCTAGTACCGTTGTTAGTTGCAGCCGTGTTGCAGCGCACACGTGACACGGGACGAGTGTTTGGGTGCCAGTCGGCTGCGGTTCGCGAACGCACGCGAACAGACCGGCCGCAGTGCGGAGCGCGCACGGCGCGAGGTGAATCACCGCGGGTGCCGTGTTACTTGTGCTTCTGTTTACCGCGAGTGCATCGTTAGTGCGTTAGGCGGAAGTGCATGAGGCATGTGCTGCCGATGACACCGTTGCCGGCGGTGCTCTGATCGCGAGTGAGCCCTGTGTTTGTAATGCCTTTTGGGTTATGAGTGTGTGACAAAGTTGTAGTGCGCTGAGAACACTGGAGCCCCTAGACGGAGTTGGGCCCGCTGGGGCGGCCCTGGTGCTTCTCGGGGCTCCTCACGAAGGCAAAATGGCTGCGTGGAACCGCCATCACCACTTCAGCATGCTCATGGATGAGAATGCCAAAAATAAATGTAAGTACATCTACTACATCATGATGTAGGTAATGAAGAAATTATACTTTTATTTCATTATTAATGAACTGCCTAATGCTAAACACATAGTAAGTCTTTGAATTGGTTGAAATCATATTTCTTGTATTTTATTTTTATATGAAGTTACAGATGCACCAAAATGACTTCAATGACTACGTGTTATTTATACTATAAAAACAGAATATGAGAATCTATTGTTGGCAAAAGTTAGAGCAAGATATAGTTTAGTATGGCGTAAAAAAAATGCTGTTAATTCTTGTTCTTATATAAAATAAACTTTACAGTTGTAATAATTTAAAAGTACCCTACTACTTATATTTGATAATTACATTGAACTTAACACGTTATCTTGTTTAAAATGTATTCTTCAAGCGAAGTTATAAATAAGATCCAAGTTAACTAATCTTCATTTAAATTTTAATATATTAGGCAATCACACTGAGAATAATCATTGCTTACAATTTCATGTAATACTAGCAATCCATCTCGACTTTACTCGGGTTGAATACATAATATGTGGCATAATTATGTCTATATGGAGTAATGCACCATTCAAATAGTTAAATGAATTTCTAAACAGGTGCAGTGATTCCAGAAATGACCCTCCACATACACATAAACTCACAAAATTCACACTTTATAGTATTAGTATAGATAGTTAATAATCCTCTTATAGTAATTGTAGAATTTAAGTTATTTCTATTATATTACTGCTTCCAATTATTTTAAATCTACTTTATTTTATCAGAGCACCTACAGGCCTACAGCATAGAAGTATAACAAAAAGATATAAAATAAAGATAACTAAATAATAAGTGCTAATTAATTCACAAACATAATTTGCAAAATTTTTTTTAAAATGAAGACAGGATCAGTACAATAATTCACATGGTAGTTCGTTTTTACTGGATTAATATTTAAAAATTGTTTATTGTAATGGATACTCTAATATTCATTTTACTCGGCTGGTCAGGACATCCCATGCTTGGTTCAGCAACTTTAATTAGATATTATATTATGTACTAGCTGTACCTGCGACTTCGTCCGCGTGGAAAAATGTTCCTTGACCTCTTTAGGTTACTGAGGTTACCCGAGGTACTCATATTGTTGGTGTTAAAAAAAAAGTTATTCTCTATAATGGAACATCTGCCATATTAGATTTATGATGACGTCACATGTACAAAAACCTGTGTATACCATTTCATTCGATACCCATATTGTTAGTTTTGAACGAAAAAGTTATTTCCTTCTATGGAACATCCGCCATATTGGATTTATGATGACGTCACATATACAAAAACCTTCTCCTGCGTATTCCATTTCATTTGATACCCATATTGTGGGTAATGAACAAAAAAATTATTTCCTATTAGGGAACAACCGCCATATTGGATTTATGATGACGTCACATGTCCAGAAACGTTCCCCTGTGTATTTCATTTCATACCCATATTGCTGGTGTCGAACGAAAAACTTATTTCCTATTATGGAACATCCGCCATATTGGACTTATGATGACGTCACATGTCCGGGAATTTTCCCCTGCGTATTTCATTTCATTTAATACCCATATTGTTGGTGTTGAACGAAAAAGTTATTTCCTATTATGGAACATCCGCCATATTGGATTTATGATAGCGTCACATATACAAAAACCTTCCTCTGCGTTTCCCACTTCATTTGACACCCATATTGTTGGTATTGAACAATACTCCGGGAAACCTAGAACATGACACCCATGTAGATCTATCAAAAAAAAATAATATTCACCATCTTAGATTACAAAATGAACGTCATTTTCGTAATCAGCACCCCGAGGTACTTAGAATTTGACAGCCATATCGATTTATCCAAAAAAGTTATATTCGCCATCTTGGATTTGAAAATAAAAGTCATTTTCGTAATCAGTACCCTGAGAAACCTAGAACATGACACCCATGTAGATTTTTAAAAAATAATAATATTCGCTCCCTGGATTACGAAATGAACGTCTTTTTCGTAATCGGCACCCCGAGATACTTAGAATTTGACACCTATATCGATTTATCCAAAAAAGTAATATTCGCCATCTTGGATTTGAAAATGAAAGTCATTTTCGTAATCAGTACCCGAAAAACCTAGAATTTGATACCCATATCGATTTACCCAAAAAAAAGTAATATTCGCCATCTTGGATTTGAAAAAGAACATCATTTTCGTAATTAGCACCCCGAGAAACCTCGAATATGATACCTATATCGATTTAACCAAAAAAATAATAATCGCCATCTTGGATTTGAAAATGAATATCATAACATTCGCCATATTGGATTTATAGTGACGTCACATATGTATCTACCTTCCCCTGCGTATTCTATTTCATTTGATACCCATATTGTTAGGGTTTAGCATTATAAAGTTCCCCTATAAAGTTTCATCCCCTTTTTCACTCCTTTAGGGGTAGATTTTTAATAAAAAAGAAAACTGTTTTTTAATGGAAAAGGTGTATCTCTGTACCAAATTACATCTTAATCGGCTCTGCGGTTAAAAATTTCCCATACGAAGTTTTATCCCCCTTTTCACCCCTTTAGGGGTAGATTTTTGAAAAATAAAGTAGCCTATGTTCATTCCCTGGTGTCAAACTATCTCCATGTTTAATTTTATCGGAATCGGTCCGGTGGTTTAGCCGTAAAAACCAAGCAGACAGACAGGCAGACAAACAGAGACTTTCGCATTTATAACATTAGTATCCCCTATAAAGTTTCATCCTCCTTTTCACTCCTTTAAGGGTAGATTTTTGGAAAAAAAAGAAGTCTTATGTTTTTTAACAGAAAAGGTTTTATCTATGTACTAAATTTCGTCTTAATCGGTTCAGCGGTTTAGCATTTCCTCTATAAAGTTTCATCCCCCTTTTCACTCCTTTAGGGATAGATTTTTGATAAAAAAAGAAAACTATTTTTTTTTAATAGAAAAGGTGTATCTGTACCAAATTACATCTTAATCGGTTCAGCGGTTAAAAATTTCCCATACAAAGTTTCATCCCCCTTTTCACCCCTTTAGGGGTAGATTTTTGAAAAATAAAGTAGCCTATGTTCATTCCCTGGTGTCAAACTATCTCCATGTCTAATTTTATCGGAATCGGTCCGGCGGTTTAGCCGTAAAAACCAAGTAGACAGACAGGCAGACAAACAGACACTCGCATTTATAACATTAGTATCCCCTATAAAGTTTCATCCCCCTTTTCACTCCTTAAGGCTAGATTTTTGGAAAAAAAGAAGTCTGTGTTTTTAACAGAAAAGGTTTTATCTATGTACTAAATTTCGTCTTAATTGATTCAGCGGTTTAGCATTTCCCCTATAAAGTTTCATCCCCCTTTTCACCCCTTTAGGAGTAGATTTTTGATAAAAAAGAAAACTATTTTTTTTTTAATTGAAAAGGTGTATTCTGTACCAAATTACATCTTAATGGGTTCAGCGGTTAAAAATTTCCCATATAAAGTTTCATCCCCCTTTTTACCCCTTTAGGGGTAGATTTTTGAAAAATAAAGTAGTCTATGTTCACCCCCTGGTGACGAAACTATCTCCATGCCTAATTTTATCAAAATCCGTGATCCGTTTAGCCGTGAAAACGGAACAGACAGACAGAGAGACTTTCGCATTTATAATATTAGTATGGATGTTGTAAGCTTTTATTTCTCTTTTCAAAAAGTAAGAAATAATATATTTAGAAATAATATATTTTAGACACCTATTTTATGCATAATGGACATTATGCTGTCAATATGAGAATTAAATAATAATTTAGAATATTGGATTACTCTTTTCTTGTTTCACTTCCTCTATCATCATCTTTGCCATAAAACATACACTGCCAGACATAGGTCTATACCATATGTCGCCATAGCAAAGATTTCTACTTGATTGCATTGAGTCCCTACAACTTTAATTAGGTTGTCAAAGGGTCAATATTTTATAATGGGGTCAAGGCCTGTCTTCATATATTTTTATAATTTGTTATATGAAACAATATAATTACAAGTGGCTCAGAGCATGTATAATTCGTAATAGTAATATAACATTTATTTTGTTTAGATAATGTTTTTATATTTTCCACAAATAGCCAGGTAACCTGCAAAATGTAATTCCCCTGCTGTGTCCCAACTCCAGCATCGTCTATCAACTTATGCATAATATTAAAACAGTAGGAATAAAAAAAATACGCCATAAATTAAGCATTTTAAAATAAATTCTGTTAAAATTTAGAAGAAAAGTTCCTAATTATTTAACAAAATTTCGACTAAATGCATTTTAAATATTAATTAATAAACTTTTGGATCGCAGCAAAAAACAAACATGAAAAGTAATTTCCCTGTCATAGTGTAATTCCTCTTTATACATTAATTCCTCTGGACTTAACAACTACTTTAAATAAAAAAATTATATCTGGCCCAGATACATTTACATAACAGAATTAACGCATAAATAGCAAAAGTTCATCAAGAAACTGTATGATACAGTGTTGCCACTGCATGTATGAAGGAAGACCCCATTATTAAATAATTGACCCATACTTGACCATTAGTAAATCGACATAGAAAAAAATTAAAGAAAGTATATTTAGGTAGAAATTACAATAAATATGTTATATGTATATTACATATGCAACCTACAAGCAAACTTATACAAGTAAACTTATACATATACAAGCAAACTACCAAATTAGTATGTATAATATTAGAAGAAAAACGAACCCTTATATGACACATCATCCCTTGGGAGTGTAAACCACATTATATGCATGGAGCACAATTTCACAAAAAGAGAGTAAAAAACTATGGAAAATTATGGTGTATTTTGTATATTAATTGATAGGTAATAATAAATGAAATACTTATCTACAAAAAGCAGTCTTAATTTCCTCTTATTTAGCGAGTTATAAGCGTTTTTGTAAAAATTTGCTACAGGGGACTGTTTTACCACCCAGAGGACTGTTTATACGAAATGAAAATCACGTTTTTATCACATGTAATAAAATAAAGTCTTACTTTTATTTATCATTACTTATACATATCATATTCACACAGGATAAATCGTGAAATTTAAAACAAATGCTAAACTCTCAGTTCACCTCAACTCTCTCTCTCACTTCATTGTGCGGTATTCATGGAATAAGCATGTTTAGTTGGAGACTTGTGTTTAGTTGGAAGTTTAGTTTAGTTGGAAGTTTGTGTATACAATTTGTGTAATCGTCTGGAGTATTTAAAAAAATTTTTATCTCAACATGTCACTTAATATGTACTGGTGGTGAATCACACATTTTTAGTAGTTTTGTGTTGAGCGTGACAATATTTTCCTTCATTGTAGCCTTTTCTAACCATTGTAATCTCACTGTAATTTTCTTTTATAATGCTCAGTTTGTCGGTCTTTCTCTTTCATAATTTTTTCGCGTTTCTTTTTTCATGACACTTTCTCGCACAGTTTACATCATCTTCTAAAGCTCTTGAAGCACAGACAACTTAGCACTTCGAGACCTGAAATGTTTACGAATTTCTAAACAAACTATTCTGTCAAGGTCAAAGGACTAGGATGTAAAGCTTGCAGCACGCGTGGCGTCTTGTACTACAGGAAAAAGAGATTATGCTTGTCGATGATATATCGATGTCATGCGTATGAGAATTCTTTTCATGTTTCTAAAAAAAGAAAAATTATAGTAATTAAAACAGAATTATTTATTTTGAAATAGAAATATGTATGAATTTACCATTCTAAATCATAAAATTTTTAATTTAAAAGCAATTATTTATTATTATTAATTATTCATCAAAATATATGTAATTAATAAGTATCAATTAATTAAAAGCTTGTAATAGTAGGAAGGGAAATAAGATAATTTGAAACTAGGTGTATATTTTCAAAGAATGATAATCATTATAAATTTTCAAAATTCATTAAAACAATATTGACATATCAATACGTTTTTTTGCATCTACTTGCACGTACCGTCTTGGAAGACGTAATATGTAATTATAGCATGCTAGACTAGAACAAACGCTGACTCGAACCTTAGCAGCAACTAGTATCAGTAGAACTCTGCTTACTTTGTTATAAATTTCTATTATTAATTTTATACTAGCCCATCAATCCTGATATTGTTCTTTTTGATACTATTTTTATAACTGGCACTACCACACCACTTTACAGCGTAATTTGGCATTATTTACATATTTTATTCCATATTTTTTGATACCGCTTAGACACAGGTTACCTATCTGCCTCCTGGTTACTATTAAACGAATGCGCATTTGTGTTTGAACTTATATGAGCATTTGAGCAGATGGATGGCAGAATACGGTGCCTTCCTATGTCAAGTCACGTAGGCTAAGTTGTCTGTGTCTCGAAGGCACTGATAGAGCGACTGTGGTGGGAAGAATAGTAGGACACTGAAGCTGGCATATTTTTCTGTACAAAAGTATTCGTAATTTCTTTTAAAGCTTTTGATTTTGCACAATAGGTAGCATAATCCTGTTTCCATATTTTAATCGCAGTTTTGTGCTCATGATGATATGCATCGTAGCTTTTAACTAAATTTGTATTCATGTCTTTGACTATGTTTAACAAACTTTAATGTAATTGTTGTATAAAGCAAACTACCAAATTAGTTCCAACATTCTTTTTTCTTCACTTGATTTAGTTTTTCAGTCATTTTTAAGCCATCGGCATCTTCATGTTTTATTTAATTTTTTGAGTGTCTTTGCAGAAAGAAGAATCTACAAGAAAGAAATCCCTACTTTGAATCCCGAAAGCTATAAAAAATAACTTAACATCCATCGTCAATAAATAAAGCAGTCCACTGCAGCATAGAACAATATTCTGTGTCATAAAATGCCCAGGGGACTGTGCACAGAGGACTATTATTTTTACATAAAAAGTCTCGTAGTATAAAATCATATAAAATTTTGCTAAATGTTATAGTAAAAAGTAGAAATGTCCACACTAAATATTTGTTGTACAAAATTTTTATAATTTAATCAGTTAAAACACTAAATAAGCAACTCACTAGAGAACTGTGCTAACAAGTAACCTAAACATATGATTCTTCTACTCACACCGAGTGGACACTATATAAAATATCTGCCGCTCGTTTAGCTTTGCTCATGATCGAACTTTACACTGTTTGCATTCCGTTTCACAGCATAAATAATCTCAGTAGTGCGTAATATGCTTTCAGTGCGATTTTCAAATTGTATCCAGGGGACTGTTGAAAAATTGTATGGACAACATTCGAGTTCCAGTATTTAGTATTCAAAATATACTTAGAATTATCATTGTGTTTTATTAACATGTTTTTTGTATTTTATTATGGCTTAAATATGTTCATATTCGCCTACTTTGATAAACGAAATAAATATTCATCGTAAGACTTGTCATTCTGGAAATCAGACATGACAGAGGACTGTGTTTTAAGGTATTTAGAAAGAATTTATTAGAATATTTAAATTTTATATTTTTAAAGAGCTTAACCACACTAAAAATGGGTAATTATTGTTATGAATATACAAAACTTGTATAGCTGACCTAGTCTGAAATAATCAATTACATAATCATTAATTCAAATTTGATTTTTCTATATTTTCTCTTTTTGCACATCTTATTTTATTTAACATAGAAAACTACTATAAAAAATACTTTCTTGATTTTGTTTAAAGCATTTTATAATTTTAAGCATTTTATTCATTTTCTCTTTCTTGGTTGTAGCAAAGTAAGTTTTGAAACTATCATCTACTTAATGCATAGGTATACCCTAGCACAGAGGGAAAAATTAAAATATGACACCACTATTTACATTATAAGAATTCTCTAATGTTTCAATACACTAATTTCTTTATTAAATGTGTTTTCCAGTATATCTATAGTCACATTAATGCTTTTTTATTCAGTTTTTAGGGTTTTTGTCAAAACTCAACGTTTATGCCTTCAACAAAACTGATATCATTAAAACATTAAAACGTGTCAAACGTATAATAAAATATTTTGATTGGAACCAATCTTTATTTCTTGATGCCTCATTCAATTTGTCTTTTAAAGGATTATTTGGAAAACTAACAAAAACGAATGTTAATCTTTTAATAGGTAGGTAGTATTTTATAAGTCTTTCGAAATATCATTTCATTTTTTAAAATTTAATAAAATCCAAAACTGTGGTGCATAGAGTAGACATCGGTAATTGCTTTTCGCATATTATATGACAGACAAATTATAAAAGCAATATTACCATGAAACTGAAGGTTATAGGAAAGAGGTTATTATATCACTCATTCAGTATTCATTGTTCACTTCCTTACAGTTGTGGTGTTTATATGGCTTCTAAAGGGGCAATAAATTATTTTTCATGTTTTGGACTCATATCTATAATGACTGTCGGGCGCGGACTGAAGCGTATTTGGCAACAGTATATACATAAGTAATTTTGATTTATGCTGGGCACTTGAAGAGATCAAGAGAGAACACTTGCGTCATCTATTTAGATTGATATACCTGTAGTATATGTATATTGTGAATTCTTTGGAAGTATCACAGTGTAACAATTCCTTAGAACGTTCTGTGATATATGGAGGAGTGGTGGGCGCTAGAACTCTGAGAACTGTACCCATGCCATTGGACTGACCATATCAATCTGCTATGGGTAATCTCCGGTTTGAATGCACAGAACCAGCAGCTGATAGAGAAGATTAATGACACATTGTGTTGAGAAACATCTACTTCTAATGGCATCACATTGAGATGACCACTAACCGCTCAGTCAAGATAAAAAGCGATGAAGAAGTTGTAATTGTAATGAACATCATATGTTATATTAATAAGTTGTATTGGATTAAGGAATATTGTATATTACATGTATATAAGTCTAAATTATACCAAAGTCACTTCAAAACGGCTCAAAACCTACAATTTTGATAAAAATCAAAGATTACATTTTTTAACATATAGAAGTTGATCTGTATGATAAATTTGACACATATAATGATTGTTCTTCTCTGAATAAAGTTTCATTAGCCAAGTAGGTACTTTTTATTTCAAAGATAATACTTGCAAATCTTCATGTAATTATGTATTAATTTTTTTAAATTTAGGAAGACTAGCTGTACCCGCGACTTCGTCTGCGCGGAAAATTTTTGCTTGGCTTTCCCGGATTAGGTTAGATTGTATGTACATGTACATATATGTTTAAAGATTGTTTTTGAAAAATAGTCTACGTCTAGCCTGCCTTAGTCTCCGGGCAGATACTTGATGACGGGCTTGTGTCCGCAAACCGACGTCTTAGGTGCCTATTTTGCGTGTGGGTAGGATCGAAAAACTCCTGCCATCCTAACTCCTCCAGAAATCCTAGCACCTTACTTATATTGGTGAAGGCCTCTGGGAGCGATCTTGGTGTGCCAAGATGTTTTGCCCGGTAGTCTGCCACGGCTTCACATTCCAGTAGAACATGGATGACTGTTTTTTCTGCTTCTAAGCACCCCCTGCAAAGAGGACTGTTAGTAACACCCATGTTAAAAATATGTTTGTTATAAGGACCATGTCCAATCATAGCACCAGCAAAGACCCAGAGTTTAGCTCTCGTTAGACCAAGCAGACAGCGCGAGAGTCGAGGGTTTACCTTGGGTAAGGCTGCCCTGGCCTGTCTACATTCGCTGATACTAGACCAGTCAGTATATGTCATGTTCTATTTTAGCTAGCTTTCGCACTTGCGTGCGTAACCAGGCATATGGTAGCGGTGCTATAGGTTCAGGACCAGCTACCTTTAGACTTGATCCTTTCCTAGCTAGCTCATCAGCTGCGTCGTTTCCGCGCGATAGACTGTGTCCTTTAATCCATTGGAGAGTTACTGTGTTGTGTGCACATACTCTTTCTAACGATTCATGACACTCATATAATATAAGACTAGAAGTAATTTTATTACTTTTTAGGATCTGTAAAACTGACATACTGTCAGAAAGTATCCGAATATTGTATTCTTTTATGTTTCTGACCATTATGGCGTTTGCTGCTAATATTATACCCATACATTCAGCTTGAAATACCGTATTCTGCATTCCAAGCGGCCTGCAGTCTTGGATATTTAAGTCATCAGAGAATACACCAGCCTCAGTGCCTGACTTCGTTTTGGAGCCGTCTGTGAAGATCTGGAGTTCTCTAGTAGAAGTAGCTTTCTCCTCTTCATGGAGTTGAATTTTGTATTTCTTATCAAAGTTGTATATTATCGGGATCCTATCATTTGTTGCCTCCAAGAGCGGTAGTTTGTCACCCGCTGTGCTAAGAATGGCGGTATGTGGGATTTCGATGTTCTTCCAGGGATTCAAACTTTTAAGTCTGATCGCTGCTGCTGTTGCCTCTTGCTGTATGTAAATGTGCAGCGGCAGTATGTTTAACATACTTTCTAGTGCTGCTGTTGATGTTGTCCTAATGCAACCAGAGATTGCCATACAAGCCAGTCTTTGGAAACTCTGTAGTTTATTTATGGTTGTCGTTAGTTTGGTTCTAGGCCACCAAATCAGAGCCCCGTAACAGACCATAGGCTGTATCACAGCTGTGTACAGCCACAGGGTGATACTATCTCCGGGCAGATACTATCTCTGTACCAAACATCATAATTGCTTCGGCGGTTCAGCATTTCCCATTTAAAGTTTCATCCCCCTTTTGCACCCCCTTATTTTTGATAAAAAGTAGCCTATGTCCGTTCCAAGGTGTCAAACTATATCCATGCTACATCATAATCAGTTCAGTGGTTTAGTATTTCTCATACAAAGTTTCGTCCCGTCCCCCTTTTCACAGATTTTTGATATTGATTTTTGATATGTATTTTTGATAAAAATAATGTGTGTTATCACTGCACCAAATTTTATCATTACCTAGCTTTCCTCATACAAAGTTTCATCCCCCTTTTCAGCCTCTTAGGGATAGATTTTTTTATAAAAAGTAGCCTATGTCCGTTCTTTGATGTCAAACTGCCTTCTTGCTAAAGTTTATCATAATCGGTTCAGCAGTTTACCATTTCTCATACAAAATTTCATCCCCTTTTTCACCTCTTTAGAGACAGATTTTCTAAAAAATAAGTAGCCTATCATGAGCGCAATCACATACTTCTACTACGTACCCATTTTCATTAAGATTGGCAAGCCGTTCTTCAGTTATAAAAGGACAGACAGACAGACAAACATTTTAGAAATGGTAGAATCGAAGTCGGTGATTCATAAAATGACTGTCTCGTAAAATTGGACAGTAAAATTATAATTACAGACAGATGCTAGAGATTTATATAGTAGTATAGATAAAGCTTATATGCTATCATTGAGTTCCCATATTCATTATTTAAATAAAAAGATGGAAAAATGTAAGTGGCAAAATTTTCGGTGTATTTCTGAAAGTAGACATTGTAACACTGCAAGTAAACTGTAAAGTGAAGATTGTTATATAACATAATTTGTAGTTTATTTTGAAGCGAATTATAATTGGTCCATATAGCCTCGACCCCAAAACTGTTTAACGCGCGCGGCGTCGACCTCCCCAACCTTTAACCTAATTCTGTGTTCAACCCTCGCAGATGGGCGCTTGCATTGACGCTTTTATTAGATAACACGACTTTTATGTCCCGCTATGGCAGGAACTTGACAATATCCAATTGAGGTACAATAACTTTGTCGAAGCTATTATATTTATTCATTTAGCATCTAACGTATATTATTTCCTTTGATTGGGTAACCCGTGTTTTTTATAATACGGGTTCAGTGATATCAATAATTTAAATATATTAACTTTTAATTTAACTTAATTTTGTAACATTCTTGTCATAGAAGAGAAAATAAAAATATTTGAGAAATTACCGAGTGAATCATCGGATGATGCCATTTAGACTAGTAAATACCTACATTTTTATTCAATTTTCCGGTCGTACAGCTCAGCGTCTCCCACCTCCTACGCTTTTGGCACTCACTATAGGGAGATCGTTGCATTTGCCGGATCTAAATAAACACAAAGATTGCTCTTAATACCCAGTTTCTGGGAAATTCGGGGCGATCTTCGCCAGTTCTTATTTTTACTCATAGTTACATAGTCTGCTAAGTTTTGATTATTGACAATTGATATAACATAAAATATAGTACATAACGAATTTGGATACATATCTAAACGTTCATATTTACAAACTTAAAACTAAGTATTAACTTAAATAATAGACTGTCTCAAAGTTGCCGTTTAGAAAGCTGTCATTTCTTGTCTTATCTATTGTGTGTAGTTGTGCACATATTATATGGAATCCATGAATATGACGAATTTAGTAGTAGTTGAATCTAAAAATAAAAAATAATTTTAAGTTATTATAGCCTTTTTGTACATAAATATAATCCCTTAAAAATCAAAAGATTATCCGTTTTATATAAGTAATGGCAAATAATCGTCAAGGATTTTCCTAAGAGACGATGAGCTAAATATGAAACCAAGGATGGTTATAAGGATAACAGATCTCTGACAAATTCGCTAACAACCTATTTGAAATTCATGAATGCGAAATAAAACATGCTAATTTCTCAGAATGACTGGAGAAACAAAATTTTACTCGAATAAATTAACACAACGGACAAATTTCGCTACGACAAAATATTACGAAAGAATGAACAGCTTACTGTATTTAAAAAATTCGGAAGCACTGAAAGGGCGACGAAAATTGTATGACAGCAACTATAGTAGTATGCCGCGGTGAACTTTTGGATTGCCAAATATTTACAGCGGTCGGCCGGTTGTACCGGACCCACTGGCGAACTCACATTTTTGCCGGCGTGATCAACTTTCATTCACTGTCTGAAAGCTGTTGCTACGCGGATGCTGGCCTCACTGCGCTGTCATTAAAGCCAAACGTTCGTGCACCAACGTTATGTAGAATGTAGATGATATCGTGCTCTTTGGAAAGTAATTTACACTTGCTTACGTTTATTATACCATGTACCTATTTGTAAGATTATAACGTAATAAATATACTGAAGACATAATATTTAAGTTTGAATTCAGTGTTAAACTTAGTCATAAAAGTTACAGCTCATAACCAAGATTGACTTATTTTGTTGTGTAGTACTCTTTATTTAATATTGTCGTTTTTAATGTAATATCGAAGGTTCATTACTGTAGCCTGTAAGCCTTCGATTTTCGTTCGGAACACATGTTACATGTTCATGGCATTTGATAACGTTGCCGATTTAACGGTACTCCGCGTCGTCGCGATATCGGTGGGAGCGGTAATGTCGGACTGCGCTGGCCGGTGAATGGTCACCTTTCTCCGACACACAGTCTAGACGCTTCTAAGCGTGGCCGCTTCGACCCGTGAATGAATTTCTCTTGGAATGCGGAACGAACATTTAACGTGCATCACACCCCACCAAAATTGTCTACACAATATGCCAGTGAAACTGTCTCGAATAATTAGAAACTTGTTGAGTTGACGGCTTTTATGTTACTTGCGTTTTCAATAACAATAATTTTACACAAAATATGGATATACATATTACCGCCAATGAGTGGAGCATTCGACTAGCTTTACATAATATAAATCAAATTAAGTGTTTTGTTTGTTGAATCTTTTGTAATCCTCAATACTATTTTTTCCAAAAATAGTCACGATTCAATGTCAACAAATACAAAATAATATGTATAAATATACATAATATACCTGCTTACCTAACTTACCTAAATATAATTTTGATGTTAGATTACTGAATTGCATTCGTTGTCCACATCATATTAATTTAATTCCTTGCTTATGGGTAATTCCATGTAACGGGTGTTACAGTTCGTACATCTTAACTTGTCAAAAAAACACTAAATTATAATGAAAACATAAAGTTATTGTTTCAATACACTCCATGTATATTTAATTTTCGTAAAATGCATTGAAATTATGATGACTATTAGCAGTCAAAAAAATAGAGACATTTATGTGCGTAACGGGCGTTACAGAATTTGGCCTATATATACCAGATCGTTTGTAATAAATTTGAAACTTTGCGAATTTTGTTAGTTTATATTGAAAAAACATGTGTTAACTAAAAATTAAGTAACCATTTTATACTACAGATTAATTATAGTAAAAAAAATATCTATAGATTTTTTTCTAATCGTAACGGGTGTTACAGCTTGATGTAACGGGTGTTACGCGTACGAATCCTAAACAATATTTGCAGTATTAAGTTTATATTAAATCACATATTTGGTTGTTATTTATAGTTAGAACAATTAAAATACAATATTTCATTATTGTTTATGCATTTATTGCTCTAAAACGTCAACTGTGGACAAAAAACTGTAGTAACTACGGTCTCCTCTTATTTTTTGTTCTAGACTAGGCAATGTGCATTGATATTCGTAACGAGAACATCTGAAACATCATTTTTATTGCTATTGAAAGTATTAGCGGTGACTTTAAATACATGACATGCACATCGCCCTCACATACTGAACTGGCATACCACAGCATATCTGAATTTTTTTTTGCTTTTTGCCTTCAGCGACGATTCTTACTAGAACGAACTCTCCCTGACTTATATCCTGGACCGATACATTATTGCATAAGTTAGACTCGTCTTCGGAATCTGTATACACCTCATTGTAACGCAGTATTTGTTTAATATTGAGGGATGTCCTTGGCATAACAGACGAGAACCTGGCTGGCAAAAGATGAGGAGTTCTACAAATATCTGACGACCTCGATGGCGCAATGGTTTAGAGTAAGACGTTTAACCCAAGCACGGAAGGTTCCGGGTTCAATTTCCGATCGGGTCAATTTAGGAAATTAATTTTTCTAGATTGTCTCGGGTCTGACTGTACTGGGAGACGCCCCTGTAGTCATCGTCTGGTTCTCATAGCACAGGGAAAACCCTAGTTTGAGATCAGATGATTTGTGTATATCGTCTGGCGCATTATAACGAAGTTATTATTATAATTAAATAAGTCTTTCATCGCTATTAGTTTTCTTTTTTATTCAGTTTTATTTTATCAAGTTTAACTTGCTCTTTTATGTCTTCTTTCTCAAATTGCTCTTCTATGTCTTTATCCTGTTTGATGTTTTCTTTCTATTGGTCCAAACAAGCGCAATTTTGGGACAAAAGTAGAAGTAACTAGTGTTAAAAGTAGGTAAATGTGTTAAAAAAATTGTCCTGTAATTTGTGGATGACCCCTCTGTGTTAAAAAGTTTTAAACAATTCACCAAACCCATTGTCATTATTTTATTGGTCCCAATAAAATCATATCAAAAAGAGGTAACACCCGTTACGTAACGGGTGTTACATAATATTTCCGCTCAATATTTTATAAATAAATAATCCAAACATAAAAAAGAACGCAAATATAAGTCGCTGGCAATCATAACCTTACTTTCTCAAACGCATTTTACAATGCATGCAACAGGTTAGATCTTAAACAAACTTTTCCACTATTTTCGTAACGGGCGTTACCAGGCAAGGGGACTGCTTTAAAAGGTGGAGAAAGTAATGAAAATATTAAACTTCCCAAATTATTACTCCCTCACAAGCAGAATAAAATATTTCTTTTCGAATGGCGGATCGCAAGTTGTCAATTTGACAGTTCTTGTTTTTTTTTTAGTGTTTCCATTATCGGTAAAAAATAAACTACCATTGATCAAGCCTAATGACCTGAGTTTAATTGGAGAAAATTCGATAAATTCTAAAACTAGGCAAAAGTTTTAAAGTTTTTAATAAAATATGGGATCATTAGATTAGCTTAAACTAAAATTTTACAAAAATTACTAAATTTAAAAAAAAACCTGTAGTAGCGTTTACCATGGAATTACCCTTATGTACAAAATTAACCACAAAAAACCAGCCCATTTGTAAAAATGACGTCACAACCTCGGATTCTTCTGAATGGAGTTCACAATGCTATGTTAGAAAAATATTATGATTTTATGTTATAGGAATGAACAGAAAAACTTTAAAATAAAATTATACCTAATTGGGTGATATAATACTACCTACGTATTATTTTTCACTAGTTATGTTGTATTGATGAAAGTACCTTTATGATTATTTTATTCTATGCAGGTTTTTTGTCTATCTTTTATTTTGCTACAGTCAGTCCACGGTGTGACATTTCAACTCGAATATATCATAATTTTTAAATGATACACAGTTGTAAAAAAATTAGTTTTGCTGTTATTCCACAAGCATGCACAGAATAATACGACAGTTATTAGCCCCATGACGGGTGTGACGCCAATTATTGCATGACCTCAGCACAAAAACTCCAAGAGTTCAATTGAAGTACAAACTTTTATTTTATAAATGATATTTAAATACAATTTTATTCATCTGTGATTACAGGTTGTATGTACATATATAGATAATAAACAATATAAAACAATCCTCTGTAATCTGCCAAAAGCGTACAGACAGAAAATTATATTAAAATTAAAATAAAAAAAATCATGCACAATCAATATAGTTAAAACTATAATAATTAAAACGATGTAATATCACCCGTCTACTAACAATGAAAAAGTACCCTTAATCTGTAGCTTTTTTTTGTCATTTGTAACTACAAATCTATGTCAATAATTAGATATCAAAATAAAATGTCAATAAATTAGAACAATCTGTCGCAATATGTTTAAAAATTATGTCAAAAGTTCGTCTTTTGAATAATATGATAGTTTATATTATTGATAACTTGTGTTCTTTACAATGGTAATAGTGTAATGATATGTACGTATTTTGTCGTTTGTCTTATTTGCTTTGCTTATATTACTTAAGGAATGTTGTGACGGGTGTGACAACAGTTCATGACGGGTGTGACAAGTTAAAGGAATAAAAATAAAAGACGTTTTTATGTTTAGTTGCTTTTTGTTCTTATATTATTATGTAGTAGCAACAACTGTTAATACCTTATTACTTTTCGAAAACATCAACCTAGTCATTAAATTTTTTTAAATCCTTTACAATTAGCGTAGGAGGCGACGTAGTATTTAACTATTTCATCAAAATTAACATTTGTTACGTCGTTATCAACAACATTGGACGGTTAGCCATTATCATCTTTTGTTAATAATAACCACATATCGATAGGCCACCTTTTCTCGAGATAATTTTACTACCACAATCCTCACTGTTGTATTGATCTTAAAATAGCCCTCTATTTCCTGCCCTTGTTTCATTTTTTTCCCATATTATTTTTTGTTCTGGATTAGGTTCTGGAATATAGTCTTTGTCTTTTCTGTTACTTCTTCATCTGCATTCAAGTTTATTTAGTAAATTTGAAAATGGAAAGAAATTCTATTTTTCATTATTTTCTTTATAATCCTTTTCATTTTCGTTACTCCTTTCACTGTCTTTTTTTTATTCTCTTTATCACTATTTTTAAATAACATTGCTGTTTTTGTGGACGAAATTCTCGTACAAAGTGCACCTACCGCTATAATAATTGAAGAAATTATGTTTCTGTAGTTAACGAAAAACTTCCAAATCTTGCCAAAGCTCCAGTAACTTTTCTTATTTTCGTTAATATCATCAGCAACGATGAACAGATATTTAACACCTTTAGGATTTGAGAAATATTCATAGCAGTCTCACTATGCCATGCTGTTTTAATAATTTAATGTTGAAACTACGTAAAAGAAACACAAATAACATACAGGACAACAAATACGTGCAATGGAAATCAAGTATATGATTAGTGTGTACGAGTATATTTCATATAAGTAATCAGTTTAAATGACATGTGAGGGGTGTGACTGAAATAAACTAATTTATTATCTCAATGTGTGCTTTTTTCCAAACTCCACAACTATTACCATTTGCATATATATTCCAATATAATTTTTCAGGAATTGATTACAGCATAAATGATGATATTATTCCTACAATATTAACTTTTCTATCAATAACGTGACGGGCGTGACATAACAGGTTAAAACATAATAATAATTAAAATTATTATGTATTACTTACCTGGTAGATTGTAATTTTTTCACAGTAAAAGTAGGGATAATTATCATTGGCGTTCCTTAACGACTTTATGAAGTGTTCATAAGTTATAAAAAATATTTTTTTATAAATATGATCGTCGAGTAATTAGAATAAAAACGTTAAACTTAATTCTACATGAGATCTAAATTTTTTACAATGAAAACACGATATTGTGTTTCATTTGTTAAAGCGCGGTAAGTTGTTGTGTAGCGACAATAACTAAAGCAAGAAAAGAAAATTTAGACAGACTGAATATGTTTAAATACATATGTATGTCTCCACAATATATACAATTTGATATTCTCTAAAAAAAACTTAGTACTGTGTGGCGACGACTGGTTAGTCCCTAATGGAAGGTAGCTTGAAGCCAGGTATCACGATGATGTGCAGTATATAACGTTGAACTATTGCGATGTTTCTTGTATTTATTTATATGGTGTTATTTCCATAGAAGGAGTTCCTCAATTATCCATCTATATCTTCATCCAATTTAATTTTTAACGAGTAGCGTAAGTAAATTCACTTCTTTTCGTCCATTCTCACTCTCTCACACTCATCTATTTTTTTCTCCGCCTTCCCTTTTAAAAATTCATCTCAATCTAATTTTCTTAATACTGAGTTATTATACAAGCTCCTTTTATATCAAGAGAATTTTGGCTTAATACTGTAAAAATTTAACATGCATGAATATGTCAAATAGAAAAAATCAAAACACATAATTTAGTACACAATAATCTAAAAAGTATTACACAAATTATTTAAAATAAAGGTACATTAATAACAGGTTAATAATACAGAGTTTAGAATGAGAAACATAATAAACAGATGTAAACGTAAAGTAAAAAAATGTGATAAAATAAACGGAAACTTAACACAGTATTAGACAAGGTAAAAATTATTATACATTATAATCCTTGATTATTTACTTGTCTAGATGGATGGAACGTTGTGAATAATCAACATGCACAAAAACGGCCCAAATTGCGGATTATCTGTGCGTAACAGCGGTGTACTTATTTTCATAAAAATGTCAATATGTGCGTAATTGGGGATCACAGCATATATAGCAGTATATTTTCCTATTGTTGTCTGTAACTTCTAGCAATTGAAACAAACTTAAAATGTACTCTTTATACGTGTATATAATAAAGTTAAAAATACAACATAAAATTTATCGCATATGAAAATATAAATTAAAATCTTCTTTTGAAAATGAGAACTCTTTCTTCTTTTGGATTTTATTTCGTGGGTAATGTCTGATTTATAAATATGGTGGCATCCTATTTGTAAATATTTTTTTATCTCTTATTTGGTGATCTATATTCTTTACTGATAGAAACAAACATTATAAAAATATAAATTAATATTAGCGCTTAATAAAATAAAAATGAATTATTACTTGTGTAAACAACATGGTCAGTTAGGTAACCTAAGCCTAATTTCCCAATTTTCATATTTGTTTAGATTTAGATACACACCTAATATAGTCATTACTTAGCCATATTTTTTTTTCTTTTATCTTATAATTTTTTATAAGATATAAGAAAATAGTTTCCCATTCAAAAAAGTAGTATCACCAGGCTAATTCAACTGACATAAAAAATTTGAAAATAATTAATCGTTTTTCTCAAAAAAAAAAAAGTGAATAAATTTTATGACACGTATGGAAGGAAATATATCTTTGGGTTCTAATAAGATTTATTTGCATAGTTGCGACACAATTTTACAACACAAACCGACATAATAATTTATTATTGACAACCTCAGTGACGTGTAATATTTTAAATAACACTAATTAAGGTGAAACGTATGTCTACTAATTTTAGTAGACATGAGACGTGTCTACTGATTTTAGTAGACATTTTTTGAGCGTTTCCGAGCAACCAAGGTGGTATCTAGACAAATAAATAATCAAATATTATAATATACATTAAGATATAAAAATTAGAGAAATGCATATTTACTATAAAGTAGCGCCAAATCCATGGCGAAAAGTGCATTTTACGGTTATGGCTCAATAGACACGCAATCGTTATACATGATACCAATTATTACAATTAGTGTGGTCGCGTGGCTGTCGCTGTCTGCAAATTTTTAGGTAATAACCTCGTGGAATCTTTGTTGTATACAGAATTTTGCGTGGGTAGTCTGTTAACTTCAGCGGAAGTTTTCAGTGCGTGCGATTCTTTTTAAAATAGCTCAATGGCAAGTTTTCGAATTTAGTGTTTATCCGTTATTTCAGTATAATATATCGAATAAAAATGGAAAATTTCATTTATGAAAGAGATTTCCTGGCACAATTGCTGCTAAAATCTTAAGTTTGGTCTCTAATATTAAAAAATGTGAAATAAAAGTTGAAAGTGTAATTGTAGTAAACCCGCATAACAAAAAGTAGTTATCTCTAAAATACGATTAATAAAATAATTATCCTTATTTCATGAATATAAGAAAATAATTTATTATGTTTATAAGAAATCTTATAGCGCGTATCCACGTGAGCACGCTTAGACGAATGTGCGGCTTATTCCCCTGCGCGTGCCCAGAGGAAAAAAGGAAATTTTGGTCGAATGACCCTAACTTCGAGGTACCGGCTCACTTTGAGCGTGTTCGACTTGTGCGGGGCGAACAATTTCAGACATTCTCATTCTCCGTATATGAGCGACGACCGAAATAATTAGCCGCTCATTTGTGGATACGCGGCTTTAGCGTTCTTCGGTGTGGGTGGTGAACGTGGCATGTAGGTACCTAATAGCAATAGATAGTAGTTATACCTACCTTCATGCAAATTAATTAACATTGGCTTGATTACGATTTCTATGCAGATTGGCAACGCATTATTTCTCAACTTCTGTAACCATGACTTCATTGCGTAATGTTAACAATAAGCATTTTAAATAAAATTGTGATTCAAACACTTATTACGGATATCCATAGAAACCTTCCATAAACCATACCTATTCTACAAAATTATAAAAAAAAATTGAACAAAAATTATTGTTCCTATTTGTGTAAAAGGAAATTGGATTTTGTTGTAGTATAATTTTATGAGAACTGCAATTTCCGCCCCCAAGGTTTGCGAGAAAAATACCAAACAAGTTTATTATAAGACCTACGACAAAGTATGACGAGTCACTTCTAAAGTGCCCTTAGTGTCGTCGATCGACTGTGCGTATGTTTTGCCCACCATCCAAAATGTGTTGTATTATAATAAATAATATTTGAAGATGAGAAGTTGGTAATAGATATAATGGTAATTGAATATAATTGTATCAAAACGTACGGGATACCAATCGGTAATCTTCGTATTCCAAACTATCACCGATGACGAGAATTGAAGAGCGACATGTGCCACAAAACAGTTAATAAAAATTAACTGTAATTTATGGATGCTTAATCAAACTTGGAACCCTTATGACTTGGTCGTAGGTCACGAATAAAAAATTTTAAGCCGCTCTTCATAATTTGTGTTAATTGTTTTAAGTAAATTGGATGGAATACACAAATACTAAGAAAAGTTTACTAGATGATCGGGATACCGATAGCTAACTAAGATATTCCAAACAAACCCAAATGACAAGAAATTGAATTGTTAGCGAGTACGATTATTTTATGACGGATTATGTCATTTAGTATCAATAATAGTGTATTGTCAATAATAGTGTAATAATAAATAAAACTAATACAGCGTCACAATAAACTGATGGTAGCATTGTTAAACTGGGTGTATCCTACTATTCTTGCAATGGGAAGAAACAAGTCTAATCCGATTGAGATTTATAGTTGTAATGACTCACGTAAGCAACAAGGAGTCATTGTTCAACTAGCTACTCAAAAAAATCAAAGAATATTTTTACATAGTCAATTCGAAATATTATTTTTCACGAACTAGATCAAAATTAATTCTAACTATATATTATAAATTCGAACGTTTGTTTGCCCTTCTTTCACATCTTTTCACAGTGAGAAAATTCCCACGAGAAACTCGAGTTCATGCGGACGAAGTCGCGGGCGGTCGCTACTTAATAATAAACTGAAGTGAAAAATAAGTTATTCTAAGTTATTCACTCAAAAATAGTCAAAATCCCAATACACGGAACCATACACTTATAAATCATTCGCACCGACCTACCGACACACATTCGACTTTTACTCATCAAGGACTTAAAATTCAATACTAAAATTGGAAGTTTTTACTGCAAATTTTAAAATTAAATAGATAGAGAAACCAAGGAAACCGCCTTAGCGTATGATATTCTCTTTAAAAGAAACTGCGACAAAAAAGTACATGTTAATCATAGATCTTTATAAAAATTTGACGAAAAATTATTTTATTTATTTATTTCATTTGGAAAATGCTTCCTGCAATTTCTACTGAGGACCGTTACAGAATTATTACTCTGCACCAAGGGCGAAATATTAGTGCCATATCAAGAGAATAATTCATATCGGTAGGCTCATAATAATGTACCTAATCTATCAACGCATTGTTCAGCTGCATATTTTTTTTCAAAACTGTTTACTTTATTTTTTTAGCGAAATACAGTACCTTACATACCTTATGGGTCAGAAGGTATGCTGAAGAAGGCGACGTGCTAGACCATCGTCAAGGAAATCGTGGCATTGCGGCGTTATCAAATGAACAACGCTTGGAAATGTTACGAGCTTACGAAATAGATGAGTTTATACCAAATAGACATTTTGCGGAACGTTTCGATGTGCATACTAAAACTATAAGAAATCATTCACACTCAATGAATTTGCACCACAGATATCCTGCTTACAAAGTAGATCTAACTGAAGCTCATGAAATTCCACATGTTAATTTTGCACGGCAAGATTTGAATTTTGATTGGTCGTCTACAATTTTTTCAGATGAAAAACATTTAAATCAGGTGATCACGGTGGACTAAATCTATGGCGGTATAACCATACACGCTGCAAAGAAAAGAACGTTATACATAATAGAGAGTTGGGCCGTATCTCGTGTAACTTGTGGGGCTGGATGACTTGGAGTGGGATAACTCGTTGAGCTACCTTCTAGAGCAAATACTATCAATTATGTTAACATGTTGGAGGAGAGTATGCTGCCCACTTTGTGAGTTGTGTATCCATACCAAGAAATGCCCAGGGAGTTCTACGTGCACGATAACAGTAGAACAAACACTGCAAGTATAATCATTGCCTGGTTCCTCCAACACCTTGACATTACGGTGATTCCATTGCCATCTAAATCGCCTGATTTTAACCCCATAGAAAATTTATGGGGTTTAATGGTGCAGAGATGGGATCACCGTAATGAAAGGAGAACGGAGGATCTCGTGCAACATTGTAGGCATGTGGGAAAATTTGCGAAGGACCAACATTTGCAAGCTTAGGCAAGTCTATGCGTACGCTACTCCAAGCTGTTATTGATAACAACGGTGCATACACTCGATATTGATTGCAAATGTCGGTCGTTTGTGTAATTTCTCATATGCAAGCAACATTGAACTTATGGAATCACCTTCCTTCTCAAGTCCGTGATTCCAAGTCACTGGCCATCTTTAGAAAAAACCTGCTCAAACATCTTCTTGCAAAATTCCTAAATTGCTGCTACTAAATATGATACCATTCTCACTTCATCATCAATCTTTATATATTTTTATTATTATTTCTTCTACACTGCAGTTTCATGTAAAGTGTCATCCATTCCACCAAAAGTTGTCTGGAAGAGATCGCTTTGAGCGATAACACTGCCTTGCATACATTAGTTTGAACTTTAATTGCAAACGATTTTTGTTAGAATGTGCGCAGCAAAATATTTATCTATCTAACATTCTGCTTATTGAACATTTGGCGTATATTGCCGTGTAAAATTAATACGTGTTTCTATAGCCTCAGATCTAGGAAGCAGGATGTCTGTGATGTAAATTCATTGAATACGTAAAAACAAATTGTACATTCTGCTGCCCCAAATGAAAAATAATTAAATTTTTTGCATTTTGAATGTTTTGCGCATTCGGTGGAATGCACGCATTTATTTTCTCTTTATGAATTTGTTTAAAATAAGTTTCGCTTCGATGAGCTTTGACTGCATTACTATTGAGAGGAGTTTCTAATTTGGTTGATGAAATTATTTTTATTTTTTTTACCCTTATTTTTATTTTTGTGATATTTAAATAAATGATCGGAAGTTAACCAAATTTAATTACTTTAATTTCTTATTATTTTTAGTTATGTCATGCATGACTTAGAAATAATTATGAAAGTAGCCTTATTTATTTATTTTCGCATATATGAGGAAACACCCGTTCAAGTTTGGCCCATGAAACGAATACAAATTTGGAATTTCAAAATTTGAGCTGCCATCTCGTTGTCTGCAGTTCGTGTCTTTCTATTCGTCATCAATCGTCTTACTTATCTTGTGATTATATAATACGACCAATTTAAACTGACGGCCAATCTGCTAAACATTCCCTTTCCGCGATAGTACATTATGTACTTAATATACATATGTAAAATAAAACATATTTATATACCAAATCAATCTATTTTAAATGGGCAATTTAAGCTACGACTCAATCTTGCATAGCACATCTTGTATAATATACACTATTTTAATCGTGTACAAAATCAAATTGTCTACACTACAACAAACGCAAGTTAAATGTAAAAGACAAGTCCCGAGCTACTAAGGCGATGGCGTGGGCAGCTCGGGCTCACCTTACCCGCGTCTCACCCCACACGATTGCCATATCTAGACGTCTCCGCTGGCCGACCGTATGGATTCTTTGATTGTGCTTCGGTGGCGATCGGCAATGTTTTTTACAGTTATTATAGATTTATCAAGTAACTGTTTGGCTATGAATGAGCCTATACACATATTTGCAATTAGCTTAGTGAACAGAAATTTAAAAAATGTATGAAAGAACTGTAAATGAGCAGCATAATCATTAATTCAAATTGCAACTTATTATATTTAAATTTAATAGCATCCACTATAAATGTATTATTTGCGATCATCATAAATATGCAATTTCAAATTAATAATATTCACAAATAGCTTACTACTTTTAACCAAAACTACTATAAACATTACAATTAATAGTTTCCACAATAATGTTTTTAATTATTTATCTGATTTGAATCATATCAAACCACGGGCATATGTCATTGTCAGGATGACAGCAACAATTGTATTGGAAAAAATTATATTATACAGAACTCGAATTTAATAGTAAGACAAAGTATTACTTTATCTTATTTCAATTTTTTTATAATTTACAGCTATTTTTTACCGTTACATACTAATTAATAATTAGGTAAGTACATTTTTTCAAATAATATATTTTTAATGAAGTGGTAACATTCTATCATTACATTTCTTTATGATAAAAACATATTTATTGTTAAATTTACCAATTTTAAAGTATGTATTTCGGTTGCAATAACTAATTTCGGGTTGACACTAGTACATTGAAATAACGTTCCCTTTTAAATATGGTAACATTAACGTCTATTTTAATTATAGGGCGTACTTGATACGTAAATTAATTTTTATCTTGAATATTGAAGGGGCTTATAAATAAATCTGATGAACAGGTAATAACTCAAACTCGCTGCTGGCTAACTTGAAAGGCGGATGAAATACGGGATAACGTTGATCGAACTGTTAATGAAAACAAAATTCCGAATCACTTAAATTATCAATACCGTTCGAATTATGTTACAACGTTAAATTTTGGTTTCCATATCCCCATCGGGCCTCGCGTCGATGACCGCCAGTTTTTGCACGGCAACTGTTACTGGCTTCGTAATCTAGAGCGACACACTTTCTGGTTGTAACATTGCTTGAATGCTGGACAAAGGTTTTAAGACATCTTGAAACTACAAGATACATGTACCTACCTAGTGATTGCAATAGTTAAACACTAATCACTTTTGAAATAAGTAATTGAACCAAATAATCATGTAACTCATCATTTTGATGTATAATCAGATTAGTAATAAATAATATTGAAAAATGTTAAAATTGTAAGAAATACGATTCTCACAATTTTAACATTTTTCAATTGTTTGAGAGTTTGTTGATTGCCCGTTTTTGTAAAGGCTAGTACTGTGCCCCCTATGCTGAGTTCAATCTACGCCCCGTTAAATTTTGCCTTTCTTCTAAAATGAATGGTAGTTGATTGTTACTGAATACTTCATGGAATCCATAGTAAATAAAGGCTTAGTGCTTACTTCGGGGCCATTTAATTTTTGTAATTGTTTAAGGATAAAATTAGTACAATAATGACGGTTGAGTATACGTATGTTTTATAGTAAGGTAAGATTATTTCTTCTAAACTGTTTAAGTAACTCATTTTTTCATTATAAAAAAGGCAAGTTGATGAAATATAGTAAAATAAACTGCTTTTTGTTTAAATAGTTAAGTAGATATTTCTAATTTTGTTCATATACTGTGTGCAAAAAATTATAAAAAAAAATACAACAAAGTTAGACGAATTCGCGAACAGTGTATCGCATCACTAAGCGTCATCGCGACATGGCATAATCTTGTGTCATATTCGCGACACTGTGTCGATAACGGCGCGAGTGCGGCGTTTTCGCGCACATTTTGGGCAGCGGCGGCGCCCCCGCGCGGGCCCCGGGTGAACGGCCAGACAGGCGGGCGGCCGTTAAACCTGCCTCGGACCCGTCCTGCGGCCTCGTGGGCCTCGCGTGCTGCCATGTGCCGCTCCCCGTGCCGGCGACGGCGCACCGCCGCTACGACGCCGCCGTTGGCGCTAACTTAATAAGTTACAGTAAAACAATCAGATATTTGTCACGATAAAAAGTCATTTGCGGAGTAATTATTGTAAACGTCGCATAATAAAACATCACAAATAAGTGTTCTAGGTAATATATTTTCCTCAAGTTTTTCTTTAAGAGGTTTTTATAACGCGGGGAAATTTGGCGCCATTCTAAGCTTTAATAAATTACAATCGTAAATGTTTCCTAATTATATATTATTTTGTATTTAGTAATTAACTAACTTATTTGGTTTTACCCTGATAAAATCGTCACCGAAAAATTACTCATCGTACATATTATGTACTTTATTGATCTGATTCTAATCGGATTTAATTTAAACTGTATATTTTAAACTATGCAAATGAAACTGATGTTTATACTGTAGCCCAAACGAATATGAATACTGTATTATACGAGTATGAATATATTCTACTAGTAGAAGAAGATTAACGAAAGTGTACTAGACAAGACCTTATCGGTTGACATGTAAAGTGATGAAATCTATTCGCGAATATCCCGTGAGATTGTTTACGGTGCGGCTCTGCAGGATTGTGTTCCAACGTTCGCTAGTTTGCCTCAAGCTTAGACGAGAAGGGAGCACATTGGGACAGGTGGGACGGAGCGAATATCTGCGTCGTCGGTGCTTTTTCATTCTTTGTTTGCACCGAGGATTTGCATACAATCGGAGAAATTGCGTGGTTGGTAGCAGCCCGAAAAAAAGGAATTCGTGTAATTTCATGCATGTGACTGTTTGAGGACTTCGTTTTTACCTCATAGAATTTTCAGTATTCATGCTTGTGAAGAACCTATATTTAAATGTTTCCTTGATACGTAAACAATAAAGTAGATTACATTCATGTTGTTGCAGATTCCATAAACAATTCTCAACTATAAAAGTTAATAATAATAATGCAAATGATGAAATGGACGTACAGTGTTACATACGATTATGTTTATTATGATTGATAATAAATATCAAGTCGGATTTCAGTAGCTAAATAAACAAGAATAACTTTAGTTGAATCATCACAAGAAATATTAATATTTAGTATTTTACATTTTTCATCGATAAAATCATCAGTTTAATCGATCAGGTCAGATTTTACTGACACGTTTGTCATCTGAATCACGTGGCCTTCCGCTCGGTTATTACTAGCTATCGTATGGTTGGCGCGTTAGTTGTGGCGGGCTGGTCGCGCGGGCACACCGTCGTTATCGCCGCAGAAGTGCGCATCAATAACACCACGTGTATCAACATTGTTGCACAACAATAACACGCGGGTGACGCGCACAAGGACGCCGACGCCTATTACGAACTACCGGCAGCCACCAATAGTGAAACGAGCTAAACTACTACGTAAACTCCCGCATCGAAACGCTGAAAAAATTAGTCTAGCGGTGACCAGACTCGAAAAAAACATGAACGCGCTTCTTGAACTGCGACAAATTCGAACGATGCTTTCCGTGATTGAAGTGCTTTGTTTTAACAAAACATTTAAAGTGTTTAATGTTTATTTGTGGCCTTCTTTTGCGACAATAGTGTCTTTCTTCGTCTTTAGTTAATTTATAAGTATATTGTGTAGATACATTGTGTGGTATCGTATATATTATAGTGCTGACAGTGACTTTAATGTTGTCTAGTAATGAAATGTCATCTCGTTTAGAAGGTGCATCCGTAGAAAGTAAGTTGTTTCTGTAATAGAAATTGTTTTACTGTTGTCGCGAACGTCGTTGTTACTGGTAGTGTGTCAAGGAGGTTACCTTAATGGATTCCTCGAAGTCTCGATCGCAGAACTGCGCAGTTAGCTCGAACGGCGGCTAGTAACCGTTTACATTTTCAACTTCATGTCACGGCTTCAAGACGACCTTGTGCTTGATACTTACTCTACCTTCCATAATAATTCAAGAACCCCCGAATTGACAGAAACGTAATATGCATGGTGTATTCATTTTTGTTCTCTCACTACTAATAAAATAGAACTGACTTTATAACTAATTTCAAAAAGTTGCTATAACCTTCGAAGTTTATTGGGTCATTGTTCATATTTCGGTTGCTGAGCAAGTCGTGTATTTACATTGTGATAAGGATAACCAATATTGTGGCTCCATTATGTTAGCACTTATTTGAACTGCGTCATGTCTGAGACCATGTATTGTAACATATATTATCTTGTAAGTAGTTAGGACATTAAAGTTACTTAAATAATTTCGTAGTGGAGTTGTTAGCGATTTGCACTAAAAACTGCAACAATAGTCCATAAGCGGCTAAGATGTTTAGCTCACAACGCCCACAATTACCACACTATACCGACATGGTTAGATAGTCACATTCCTAGCATACTCACCACAGGTTGTCGGCCGACACCGCAGCCGGTTCCGAACGCTTGCAGTGGTGACGTAGCAACGCGTCCCAGCGTTCGTCGGCCCGAGTGATGCCACCAATACATTAAGGCCCTTCGTGCCTCCCGCCGCATCACAAAGTTATGGCCCCTGAGCTGGGAGAACAACCTTATCACAGAGGTCTCTTTATTCTGGACATCTTTATTGCGCAGTTTAAAATGCAAACCATTTATAATATCATTGACGATCATCGAGTATGATGACCGTGTATGCTTTGGACGCGTGTGAATTGGTTCGTTTGGAAGGTTGTCTAATAAAAAATAAAACTCATGTCATATAAAAGCTAAAACGCAGAAAGTTTTTGTTGATTTGATAATTAGAGAATAGGCCATGTTAAATATAAAATAAGTCGCACTAATAGGGTTGACTTTTTGCGACAAAAGCAAATGAAATACTGAAGTAGATAACAAGCTAGAATACTTTATTTTAGTGAATCGTTAACATTTTGTAATAAGCTATACAAATATTTGTATTTCATGTTATTAAATCTAAAAACTAGATATTAAACTAGAACGTTACGAATAACACAAGTAGCGAAAATGTTTAACGTTATTATGTTGCAATTTTTTATATTATTTCGTCTTACCTTTTGTCTTTTATTACGTCTTTCGTATATTAAGCAGTTCATTGATAAAAAAAAACGACTGCAATATAAAAATACAAAATAATTGTCTTTTACTAATCAGAAATCAAGTACAAAGATAACTTCATAAATACGATACAAATATCCATAAATATAATTAACTTTGACAGTTATCGAAGTCGGTGCGACATCCAAACTATAGTAGCGGCACGCTATGATGGCCGTTTTGACGTTCGATGCGACTTCCTGAAAAAATTAATATTTGTAATATTAATGCATATCAAATAAGAGCGTCGGTGACCTATCGATCAAGGGGTCGGGCCGACACTGTTTCCACTTAAACCGAAATAGTAAAACATATACTAAATCCTTAATGTAAGTTAGATACACACCATAACCGTGCAATTATTGTAGCTTGTCAGTGTGTAGTCTTCATTTTGAACCACATCACAGGTTGCAAATTTGTATCAATACTTCAGATTCCGAATATGTAGTTACACTTATATCTCTCCGTTTCTCAGCAGCGACTGAAATCTACTCGTGTGCTGGCATCTGGTATAACATATAAGAAATTGTAACTAAGTCGCTTTTATAGACCCTTTAATTCACATCAGTGTTTTGTGTTGGTACCTTCCTTCTGATTCAATTCTTGATTCCGTAATAACCTTTGTTTTACCGCCAAATATTCCATACGCTGACAATGAAGAAATATTTCATAAATAAAGCTTGTTAAAATGTAATTACAATTTTATTTTATGACGTTCGGCACCTGACGTTTAGTTGTATTTGTATTGTTATGTTGTTACTGAGTAATTTTAGTCTTCGGGGTAATAATTGCTAACTAATATCACAACAACAAAGTAAAGGCAATGATTTACCTAAATTAATATTTTTATATGAAATTAAGATGAAATACTAAATTTCTTATTAGGCTAAATCTTCGTAACAAAACGCGCGTTTTAAATAGTTCGTTCAATCATATCCACACTATTATTGTCTATGACGATGTTCATGGAAGGTCTAATCGCTATCGAGTTGCTAGCCGGTACCAATTACATGATATTAATTAAATGAGCATGAACTTCATGTTCATCAAATTTTCTGAACTTAATCAATTTACGCGGTACCGCCGCTGGCTTTGTATTTCTGATATTTATACTGCATTACTGTTGACCCTTGCTCGTTAATTTGGACTCTGTTTACGCCTTTTGTTGTGGATTTCCTCGGTATGACCGAACGTACGCAAAGAACTGTTTTAAACAGTCAGACATGTGTTAGTGATACGACTTCGTAACTATTTCGAACATGAGTCTAAATCAGCCATTCCCAAAGTGGGCGATAACGCCCCCTTGTGGGCGCTGCAGCCCTAAGAGCTGGGCGGTAAAAGACCCAGAAAAAAAATGGGGGCGTTGTGTAGAGGGCTGGGGGGTGATTTGTAATTTCATTTAGCTAGGAGGCATCTTAGACGACTGCATGAGCTCTCGACTCAGTAGACAAAATAAGTTTGGGAACCAGTGGTCTAAATGGAAGGCCAATTTTACCTATAACGTCAGTGGTTGAACACGTAGCTGATGCGCTTATTATTGAACAACGAACTGTTAGACGTATAATCAAAGAAAAATATGGCGAGACTGGCACTGAAGAAAATAAACTTCACACAAAAAAAGAGAAAACGATAAAAACCAGTCATAAGCGTCGATAGTTTAGTCGAAGAAAGAATAACCAACGAGAAAAAAGTTAGTGCAATCACTGAAGGAAGCTGGATAATTATCCAATGCTCATTAACGAAGATTTTGAACTGTTGGATTTCGATACAAACAGTGTAACAAACGCAAAATAGTGATGGAAAGATTCGATATCGTGATGGCAAGGTATACTTTTTTACGGCAAGTGAAAGACATTGAAAATTGGCAAAATGTTGTGTTTTTGGATGAAACATGCCTTAATGCAGCTTATTGCAGCATCTACGTCCAAAGTTCCTGTTGGAAAAGGATCGCGGCTTATAATTAGTCCCGCCGGAACCATCAACGGGTTTGTAGAAGGTTCTCTCATGGCTTTTGCGTCAAGAACCACTGGAGACTATCATGAAGAAATGAACGGAGAAAAGTGGTTTACCTCAGTGTTGTGTAGCCTCTCATCTAATTATGGACAACGCCCCATACCACTTGATGCATATTGATAAGCCACCTACACAATCTCGAATGGAAAGCTGACATCGTCGCATCGCTAAAAAAAATGGCGTAGATGCTAACATGAATATGTTAAAAGCGGAATTGGTACGTCTTAAAAGAACATGGGCACAGTTATACGTTTACCGTCTTACCATTGTGAATACAATACAATTGAATTAGTGTGGTGGGCTGAAATTAAGAGATATGCTGCAAGACGCAATACAAAACCCCAATTTACCAAATCAAAAATGCTAAAAATGTTAGAAGAAGCTTGTGTACATGTGAAGACTGGGAAAAGGTTGTGACACCTTTTTTTCTGTCTCTTTCTGTATGAATTTGTTTCTTGTGTGCAAATTAAGTCTAATATTAATTTTCATTCCAATATTCAGTTCATTCAAATAAATGAGTAAAAATGTATGTATATTTTCGTTTTATTAAAAAAGATTTGATCAGCTACTACTTGCAATACTAATTATAAATCCAAAAACTTATAGATGCGACTCACATTTGATTATATTTTTTTTCGATAATAAATTGACATTTCGCATCACTGTTGTAATGTGACAAAACGGCCAGCATAGCGTGCCGCTACTGTAGTAGACTTATTGTTATTTTTTATTGGTTTGACGCTGGCAGTTTCGATTATTAAAGTATAGTTATTATGTACTTTCCAGTGTTTTTTTTGAAGTCAGTTTAATTTTTTCTTAAAAAGTTTTTTACTTCTCCCTTTTGAGTGACCTCATGGCCTAAATAGGTCTACAATTAATTTCTTTTCTGATTCTGGAATGGAACGATATACAAAAGAGTCATCACTATCGATAAACCTTATATTCTCGAAGTCCAAGCTCCAATATTAGTGAAATTTAAATTTCATGTAATCGATACCTGAAGTTGGCCCGAAAAGAATTCGGGCTGTGTGGTAAAACGTCGCAATCGATTGCCCGACGTAAGACCACGTTTTACCACCGATTAATATTGTTTTACTACATTTGACGACCTCGTTGGCGCAGTGGTTTAGGTGTTGCACCCAAACGCGGAAGGTTCCGGGTTCGATTCCCGGTCGAGTCAATTTAGGAAACGAACTGTTCTAGACTGTCTCGGGTCTGGGTGTACTGGGAACGCCCCTAGTCAGCTGGTTCTCATAGCACATGGAATGCCCTAGTTTGAGACCAGATGATTGGTGTGTATTGTCTGGTGTATTTATTATTTATTTATTAATATTTATTTTATTTTTTAAATAAAGAATATAAATTTCACAAGCCCGAAAGAAAATGCGGACCGTGTGGTAAAACGTTCAAAACGCTTGCCCATGTTTTACCACCAACTAATTTCATTTTACCACCTACAGAAAACAAGTTATTCAAACATTAAATTTTTCGTAAAACACCGACGATCCATGTAAAAAGACAAAGATGTTGATGCGAGTGTTGGGAACGTTTTCCCCATCCTGAACGGACCTGAAAAAAGTTTTGTCCCGACTTGATTTCATTGAACCACCCACTTCGAATCGACCTAGACAAAACATCGTTTTTCAAAATGCGGGACAAAAACATTAATGTAATTGCAATTACTTCATTTAACTGCAATTACTTTAATTGCAATTCATTCAGTTAACGAAGATAATCTAAAAATCTTAAGTACCAAAAGAGAACAGCAAGACTTACATGTAGTATAAAAATGAAAATTGCATGTCAGCATTTTTAATTAAAATTGAAGTTAATATAGACATGTTGTTCACAGTGATATAAAAAGGTATACGTTGATAATCGTAGATAATTTAATAATAAAAAAACGTAAGCAGAGAAACGTTTTTATCTTCAAAATAATACCCGAAATGGGACCGAATTTCGAGAAATGATCTCGTGGCGCGGGCTACTTCTAAGGGGGTGGTAAAACGAAACTGAGGGGTGGTGAAATGTTTTCTCGGCTTGATAAAACCTGGTAAAACCTTTTTACCACCAAAATATTTTTCCTTGTGCTCTTTCCGGCTTGGCAAAGTTGGCCCGGATTTTGTAAAACGATGTTTTTGTCCAGGTCGATTCGAAGTGGGTGATTAAATGAAATCAAGTCGGGACAAAAACTTTTTTTGAAGTGCGTTCAGGATGGGGAAAATGATCTCAACACTTTGGCATCGACACCTTTGTCTTTTTACATGGATCGTCGGTGTTTTACGAAAAATTTAATGTTTTAAAAACTTTTTTCTATAGGTCGTGAAATAAAATTACTTGGTGATAAAACATGTTTTACCACTCGGTCCGCAGTTTTTTTCGGGCTCGCGAAGTTGGCCCGCCAAATTTATTTTCTTTATAAAAAAATGGAATGTGGTAAAACAATATTGATCGGTGGTAAAACTTGGTCTTAAGTTGGGCAATCGATTGGGACGTTTTATCACACAGCCCGAATTTTTTTCGAACTTCACGTACCTGAAATTTAAGCTATACCTTGGAAGCTATACTGAACCCGACACAAAAAAGAATAATTAAAGTGGGTTCATAAACAAAGTTATGCCCGAACATAGGTAAATAAAAAAATATTTACAAACGAATTAAGAACCTCCTTTTTCTTTTGAAGTCGATTAAAAAAAAAATTCAAAGGACTGACAACAACAATATATCTTCACACTGTAACTGACAATCAAATGTCCCTAATAATTCTTAATGTTTAAGAAGTTGTCAATGGTGAATGAAAACTATCATTTTGTAAATCAGACATACAGTATCTAATGTATGAAAAGAAATGTTTGTTCATATTTTATGGGCTGTCATACCGTTCATCCGATTGCGATGAAATTTGGTATGGAGATAGCTTGAATCCTGAAGAAGGACATAGGCTATTTTAAAAATAAAAAAACGGACGAAGTCGCGGCATCAGCTAGTATGTTACAAAATTGAAAATTGTTTTCAATTTGAAAGACATCGTAAAAAGTACTTGTGAGACGTTTAACTTTTCGCTAAAGTCGGTTGGAAATAAACGAGTGAGCAGAACGTCGGTGTTTTATTATGAAATGTCACCTCGGGCCAGACGGTACATAAATAAGACTGAATTAACTTGTCTGCGACCTCTGAATTTACCACGGTAAAGTTCACTCTCACACCTTGGATTACAAACTGTAAAAGTTAAATGCGGAGCTTATACTAATCAATGTTGATGAGTGATGACCTGATGACAATCTTCTAAAGCCATGTGTAGTTCTTATGTGTATATAAGTGTAGTATATTGCTTCATTGATGCACTGATAGCGTCAAGTATTTTTACAGGGTTGAATTGTTTAGTGATTTTTATATTCATAGGTATTTGATACATACATATTATACATATCGTCACGCTGTAACTCTAATGAGGTAGTCAGAGAGAACGGAGCGCCAAGGTTCGCGGTTCTTACATCTTGCGTTTCCTCAAATCTCATCATTCTACTCACACATTTTCGCCTCGGTATGCGAATGCTTTCGACATTTCCGTCAGCTAACACTGATTATTTAGTGATTTTTAATTCTGTTTTATAATATTTTGTTAATTTTTATTTTATTATTTCAAATCATCGATTTTTAGATATACATATATGTAACGTAACATTCTCGACATGCAATGCGATGTTTAATAAAATACCTTACAATCTGCATTTTGTTTAGTTTTAATCACTAGATGTTAATTGGTATTTTGTTTCATGTTCTACACAGTTCTTGATGAATGTAGGTACATATATACAGTCTTATGACTATGAATTGTGAAAACTTTTATAAATGCAAAAACTTTAACGTAGCACCGACTGTTTAAATATAAGAAATTTAGGCTAAAACTATATTTTTTCATTTTTTGTATTTAATTAATAAAATTATTATAATAAGAAAAACCTTACCATCAGTTTATCATATTGCTGATAATACGATTAATTCCGAGTATCACCATAAAAGCTGACGCGCATGACGTAGCCCCAAGAAACAAGTCATAGTGATTCACATGTTTTAAAATACCATGTATTTAGGAACCGGTACTGTGTGGGTAGTGAACAGGTGAACAGTTCCGTTCACATGGCAATTTGAACTATTATGGATATCACAGCGTGATTGACATGCGCCGATGGGACCATCGGTCCTCTAAGTAGATACTCGATAATAGTTTCCGGAAATTGTCGTTGTGAATCTTAATAATCTTGATACGAGATTTGGATTATAATTTGATAGTTCTATAATACTATAAACATGATTTAAAGACAGAATTCATTGAGATTGAAATGTATCTTTCGTGAGAGATGTTATATAAATGTATAGTCTCCAATTCTGCGAAGTGTGTAGCTACTTGTATCGATACTTTCCGGTACATGAATAAATGTCTAAAATATGCCTTTACTATAAAATCGCTTTAAAGTCCAAAGTCATTTTTCTAAAATTATGTGCTTAATGTATACTTTTGTTTGTTGGAAAGCTAAGCTTGTTAAGTTTCAAAAGCGTGCTGTGGTTTCATTTTGTCTTGAAGGTTGATCTATAAACATAATTCCTATTGCTACAGGTTTTGCAAATAATGTACTATGTATAAACTTGCACACTTTTTGAGCGTGAAATATATTTGTTGCAGTGGGTGTGGTCGGGGGTGGAATACCCGAAGCCACCGGCGGCGAGCGGCGGCATGTGCCGCTATACGGCAGGCTTGTGGCCGAGGATCAGTTGGCGACAATGAGTGCGCCGTCAGACATTCAGGTGAGCGCCACAGTGCGCAGCCCCCGAGCTTTCCGCCGCTACCATATCCTCAGCCAGGTAAATGATGCATGAGGCAGTTTGTTCGGACCAGTCGGTCTAGATTCAATTACCTATTGAACGACGAAAAACTTGAGTTACGTGTAAGAACAAATGACGTGTTATACGGTTGCTATTGTGATTAAGAACTACAGAAAGCTCGTAAAATGATTCCGTAATTAACCCAAAACAAGAACAATGGAGGATCCTCAACGCAGCTCAGTGCAAATATTAACGATGTTCCTTAACCCCATAAACTGCGTGCGCCACACCTATTGTTTTATTAAAAGCCCCATTAACAACGCGCGTGTAGGCATTACGCGCTAGTAAATAAATTACTTACTCAGTAAAGTGCCACTAATTACCGACAACTAAGTTCTCTTTCACTGGAAGACTAGTGATATATTTAATGTTGAATAGTGACAGCCAATCGATGGAGATGCCCCTCGTCTAGACCGGGTTAATTAATAAATGTGTCCGACTACAGTTTCCCGCGCGAAAAGATTGGGTTTCTTCTTGTCAGACTTAACTTGTTTCAATACCTACTGACTTTATTAGATAAATTCACTGTATTGGGTGGCGCATAGTACATAAATTCTCTGACAGTTAATAGTTCCGCGGAGTTGAACACAGATTGCATTAGTTGTGAGATTACTTTAGATCGCAAACGATTGTTCGATATGTTTACAGTTACGACTATGTACGTCATATCAAATCCATGTTTGTACAAACCGCCTCGTGTTGTGAATGCACAGAGCTTTATTTTACTTCAATGTTATGTTGTTGATTTTATATTGTAGCTCTTTACCATTCGATCCTAAGTAATTTCTGTTTACTTTTCATCAAACGTTGTGCCGTTATCAAGTACTAGTTGCTATTATTTCCCACGCTTTTTTGCTTATGTTACGTATCGCTTTATTTATTTAATGTTGTTATTTATTTTTAAATTAGTGTAGACTATTAATGAGGTCTTCTCGTTTGCCCAGGCTATGCAAGCTCGAATACCACATCACTTTCGAGATCCTTCAACGGCACCCTTGAGAAAACTAAGTGTAGACCTCATCAAAACCTACAAACACATAAACGAGGTAAGTGTAATTGTGACTGTCGATCCTAATACAAAAGATTAAGTGCTCGATCCAAAATCAAATGACAATCCATCATCGCCTAAGCGACATCCGATTCGATTCCGGGCACGGACGTTGTCATCCGCGGTTATTAATTTTGTTTTTCCTTTACAATATTCGCCTCTAAAAGTAATGCTCTCACATTCTGAATACACTAATACTTGTTTACGTTTCGCTTGAAGGAACAGCTTTTTGATCAATATTTTGTGTTGTACCACTTTTAACTTAACGTCACCCACAAAACAAAGGCGGTATCTACCAAATTGCCAGTTGCGACCTTTTTCGGGATTCGTGGGCGATACGCGTTACTAGGAGGCGGCTGGGACGCGTGGGAGAAAATTTATTACGTCGTAAATAAAAAACTCCTCAATGAAATAGTGACCGTGTTAACACTGGCTTTCTGCATCAATTTCGCCATCTTTACACGTGTTCTGAATCTAGTTTTCGAGGGAGACATTATTTCATTTATTTTTATATTACCTAACAGAATTTAACGGTTCATCGCACCCGGTAATGGTGCCACTCATGTGTTTTTGTTAATTTCATAAATGTAAGTGGAGCACAGGTAAATCCAGTGAACACTTCCTACACAAACAATATATTTTGCTGTCATATCAAAATTCAAATTTGACTTGAAGTTATATTTGGATGACCAAGTATTCAATGTTTAATTTAATAAATGTAACAAAATAAATTTTTCATTGGAATATGTTATTTCGTTTTAAAATTTGTATTTGTTTATTAACTTCGATTGGTGGGTCAGTGTTTTATCAACTTATTATTTGTATGCTCTAACGATTTCGATTAAATTTGCTATGTAGGAGTTTACGAGGGCAAAAGATCGATTTAGTCAGGTCTCAATTCTGGGAAAATTGATTTTCTCTGTTTTAGCACACTTAAAATTGGTAATTAGTATTGATTGGTAAATTCGCCACAAAATTTACCCTCTATTAAGTAGCACAGTGGCTAGAACGTAAGTCTACCACGCCGAAGTGCGCGGCTTTGATCCTGCAATGTGGTCAGATTTTTTTTAGATGTACAATCAACGAGCAAAGCTCGATCGTCCAGGTACTGAATTAATAACAAGCAAGACCAGCGATAACATAATAGTCTAATTACTTGCTATCACAAACGACTCAAATATTTATTTTTTTAGAATTTATAATATTATTACGAGTATTTTGAGTTTTTCTTTGTTTGAATTATTGATTACAATTTGTTGGGATTTAACACGTTGTGTAGTCGACATAGGTGTCATTGTTTACAACATTCCGACCACTGTGACCTTTAGCAGTCACGTGGGCGAGTTTTCACTGCACTACATCGTCGGTACTGCGCAGTACATGCTGCGTCACACAATTTTCCTTCACAAGGCAATGATGACGCCAGTGAAACGTGGAAAGTTAATGCGTAGAAACAATGATTCTAAGCTTTTATTGATTTTTTTAGTTTATAATGGCGATAATATTAGTGCTATCTGCAGCACTTTTATTTATTTATTGAGTTAAACACAGACCGATCTGTGCTACCTTTACCTATGTTGTTATTATATTCCTCATAGTGCCCTACAGGGCTACAGTGCAATGCCCTGTAATAAAATTTTGTTTATTTAATTTTTTTTATTTGGCATTATGTGTTGTTAGTATGTAGTATGTCAGTCATGACAGTCTCAACACATACAAGTCACAGAATGACATGTAAATATACTCAATAAATACATCCAGAATAAATACAAAGCGAATGGTAAAAGAAGCTAAGGAAGACCAAGGCTGACTTATGAAGATCAAATAGCCGGAGTGTTATCCAACAGAAATGTCAAAAGCATTCGCATACTTACGCGAAAATATGTGAGTCTGCAGTCTAAAGAGTAAGAAATCGAGAAATTTAATCTCGAAACTTCTCTATAATCCTCCCTCTCTTTCATCTTTTGCTGTTGGTGTATGTATTATATAAGCAATCCTATTATATACTAGTAGGTGTAATTCCCAGTTATTTCCAGAAGTTAGGAAGAGACATTGCGCAATTGCACCAACTCCATCAAGGAATATAATACTCCTCTAACTTCGTTCACTGCGCCGGATGTGCCGGCATTGTCAGGATGACAGCTTGTCAAGTTTATTTATTTAGTTTATAGAAAATGTTATTTTACATAGCACAATCTATTATTTTAAATGATTGCTTTATTTTGGCAATAATTATTTTATAGCGTCTTAAATTTTTTTATAGCTAATATCGATTTAATGAAGGAATAACATTTTATTGTATGACATTATATTTTTTATTAGCAATTCATAGCAATTTTGTCGTATTTTCACCAATTTTGAAGTGCCGTTAAATGCATCGTTTTAAAATACAGTAAAATTTATTGTGAAAACATGTATTTTATAATTGTACATACATAATTTAAATTAGAAATAATAAATTAATAATATACTCGGCCAATCACTGAAACTGCAAGCCCTATAAGTCCAAAATTTGATAGACTGCAACGAATGAAATGAATGAGTCGCCTTATTTATAGTTTACGGAAAAAATATAACGAACGTACAGTTCTCTAGATCTCCAGAAATTATGTTAATTGAAACTTACTAGTTACTTTATTTAAAATAGTTACTTTGCAAAAATATATTTCATGTGATTTCTTATGTTATAATTTAAAAAAATAATTTAAAAGAAATCATCACAAATTTACCATTTTATAAACATCGTACAGAACTGTGCGCAAGTGAACTCGCACTTAACCGATTTTTTTATTAATTTTACTCTTACTATTTTAAACTATTTAATACTCAACTGCGTAAAAGGAATCAATCTTATACATAGTATATGTGATTAGTTTTAGACGACACGTGGAGTCTCCCTCGCATTGTTTATTTTTAAACAGGATAATAATAGATTATATTCTATTTGCGTTTAAGACATGGTCGTTGCCCTATTTGGTGATGTGTTTACATGGCGCTTTGCCAGGATTGGAACCTGTGACGTGTGAAGTGTGGGACTCACTTGGTATAAACAGTTCAAATTATGATTTCCAAAATAAAGCGAATCGAGACTTTAAATTACAAAAAGAATTCTCTATTCTTTGTTTATCGCGTATAATAAATATAGTATTATTATTTAAAGGCTTCCTTACCTAGGATCACAGTCGTCTTTGTATATAAAAACCACAATGCGGTTGCGCCGACCAACTTTTTGGATTTCTATTTTTTTTGTACGATTTTCCCTTACGAGGGCAAGCCAAGGGATCTGTGCCAATAACAGCCGATGTCTTCAGTAATAGATAGATACATAAAATATGCTTCATATTATTTCATTAAAATGTCGACATATACATTTTACAAATATTATAATACATTTTAATGTTTTTTGGAATTTCTGGCGACAAATATATTGAATATATTGAGGCAGTCTTTTTATTAGGATGCCCAGAGTCAAACTAAGGCACTAAAAAAACTCAACGTTACACTACTAAATAAGAACTTATAAGAAAAATACTAAATAAGAACTTATTTCAACAATTGCACATATTGCACAACAGCGTAGTTACTTTGGACGTAAAACCAATTTTACATCACAATATCCAGTAGAAACAATTTGCAAATAATTAAAATAAACGCTCAACCGCTCTCTATAAAATCCCGCCAAAAAAACCTTATTGGATTTCATATAATCAAACAGTATGTTTAATTTATTTTAAATGATGTTGCTAACATTGGAGTCGACGCTACTACTACTATTTGTATGAGTGCGAAACACGTGGTTGGGAGAACGAACACGATCGCAGCTCACGACGCGGGTGTGGTGAAAAAGAGAACCCAAGACGGCTGTTATTTTTGTCATTATCGGTCAATGAAATCTGTTTTCTCACAATAAAATTTCTTCGCCAGTCTTTCATCACTCATTCTTTCTTTGTTCATCATCTAAGCATTCCATTCTTAATTTTTTACTATAACATTGTCGTCGAATCCTGCCATACTGTGTATCTCTTCTTCTCTCTTACTTATGTTATCCGCGAGGGATATCACATACATAAAAATGTGATGTATTTCCAAGATATCGCATTTTAAAAATTCGTCTAAAACTATTTCTAAATAAAAACATTGCTTACTTTTTAACACTAAGAATTTAAAGAATTACTCCCAAATCATAATAATCACAAATTAAAATATTAGACTAAGTATCGATAGATTTGTTGAACTCGTTTATTTTCTTATTTCTCGGTCTATGAACAATGTATAAGTCCGCCCTAGTTGTTACCACTATTAGGTGCTGTCGTCAGCCGTCACGCATCCAGCGAATAGTGCAATGGGAATAGATTATTGCACATCACTGTTTTAATTTTTGATTTATTTCCTGGAATTTCCGGATAAGCCTGGAAAAAATTTAATGTGTTTTTTTTGGAGATTATAAAACAAAATTATTATATTCTATTGTGTAGTATTTTTATATATTGTTTACTATTTTTACAGTATTATTTATTTCAACCCCATTAATCATATTGAACAAGACTGATTTTTTATGCGTTGGCATAAGGAGCTACACAAAAAAACTTTTTATTTGTGGGACATTTCTATCTACACACATTTGTACTTAAATTGGCACGTGATTTGGTTTAATTATAGCTTATTTCATTGTTTTAATTGCTCCATTGTTTGAATGCTTTCGTTACAGTTTGTCAAATTACTTCTACAGCACCGTTTTCATTAAAATCCTGTCAGTACTATGTCTGTACTATTGAGATAATAGTAAACCGCCTTGAGCAATTTGTCTTTGCTGTTTTTCCACTTCACTCAATTTGAAAATATTTGCAATCTACTTAAGTATTTTCGATATTAATAACAAAAAATGATTAACAAAAAGTGGCAAATTGTATATAGAATATTAACTTATATTTGATCAGTGATTGAATAGCATTCCTTTGATTGAAATAATGGTCTGAAAACATTTGTTGAGGGTTATCATTGGTTGTACTCACTTCTGTGATTATTAGTTATAATAACCACAGAACTGAGTACTTACACTACGAGACTAAAGTAATTACATATTTGGTTTTTTTTTTTTTATTGTTGATAATACATTGTATTAATAAAAAGCTAACATTATAATTTAACAATAAGAATTTCTAGCCGACGAAAATGTCAAAAGCACACGCATACCTAGGCGAAAACGTGTGAGAAGAACGATGAGATTTGAGGAAGCGAAAGAAGTATGTAAGAACCGCGACACTTGGCGCTCCGTCCTCTCTGACTATCCCGTTAGGGATACAGCGTGAAGATATGTGTGTATGTAAGATTTTCTATTTTGTAACAGTTGATTTTGAATTGATAAACAATTAGTATCATATTATTTTTAACTAACGTCACCCACACACTTATACGCGGAAACAATTATTCTATACCCTCTTGTATTGTATAAACGGTTCGTAATTTGTCAAACTCCATAATTGGCTATTTAAATGTTAATTCAAGTACTTTTTTTCAATTGTATAGCTGTGGAGTTCGCTAATAAATGAATAAATATTACCAAAAGTGGTGTTAATTGTTTTGCATTGATGCTCTGTTCACCCCAAATGGATAAAACAAATTAATGTCATATGCATACAGCAAAACGTCACACCATTTCGCATTCCTGGTGAACGCATAACGATCGATATCGCTTTTGAACAAACAAACATGCGTGATGTAATTATAATAGTAAGCTGTAACCAAAAAATAAACATGAGGAATGTTTGTTTCTTTGAGATCTGAGCAGTTTAATCGTGTGACACAATCTACATACCTACATACATACATACCTTCACACTGTATCCCTAACGGGGTAGTCAGAGAGGACGGAGGGCCAAGCTTCGCGGTTTTTACATACATCTTTCGCCTCTTAGATTCTCATCATTCTCCTCGTGCATTTTCTCCGAAATTTATGGGTGCTTTTGACATTTCTGTTAGCTAACATTCTGGCTATTTGATCTTCGTAAGTCAGTTTTCGTGTGCCTTGGCTTCTGCTACCACTTTACTTTTGCCGTGTAGATTTTCTTCGTCAGTCTTTCGTCACTCATTTTTTCCACATGCCCGAAGTGCATCTATAAGCATTCCTTTCTTCATTTTTACAATCTAATTTCAATTAATGATGACTCCTTAATTTCGATCGAAAAATACTACAGAAATCTGTTTTCCAGGAAGGTATAGAACTGAGGCTCTGTTATACTTATATATTTTATTTATGCCCAACATTGTTTACAATCAACAAATGTGACTGGTACTTCAACCGATATACTTTTAATACAAATGAAACATTATAGGCTGTGAAGCAACTGTTTGCACTAGATGCAATAGGCGACAATGACTAACGCTTGTGGGCGAATTTCGCAACACACCGGTCGATGCCAGAGCTATTAGAGTCAAGGAGAGTCTGCAGATCGAAATCTGAACGGTTAGTGATTAGGATTTGACCTCTTTCAATCTCTATGGACCGTCTATATTATATTTATCTCTGGAGGACAATTTTGAATAAATCAATAATAATGAAATCTTTTATCGATGAATGATTTGCACATACTTATGTTTATGTGTGTGTATATGATGTAAGTAATAAATTCTTAGTAGGTACGATTGGAGTTTAAAAAAAACATTGCGATTTCACGAGAGCTGATACGTGTGGTTGGTAGAAAACGAGGCACAGGCCATCAGCTGTTCGAGTTAATTGTCGTTTCAGCTAATTGCCTATTGCGTTATTCATACTCCGTTTCATTTTGTAAGAAAACATTTCTAAGAAGATAAACTGTTTGATGTACTTGTCTCATAAGGCCGCTTATGGAAAAATACATGTAAATATGCTATATTTATTAAAATATTTTATACTTAGGTTAATTTTTAATCTTTAAATCTTGGAAAAAAAACAAGACATTCTTATATTAATGCTGCAATATATGAAATGGAGAAAATAGCATCAGCATTTAAGTAATTTCTTCAGAGTATAGTATGTCAGTCCATCTGTCACGAACATGATTTTAGAGACTTACCGTATAAATTTATATATTAACACGGATATGTAAGGTAAAATAATAAAATTGAATGAGAACAAAAAAGAATTTAAAGAACTCGTGTAATGTGATATGAGAGTAAAATTTGTGCCAGCTTTCAACTGATCTGCCTTATAGTTTTGGAAAATTTTGGTCACAAAAATCATAAATGTGTTATATTACTTAATATGTACTTTATTTATAGAAAAATATTTAGCAACGTCAGATTAACTGCAATAAATCTTTCTATTTTAATCTTTTGTTCATTAACTAGCCAATGAAGGCTCCATTTAAAATGAGTATTAATAAACCATTATGGAATATCCTTTTGGAACATTAATACTGCATACTAACTGGTAGAGCTTGAATGGCATTTGAGCTGTTTTTATTATATCGTCAATAAAATATTATGGAAAATATTATAGCGTTCTTGATTTAAAAAATCTGGAATTCTTTTTGAATTGAGCTTGTAGCATGTACTTGTAACGGCGAGGTAATTAATGTCCTACATTTTTTCATGCTAATCAAAAGTATACAGCTAGCAACACTGTAAATGCAAGCGGGCCAACAAAAGTGAGTCAAGGTGAATGCGCGACGTAGCTCATACTGTTGCCACCCGGATTATTGTTCTACGGCGCCGACTGGGCGTAGTGCGGTGCGGTTTACATACCTCTTGGAAAGTCCTACTTAAACATTTCCAGCTACGAACGACGCGGTTAGCGTTGTCAACCGGATTGTAGTAGACCGTGATACAGTCAGTAGCTTCAGAATGTGCAACTAGCTATACATTTGTTGACGTATTGCGCTGAATGGCTTGTCAGTCGGGGTGAGTCAAGCTGGCACGGCCATCTTCAAAAAATTAAAAAAAGGATATGGCAAAATAATGTGCTCGTTATGTGCTAATTATGTGCCCAAGTCAATATTTTTGTGCTCTCTAATTAACGCGGCAAATCACTCTTGCTAATTCGCCGTGCCAGCTATCGGAAAGCTAGCACGGCCCATCTCCTAGCGGGGCTAAATTTGACTGAAAAAAAAACAACCATCGTAAAATTACGTGCTTTTTATGTGCTTTAAAATGGCAGAGACCAATTTCTGAAAAAACCACCCCTTGTACGGAAAACAACCCTTACAAGGAATTAACCATTTTGCACGGGCTGTCAAATAGGTATACAACTATTATAGAGAGCACATTCAACAATGCATAAAACATGTTTTGATGAGGGACATCAATAACTTTCTTTTGAAGTCATTCGGGAATTTCATGCTCTCGTAATGAACATTCTAGACTTGAATGCTTCGGTTTGAAATCACTCAGGATTTTGTGCTCGCGACAAAGTCACCCAGGAATTTTGTGCTTTGGTTTTAAAGCATCCAGGAATTTTGTGCTTTGGTTTTAAAGCATCTAAAAATTTTGTGCTTGCGAAATAAGCACCCTGGAATTTTGTGCTCGCGAAATAAGCAGCCTGGACTTTTGTGCTGTTGTTTGAAAGTATCCAGGAAATTTGTGCTCGCGAAATAAGCACCGCGGACTTTTGTGCTCGCAATATAAGCATCCAGGAATTTTGTGCTCGCGAAATAAGCACCCTGGACTTTTGTGCTCGCAATATAAGCATCCAGGAATTTTGTGCTCGCGAAATAAGCACCCTGGACTTTTGTGCTTTGATTTGAAAGTATCCAGGAATTTTCAGTTACAGGACTTCAATAACTGTCAAATTTCATTATATAGGTATGTGTATCGTATTTATAAAGTTATTTTACTTGTACTTGAGTTTTGATAGTAAAGGATAGTTATTTTATACTTTTCAGTGTTTTTTCTTGAAGGCGGTTTAATTTTTTTAATAAAAAATTTTTATTTCTCCCTTTTGAGTGGTCTTGACCTAAATAAATATCTAGGGCAGGTCTGCAATTAACTTCATTCTAATTCCGGAGCGCAACAATATACAAAAGAATCATCAATATAAATAAAGGTTATAACCAGGTCGTGTTATCTATCTTCGAAGTCCAAGCTACAATATCGGTGAAATTTAAATGGGACCACCTCTGAAGTATTATCTACCAAACGTAAAAAGAATTTTCGAAATCGGTTCATAAATGACGGAGTTCTGAGGTAACAAACATACAAAAAAAAAACACAGACGATTTGAGAACCTCTTTCTTTTTTTGAAGTCGGTTAAAAACTGACTTTAGGAATCAAAAAAACTGTAATTGACTCATTAATTTATCATTAAACCTTTTCCAATAAGACCTAATTTCCATCACTTCCCCCAAGACGCGCCAATTTCTATGTCATTTTAAAACCGAAGCTTTAATTTCAAAACAGTTTTATGGCAAGCACAAAATTCGTGATTGATTTTACACTAAAGCACAAAAGTCTAGGGTGCTTATTTCGCGAGCACAAAATTCCTGGATGCTTATATTGCGAGCACAAAAGTCCGGGGTGCTTATTTCGCGAGCACAAAATTCCTGGATGGTTTTTCACCGAAGCACAAAAGCCCAGGGTGCTTATTTCGCGAGCACAAAATTTCAGGGTGCTTATTTCGCGAGCAAAAAGTTTCTGGATGGTTTAAAACCAAAGCACAAAATTTCTGGGTGCTTATTTCGCGAGCACAAAATTCGTAGATGCTTATTTCGCGAGCACAAAATTCCTGGATACTTTCAAACAACAGCACAAAAGTCCAGGCTGCTTATTTCGCGAGCACAAAATTCCAGTGTGCTTATTTCGCAAGCACAAAATTTTTGGATGCTTTAAAACCAAAGCACAAAATTCCTGAATGCTTTAAAACCAAAGCACAAAACTCCTGGGTGCCTTTGTCGCGAGAACAAAATCCTGAGTGACTTCAAACCGAAGCATTAAAGTCTAGAATGCTCATTACGAGAGCATGAAATTCCCGAATGACTTCAAAAGAAAGTTATTGATGTCCCTCATCAAAACATGTTTTTTGCATTGTTGAATGTGCTCTCTATAATAGTTGTATACCTATTTGACAGCCCGTGCAAAATGGTTAATTCCTTGTAAGGGTTGTATTCCGTACAAGGGGTGGTTTTTTCAGAAATTGGTCTCTGCCATTTTAAAGCACATAAAAAGCACGTAATTTTTTTTTTTTCAAAGTCAAATTTAGCCCCACTAGGAGATGGGCCGTGCTAGCTTCCCGAGAGCTGGCACGGCGAATTAGCAAGAGTGATTTGCAGCGTTAATTAGAGAGCACAAAAATATTGACTTGGACACATAATTAGCACATAACGAGCACATTATTTTGCCATATCCCTTTTTTAATTTTTTGAAGATGGCCGTGCCAGCTTGACTCACCCTGTCAGTCGTCGTACATGTGATTAGACCACCCAGCACACCGCGCTACTTGGAAGAGATAAACGTCGATGTAAGGATTAGCTGGAAGTTAGCGATTAAAATATGACTTTATTGAGCAATATGAGTGATCTACGACAGAGATATGTACTAGGTAAGAAATAACGTGTCGGTGTATATTGTGTGTACGTAAATAGACTGAAATATTTGACCGACTTGCGATCAGTTAATGATGCTTCGTTTAGATCACGTTCACAAAAGCATTGGTCAATTGTGTTGTAACAACCATTGTTTGTCGACATCGACACGCAATTTGCACGTACGTATTAATTGTAAACACGTAATATTAATGGTTATATGGCAGTCATAACGATTTTCTGATTGAAAAGAATTAGAACAACGAAAATGTTCTTTTATATTGTTATACGACTCATAACCGACAGATTGCGTGCACAAAAACAATGATCAACATTTGTTACTAAAGCTCCCTAATACAGAAAAAGCGAGTAAAGTACCCAACAATAAAACTATTCGCGGCCTCCCTAAAATATCGTGTCCGAAGTAAAACGTATGTTGCCATGCGCTATAATACAATACTATGGAAATTTAGTGGAAGCCTGAAGTTGTCCCTGAACGAGCCAGCCTATCGGTGCCAAGGTGTCCGTTGGGTTACTAATTGCGTGTTAAAATTTACTTGACATCGTCTGGCCTTCGCCATAGCCAAAATGGCCGGAGCCCTGTAACTTTACGTCCGCAGGTAAATATAATGTTTTTCGAGAGATCTTAAAAAACGGTCATTCAGCACGATTTACTAGGAAACGCTTACGTTTGCGTTGTTTCTCAGGTGGACGTCTTCTGGCAACCTTGTCACAGTTAACTCCAATAGTCCAAGGCATTTAAAATTCCGCGGGAACGGCGACGTGTTGTCAATGGCGGACTTTGTTTAAATTAATGAATTGTCACCACGCGTATTGTTATATCAACATTCCGGTACGTTTGAGAAATTGATGTCACTTTGTCCCAACCCTTGTGTAATTGTTTGCCTACTTAATTTTGGGAATATGTTTCACTTTGATTTCTGGAATAAAAACCCTTAAAAACATTTGTTACAAGTTTCGTAAGTAATAATAAACAAATAAAATTAACAGATTGAAAATTAAATATACTGTAATCAAATCATTATAGTTATAAAAATATAAAGGTACATACTTTGATAATAACACCTATCAGTTAATGAAGTTTATTCGTGAAACATATATCACGTCCATAACCCGTCTGATAACAAAGTGTTTCAAGGAGACGTAGAAGTAACGTTTGTTTACTACACATAATATGACATTTTAATGAAATATATTTGCTGTGTATAGGAAGGTCTACTGATTTAAATAAAAGTAGAGGTGAACTATAAATACAAAGGGATAGGGAATCTATGAAAGATCGACAGATGTCATACGAACGTTCACCCGGAAGGCGAGGCGCCCATAATGGCGCTCGACGCGAGAGCATTTCACTTTTGCTCCAGACTAGTCCAGTCACCGAACGAAGAGCACCTGGTCTCGACTGCTAAGTGATAGTTAATTCTGCTTTTTTAAATTTAAATTAATGTTGTTTAGAATTTTTGTATCTTTCGTGATTTATTTTCAGTGATTTCTAGTTAAATTTGCAAATCTGTGGTAATTGTAACTCGTTAATTGAAGTTTAGAAAACTTAGTTTTAGACAACTAAAACCACCTCAGAGTAATACACTTCCTAATTCTCGTTTTCTTAAGTAAGTAACGTAAGTACATAACAATACTTACGTTTTTAATCAAGAAAAAAGAATTAGAATTGTTTTGTATTTATGGAACCTTTCATTACAGTAAATAATATGTTCTAGAATGCAAAATTACCTTCTTGATCTTGTTCATACTAGCCTATATCACGTGGACAACATCACTACTTCGTTTATAAATATATTTTGGTATTTTAAAAAAGACAGTTTTCATTTTAAAATACGTAAACATTATATTTATCACAATAATACCTGTCCCATCAATAATATTATTTAAGTAACTTTAATATTATTTTCCCCTATTTTAGGAGACAAAAGTGCTTTCAGTTGGAACGTTCAAGGAATACATTTACATGATGAATTCTTGAAATTTTTAGCTATCCTCCGCCCAAAACTCCAAATTCACTAATCGACACGTGTTTCCAGAGATGATACTCGGTCGGCTAACCAGCACCATAATCACCAAAGCACCGAAATTTCTGGAATATCCTGAGGATGCTTCGTTAAGAGGCGAAACGTGTGCGATTAGTGAGTTTGTAGTGTTAAATATGAAATGTAACGGGAGCACTGGATCACTATGAACACACTATCAATTCTTCATCACAACTATTATGTACTTGACTATTCGACGGCTTCTCAACAACTGAACTCTTACAAGACCAAACTCAGGCTTTTATGCAACCCCACTACACGCAGGAAATCCATTCTACCCTCGTTCTTGTTACTAAAATGTTATAAAAAATCGCACGTGACTTTGTGATTAAAATTAATGTGGAGCTAACAGTAGTTTTGGGCGGAGGGTATCTAAAAATTATTAGAATTCACACATGAAATGGATCTCTGCAAAGTAACACCTGAATCTATAGAACAAATTTAGTATTCTTTGAGGATTTTTCGATTGTATCCTATTTTTTTCATTTTTGTCTTTAATGTAAACAAATGTGACGACTATTGACATTTATAATATAACTAGATGGGCTAGTTCGCAAATGATTGATTCAGTTGTCATACTTGTTAGTTATTGGTAAACAAAACATTTTTATAATTTTTGTCTGTTTGTGTGTTTGTGCATCAATAAAAACCACCATGAATTTAATCGTCATATGTTTCAAAATTTGTATTTTTAAAAAACTTAAAAATGAAGAATAGGAGAAATGAAAGAAAAAAAATGAGGAATAGAAGAATAATATTATTTGCACATTGCAAACAATAATATTCTTCTGTTATTATTCTGTCTTACATTTAGAACGAATTGTTTTGTTCACGTGTATTAGAGTGAATCTGAGTAAATTGATTTATGACACTCATTTTAGCTAGGAATATAAGCAACCGTTAAGTAAAATGCAAATAAAAAAAAACGTTTGACAAATAACCAAAATGTTTTCAATGCTGTACTATATTGGACAGTGTTTATAGTGTTATTTGTTAATTTAACGTAGTTTCATGTATACAACGGATAAGCAGTGATATTAGAGTGCTACGTAAATACATCGGACCAGCGAACGGTGAAAATTTAGCGAAATTTTGTCTAGTTTCGTTTGTTTACATTAAAGTAAAAAAAAAAATAGGATATACTGAATTTACCGATCAGTACAAAAAACAGGTGATCAACCTGTTAGCAACACTAACAGACTAATTTGTTGTGGCAACATAGCCGCCGCCAACTCTCTCTCACTCCCACTTTACAACTCTTTCTCACTCCCACTTTACAACTCTTTCTCACTCCCACTTTACAGCTCATACTGTAATGTACGCTTCCATACAATAAATTGAAATAATTCAGTAATGCAGGGTTTTATTCAGTAAATATGTGTTACAGACACCACTGGTGTCAACCTCTAACACAACCCATTTAATAAAAAGTTTCAAAGAAGACGAAATAACTTTAGTGTATTGAATTCATTATCGTAGTCGAAACCCTATTTTAGGGGAAACAACAGTTATTGGCCATTCGGTATATCTTGACCAACTCTTTTCTTAATAGCAGCAGGGTTAAATGTAAATGGAAATAAATAGAAATATTATGTTTGACGAATTCTTAAATTCTTTAGCTATTTTCAGCTCAAACTCCAAAAACTACCAATCGACACGTATTTCGCCTCTTAACGAAGCATCCTCAGGATATTCCAGAGGTCAGACACGGTCAGCTAACCAGCACCGAATCAACTATACGAAGTATTATGCTATTTAGTGATTCTTTTAAGATTTTTATTTTAGATATTTATTTATTTACTTGAATGGATTACAAATATTTTTTACAACTTCGATACAAATTGATATCAAATATCATATAAAAATCAATGCCAGGCAACGTACCAAAAATAATCATAGAATTGTAAACCTTTGACCGACAAATAGCGTGAAAAATAACCTTTTTAAAACAACAATTCCCTTTGGTAATTGGATTGCGTCAGGAACAATTGGCCAGCTCACAGCCTTGCCTAGTGTACGGAGCCGACCATCCCGTTTTGTTACCGTAATGCGTCGGCCGAACCGTCCGGGCGATAATCTCGTTTGGTCGGTTACCGGCAATTAGCCTTCGCTGTCCGCTTGTCGTGATCCTTCTAAAGCCTCACATCCACTTGTCCACTTTGCTTACTTGATTTATAATCTGATATGTACTGTGACCATCTTGTAGCAACACAACTATGTATGTATTTTTTATGTTCTTTCACGTACATGCATAACTTCATTGCCATTTCCAAGTTGTGCTGAACAGAGAATTAAAGCTTCAATACAATATTATATTTGACACCATTTTTAGTAACGAGTATTTGAGTTTACTGATGACAAAGCAGAAATAGACAAGTTGAGTCTATCGCTTATATCAGTTTCTTATGCGAGTAGTAAGTCCTGTCTTTAGGCCGACTTTAACGAGACACGGGAAAATTAGAGCTGGCTATTCTACATTTTTTTTCCTTTATTAGACCAGTATTGAAAAATATGTTCTCTTGCATTTAAAAAAAAATGTTAATAATACTTTTATAGTCTATAATAAGTAATCTATGAAATGTAAAGGTAATTTTAGTACTTTTAACTATAATTACTTAACTGTTACGACATGTCTACTCTTTAGAGTGGTCGCTCTTAATGGCGTTTATTTTATGTCGATTACTTAGTTGCTAATATAAATGTAATCTCTGCGTTTCTCTAATAAAATAAGTAACTCTATTAGTGGTGTTATAAAAGGAATAAAGCTGGTGTGGTAAACAGAGTCATCCTCGTTTAGTGCCGCTAGTGAGCGTTAATCTCATTTTTTGCAATTACTTGGCCGCTGCTATGACCATAAGGGAGATGGATTCGCTTCATATTTTATTTTTTAAACCAAGATTTTCTTGTAGGCTGAATAAGGTTTGATTTATACTTTTAAACAACTTCCGTTTGTGAGGTACTCTTGTTCCGTGAACGATTTTTACAAAGATCAAGATTTGGTTAAATCTTAGTATTCTGAAGGCACTTGAACTTTGTCGTTCGCGAGAAATGAAATGGAAAAGGTGACGAAAATAAAGGTGGGTTCATCGAAATATGTATTGAATTACGGGTCACCTTTAGGCCACTAGCGTCACCTTGTGTTGACACCTAATCTTCTGCAGTGATCGCTCGAATAAATGGCTACTGGGCGTATTTCAGATTTTACTTGATACTATTAGTAACATATTTTAATTTGGATACATAAATTGGTTCTTTTACTGTTTCCTGTAACCTAGAAGCCTTTTTTAAAATGTTCTTTGGCGTGTAATTAACGTTAAGGACGTATTCAATCCGTTGGTTTGTACAGGCAAGGCCGTTTGGCCGGCGAATGAATCAGCTGATGGCAGTCACTGACTCACTGCAACCACTCGACCGCACCTAGCCAGTTTTAAGCGCTGTCTCAGTACTTAAACAGTTAACGTATGTAACGTATGTCAATAGATACTGAATTTTTAAATTCCAGTTTTGTAACAATTATTATTATTGTAAGAAAACAATTATATCGTTAATATTTGGTTTACTTATTAAAAAAGTATCATCGGTACCAATATTCACATTCTTTCAATGTTTTAATCTTTTAATATTTTTAGTGTGTATAAAATTACATGTTATGTTGCATACTGTATTATGCATTACAACATATAATCGAATCAGCTTGTGTCAGTTCTGTCCAGTGTTAAATACGAAAATAAGTTTGACCTAGCTACAGATGTAATCGCGTGGGATTGCGGATGTGTCACACGAGTTTACCCAGCCGGAAAAAATTGGATATACCAGCTATTACTACAATAAAATGAAATACAGATAAACGATACGGTAACTGTTTGCATTTGTTTATGAAAACAGTAGTTAAGAGTTCAGTTACGAAATAAGCATGATTAACATCCATTACCTATGTTGTTTATTTGTATAGGGTATATTTCTATTTATAAAAAATATTCTTCTAGCAATACATAACGTAGCTCATCGATAATACACACGTATGGTTATACAAAAAAATATTTAAAAAAATGGACGCTGCCGCTTATCATATTGGTAATATACATACATCACTTTCAATTTTTTTTTTCCACTGTACTCTTCATTTTTACGTTTATCCACGATAACATCTATGAGATTAAAGGACAAAGTGAGAAACAATGGGTTTCGCGTTCCCATTCGCCTGTACCACCACTCAATGAGTCAGCTGATGTAGCAATGGCCAGTGACTCATTGTTGATTTCATACATGTATGAAAGTTAACGTTGGATACGACGTTATTATCAGACATAGTAGCCCAGTAAAAATACGATTTGATAAACAATAATTCGTAATAAGACATTTTTTTCTAATATTCAAGTAAGTATGTGATTTTAAGATACTATATTTACGAATCCACCTGGACTTAGGCCCGCAAATTATAAAAAAATGTAAATGTTAAAATAATGCTAAATATTTTCGGCGTAAATGCTATATGTATATTTTTTTCGTACAATTATAGTAATTAGTGTAAAAACGACTATATAATAGAAATCCCACAAAATAAAACGTAAATTATTGAATGTTTAAGAAAAAACTTAGTTTTGGTTTTTGATAACAAATCAGCCACTAATTGCTATATGACGTTTTGTTATTTAAAGTATTTCTTATATCTACACTAAATACACTTTTTCAAAAATCTAAATTTTAACGACTTGTAGTAGGTTTATATTTTATTTAATTTGATTACATTCACAGCAAAAATGTAATAACTGTGATTTATGGTAGACTGCATTTTAAATCAAAACCAAGCTGTTAGCAATAGAATCCACCAATATTTGTCGTAATTCATACAAAAACACAACGTCTCTTAAATTTCACAAACGAATTTTTACCTTACGCGTACCTTTAGAGTTGAAAAGTACGAAATGATTAACCACAGAACGACGAACGGAATGACTAAGTTAACGGGACGTGCGGGCGGCGGGGCCATAGCCACGGTACTTTGAGCGTTCCGCCAGTGGCATAAGACACCTATACGTATTAAGTACTATGTTATTATCGTATGCTTGGTATAAACATTCATTCTTATTATATAATTTTGTCATCTCATATTTAAAATGGATTTTTATACAATATAATACAACGACTGCAATAGAGAAGTCTACCAATTCAACCAATAACTTCATTTACTTGCATTTTTGTCTATACACATTGGCAAGCAAAATGATCAGTATGCAATTCTATCAGTTTATTTTGTGGATTTACAGTTTATCTTATAAAAATAAGAAAATTGGACAATTGGTAAAGATTTTAGGCTACTACCATTTTTTGTTTATGTGCAGTAAGTACATTTTTAAATTGAAATTCATCTAAATGAAACATAAACGACTGAAAATATATTCCGTTGAAAAATATAGATTGATTTAGTCTGTATATCAAAGAGAAAAATTATTTTTAAACAATAAAATATGTTCAATACATATATTATTTTGTTTATAATTTTTAAGAATTAAAAAAGATTTATTTATTTAATTCAAAATATTGGGTCCTTACATATGAAATGGCGTTTTGTACGGGAGGAATATAAAGTCAATTTTTTTTTGTAAAATATATTTAATGAATCAAAGTATGCACCGTTGTTATCTATGCACTTTTGCCATCTCATATGTAGTTCATTGATCCCTTTACTAAAAAACCATGGGGGCGAGAATCAATAAACTCTTTGAAGGCGGTTTGGACTGCCGCATCGGAGTTGAATTTTTTTCCTTGTAAGAAGTTGTCCAAATTCCGGAAAAAATGGTAATCTGTTGGAGCAAGGTCCGGGGAGTACGGTGGATGTCGCAGACATTCCAATTGTAGCTCATCTAACTTAGTGGTTGTTTGTTGTGCAGTGTGTGGTCTTGCGTTGTCGTGAAGCAGCAGTAACCTAGAGCGATTGACCAATCTCGGTTGTTTAGCAGCTAGTTCTTCCTTCATGGTTTGCAGTTACTGACAATAGATATCTGCCGTAATCGTTTGGCCAGATTTTAGAAAGCTGTAGTGAACGACACCGGCGCTAGTCCACCAAACACTCACAAGTAACTTTTTCTGAGTCAATTTTCGTTTAGGGCAGGATTTGGCTGGGTCTCCAGGGTTCAGCCATTGCGACGAGCGCTTCCGATTGTCGTACAGTATCCACTTTTCATCACAAGTAATGATTCGATTTAAAATCCCTTCATTATTGTGTCGGTTGAGCAAAGTAACACAGCAGTCGACGCGTGTTTGCAAGTTCGATTCACTCAATTCATGAGGTACCCATCGTTCAAGTTTTTTTACTTTCCCGATTTGCTTCAAGTGGATTAATACAGTTTTGTCACTTACCCCGAAGCCTGCAGCTATCTGTGAAGTTCTTTGTGATGGATCCGCTTCCACAATAGCCTTTAATTCTTCATTTTCCACTTTGATCTCCGGCCGTCCACGGGGTTGGTTCTGAAGGTCGAAATTTCCAGAACGAAAACGTTGAAACCAAAAACGTACCGTGCTTTCTTTTGCGACACCAGCGCCGTACACATCATTAATCCTTAGAGCTGTTTCTGCAGCACTGGTGCCACGGTAGAACTCGTACTCGTAAATATACCGATATTTCATGTTTTCCATTGTGCGGCAATAAGCGACGCCAAAGAAAAAAATAATGAGGAAAAAATCAAATGAATGACTGTTTTCAAAACTCAAATGTACCAGCTAAATGAATTTATAAATTTGAATTTGGAATTCTTAACCAAAGAGGAGATATTTCAGATCAAAGTGGTCAGTATGACAAAACGCTAATTTCATATGTAAGGACTCAATATTTTCATATTTTTTTAAGGTGGATTTAGTAAATATTTAGAAACAATTAATTTTATCTTTCATTTAGTACAATAACATAGCTAATACAGAATTTTTGCATTTCACCATATATAACGATGTAACTTTCCTGGGCTATAGATGTTTGATCTAAAGCAGCCATTCCCAAAGTGGGCGATAACGCCCCCTTGTGGGCGCTGCAGGCCTAAAGGGGGGCGGTAAGAGACCCAGAAAAAAAATGGGGGCGTTGTGTAGAGGCCTGGGGGGTGATTTGTAATTTCATTTAGCTAGGAGGCATCTTAGACAACGACTGCATGAGCTCTCGACTCAGTAGACAAAATAAGTTTGGGAACCAGTGATATAAAGTATAAATCAATTACAAGGTAAATAATGACGGTGTCTCGTTAATGTATTACAAATATTAGTTTCGTGATTGATTAATAAAATTCTTAATAATTTTTAATATATTTACAGTATGACGTTTAATTCTCTTTTAGATGTAGGTACCTATTGAATCAATAGTAGACATATATATCTATATCTACACAGATATTTATTTAACATTTGTAATACTGTTGTTATGTGACTGTAATTATTACTTTTATGTTTATTGTATACATAATTTATATAAATGTGATTGCTAGTTATTCGACACATCCAATTTTTCTGCATAATGCGTTTTTAACAGCGATGTTTTTAACGAGCGATTACATTTACAGATTTCACTACGTCCTTGTCCATTAGTAACGTACTTGAGTAACTACTATTTAGCATCAAATTATTCGACTGCTTGTTGATTGATTATTTTGATATCTCATCAGAAATGTTAATATTTCGCAGTGAGGCAAAATGAAAATGAATGAGGACCCAGCACTTAAAAATTCACAACGATTTTTAAGAGGACAAGACTACACGTAAGTTTTATCCGTAATTTGAATGATTATATTAACTGAAAGATTGTTTCAGTAAATTATCTGCAGTGTTATTTATGACGTAAATGGTAGACGCGGCATGACGTGCAGACGCCGGCGCCGACAATAAACCGCCCACTCTCGTTTTCGCTTTTACGTCGCTACTGATAAGGTGATAGCACTGTTTATTCTTCACAGATTATTGTGGACTACGTGTTTCCAATACTGATTATGAAATTTTCCGGATCAAAGTTTTTTGTTTGAATCAAACATTTCTTGTGTCGAAGGTTAGTAATAATTAAAATAAAGATCAGTAATAAGTAATCAGAACAATTTTGTTATCTTGTTGTTAATTCTGAATTCTTGTAGATTCACAGACAGATTTCCAGCCTAGAGTTTTACAAGTACTCGTCTTTCTTTGTATAAATTTGAATGTGGGGTGGAAGAATATTTCTATAAATGTATTTTGTTTCACTTAATAAGCACGATTTACAATGTTATAACGTTTTACATTCATAACATATCCTCACGCCGTATCCTTAACGGGGTAGTCAGTGAGGACCTTTTATAACAATACTTATTTAGACCTCCGTGGTGCAACGGCTAAGCGCGTCGGAAAGTAATCGGGGGTTGCAGGTTTGATTCCCGCCCCGAGTCCCCCCGGCTGTTTATGTATAATACGTATTTATTTATAAAAGAAAAGTATATAAGTAGTATATCAGTTGTCTAGTACCCATAACACAAGCGCTGTGCTTCTTACTTTGGGACTAAATGGCGCTGTGTGAAATGTCTGAGGGTGGCTTGCACCAACTATTTAAAATCGATTTAAGTATTCGACATCTCGCTTTCTCTAATCATTTAGTAGTTCGTGCAAGCGAGATGTGAAATCCTTAAATCGAGTTTAATTAGTTGGTGCAAGCCACCCTGAGTATATTATTATTATTGTTATATATTATTATTACTTATTGGGTCAATAGTTATTGCACTTACATACATCACCTAGCCTAACCTAACCTAACGGGATAGTCAGGGATGATAGAGTGCCATGCATCGGGGTCCTTACATACTTGTTTCACCTAAAATCTCATCATTCTCTTGACACACTTTCTTCGAGATATGCTAGTGCTGTTCACATTTCCATAAGCTAACGCTCTGACTATTTGACCTTCATAAGTCAGCCTTGGTCTTTCTTGGGTTTTTTGTTTTTACTTTTTAAATTGTTTGTAATAGCTACCTATATTCTCAAAATGTTAGCTATTGATTAACTTACGTCATAATTTTTATTAATGTTTTTACTAGTAATGAAAGAAAAGAGATGTTTTTTCGTAAATGTTTTCAATGGAATTGAATAAGATCGATTTGTCGCCTTTTCAGATGAATGGAAATTGCTAAATAGGACTTACAGTCCATGTATTTCAATTTTCAATTAATGCCTTTTTTAAACTTGCTGTTTTCTTTAGTCATGTGAATAACTTTTGGTAACAAACAATTATTCAATTTCTGTATCCGGTTCGTAATGAACGTTAAACGCACTTTAATTTATTTGATTATAATAATAACATCTTACGTAGAACCAGACATCCGGTATCATATCTGTGAACTTACACAAGTCGATTAGACTAACATTATTGAAAGGAGAATAATAATTTAACGTCAGATGATAAGTAATTGAGTTTGATAGTTATAGTTACATCAATAATTAGATTTATAAATAAATGGTTTATTTAAAGTTTTATATTGTGTTCCATATTTAGTAAACATTTAGATATTACGTACATCGGACGAGTGAGAATGTTATTTTTTTTTACTGTACATAAAATATAGCACAGGTTGTAAACCTTGTTATACTAAAATATTGATTTTATTTTTTTCTTACATATATTCTTGTTTAATATATATTCACACATTTTCGTATATAATAATATGTACTTAGTAATAATAATAATGTTTCATCAAGATTATTTTGCTGATGTAGTCAAATACTTATTAGATTATTTCTGTATTCGTTAATCTAAATAACAGTTTATACTACATGAATTAAAAAAGCCTATTATGGATTATTTTTGCGAGTTAGGTAGGTTATCAATGCAGCCGCTAATCGCATCAATAGGCCAGTGTGAACAATGCCACACACATGGCCAAACATCCGGCCCGTTATCGCTAGTAAAAGTTTGATCGAAATGTCGCAGAGATTATTCTGCCATGAATGAATGGGCTCCTGGCAATTTGACATGTAATTTTTTGTTGTCATGTAATATACGAATACTTTCGCTTATCAACTTTCACTTTTTAAATTGATGAGGAAGGCGCAGGCGCGTTTGTATTTTGTCAGCAGGAAACGGGATCCTATTGATCGGAGATTTCTATGTATTGTGTGTTGATTACACCGCGTTTTGCCCATAATATCCATAAAGGAACAAATGGTAGAGGAGCACTTTACAATTTTCGATTTATTTAAATTTTATACACAATGTGTGACCACTGTTATTATAAAAAAATTAAGCAAAATATAGAAAGTACTTTTTTGTGCATTAAGAGGTACCTACCCTCTTTAAAAGTAGAATTAAGCATGATTCACGTTACACTGTGTCGGGGTCGGGCCGTCCCACGGACGGGGCACGATGAAACATCTATAACAGGGGTGGCCAAGCTCCTTGATAGTCTGAGCCATTTGTCAAAATTTGAAATTTTTCGCAAGCCGCAATTAAATACATATTTAAAAGGTATGCAAAAAAGGTATTAAAAAAATTTGTTACAACGTTGCACTTAGTCTCATGTTTGTTGTCAGTAATTTAAAAGACATTTTGAAACACATACGGAACGATAATCATTTTTTTAAATATAATAGCACAAAAATGAAAAGGAAACTCGGATACATTTATCGAGAGCCACAAATAATCCTTCAAAGAGCCGCATGAGACTCGCGAGCCGCAGGTTGACCCCCCTGATTTATAATATACATTCGTATGAAGTATTTCATGTTCGACTGGGCCGAGTCCGTGCCCCGCCCGTGGCACGGTGAAATACACACACTGTGTAATGTGAATACATACATACATATCCTCACGCTGTATCTCTAACGGGGTAGTCAGAGAGGACGCAGCGCCAAGCGTCGCGGTTCTTACATACTTCTTTCGCTTCCTCAAATCTCATCATTCTCCTAACACATTTTCGCCTAGGTATGCGAGAACTTTTGACATTTCCATCCGCTAACTTATTTTCTTCGTCAGTTTTGCATCACTCATTCTTTCTATGTGCCCGAACCATCTAAGCATTCCATTCTTCATTTTTACAATAACACTGTCGTGCGACCCTGTCATACTGCGTATCTCTTCATTGCTTATCCTGTTCGCAAGGGTGACACCGCACATCTTTCTAAGAAATCGCATTAATGTGAATCATGCTTTATATTATAAATAGATACTTATTCGGAAAGAATGAGTGGTGAAAAATTGAGGAAGAAAATCAACACAGCGAAAGTGAGTGGTAGCAGAAGCCAATGAAGACCAAGGTTGGCTTATGAAAATGAAATTACCAGAGTATTAGCTAACGGAAATGCCAAAAGCATTCGCATACCTATGTGACAGTGTGTGAGGAGAATGGTGAGATTTGAAGAGGAGAAAAAGTACGTAAGATCCGCGATGCTTGACGATCCATCCTCTCTGACTACCCCTTTACGGATATAGGTTACAGAGTGAGGGTATGTATGTGTGTATTTATAAAATAGTACCAAATTTTACGAAAATCGAAGACAATTTATATGATTTAGGGAAGAATTTTTAAAATCGATGGAAAATCGTGTCGTGTCGTGAAAACACCCATTACGTATATTCACAGCTGATTTTATGAAGAAAATACTTTATTTTATTGGATTATTCTTTAATTTTGCTTTTTCTGGTCAAGAGTCATGCTGGTGTTTTTTTTTTGGTTTGTTGACTTTTTTTATGCGTTTTGCGTTTGTATTGTTATATTGTTTTACGTCAATGAAATTATTTTATAGTTACTATGACGGAATCTAGGCAATTACATTTGTTTGATTAGAAAACTTGTAATTGCTAGAAATAAAAATACTTACGAATGATGCAATGAAATATTATTACAATTAGATATTTTTACTAATGGGATAGTCAGAGAGGACGGAGCGCCAAGCTTCACGGCCCTTACATGCTTCTTTCGTCTCCTCAAATCTCATCATTCTCCTCACACAAATTGTAGCTGTATATATTACGGTATACTTTTCATATAAATCATTGAACGATCGCTTTCCGTACACTAACATACTTAGTTATATATATTTATTTCTATTTAGTACCATTCCACTTCCATCTGACTACCCCGTTAGGGATACAGCGTAAAGATATGTATGTATGTATATATGTATTTCTATTTAGTACTGAACTGACACCGTATATTTTGGCATATCAATATGTGGGTCATTCCATGTAACGGGTTTTACAAATCATACACCTTTAGTATCTAATTTCTTAGTAATTATGAATGAAAACCTTTAATTTTAATAGTTCTTGAGCTTGCTTCGAATATACTTAAATTATTTTCAATCTTAACTATAGGTATAGCTAGATATAAGAAATCAGCCGTGAATATACGTAATGGGTGTTACACGATTTTCCATTGATTTTAAAAATTCTGTTGAATTAAAAAACAACTTAAACAATGCAACTTTTTTATCTATTTTTCAAAAACTTAAACATTATAACCAATAGTAAAGTAGGTAAAAAAAAGCGTGAATACCCTTTTTTTTAATGTTGGGTTTGGTAAAATGCAAATAATATTTTCGTAGGCGATATCAGAAATATACTTTTCGTCGCTACCGAATATTTTTGCGTCATTATCACCCATTTTCAGGTACATAATCTAGACCTCACCTTCATCATCGCATCCAGACTAGCAAATAACGGCATATCTATATTCCTTATTTTTTTACACTTCATTAAACACAAAAGTTATATTAATTAAATTTTGAGATTTCGTACAAAGGAGAGTTTATCTCTATATTAGAGATTTCTTCCAGCTAACTCCACAAAACAGGCGTGAATACTGTAACTTGTACAGTATTGTATACGGTAAATAACGCAATAAAAGGAATTTTTTCTAATTTTTTTTAAATATGCAATATTTTTTTAAAGGTATTATTATATTTTTACTTTCTCTTCATATTTTGTTTGTATTTCTTGATACTTTCTCGTGCTGACGGCATTTTAAACCTACAAAGCGCAATCAAAAGTAAGCATAACTAGCACGTGAAACAAGTAGTGGTGCAAATTTAGAAATGATTCTTTTTTCATTCAAAAAAAGCAAAAGTAATATGAAACTCCTCCAAAAATCACAAAGTATAACCAACACCTCACAAAAATCTTAATAAATTGTTTTCAAAAGTCATTATGCAACTGTGACACCCGTTACCTAACGGGTGTTACACAATTTTCTCAGTGAAAGTATCGTTATAGACTAAGCTTAGCATTATAAAGAAACAAAAATGAATTATTTGTAAGTATAGCCCGTTTCTAAAATCTGTTAAACAGTCAATGCAACATATCAGCTACAATACGAACTTTTTCGTTATTCCTATAAAGGGTGTTACCTGTGAGATCCTTGCAAGAAGTTCAATCAGTTACAATACGAATGTAACTTTGGCTGGGAGTATAATTCTATTTGGATAAGGTGTTGTATGCAGTAGGCGTGAGCTCTTATAGATAATGGATATAGGGTCTTTTGGTTCTTATAGTCTAACCTGGAGAGAAATCAGGAGAGTATCAATTTATAGAGGACGCCTTAACTGCATTAATAAAAACGATTCCGTTTGTGAAATTAAAGAAAGGTTTCTAATTCCTTTCGTACATTTATTTATTAAAAGAATGCTAACATTTATAGGGGCCTTGATTACTCTCGTGGGTTTCAAGATTATCAATATCTTAATTCGAAAACAAAGATAAGTCTATAAATAATTTGACACAAAAATAGAATACCTCGAGGCTTATAATTTTAAAATTGTACAAATATTATGATGTTTTAAATTCCAGTTAAAAAATAGTTATTAGTTCGATTCTGATAAATAAATTGATAGATAAATTGCAAAAAAATTGTTTCTTAACATAAACAATGAAAATTAAGTACACTTAAACAATGTTAGTGCATTGACTTTATTATAAAATGAGTTAGTAATGTAAGATTACTGAGGATAGTACATTACCACCTTCGAAGGCTATACGATGTTAATCAGATAGCCAACAGAGCGGTCCTTACGAATGTCCATGGTGTACACAATGCCCAAAGTGACTGTCTAAATGATGAAATCCCACGGCCAGCCGAGCAGCCCCTCCAATAGTTTTGATAAACATCCAAGGAGTCCACATTACCCAATATTAACCGATTGAACATATAAGTCCAGGGATTTTACCCGAAATGGTAACTAATTAATATTTAAAAACCGGGAATAGCCCACGAGATGGCAACATATTACTACATATAAAACCTGGAATGTTACCCGACATGGTAACATGTTATTACATAAAATGACTTCATAATATCCTCCAAAATGAAAGAAATATTATATAAAGAAAATACCAATAATTGTGTTAAAATATATAACTTTAAAATATAGGTTTTTGTAGCGTACGAAATGGAATGACCCATATGTACTTGCTTAATATAACTACATCTGTGACATAGGTAGTTAATGTGTTCACTAATTAGGTACTCTGCAGTAAAAGAACCACGGCACTTCGAGAACATGATCTTTTAGCAATAATCAAGTACCACCTTGTTCAACCACCGTGTTCTTGGTAGAAGATTTAGAGGCATGGAGGCCCTTACTCAACGTTCAGAGATTAGAATCAGACTATTTTCTTATTAGATTCTATAATATTACATATAATATTATATATAATATTATATATTACATATAATATTATATATACCATATCTATCCTTGCTTAAAGAAAATAACAGAATGCGTAACTATTTTTAAATTTCGGTATGTTAATTGCGATGACATTTTGAAAGCCTTTAAATCAATTACAGTTAAAAATGTAGCGGACATTCATGGTTTTTCTGTAAAAGTCATAAGTTCTGTTGTAGATCAAATCTACCTCATTTAGCTTGTATTTTTAACGACTGTATCGATCAAGGTATTTTTCCTGACCAGATGAAATACAGTAAGATTACGCCATTGTTTAAATCACTTAGTACATCAGACCCCACTAATTACAGCCCAATTTCAGTACTACCTACTCTTAGTAAAATATATGAAAGAATAATATTGACACAAAGGGTTATTTTTATAGTAACGACATTATAAATTCAAAACAATTCGGTTACACTAAGGGTCGATCAACAACCGATGCAGATGTTGAGTTAATCAAACATATTTACAGTGCTTGGGAGGAATCACATGATGCATTAAGTGTGTTCTGTGATTTATCCAAGGCCTTTGATTGCGTTCATCACGATATTCTGGTCAGTAAACTAAAATACTATGGTGTTAAAAATGATGCGCTGAACCTTCTGAAATCTTATCTGAATGGTAGAATTCAGAGGGTGGTCATAAATGGCACACAATCATCTGAGTCGACGGTCTGTTCCTCAGGGCTCAATTCTCGGACCATTTCCTTTTCTAATTTATATTAATGACTTACCATCCCTCGTAAAAGATATTCATGAGATTGTATTGTTTGCTGATGATACTTCTTTATTATTTAAATTAAAAAGACAACAACTAGATCTTGACGATGTAAACAATGCTTTTCTATAGTAGTGAGCTAGTGAGATGGTTCACAGTAAATAATCTGCTTCTCAATGAAAAAAAAACGAAATGTGTCAAATTTACATTACCAAATGTAAGACAAAGTCCATACAAATATAAAGATTAGGGGTAGGGTGTTGAGCCCTGTAGAAAGTACGACCTTCTTAGGTATTACTCTGGATGCTAAGTTACAATGGGGTCCTCACATTTCGGGACTAATCGAATCGCCTTGGCTCAGCAGTATACACTATTAAAAAAATCCGTCATTTAACAGACATAACCACCGCTAGACTAGTATATTTTAGTTATTTCCATAGTCTTATGACATATGGCATCCTACTTTGGGGCAATGCCGCTGATATACATGCCATCTTTGTTTTGCAGAAGAGAGCGATTCGTGCAATTTACAAGCTGGGGCCCAGGGTATCACTAAGGGATAAATTTAAAGAAATTGACATTCTAACTTTGGCGTCACAGTATATTTATGAAAATATAATATATGTAACAAAGAATATAACTGCATTCTTGAAGATTTGTCATGTACATACATATAATACAAGAGGCAGGAATAAGCTTGCACCGCATACTACTAGACTCCACAAGGTCAGAAACTCATATGTGGGTGTCTGTATACACTTATACAATAGGATCCCTGATGACATACAGAACTTACCTTTGAGTAGATTCAAAAATACAGTCAAGCGAAAATTGTGCTCTAAAGGTTATTATAAAATCTCGGATTATTTGAATGATAAGCATGCTTGAGAATAACCACTCAGCCACCAAGGCGATTATTTCTTATAAGTATATAACAGAATAATTATGTAATAATGATTAAGACATATGTTTATAAGAGCAACCTCTGTGTTTCTTGCACGTTCTTCACAGAAGGAATACTGCATTAAGAAGTGTGGTAGATTCATAAATTATTATATATCATAATTCTCGACGATTTCAAGTGTATTTTAAAAATACTTAGGAAATAAATTATTTTTGACTTTGACCATACTACTATTATAAAGAGGTAAACTTTGTTTGTGTGTAATGGACTAACTCTAAAACTACTCAACCGATTTCAAAAATTCTTTCACTATGGAAAGCTACATTATCAGCAAGTAACGGGCTATATTTTATTTTCAAAAAAATTTCTAACTGTGCGAAGCCGGGGCGGGTCGGTAGTAAGTTACAAAAAAGAAAGAAAGAAAAGAATGAGTGATGAAAGACTGATGAATAAAACGTACAGAGCCAGAGTAAGTGGTAGCAGAAGTCAGAGATGACCAAGGTCACGAAGATCAAATAACTGAAGTGTTAGCTGACGGAAATTTCAAAAGCACTCGCATACCTCGCCGAAAGTATGTGAGGAACTTGATGAGATTTGAGGAGGCGTAAAACCACGACACTTGGCGCTCCTTCTGACTAGCCCGTTAGTGATACAACATGAACATATGTATTCATATATGTAAATTAATATTATAAGTTTATTTAACTAATTCGTAAATATACAGTTATTAATGTGCTACTATAAAAAATTTCTAAAATGAAAGCAAAAGTCTGAGAAAAACTTAATGAAATGCTTTTGCTAGTAGGTAATTTATAAATAATGAATGTTTTATATTTATAATTTACATCCCTTTTCACTGTATTATACTTATTTGTTCTATTTTGGGAACTTAAACCCACTCATTTATATAATATATACACACAGTTATTTAATTTAGTAATGAATATAGAATGTTATAAAGATATTAGCTGTTGCCCGCGACTTCGTTCGCGTAATCTTTTATTTACTAAATTAAATAATTCAGGAACCTTCGCGTTCGTATACAGAACAACTCGCCAAAGTTTCATCACAATCGGATGAATGATTTAGGAGCGTGTAGAGAACAAATATACAAAGAAACATTCATTTTACATGTATAAGATATGGAATGATTATCCATTTTTGGTCTCACTGCTGTCTCTGAATTCTTGACAAAAATTTCTCGGGAAATATGATATAATTATTATTTTCATAAAATATATGATATTCACTTCATCAATAAATATTGTATTTATTATAAAGCAAGATTTTAGGAAGCGAAAAAGGTATGTAAAAACCGCGACGCTTGGTGCTCCGTCCTCTCTGACTACCCCGTTCGGGATACAGTGTGAAGATATGTATGTATAAAGCAAAATTTATCCCATCAGTATAATAAATCAACTTTTTACAATGTGTTATGTAAAACAGTGGTTGTCCAAGAGATGAAGCACTTAGTTTTGCCCAGGTGACAATTTTACTTACTAACCTTTGAGGTTTTTTCGATTTTGTAATAATTCATGTTCATAAAAGTACATTGTTTAGGCACGGATTTACATGTAAATTATTATCTATCCTATTCCGTTATTATGACAATAAATGAATATAAAAAAATTACCAGTACAAAATAATTAAACCACCTCAAAAAGAATAACTGAAAAGTACAAAATAACTATCCTTTCCTAATCAAAACTCAAGAACAATAAAAATTACTTTATGAATACGATACACATACCTATATAATTAAATTTGTCATTTACTGCAGTCCGTTTCTCAAGCCTACCAAAATAATAAACTTTCTGTTGTTGCACAATGATTTGGCACCGACTTCAATAACTGTCAAATTTAACTGTATAGTTATGTGTATCGTACTTATAAAGTTATTTTTCTTGTACTCGAATTATGATTAGTAAAAGATCGAATTTCGATTAGTAAAAGATAGTTATTTTGTACTTTTCAGTATTTTTTTCTCTTAAACGAATTTATTTAGGCACTGGACTAAAAACTTGTCACTATCTAGTTGCGCTTTGCCATCTGTAAGCCTAAAAAATTGTTATTGCTAAATGTGTCGTATGTCAAAAGCACTCGCACACCTAGAGACAAGAGAATGATGAGTTTTGAGGAAGCGAATGAGGTGTGTAAGGACCGCGACTCCTGGCGCTCCGTCCTACCCCGTTGGGGATACAGCGTGAAGATATGTTATGTTATGTGTCGTATGTGACTGAAGGAGTGATCTTGTTTCGCTTTGGTGTTTTGACCAAACAAAATGCAAAATGGCATTAAATCATGTATGTTGGTATAAGTGCTGAAAGCCAAATTAAAATGATGTTATAAGTTCAGAGTAAGATAAACGGGCATGTAAGTACTAAAAAACTGTGTATACAAATTGAGATGTTTGACTTTAAATGTTGTTAATGCTTTAAGGACTAATTTGCACGATCTGAAATCCATTTACATCTAAACACGCAGTGTTACTAAGCGGTAAAGCCAGATGAATGACAGTCTGCTGTGTGAGTCGATTGCGCAACCGCCGCCGCCGCGCCGGTGATGTAACACCATCGCGCCTGCGCGGGACCGTTTACTTGTTAGTATGCAAAATATATAAGAGAAACATTCGTGTCGACTGTCGTCGCATGCGCTTGCGGTTTCGTTCCTGAGGTTGCGCGTGTGATCCGATTTCTAGCGTCTCCATTGCATTTATTATCTATCCTAGTTTGATTCAAAAATAGATTTAATATGATTTCAACGCCTAGTTATGGATTTATTTTAATGTAAAAATATTTTTAATTTATTTTAAAAAGTGACAACAATAGAAGCATAGACAGCATTTTAATTTAAACATTTTAAAATATTTAATAATCTTAACAAAATGCTATTGAAAACGCCAATGTGAAAGATGTACTTATTTATTGACACTGGTAAACAGGTAAAGCGCTAAATAGTTTGAGATATGTATGTATAATACTCATCACAAAAATCACTCTTGAAAAATCTATTTCAAATTCATTTACCCCTATTCAATCAATGATTGACAAGGGTATGACTAAGGGGTATCATTGGAAAGGTAATCTAATAAATTTTCGGAAAAATTGCGTATTTGGTTGGCAGAGCATAAAAAGAAGTTCTTGAAAAGAACTTTAAAGCGCGCTTATTTAATGACCTTTCAATTAAAAGAAAGCATATCCATACTTTATACGCACGTAAGAAATTATATTTCTTTAGCGTGAATAAAAAAAATTCAAAACCGGCTTCATAAAATTAGAGAGCATAATAACACATAATAGAAGAAGCACTTGTGCCATAATATGCTGGCTTTGTTGGCAATGGGTTCACGTTAATTCATAATAACGATAACCAGTGCGAAATCCAGACCTAAACTTTATTCAGCACCTTTGAGATTAAGTGAAACTGCGAGTGCGGGCACGTGATCCTGCTCCTGTCACCGTCCGAGACATCCAAGACGCCATTGTGCGTTGTTACGGAATGGAACAACATTCCTCAAGAACGCATCGTCAAATCGATTAGGTCCACGAAAGACCACTTGGAAGCAGTCACCAGAGCAGGCTGGGTAACACTACTACTTAGGTTATTTTAAACTACTTTTTTATATTTTTTTCTCTCTAATGAAGTAATGGTTTCATCATATGTATTTCCTTCGATCACAAATAGAAAACTAGATACACAATCAACGTTCCAAAAACGTCTGAACCAAATATGCGCTCAAATAATTAAAAGCTCAAAATATTTGAGTGCACATTGAGTGAGTCAAGATTATGTGAATTATACTTTACGCACGAAACGTAAGATTGCATTTTAAATATTTTTTTACAAACATCGTTTCAATGTCATGCAAGAATCGTTTACAACTTTTTATAACCTTATGGTTTGGCAGTAAGGTCTACTTTAGATTAACACAATGTTGCCGATATTACCATACGGTATTAAAAAGATATACGTCAATTTGGACAATAATTTGTTTAGATTTTACAGGAGATTGTGCATCCAGTTCTTTATTTGTTATCGAAGAATATTTCACATTTAATTTTTATTTAACATGCCCTGGTCACAGTCCATTTCATTATTCTGAAAATTGGATGAATTATTTTTCAAATCATAGGCCTTAATGCATACATATCTTCACGCTGTATCCCCAACGGTGTAGTCAGAGAGGACGGAGCGCCAAGCGTTGCGGTCCTTACATACTTCTTTCGCTTCTTGAAATCTAGCTCTTAATCATACCATCAAATAGGATTAAAAGTAATGTGAAGCAGATTTTTTAAGAGGTGCATATTTTGTGACTCCGAGTATAGTATTTATAAACTATTTACTTTGAAATCGTTAATTTTATTAATTAAAAAAATTATTTGTTTTAAAATGGCTTACAATGGATTACAATGATCCGCGACTTCGAAGGCCTCTTTAGGTACTGGAATATTGTAGCCTTAGTTTCTAATCTGGGATACAGGGCTGACGCTCTGGGACGTGCGTTGCCACTGCCCAGGCGTCGTCTCGAACGAGACCGCTCCGTACCCGCTCTCACTCAGCAACCAACTGCGCAGAAACTCTACTGGATCATGTTTTTCATTTACCTTTTGTCGGAAGGTACGGTTACTGCATTTAACGAAATCTTCATGGAACATATTATATTACGAAATTTCCTCTCAGTTTTGATCGAAGAACGTTACAGTCTCATCATTAGCGGTAGTTAAAACGACATCAGTGGTAGGCGGTCCATTATTAAGTACCTGTCAACGGGCCTCACGTATGTCGTAGGTACTTTGTAGTTAACAGTGTTTCCGCTTGAGGTACCGTCCGAGTGGCAAGTTGCACAACAGGAAAAGCGTGCACGCACAAAGTTTGTAGGGTTACCACAACCAAAGCCTTTACAAGTAAGATACCAAAATTAACATCTCAGATATTTATAAAAAATACCGACTTCAAAAAAAACACTGAAAAGTACAAAATATCTATCCTTTACTAACCAAAACTCTAGTACAACAATAACTATTGAAGTCGGTTTAATTTTTTTTCTTAAATTTTTTTTATTTCTTCCTTTTAAGTGACCTTGGTCTAAATACGAATACAAACAAGATCATCATCAATACATGATAAAGCTATAAGCATGAAGTTAGCGTCATTTGGTGTTATTTGCTGTATCTTCGAAATCCAAGCGTCAATACAAGTGAAATTTAAATAGAACCTTAGAAGAATCTTAGTTTTATTTGGCTATTGTAAAATATTATAGTCATATAATTTGTATTTGTACGATAATAAGGTGCTAAATATCCACAAAATGTTAATGCGAAAAGTTTAAATAACAATAACATTTAGGAGTACTGAACATTTGGTAATCCTACTCGCCTCTCGCGGCTTTGCGGGCCCCAAACTTTGCTCATTAACGGCTACGCTTTTATGACGAGCAACAGCAAAATAGCGCGCTCTATGTCGTCATCCATGACGTACGACTTCAGCCCTTCGGATTTCGGTTCTTGATTACGTATTTATGAAGCTCAACTACGTGTATCCAATTATTGTTTGGCAGTCACGCCGCTAACGATGTCAAATGGCACAATTAATGACGGTTAATGAACAAAAACTATATAGCAATAATGAGTTATTTTGAATTTTTTTTTCTGTTGTTCGATACTACCTGTATGACGTTTTTGAGATACATTTAAGTATGTGAATTTGTTCAAAGTTCTGAAATTGTCGTAACTTTTGATGGATGGTGTTTTGTTCACGCTTCATCACACTTTATACCTTGATAATTCAAGACAGAGCTTTAAAGTTACTCTCTGTTCTTTCTCCCATCACATCACACAGTTTGGCATATACGCAATACACGTGTAGCCTAATCCGTATATTTGTGATACTAACAATTTTTTCAAGTTAACCCAATAACAAGGTATTTTTGAACGTCAAATCTACTTTGGTTCGGTTCAAAGAGAAAACCTGCGGGGTTATTCATAAACGCCTGAAACTCAACTTTCCGCATCCGACAGGAAACTTCGATGATTTTGTCTAAACGCTATTCACAAATCCGAAACCTTTCCGAAACGAAAACGTTTCCGCGACAACTAAATTAATAATTTTGGCAAACAATTATTGCCGATTACTACTTAGATTGTGTTTAAATTATAAGGAAAGGATAACGCTAATAATTTGTACCATGTTGGGGCACTTGCATCACCAAGACGTCGGTTCTCATATATTTATATAGTGTATAATCGATGACGCCTGTCGTCAAAAATCTAAACAAATTGCGTGCGCGTATGTAATCTAGACTTCTAGACAAATTTCGTGCCCTTTTTAAATACGTGCCTGAGGATTAATTTGCCTTATATTTTTATAACATATTTTATTAGCTACGTAATCCATAACTAAACATTCTTTAAGGTATTTGAGGTATTTTTAGAAACACAACAACAATCAAAAATAAAAACGCTATAGTATTTTCTATTGTAGTTATTATTAATTTTATAATTTTTACTAAACGACATCTAGTATAATTTATTTGAACTTGTTGAACGCACAGACTATAAGCACAGACTGTTAGATTCGTATTTATAAAGCCCGTTTAGTTTTTCCAATGTAAGTAAAATATTCACAAAAACTGTTTAATCTTAAAAAATACTAAGTAATTTCTGTTTCATAATTATTATTTATGATGAATACATTGTGATTAAAAATTGTGATACGTTACACAAAACCACTAATATTTTCTACTAAAACGAAAACGATTTCTACCATTTTGTAACATGGTTCATAAATGCATTTTCTTTCGGATTCGTAGTCCTTTCCGATGAGATTCCGATAGAGTTTGTGAATAGCACTTCTTGAGGAACTTTATTATTAAAACGAATGCACTTACCCAAAAATGAAACATTTGACTTATGTAATTTAAATTTTGGAATAACCAATTTATCACGACCTCGGATTTCCATACCACCAATATCGCCTTTCTTTATAAATAGATCTATATTTTTCCTCGTATACATAATAATTTCAAGGATCTATAAGGACGGCAAGGTGAGTACATCAATGTCTTTAAAACGATCTCGTAGTGATTCTCGTGCATTCATACTGTAGATGGCACGTATAGCTCTTTTTTGTAAAATAAAAATGTCGTTAATGCGCCGCCGATCCCCACAGCAAAAGGCCATAGAACATTAGGTTATGAAAATAAGCAAAGTACACCAACCTAGGCGTATCTACATCCGTTAATTGCCTAATACGTCTAATGCCATATATCGCAGAACCGAGCTTACTAGCCAATGTACCGATGTGGTCCGCCCATTGCAATTTACTATCTACCGTTAAACCATGAAAACTGGCAGACTTAACTAATTATAATTGTTTCCCACCCAGTTGTATTTTATCATGAATTCTGGGTACATTAAAAAGGGAAAATTTAATACCTTTGGTTTTTTGTGCATTCAGTAGTAAATTATTAACAGCCAACCATCTCGAGACGTCTGTTATGATCCTGTTCACCAAGGTAATATCTAGGTCCTTTCTGTCCAGTTTATATAACAATGAAGTGTCATCAGCAAATAATACTATTTCGCATAAGTCCCGGAGCATAAATGGGAGATCATTAATGTAGACTAGAAACAGGAAAGGTCTCAAAAAGTATCCTTGGGGAACGCCCATTTTTAATTTCGAACTAACAGACAAAACCCCATTCACACTCATTTTATTACCACGAATTCCATAGTATTTAAGCTTGCAAATTAAAGTTTCGTAACTAACACAATCAAAAGTCTTGGAAAGATCACAAAAAACACCAATGGCATCCTGGGATGCCTCCCAAGCCTGAAGTGCAGTCTTGATCAAGATTTGTTTTATTAAATTGGGAAATACGCCTTGATCGACACATTTATTGAATATCTCTACCAAAATTGGCGATAATATAGGTATTACATTGGTTTTCACATGAACTGATAATCCCCATAAATCTTCACTTTTCTTTTTATTTAACTGCTTGAAAATTTTTCCTATCTCAAGTGAAGATGTGTACCTAAATTGAAAATTATGGAACCACTTTCCAATATTTTCAACCGACTTCCAAAAAAGGAGGAGGTTCTCAATTCGGTTGTATGTTTTTTTTTTGTTATGTTTGTTACCTCATAACTCCGTCATTTATGAACCGATTTGGAAAATTGTTTTTTTGTTTGAAAGGATATACTTCCAGATTGGTCCCATTGAAATTTCATTGACATTGAAGCTTTGGTTTCGAAGATACACCCAATAACGCGATTTGGTTATAACCTTTATTCATTTATGTTGATGATTCTATTTTATGACATTTGTTAACTATCGTTGTCCCCACATGGTATAATGGTAGTAGGGAGAAGATATAAATTGCCTGTGATATAATAAATTCAGTCAGTAGAGTCAGTCTTGTGGCGGACAGAGAATATGACTGGTAGCTGTCGTCTTCGGATTGTAAGAATACTGCTAAGGTGTCATTGTGATGCAACCTTTACACTGTTCTTTTATAACTGATTGATATTGATATGATATTGATGATATTGATAATGGCCACAATGGGCAATAATATCCCATGTTCGATCTGTTCCCATCTTTATTATGAAATCCCACGGTTTATGCTCTTCAGTAGAATGGAAGTTAACACATTGCGCTCCAAAATTAGAAAATAAACAAATTGTAGATCTGCCCTAGATATTTTATTAGGCCTACGTCACTGAAAAAGGCAAAATAAAAAAAAATTATAAAAAAATTATACCGACTTGAAAAAGAACACTGAAAAGTATGAAATAACTATCCTTTACTAATCAAAACTTAAGTACAAAAATAACTTTATAAATACGATACAAATACCCATATAATTAAATTTGACAGTTATTGAAGTCGGTGCCAAATTAATGTTTGACAACAGAAAGTATATTAGTTTAGTAGGCTTGGCACTGACTTCAGTGACTGTCAAATTTAATTATATGGATATTTGTATCGTATTTATAAAGTTATTTTTGTACTTAAGTTTTGATTAGTAAAGGATAGTTATTTCATACTTTTCAGTGTTCTTTTTCAAGTCGGTATAATTTTTTTATAAAAATTTGTTTGCTTAAAAACGTCTCTGCTATATGCGAAGACGATACTAAACCATTAGTTATTTCTATAGGTGTATTTGCAAAATAATTTGCAAAAGCATTAGCAACGTCAATTTTATTAGTAACAATTTTATTACTAAAAGATTTTTTCGTCATATAACTCATAAAGCATACCTCTACTTTTTCTTATGCCCTTCGTCGTCCAATTCGCAAAACGTAACTTGTTATTAACGTACTTTATTTTTCTTCGGACAGTTCTTATTAAATATTTTGGATAGGTTTTAGACTAAAGATTCATACATGATGTTTGGATCAACAACCAGAAAAGCCGTATTTACAAATTTAGCTACATCATGAGTAAAATTTTTTAGCCTACTCTCTCTCAAAGACCTAATTCAAATATTTGTTTTTATTTATGTTTCATGTCCTCTATTTTTATTAACTGAGCTTTATGATCTGAACGGATACCACTAACAATAGTATGTTCTTTAATTTCACACTTATTCATAAAAATGTTATCTATACACGTCCCGGAATAGTATGTGACCCTGGTTTATTCATCAAAAATATGCACTAAGTTAAATGAGAGAACGAACGAAATGAGCATATCTCTCTTTCTAACTATCCAATATGTCTACATTGAAGTCACCACACGCTATTATTAACTTCTTACATTTGCTAAGTCTTGTGAGACTCCTCTATAGAAATTAAAAATTGACTAAAATCAGACAAAGGAGGTTTGTAAACACATAAGAATATGTGTTGATCCGTCTTTGCACACGAGATTTCACATACACGTTCAATAGAGAGTGCAAATATGTCTTTGGGGTTTTATCAATTTAAGAAAATTTTTACACAAAATCATGCTACCACCACCATTCGTCGACGCTCTGTTGAACACAATGGCCACATTAAATTGATTTATATTAAAATACATTTTGTCTACCCTCAACCACGTCTCGGTGAGGCACAAGATGTCTATGTTCTATTTTTCTATTAATAATTCAGCATTTAACATTTTTCCAGACAAACTATACTTTGATGTACACACGTAATGATATTATTATGAAGTTTCTCCGTTGTCTGATTGTTTAATTTAAATAATTCTTTTCAGCATTCATATTAGTATTACTACTAAAACTGATTTCGTCCCTAAGTACGTTCTTAGTTATAGACCCTATAACCGAGTTAAGACATTTGGCTACTAATGTAGGGAATTTATGTTTTTAACCTGCATAGTTATGTATCATTCCACCCTTCCTTTAATATCTTAAAATATATAGAAACACCGTTCATAAAAAATCTTTGCATTAATATTGATGACAAATTTATAATTTTATCGAGAAGCATTAAATAATGGGTAATGTATGAAAGTATTATTATTGAGTCGCATGATTGCAATAAAGTCATATTGTGTACACGAAATGCAAATATTTACAAAGTTCCGAAGCGTGTTTATAATAACTGCTCATTCATAACATATTGCATTCAGTTTGAAAATATTTTACGTAATAATATTTTATGAAACGCGTCATGTATTTATTACTTCAATGTTCCAATATTTATTGTTAAAAAACTGAAAAGAAAATAAGAAAATTTTTGCACTTGTAACACGTACAGACATAAATCTCTACACTGAATCATGTAGTAGTGGTCACAAGAAATCATATAGTCATATTCGTAGAGCCAATTTTAAGTCGTAAGTCGGTCGAGTCGAGCACAAAAACAAGTGTAATAACCTCATGGTCGTTGCCGCTCAGGGGCCAGGTAGCAGACAATAACCGTCACACGAGAATCGACGACAAATCACTACCTCTTTACAGCAACAATGTGGGAGATTATCACCAAAAACCAACATGAACAACACTATCGCTATTGAGCATCTCGGTCTCGCCTCATCGTATCGTACTCTGAAAGCCCACTCCTAGCGACTGTGATGTTTGATTTATACAACATACTCCGTACCCACCGAATCTTCTCATAACAATAAAAATATTGTAAAGGTGAACGATACATTCTGGGAAACGTAATGACGTGAACCGCGATGCCTGTGCCGGGTCCGACTATCTCAAAAGACGCCATCCTGATTTGTGACTTGTGCAGCTTCATTTTAACATGATATTCGCTCGCAATTTCTCAGACGCAAGGTAGGGCCGTTGGCCTGTGGAGAATGCTCGTCGCTGACCTAAGTGGTCAATAATGATCTGTTATCCAGTTTACGTTACGTATTTTCTATACTTACTGTTTTTTGAATGAAGAAGAATGGGAAATAGCTATTTTTAAAAATACTGTGGCTGTTTCTGCTGAACTAGCCTTTCTTGCAATTCAAAGTAATTAAAACGGCATCGCGGGCCAACCTCGTTATGGGACTTAATCAGTGCACAGAGAGATAGTCACTAAAAAGCTAGTTTTTAAAATTATAATTATTCTGCTTTATGATCTTATTCGACATTCTGTACATGGAGGCTGTCCTCAAAAAATTTTAACAATGTTTGTTACAATAAAAATATCAAAGAAGTGGCATTTATTTGCTTTTAAAAGTTCAGTGTCGTTTCTTAAAATTACGCTGCATTCGTAGTCGTATGTGAAAATTGACTTATCTATTCTAGGTACAATTAATATTTACGGAAAAAAAGCATTTTTCGTAGAAATCTAGCGTGTGCGCCTTAGTTCATTCGCTTTGCGATGGTCGGTCCAAATCGCGAATAAATCTTGATACTTTTTACCTGCTAATGAAAACGTCATGTTGTATTGCCAAAATTGCTTTTAAGCTGGAAATACTTTTTTGCTTCTTCCCGAACCTATGGCCTTCCCTAACTCTGGCCTGTCTGTGTCGCAATTTCAAATAGAACAATTAATCGTTTAAATTTAGTATCTTCGAGCTTACAATTGTTGAGTTATTTCAGCGTAAAATTTTTTAAAAGCTTGTAAATAGGTCGAGATATGATTAAGAATGTACACTGTAATAGTTTGACCCAGATCCGTTGTTGTTGGGTGGTCGGTAAATTAGCGGTTAGTTCCGTTATGTCGTTGGCATTGTGATCGCTTCCTTGAAATTTAATAAAGTAAAAAAAAAATCATTTTTGTTTCTTAATTTTAGATTTAGGTATATGTGTGTATAAATAAATATGAAATTTATTTTAATGACCGAAATGTTTGTGTAATTCTAATATTATAGACTACGGACTAAAATTATCTTACAAAATTATAATCTTACTCCTTAGCCATCAATATCAACTTAGTTTATTTAAGTACATCAAATAGGCAGGTGGTTTTGAACGTCAAATCTACCTTTAACTTTCTAATCTAATCTTTATAACATGTCTTAACGGTGTATCCCTAATGGGGTGGGGTAGTCAGAGCGGATGAAGTGTCGAGCATCGCGATGGTTACATTCTTGTTTCGCCTATTCAAATCTCATCATTGTCCTCACGCACTTTCGCCTAAGTCTGCGAGCGTTTTTGACATTTCCTTCAGTTAACACTCGGACTACTTGATCTTCATAAGTCAGCCTTGGTTTCCTTGGCTTCTACTACCACTCACTTTTCCTCTGTGAATTTTCTTCATCAGTCTTTCATCGCTCATTCTTTCTATGTCTTTCTATGTATGGTCTATGTAATATATTTTGTACAAATATAACAAAATTAAGTTACAAGTATCCTCTTTTTATATTGTTAAGCATTCTTTTAGTACTGAGTTTAATATCACCGGCACGCTTATTACCTAACTTGCAGACAGCATGCGACAGCCAAATATCGCGCAATATCTGCTGTCAAAACGAGAATTTGTATAATGTAATTTGTATAATTGCCCTAAAACTACCGCGAAAAGTGCATTTTGTGGTCATGGCGCAATTGACACACATTATATCAATTTTTTTTTTTTACAATTAGGCACCGGTCGCCCAGTTATCGCGTGGCTGCAAATTTTTAGGTTATAATCCCGTCTATTCACTTTGACCCCTTATTCCATACTGCAATTCAAGTTCAGATAGCAGGTACAACACAACGCATAGAAAGAGTTCCCGAGTAACGTTATGCCTTATGCATCAATATTATAGTCTATTCGACATTAGACAGCCTAATACTGAGTAAGGGAGTAAATTAGAAGTACATTGTTATGTGAGGCAAGCTTGCTTCAGTTGTGATGTGCATCGAAACGCCAAAATTATCAATTTCTAATTGCTATATTTTTCCATGAAAGATATTGAAGGTTGATAACTATATTCTGTACCTACTGGTCGGTTAGTTTAGTGTAATATATTTTTTTGTTTATTTATACATATACATACATATTTTCTCGCTGTATTCCTAACGGGGTAGTCAGAGTGGACGGAACGCCAAGCGTCGCGGTCTTATTGTCTTTATAATTGAAAACAATAGATAGATACATACATATCTTCGAGCTGTACCCCCTAACGGGGTGGTCAGAGAGGACGGAGCGCCAAGCGTCGCGGTCTTATTGTCTTTATTGTCTTAATAAATGAAAACAATTACATTCATATCTTCGAACTGTATCCCTAACGGAGTAGTCAGAGTGGACGGAGCGCCAAGCGTCGCGGTCTTATCGTCTTAATAACTGAAAAGAATAAATACATACATACATATTTTGGAGCTGTGTACCCCTAACGGGGTAGTCAGCGAGGACGGAGCGTCAAGCTCGCGGTCTCTACATACTTTCTTTCGCTTCCGCAAATAAAACCATAGATAACATTTTATAAATAGGTGCCGAGCAACATACTTTTATGAACGGGATTTATTTTAATTTCGAAAAATATCTCAAAGAATAGTAAAATTGTTTCTTGGACAACTGAAGGTACTTTGTCTCTTGCACAACCACTTAAGTAGGGGAAAATATCGAAATATTATTAATAGTTACTTTAATATGCTAATGGAATAGCTTTATTATAAATACAATATTTATATATGAATACAATATGTAACTTTACTTGTAAAGTAACTTGTCAGGAATTCAGGGACAGCAGTAAAACAAAAAATAGTCGATAAGCCCAAAAACATTTCTTAATTCGTAAAAAGTCCTCAGAATTTTAATCGTATCCTCATCCAATTTTATTGAAATTAAGCTTCGGCTATGTTTTTTTTGCTCATAATTGATAGTAATTCATGTTTTACGCAATACGCAGTATGGCAGGGTTGCACGACAGTGTTATTGTAAAAATGAAGAAAGGAATGCTTAGATGGTTCGGGCTGGGGCTTCCAATACCGGGATCCCGGTATTGGCTAATACTAGGATCCCGGACATTTTTCGCCTCTTCAATACCGGGATACCGGTATTGGCGATTTTATTTTTTTGAACTAGTTCAGGCACATTTGCGCGCACGAAGCATACGTGTAGGTGAAATGGGAAAAGATTTCCAGGGTTATCATCAGCTATGTTTAGCTCACGGCGTACAACTGGCAGTAATAGACGTATTATACAAATTAGAAGCATGCGAATCTGCACCTACAGCTGCTTCTACGTCTGAATATTCTAGTTCCACACTGACACTAGTTACTACAATGAAGAGGATGTTAATTCAAATGGGGCTTTTGTAGTTGCACTTTATATGCAAAAATAACAGAAAAGGTGCGAAAACTCACAAAATCATTCAGAACATCACCTACCAGAAACGATTTACTTCTTCAAACTTACGTTATCAAGAAACATGGCAAAGGAATTCATTTGATGTTAGACGTGAAAATCCGTTGAAGTAGTACGGCAGGTAGATCGCTTTCTTAAGCTTAAGCTTAAACACAGCATCTCCAAAGGTCCTATTGATTTGAAATCTAATATGACAGTTGATTATGAAGATTTTGCTTTATTAAACGACATCCACTAAAGCCTTAATGTCATCGAGGGTACCGTCACTGCACTTTGCCGCCGTGATGCCACATTTTTGACGTCTGACGCTTGTCTTAAATTTATGCTGTGAAAACTAGATGAAACGGATATAGAGTGGTTAGCCGAAACTTTGCCTCAGCTCTCAGAATGCGTATAAAACGGAGACGACAAATTATAATAGGTATTCTCCAATTCCTGCATAATTCGGCTTTTTTTGCCGAAGAAGATGATACGTTTCCAAAGCCTACCCAATATCAAATCCACCATGTCATTGTGAGAATATTACAACTGGTCAAATGCTCAAATACAGAAGCAGAGAGTGAATAATACTCTACTGTATCCAGTGACAGCGACAGTAGTAGTGAGGATAACTCTTTATCACGGCTGCGTTGAGTTTGAGTCCAACCAATGTTGAGTTGAGGATTGAAAAGCAACGGGAGACATAAATAGAGGCTAAAACTAGAAGAAAGGTAGCTAAATCATTAAATTTCTCCAGCTCCGATGCTGACTCTATTATAAGAGTTGAAATGGGTGTTAGACCTAAGGCTTGGATGCTCTTTAATTTCTAAATAATACTGTGAATTTGTGATTAATTTATAACAAAGTCACGCTAGAGATCACGCTAGAGAATTCTGTTAACGTTGATTGTAAAGAGATGCTATCAATATTTTAAGTTTATAGACGTCATATTCTGGTTCCCTTGTACATTGTACACATTAAATAGCTAATAAAGCAATAAGTATGACCCAAATATAAACTAAACTGAATAACTGATTATTTATTATTGACGAGATGTTTGTTATGAAAGTGGTGTCTTATTTTGTCAATTTTTGTAATACGTTTATCTAATCATAAAGAGAATGATTGCCGATTGATTACTTGTAAAACAGATGTTTTTTAATATGTAGTCTTACTTTTAGTATATTTATTTATATTAAATATTAATTTAATAATATTTATTCATATTATTATAGAATAAATAATAGGCGATTTTCAATTAAAAAAATCTGCGTTATTAAATTGTTTGCTGCAGAAAATATTATATTAACTGTTTGTTCAGTAAAAAAATAAACAATTGCAATACCGGGATACCGGGAAAAAAAATCCGGTATTAATACCGGTATTGAAAAAATCCGGTATTCGAAAGCCCTAGTTCGTGCACATATAAAGAATGAGTGATGAAAGACTAACGAAGAAAATATGAAGATCAAATAGTAGTGTTAGCCGACGGAAATGTCCAAACTTCGCACTCTGACTACCTCGTTAGGGATACAGCGTGAAGATATGTATGTATGTAATTCATGTTTTATTATTTCTCGTTTTGATTGTTCACTTCAAAGAAATAATTCCTTTGCGGTTGTATCACGTCATATTTTAAAATGGGAATTAATTTTATTTCAATTGAGCGTGAATCTTGGATATCATTCACAGATGTTTTTATATTTATCAACCACCCGCCCCTAAAGCTTTGTTTATGACTGCCCCGATTTCAAGAACACTCCTTGGGATTGAAATAGAATCTGCAACATTAGAGGCGACAGACGCGCTATAGGTTCGGGGGCGTTGCCATGGGTTACAACAGATAACAAATATTCGGTCTGCGATAATATGAAAAAATTATAATTAATATCTGAGAATTTTGTTGTTCGATAAACATTATATGTTTTGAGAAACGTTAATTTTTCGGGAAACCCTTACTTCGATTTAAGTGATGTTAGTTTAGTTGCGCTAACACGAAAATGTTTGGATGAATCTTATGAGGAGTACGAAGTCCTTTTACTTCGGTGAAAGGCCTGATAAACATTTAAGTGCGATGGCCTTTTGACGGTCAAACCCTACCCTTAAATGGCCATTGAGCGTCTCCTAATCCTATTTTCCTTCCATTCACGTAGATGTTGAACAGAAATTTATCTAGAAAGGCGTTTGAAGAATATCCAGTAGACTAGAATTACTACGCGTACGATGTCGAGACTGAGTTTCGAGTTATTATTCATTATGTATTTAGGATGATAACTGCTTTCAGTGCAGAAGATAGTGTTGGCAAATTAACCTTTTTAAGAAATCATCCCCTAAAACAGTCAAAACGATTAAAAACTGTTGTTTTCAAACTTGAAACCTCTTCTTAGTTTAGACATAAAAAATCGAATTATCGATCTTTAAAATACGAGTAAATGAACCAGCGATGTATCATTTTTCGAAAAAATTAAGTCTTACACTGCGGTCAAACGACACGAAAATATTCTCACACCCGCCGTGCGGTCGCTGCGCTCTTCTAATTCATTATCCGCCGCCGCGCGTTCTTCACGCAGTTGCCGCGCGGCCAAAACCTACCCTGCCCAAGCATTCCATTGTTTTGTGACCCTACTCGCCCACGTCAGACAGTTGCTTGCGCAGGAGCACAGAATGTAAATCAATAGAACGTATTTTGCTCTAATAGTGCGGTCTCCTGACACTTGCACGCGGTCACCGCGTCCTCGTCCACAAGAGCGGACAAGATCTGTCTCTGCAAGCTGTAGTAGCTAGCGGCTATACTGGTAGAAGAGTCGTAGGAAGCTATGCCCTCTTTCTGGGATACCGTAATGGTCCAGAAGGAGGACGCCCAACAGAAATGGGAAAGGGCCGATTCTGGAGACCTTCGAGCACGCGTCGAGGACTACTACACATCAAATCTCCTGTTTTGATGAGTAAAAGCACCACATTACCCATTGTCTCTCCAGGGGGTCAGGTGTGTGAGCAGATTTCTCCCGCGTAACCAAAAAAAAGACCACCTTCAGCTACCGCCATACTTTTTTATTTCGTGCCACCTTTGTCCAGTTCGATTCCGCTGCACTCTTGACGTCATCTTTCCAACGTGAAAAAAGGTACTCCCCGTGATATACATATATCTGTAGCATGGCGTGGGTCGCTCTAATCGTAGGTTTAGTTTCCGATTCCGTGTATTACGTTATGCGTCATATCGAACTCTTAATGATGATGCCATCTACCATTGATTATTGACGTGTTTATGTGCAATATAATTCTCACATTTTGTGAAATTAAGTTGAGTAAATTAATTACCTAAATATTTTTAAAGCACAATAGAAACATTTAAAAAAGCAGATTATGAGGAAAACATGTTATAGGTAAATAATATCATTATTATTTTATAGTAAGTATTGTTATAGGGAGTAAAAGTAAAAACCCAGTCACACAACACTTAATTACCTCACATTTTATTTATAAAATAATAAATAGTTACGTAAGTGTAAATCCCGCTATTTGTAAATTTAATATTACTGATATATAATATAATATATACTCAGACATTTCACACAGCGCCATCTAGTCCCAAAGTAAGCTGCATAGCGCTTGTGTTATGGGTACTAGACAACTGATATGCTACTTATATACTTTTTTTTTGTAAATATATACATATTATACATAAACACCCAGACTCGGGACGGGAATCGAACCCGCAACCCCCGTTTACTTTCCGACGCGCTAAGCCGTTGCGCCAGGGAGGTCGTCAAATTACTAAGAACATAAATGCTAAATAATTGATAAATAATAATTAAACATTTTTAAGATTACCCTGTAAACGATATTGCGGGTGAATTTCTGAGAAGTTGTTTGTTCTCTCGTGTTATGCCGCTGTTGTATTAGTACTTTTTATTACTTAAATGACAATGACAATGAATGACAAATGACAAATGACAATGAATTTTAAAATATTTCAGATACGACCACAGCTATCCTCAAAACATTATTATGAATATGTATTAAATACATTAAAACATATTATGTGTAAGTTGTTTATTTTATAGACTAAACACATTGAATAGTTTGTACGTAACAATTTCAGATGAGAATATTTTCTTGTTTCATACTTTTTACAGCGTGATTTTTCAGTAGTCCGGTTTTAGTTTCTAAACTTTTTTTTTATTATAAACATGTTTATTAACATATTGTATAATATTTTGATTACGTGGTCTACATAAGAACGAGGTCTTTAGTAAAAAATAATTAAAAAATTCGAAACATTAAATAGAAAATCGAACATAACAATCTATTGTAGTCTATGTGTTGGGGGCGAAGTGAACAGATTAAAAGAAATAGCTACATATTTATGTTAGCATGTATTTATTTAATATATGTCTTCGTATTTAAAATATTTTTAATTTAGTTCGCACAATTCTGCAGTACTATTCTATAATCGTGAACATTGTTTTGGACGTTAATAATCGGTTAAAGCTACTCGAATTAGCGATTTAGTACTGGTCGTAAAGCAATCATCTTTCCCGCGACTAATCGCGGCATTTGAGGCCCTATTGTTTTTGGATACATTAACCCTTCCATGCCCGTAGCTCTAAGGGCGGCTTGTACCAACTATTTAAACTCGACTTAAGGATTTGACATCTCGCTTGCACTAACTATTGACTAGTTGGTGTAAGCGAGATCTCAGTTCCTTAAATCGAGCTTAAATAGTTGGTGCAAGCCACTCTAAGAAGCATAACATATAATATATACCCAGTATATGCGGTGTTGGTGCCAACTTTATTGTACGGTAGTGAGTTCTGGATATGCCCGAAATCCAGTGAAAGTAAGATAAATGCGGTAGAAATGCGATCTCTTAGAAATATGTGCGGTGTCACCCTTGCGGACAAAATAAGCAATAAAGAGATTCGCAGTACGACTGGCTTGCACTACAGTGTTATTGAAGAAATGAAGAAAGGAATGTTAAGATGGTTCGGGCACACGGAAAGAATGAATGATGAAAGACTGACGAAGAAAACTATATAGCGAAAGTGAGTGGTAAAAGAGGCCAAGGAAGACCAAGGCTGACTTATGAAGATCAAATAGCTAGTGTTAGCCGATGAAAATGTCAAAAGCAGTCGCATATCTAGGCGAAAATGTGTGAGGAGAATGATGAGATTTGAGGAAGCGAAAGAGGTATGGAAGGATCGCGACGCTTGGCGCTCCGTCCTCTCTGACTACCTCGTTATGTATATATCCGTTATGTATATACCCAGTCTTATGACTTAATACAGAATCAACAACGATTCAGCAACGTGACTATTTACGAAACTATATAGAAGAGTTAAAAGATTTGACTTTAAGGTTGCTTGCACCAACTATTTAATAGTTGGTGCAAGCCAGTAAAATTGGCTTCTTAGTGTCTATCCGTATCGCTTGTAAATCTATTGAAGATGTACCTACTAAAGTGACCTATTAGTCGGTAAAGCCGACTCTGGCCACATTTATACTCAGTGACTAGTCGGCGATTACTCTGCAAAAGATACCTACTAGTCGGTACTTAATGAGCTACAGGAAAAGAAGAAATAAATCTCCAGTACTTAGTATGCGTATAATATTTTTAAGAATCAAATCAGTCTTAATGCGTATCAAACTATATTTAACATGTAATCATTAATCAATGAATCTTAAACGTTTTAAAATTAAAAACAAAGATAATTAGCGTTTCTTCTACAACATAAAAAAACAAAACAAACACATAATAATATGTCTCTTTTCATTAATTTTAAACTGTGACGGTCTTTATTCCTTTAATAACAAAATAATTTATATATAATCTTTAATTGTGATTTAAATCAAATCACTTATAAGCTTTGAATGCAATCGCATTAATACATTGTACATTTATCATTAATTATTTTTTTAATTACTCGTTTCTTTATAAAACGCCGGTGCAACAAATGAAAGACTTAAAATGTAAACAAAATTTTATGTTAGGACACTAATGCATGACAAGTGGCGCGACGAACGATGTGATATGAAGGTTTCCGAGCATGCCCGAACTTAACTGAAACCATTGATCGGCATAGAGGACCAGTGGGCCGACTAATTAGCCATTTGAGCGCCAACTTGTCATCTAGTCGACCAAGTCCATAGTTGGACCATCTCTAGTATCTATAATTCTATACATTACTTAAATAGAAGCAACTTTAAAGAAATCCATCTTGCAACTGGAACTATGATATTATTAGGGTGTTCTAAAACACTGCGGTTCAATTGTACACTTTATAATGCAACAACACACAATGTTCTATAAGAATAAAAAGCGCGATTTTGACACGATAAACATGATAATACTGAATAATAATACTCTAGACAATTACACAAATTATATAACTCCTTACTAAGCATTAGACTTGTATTATGAGTATCACACAACGAACTGGGGGTGTTCCCAGTACGAAACACTCAGATCCAAGCCAATCCAGAAAAGTTCGTTTCCTAAACTAAGCTGACCGGGGAACGAGCCCCGAGCTAAGAAGGCAGTTCAATCGATACATTTCCTACTAAAACTGCTGTCAGGGATTGCTACAGAAACTTATTTTATTTATACATGCATATATTCACGCTGTATCCCTAACGGGGTAGTCAGAGAGGACGGAGCGTCAAACGTCGCGGTCCCTACATACTTCTTTCGCTTCCTCAAATCTCATCATTCTCCTCATACATTTTCGCCTAGGCATGCGAGTGCTTTTGACATTTCCGTCTGCTAACACTCTGGCTATTTGATCTTCATAAGTCAGCCTTGGTCTTCTTTGCATTCTTTTACCACTCGCTTTCGCTCTGTAGATTTTCTTCGTCAGTCTTTCATCACTCATTCATTCTATGTGCCCCAACCATCTAAGCATTCCTTTCTTAATTTTTACAATAACAAAGTCATGCAACCCTGTCGTACTGCGTATTTCGTCATTGCATATTTTGTCCACAAGGTGACACCGCACATATTTCTAAGAGATCGCATTTCTACTGCATTTTTCTTACTTTCACTCGATTCCGGGCATATCCAGGACTCCACTACCGTACAATAAAGTTGGAACCAACACCGCATTGTGTATTTGTACTTTATTTTTATTTATTTAACATAAACTTGCAAAGTAGGTGAAATACTTTCTAATTCCTTGAATTCATTGCCAAACTTGGAGACCTTTCATTATACTTCCTATTTATTGTTTCGTTTGCTTTTTTTTAATATGTAATTTGCTTAGCGTATAATAATTTTTAAAATTACCTTAAGCTATTCAATCGAATACCCATCATGATTATTTTTTAGTCCTTAATTTCGACGAACCATAAACGCTGTATTGATTTTTTTTTTAGAAACATGTCACACGCGTAATTGTGATGAATCCAATAATACGTCTTTAAGGGAATAGATGAACATGTACATTGTACACATATTTACATACATAAAATATGTATGTATGTATATATATATATATATATGTGACGGAACAAGAAGCCAAGGTTGACGATTTTAGCCGCGTATGTACATACGTCGTACATACCTCAGCTTCTTGCTCCGTCCTAATCGGATAAAAAGAAATAATAAATCAATTTTGTCTATTTTTAAATTTTAAGTAAATGTTTTCATTCTTAAATTATTGGTTCCAATTATTTTACTGCATGGGAATTTAATCCAGTCAATTTTATGCGCAATAATATGAATATAGGTGCGTGACCTTTAACAGGATCGTTTAATGAAGTCCACAGTAGACTGACCCAAACATGACCTTTGTGTTTTAAACCTTAACACACTGAATTATTAACATACATACATACATACATATCCTCACGCTGTATCCCTAACGGGGTAGTCAGATGATTATTAACATCTTTTATTAAAACAGTTTCATAACATATAACGTATTCTGTTGTGTGATTGCGGTCTTATTAAATGAAATCTCGGTAGTTTTTATTTAACGTTACTAACAATATAATATAAATCTTTTTTATTACTTTTAGATTGGTAAAAGCATCTAAGTGGGTGTTGTTCTCAATAAATTTAATGATTAAAAGTATGATTAAATTATAATGTATAGTTTTGATTTTAAATGCTGTCAAGTTAAAACTAGCTGCTAAAACCGCTACTGGTCAGTGAGGTTAATGTTTTATACTAACTTTAATTATTCCTTAGCATTACGAGAACAAATAAAAATTTCTTGGCAAATGACGATGTAACTTACTTTTTTTTTTTTGTTTCAGGTAACAATACGATGCCATTATTTTTCGTATATTATTGGTGTAAGTGATACTGAATTATGTGAAATATCTGTATAATTATATGTTCATTAATGTCTGCTAATATATGGTCAAAGCTTCAAAATATTACATGATAAAATACATAGGTGACGGTTTCATATTATACAATTGCTTAGCATTAATTTAATAAGGCGGTATAACAACAAGAAGTGTCTGTCTGTGATTTCGAAATACAGGCTTTATCTTAAGCTTATATGTTATTTGCACGTAATCAAATCTCAAACGTGCTTTTTTTTTAATTTTTTTTCCGTCTTTTTGTTTGACTGTTCCTTTCTAATGTACCCAGAATACATGATAAAACAGAACTGGGTGGGAAATAATTACAATTACTTAAGGATGGCTTGCACCAACTACTTAAATTATATTTAAGGATTCGACATCTCGTTTGCACCAACTATTTGATAGTAGGTGCAAGCGAGATGTAAGTTCCTTGTTCAGTGTCTAGGTCTGCCAGTTTTCTTGATTTAACTGTAGATAATAAATTATAGTGGGCGGACCATATTGGGGCACTGGCTAGTAAGCTCGATTCCGCGATATATGCCATTAGACACATTAGGCAATTGACGGACGTGGATACGGCTAGGTTGGTATATTTTGCATATTTTCACAGCCTAATGTCCTATGACCTTTTTACAAAAAAGAGTGATACATGCCATCTACAGTATGAATGCACGAGAATCACTAAGGGATCGTTTTAAAGACATTGATGTACACTCACCTTGCCGTCCTTATATATATTTGAAGTTGCTATGTATACAAGGAAAAATATAGATCTGTTTATAAAGAAAGGCGATATTGGTGATATGGAAACTCGAGGTAGTGATAAATTAGTTATTCTAGATCTTTAATTACAGAATTCAAATATTTAATTTTCGGCTAACTGCATTCGTTTTTATAATAAAATTCCTCAAGAAGTCACTCAATTAAAAGAAAATAGATTTAGATTAGTAATAAAACGTACATTGATTAGACAATCATATTTTAAACTAAACGATTTCATTGAAGATAAAACAATAGTCTGGAAATGATCTTCTTTGCACTTGCATTTACTAGCTTTCTGAATATTGTGTTTCAATAAACCGTTTGTAAAATGAAGTTGAAAAAATGATATCTGACTAAGTTTCTTGTCGGTACTTCTCAATGTCCAGGTTTTCTCTTTTAACCGAACTAAAGTAAATTTGACGTTCAAAAATTTACTTGAATAAATTAAATTGACTTTGACTTTGACCGGGCTAATCTCCGAAGCGGCAGAACCGATTTTAACAGGAGTTTCTTTGACAGGAAAAAATTTAAATTTATCGCGGGTGAAACCATGAGGCACAGCTAGTAAGTAATATGTTCAATATAGAAAAAATATTGATAAGTATATTTTTCTTTTGAAGTACATTTGAAATTATAGTGATTCCTCCATAAACACATTAGATATAAAATAGCATACCTTCTATTAATTAAATGACTTAGTTTCTGTACTAAATTAGTTTTCTTTCTATAGGATGAAGAAATAAATTACTACATTTTTCAATAATGTTGTCGTTGGAATGCGAACAGCAAAATAATAACAAATTGTTACTATAGCAAACTTATCGCTGTATTGTTGTAGATAAAAAAATTCTTGCAAAATGTTTCGTAGAATGCACCTTTATCAAATCAATACCGAGTAATATCGATTCAATATAATCCCATCATCGTGAGTCATATTTTATCGTCTAGCGCCACTCCTTGTCTACTCAGTAATTACTTTCAAGTACTTCTCTGTAAAATATATAGACATTTATGAAGGAAAAGTGGACTGAAACTAAAACTATACTTCATTGTTGTTATGTAAGTTATAGTTTAGTCAGGTAACCCATAAAAGCTGATTTCTATTTATACGTCACTATGCTATATAGTCGTATTATCAAGTGATAAGTAAACAAGTAACGCGCACTTTTATTGTATCACGAAGTCGCGGCGTGCATGCACCTGTATTCACAGTCACACGCATGTATGTAAAATATAATTCTTATAATATGCAAATTGTAAGCTTATTTGGTGGCGTTTGACTGACCGCCTGTAATATTTTAGCACCCAAAAATGTTTTCAATTTTTATTTTGATTGTCACAGTAAAAGTTATTGAATTTAAAATATGTACATACATATCTTTACGCTATATCCCCAACGGGGTAGTCAGAGAGGACGGAGCGCCAAGCGGCGCGGTCCTTACATACCTCTTTCGCTTCCTCAAATCTCATATATATAATATCTCTTTAAAATATATGGGTACTATAAATAACGTTATACCTGCAATAAATTGAATTCTGTGGCTTTATTTTGTTATGACGTTAGAATGATATTGTGAGAGTTGTTCAGAGGCGAAACACATGTCGATAAACGAGATTCAAACTTTGGACGGAAGACAGAAAATATACGAGTTCACCATTTAAGACGGATTTTCGTGAATGAGAAATAGATATTTGCACATTTCAGTGGAGATCGCGTTTGGGCAAAACTAGTGTAGAGCGTCTTCCAACGAGGAACAGCAACGATCTGCGCGAGCTAGCTGACGGTTTGATGAGGACTTAATAACGGGCTCAATTTCGTACATTGGAAAAGTCCTAAGTGTAACAGTGGATTAACACAGCCCTTTGATGCATGCCTGTAAATCGGGAAATCAGACTTCGGTTTGATATGTAAAGATCTCTAAGTAGCGTGAATTTCAGCTTTCTAAAAGCTTCCGTTGCACTTCGAGGTAGTAGAAACAGCGCAAAATGTCCTTTAAAAAAGCGTGGCGTGGTAAAATGCTCACTGATTCGAACATTATATGTTAGTCATACAAAAGAAATGGTAATCTATATTTAATTAACCTTTATCGTCAAGTGTTTTATATTTCACTGTGTGTATTTATAGCAAAGTCGGAAGCTAGGACGAAACACCTAATACATAACTTAAAGAAACTAAAGTTATTATATTAAACTTTGTAAACTAAACACAAAATCGTCAGTCGGCGTTATTGTTTATTGAATCCATATATCAGATTGATTTAATGTAAATCAATAATTTGTTTTGGTGGCGTGTACTTACAATTTACGATTCCGTCATGTCGTCGAATTGACGCCAAAATTAATCTTATCTGTCATGGAAACTATTTCGATACATACGTGTCGACGTGAAAGCGGATTCTACTAGAAATCTTAGAGATAACGTCGTGTTTATTTGTATATCACTGATAATTGTGGCGCAGTTGCTTTAATTAAATCTAACATGAATCTGCACTTTTGTTGTTTCATTGTAGTTACTTTCTTGGTTATATAGACATATATATGTAAGTTATCTAACAAACTTAACCGTCATAAACGTCCGGTTTCAGCTGTGTAAACGTACACTGCAAAAGAACTTATATCGGAAACTTTTCTACATATGGTACACATACATCAGTATCATACAAATTGTTGAGCTATTAAAACTTCCGATTGTTTTGGCGCTGATATAAAAACAGACAGGCCATTAAAATTAGAACTTGCTGTAGCTATTTCACACATACATTCACGCTGTATCTCTAACGGGGTAGTCTGAGACAACAGACCACCAAGCTTCGCGGTCCCTACATCTTTCGCCTCCTCAAATTAAAATCATCCTTACACATTTTCGCCTAAGTATACGAGTGCTTTTGACATTTTCGTCAGCTAACACTCGGATATTTAATCTTCGTAAACCAGCCTAGGTTCGTCCTTGGCTTCTGTTACCACTCCCTTTCGCTTTGTGGGTTTTCTTCGTCAGTCTTTCATCGCTCATTCTTTTTATGTTCCCAAACCATCTAAGCATTCCTTTCTTCATTTTTACAATAACATTGCCCTGCAATCCTGTTATATCTCTTCATTGCTTAGAGATCACATTTCTACTGCTTTTATCATACTTTTATATGATTTCGGGCATATCCAGGCCTTGCTACCGTACAATAAAGTTGGCACCAACATAGCATTGTGGATGGCCATTTTGGCTGAGTCAGATTCACACTGATTATATTCACACTGATAGATTCACACTGCCTACAAATGCGGCCAAAACACCGTTTATTGCGAGCTGCTACCCGTCTCTCCATCCCTAGATAAGACACTCCTCAGATATATAATTTTATTCACTTGCCCTAGACATTTTCTACCTTTATTTTACATTTCGTCTATCCATCTTCCCTTTCAGCATCAGAACCTTAGTTTTGTTCACATTCAATCCTTTTACTTCACATTCTTTTTTCATGCATGTGACTAATGTCTGCAACTCGGCGTCTGATGGTGCTATAAGCACAACATCGCCAGCGTTGAAAAGTCAGTTTACCACTTTTTTTCAAATGATTAGAATATTGCGTACTGGGCTTGAAAAAGCAGTTACAGGAGTCGTAATATTTAGAATGCTTTAATTATATACGTTGTATGAATAAAGCATATTATATGTTTGGTACAATTTTGAAAATGTGTAACGAAACTTCACTGCTATAAAATCTTGAAGCGAAGCTGCGAACAGAACCTAGTTACATAACAGTTGCGTTAATGAATAATAAAGAAAACACCATAAAGAGTTTCCCTAGTTTTTTACATCTCGCAATGCATTCATCCGCGTCTCACAAGATAACATTATAATTTTCTCAGACACTTCTGACAGCCTACTGTATGTGTCGTAATAACGTCATTCATCAAAAACACATTCATATTTTCGTTGTTTTTCACACGTCGTTGATAGTTTTGTCGCAAGAACCAAACTGCAGTTGAGTACACTTTGTTTCTTGCAACAAAACTATCTAACTAAGATTTGAATCTTGTCCCAATTTTTACCGCGAAATAAATAAATTGATTATTGTTTATATATTTTATTGTCTATTTGCACGTAGTCAATGTCGAGTTCTTTCAACTAGGAATTCTTTATGAATTCATTTTACGATTTTATTTTTTTTGCATATGCGGTTAGTGTTGTAAAATTTTTTATGATCACTATAACCTACGACAGTTATCAATTTGACGTATTTTCTTCGTAAGTGGAAAACGAAAATTCTAAGAGTTCTGATCTGATTAATTATTTTCCATATTTCATTTCCATGTCGTATTGGGTTCTATGCGATGTGAAAATTAACTCAACAGGTGTTAGATGCTGAAGTGAGTTAGTTTAACACAATATTTCATTAAATAGAACAATTTTAGGTCGAGCCGTACAGTGGTAGGATTTAATTGAAAATGTTTACAATAGCATCGCGTTTCGCTTCTATCTTGACACTGAGTATTCACAAGCTGTAGAGTCGCCCCGGGGAAATTACGTCCCACCTACTGACTCCTACCCTACGCTCACGGCTATATTACTATGTAATTAAATTTATAGAAACATAATGTGATCATTGGCATTTGACAATATTGGTTTCTATTTGTACTAATAAAACGACAAATGTTTACATTTTTTTATTTTCATATTATTTCCTGTTTGTCAGAGAGTATCAAAACAACATAATCATATGTTCACACCGCTTATGGTAATAAATATTTATACTTTATAAATAGCAACCAGACCAAAAGCAACCAAATAGTGACAGATTTACACCATTCTCTTTACAAGAATTCCCTGTAAATGTTTCCATTGAACGACTTTAAGGGTCTGCACGGTAAGATAATAATCAGCTGGCACATTGTATATTTTTCATTCTCCTAGGCTACTTATTTAACATAATATGTTAACTCTTCTGGTTTTGAAATTAATGTTCAAAATTTTATTACACCACTTTTTAAAATACGCGTATATCAATGAAACGTACCTGTAAGAAGGGACACACCGTTAATCGGTCAAATTTTGTGTGATTTCACTTGTCACAAAATGTTCGATAAGGATGGTTAACCTTGACTGAATTAAGACAAAATAAATAAAAAAGACCTCCCGTAGCTCTGTCGAGGGACACCTGTCCCAAGAACTGGTTTGTTTTCCTGCACAGATGCCGTGAGAATGGACTTGTGGCGTCAAGACTTGTGTTATCGTGAGCAACGCCATTATTGTTTTCGATGTTTAAATTCTATCGTTGGTGTAAAATTTCTGTTCAATGTTAAGTATCTTAATTAACTTCTGTTTCACTTTTATGTTATCATACTTAATCGTGATAATGCCACAGATATTAAAATAAATATGTTTAATGTTTATTTGGTCCATAGCCTAAAATATCTAAATTTTTACATTTCGACATTTACTTAGATAAACATTGGTCATCTTCTATATATTTAATACATGAAGCGAAAATGTTGATTCCCTTTTTCAGAAAATTGTGCGGCCGAAGGAATGTGAAGTTTGGTACACTTAAAGTTTATATAGAGAGGGACAGGAGAAAGCTAAATGTTTATACAATATGCTTTAGAAATACATTAAATTAAATAAATCACTCATTGTTTACGTTCATACCGCCAATGTCAAAAAGACTCAATTTCAAACTCATAATACTTTGTGATCACATATACGTAACCTCCTTAGATCAAACAGTTGCACAAAGTAGAGATTGTCGCCAAAGAGTTTATAAGTTCATATTTACGCTCGAATTTCGACCACAGTGCGACCTCTAGTCAGATATAAATCTCTTAGATCTAGTTTTGCTGTAGGAATCACGTATTTGAATTTCTCATACAGCTGGACAGTAATATTAAATCTCAACAGCTATGGTTATTTCTAAGAAACACCCGTGAGGTTAATGCCAGGATTGTGTCCCGTACCCCGCTCGATCACTATCAATCGTCAGCCGACACGTCCTCGAGAGCTTAACGAATTGGTTACATACGATTATTCCCAAAATCTTTTCCTTGTGCTGTTTTGACTACCGTATGGATACTGTGTAGTTTCTCCTATCTTTGCAAAAAGATATGTCAAAGGAAATTATTATTTGTCTTTGTTTCAAAACACAAAACGATAAGGTAAATAATATTACTATTAATATTTCATTTAAAACAAAAAATAAAACTTAAAAATAATTACCTTTAGCATATCTCCTAGCAAAAATCGGAGAAATTATATAACATCCGTACAGTGTAGACAAAACAGCAGAGGGATAGGTTTTTTGTTTAAGTACCTACCTATTTTATCGCTTTTATTGATTTTCTTATGTCAACCATTGGGATTAGTTACACTTGTTTCTTTTATAATCTCTTTATATCTTGAGAGCTTACATGAAACTGATTATTCCACATTTTTCATTACTAACGATTACTATTTTACACATGTATGGAGAAATAATATTAAGTCGTAGTAATTGGTGGGAATCCCCAACTCGGCGCCGAGCCTTGGCGTGACTACCTTATTCAGCCATACACGAATGTTACAATTTTGGTCATAAAATTAAATAAAAAAAAATTTATTAAAAAAATTAAACCGCCTTCAAAAAAAACTCTGAAAAGTATAAAATAACTATCCTTTACTAATCAAAACTCAAGTACAATTAACATAACTTTATAAATACGATACACATACCTATATAATTAAATTTTATAGTTACTGAAGTCGGTGCCAAGCCCACCAAACTACTAGACTTTCTGTTGTTGCACATTGATTTGGCACCGACTTCAATAACTGTCAAATTTAATTATATAGGTATGTGTATCGTATTTATAAAGTTATTTTAATTGTACTTGAGTTTTGATTACTAAAGAATAGTTATTTTATACTTTTCAGTGTTTTTTTTTGAAGGCGGTATTTTTTTTTTAATAAAATAAATTTATTTCTCCCTTTTGAGTGATCTTGACCTAAATAAATATCTATGGCAGGTCTGCAATTAACTTCATTCTAATTCTGGAGCGCAACGATATAGAAGAGAATCATCAACATAAATAAAGGTTATAACCAGGTCGCGTTATCTAGTGTATCTTCGAAGTCCAAGCTCAAATATCCGTGAAATTTAAATGGGACCACCTCTGAAGTATTACCTACTAAACGTAAAAAGAATTTTCGAAATCGGTTCATAAATGACGGAGTTATGAAGTAACAAACATACAACAAAAAAAACAAAAAACATACAGACGAATTGAGAACCTCCTCCTTTTTTTGAAGTCGGTTAAAAAGACCTGCCGCTACAGCTTAATTGGCTTAGTTTAATATGAAGTACTTTCACTGGAGAGACAATAAATTAACACCTCAAACTTAAAATAGTCTTTTATTTTAAAGTATCTCTCTTTTCAATTTAATAAAGTTCTAATGCGTTTATAATATAGAACTTTATTACATTGAAAATAAATACTTTAAATTAAATTTATTATACACAGTCTGGCCATAAATACTGTTACAATAAAAAAAAAACAATATTACATTTGGATTTTGATTTCATTCTCGTTTGAATATTTATAGTGCTTTCTCATTTTCGTACCAATCTTTGTTAAATATTCTTGTGATATTAAAACGGAGTGGGATTATAAAGAGAATCGAATTGCTGTGATAGCATTACACAAAGTATGTAAGTATGGAGCCAAGTGCAATTTTAGAAGCTATCTGCTTGGTCTATCTACCCTCTGGAAGACTCATACTTTAACAGTGAGGTTAGAAAATTAATACACGCGTTGGGGACCGCTAAGTTTTTCAGAAGACTTAAATATTGTTTTTTTCTGTTTCTCGATCTTGTGGTCTCATATCTGTCGGCCCGAGAACAAAAAGTGAGTGAAATAGGCGTTCCCTAAAGATAAATTTTGGGACCTTTTCTGTTTTTGGTTTACATTAATGATCTTCCGTTTAAACTTAAAGACCTATGTGAAATAGTATTATTTGCTGACGATTGTTGATTGCCTTTGCTAATTACTTGCGGCGTCGGGTGTTTTTTAGATATTTATAAACTAATTAATTGAGATAGGTATTATTGACGTCCGTTGCTTGTGTTCTGTTATTTCATAACAATACTTACAGCCAATAATCTAAACTATTGCATACACCTGATCAATGTATATTATGCAAATCGCTCACTACAATTATCGCGATGACATTAACCGCTGTTTATATTTTATTTACGTCGACAAACATCGTATAAGCCTAATATAATTTAATCACAAACATGCTCGCAATAGCTCAGAACAGCAGATTACTGTAGTCCTGTTGGAAGTGATCGCTGCGTAATAATAATGAATGACGTTTATTGGTGTTATTTAATCGAAGATGACGTTTTTTTTAATACCCCGCCAAAAAACCTGCAAACTTTATTGATTAATTGAGCTGTATCCGCGACCGCGTCTGCATGGAAAATTTTAGCATGGCTTTCACGGGTTATAGGTAGTTTTTTGAAAAAAGGAACGTAGCCTACGTCTGTCTCCGGCCATATAAGTAATCTCTGCGCCAAATTTTATCATATTCGGCTTAGCATTTCCAGTACAAAGTTTCATCCCCCTTTTAACCCTTTTAAGGATAGATATCACCCCTTTAAGATAGATTTTGATAAATATGCCCGTCCCCTGATGTTAAACTATCTCTGTATTAAATTTCATCATAGTAGTCTGGTCGTGGTTTGGTTGTGAAAACGTAATCGTAACAGACTTTCGCATTTATAATATTAGTATGGATATATTGTCAAAAAGTTTCCTCTTGCAACTTCTTTCTTATAATTGGTCGAACGCCTTCTATAAAATTAAAGATTGTACAGTGTAAATATGTTTCCAGATGTTATTCAGGTGCCATGTGTAAACAATAGGGATTCAATGGTTAATCGATACTGACATGGATATTTTTTATTGAGTATTAGTATCAGGTTCCACAAAGAACGTGGAACAATAAGGCTTCCCTCCGTTTAGTTGTTTTAGGCATAAATGAAATGTAGTGAAAGTTATTGCATTTATGTTACTTTATAAATAAGCGATAAAGTAATGAAGTATAACTACATAAACACAGTTCGCTATAATCATATAGAATCGTGTTACAGATACAAAATAATTATTGACGAGATATTACTTGATGAGATTTGAGGAGGCGAAAAAGGTAAGGACCACGATGCTTGGGCACTCATTCTCTATGACTATCCCGTTAGGTACACTATGTGAAGATATGTGCATATAATATGTATGTATCTATACATACCTTATTAAAGTATATTTCTACTGTCACTATTTTTCGGGTTAAAATAAGATCAGCCAACGCCAATGTCCACTATGTACACACTTGCTTTCGACCCAAATTGCCTCCACTTGTCACAGCGAGTGTATGCTTGCGTGACTTGCAAAAAACAATATTACTTTCCCTTATTGACACAATTAATGTTACCATCAAACATTTTAAACACTTACCAATTTTTGTATTGGAAACGTGCTCGTCTGGCCAAACTGCAAACAACGTTGATAGAGAAGTGCAAAAAGTCGAGAGCAGTTAAGCGAATAATAATTCGGTCAGGTTTTTAAAATTTATTTCTAGCAGTTACTTCACATAGCTCAAATTCTCAGTATTATGGAATCACGAACAATTCTATAAAATTTTTAATTAACACAAAAAAAAGAACCTGTTTGCTGTGTTTGTCATCCGCCAAAGGCAGGTCCACATTACGATTGTATCGTCGCTCGCGCAGTCAGCGACAAACAGGATGTGAGCAGTTTGTTGACATGGCGACGCGAAGTGTGAGATACGTTTTCTGCATCGTGGTCAATGCTGACTTTATTTATAGCTTTTTGCCAGCGGCTTGAACATTGAAATATTTCGCATACAGTTTAGATTGTAGAGAAATCAGCAATGATATTATTAGTATATTCATTTTATTATTGTGCCTGACAACGAATTTTGGTCGAATACATTTTTTATATTGTTTGTAATTTTAAGATCGCTGATAAATAATTTTAGACTACGTGATTAATCGTATTACGCCTTTATTCATCTTTCGTTAACTTTTAAACTTAAACACCTACGTAACTCAGTTAGTCGAAGACGAACCGGAATAAAAATACATAATAGTTTAGTCAAATAAGGGTTGAAATCGAAATTTAAAATTTTTACATCCAAAAGTCGCGTTTCTACTCGCGTTACGCGTGGACATTTGTTCCCGCGGTAACCGAATACATTTGAACTAGCGAATATACATATATGTTCAGTGGCAATGGGTTAGATTCGGCGAACGAGTGCTCGTTCGCTCTTTTATTCAGTGAAAATGGCAACATCCACAACCGAGCAGTTGATCTGAGCGTTCTTTCGACGCTGGACGTGTTCAGTTGGAGTCCTATGTTTTTTTGAATTCTACGCGAGCTTGCAATGGAATCAAGAAAAAAATAGCCCATCAGTGCTTATGGGACTCAAAACCCAAAGATTATAAAAAACACAATAAAAAACAATGCTTTCAAATATATAGATATTATATTATGAGTTGCTCTTCACTGGAAGTCAAAAAGACAATTGAATCAGTGTTGGTTTTTTCGGCGCGAAAGATATAAATCCCAAATTTGTTTTACTTCTTAAAAAAATATAAATTAAAAAATACTGTTTTTTAAATCCCTCTACAACGGTAAGCTGTTGCCAAAAAATTCCAAGTAAAATTATACAACGTGAAATTTTACGTAAAATTGCTTTTCTATATTTTGGTCGTAAGTGTTATGTTATATTGACGGAGTTAAGACGGTTTGAAGCGTAAAGATTGAGCAACTTCCTAAAAACATCATAAAACCGTAAAAATTTATTCTTTTTTTTATTATATCATTGATAAAAAGTTGTTTCCATTTTTATTATTAAACTTTTTTACTTTTTAATTCATCTTTTATTAAATTTTACAGTAGATATGAAAATAAAAGTAACAAAAAAATTACATTACAATTTTAAAATCGTAGATTAAAAATAAAAACGCTAACAGTCTCAACCGTTAATAATACAGTACTTCGACAAAACGAGACAGATGTAATTTTATGTAAAAATTTACGTTCTATATGTATAATTACGTTTTTTCTTGATGACTTACGGTAGTAGAATGATTTAGAAAACAAAGTTTTTTTCACATTAACTTTTTTTCGCGCGAACCCAGGAGGTTAATGTGTTAAAATTTTACATGCATGCATAACACATTTATGAACATTTAACCTCAATGCCAAAAATTCGATTTTAACCGTTATTTTATTGGTAGTTCTGAAATAATAAATCAAACTTTTTTAACGCTTAAAAAAATATACTACACTCCAAAGGATGTAATATCGTTGATGTAATACTATTAAGCTCTCAGCAAATATTATTTTTGTACTAGTACTAGGTTATATGTAAATATAACCTAGTACTAGTAGTAGGTAAATATAACCTAGTACTAGTAAATATTATTTTACATTCTTATTTAACTAAAGTTAACCAAAAATTAACTTATTGTTAGTCACTACTGAATCGTATACATCACGTGTACCTGAGGGGTAGATTCGTCGAAATGCTAATACTTAAACCAAACGATTCAATTACGTCGGTGAATTGTTGGGAGTGCGTTTATCGCTGTCGGACCGCACCGTGTCACCGGGCGGGCGCGTCCTTGGCTTGCGGCGGTCGTTGACGCTGGCGCCGCGGGAGACGTCGGCACCCGGCCTTATATTATGCACACGCGACTGGGTGTGGGTGCACCCTTATATGATGGGCGGCGCGGCATCTCGTTTGATATACTGTCGAGACTTGATAGAATTAGGTTCTGTCATAACGTCTTTCGGCGTTCTAGATACAAACATCTGTTTCCTATCTGCTTATTCGTTATTATATTCGTTCGCATCACTTATTAAATATGATTTCTTATCTTCCGTTCTTTTTTCATTACAAATGTGGTATAATTATATCTAAGCAGCTAGTACCTATCTTTGTAAAATTGTTTATTATAAAGAAGAATAATAATGTTTCTTAGATACTTGCAAGTTCTTTTTGATTTACAAAATGTAAATTTATATTTTTATATTTTAAAGGGTTCTTTTTGTACACATATTGTCAATGCAGATAATTATTATCTATAAATCATATTAATACAAAATGTTAACAACTATAATGTGAATGTGTGTAATGTGTATAACGACTTTTTTGGCTAATGCGAAATCATAATAAATTAATAAACTCAGATTATAGAAACGGTACAGTTAAGACATTTAATGTAGCAATGAATAAAATTATAATTAATCATAAAATCTTTTCAGATAACAAATATTGTTAGCGACCGCTTATAAAATGACAGACTAGCTGATTAACCGTGGACATCGCAATTAAGCGGGGACACGCAAACAAAAACAAAACTGACGCTAATGGCCGTGTTCATTGACGTTCACACGATAGACAGGGATTTCCCGCCACAAACTTCATCCCAAAGGAAATTAGCTTCTTATGTTTCACACGTCTGTCTCCGCCCACAGACAATCGAACCTTCTGATCGCAAATTGATATTTTTTGCGACAACTTTCAATTGCTCGATGCATTATCTGAGTCTAGCCTCATTTGCGGTTCTAAAAGCATCGTGAATCAAATGTTGCTAACATCATTTTCTGGCGTTTTTTATAAACGCGTTATCCTCAAGTAACATAACGGTCAGATATAGCGTTATATTCGAATTAAAATCACAATCTTTGTGATTAGCTATCACAGATCTTCAGCGAATTAAAAAACCTTTTTACTGACTATTATTGAATTGTGTATAATCGCGATTTGTGTATAATCAAACGTGATAGTGATTATTCTTAATGATTTTAATGACTAACAAACATATTTAACTATATAGCTTGCTAGATTCGGTGATTGCCTTTATTATTTGCTGCCTTTAATCAATTTCAAGTACACAGCGTTAAGAAAAATATATAAAAAGTTACTGTTGACATAAAGAGAATGCTTTTTATGACTTTTCGACGAATATTTCCGAATCCGACAAAACGACACAAATTGCTTTGGAAGTTTCTATTTTATAAATAAATTTAGTGATTGTTCAGCACCATAAAAATATATGGCGTACTTAAAGAAATTCTAAGAAGAATCTAGGGATTCCACCTAATTGTCACAATGTCACAAGATAAAACTTACTTTCTTTGGTAAAAAAATCTTGAAACTAGCCTTAAATAAATGAGAATTATGTTTTAACGACGATTTTCAAATTATAATGCTTAATTTTTGTACAAAAATTTTAATATTTCAAATAATCCTTACTTTCTACGTGTATTTCTACCAGCCTATGTCATATGAAACTTGGCATGAAGTATAAACAAAATATAAGCTTGTTTTTTAGTAAATAAAAAATAATTTAAAACTGCAAACTTCGTAAAAAAAGATAAAAAAATATTTATCATTTTATTTCAATGAATTTTTTTTAAATTTTTTAAATCCAATTATAAGTTAAAAAGTTCATAAAATGAAGTATAAAATTCAATGGTAGATTTATTTTGCTATGCCTTTTTTAAAACTAAATAATGGCATTCGAAGCACTACGTAACACCATTTTTCAAATTTTTAAAACTCGTATTTTGTGAGCCAGGCGCACACTGCAATAATATTTTGTAGTTCCGTCGAGAACATGTACAGGTATAACATACTTAAATATAACTGAAACGGAAAATTGAACACCTTTTTCTCTGTCCGCCTCACGTAAAATTCCCCATATAATACACAATACATAAATTATAACGAAATGCGTTGCGTTGTTTATAAAACCGAAGCGGACAAACACAGACGCGGATGGCGAATTTGTTCTTTTTATTTAGATTGCAAGAAGTAAATATGTGCATAATCATGTAACAACTGTAAATGGCAGTGATATACTTCGTATTAGTCTTAAAGCGGTACGGTAAAAAGGGAAACCTTATGGTACGACTTTGTATGTCTGTCTGTGACAGTTGCGTACGTGTCACATAATGTATTGTATGTAACGTACATACATCGTATAGGTGTTGACTTTTACGGTGCGTTTAATCGATGAATCGTCAATCTATTTTAATTATTACAACTCTCGAGTTGCTACCATGGGAAGCTTGTGGGATAATCGATTCGGTTTACATGTTACGTGTTTCAGGGACCCCATAAAGCTGTTTCCGCACTGCGGCCATTATAACCGTTTTATGAGTGCCGACCGGGTATCCTCAGTGCATGCAAGTTATTTTCCACTCAGGGTTTTTGACTACAACCCAATATCTCGATGCTTAATGTGCTACGGCATAATCGTTCTTATTTTATGGAGGCTACATTCGAGCTATGTCTGAATCAAAATCCGATGCTATTCTATGGTCCATGCTGTAGTTCAGTAACACTTCATTTAATATATTTCCTATTACAAATACCAAAAACAATAAACACGAATGTTTTGAAGGGAAGTAAAGGCAACTAAGATATCGTGGTCGATATCTAACTGCCCGTGACAACGATCGGTGCAATCCGGTCAAAACGTCGGAATAAAAAAGGTATTTAGCCTTAAAGTATAATCACTACAAGACCCGTTTTATCAATATTGTAAGATGTCATTCATGACAAGTCGTGAAAGTTCAAAAACATTATAATAGTAATAAATATACGACAGTTTTCTTTTATGTATGTTGTGTTATATATATATTATGGTCTTTTAGGTATTATAAACATAATAATGCGATTATTATTATTTACAGAGGTATGTATTGTCGCGAAAGAATATAATGTATAATTATAATGTATAATGTATAATTAATTAACTGAGGAAGCGTGCTCGTCGCGACCCCTGCCAGCCCTTTTCAGGGCTGCAATTCCTCTTCTGTGCATACCATGCGGGACAACGGCAATTATAATGTTAGGGCGTCCCCCGGAAGCGACGTACACCGGTCTGTCCCCGCTGGTGTGTGCAGAGTGCAGTTCGGCGTTGGGGACCGCCACCCAACACGCTGTGCACCTAGCGGCGGGAAGTGGAGGGAGGAGTGCAGAGTAGCTGCGTGGAATGTGAGAGGTGGGATTGAGGAGAAGATGAATGAAGTGATTGATATTATGGAAGAGAAAAGATTGGATGTGCTATGTTTGAGTGAAACCAAGCGAGGCGGCAGTGAACTTGCCGACTTGCCCGGAGGAGGCATCGCTTTGTGGTCAGGGGTACCACAAGGAGATAGGGGATGTCAAGGGGTAGGCGTTTTACTGTCCTCTCGTATGGTTAATTGTATGACTGAGTATGAATGTATAAATCCCAGACTGCTCTGGGTACGCCTTAAGATTGGGTTGACAAGAATTTTTGTTTTGGCAGTATATGCCCCAGTGTCCTCTGTCGGTTTGGCTGAACTAGAGCAGTTCTGGGAAAATGTTAGAGAAGTTCTAGCGACGGTTGAAGAGAACGAAAGAATTGTTGTGTGTGGAGACATGAATGGATGGGTCGGGACAGCTCGAACAGGATTTGAGTCTGTCCTAGGCAAATATGGAGATAAGAGAGTAAATGATGCTGGTAAGATTGTGCTAGGACTGTGTATGGAAAAGGATCTTTTTGTGGCTAATACCATGTTTGGGCACAAAAGGATCCATCAGTACACGTGGGAAAGAAAGGGTGCGAGAAGTATGATTGATTTATTCCTGGTGGATAGCAGACTTAAGAAGCAGGTAATGGACACAAGAACGTATAGAGGAGCCGATCTCGGGACAGACCACTTTCTGGTGATAACCAGAATAAGGGGTCTGTTCGCAGCATGGCGACATCGCGTAGTGTCCAAACCTGCAGCGGTTAGCCGCATTAAAAGCTGGAAACTGCAGGATGCGACCACCAGGAATGAATATGAAAGGGTATTATCCAGTAAGCTTGATGATAGATTGAAAGTGTTGAGCGAGGATGTTGAAGAATGCTGGCAGAACCTTAGAGATAGTATGGTTGAGGCTGCGAAAGAAGTGTGTGGAATGAATAAGATTGGGAACGGCAAAAAGCGTGATGTGTGGTGGGATGATGAGGTGAAAGTGGCTGTGTATAAGAAAAAGAAAGCATGGCGAGACTACCTTGCTACTAATGACTGTGGTATGAAAAATTTGATGAAAGACAGGTATAAGCTGCAGAAAGCAGAAACGAAGGCACTAGTGAAAGAGAAGCGTGAAAGGTGTAGGGTGTTAGATGAAAACAAGATGTCGGACAACTTCGAGGAAAATTCCAAATTATTTTGGAAAGAAGTACGTAAGTACCGAAGTGGTCCGGCACCTTGCAGAATGAATAAAGTGCGTTCGAAAGAAAACAACCTGCTTACAAATAAAAAGGATGTTCTGCAGCGATGGAGTGAATACTATGGAGAACTGTATGAGAGTGGCGACTCCGTCTCTGATACTGAGAGCGATTCTAATGAATTGCCACACTCAGGCCAGGGACTGGAGGATGCCATTAGTATGAAAGAGATTGAGAAAGTGATAAGAAGTTTGAAATGTGGAAAGGCTGCGGGAATTGATGAGGTGACTGCTGAGATGATCAAGTATGGTGGTCCTAGGGTCTGGGATGCCTTCTGTGCACTCTGCAACCTTTGTTGGCAGAAGGGGGAGGTTCCAGAGGACTGGCGCACGGCAGTCATAGTACCTCTATATAAAGGGAAAGGTTCCTACCTAGACTGTGCGTGCTATAGGGCCATCAGCTTGGTCAGCTTAGCGAGTAAAGTCTATACTAAAGTATTGACTGAACGTATGAAAGGCGTTTCAGAAAGATATTTGTGGGAGGCGCAAGGTGGATTCAGGAACGGTAGGGGTTGTATGGATCAGATTTTCTCGCTTCGCGTTATCGTGGGAAGGTTTCTGGCTTTAGGTCAGAAAGTTTTCTGCGCTTTCGTGGATCTAGAGAAAGCATTCGATAGAGTAGTGCGGAAGAAATTGTGGAGTCTTCTGCCTGAATATGGCGTGGAGGGCTCCTTACTGCAGGCTGTGAGGTCATTATATCGAGACCACAGAGCCTGTGTAAGGATAGACGGTGACATGTCGCCCTGGTTTGAAGTCTGTTCTGGTGTCAGACAGGGCTGCGTGATGTCTGCCTGGCTATTCGTGCTGTATTTGGACAGTTGCCTCCAGAGATTGAAAGGTAATATGAGTGGTATGGGATGTGGTGACACAATGGTAAACTGCCTATTGTACGCTGACGATGCTGTGCTAATAGCACCATCAGAAGCAAAGTTGCAGACACTAGTCACGTGTATGAAAGAAGATTGTGAAGTAAAAGGATTGAAAATGAATGTTAACAAAACTAAGGTTCTGGTGTTTGAAAGAGAAGCGGTACAAACGAAATGTGTGATTAGTGTAAATGGAAAATGTCTAGAACAGGTGAATGAAATTGTGTACCTGGGGGGTACCTGGTACTGGTGGGGGTACCTGGGGGTGTCGTTTTCGAGGGATGGAAGATGTGAGTTGGATGTGGAGAGACGGGTAGCAGCTGGCAATAAAGTGAACGGTGCTTTGTCCGCATTAGTGGGTAGTGTGAATATATCTAACACTGCTAAAATGGCCATCCACAATGCGGTGTTGGTGCCAACTTTGTTGTACGGCAGTGAGGCCTGGATATGCCCGAAATCGAGTGAAAGTATGATAAATGCTGTGGAGATGCGGTCTCTCAGAAATATGTGCGGTGTCACGCTTGCGGACAGGATAAGCAATGACGAGATACGCAGTATGACAGGGTTGCACAACAGTGTTATTGTAAAAATGAAGAAAGGAATGCTTAGATGGTTCGGGCACATGGAAAGAATGAGTGATGAAAGACTGACGAAGAAAATATACAGAGCGAAAGTGAGTGGTAAAAGAAGCCAAGGAAGACCAAGGCTGACTTATGAAGATCAAATAGCCAGAGTGTTAGCAGACGGAAATGTCAAAAGCACTCGCATACCTAGGCGAAAATGTGTGAGGAGAATGATGAGACTTGAGGAAGCGAAAGAGGTGTGTAAGGACCGCGACTCCTGGCGCTCCGTCCTCTCTGGCTACCCCGTTGGGGATACAGCGTGAAGTTATGTTATGTTATGTTATGTTATGTTAATACATATTACGTACGTTCACCTAAAATTATTATCAAAATGAGAAGGATAATTGGAATATTTATAATAAATTGCACAAATATAAGGCGTAAATTATTATTAATAACCTTGTCTCTGTATGAATACTTACGTACCTACATACATTTTCAGTGGTACAGAAATCGTCATAAAACTATAAAGTACAGTATGAAAGACGTTGTATTATCGCAAGAAATTAAATCATGTTTAAAAATTTAGTGGAAGTGTAGCGCCATTTGTCTATATAATTTTAGTGATCGGCAGAACATTGTCCGTGCTGCGGTCCACTCGGTTGCTCCAAATATTTTTCTATTACAATTAGACTCATGCCCAACTATTGCTTCTTTTTCCTTAAGAAACTATGACACTTTAAACTCTTCAAAACAATTACAACAGTAGTAACATCTACTAGTAAAACGTATTTCTTTTGCTCTATACGATATTTCAAATCATTATCACTAAATATGAACAACAATCAGTTTTCTTACATAATTTTCATGTCAAATCCCTTGTCGGAATATTTGTTTATGCGTCAGATTTATCAAAGAATATATTTTTATTATGTTAACATACGAGTACATATATCGAAAGAAAAATTAATTCTCCATCTACCTTCCATGTACGATATTTTACGATTACTTATTTCGTAAGCCATCAAAAAACTGTTCATATATATATATAAATAGGTAGACCGTAGGGATTACGCCCGTCAAATTATCATATAATGGTGTTATTTGCATTCGGTCATGGCGGTTTATTTTACACCCGTTTATTTTTTCCGAAATCCAAGCTGCTTTACATTACATCGGTAATTTATGTAAAATACACCATATGATTGGGCGTGCGGCCCCGTTTTGATGCTTTAACCTCTTGCTACATTTTTATCAAATTAATTTTGATTCTACAAACAATTAGAAAGTTTTAATTGTAGCTTCTGAGATATTGAATTTTTTTTATGGTTTCGATAAATCACGTTTTAACTTTTTACACATAGTGAAAATCACATGCGTACGTGTATAGCGTATATATTATACTAGCTGTACCCGCAACTTCGTCCGCGTGGAAAAATTTTCCTTGACCTCTTTAGGTTACTAAGGTTACCCGAGGTACTCATTTTGTTGGTGTTAAACAAAAAAGTTATTCTCTGTAATGGAACATCCGCCATATTAGATTTATGATGACGTCACATATACAAAAACCTTCCCCTGCGTATTCCATTTCATTTGATACCCACATTGTTGGTGTTCAACTAAAGTTATTTCCTGCTATGGAACATCCGCCATATTGGATTTATGATGACGTCACATGTCCAGAAACCTTACCCTGCGTATTCCATTTCATTTGATACCCGTATTGTTGGTGTTGAATGAAAAAGGTATTTTCTGGTGTATTTCTGGTGGTATAGCATTATCAAGTTCCCCTATAAAGTTCCATCCGCTTTTTCACCCCTCAGGGGTAGATTTTTAATAAAAAAGAAAACTATGTTTTTTTAATAGAAAAGGTGTATCTCTGTAACAAATTACATCTTAATCGGTTCAGCGGTTAAAAATTTCCCATACAAAGTTTCATCCCATTTTTCACCTCTTTAAGGGTAGATTTTTGAAAAATAAAGTAGCCTATGGTCACCCCCTGGTGTCAAACTATCTCCATGCCAAAGCTTATCAAAATCGGTCCGGCGGTTTAGCCGTGAAAACCAAGCAGACAGACAGACAGACAGACTCGCATTTATAATATTAGTATGGATGTATATATCCTATTTTTTAATTTTTAATTAAGAAATAATAAACTAACCAAAATGTCGCTAAGTTTTCACCGTCCGTTAGTCCGTCCGGTATATTACCACGTAGCTCTCTAATAACACTGCTTTTCTGTTATGTACACGAAACTGAAATATTCACAGACAACACTATCATTAATTATCCAATATAGTACGTAGTAAGATTTTTGTAGTGTTACCTGAAGGTTCTCTATGTTCGTAGGTCAAATTAGTATCATAAATCAGTTCAATATGTGTGACATAATTCATTTGAAATGTAACAGAATAATAACAGGAGAATATTATTATTTGCGATTATTTTTACATAATGCATGCTGCATGATTAACAATAATAATAATCTGTTCTTTATTTTTAAGTGTTTTTTAAAAATGCAAATTTTTACACTTATCATGACGTTTATTATTCTTTCAATTCATGGTGTTTTTTATTAAAACGCACAAACGGACTAAAATTTTAAAAACGTTTGTTTTACAATAAGTACGACAACCAAGTCAATTATTTGCGAATTAGCCTATCTCTGTTATAAATGTCATAGTCGCCACATTTGTTTACATTAATGACAAAAATGGATAAAGTAGGATATACGTATACAAATATTATGTTCTATTGAAGAACACGACTAACGACGACTGATCTATTGTTATATTTTATGACTATATATTTTTATCCCATCATCCTATCCTAAATATTATATATGTGAAAGTTTGTGAGGATGTATGGTTGTTTGTTACTCTTTCACGCAAAAACTACTCAATGGATTTTAATGAAACTTTACAATAATATAGCTCGTAGATCAGAATAACACATAGGTTATAATTTATAGAGATATGTGTCTTTGAACTTCACGCGAACGAAATCGCGGGCAAAAGCTGGTATTTCATAAATATATTGGAGAAAGATTAATAAACTTAAATTTCCACCAACCGCTTTCCTATCTCGAATATTGCATACTTTCGCATCGCATAAAGTAGGAAGACGCTGGGCTGCGAAAGAATTTCAATAAGTTTGTATTGGCAGTCATTTGCAAATTGCGCGCCGCAGCGACACCTAATGGAATAGGAATCCAGGGGCTGCGTGCCGGCCGTCGACGCTGTCCCCGCTTGCTGGATTATAAAGCTACTCCCATATGTTTCTCACCCTGATTTTTTAACATTAAGCGAAAAGGCAACCAACTCTTACCTATATTCAAATACAATACGCACGTTCCATACTATCGTCGACTAAGAGCTAACTTAAATTAGGTTAGCTTAGCTCGCATAGTTCGGTCATTTGTCGTACTAGTACGTTAGTAACTAATTAATCTGTGGTACTAGTATGCCTTTTTTTGGTTACGCAGGAGAAATCTGCACACAGATACCAAACCCTCCGGAGGAGAGAGTAGGTTATATGGGACTTTTACTCATCGAAACTCCTACGGTGATCTACGGAACGCACCGGAGCATCTCTCGCGCTGTGTATGGATAGACGACTGGAGCCCCCACTCGCCCCCCCCGTATCGGCTGCGACCCCGAAGGCCTTATGTCGTCTCCAACGACAGGCGAGAACACCACAACCTTATGCTCTAGTCCTGCCTACTGGGCTGTAGGTCTGGGGCGTATGTTGCCCATCCCGTTCCCGCTTTGCGTCCTCTTTCTGACCTGTTAAAGTCTCACAGATAGAAGACATGACCTTCCACGACTTTTCACTTACCAGCATATATGTATTTGTTACTACCGCTCGCGTGCAGGAACAGCGTGTGCTGGGTGCTGTCCTGGTCCCTATTACAATGGTGGACTACTGTGTCTATCGCGAACTAACTATATGAAATAAGCTATGTACACTAACGGAACTACGTGAAGCAAGTTAGTCGTGAATGCCGCCGAAGCTTCACGAGTTGAGCTAAATCCTTCTCGCCTCATCTAGCTCCTCATTGGCGCTCTTCGGTTTAGTATCCTCGAGTGACGATTCGTCCAACTTAACAAAAGAATAATATAGACTGCACAACACTGATGTGGCTTTTGCTTAGTTTAGATTTAACACCCGTATTCTAAAACGTTTCCTCAAAACTTCCTCGACTCGACTCAACCTCACTCAGTCAAATTGGTATTCTCGGTTAGCAAAAACTTCCTTCACTCGAATCTTTCCTCATTCGAGTGGAGGAAACGAACTGTCAAACTCAAGGTAGCTCGCGATCTACCTTAAGGCGTCCTCAAGCAATAAAAGTATTGTGTTTGTGTTGCGTTTATTGGTTTTATTAAACACGACAATGAATTTTGAAGACTTTAATGATTTTATGGACTACGTTTACGACCGTCCTTATGTTTATTTGTCACGACGTTATATACGAGATGCAGAAAACCCTTTGGAGTGTTATAATAACAATGAATTCCGAAGAAGATACCGGTTTAGCAAAGAAACTGTTACAAACATTTTATTGCCTCTTTTGTTCCCTATTCAAAGGGATGGTGATAACCGTGGGCTTCCGATACCACCCATAATACAAGTTCTAATAGCGTTGCGGTTTTATGCTACCGGAAATTTTCAGGTTAGTATTTCCTACACTGATTTAAAATATTAATAATTACCTTATAATTATGCAGTAATTATGCTATAATAATTTTATTTTTGTCAATTTCAGATCGTTTGTGGAGACTTGCATAAATTGAGTCAGCCAGTTACATCTAGAGTAGTATCAAAAATATCTAAGTTATTGGCTATAAAGGTTGGACAATTTGTTAAATTCCCATCAGAGAATGAACAAGGCGATATAAGACGGCGATTTTTTAATATAGCTGGGTTTCCTGGTGTGCGAGGATGTATAGATTGTACACATGTACCCATAAAATGTCCAAACAGACGAAATGGTGAAATTTTTAGAAACCGGAAAGGGTGGTATTCTATTAATGTGCAGTTGGTTTGTGGCCCTAACATGGAAATATATGATATAGTGGCTCGTTGGCCAGGATCAATTCATGATTCTCGTATTTTTGCAAATAGCCGATGTCGCATGCGTTTTCAGGAATATGAACTGACTGGTCTTTTAATTGGGGACAGTGGATATGCCCAGACTTCATACATGTATACGCCTGTACATAACCCACAAACACAGCCAGAGATAAGGTACAACAGAGCTCATATCAATACCAGAAATGTTATCGAAAGATTGAATGGTGTCTGGAAGAGAAGGTTTGCTTGCCTGAGCAGGAAACTGCAAAATAATTTAATAAATTCCTGCAACATTATTGTCGCTTGTGCAGTCCTTCATAACATTTCTATTATATCACATGAAGAATTGCCAGAACCAGAACTGGACATGGAGGCCGTTCCTGTTCCAAATTTACAAGAAACTGTACGTGGTAGTGTCATCAGGACTGCCTTCATTAATAGACATTTTACATAAAAACTTTAGTACTTACCATAATTTTCACTTGCTTTATTTTATAAAGATTATTTAACTTTAATTTTAGACATTAATTAGTAGTTATTGCTAAATTATAACATGATAAATTATCAGAGAACAACACATATCTTTTAATATTATTTTCTTTATTATATTAAATAAATATTATAATTCACATTAGATTTAATAAAAAATAGCTTATAAAAAATTTTGTATTTATGTGTCAGATAACAGTAATGCATTACTTGTGAATTATAAATTAGTTAATGTAATAGCTATAATCATAGAATAGTCCTACAACATTATCAGATTGTTATTGTGTAATTATATTGGATAAATGATTTTGTAAATACATATGTATGTATGACTGCTGACTACCCCGTTAGGGATACAGCGTGAAGATAATATGTATGTAAATCTTCACAATGTATACAATTATATGAAAACAAAACATACCTACATAGTTTTTAAAATATTGTAATTAATAAATAAGTTTATAAATGCATATTATGTTCTCACATTAACGCTAATTCATTAATCATATTACATTTTAATTTTTATAATATGTCTTTTATTTTTATAATATGTTTTTTACTTTCATAATAAAAGAGATCTCAATATGTCTGGTAGGTACATTTATTATTATGAAATAAATAAAAAGAAATTAATAATAATATATAAACAAGTTTGTATATATAAGTTATATTTTCACATAGTCCATAAATAAAAATAGCATGTACATTTCTAAAGCTGTATTTATTTTTCTAAAAGTTTTTGTGCAGTTTCCCTTTTAATTCGATTACAGAGAAGGAGTTCTTCAGCAGCTTCCCTTTCTATTTTGTTTTTAAGATAGTACTCCTCAGCTGCCTTCACCTTCCATTGCTGCTCCGCTACATACAGCTTATGTAAATCCTCCTCACGATCTTCCTTTCTCTTGTACATATTTTGCCTTATAGTAAATTCATCTTGAATAACTCTACTTCTAATATTTGTTTGTCGAACTGAAAGTATGAATTACTATTATTACAAAACAATAGTTTATTTATAAAGCAAAATTAATTATTGAGTTTCACATTGAAAAACGTCAGGGTTATTACCTAAAAATTTGCAGACAGCGACAGCCACGCGTAATTAATTGTAATAAAAAATTGATATAATATAATAAACCTTTCTTACGAGAACATGAAAACTAAACATCATTACAGAAATTAAAAATACCTACATTGTGGCTGTGATGTGCTGCCTCCATAATCAGTAAGCCGGGATCCAGATCGTCGAGGTGGTGTATCTACAAAATGAAATTTGTGTGTATGAATTGTGTATTAGTAATAGTAGGATAAAATTTTCTAAACTATTTATAAATAAATAAATCTCAGGACTGATATTATTTATCTATTATATATATGTAAATGTATTAATATATATTAATATATCTTTTATTAATTTATTTTTAATAGTTATTTACCTCTTTCTCGGACTTGCTCTTCTTGTGTACTCGGTTCGTTTAGAGTTATAATAGGATCTATGACTGTAGACATCACTGCAAAAATAAAACAAATTGTTTATTTGAATTGATAAAATAAGGTGTAACTGTGTTTAAATAATTACATAAATGTTTGACATACTTATATCTCGATTTTCTTGAGTCTCGAGTGGATTAGGGACACTGTCGCTGTCAATTACAAACTGTAATTCTACATCTGTGGTCTCCAATAATGCCTCATCCAAGACTTGACTAGTCATAGCCGTGGAAGTACTGGGCTGAGGATCGAATGAACCTCCTCCCGTCTTCATCCGCTCCCGCTTTTCTTGTGCTAACACACTTTTTCGACGGGTTTTCAAATTATCCCAGCACTTTTTGAGCTGGGCCTCAGTTCTCTAAAAACAAATAATACGCAAATTTAATAAAACACAAAGATCTCGAGGTTGGCTTGTTAATCGTTAATAATAATTATTACCGTTTTACTCACTTTTGTGTTTGTTTCTATAGAATTATATTCCTCCGTTAGGCGTACCCAAGCCATTTTTTTTGTTGCTGGACTTCCGTGAATTGTGGACGCCGTGTTGAGCTTATATTTTATTATAAGCTCTTGTAAACAAAGTTTTTCACTTTCCGAAAAAAATTGCCTTCCTGTACTGCCTGACATTTTTATGATATTTATCTAATTACAATATTAAACCGCAGAAATGTTTCACTCAAAAATCGCTAGAAGTTTTAGCTCAAATACACGTAATGCTAATAAAAAGATGTTTGGAAGGACGCTTTATACTTGACGTTACAACTTTTTTCTTACTATAAACTATAAACTTTAGTCTGTTACCAACATAACAAAACAAAAACCACTCCAACAATGACGTAATTGCAGTGTGTGACGTCAAAGTGAATCTCATTGGAGGAGACTCAAATCACACTTGCGTTGCTAACTTAGAATACCGTTTTCGAGGAATCATTGAGGAGGACCTTGAGGCTTCCTCGAACGAGTTTGAGTGGAGGACGTTTCGAGGTAATGTTTTAGAATACGGGTGTAAGTTACGCTTTTGCTGTGCACTCAACGAATTTCTAGTTTTGCTGTATCTGTCTTAGCTTACTTAGCTTATTGGCTTAGCTTCGATTTAATTTCTTTATATCGACAACCGGCTTTAAACTGATTACGGCTGTATCACAAAACAAATTTAATCGAAAAATAGAACTTCATTAGATGGTCCAAGCATAAGAACTCAAAATACAGGTAAAGTTTAATGTTATGGATATACATACATATCCTCATGCTGTATCCCTAACGGGGTAGTCAGAAAGGACGGAGCGCCATATTATGGATATAATCGTTATATTATATTCCTTTTGAAAATGTATTTTTAAATTTGAGTTATTTAAAGCACATTTCCGACGTTCTTCCCATCAACCTGTCTATGAAGAAAGAGGTTTGTCACGAGACACGGTAGTAAAAAATGAGGGAGTCGCATTATTAACATCCACAGGACAAATTGGTATGCTGCGGGCTTGTTTCACTCAACCGCCATTATTCATAGGGTTCACACTAAGAGTCGTCCAATATTATTCAACTTATTAGACATCCTGAGCTCAATATCGTGTCCTCTCCGATAGTGTTTTTCAGTTATACTTAAAATTTTCATTGTCCAAATTAAAGCAAGGTCCATGCCTTTCCGCGCATACTATGTATGACTCGGCTGAGAGATAGAGCTTATTAAAAGGGATTTTTGTAGGCGATTATTCCGTTTTTATTTTACAAGCTTTTATTTAACTTCACGTGTACATATGTTTGTATCTTTAGTTCAAATATCGCAAGCCAAATTTAAATTACTTCTTCTAAATATACGACTTTGAATTTTGTATGCTTGTTCAAATCTGATGACGATACACTAAAATGATAGAGATAACCTGATAGTGCAGCCAGGATTGTCTCCTCACGAGAGCGCTTCTCAACCATTATTAGCATGGACACGAAGCTTTGCATATACGTTTATTTTTAAAACTGAACATGATCTTCACCATAAACTGATGCTGCGGCCAGGATTGTCTTCTCATGATAGTAGCCACTCCTCGATGATTAGTATCAGAGATACGAAACTTTGCATGTAGATTTCATTTCGATAGCTAAACATGATTTTCACCATGAACTAATGCTGCAGCCAAGATCATAGGTATCTCCTCATGAAGGAATTCCTCTACGGTTAGTAGCATGAACATGAAACTTCGTAAAACAAAACAGCTTTCTACCGTACGTAGTTTAACGAGATTGGCGTCGAGAGCATTGGTCGTCTATCTTTCTAGGAGAAGGAAAACTACAAAATCAACCTTGCAACAAACATTGCGTTACTTGAAAAGGATACATTAAGAAATGTTTCTAACTAATAGTGTAAACGAACTAAAAGTAAAAAAATATTTTTAGAAAATTTATTAAAATGCAAAAAAAGAAAAATTAAACCATAAAGTTCATGAAACCCATAATGCTGTGTAAACCCCAAACCCACAAAAAGGTTAAATATCACTGCTGTGTAGAGGTGTCATCAGCAAAAGTATGATAAATAGAATATCTTACTTTTGCTGATCACTCTTCTATAGAGCAATATTCAACCTTTTTGTGTGTTTTGGGCAGCAGCATTATGAGTTTTATGAACTTCTTAGTTTATTTTTTCCTTTAAAAAAATATTTTATTTGCTTTTTGTTATTATATTCTCACTGTTAAAGGCATTTTATTGATTTCTTTACAACTAGATATGATTGAGTAACTGTTTAAGAATTTTACTTCTGGGCATCACATGTCTTGAAGTTGATTAAATACTTTAAAGTATATCTACCCAAATTTGTTATTTAAAATATATATTCAACCATCGTAAAGGGGCATGTTGTTACCGTACAATTTCTATGTTACCTATGTGGATTACTTATACTTAATGAGTACCTCGAAAAGTAAGTTTCTTCGACTGTTAAATCTATAACGGTATTTCGTATGGCAAGGAACGCGGAAGCGTGTTCACATGTTTTCCAATAAACCGAGCAATAAACGCGTGCTCGCGGCCACCGCGACTGTACTTGATGCCGGCCTCGTACATTCCTACTGCTTATTGGATACGTTCCTGCATATTACATGTTTCTTTACTGTTTTCAATATTTCATCTATTATTTATCATATTATTTTGTGTGCCAAACAATGCAGCGAACGAGTAATTTAAAAAAATATTACTCATCGTCTGAGTCGGGTAAAAAGTGCTATGTTCGGACTTCAGAGGCAGGTTATTGAAATCAAGTTATGTACGTGGTCTATTTATTTAACTTAAACTTAAATTTAACTTGATTCTACGGATGGATGAACATTTATATGTTCGTAATACCGCGCCATATAGTTGATGATATCAGCGATGAATATTGAATATTCTCCTTACCTTATTGTTTTTAAATGTAGTAGCTTGTTTTGAGAGCTTTACATAATGTCGACGAGATAAAACATGCATTCTAACTTGTAATTTATTTTTCATAACAAAAATGCGAAGATATCTGAAGGCGCTCGTAAACATGTCGTCAATAAAGTCTCCAAGTGACCCGCGTGTCCGCCCCGGGCATAATATTGTTCCCGGTTTATAAAATTACATGCCAAAAGGAGAGAGCCCCTCAAACGAGACGATTGAACGATACGCATCTATGTATGTGGTTGTGGTTGTAATGTGTATAGTGGCTAAAACACGGTAGCGTGTGTGGCATAAACGAGTAAATTACAGTTGGCGGCCGACTTTCATAGTAGTCCACAAACTATATCGTTTTACAAATATTAAATAGGATATGTAATGCTATTAATAGGTAAATAAAAGGAAACTAGAACAATATTTCTAAATTTATTTTATGTGATGCATTATGTGATTGTAATTTTAATGTATTTTTCATTTTTATTTGTTCCGTTTTCGTTTTTTATTTTTCGTTGTGTTTTTATGTGATGCTAAACAAACTACCGTGATATTTCTGTTTCGATAGTAGTAAATTGTATTGCTTAAATTTACTATAAAATCTTTTACTCCATTAGTGACGTCACAGGTAAAAGCATTGTGGTTATGGTTTTCATACCTATTGCAAGACATTTTTAGATTAAAAGGAAGATAGTAGCAGTTATTACTACATACTTTTCGTACTTCAGTACGAATAGTATGTAGTAATAACGGCCTTAATATTGAAATTGTCTACAATTCTTAAATCTACAAATTATTACCAAAATGATGGTCTTGTATAACTCTTTAGCGCTTTTACCAACGTGCAAAATGATCTACCAACGTACAGTAATCTAATTTCACCAATTTCAGATTTCAGCCACGAGTCACGAGAAAAAAATAGCATATCAAGAAATAACCAGTAAAAAAGACGTATTTTTTTTGCTTCATGGTACTATTCCATAAATCACAGAATTGCGCGCATTTTGATTGATGGTAGCTAGATCCGTCGAATTAGTGCATTTTTTATAATAATAATCTCAAGTAATTTCCTATAATATAGTCTGTTATTCACCGCAGCCCGTACTACTAGGCAGATAGCGATAGGTTAGCTAGCGGTTGATACCTTGCACATAAGGAGACGAAGCATTTTAGCTAATATGTAATAATCAAAACAATAGATAACATTTTGGATGCCTGCACTTAATTCTTAAGCTTATAATAATTATGTAAGTAGGTACTTATAATTCCCTACTAAATATATGTAAGTACTTGTAATTCTCGACTAAATAACCAAATAACAACCGACTTCACGTAAAGGATCGTCTGTATATTATATTTTTTTAATTATGTTCAGGCATAACTTCTTTGTTTATGAATCGATTTCAATGATCCTTTTCCGTGGGGTTTAGTATACCGATGGTCCACCCAAGCTCCAAGCTGGTCCTCCCATTTAAATTTCATTGATATTTGAGCTTGGATTTCGAAGATACACCAAATAATCACAAATGCTTATAAGCTTTATTTATATTGATGATTCTCTTCACTCTAAGGGTTTTGTTGAAAATCAGCGCGGCTACTTCCTACAGAAGGGGCTGCTTTATGCTGAGTTGAAGTCCTTTTTGCGCCATGTATACACATGCCAATAATGGTCTAGCTTACTTATAGTTCCTTTTATTTTAATTATTTGCCTGTGTATATTTGGTGACAAATATATCAAGAGATATATTAAGTAAGAAAGATCTTTCTTTCTTACTTGTGTTCCCGTTCTAGAATTAGAAAAGAAGTTAGTTTTAGACCTACCCCAGATATTTATGTAGTCCAAGATCACTCAACAGGAAGAAATAATATTTTTTAAAAAAAAAAACCGACTTTAAAGGAAACCATTGAAAAGTACAAAATAATTATCCTTTAGTAATCAAATTTATATCATAAAATGTGTCAGTTATTAAAATCAGTGCCAAATCAATATGCAACAAAAGAAAGTCTACTAGTTTGGTAGACTTGGCATTGATTTCAGTAACTCAAATTTAACTATATAAGTTTGATTGGTAAAGGATAGTTATTTTGTTCTTTTCGTTGTTTTATTTTGAAGTCGGTTTAATTTTTTTCCAAATGTACTAATATCAGATATAATTCATAAAAATCTTAATTTTTTTTAACGCTATATCTTTTCTTTATTTTTTCTTCGGGAGCTAGACTTTGATGTGAATTTATAGTTGCTGCTTGTGATAAGATCTATCAAACCGAAAAGGTATTTCTATCATTGACATAGTATACGTATATAGTTTTTGAAATTTTGGTGCCAAATGTCATTTGTATAATATGAAAATGGTGTCTTGTAATAAGTTTTCTTGGTAGCTGAATTATATAACATCCTATTACCCACACCTACGTAAAAGCGCAATCGAAAGAAACTAATACAATATAATTTAGATACAAAATACCTATTATATAAATCTATCATTTTATCGCGTCATTTTATCGTGGGTTTTTCGCGCATCCTACACATTCTAAGAGATTGTCGAGTAATGCGTAAACAGCAATAAATCAGAATTTACGCTAATTATTATCTAGTATAGATAATATTGTCATAATATCATTGGTGTTGTTACGTAGAATTTTTTTTTAAAATAATTTCCAGATTTTATATTTTAAATTATTTCATTGTCTTATGTTTACGCGTTTCGGAACGTGTAAACGCGTGATGTGATTCTGTGTTTTATCTGTGGTGAGGGGGTTGACGTTTGTTATTTCTAATCTACCATCGGTTGTGTGTTCGCTACTCTCGGGAGTTTATTTACGTTGTAGTACGAGGTTTTGCGGTAAATGGAATTTAGTCGACGCGTATTTCCCACTTTTCGGGTAAAAGCGCCTTGCTTGCAGCTCGATACGTGAAACTTCGTATTTCTTTGACAGCCGAGTTGGGGTATTCTTTTCGAACCCGGCCTGCGTCGGAGTGACTGTTAGAATTTTTTTTGAAGTCAAATTGATAACGGTTGTACGTGAGTTTGGTGTCCTAAGTGTGTTCTAGTGACCCCGGAGTTGACATTGGGCCCCATAAATCCCAGACTCGGCCCATTTTTCTCCCAAGGTACGTAATATGATATTGTCCAATGATATTATAATACAAAAGAGGTAGATAGGTTATATGCACTCGAAAAGTGGCACCCTCAAAACTTTGCTAATTAGCCAACCCGGACTTGGTCAAAGAATATGAAAAGTAATGTTACAGAAACAAGAATGCCATGCAATGCCTATTGCGCATTCAAAATTCTAAAATATTTTAATAATCCAAACGTTTTTTATAATATACACGATCATGTGATGACGCAGCCACCCAATTTTAATCATCGTTTACATTTATTAAAAGAAATAATATATAATTCATCATTTTCAAATTTATAATTAAAAAATGTTGGCGATCTTTTTAAATAAATATGTTCTCATGTACATGATTCAAGAAAAAAGAAATTCGAAAAAAAGCAAACATCATTTTTTACTGTCTAATCCCATTAGGTATCAATCAAATTTTTTTTTAAATGTCTGTTCTGTGGAATTAATTACTAATATTCTATGAATTAGTCACGGATTCGCTTAAAATGTAGTAAGACATTGAAATTGACCAATCACAATGATTTAGAGAGCTCTGTGATTTGTTAGTTTGAAATGCAATTATGTTTTGCATTGTATAGCGAAGCAGTGCAATGTATATTTGTCTCACTTTTTAACGTAACTGGGTCAATATTTTACTTGGATTAGTACTAAGGTAACCTATCTACCTCTTTTGTATTATAACATCATTGATATTGTCCAATTAACATCTTACCTGCGTACAAACTTCGTATTTCATACTTGTCGTGCCGTTTCGATAGTTGTTGGTGTGGCGGCTGTGTTTTATCGGAGGTTTGGCGTAGCAACTTACCCCGGAGTTGACATTGGACCGCCGTCGAGTCCAAGCTTGATCCATTTTCCTCCGATAGTACGTGTGTTTCTGGCACGGACTTTTCGTGCGCGGGCCCTTCCTGTGCCGCCTGTTGGAGTGAGCTAGGTGTGTGGCGTGGATCCCGCCACAACTCCCCTTTCTCGTCCAGCTGCGTCTTCCCGGAGACTGGCTTGGATAATTTTCGGCAAGCGATTAACTGAACCCTAAATTGTTAACTTTTGTAAACATTTAATTTTTTCTGGCAGCCGTTACTACCAGTGGCACCCTTTCTTTATATTAATGTAGTTTCGAGTATTGAAGGATAGAACAAACTTTTGTACAAGTGACCTCGTAACCCTGAGTCGGCATGTTGTGTGTTGTTTTTTTTTAAACCCATTGATTGTTTAGTTATAATTTAAGTTTATTTATCAATTTAAATGTATTTGTGAACTCAGGAAAATATAAGAATTGCAAACTGTTATCGATTTGATTTACTAATAAACTATAAAAGAAAATTCGGGCAAGTGACTATACCAGAATAATTTATTTATTTACACCCCCCCGTGACAGGGTCGACAAATAGTCAAATATGGAATAATATTCTACAAATACATAATGTTCGTGATTTATATTTTTCCTGCGGTTTCACGCACGTAGTGCTTTTAAATGTACAAAATTTGAGGGTTACCGATACGACAGTTTTCTCGTGAAAGAAAAGCGACAACTTTTCACATCTATAATATTACCGATAGTAGGAATTTTATACTTGCCTTGCAATTTTATTCCTCTACGCAAATAGAGGGTTCGAAGGCTTTGTCTGTCTGTGCGTCCGTATGTCTGTCTATGACATCGTAACTCCCAATAGATGAACCGATTTGCAGTTGTCGAAAGTGTTCTTAGATGTGTTTGGTGGAAATTGGTCTCTGGTCCATTTCAATATATTTAACTTAGAATCTTGACTGTGAAGGAATCTTAGACATAAATACAGCTAAAACGCCAGTTTGATCTCTTAGTAACCAAAGGTATAATGATGAATCGATGACCGACTTTTGGTATTAATACAGTTAGGTACCTATTTGTTTTCTTTCATTAAACTTTAAATAACGCCAAATGTTAAATAAAAAATTTAATAACACGGAACCAAAAAAAAATCAACGTACACCCATGAAAAACATTATATTTTTAAATTTTGCTATTATTTGTCCTTTGAAAGACACGTCATACTTCAACAGTGGGATTAGCAAACTAATAAATACGTCAGAGACCGTTATAAAAACAGAAGAGAACAATATTTTAGGAATTACCCGGTATCCGGTACCCTAGGTACCCCCCGACGTATTTATTAATTTGCTATCTCAACCGTTAATTTAAGTCTTTTGGATGGCAGATAATCGCGAAATATAATTATAAATTTCTTTTTAAGGGTACATGCTAAATATTTTTTCAGCCGGAGAAATTTTAAATTTTTAACTTTAAATTCAGAATTCTTTTAATTCAGAATTACCTACTCTTGTATGACAACTTTATTTTACTAAGACTATAAGCGTGATTCTTTTATAAAGTAACATCAAATAAAGTGCATATTATATTTTATACTGTGTCTCGCGGCGTTAATTTGGTATTTTTTCGGGTAGTATAGCCTAAATTACGGAAATTACTTAAAAGTTCTCAATCTGCTAATGTGCCATCAAAATCGACTCAGCCGTTTCGAAGATTAGCCCAGACAAACAAACAGATCGGCAGACAAACAAAAGTTGAAAAAAGGCGTACTAGGGTTTTGGTTACGTGCAAAGAATAACCATATAAACTTAAAAAAGCTTTTATTTCGAAATCACAGACAGACACTTCAATTTACTCATATAGATACATATTATGTTGTATAGATTATAGTGCGCATGGGCTAGTAAAACGCTTACTGGTTTTCTGTAAAATCTTAATGTTGGGTTCGATTCCTACGCGATCAATTTAGGCAACAAATTTTTCTTAATAAAATGTACGTTTACCCCCTCCGCCAAAAAAAAAAAACATTTATAATTAGTTACCTGTCAGGTCAGTCTATGTTGGATGTTCTTTGGCGCTTGATAGTAATTAGGCGTTTCATATTATGATTATTAAGGTTGAACGGCGTTGCGGGTGATTACTAGTCACTTGTTGACTGTGTTGTCTGATGGCAGCCTAGCATTTATTTCGAAGTTTTCGAAGTATATAGGTTGTTTATATACTTTTAGTGTTATTGACATTGAGCTATATTACTTCGTAACTTGTATATTCGGGAGTAATATTGAAATAAAAATATTTATACAACGTTGAGAGCAACGTGCTTCAGCTGCTCATTCAGCGGTAGACGTCTCAAAGACGATTGTACATCGTTTGCGTGACATTTACAACAAGTGCTAATTGTCGCCGTCTGCGGTTGTTAAGAGTAGACTTCTATCGAGTGTGCTTTTGCAATGGATTTCTCTTGTCTGCATCTGATTTGAACCGATGCAACTCTGGCTATAGGTATGATCTGGACTAACGACTTAGTGATTTGAAATTTTTGCTTTTTGTATTCAGTTACAATAGCCATTATTGCGGTGCGGTTTTTTGAAATACTCATTTGGTCTTTATTACTCACTATATTATGTCTTCATCTTTATGAATATAGGGTTATCCCTACATAGAAGAATTTGTGTGTGTTTATTTTTTTACCAAAGACTTCGTAACTAGGCCATTTATTTTTAAGTTTTTACCATAAACGTGGTATGTCATTTATCATTGATATATAGCTATAGGCATTGACTAACCGTGTGAAAAGTATTTCTTAAAGATGTTTATGGGAGGCACAATGTGGTTTTAGGTACAGTAGGTATCATAGATTAGATTTTCTCGCTCCGCAATATCGTGGGGAAGTTTCTAGCCATAGGTCAGAAAGTTTTCTGCGCTTTCATGGATCTAGAAAAAGCATTCGATAGAGTAGTGCAAAAGAAATCATGATGTCTCTATGGAGTGTGGAGGTCCTAACTGCAGTAAACTGCCTTTTGTACGCTGACGACGCTGTGCTCATAGCACCATCAGAAGCAGAGTTGCAGACACTATTAACGTGCATGAAAGAAGAATGTAAAACGAAAGGATTTAATATGAATGTGAACAAAACTAAGGTTCTGGTGTTTGAAAGGAAAGACGTGAAGATATGTGTGTATATGTGACATAGCTACAGCAAGTTCTTATTATAATGGCTTCTCTCTTTTTATATCACTGCCAAAACAATTTTTAATAGCTTAACAATTTTTATGATACTCAACGCGTTATAGATGGGCTCAGCAAAAATTGCTTCCGAATTTTGATATTACATTCTGTTGACGGATCCTAAAAATCTCCCGTCATAATGAAAACCTAATCTTTCATTGAGTTTAATTAGTATTAATTAATTTAGAAAACGGTTGTCAACTATTGACATAAGAACTTCATAAAAATCTAATTTTGAACATTATCATATTTTATTAATTGCGATCCAACTGTATCATTCATCATTAGTTGCTCAATCGACCCAGAATATAAAATGTCCGCACGGACAACCGAATGTAAAATGCAACACATGTATCTATAATTCTTAAATTTACGCTTTACTTTTTATGAAAATGTATGATTTTAATTAATATTTTATTGTTAGTGATGATCATTCTGATCATTAAGCTTAATAATTTAGTTTGAACGTGTAAAAAGTGGTTAAAAGTAACACAAAACGAATTAATGACTAGAACATTGCGTAAGAATAGCCAATTTTAATAATAAGGAAAATTGTAGTAATGAAAAATGGTTAGCAAACACTATTATCCCCATATTATACGTGCCAGATAAAATGTACGTAACGTCACTTTTAGTAATTTATTTAACTTATCCTAAAAAAGGAAAAATAACTCGAAACTGTATGATGTGATTATACGAGTGCTCTCATACAATTTAAAATATTTTTGTAGTCTACGTTCAAAATTTAAATATTTTAACGCTACCTACTTGATTTATCGTTGTTATATGTACATTCAATAATAATTTACATTAAATATCAGATTATTCAGTTTTATAATAATTACAATACACAAAGAGCTTATTTATATAGAATTATAATTATAAATAAAGAATAATTTAAAAGCAGTCGCTACGGCTCATAGACTCCGAGTTAGTTACCGATACAAACAGCCACTAGACTTATTTTTAATACGTGTTGTATTGGTTTATAAATAGGCTACATTTGCAACGCTATAGATGACTCGTCGGCAACTTATACATATTCATAAACTAGTAGATTCTTTCATCTTGATAATAGTAGTATCTCAGAATATTATGAACCTTGTTAATTTTATTAAAACGTGTTGTTTTTGTTATTTTAAGTATAAGTATGTAAGTAAAGCTAAAATGGCCATACACAATGCTGTGTTGGTTCCAACTTTATTGTACGGTTGTGAGGCCTGGATATGTCCGAAATTGAGTGAAGGTAAAATAAATGCAGTAGAAATGCGATCTCTTAGAAATATGTGCGAAGTCACCCTCGCGGACTGGATAAACAATGACGAGATACGCAGTATGACAGGGTTGCACGACAGTGTTATTGTAAAAATGAAGGAGTGCTTAGATGGTTCCGGCACATAGAAACAATGAGTGATGAAAGATTGACAAAAAAAATCGACAAAGCGAAATTGAATTGTAAAAGAAGGCAAAGAAGACAAAGGCTGACTTATGAAGATCAAACAGCCAGAGTGTTAGTAGACGGAAATGTCGAAAGCACTCGCATACCTAGGCGAAAATGTATGAGGAGAATGACGAGGTTTGAGGAAGCAAAGAAGTATGTAAGGGCCGCGACGCTTGGCGCTTCGTCCTCTCTGACTCTCCGACCTCTGACCCCGTTAGGGATACAGCGTGAAAATATGTATGTATGTAGTATGGAAGTACATGAAAATTGAGTAGGTACATTAAATGAAATGCTATTTCTTAGCATTGTGTCATTGGTCCGACACTTCTTGCATGTCTCAGATAGAAAATACAATCCCGAGCATATTTTTGAATCTCGGGTTTACGGGATTTTTGATGCGTAATCCCGGGATCCCGGGACTATTCCGGGATTAAACTATGTGGTTTCTAATTGGGTTCAAATAAAAAAAAAACAAGTAATTTCATAAAAATTGTTTATTAATATTCTTGCACACTATATACCTACTAAGGTAGGGAACAAAAAAGATAAAACAAAGAACTATTTAGAATTTCGGAAATACAATCGCAGAAATATCAAAACATCTAACGTTTGACTACCAAGCCTGCATCGTAGTTTATTGCCAATGTAAGCAGCATCTGAAAACGCTCGCTCAGGTTCTATACTAGTTGGAGGAATAGATAATAGATATTTATATGCTAATTTTAAGTGATATCTACGAACTCCTCCATTTTCAAACAGACTCATTTAACGTCTAATACTATTTACCAACCCCGATTCATTTTGTACTTCAGAATCTGAGGATTCCATGCTCTTATCAATTTCCATCTGTAACTTTTCTTGTAGTGTCAATTGGGGTTGGGAGGTTTGTTGCCGTGGCTCGTCATCTGTTTGTGATCCTGACCTTTCTTCCTCTTCTGTGACATCACTGTCATCTCTTTAGTCTTTTAACAATACTCTTTATTTGCTTTCTCACTAAAGCCTGTTTAGGAACTGGAAATAAGCAAGCCATTCCAAATCCGATAATAACTTATTTTCATCATCTTTTCGTGAATTTCGTAAATAATTTAACACACCAGTTAAATCATCACTTCGTCCTTGCTTTATACGTTCCACAAAGGATGTTTTCATTTTTTTGGCGAGTGCCGAGTTTTTGCTATACTATTGTTTTATAAGTAACTTCAAAGCGGCATCAGCTGTGCTTAAATTAGCATCTCGCCGATAGATTGCTTCTATTGTCAATTTAATTGGGGTTAGCACATCAACAATTTTATTTGCTAAGTCAAAATCAGTAACTTCTAAACAGATTGGATGATCGAAATCTATAAGCGCTTTTTGAATGCAAGTTATTTAAAGATAAAATCGCTCCAGTATGGTTAAAATACTTGTTTTACAGTCCAAAAGAAGTGACAGTTCTTTTCCATGTTCAATCTTCACCTATTTTTCAAGTACTGTTTAATTTTTTAAATGCGATCTTTTAAAATACGGTACAACTTTGCGGATTTTCTCTATCAGCTCATTAATATTTTCATCTTCTGTTTACTCCGGTATGTGTTCTCTCTCATTTTGTGATATTAAGATTAAACCTAATTCTGGACAGTAAGTTTTCTAAATTGTCATCATCATCGCTGTCGACCCTATTATAGGGTCCCCTAGGTATTATAGGGTACCCTATTATAGACCCTAGTATAGGGTAGGGGTAGACTTGCAAATAATTATATTTTTTATAAAGCATATCACAGACTGCCCAATTGATACCATGTGCGAGACACAGTTGTTGTTCAGTGCAAACAAGCCGTCCCAGCTTTATTATAACGTTTGGTCCATCGGTTACAATAGCCACGATGTCAGTTTCCAGGGAATTTCACAAATTCACTTAAACGCTCTTTTAATATACGAAAACAATTTTCAGCCGTCATACTTCCATGAATAGGAACGAGTCCCAAGCCTCAAAATTTTGTATGTGAATGAATGTTGACAGCCACGTATCATTTATTGGATGTTGATGTCCACTCGTCAAAAGATAGACTGTATCTTTCACCTGCACTTTTCAAATGATTTAATTCTGCAGTTAATTGCTTTCTGATTTTTTCACTATAATTCATAACACGATTTCGAATTGCGACGGCTGACTGTGGTAATTCCGTGTATTTCGCTAAGAGCAACTTTCTCAAATCGTTTGAAGTTATGAACACACTGAATGAAAATCCATCTAATGCAATCATTCTTGCTAAAACACCATGCAGGCTATCGTCGGCACTCTTAGTAAAATAATCATTTAACTTTCGCTTAGCTGCCGGTGGTGCTATGTTTACATTTTCAGATTCTTGACTTGTTGAAGCTGTTAAATGATTTGCGTCAGCTAAAATCTTGATGTTATGTTTTGATGATAAATGCGTATGTAATTCCTTAGTCGATCCACCCAGTCTTGAGAATGGCTGGGCATCGCTTACATTTAACACTATTCCCGTCTTTCGCAACTAAAAAATAACTCCACACCGACGACGTATCACTGTCTTTTTTATGTTTAACAAAGTCTCCCGCCATTTATAATAACTCTTCCAGATAATTGACTTTTAAATTTAAATGACGTAACTTGCATAACCTTGTCGCTGGTAGAATTAGAAATGAAAAAAATAAATCCTAATTGGCGTATTTATATTTTCGTTCAGGAAATCCCCTGCGGGGAATACCTCGCAACAATATTATGATAAGAGGCGATCGGGTGATTCCCCTGTTAACCCGTTGGGGAATTACCTTAATAGTATTGTATTGAAGTATTCCGGGCGGGGAAGTCCCTTCTAAATTTTACTGATTTTTGTCATTATGTAATAAGCGCCATTAATGTAATCTAAACACGGTCATTCTCAAGGCACAACGGATTACTGAATGCAATCTAAACGACCGGGATCCCGGGGATCGGGTTCCCGGGATTGTATTCTCTAGTCTCGGATTATATTTTCCCACAATTATTGCTCTTATTTAAAACAGACGATAATTTAAAACGTGTTTGTATACAATACGACGCCTGAAGGAAGCCGCCGTGTTGCCCTCAAGTCTCTGCGGCGAGTCTTAATGTTCGGGTATAAATAATATTAATTTCCAAAAAGAACCCCATCAGCTGCTTCATTTATCAAACGAATGCTTCACAACGAGTGCAAAAAGTAATTATGTTTATAATGATTTCCCCTCTGTTGTTTTTTTTACGCTGACTCTTCGAATCTGATTTTTGTAATTACCTTTTACTCCCGAGTTTTAATTCAACGGGATGTTATTTTGAAATTTGCAAGAAATATAAGAACTACTCAATATTTTGTTCACTTGCTGACATTTCGTTGACTAGGAGTTTTTAAGAAGCTTTTCTATATCAAATGATGACGGTCAATTAGAGCCGCCTGACCATACTTATTACTTCTAGGACCAGTTACCTGTAGATTTTGCAAGTGCGTCGATGCTGCATCGCGTTTTTCGGATTTCGCGAATGAAAGTTAACTTTCTGCATCGAGTTTCTGAAAAGCAATTAAATTTCCAATCGTTTTAATGTTCAAAAATGGCGAGTGTACTTCGGCCCTTACTGAAAGAATGTTGCATTCGTGTCGTAGTGAAATTCATCACCAGTGTCATACCACTGCCATAATTTTGAAAGCACCAAAGTTTACTATGTAAATCATAGCAGACCAATACAGTAAATTGCGTTTAACAAAATACCCGATTCCCTTTAAAACTCATGTTTGAGGAAAGGGACGTATTCTAACTATTAGTTGTTTAATGTTACCAAGTTCTACCTAAAGGACACCTCCTAAATAACACGCCGAAGTATACTAATTTGAATTATGAATTTGGTTTTAATTTGAATGTTCATTCAAATCCAGTTAAAGCTTTATTTTATATACTTGTATTTATGCTTAATCGTAGAGGTATAATGCCAACACTATACATACGTTATTAATTAATTGGCAAATATCGGCTTCAGTCGACCGTGACCCACGATAAGGGCGCGTGTCCACCGATCCTTAGCCAAGTCAGTTGAGACACAATCATTCGTTTCTAATTTGATGAGATTCGGCAAAATTGTATAAAAGGTACATCATGTACGAGAATGTACATGAAGTAACTACCTACTCAAACCATAGGAATTTTTTTTATGGCTTAACAATATTAACATCGTTACTTTCATTGAAAGTAATATTTATTTTACTAAAACGCCAAGCTTTCGACATGTCGAGAAAAAATGTTGTTGCCTCGATTTATAAGTTTTTAAGTGATAGATATATATGATAGAAAGACTTCCACAGACAAAAATATGTCACACAGTTTAAGTTCAGTTTCTCTATCGTTATTAGTGCAAATATTTCTAAAACAATTTTTCCCACATTGATTTTCTTAAAATTTACGTATTTAAATTGTTTTAGCAAACCAAGCATAAACAAAGGTTTGGCGCTGACGCGCTGCGTAAATGAACAGTGTTGACAATAAGGATGTTACTGCGTCTTGATTTTTATTTAAGCCAAAATGCTTATTCAGGCAATAGTTGTGTTTTATACAATATCCGACGAAATTAGAACCATGTAAAAGCTTTCTAATTTCATTTTATAAAGGCATGAAAATAAAAAATGGTTAATAAAAAAATTTTGCTAATGTTTTTTTTGCTAATGTTTTGACTACCCGATTAGAGCTACAGCGTGAGAATATATATGTATATATGTCTTTAGAGACATTAGCGTTACATTGTCATTGACCATACGCCTCACGTCAACGTCGTTACAAAGTGAATTCAACAGATTCCAATATAAACTTTCCAATTGTAATGAACGCCTTCTGACCACTGCAAAAGTGTCCCGTATGAGCATTACACATAATATACGTACGTACAATACACAACTAATCTGAAGCTTTGTACATGGCGGATACGGGCGCGTCGCCGTTTACATAAATCTCCCGTGATAAATTAGGCAATTCATAAGATAGGGTGCACGCACGGCCCTTAGCCACATGCAGAGAGGGGCTGCCGGGATAATCGGCGGACCTCATGCAATTTAGCATACTGTTTATCGCGCTGAGCGATTAATGGTACATGGCGTACACTACTTGTTGGCGGGAAAAGTGTTATTGTTTGTTACTTCCACTTTATGAGCTGTAACATTCGCCAATGTGTTTAGAAAAAATGTTTGTCTGACGTGTTTTATTTGGAGTAGTTTCGTTTTAATAGCGTGCGTCGAATTGCGTCACAGTGAACAGCTGTATGTGACGCAATTATAAAACATACCGTTACGTAATGTATTAAAACTGATCATCCGCTGTTCCAATTAACCATTTCTCTGTACTCAATTGCTTAACTACAATAGTACGAGATGAAAGAAATTTTTCTAGAAAATAATTAATGTTGCCTCACTTTACACACTTTTGAAATAATTTCGCGTGACTTGCGTTATGGCAATTCTACTGAAATGCATTATAAAATAAGGTTATTGTTAAAAACTCTTCTCCGAAAGGCTTGCTCTAAGTAAAAGCGGCTCTGTTCGTTAGGCGTCATTATAAAGTGCGTCAAAATACGACGATGTTGACGACCCCGATGACTTGCAGCATTCGCTCCCGATCTCATATCGATCGGACTCATACCGCTACCCATCCTTTACAATTTTATGTACGAAAGATATTATCATTCTAATGTAAGTAATATTGTTTGTTACAGGTAAGTTGAGGAAAATTTACGACATGAAAATCAGCTAATATAACGAGAAGTCGTTTATGCGGGTTCTTGGATTTGCACTCCATAAAAAACGTCCATGTAAGGCCTTATAAAATATCTGTAAAGGTGAGCTTATATTTATTCGGGTAATTTATACATACATAATAGAACTACGTCGACTATCGTATCGGCGTTTTTTGCCGATATGTACTTTAATAAGTAATAATTCAAGTATTGCTTTAAATTATCTACAAGTTTTTTAAAACTAGTACTATAGTTGAAGAAAATACTACTTGTTGTTGTACTTTCTCGTTTCTCTTACATTGACATTTCTTGTAAATTGAAGACTGTTCATCGTGCGTTTATGGTAATTTCGACCATGGCCGTCACGTGGTAGGCCGCCTGGATGAGATATTTCAATCTTCGGCCGGTCAAGGAACTATTACAGCGACTTCACTGCACCGTTATCTTAATCCCAGAGATAGACAACTCAATATTACAATTGTCTCCAATATATTAACGTTCAAAATTGTACATAGATAAATCCCATACTCAGATCGAAATAAAAGTTAACATATTGAAATCATCGAACGTGTTCCGTTTATGATAATGAGAAGGTATAAAGTAAAATAAAAGAAAGGCGGCGCGACGTATTCACTTCACCGTTTTTTTTTTCAAATTGATGGGAAGGCCAATATCGTAATGCGAAACACGAACGTGTTTGGTTGGACGTCTGTTTGAGACAGTATCGCGCTACCGATCTATTTGACGGACTCGCAGTATATACCGGACTAGGCAGAATAACCCCCTGATGCATTGGACACTAATAGTCGTGATAAAATCGTGTTTTATTCTAAGTATTGAAATTTAATTGAACCAATTGTTTTTCTTGCCGCGAAAGTCGAAAGAACACGTAATATTATTTAGGAGAGGTAGGGCGTAGCAGTACTCCCTGCTCGAAATATGTTGGAGTCGCTCGACTGGAGCAGAACTTCCGTCATACAGAAAATCGCAGCTAAACAGCACTAAATTTGATAGTGTTGTGTTGCGGTGAGTAAAGCTGCCAATGCTACGAGGGGAGGCTCTGTGTCCGACGAAGAGAGGCCTGCGGTGTCGCTTGACCGCCACTGTCTGTGTTGGCTCGGAGTGTTGCATCGCCGGTCAGTGACATTCGGTGAAATGGCTGATGACTGGCTGCTGGCAGTCTCAACGGCTTCTTGAACCCGAGGAATACATAATCTCCGCTCTAGGAGGCTGAACTGCCAGCCTCGCGAAAAATCCCTGAGTTAGTCGTGCCGAAGAAGGAGAATGGAGTGGACATGTTAACCACTTTGGAAAGGGGAACTGGGCCCCTTCCGCCCGCCGTGCCAGCAGTCCGTTAAACCTTCACTGCACAGTGGAGGCTTGAACCCGTACATTTTACCTACTCTAATGTTTCTAAACGAGACGCGGATTTCTTGTCCGGCTCATACATCGTATCTACTCAACCCTGGGTACAAGCTTGAAAACAACTTTGTCGGGAAGGATATTTGTTGTCACCACTTTCACGGCAGTGTTGGGCAGAATGTAATTGTAAAAACATTTTGTTAATTACATTTTGCCCAACACTGCTTCACGGCCTATAAAATAGAGACCTTTCAGTATCGTAGGTGCGCGTGGATCACAGTGGCCACACTCACATTTATGTTTGCATTTACAGATCTTATAGCGGTGATTCAGACACAACTCGATATTTTGACCACCTTATATTGACGACAGACAAAGTTCTCGAGCAATATCCGTCCGCGAAGTTGGTGATTCTTGGAGACGGTGTGAGTGATACTCGCAATCGGTTCTTTCTCAAATACAAAGAGTACCAGATATTAAGAACCATACGTGCTGTTTGCTAGACCTTCTGCTGATCACACATCCGGACGAATATTCGATCTCAGTTGAAGTGCCACTTGCTCCTCAGACCACTGTGTCTTACGGACCAAAATATGGACCGCGCGCAAGTGTCTTGCGGGCGGTCCAATTTTGGCGCCGCGTATGATACTTTCAGTCAGCAGGTCGGAACGGTTATTGTGGTTTGCGCGGGTTCTACGCATAGTGCCCGTGGAGGTAGCTTTATTTCCCGCTAAATGATATAGATGTTTGTGCAAGCAACTGTTACTGAAACAATTTTGGTGGGTATGGAATATTTCATTTCTAATTCGCTGGTGGTTGTAGGAGTAAAGATGAGACCATAGTTGAATCGGCCGTGTAGGAAAGCTAAACTTCTTAAGCAATCTGCATATGAGGCATGAGGCTTGGACTATGGTTCGATAAAATCAGGTCCCTTATATCTCTGATTTGAAGTGGAAGCTGAATGCTGCCTCGAGGCACAGTAAAATACAATTAGGCAAAGCAAAATTTGATCTCGTCGGCAGAATTGACGGGCGGCTTGCAAGCTAGCCCACTGAGTCCCCATTCTGGTCTCTCTCTAAAGCCTTCTAAAGAAACTTTTGTCGGTCGTCCTTGCCACCACACCACAGCATAAACCCAATAACGACTTGGTTCATAGCGCAAAGCCGACTTACTAGGTTCTTCTCTTTGCGTCAAATTCGATTTTGAATGACAGAGGTGCAGTACCTACCTACCTACCTACCATCCCTAGGTGCGGTAACTTCATGCCAGAAATCTCCATTACAAAACGAGAGGTTCGGCAGGTGTCGTTGGCTCTGAACATTTGTAAGTCGAATGGGTATGCACTACCACTCAGTCAGTACCACTGCTGGTATACACTAACGGCATACCAGCAGTGGTACTGAAGCAATGTGCTCCAGAGTTGTGTTCCATACTGACGTGTGTGTGTTCCATTCACACTCTCTTAATCCACCGGAGTGGCTGGCACAGTCAGCTTAAATATGGCGAAGTCCTTCGATCTGGTCAGGCCCGGAGTTTTCTATTGAAGTTGCCATTATACGGAGGGTACCCGAAGGTTTGTGTACATGGATGACCAGTTTTTTATCCGACAAATGTATTAGAATAATAGTAAATGGTAGCTGCTTTGATAGCATGAATATGAATGCTAGCGTCCCACAAGTTTCTGTGGTGTTCCCGACGCTGTTTCTGTTGCATGTCAATGATATGTTGTGTATTAACTACATTGCTACGCGGGTGACAGCACGAGTGACGCTTATTACACAAGTAGAGCAAATACATTCTGTTGTCCAAATTGTGCAAAGTGAGTAAATTCATTCTGTCGTGGATGAAAGGCGCGACGGACTTGTGTCTAAAATCGAGAACAATCTGGTCAGATTACGACAGAACTTAGTCCAGTTTAACCCCACCAAGACAGAAGTTGTGTATTCACCGCTAAAGGAATCCCATTTGTTACAACTCTACATTTCCAAGACACGTCCCTGGGTTCCACTTTATATAATGCTGTGTTCAGAGGAATTGTTCGACATGATACCCACGGCCACCTTTACCATCGCACCGCTAGCCACCGGCAGGGAATTCATCCTAACACTAGAACCGAAATGGTCATACACGGTGCGATTTTAAAGGAACTTTTTCCCTCAAACATTGAGGTTATGGAATGGCGAACCCTGTCGAGGTTTTCCTAAGAGACTACAACATGGGGTCCTTCTAAAGGACGTGAAAAGTTTTTAAAAGCGGCGGCAATGCTTAAGGGATAATCCTGGTGTCGCAGTCCATAGGTTATGGTAACCGCTTGACATCAGGCAGGCCGTGCGCTAATTTTTCTCCTTTGTGGTATAAAAAAAATCTTTCAATAACGGGATTCTGTACAAATTAATTGAATTAATTTTAGACTATAAAGGCAACATATAAAAAGATGTGTATGATTATAGCGTAATTAATTAGATGTTAAACCACCACATCATGAAATAGAATTCGTACTAGGAACACGATTTGCATTTCAAAACAGACGTCTCATAATGAAGTTAGCGGTAGAGTGGACCGGTAAAGAGGCGTTAGAACAATAAAACGGCACACGCGCCCCGCCGTGTGGCGCCGCAACGCTCCAGTTGCCTGCGTCTGCGCTGGATTTATCTTTTTAAAATAGTCTTTAAAGAGCTTTTGCTAAGTAGAAAATGGCACAACATAATTGTTCTTGTTTATTTTTTAAGATTTTCGCTATTTTTATGAACATTTCATGTTTATTTTCAATATTAAACACAATGATAAATTAAACATCATAATATTTTGGAAATGCTGTGGACGTGCTCTATGGATGCTCTTTATTATCTGTACAGTAAACAATAAATGCATATAACAGTTTTTAAACAAATTATTTTTCTTTTTTCTTCGGACTAAACAAGACCTGCTCAGTATCATGTAAGCTACTTAGTAAGGATTCGAGACAACGGTTTTGATTTGTCATAAGTGGCCCAGAGTGCCTAAATTACCTAAGAAATATAAATAAATACACATCGTGTACTCGCTTGTTTGATTTTTTTGCAACGGAAATACGCTTCTCGTCGCTTTGACCGCAATAATATGTATTTTTTATTCTTTCATTTTAGCGACAGAGAAAACGATATGCATGTCTCAGTTTGAAACATCTGAATAACAATATACTTACCGGAAATTTGTTCATGGTTAATTATTTCTCACTTCTAAATAAATAAAACGTCGAGTAAGTTTAGAATTTTCCAATAACTTCAATACTCGTTAGCAGAGTCGACTGTCCGTCTGGACTGTTCCGATCTGTTATGCACTTTTTAATTCTCAACAAGACCGAGCGAAACTTTCGCATGGCACAGTATTGTTATTGCATATGCATTTTAAGTGCTTGATATTTGTTATGTTACTGTTTCTTTACCAAAAGTTCTGTAACAATTTGAAATGGGTAATTACAATTCCGTAACGGTATAATTAAAATGGATCCTAATTGCCAGAATTTGCATTTGTAAAAGTTTTTATAAACTTGAGATTATTGTTTTGTGCCGTATTTTATTTTTATGTATTGTTTATCCCCACTGATGTCAATATTCAAATTATTAAGCACTAGCGGCCCGCCCTGGCTTCGGAGGGGTACAAATTTTTTTGAAAGTAAAGTACAGCCTTTTACTCGTTTATAATGGTAGTTTTATATAGCTGAAAAAATTTTTGAAATCGGTTGATTAGTTTTTCAGTTTATTCATTATATACAAACAGTTTACCTCTTTATAATATTAGTATAGACGAGCGACCCGCCTCGTCTTCGCACAGATAGAAAATTTTGAAAATAAAATACAGCCTATGTTACTTGCTGATAATATATCTTTATATAGGTGAAAGAATTTTAAATCAATTGAGTAGTTTTTGAGTTTATTCATTACATATAAACAAAGTTTATCTCTTTATAATATTTTGTTAGCGGCAATTTTATTATGGTCTAGAGCACCCATTCCCAAAGTGGGCGATAACGCCCCCCTGTGGGCGCTGCAGGCCTAAAGGGGGGCGGTAAGAGACCCAGAAAAAAAATGGGGGCGTTGTGTAGAGGCCTGGGGGGTGATTTGTAATTTCATTTAGCTAGGAGGCATCTTAGACAACGACTGCATGAGCTCTCGACTTAGTAGACAAAATAAGTTTGGGAACCTAGACTCTAGAGTTTAAAGAGTCTAGAGTCGAGTCTAGGCCATAGATTCCCAATAGGGGTAATACCGCCCCCCAGTGGGCGCTGGGGAGCCTTCGATGACGGCGGCAGCGGATCCAGAGGCAATTTTTTTATTTCTTGTTAATTCCGTGTTAATTTTTAAAATTTCAATAAATAATTTTAGTATACGTTACTTGTCATTTTATTGATTTCTGATTTACGATTTTCAACAGATAATAAACAGATAAATTAAGTTCTGATAATATGCAAAAATATTTTAATATTCCATATAAAATTAACTATTTTAACTTATAATTAGGGACTAGCGGGGCGTTGAAATTATCGTTCTCTTTTGAAGGGCGTTTATATACATGTAATCGCTAAACTTCAACACTGTTTGACTGCTCAGCATGAAACTCGGCACGTATGTATAGTATGTATTTTTTCATGAAAAAAGTTTTTAATCTGTCCACTTTGTTGTAAGTCGCCACCATGCGAACGAATTCGCTGATAAAATCTAGTGCACTATATTTTAATTCAATACTAGTAAAACAGACAATGCATACGAGTTTGCAATTGCAAATTCAGCAGACGATGGGTCATATAAGGGGACACAGGTCGGCTAGCGACCTTGCCGATGTTGGTATTCTGAGCAGCCGCAAGCGCTATTTCGGCGTGACCGACATCTATCCGAGAATGAAAGTGGAACAGCTTCTTTGGCACCTGCAACGATGCATTCACAGCAACAGCCAAGGATTACAAGATCGACATTACTGACGCTTCGTGGAGTAAAGTAGTAAAGCGCTAGCTGATGTAGATAAAGTTATTTAGACATCGTGCTCGTTTGTGATAAAATATTACACGTTTATCTTAAAAAATACCTGCTTATTTATTTGGTAACGAATCAATTGAACGTTTTCGATTGGAGTAAGTTACGAACTAGTTAAAAAAATACAGCAATAATTATTATTTGAAGATATACAGGAGTTTCGTCGGCTCTGAAGACGTAAGCAATGACGTTACAGTTTTGTGTTACTTTTGGATTAGACAAAAAAATAGCAAGAAATAATTTTTAGGCTGTTAGTTAATTTCATAGGAATAATATTTTATATGAAATTGAATGTAACATAAATTACAAACTGACGAAGAAAATCTATACAGCGAAAGTAAGCGGTAGCAAAAGCCAAATAATACCAAGGCTGTCTTACGAAGATCAAATAGCCAGGGTGTAATCTGACAGATTGTCAAAAGCACCCGCATACCTATGCGAAAGTGCGTGAGGAGAATGATGAGATTTGAGGAGGCGAAAGAATTATGTAAGAATGCAAAGCTAGGTGCTCCGTTCTCTCCAACTACCCCGTTACAGCATGAAGATATGTATAGTTTATTCAATACTGATAAAAATACATTGCATTTTTAACAAAATACTTTTTGTGACAGATTTCTCAAGTGGCATAATTTTTCCATAAAAGTATTTGGGTGATATTATTTGTCGTGATTACGCATTCTTGCTAAGCAGCATTGAGTTGACGAATTTAGAATGTAAATTGAATAACCTAATTGATGTCAAAGTACTAAACAGCATGTTTTATTGCTTGCGTAACATCAATGTTGTCGTTACGTCGTGTTAAGCTATTTTTAGAGATTTATTTTTAAAATTGTTTGTACACGCTTACTAATACGCAGTTTGGGAGCTTAGTACTGTTTCTTTCCACGGCTCACAGTATATTAGTTGCGATGGTATCGCATTCTAACCAAAATTCGCTCTTCGACCGTTGCGCCGACCTCAAGGTGACCGTCCGACCGTCGACATTCAGACGCCTTTATCAGAGCATGCGGTAGGTTCGCGACGCGCCCGTCTATTATGAGACAGTTGCCAGGCGCCATCACATTGCTACGCAAAGCGTTTGTTAAGTAAGGGGTTTATTTCCAGGACACTTGAGTGTGTCTAATGATCAGTATTTCTCTATCAGATGACGATTATTAAGTAGTGTTGCTGAGCCATTGATTTACTGACTGGTATTTGTCGTCATTCATATTCGACCCAGATAGCACAGGTAGAAGCAGACAGAAGGTGTCTTCTGTTTATAACTTACTGCGGAGCCGTAAAATTCAATAAAAACGTCATTTACATAATACATATCATGTAGGTATACATAATTTCTAACGTTACACTCGATATTGCTTTTCTTTTTAAGTAATCGAATGCTCTCAGTAATTTAGTGTACTATTGTAGTTATTAGTTTGGACAACGAATGAATGTCAATAATAATTCCTACTTCCTTACTACATACATAATAATATCTTCACATTGTATCCCTAACAGGATAGGCAGAGGGGACAGAGCACTAACTGCCTTATATTATTGTAAAACAAAACATTTCCGTTTATTTGTCTTTATTGTGAAAGTTACTGAATCATTGTCAAGTTTTACAGCTCTGGCCAAGACATAGACTGGTTTGAATGTACCACGTAAGCATAACCGCGCGTATAAACTAGTACATTATAAAACGCATGATCATCATGCAACGGGAAAAATATATCACTTGTAACTTCATGCAACGGGAAAAATATATCACTTGTAACTAGTATCTTTGTCAAAAAAGACAGTAAAAAAATCCAGTAAAACTTATTACTGGGTACTCAAAGATTACGTTTAATATTTCGATTGTTGTCGCATCGAAATCGGTCTGAAGGGATTGTCTTAAAAATGCGGTTCAGTTATACTGCGAGTTCGCAAATCGATTATATTGTTCACTGCCTCATTCAAAAGGAACAGAGGCAACGATTGGGTGCTGCTAAGAACTCCGCGGAGATTGGTATCTTGATTCAGTCACGTGGTCCTGTTTCCGGCGACTGTTCAAATCAAACTCCTGTTATGTATTTTATTTATTGTTATCAATTTGTCAAGTTTTTGATCACAAAAATTGCCGCAATTTTGTAGATTAAAAACCATAGGGTAGGTAGTTACTAATGGTGCAAATGTTTTCCTATGCCTACATTAAAGGTACATTTTCAACCTTTTTTCGTATTTTGTGAAGAATATAGCAAAATACGTCTTTTTACTGATTTGAACTGTCTTTGAAATCTTGATTGCTGTCGATCGATAGATTGTCGCCATTGTGATATTATGAAATAATCATAAATTATAAGATAAAAAAAATGTTGTGTTTAATTCTGCAAATAAACAAAAAATACTATTACCGTCTACACTTTCTTAAATTCTTTAATTATTCAGTAGTCACCGTATAAGCACTAAAAATTGCATGAAGCAACGAATTGCTATATTATCAGTTTACTCGATCGCAATTGACGGTTGTCTTGTGCCGGGGGCCGACGGCCGCGACTAAGGGAATAATGGAAATTATTCGCGTTGCGACCCGCGAACGGGTATCGATAGAGGCAATTTACCAAATAAATGGTTCTGTAATGATTGGTTTGCGTCGACCGATTCTTCTTGATATGCGATTGGAGGTTCTCTTTGGAATAAGCGACGGTTTCACGGTTTTGTGCTTACATTAACAATAGTGTGTGATCGACTAATGCAGTGTTCTGTTAGAGATTAAAATCATGACGTTATATAGACAGATATAGATACTCATCATTCTTATCTTACACGTGTTTGATTTACGTCAGCAGTATTGCAACGTAATCACATGATTTCCATTTAAAATAGTGTGTATTATTTAACGCATGAGATGAGACGAATGATATATGTAAATATATTGTTATGCAATGTCGTAACTACCTACGTGATTTTATAGAAATGTGCATATTTAAACATATGCTAATTATATTAACAAATTATTATGAATCATATAAAGTAATCTCATTTGTGTTATCCTCGGTTTTATCATTAATAATAATTTGTAAATATCCATGTAATTGGATAATCGTTATACTTGTCTTTGTCATGTAGTGTAATAACTACTACTGTATCAAAAATAATTTGTGTATTATTTTTATGTTTATAGGTTTACACTAAATGCATGAGTATTTAGTGCGTACAAATATTGATTTGCTGGTGGACTTTAAATTGATTACGTAGTAATTATGGCGCCCAACATAGTCACGCGATAGAAAAGTGTAATCGACACACCATTAATTTATAAAATATAAAGTACAAAAGTTTCTCAAACTGTTTACAAATAAAAAGTTCAAATTAAACAGGTTTTAGTATTTAACATTAGCTTTATTTTGACTTAGTATCTAGGTGTTATTTGTAATAAGATTTAGAAAATTAATGTAAGGTATGTGGATTACGACAATAACTGCAGATCGGTATGTAAACACTTGTTCGTCTAGTACATAGATATAGATTCCCAACATTTTCTGGACCATCTATACATTGGACCTTTAGATGAGAACAAAAATTTTAACACCCCCCTAGTCCACAATAGTTAATTTTAGACGAAATATTAAAATACTGCTGCATATTATCTGTAACTAATTTATCTGTTTATTATCAATTAAAAATCATAAAACAGAAATTAATAATAAAACGACAACCAAACGTACAATAATATTGTTTATTTAAAACATTTTCTTTAGAACATTTGATTTTTTTCTTAAATTCGTCGTCGTCATAATTCAGTCTTAATTTATTTTCGTATTTATTAATCTATTTTTGAACAATTTCGTACGTCACGCCGACACATCTACTAAACTCCTGTAATTCGGCAATATCTTATCCATACATTTTTAAATCATCAAAATTATCCATTTCAATAACCAATCACAATAACAAACTAGTGCAAATATAACCAACCAAACACAACGAAAGACAAAGCAGATCAGGCCGCCTACATTAAAATTTAAAAAATGAACATAGAATCCATAAGAAATAAAAAAGATTTTATTTATTTATTTGACCATCCCTCTTGACTACCTCAACGCCTCTCATTTGTCTCTGGATTCGCTACCGCCCACATGGAAGGCGCCACTGTGGGACGGTATCGCCCCCGTTGGGAATCTATGGTCTAGTGTCTAGTGTTTTAGAGAAAGTAAAAGAAAATCGTACTCGTAGCAGAATAATCCTTCACCACGATAGTCTTTCCACCCACTCCGCTAAGTTAACGTTTCGGGAGATCATTGAAGAGACCTCTGTAAAAGAACTATTTAACCTTTTGTAATAGTTCTAAAGAATGCAAGAGTTGAATGAAGAAGGTAATACATTGGAAAAATATGAAATACTATATAATAAACATTATTAGTGTTTTACTTTATCAGAATCCAAGAGCAACAAGTTTGATCTAAGTAGAAATAAATAAATGCCTAATAAATAAATGCCAAGCGTGCCTTTTTGCTCAAGCTGCGGTTTGTGATACTGATCACAGAGTGAGGATACTACACTACACAATCGGTAACATGCCAAATATCGTGGTTCGTGGTGGTATCGTGGATATTGTTAGATAACGAGCCCATATTCAGGAGGTACTAAAACTAAACGGATACGGCAGGAACCTATGACTTCTGCATACCAAAATGGCAAATCACATGCGTACCTACCTACTCCGAAGGATGTCAGTCACTTCCAATCCTGGTTTCTTTAACGTGGATTGCAGTTCAAATGTCGTACAGACCAAAATGACGATAGCGGAAAGGATCATAGAACATATCGCAACCGTCTAGAACCAACTAAGATCACTAGAAAACATCATCGTCATCGTCAAAGTCATCGTCTATATAAGAACCCTACCACTCGCCAGATTTTGTACGATCTGCGCGAGAAACTAGTAGGAAGTTAAAATAGCTCTAGCGTATTCCATTTTTCTTTCTCGCGCAGAACAACATAGAAACTTAAATTATACCCTAATAGTATGTATTGGATTTTGTCCTCGTTGTTTACCTTTACGTTGTTTATCTTGTTTGCGTACGTAAGTATACCAATAGATCTCTATAGATATCTCTTAAGAGAGAATTCTAACCACAAGACAAGATTAATGAATGAATTAAAAATGATTGATAATTTCTATTAGATACTTATCATTTTGATTTAAATCTTTAGACCTTGTTAGGTTAGACAAGACTGTTGGCTTGTCTTACCACATTATCTTATTACTTACATATATTTATGTGTAAAAAATTATAATAAGTTTGAAAAATGCATTTTATAAAACTTAATGAGTTCTCTAAGTTTTTTATGTATGTTTATGAAAGACAACTAATAAAACCGCGCATTACCATTACCCCCAGACAATTAAACATGTTATTCCGATGTACTACTGTACTACCACAGTAGGTACCACACTAAACACATTAACTGCTCAAAAACATCGTCTCTTTTCCTGTTTTATCTTTATTTTTCTGCAGTGTCACGAAAGAATGCGGATTGGTTGCAATTCCGGAAAAATTCTCTGTCAACGACCGACCACCTGATATAGTGTTGGGCCCGTTACCCGAGTGATCGACCTGGACAGGAGCCACGATCCCGGCGCCGTCTAATTATAAACATGCGCTCGTAGAATAAACAATTCAATGCTAATCGCACCGAAGAATAAAATTGTGTACGTCTTAAGTATGTGAAACGATGTGAGTTGTCGATATTATACATATCCCGTACAATGCGATGATCACTAACTACTTATTTCGTTGCAATGACTTAAATGAGGTTGAAAGTATCATTCCTCGAACAGTGTATTCATCTTTCATGTTGTACGTACATGCGAAACTAAATATTCATATTTCCAATATTCTTTTCCTAACATATGTTTTGGGCATTAATGTCATTAACGTTACGCTAAAAATTAATATGGAATTTCTGAAACAGAAAAATATATAACAAGAACAAATTGTTCATCCCCAATGTAAATGATATAAAAAGCGCCTGAATTCTACAATGACACATTTAGCACACGCTGACCAAAACAACGAGGTCGACTTGATTCACGTATGCGGAATAGTCTACTTATGCTGGAGAATAGGTGTCGTTGCGATAACGAGCCAGTCGCGTCCTCGCGGCCGATTATTGCGGTTGCTACATCTGTAATGAATCTTATTCGTTTTAAAACTTTTGAGAAAACGTGTGATTGTTTTAAATTTCAACCAGGAATTTCCTAACGAGGTGTCGCGTCTCCAGTCTTCCTCTAACCTTGTTTTAAAACTGTCAAGGCGAAATCGTAGACAGTGCGTGGCGTGTGTATATATGCTGTTTAGTTGTAAAGCTCGTGGGCGGCAGTAGTGCACTGACCCATCAGCCGTGCGTGAAGTCGGGACCATGGTGCGCAAAGGGGAGAAGTCCACTCGCGCCCTCCTCAGGACTCTGGCCGATACGCTCCGGTGGCGGTCTCTTCGAGCTTTCACTATGGTACGTTTGCTTAGCAACAGATACTTTACATTTGGATGCTTCGAGATTTTGCATTTTTACCCGATTTATCAGAAACATAAATATTATATTACATCTTTAATTAAATAGATCTACTTAGGAATCTATAATATTATATTATGTGTAAACGACATAGATTTTTATAAATAAATATAAATATCAGTGTTTAATTTTTTTTTTATATTCATTGTGTTTATAGTCACTGACGTCAACATATTGTGTGCGAAATACAAATATCTTATATAACGGACAATAAACGATTGTGTTTGTTTTATCTTACAGTCGATACATCGTAATAAAATGTTATACGTACATCATATGTGTAACCGATTATCGTAATGTCGAATACCAATACATGTACAATGTTTTGACATGACGTGCTCACGTTACGTCGTCCAACATTCACGTGTAATTTATCGAAATTATCTGACCTCAAGGTCGGAGATCACGTTCTATTCATATGTGCAATCTGTCATTTGCTTTTGGTGCAATAGAATAATTAGGTATTCCTGAAAATTTTAAGTGTCATCGAATAACGCAAAATCTTCAAAGAAGGTTTTGAACAATTTATTTGTTTCAAAATAAACACGATGCAGTGGAATATGCGATCTCAGAAATCTGTGTGGTGTCACCCTCGTTGCAAAATAATCAATGAAGAGGTAGTAACACTGCCTAGTGTTGGATGTTTTTATTGTAGAAACATATAAAGGAATCCTTAAAAATGATCTAATTTATATAAATAAGTGATGAACCCATGATGAAGAAAATATATAGAACGAAAGTGAGTGGTAGCAGAAGTCAAGGAAGATCAAGACTGTGATTTATGAAGACCAAATAGCCAAAGTATTAACTGACGGAAATGCGAAAAGCTCTCGCATACCTCCGGTAAAAGTGAATAGGAAGAATAATGAGATTTTAGGAAGCGAAAGAAATATGTAAGCACTGCGATGCTTGGCACTATATCCTTTTACTACACGTTTAGAGATACAGCGTGATTTATGTAAAACGACACAAATTCTCCGCTAGTTCCGTGACTTCAAAAATGTTATGGCGTTTATTAGTTAATTACATAATTAGATAGAGAGATTAATAACTGTGAAATGGAATGGATTGATGGATGCTTGTCTGGGAGTGAAAGAAAGTATGAATGTGTCAGGTACACATCTTCCCTCACAGCCCTTAAAATTCGACCAAGGCTTAATAAAATAATCTTATATAGGCAATCTGCTAGCAACCTGTTACTATCTAGTTTCAATTTGCGATCTGTAACTCGAATATCTATTACGAGGGCTGCTATTTATGTATCCGGAACTGGCCAGTTACAGAACAATATTAAAAAAGTGATTATAACATTTAAAAATGGAACTCTTTGGCTGAAGAATACAATTTGTTTATTGTAGCTGTCATTTGTTTATCCTTTGTGGCGTCATTTTGAAAATTGCGAGTCTTTATCACCATGGATTTAAGTCGTGAAAATTTTCGTGCTATGATTTATTACGATTTTCGGCGAGGGCTAACTCAAAAACACTGCATCGATTAACTCACTTCGACTTTTGGGGACGAAGCACCATCGAAAACTACTGTGTATCACTTGTTTAGTGAGTTTAATCGTGGGCGGTCTGTCCGTGAGGACGAAGTTAAAGAAGGTCGCCCTAAATCGGTTGTTGTACCTCAAAATATTGATGCTGTGCGGGAACTTATAATGCAAAATCATCATGTTACATATCGCGAGATAAAGGTTAGTCTGGGCATAAGTATGACGAGTAATTATAAAATATTACAAGAACATTTAGCTGTAAAAAAATTCGTTCACGTTGGATTCCGCACAACTTGAGAATTGACCTAAAACGGGCTCGTATCGATTGGTGTGAAAAAATGTTACAAAAGTACAATCAAAACGTGCGTCAAATCTGTCTATAACATCTACACAGGTGATGAATCTTGGACATATGCATATGATCCTGAAACTAAACAACAATCAACGGTTTGGGTGTTCCAAGATGAGCCGAACCCAACAAAAGTCATTCGTTCAAAAAGCACTTTGAAGCAAATGGTCTCTTATTTTTTTGGTATAAATGGACATGTAGCTACAGTGCCACTATAAGATCGTAAAACGGTTAATTCTGAATGGTACACGACCATTTGTTTGCCAGAAGTCTTTGAAGAAATAAGAAAGAACAACCGACAACGCAGAATCCTTCTTCATCATGACAATACTAGCTGCCACACATCGGCCGAAACAACTCGGTATTTGGAAGATCAAAATATCGCATTAACGGGTCATCCGCCGTACAGCCCCGACTTTGCCCCCAACGACTTCTATTTATTCCCAATCGTGAAGAATAAATTACGTGGTCAACGTTTTTCGAGCCGTGAAGAGGCTGTTGATGCGTTCAAAATGCACGTGTTGGAGATACCTAATCCGAATGGAAAAAGTGCTACGAAAATTGATTCCAACGCATGCAAAAGTGCATCAATCATCATGGTGAATATTTTGAAAAGCAATAAAACTATAATAAATGCTATATATTTGTTTCACTTTGTTATTCCGGATATATAAATAGCAGCCCTCGTACTACAAGCTGCGTCAATGTCAAGTTGTGATTTGTTTTCTATACAAATTAATGTGATTGTATATATTGTAGGTTATATTAAGTTGCTTTTGTTTATCTTTAAAAATACATACACAAATCACAATCCGAAAAGCTGGAGTTGCTATATTTAGTAATAAAAGTTAATGAACCGATAAATTGGATTGAACAAATCTGAATGTAAACCATGATGCGTATGTAAACCAGAATCGTAATTGTCGCAGTTCGTTTATATAGACGTCCATGCAAACTACATACATAATGTCGTTCATGTGCAGGTGTATGGCAGACGTTCGGCCGGGGCTTTCCGTTGACCTACTTTGAGTCCATCTCTTCGTCTTACTTTTGTGATATGCATTTTAGTACGCGACTTTTGAAGCTTACTTTCCAGACTAGTTTGATAATAATGATTGGAAGTCGAAGCGCAACACTACTTGCGGAAGTTGGAAGGTTTAGCTAACGATGTTTTTGTCTTTAATTCATCTTTGTACCTGGATCTGAGAATAAGCACTACTAACATCGTCTAAATGTTTTTTACAAGTTCTGGGAACATTGGACTCTGTAAACAGATAAACATACTGTTTTATTACTTTGTAATAAAATCTGTTAGTGATGTACTCTTTTAGTTAATACCGTTTTGGTTTTTAACTAATTTCCATTTCTATGCTATTGTTTTGTAAGCCGTACTAAAGTTACCAGATTGTCGAAATCTTTTATTAAATTTGTGTGTGACGTTTGTTGACGACACATATCACAAATATTTACAATTTTTATAAAGACTTGATGTGATCGAATGACCTTACTAATATTTCAAAATTTAAATAACGTTTACTTTTCTTTCACACGAAAACTACTAAACCAATCTACCTCTTTTTGACTGACTAAAAAAGGAGGAGTCTAATTTGTCGAAATTTTTTTATGTAAAGCAATAATTTATTGTATAGATTCATGTGTTACTTTGCGGAAATCCATTCAATGTTATGAATTCCTATAATTTTTAGCTATCCTTCGCCCTAAACTCCAAACCTTCTAATCGACACGTGTTTCACTTCTTAACGAAGCATCCTCAGGAATTTCCAATGATCAGATTCGGTCAACTAACAGCTAGAGTCTAACGAGTCTAACAGCTAACCAGCTATCTGTTCCGTCTGTTAAGCGGCACCTAATTTTATTAGGTGCTGGTTAGCTGCCCGAGTCTGATCTCTTTTACATACAGCAATAATTCTTTACCACATTTACCGATTTCCATGATTCTTTTTTTGTTTGAAAAGGTATAAAGTTCAGGGTAGTCCCATAGACACTAAGTCAAGATCTGATGATGCAGTAATGCTTAAACAAAGGAATTCTCAATTACTTGATGCTTGACAGGAGTTTTACGAGGGCTGCTATTTATGTATCCGGAATAACAAAGTGAAACAAACATATAGCATTTATTATAGTTTTATTGCTTTTCAAAATATTCACCATAATGATTGATGCACTTTTGCATGCGTTGGAATCAATTTTCGTAGCACTTTTTCCATTCGGATTGAAGTATCTCCAAAACGTGCATTTTGTACGCATCAACAGCCTCTTCACGGCTCGAAAAACGTTGACCACGTAATTTATACTTCACGGTTGGGAATAAATAGAAGTCGTTGGTGGCCAAGTCGGGGCTGTACGGCGGATGACCCGTTAATTCGATCTTTTGATCTTCCAAATACCGAGTTGTTTCGGCCGATGTGTTGCAGCTAACATTGTCATGATGAAGGATTCCGCGTTGTCGGTTGTTCTTTCTTATTTCTTCAAAGACTTCTGGCAAACAAATGGTCGTGTACCATTCAGAATTAACCGTTTTACGATCTTATAGTGGCACTGTAGCTACATGTCCATTTATACCAAAAAAATAAGAGACCATTTGCTTCAAAGTGCTTTTTGAACGAATGACTTGTTGGGTTCGGCTCATCTTGGAACACCCAAACCGTTGATTGTTGTTTAGTTTCAGGATCATACGCATATGTCCAAGATTCATCACCTGTGTAGATATTATGGACAGCTTTTGACGCACCCTGATTGTACTTTTGTAACATTTTTTCACACCAATCGACACAAGCCTGTTTTTGGTCAATTCTCAAGTTGTGCGGAATCCAACGTGAACAAATTTTTTTACAGCTAAATGTTCGTGTAATATTTTATATATACTCGTCATACTTACGCCCAGAGACGCCTCTATCTCGCGATATGTAACATGACGATCTTGCATTATTAGTTCCCGCACAGCATCAATATTTTGAGGTACAACAACCGATTTAGGGCGACCTTCTTTAACTTCGTCCGTGAGCACACCGCCCACGATTAAACTCACTAAACCAGTGATACACAGTAGTTTTCGATGGTGCTTCGTCCCCAAAAGTCGAAGTGAGTTGATCGATGCAGTGTTTTTGAGTTAGCCCTCGCCGAAAATCGTAATAAATCATAGTACGAAAATTTTCACGACTTAAATCCATGGTGATAAAGACTCGGAATTTTCAAAATGACGCCACAAAAGATAAACAAATGACAGCTACAATAAACAAATTGTATTCTTCAGCCAAAGAGTTCCATTTTTAAATATTATAATTACTTTTTTAATATTGTTCTGTAACTGGCCAGTTCCGGATACATAAATAGCAGCCCTCGTACTTAATGTTTCGTTCTGGAATTGGTAAAGAGCTTAGTTGTAGACATACCCTAGACGTTTATTAGGATAAAACCAATCAAAGGGAAAATATAAATAATCTTGTAAAAAAAAATTAGTCTTCAAAATAGAAAAAAAAACGGTGAACGTTCAAAATAAAAATCCTTTACTAATCAAAACTCAAGTACAAAAATAAGTGCATACATATGATACAAATAACTTTACAGTTAGTGCCAAGCTTACCGAGCTATTAGATTTTCTACTTTTATTTGGCTTGGTTATCGACTTCAATAACTGTCAAATTTAATTATGTGTCGTATTTATGATGTGTTTTTGTACTAAAGTTTTGATTAGTAAAATACTTTTATTTTGTACTGTTTTTATTTCGAGTCAGTTTAATATTTTTCTCAAGTTATTTAAAGATCAATCAAATTATCTATTAATTCCATGCAAGCGAAATCGTACATAAGTAAAAGCTTTGTTTCATGTTCTGTTCTGTTTAGTTTTAATTTTCTTAAGAAAATTGCTATTAGTTTTCTTTATACTTTGAGTTTCAGCTATTATATCTTATGTAACCACCTCACTAAGGTCGAAGGTCGAAGGAGACCTTTCGCCCTGTTGTAAATAAAACAGATCACGGATGTTGGTTATGTCTCTTTGATGGCTAATAATAGCAGTTGAAACATTTTGCTTTCTTGCTTTTGAGTAATAGGTTTTAAGGACTTAGTGTGTCTATTTATAGAAAGTTTTTTTCATTACATCATAAATCATAATACTACGCATTAGTTTGGTCTTAAAATATAAACTTTTGTGGAAATGTTTGATTACTATTGCAGTTGCATAGAATGGGTTGATCAGCATTGTGCTTGTTACCATGGCGTTCAGTAATACCCAATGTATTGAGGGCGCAGTGGCAACGGAGTTTAGTCGACGTCGGCAGCGTGCCGTATAGTCACAGCCCATCCGCAGAGATGACTATATTCGATGTTCGCTCTCATTCATTAGAGGGACGAGGGGCCGGAGCGCAAGACGTCGCGCGCCGCCCGACAATATCGATTTTGTCCCACACCCCTCCCACCACGCCACTCCTCGCCCCCGCTCTCAGCATCCGACCTCGAGTGCTCTCTTCTCACACCTACTGAACGCCTCCGACAGAAACTACGCCTTAACGGTATGACGCCACAGCTCAAAATTCCGATCCCAGACCTACGCATGATGTTCTGTCGGCGATCCCTAATGGACCTTCCGACCGAAAGTCACTTGGTCGAGATTGCAACACCGCTGCCGTGGTCCACGCCGCTAAAAAATAAGCTTTTGTTACAATTAAAATGGTAAATCAAACTAATTTTAGTAATTGCGAGGTCACACTGAAATTATGGTAGGCTTTAAGACTGAATTTTTTAGTGCATGCATTTAATGTTAACATACTATTCTTCATTTTAATAATACAGTGCGACGACCGCTTGCGAAGTATCAGGAACGCTTGGATGAGGCCAGCGCCACACTAGCTGTTTTGATTATAATTAATTTGGAGTTTGCGATCGTAGCAAAGCTTCGAAGTTGTCAACTCGATAACAACTCGCTTCGCATCAATGCAGTCTTCGTTGTCTTAACTTATGCTTATATCTAAGAACTTGTATCGTTAGGTAATGAAATCTAGAACGTGTTCTGTTTTCTATAAAATACTTGTTACTAACTACGTAAACAATATCTTTATCACTTCTTCTAGCAATATTTTCCACACGTGTGCGTTTGCCTTAACGAGTTTTACGCACCTCTGTGAAATCTGTTATGTATGTACTTCACATTATTTAATAAACATAACAGAAATAAGCGTAAAAGTATATTGACCTTCGATTTATAATTTATAAGATAATAATATTTTGAGTGACATGAAGTAGGTAGTTACTTATTTTCGAATTTCTGTGATCTGTACTAATATTATAAAGAGAGAGAGAGCGGATTTTGTAAGTTTGTTTATATGTGGAGGGTAATCCCCGAAACCACTCCACCAATTTGAAAAATGTCCTTGTCCATTCCCTCCCCCTTTTTCTTGGAATACTGGACTTAGATTTTCAAAAATTTCCAGAAACTCATATAAAACCTTACTTAAAGTTTATAGATAAAATATAACCAATGCCCCTAGATCTACAGTAGTTAATTATAACAATATTTTATAAATATCTCGAACGAGATATTTATAAAATAATGAGAACGAGAGAACGAAACGAGAACTTGCACCTAACCTTATTTTCAAGCATTTCATTTATTTTTAGATCTTAGATGACATTGATTTTTTGTGTAAAGTCCATAATACAGTGTGGTTGCAACTATCTAATGACTGAAGAATATACATATAAGTACCATACCGTTACAAATGAATAGAATTATTTCCATTAAATCAGTATTGAACTCGAAGAATAAAATATTGTATAGACTTGTATTGTATAGTGTTACTTTGCGGAAATCCATTTCATGTGATGATTTCCTAAAATCTTTAGCTATTTTCCGCTCAAACTCCAAAAACCACCAATCGACACGTGTTTAGCCTCTCAACGAAGCATCCTCAGGATATACTAGTGATTAGACACGGTCAGCTAACCAGCACCGAATCCCAAACCAATTTCGATTCGGATAGCTAAAGATTTTAGGAATTCATCACATCCAAGAATTAACCCAAATCTAAAATAAATCCAGCTAATTGTGTACTTAATACTTATTTACTAATTGAGTACTGATTAAGAATAAATCAAGTATTAGCTTATCGTTGAAACTGTTGTCAATACCTTTCACCTATAATTTAATAATGGATTTATTGACTTACCTTTAGTAGTAACGTAGTAACTATTATTATCTAACCCGTGGTAAGTAGTAGTTCATCATTCCTTATTAATAATAAATATAATGGATTATTAGTTTCTTAACACGAAAATAATTCAACGCTAGCCAGTAAAGATATATATGTTAATGGTCGCATTCGATAAATGACCGTCACATTAAAGTAACTGAAATACGCTTTGGTCACAAACTGTCTCTTTTGTTGTAAACATTTTTTAACCAATTCCTTATCATTTTTAATGCCAATCGATAACTTTAATCAGTCCAATAAAGTCCTTCTGGGAAATTTTGTCGTAAAACTGATACTACGACAAAAGTAAAAAGAAAAAACGTGTGGAATGAAAATTATTACATTCTATTTCGTTTCTCTTAACCATGTCACGGGAGGTTAGAATTAAGGGTTGCTTAAGTTGATAATATCTAAATATTATTCTGTGGATGTTTGTTGAATGTGACGACATAAATGTATGAAAACAGTTATGTACCTATAATAGTCTAGAGGTAAACTTTGTTTGTTTGTATTGGGGATGGCGATTCTTTTCGAGAACGATCGATTTCTAAATCGATTCGAATCGCAATCTGATAAATCGATTTACAAAAAAATTGAGGTCTAATAGATCAATTTCTCAGAAATCGATTTTTTTTTCAAGTTTGCATTTACAATATAAAAATAAATCCATTTTATGGAAAACAAGGAAGGCACCATAATAACCGATCTCTTACCATTAAATACATGAAATTCCTTAGTTCAGGGAATTTAATAATTACAATTGTTCTTACAACTATACCAAAGTATGAGGTATAAAAGAAGATTTATTTCTTGAATGTATTTGTTGGAGTACATTCAACTAACTGTAAATAATTTTATAGTTTTTACCAAAACAAAAAAAATCTAATGTCGATTTTCTAGGGTGAAATATCGTTTCACCGGATCGATTCAGTGCTACATATCAATTTAAAAAATCGTTTTTTTGGCTCGATAAACCGATTGTTCGAGTAATCGATCTCAGATCGCCATCCCTAGTTTGTATGCAATGGATAAACGTAAAATCTACTCAACCGATTTCATAAATTCTTTCACATATAGAAAGCTACATTATCCTGCGAATAACATGGCCTGTATTTTTTTTTAAATTATGTCCGTGCGAAGCCGGGGCGGGCCGCTAGTAAATAAAATACAAAATATATAATAACACCATATTCATTATACTAACACTTGCTTACTACTACTAACTTACTAACACTTGTAATAAAAAAAAATTATTAAAAAAAATTAAACCGTCTTCAAAAAAAACACTGAAAAGTATAAAATAACTATCCTTTAATAATCAAAACTTAAGTACAATTAAAATAACTATAAATACGATACACATACCTATATAATTAAATTTGACAGTTACTGAAGTCGGTGCCAAGCCTACAAAACTAATATTAGACTTTCTGTTGTTGCACGTTGACCTACCAAACGAAAAAAGAATTTTCGAAATCGGTTCATAAATAACGGAGTTATGAGGTGACAAACATACAAAAAAAAAAATAACATGAATTGAGAACCTCCTCCTTTTTTTGAGTCTGTTAAAAATATTATAATATGTTATTATTAGTTCAGTAATACAAAACACAATGTCAACTGCACTCGGACCTAATTTATTATTCCTTGTTACTTACTAACATTTGTTCGTATATTTTAAACATACTGAAAAGAAAAGTACTAACTCTTAATTTTAAGCCAAGGTCTTTGGTTTTTTTGGAATGAGGGCAGTAAATTCTTCTGTTAACTGTTCCGTCACGGATTCTAATAATGTTATGAAAGAAGAGTATAAAGCGAGAGAGTTCAATTCGAGAGCCAGCAAAACTAAGGTTCTGGTTCTTGTTTAAGGTTTAGACTTTCATGGTCAAAGTTAAATCAATTTATTCAAGCAAACTCAATTACAACATGTTTTTGAACGTCAAATCTATTTTAGTTCACTTCGAATGGAAAGCCTGGACACTGAGAAAAACCGATAAGAAACTCAGTCAGTATCACTTTTTCAACATAATATTACACAATAGGTTTTTTAAAATACAATGTTCAGAAAGCCAGCATGTGCACAGAATATTATTTCCAGAATATCGTTTTGTCTTCAACGAAATCGTTTATTTTATAGTATAATGTGCGTTTTATAACAAATCTAAATCTATTTTCCGTTAATTAAGCAAGCTCTTGAGGTGCTTTATTATAAAAACGAATGCAAGTTACCAAAAAATAAAACATTTGACTTATGTAATTAAAATTTTGAAATAACCAATTATGACCTCTGACTTGACTTTAGACGAAATACATGATATGGATAAATGGAAAATGTCTAAAACAAGTGAATGAACTTGTTGTAAAGGACTTGTGTGCTTTCGAAAGTAGACGATGTTAATTTTCAGTGTAATTTTGGTTATGAACATGTCAAAATAGCCAGAGATCTACGACCGAGAAAGCAAGGAAGACCAAGTTTGAATTTGATATTAAAAATTTAAAACCCCCAAAACATAACATAATAAGCAGTAGAACCGTTGAAAGTATTAAATAATTTTAGTGAAAGATAATTATCACCTTTTAAAGGTTTCTGTTTATTAATGTGTCGGTTTTTTTTATTTGCTTTTTTTGCCACTTATAGTTCGACATAAGATAATTAGTAGGTACCTTTTTCTATAACACCATATTCTGGTCATATCAGACTTGGCTGTCAACATTGATGAAACTCGTAGATATTAACTGCAATAGTGCATAAGATCGTTAATAGTAAAGCTTCTATGTTAAATAGCCTGAAAATGGCTGGACCAATTTTCATCAAACATAGCTAAGGAAATGTCCTTAGCTATGTTATATTTTAGAGAATGCTCTAAAATTGCCAGATAGTCAACAGTCTAAGGGTTCCTCTAACCAAGGGATACCTCGTTTGCAGTTCGGACCTCGGCTTATGGCGTCGCTAAGAGAATCCTCCCCACCCTTGAACGTATTAGTAGCTTTCTATTCGGAGATATGGGTCGGGCCTCGAGCAAACCGGACCAGCAGAGTGGCTGAAGGTCGATTCACGTTCCTAATGTTTATTTGAAAATAGCTAAAGGTCCGCGTGTAAAAGTATAGTGCGGCGTGATCGAGCTTCTTAAACGCGAATCCCTACGGGTGTCGCGGGAGACGTCCACGCCAATGTGTCCATGGTCGTGTTAGAACGTGTAATAACGTCGTCTCTGTCACCTAACACATGTCTAGACGTACGATAGCGCTTGGGAACATCAGGCTTGGAAATGTACGATGAAAGAGAAGATGTATATACTTGGCACATACATTTCTTTCGACTCGCAGTTTCTTGTTTTTTCTTGTTTTTAGTGTATTATCTTCTATGTATATCAAATAAAGTACTAAACTACATTATATTTGATATTATTAATAAATAATATAATGTAATTAATATCCTACAAACGTTATGTAATTACTCAAAATTAAAAGTTTAATTGGATATATTATAGTATTACGACGAAAGTTATCATATGTGAATGTCGATTTGGGAAATTGACTGTTACGTCACATTCGTAAAACGACGTCGTGTTCCATTTATGCTTTGTCAATCTACGAGCCCACCCATTCAGCACCAATTGCAGAGGTTCAATTAGTCTTGGAACATAGTGGTCATCGCGATTCTTGTATACTTCTTTCACCTCTTCAAGTCTCTTCATTCTCTTCACGCACTTTCGCTTAGGTAACACTAGTTATTTTATCTTCATAAGTCAGCCTTGGTCTTCCTTGGCTTGTGTTACCATTAACTTCCGCTTTGTAGATTTTCTTTGTCAATCTTTTATCACTCATTCTATATGCCCGAATCATGTAAGTATTCCCTTCTTCTTTTTCTTCTTTGAATTATATATCTTAAGTATATTGTATATAGAGTGAGGTGTTTACTTTAAATCCATCTCAGTGATTAATTTATATGTATCCTTTAACTACTTTGCACCTTAAGTTTCGACCCATGTTTTGCTTATAATCGAAGCGACCTCAGAAAATTTCTGAGGTCAGGCTCGGCCAGTACCCGACACCGATTACATCCTAAAGCTTACAATGGAGCTATGTTACGCTTCAGAGGCGGAGTAACCGAACTTTGCACTGTTTCTAAAACGGATTTTTTGCCGCCGCTTCGACAATACGATGCAATTGCGATGCGGTAAATACTAATTGGAATGAAAATTAAATACACGTATTTAATTGTGTTTGTGTAAATTCATACAGTTTAATATTGCTTATAGATTAATTTACAAAGAAATCGCTCTGAGCGATAAGATTACTGTTACCCTTTTATTTTATAAACTTTAATTTTGACTTTATTTCTATCTTGAGGTGATGGCAATGAAGAGTTATCTATCTATCTACTACTCAGTTGCCTGTAAAAGGCGCATTGACAATTGCACGACTTTAACAATACTCTATTAAAATTTATATTTATCAGAAAGATAAAGTTTTAGCGCATTAAAGTTGTTTTAAATAATTTACAAATTATAAATAATTTACTTTGCGCATTCATAAACATCATAAAATTGTAGTTAATTAAGATGATTATGTATATTTTATAAAATTCTTGTGTTTCGCCTGGTTATAGCGAAAATGCTCATCAAATGTCTGCCTGGACCTACCGCTTTGAGGGGAAAGCTTGGAGTAGGTTATGGTATTGCAACCGACTTCCCTACACTGCAAGGGTGGTTTGCATAAATATACCTTACTGCTTGAATGTGTTTGCATACACCAACAGCTGGATTTATGAAGTACCGGCGACTATAATTATGGCGATTCACAATATCGTAGCAGTTAGCTTATATTTTTTTCTAAATTCCTTTATCATTTTTGCATTCGCTTATTCTATTCTCAAAACAATTTCTATATCATTAATTAATTTGGCGCTATTATTTTAATAACGTATAATAAAACATGCTTTCGTGCCTCCTTTATTTAACCTTAGATTTTGGAATTTGGAAATGTTAATTAATTATTATATTATTGTCCATTTGTCAACCATTTTTGGTTGTTATAAATATTAAAAGTTTTACCTAGACTAGTGCAGAGTTGGAAATAAACAGAGATCGATATGTCTGTCGGCCTAGTCGAGCTGCGGTCTACATTTCTGACCTACCGTAACGTTCGGAAGTCCTCTGATATCACGACCATCCTCCTCCCATGTTGTCTAGAAACCTGTTCGCGCTTGACGCACCAAAAAGGTGCCCCCGTCACATCACGACATCACGCCGACAGCTCCTAAACAAGAATGTTTACTTGTGTAACCATACATATGATTAAAAAAGCGTACGTATCCACTTGACGCAGTGTTGGCTTTCTGCATGTGTGATGGCACTAATGAAACGGACCCCGACGTGTGCGTACGCGGGCCTTGCATTGGGTCGGGTCAGTGAACCCGCCCGCCCACTATCGGGGTAAATATGCCGAATGCACACAGATGCGCGCGCCGCACCACTCGCACACCCCGCCGCACCGTCGGTCGCTGTTATGCACTCTGCACGCATCCCCCCCAAGGCGCCCTCTTAAATAAAACTCCTAATTGATTGCACAAATTTTCTCGCAATAACTGTCTTTTTAGGCTGCTAATGATGCAAACTTGGCAGTTTCGCCACATTAATTGACTGTACTTAGACACGATAACTAGTAAATGAGTGTGAGTGAATGCAGCGATGGTCGTTTTCATTTAGCGCTGTCGTCGACGAGACTGAAGAATTAATTATCTAACCAGTGAAGTCATTTTTTTGGGTCGGTGTGCGGTGCATCGCAGCATTCACTTTCGTTACAGATTTTGATGTCCCACACAAATAATGAATGCATAAAAATGTTTTTATGCATTTGCTTTTAAAGCACTATTGACTATGCTGTTTTGTAATTCAATAAGTAAGTTTCAGTAGTAGATGCTTAGGTTTGAATATATGTTATTAATTCATGTTGAACAAAGTTGATAATGTCACCGTTACGTCATCAAAATGCACCATGATGTCAGTGACATCGAATGGCTGAAATACTCGTAGAATGTACACTAATATGCATCTAGGGATGACAACAGACTGCAGTCTTTCATGTACTATAATATTTAATATAGGTACACTACCATATTGCCTCGAAGCAAATTGCAACACATAGTCATAGAGACCATATTATTTGAACATGATATTCATCTACTGTTAGTCATTAAATTTTGTTATATGAGAAATTGAGTAGGTAGTTGCACAGCATTTACAGCGCACGATGTTTTCTTTATATATATTTTATTAATAACCATGATCTAAATAGAAATGATAAAGAAAATTACTAAGTTCTGTTTATTTCACTATTAAGAAACTTTTGTTTTGAGCATAAACATAAAGCGGCTTTCCATAATTTTGTAGGGAACATTTAAATTATTGATGCCATAACATCAAATTTTTCCAGAAAAATCGACTAACGTATTGGCCTATTGACAGCTTTATGGGAAAAAATGTTAATTTTATTTATATGTGAGGTGATTTTCAATACGGAATAAGATTTGTTAATGTAGTTCTGTGATCGATGATCATACTAACAATCTTTTTTACTTTATAATATTACCAACTTCTTCCGGCCAAGCGTTGCTGTGGTGCTCGTTGAACCAGGAACATTTACAATTTTATTTATGTGTTATAGTTATATAAAAACGTGTGTATTTGAATGCAAAGTTGTGTCAGGTGAGTGCCACTTTTTAAAACACGTGGTCAAAGAAATGATTTTAATTTTATTTCTTTTCTCAAAAATAGGTCTTTCATGCCTTTTACTCGCAAGTATTGGGAAAAAAATCGTCATTTATTAATTTTTTCAATTTAACTGTTGAAAAAAAAAATGAAAAAATAGGTTTTTTCGAATAAATGAAAAACTGCTTAAGATTAAGAACTGAAACTTAGTGTAAATTATTTTTATTTGGTACCAAAAGGATCCCCAAAGAGCCAAGAAAATTCGGCGCGGGGGCAGATTTCCCATACATATCCGGCTATACTTTTTTGTCAGAAAATGCCTTTTATACTCCTGTATACTTAGGAATTTTTTAATTTTTTTCAGTGGTGCAACGATATGAAAAAAATGAAAACTATTTTTTTTTTTGAAAATTAAATGTATTAAAAATTAAATAACAATTGCTTAAAACAGCGCCATCTAACATCCCCACTCTTCCGTCCTTCATCTGTTCGTAATCGTATTTCGTATTTTTTCGTTGCTGTATTTTATTTTTAAGGCGACGCATTGATAAACAATAATTTAATCTAAAATAGACCTGTTCTATACAAACGTGCGCTCTAGCTTACGAAAAATACGAATAAACAGTTACTTTCGTTAAATTTAAAAACTGTAATTAATTTAGAAAAATCCAACTAGCATTTTGAAGAATATGTTTACATTAAAATATACAGAAAATTAAGAAACATAAATCGGGCCAGTTACTCCTAAAAATGTAAATCTCTGTTTTGAAAGAGGTTTTTTTGATATTTTTTTTGTGTTACAAAAGCTAACCAATCGTGTATCGCAACGGGCAAAATATAGTCAATGAAAGGAAAAAACAGATTACCAAATATCACTTTCGTTTTGTAGTCACTTAGAAAAATTGAGATCCCTGTGATCAAAATTTACAATGCGTCGCCTTAAAAATCATGCCATCTGTCGATATAAAAAACCTGCGATATAACACTTCCGTGGAGGCACGTCGGTCCCGGTACCTACAATTCACGCACACATTTTTACATTTCACCTATCAGTACATAAAATAATCTTTCAAATGTATGCTATTTTATACATGGAAACTAAGTTTGTTGGGTGTTTTGAAGACATTCCCTACTTCAACGACATTATAGAGTTAAATGCATTTGATAAATTCAACTTACTCGTTTTTTTGCTTTGTTTATGATTGATTTATATTTGAATCAAAATAAAACACCATATTTGATTTCTTCGTGCAAGTGATTTGTCCTTCTATGAATTATATAGTAAAAAAAATTCTATTCTTCTTACAATTCGTACGTACGTATTTGAAGTAAAGTGTCGGTTTATAATAGATAATTTCAGTTGTATTTTAAAGAATGGAATGTTTTAAGCTGTGATAACTATGTTGACAGTGTGTATTTACAAAAACTAAAACAATCCGAATTTTCAAAACTTTCATGTAGTGAAAAATTACAAACTATAGCTAAAGGCAGGTGTGTGTTGCAGAGTTGCATTTATGTGTATCAAAAGTCAGGTAATGTAACTCGAAATTTTAATTCTAAATATTACGAAACATTTAACTGGCTGACGAGTTGTGCACATACTAATAGTTTATTTTGCTTTCCTTGCATTAATTTTTTCTATATATTTGTTATTTGATACTGCGTACCATGTTGAAAAACCCTGTGCACGCCACCGCCCATAGCACAATGTATACATAACAGTAGGATGTCTTCATAGAAGGCCAGCGTACGCGGTTTGTATGTGTGCGCGCTAATACGCACGCGCCCTGGCACACATAGAACAGCAATGTTTTGGGTGAATATGGGTAATTAAGAGCCAGTCGGGGTCGCACACGACGCAAACATGCAACCGCTTCCATGTCTTTAATTATTTCTTCACATCGTCGCAAATACAAAAATGTCTAAAACGCATAAACGAACGTAATATTATGTCCTTAGATGCCAAAATAATTTTAGTAATTCCAATTCAGTTATAAGGATAACTAAATTCGAATTACTAAAATTATTTTCAACATAACTACAAGAAATTAAATGTATCAACATGAAAAACTCATCCACGTGCATTGTTTTTAATTATTATATGCTAAATGTATAGATAAATGAGATGCTCTCCGCATCTCACACCCAACGTAACGACCCTACGTATCAGACCGAAAGTAGGCAATTCCGTTACGCATGAGGCGGGAGTCTGCCTTCTTTTCTATATATGATGTAGTCCAGCCTTAATGGATGGTAAGACAACGCATACTAGGTAGGGCTTATGATTATCATTAGCAAAGACCATAATTTTTTTTTAATTTCTATTTTTGAAAGTGTGGAATGCATTTCCATCAAAATGTCAACTTATTCTGTCATAATAATGTTTTCTTTTTCACACCATAAGATTCGCTTGAACCACTAACCAACCTACTAGGAATTGGCTTGTCACTAACTTTTAAATAATATTAGTTCTAACAATAAAGAACTGGCTTAGAGGTGACGGCTCCGCATTAACTTAGGATTCCTTGGCCAATTCGGTCAAAATAGAATTTAGATTTAAAAATAATAAAAGTTGTCTAAAAGTAAAAAAAAAGTTTTGCACATTATCTAATTTTTTGTTTTAATTTCTAGGTTTGGGTTATAAATTTATGTATCTGTACTTCACTAAACTGTTTAGTAGGCGTAAAGATGTCAGAATTAATAGGCTGTAACATATGATGACGAAACTTAGAGATTCCGTAAATTAGTTCTTTTAGTCATAGAAATTCATATCTGAATTAAGAAAACCTTTCCACAATGTGTGCTCTCCCTTACATACCATATTAGAAGCGTCTATAGCTTCATGATCTCAGTAAAGTCTCCAATGAAAGTGACCTAACTTCAGACCTCACGACTGGACCGGACCACTGAATTTCGGAAAGCATAGTAACGATTAAACTTGAAACATTGTTAGCGATACGACAAAGTAACCCTTAATACATTCACAATCACCAACTACAGAAAATATTTTGAAACTGATGTGAACAACAGTCTGAAATGGATTAATAAACAATTAGTGGTCGCCGAGTGGTCGAAATTCGACCGTAAATATAAAATAGACGCTTCTCCCTTAATGTACACTCCACATACTCGAAACAGCTCATAACTCACAAATCACACAAAATTCACAGCTTGAAATTTATTCAGTCAATCTGTCAGTAATTAATTGTTTTCGTTCACATTTCTTAGTAAATTCTTTGGTGACAATCTCTACTCTGTGCGACTGTTTGACCACAAAGTATTATGAGCTTGACAATGCAGAGGCGGATTTTCCTTAAGGCCAAATAGGTCCGTCTAGGGCGGCCAGATATTAGAGGCGGCTAATCGTGGCTAATTATATCAAAAGTGCAATGATGGGAACATATCATATGTCTCAATAAATTATGCAGCTGAGAAGGGGGCGACTGGTACTACACGGCCTAGGGCGGCCAAAACTGCTAGTCTGCCTCAGTGACAATGACAGTATATTACACTATAATGTGACTGAGATTGGTAGTATTTACATAATTTAATGATTTTGTAACACATATTGTATAAGTAATAATTTTATCTTTATGCACCACTTCTCCATATAAACTTCATCTTTGCCAAATCTCACTCCTCCGTGCGCGCAATACGCTTAAAAAAGGGTAAAAAATTTTCTCTTCACGTATTAATAATAATTAATAACTTTTTTAAAACCCCGTGATTAAATTTTATTTCTTACATTTTCTATACATTAGGATTAATTCATTTTGAAGAATTTCGCATTTCTTAGTTGTATCTGAATTCACCATCCACAACAGTTTGCTAATATTCATTATAAAAAAGGACTTATTTGTATCTCGGATAGTGATCAAAAATTTTCTTAATGCGAATGAGACCACAGAAATGCTAATTCACGTTAGGAATTATTTGATAGGTACTACCGTACAAAAGATGATTAAGAATGATTCACTGTTAATCTCCTCATGAATAATCGACTAGCAGCCATAAAAATTATAAGCAGAAAGGTCATATCCTTTATCTCTTCCAATAAAAGTTATTATCTTTGAAGGAAACTATTCCGCCCACATGGAAGACACGGCTTCGGCACGCACGGAGGCCGGAACACTTATTTAGGCTGGAATCTCTCTTCTGCAGTGATATTGTTTAAATAGTCACAATGAATAGTGGTTTATTACTTGTTTGTAATATATGTACTATAAATATGTACATCTTTAATCAATATTATTTTGTGAGATGAAAAAAAAAAATAAAAGGCGTTTTTCTACAAAAATTGCTCATTAGCTTAATGCGATAATAATTTTTTAGTGTTTCGAAAAACTTTGGTGTCTGTCTATCCCGTCGTAGTCCTCGTTCTCAGAGACAATTATTTGACATGTATTGGGAGTAGTTGTAGTAAACAGTGGCTCAAATATAGATGTGAAAAGTTGATTTTGACTTTGGGGTTTATTTTGTAAATTTAAATAAGGAGTTAAAAAAATTTTTTTAGATTCATCGTGAATATTAAATAAACAGTCTCAAGTTAAAGAAAACGTATAATTTAATAACAGTAACACGTTACTTTGTGTTACTTTTTTTTCAAACATTTGAGAAACCTTTTTTGTACATTACTTTTTTCGTAACAAGAAAGCCTACGACAAACTTTGTTTTGCGATTAGCGGATGGTGACAAGACAGTGATAGAAGGAAACTAATAATAACGCTAGAATGAATTGCACTTGGTCGGTTTTGGTCTAAATATTATATTACAGCAAGTACTGAATTCGTATACATTTTTTTATCTTCGCCCAAATTTGCTGAATTAGAATATATACATACAAATTCATCACTTGACATGTATTTCCGCAAAGTAACACCTGAATCTATACAATATGAATTACAGCAGTTTTTATATTAGAGAAAATGGTGATTTTTTTCACCAATCTTCAAAACTTTTCCACTTTCGCATAATAAGAATTTTGCTTAACACGTCTATTATACACACATCAAAAAAATCTAAGCAACACGATAAAATATTGTGATAATTTCTAAAATAATTTATAGAAACTATGTTTTTTAAATGCTTTGTGCAAACTTTTTAATCTGAAAACACTGGCTGATTTTTGAAGAATGAATGTCATTCAAATTTAAAAAATTAAGAAAATTCTTGAGTTTTTGACCGGATTTGATGGGGAGCGGTTGAGCGTTCATTTTAATAATTCGCAAATTGTTTCTACTGGATATTGCGACGTAAAATTGGCGTTGTTTTGCGTCCCAATTAAGTATCTAGCTGTTGTGTATTATGTGGAATTGTTAAAATAAATGCTTATTTAGTAGTGTGAAGTTGAGTTTTTTTAGTGGCTTAGTGTGCCACAAAGAAAGACTGCCTCAATATATTTGTCGCCAGAAACTCCAAGAAACATTAAAATGTATTGCGTCGACATTTTAATGAAATAAAATGAAAAATGTATCATTTCATTACTGAAGATATTGGCTGTTATGCGCATAGATCCCTTTGCCTTCCCTCTCAAGGGAGAATTGAAAAAAAAAAACTATCTTTTGTTTCAATTTGGCGATTTTTTTCGTAAAGAAGTTGAATGGTAATGAGCATTGATTGAAAATTACGACTTTTTCCTAATTTTAACAACACTTATTGTTTTTGAACCTTAAAAAATATTGACTATACGTTATGCAGCGACGACATTTAACCAGTGATGAAATGCAAAGAGCGGTAGGAATGCTGCAAATCGAAAATAATGTCGGAGGTGGCCCGTAATTTTGATGTAAACGGATGTGTAATTAACCGTCTTTGGCTCCGTTACACCCATACAGGGGATCCTGCAGAACATCCTGCTCGAGAAGAAGTACCACTGCTCGCCAAGATTGTTTCATGCAACTCGCCGCAAGACGTCAACCGATGATGACCGTCCGAGAGATAGGGTTAAGGCTCCAGAACTCTACTGGCGTGCTTGTTAGCCCACAAACTGTACGAAACACTGCATGAGTATGGCTTACGTGCACGACGCTCGATAAGGTGCCCACCAATCCGTCATGAAAAATGAGGTCGCCGAGACGCATGGTGCAGGGAGCGCGTACAGTGGCCGCAAGAGCGATGGTATAAAATCCTATTTTGTGATGAGTCTCTATTTGGATTTAGACCGGATTCGAGAAGAGCGAGGGTCTATCACCGTCCTGGAGACTGAGCGACTAAGATGTGTTCAGGAGGTTTATCCCTACAGTAGGTCAACAGTAATGGTTTGGGCGGGAATCATGAAGGACTGACGAACTGAGCTGGTTTTCATAAATGACAACATAGTCGAAAACTTTCTGCGGCCTCATGTTCTTCCCTTTTCACAGAATATTGGCTCAGATTTTACTCTGATGCACGACAATGCTCGTTACCATACAGCCAGGATGACCCAAAAATTGCTCTCGCAGGAGAACATTCAAGTTCTTCCATGGCCTGCTCCATCGCCGGACTTAAACCCGATTGAACACGCGTGGGATATATATGCTCCAGAGGAATGTTTTAAAAGACCTGGACAGTGTCGCCACCACCCAACAACTGCAAGACCTAGTGAAATTTCATTGGGAGCTATTACCGCAGGATGAGATCAATAACCTCATTGATTCAATGAACCGCCGGTGTCGTCAGGTTCTAAATAACCGTGGTGGTCATACTGTCTATTAAAACAATATTATTGATGCATTTTGTATAAATATAAACTCTTACTACATTTTTTCTTTTTAATTTTTTTTAGGTTACCAGTACTGTTTCTTGTTCAATGCATGATACTGTAGTTTTAATGGTTTTTTTTTATTAAAAGACTCAAAAATTGTTGTTTTTCAATTTATTACTCATTACGTTTATAAATAAATAATAATATACTAATTTTAACTGATAACCGAAAAAACATCGTTGAGTCAAAATATTAGTTGGTGTTGCTTAGACTTTTTTTATGTGTATATTTACTTATATTTAATTAAAGACTTTTAAATTTAATTTAATTAATTTTAGGAAAATAACCGGAAATTAATTAAATCGTTATTATTGATACTGATTACTAATTAAATGTAATCGTAGAATTTAAAATATTTCAGAAATCTACTCTTAGTTCAACAATCTTGTAATATATCGTTTAGTCTTGAAGGATGATTTGCAATCAGTATGAATTATAGGTATTTGTATATCTGAACACCCACGCGTTTCTGTCTAAAACTAGTTTATCTAGAATTGTGCTGCTCCGTATTTTATTTTAGACTCATTTACATAACGTCACAAGAAAATCTATGTTACTTACCTACATCTTATTTTTTAAGAAATTTTGTTTTTTTTAACACCGTGATTAACGTAACGACCCTTGTAGTTTCAACGCGTCCGGCCGACGCGGCGTCCGTCCATACCGTGGTGACACACACAAACCTGGATTTCCAGCCGAAATATTACGGACGGCACTCATTTGTATGAGATATAAGATTCAACTGAAAATTCCGGAAGTTATTTTAATTACCGTGTGTCGCTACGCATATACTTTCATAGTGATCGCCACCGAACGGAGAGATGACGGATAGCCGACACGGATGATTCCGTTGATGTCCCTTTTTCTGACCGGTTTCAGACTGGAATCGATTTGCTTGAGTCAGCCCGGATATAACATTATACAAATGAGGCGCCGTCCGGAATATTCCGACTGGGAATTTCGGTATGTGTGTTCACCACTTCTGTTCTTATCCTCAAATTTCTAAACTATCAAACTAAAAATCTGTAAAAAATAGCCTTTAGATAACTGTTATTTTCAAAGGAGTTAGCCCCTATCTTTAGAAATATTTTTTTTCTTGTAGTGTTATATTATTCTGTATGTATTCATGCTTATTAGTTGTCAATGGTTACAACAAATTCATCAACTTTGCTTAGTCTCGTCTTTAGGTATGAGCCATGGTGTCGTTATTGTTGGATGCGAATTGAGCGTTGTTCACAATTACAAATTGTACCCACAGCTTGTTTAAGTTGTGCTCTTGCCGTTTCGATTTTCGTCTCCGTTCATTAGATGGTTAACTGTCGACCGAACCGAAATAGTGGATCACGTCCCGCTATCAGGTGCGCTGCAAACAAAACGTTGAATAGAGGCCGGGTTAAACATGCACGACGGGTGTACGGGTATAATTAAAGTTTAGGAGACGCTCACGTCGCCCGTTAACCTCGTTATCGGGCGCTGGAAGTGGGTGAGACGCAGTGGGGAGAGGGCCATGCTCGGGGTATGGGGAAAACGGGGAAAATCAATGACAGCCGCCGCGCGCCGTCTCTCGGCCCAACGCGCTCATCTCGCGGCCACGTGCCGCGGTCACTGGCCTTACTTACTCGTTACCACTCACCATCGACGACCATCACATGGGTTTTCTCGTAGAGAAGTCCATGAACATTAACCAATAATACATTTGCAACTGCATTCATTAGATATCTATCAAAAATTATTCTCGTTATAAAACTAATATAACTTTTTAAGTTAGTTTTAGAAGTCAAGGAAGTTTTTAGTTTTTAAACAGTAATAATCTTTCACTTGATCGACTATCTGCACGAATCGCTCACCCTCAACAAACAAGCTGTGGGTATCGGAGCGGATAGGTGTGTGTAGCTATGTAACGATGGCTCGGTTGTCGGGGCGCCCGGTCGCCTGTAAAATATACTCTCTAATATGTAGGTCGCTGCCAGAAATTTGGGTTATCGTTGGGCCGAGTCGATATGCGACACTTCCGTACGACCACATCGGAATGCTTGTGCAGTCATCCTGACGTAACATCGTTAGGTTATTATGATTACCAGATATTATAGGATATGACGTCTATAGCTAGACCACATGTATTGTGTAAAATGTACATATACATATTATATACACGATTTAATACAGTTTATGTATAGACTAGCTTAAATACAACCGTTTTCATAAATCGGTACAGGAAAACCATAACATAATAATATATTGAAGGCATCGCACATTTAAATCGCAAAAACTACATAAAAGCTAGCCAGAGACAAGTATGACTCATATCTAGGCGTCTCTTGGCAACAAAAAATCCGTAGCAATGAACTTCCTAGTCCTAAATCCATACAAATAGTATAAGCATATCGCGACGGTTCGTCGATCAATGTCAACTGCGTATTTGGGTCAACGTCCGTCAGCCGAATTCCCGCGTTCCTCTATCCGTCATTTCCTATAATGCTACCGGTAGATAGTTGCCTATACTTAAAGAAATATTCCTAACATTTTGCGATTCTGTTGTCTATCCTTTCGTAATAATGTTTTGTTATAAATTATAATAATTACATAGCAGTAAACGTTAATATTTGCAAACTTAAAAGTAAGTATTATCAATAACAGACTTCCTCAAAGCCGTCGCCCTTTAAAAAGTTATCGATGCATAGGGTGTCTATCAGACAGGCAGCATTATCTCTTTAGACAGCCAAGTTAATTCGCTGGCGGAAGAAGCTGCTAGTCCGACAGTCTCCCGAAACTTCGACCAGTCGCTTATATCGGCAAATTTTAGCAATCAATTGATGGTCTATGTATGTACATTATTATCTGTCTGTGTTCAATATTCCCGCAAACAATATTTTTTTATCTATATATCCATTTGTGACTTGTCCAAATGCAATCGAAAATATAATTTAATTGTTATAAATATTTCAAATAGGTAATCAATCTTCTTATCTGTTACTAAAATATTGTTTAAAAATAAAATAGCTTTGACTAAATTCTTGTCAAAGTGAAATGTCACGAAAATAAGAAAAAAATAAATCTTCAGTGTCAATGCCTTAATTATACAGTTCCACATATGTACTGTCGCTGTCGCATGAAATAAAAACTGGGAAATAACAAGTCCGCTAATGATAAAAGCAACGTAATATTTATTGTTTGTATACTGTATTTGTTGCCTAGAATTAATGTTGCTTGTCTTTGATTACAAGTAAATAATCAAAGATTGCGGTAATCTTGTCGTGTTTGTGATTTTGTTTAGTATTTATTCTTTACATATAAATGTCTAAGTAGTAGTACAGGTGTTAAAGTTATTAAATAGCATAGAAGCATTACGCCTGTATAGTTGGTAATACTAACGTATTAACATGGTTAACTGTTTCAGATAAGTTTTATATATATCGGTATATTTGTCAGGTTTTCAAATTATTAATGCTAGTCACATAGTCTCTTTGGCGGATTTCCTCATCAATTCATTTTGTCCTTTTTAGGAATTCCGTCAGAGCGAATTCAGTTATTCGAACGTGTACTTTATACTCTAAGCAACATTGTTAAGATATGTAACTTTTGTAACGTTTGTAATATAAATTATGAACATGAACTAAAACTTCTTGTTTTTCTATAGCTACCATATTTAAACACTAAATATTATTTTCTGAAATATAATATTATTCCCGTAATTATGTTATCATATAATTTTAAAATGATCTATTAACGAGTGCCTGTTTTCTATAATATACCTATTTCTCGTTTTCTACCTAAACATGGACAATATTTTTGAAAATCCAAGAATTACACAAACGACTAGGTGATATAGATCGCTAATGCCTTGTTTACACATTATAAGTTGTTAAGTCGTTAAGTAGGGAGTCAACTAAACTGTGAGTACAGCTCGATAAGTAGTGTCAACGAAATGATTATAGCGGCCACTTACGATTTGTGATTTGTCGTGCCGTATACACGCGGTTATTTAGTTGACTCGTTACTCGACCGGCTACTTTACTGACTCATAACGTGTGAACTGGACACAATGCCCGGTTACACGTTATTAGTTGGTAAGTTGGCAAGTCAGCTTTTCCGCTTGTAAACAACTCGATTGGTCACAAGTTTACTTACCGACTTACTAACGTGTATATCAAGCATAAACTCACTAGTAAAAAGGAGATGAAGTGAGTGCCCAAAGACTACATTGAATTAGGTTATTACAAGTTTTTCTTAGCTAACAGTAACGTTGACTTTTGGCGGGAACGGGAGAAGTGAGGTAGTCAATGCATTTAAATTTTCTGTTTTTGACATTTTGGGAGTTTTAAAGTACAAAAGTGATAGTATATTGTGTTTTAAAGTTCTGTACAAGTGAAAACAATGGAGTAGGTCTAAATAAACATGTGTAGCTGAAGTTCTCGCGCTCTTCCAAGAAGTCCTATATAACTTCAGTAAAGCCTACTATCACTTTACTGGAGGAGTTTTACGATAAAAAGAAATAACGGATTTACTTCGAACGAGCTTCATGTCGATTCTGCTTATTAATACGTGACATTGGTAAATGCGCTCTGTGCGCCATACCATAAAGAAAAAAAAGCGTTAAAATGCTCGTACATACATAATAAAGATAAAATATATCATAATAAAGATAAAAAATTATTAAATCAATACATTACTGATTTCCATGTACATACATACACGCATATCTTCACGCTGTATCCCTAACGGGGTAGTCAGAGAGGATGGACCGCCAAGCGTCGCGGTCCTTACATACTTTACATACATCCTTACATACAGTTTTTTTTCACTGGGACAGTACTGGGAAATCCGAATCTAAGAGATACAGGGGAATTGTCTTAGTAACCATTCAGTCTTTTTTTGTGATAACAATTTTGGCATTATAAATATTTTGGTTGTGTGAGATGTCCATAAAAATTAGTAAAATTGGGAAAGGTTTTTTTTTTTAATGCGGATCGACTCGGTTTCATGAAAGCATTATTTCTTTATATCGGAGGAAAAAAATCTGGACAACAAAAGTTGGTTAAATTTAATAAAATATTTTTTCATCTAACACAGAATGGGGAAATCCGAATCTATAGGCTAAACAAAGGAACTGTCTTATGTACCTTTCGGTCCATTTTGTGAAAACAATTTTAGCGTTATCAATTTTTTGGTGAAACATGAGTAGTCTATCAAAATGAGTAAAATTGACTGATATTGATGAGTAAAATGGAAAAAATAACTGTTCTTAGTAGAAATGTGGTTTAATTTTTTATTCAGAGCAATTTTAGTTCCTTACATGTTTCATCTTGACTAATACGACTTTTTCCATTTACAGGTATATTACGCAAAGAAAAAGCGGAGAGCTCAACAGCATCTCGGCGAAGACGGCTCTCACAAAAAAGAGAGGAAACTATACAATGATGGTTATGATGACGATAACCACGACTACATCATCAAACAGGGCGAAAAGTTCCTCGATCGGTATGAGATCTCATCACCTATTGGCAAGGGATCATTTGGACAGGTAACGAATTTAATCTTTATCATACAAGCTTCGTTTTTCTATTATAAAAGGCATGCGCTCTAGGACAATATAAAATTACAGACTATATTTAAAGATTATTTTTAAATTTAACAAATTCATTAAAAATAGGATACACCAAAAGTGTAACATTGCTTATCTATAAAAACCGGTGAAGTGAGAGCCGAGCTCGCATGAAGAGCATTCTGTACTATAAGTCATCGCATTAGCTACTATGTCTATGTCTTTTATATTCATCGAATGTACTCTAAAAATATAAATTAAAAATCGCTAGCAAAATACCAAAATAACATTTCTAAAATCTAACTTACGATTTTTATTTATATTTTTTTATATTCCAGTGACGTCCTATTTCAATTTTTTCAAATTTTTAGACAGTAATTTCGTAGATAAGGAACCTACTGTCCGATTTTTGTATATATATTTTATTTTCATATTTTTTAAACTACGTATGCATTTTATTATTTAAAAATATATTTGTGTTCCTCATAACGAGCCTTTCAATTAATTCCTCACATGATGCACTTAAGAAAAGTTTTTTTTAATTTCCAATTTACTCAAGAAATTAACCCCACAGAACATTATAAAGTGTGAAATGAACATTTTTACATGCTCTGTAATTAACCCCTAAAATCAGAATTCGGTTACACCCTTTTCGGAAGAAATTCGGAAAAAATTGGCTGTGACAGACGGACAGACAGCCACGCGAGTGATTCTCTATAAGTGTTCCGTATTTTTAACCCGCTAGATAATATTTACATGGAACTTACATGGAATTTTAAAGAAGGGCGTAAAATGAGGAAAATATATAGTACGTACATTGTACATATGTGCTATTATTAATATCGCTTTTTTGTTTAATGTTTGGTTTTCCTTTCCGTTTCGTTACAAATTATATCAAATCACATTCTTGTCACTTAATAGACACTTTTAGGCAGGTAATTAAATAAAATACAGGTGTAAATAAATACAAAAAAATTTATAAAAAAATTAATCCGACTTCAAAACATCGGTTCATAAATGACGGAGTTATGAGGTAACAAACATATAAAAAAACCACAACTGAATTGAGATCCTCCTCCTTTTATGGAAGTTGGTTGAAAATAAACTGACATTGGTCTAAATTGTTATTCAACACAAATGATATTAGAATTTACTTCACATGTACAACAATAACACAACATTGAACGTGGTCTCGATTATGTTTCAGGTTGTGAAAGCGTACGATCACGAAGAGCAATGTCAAGTAGCGATTAAAATAATTAAGAATAAGAAACCCTTCCTAAACCAGGCACAAATAGAAGTCAAATTACTAGAAATGATGAACAGAGCAGACGCTGAAAATAAGTATTATATAGGTAAGAATGTAACCTTTTTTAACAATATACAAACGAGGATGAAAGTTAAAATTTTAAAATATGTAATTATTACAACAGATGATAGAATGGTCTGTAGAATCGAATTCGTTACAAAGTGATCCTACAGAGAACCAAAATATCCAATTTAAGTCATAGAATAATAAGCAAGCTGAAATGCCAAGTGGCCTGGTTATGCTTATCGATATAATTGTTGGTGTAGACGAATTTTAGACAGTGTTTACACACCATGTGATACATAAAGTAGGATGTCCTCCAGCGAAATGGAGTGAAATGAATGAAAGAGTCAATTGTAAGAGGAATATATCTAGCATAGGCTGACATAGGCTGTTGATGATGATGTAGAGACAAATGCAGTAGACAGATGGTGCAAAGATTTACATGTTCGAAAATATTGGTGTTCTGAAATGCGTGAGTTACTAGGCTTGAGAAAGGAATCATATGGTATTCAGAATATAATTTCACCATTCTACTTGCTGTCGCCGAGAACTATATTAACCCAAACCTGTAATTAATAGGAAAGTGAGCGATAGTGGAATACCCATACTATTTTAATTTGAAATAAAAAATACGAAATTAAGCAATTTAAAAATTCAAAGACTAATTTCTTCATGTATTATTTTACAGACCTAATATAATTTCTAGGTACATTTTGTTAAAGCAACAATTATTTCGTTCTAATTACATAACTATGTCTTAATTAAAGCTGTAACAGTCTGTAACTGAAATACGTAACTAATATTCTATAATCTCCATAATTGTAAATTAAATAAACAGTAACTTGCTGTTCTCACGTGGAGTTAACAAATTGTTTGCGTGTTCACAGTGAAATTGAAACGTCACTTCATGTGGCGGAACCACCTGTGCCTAGTGTTCGAATTACTCTCGTACAACCTGTACGATCTGCTCCGCAATACCAACTTCCGCGGCGTATCATTAAATCTGACAAGAAAATTCGCGCAGCAACTATGCACGGCGCTATTGTTCCTTAGTCAACCTGGTAAGTATATTAAATTTTCATATGATATGTTTTATTTATAGGATAGATACGTTAAAACTGACAATAATACCTTTTTTAATTTTATGGAAAGCAAAAATAATATAGAATGTTTCGTTGCAAACTAGAACAACATAAAAAATATTTTCTTTTACATAGCTCTAAAAGAGTAGTCAGAGAAGTGCAAACATAGAATATAAGTGTTTTTTATAAAAAGTCCATGTCGCTTAGGCGGTATTTATCAGAGCTTAGTAACGTGTTTTACACTGCCAATAGGTAAGTAACTCATCTCTCAGTAAATTAACACGAATTAATTATGGTTTTGCTAAATACAAACATTAACAAAACCATATTAACTGATACATACCGAATTGTGTATTGAGTTTTCCCTATTAGTCAGATTTATCAAGAAATGTTTTCGTGTTTAAATACGTACGTACATATAAATTATAACAAAAGGTCACAACTTTCACATGGGAAGTTCCACGTGCAAAAGTTGGTTATATACATATATATTAATTTGTTAGCGAGTTTTTTATAAATGTGTGGAAAGACATTTTTTATTTGTTTCATACATAAAAATTGGTGTATCTTAGATATAATTAGAACATACATGTTTTGTTGATTTTTATGTTATTTAATAGGCGACCCAATTTAACTTGTAAGTGGCTATCGACGTGCGTTTTAATTGACTTTATATTTAGAAACATTAATTGCGAGATATTTTGAATAACGTCTGGATGACACGAAGCGAGTAAATGAAACTAGAGTGGTATAATTTGAGTTAGCAACTAGCTTTGTGAGACAGATTTCAAACTAGTAAGCTTGCAAGCTACTAGCAATTTAGCATGCTAGTGACTCAAGCCGGTATATAGGTACATATAATTTTGCCTCGATGAAACGAGAATATTAAATAAAACCAGAATAGTATTATTTGTGCTAGTTAAGCTAACAATGACCTTTGTGTAGATAGATTTTAAGTTAGTAAACTTGGAATCAAGCTAATAATTATAATAAATAAGATAGTGTCTTAAGCCACAATGGTATATATTATGCTTCGTATACACAGACTAGTAAATGAAGACAGGATGGTAGAATTATGCCAGTAAGCTAGTAACTAGCTTTATTTAAACAGGTATGACAAGAACTAGTAATGGCTTTACTTTGGTACTTCATTCCACCCACACATATTAGACGGACGCACCTTGTTTTAGGTTTTTAGAACTTTTTAAAATATTAACATCCCGTAATACATTATATTGACATGTGTAATTGTTTTACCAGTGTTATAAAGAAACGCGCTGGTATATCTGTTTTAGTTACTGCCTTTTTCTGAAAATTACAATCACTCAGTAATCTTAGTAGATTTACTTCTTCATAAAGAACCAATATAAAAAGAAAGTTACAGCATGGTTACAAACCTCGGACTACAACGAAAGTGAAAAAATTATAGGTATAGTCCGACCGCTGAAAGAATGCGTTCTTAACGGGTCGTGATCGAATGAACGACATAGCTTTGAAATGGCGTTGAATTTATGATAAAAACATTCGTATTGTTTATTTGCCCAACTAACAAATAATTATCATTAAACACTACATTATTAATGTCAACTGACAATAAATGTTATAATTTTGCGCTAAATTTAATGTTAAATAAATAAGAAAACAATATTTTTTTAAATCCATACTGCGCTGTTACAAGGTTGTGTGAACTATTTATTTTTGTAGTGATATGCCAAAAATAACAGGCAATTGTAATGTTATCTGTCGCTATACTATAAAATAATAAATTATTCTTTCTAATAATTTGATAATAATGGAATGTAAGTACTAATAAATTTTATAATATTATAAAACTGCGCCCAAACCGAACATGCGAAGGCAAGTAGTGTAATATGACTAGCTACTTTTAAATTTCTGTTAAATTTTATTTTTCTTTGATTTTTATATTAAATATTTCTGAATATTACTCTAGCATTTTTGTTTTCTTTATGCTGGTTACATTCAGAAATTAGATGTCAGACAAATAAGTATTGAAATTTATGTTGTTACTCTTTTCTTGGGTCGGATGAAGAAATAATATAAATGTTACTTTTTGCCCATCACCGGTCATGATCAATTGACAGACGTCAGGAACGCATTCTCTCAGCAGCCGGACTATAATAACGTTGAAATCTTGGATGTCGTTGTAATATGTTTCAAGATTATTACAAAACCTCTACTTATTAATTTATTTCAACCTGCGTTACTTTTTGTATTCAATTACAATACAAATTAGAGGATTATTTACACATTCTTAGATTTTAAATATTATTTGTTTGTTAGAAAACTAAGGAATCATATCATAAGTTAATCTAATTCACATATTTCAATTATTTTGCTGTGGCGAGTGGCGTCGAAAGCTGAAACACAAATTTTAACTTCGTTGAGAAACCTAGTTATGTCATCTTTGTCACTTTTAGCTCATGTATTGTAATTATATTGTAAGACGATTTATTACATGATGTAACGTGGCCTCATGTACCCAAACTTTTTCATATCTGAACAGTGTAGTTTACTCGACAGTTCTCGTTTTGTAGCGCGCAAACAGAGAAACAATTTTATGGCGTGTTTTGATTTAAAAGTGTCTGACATGGCTATGTTTCTGTTCCAGAACTAAATATAATTCACTGTGATCTTAAACCCGAAAATATACTACTATGCAACCCAAAAAGGTCAGCCATAAAGATTGTGGACTTTGGCAGTTCATGTCAACTAGGTCAAAGGGTGAGTGTGCATTTAATATCAAATTTAAGAAAAATACTATGTTACTTTTTAAAAGCAGTACAGTTGCAATAATTAATAGTTGCAGAGATATTAATGTAAATACGAGTATTCCTTGTAATTAATGATTCTGAAGCTAATATCCAATGCAAAACTGTTGTTTTATCCGTTGATAAGATATATTAAACAGAAATATTTTATTTCATAAAAAAAAAGGATATAGAAACCAACTAAATTAAATTCAAGGTTAAAGTAATAGTTTTGTACTAAAAAAAAACATTTTTACATCCATGTATCACGCTGTATAACCTAACCTAACTGAAAGTGATATTCAGAGAGACTCCTCAAATCTTTATCATTCTCGACACATACTTATGCGATAGATTATGTGAACGCTTTTGACATTTTCGTGAGCTAACACTCAAGCTACTTGATTTTCTTCATCAATCCTTCATTATTATTCTTTTTATATGCCTTAACTGCCAAGCATTCCTTTCTTCATCTATACTACTATAAATCTCTAGTGTCTATATGTAATTATTATTAATTTTACTGTCAAATTAGTTATTTTATGACTCACTGACTTCGATTCCTACCATTTTTGAAATTTTCGTCTGCCTGTCTGTCCGTATGTCCTTTTAAAACTGAAGAACGGCATGACCGATCTTGAAGAAAATTGGTACGTAGCAAGAACATGTGATTGCGTTCATGATAGGCTACTTATTTTTTAGACAATCTACTAAGGGGTGAAAAGGGGGTGATACTTTTTATGGGAAATGGTAAAACACTGAACCGATTATGATGAAATTTGGCAGAGATAGTTTGACATCAGAGAACGGACATAGGCTACTTTTTTTTATCAAAAATCTATCCCTAAGAAGGTAAAAAAGGGGTTGAAACTTTGTATGGGAAACGCTTTTGTATGGGAAATCTTGGTAATGATAAAATTTGGTACGGTGATAAGACTTTATCAAAAATACATAAGCTACTTTTTTTTAATCAAAAATCTGTGAAAAAGGGGACGATACGAGAAATACTAAACCGCTGAATTAATTATGATATAGCATGGATATAGTTTGACATCTGGGAACGGACATAGGCTACTTTTTATCAAAAAAACTACCCCTAAGGGAGTGAAAAGGTGGATGAAACTTTGAGTGGGAAATACTGAACTGCCGAACCAATTATGATGTTTATATATAATACGCCGTTTCCCTAACGGGGTAGTTAGAAGACGGAGCACCAAGCGTCGCGATCCTTATGTACTTCTTTCGCTTCCTCAAATCTCATCATTCTCCTCACACATTTTCGCCTAGGTATGCGATAGTATAATATATAATCTAACCTAATCTGGGAAAGCCACGAAAAAACTTTGACAAATTCGCGGGCTCAGCTAGTTTTGTATAAATTTATTAACTTCCGTTTATATTAGATTTATGGGGTTATCTCAATGAAGTGGTAGTCTTGCAATTGAGAGATCGGAGTCTGAATTTTTCTAAATTCTCTTTTACTCTAACCAGAGTAACCAAACAGTGACAAGAGAACACCAGTAATAATCATTACTTATACATATTATAGTTGGTGCTACTTTACCAACTATATTATTCTTTTAAACGTATCCCTGTAATTTAATCTGTAGGTTATTTATTGTTGCCATGTCGTTGGGAAAAAAATCATAATTTAAATAATAATGTCTAGCAGTACATTAAATTAACGTACATATGCTAATTGCAATGATAAATCACGTGGCGGTGTGATTCAGTTGTTTTCGGTGCGAGGGTTATCGACAATTGCGTCTCAAAATTATATATGTGCAATTAAATATTCCGCTAAAGAGGTTAATGGTAGTTCGGCGATAAATTCATCAGTAGACACATTAAAGACGACGTTTATATTCATTTTATTAGCGAAAGTGTTGATAATGATATTTTATATTAATTAGAGGACTAATGATAATGAAATTTGTGGAATGTGATTCTTAATTAAGGAATTGCACCTCGTGTCATCAATCTGCAACACAGTGTATACTTTAGTTAGTAACATAACAATGAAACGAGTTATGAATAAAAAATAATAATCTCCAGGGAAATACCAAAGATGTATTATGAGTGCAAATTCTTGGAGCAATACAGGGTACCATACAGACTACAATCCAATTAGAGAAATTCAGTGTTTCGATTGAAAAAGGTCTGAGACGTAGTCACATCTATTACAAATTTTTTTTTAGTTGAAAATGTAAGACTTTGTTGTCTACTTTTAATGTTAATAGAGAATATAAGATTATAATTGTATATGTTTATAGTTAGTAAAAATGTAATAGAATGTAATAATACATAAGATTTGACGTTAGCACTCAAAAATATAAAATTAATGTTTTAACGATTTTATTGGCATCGACAGACGATAGATAAACTACCTTCAATCTACAACAATTTTTTTTGCATAAATATAGCTGATTTAATGAAATTCAATTTCAGATATACCAGTACATTCAGTCGAGGTTTTACCGCTCACCGGAGGTACTCTTGGGCATACCTTATGACCTCGCGATAGACATGTGGTCATTAGGTTGTATTTTAGTCGAAATGCATACGGGGGAACCACTGTTCAGTGGGGCCAACGAGATTGACCAGATGAACAAAATAGTAGAGGTGTTGGGCATGCCACCAGATCATTTACTGGACCAGGTAACTCATCGCTTTTAATCGAAATTTCTGTGTTAGTAATCAAAGCATCAAAGTATACTACAAGTCGAAATTATTTGTAAACCTCTGTTTTCTATTCAAGAAATTGTCCTACGTTCTAACACAATAATATTACGGTGGTATTTCTGACAGGCTGTTATTAAAACAATATTGTATTATGTCATAATGGGATCATATTATTTTATAACGACATTACCAATTGTAATGAGCAACATAACTCGATCACAAATAAAAAACTAGATTCACAATCTTAATTTAATGTAGACATTACTATCAAAACAAGATGTGGAAAAGCTGGTAAAAGATGCACGACATTGAAACGAAGTTTGTTAAAAAAAAATATTTCAAATGTAAACTTTCGTGAATAAAATATAATTTATATAATATATTTGCATCGCTATTTATATCATTTTATTTGTTAAGTAAAAGTGACAAGGATAAGACATATCGTCAGGCAGTATTTGAAAAATATAATTATGAATTTAATAAAGAAGAGCTATGTAACATTATTATTGTAACGAAATAATGAACACGGTGAATAGAATTATTTTATTTATTTGCCGATAATAATAATCTCCGTCATCTTTTAGCGTTCTAGGTGTTGTTTTTACAATTTTTGAAGGAGCACTTTGACCTATTTGTTAGCGTTTTTGAATACTACTAAAATGCACTCAAATACTCTTTGAGCTCACATTTGGTTTGTACGTTTTTAGAACATTGATTGTGTATCTTATTTTTTATATTATGTGATCGAAGAATAAATTTTGTATTTGACATATCTAAAAAGTCAATTCCGAAATGGGAAATCGTATACTTACTTCGTTCTTCATTCTAACATAATAAATTAGTGGTAAACAAACGGTTAACTGTATTTAATTTTTATTGAAATATAGTATATTTATTAAAATATCGCTAGCTGGGAAAAGATACGAAAAAAAAAGAGAAATGAACAATAATTATCAGCTTATTTATGAGATATTGCACTAATTATTCTTTCAGAAAATTTGCTTAAATACTTATATTAATTTGTGAACAAAATTTATAATTATCTTTACTCTGCTTTCAGGCACATAAAACGAGAAAGTTCTTTGATAAACTGCCGGCATCAGAAGGCGGTGGTTATGTTCTGAAAAAAGTGAACGGAAAGGATGGAAGGTAAACTACATAATTATTTTCAACTTTTTTTTTACTTTAGCTTTGTGAATTATTATAAATTATCAACCTGTTCATGATATAAATTTTCAGTGAATATTGACATAGACACCCTTTTACACTATTTTCAAAGCAACGACATCCGTAAACTTTTTGTATATTTATAGTATTTTTTGTATATTTTGTAATTGCGACAAATTTTAATGACAGACTTGTTAGTTATTTATTACTCAAGCAGTTAGTTTTAATGTGCTTTTATTTATTTCAAATTAGTCTTTGTCTTCTTGAAAAGAAAATGTGCCTCTACAATAATAATATTAGTATTTAAATAGATAGACCCGTTGGTGCAGTGGTTAATTTATCTAATTTCCATGTCGATGGTCCGGGTTGGATTTCCAGCTAGACCTATTAAGAAAAAGGAACTTTTCTAAATTATCTCGGAGTCTAAGTGTTAATGAGTGCGTCCCCAGTTCATTGGATGGTATCCATTGTACAAACTTAGTGCTTGATTTAAGTTGACACAATTGGTGTTTACGCCAACATTTATGTTTTAGCAGATATTTATTTGTTTGATAAAGTTAACCTAGCTAAAACATTTTTATATATTACATGAGGAAGCTTTATAAGTTTGAGTTATAATTTGACGTTAGAGTCTGGCCTTGTGGAACTGTAAATGCTGAAAAAATTAATTAATTTTTACTACGAAAACATTGCTGTCCAGATGTTTTGACTGAATTTGCTATAAATATTTGAGTTATTTATACAAATCAACTAAATTATATCTCTATTATTTCTACTTTTGAGACCTTTCATCTCAAACATATTCTAGGGCAATCGGAAGTATCCTGTATATAGGTTTTAATGATAACTCAATGCGTTAATAATAATATGGTTAATATGAAATGTATGTTTGAAAATCGAAAGTCAAATCAGTTTATCAAGTAAACCCAATTGCAAGGTGTTTTTATATGTCAAATCGTTGTATTCGAAAAGAAAACCTGCGCACTGAGAAGAACCAACAAGAAACTCAGTCATGCATAATGTTTTTAACATTAGTTTACAATAGTTACATTAAAATATAGAAAGGGCGTATACGTATCTTTTTATAGCCTTGGAATTTTGTACAGGACTATGAAACTTCATGGTCTAAGCACAGATTAATTAGTTGCTAACGTAAAGTCTAAGGTTCACAGTCGATAAGATAAACGGACATAGACGTTTTTTTTTTTTTGTTAAATATATCAATTGTGTGAGCCCTAACACTACGCTATACAGTAACACTTTAAAATCGCAAAACAATATAAATTCGGCCTGTTTTCACCAACAATTTTTAAATTTTAGGTAACCTATAAGATAATTAAAGAAATAGTGCTAATTTTATTTTCATCAACATTAAGGAGACAGAAAGCATTATGAACATTTTACTAAAGAGACAGCAGTTCAGGCATAGACTTTATAACTCCAGACAGCCTGTCCCGTATTAGGAAGTGAGGCAAATAAAATGAAATATAATGTAAATGTGTGGGTGCTGTTTTCTAATGAAATGGCAGCCGATCAATTTATCTGATAATAAATGTGTGTCGTATGTACAGGTGAGTGTCGGCTTATCTGATTTGCTACACCGTTACTGCTCAGGCACGACATCTGGAGTTATTTATAAAGTATATGTGTTTTCGTTTGGTTAGTGAAAACGGGCATAAGCTCCCTAATTTTTTCATCCCGGAAATCGAACCGCAGACCTTAGGCTTGGAGGGCGGATACACTAGCCACCGCACCAACGATCCGGTGAGATGATTCCCGGTGCTGGACCCAGCTCGAAAGTGGCACTCCTGGTACTCTCGGTAGTTCTTAAAGAGCCTAAGAAGACCAGTAAACAATTTCTGGGTTTTTCTTATCTTTTAAATAATTTTCGTAACAATAATATTGCATAAAAAATGATTCATTTAAGAGCCCTTTGACAAATCGTAAGAACTTAAATTTAGGTATTGGCGCGCTCATGCACTCACGTATGCGTGCGACTTTCGTAGCTTTATTGCAATGTGAGTAACAAAGCGACTTCAGTATAAAATATAATTTTGATACTTTTCGGAATCAAAAGTTTCGATTTTTGTACATTTTTTTTTAGATAAATACATATAATATTTGTAATTAGTATTAAGTGTTCTCGACGCATTAAATGCATGTAAAGGAAATACAATAACATTCCTTAACACAAATATTTAATTACATATTATTATGTTTAATATAGGTACTATTTTAAAAGTAAAGATTGAATAGAGTTAAATATTTACCTGTCTAGCACTACTAATATTAGGATAAGTTACCTAGAAACCACTAGTTACGTAGTCATCATTAGATATAATTATCTTTTACCAATCAAAACTAAAGTTGACCTTTTACAAATTAAAAATAACGTTGATGACATGCACTTTATTAAGTAATTGAGACTCCAGTTTTTCATACAGAGATTCGTATAAAAGTTCAATGACAGCTTCTTAGCTTTGAAGAAATAAACATACAAACACACATACAACAACTCTATAAGTATTTATTTTGGAATCAGAAATGCCTAGTTAAATCATTTTTAAAAGATCATCACTGTACAGACATGGCTTTGTTGCTGTTTTATAATAAAACTAGCTGTAGCCGCGACTTCGTTTGCGCGGAAAACTTTTTCGTGCCTTTCCCGGATTAGATTAGATCACTTGTACATATATATGTGTACAAACATTTGTTTTTGAAAAAAATTCATTACAATTGGTTTCAGCGAAGTAAAAATCTACTCCTAAGAATGTGAAAAGGAGGATGAAAAAGGGGGAAAGGGTGAAAATCCAATCCATGCCAAATTTCATCATAATCAGTTCAGCGGTTTAGCGTTTCCCATACAAAGTTTCATCCCCCTTTTCAGCCCTTTACGGGTAGGCTTTCTAACAAATAAGTGCACAGTCACATGCTCTTACTACGTACCAATTTTAATCAGGATCGGTCAAGCTGTTCTTTAGTTATAAAAGGACATACAGGCACACATTTAAAAAATGGTAGAATCGAAGTCAGTAAGTCATAAAACGACTATTTATCACAAAATTTGACAAAAAAATTGAAATTACACACAGACGCTAGAGATTTATATAGTAGTATAGATTTAGATATATGTCTTTGCTATGCTTATGTATTTTTACGGTAAAAAATATAAGATCAACGAAAAAGCCACTAAGCGAAACACATATTACACATGCAACTTAACTAAAAAGAGCTCATTTTAATGTGCAACCTGTCTTTAAATTCTTGCAGTACTTATTGTGAGATGCTTAAGTACATATAATATGTTGTATATCCAGACAGACGGATAAAAACACTGTTTTGGTTCCCATTAGTGTTATACATACCTCTCGGTTTTTTTTTATATATCTTTAATTAACAGGTCATCAACTTACAGTTTAATTACTTGTAAAGTTTTTTAATTTTTACATAGGAGGCTCAGATTATTATTGAAAAATTCTATATCTTCCTGTGAATGTCACGTTAAAATCTGTATAGATCGTTATAAATGTAATAGATATCATCTTGATACCCGGCTTGCAATACTTTTTGTAAGCGCATTACTTTAGAACTTTTTTATTTAACTTTACTACTAGTGATTATATTTAAAACACAATGTTTACATGCCTAACAAAAAATGCAGAAAATCAGAAAGTCATAATAGACTCATGGAACAGCGAAGTAAATACTGGATGAAAACAAGTCAGTCGACATATACGGGTCGCTTTTAATGTTCTCGCTTGCGATCGCTCGTTATGAAGAGCGCATAAATTTCTTGTACAAGACCTACCTCTACAAGCGCTCGCGCAGGTCAGAGATGCACGCGTCAACATCGCATATTCTTTACTGATTTTGTTATGTTTATTATATTTATTATACTGATTAATTTAAAACATAGTTTCTGTCATATTTTGCACATTGAATGAAGTTTCATTTCTTATCATTTTTTTTATAAGTAATTACTTTTTTTGGAATCAAATGGACATTTAATCACTACACTTTATTCTGGAAATAAGCCTTTTTAATTTATGACATTTTCACAACAGCAATATTCAATAAGAATATGTATTTGATCTCAACATAATTTTAGAAATTGTTAGAACTCATCAAAACAATGTTAATTAGGACGTCAAAGTAGCGCGTCTAAAGATTTTCCTTGTAAACTGACGTCGTAGAATGGTTACTGTAAGACATTATAAAATAAATATGAAAATATGCAACACCAATATTCAAGAAGAGAAATGGATCGATCTATTATAAACTGACAGCAAAATATTAAAAAATTTTAAGGTTTCTGAGAATTAGTGTTAAAATATCAGTATTTCGCACAAAAATGTTAAAGGGCTTTTAAATAATTAGAACGAAAGGTTTATTATTCAAAATGTCTATTGGAGATATGGAGACAGCACACAATTACTATTGAATTGAATAAATAATCAGTTTTTCTTCAATTGCAGTTTAGACTTTAAACCAACAATACAAATAACATTTTTTGGCAAATTAATTGCTATTCTAAGACCACTTAACAATTTTTGTATGTATACTCACAGGCACAATTAACCCGCCCACCGTTGTTTATTGTCACCACGTTTGTTTATGTTAAGTAATGTTTATTATGATGAGTTATGTTTAAATTTTGCAGAATTGGTTTTCCCACAATAAATTTGAATAAATCCATTCTTCTGAAACATTTAACAAATTGAATATTTAACATTTCCGAATAATCAAGAAAACAGGGTGGGCGGTTAATTGTGCCTGTGATTGTATCTTTTTATTAATACAATTTTGCAGTTACACTGTAGTAAGGTAAAAAATTGGTCTTTTATTTAAAAATACGAAATGAAGTAAATGAAAATATTGTTTGAAAAATACGAAATGAAGTAAAGCGCGATTATAATTACTCGCAGCTTAGTAGGTAGGTTCCTTGTTCGCTTCTTTGAAAAATGCATTTTGAGCAACAATTACATTCTAAGATGTAATGCTATTTGTTAGTACGATGATATATTGAGGCGTCATTAATAAAAAAAACTTTCGATAATTTAAGTATTTTTAAATTGTCCTTACATTGAACTCTATGCAATCGCACCTTACGCTTCTTCATTTAATCTAACCGCCAGAAGTCGTCTTTGAGTAAAAAGAGCTTCATGGAGTGAAATTTTAAATTTTGAGTACTATATATCATCGCGCTACCGAACAGCAAACAATCTAAATTTCAGCCCTGGTTAGAGCCAGGAATACGAGTTTGTAATATTAATACCGGAACTGACCCCAAATCGTCAGTACCGGGAATTCCCGGGGTAAGCACTGGTAGTAAGTTGTGGGCGACGCTGGCCCTACAGCGGTTACAGGAAGTACCGCGCGGCGGGCGCGCGGCGGCTGCACGACATCCTGGGCGTGGAGGGCGGCGGGCCGGCGGCGCGGCGGCGCGGGGAGCCCGGCCACTCCGTCTCAGACTACCTCAAGTTCAAGGTACTGCGGACTCGTCCCCACTTCGCCCGGGTTCAATACACACTTCACCCAGGTTCAACTAACTTCACCCGGGTTCAACACAGATTTCACCCGGGTTTAATGCATACTTCATCCGGGTTCAATATAGCCTTCAGCCGGGTTCACTACAGTTTTCACCCGGGTTCAATATAGACTTTACCTAGGTTGACTGGTTTCAATACATACTATAATATTATAAATGCGAAATTTTGCCTGTCTCTCGTTACGTTTTCACAACTAAACTGCCAATCTGATTTTGATGACATTTGGCATGGAGGTAGTTGGACACCAGGGAATTGACATAGGCTGCTTTTTTATCAAGTATCTACTCCTAAGGGGTGAAAAGGAGTAATAAATCTTTGTATGGCAAATGCTAAACCTCTGAACCGTTTATGATTAAATTCGGTAGAGATATATGTCTGGAGACAAACATAGGCTGTTTTTTTTTTTTTCAAAAACTACCTGTAACCCGGGAAAGTCACGGAAAAATTTTCCACGCCGACGAAATCGCAGCTATAACTAGTACATAATATATAACCATAGATTATGTATTATATATCTGTCCATTTGGAATAATGTCCACTTGCACGTGTTACGACCTGGCAATTGTTCGGCTGTTCACAAGATGAAATTAAATTATTGTCGCCATCGGACAGCTTTCCAGGAGCATCCTAAGTATTTCATAACTGTCGATAGTTCGATTATCCCATGGCAAAACTAAGTAAATCATTTTTTTGTGGTCACATAGTTCTTGGAAACTAAACGGACTCTTACATTTTTTTCATATCTGTATATAAAAATACTGAAAAGAGGCGTCGCTGCACGTCTCAGTGTTACGAAGCTATCATTAATTTGATTATATCATAGCAAAACTAAGCAAATTCTTTTTTCGGATCACGTAGTGTATGGGAACTAAACGGAGCCCTTATAATTGACTCATATGCTCATATCTATCTGTAAATCTACTGTAAAAGAGCGTCACAGCAAGTCGCAATGTTGAAAAACTATCGATGTTTGACACATGCCCAATGGCTAAACTAAGTATAACATTGTTTAGGCTTTCGTAGTTTACAAGAACTAAACGGAGTCCTTATAGTTTTTTCATATCTGTCTGTAAAAGTACTGTAAAGAAGCGTCACTGCACATCTAAGTGTTGCGAAACTATCGATGTTTCGGCTGCCCCACGGCTGAAGTAAATCATTTCTTAGGGTCACGGTGTTAATAGGGACTAAACGGAGCTCTTATAATTGTCTCATATCTGTCTGTCAAAGTATTGTAAAGAGACTTTGTTGCACGTCTCAGTGTTGCGAAACTACCGTTGTTTCGGCCGCCCGTCAAGACGTGAAACCAATTGTTGCAATAAATATTGTAGGTTACACATAACAAAGCGAAATCAGGATAATAATTAATGGAATTAATAAAATAATGTATAAATAATTTTGTCTCTAGGACCTAATCCTCCGTATGCTCGAGTATGATCCTAAGCAGAGGGTAACGCCATATTATGCGTTACAACATAACTTCTTCAAACGTACTGCGGACGAGTCCACAAATACACAACAGGCGCAGTCACATCATCAGCATGGTTAGTATTAATATTGATCATGTAGAAGCTACAAGGCAATTATGTGAATTATGTGAAAGGAATACAAGGAAATGGGATGTTTTAGCAGATAGTGATAAAATATAGAGTAAAGAATTACGAATAAATTGGACTTCCTGTAATTTAAAATTTCAGACCAAATAAAAAAAGAAATCTTAACGCCGCGAATAACATACTGAGGCCAGCATAACTACGCCTTACTATGTAATACAAACAACACACAACACATGCAATTAAACTACACCTCGCATTGTTAATTTATGCTAGTCAGTTATAAGTGCGTGACATAATTACAAGTTACATTATTTTACAGCGAAAATGCCAAATTGTGTGGTTAAATGGTGCAAGAGCTAAAGTTTGTCTGTTTACACACATACATATCCTCACGTTGTATCCCTAACGGGAGAGTCAGAGAGGCCGAAGCGCCAAGCATTTGTCGTCGTTTGTCTGTTTGATATGGCATTACGAAAAATCTGCTGACAAGATTTTGATGGCTTCCTCATTGTTTCATAGTTTGAGTTGCAACTTAAAAACAAACCGCTTTTTATTAAATCTACTTAGTAAAACTGATGGGTATGATGCATTGGTAACTGTGATTCATTCGCGGACGAAGTCGCAGGTAATGGTTACTGTACAATAAATATTAGTTTCCATGCAAATGTACATCAATATCGTTAAGATAGTTATTACCTTTAAACGGAATTTCTGTATTGGCAGTAAAGGCACAGGCAGGGCCTCAGTGAATTGGTCACAGCGTCATCAGCATTATAAAAAAAAATTTAAGAAAAGGACTTCAACTAACCAACCCGTCGCAATGCTATCATAATTTTTGATAAGCTATCACTTAAATTAGCTACGTCGTGTTGTAAAATATGTTACTATTAAAATAATGTTTCTGTAATGTTATAATATTACGGATTTTTATAATAACTGGGCAAACAATATTACAACACTAGTCAAAAAATAGGGCTTTACTGTTTGTTCGCGGCGTTCTTCCTTTTTTTATTTGGTCTGAGACTAAAATGTATAAAAACGTAATAAATGTTCCATTTTTATGCTAATTGAGATGTGTAACTTTTTAACCCTAATAACATGGTTTCATTTCTAAGCTTGTGTCTTGTACTTCGCTAACACATTGCTTACATCATTTTCGTTACAATCTAATCAATGTTTCATCTGCGAATAGTTCATTATTTTCTATCATAATCCTTTGTACAGAAAGTTCAATATGTCTGTGTTACACCATAAAATGTTAATAATCTGTATATCCTCAAAGTTTCGTCACGAAAAAATGCAGTATTGTTATCGACATGCTCGAAACAATCTTCGACCAATACAAACCGATTAAATGTGTGATTTGTGGCCATTGTTACAACGGTGATATTCCCGTGGCAGATGGCCCGTCGGACCCCCGATGACTAGAACGGTCCGGCGGCCCGGCCCCCAGACACTAGTAGTGTCGCCGCCCCGACTGTAGTGCCTAACCATTCACAGGTCTGCCGCATTACTATCAGAATGTTAATTGCTCCGTTACCCTTGTATGTGGATATGATATCCCGCATGGAGTCCATTTTTCATGCATGGCTTTTGGTGTTAATTGGAATCGGCAGGTTTTTTAGTAACAGATGTCGAAAATAGTTTTAAAATTGTGTAGTGATTCATTCTATTTGTAATAGAACTGTTGAAATAACATATACCATATACTCGACTGCGACGGAATGCTAAGGAAGAGAGTGGTATAAACTGCAAATTCCAATGGTATTTTTTCTGCAATATTTTGTCACATTCATTTTTATTTTAATGATCCATGTTTGCCAATTGATTTACTATTTGCTTTATTTTTTCACTCATCTTTAGAAATCATAATCATTCTTAGTTTCCTCTCATTGTTGAACAGTTTAGAAATTATTAGCAAACACAAAGATATTATGTTAGATCGTTTCCATGAATTTAAAGATAAATAGCACTTGAATTATAATTTATATAAAAAGTCTAAGATATACATGTCGGAAAAGACACGGGGTAATTCGTTCTTTTGCAACTTAGCCATGAGAAATAGATACCTAATCTTACAAGAGGCGAACTACTCCATAAAATACAACGTTAAGACAAAGTTAAAGTGCAAACGGCAGAAAACTCTTTGTAACAATTATTACGTAGGTAATAGGAAATTTAATAATGGCAAACGATCCGTCGGAGAAATGCTATCGCACCGGCCGCCGTAGTCTAACAGGCCCTCAAATGAGTGCCTTTTATTATTTCCACCGACATACATATTTTATTTCACTAACTGTACACCAAGAAATAATATCGATTCATGCGTCATAAAAATAAAACAATGTGTTGTAAAAGTATACGAAAAGTAAATTATTAACGAATAAGAAGTGGTAAAGCCCATAATAACCCAATCATATCCTTTACCACGGTGTAAGTGATTGTATACCTAACATAGAATGAGATGAGTGATGAAAGATTAATGTAGAAAATCTACAGAGCGAAAGCGAGTGATAGCAGAAGCCAATGAAGAAAAAGGCTGACTTATAAAGATCAACTCGTCAGTGTTAGCTGTTGTAAATTGGGAAGGGAATGATGTGATTTAGGGGGCGAAATAAGTATGTAAGGACCGCGATGTTCGACACTCCATCCTCTGATTACGTATACGTGTATGTAAATCAAACACTCAATGGATGGCTAAGGACAACCAGTTACAATTACCAGAGCTAATACGACAAAATGCTAGGAAAAATGACCAATGATGACCAAACAAATGGACCAAACAAATGCTCAAAGTATTACTATGAGTTTTACCTCCTTTTATTTACATTGTTTTTTTTATACTTTTTTTATATGACTATGTGAATCTGTAGTGTTGCTTCTAAAGAATAAAGTCAAGTATTGTCTCAAGTTTCTAAGATTTTTAGTATGAATACTACAAAAAAAATTATAGAAGTAACAAAAAACATTAAGCAACATGTTTAGCTTTTGCTTTTTGTTTAACTGGACTGGTTATCTTGGACTTTTTATAAAATTATGTTAATAACAGGTTAGTTGACTGTTCTTGCAATTGAAACGGTTTACATATTGGATTAAAGTAATTAAAACCCGTGAACACAACGGAAAATATATTTTTTTATTGTGAAACAAAGATTTGTAATTGTATGCTCTTTTTCACCAACGACTCCTAAATTTTAGATGACCCACCAAACGATTTAAGTGATAGTGTTCATTTCGTTCTTAGCAATGTGTAGGGCATCTAAGATATGTAAAGGCAGTTAGATAAGATTTGTTTTTAGACTAGGACCTTTTACTCTAAAGGGGCAATTTAGGGTTGGTTGATGAAAAGGTGCTTTAAACTCTGGTAGTGAGGATGAAGTGAAGATAAGCTAGGACTGTGGTGTCACAAACTAGTGAGTGTAGTCACCTGCTGGTAGAAAAACATAGTAGCTTATCTCCACTCCTTGACTACCCGAGTATTTCACATATTTTATTGTATTTCGTGTATATTTTGTGGTGTTCCGGCAAAATGTGCGTTTCAGTTAGAGAAAGAATGGTGACACACACCAGCATTTCCGGATGATTGCCGGATGTAAAACGGACTGCAAAAGACACACGTGCCGATTTCTGGCGGCCCTCCGCACTTATTTTTCAATCATATTTCAGTAGCGACCGTTCCCTCGAAATATATGACTCAACTGAGAATTCTGGACTGGAATCGCGAACGCGCGTATTATAACTTCATAGAAATGAGCGCCGTCTGGAATATTCTAGTGTGTGTGTCACCACGCTAAGGCTGACCGAATATTGGTAGTCCAACTTTTCTTCGGTAGAGTGATTTGACCTTTTCAGGGTAAAACCAGTTTTTGCAATTTTTTAAAGTGATGACCCCTTATGTCGACTTCATTATTTGTTTCGATTGCCCCGCAGCGTTAGTCGCATGAAATCATTCCTTTCATGAGACAGTGGTAGCGTCGAAAATCAACCAGTTACTCAAGCGATAGTAGCCAATGTGCGGTCAGCCTAAGTTACTAGAAGCGAGTTAGTACGAGTGTACTAAGAGTAGTGATCCGCAAAAAGTATCGATACCTGAGTAGTATCGGTACTTTCGTTGCAATACCGAGTACTTTTTTGTTCTCCATACTTTCGGTATCGATAGTATTGATACTTTGATAACATACTTGATACTTTGTACTCATGTATCGATACATCTATGCTGTGTGTTTATAATATAACACATACGGTCAACAAAAAAATCACTAAGTTAAAACCGTTTTGAAAAATGTATTCGATACGAAGTAGTATCGATACTTTTGATTTGTACTTTTATTGGCATCGATACTTTTGATACTATACCTGTAGGTCTACCCTCGATCAAAAATTACAAGTTTCGTTCGAAAATCTGAAATATTACATAAAAGCAAACTGTTTGAAACCTAACAATCTTTGTTACATATCAAATATCACAAATTGTCATCAGATTATATTATTAGATAAGTATTATTGTTAGTCGCGATAAGAAAATTAATAAATAATGAAAAAATAATCGCCAGTTTTCACTTATAGTGTCGACCGAAACTGATTTTTCATTGGAGAGTAGACCCAAGATAGCATTTTAAGCTTGAACCAGACGTGCGCTAATTTTGCTATGCAACTGTATGTATTTCAGACAAGTTTAGATTAGATTTCCTAGTTAGCAGGCGACAAAGATACAATATTGAAATAACAAAATATAGTGTTTGTACTGGAATTATCTTTGGAGTCGTCTTCTAGTACAACCAATTTTTGGTAATACACACAATAGTTACCAAAATATAAACAAAAAAATTTTATACCTACTAAAAATTATAAGATTGCAGCAATATTGTCAAAGACTTTGTTGTCATATTTGGCTCAGCAATTATCCATTAAAGAAACATCAAGCATGCACCAACCTTATATGGCGTCTGGGTCTGGTATCAAGTATCGATTACATTTAAAATGTTACATATCACTATCAGTAAATTCGTTTATTTTATTCCCCATGAAGCAAGCAAAATGGAGTGGTGTTTCTTATTTTCCAAAGAATGGGAGTGCTATTGGTATACTCTCCCCAGATTTGCGTATTGATTTATTATTGAAAACAAATACATTATTGTGTGTACACAACTAAAGAATATTTAAATATGTATAGTGTCTTAGCAAAGGTTTATGTTTTATTCTAAATTTTGCTGAGAGTATTTGAATATCAGTAATGCCCGATTTACATTGGTCAAGTACATTGGCGAGTAGCGTGTACAGTGGCGAGTGGCGAACGGCTCGACAGTGTTTATATAACAGCATTGCAAGCAAGGCAATACTCTATCGAAATGGACGAGCAAAGTCGAAAAATACATTCGATTTCGCGCAGAATTCTTTATGGAGCAAATAAAGATAAAATGCTATCTTCTTCTTTTCTCATGACTAAAAATGAATGTTTACCATTTAGACGTCATTTTATTTACATTATCGTATAAAACAGCATACGCAGACCGTCCTGTTGCCATTCACTTATGCACTGTACTAAATTATACTGTTTGCCTTACGCCAAGTGGCGAGTCCAGAACCGTGCGGGGGGAAAACCGCGCGCGTGAGGGGCGTCACTTGTCCAAAAAATAGAAAGCGATTCTATTTGGACCCACTTGCAAGCCAAGTTGACTCGCTACTTTCCGATCAGTTTACACCACTGTACTTACGTACTGTACTTTCTTTTCTTTCTTTCTTTATGGCATGACGCACAGATTAGCGCATTTGCCAATATCACGTATTGTATTATTATGTAGAATCGTTATCGTAAAACTTCTCCAGTAAAGTGATAGTAGACTTTACAGAAGTTTTATAGGACTTTTTGGAAGAGCGCGAGAACTTCAACTACACATGTTTATTTAGACCTACTATATTCTTTTTACTTACACAACTTTAAAACACAATATACTATCTCTTATACTTAGAACTCCCAAACATCACTTCTCTCGTTCCCGCACAAAAGTCCACGTACTGTACTTATCTACTTCGCTAAACACTTGACCAATGCGAATGGGCCATAAGAGTAAGCGTGTGGTGTTGTGTGCGGCAGTGGGCGGGGCGCGACTGTGGGCGGGCGCGGTGGCGGGCGCGGTGGCGGGCGCGGCGGCGGGCGCGGCGGCGGGCGCGGGCGGCGCGGAGCGCATGGACGTGGAGGGCGTGCGGCGCGACGACGACTTGCTGCCGCCCGTGTGCCACAGCCCCGTGGCCATCCACTAGCGCCGCACTAGCGCCGCCCGCCCCGCCGGCCACCGACCACCGCAGTGCTCCCCGTACACCTAGCGTTCATTAAGGTGATGTACTCTAGCCGACCGTAAAACTACAATAGTTTAATTCGCGATGAGCCGACGCGGACGCTCGCGAGTCGCAGACGAGTGCTCAAATGTAAAAAGAGTTCGATGGTTGTGCGTGCCGTTACTGTATCGAATTGTGAATTTTAGAAAAATACGGTGTTATATTAAGTAGTAGTGCGGATCGTGGCGATCACCGCTGGGATTGCGAGCAGGTACGAACTAGGCGGCGTTGTCGCTCCGCGGTGAGTCGATCGATGTAATTACGCTGTAGTATTTGTAAGCCGAAGCGAGTGCGTGCGAGATGGTATAGTTTAAGTAAAGTTAAATCACTCTATATTTAGAGGAAGGCATAGAGAGCCACGCCAGCCGCCGACATTAGTGAGTAATTCTAGAGAAATCGGGACACTTCGGCGTTGGATTAGTACTCTAGTACGATCTGTGGCAGGACTCTTGGACTGAATCCATATTTATAATTCTATATTTTTATTTAATGCGATAAGTCTGACTGTAAAGAAATATTATGGTGACGATTTGTTACGTTGTAACATGTATTATTTGATCTTAATTGCTTCACTCAACCGTACTTAGGAAGTTCCAAACGATGCAGACGATATTCTGCAACACATCCGGTCGCAACATGGGCATGAAAGCTACATTTTTTTATTGTTACGCAATGCATATCAAGAACGCAATATGGTAGTAAATAAATAATGTATATAAAATTAGGAAACCGACTAATGGATACAGACTGCAAATTTAAACTGGATAATCTATAGTTTAGTTACGATCTATGCTAGTTAGGCTTTGATTCGTTTTAATTATCGCAAGCTTTATATTTTAAAAGTGTCGGCAACTGACGACTGAGGTTGTAGGGCCAACGAGAACTTGTTAATAGCCGAGTTTACATTGACATTATCTTTGAAATCAATATGTGTGTATGTATAGAACGTATTTATGACATTTAACATGATTTTTTTTAAACTATGCCCTCGCATTTCCCTGTTATATAAAATAATTGTTCAATTTTGAATTTTTAAACTATTATGTGTACTGAACATTGATATATTGTACTGAAAATAGAAATATTTGTTTATGTAATGTAATCTGTTATTATTATCTTATATTTTGACCCATTGAAATATTCAGACGATGTGTAAAACTGATAGTATATAGGTAATTCTATAAAACACGAGTACTTGTAGGTTACGAGAATGTTGAATCATATTGTATAAAAATTTTTGGTATTTCAGATAGGAATTAAATAAATTGATTAAATTACTTGACCTTTTGGATTTGAATCTACAATAGACAAACCTCACTAAAACAGACTGGTCGAAACTTCTTTGTAATGGAGATATTTTGTATAGAATACATTGAAACACTGCCTTATTGTGCCGGAATATAGGTATATGACTCTCCACTCATGCGGGACTTCATGCAGTATCATGATCATCATCTGTGAACAAAGCTGATGTAATTAATAGTCAATTTTAGTCATAATTTTTTATAGCATGACTTCTATATGCATTCGTTTATATGACAAGTTTTAAAATTTTTTCAGAATTCGATTTTATTATTATAATGTTTCATGCACAAAATGTCGCATGAGTGGCCTGCCCATAAATTAGCTGCTTTATTCTGAACTAAATGTATCTTAGCAAAATATTATTTCAATTATTATTAGGTTAATTAACTGGACTGAATATTTCGTTCAGAATAAAGCTGTTAGAAAACATTGCAACCGACAGCAGATTTTTTGTTCTGCATAATGTTGCTGTGAAATTTTATAAAATTCCCATAATGAATTTAATTTAGAACGGCGCGAATTTTTATAATGCAACAGAACTATTACATTTATGTTACATGAAGCATTAAAGTATTTTCTTATTTTTTTAATAATATGAATACATTATTTTCCATTCATTTTACCTATATCAATGTAGATTTGAATCTATGTATTCTGTAATTTACTCGTATGGATATATTTTCGGTATCTGTATTTGCTACAATACTTTATTGCTTCATGAACTTATGAGATGTCTAGAAGTGGATATAGGGGTAGCTATGGTGAAAATTACGATATACTGGAAATAAATATTTTTTATTTAATCTGCAGGTTTCCTGACATTTTTTGACTTGGAGTAGTTATGAAACTTTAAAAATTGTGTTCATTTATTTTAACAATTATGCTCATTTGTTTATTGTTTTAGAATATTATTATCTACTACCTATAAAATACTGTAATTTATATTTAATGTTAAGGCCACACAGTGAGTAACGTTATCAAGACAATTAAAATTGTTGTTCTTATATAAAAAAGAATGAGGCGATGATAGTAGTTGAAGTCATATTATGTGGTCTCAGCATAAGTAATACCTATTTTCTAAATAAAATTGTTAATGATTACTTTGTTGGTATGAAGAGGAAATCTGCCACATTATTTCCACTAAAAATTGTAACATGGTACTGATTGACAAAAACAAAACACCAATCCATTTTAAAAGCTCTAAATAAAATATCAAGAGGCCCTAGTGTTTGCGCTTGGTTATGTAATATAACTATTTATTTATACTGTAATATTGTGGGGTTATATGGATGTGTGGTTTACGTGCTGGTGCGTGAAGTGAGCTAAAATGTTTATTTCCTATCGGATTGTCAGTTCGCAGGCACTGTAACAATAAAAGGATAGAGCTTTGTGTCACTAAGTTTTGTATTTTAAATCAATAAACGATAGCAATCACTTGTGAATGTTTTTTATTTTACCTACCCTCAACGATGTGCTAGTCGATTTTTAACTTTTTAATTGTCTTAAATTTTAATATCTTGAAATGTTCAATTGTTATTTCGCTTAAATGATGATATCAAGTATAAAATAACCCTAAAAATAATGATGAAAATGTTACCGACTCGAAAAATTAAATTAAATTACATCTATTCTACTATATAAGTGTAGCGTCTGTCTGTAATTACAATAATTTTACTGTAAAATTTTGTATGTCATTTTATGACTCACTGATTTCGATTCATTTTTAAAATTGTTGTCTGTCTGTTTGTATGTTCTTTTATAACTTGAGAACGGCTTGACCGAGCTTGATAAAAATTTATACCTACTACGTAGTAAGAACATATTACTGTGCAAATGATCGGGTACTTATTTTTTAGAAAATCTACCCTTAAAGGGGTGAAAAGGGGATGAAACTTTGAATGGGAAATACTAAACCGCTGAACCGATTACGATGAAATGAGGCATGGAGATAATTTGACATTGGAAAACAGACATAGGCTACATTCTTTTATGAAAAAACTACCCCTAAGATGGTGAAAAGGGGATGAAACTTTGTATGGGAAATGTTAAACCTCGGTTATGATAAAATATGGTGCGGTGTTAACTTTTTGTATCAAAAAGATATTAGCTACTTTTTTTATAATAAATCTATCCCTGAAGGGGTGAAAAGAGGAATGAAAGTTTGTATAGAAAATGCTAAGCCTCTGAACTAATTATGATGTGGCATGGGGATAATTTAATTTTTAAGGGGGATAAAACTGGTTGGGAAATTCTAAACTGCTGAACCAATTATGATGAAATTTGGTACAGAGGTAGTATGTGCCCGGAGACAGACATAGGCTAGGCTTTTCTTTTCAGAAACAATCTGTCTACATATAGTATACATGTACATGTAATCTAACCTAATCTGGGAAAGCCATGAAAAAATGTTACACGCAGACGAAGTCACGGGTACGTTTAGTAGGGTTATAAAAATTTAAGCAAAATAAAATAATTGTATGTACTTACTTACAAATCTAAACTAGTATTTACATACTTCAAATTAAAAAATAGGTATCCACTATTATATTAAACGAGCAATATTTGTATATTATATTTATATTGTTACTTTATTTTTATTAATTTTGTGTATATGTAAAGAGATTGAAACAAAACTATAAAAATAGGTATTAATAAATTTCTTTTCTTTTCAAATAGTTATGTATAATACTACATACCTACTAAAATATAAGACCGTAAACTTTGTTAGAATCTATAATCTTTAATAAAATACATACATTACAAATCATATCAAATTATAAGTTCATTGCAGAAAAAAAACCTCTCTTGTTAATAACAAACTAAAATTACTATAGCAACCAATATATACGGTCATTCTTTACCTTATATAACAATAATAATAACAAACAAACAAACAGACGTTTCACACAGCGCCATCTAGTTTCAAAGTAAGCAGCGCAGCGCTTGTGTTATGGGTACTAGACAACTGATATACTACTTATATACTTTTTTTTTGTAAATAAATACATATTATACATAAACACCCAGACTCGGAGGGGGAATCGAACCCGCAACCCCCGTTTACTTTCCGACGCGCTAAGCCGTTGCGCCACGGAGGTAGTCAGTATTTATAGTATCCTTTCGTCTAGGGACGACTAACCTTCCTCACCGTTGCCACTGTGGTGATCTCGTCGATGTACTAGGTCACCACCGTTTATCTTGTTTACGTAGTGCGGGCCGCATGTCACGACATGCTGCCTTGAATGACGTCATCCGGCGGGGTCTTGTCGCCCCGCTGGCGTTCCTGCAGTCTTAGGTGAATGGATGGATTGACACTTATTCCTTGGAAACTTGGAAGATGGCTGGCGTGGGACGCCACTTGTGTCGATAAACTTGCTGTTTCTCATGTACCGGCGACTACCAAGTCAGCGGGTGCCGCGGCCAGCATTGCCGAGAACTTGAAGCGGCGTAAGTATGCGACTGTCTCTAAGTGTTTCAAATTTACTCCCTTTGCAGTGGAAACTCTGGGTCCCTGGGGCAGAAAATATGTAAACAAGAAGGTTGACCTTCACCTCATGCGTAATGGAACTGCAAAAATGAAAGTGGTTGTATATTCGTGAGCATGTTCGTGTCGCGTGCGAGACCTCGCAATAATTATTTATCCGTATTCAATCAGAATATTGCCGTTGTGCATGTGCGTACCACGGCGCGTGCGTATTAGCGCGCACACATACTAACCGCGTAAGCTAATTTCCTATAAAGACATCCTACTGTTATGTTTATACTGTGCCTGGGGCCCCGAAGCCCACCGACTGGTTTCTGATGATTGTAAGAGACTGGTCGAGGCTCGGGAGACCGCCGGGCTGGCAGCTTCTTCCGCAAATCAGTTTAGTTTGGCTATTCAAAGAGGTAATACCGGCAGTCTGCTGGGCACCTTAAGCAATGACAGCTTTCTAAGCGGCAACTTTGAGGAAATCTATTGTTTAAGATAATCTTTAGTTTTAAGTTTGCAAATATTACCAGTTACGTTACTGTTTCCAGGATATGTATGATTATTAAAATATACCTTAGGGGAATCAATATTTAAATGGACGACAGAATTAAAAACTATAATTTTGATTATTATATGTAAATTTAAGTTTCATTCTGATTTAAGTCATATACATAATAGTTTATACAATAAAGGACAATTACCACGGATTAAGTATTAGTTACCATTTTTATGTGACCAGAAAATTTTGAGCGTTTTTAAATAAGTCTGCTGAGGCGGGCACACGTTTATTGAATGTGAAATTTAAATATATGTCTTTTTATACATTTTTCTATCGACTGCCTAAAACCCTAACGCAATTTATATATTTTCGTTCGATATTTTTTTTCTGCGATGTGATGCTTTTAATATGCTGATAATTTTATACTATGACGACATCCTTGAAATGCATGCGAATTTCCAGAAAACCATGTTTTATTTTTTGATAAATAACACTATTTTACTGGAATATTCCATACATCTTAACATAATAAAAAGTTTTAACTTGCTTGCAAGTTTTTTTTCGAATAAGGTAAAAAGTATGTTTGTCGTGCGGATGGTTCGATAATTAAATATAAGCCAAATATTCTTTTGTGCAATGTATGGAATTGTTGAAATAGTAGTAGATGTTGAGATTTTTTTTAGTGGCTTAATCTGCCTTCAACGGATCCCACCAGAGAAAGACTATCTCAATATATTTCACACCTGAAACTAAGAAACATTAAAATGTATTACATCGTATTACATTTTAATGAAATAATGTGAAAAATATATTTACTGAACAGTTACTGAAGACATCGGCTGTTATAAGCATGCATCCCTTTGCATTCCCTCTCAAAATAAAATCGTACAAAAAACAAACGGTTATAACCAATGATTAAGGAACTAAAGGACATGGCATGTTGATCTATAGCAACATTTAGTTATATATATTTTAACCTATAACATTCAAACGTAGCGTTGTCTCTTTTTGACTTACGGCTTCTTGTGTGTGTAAGAGAAAATAACAGTACTTTTCTCAAAAAGTAATTTTTTTATGTGATATCATTGTAATGTCAAAACGTGCCGGTCCGCCATTTATTGCGACACGCTGACAAGTACACGAAGTGTCAAAACATTACAATGGATTTAATATTTTTTAATGTTTCTGTGATTTTGTGATGGATATTGGAATTGTTTTGTTAAAGGAGAAGCTAGCATAAGGCCACAATAATTTCCAAGTGTAGTGTGTTAGAATGTGGCTCGAGGAAAAGCAATAATCAACGAAATCTATAATTGCACTGGTACGTAACAGAAATTCATTAATTTAGTCTGATGTCGTACATATTTCCATCGTAATTACTGTGTTTCTTAGTTTACTTTATTATAGTCATGTATATTTTTAGTTATTAGCAGTTTTTATTCATGTAATATAGTAAATTACTTCATATCATTTTTGTTGTTATTGCAGTTAGGGCTGTACCTATATTAAAAAAATATCGATAAATACAGGTATCATGTTTATATGTCGTAATTATCTCGTTTCAGATTACCATCGTGTATTATTAGAGAAAAAGAGTGGCTTGACATAATCGGAAAATGAAATTGAACCCATATAATGTATTCATGATATATAATATTATGTTATGTTATGCCCTAGCAAAGGTTATTGGGAATCAGAGAAAATATTTAGAGTGGTAATTAATTACTTTTTAATTTCTTGACCATGTAAATCTTCTATTGTGAAAAAGTAACAGGAAAATATTAATTGTTTACAGAATGTGGCTGAATTTTTATTTGATGTTTCCGGGAGAGAAAGATCTCATAGTTCTAAATATCTGCTTCTTAATGATGTGAATCAAAACCACGGCGAGTTACTTTTGCGACTATTTTACAGCTATTTTTGATAATATTATAAACTATAATATTACTTATTTCTTTACAACGAAAAGAAATAAAATTTGTTTGTTTGTATATACAGGGTAACCTCTGGAAGTACTTAACTGAATTTGAGAATTCTTCGAATAATAGAAGTCCACAGTGTTCTATTCCTAATTGAAATATTATTCTCAATTACTGTGTGATAAGACCACTAATTTTTAGTAAAATTAATTATTCTATTATTTAGTTTATCAAAGTGCTACAGTACGCCATGGCTATAGATTTGGTTGGTCCGTATGTATGTTTCTCATAGCACTTATTTTAATTTTACCATCACCTCTAGAAGAAGTAACGTTATTCATGTAAAGAAACGAAAAGCATTAAAAAGACTGTGCTGTTCTTTAACTACTTTGACCTATGTTCATTGATCTTCAACATTTATGAAAGCGCTTAACACCTTAAATTTAACCCTAACTAATAACACCTTAAAATCGCCATAAGCACAGATTCTAATTCTATGCCGACAGCATCGAACTACGCTGACTGCTATTTTCACATTGAACAATATTTCAGTACTTTTGTATAAGTCTATGACATACAAAAAAAAAGCCCTCCCTTTTTCTGAAGATATCATGCAAAATGATTTTTTTTCAATACTGATGCTGAAACAAAACTTCTTTCAATAACTGACTTAACGACATCTACATAGTAGAAATTTGGGACATCACTAATCGGCAGCCATTGTTTGCGACACTAAGTTTAGGCGGCACGATTATTTTGTACTTGTTTCATGTCCTTTAGTTTCCTTATTGGTTATAACGCACATATAAATCAAAAATATAACATATACGGAAGGACTTCTCAGTACATATAATTTTCTCTATGGGAAGGACTTTTTGGGAGGTGAGGTTGACATTTTGTTTAGATTTTCTATTTTTTACATTTTTGGGAGTTTTAAAGTTCTCTAAAAGTGAAAAGTATGAAGTAAAAATGTAAGTTATTTCTTATGTTACATAGTCGTAAATTGTTATAAAATATAAATACTAACAGAAAAAAAAAATTTAGTAATGTGCGACCATTAAGCTTCTGTTACATTTCAATTCTTACTTTTTAAGTCATCTGTAATGAACTTATCAAATACTTTATTACAGATACATTATACGTCATTCTTTCAAAAACTATAGTAATCTATTTCATTCTTAGATTTTATTGTAGGCACATAGATTACAGAATAAGCTATATAAGGAAATATATACACCACTGGTTATTCGTGCTATAATTGGAGAGTTGCCTCCATACGTATGACCGTATGAGTGGTATGTTATGTGATCGTGCAGTGATAAACTGCCTTTTGTACGCTGACGATGCTGTGCTTATAGCACCGTCGGAAGCGGAGTTGCAGACACTAGTTACGTGCATGAAACAAGACTGCGAAGTCAACGGTTTGAATACAAATGTGAACAAAACCAAGGTTCTGTTTGAAAGGGAAGATGTACAGACATAGTATGAAATATGGGAAAATGGAAAGTGTCTAAAACGAGTGAATTAAATTGTGTATCTGGGGAGTGCGTTTTTGAGGGATGGACGATGTGAGTTGGATGTGGAGAGACGGGTTGCAGCTGGTAACAAAGTGAACGGTGCTCTGTCCGCATTAGTAAGCAGTGTGAATATATCTAACACATCCAAAATGGCCATCCACATTGCGGTGTTGGCTTCAACTAAATTGTACGGTAGTGAGTCCTGGATATGCCCGAAATAGAGTGAAAGTACAATAAATTCAGTAGAAATGCGATCTTTTAGAAATAGGTGTAGACAGGATAAGCAATGAAGAGATACGCAGTATAGCAGAGTTGCACGACAGTGTTATTGTAAAAATGAAAGGAATGCTCAGATGGTGCGAAAATAGTCAGTGTTACCCGACGGAAATAATAATACTGCGCCAGACAATGAAATGTCAATAGCACACGCATACCGAGGCGAAAATATGTGAGGAGAATGATGAGATTTGATGAGGCGATAGAAGAAATACCACATTTCCCCCTACGATATAAAATAAGTGAAAAGAAAATACTACGGAAAATTATTTCCTTAGTTTATTAAACGTAATTTTCCATGGCATTTCATTGTATCAAAATATTCCTGCCAAGGCCACCTGAAATGTTTCTTCAGAATTTTATTCTGAAATATTCATATTGTTAGTTCCACATTAATTTTAATCACATAAAGTACCCACGTGTGATATTTTGTAACATTTTAGTAACAAGAACCAGGGTAGAATGGATTTCCTGCGTGTAGTGGGGCTGCATAAAAGCCTGATTTTGGTCTTGTAAGAGGTCAGCTGTTAAGAAGCCGTCGAATAGTCAAGTACATAATAGTTGTAATGAAAAATTAATAGTGTGTTCATAGTGATCAGTGCTTCTATTACATTTCATATTTAACAATATATTAAATAGATTCATTCGTTTTATAAAATTCTGATTTCTTAAAAATTTTATTTGCCGATGGAACAAAATAGTATTCAACTATTAGAATAAATAGTATTCTAATAGTTGAATACTATTTTGTTCCAGCGGCAAATGAAATTTTTAAGAAATCAAGAAATTGTGTAATACAAACAATTAAAAAAATTGCTCTCAAGTTGCTGAGCGACTTTTTGTTTATGTGATTGATGCAATATTTGTAAAGTAAATGCAAAAATCAAAAAACAATACTGCAGTAAAACAGTTACGCAGTAATATAATACTCAGAAATGTCAGAAAACTGAAATAATATTATTTGACATTAGTTTATTTTATGCTTGGACCAAGAAATGTAATGGACAGAACCATAACAAGTTACCACTCGTAGCACTCGTAGACTAAAACAGTTAATTATAGTAAGTATGGCAACCTCGCACTGTCTGTGCAATACGTGTCAGCTAATGAGTAGGTCATGAAGTAATTATTCAAAATACTTGTGATTCTTAAGTGTTTTGGCAACCAGTATTCACAAAAATAATATTTGTCACGTTCAGTTGTGTATCGTCGTACTATCTAGTCCCTAGTCATGCGCATTAGCAAAAATATAGGAAGTCTGTTACCAAAAAAAGGCACTTAAAGACACGCTTTTAGAGCGAATTCTACGTCCATTGTCACTTGTCCGAGATTTTATGATTCGAAAACATACCTTGTATGTAAATCTATCTACACGTATGTGACACATTTCAGTACTACAACCATCATACCGTCATAATATTATTATTAAGCACCTATTTAACTGTCGACCGCGTCATTATAAAGAAACCTACTCCCTACGCGGGAATAAGTATTAGCTAGCAACACCAGTAACTTAGCTATAGAAATCTACAGTACATATTTTATCTCATGTGGCCACGGATCAATACGGATCTCCGTACTTTAGTACATACTCCTTCAAAGCTCTCTACCATAAACATAGCACACTGGCGTCTCGACCATCTGCAGTCCCGACTCCCGCCTCTTACAACGTATAGATATCTGTGGTATATCTTTTTGGCGGGAATTGGAGAAGGGAGGTCATTTTATTTAGATTTTCTATTTTTTACATTTTTGTGGTTTTAAAACATAAAAGTGATAGTATATTGTGTTTTAAAGTTCTGTATACGAAATACTATAGTGATTACTTACTCAGTGCCACAGACAACAATTTTTTTTTTAATTTGGTAACTTTGGTAACTAAACCACCAACCAGCATTAAAACCAAGTTAGCATAAATATTTTAAAACAAAAAGGAAGAGGACAGCTAAATTCCACACGGATTCCGTTTTGACGCTTCGCCCGTCACTGCCCAAAAGAGTGTTCTTATAGAGCGGACACTGTTTTGGTGCTTCACCGGCCGCTGTTGTGGCACGCTTGCTTCGCTCGCTCGGCTCGCGCGTTATGGTGAACATACTAACCTAACTTACCCAAAAGAAATGTACTTACTTTACAGGGTGGATTCTGTTCTGGCGCTTCGCCGGCCGCTGCCGCGGCACGCTCGCTGCGCTCGCTCGGCTCGCGCGTTGTGGTCAGCATACTAACCTTATCTAACCCACCCAAGAAGAGTGATCTTATAGAGCGGATTCTGTCCTGGTGCTTCACCGGCCGCAGGCGTGGCACGCGTCTTCGTTCGCTCGGCTCACGCGTTGTGGTAAACATACTAACCTTTTTTTTTTTGCTTCAGGAAATGCTTTATGCAACCCGTCCCGCCGTAGGGGGTGGCAGGGGGGTATGTGGGACTCCTCGACATTAGGGTGCTAAGCCGAGTCTATCCACTAAAACCTGACGGTGTTCCTCGAGAGCCTTGATGCCGGGGCAACGGGAGCGCGTTGGCATTCTGCCGCGACCCCGGCGGCTATGCCCAGCCTGAGCCGAGCCCTCCTCCGTTTGCGGGCAGTTTGACCTGCCCGCTCTCCTGGGAGGCGCGCGGGAACACCGCGCGCACCATCCCAAGGCCATTGGTGAGGCGCCTTCCCCCAAAGGACACCCCGGGCCTCCGAAGTGGCGGCTTCCGCACCCCGCCTACACCACGGCAGGGGCGTCAGCACGCCCACCTGATTTTTACGTGTTTACTCATGGCGCCCGTGTGCAACCAGTACCCTGGCGCCCTCTAGTAGAAGCGGGGTCAAAATGGAATACTAACAGTTATAATTTTCAAACGGAAATTCGGGTGCAAATAGTGTCGGAAAGCAAAAACTTTTTTTTTGGATGGAAGGGGTTACATCAAGAATAAAAAATCACAACTTTGTAGTTCTTCCAAACATATTTAATTTAAAAACTAATATAGTTACATTACAGGACGCGTATGTGTGTACTGTGTATATATTTGTGTGTACGACACACAAATATATACACAGTACACACACGCAAATGTATTTACAAAAAAGTTACTTTTCGTGCTTTTGCATTAGCGAAATCCTTAACAATGTCACTAACTTCAATTTTGATTTCATGTTCAATACTTATTAACGATAAATTTGTCAGTCTACTTTGCGACAATGTTGATCTAAGATAGTTTTTAATAATTTTTAGTTTAGAAAATGACCTTTCGCTATGTGCGACCGTGACTGGAAGTGTCAGGTATATCCTCAGTGCTGTGGACAGATTTGGGAACACTGAAATTAATTTATTCGTAAACAAGTAATTTAAAATATCCAACGGCGTAGTGGAATCATCAATAAACATCGGTAATAATTCGATTTCGTTATAGAGCTCGAACTTTTCCACATCTGAAGAACTAGCATGGCTAAGTTTATTTTCTAAATTAGAAACAATGTGTTTTTTTTGTATCTGAGTCCAAATCTTTCCAGTGTTTCAATTTTTGAAGAAATGAAAAAATTACATTATTTTCATTCAAAAGTTCGAACCGTTCGTCGAACTTAGTAATTGCGGTGTCTAACAAATAGTAGTAAAAATTTACTTTGCAATGTGTTTTCGGGTCTGTTATCGGTTCATCCTCCGCCTCATAATTAAAAAACCTTTTACGAGCGCGAGGGCGTGCAGGTGTGGGAAATTCTGCTATTGCCTCGACTTCTTCCGCTACAGTTTTCGCGCTGTTAAGGAGCTCCTCAAAAGCAGACTCATTGCGGAATTCAGACAAACTTTATCATTATTATCGATCATTTTCACCGCTTCTGACAATACAACGTCTGACTTTTGAAGTGCCTTGCTAACTATATTTATCTTGCTTAAAATTTCAAACCAAATAAGCAGAGAGCAGATGAAGTTAAACGACTTAATTTTTGTCAGTAATGAATTTGCCATATTTCTTGACTCGGCATCTTTGCTCCTATCGGAATATATGGTAAACAAGGCATCATACACTTTTCCCAGTTCAAAACGTAGAGCTTTTACTGCTTCAACTCTGCTCTCCCATCGAGTATTTGAGAGTGGTTTTAGACTTAAAGTTGGCACTTCTTTAGCAAGTATTTGCCAACGTGCTGTTGACGCAGAAAAAAAAACATAAATTTCCTGCACAACTGAAAAGAAATTGTCAATTTCTAATGAACTTTTAGCAGCGTCATCCACCACCAAATTTAGGCTGTGTGCCGCACAAGGTACGTAAAATGCGCGCGGGTTTAAATCTAAAATTCGTTTTTGTAGACCTATATTTTTCCCTTTCATGATTGCACCATTATCGTAACCTTGACCACGCATATCTTGTATGTCAATTTCGTTTGAGATTAAACAATCTAATAAAAATTGAGTTAAGCCCAGGCCAGTAGTGTCTGTAATAGGAAAAAAACCCAGAAAGTGTTCTTTTACTTCAGCCTTGTTGTTGCTTGCATTTAAAAGAACGTACCGTACGACAACTGATATTTGTTCTTCGTGTGCAATATCTGGAGTGCAATCTAAAGTAATGGAAAAATATTTGGATTGTGCCAATTCCAAAACAATAGCTTTTTTTATTCTTTCTCCTAATAATTATATTATTTCATTCTGAATGTTATGGCCAAGATAATGAGTTAGGCGTGACTCAGATTTTTGAATAAGAGCAATGTGTTCCGCAAGCACATTATCAAAATTAAAGGTATATTCAACCAGCTTTAAAAAATTACCATTATCGGAATCGTAAATTTTTTGAGATCTTCCCCGAAAAGCCAGACATTGCCTCGCTAAAAAATGAATTATGTTGATTATTCGTTCGAGTACTGCAACCCAACGTTTTTTTTCCCGATCAATTTCATTTTGGTGCAAGAAATCTACCGACTTTTCTTTTAAAATAACAGTTTTCAACGTAATTTGTTTCTTAAGACATGATAGGTGCCCTAAGCTCTTTTCATGACGTTCTATAGCAGTAGACAAATGCTGCCAATCTTTGTAACCTATTTCACCATTAAAAGGAGTCGCATCAGCATGAAAAAGTTTACAGTAAAAACAATGAACAGAATCAGTTGACTTAGAGTAAACCAGCCAGTTTCTTAAAACGGTTTCATTATTTAACATCTTTTTAGTATAATAAGCATTTGAAAAAGATCTTTTTGAACTATTCGAAGGATATGAACCCACTTTTACCTGTACTGGCCCACGCTCCATCAAAAATATTCTCTGTTTATCGGATAACACCTGTGGCCATAACGCGAGATCATTCATTACATCTTCTCGAAGTATATTCTCCGGGGACGCTTCGGCACTAGGAGGTTCTTCGTCTTCTTCGACTACCGACGACAAAGACAGCAGCGGCGGCAGCGGCGGCGACGTTGAAGGGACGAGTTCTGCTGTAGAATTATCTTGGTTTTCATATGTCTCTGTCTCCAGGTGTTCGTCCGAGGATGGACCGGGTCGAACAAAAACTTTTTAATAGAACATGTAATCTTTTTCAGAGACACTTCCTTCTCCAGCTTTCTTTTTCGACTTTGTGCACCAGAAAGTTTCTTTTTTCCATCGCCATTAGACATCTAAAATAAATAATAAACTAAGTATAGGCACCTAAAAGTACTATCAATGTAAATTAATATAGGCCCAGAGAAATAGTTCCAACTTGGACTAAGTATTATATATTATAATTATGACACATATTATTGAAATGAGTGCTTATTTAGCAGTGATGAGATTTTTTTAGTAACTTAGTCTGCCTCAGCAGATCCTATTAGAAAGACCGCCTCAATACATTTATCGCCAGACTCAATGAAACATCAAAAATGTATTACGTCGACATTTTGATGAAATAATATGAAGAATTTATCTATTTTTCCTTGAAAACACTGGTTGTATTGGTTAAGATCCCTGTACCTTACCCTTCTGAGGGACAATTGTACTATCATATAGAGATGTGACATTAAGTGAAAAAAATCGATTACTTAAAAATCGATTGTTTTCTTTTCAGTATTAATTGATTTGAGAAAAATCGATTTTAATTACAAGAAATAATCGATTTTTGTGAAAAAAACGATTTTTTAGTATTAATTGAAAAAAAGTCTCCTTTTCTATATAGTAATAAAACTTAGAGATTAGTATAGTATTAACAATTTATTAGAATAAAAATAAAATAAAATGATAAGAACGAAAAATAACCAAAACAACAACCTCCTGGTTTCAAAACAAATCTTTCTGAAAACTTCTAAGTTTAAACAATGAAAAAAAATTATTTCCACATTAGGTTAGACTGTCCCGGCATGTCATCTTTGCTATGTTTTGAGTTATTTCCATGAGCTGATATCCTGAATATCATCTTCACGTGAGTTCTACGGCAAAAAATCAATTAAAAGATATGACCCGTTACTTTCAAAATAATACAATACTTATCTCTAAAATTAAACAAGATTCAGGAAAAGAAAATACTTTAGTTACTAAGTGTTTGAGCAGATGGTCTCGATGCCAATGCTTGTTGAAAAAAATTAACTAAAAACTTCCTGTGCTTTTAATTTTAATGTTGACTTTTTGGCGGGAACGAGAGAAGCGAGGTTGTCATTTTATTTAAACTATCTATTTTTTACATTTGTGGGAGTTATAAAGTAAAAAGTGATCGTATATTGTGTTTTAAAGTTCTGTGTAAGCAAAAAAAATTGAGTTGATCTAAATAAACATGTGTAGCTGAAGTTCTCGCCCTCTTCCAAGAAGTCCTATAAAACTTCAGTCAAGTCTACTATCAGTATCACTTTATTTGAGAAGTTTTACGATAACGATCTAGATAACGATTCTTCTAGATTTAATATAATACTTGACATTGGCAAATGTGCTAATCTGTGCGCCATGCGTATGACTCACTTGACAGATATTATTAGTCATAAGGACCATAATTATAATGAAATTATAATGAAATAATAATTTATGCTACCTGGTTAGCCTGTAGGACAGTGGGATGCTTTCGCTCCATGTTACTTTAAATTTGTAGTATTACTACATGTTTTTAATTCTTTCGGGCAATATTTGCATTGTGCTGTGGTATTATCCTTCTTCATGAAAAAATACTTCCACCAGCCGTTTTTAGGTGTTTTACCGATAGAAGATGTTTTTTTAAATTATTTACACCCGAAAGAAAGGAAACTTAAACAAATACGAAACTGTTTTACGTACATACATACAGATGGCGCAGTCTTTTAATCGACTTGTTCATGTTAGTGAACTTACTTCGCGTTTTTTCATTCGTCGCAATTAAAATGTGTAATTTTGGCAGCATTGGATTTCTTTATTTTTCATTTCTTGATATTCTTTAATAAAAACAAGTGTAATTTATATAATCGATTTTTATTGTTACTTTTAAGAAAAATTGTTTATTATTACAAAGAAATAATAATCGATTAAAATGAAAATCGATTATTTTTTCACATGCCTGCTATCATGTATTACTACTTCTACTAAAAAAAAATCTCTTGGAGTTTTTGGCGGGAACGGAAGAAGTGAGGTTGTCATTTTATTTACATTTTCTTTTTTTTACATTTTTAGGAGTTTTAAAGTACAACAGTGATAGCATATTGTGTTTTAAAGTTCTAAGTGACAAGAATGGAGGAGATCTAAATAAACATGTGTTGCTGAAGTTTTTGCGCTCTTCCAAGAAGTCCTTCATAACATCAGTAAAGCCTATTATCATTTTACTGGAGTTTTACTTTAAGAAAGAACTAATTTATTTGTGATTCTACATGGATCTACTTATTCTGTGACTTTATACTAGTTTGCGTTAATACGTGACCTTGGCAAGTGCGCTAATCATCTACTGAATTGTTTTCTCGCTTTATTTGACGTTGGCAATGTACTCACGTACGGTGCCATTTAAAAAAAAAAATTGTAAAAAAAGAAAATCTCTGTTACCTTTCTAAAATGTTTGTCTAAAATCGTGGTAAAATCACTATTTTTATTAATCTTATGACCTTAAGATAAAAAATTACATTAATTATACTGTAGGAAAGATGAAGGCACGTCAGAACCAGTTTGAAATAATTATAGACTACATGGAAAAGTGAGATACATTTAAGTCATTTCATCTGTTTTATCGAAATGTTTGTTTATTTTCATAATTTACACTTACATTTTAAATTTTCCCATTTTGCTTAGAAATGGTGACCTATGTCGACTGTCACACGGGACGCAAGCTCGTATTGAAAACCTAAGAAAGTGGAATGAATTAGCCGATATTCTCAACAAAAATTTGAAAAGGGAGGAACCAAAGCCTTTGCAAAAATGGCGCAAGGTACATACTTTTAATTATTTAGTACATGCAATATTATTTAAACTTACATATTCTTACGCTGTATAGAGAAGCATCGTGATGACTGAGGATTTGTACGATACTGTATCAAAAGTAGAGTATTTATAGTTTACATTTTTATTAAAAAAAAACTGAATTCTATTAAAAAGCTAATGCATCAATATTAATAGTGTTGATTAGAGAATGCAATCCCATAAATGCGAGATCCCGCATGAAATTAGCGGGATTACAAATGCTAGATAACACTGCGGGATCCCCAAGATTTGCAAGGTTTTATTTTTTCCAGCCTGAATTCGCATAACATTATGTATGGCACGAATGCACGATAATAGGAGGATTTCCAAATCGAAGTACGTATTTGGTAGACAAGTGAATCGAGTGATAAGTGAATGGGAATTTCTCTCTGTACGGGGATTCCTCAAAATATCTGTTGTGTGATTTTATAGTCTGCTTACACTATTTCAGTGTTTGTAACGTGTGAGTACTAGTGCGTAGTTTGGGATATGCGATTTAAATTGAAATAAACAGTTTATGTTCATATTTGTTCAGCAACATTCTAAATAAAATTAATTAATTAATGACTGGCTATAGTTGGAGTTGGGAACTTAACAATGAGCGCTAAAGTGATTTATAAGGAATATGACAGTCATAAATTTGTATGGCAGCACTTTTTAAGATTGGAAGATGGCCTTTCTGCTCAGTGTAAACATTGTCCTTCTATCATCAAAATAAGCGCTCAATCTACTAAGGACTTGCAAGTACACTTGCGTACAAAGCATAAGTTGACAGAGGAATCTGTATGTAGCATTAGTGATACTGAAACCGCCAGTACAAGCTCTTCTCAGCAGCATTCACAACAAAATACTTCAACACCGGCAAAAAAGGTAAAAATCATCACAGATTTTTTTTCAAAATCAAAAAAATGTTCCATGGAAGAGAATATCACGAATGGTCGCTAAAAAGGCATACCATTCTCAAAGTTTACGACATCAATTGACTTACGAGAACTGTTTGAAGCAGAAGGCCATAAATTACCTACTTCTGCTCATACAATTAGATCTATTGTAATGCAGTATGGGGCTTCAACTCAAAACAAAATTACTGTTGAACTTAGAGATTTGAAAAACAGTGAGCAACGATTTGCAATAACATCTGACGAATGGACCTCTTCTCAAAATCATAGATATTTAAACATAAACATTCACATATTCACTAATGGAAAAACCGTTATATGGAATCTAGGGCTGACTCGTATCTAGGGCAGTTTTCCCGCAGAAGCGTGTGTAGTAGCTCTGAAAAAAAAAGCTGCAAGAGTTTAACATTTCCTTGGATTGAGATGTTGTTTCTATCACAACCGACGGTGCCGCAGTCATGAAAAAAGTTGGACGACTTCTGAAAGCACACCATCAACTGTGCTATGCACATGGGCTGCAACTAGCAGTTCTTGATATTTTGTACCAAAAAAATACTTTGGAGCTGACAGAAGAAACAGAAAGAGAAAGCGAAGAATGTACTATCAGCAAAGGATCATAAGTCACGGAAAATATTAAAGTAGTTGATGTAATACCAAATGATGACGCTAATATTGATAATCCTTGTGATTTATTTGTAACAGGTGAAGTACGGGAAGAAGAAATACAATTGATGCCTACCTACAGGTATATTTAAAAAGATTTTATAATAATAATTAATTATCATAATTTTCAATTTAAGTAGTCTTTTTTCATTATTTCTTATGATATTAATGACTTTTGATTACAATTTCAGGGCAGTAGTTCAAAAAGTGCGTAAGATTGTTAATTGTTTTAAATCATCTCCAAAGAAAAATGACTTATTGCAAACTTATATCAGAGCAGAAATGGTAAGGAACTGCAGCTAAATCTTGATTGCAAGACAAGGTGGAGTAGTTTGGCATCTATGATAGCTAGATTTAATCCTGTAAAGCATTGTGTATCTAAAGCTCTTATTGATCTAAACTTGCAATCAGTGCCTGCTTATTTTTTAAATGAACAAGAATCAATCATTTTGACCGCTATTGAACGTGGTTTAGAGCCATTGAAACTGGCGATAAATGTCCTGTGTCGTGAAGATGCTACATTGCTGTCAGCAAAAACTACATTAAGATTCATGGTGGACAAAATACAACAACAAAACACTTCACTGAGTATGGCATGGACATCATCATTACATCAACGAATAAAAGAACGTCGCACAACATTAACTGGAGTGCTGCTTTATTTGGAAAACCTGATAAAGTATCTGGAAAGTAATTCTTTGTCAGCTGGAGATGAAGACACATTCTCTTTATCAAGTAAAGCGGAGTTAAGAAAGGAAATTGTGAGCTTACTAGAAAGGCTTCTAATAAATAGTACTGGTTAAGACGTCAGCCATGAGGCTTATGCTTCTACTTCTCGCTCACAATCACAAATCCAGCAAGTTAATGATGAGGAAGAAGACGACGATATACCTTTATCTCGTTCCACATCAACTGCTAATACAACCTTGTGCAAATTGCCATTAGAAGAGGAATTAGAGCACATAATTCGTACAAAGTGGATACAAACACCATCTTCAACTACTCAACAGCCGGCGGTATCACTTAATCTTATAATAAAACGAGAAATAACTCTTTTTGAATGTGGAGGAAACAGAGGGAAGTATCTGGAAGCAACTTACAACTTTGTTAAGTCCGTTCCACCTATGAGCGAGCGTTGAATCTGAACGCGCATTTTCTGCTGCTGGCTACACGTGCAGCAAAATACGATCAAATGTAAAGGATGACACTTTAAACACCTTATCAAAAACAATTTCAGAAGCAAGTGTCCGAATCTCATTAATTTTTTTTTCAGACCTTAATTAATTTTTTCGGACTTTAATTCACATAACGTAATTTAGATTTTTGTCGCTATCAAATGTCATGTCATGATCAAAATTTGATTATACTATTTGTTTCTTCTAACTAAATTCTATTATTTCATTTACTGACGTAGAAAATAATTTTGTGGGCTAAAAATTCTAAAATATTGTACAATCCTGCAAATCCTGCGGATCCGCGGGAGTGATGGTCTCAATCTTGCGGATTTGCAAGATTGTCTTTTAGGTGCTGGATTGCATTCCCTAGTGTCAATGCTCCCTAATTATCAAATAAGGTTTTTATTCTAGCTTGCATAGTATCAATTAAACTATTAATCTGTACTTGTTGTAGATTATTCTATTCTTCAACTAACATTGCTTCTCATTCCTTTTAATGAGAGAGCTTCACAGGTCGTTTCCTGAAATTGGCCAACAACACATCCTCAAGTAAAATCGCGTAATTCTAGTGATCCACTTGTCCGTGGCATTTTTAAACAGTATTAACTTAGTTTGGGTCTCGTAAACTCTAATATTTTTTTCATAACTACCAATTTTAATATTTTTTAAAATGCGTTTTTAGGTGTCTATTTACTTTTAACACAGTAGTGTATATAAATAGATGGAATAGGTTATCCCTCTCATTTATTATTTCATAAATATTCTCCACAAAATTATGTCAGTTACCTTTGTGCTACACCACACAACAAAAAATATGAGTAGCATCCTGGTAGGAACAGGTTCCAAGACTATTAGTAAAGTTCATTTATGGAATTTATTAACCTGACAGGGTATTGCACTTGGGAATGTAAAAATTGAGAAGAAACCATTATTATTATAAAAGCTTTTAATTACTAAAGTACACAATTGATTTTTGGGTCTTTTGTCTTGTCTGAGAAGAAACCATAAGTTTTCTTTTAATAATATGGGTATAATTATAATAATTTAAACTGGGGTTTTATTATTAAAAAGAATCCTCTGTGTCCAGCCATTGATCTATATACAAAACTAGCAATTGTCTTGTAATTCAATGGCTAACACAGCAGAAAACTGTCACACATCAGACATAGCCACGGAAGACATCAAAAGTTAATTACTTGAAATAAAGCATATAAATATTACAAGGTATAACTTCAATAAGCAATTTAATAATAAACACATTTACCTTTTAACTATTGATGATACAGAAAATCTCATCTATGCAATTTTGTAGCAAATAGCAAATATACTGAAAAATTTGTACTAAATTTTTTGTGTTATCATCATTAGTTCGATTGATAAAAGCAAAAAATTCAAAAAAGAAAAGTTTGTGAGAATATATCTAAAACGGGAAATTTAATGCGATTACCTTTTTATTCTTGCTTGATGTTTCGACTGAGTGGTCTCAAGCAAACTCTCGTAGCAAGTTTCACTCCTTGTCTGAGGTAGATGTTTTGTCATATACCCCCGATATTTGTAAATAGTTTTCGGGATACCTACACACAACACTCACAGTGTCCACGCGTTTAACCGAATGCAAAACACGAGGTTTTGTTCCTTGAATGACAGGATTCCACATCGTCGATAAATTGTACCCGTTTGTCTGTTTAAAATTTTTATGTCTCTCGATTTCATTCGCTTCACGCACTACTCTTGAATAAAAGTGGCGATCAGTAGAAAGTACTTGTGGGCGATGAAACTTAATCCAGTGATTGGTATCTGATTGGAGCAGATGTTCCACTATCGCTGACTTGGTTGTTTGCCGGTTTTTCACCGCCGTAATATGTTCTTTAACCATTTCAACATAGTGTGTTTCATTTGGCCAATGTATGAACTACCGCAGCTACAATCTATTTTATAGACTCCCGGCGTCTGCAAGGGCAAAACATCCTTTGGTGTGCCCACTATGTTGTTCACCTTTGTTCCAGGGGTGTATATGGTGCGGATAGAGTACTTTTTCAAAACTGATCCAATTTTATACATAAGCGGAAAATAAGCTAAAAACCTTCGATCATAAATAAAGAACTAGATTCGCAACCTATATAATCTCTTGCATCTTTCTGTAATTTCATTTTTTTTGTCAAGTTTTGTAATAAATAATCGTTCTGTGACTCGCTGACTTCGATTCTACCATTCTTATAATTTTTGTCTGTCTGTTTGTCTGTCTGTTTGTTTGTCTGTCTGTATGTCCTTTTATAACTGAAGAATGGCTTGATTGATCTTGACGAAAGTCGGTACATAGTAAGACCATGTGATTGCGCTCATGATAGGCAACTTATTTTTTAGGAAATTACCCGTAAATGAGTGAAAAGGGGGATGAAACTTTGTATGGGAAATAGTAAACCGCTGAAACTATTATGAAAAAAATTGGCAGGGAGTTAGTTTGACATCAGAGAACGGACATTGGCTACTTTTTTTTAATCAAAAATGTACTCCTAAGAAGGTGAAAAGGATCAAATATTGTATCGGAAACGCTAAATCTTGCTAATGATAAAATTTGGTGCGTTGATAAGACTTTTTATCAACAACACATAGGCTACTTTTTTTATCAAAAATCTGTGAAAAGGGGAACGGGAGGGCGGGGGACGAAACTTTGTACGGGATATCCTAAAGTCCTGAATTGATTATGATGTAGCATGGATATAGTTTGACACCAGGGAACGGACATAGGCTACTTTTTTATTAAAAAACTACCCCTAAGGGGTTGAAAAGAGGGATGAAACTTTTAATGGGATTGAAATGATTGAATGAGGTTGAAAAGGGGAATGAAACTTTTTAGTTTGTTAAAAATAAAATATTTAAACTTCAATCTTATATCTTACGTAATACATTTAAATCGCTTTTTACGTCATTTTGATTTGTTACGTGAACATGAAAAAGATAAAAAATATTTAAATTACAAAGAACAAAATGTTGTACATCAAGCAATGACGTATTTAGACGCAATTTAGGAATATAGAAAACATGGGAGCATTATTATGCAATTATTTGTATTTTTTTATTTTCAAATGGGAAGTTATAAGTGAGTTGTTACTGAGTATATTACCAAGATTTTCTTGAAATCATAACTTTTATGAATAACAATTAAAGAATTTAAAATTATTATTGAAAAATTTCGGTTTTAGTTTATTAATTATCTAATGTAATAAAAAGTTACAAACAAACAAGATACTACTGTTTTGTGTACGTTTAGTATTTATAAAAATCCTTGACTTAAAAGTAAACAAATAAATATATAAATTAAATGAAGATACACAAACAAATAAATAATAAATAATAAAGTTTAATCGTATTGGACGCTATTCACATTTGATTCTAACATACCGTGCGCATTTTACTATGAACCTGTACGAAGTGCAGTACGAATGACAGATTTTTAAACAAGCTGATAAAGTTTGACTGCAAGCCATCATGAGAGAGAGAGAGACAACTGATTCTGAACTCTGATTATGTCTTGAGAGATTGTTAGTGTCTGTTGGCTGGTTTTTGCCACTGATTGGTCGCCACTTGGGGTTAAATATCCGTTTTCTTCCGTTATTCTCGTTTGATAAGTAATTTACGGGTATTTTTAAAACCGTTTGATAAACTTTAAAGTTGATACCTATTCATGAATTATTCTTCACTGATCGTTTGAGTAAAGCAAGCCTGACTTTTGAGCTTGTATGAAGTATAAGGTACCGTCAGTGGAGGAAAGCTATATTGTTTTTTATTAGGAGAAAAATAATACTGGGGTCAATTTACAGTATTCATAAATTCATAATTAAGTACAGCAAATCCCTTTTCACAAACTTTAATTTTCAGTACCGAAAATATATTAAAAAAATTGTACCTATAATATTAAAAATTCAACTATTAATCAGAACAGAAATAAAAGTAAAACCCGAGTAAATTAGACGTGAATGCAGTAGTATGGTTTCAAACTTCTTATTCATTATTTTAAACGTAATGGTGTTAAGGTCATGTTATTTGGAAAATATAATTACTAATTTAATAAAAAAGAGCTATGTAACGTATTATTATTACGAAATAATGAAGATCTCAATAAAATCATTTTAATTATTTGCTAAAAATAAGAATCTCCCGCTTTTTTTAGCATTCTAGATGTGTTGTTTTTACAATTTTTGAAGGAGTAATTTGACATGTTCGCTGTTAACTTTTTCAAACATGATTAAAACAATGTGCACTCAAATATTCATTTGAGATTTGTGATCTAAGCTAAAAACACTAATCTAGAAGCAAGCAACCCTTCTTGTTGACGTTGCTGTGGCAAAACTGTCATATAATTTTCTCTATGGAACTGTCACACCCGGTCGGATGCGAAAAACCCAGCAAAAAGGTCTAAAATTAAATGCTACACGAAATATTTTCTTTCTTTAGCAATTTAAATGTAATTTTATTTGTAACGCATTAAGGTCTATAATTAAATGTTAATGGGATAATTATAAGGAGCGCGTTTACGTCATATTTTGTACAGTTCGGCAATTAAAAACCGTAAGGTACGAATTTAAGCTAATCCAAGGTTCATTATTGTATGACAAACGTTACGATACGACTTTGTAGAATTATTAACAAGTTCATGCAACATGTTCGAATTAATCATAATACGATACCGTTAATACGTTATGACAGATCCGTAAATCGATTTAGTGAAACGATTCTAAAAAAATATAATAAAATGGAAAACTAGGTGTTAATACAGAAATTATATCTACTTATGGAATATAATTCCGTCCTTGGTTAGATTAGATGTGGCGGGTTTTTCGTTGCACCTCCTGACGTTATAAGACGACAATTTGACGCAGTGAATTCGATTTTAGAAATGGTAACAAATCGATTCAAAACTAGTTTTTATTGCGCGGTGCTTATTTTTTGTTTATATCTTGACAGAGGGGAATGCCTGTGAATCACGGTTATTGTTGTAGGTACTCAATGGATTCGGCACACCATTGCTGCTCATAAATGATAAAATCTATGGTACGTAATTATATTCTTTAATTTTTCAGGCATGGAGTGATTTTAAAAATAATACAAGGAAAAAACAGGAAAAAATTGAAACACTAGGTGAAGGACCGGACTTGACAGAAGTTGAGAAGAGAGTTCTTAAGATGATGGGAGATGAAAAAGCTAGAAAACGAGGGTCGACGCATTTAAATATTGGAAGCTCTCATATACAGTTGAAGGTGATATTCTAGTTTATATATAATAATTAGGATGCAACTAAAAACACTTTATAATAGGATAAGAAGTTTGAAATGTGGAAAGACTATTGGGAATTGATGAGGTGACTGCTGAGATGATCAAGTATGGTGGTCCTAGGGTCTGGGACTCTGGGATACCTTCTGCGCACTGTGCAGCCTTTGTTCCAGGGAGGGAGAGGTTCCAGAGGACTGGCGCAACGCAGTCATAGTATCTCTCTATAAAGGGAAAGGTTCTCATTTAAACTGCGTGCTATAGGGCCATCAGTTTGGTCAGCTTAGCAAGTAAAGTCTATACCGAGGTATTGACTGAACATATGAAAGGCGTTTCTGAAAGATAGGAGGCGCAAGGTGGTTTTAGGAACAGGTGTTTGTATGGATCAGATGTTCTCGCTTCGCGTTGTCGTGAGTGTCGTATAGTTTCTGTCTATACGTCTGGAAAGTTTTCTGCGCTTTCGTAGATCTAGAAAAAGCATTCGATAGAGTAGTGCGAAAGAAATTGCGGAGTCTTCTGCCTGAATATGGCGTGGGGGGTCCCTTACTGCAGGCAGTGAGGTAATTATATCGAGGCCACAGAGCCTGTGCTAGGATAGAAGGTGACATATCGCCCTGATTCGAAGTCTGTTCAGATGTCAGACAGGGACGCGTGATATCTGCCTGGCTGTTCGTGCTGTAATTAGACAGTTGCCTCCAGAGATTGAAAGGTAGTATGAGTGGTATGATATGTGATGACACAGTGGTAAACTGCCTATTGTACGCTGACGATGCTGTGCTTATAGCACCATCAGAAGCAGGGTTGCAGACACTAGTCACGTGCATGAAAGAACAATGTGAAGTGGAAGGATTGAATATGAATGTGAATAAAACTAAGGGTCTAGTGTTTGTAAGAGAATCGGTACAGACGTGAGAATTAGGGTAAATGGAAAATGTCTAGAATAAGTGAATGAAATTGTGTATCTAAGGAGTGCCTTTTCGAGGGATGGAAGTTGTGAGTTGGATGTGGAGAGACGGGTAGCAATAAAGTGAACGGTGCTCTGTCCGCATTAGTAGGCAGTGTGAATAAATCTAACATTGCCAAAATGACCATCTACAATGCGGTGTTGGTGCCAATTTTATTGTACGGTATTGAGGCCACGATATGCCCGAATTCGAGTGAAAGTACTATAAATCCAGTAGAAATGCATTCTCTTAGAAATATGTGCGGTGTCACCCTTACGAACAGGATAAGCAATGAAGAGATACGCATTATGACAGGATTGCACGAGTGTTATTGTAATAATAATAACAATAATAATGCAAATGATGAAAGGAATGCTTAAATGGTTCGGGCACTTAAAAAGAATGAGCGATGAAAGACTGACGAAGAAAATCTACATAGCGAAAGTGAGAGGTAAAAGAAGCCAAGGAAGACCAAGGCTGACTTACGAAGATCGAATAGCCAGAGTGTTAGCCGACGGAAATTTCAAATTACTCTCATACCTAGGCGAAAATGTGTGAGGAGAATGATGAGATTTGAGGAAGCGAAAGAGGTATCTAAGGACCGTGACGCTTGGCGCTCCGTCCTCTCTGACTACCCCGTTAGGGATACAGCGTGAAGATATGTATGAATGTATGTGTAATGTAGCAACAAAATGCTATGTTGCATTTTCTCGCAAAATACATTATGTATTGTTAATATAACCTGTGACAAATAACTACGTTATTCAACATTGGATTACATAAATTAAAATTACAATCGCAGGAAAATTATAGGCACAATATTTAAAAACTTGATGCCGAGTAGCAATTTTTACAATTTGCAATGAAATAATAATAATAATATACACAGACATTTCACACAGCGCCATCTATTCCCAAAATAAGCAGCACAGCGCTTGTGTTATGGGTACTAGACAACTGATATACTACTAATAAATACATATTATACATACCCAGACTCAAGGCGGGTATCGAACCCGCAACCCCTTCCGACGTACTTAGCCGTTCCGCCACGGAGGTCATCAAAATGTCTATTATATGAAAACTAAATGACTGATCACTGATCAGTCATTTACCTTTACCAACCAAAATAAAACTGATCAGTGATCAGTTTTATTTTGGTTCTATATCATTTTAATCAAGCCTCTGCCATGTCGGCTTGACATTGAGTTTCCGTACGTTCTGTATATAGGTAAGTTTTGTGTAAATGTAATTTCTGCTATCATCCTAACAATAATTTGCCTATCAGTTTAGGTACAGTATACATTATACATATAATAAATGTGAATATATTATTCCATTGTTTTGCTCTTACATTTTTTTTTACATATTTATTGCATATTTTTTGTGCTACTGTATATTATTTAGAAATTGTTAGAAGGAAGGGAATTATTAAGATGAATAGTATATTGTGCAGTTTTTTTGTCTGAATATGTATTTACATAATATGAATTATTTTGACGAAATATTACAACTTATTCCTTGTAAGGGATATAACTTATAGGGAACCTATTATTATCAGGTTCAACTTTACAATATGTTAGGTTTACAGCTAAAAGTGGCATATAGCTGTCTTTGTTGGCTGTAAAAGCTCTGTCCATCTCAACTGGGAAATGGTTTAATTTATGCATATACATATGTTCAATTCGGCCTATTTTATTAATAGGCCGAATCTAACCTAATAAAGGTCGGCCTAGAAGAGATTGACAGATTACATCATAGCTACAGCAGAAAGGCCAAAGCGAGAGATATATAAAACTGGAGTGAGCTGGAGGAGGTCCATATCCAAAATAGGGTTGCTATCAAAGAAAGGGGAGAGCATATTTAAAAATGCATAAATATTTGTAATTTAATATAATATTGTTTATACTGTATACATTACAAATGTTATGCCACAGTACAAGTAAGCAAACAATATTCTATCTCGGCAGTGTCCTAGAGATAATTACCTACAGTCGCTCGGTACGTCAACACGCAATAGGGCTACCGACTTGGACTGAATGTTTTTCTTGGGTTACGTATTTGATAATAGGTACTATATTAAATTGTCATACTATCTTTTCATTTTATATTATTGCAAATTTAATAAGTTTTTATTTATATAATTCTACTAGTACTATTTTATTTCTAGTTTCAAAAGTTTGCGAGTTAGTATGGTGGAAATGGATAAAAAATATACATTTTGTGTGCAGTATAATTAAAAATGAGCAATTAATAAACTAGATTATTATGATAATCCTACAAATTCCTACAAATTAGCAACAGAGAAATATTTCCGGTTTCGATATAGATGTATCAAACATCCATACACTGAACATTATACTCGTAAACTTGATTGACATAATATTTAGTCAGTAAATGCGCGGCAGCGTCTCATACCGTACGACGACAACCGCGGCGCACTCGCAACTGTCGTATGCCGAGAAATGCCGAGATTTCTACGAGGGCTGCTATTTATGTATCCGGAATAACAAAGTGAAACAAACATATAGCATTTATTATAGTTTTATTGCTTTTCAAAATATTCACCACGATGATCGATGCACTTTTGCATGCGTTGGAACCAATTTTCGTAGCAGTTTTTCCATTCGGATTGAGGTATCTTCAAAACGTGCATTTTAAACGCATCAACAGCCTCTTCACGGCTCGAAAAACGTTGACCACGTAATTTATTCTTCGCGGTTGGGAATAAATAGAAGTCGTTGGGGGCCAAGTCGGGGCTGAACGGCGGATGACCCATTAATTCGATCTTTTGATCTTCCAAACACCGAGTTGTTTCGGCCGATGTGTGGCAGCTAGCATTGTCATGATGAAGAAGGATTCTGCGTTGTCGGTTGTTCTTTCTTATTTCTTCAATGACTTCTGGCAAACAAATGGTCGTGTACCATTCAGAATTAACCGTTTTACGATCCTCTAGTGCAGCCATTCCCAAAGTGGGCGATAACGCCAAAGGATAAACAAATGCCACCTACATGAAACAAATTGTATTCTTCAGCCAAAGAGTTCTAATTTTAAATGTTATAATTAATTTTTTAATATTGTTCTGTAACTGGCCAGTTCCGGATACATAAATAGCAGCCCTCGTAGCGCGTCGTTTGGGAGCATTTGTATGAAGATAGAATACTGTATGCTTACTTGCACTGTGGTTATGCTCAATGTATACAATATATTTATGATCTTATTTTTTACTTATAATCAATATTTAGATAAAGAAATGAAGGCTTTATTGTTATTTATTATTGATGTTCAATTATTTTCAATTTCTTACACTAGCGACCCGCGCCGGCTTTGCACGGGTAGAATTTTTTTTAAAAATAAAATACAACCCATGCTACTCACAGATAATGTAGCTTTCTATAGGTGAAAGATTTTTTGAAATTGGTTAAGTGGTTTTTGAGTTTATCCATTACATACAAACAAACAAAGTTTACCTCTCCATAATATTAAGTATAGATAAATACAAGCCACAATTTTTACTTTATTGTATGCTGTAGTTTAGAAAGCATATATATAAAATATACATATGTGCATGGTGTATTGTTATTATATCAAAATAAATCCTAATGTATTGTGTTGTTTTTGTCATTTGCAGGAAGAGATAGACACTGATGGCCAAAGGTCAAACGGCTCATCTCCTCACCTAAACGAAGATTCTAATAGTTCTCCACGAAAAGATTCATCCGCATCATCAACAAGGTCAAATACCCCCTCGCAGAAAAGAAGAAAACTGAAAGAAGAATATTTCTATGAAATTGCTGATAGGTTTTTGGAGTTGGAAAAGGAAAAAGAAAAAATGGCACATGAACGGGAAATGGCTAGAATAAAACAAAACGAACAAATGTTGGCTGTATTTGGGAGGATAGTGAATGTTTTAGAAGCATTGGCGCCAAGTATACAGAGATATCTTGATAGAAATTCAAACGAAGATGGATGATGTTATAGAATGAAATAAAAATGGTTACTGTTTGAATATGGTGTTCTATAAAAATCTCAAATTATAAACATAGGCAATACGTTATACTTACTACTGTATTATGTAGTTGATTAGGTATAAAAGTGTAAGTGGTATACTTACCTATTACGAATTTACTAGAATTAATTTTATTAGAATGAATTAATGTTATTTTTATAATTTTAAATGATTCTTCTTTGAATAAAATTACAATGCTTTAAGTAATTAGCAATCTCATTTATATTGTTTTTATTTCTTTGTAAGCTATAAAGGCTATAATAGGAATTATTTAGATGTAATGAGTAATACTGACATCGTACTACAGATTTGAATTTAAAAGTGTCTTCATGTTTATACAACTGCATACAATTAGCTCCTTATTGGATCGCGAACGGTAAAATCGTGGCGACAAAGTTTTAGGCCACGCAGTGATAAACAATAATTTAATCTAAAACAGACCTGCTCTATGCAAAAGTGCGCGCGCTAGCTTACGGAAAATACGAAAATAATTTTAAAAATCCAACTGGCATTTTGAAGAGTGTTAAATTATAGAGAAAATTTAGAAATATAAATCGGTCCTGTTAAGTTTTTTTTTTTTATATCATAGGGGGCAAACGAGCAAGCGTGTCACCCGATGGAAAATTATCATCGCCTCTCATGGACATCCGCAACGCCCAGCGAATCACGGGTGCGTTGCCGGCCTTTAAGGAAAGAGTAGTACTCCGAAAAATGTAAATCTCTGTTTTAAAAGAAGTTTCTTTGATGTTTTTTTCTGTTATAAAAGTTAACCAATCGTGTATCGCGACTGGCAAAATGAAGTCTATAAAATGAAGAATCAGGTTACCAAATATTACTTTCATACCTTTTATTAAAAGGTATGAAATATCCTTAGAAAAATTGAGATCCCTGCCGTTAAAGTTTCCAATTCGTAGCGGCAGTTACAACGTTATGAAATTGATCGTCAATACGCGCCACAATCCACAACAATGTCCGTCCAATTAGAAAAAACTCAAACTAAACCTACTTAAATGCACAGAGGAGTGAGACAGTAGTATATATTATCTAACCTAAACTATTCACTAATGTATTGGAAAATGTCTTCAAGGAACTAGACTGGAGAGGTTTACATTAGTAAAATGTGTACATCTCGCACCTACGTCTTCTTGACGATGTCGTCTAAACGTCTAAAGTATGTTTCCGCAACCACAGACTGCAAACAGCAAACTACATAATGTAGCGGCAAACCGCAGACGACACTACCGCAGGTCATTACCATTTGCAGACAGCGACAACCGTGCGATCACTGCGCGACCGGTGACTAATTGTATTAAAAGATTGATATCATGTATGACGATTGCGAATTTATTATTCTATAACTGTAAAATGCACTGTTTTCAAGTTACATTATACAAATTTTCGTTTTGACAGCAGATATCGCGCGATATTTGGCCGACGCATGTTGACTAAAAGTTAGGTAATAAGCTTTTGTTTTGTATGAGATACATGCAGAAAGCGACACCATTATGGCTTGCCATCGCCACCATGTTGCTACTGACTGCACTAGCGCTCCTGGACTAGTATAGCCGTCAACCGCACGTATATAAAACATGTTTTACATACTTATATACATATTCTCATGCAGTATTCTTAACGGGGTAGGCAAAGAGGAGGGAGCGCTAAGTATAGCGATCCTTACATCTTTTGCCTCCTCATGCATAAAAGACATATAGATGATTTTTCTGTGCAAAATGCGTTTTTCTGTCACCGAAGAAGAAAAATTATGTTGCCAATCATTCAGAAACATTCCATTTTATTTGGGTAAAAAACATGTCTGCTTTCTTCTCTCACTGGCGGTTAATAGTAATATAACATCGTTGTTTTCTTCTTTCAATAAAAGGCCGATAGCATCAGAGATATCAGACACTTGCCTCCACATATCTAAGACACACATTACAATTAGATAGCAAGAATTTGGATAAAGAAGTTAGAGGATTTATTTCGGCTGGGTGGCATTCGGAAAATTGCGTCATGTATTTTCTTCGCCCATGTCACAGAAAGACTACACCACCCTGATTTTTATCTTTCAGGGATATTTTTGAATTTTTTTGGTCTTGAGCTAATTCTTTTGAGTTTGTAGTCTGAAGACAAATTTTCAATTTCCGTTCTATAATACTCGTAACACCGATTAATTAATTACTAGCGTAAACCCGTAAATATATAACATAGTGTTGGGACACTCCAAAAAAGGTAAAAGAAAAATTTAATAATTGAAGACGTCAGTGGGTGAAGGTGATATGACACAAATCAAGAATTTTACAGAAATGAGCATTAAAGATTTCATTTTTACTTTGTTAATATTTCTTAACTATGTATTGATTTACAGTTATAAATTTGATATAAATGGACAAAGCACATGTCTATTTTTCAATTTTAGGTGATAAAATTAAATAAAACTTAATATAAAACTGTTTATTAAGAAAATAGTTAACATAACACCCTCTTCCATTGTTGTAAACAAAAGTTAAGTAAAGAAAAAAATGATGAATGGGATATCTCTTATACAGATCATTACGATGCGTTATTCGCTTATTAGTTGCTCGTAAGCAATAATAGACTCATAAAAAATAATGATATTCTGGCTTGATACATTTTATCTGCTATGTTATGTTCTTTTATCTAGATCAACCTTTCCTTATTTTCTTTACAAGCGTTTCATTTTAAAATCCTGTATTTGCTCTCGTCTTTAACATGTCAAGCAGTATAAGGGAACCATTACATCACAAGTTTTTAAGTATACCTATAGGTTCATCTACTCTACATCTACAAATTCATTTACACATATCTAACGGATATCGTCTCTAAAACAAACCTTTTCCTTTAGTATCATCTATAGTATAGAATATAGATTCAGAAGTAATGCCATGTATATCTTTCGCTCAAAATATAAAACTTGCGTCCATTAAAAAATTCCAGAGATCAGACTAGTCAGTGTTTTCAGTGCTAGTTTGCCGACAGAGTCTGGTCTCTAGAACTTTCTAAGTATACGTTTACGTTAAGGAAGAGTTGAGGAAGTTTGAGTCGAGAAATGAAATACGTGTTGATAAGCAAGTTTGATGTTTTGAACGGAAGATATGATCCGACAGATCGATGACAGTATTATATTATGATATTGTTCTGATCACTGGAAGGGAACACTTCGTGAAGAATCTTCTTAAAAACTTTTCTGATCTTTGCTAGTCAACAGCTGATTATTTATTCATTAATAATGAGTCTCTCGTATCCACTTTTAAAGTGTTATTATCCAAAGTCGTATTTGGCAGAGGGCTGCTTAGAATGAAATTATAATGTATATAATAATAATTATTATAGCTTCCCGAATAAAAACCTTTCCAAGTTCATGATGGGAATTACACTGAACTTACTGAATACTTCAAGAGTGGAATATTTTTTCTATTTCACATGGTAAAACAATGAACGTCTAATGTTTCATTACGTGAAGGCTCTATGATATCAGGACTGCACATTTTGGAAAATATTAGTTTGTTCTATAATAATAAATCTAGAAGCAATCAGTGGCTGGAAGGCTGGAATTGTAACTGGAGAAATCAAGAACTGATGGGCTTGTAACATTATATCTTATATATTTTTTGTAAAATTTGCGCTACTACTAGCGTTCAGGTAATTTTAAATGGTTTCAGCCATAAAAATATTTTTCTTGTGTAAATCTTGTGAAGTCCTTTGAGTTTCTGTAGGAAAAAATAAAAAAATCATTTAGCGTTGAATAACAAGGCATAACATCTGATGCAGTATCTATATATGCAGATCTTATAAATAATCTAGAAGTGGGACTAAACGTTTTTGTTATCATTTGTAGGTAGATACTTAATTAATATTTACGAAGGTATTATTTAGTAATTTGTTAGTTCACTAGTTATTATATGATAAATAGTATAAGCTAGTCCAAGATGACCCACCAACCGGTAAATTAAACAATTCTAATTTAAAATATCATTTTTGAATTCGGAGTTATCGTATTCGTATTTTTTTGAACAAGTATATTTTCTTAAATAAACTTTATTGCAGCATCCACCAATCTTCTTAATCTTGAAATTATTATATAATATACAATTATACATAGTAATCTAATTCTATTAAAATGAACAATATAGTAACGTATATTTTCGTCAAACACTGGTAAAAAAACTAATACCACACTTAGTATATGTTACATTTTGTGTAAAGTTATATATTATATACAATGATGTTAAAACACACAAAACACAAACAAAATCATGCATAGAACATAACTCATTCATTTTACACCACGCTAATGAGAGAAGGTCTTATGTCCACACATGACACCTCCATCTACTATAGATTACTACTAAAGACACTACTACTTATATACTTTTACAGTTTTGATATTGAACAAAAACGTTAAGTGCCCTGAGCACCTTCATTCCTTGTGAATATTTTTTAATCTTGTACATAACACTTTCATCCATTAGTTATATTCAATTTCAAGCAATGAAATGAAAAATTTGTAAGTGCCACGATGTAGGTACCTATCACGGAGTAAACCTATATACCACTGGTTCCCAAACTTATTTTGTCTACTGAGTCGAGAGCTCATGCAGTCGTTGTCTAAGATGCCTCCTAGCTAAATGAAATTACAAATCACCCCCCAGGCCTCTACACAACGGCCCCATTTTTTTTCTGGGTCTCTTACCGCCCCCCTTTAGGCCTGCAGCGCCCACAAGGGGGCGTTATCGCCCACTTTGGGAATGGCTGCTATATACGAACATAAAACCTTCATCTGTGACAAAAAAACTAAAAATGAAAAAATGTGACATATCACCTTCATCCACTCATGTCTTAAATTTTTTTTTATTATGTCTATAGAATAGACATAATCTTACTAATTTATATATAAAATCACGTCAACTTTTAAAGAATTTACGTAAGTACTTATATTCTTTAAAAGTTGACGTGAGAATTGATGAGAGTTTATTGGACCCGTCCTCCTCATTTTGAGCTCACATAATTAATGGATTAGGAGCCCTTAGGAGCAAGATACTGATGCCCGATTTCACCAACGCTAAGTCGCCACATAACTACATAGAACCACCTGGATTAATAGGACCCCTAAACCGGTTCTTAGATAATATTCGTTGTGACGGTTTATTCTTTCCATAGTGACTTCGTCTCCAAAAGTTTATCGATAAAACAGATATTTTGTTGTTTTACTTCTAAGTTTCTATATAGGTAGGTAGTACATAGTAATACTACAGATTAATTAGTTTGCTAACGTAAAGTAATACAATAAATTATTCACCATATTGTCAAAAACTAATACACAAAACTGTCACATGTCACAGTTACGGGTTAGAAAATCAAATTTCTAAATTTAGGGGATCTTTTAACTACATAGAGGCTCCTAACGTTTTGTGAAACACAAAATCATCGTTAGCGGTCCTCTATCCTTTTTTAGTGATTCGCTAAGTATTAGGTGACTGGTTTCAGTATATAATAAAATACTTTGTGGTGACTGGCGAAATCGGACATAAATGACGTTAACTGACTTAAAAACAGTTGTCGACATAACTAGGAAAGAAAAACTTAATTTTATTAAATAGTTTTAACTAGTTTCAAATATTTTTGGAAGTCGTCCGTAATTTCAGCACACTATCTAATTGCTCCGATAGCCGTGATCGTCTAGTGGTTAGGACCCTACGTTGTGGCCGTAGTAACCCAGGTTTGAATCCTGGTCACGGCAGTGTAAACACTGTTACGGTGGAGTTAAATTTTTTAATTTTTTTTTAAATTTTTAATAGTTATGTAATTCATGAACTTGTACCTGTTAGAATAACTACTTGCATAAATGTGAAACTAAAATAACTTAATTGTTAAAAGGGATAAAATTTATATTAATAAATGTAATAATATGCTTATTTATTAATTTTACTTTTATTATTTAATTTACATTTTTCACGCAAAAGAATTCATTATTGGATAAATATTTTAGCTTATCGAAATACTGTGTTACTAGTGCCATCTATGCTTTATATGTTCCAACACGAGCATTTTTAGAAGCTGTATTAAGTAGATGATTTGCATCCTTTTTGGCATGTAATATTACGTTACCCACAGATGGCAGCAGTAGTATTTGTTTTGATACATTACTCGCCGCAGCTGTTCGCTATCACAGAAACCCGTGAGAGAAAAGGAGTGGTGATTAGGTTGTCCGCTTAAAAAATACTTTTTTTTATATGGTTTGCGGAAACTTTAGGCCTTGTGCTCGTGCAATGTGTAATCTAAATTCGAACTGCGGGTGATATATTGTTCGTAGTGCTGGAAACCATCGTTAAATACTGCAATTAACAATGTAAACGTTGGTTATGACGTTTACTACGGTGTTTGTGTTTGTTATGTTTGTGACTGTGTGTGTGGAATTCGACAGCTCGTGATATTATTGAAGCGAATCTTACCACGGCATAATCTAACGTGAATGTTTCTGTAAGTTTTAATTGTTTTAAATTCTAACCTAACTGGTTCATGCCTGCAGTGAATGCTTATGGACATAATAGCTATAGATATTTGACCTCGATACGCACCGATGTTCGTACGCTATTTCCCTTCGAAAGACAATTTCTCGCTTTAGCGATTTTTTGCAAAAACTGATCGTTCTGTAATTCTCATCCGACATTGTTTCATTTATAAATTATTTACTTGTTTGATAATTTAAAGTAATGAAAACAAAAATAATTATTACTCTATATATTGTACATATTTATTGTTGTTGCAATGTTTACAAACCGTTATAAGTAGTCAATTAACTAACGTCATCGCACGGTTCTATTTAATTGTTATATGCAAGTATATTTATACGGTAAAGATGTTAGATGTATGTACTTACGTAAGTACTACTTAGGAATTAATTTCTCGAACGATAAACGCAAATGTACAATACAAGTAGGCTTTACGTTCGTTAGCATGAGTAAGACAATCTACACTAAGTATCTACATAGATATCTAGTTAAATAATTTATATAGATTGTTAAGCAATTTACTCATATACTATTCTACTCTATCATGAAGGTAGTAGGTACACGGATTAAAACAAAAACTAGTTTCTTTGCAGACATCACGATCAGTTCGAATGATGTAACATGTCGCGAAAAAATTAGACTGGAGCAATGACCTCAAGGTCATCATCCTATGCAAGGGCCTCATTAGCCAATGGGTCAGAGGAGAACAGAGATGAAAGAGAATGGGAGAAATATAAATTGTAGGTACCAATATGATTTAAATTATTATTTTAAAGATTTTTAATGAAACATTTAAAATTTAATAAGAAAATTACTAGAAGTTAAAAAAATTGAACTAATATATTATGTAATTCAATGTAATTGATATGCTAAATTGTATATTCTATAAATATTCAAAAAAAGAAAAAGTCCTATGTAGGTATTTTAATTTTCAAAATTATAGTTTAAGGATCTACACTTTAATAAAAATTACAATTTCTATTAAAGTAATTTAATATTTTTTATAGAAATTGCCACAATTTCGAACTAAATATTTTCCTGTCATAAAAAAAACGCTATTATTTTTTCGAATCTTTGACGAGAGAGGCAGAGCGCTTTCTTGGTGATATCCATGACCTATGATAATCCAAATGATCCTATGAATGTGTCAGTGATGAAATTTTGTTTTGAACTACATTTATTTACTGTTTATTACCTTACTGTTTATTATTGTAATCTGTCCATTAAGTTTTTCTTAATGAAACAAATCTTTGTCCGCTGTGAATAGGAAAATATTAAACGAAAGAAGTGTACTTATGTTGAAAAACAAAGCTTTGCAGGAATGAAATTTCCCAACAATCATCCTAATTTTATAGTGTTATAATCCAGTAATTTGTTAACTGAAGTATAATGCCATTATTAAATATCGTTACCAATACCAAAATATTTTTGAGTGGTGTTTACTTGCTTCGACCCCAGTGACCTCACTTAGCAATTGTTTGAGTCATCGGTGTGTTACGTGTAAGATACCGTTATTTTTGAGAAAACTGTTACTTAGTACGTATGACCTATGATATATGTTACACCACGTCGGAGTGTATCTGCATTATGTAGGTAAAGCTAATTATTATCAAACTACGTGGGCGATTTAATTGCTAAATGAATTTCACTAAATTACTGGCTAGTTAGCCTTGAGCTCATAATTGCGTATTTTCTAGTACAAAGTTTCAAGGAGATTATTTTCTTACAATTATTTGTTTTAACTATTATTAAAATAAAATAGAAGTACTTAGTTTATGTCATTTAAATCTTGATTATCCTCAAAGAGAATGTAAAATTTCTACATAATTTCTCTGATTGGCTATAATTATTTGTAATACTATTTCTTACAATTATTTTTAACTGTTATTTAAATGAGATATTAAAACAGTTTAACCTAGGAAGTTTAACTTATTTCAATCGTGATTATCGAAATTACCCTGAGCTGTAATCATTTGTGACAACCAAATACTCTTTTGCGAAAATTAGAAAAGCACTTGTATGCTTAGGTGAAAGTGTGTGATACAGACTTCGTGGATACGGGGATCACATTTGGTCAGCTACCTAACGCTTCGTAAATATTCGGTGCTAGTTAGCTGACAGAATCTGATCTCCGCAATTTCCTGAGGATGTTTCGTTGAGAGACGAAACACACGTCCAATAACGAATTTGATATTTAGGCGGAAGATAGCTAAAAATTGTAATAATTCATCACATGAAGTGGATTTCCGTTAGGTAACACCTTAACCTGGATCTATACAACATAAAATATAGTTTATTAGCGGATAAAAAAAATTAAAAATAAGTCTGATAAATGGTAGTGAACTGGCTGTCTTAATATTAAAAAAAAAATAGATTACCAATGACAACTGCCGCCATTACCCCATATTAACCCCATATCTTCAAACGCTTCAATCTTTACAAAGCATATCTTTAAAATTTGGAAATTTCAATAGCATTTCACCAAAATTTGCGTGATTAGACTTGTTTTTAAATTCAATGAGAATGATTATTTAAATAGTTTGTAGTCATGGCACCTGGTAAAAAATTCCCCTTGAAAAGAAAACGTGAGATAAGCCCCAAGAGGTCTTTAAACAATCTTCCAGAAGTAGCTTTGGCTGCTATAATCTCCTCGAGAAAACAGAAAGAAGTGAGTGATTTTGTGAAATTTCTTCTCTCAGCGCTGGATAAGAATTCTAGTTGGCTCAATAATGCGGTGGCCAAACAGCCCAACTTTCGGTGTGCTTTGATGGTTGGAGCTGGTCCAAATCGTTTCCATTTGCAAGAAATAATCTATCCATCTGACAATGACAGAGATATAAAACTTGAAGTTGAATTGAAAGAATCTGAAGATTATGATAAGATTGCCATAGCTGCTATGCTCCGGATGTCTAATTCAGAAATAAGCCGAATGCTAGAATACATTAAGACACGTTTAGACAGTTTTGCACTCAAGGAAGAATTGTTACAAGGAAAAGCTTTGGGTGTGAACTACGCTGTCTTAAGCCCGTTTTCTGAGAAACAGTACCGTGTAATGGAAAGAATTGTAATCGGAAGCTCTATGAAGTGTGTTATTCCTATAAAAAGGAAACGTGAAGAGCAGCAGCCTTGCTGTAAGGGTAGATTGCTTACAAAAAAGGCCAAATGTGTCGCATAAAATTGCTGCAACTGCAAATCATCCTTATTATACCTACTTTCATACAAATAGATCGAAATAAATAGCCAGTCGTTACGGCGTACCACAGTGTGCCATGTAGTACGTAATGGCAGCAATTTGAATTGACTATAAAATACTCGGTTCATGTAAAATCATATTCATTTTTGTTCATGATCATTTCCGATTATCCAGGATGGATTCAGATTTAAATTTAAAGCGAAATAATTATTGAATTCTAATAATTTCTACTATTGTAATTTGCTATAATAAAACATATCAAAACAATTTCAGTAATTATTATTTTAATTGAACGGGTACCTACATTGAGTGTTTGATGTATTACGCTGGACTTAACGCCGAAGCAATAATTAACAGCGCCAACGGTACCCTTTGCTCGGACGGGAGTCGTTTTTCATCTCGCAGTAGAGCGAGCGACCGACTACCAAAGATCAATATCTCGGGAATCAGGGCAACCGTGCGCGGCCTAACTTGTAGCCACAAATCCTTCCACCAAACTTATTACAATAGCACTCGATATTACACAACAGTGAAGAGAGAAACAATAGTTTTTCCTACTCACTTTATGGGGGGGAGGCTTCTGAAAACGGCTGGTAGTTCAGAAAACTTTTCGATCTGCTTATCGGCGGGCATAAATCAATTTGAATCGTGGCAGAGGCTGAGTATAACTTGGGTCGCTTCTGAGCCCTTTTTCTAACTTGGGACCGACCATACGGATTAAGGGAACGCTGACCGTTGCGTAATTGGCGTAATACGCTTGTGATTTATTAGTTATATGGATTTATGGTTTGTACTTTCTTTAGTTACTAAGCTTAGCATTTGCGTCTTCGTGGGTGGATTCCTTGTATAAACCTGAAATTCAAGGCAACACCTTCAATTTTTCCCACACCTGAATGAGTGGCCTTCAACAGAACTTATGTAACTTAACAATTTCTAAGAACACTTGTATTGGAATCGTAAAGAATTTATAATTCGGATTATTTCATTTAACTGACTATTTACATATTATTTCTTGGTATCTTTTTGTATCAACATCGACTCTGTCAAACCTTTCTGTTTTTTTTTTGTTTGTTTTATGTATTAGCCTACTATTTATACTTTAACAATGTTTATTATAATACTGTTGTATAATACTATTACTGTTGGTTTAAGAATTTCAATAGCTTTTAAAGCAGCAATAAAGTTATTAAACAATATTGGTTCGCGAATATTTGGGAACTAAGTAATGAAATAATGTCATAGTGATTGAGTGAAGCGATACCTCATAATAATATTAAGTTTTCGTAGTAAATTATCTAGTATTAAATGTCATTAGAGACCGAACTGTTTTTCTTTGCTCCGTACAATTTATTCTTTTTGTTTTATTGGTATAACCATTAAAAACAGATTTTCTCAAACATAAAACAAAAAGCCTACAGTTGAATTCCTATATTCACTCGGTATTCTGGTCAAAAGCTAAACTTCATTATCATCTGCAACATTTTTGTCCTCTCGAAACTTCAGCTATTTTTAACAATATATTATGGACCTGTTACGTTTTACGCAACTACTATACTCTAGGTTTCCAAACTTATTTTGTCTACTGAGTCGAGAGCTCATGCAGTCGTTGTCTAAGATGCCTCCTAGCTAAATGAAATTACAAATCACCCCCCAGGCCTCTACAGAACGCCCCCATTTTTTTTCTGGGTCTCTTACCGCACCCCTTTAGGCCTGCAGCGCCCACAGGAGGGCGTTATCGCCCACTTTGGGAATGGGTGTACTATACTATGAAATTTAGTTACATGGTTCTTAGTTTTATTTTATATCAAATAAAGTAAGTCTAAGAGGCTTACGTATGATATCGGAGTATCAGTGTCAAGACTAATATTGTCTGTAACACTTTAAATACGAAAAATCACTATAAAGAAATATACGAAATTACGAACGAGGTAATAACAATTTTATAAGAACAAATAAATGCATCGTAGATACCATAAGACATAAAGAACCTTCATAAAATGAAACTGCTTTTAGGGTTAAATTTTTATTTTAAACATAGGAAGGGATTTTGATGGCCCTCCCACGTCGTAGAAACGCGTTATCTTTAGATTTAAAGCTTGTGGGTAATAATAAATACGCAGTGAATATGGCGATTCAGAGACACCTTCTTCACGTAAGAGAGTTCATGATTTATTATTTGGTTACGTTTCTGTAAACGATTATGTCATAAACGTCGTCTAAGAGTGAAAAATGGCTGAAAATCATTCTTACTTTTCTCAGTTATATGTGGTGTATGACTGTTCAGCTTCATATTACCTATTAAGATGAGCACAACACAGCTTTGGTTAGCTAGCCCAACCGCATATTCGGCAAAAGTATGCTTGGTATCCTTAATAAGGTTAGGCGGTACTTTTCACCATGGCAGTTACATATCAAGAACCAGTCCGATTATGTGTAGAGTATCGCTTCCACATTTTCAGAGGAGCAGTCAAGCTGGAAGCTTTAGAGTTAAAAAAACGGCGTGCTGCAAGGTTGATTAATGTCGTGTAGCCTTGAGTATTGTCGTAAAGTAGTCTCTGTTTATCTTCTACCAGATACATTTCGGCGAGTGCACGCAAGAACTTCACGACTTTCCCTATCACAGGACTAGTAGGAAGACGGCACCCTATCACCCATTCCTCGTGGCAATTCCATAAATTCGTATGGGATGCTTTGTCTTACAATATATATTTACGGGTCTATGTCGCGTTTATAATTTAAGGATAAATACCTCTTTTATCCCGAAGTTCCTCTTTTATCGGTGCAATCCGGTCGAAACGTCGGAATAAAATAAGTATTTAGCTTTAAGTTATAAACGCGATATAGACCCGTGAGTAAATATTATAAGATGTGTACAAGTCGCGAAAGTTTAAAAACATTAATCGGATCCTTTGGTTCTACATTCTTAATACGTACTGCCCAAGAATGGAACTACCTGCCGTCTTCCGTATTTCCTGAGAACTATCTGGGCGTCTTCAGGTTAAATAGATTTTTCTAGATCAACTTGCTTCATCCTCGGCTACACTATCGCTTCCATCAGGCGGGTTAGTGAAAGAAAAAATCGTTTATAACACACGATTTCCTTATTTCATTACCATTATTCGTGATTATACGTATTTTTCTAATATTACCGCTTGGGGAAATTACATATTTGCTTAACGCTTAATTTGTATTTAATGTACTCTACATAACACCTTAGAGACAACTTCATGGAAATGAGAATGCAGGGGATCTTAATCAGTGATGTTACTTTGTGTATAATAAATGTTCAGTATTATATTGGATCTCGGACCAAGAATCCGTGTATTGAATACTCGAATTGTTTTTTTAATCATAAAGTCGATGTTTCTTTAGTTGTAATAAAGTTTTTGTTCACTATGTGTTAAACAAATACAGATAAAACAGAAATATATAGACAAGATAGATTCTAAAACTATAATAGAATAAAACCAAAACAACACTAAACAGTAAAAAGATATATTCATTTCAATAACTCAAATTATTGTTTTTCTTTGTCGCAAAAATTACTTTATCAATCAACCAATATTGGAAGTACTAATTAATACAATCATTTTTTCAAATACCAACATAGAGATTGTCAATACATGCATATCTTTACGCTATATCCCTAACGGGGTAGTCAGAGGGGACGGAGCACCAAGCGTCCCAGTCTTTACGTACTTCTTTCGCTTCCTCAAATCTTATCATTCTCCTCGCACTTTTTCACCTAGGTAGCGAGTGCTTTTAACATTTCCGTCGGCTAACACTCTGGCTATTTGACCTTCATAAGTTAGCCCTAGTCTTAATTGGCTTCTTTTACCACTCACTTATTTTCGCTCTGAAAGTGTTCTTTGTCAGTTTTTCATCACTCATTCGTTCTATGTGCCCGAAATATCTAGGCATTCCTTTCTTCATTTTTACAATAACACTGTCTTGCAACCCTGTCATACTGCGTATCTTTTCATTGCTCATCCAATTTTTTCAATGTCTGGAGGCAACTGTCCATATACAGCAGGAATAGCTATTGTTAATACACAGGCTAATATTAGGCAGTAGATACAACGCGAGCGAAAAAGCATTATTTCATCGGCCTAATTAAGCTAGAGGTTTAGTAATCTATACTAATATTGTAAAGAGGTAAACTGTTTGTTTGTATGTAATGGGTAAACTCAAAAACTACTCAAACGCTTACAAAAATTCTTTCGCCTATAGAAAGCTACATTATTAGCGAGTAACGTGGCTGTATTTTATTTTTAAAAAAATTTCTAGGTGCCCGTGTCGGTTTGGCACGGGTACCTAGAAATTTTTTGCGGGCGGGTCGCTATCTTGAACAAAACTATGATAATGTTCTCGAAATACAAAGAAAATTATTTAAATACGATGTGAAAACTATGCCAGTTTTAGGAGCAGTCGCCTATTAGATACTGTTGGTAAATATCACGATGAAAACAATTTTTATTTCGTCTTATCTAATATTCTGTCGCTATTGTAATACAAATCACATCTTCAACACAAACGTCTATAGCTTTCGACAAAATCGTCCCCATAACTTACATAAAAGTAGGCCCTTCCATTAAAAAGCCGGTAGATGTGTCGCTCCACATCTGTCCTCAAGGTAATTCATCGACCCTCTTAGATACCCACCTGCTTCCCGCATCACTTGACGTTTTGTATCGCCAAATAGAACGCGAACAAAGGAATAGGTAATTGAAAAATTGTAATTATTGTTTATAAATGTGAGTGTTTCTTCCCTGTCTGTCTTTTACGTTTTCATGGGGATGGGGGAACCCTGGGGAGTGACGTAGGCTATTTTTTTAATTAAATGCAAACGAAATCGCCTGTAACAATATCTAAGTATTTTAGAACTTGAACCTACATTACAGTTCTTTTATTTTGTCAATTTAATACTATATACCTATTATTATTGCGATGATATTATGTAAGTACAAATTAATTATATTTTATAATTATATTTCAAAGCTCTCGCATACCTAGGTGAAAATGTGTGAGGAGAATGATGAGATTTGAGGAAGGGAAAGAAGTATGTAAGAACCGTGACGCTTGGCGCTCCGTCCTCTCTGACACTCCGTTAGGGATGCAGGGTGAAGACATGTAAGTATTATTTACCTTACATATTATATTCTTACGCTTGTGTATGCAAAAAGGTTTTAATTCACCATCGGACCCATGTGATTTTTTTGATTATCCTTACGTTTTACCACCGCAGATTTTTAATCTGTATTTGTTATTCACTAGCGTCCCCCCGTCCCCCGGTCAACCCGGTGGGATGTTGAATGTTTGCAACTTACAAAATTTTTTTTTATTGAGATTTTCAACCAAAAATAATATCTATATTTCCGAATTTTTTTGTGGATTTTCCAGAAATTTGCTTCCATACGAACCTTGTCCTGACAATTATGAATGTAACAAAAAAGAAACCAGTCAAATTGGTTGAGACATTCTCAAGTGATGCTCCGTCATACATGTGGTACTTGATTTTTATTTATATGAATATAATACATTTTGTAAGAATTTTTTTGTAAGAAGAACAAAACAGTTTTTGTTAACCTCGTATTAAGACACTGTATTTTTTTAAATTTTTGCTGATCTTGATCTTAATAACCATAATAGCGTCGCCGTCACTGGATCATTTATTTTATATTTCTAACTAGCCGTTGCCCGTGACTTCGTCTGCGCGTGAAATCAAAAAATTCCATGCCCTGGTGCTTAATCTATCTCAATTCTAAATTTCATCAAAATCGGTCAAGCCGTTTAGGAGAAGAATTACGAACACGCATACCAGCATTTACATATAAACCTCGTTGGGGATACAGCGTAAAGATATAATGTATATCTATATATATAAAAGGCGATGTATGTATGTATATATGTATGTTCCTTATGGACTCCGAAACGGCTGGACCGATTTCGATGAAATTTTCAGGGAATCTTCAAATTGGCCTAGCGGGTGTTCCTGTAAATTTTGGTAGCGATCGGATGAGTAGATTTTTTTTTTTACGCCCATGAAACTAACGCCCAGTGAAGCGGGCCGGGATTGCTAGTTTACATATAAAGATAATTGAAGAAGTATAAAATTAATCTTAATAACGTGGGTTTAATTATAATTATTGAGTGAATTGTCCGTGAAGTATAATAATTCTAATAAGGGGACTAGGCAGTAAACTCAAAAAGTGACAAATTCAATTTATAAGAGAAATTGCTTTCAGTTATGTCCGGGAACCTTTTTACCTTCAGAAGGTATAGTTAATATTATTTTTATCAAGGTTCCATCTCCCATTTTTTGATAAACGAGGCGCTTGATCGAACCGCTGTCCGAAGAGGGTCCTAGTTTTTTGATAATATCTTGTCACAGGACAAATTTGCGTGATGTGGGCTTAACTATCCCCATACACGATAAACCCTTGCCAGATACGAAGGGCGTATGGTGTCCGAACGATAAATGTAGCAAAGTATATTACCTACATAAAAAAGGGTATCAAATTTGCTTTGGATTTAGTGAAACGTCTTTCTGGAATATTTCGATCTTATGAGCTGAAATGACAAACAGTTCTATACATATAGACGAAGACGGTATTATTTTATTCATGACTATCGCAGTACTTATCCATTCTCTTACCGTTCGACAATCTTTCTCCCCATAAAACATCCAAAGTTTAAATATGAAAGGAGACAAGAAAATCGCGGTGCTTTTTCAGGACGGTCATAAATATTGTTAGATAAATATGTATCATTGCCCGCTGTCACGCTTGTAAGGTTTCGATATATGGAGATGTATTTCTGCGGGGGGTGAAAATTCGAATAGTTTCCTAGTTGAGTGTAAAGGGACGAAGTTGCTTTTTATTTTCAAAGGTATGGATGTCTGTCACTTTTATGTGAGGATTTAATAAAGATAACTCGTTTCTTGTTACTATGAATTAAAAACATCTCTCAATATTTTTTATTATCTGCGTTACAATATTTTATATTGTAAAATGGAACGCGACCTAATTTTTGCAAAGTCACGCTTTTAATTAAGCCAATTGTATTGTAGCACCAGCGCTTTTATATGCAAGTCACATTTTCACATGTGAGTCTGCTGCATAAGTGAGGGTAAAAAGTTGGATTTGGTGCCAGCGTCAAGCTAAACAGTCAAAATGAATAGAATAACAATTGCAGTACTGTGTGATTTTTTTATAAGTAAATTATGTACATTAACAAAAAGTATTGTTAAATCTGGCTATTCAAAGAGGCAATGCTGCCAGTCTGATGGGTACCTTGAGCAATGACAGCTTTCTAAGCGGCAACTTTGAGGAAGTTTATTATTTAAGATAATGTGTAGTTTTAAGTTTGCAAATATTAACATATGTATGTACTTTTTGTTAATGTAAATAAAGAGGTAATAAAAAAAGTAAATTATGTTATTTACGTAGCAAATAGCGACAACATAAATTCTAAGTGGGTCAAAGTAGACGAATCGGAGCGAAAGCATAATTCATGGATTTATGGACGGAAAAATAAATCTGTAAGCGGATACAAGTTTATCCATCCTTTCAAAATAAGGGAACACAGGCGTAGGTCCGTTGCGCGCGGAAGTCGGATGACGAATGTCCACATCTTCGCCTCGGGACGGGATATATAATGCGTAAAATTACTGTCTTCAACCATCCCCGTATATTTTGTGTGTTACGTTTTCTCGCTGTGAAAATATTCATATTTGTTTAGCGTTAACCCAGTTACTTAGTGTTATTTTTTGGACTTATCTAAAAATAAGATAAAAAGCATAACTAGGTATGTTCCCTTTTCTATTTCATTTTGAGTAAATGAATAAAACTTACGAATATTGAGGTAAATTTTTTTTTTGAATAAGAGGGGGCAAACGTGCGACGTGTCACCTGATGACGAGTGACCACCGCCGCTCATGGACACCCGCAACGTCCACGGAATCACGGGTGCGTTGTCGGCCTTTAGGGACATAAGGAAAGGAGGGGGTGGGGGTGATGGGCCACCAGCACTCGCACTCACCGAACGAAACACGACAGCAATAGATGCTGTTATTTTACGCCGATATTCTGTGAGAGGATGGTATTTCATCGGGCGAGCCGGCCCAGTTAGTGCTGCAATGCAGCATGGCTCTACCACTCTGAAATAATATGCAATAAATATGAAATAATATGAAATAAATGCTTTTTTACAACACTAGGACTACTTCACCACTCCTTGTTTCTGGAAAATGTGAGGCGCAGGGGTGGTTACGTGCCAACAATTTGAGTTTAATTAACCGGTGAGTAAAGTTCTAGATTTGGACTCTATTGGACTCTAGCAAATTTCGTTTTCCGTAGGACCGTTCTTAAGCATAAGGCGATCTATTAATGTCGTTTGTACGTTGCATTTATATTACTATGTTTTGCAATGTTCCCGGACAGTTACATCATAATGCATTTAAATTATTTTAATAAGTTTAATTGGTATTATTATTATTAATTCTTTCAACCCCTATCCTTTTCTGTGTGAATTCAGAGTTGGTCTTAAGATGGAGGTTAATTTCCAAATAAAAGTTCTGAAGGTATTTTAATTTCTCTAATATAGTTTAATGCATATTGTTTTCAAATCGAAGGTCTTGGCTTCGATTCCTGGCCTGGTTAATTTAGGAAACGAACATTTTCTAAGTTGGCATGGAGCCTGGTTGTTGATGGGTACTCCACCCCTTTTTTGTGTCACCTATTATTTTTATTATATTATTATTATTTTATTGTTAGTCATTTTAGGGATTTTCCCCTTAAATTCTTGAGAATATTTATTGCACATTTTTAGAGGGTTTCAAATATTCATGGTGAATTAATTATTCAAATGTATTTTAATGAAATTACAATAATTTAGTGATGAACCCTGTAATTTGAAGAAAAAAAACCGTATGTTTCCATAAAATGTGATAATAATCAGAGGTTAGGAAGTAACGCTTAGGGGAAGTTGTAGTTTGCACTTTTTTACATTCATACACATCATTATTAACAGCAAATTTTGATAAATATGGAAATGTGGTAACCCCGTTATCGCCACTGTTTTCGTTCGAAGGGATCTTAAGTGCATATTCGATGGATATTTCGCTCCAGGAAGAGGCGGCGGTGACGCACGTAAGTCTTTATTAAAAATTCAAATACTAAGGATAAAGTCGGCTTGGTGGGTGAGAGATGAGGGTGAATGTGATCCTCCAAGATCATGATGGAACATTTTATATTCACTTTGGAGTCGATCTGGCGTACAACATCTAAATTATGGCGAATTTTAGGCTGAGTGCACATTGGTTACTATCGCGTCAGCGATGTAGCGATATAGCGCTATCGTCTGAGCGATTATATACGCTGCTATCTTACCGCTCGGACGTCCAGTTTGATCGACTGAGCGGTAGCATATGTAGATTTATGTTATTGCTCCTTCCATTACACAAATCTCGCACTTCTTAAAGTCTAGGTCAAATCAAATTATTCAAGTAAACCCAATTGCAAGATATTTTTGAACGTCAAATCTACTTTAGTTCGGTTCGAAAAGAAAACCTGTGCACTGAGAGGAACCGATAAGAAACTCAGTCAGGTGTCATTTTTTCTTTATCATTCTGCAATAGTTAATTAAAATATAATATTCATAAAGCCAGTAAATGCGTGTGCAGAGAAGATTATTTCCAGACTATTGTGTTTTCTTCAATGAAATCGCTAATTTTGTAGTATATTTTTCCAATCAGTGTGCTTTTAATAACAAGTTTAAATTGCTTTTCCGTTAATTAAGTAATTTCTTGAGGAATTTTATTATAAAAACGAACACAGTTGCCCAAAAATGACGCACTTGACTTTTGTAATTTAAATTTAGGAATAACTAGTCGATCACGACCACGAGTTTTCATACCATTTATAACTTGAAATATATCTATATTTTTTCTAGTGTACATTATGTTTTAATAGAAGTATAACGAGGGTAAGTTGAGTACATCAATGTCTTTAAAACGGTTTCTCAGCGACTCGTTTATTTCTACTGCAGATGGTACGTATTTGCCCTCTTTTGTAAAATAAAGATAGAATTTATATGCGCCGCTGATCCTCACAGTAGTAGGCCATAGGTAAGACATAAGGCTATGGAAATATGCGAAGTACACATGCCTAGCCGTGGCCACATCTGTCAACTGTCTAATACGTCTAATAGTATTAACGAATTCGGAAATACTATGAAAGTGTAATTCAGAACAATTATGGCCGAATACCACGGTGCCGTGAGTCTAATTCAAACACTCCGAAACACGAAAGGTCGCAAACTCAAGAGTCAACTTTTAAAATGAACTCTATTTTAAACATGCACGATCTTTATTCAACTGTATGGCGTTTAAAACGTTTCGTATTACATTCCAAAGTCAACAGCGACTGGATGCCCGGCACACGTGATCACTGAATACGCGATCGCACGGGAAAGTGCTAGCAAGCCAGAATGTTTTTATGCATTACTACACATCGCAACGCAACTTATTGATAATATTTATACATACATACATACATATTCTCTCGCTGTATCCCTAACGGGGTGGTCAGAGAGGACGGAGCGCCAAGCGTCACGGTTTTTACATACTTCTTTCGCTTCCTCAAATCTCATAATTCTCCTCACACATTTTCACCTAGGTATGCGAGAGCTTTGGATAATATTTACATAACATATCTTCACGCTGTATCCCCAACGGGGTAGTCAGAGAGGACGGAGCGCCAATATGATATATTTATTTACCTTATTTACGTGAAGTAAAATAGTTTTGTATTTTGATTCTCTAGTATTAAAAAGTATTTAATAATTATTTTAAAGAATACAATAAAAATAACTTCGTACTAAAAACTGGCTGGTTACTAGTTGCATAATACAGAACACAATATTTTTATTTAATTTCTTGTAAACGTAAAATTATTTTATATACATGTGATAAATTATCATATCGTGCCTTTTTCTGTCTCCTACACCACTTAACTACACAGAGGTCATTTTTAATTTACATTTCGCCAGTTTTCACGTCAACAATCCAATTTTATTTGAGATGGCTGACTGTTACTGAGCGTACGGTAGACTAAGTAGCGCGTAGGTTGTGGTTTTTTAGTCACGCCCACTTAATTGGGGTTGCGTTGTGTTATATTTTTTAATGAATGCTAGTTTCATAGTATTTCCGAATTCCTAGAATAGCATATATTGCCGAACTGAGCTTATTAGCCAAAACGCCGATATTGTCCGCCCACTGTAACTTATTATCTACTGTTAAACCAAGAAAAGTAGTGGATTTCGCTAATTCTAATGGTTTCCCACCCAGTTCTAGTTTATTATGGATTCTGAGTACATCGGATAGGGAAAACTTGACACAATTGGTTTTTCGTGCATTCAGTAGTAAATTATTAGCAGCGAACCATTTCGAGACATCTGCCAAGGTCCTATTAGTTCCGCTAATATCTATGTCTTTTCTATTTACTTTAAACAATAGTGATGTGTCATCAGCAAATAGTATTACATTACATAGGACTTTAAGCATAAATGGGAGATCATTAAAATAAACTAAAAACAGGAAAGGTCCTAAGATTGATCCTTGGGAGACGCCCATCTTTAATTTAGAAAGGACTGATGTAACCCTATTTACACTCACTTTTTGTTCTCGGTCAGCCAGATATGAAATCATGAGATCGAGAGCTTTATGGCGTATTCCATAATATTGCAACTTGTAAATTAAAGTTTTGTGACAAACAGAATCAAAAACTGAAAAGATCACAAAACACGCCTATGACATTCCATGACCCCTCCCAAGCCTCTAGTACACTTTTGATCAAGCTTGCTCCCGCATGTGTTGTTGACCGCCCTGTCGTGAAACCGTACTGTTGACCATGAAATATCCTGCAAGTGTTGAAATGTGCCAGCATTTGGTTGAGTATTATTTTTTCGAATCTTATTGATGTCCAAAAATATAACGTCTTATTTATATCGAGATCTGGTTCTCTCGTTGGGTTGCACGACACAACACTGTTTAGTTTCTTACGAAAATCAGCTGCTAAAGCGATACGATCGATCGTACATGCGTCTGTACAGACGCGTTAATTGTTATGGAGGTGTGGATCACACAATCGCACAATGTACCAGTTGCTCAAGCGATAGTAGCCAGTAGTCAAAGTACTATCAGCCTAGTGTACAGTAATGTACAGGCTCAATGCTGTCCAGACATGGTTTATTTAACATAAGTACATCATTTTACGTGTTTTCCCATTCGAACTTGACAGAGAATCAACACGTAATAAATCACATCTCGATGCTATTTATAGCAATATTTGGACTTGCAAAAGTAAAAGTACAACTAGATAATGACAGATTACTAGACAGTTGTCTATGCGATTTCCTTATAACAATTAATGCAGCATCGATTTAAAGAAATCGACAAATACGTGTCAGCCTACACACTACGCACAATGGAATGCACAATATCTTTTAATGCAGCAGAAATAAGTTTGCACTTCACAGCATTTTTCAAGGACACCGTAAAAAGCACAGCTATTTCTGAGGTCGTATAGTGTCTAACCGAAAATATCACATATTTTAAAAACTACACAACACATTGAAATCAACTTTTGTTAAAAGTGTCTTTTACGTTTTGCAACTTTGAATTTTTTAAAACTTTTCCACTCCATAATTAAATAGCTAGACTTAAACGAAAAAATCATTTTGAGGGCTCTATAGATAGTTCTTACCCCTAATTTAATACCCCTAATTTAATATTTTTTGTAATTTCACTTCACCATTATGTAACGATTCATAGAATACACCTACCTTCTAAATTTCATCTATGTAGTGTCAACGGTCTTCGTGTTTTGTGGCTGCGATATACCTACGGACGGACGGACGGACAGACGGACGGTACGCAATTTAGCCATTTGGCTATGACAACTTATGTAATTGGACTCTGTTACTTGGAAAAATTAATAAGTAATCAATGTATTTGGCAAGTCCTGTCAGTTAGCCGTTTTTTACGGCCTGCGCGGGAAGATAAAAACAGCTGATACCACAAATTAATTAGTTACTACCATAAAAATAGGTTTGTTTTTCACTTGTCCTCAAACCAACCAACCAACCACCACCACCACCAACACCACCACTTCTACCTATTTTTGTTGTAACATATGTTTAGCTTTAGGTTGTCGTCTCTAACAAGTAGATCGTAAGATAAAAATCTCCTCTTCTAATGGAGGAGTTCTCTTCTATCAGAGTAGAACTCCTAACACATTTAAGTTAGGAATTATGCGTTAAATAGAACATAATTTTACGTCCAATAAAAAATTTTAAACGTTCAAAAATTAACCTTAATTCACCTAAATTATATTTTTACTACCTACCTATAAATCTAAGTAATTAAAGATCAAAGAATAAAATTGCCTTAAATTAGTGAGGGAGGCAGTCTTTGAAACGTTTTATTTAATAAGACTTTGTGCACCCTTCGTACATAATTGTAAATTAATTGCGATCTCAGGAAAAAGGGACCTCCTAATGGGTAATTAGACAAACGATAAATATATTTTGAACCGGAGTCAGGTTCTGAAATTTTTATTATACACCCTTTATGCCTGTCAATTTTTTAATGAACAATATTTTTTTAATAAGTATTTTTCATAACTTAACCACACGGCGAACTGGCGGAACACCCAGTAACACCCAGACCTCAAGAGAATTTCAAAGAATCATTTCTTAAATTGACCTGATCAGGATTCGAAACCGCGACAATTGACTTAAAAAGTAGACGTAGATAACCTTCGCAACAACAGACTCTCCAATTATAACGATAACTATACAAATTCATGTTTTAATAAACATAGCTTTTGCCCACGACTTCGTCCGCGTGGAAAACGGCGGGGTTATTACCTATAATTTGCAGACAGCGACAGCCCCGCGATCACTGCGCGACCGGTGACTAATTGTAATAAAAAAATTGGTATTATGTATGACGATTACTTTTCTATTGCGCCATGACCGTAAAATGCACTTGTCGTGGTAGATTTAGCGTCACTACAAATTCTATTATACAAATTCTCGTTATGACAGCAGATATCGAGCGATATTTGACTGTTGTTGCTGATTGTAAGTACTAATAAGCGTGCGGGATAATTGGGGATAATATACATACAGGCCATGTTCACCTTGAAGGTACGTTCTAAATATTGGTGAAATAATTTTTTAAACCGAATAAGTACTTTCGGAGATTACCTCCTACATCCAAATTTGCAAACTTACCTCTCTAATATGATATTAGTTCAGATGTAGTTAGTTAAAATGTAAATCATTTTACTACAATATTTACGAGATGTAGGTAGATACATTTTTTATCTAATTTTTATGAAAATTATTTCAATAACATTTTTAAAGTGCTAGTTTCTAATTACGTATTCCTCGCACGAATGAACCTTTAGAGAAAAACAAGAAAAAGGATGAAATATTAGATCACGACGAGAGGTTTCAATCTCGGGTTTATTTAATTAAACATAACCTCATGGGGTTTCGTCTCTGCTTGCTTTTACTGAGATTTTTCTTCCTGCAGAAAATACTAATAAATCTAAGTAATGGTGCTGGTACATTTTGCCTTTTATTTTAATTTTTTGCTTCGAATTTGGTCTACGATTTTTTGTAATATTGGTTTTACTAATTTTTCTTATTTTACACATATAACCGGAAAAATAGTTCCGAGAAAACTATTTTTTACATAATGCCAAAAATCTCGTGTAAACACGTTAGGTATGTTAATTATTTACGAAATTTAAGTTTTTGAGGATTTGTTAAACGCATTTTCTTTGAAATCCTTGAAATAAAAATTTACAGAAATCAGAACTTGGAATTTCTTTGAAAGCCCTAATCCAGTAAAATCACACTTTACTTCGTCTTTCACAAGATTTTCAATTGAAGAAAACACTTATGTTTTTATTCAAGGCTTTAAAACCATAGCCATAAAGTAATTTAAATAATAATAAATTATAATTATATACAATATACATTATAATCTACAATCAACAATATAATCAATAATATGTGTGTCATTACCTGTCAATACACATAATAAAACCGTTAAATCCTATAGTATAATATAATGTTATAATGAGGTCGAGGTGTTCCGTAAAAACCACTAAACCTACAGAAATCGGTTAAATATTACTTAATCAAAGGATAATAGGAAGGTACGATATATTTAGCTATTATATTACTATTAGCTAATATTTAGCTATTTTCCAGCCGAAATTCCAAAACTAATCGACATGTATTTCGCCTCTCAGTTATTAGGATATTCCGATCTCTGGAATATCCTGAGGATATTTCGTAGACCTGTGTCAATCGTTCATTTTCAAAGATTGGATCGTTCAAGTATTGATTAGATTTTTCAAATCTTTTTAGATTCGGTCAAATGATCCGATCATTCATTGATTTATTGATTGTATACAGATACAATCATAATTGTAATTTTAATTGAAATGAAAGATCGAAAAATTGTACGAGCTATCTGATCTTTTACAATTTTGATATTTTTTACAGTTTTTATTATAATTTTGCAGCATTTATGATTTTATTGTTTGTGTTTTAGGAAATAATGTGTAACTTTTTGAATTTCACTTTTTATCACATTAAACGGCGTAGACAATCAGTTAAATATCGACAAGTACCGAGATCGGATCAGTTAAATGATCGAATCGATGAACGATACGTTCGTTCGAATGTATTTGCAATCACATAAATAAAATATAAAATACTTTGAAATGATTGCAATCAAATGATTGAATCAATCACGACCGACACAGGTCTAATACTTCGTTGAGAGGCGAAAGTAGTTTTAGATGGTAGTTTTAGAATTTCGGGCGGGAAAAAACTAAATGCAAGAATTCATCACATAAATACTAGTTTTCAGTTTAACTGCAGATCCTGATTTATTATTTGGCTTAACTGTTCATTGAAAATGTGTACGGGTGGGCTGTGTGACTGTGTGTACGCTTTAGATTTTGATTCTTTTAGGCGTTGACCTTCAAGACAAGCTATTGCAAGCAAAAACTTCGTTACACACAGACATCACAAGTTAATTATCATAATTGAAATAAAACGCAAATATTGCACGATAGAACTTCAATAAGCAATTTAATAATAAACCCGTTTTTAATAAAGTGTTCAAATATGTAGCTCACAAATCAGACAATCTGTTTCTATAGTTGCATGTGATCGACTAAATGAGTTATAACCAATTGACTACCCTTTGGGTGTCAAATTTTTAGTTCTACATCGCCGATGCTTTTAGAGGAACTTTTGAAGAGGCGCAAGTGTTTCTTGAATGAGCCGCACGCGGTTTGCGACTTGCGGTTTACCAACTTCTGGTCTAGACAGACGCAATTGCGATCATAGTCATAAATTATAAAACTCATGTTAAATTTATTTTTTCTGCGATATAAAGTAGCCTAGATTACTCTCTGAAAAGTCCTCTATCTACCAATGAAAGTTTCGTTAAAATCCGTTCAGCCGTTTCGGACATGAACTCAGAGAATTAAGCAGACAAAAATTGTAAAAACGCATCTTTGGAGTTTAGTAACGTGCATAGAAACTAAATATAAAAAACAGCCTTTATTTCAAAAAGACAAGAAGCACCTCAATTTTATTTACTTATACGTATAATAAATATATTATACACATATATCGTATACATAATATTCCTAGTAATGGTTTCAGCACTTTTTCATTCAACTGCTAAATCTCGATCCATTATGTGGGACTACGTTTCAGCTATTTTTTTTATCTGTATTCAATTGAATCCTTGCGTCTAGCTCCCGATTTCCTCGCAGATTAATTCAGTCCGACGTTCTTTGTGGCTGCGAAAGAAATATTGTTCAACGGGTTTTTAATTTATACCTCTATAAAGAAACTTTTAAAATATCCGTAAAATCATTCCAAGACTACTTTTATAATTGCATCGTTAGAATCCGTAAACTCTAAGTATTTCTATTTGTCTCTTTGTAGGCGTACTTCTTTTAAACTATGCAATAAATGTTGATGCGGTTTTTGTCATTATTTACAGAACTTCTTTCGGTAGATTTGTGTGTTTAATTCATTTATTTTATATTAAAAGATATTAATCTAGGTATTTTGTAATCAAATCCTAAAAAGACGCTTTTACGTGCTTTACGCTGACTAATCCATAAGAGATAAAAAATAGTGTACTATAGAATTGTATATAGGTCTGTTAGTTAGACAATATGTTAGTTACATTAAGCAATAGATGTAGATCAAGATTGTCGTTTGAATAAGTATCTAAGAACTTATTAAAAGTTTAAAAACTCCATAACAAGTAATTACAACAGTCGCACAAACACCTGGCAACGCGCAGGCGCGGCGGCGCTCAGTACTTTTAAAATTAGGTACGTTGAAAAGTATAACTTGATGTTTATGGTACAGTAATACCTCGACTTACGCTACCCCGACCCGGAGTTACGCGAACCCGGAGTTACGCGATTTTCAAACCTCGTCGATTCGTCTTTTGTTTGAGCGTCACACAACTCTCGATTATCGATTATAGACTTATTGCCCCTCGCGCGGAATGTACACATAGCTACAATTTATTTTGTATTATGTACATAATATTTATTTCTTATCTACGGAGTGTGTGTTTGTTATTACATTTTTTTACCGTTTTTTTTTTCCTACTTCCTTTTTTTATTTTATACCTACGAAGACTTGAAAGACTACTAATGTTATCCAAACGAAGTAAAACTGATTCCTCTGCATCAAACAAGAAAAGAAAAACTTTATCCTTGGAATGTAAACAACGTAATCTAAGTCTTTATTAAACATTTTTTGTCTAAATTATTATTTTCTTTAGCTTCCGGTCCCAAATAAAAATAATTTATATGTATTTATATGCGAAATTACTCTCCGACTTACGCCGTTATCGCTCAGTTCCACCTATCGCGTAAGTTCGGGGTATTACTGTATATACGAGTAGTCCAGTCTACAACGGTTTTTATCTCAGATTTCCATCAACACGCATCGATTTGCTTGAAAATTTAACAGTAGATAGGGAATACCTCGAAAAGAAAAGTCTAGCCTATGCCGATATGTGCTTTTACCCTGGGGGTGGATACCCAATGGTAATTTTTTTTATTAAAAATAATCTCAGAAATTGATAGAAAAAAGCATTCTAAGCACAACATATTCTATGGTTTTTTTGAAAAATCAATATTTTTTGCCTTATTCGTGAATGAAAAATTCCATTTTTGTTACAAAAAAATCATATTTTTAATCGTTTTTTCACAAATAACTCAAAAACTTTCAATTTTATCAAAAAAACTATAAGAAGCTAAAATGTAGCTTATAAAAAAATAAAAAAAAATGGTTTTTTTCTTTTGGCTATAGAACTAATACAAACCGAACCGAGTTATGGCTTATTAATGGTGGAATTTATTTAGTGAACCAAAAATTCTGAACAATTAAAAATGGAATAACTGGAAAACCGTCTATTTTAAAGTTCTTTAAAAAACCTTTCAAATGAGACTTTATAAGACTGTAGGATATAAAATAAGGGAGTTGTCATAAAATAATGTAGAATCCCTTTTTTCCGTGAAAAAAAAACATCAGTTTCACCCTTCATATTGTTACCCCAATTGAAATAAAATGTTATAAATTTACAAATCACTTTATTTTAATACTAATAATGGGATCAAGAAGTTTGAATCGTATAGAAAGCTTGGTTTTGAAAAAAATTATGGTTTTAGTGGAGAAAGCAGTTTTTAATTTTTTAGAAAATTTGTCTTTTTTTAAAAATAATTAAAAAAGTATGGAAGGTACGTAAAAACTGCTAGAGAAGAAAAAATTATGTTTTTTTTTTATTGAAAATTTTGATTTTTTTTAAATTTTCATAACTTGAAAATTAACCGAGATTATGACCTTTCAAAGTTCATAATGGCGTATGACTGGTAGCGTTTTGGAGCCCTTTGAACGTTTCTCTTTCAAAAATAAAGGGCTCAATAAATTTGAAACCTTTTTAGTCTAATAGATTATAAATTTTCCTACAAAATGATTTTTTAATTGACTGTCTAGCTTAAAAATTAAGGGAGATATGGCCAAAACAAATTAACATTTTTCTCTTTCAAAAATAAAGGGCTCAATAAATTTGAAACCTTTTTAGTCTAATAGATTATAAATTTTCCTACAAAATGATTTTTTAATTGACTATCTAGCTTAAAAATTAAGGGAGATATGGCCAAAACAAATTAACATTTTTTTGAAATTTCGGAGCTAGTAAATTTCGGAGTGTGTATACATCATATATATTATGTGTATACACATAATGAGAAGGAACGGCATGGAGCTGACAACATCTGCTTCGGTGAAAGGAGACTTTCTACATATATATGTGTATTGTATATACGTACATGTGTGTATGTTTGAAGGTGTGTCTTTTACACAGAGATGCTAGTATATGTCTGTGATTGAAAAAAAGAGCACGTGTTGTACCTCGTTTCTTAAAATTTTTATTGTGATTATTAATTTATGCTTAAATATTCAATTGGTTAGTAGAGAAACAGATTTTTAAATTAACTTTTAATATGTTTGAATTCTTTCAATTATAACAATTATAATAAAATAATTATTTACAATTTGAATACGACAAAAAGAAATCAATTTTATATAAATAATATATTACACCTATAAATAAGACCGTAAATGATTTTTTTTAATTTTTTCGTAATAAGGGATGATTTGTAAGGGTTGACAATCTGGGATAAAAAAATATTTGAGTTCAACACGATAAAAAGATACCCATTTAATATAAATTAAGAAAAATTAAGTACTATAATTGTTTTTTTTTAATTTTATCATAAAAGTGGTTGGTTTTAAGGGATGAATTACATCGATGAAGGGTTAAAAAATCATAAATAGTATCCTAAAGCCTCAAGCAAGTTTTATTTAAACTAAATATGTTTTTTAACTTTCTAAATGCTTCAACTTTTATTTTATTGAATTTTGGCAAAAAAGGGTAGTTTTCACCCTTTAAGAATAATTTCCACATATTAGCATAGGGTAGATTTTAAAGTGAAGGGTTAGTAGAACTTAGTTCCAAAATATCACGCAAATCGATGCGTGTTGATGGAATTCTGAGGTAATACCATATTTATTACCGTTGTAGACTGGACTAATAAGAACCTTCTATAAACCCAAATAACACCGCATTATTAGTGTTAGATTTATTATTTTATTTTATAAAGTTAAATTATTTTGTTATAAAAAAATATCAATAATAAATTATAATTTCCTTTTCATGTAAATACATGTAGATATTTTTGTGTTACGTTTCGGTCTATCCTGACTTATCCATTACTTCCTTGTGATAAAATTATAATAAAAGACACGTAAATTTAATTTCTATGTAGATAGGTACTTACTTGTATTGTCTGTTATTTATTCGTTAATAAAAATTCTGCAATTCGAACCCACACGGGCGTCAGTGTACGATGTTAAAAACTTAAAATACTGTTTCAAAGTTATCAGTACAAAAAGTAAAAAGTTTACTTAACTCTAAAAAAGAACAAAAAGAAAAAAGAACTCATACGCATATCGATAAATGTAGAGCCTTAATTATATATTATAAAAAATTTATTAAAGCGTTATTAATATTTTATTAATAATAAGTATTTATTTGTAATAGTATTTATAAGAAATAATCATTGCAATATAATCAGTTATCGAAATCAGTATTTAATATGATTTTCTCTAAGGTCCTTTCACCCATCACATTTTACGATAAGAGTATGAACTTAAATTCTACAAGGAACTCCGTAACATTGTTCAAAAATAGACATCCGGGACCTATTCACTAAATTCGTTTCTGTTTAGTAAGATAAACGATGTTCGTAAAGATAGCGCTACACATAAAGATAGCTTTAAACTTTCTTGTTTTACAACGCTTAGTTTCATTTCCAATATGAGATTAGCGGAATTTTCGAGTTTTTATATTTTCTCAACACAATGAGATGCACATTTAGGCATTCTAAAGTTACGCACAGTATTCAAGAACATCTGTTTGTTACTGATTTTCCACCATTCGGTATGAGACGTAAGGTGTTCAGCATTAATTTTTCAAACATTTGTATGAACATTATACGTAATAATTAATTTTCACTCAACTATTATGTTTAATTTGATTATTTTCTTATATTTCAATTTAATTTTGCCTATAGTTTAGCTTTGACAATGAAAAACTATCTTTAAGCTATTAGCTCAGTGTTACTTTTGCACGATAGTTGGCGAGGTTCGTTTTTCCAATGGGACTCAGGTGTCTCCGAATTGTTTTAGTCTCAAGCTATTTAGTTTCCGCCCTTAAAGTGAGTAATCCCATAAGCTAAATACAGCGAAATACAGCATGGGCAGAATTAAGCCAAAATATAGGAAAGTGGTTCCTAAATATAGGAAAGTGATTCCCTAATTTTCAGTATAGGTAGGGACACGTCTTCATTCGAGATAGAAAAAACTTACGAATAATTAAATAAAAGGAACTGATATTTAAATCGGATTGCATGTCAGATCCTTGTAAGCTTAGTTCAGCGACATAATTATATGGTATTAGACGCATTAGACAGGCTGATGTACTTCACTTATTTCTATAGCCTAATGTCCCATAGCCTTCTACTTTCGAGATTATCGGCGCATATTAAGTCAATTTTTGTTATACGTACCACTTACAGTATGAATGCACGAGAGCCACTGAGAGATTGTTTTAAAGATATCGATGCACACACCTCGCTCAGTTTATACATCTTTGAAAATGTGTATACTGCAAAAAATAAAGATCTAATTCAAAATAAAAGCAAAATGTGAATAGTATTGGAACCAAAGAGTCCCTTTAAATTACAAAAGGCATGTGGATTGTTTTTGGGTAACTGTATCCGTTTTTATAATAAAATTCCTCATGAAATCACTAAATTCACAGAAAAGAGATTTAAAATTGTTTTTAAACGTATGTGAAGAGGCAAAAGAAGTATGTAAAAACCGCGATATTTGGTTCTCTGTCTCTGTCATCTCTGAGTACCCCAGTAGGGGTATACATACAGCGTGAGGATATGTATGTATTACACGTACTCTGATGAGCGTACTATAAAATAAATGATTGCATTTTGAAGACAAAACCATAGTCCTGGAATAATCATCCCTTTTTAAAATTAAAAAAAAATAACATACCTGAAAATATGAAAGTATGATAAATGCAGTAGAAATGAGATCTCTTAGAAATATGTGCGGTGTTACCCTTGCGGACAGGATAAGCAATGAAGAGATCCGCAGTATGACAGGGTAGCACGGCAGTGTTATTGTAAAAATGTAGAAAGGAATGCTTAGATGGACGGTGGCACACAGAAAGAATGAGTAATGAAAGACTGACGAAGAAAATCTACAGAGCAAAAGCAAGTGATTAAAGAAGCCAAGGAAGACCAAGGCTGACTTATGAAGATGAAATAGCCAGTGTTAGCCGACGGAAATGTCAAAACTCTCATACTATATGTAGGCGAAAATGTGTGGGGATACAGCGTGAAGATATATGTATGTATATCTATAAAAATGTTCGTTTGATCAACTCGCGCCATAGCAACGGGTGACCAGCAACATCTAGTATGTTTTGAAACCTAATCTTGTGTTTTTATGTTATTTGTTTTTGTTTAGCCTTTACCCTCGGCATACTTGCGTGATACTGGCAAACAGTAACCTATATTTCGGCGCCACTATATTATACATTTAGGTTGAGTGGGTTAGTATTTTCTCCTGAAAGAAAACCAAACGAATATTATTTCGTTTATATTATAAATATTAGATATTGTAGGGTCAGAAAATTCTATTTTAAAAACATATACTTTATTTGTGCATTTTTACTTATTATTTTTCATATCATCTTTTTAAAAGAAAACTTTACGTACGTACTGCAGTCATATAATTTCTGTACTACCATTTCCAATATTCCATTACCGTTTCAGAGGTTTTTCGATTCTAATGTGTTTCCCTACAAAGAAGCTCTCGACGCCTTCTGTATAGGGAATCTGAAAATCACGTCATACTAACAAACCAAACACATCTTACCGAATACAGAACCTTTGGAAAAACGATTCACCTTCTTTTACTTATATCGTATGAAAAGCTCGAATTCACTGCTGATTCGTTTGATTCAATACAATCTCAATAGTTATGTGACCATAAATTATACAAAATTGTGCTACTAAAGCTAGTAATTTGAAAAAAGAAGAATAGTTACGTATGTAATATTTACATACCTGCGGAGCACAATATTAGAAATTTTTGTTCCTCTGATATGTCATTTCACTACACAGACTTTAAAATTATACCAACTTTGCATGTTTCGTTGTGTTTTATAAATCAAAATAACCATAATGAATTCTGGTTTTTAGTGATGTGATATTTTTGTGACGGTGATGTTTTAGATCGTAAAAATTTGTAAAACTTTTGTAAAAAATTTGAAGAAAACATGCATACAAAAGTAAACAAAAAAAGTTTTTGCTTTTATTGTAAATGGAGTCCTGCAGATAAAATATTGTGTCAAAGGATTAAATCTACAACCACAATCGAATCTACAATCTCAAAACCAAGTTCCAGAAGGTACAGTTTTTTACAAAAAAAACCGTCCATTTTTAGTGCAAAACATGCTATAAACAACTACATCGCAATATCCCTACCGCAACGTAGGTATATCGAAGACTTGGGTATATGTTTAGACGTTCTATTAAGTACGATTTAAGTGTTTAATACGTATCGTAATGTGGTATCAATAGAAAGATAACAAAATCAAATAGCTTTCAGTCGGTATTCTTCTTTTTGTGATACGTGAATACTTATGGAGAGAAGCGTTTCTTTGTCGCGATAGCAAAAGTCTAAAAATGTATCGCATTTGGCACCTGCCGTAATTAGCAGGTGGCTCAGGTGATGTAAGAATGTTTGTAAATTACGCTTTATACGGGTTATTTGACTTGAATATACTGCGTAAGCCTTGAGAAACAACTTGTCCGATTTTTAAAATAGAATCATAGTCACTGTTCTTCTACCAGACTTATTGTATATTATGATGGAGTCCTCAAAGTTGTCAAATGCAAACGAATGCAATTAGTGAATCAGTTATTCCTGAGTATAATCTGAGTTTCCTTGCTTTTAAATGCAATTCTCTATGCTGGTATACAAAGCGTAGAATATTTTTATTTAAACCTTTGACGTATTATACATGACTAACATTTCGGGGTCACGAATTACTATTATATTTATAAAAAAATCTTCATTTCAAATACCTAAGTGTTAAGTGAAAAATAATAATAACCTATTGGCATTCCAATCTTAATATTATGTCCAATAACTTTTGTTCTACGACTTTTAATAATTCACAAAAAACTTTTCTTCCATATACAAACATAAAATTACATTAAATGTTTCTGAAAATTGCAACTACTGTACCTGTACGCTTATTGCCTAACTTGCAGTGACCATTCGACAGCCAAATATCGCGCGATATCTGCTGTCAAAGCGGGAATTTGTATAGTGTAATTTGTACAGGGGCGCTATATCTAACGCGAAAAGTGCATTTTACGGTCATGGCAGAATACACACGCAATTGTCATATACGAGTATGATATCAATTTTTTATTACAATTAGTCACCGGTTACGCAGTGATCGCATGGCTGTCGCTGTCTGCAAATTGTTAGGTTATAACCCCGCCGGTCGCTAAAGCGGCACAAGCACGGCGCGTAGGTATAATACAACAAAACTTAAAAAAATATTTTTTGGGGAACGTATTAGGTTTTGTAAAAGTTTAAGTATTAAAGTCGTTAGTTGTAGTAACAGTAATTTTGTTTTAAAATGTTTTTAGTGTTTTCCTATATATAGTGACCCTTTAAATGTAAGATGATATAGTATCAAAAAAGAAAGCCCAAGGTACTTGTAAAATTTTTGGCTGTTTGTCCAACCTAATTTCGGTTACGATCTATTTTTATGATTCTCACGTGTGAGAATGATGAAAGTCGTAGGTTTTACAGATCGCCACAAATTAAGTTCAGAAAACCTATCATTTTATAATATCGTATGGAAGTACGGAACACTGTATGCGAATGGAAGTCGCATATGACCAATGCAACAAATATAATTAACTAAATGAACTTTTTGTAATTAAGAGACAGTTAATTTAATTGTTGTTCGAAATACCACACTGAAAATCAAAAGCCATTGAGTGGTATTTGAACAGTCACTACTTACGTCCCTTACCAATTATAACTTGAGCAGTTTGTGGGCGCAATCCAAACTTGATGATGTCTCTATTAACGATAGATTAGCTGATGATAGTTATTTTAAAGTGGACAGCATTTAATAGTTAATAGTTTTGGAACTGGATGATTACATTATAGGCACTACCTGGTACTACTATTGACATTAATTATTATACTATATTGATACGTGCTATTTCTGTAATAATCTGAACCGCTCTAAATTGCTCTAAAATATTCTATGAAGCGCTCTAAAATGGAATTCTTTTGTCACATATTATATATTGCTGCTATAGGCTGTTTTTATGCAAAGGCGAAAATTGTGTATATTAGTTCAACCAGTTCCATCCTGGATCATTCAGACGGTACCGTTAAGCGTACAAACACATGAAGTTTTTGGTGTTTAGTTTGATCTTTATTGAAATACCATAATATGCCAAAAAATTTGCTTTGCAAGATTTTACCCGACTTCGGCGAAGTTTTTTTGTTCTTAATGGCGGAGGGGAAACGAGCAAGCGAGTCACCTGAGGTATAGTGCAAACCCGCAACGAAGGGTTATGATTTTAGCAGACTACGTTTGTATGCATGTTAGAAATGACCGATATTCATTGATATTATCGAAACATCAATATTAAGCGTGAAAACATCGGTATTTTGACATCGATATTCGGTGACCTGAAACATTGATACATCGTTGTTGTGAACAAAAATATCGATAACGATATTTATACTTTCTTTTGTTGCAAGTATGAAATTTGATTCACAGAAGGACGAAACCGTAATGCACGTGATTACCGAGTGTCCCATATTTGGTAAAGAAAGATGTGATATAGAGATGCAAATTGAAATTAAAGGTGAAATAGGAAATATAAAAAATATAATGCAAAACAAAAACATTAGGAACAATTTTATTAAATATTGTAATACACTAGCACAAAAAGTAATAAATAGAAACAAAACAAAATAGTTATAAAGATAACCGTAAGGTAAATGTAAAATAATAGACATAATTACATAAATAAGGAGTAAGAAGTACATACTTCATGTATGAGAATGGAACACTCGGATTTGTGTGGAACAAAGCACGTATTATAATAGAAAATAATCAAGATAGTGAAAATAGACTGGAGTATAGTAAATGTATAGATGTAAGAACTAAAGATGTATAATAATGAAAATAAGAGAAGAATTTAATAAAAATGATAAAGGATGGAAAGATGTGAAAGAGAGGAATGAACCACGGAGGATGAATATAAGAGAAAGATATGCAAGGAAACGAGAAGAACATAGTACTATTGTAAACAAAGTCCCTGACATAGATGTGAGCCAGGGGAAGCTGACAAAAATATAAAAAAATGAAAAGTTGAGCTGAAGCCAGCCTTCAAGGTATAATTTTGCCAAAAAACTTTTAAAATGTCAACTAACCGATACACATATGACACATATCGAACTTTAACGAACAATGCAATTTTTAACTTTTATGCTAGATGTCATTAATACACATTTTTAGCACCAAAACATCGATATTCTTAGTTCGACTTTTATCGAACATTAATGTTTATTTTCCGATATTGAAATCCATGTCAATATCGATAGTCTTCTAATATCGCTCACCCCTAGTGCACGTTCATCTGTTCCCTAAGAGTTGGAGCCATTTAATAAATTGCATACGAGGTGTCATTGGATTCGTTTTAATTACTCGCGTGACATAGAGTAAAAGGAAAGAAACAAAGAGTGGAGAAATATTACTACGTGGTGTAAGGAAATCAAGATGTATTTTGAGGGAAAAAATTAAATAGAATCAAGTTAAATCCTATGTTGGAAAGAGGGTAATGTTAATGTAAGAGAACTGGTACTATCTCTACAGGACACTGTACTATCTCTACAGGACACTCACTGTACACTTAACGGATGGACGCTATAAATTATTTTTGTATTTTACTGGTTTATACTCTAAAGTATTACCAGTATTGAAGAGAACATAATGTAAGATCTAATAGCACTTAGGATTTAAATGCACTTTCATTTTCTTTTACTGGATTCCAACACCCATTATATAAATCCATGCCGGATGCTTTTATCTTTGTCTCCAAAGAAAATATTGGGGATGAAGTAGAACTAACCGAGCGATTTTTCTTTCCTTACAACGTCTTTGCAGTTAAATAACAAATTTTGAACTCTTTGTCTTTCACTTTAAAATAGCTTCGTGACATTTAACAGCGAAATAATTTCGATCGAGGTCGCTCATCGAAAGCTTGTCGAAAATCGTACATTTGACGCTTCTGATAACCATAAAACATTGTATATGAAAATGAGTTTTATTCTTTGCGCAATAAAGCTTACTTTTATGAATCGTTTTCCCTAAATAATTTTTCGCGTTGAAGATTCCGGTATTCGAAGTGTTTGTCGATGGTCACTTACATTAAAATGACAAACGTATTTGTCTAGAATTGAATGAAATTTGAAGTCTATTGCTTGAACCAATTATTTAAATTTAGATTTAGGGAACTGACATCTCGATTTTACCTTAAATTTAGTTTAGCATCTTCGCCCAACATTTATTTAGTCTAAATCTCGATTTAAACAACTGTCAAAATTAAACCGCTGAACTCTCTCTCTAGTCGATTTATGTATGTTGCTAAATCTACTTTCAGTGTAGACGTCTAGATAAATTGCATAGATGATAATATACGCATAATATGTGATATGTATTAACTTCATTACTAATCTAAATTCTTTTTATAATGGATGCATATGTATGTACGTTTTCCGATTTACTAATAAGTGGTAACAGTTTCGACAACGAATTACTTTCCGATGATGATATATTTAGAACAGATTGTCCAATATTTAGTATCACATTTTTTTTGCAAGACAAGCTAATCCAAGAAGTGATTTATTCGATATATTATATAGACTTAGGTGCTATTTTGCGGAAATCCATTTCATGTGATGAATTCCTAAAATGTTTAGCTATTTTCCACTCAAACTCCAAAAACCACCAATCGACACGTGTTTCGCCTCTCAACGAAGCATCCTCAGGATATTTCAGAGATCAGACTCGGTCAGCTGTCGATCGGGAATCGGTGCTGATTAGCTGACCAAATCCGATTTGAATTCATCACATGATTTATTCAATAGTTTAAGTGATGATGAATTCATGAAGAGATTCCGTTTAAGCAAACGGTTATTTATCTTTTGAACCAAATACATAACAAACCAAACCAAATACACAACTTGGAGCCATACGCTAACAAATAACTACATTGTCTCATTAAAAAATACTTATTGCGTTTTAATCTTACAGATTCCTATTTTACTACAACCTACAATGTCCATGCACATTCGTGTTCTAGAAACCCAGGCTGTTTCATCAATAAACCGACTTCTAACGTACTCTAAGGTAGTTTGCTACCGAAGTCAGGTAGGTAACCGTTTGTGGTGATGTCATAGGTTGTCACAAGTCTTCTTCTTCACCGTATAACACATGCTGTTGCTTTATACGCACATTTTATCAAAATTTCCATCTCAGGAACAGAACAAAATAATGCTGCCGCAAAATGTTATGACGTTGCTAAACCATGTGTGATTGGTGCCATAGACAGCACTCAAATAAACATCTTGTCTCCTGGTAAAAGATACAAACAATACTGTTAGTATTCTCATTAAACTTAATTATTTATTAACTCTATATGTCTATATAAACTACTAAAGTACGGGTAAAGTACTTACTAAAGTAGGTACAATGCGCCTAGTCATCTGTTTCAAGATTTAGTTGTACGCTGGCATGGTTATGTATATGTGGGCGTCCAAACAAAAAGGGTCCAGTGGTCGGCATTTAGTTTCCAAGATATACGCAGATTTGTAAAGTTGGGTGTAAAAAATGGGATTTCGCGATTTTAATTGATTATTAATTAATACTCAATTATCTACAAGTTCATAGTAAATGACTTTATATGATATTTCTAAGTAGAAACAAACAAGTCGAAGTGTGTTTTTTTTCAATCAAACTTTAAAAATGCTTTTTCTCAAAATAAGCTTTTTCAGAGTTTCAACTTTAAATGTCTGATAAAAAAATATATGCCAGTTTTTAAATATTTTTTTAATCCTTATTATCAATTGAGTATTCTAAATTCCGAATCTAGTCTTAACTCAATACCCCACTACTAGACTCTTTTTGCGTGGACACCCACATATGATGGTTACGGGGAATTTATAACAACAAATTTCGTATGGAAGACAGACAAACCAAATACCCATATTATGACACCACTGGCTGAAACAAATTCTTCTATCAGAGCTGAAAAATTAAACCAAGAAGCACAAATCCGATCTCGGAATGTTATAGAACAGACGTTTGGATTCTGGAAAAGGAGATTTCCAATATTATCAAAAGGAATAAAATGTTAATTTGTTGAGCGTACCAAGTATCTAACTTAGATACAAATAACTAACTTTTTGTGTCATAATCAAGGGCGTCGCCAAGGGGGGCAGGAGGGGGCAGTTGCCCCCCCCCTAGAGATCAAATGTAGCTAGCCGCAAAGCGACCAAAGTGCGAGCAATTGACTTCCTTACCTATTAATAAATTCCGCATCGCATGACAAAACGTAAATAAATTCACAAGGTTTAATGTATATCGTAGAAAGTATTTAAATATTCAGAATAACATTAAGATTTTGACATCACAAACACAACAACAACAACAACAACGGGAAACAACGTCATAGAAGCAATCATCCAGCAGAAAGCCCTTCAGAATACTGGAAGAGGTCTTTAGTAATACCATACTTGGATTCAATTATCACCTCCCTTGAAGTACGTTTTGCTGAAGAAAACACGCCACCATTCGCATTATCTAAGTTACACCCGGCGCAGATGCAAAAGATGACAACTGAAAATCTGAAACAAAATTGTGAATCTATTGCCCAGTTTTATGATTTACCGAACATAAAGAATGAAATCAAACTTTGGCAACAATTGTGGCACGATAGGCTTAATCTAACAAATCTAACAGTTGTTGATGTCCTAAAAGAAACAAATTCCTTCTTTCCCGAAACGGAAAAAGCATTGAAAATTTTGATCGCTTTACCATGCACGACCTGTACAGTAGAGCGATCCTTTAGCAGCCTCAGAAGACTAAAAACATGGCTAAGAAGCACCATAGCAGAAGATCGCCTTAATGGTCTGGCCATGATGAGTGTACACAGAGCTATAATATATAAAAACCTAAATAATTTTAATGATAATATTTACAAACTTACAACTACACATTATCTTAAATAATAAACTTCCTCAAAGTTGCCGCTTAGTAAGCTGTCATTGCTCAAGGTACCTAGCAGACTGGCAGCATTGCCTCTTTGAATAGCCAAACTGATTCGTTGGCGGAAGAAGCTGCCAGCCCGGCGGTCTCCCGAAGCCTCGACCAGTCTCTTACAAATATCAGAAACCAGTCGATGGGCTTCGGGGCCCCAGGGACCCAAAGTTTCGACTGCAAAGGGCGTAAATATGAAACTCTCAGAGAGAGTCGCATACTTACGCCGCTTCAAGTTCTCGGCAGTGCTGGCCGCGGCACCTGCTGACTTGGAAGTCGCCGGCACATGGGAAACAGCAAGTGTATCGACACAAGTGGCATCCCACACCAGCGATCTTCCAAGTTTCCAAGGAATGAGCGTCAAACCATCCGGTCTCCTGCCGTCGCTGCGCACAATACCTACAGGCTCTAAGACTGCAGGAACGCCAGCGGCGACAAGAGCCCTCCGAATGACGTCATTCAAGGCAGCATGTCGTGACATGCGGCCCGCACTACGTAAACAGGATAAACCGTGGTGACCTAGTACATCGACGAGATCACCACAGCGGCAACGGTGAAGAAGGTTAGTCCTGGCCCCCAGACGAAGGGATACTATGAGAGAAAGCGTGGTATTGTCGATTAAGGTTCCTAAGTTTTTTGAAGGTATTACCTTCAACCAGTGTCCTGACTCCTTCTCAGAAACAGCTAGGAGGCGAGACCGATCTTTTTCGGTACTACAAGAATCTAAAAGTTGTAAATGAACATTTTTACATAGAGGCTCATCCCAGTGTTTTTGAGAAAAGGTCGAGGTAGGCAGGTTAGTACTCGGACAAACACTTAACCAAGCATTTCGAGCATCAGTCAAGCACGGCACCTCAACCGATCCTAAGGAAGGGCGAATAACAGATAGGAAAAGGTTTTCCGTGCTGTAGGCTGATGAAAGAAAAGCTGGCAGTGACACACTCGAGATTTTGCGTATGCCCAGGCCTCCATAACAGATGGGAAGCGAGGCTTGATTCCAGACCCTGTCATCAACAAAGGAGCAATTTAATATTTTAGATAATGTATTTTTTAGAATATTGTCTACAGATTTTAAAAGCGTTTGAAATTTAAAAAGCTGAGAACAGCGAAGAGCATATGTAAATTTTGGAACAAAAACGCAAAAGCGGACAATGAGGAGAGCCATGTGGGAATTAATTTTGAAAAGTTTGTCTGAAGACTGGCTAAATTTTTGTATTTGATCATTGATAAAGCAGGGTATGGAGTCATCTAAGACGGGAGCACCTAGGAGGTACAGCGATTCTTTTGACAAGACTTTAATACCTGGTGCCAGATTGTTAAATTTATTAATTATTTCATTTTTTGTAATAGTTGGAACAGAATCGGAAACAAAGAGTTCACATTTAGAAAAATTTAATTCTAAGCCAATATCTTTAAACCTTTGAATGAGGGTTTTAAGGTCTTCTAAAACAGTAATTGCTTTACCTCCTATTGTTCCGTCGTCAAGGTACCAAATATTAAATTTGGAATTTAAATTACAAATCGCAGGATGGCAGGATCGCCAGACTAAAAATAGCTGGTCCGAGAGGATCACCTTGTTGACAGCCAACTTCGGAATGTAATAAATTATCTTTATATATTAATTTTGAAGGACTGCTATAAGATTGCCAGAGGTAGGGATATATGTCCGGAACATGCTGTTTTATCTGTGTCAACAAGGTGGATCTATCAACAGAATTAAATGCATTTTTTATGTCTACTTTGAGGAGTACCTCACCTCCATCATGTGTCAAGAAAGCACGCGCCGCATGCACTGCCGCTTCACATCCTCTCTTTGAGCCAAAACCTACTTGTGTAGGACAAAAATAGTTTGATACGGTAGAGAGAATGTGACGGCAACAAATTTTGGAGGCAATGCGGCGTATAGTTGCACCTACGGCAATTGGCCTAACGCCACCGTCTTTTTTTTTCAGGGCACATAAATTGGCACCATACAGGATGTCGGTTATCTCCGGGGGCACCTTACCAGCCAGCATAACGTTTATTAGAGCTGTTAAACTAGATAAGAGTGTCTTACCGGTATCACCGACAGAGCCTGTAATCAGATCTTTATAATGTTGTGGCGTTAAGCCATCGAGACCTCCCGCGGAACCGCTTTTAAAAGAATTTATTGCGGCAAGCACATCTTCCTCCGTAGCTCGAGTCGACACATCATTTGGATGTGGGGGATCTGGCAGACAACAAGCCACAGAGGAAGAGGGATGCTTTGATCTGAGAGCAAAAAGAGTCTCGGCCGTATTCGGTGCCAAAACATCGCTGGAAAATAGCAAGTGGGCGGCACCTCTTAGATCGCCGTCGCTAATTTTTGTTTCTATTTTTGGAATACTGTCAGAATTGAAAGATTTATAAATGGGCCGAACATGAATGCTCGGAACTGAAGAGTTAGAGCACTTATGTTTAATTTTTTGTGTTAAGGAAATTTTGTCTTTATCGTTTTGTTCCAAACATAATGTTCTATAACCGAAAATGAGCAGTTCTTCCCAATCGCATTTGTCATTTCGGTTTAATATTCTTTGTATTATTAAATTAAGAGATTTGGCAACGCTGATGCGTGCGCCACGTGGAATACGCTTTATTAAGCATACATTGTTTTTGAGCGAACCAATATATTTCCAAAAAGGTGTGCGATTGTGATTGGAATTTGAGGAATTAGTCAAATTATTGGACTGAGATGGCACTGATAAGGAAGTGGGGCCCGAAGCAATGCCGGCAGTGTCACACCGTTTGTGTACCCTGCCGACATGAATCTTCAAGCCCCTATTTCCACGAAAAAAACGAGGTTCGGAACACTGCTCACATTTTATTAAATTTTCCAACGATGTGTCATTAATTATAGTATGTGAGCTAGAGGAAGGTGAGGATGTGAGGGCCGGGAGCATATCACGACATAATATTACGAAAAATTACAAAAAAACTACAGTGAAAAATAAGCTATAAGCGCTAAAATCTCTAAGCAACCGTTCTTGTTGACGTTGCTATGGCAGAACTGTCACACCCGGCCGGATGAGAAAAACCCAGCAATATGTGGACTGCAGCTGCGTCCACCACCTGAAACAAAAACACCACTGTGAGAACCAGATATGGGGAAAATGATGGTAATGAAATTTGACCAAAAAAAGGCGAAAGGACGTTAAAATAATTTTAAGAAAAAAGAGCCAAACAGTTGTCAATGATGACAAGATATCGTTATCCATTTTAATGATAAAGTGGTTGAGTTTTGCAAAAAATCCCCGCAGGTTATGTTTTAATTAAATATTATTTTTGTTAAAATAAATAATTATTACTGTGTTTAAAAGTTTGATTTATTCATTGTGCTGTCGAGGGCTTGTGAAGTTTTATACATTGATATTAGAACCGTTCTTATTACAATCGTCATCGAGGCAAAGACTTCCAAAGTGTAACGCTTCATGCTCTCGGCGTTCATATTTTTTATCCTCTATAATATTGCCCCATTGCCCCCCCTTAGTCATAAGCTGGCGACGCCCTTGGTCATAATCAATTGTATTTTATAAAAAATTATAATCCAATTTTTTTAAGTTACTTGTTATAATACTATAAGCTACTGTAGTATTACATAACATTGTTGTTATATACTACAAATGTTATGTTATGTTATGAATCCAAATCACAAAACATTGGCGAAGTAACATTTCTTGAAGAATCAGTAGACAATACTAATGTACAAGAACTCATTCTGGCCATTTAGAAATAATTTTTTTTTATTTATATTCATTGGATAAGATGTCTCCTGCTTCTCCTTTGTTGTTTCCTTATCAGTTTTGTTATTTTCTATAATGGGATATTTTTCTATGAGGTTTAACAAATGCATTATTTCAGCATAGCTAAAATTTGGCGCTCTTGCACGTTTCATTATATCACGATTTTACAGCACCCAAATATTTTAAGAAAATTGAATTATTGAAAACAGAGTTAATATACCTGACGAAGAGCACAGTAAGCACAGAATACTAATATGATAATATACTGCGTTTATGATTGAAATTTGAAACACAATCAATATACACTCAATAACAAGGACAAAACCCTAACCTAACCATGTAGAATTTGACAGCTGTTACGTTCCTTTACGCCATTTTGTCATTGATTCTTTCTTTATATACAGTATTTATGCGGAAAACGAAATGTAAAAATCGAACAGTGAATGAAAGATTGATGCTTCGATCACAAATAAAAAACTAGATACACAATCAACGCTTCAAAAAGGTCCGAACCAAATGTGCGCTCAAATAAGTATCTGAGTGCACATTGAGTGAGTCACAGATTATGTGAATTATACTTTACGCACGAGACGTAAGATTGCATTTTAAATATTTTTTTACAGACATCGTTTCAATGTTATGCAAGAATCGTTTACAAGCTTTTATAACTTTATGGTACTACTATACGATACTATACGATATTAAAAAGATATACGTCAATTTGGACAATAATTTGTTTAGATTTTACAGGAGATTGTGCATCTAGTTCTTTATTTGTGATCGAAGGATTGATGTCAGTTAATTTCGATTTAGTAGAATGGAGTATTAAAACACTTGTGCAGCACAAATTAAATATAACTCTATTTAAGTCGAATCTAGCCTTTTCACAATTAGTAGAATGTAGTCTTAAGATTCTTAGTTTGTTACCCCGTTAGGAATACAGCGTGAAGATATGTATATATGTAGTTTTAAGGAATTTCGGTGCAAGCTGCCCTAAACGTAGCTGCTACAAGAGCCTCCAGAGCTTTAGTTATTATGTTCGTGACTAAACTAAGGGTCCTCGTAACTAATTTTATATATTGAATATCAATCTAAGTTCGATATTAATCATTTTCATGAAATCGGAATGACTATAATAACTAAATAATCTGTGCTACTGGTACCTCAATATTAGCTCCTTTAATATCAAATGTGATGGCGCTAGGATCAATATTCTAAAAAAAATAATTGTGTGAAAACAAGTTCTTTCTGGGATAACATCTATTCTAAATTAACTTGTAAATAAAACATTATTTACGTACACAATTTAATCCAAATCGTTACAGCTGTTCCCGAGAAATAGGAAAACCACATACCTACGAAATTATTCTGCGATTACTTAGCATTTAACCAAAAATATCTTATAATATGGTCTATCTACCATCACATATTAATTAGTTACTAGCTACCTCAAATTTAAAAATATTCCTCACACTTGTGTGGTAGAGCCATGCTTGTATTGTAGAGTCATGCTACATTGCAGCACGAATTGGGCCGGCTCGCCCGTTGAGATAACAGACCTCCCTTTTACAGAATATCGGCGTGAATTTACAGCATCTATTGCTGTTGTGTTTCATTTGGTGAGTGATAGTCCCGATGGTCCATCTCCCTCCTCCCCCTCCTTTCCTTAAAGGCCGGCAACGCACCCGTGATTCCTCGGATGTTGCGGGTATCCATGGGTGGCGGTGATCACTTTCCATCCGGTGACTCTCTTGCTCGTTTGCTCTCTCCGCCATAAAAAAAAACACAATTTTTATGACTTTAGAAATGCATGTCCACCAACTATTGACTTGAATAAATCAGTAACTTAAAAACCTCAATGTAACTTTTAAGACCTAACGTCCTAACTAAGACCTATCCAGAGATACCTAACGTCCTCTCCCCCTATGTCCTACACTCTTTTGTGCACTGAATTTTTTTTTCATCCCACAGTTCCACGAATGCCGTTCATTTTTTTTTTTCGAACTATGTAACGGTATACCAGTGGCGCGCATTCCATAGAGACAAATAGACACTGTCTACCCTGACAAATTACTAATGAAGTAATTAAAGTAAAAAAAAATGTATCGCAACCAAAAACAGGTTTTCAAAATTCGTAAAAACCGTCATCGGTTTTTGGTCAATTTTAACATAATAACAACAACATACAAAGAAACAAATAAACAATACATAACAAACAATACATAACAAACAAATAAACAAATAAAAAAAAACCATTATTGTTAAATTTGTTTTCATAAAAAAGACCGAATGGTTTTTAAGACAACTTCCTAGTATCTCTTATAGATTCGAATTTCCCCATACTGTCCCAGTTAAAAAAAACACTAGTATTAATTATGTCCGAGTAAAATAACTATGACATACGGGCAGACGGACAGGATGAAATTATAAGGGTTTCGTTTTTTACCATTGGCTATGGAACCCTAATATGAGGTAGGCGTACTTTGGATTGATTCGTCAACGACTTATTAACTTATATTTAATTTTTATTCATCCTTTTGTTTATTACAAGACAAGATTTAACCAAGAACGAATAAAGGCGCGTTTATTCGACAAGAATTTCTTCGCGCCGCCTCAACGCGGTCGGCGCGCAGTCGCCACGCGGTCAGCGCGCAGTAGCCGCGCGGTCGCTAAGCGGACGTCGTAAAATAGAGCAAAATAAAATATATATTTACTTATCTAAGCTCATGTCAAACGCAAGTTACTTCACTCTATCTGAAGTGGTCAGAGAGGAATTAATTGCGAGGGTGGGATGGTTTTACAACGCGCGGTGACCGCGAACCTCCACGCGGCGACAGCGCTGCTGCCGTAGTTCTCAGAAATTTGAATGTTGTTACCAAGTGAATAAAATTTACATTCGCCATTACCAAATACACGAGAATGTCCACTGCGCGGCCGCCTCGCGGCGGTCCCAAGAAAATTTTCGCGTCGTCAACCGTGCCGTCACGCTTTGTGAATGTGTAATGCAGGGACTGATGGTTATACAATTGTCATTCATTTTGCATGACGCTTGCAAGTGTGTAACGGCAGTCTAAAATTTACCATTCAAAACAGTAACATTTTTAATATTTTTTATGAATATGAATATTATTTATTCAATTTAATCCCGATTTATTTAGGTGTTGCTATACGCTATGACTTACGTTATAAGTTCATAAGTTATAAGGTATTTAAAATAAGAAGTCAGAGGATAAAATGTCTCTCATTTTTAAATTTCCACTTACAGATGAAACCGTCTAATTATAAATACGATCGCAGTGATCATGGCGTAGAAGATGAAATAAAGAAAATTTAATGGCTCCTCCGAGATCCTAATGACGATAGGAGCGTATAATTTGAGAGATAATCAAGTGAATAAATATGACACCACCTTGTTTTCGGCTGAATTTTTAAAAAGAGGTCTTATATAGTCATGGTTTGCGGTTTCAAACAATTGTAAAAGTTTCATTTTGTAAATAAAAAGCAGAAACATTGTTATGTAAACAGGTATAATATTTCTAAGAGATTAATTAATATTAACTACTTGTCTGTTTACATACAATACATTGTCAATTACATTAGCCACAGCAGAATTTAAAATTTTGAACTGGTGGCAGCAATGGGCTCGGAATTGCAGGGGCTGGCCAATAAGGTACAGGAGGAGGTAAAATAGTATATTTTGGTACCGGAAGCGGGGTCGGCAAGGAGACCTCAGGGGTCTGCTGAGATTAAATACTTAAAATTGATGATTTTTTCTATAAATTTGCTACTTTTGATGTAAGTCACATCTTTTTAAAATTGATGGTCTTTGCTAAAAAAAATATGGTAAACGACAAAGTTAACAGTTTTCAAAATAAAATTTTGGTTACAACTTTTTTTTTATAAAAGAGGGGGCAAACGAGCAGGCGGGTCACCTGATGGAAAGTGACCGCCGCCGTCCATGGACACCCGCATCGTCCGAAAAATCACGGGTGCGTTGCCGGCCTTTGCCGGCCGGCGTCGGTCGGGAAAGGAGAGATGGGAAGGGGAGGGGTAGATGAGCCACCGGCACTCTTACTCACCGAACGAAACACAACAGCAATAGATGCTGTTATTTCACGCCGATATTCTGTGAGAGGGTGGTATTTCACCGGGCGAGCCGGCCCAATTCGTGCTGCAATGCGGCATGGCTTTACCACCAGTGAACTGAACTGAACAACTGCAATCTCTGAAACGTTAATGTGGTGTAATGGTGTTAATAAATGCTTGGGAGGAAATCGTGAGGATTTGTCTTCACGATCATAGGCTGGTGTATTTCCGAGTTGATTCCAGGAGCAGTTTTGAAATAGGAGTACGCACTCTAAGGAGATAGTTGAAGTCGAGAAATTCAATCGTGATACATCTCTGTGCCCTACCATTTCTTTTCATCTTTTGCTCTTATATACCAACTACAGTAACTGACTAATTTAATTATATAGTTATGTGTATCGTACTTATAAATTTATTTTTATTGTACTTGAGTTTTGATTTGTAAAGGATAGTTATTTTGTAATTTTCAGTGTATTTTTTAAGGCGGTTTAATTGTTTGTCTTAAAATTTTTTTATTCCTCGCTTTTGAGTGATCTTGGCCTAAATAAATATCTAGTGCAGGTCTGCAATTGACTTCTTTCTAATTCTGGAACGTAACGATATACAAAAGAATCATCAATAGAAATAAAGATTATATAACCAGGTCGCGTTATTTGATGTATCTTCGAAGTCCAAGCTCCAATACCGGTGAAACATACCAAAAAAAAAGAATCATCGACATCAATTCATAATTTGCGGAGTAATCGCGTAACAAACATACAAAAAAATACATACAGTCGAATTGCAAACCTCCTCCTTTTTTTAAATTGGTTAATAAACTTGTTTAAATGACATTCAAATACTACAAAAGCTATTACGTACTTATTGTGTAATTGAATGTAATTAAATACATAAATTACTTAAAGTTTAAGACTTAAATTATCTCTATTTATCACAAGTTTTGTTAGCTTTTGAATAGTCTATAAATCTGTTCTCCATGCAAGCGTCTCGAGTCAATTTACTCTAACATCTGAGCCCACTAGTGTAATAGACTGTAACTTTCTTTTATGTCATGTTGTCTAACGTGTAGGTACTATGAAGGAATTTAGTACTATGTCTAATAATACTCGACGCCTTGAGTATCACTATTCGTACTAGATATTTGAAGGTGTTTAGAAATGACAGTTTATTAATTTTCACTTATGAGATTTTTTTTTAATTGCTGTATTATTTTCACAATTAACCCTTTAACTGCTGATATAAGGTATTCTTTTTCTAAGGATCTGCCATGATAAAAATAGTTAACAGTTTCCCACACGAGACACAAGTTCCTAGTTATTACAAATTGATTTCAAAATTAGTATTTATTCAAGTTGACTAAAACGTCAAGTATTTTTGTTGCTCCAGTTAAAATCTTATTTTTCCCGTTTATTTGACTTATGTGTTGTTAGTGCGAAAGTTTGTACCTACATATTTTTAAAACAACAAGTAGGCGAGCAAGTAATGTGAGTAAAATATGATCCCACTGACTTCAATATGGGAGTTGGTTTGTTACATTGACCTACAGATGTGTCATTTCTAAGATAAATCCCAGAAATCGAGAAATTAGTGAATGAATTTTCGATGTAATAAATTGCTTAAAAATCTGGAATTTTTTAGAAAAATTCTTACTTGTTTTCAAGTAATCCAGTTCAAGTAATAGATACAGTATTTTTCCATTACTCATAGCCTAACGAAACTATGGCTCGGCGGACGGATATTATTTTTATTGCAGCCAGGCTCGAATGACTTCTATTCTATATCGTCACCTTAAGGTTAAATGCAACAAGTATATCTGTTTTATTATATATACTAGTGTAGTTGTGTATTTCTCTAGACGCCGTGTACATTACTTCGACAAATGACCTGTCGATACAGAAAGACACATAAATCGCTGTGACGCATTACATGGTGTTAGTGATTTCGTTACGGCTGTACACCTACGAGTGGAATACAATTTGAAATGTAATTATATTTTACAACAATAATACATTTCCTTTTATAAAAAAAATATAGTTTTTGCTTGTAGTTTCACTAGCGTAATAAGCTTACAAAATCATTGTTTATAGCTAGCTTATATTTATTCGGGATATATTTATAATGGAGATATAGAATTAGTAATTCGTAACTTCATGGCAGACGTCATTGTCAGGATAACAGTTTGTTAAGTTTGTTCATTGATTTTATAAAGAATTTTATTTTTCATACCAAAATCTAATATTTTGAATGATATTTTTAACAGACGCTAAGAATATTTTATATCGTTAAAAACTTTTTAAAGATAATATATAATTTATTAGATAATGAAGGAGTAACGTTTAATTGTATGACGTTATATTTTTATATAGCGATTAATAGCAATTTTGTCTAACATTTTCACCAATTTTGAAGATAGTTTAAATGTATCCCTATTTTTTCCCACTTTAAGATTCCGAACCTTTAAAAAGAAAAATGGAACGCATAAGAACAGCTTCTATCTGTTACGATGGTTCAATCGATTTTTTCCATATTTTTTTCGAAGTTATGTACACTCGTATATGAATAAATAAAGTAAAAAGCACCCCACGCTTTTTACTATAATAAAATCACTTTTTTGTAAATCCCTTTATTCTTATTTTAAACTTAGTAAAAAGTATTTAATTACAGTTAGTGGAATTTATATTACTATTAAACATAATCTTAATAGATAAACATTATGTTTTACTTTTTAGTCCGATTTCCTTTTTTTTTACTTTTCAGTTTGATTTCCCTATACGGCGTGTTTTTTTTAGTTTTTTTGACCTATATTAATTTTTAGTTCGGTTTTTTAATTTCATTTCAAATTTTCTTCAGAATTTTTGAAATTTTTTAAAAGAAGTTTTTTCAAAATTATTATTTCAAATTTTTATCAAATTTTTTTATTTCAGTATCAAATTATTGTATTGTTATCGATCCTTGATAAGTGTGCAAAGTTTCAGTTTAAGCTGACGTTTTGAAGTGGGCGAAAATCTCGTTGAAAAATTCCGTTACATACATACAAACAAACATACAGGTGAAGCTAATAATAGAGTGTTAAAAAGAGAAAAAGCATTAGCGGTTACGCTGTAATATTTTGTGCAACGTTCCTAAGCGCGATATTACTATGGCTATAAAGTAAAACCGAATGAACAAAATAGTTTTTGCTTTACCAGGTCCTCTAATCTTCGTAATGTTTCAATAAGTAAAGAAATTATACTTACGCTAGCTGTACCCGTGACTTCTTCTGCGTGGAAAATTTTTTGTGTCTCTTCCGCAATAGGTTAGATTAAATGTGCATGTAAATGTTTACAAATATTGTTATTGAAAAAAGCCTACGTCTAGCCTCCGGGCACATACCATCTCTGTACGAAATTTCGTCATAATTGGTTCAGTGGTTTGTCATTTCTCATTTAAAGTTTTGACCCCCTTTTCATCCCATTAGGGATAGGTTTTTGATGAAAAAGTAGCCTATGTCTGTTCCCAGGTGTCACATCGTAATCAGTTCGGTGGTTTTCCTTTCCCATACAAAGTTTCATTCCCCTTTTCATTTCTTTAGGGATAAATTTTTGACAAAAAAGTAGCTTATGTTTTTAAGCTGTACCCGCGACTTTGTCTGTGTGGTAAATTTTTTCGTGGCTTTCCCGGATTAGGTTAGAATACATGTACTTGTATATATGAATAAAATAAAGATTGTTTTTGGAAAACAGCCTATGTTTAGCCTACGTCTGCCCCCGGGTACGTATTATCTCTGTACTTAACATAATTTATCATATATCACCATACTTCAGCGGTACTTATACATTTCTCATTTAAAGTTTCATCCCCCTTTTCACCCCCTTAATGGTATGTTTTTGATAAAAAAAGTAGCTTATGCCCGTTCCCAGGTGTCAAACTATCTTCATGCTATATTTCATATCAGTACAGCAGTTTAGCATTTCGCATACAAAGTTTCATCCCCCTTTTCATCCTTTTAGGGACAGATTTTTGATAAAAAAGTAGTCTGTTATTTGATGAAAAAGTAGTCTGTTATTTGATAAAAAAAGTTTATTATTGTTCCAAATTTGATCATAACCGAAGTTTAGCATTTCCCATACAAAGTTTCATCCTCTTTTTCACCCTTTTAGGGATAGATTTTTGATAAAAAAGTAGTCTATGTCTATTTGACAAAAAAGTCTATCACCACCAAATTTTATTATAACCGAGGTTTATCATTTCCCATACAAAGTTTCATCCACCTTTTCATCTTCTTAGGGGTAGATTTTTGATAAAAAGAGTAGCCTATGTCCGCTATCTGACGTTAAACTATCTCCACGTCAAATTTCGTCATAATAGGATCAGCAATTTAGCATTATCCATACAAAGTTTCATTCCACTTTTTACTTTTTTCCATTTTTACTTTTAGATTTCCTAAAAAATAAGTAGTCTACGTAAGCGCTATCACATGATTTTACTACGTACCAATTTTGATCAAAATCGGTGAAGCCCTTCTTTATTTATATAAGGACATACAGACAGAAAGATAGACAAAAATTTTAGAAATTGTAGAATCGAATTCAGTGAGTCATAAAATGACTATCTATCACAAAATTTGACAGTAAAATTTTAATTACAGACAGACGCTAGAGATTTAAATAGTAGTATAGATATTGATAGGTAAAACTATTCTCATTTCTAAGTACTAAAGTTTGTAAAAACAGAATCTACTTTGGTAAAAAATACTATCGAGGAAATCTAATTGTTTTTTTCCTTTATCAGAATTTACACTATGTGTTCAAAATTTATGAAAAAAAAAATCTAGCATACCTATAATTATTGTCTATACGATGAATGAATAGAGCTGGCTTTTGCTCTTGTATCTTTTAAAAATGTTAGGAATCATACGAATATATTAAAGTCAGACCAGAAGCTTACAGGAAAACTTTAACGGAAGTTTTAGTTCTAGAAAAATAAACTGGAAGATAATGTTGTTAATGATATTCAAATTCCTTTATTTTTGAATATGTTTTAATATTGCACTAAACAAGAGAATCCATTAACCATATAAAAAATAACAAATTACTTGCCTAAATACATTATTATCACCTTCCATTTTCATTTTACAGAACACAATACAATCTTTACAAAAATATATTAATATAAATAATAAAAATATTCACACTGTCTACTACCCTTGCGGACAAAATATGCAATGAAGAGATACGCAGTATGAAAGGGTTGCACGACATTGTTATTGTAAAAATGAAGAAAGGAATGCTAAGATGGTTCGGGCACATGGAAAGAATGAGTGATGAAAGACTGACGAAAGAAAATTTGTAGAGCAAAAGTGAGTGGTAAAAGAAGCCAAGGAAGACCAAGGCTGACTTATGAAGATAAAATAGGTAGCTAGAGTGTTAGCCGACGGAAATGTCAAAAGCACTCGCATACCTAGGCGAAAATGTTTTAGGAGAAAGATGGGATTTGAGGAAGCGAAAGAAGTATGTAAGGACTGCAACGCTTGGCGCTCCGTCCTCTCTGACTACCCTATTGGGGATACGGCGTGAAGATATGTATGTATGTATAAAAATATATAATTTTTCGTGTTACTGTAAAAAAATCTAAATTTTTTGTGTGAGATTTAAATTGTTCCAAACCACAGATCCAAACAGCATGAGAAGGTATCGGAAATTTTAAACTATCAACATTTGAGCAACACAAAGGCTAGCAATCAATCGCTATCTGGTTCTAATTTGAATATACTTGCTGGTGATAAGTGATAAAGGATACCTAATTTTATTAACAAACTACTTCTTAGATCGAATCTACTTCAAAAACGTTAAAACGACGAAATTATTATTATTTTTGTCACAATTCAGTCTACGTTTTCGAATACTACGAAGATTTTGAAGTCATCCTTACTTTTGTCGTGTGGATACCTATTTAGCTGATAAAAACCAAGAGGTCAATATACCTACTTACATTATTCGTTTTACGGTTGAAATCTTGAAGTTCTTACATTGAAAGGATGTAGGTACATTATTGAGTCGGCGAAAGTAAAGCGCAATTTATCGTAATTCAATACTTACGTGTTTTTTTTTTAGTTCTAGACATAAGCTGAGTACTTTTCCTGCAGAAAAGTCTGGAGAATGTCTAGCGTGATCTTATTAGCGACAAGTTCCAGATGTTATTTACTTACAATGTTTCTAATGCTTTCAGCAATATTTTTATCTATACTTTGTTAGCTACGCATAATATGTAGGTAAGAGGTATGTTATATAATAAAAGTACAATGCAGTGTAAAAGTGGTCAATTCGGTACATTAAAATATGAAGAAAAAATATTTTTAGGACTATTTCAAAGCATTAGGCTTCACAAACACAATACGTATTAGGAATTTTTGTCTGCCTTTCTGTTTTTCAAACAAAAAGTACCAGATGGATTTTGATGAAAGACGACATGGTCTTCTTATGTATCAGGTCAGATTATATCAAATCTAGCTTTTACTGTAATAACTAGCTTTTCCTCACGATAAAAAACATAGCTAGGAGCCTACATAGGAGTGACACGAATAAGGAAAATTGCATTCTTAGATACCTTTCATGCAGATGTAATGTGGTGATTATTTCGGTAACTGAGAAATGGAAAAATGAAAATTTCAAACCAACCTTGTTCAGTTAAAAAATCGAAACTATATGTAGTACAAGAAGACCGCAAAATTTGACGCTTCTTAGTTCCTGACTGTTCACACTAGTTAGGACTGTTTTTATGATATGTACATACAATATTTGCTATATTGCAGTCTTCATATCAGTATATTTAACGAAACACTACAACTTTTATGTATTCCCTTCCAGAATTGGAAAGAAGTTAATTGTAAACCTACCCTAGGTATTTATTTAAGCCAAGTTCACTCAAAAAGGAAAATAAATAACTTATAAAGAAAAACATTAAATGGACTTCAAAATAAAATCACTGAAAAGTGCTAAATAATTATGCTTTACTAATTTTAATTATTTAGTACTTTTCACTATCTGCATTTTGAAAAGCTATTGTGTTTCTATTTGTTTACGTCTTTATTGCATTCTTACAGTCTCCAAACTCTGTGTGCTCAAGGGCCGCTGCATGCTCAAAGACGACCCTGATATTTAACCATAATTGTCGTATAATATATTAATGTATTAAATTGTGTGGTGGATTCAGGAACGGTAGGGGTTGTATGGATCAGATTTTCTCGCTTCGCGTTGTCGTGGGAAGGTTTCTGGCTTTAGGTCAGAAAGTTTTCTGCGCTTTCGTGGATCTAGAGAAAGCATTCGATAGAGTAGTGCGGAAGAAATTGTGGAGTCTTCTGCCTGAATATGGCGTGGAGGGCTCCTTACTGCAGGCTGTGAGGTCATTATATCGAGACCACAGAGCCTGTGTAAGGATAGGCGGTGACATGTCGCCCTGGTTTGAAGTCTGTTCTGGTGTCAGACAGGGCTGCGTGATGTCTGCCTGGCTATTCGTGCTGTATTTGGACAGTTGCCTCCAGAGATTGAAAGGTAATATGAGTGGTATGGGATGTGGTGACACAGTGGTAAACTGCCTATTGTACGCTGACGATGCTGTGCTAATAGCACCATCAGAAGCAGAGTTGCAGACACTAGTCACGTGCATGAAAGAAGATTGTGAAGTAAAAGGATTGAAAATGAATGTGAACAAAACTAAGGTTCTGGTGTTTGAAAGAGAAGCGGAACAAACGAAATGTGTGATTAGTGTAAATGGAAAATGTCTAGAACAGGTGAATGAAATTGTGTACCTGGGGAGTGCGTTCTCGAGGGATGGAAGATGTGAGTTGGATGTGGAGAGACGGGTAGCAGCTGGCAATAAAGTGAACGGTGCTCTGTCCGCATTAGTGGGTAGTGTGAATATATCTAACACTGCTAAAATGGCCATCCACAATGCGGTGTTGGTGCCAACTTTGTTGTACGGCAGTGAGGCCTGGATATGCCCGAAATCGAGTGAAAGTATGATAAATGCTGTGGAGATGCGGTCTCTCAGAAATATGTGCGGTGTCACGCTTGCGGACAGGATAAGCAATGATGAGATACGCAGTATGACAGGGTTGCACAATAGTGTCATTGTAAAAATGAAGAAAGGAATGCTTAGATGGTTCGGGCACATGGAAAGAATGAGTGATGAAAGACTGACGAAGAAAATATACAGAGCGAAAGTGAGTGGTAAAAGAAGCCAAGGAAGACCAAGGCTGACTTATGAAGATCAAATAGCCAGAGTGTTAGCAGACGGAAATGTCAAAAGCACTCGCATACCTAGGCGAAAATGTGTGAGGAGAATGATGAGATTTGAGGAAGCGAAAGAGGTGTGTAAGGACCGCGACTCCTGGCGCTCCGTCCTCTCTGACTACCCCGTTGGGGATACAGCGTGAAGTTATGTTATGTTATGTTTATGTTATGTATTAAATTGTCATTTTTTTTCATATGAAGAAAAAATATATAGAGTAAACTTCTGTTACATTAACAGTAATGTTGAATAATTTTTGACTTGACATTCTTTTACACAACAGTAATGACTCGACTAAGCCTGTCTACTACATACATCTTCTTAGAACGGGCTTAAAGTAACCTCATAAAGCTTCTTCGGCTAATTTTGCTGCAGAATTTCTCCCCGTAATAAGTCTTGGGTTGACTGAGGCGAGGTAAATTTGCGTTAAATTATAAAGCTAATTATTAAACATTGTTCCCTTGTGTGTCGTAACCTGCCGAAATGAAATGTTCTGGCGGGATGCTTCATCCGCCAAGTTTTGTCTTCATTTGAAATATTTCACATTCCGTTTGAGTTTACTTGAAGCTTTAGACAGCGAATACTCGGAGCATGAAAATTTAACAAATAGGTATTCAATAATAGTCTTCTGTAGAATTAAATTGTTTAAGATACGTATCTACAAAAAGTTTTTAATAACTATGATACATATGTATTTTCCTTTTATGGTAAAAAAAAATCGAATGTCAAAACGACACTGATGAAATCTTTTACTCAAAATTGGTTTTGTTTTTTGTTGTGATAAATTAATTTTATTGTTTTCTTACATACGTTTCTAATACTAATCGATCGACCTTGAATGGAATCTGGAGATAATCCAAATTACAACAATTGTGATACTCAAAATGGGACCATGACCGAAAGGGCGTTAATTTCAAATAAGGAGAATGACAATCCAGAAGAAACTAGCCATAGTATACGAGATCTACAAGCCATCGAATTCAATTCTGCTGACGAAGTCAGGTACCTATACAAATAATCCAATTTATATGTAGGCGTTAATAATCGTCTCTGACAGACCCGTTAAGGATACAGCGTGAAAATAAGCATCTATTGAGGCGTTAATAATAATAAATGAGCCGTCACGGGACGCCCGGGAGATGTGAAACATCGAAACTATTTTGGTTAGAAAATATGTATGAAAGGGTGGTTTATTAAAGGAAATAAATATGGCATAATCAAAAACGAAATACTCATAAACTGATAACTAGCACCCAAATCTATTCGTTACTAGTTAGTTAACCAACAACCGAGTCTGATCTCTGGAATATCCTGAGGATGCTTCGCTCGAAAGCAAAACACATGTCGACTAAGAAATTTCTAATTTCAACCGGAAGATAGGTAAAAATTTTAATATTTTATCACATACTATAAATACATACAAGCCGCATCTGTGCAATTAATCAAAATTTTTTTAAAAACTTGATCTGACTTCTCGCAAACATCGATATAAAATAATATTCGATCGTTACCTTTTAAGAGTAGTTTCACTTCCAAATCTTTTACTGCCATACTTCGTGAAAAAGCCTCTGAATGCTTCTCCATAAATTTTCTCTCTTGAACAGTAACATTAAATGAAAAATACTTTTCCTTCAATAGTTAACTCGTTCGTTTCAAGGTTATCAGCTTTCTGTCACAGGTACAATAAACTTGACAGATACACGTTTCTGTAGATTAGGGTTTTTTTTTAATAATAGCGAAGAAGGGAAGGTAATACGCGTATATGTAGTTTTAACACGTTCTATTGAACACTCTATAGAAAAACACCATCTAAGTCCCCGTAATCATAATAATTCTTTTTCAATGTACATTATTATTTTCACATTTAATGTACATTATGATGAGATTTGTGGAAGCGAAAGAAGTATGTAAGGACCGCGACGCTTGGCGCTCCATCCACTTTGGCTACCCCGTTTGGGATACAGCGTGAAGATATGTATGTATGTATTATTATTCTCGAAGTAGAAATTTTCTAGTGTACTTTTAGGCATAAGTTTTAACATTAATGAAGACAACATTTTTGATTTCATTTGATTTCCAATAAAATGAATAAAGCATATGTATTAAATTTCCGTTCCTTTAAGCCTTTAATCGACTCAATCAACTTGCTATAACCGATCGTAATTTTATTCGTTTGAAGTCAAGTATTGTTCGAGAAAAACATGTGTTCCATATGACAGACTATGTGTTCCATATTTTTAATTTTGATATGGAACTCTAAAAATGAGTTATGAATCTTATTATTACATTACAGACAAACTATGAAAGCTGTAATAGCTGAAAAATTGGATATAGTTCTTAACAATACACGTCTAAGTAGAGAACATTCTTCTAACATTTCTGGGAGACGAGAAAATAATGATTGCATGGAACAAGAAGGCACACAAACTCAAGGCAACTACTTTTCGCTAAGAAGGAACACAGTTGAAAAAACATTTAATAACAGCAATGAAACTTCATATTCCACTCATGACCAACGAAAGCGGGCTGCCACAACACCAAAAGCGGGCCCTTCAAAGAAGATGAGAAAATCCACAACTATGGCATTGTATTTTGGCAAATTATCAAATTATGTACGTTTTAAAAACCACGACGATGACTCTGACAGCGAAAACTCTTTCATTTTTTCTACGCGTTCCCGAAAGAAACGTCGCGTCACTTTATCTGATATAAATTTTTGATATTTTTGTTCTTTCTTTTACGTTTACATTGTTGTACTTGTAATTTTGGACAATTTTTAAATTCAATTACATTTATATTAAACATATGTCATAGTTTTTATTTCTCTCATATCCAGTTGGAATTTTTATATGATAAAAGGCATTCTAAGTCGACTTATTATATACTGTGTACACTTATTATCTTACAGTTACATAATATTCACTTTCATATAAGAGGTGTATTCAGTAAAGTAATTGAGTTTTCTGATTAAAACTGCTTGATAAAAAGAAGAAAGCAGTTATTGATAGTTTTTGAATACTTTTTCATTATGGTAACATAATTTCAAGACAATCGTGCTAAGGCCACTCATGAAGCGGCGAAATATCTAGTAACACATACAGTCCAAGTCAACTCAGAAAAGTTCTTCAATATGACTGAGCTCTGCATGCACACTGCACACTTGACTCACTGAGTATATGTAGTAACCTAACTTCTGTTTGTTAACAAGTTTTGTTATTCCAACATATTATTTAAGAAGAATTAAGAGCAGTTGTCTCCTCAGTCACTTCTAGTGATGTTTGAGTGATTCTCGTAATCTCGGTTACATTCGCGTCAGGTCGTTTATGCTCATGCTGTATCCTTGAGCGGTGCTATCTTATTTTAGCAATCTCTTAGCGGATCGTATCATATCGGAAATTGAATTTCCTATTTTCTCTCAAGTGCACAGCAGACTGTCTGTAATGGATGGTCCCGTAGTCCCTGTTTCGCGAGTTCATGGGAACGATAGATAAAAAATACTTGTGAGGCGCGTTTCAGTAAAACCGCGGTGGAAATCGAAGTGTATTAATGTAGCGTGTTTCTTCTTTCTTTTCATTTTCTTCAGAAGAAATTGAAACTTTCGAGGCAGCTTGTTAAGAGATGTTTTTATGCGTGAGCATTTTCTTTTACGATTTCTCTGTAGTTACATTAGCATATAAAGTTTGGAAAGTCTTACTGTTTTATTTAGAGGACATACATAGAGCTATTTATTCGCTAGAGTAGGAAAAATACATACTAGCTTTAGAAGAAACTGAAAAAAAATCCTATTAAATTTACTACCCGTTACATCACGTTCCCACGTTGTTTGTACACGTTTTGACACCTAATGTAATATGTAGTGGGAGAAATTGGGTTCGGCTCGAGCCGTATCGAGGAAGATATTGGTATTGATATTGACATGTTTTGAAATAACATGAGTTACGTGCTTTTTGTAAACACGTTTTATTGTTTTAGTAACGTCTAAGTAAGTGCTGTAAATGTGTTGTGCTATTAATAGATGGAAGAACTTTTTCTAAAATAAAACTGTTTTCGAGAAAACCTTTAATACATGCCAAGAACTTCAATTGATGCAGTAATTATCGTTATTCAAATTCAAAAACGTTTACTAGCAGTTAAGTAAACCCAGTTAAATTTTTAATGTCAAATTTATCACTGACACAGAAACACCTGTATAAGGTAACTGGCAAGAAAGTCAGAAATAATTATAATTTTTTTAATCTAATTTTTTGATTTGATCACAATCTTCAATTCTTCAATTCATTCACATTTGTACGACATCTTCGCTTAAATATTTGACTCTACAGTATGTATATGTAATGTACAGTCCGATATTGGAGGTAAGACTGGAGTTGAAATATTATACTAGGCTTTTACAGTGATTTTCATAAGACGCATAGAATTGAGTAGAAAATGTTATTGATTATCATTTTATATATTATAGCTGTATTGTAATGTTTAATGTAATGTCACCCTTGCAGACAAAATAAGCAATAAAGAGATACGCAGTATGACAGGGTTGCACGACAGTGTTATTGTAAAAATGAAGAAAGGAATGCTAAGATGGTTCGGGCACATGGAAAGAATGAGTGATGAAAGACTGACGAAGAAAATTTATAGAGCGAAAGCGAGTGGTAAAAAGGCCAAGGAAGACCAAGGCTGACTTATGAAGATCAAATAGCTAGAGTGTTAGCCGACGGAAATGTCAAAAGCACTCGCATACCTAAGCGAAAATGTGCGAGGAGAATGATGAAATTTAAGGAAGCGAAAGAAGTATTTAAGGATCGCGACGCTTGGCGCTCCGTCCACTCTGACTACCTCGTTGGGGATACGGTGTGAAGATATGTGTGTATGTATGTATGTATGTATGTGTAATGTTTCAATTTAATAATTTACTGATATGTTGGACTTTGTTTGTTCTTGTTGGACGCAAAACCACTCTGGCCTATTGTTTAAGTTCAATATTCAATGAATAAGTTTGCAATTTTGGGAAGAACATAGCTAAAAGATACATACATATTACATAAATATCCTCACGCTGTATTCCTAACGGGGAAATCAGAGAGGACGGAGCGCCAAGCGTCACGGATCGATGCGCGTCAGCTAAAATACACATCTATACTTCTGTATCTATATTCTTACACCTATAAAAAGCTACATTATCAGCGAGTAACATGGGCCGCATTTTATTTTCAAAAAAATTTCTACCTGTGCAAAACCGAGGCGGATCGTTAGTATTTAATAAATTAATCACTGCAATGGATTTTCGCAAAGCAGCTTCTGAGTCTTCACACTACATTACATGCATCACGCTGCATCCCTAACGGGGTAGTCACAGAAGACGGAGTGCTAAACATTGCGATCTTTATATACATCTTTCGCCTCCTCAAATCTCATCTTCGACTGAGTCTACAATATAAGAAAAGTTCTCCATCTAAGTACTACAAATGAGGTGTTTCTACAAACAATCTATCTTGACCAGTAGAAAGTAATAATGAGACCGAAAGCTTTCCAGAATGTACCTATTCACAATTGCCTTTATTATTCATATTGCTAAGAAAACAGATAACCACAATATATAAAAACAATAAATATAAGTCGGGCAGGGATATAGTTCATTATTAATAAACATGTCAGGTGATGGATTAGCGAGCTGATACTAATGGTTTCGCTTTGCCATCTGTAAGTCCAACTACTGCCTATTGCCAAGAGTGGCATCAGGGTGCGATTTTGTTGCGCCTTCTTATCCACTCCTAATGGAAAATGAAGTGAGGTTATATTTTTAAATATGAACACACTGAAGGAAGACTGTACGCTAACATTGGAAATTAATAACTAGTAGGCCAATCAAAATCGAAATTTCGATAATGAGTGAATGAATGAGTTTTTCATTTCATGTTATTAAATCATTCTACAACGTTGTCACAGTTTTTAGCATTTCTATTTCTCAACGCAGGATTTTAATATTTAATTATTAGATTGAAACATTGAGTACTTGTAACGTATCCTTGTAGTGATTTACTTGTAGAGAAGAACGTTTTTCCTCCTATTTTTTCATTTCAAACCAATTTTTTTTTATGTAAGTGGCTATGCAGGTCCTACCAGACCTGTATCACTGCAACCAAAATTGATCTATTGCGATCGCCACTGTGTTACAAAACACTACCAAGTCCCACTGTAGTCAAAAACTGCAGGGTATTCCTTGGAGTGATATGCTGAAACTCCTCCGGACTTAGAAAACTGGCCAAGGCAGGATCGACGAGTGCGCATCAGTGGTCCGCAGTCACATAAAATTTGCATAGGAGTTTCATCCGCTTCCTGGCAGTACCGGCACATTCTTATATCGGAGAGCCCCATATGAAACATGAGCTTATTTAAGCAACAATGCCCAGTAAGTGCTCTAACCAAGATACGCAAGTTGCTCCGGCTCATTGCCGTAACACTAGAAGCCAGCTTTCGATTATATGGCTTTATTAGGGCTTTGGAATGCTCCTGGCCCGGAATATTCTTCCAATACTCGCAAGAAGCTTTGATTTCCACAGGATTTCCACAAAACCAGTTGAACCTGGCTTTTGGGGATACCAAACCAAGAGGTTAGTTTCTTAAAATTTTACATACATGTTTAAATCGCATTATATAATCGAACATTATATATCAAAAATGTAGCCTTGAGATATCTAAAAATACGGGTAATTAACGCGATTACCTTTTATTTGGCTCGACGTTACGGCCGATGCCACCACGGCTGATGCAACTCGGCCGAAATGTCTAGTCAAATAAAAGGAAATCTCGTTAATTTCCCGTGTTTTTAGATGTTTTATAATGCAACGTCAAAGTTTAATAAATTTGTAATTCAGCCTTAAAGCTGAAATTTCCATTTCAGTCGTTATTTGATCGGACTATAACGACATTTAGCATAGAGGGTTGTTAGTTTTAGATAGTATTGTTTTTGGGCTTAGATAATGCAGATTATAAGGATTATGAGTATGTAGATCAAAGCTACAGCAGCTGCCATTATGTTCTCAAGCGCTCCCTTGTACGTAAGTGACTAAAGTTCTCTAATTATGAACTATGGCTCCCAAGCCCTAATCTGTAGGGTCTGTGGAACTTGCAAGTTTAAATTACATCATTCGAGACACGATGGGTGCGCCTGAAATGGACAACACGTGTTTACCATTGTTGAATTAAGAATATTACCTTTGTGACGGTTTTGTCAATTATGTTTTATGCAATTATGGAGATCGAGAAAGAAACAAGAAATAACTGTAAAATAGAACCAACATTACACATGTTTATTTTTGGAACGAAGTTTCTTAACGCGACTTGCGGGAGGTGCGAGTTGATACAAATCCTCTCTGACTACCCCGTTGGGGATGCAGCGTGAATATATGTAGAAATCGTTACGTAATGAAAAAGCGTTATGCCCCATCCATTCGACTCTCAGCGACTCTCTCTTTGTCTCTTCATAACTCAAGCTAGTTAATTGAGCAAAGTGGGTCGGACCCTGCGCGCCGCGCGGCGTTAAGATCGTTAGCTCTATTCACAGTGATCTTTCTGTCTCTTTCTATTACCTCTATTTTCTATTATCTCTTCACATTAGTTAGTTTTTTATAATGTTATATACTATAGTACAATACAATCAATTTTTATAAACGTTTTTGTGTGCCCGCAACTAGTGTTACTTTTGTTGAACGTATTTATAATTCACACGTAGGTACTTGCTATTAATAATGAATTAATTAATGCATCGCTCGGCAAGTTAGGAAGTAGATACAACGGGGAGTACAACTTTGCAAGCTTAATCTCTGGAAGGCGGCGTATCTGTGTTCTGTGTCTTCGTTAATGACTACAGCATTTATGAATATTGTGCAATGAACTTTACTCATAAAGACATGAAGGAAATGTCACTGGTGTGCAAAAAGTCACTCACAAAAAGCTTTTGTAATAAAAATATCTTTTTAAAATATTTTTATGACAGTGGAAAACACATGTTCCGACTCTGTGCCTAACGGAGTACACAGACGAGTTAACCGTTTTTCTAAGGGTTCTTAATTCGAAAGGTAATAGGGCATGCAAACCGATAATTGATAATCGGTTATTTATCGATAATCGGTCCATTTTGAAAAACGATAAATATCGACAGAAAAATCGATAAATATCGGTATTCGATAAAAAAATATAAAATCATATTAGAATTATTTCCCAATCATTAGAGCTGATTCCGAAATAAAACACCGATTATTCGGGAAGTGTTAAAAAAGACTAACCTAAAAACTGAAAAAATAACATTGCGTAGGTAATGTCTAAATAGTTCGTATTAATCGTGTATCAAATTCTATTCTATTTTTCTATAAATCTAAGTTTTTACATATTTTTGTGTACTTTTAGTTCAGTAAATTGTTTTAACGTTAAAATAAAATTAGATAAAATTAAAACTACCTAATGGTGGTGTCTTGTGATCACGATATTGTATAAATATAAAATGTATGTATGTATAAGAAAATAACTAATGATTATAATAGTTCCAAAATGTTGATTTCAATATTTTGTATTTAATTTAATACAGACATACGATCGTTGATTTAAAAGATACTTTATTTTTTAAATATTTAAGTATTTATTTTTCCTATGTAATAGGGATTAAAGTATGAAATTGCCATTTTAACGCACTGTCCACTTTTAATTAAAATTAAACCTGCGTAGTGTCAGATTTCAGAGTAACTTTTTTTACACGAAAACTGTAACATTTTAATTTTTTTAAAATCATGACATGTGACTGTTCGGACTTTCAATTGTTTTTACATTCAGCTTTTAAGAAGATGGACACAGCGAAAACCAGAGTAATTTGCGAATACGAGTTCCGACGTGGGACTAACGTAGCAGAAACTAGCTCGTTACATCAATGCTGTGTTGGGTGAAGATACGGCTAACGAACGCACCGTGCGTTTTTGGTTTAACCGCTTTAGTAGTGGAAACTTCGACTTGAAGAATGAACCACGAGGAAGACCAGCCACTAAGGTAAACAATGTTGAATTAAGGGTTATGGTGGAAGCCGATCCGTATCAACCTACCAAGGAATCAGCGGCATCGTTTGACGTTAGCATACTCACAATATTGACCCATTTGCAGCCAATCGGTGAAATTAAAAACCTTGGAAAATGGGTGCCTCATGATTTGACTGATCTGCAGTGAGCAGCGCGCGTTGATGTTTGCCTGCCTTGAACTTGTTAAGCCGATACAGAAATGAAGGGGTTTTGGACCGAATTGCGACGTGTGACAAAAATTGGATTCTTTACGATAATCGCGAGCAAACAACGTAATGGCTGACTCCGGGTCAAACGCCACACCAATGCCTTAAAGCGAAGCTTACCCATAGAAAGGTGATGGTAACTGTTTGGTGGTCACTTCACGGTGTAAATCACTACAGCTTCCCCCGATCCGGTCAAGCAATAACAGCAAATATCTACTGTGCAGAACTCTGAACAACGATGGCGATACTCGCAGCAAAACAGTCCCGACTCGTCAATTGATCTTCACCATTATTGCTCCATGATAACGAAGACCTCACACTGCTCGAGAAGCAGTTTTAACACTACAGAACCTGCAGTTAGAAACCATCTGTCATCTATCCTTTATACTCCCCAATCGACTACCATTTTTTCCGCGATTTGCACAATATTTTGTACGGAAAATATTTTCTTCCCAGGAAGCAGTACCAAATGCTCTTCCACAGTATGTGGATTCCAGTTCCCCAGAGTTCTATCGCAAAGGTTTAAATGAATTTCTGATTAGATGGCAAAAATGTATAGACAACGAGGGTAATTACTTTGATTAAATAAATATATCTCGTCCTACAAAAAAAATTGTTTAATTTTTAATATTGTGGTTCATTTTAAGTAATTATGTAGTTAACCTACATGTGAAAAAACAACTTTTTGTAAAATATTATAAAAACCGGTAATTATCGGTTTTTATCGGGGAAAAAAATACGATAATTTTTTTTTATCGATTATCGGAACATTTCGATAATTGCATGCCCTAAAAGGTAAAGGGAACTCTTTACGATAGCTCACATGTCGGTCCGTACATACATCTGTCGCAGTGTATTTTCCTAGAAACTTAAAGATTTGGTATTGTAACACCTTTTTAACTTTTTTAAAATTTCAAATCGGGTTCTCAAAATAAATCGCATCATTGTCTTCGAAACGGTTGCAGCTAGTTTCAAGAAATATATCACCGAACTTTACTGTAAAAACATAATGAACGTCAGGAACAAATCTTTAGAAATTAATTTCACTAAACGGAATCCTGTGCATGCAAGTGGAACGCCCATTTGACATAATAATTTTTGGTCTTGCCATTAATTCATTTAATTTATATTTTTAGGCTATCTGTCGCCGTAGTGTCATACTTATGAATTGGTCAATATCTCATAACGCGATCCCAGCTAACGACCGTACTGCCCCTCCTTCGTATCACCAATGAAAGCTATCTGATTAGATCTGGAAAAAGACGGTGCAAAATAGCTAAACACTTCGTTTGTATAAATTAATTACTAAGCTACATTTACGAAAAATAACATTGATTATATACAATAATTAACATTTAGAAAAGGTCGACCCACAATCCATTCGACTCGATAGTCAACACTTCTTGCACCTTGAGAGATTTTTGTACCTTAATTTAGGGATAGGTACATTTAAAGGCACTTTAAAATTGGTAAAAATGTCGACAAAATTGCTATTTATTGATATAAAAAAATATTATGTTATAAAATGCCATTCAATTATGTTACTCCTTCATTAAGAATATATTTCTAGACTAAAATTTAAAATATTTGTAGACACTATAAAAATAATCATGGTCTATGAAAAATGGGAATAAGTTAAAACGTTAGATTGAGATACAAAATTAATAAAATTCTCTAAAACAAAAGAATATACTCGACAAACTGTCAAACTTTCATCCTGACAATGCGCTTCGGACTTTTGACTTAACCGTATATATTTATAAATGAATAAATTCGGTTTTAGGTAGAATATTGTCCGTACCTACCGCAATTACGGCAGCGGGCAGCCTAGTTCGTTTATGTGTGGTAGAGCCATGCTGTATTCCAATACGAATTGGACCGACTCGCCCGGTGGAATACCACCCTCTCTGAACATCAGCGTCAATTAGCAGCATCTATTGCTGTTGCGTTTCGTTCGGTGAGTGAGTGCCGTTTGTCCCTTTAAAAAAATTATGAAACAAAAAAATAACTGTCGTGAGACGATCGTTAAAGGTGACTAAAGTTAAAAATAAAACCATGGTGAACAATTTTGATTATAAAGTACATGTGTTTTAAATGGGAAATAGCAAATTTATAGTGAAAACTGTGAAATGTAAATATGGTAAGTTGAATAAGCTTTGCGGTATAAACTTTTAAACTTTCGCGTTGCATTATAAAATATCTAAAACCGGAAAATTAACGCGATTACTTTTATTTTGGCTTGACGTTTCGACCGAGTTGCATCGGCCGTGGTCTCGAGCTACTCGGTCGAAACGTCAAGTCAAAATAAAAGGTAATCGCGTTAAATTTCCCGTTTTGGATATATTATGGTAAGTTGTAGTTTGAATTACTAACTCCGTTACTCATTTATATATAGTATATACCATGTATATTCCTTTATACTTATGTGCTTTTGAATTCGAAAGAAATAGCTGGAAATACTTTCATCTTTCTCCTCCTATGTATTATATCATTTATTTTTGGTTTTCCATATTACCATACGCATATGAAATGTTAGGTATCAGTCAATATAGCGATTTTCAGTGTATTAAAAATTGTTTACGATGCCGACGACACGTTGGATGCCAAGGTTCCGTACTAAAAAACCGTAATTTCCTGCACCCTTTCATTTATAGCTTGGCAATCTGGGGGTCTGTTGCTTATTTATGGAGGTCTCGGGGCCCTTGATGGGCTGGAGTCAGAATGCGTAATGATAAAGGATGTAAAAAACATAGTACACTCACGACTAAAAGTACTGTCTTGCGATTTTTTGTCGGTCTCCGCTTTATTAGCAAGCAAATTGTTTACTTTACATACTTTATTATGTACATATAAATTTATTATTTTATACAAGCGATTAATAGCTTCATTTATTAATTCCAAAATAAATGAAAAGTATTAAAAGCCATTGTATAACTATAAAATATGAATTTACATACATAAATACCATATCCTCGCGCTGTGTCCCTGACTGGATCGAAGTCACATAATGTGACTCATGAGTGTACAAAAACTTTATTGAATAAAGACAAAGTTTGTGCTACTAGATATCCTACAAATTTACATATATACATATCGTCACGCTGTATCCCTAACGGGGTACAGTATCCTATCGTGTCCTACAAATTTCTTCAAAAATATTTTTTATTATAGCTTTACTGTTTATACGGCTAATGTGATATCCGTATGTGTAAAACATGAATATAAAAACTACTGTGTAGCGTTATTCAACAGTGAAGTAGTTAAAATATGCTAGCTCGCCTATAAATATTGATAATCTCCTATATTTTGAGAGAAAGAGAGAGAACATCTGCTTTCTAAGCCGGACCGTGTATTTTATTCGGATCAAGCAATGATATTATAATACAAAAGAGGTAGATAGGTTACCTTAGTACTAATCCAAGTAAAATATTGCCCCAGTTACAACGTTAAAAAGTGAGACAAATATACATTGCACTGCGTCGCTATGCAATGTAAAACATAATTGCATTTCAAATTAACAAATCACATAGTTTTCTAAATCATTGTGATTGGTAAATTTCAATTTCTTACTACATTTTAAGCGAATCCGTGACTAATTCATAGAATATTAGTAATTAATGCCACAGAACAGACATTTCAAAAAAATATGATTGATACCTAATGGGATTAGACCGTAAAAAATGATGTTTGCTTTTTTCGAATTTCGTTTTTCTTGAATCATCTACATGAGAACATATTTATTTAAAAAGATCGCCAACATTTTTTAATTATAAATTTGAAAATGATGAATTATATATTATTTCTTTTAATAAATGTAAACGATGATTAAAATTGGGTGGCTGCGTCATCACATGATCGTGTATATTATAAAAAAACATTTGGATTATTAAAAGAATTTAGAATTTTGAATGCGCAATAGGCATTGCATGACAATGTTGGTTCTGTAAAATTACTTTTCATATTTTTTGACCAAGTCCGGGTTGGCTAATTAGCAAAGTTTTGGGGTGCCACTTTTCGAGTGCATGTAACCTATCTACCTCTTTTCATCATTTCAGCATTATTGGGATCAAGTCAATTTAGGCAATGAACTTTTTTATACTAGTTTCTAAGCTCAGTCCTTGTCCGTTGTGTGATGCCCATAGTACAAGCCTAGTTGCTTGATTTGGGGATACGCAATTTGTATAATTGTCTGGAGTAAGTATTATTATTATTAAATTATACATACAAGCTTTGTATATATTTAATAATAAGTTAGCCGATCACTTGTCATTTCGCTAAAACAAATTGTCTTCTGTACACAGCTACGTTAAATGATTTTGCTGTTATGTTGTTAATGTAGGTTTATTGAATACTCTCAATATAGTCAATTATAAAATACAAAGTTGATTTAAAGTTATAATAACCAAAACCGACTAAATAATCGCTCGTTTGTTACGGCTGCATAAAGCTCGCAACATATTGTATGATGGTTTACGAGTGTTAGTTCGGTTGTTTGGCCGTCTCAGTGCCACGTTATCATCGTCTAGGTATTTTTGATGGCTCTCATACGAGCCCGAGCCCTTTATCTACGAAGCTTTGTGTCGGACAGGTCATAGTTTTACGATAACACCCTTGTAAGTCATAAAGTCTTTTTTGCCTTTTGAAGTATTATCTGCAGATTCCTCCGATACAAGTATGTTTCTATGCATGCAAGACAGACATGGCTTGAAGATATTTTTATCATTTTGTTTTAAACTTCGAAAAACATGTTTTCGTTTAACTTTACACGTATGTGACACGAAAACATACATTTATACGGATGTGGTGTTTTTATTAAAAGGTTTTATTAGTAACTTCATTGGTATCCAGAACTTTTGATATTAGTAATTTATCATTGAATTACAATGTAATTAAATTTTTAGTAGATAATCAATTAAAGTCAAAGTCAAATAAATTTATTCAAGTACCCAATTACATGGTATTTTTGAACGTCAAATCTACTTTAGTTCGGTTCAAAGAAAAGAGAAAATTAAGTAATGTACGAAGTACCTATATGATACGTATGTATTATGCACAACTTATTTTATTTGAAAGGTTATAAAAGACGGCCTCAGCAGTATTCGGTGGTATTTGAGCTAAATTAAGCTTAAACAAAATATAGCTTGGTGGACTCAGAGCCCACATAATTTAAAAACAAAAAAAATAAAATTGCAATTAGGTTTAGATTGTGAGGTCGGTATGAAACGATGTTTTATTTACAACAGTTTTAATACCATTCAATTCTAAGCCCAAGAATTATTTAGTTACTTTTTTCAGTTTCCTCTTTACAATGTATTAAGGGGTGCTTTTAAGAAATCCGTTCAAATTACGTGCCTACTAAATTTGAGGGTAGTCGACGAGAATTTTAAAAGCTGTTTTTAATTATGTTTGCCGAGGCTTTAAAGGGCTAAGTAATTGCTGTTTTTAACGTAATGCAGTTGTGCTTGTTAGAAGTTGTATTCTAATACATATAACAATACGATTTTTCTAACGGTTCACACGAGCTGTTGGAAGTTGTTACATAAAACACCTAGGTACTTAAAATATTGTGACTGAAAATATTAAATAACCAGCGACCCGCCTTGGCTTCGCACGGGTGGATATTAAAGTAGTAGGAAGTACCTACTACGACCTGAAAATTCCTGAAAGTTCATTGTTGCTTTAATACTCCTTTTTACACCTATACGTGTTGATTTATTAAAATCGGCAAAATATGCATTTGTTTATTAGTCAGTTTTATTTATTTTAAATTTTTTTCAAACCGAATTTGACACCCCTATTTACCCTTTTCAATTGTGACATAGTCACGAACAAATAAACAGTTATTTGATAGTTTCTTACAATAAGTTTTGGAGTACATAATAAGTTTTTAATATTTTTCGTACTAAAATGGCACCCTTTCCTGACTTTTTAGAGGATAAAATTTAATAAACAGAACCATACATGCGTGTTTAATCGTTTATTTTATAGTTTCCGCATACAAATTTGTGGGTCTTGCATTTTTATTTTTTTAAATTTTTGTTCTTTATGACATTTTATACATTGAATTTCTTCTTCCTTCTTAACGGGTATCTACACTGTACAACTAACTGTACAAGCAACATCTGTACAAAATTTCTAGTTTCTAGAGTTAGCGATTTGAGTCGTGCGTTAATATGTCACCTAGGTAACTTCTTCTGTTGCATGTTTCATTAGATAGTTTAGATGGAAGCTACTCTGCCTACTGCCATTACGTTTCGTATAGTATCCACTGGATTACATTCCATTCCTTTCCATTCTCTGCCTGACCAGTATAAAAGATCTTTAAAATATACTAGCTGTATTTGGTCAAGCGTTTCTGTCACTAGGTATATTAGGTATATTACTTTTACGTATACAATGAAACTACGCGCGTATCGGAATGCAACGTTGCGGTTGTGTCAAATTATCAAAGCAATAGGCAAAGAACTTTGGAAATTTAAGATTTCGAACAAACGGATATTTACATTTTTATATGTAGATTAGTTTCCAGAATACTCAACTAGCCTATTAAAGTTGTACCTACTCCTTTCTTAGCAATATCGTAATTTTAACCACGTACCGTAACGCTATATCTGTGTACTACCTTCACCTTATTCAACCATGTTCTACATTCTCTTTTCAAACTGTGACGTATAAGTGCAAAGACTCGCACTGACGTGACGGGCGGAAAGATACGGCTAGGAGTGTACATACGGCATTGTTATTGCGTACGCGAACGCGCATTTGTTTAAAAATCAATTTGAATGTTCATAATGTAATGGAAGCTCGAAATTATTTTTTATATTTACATAATATGTTATTTATGTGTAGATAAAAAAAAATTATTCCTTATTCTGACTGAACTATGTTATCTGTATTGTTGATTTTTGTAACTAGATTTGGGGTAATTCCGAATTCAATAATTTAAATGATTTCAAACCGCGTGCGGGGTTAAAACCCATAATGATTCCTCCAAATTCTTACATATTCCGAAACATTATTGATTCTTATCGACCGCTCAAGGCCGATTGAATTCAGATAGTGTTTGATACTAACGGCGGCGACGTCGTATGCGCGCATAGAGAAAACATTATACAATTAGTGCATAAAAGGAGGAGGCGAAAGAAATTGTAAGGACCGTGACGGTAGGCACTCTATCCTCTCTACTTCATTACAATCAAATACAGTGTGAAGATAAGTTATGTTATGTTTATTTCTTTTATATATTTTTTATTTTTAGTTTATTGCATTTAAGATGACGGATTTTTATATTCTCTAATCTAATCTCGGTTTTAAATTTCCGTAACTTAAAAAGCAAACTGATTTTCTCTGAAACAACGTTACGTACAAACTTGGAATTGTTAGCTATTGTTAATATTCGTGATTAAATGTTAGACCATATTCATTAATAGAGGGTAATGCCGTCGTTTGTGTTTCTACTTAATGATAATAATTTATCCGTGATTTCGCTAGTTCGTATAATTTTCGACTGCTCATTTTTTAAAACTGCCGTTCAAAAATACCTATATATAATAAACAATTCGTAAATAATATCCTGCAGTGCGTGTTATCGTCGCGTTAAGGTAAAGTGTTAGAAACGTATGTTTTCGTTATAAGGGCTCGCATAGACATGACGGATCATAGATAACAGCTTGACAGACAGAGAGGGTGATGCAGATAGCAAGGATGCCGGCACGTCAACTGCTTGACTCTTTCCCCGTTGATAAGAAAGAATTTAACGGCTTTTTAAAGTAAAATAACTCACAAAGTGCAAGCCGTATTTGCATTTTTAGCGCACGACTAGCAACCGCAAAATAAGAGTTTTAATTTCTATTGAAGTCGCCAAAACTAACTCTAGAAAAGCAAAACACAACTTTCGAAGCTCACGTCTGTGCTTGAGCCGTTATTTACTACAATTGTTCTACATTTTAGCTGTTTACCTCGTATAGGCTATCGTCGCCCTAGTTGCGATATCTCATAATTGATTTCTTATTCATAAACGATTTGTTGTAGTACCCTGCACAGATGCACTTTTTCCGTATACTGCATCTAAAAGTGATCTAAAATCAGAAATCCGTTAATTTAGCATTTAAGAGATATCACATCTTCAATTCTTCTGTTTTACATCTTTATAATCTCCGATTCTACATTTGGAAAAAAAGACTACATTTCGCTACTTAGTGGTGGTCATAGGAGACCAAAGTGCGCTGCGATACGCGTCTGTTATAAGTTGCGTAGACTAGGGTTTCCAATCATCCCGTTTTTCAGAACACGTTCTGGTTTCGAAGGTGTTCTGGGCTATCCTGAATATTTTTTAAGAAGTCGCCTTGGATTTTTAATTCATCCTGCGACAACCTCGTGTTTTTTAAGATTCTTGTAGTTGATGTGCTGTGACAGATCGATCTGTCACAGCACAGCAGGAGTAGTTATTGCTTAGAGAGAGATCAATACATAAATAAATAGAATCACTTTTGTAACCTTTGCTGTCTATTTATTTCAGCCGTAATTTTGCCGCTTTGACAATAGATTTACGAAAGTACGAGTATACCAAAACTTAAGTGTACTTTAAACGAGGATTTCTAATATAATAAGCATTTCTATATAAACTATATAAAAATTTCTATATAAAATTTACTAAAATTTATTATTTCTATATAAAATTTATTATATTTCTATATAAAAATTTAACTCAGAAATTGTAATTAAAATGTAGATGAATTTCAGCAACTCTATTTATATCATGTTTTTTTTAGTTCTGGAATTAGTTCTGGTTTTTCCACCTTTGTTTCCTGCTTTCAACAACCCTAGCATAGACAAAAATGTAATTGAATTTAAAACTGCACTCATATAACTATCTCGCTGTATGTCAAGATCTTGACAGAGAGAAAAATAAAAGTAGTAATTCAAACACGATCTTGCACTTTTGCATCTCTTTGTTTTCTAAATAAGAGGGAAACTTGCCAAGGTGACTGTCTAAGTACTTTATCATTTGTCTCAACACGAAAACAGCAGAACGGTATTTTGTAAGACGTCTGGCAACTATCGGTAACACACATTACTTCTAAGTTACTTTCATATATCTTCATGTTGTATTTTTAAAAGCGCGGAGTATACTTATGAGACTCATTAGAATTTAGCAGTAGAAGAAAAATCATAGCCGACTTACTCGTATATATATGTATATCAGATAGCCCAAGTTTTAGCTGTGACAGAAATATCAAAAAGACTCATGTCCCTTAGTGTATATGTGTGAAGAGAATTATGAAGTGTTGAAGATGCAAGATCTAAACAGAAATTTGGGCCCTACCTCTTATATATCCGTTATACTACTATACTAATACTCGTTCTTCCAACCAACAGAACTATCTCTTAATTAAAATTAAACCAGCAATGAAGAAATAAAAAATAAAAATGACAGCATAGATTATGGGAAAATTAAACAAAGGTTTCAATCGTATTATACATATATTAATTAGTACATTATCATAGATGGGCAGTATAAAAGAGACAGAGTGTAGTGTCGCGTATGTTAGAGCGACATAGACGAGACCATTCATGTACACGCTATAGTCCAAAATGACCCCAGCGTCAGTTACAATCGAAATTTATCTCGCTTATATTTGAAAAATCTCAGGTGTTACAGCGTAATTTTGTGTTCATTAGTGGGACTTAATTATGGTTAAGCATGTGCAGTGGCCGGATATAACTTATCACCAAAAATAACTCACACAATTCCTATGCAAGTACTATTAAAATGTTTTCTTGTATAACTGCAATGTTTTAGAACTACCACAAAAATTTTGGACTTAAATGGGTAGGAAAAATTATCGCAATTAACCATATAAGTGCTCCGAATATTTACGAGTCCAGTTTAAAATGATAACAATATGTGAATTCTGCTATTCATAACCTCACTTTGATAGGGACTCGTTGATATGTATCGATGCCGGTTGGTACTTCACATACATAATATGCGCTGCGTTTACACGCAAACTGAATTATTTGCTTTTTGTTGTCGCCGTAATCACTTCGTTGCCAATTTATAAGCTCTAGAGTATTATATCTATTTTATAAGATACGCAGTATGACAGGGTTCGACGACATGAGTGCTATCGTAAAAATGAAGGAAGGAATGCCTAGATGGTTCGAGCACATAGAAAGAAAGAGTAATGAAAAATTGACGAAGATAACCTACAGAGCGAAAGCGAATGGTAGCAGAAGCCGAGCCAGCTCGGATTGGAGATAGGCTATAGTCGAGATTTCAAGTCGTCTACAACGCCTCTGACATGACAATGTCTGGGACCATTGGCTCATAGTGCCTACGCACTTGTCTATATGGAGATACTTATATTTATTGGCCTTTGAAGTATGAAGTCAACGATGATTCTGCTAGACATTCCATAATCCACTGCAACATTACTTAATGTCAGTGATCGTATCCAGTGTGGCGAAATTTCATACAAACTTCATAGTCTGCCACTGCTACATAATGACGAATGTGTGATGAGTACTGTATTAAAGTAAGCGTTCCTTCAACCCAGTCATATTGTACGTCTTCGTCCCCCAATTCATACATATGTTTATTGTTTCCCTACTTAGCGAGTCCCATCTTTTAAAACGTGCATAACTTGCTTAGTGGGTATATCAAAATTCAGATCATAACACTACCTACGAACATCTTGAAATTGAAACTAACTTATAGCTGAGTATGTATTACGTACATGTAAACGTCGAGGCGACTTTTATTTCCAACTGTCCACTTGGCTAGTGTAACAGCTGATCGTCTACAGTCTACACGTAAGTAATTGTTGCAATTTAGAGCTGTTTTATGTGGCTTATTGAAACGTCCTCGGAGAGTTGGTGTTATAACAATTTGGTGTCGTGTGTACGCTACGAGTATTTGAATTTTTATCTATTACACTGTACAAATACATTGCATCGCGTGCCTATCAAAGGTATGGGATTTTTTTTACGGACTTTGTATTATAATATGTATTACCAATGTCTGTAATAGAGTTCTTTTTTGCGTCTTTAGCGACATAAATGTGTTTTATAGTGATGCTATTATGGTATGCATAAATAGTTAATTATTGTATATTTACATGTCATTTAGACTTTTTAGACAATAATTAATAGTCATAGTAAAATAATTTTCGGTAGGTATCAATTTTTTTTTATATTTTGGTATATTGTATTACCTCACAATTGCCTTCCGGTGCGAAGTTAGTGTCATACCTGAATAACTCTAGCACAAAACATTCTGATTGTTATGTCAACCTCGTCTTTGTGACTGGAAAGCCTAATTCAAACCTGTCTCAAGTATACAGTTGCACGGCAAACCTGGCGCACGCTTGCTTTAAGTTCAAATTGCTATCTGACATGCGTTCCGTAGGAGATCATGAAGTCCCTCGACATTGCACCGAGAACGAACACCGTAGTTTTCGTGGGTTAAAGCAACGTATAACCCAATCCCACCTCGAGGGAACTGGGTGCCTGTGTGCAGATTTCTCCTACGATACCAAGAATAAAGTATGATACGATACGCACCCTTAGAATGAAACTGATCTAACTCAAAATTGTGAGATTTTGTTTTGGGAATTTACGACAATGAATTCTACTAAAATAATAAAACGGATTTTTTACGAATGTATGTTTAAATATTCTTAAGATACGTAGCTAACGGGGCGGACAGATATGTAAATTCATACTATATCTAGATAGTAGGTAGGTTATAAGTTTATACTTAAAATTCTGAAATTTTCAATTAAGTCAGTTTCAGTCTATATGTCGGTTAGAATCCGTGTGTGAACGTCGACAATACGTTGTGTCAGTGGCGGATCCAGGATTTTGATTTGGGAGGGGCTTGAACCCAATGAGGGTAGGACATTTCGGAAGCATAAAATTTTTCATGGAGGGACTCAGATGCTTTGGGGGGGGGGGGGGGGGGGGGGTGACTCAAGCACCTTAGTCCCCCCCCCCCCTCCCTAAATCCGCTACTGCGTTGTGTTAATGATAATTATTATTTGCAAGGGTCTGTTATCGCTTTTTACTTAAGTTTTTACTAGACTGTGGTGAAACAAAAAGGAGGGTTATGATTTTAGCAGTCTATGTAGAATTGTAGACTATGTATGTATACAAGGTTATTTTGAAAGGGTAGGTAAATGCGAAAGGGTATTAAAATGCCCATGACAACGGAAAATTTGTGTTCTAACTTCTAGTGTAACACCTCAATATTTCAAAAAAAAGGTGAGGTTTTTACGTCGCTGGCAAACGTTTGGAATATAGGGCATAATGATAGGGTTGTACATTTTCTTTTCTATTTAATGAATTTTTTTTTATGAAAAACAAAAACGTATCTCGTAATTATTACATCTGGAATATAACTGTTAACAGCGACACGTTGAAACCTCGGCGGAGTTGAAACCTTTCACAATAATCTTGTATATGTATGTTAATATGTTCCTCTATTCCCCTGTAGCTCTTAAGCTACTTATCATATTTTGACAAATGAGGTTAGCGACATCTTCAAAGTTCCACGTGTCATAGGCTATAGCTATACTGTATGACGGTATGATATCATTTTTGATTTAACATGGCGCATATGACTTGCATACTACGTTAAGCAAACATTTTAAAAATTTTTGTTAGTTTAGTAGTCGTAGACAAGTTTTGCTAGTTTAGTATCCGATTCATATGATTCCGAAAATATAATTTTTATATACAAGACTGGCTGTACCGTCGATTTCGTCCACGTGGAAAATTTTTCTAGGACTTTCTCGGGTTAGAGGTAGTTTTTTGAAATAAAAGTAGCCTACGCTGTCTCCGGGCACACATTATCTCTGTACCAAATTGTATCAAAAACGTTTCAACGGTTTGGCGTAACGTAACGAGAAATAATTTCATTATTCAACATTGGATGCGGTAATTTGTATAAAACGTTACAAGGCTCTTATAACTTATTTCGGGCTATTTCGAAGTCTGTCAGGTTTTAGTTTTTTAAATATATTTCGAGATAGCAATGCAACATAAGATTACTTCTTGGCAATAGTTTATTCTTACTAACAACGAATAATACCAAGTGACTCTGAGTAGGCATCCACTTCCACTAGATGATATTAAGGGTGAAGCTGACTAAATTGGATATTTACGTCGAAAACGAGATGAAAGAGCTGTTGATTAAAGCTATTCACACAAAAATGAGTAACATTTGCGGAATGAGTCTTTCAAGTGCCGTGTTCGGAGCAAAAAAAAACAAATGAATACAAATCATAATGAGTTGTTACTTGCTTTGTTACAAATAAATCACAGTATCATATCAGGAGATTTGTAACTATCTCAGGGGCGCCGATCTTTGGGAAGTTCCGTTACAATTATTTGCTAAATTATTTACAAAAAAAAAACACTTAAAAGTACAAAATAATTATCCTTTACTTATCAAAACTCAAGTACAATTAAAATAACTTTATAAATACGATACACATATCCATATAATTCAATTTTACAGTTACTGAAGTCGGTGCCAAGCCTACCAAATTAGAAGACTTTGTTGTTGCAATTATATAGGTATGTGTATCGTATTTATATAGTTATTGTAATTGTACTTGAGTTTCGATTAGTAAAGGATGGTTATTTTGTACTTTTCAGGGTTTTTCTTTGAAGGTGGTTTGATTTTTTTTCATAAATTTTTTTGATTTCTCTCTTTTGAGTGATCTTGACCTAAATAAATATCTAGGGCGAATCTGCAATTAATTCCGGAGCGTAACGATATACAAGAGAATCATCAATATAAATAAAGGTTATAACCAGGTCGCGTTATTTAGTGTATTTTCGAAGTCCAAGCTCCAATACTGGTGAAATTTAAATGAGACCACTTTTGAAATATTACCTATCAAACAAAAAGAATTTTTAAAATTGGTTCATAAATGACGGAGTTATGAGGTAACAAACATACAGAAAAAAAACAGTCGAATTAAGAATTTCGAATTTAATCGATTTCGAAGAAGTCGATTAAAAACTCGATGTGTGAAAAACGCACACCGACTACGATTTATATTGCCGTTTAATCATACTTGCATATTGTTAACGTGGATGGAGTCCACACCTCCCTATTTCACTTAATTGGGTACTGTACACCCCAGCACCCATGGAATCTACGTCAGTGACTTAACTATTGGTTATTTCTAGAATTTAACTTTGGTGAATGTTATTGAGTTACCAGAATGTGTCACTGAGTTACCGTGTGTGTTAAATTATTTAGTCTACACGTAAGGCGCAATAAATTAATTACGTTGAACGAAATTACTGTTTTGTCGTATTATAAAAATTTGCTTTTTTGTATAACCTTATGTTTATCTTCTGCACCTATAGCCTGATATTTTGTCATTGAATTTTTTTCGTTATGTTTATCGTGGTCGCAATTTAAATAGGTACTATTTTCTTTAATATAATCAATAAATATAATTAAAGAAATAATATCATCAATTTGTACTTTCATATTTCAAGTTTTGCTATTTTTAATAACCGCGCTTTTTATTAACTTTGGACAAAAATACTTAGAATATATTTTTTTATTATTTCTTTGTTTTCCTAGAGGACGTTTTGCAAATTCTTTCTGATAGATCTGAATCCTCCAAATTGAGTTAACATAGCGATGTCAAAGCACATAGATAGTAACAGTAAATATTATAATGTAGAATACTGTACATTATGACTAGGATAATACAGGATAGGTATTTATAACCATTATTCGCCAGTATGCTTTGTATTTCATAGATGACGAATATCGTAACGTGGATTATGCAAATAACTCATAGTAAGTACTACCAACTCAGAGACTAGATTGTTTAGACACCGATACACGTAATTGCAAATGAAAACTTTGTCACAGCACAGCTTACGAATAGGTATGTAGAGCGGGGAAGGGATAATGCCATATGATGTGGTGAAGAGTAAGTGAGAAGGATGTAACAAACGGCTGTGATTGTTTTTACTTTACTCGTATATGTAAGTATTTTTTTTTGTATCATAAAATTCTGAATAAATTTAGTAATTTATTCAGAATTATAGCTACTTATTCGAAATAAAGCAAGTAAACCCTGCACGATATAACTTTAGTAAGCAATTAAGTAATACAAACACATTTTATTTGAACTGTGCTTTAAATCTTTAAATGTTTACTTTACACATTAGACGACTAAGTGTTTTATCGCTCGATCATATTTGTCAACAAGAAAGCAATTTTTCAGTGTTGCGTTGCTATTTTATATAAAGTAAGTCTGTATCAATTTAATTTAATACCATCTAATTGTTGTTATGTATGAATTTTATGATCAAATTTAATCCGTCTGTCTGTCTCATAGACTATTTTGCCGTAAGCAGCTGATAGTCATAGTACGAGTAGGTGGTTGCCATAGACCCCTTTATTTCAACAGTCGACTTCTTTGTTTTTTTGAGATGGCCGATGCAACTCGGTCAAAACGGCAAGCCAAAATAAAAGGTAATCGCGTTAAATTTCCCGTTTTAGATATCTTATAATGCAACGCGAAAGTTTAAAAGTTTATGTAAGTCGACTACTCTCTTTTAACGTGCCTACTTAAGTATTTGCACGTTCAGTCTTTATGATATTTGTAGTTTTAAAAAGTAATATTGACATGCCTGTCTGTATGATTTTATATTTCAGTAACTATCTATTTCTAATCAAAATTTAAGTACAAAAATAACTTCATAAATACGATACAAATACCCATATAATTAAAGTTGACAGTTACTGAAGTCGGTGCCAAGCCTACTAAACTAATAGACTTTCTGTTGTTGCACATTCATTTAGTACCGACTTCAATAACTCAAATTTAATGATATGAGTATTTGTATCGTGAAGTATGAAGTTATTTTTGTACTTAAGTTTTAATTAGTAAAGGATAGTTATTTCGTACTTTCCAGTGCTTTTTTTGAAGTCGGTTTAATTTTTTTATTAATTTTTTTTATTTCTCACTTTTGAGTGACCTTGGACTAAATACATAAATATCTAGGGCAGGTCTACAATTAACTTATGTTCTAATTCTGGAGCGCAATGACATACAAGAGAACCATACGTAAATAAAGGTTATAACCAGTTCGCGTTATTTATTTGGTGTATCTACGAAACCCAAACTTCAATACTAGTGAAATTTAAATGAGACCAATCTGGAACTGTATCCTTTCAAATAAAAAAAGAATTTTCCATATCGGTTCATAAATGATGGAGTTCAAAGTCAAAGTCAAATCAATTTATTCAAGTAAACCCAAATGCACGGTATTTTTGAACGTCAAATCTACTTTAGTTCTAGTTATGGCGTAACAAACATAAAAAAAGAAACATGCAACCGAATTGAGAACCTCCTTTTTGGAAGTCGATTAAAAACAGGTGGTCTCATCTGATGTGGACTTCGTTCGGTTGGAGAGTATTGAAAGTATTCTTATGTGAGTGACATTATTTTATGTGTCTTTCATTTATTATGCCAATATATACTACATGTTATATACATTGTAAATACTACATAATACTATTTTTTTACAATTCCACCAAATATATTATAATCATAACCAAAATACGCTAAAGGCGAGGGTGCCACAAACCCCGCAAACCGGAGGCTATCGGTTTGAAGTCCAGGTTATGAATTATGATATTCAGACTTCCAATCGATTTAGAGTTTTGTTTTTGTTTTGCGAACTTGTGATCTTCGGTTGCATATGTATTAGTCAATGTAACAATCTTACAAGCAACGGGTATGAGCAGTAGCCTAAAACCTTATAGATGAACCAAGATTCAACAGTGGCTTTTGCTTGATGTTTCATCTTTACCTAAAGGGTACCGTGACCGTGAGCTTAGGGTACCCGATTTGATTAGGTCCTGAAAGTGTAGAAAGACGTATTCATACATTTTTTGTCTATTTAACGCAATCAATTTAAAAAAACAGTGACTTTTATTTAACCCAACTGTAACAAAACAGATGTACTCATGGCCATATTGCGGTTTTTAGATAATTTGTTCTTTCATACTAAAATAGTACGTATTTTAACAAGGGGGAATAATTTTAATATGATAGTATTCCTTATCTAGGTGGCTACTTACTTACCTAGTACCTGCACTCACTAGATAAATTAGCTCTGCTTAAAAATTACTGTAAGTACATTGTGATGTTTTCATTTGAATTTTTTTGTGTTACTAAAAATTCTCCTGAATCCCATGTGCCTAAGGGTTCGTGCTTAGCCTTTGCTTTGACTGTCCTTTCTATTATTATAGGTAAGTCATTGGATATTTTAGTTTTTTCCATACTAACTTCGACAACCTTCGGGTTTATTTTTCTAAAACTCTTTAGTGATTGTCTATATTACATAAAAACTTGTATGTAAAGTTTGAAATTTTTAGACTCTGGTTCATGGTCGATATTGATAAATCGAATCAATCAGTCGATCAGTCGGGACAAGTCTTTTATAGGTGTGTATGTAATATAATAATAATACTGCAGATTATTATACTGTGTCTTGTACTATGGGTATCACACAACGCATTGGGGACAGCTCCCTGTAACACCCAGTTCGTTTCCTAAATTGACCTGATCGGGGATCGAACCTACGCTGCCGGTTCGATCGAGATGTTTTGCCATCTCGCCGACGAGCCAGTCCAAGCGCCAATGTGTAGAGGTTATGTATGAAAATCATTATTCATCTGTCTGAGTTTCTCGCGTGAAAAGAAGTAAAAATTCGTAATGTTAACGTGTCATTGAAGCTAGGGACATTATAAAAAATTGTGACTACGTGCAAACGTGAGGATGTCACTTGTGATATATGACGCGACGTGATGTGACGCTTACGAAATAAATAACTACACGCACATGCCGGTTATACAATACACATATATACAGTGATTTTTAGGGCAAAGAAGACTGTTTGGTCATAAATTAAAAACATTTGATCAGGTATGAGTTTGATACGCGCTTAGAGTCCCGTACCATATACCTATACCTTTTACAGTTCGTAAAATTAATTTCTTGACATTTATTAAACATACATTTTTGACATTAGTGGGCGTACAAGTAAAAAGGGTCCAGTAGTAGGGTATTGAGTTAAGACTAGATTCGGAATATAGAATAGTCAATTGATAGTAAGGATTATATTCAAAAACTAAAAATATTCAAAAACTGGCATATTTTTTTTATCAGACATTTAAAGTTGAAACTCTGAAAAAGATTGTTTTGAGAAAAAGCATATTTAAAGTTTGATAGAAAAAAAAACGCGCTTCTACTTGTTTGTTTCTTCTTCGCAACATCATATAAAGTCATCTACTATATGAACTTGTAGATAATTGTGCATTAATTAATAATTAATTAGAATCGCGAAATGCCATTTTTTCACCCAATTTTAAAAAACTGCGTTATATATTGTATATCTTGGAAACTAAATACCGACCACTGGACCCTTTTTGCTTGGACGCTCACATATTCAAATAACGGCTAAAATCGAAATATCAGGCAGACATCTTATATAAGGTAATGTTATTAAAAAAATATGTTTTAAACAGAACTATAAACTAAGTATATACCTAATGGCGTATAGACGTACAACGAGTGCTAGTGAGAATGTAACCTTTTATGATAATGCCACGAGTAGGAAAGGGACAACGAACGGGACGCTATTGTAACCCGTTTTGAATATCGGGTCGTCACAAGTCGTCACGCTGTGGAAAACGCTGTTGGCTTATTTTATTATTTTATGTTATTACTGTTTTCTTGCAAAGAAGTATTGTATTGCTCAATAATGGTTACGTGTTCGTGTGTATGTAATTGTGATATTACATATCGCAATAATCAAGGGAATCATTCATTTCATAGGTGACAATGACAAATTAAAAATCGTCACGCGTCAACGAGTTCTATGTTCGTCTATAGACCAGCATATATATTGTACTAAATTTATGTTTTAAACACACATTAATATTTTAACATTTTAACATTTAAGTAAAAACACGATTTTTCTTAATAACTATATTATAACGGAAAGTCATAGACAAGTAAATAAGTTTAAGTAAAGTTTTAGAATGTAAAATTATTGTTATTCGATTTCTCTATTTCTTTTTCAAGTAAACTTTGGTGGTCAGATGTCATAATTTTACATGAATATTATAAACACTTTTTTGAACATCACCTGTAATTTACAGTTAAAGTCCGTCCTAAAATTTCGGTTTCAGCCTTTATTTGAATAGACTGTTAAAAGAAAGAGGGCTCTTGACTTGTTATATTTTTTTTTTGTAAACACCAAGTCAGTCTTTACCAAGTAAGTATTATTGATTATATGAATTCGTATAGAATATAGCTCAAAATTAAAAATATAATATGAATATAGTTTAAGTAATTATAATTATATATGAGATCTTTTTCCGTAGTTACACACGGTCAATACAGAATTATAGTTTAGTTTAAATTATACAAATTATTCTCGAAAGGGATAAAAATTAAGCATAATAATGAACTTATACTTATAATATATTGTTAAGGCCCTCCTTACACTACTGTTTCTGTTCTATCCAATAATTTTCGTTCAAATCCCTCCTGTCTTCCATTCTCTAAATCTTGTACTACCCTGTCCAGCCTCTTCGGGGTGCTTGGGAAAATTCATTACTTCAGCAGAAGCATTAGCGAAGGCTTTTAAAACACTATTAAAACCACTAACAACGCAATTTAGTGCTGAATTAATTGTCACGAAGAAGGTTGACTCAGTTTTCTTAGAGCCTTTCTTGAACGAGACACAGTGTTGCCTTATTTTGAGAACGTGATTTTAAAATAATGAAGTAACTGTCTACTTTAAATTCTTTTTATTTATTAATATATATAATTTAATTTTGATTGTCAATTATATCCCTGGCATCCATACTTAGTTGGAAATATTCATGGACTTTTTAGCGAGAACGCGAGAAGTGAGGTTGTTATTTTAATTAGATTTCCTATTTTTTACAACTTTGGCAGGTTCAAAGTACAAAAGTGATAGTATTTTGTGTTTTAAAGTTCTGTATAAGTGAAAAGAATGGAGTAGATCTAAATAAACATGTGTAGCTGAAGTTCTAGCGCTGTTCCAAGAAGGCCTTTATAACTTCAGTAAAGCTTACTATCACTTTACTGGAGGAGTTTTACACACAAATTACTAATATTATTGTTTTACGATAAGAAGAAACGAATTTACTTAGAACCTTCGAACATGATTAATACGTGACATTGGCAAATGCGCTAATCTGTGCGCCACGCCAAATAAAAAAAAGGGAAATATTCATCAAGAAAATTAGTAGTGTTGCGATGACAACATTTGTTTTGGTTCTAATATATTTTTAGTTCAACATCATTAAATACATTAATATAATACATACATATCTTCACCCTGTATCCCTAACGGGGTAGTCAGGGAGGGCGGAGCGCCAGGAGTCGCTGTCCTTACACACCTCTTTCGCTAATTTTTATTAATCTTAAAAAAATAATTGAAAAATAATTTTCAATTATTAAATTAATGTTTTCCGTAATGACAGCGTTGTTCAGTTTTCCATCCGCGTAGCCCGTATGTCACTTAGAAGAGCCATTAAGTTCCCAACGAAAGGTTTCTATAATGTACTCCAGGGGCATTAGTGACCCGCGGGCGTTTAAGGACCTTCGACGTTTAGGGCCTCCCGGAGTGCTTCCGGCGGAGGACTCTGACGTCATATCCGGTGCCGTCATTTTAGATTGACGTCCAGGGAGAAATGAGCTTGAGTTATAGTTATTTTGAAGATGTCGACGTGTTTGCTGTCTCTCGAATCAATCGTACTGTAATTTCGTCACAGTTGTTATTAGGTACATATTACTTATATATATACTGGCGTACAGACGTACAACGATAATATGACTTTTTTAAACCTCTAACAATTACGTTTTATTCTTCAACGCGGGCGTGCGAGAGGACAATGTTCATTTCGCACGTCGTTTTTTTATACGCCGTATGCGATACTTCATGTACGAGTACTTGTAGTGTCCAGTGTAACGTTCAAAAAGATTATCTATTTCAATGTTCAAAAATAACGCTGTTTGAAGGCCTGAAAATAAAACTTCAGTAATAATTATAAAAAATGTTTTAAATATTAAAGTAATAATAAAGATATTAGATTGCAGTACTAATCTATTTTGTGCTTCATTCTGTTTGTTTCATTTGTCATTGGAGTTGTAGCAAAGCATTTATTTAGTAAAATATGAAATTCAATAGATTTAAATATAGAGTGTGGGGATTTCGGCATAAAAATATTAATCCCTAATTTGTGTGGGGAAACTACAATTTGATACATTAAGTTGCATACTATAATCAGCGGTCGCAATCGCAATCGCTTATACATGTATATCTTATTTCGTTACACGTGACATCAGCCGATGTGCACGATATTCTGTAACGCAATCTTGTCCCTTATAAACTTTTTATTTTCGCGCTATCCCTTTGGCACAACTTTCGTAGGACATAAGCGAATACAGAACCTAATATACAATTTAAATTGTGTCCCAAACTCGTAAATGCGAAGCCCCGGACTTACGGTATTTATGCCAAGACCGACCCTTTAGTTTTTACATCCCTTATGTTTTGTATGTACTAAATAACTGGCGCGATGAGAGTTTGATGAACAACTTACATAATTTGGTAGTTCTAAACGGGGCTTAGTGACGATTTGTTGTTTTCGTAGAAAAAAGGCTCGAGAGCGGAGTGTAAGTTAATAGCTACAAGGCTGTTACATTCAATACATAGTCCTTATACTAAAAAGCTGCGAACAATATTTGCATTAAACTAATGCGGCCTTCGGTTCTGTATAGTTATTTGTGGTAACACAATACTTTTTGCCCTACTAAAACCATTTTTCCATAGACAATAATAGAAGCAAAATGTATTAAGCCCTATATTTACATACCTACAATTCAATGTGAGCCAAAAATTAATTTTCCCTTTTGGATAAAATTTTGATAAATAAAATTATCTCTTATGTGGGGCAAGCAGCCTAATGAAGTTGATTGCAGAGGCCTGTCTCAAAACTTGCTAATTCATATTTAATTATTATAATAGGGAAACTTCGCCAATAATAGTCGGAAATAATTAAAATATTGTGTCGCCGGTGGGTGCTGGTAGCCGCTTGTTTAGAAACGAGGGGACCGGGCCTTCTCAGAAGTTTGTCAACTGCCTTCTAGGGAGTGATTTTCGGAGTTTGGTGATTCCAGCTAATCACACCGTGTAAGCTGCAGACGGCGGCAGAGGTATCAGATTTAATTTTTCTGTGCTAAAAGAAATTTAATGGATAAAGCTGGAAAGAGTATTTTAGCACAAAACTTGGTGTCAAACCTTAGGCTTAATAAAAGTCGTTTCATGTTTTAATGAATATCAAATTATTTACACCGTTTTGAATATTAATTATATTATTTGCGCCCGGTCTCAGATCTATATGGGAACTTGATTACGGAACGTCAATATTTCTTAATTTCTATAGACTAAATGGGAACTTGTTATGTATATATATACATGTCACACATATAAACTTTCATCCTTCGTAAATAACTGTGCACACCGCATTGAAATACATTTAGAAGTTTAGAAGTGATGAATGAATGAATTTTATCGTCATATGTTCGGGATTATGCATATGCGTCATCTAATGATTAATGTTAACCTGATAACGACTGACCTTTTTAAAAAAAATGAAAATGGCGGTGAGGACCTTAGGCTAGGATCAAATTCCTTGGTCCTAGACCTTAAGGAATACTGTGGCAAAGTTTTCGAAGGCTTTTTAAATAATTGTCGACAGATACGAAAACTACATTATAATATTGTATTGATGACTAATATGGAGTCACGTTACCTCTTATATTATTTACATATATACACATTTCTTTATTTATTTTACATAGTTTTAGCTACCTATATATAGATTAGATTGGGTCAGTTACTTAAACATTCGGTGTGAGATCAAGTCTGTACTTTCCTGAAATGCTTTGTTCAGGAAGGAAACGAAGCATGTGTTGATACATAATTTTAAATTTTAGAGGAATTACGTTAAAAATATTGTTACAGTCGGACCTTATGCGTAGGGAATAAGGTCGATTTTTGGTGGAACTCGAAACATAACTTTTGGTGCTTATATCTCGAGACCTAGGCTTTATCGAGTTATGACCTAAAAACGCATTGCTAGGTTTAAGGCCTACTATCGAATGGTATAAGTCAAATTAAGAAAGAAGAACCAAGTTGTACCTCGAATATTCCCGAGCGATGACGTGTCATGTACCTATGACTCATGCAAACAGGCGGCGTCGAGAACAATGTCGAATTACCGTTAGCGAGCGTAATTCACTAGAAAGTTCCACCCTCGTTTTAGGCGACTATAAATAGAGCTCCGTGTCCGCCGCCGAGTCAGTCTTTCTCAACTATCGTTCGAAGCGATATATCGAGGCGACATCAAGGCGAATTACGAAGACCACTACGACGACTACTGCGTCGACCTTGAATAGAAGAACTCTGCGATTCGGGAACGTTGTTATTGAGTGAAGCGTGTACCTTCGGTGACTACTACGCGAGTACCTACTTCGAGGTTGACTACGAAGATTAGGAACCGCCGTAATTAAGTTCGCGTGTTCTTGACATCTACTTGTACGAAGAAAAATAAACTCTTTGTACCCTTAACCGGCATCTTATTACCCTCAGCTTGTAACAATATATACAACAACTGTGTAAACAATATATACTCGAATACATACATACATACATACATATCTTCACGCTGTATCCCTAACGGGTAGTCAGAGGACGGAGCGCCAAGCTTCGCAGTCCTTACATACTTCCTTCGCCTCCTTAAATCGCATCATTTAACTCACACATTTTCGTGAATGCTTTTGACATTTTCGTCAGTTAACACTGACTATTTGATCTTCGTAAGTCAGCCTTGGTCTTCCTTGGCTTCTGCTACAACTCCCAATACGTTTTTCAATAAATACATTTTTCTATGAATAAATATCTTGTTTTGTTTATTATTAGCGACCCCTCCCGGCTTCGATCGAGTGGGAAATATTGTAATATACCTATACAAAAACCTTCTGGAAGAAATTCTCGAAAATATAGTGAAAACCGTATTATAATCCGTTGCGTGATTTCGAAGTAGTAAGCGGAGAAACAGACAGACGCGGACAACGACTTTGTTTTGTACTATTTGATAAAGATTATATATTTCAAAATCAACACCTTCGCTATCTTTTTAAAGTCGATTCATCACCATTATTTTTAACTTGGTGTTTAATATTATTATTAATTTGGATTTATTTCTAAATGAAGAAATTATCTTGTGTTTTCAACCATCAATTGTATCGAGTTTGTACGCTCGTTTCCTTCATAATTGATAGACAACGGCCATTCTCACTGCTGGCTAATAAACTCCCCTAATTTACATGCAAATAAATGTAACAGCTTGTGACCACCGACCACTTTGTTGCATTCTGAGAAATTGTATTAATTTGTATAATTTGAACGTCTGCTTCTATATATACCAGAAGGTAAGCATTTGGTTTAAATGGAACAGAGATAAAACATTTAGAAAAAAAATTAATAAAAAAATTGAACCGACTTCAAAAAAAGCACTGAAAAGTACCAAATGACTACCCTTTACTAATCGAAACTCAAGTACAATAAAAATAACTTTATGAATACGATACAAATACCTATATAATTAAATTTGACAGTTACTGAAGTCGGTGCTAAGCCTACTGAACTAATAGACTTTCTGTTGTTGTAAATTGATTTGGCACCGCCTTCAATAACTGTCAAGTTATTATATGGTCGTATCGTATTCACAAAGTTATTTTTGTACTTAAGTTTTGATTAGTAGAGGATAGTTATTTCGCACTTTTCAGTGTTTTTTTTTGAAGTCGATTTAATTTTTTTATTTTTTTTTTTTAATTTCTTCCTTTTGAGTGACCTTGGCCTAAATAAATATCTAGGGTAGGTCTACAATTAACTTCTTTTCTAATTCTGGAGCGCAATGACATACAAGAGAATCATCAATATAAATGAGTAAAGTTTATAACCAGTTCGTTTTATTTGGTGTATCTTCGAAACCCAAGCTCCACTTCCAATGCCAGTTTAAATGGGACCAATATGGAAGTGTATCCTTTAAAATAAAAAAAAGAATTTTTCAAATCGGTTCGCAAATGACGGAGTTCCGAGGTATCAAACATAAAAAAAACGAAAAAAATACAATCGAATCGAGAACCTCTTAATTTTTTTGAAGTCAGTTAACAATGAAACGATTTCAAAATAAACCACTGAAAAGTACAAAACAATTATCATTTACTAATTAAGACTGAAGGACAAAAATATCTTTATAAATGCGATACAAATACATACACATAATTAAAAACGGTTACATTACTGTAGTCCAGCCATTGCCAAAGTGGGCGATAACGCCCCCTTGTGGGCGCTGCAGGCCTAAAGGGGGGCGGTAAGAGACCCAGAAAAAAAAAATGGTGGCGTTGTGTAGAGGCCTGGGGGGGGGGGGGGGTGGGAGATTTGTAATTTATGAGCTCTCGACTCAGTAGACAAAATAAGTTTGGGAGCCAGTGCTGTAGTCTATGCCAAGCCTATCAAACTAGCAGACTTTCTATATAAACTTTTAAATTTTCGCGTTGCATTATAGAATATCTAAAACGGGAAATTTTTATTTGACGTTTCGACCGAGTTGCATCGGCCGTGGTCTCAAGCGAACTCATTTTACAAATTAATATAGAGTTTGGCACCGACTTCAATAACTGTGTTTAATTATATAGGTATTTGATCACATTTATAAAGGTATTTGTGTACTTGAGTTTTGAATAGTAAAGGATAATTATTTTGTACTTTCGGTGTTGTTATTTTGAAGAAGTTATTTATTTATTCCTTTTGAGTGACCATGGCCTGAATAAATATCCAAGGTAGGTCTACAACAAACTTATTTTCTAATTCTGGAACGGAATGATATACAAAGGAATCTTCAATATAAGTAAAGCATACTAACAGTTGGGATTATTTGGTGTATCTTCGAAGTCCAAGCTCCAATATCAGTGAAATTTAAATGGAGCCACCTTGGAACTGTACTGAATCCAATGTAAAAAAAAATACGATCGGTCTATAAACAAACAAGTTAGGCCCGAACATGCATAAAATATATGGTATATACAGACGAATTGAGTATCTTCTCCTTTTTTTAAAGCCTGTTCATTTCGTTGAAACCCTATCAATATTTCGTGAAAATATCATTATATGTGATTTTAAAACTTGCGGCAATTCCTGAAAATGTGTTATTTATAGGTGTAGGACTGGCTTATTTTGTTTGCTTCCCTTTTGAGGTATGATGCGATACAGACTGTTCTTTTATTATGTTCATGGCTGCTACATAATAAAGTTTGAAAGTAGAATGAACTTTTGTTACACCTGTAATTTTTTTTGCCTACTTGTGTAGTTTCGCTGTTTAACCTTTAGTACATTAATATGTCGCTATTTCCCAAGTTATGTTTTTCGTATTTTTTTTTGTACGTTTTTCTCGCGAGAGGGAAGGCAAAACGGTCTATGTCTATAACAGTCGATGTCTTCAGTAACGGTTCAGTAAATATATTTTTCACATTATTTCATTAAATAGTCGATGTAATACATTTTAATGTTTCTTGGAGTTTCTGGCCTCAAATATATTGAGGCAGTGTTTCTAGTAGGATTCGTTAAGGGAGATTAAGCCACTAAAAATCAATTTCAACATCATACCATTGACACATCACATTACTAAATAAGCACTTATTTTAACAAATTTAAATAATGCACAACAGCGTAAATTCTTGACACGCAAAACTACGCCTATTTTGTATCACAATATCTACAAAAAACAATTTGCTAATAATTAAAATGGACGCCCAACTATACTCTCAATAAAATCCCGCCAAAAATTCCTATTTTTCGGTTTCAAAGACTATTCCATTTTCAAAATTCAAACGTGCAAGATAATTGTAGATTGTAGATTTATGACTATTACTTATTTAAATGTTTTTTTTTTCAGAACCTGACCAGTTTTTCTAATGTAAGTACATAATTAATTATACATTGTAATATTTTTGTACCTAATATATTTCTTTCTTTCTTTTTAATTACTGCAGATTATTGCTCCATTATTGTAACCCTAAACTAAATACTAGGTTTATACTATTGCTATCACAACGAATTGGGAGAGCACTCAGTAAAGTCTAAAATTAAAATCCAAGAAAATTTAGAAATTGTCACTTTCTGGGTTGATCTGACTGAGAATCGAACCTATCCTAGGACCCTAGTCTTGAAAAATAGAAATCACTGCACTACAAACGGGTAATTCAATTATATATGCTAATTATGTGTAATTTTTGAATTCCTATGAAAATATATAAATATATTTACGTTCAGTACCATGTATTTTATCAATATTGTCACATTCTTAGTTTCTTTCAATGTCAAAGTCAAATCAATTTATTGAAGTAAACTTAATTGCAAGGTATTTCTGAACGTCAAATCTACTTTAGTTCAAAAAGAAAACCTGAACACTGTTAAGAACCAACAAGAAACTCAGTCAGTCAGGTGTCATTTTTTAAACATCATTCTACAATAGTTATTTAAAATACAATATTCATAAAGCCAGTAAATGCGTGTACAGAGATGATTATTCCCAAACTATTGTTTTGTCTTCAATGAAATCGCTAATTTTGTAGCATGCTTTTCCAATCAGTGTCCGTTCAATAACAAGTTTGAATCTCTTTTTCGTGACTTGAGTAATTACTTAAGGAATTTAATTATAAAAACGAACACAGTTGCCCAAAAATGAGACACTTGAATTTGTAGTTTCAAAGGAATAACTAATAACTAATAACTTTCAAGATTGTTATAGTTTAATGTGGCCCCACCATATCAAAATTCTTAATCACTTTTTATAGAATTTAAATAATAGCTTATTGAATAACAAATAGGCACTTGTGTAAAGGGCAACCGGTGCTCCAATTAACTCAACTGGACATATAATTGTTTACCGTGAAAATTGGCGAGAATTTTCTCGGCGTAATGAAAAATGTTCGCAGACTTTGTCTCTGTTTCTTTATGGCCCAAGTTTTGTGGTGGATAGGAGTTAAATTATTTTAAGTGCGACCGTTAGGGTGCGCGCCTTGCGGTTATCGTCTCTGTGATTAATCCAGAGCGACTTTGCTGAAGATTTACACCACCATGTTTTTCATCTGAAGCAATTCTCATACTATTGTAAAAGTACACTATAGGAACTATAGATCATCATCCAGTGCCTAATTTTGTAACGTTACCAGTAGACGAATGTAACACTACACAGGCTAAGCTGTCCGACGTTTTGTTCTAGGAATTTTTTTTCAGATTTGTATCAGTAACAATTCAAGGATATTTTTTATGTATCATTGTTATTTGTTTAGAAAAAGATGAATACGCGTCAGTCACTTGTGAAGTCTGAACTGTTATAATTTTTGGGAATATGTCTTGATTAATTACTTTACTGCAAAAGGTACTACTAATAGTTCCATTTTTTTACAATACAATAATGTTACATCGCCTCGAAATTGTCTGTACGAAGAATGTATGTGTATGTATGAGTGTGTATATATGTACTCTTTGATTATTTACTCTCTACTGTATAAGAATATTACCTTTTGCCAGCAGCTTTGCTTGGATTATGTAAAAGTTAATATTATACTTTCAAAGTTCAATATCCCTCTGATAATAAAGAGCGTAATGATATATATAACTGGAACTCTGCTTTTCTAAACAGTGCATGCATTGAAATCCATTCGGACAAACATGCAAATACGTACACAAACAGAAAAAGGTGTCAGAAATTTTTGTGTGACTTTAGGGAGCCTGGCAAGCTTATTTTAGTTTTTCGTAAATGTCTTATATGTGTAATATGTTAGCAAATGTCAATATTCGCGATTAAATGTTATAACCATAATCGTTAAAGGATGGCCACACTATTGTTATGAGGGTGTTGCTACTTAATAATAACATGGAATTTTTGAATGTCAAAAAAATAAGTCAGTCGAGAAATACACGAGCTAGCGTCTAGCTCGTGTAGGTTATATTGAGTTATAATCTATTAATTATATCTCAATATAACCTATCAATATAATCTAATAATTATATCTCAATATAACCTACGTTTCCATCCAATTCGACATCCTAGAAGAACGAATAGCTTTCAAATGATATAGATATATTTTATAATTTATTATCGTGGAGTATTTATAAATTACATGAAAAAAAATAACAATGTCTGCTGTTACCTACATTTTACTAGTTTTCTATTTCTTTCCTCCGACTTATCTTGAGAGTGTATTTTGTATGATTTCATGACAGTAGTTCAGTGTTAAGTTTGACCTCAACTCACTATTATATCAAACACGTAATCCTACGTTACGTTTGCTTCAGTACTCTACAATCGAATAATTTTGTTTTATTACATGAAAGAATTAAAAAGCTAAACTTTAGAGTGAATCTGAACACCCCTGATGAACCTAACAAAATTAAAAATATTTCAAAGAACAAAGCGTCAGTCCCTGTAATTATATTGGAATGCGAGTAAATAGGTATGCAGAGTAAACAGATAACACTCGACAAAGCTAAATTTAAAAAGCTTTTTGAAACCCACCATAATGTTTCTCCCTTTTCACTCTGACCACGTTATCTGCGTACTGTTCTAATTAAATGGTTTATCTATCAGATGGAAACAGGTTTTTCTAAAGACATCACCCATAAAAATGTTTTGAATTATTCGCGATAAAATTTGAATAAAGTAATTTTTTTCTGGGAACAAAATTCGTTTTTACATTGTTTTATTTTATCGATCGCGAAACAAGATTAAGTGAAATAATCGTAAAAATCCCTGCTCTCAAATACAACCGTATCGAATTAAATTTTTATACGTAGCAATTCTGCGAGGACCATATAATGCAACGTATTTTAATAAAACGAAATTACTAAGGACGGTTGTAAAATTTGAGGACCTCCGAATTAATGTAGGGAAGTAATTTAGTCCGTTGGATTTACGAACGAAATGTCAGTTTATGTGTACACGCCCCGGGGTGCTCTGTGTTTGTCCATTTTCTGGTAAATTGCAAATATACGAGTAGGTTCTTGACGCATTGCTACATTTTGACTGTATTGTTATTTTTATCGTTTTCTCTATTTTATAAATTTTATCCGTTGTATTGAACAAACATAACTCAGATTACTCTAATAATTGTAGTGTAATCTACGTTTACGTACTTACAGTTCTCACATTCTGATAGTTTTCATACTTAATATTGCTCATGATCGGGTTAAATTCTTATATTTAAGTATTTACATATTACTAGTAGTGACTAATGCTCATAACCAAGGCCAGCTATGTGCATAAGACACTACTTGTAGTATGAAAATATTACGAGATGTATAATTTCGTATTACTCGTAATATGTTCATCTTAAGATTAGTGACTGACGTCCACAAAATCAACTGTGGACATTAGACACTACTCGTAATATGAACAGTCGAGATTGTTCATGTGCTATACTCGTATGTACCTAATACTGTAGAACGAAGATCTTTTAGGTATATATTTACATTGCTGTATATAGTCAAACATCTTTGCCATATGGCAGCCTAAATATGTACTTATTGCTATAGCCTAAGATCTGCTGATTTCTGCAGGTATCTGTTTTTTTAATGAAACTTAATTCAAATGAATTGTTGATGACAATATATGTCGCTGCCGGGTTGCCTATCAAAAATTAGCCGCAATTACCTTTAATTAAATATTTTGTAATAAATTTATTTTAATGAATTCCAGCTATATGATTTTTAAATGAATTATACATCATTTGAAAGAAAATGATGTGAATAATGTTAAAGAAAATGGTTGCCAGCTCTCAAGTAGCCGCAACCTCTAGGTTGCCAGGTGTGAACAGGTATGTTTCTCAAGAAAATTATGTATTAAATTAAAGTTTAATTTTCGCTGATCACAATAGTGTATGGTTACAGTGTAAAAAAATAGCCGGAAGTAATGGTTGCCGTTAAGAAGAAGAGGATGATGATAAAACACAAAAAACAATTTAATAACAAAAAGTTAATGAATCCATCAAATTAAGCTAATGAATTTCATATTTTTTTATCATAAAATTTTTTAAATAAAAAGTATTTTATAAAAGTATGATTTATATGTTTTAATAGAAGACGTTACTAAAATCGTAATCATTTTTTTATGTTATTATTATGAAATACATATTTCATTGCCCTGAATGACCAACATGTATAAATTATTTTTTTCAATGTTTGCAGCTAGGATGTGATAAGAGAGTAGTTCATTCTAATAATGGCAACCACTACTAGCAGCCATTTTGTTACAGGTACACTATTGTGTTCAGCAAAAATTAAACTTCAATTTAATATATAATTTTCTTGAACAACACAATGAGTATAAATAATTAACAAAAACATACCTGTTCACACCTGGCAACCTAGAGGTTGCGGCTACTTGAGAGCTGGCAACCATTATCTTTAACATTTTTCACATCATTTTCTTTCAAATGATGTATAATTAATTTAAAAAAATATACAGCTGGAATTCATTAAAATAAATTAATTAGGAAATATTTAATTAAAGGTAATCGCGGCTAATTTTTGATAGGCCGTCAGCAACATATTATATTGTCATCAACAATTCATTTAAAATTAAGTTTCGTTAAGAAAACAGATACCTGTAGAAATCAGCAGCCGGATCTTGTACTAGTAGGACTAAAGGTGCAATTAGTTGCGCTTTTCATACTCTGTTTACTCAGATCGGGAAATTGTGCGAAGTTATTATATGCAAGGTTATGTGAAAGGGAGTATAAATCCGCCAGGGTTTCGACGTGTCAATGTTGGCTGCTATATTGCAGATATAATAATTACGGGATACGTTTATTTTGTTGTCTATACAAAAAAATTTAATAGAAAAAAATGTACAACCCTATCCTTACGCCCTACATTCCAAATGTTTGCTAGCGACATAAAAACGCTGATAATAGGGATGCCTCACCTTTATTTTTTTTTAAACTTTGAGGTTTTACACTAAGACATTTGGAGAAGTCGTAGAATGTAAATATTCCGTTGTCATGGCTACTTTAATACCCTTTCGCATTTATACATCCTTTTGAAATAATCTTGTATATTTACGATTCCAAACAGGCATAATAAATAAAAGTTCGAACTTTGATAGTTTTGGACTTTTACAGGGTGAAAATTTTTAGAGCAAAACTAATGTTTAGTAATGTCTACCTTAAAATTCTTGCTGTAGTCTACGAGTGACGGTCGAACAAATAGACAACAATTCTAAAAATGTGTTTTGATTCAAACAAGTGCAAAAAACTATTCCAAAACATTTTCTCAAAAATGTCTTTACAGGTGCAGTTTATACAAGTACTTCATATAATTTACTGTAACTATAAACATTTGCTATTAAATCTTTTTATTACCACAACTATTGCGCGTAATTTACTAACTTCATAGACTTAAGAGTTGAGTAGAATAGCAACAATTATTACTTTTCTTGTTTTGTTTGTTAGAAGTTCATACATTTACTAAGGTAAGTTGGAGTTTTTCTGATTTATAGCCCACTATTTCTTTTTGGATGCGCCACCGCTATTGTTTATCATTCTCTCCGCAAGCACTTGCGAAGTTTTCCCATACGTCTAGTTCCTGAAACTCTGTCGCGCACTTTTTTTGTTCTTTAAGGCTTCGTTCAGGATTTGCACTTTGTTTTCGTTGGAAGCATATATTAAGTTGGTATTATACTTTAAGTTCTTGGCGATATTTAGTGTTTTTGTTGAAATTCTATTTTCTTTTTCATTTAAAACGCTTTATACTGCGAATTATTTTAGATAGAGAGACAATTAATGTATAAAATATATTTGTGTGTCTCTCTCAAACTCAAATGATATATTTTTATAATAGTTATGTAATATTATTTGAGTTGCCTTCCTTCGCTTCCTCAGACGTCATCATTTGCCTTAATAGAGAAAGTACAGAAGATGGTGTGTCAAGTTTAGTCTCGTTTTCATAAAATGTTTTTCGTCTAGAAACAACAGTCGAAGGTTAAGTTGGTTTTATTTTGATAATTATAATTTTCGAATAATATAACTAGCTGATACCCGCGCCTTCGTCTGCGTTTTTTCTTTTTAAAATGGTCTATGTCCTTCCTTAAGATTCAAGCTATCTCCGTACCAAATTTCATCGCAATCATTTACAGACCATAAAATACGAACAAGCATTGATTTCTATTATATACTAACTGTTGCCCGCGACTTTGTCCGCGTGGACTTAAGTTTATAAACACCGTCTTTAACTTCTTAGGGGTATTTGGTATTTTCAAAAACGATCATACACATTATTTCTTATAGCTATTTTTGGGTGTCCCCAGAATTTCTAACAGCAAAAAGTTCTCACTGCATCTAACATCACCTGCACCGCACCCTGTTAAAATCTCCGCTTCTAACACGTTTCGTTGTAAATTGGTCATTTTTAATCTGATACCGTTACAAAATTTTGGTGGGCTTAGATTTCTAAGGAGCATTATAGGTACGCCGACTTTTAAGTTTATCTTATGAGTTGGCAATCCAGGACCATTGAGGGATTCTAAAAATTTTACTGGATATTTGGTAGATTCTTCTTCCATAACTCTATTAATGGAGATTTACTCTACATTATCCTCCGAAACAAAGCTCAAAATTTCAGCGTTTGTTGCTGCCGCTTGGTCGTTTTGTGGTGTCAAAATAGCTCTTTCGCAAAGCTAGGAATTTTCATAAGTTGCTATTTGCGGTGCGTTCCCATACACAGATGATATGAGATCTCGCATCAATGAAACTGTGCAACACAAGTTTTCATGTAGTACAACTTTTCCTTGTTCCTGCGTTACCAATCTCAAGTAGCAAACAGAAAACTCCTGTGCATTTTCGTGGCCTCCGATTCGCGCTCGCGCATTTATTGTCAAATGCATAGGAATAATGTAGTGCCACAGTGTAAAACTCTTTAGACAATCTCTAACTTCATCAGCCCTTGTTCCACAGGGTTTGGCCTTTGACCTATGGATTTTGACGAAAGTCGCCACAAAAAGCACTACAATACCACCCGTGGGTTGGTCATTTTGGTTGATATCACGTAATGTTCTATCTACTGCTTGAACCGCTTTACGGTTTGCCATTGTGTATTCATCCCATATAATAAGATTACAATCAGATAAAACCTTAGCTTTGTCGCTGTTTCTAGAAATATTAAAAACAGGGCTCTTTGTGCGGTCTAAGTCAATCGGAATTTTAAACATAATATGGGCAGTTTTTCCTCCTGACAACAAAGTGGCTGCTATGCCCGATGAAGCGACAGCAAGCGCAATTTTACTTGGGCTTCGTACCTTCGCCAAAATCACTTTGCTAAGAAAAGTCTTCCCCGTTCTACCGGGAGCATCTACAAGCAGCATTTCTCCCAAAGCACTGTCTACTCTGCGACACACACGATCGAAAATTAAACGCTGTTTTTCAGTTAGTCTCAAGACATCAGTTTGTAAAATTTCGGCTAGTTCTACTGGATCATAGTTTATTTCCGTCGTGTAATCTCTGTTAATGCGTTCACCGTCAAATGATGACTCGGACATGCCCTATTGAGAAATAGTATTACCCCCAATAGATGTAACTATATCTTGAATAGTCAGCAAACGATTCAAGTGAGTTTCACGTAACCTCTCACTAATTGCGTTGTCATTAGTTAGTTGTGCGTGCCTGAAAAGTTCTTCAGCTAATTTGTCCTGATATTTATGCCACAGCTGTGCGTATTTGATTGTGCACAGAACACCAGCAAACAAATGGCACAACCGATGGGGACTTTCACTTATACTCGTTTCAGACAAGGCGTCATCTTAGTGTTGATCACCATCTAGTAAGTGACTAGACCGGCAAGACGCTTGTAAGTAGGGTATGCAATATTATCAACCTTTCGGAGCTCGGTAAAAGTAGTGGGCCCTCGAACAGTGTGCAGAAGCAAGCGCAGCATTCAGAGTTATTCGGATGCACAGTATTAACTCTGACAATAATCTGTTCTTTAAAAATACCTGGTTCACTATCTACAGCTGTTCCACGTCTTCTGCGGTTAAAAATATCCTGTTGTTTATTATAGGTATAATATGATGGAACTTTGTTGTATAACAGTGACTTAACAAATGTATATGTTTCGCAAAGTTCAAAGAATGCGAGTAGAGTGGTTCATCTTGGGTTTTCTAAACGCTCCATCACATTATCAGGGTTGTAGTAAACCCTTGTCAACCTTCAAGATGTACGTCAAGATGGATAACGGGTGGATGTCTTTCATGATTCGGAAACTTAAAATACGCCAATCTGCCTCAGGCGAGCTAATATATCGGCCAGACCGAAACCTCGTAACTTATTATTTGTGAACTCCACTGTTGCTTGGTCACTGCCTTTGTTCACATATTTACGTATATATTTTATGGATTCGACACTTTTACATACTTCGACGTTGACATGAGCTTGTAATGTTCTCGATAATACCGGTGATAAGGTAACACCCATCTATTATCCAAATCTATTTCTCGAGTTTCCAGCCTAAGCTGAACCCTATTTCATATGATTGATCATATAGATCTGAGGTCAACTTACATTGGAAGAGTCAAAATAACCAAAATTGTCAATTTTTTAACTTTATGTAAACGTTCAATCATCATCATTTTACACACCATAATATATAGTTAACTAAAGTTTCAGCCAATTCAACTGAACGGTTATTTTATAGCATTTTTATAAAATTTTAAACTTTCGAAACGTCAAGCCAAAATAAAAGGTAATCGCGTTAAATTTTCCGTTTTAGATATTTAATAGCAATTTTATCGAACAAATCGCTCGATGTGATCCTTTAAATTATTATAACTTTTTTATTGATGAAAAACAAACACTAAGTTTTAATTGAAGCTTACCACAATACATTAGTAAAAACCACACCCAAATCGGTTAAGCCGTGTCTAATATTAGCGCGCAGGAACGCACAGACAAACAGACAGACAAAAATTTTAACAATCATTGTCTTGGGTTCTATTGCGTTGATAAAAGCCCCCAATAATAATTTTTCTCATATATCTTCCATGTACAGACTGTGATCAGTTACATTTTTATTATATGTACAGATTAGTTATTACATCCACAGACTTTATAAATAAATCCATACGCCATGCCCGAGCAGCAGCGGTGAGGTAAATCAGATAAGCTGACTGGCCTGTACATATGACACACATTTCTTACCAGATAAGCTGATCGGCTGACATTTCATTAGAAAACACACCCATACATCTAGTTAAGAAGCGTGGCAAAGAAAATCAAATATAACATAGATTTTATTTGATTTTCTTTGACTTGCTTCTTAGTATGGGAAAGTCTGGAGTTATAAAGTCTATGATTATATTTTTAGAGTTCTTGTGTAAGTAGATATTTCTACTAATTTTATTTACGTGGGTATGTAACAAATATATCTTTTCCTTGTTTTGACAAGTTTAAATTCGTAAACCATTACTGCTATTTTGGCCTTGTCGATGGTATAAAATGAAAAGCACGCCCATCGATCTGTAACTTGGCAGTCTGTCGAGATAAGCCCGAAGATGTTTTCTATCCTCAACGAACATCAGTCAAAGTCGACTAAGGCTTTATCTAAGGAGTTTACAGGGATATACTTTAACACCTTTGTGCTACTAATTTTAACCTTAATTTTCTTTTTCGGATTAAAAAAGTTATAATACTCTATATGCTGCAATAGTGCAGTGTTTCGCGAAGACAATATTTTTGAAAAATGATCTTACCAAATCTTGGATCCTTAGAGTTTATTTTGAATAAATATTTCAAGGATATGAATCTGATAAATACTTTTGGACATCGTTAACAGAAATGTTTATCGAAGTTGGCGTTGTATGAACAGATGACATTATGTAATACGTCGGTTTATTATTTAGGTCTACTGTTTTGTTTCAAACACGTTGGCGTAAGTTTTCAAAATCGCATTAAGGTGTTTTCATTATGTAGTTAACTTTCTTCTACACAACATGGCGTCTTGACTAACACAATTAAACTTTTCACAAAGAACCGACACCGTCTTTGTTTTTATTCAGTTTTCTCTTAATTGGTTTGTTTTGAACTGTTTCTCGCTAATCTCTATGCTACGTTTTCATGATAAAAAAATTTTAGAAAGACAAAAGAGCGATCTTTTTAACTTAACCATTGTTTAAAAAACGTTAAGATTTCCTTAACGAGGCCCAAGGATGGTTTAACTCCATCCACCCACATCCGAAGTGTACAAAAGTTTCAACGCCCCCATAGCCCCTAGTCCATATTAGTTAATTTTATATGAAATATTAAAATATTTGTGTATGTTATTTGTACCTAATTTATCTGTTTATTATGTATTAAAAATCATTAAAAACGACGACCAAAAACAATATTACGACACGACGACAATAAACGACAATAAATTTGTTCATAAAATTTAAAAAATGAACACAGAATCGATAAGAAATAAAAACTGGTTAATTTATTTATTTGACCACCCCTATTGACTGCTTCAACGTTCCCCATTTGCCTCTGAATCCGCTATCGCCCGCTTGGAAGGCTCCAGCGCCCACTGGACAGCGGTATCGGCCCCATTAGGAATTTATGGGTTACACGATTTCCGAGGATGCTATGGGTGGTTATTATTGTCTTTAATTCTTCTTTATTCTGTCCTTCAGTACGTGGTGAGGCTTATAGTGTGGTGGTTCTTTGTTGTTTGATACAATCACGATTAAGCAACGTTGCATGTGGTCACCTCCGTATTCGAAGGGCTTGTTAAGCCGTTAAATTTTCGAATTCAAATACAGCTTAATTTTTTCCACTAGTTAATCAACATCAGCACATCAACTTGTTGATAAACATTCCGAAGTTAGTTTCTTTTCCAGGAATAAGTTATTTATAAAATTTGTTGATTTCATTAGCTAGTTTTTTGAAAGAAGAGAATAATTGACTTTATTAATGATGGAGTTGATTTAACTAGTTCGGTGAATCATCCCTAGACCTGTTACCTTATAGTAAGGAGGGTAAAGAGGAGTGACAAAGTAACCGCGAATATATCTACACCATCATACCTAAAACTCATCTCGTAGAGCACTTAAGTATAATTAAGTATCAATGTACGATTATACTTATATGTATGTATTTTAAAAATGAAGCTACCTTTGCAAGCCTTTAGTGTTTAGTGATCTTTCCAAGGCTTGGTTGTCAATTATTGCTTTATGGCGTTAGTCATTAAAGCTATCTTCAAGTAACTAAATCTACCTCCGGCAGCTTAGTCCACTTCAGGGAATCCGGTCACTTCAGACCCCAATCATCACGCACGCTCCGCCAGATCGTTCTTCAACACAGAACCAGGGAACTCCTATTTTAATTGTAGATAATTCTAAACAAGAATATTGGACTGGATTCTTCTATTATTAATTATTTTTTGAGAACAGGAAAAGCGACTTGCGTGTCGTGGCGTGGCGTTACGTATGATTTTTGTCTCTCTTATTTTTAACTAATAATAATGGTAATGAAAGAGATAGCGAATTTAGTTACGTTACGCAAGATTATTTTACCTGTTTTCAAAAGATTATAAGTTCTGAAAAATCCAGTATACATCTAAGATTACTAGTTCTAGCCCATCGCTTACCTGTACGATTGTTGCTCTCGATTGTCGTTGACCTAATAAAATGTTTTCTCCAGCTTAAGACCCGGCTGCCAAAATTTTGAGCGTTTTTAAATAAATTTGCTGAGGCAGGCACACGTTTAATAAATGTGAAATTTAAATATATACTACTTTATACATTTATCTAGCGACTGCCTAAAACCATTACACAATTTATGAACTTTCGTTCGATACTTTTTATTCTGCAATATGATGCCTTTTTGAGAGATTTTTAAGTATTTTTCCTAAATTACTTGAGTAAGTTACATAAAATTTCCTGCTAACAGTAAGACAATACAGTTTACTAAATACTGGCTAAAGGATATTTTACTATATGAATTAATGTTCCAGTTATTACGATAAATGTCGCGTTCGGGTGGCGGAGTGTAAGGGCGGAGCCTAGGCAAAAATAATTTTTTGGGAGCTTGCTCTTAATACAGTTCTTCATGTCGACACGACTCTTGAGTAACGTTGACAAAATTATGTCTTTTTATAGTTATTGACTCCATTATTTCTTTTGAGTCACGTTGACAGGATTATTAAACTATGGAAATATGTGATGTACAACAGTCTAGCCGTTGTCACATCCGTCAATTTTATGTAATAGGTATATCTAATAGATATAATAGCATATGTAGCCAGACTTAGCTTACTAGCCAAAGTTCGGATATGGTCTGCTCAATGTAACTTATTATTTACAGTAAATCGATGAACAGTAGCTGATTGAAGTAATTCTAGTTGCCTCCCGCTCAATTCTAGTCTATTATGGATTTGACACTTGAAAACTTGTCACATTTGGTTTTTTATGCATTCAACAATTACGCCAAGATCCTGTTCTGTCCGCTAATATCTATGTTACCTTTATTTTCAACTGTTTTGTACACGAATATTTTTAAGCTTTTTTTTGTATTATATCTAATGAAAAGCATACAATATATACTCGTATATTATTAATTTTTCATTTTTGGTCCTAAACGAAACCATAGAAACGAAGTTTCTGTGAGAAAATACACCATTACTCCGCCCGTTATTATTATTTAAGTTTGCTCTAGAAATTCTAGGAAAATATTTAATTATGTATTGTCACAAAAATTATAACTGATTATTCATTATAAATATATATATATATATATATATATGTATATATATATATATATATATATTTTATGAAAATAAACGTAAATTTTACTGAATATTTATACTGAAATTTTAGAGGTTTCCGAATAGATTTTTTAATAACTCAACGTGAATACTAAATACTGTACAGAGCTCATTCACATTGATATTCAAATTGTTTTGTTCACAACGAAAGTTTTTAATTTCGGGATAACTCCCTCGTTGAAGGTACCATGGACTGACGATTGGTTTTTGTAATAACTTTATTTTTATTTGTTTACTAAGATACAATTAAAAGTTAAAATAATATAGGATTTAAGTACAATTTAATAAACAATGTAAATGTATGTATAAAATGGATAGGAAATCTTCGTGCTATTCCCATTCGGATAAAAAGCTAAATAATATACTAAAAGCTAAAAAATAATTAGGTAGGTACCAGTAATCACACTTCTCTCCTCATCAATCTGGAGTATTGATTACAATAAAACATGATCGTTCTGTAATGTCGCGAGATGATAGTGCCGGATTTACTTTTACACACATTTTGCATAAGTTGTCTATTACCATAAGAAGATGAATCCAAAGCATATAATGACATGAGCGGTTGACTGTCGATAATAGAAATTCGACGTGCCCCACGATTTTATATTTTAGTCTGATCAATGCTCTAGGTTGATTAGGAGCGCTGTGTAATAACTGCTATCTGGTACCTATCTAATTATTTTTTAGCTTTTGGTACATTATTTGGCTTTTAGTACACTATTCTGTATTATTATCATGTTTCATTACAATAAAATGGTTTAACAAACATTTTTTTTTATAGTTACGTAATATTTCTCATTCTATTTAGTTCATTTTGTGCCCCATTATTACAAGGTTTCTTTCCTATCATTTGGTTGCAATGTATTGACTGTCTAAACTCTATGATCCCCCATTTTTGTTTCGGACGCCATTTTGGATTAGGAGTTTTTTTCTAAAGTCTACTGTGTTTTACTTGTCAAGCTCTTTTGTTTGATACTAACTAAAGAGATTAAAATAAATATGTAATTCACCATTTGCTAATACCATTCGAGCGGGTAAAAGCCAGTATTACATACGAGTATATCAACACATGCCAATTTGTTTTGTTCTTATAGCTATTAAATTAATTTAAAGAGTTAATTTTAAAAATTTTGACGTAGCATTATTCGAGTATCAGTGGTAGCACCCAAGAGACTCGCGTGACTGTTTCGTTTCAGCATGTCTTGAATTAAATTATTTGTTGTCTATATTTTACTTCTTAAGGATTTCTGAAATATTTATTATATCATAAAGTACATTGCGACTTTCGGAAAACGTTGGGATTTTATAACATTTGTGTAGGGTAGGATATAATGTTTAAAGTTAGTGTTGACATTATTGTTCCAAGTAGTACATTATTGTATAAGTATTTATTGATTTTTGATGATGTGTGATACTGTCTGGTGTTTGAAAGGGAAGAGGTACAGACGAAATGTGAGATTTATGTAAATGGAAAATGTCTAGAACAAGTGAATGAAATTGTGTATCAGGGGAGTGCGTTTCGACGGATGGAAGATGAGAGTTGGATGTGGAGAGATGGATAGCAGCTGGCATTAAAGTGAAAGGTGCTCTGTTCGCATTAGTATGTAGTGTGAATATATCAAACTGAGCCAAAATGACCATGCACAATGCGGTGTTGGTTCCAACTTTATTGTACGGTAGTGAGGCCTGGATATGCCCGAAATCGAGTGAGTTTGATAAATGCAGTAGAAATGCGATCTCTCAGAAATATGTGCGGTGTCACTCTTGCGGACAAAATAAACAATAAAGAGATACGCAATATCACAGGCTTGCACGACAGTGCTATTGAAAAAATGACGAAAGGAATGCTAAGATGGTTCGGCCACTTACAGAGAAAGAGTGATAAAAGACTGACTGAAAATAATGCGTATACCCCAATGGGGGTTTTCAGGCTGTATTTCAGTACTGAAACACAGTACAGTTACCGAAATACAGCCTGAAAACCATTTTCGAAAATAATGCGTATACCCCAATGGGGGTTTTCAGGCTGTATTTCAGTAACGGATGAAATTATTACAAAATAAAAAAATACGTAAGATTTAAAATCTGTAACTGTACACGATCAATCCAATTTTACGAGAAATGGTGGGGATAACACTTGAAAATTAAAACGGTCACAACTCTTAAACAGATACGTTTTTTTCGATAATTCTTTTTGTAACTACATACTAAAGTTATGCCCTTTCATCCATTAAAGTAACTGTCCCGTTTTCATATACACCCTGTATATTATATATTTTTTTTATTTCCCGCCCAAAGTTTCAAATTTATTGATCGACCCGTGTTGCGCTTTTTACGAAGCATCTTCAGGTAATCCAGATTGGAAATCCGGTCAGCTTTTATGAGCTCAATTTCATGAGTTTTCTTAATTGGTGTAAAAAAAACCATGAAGACATTACAAAACACCTTTATGTCACTTTTAGTAATAAAACGAATAAATAGAAAAAATAAAAAATCTTAAATTTCCAGCAGATTACGAACGAGATAATTATTACTGTTTTAGTATCTTAAAATTAGTATCTTAAAGTATCATAATTTTCATTTTATAGTTTGTATAGTAATAAATATTATTATGTTAGTATAACAAAAACATAAACATAACATATCTTCACGCCGTATCCCCAACGAGGTAGTCAAAGAGAACGGAGCGCCAAGCGTCGCAATCCTTACTTCTTTCGCTTCCTCAAATCTCATCATTCTTCTCACACATTTTCGCCTAGGTATGCGAGTGCTTTTGACATTTCCGTCGGCTAATACTCTAGCTATTTGATCTTCATAAGTCAACCTTGGTCTTCCTTGGCTTCTTTTACCACTCACTTTCGCTCTATAGATTTTCTTCGTCAGTCTTTCATCACTCATTCTTTCCATGTGCCCGAACCATCTTAGCATTCCTTTCTTCATTTTTACAATAACACTGTCGAGCAACCCTGTCATACTGCGTATCTCTTTATTGTTTATCCTGTCCGCAAGAGTGACACCGCACATATTTCAGAGAGATCGCATTTCTATTGCATTTATCAAACTCACTCGATTTCGGGCATATCCAGGCCTCACTACCGTACAATAAAGTTGGAACCAACACCGCAATGCGCATGATCATTTTGGCTGAGTTAGATATATTCATACTGCTTACTAATACGGACAGAGCACTGTTCACTTTATTGCCGGCTGCTACCCGTCTCTCCACATCCAACTCACATCTTCCATCCCTCGAAAACGCACTCCCCAGATATACAATTTCGTTCACCTGTTTCAGACATTTTCCATTTACCCATATTTCACATTTTGTCTGTACATCTTCTCTTTCAAACACCAGAACCTTAGTTTTATTCACATTTAATCCTTTCACTTCACAGTCTTCTTTCATGCACTTAACTAGTGTCTGCAACTCCGCTTCTGATGGTGTTATAAGCACAGCATCGTCAGCGTACAGGCAGTTTACCACTGTACCATTACATATCATACTACTCATACTACCTTTCAATGTCTGGAGATAACTGTCCAAATAAAGCACGAATAGCCAGGCAGACATCACGCAGCCCTGTCTGACGCCTGAACAGACTTTGAACCAGGGCGACATGTCACCATCTATCCTTACACATTCTCTGTGTTTACGATACAATGACCTCACAGTCTGCAGTAAGGGGCCCTCCACGCCATATTCAGGCAGAAGACTCCACAATTTCTTTCGTACTACTCTATCAAATGCTTTTTCTAGATCCACGAAAGCGCAGAAAACTTTCCGACCTGTGGCCAGAAACTTCCCCACAATAACGCGAAGCGAGAAAATTTGATCCATACAATCTCTACCGTTCCTAAAACCACCTTGCGCTGCCCACAAATATCTTTCAGAAACATCTTTCATACGTTCAGTCAATACCTTGGTATATACTTTACTTGCTAAGCTGACCAAGCTGATGGCCCTGTAGCACGCACAGTCCTAATGAGAACCTTTCCAAATATAGAGAGGCACTATGACTGCGGTGCGCCAGTCCTCTGGGACCTCTCCCTTTTGCTAACAAAGGTTGCACAGTGCACAAAAGGTATCCCAAACCCTAGGACCACCATACTTGATCATCTCAGCAGTCACCTCACTACACACCATTATGTTAGTATCTACGTTTAAATTATATTTTTTTAAATTAATAAGTATTCGTAATTACAGATTGCAAACCGGAAACGAAGTTACCACGATATTTGTGAATAACGGTACCAGCGGGGTTATTACCTAAAAATTCTACACAAATTACACTACACAAATTCTCGTTTTGACAGCAGATATCGCGCCATATTTGGCTGTCGCATGCTGACTGCAAGTTAGATAAAGTGTGCCGGCCGCGATCGTGCGATGAGTGTCTAAAACTTGTATTACGTAAAGCGATAGTGCTATTACGGTGTCAAAACGTTAAAAAGTCTTTGTTATGGACGTAGCAGTAATTTTAGTTCACTGAAGACTTGACAGACGCAGCTCTGTGTAGTGATTTGTTATATTAATTACTTGTTTTAACGATCTATATCCTGAGATTCGTCGCATACCGATTGCATTTAGATAATAATAAGCTAGCCGTTAATGACAGCTCTACAATAAGTTCTACTTGGTTGACTTTTACACCTGTGTGGGAAGAAAAGCAGCTGGCACATTATATTTTTCTTTCTCCCTCAAATTATTATGGAAATAAACACAGAATACTTAACTCTTTTAGATGCATAAATTTATTTGAAAATATGAACCTACAGCTGGGCTCAGTATAAGTTCCTTGCTTCAAACGATGGATATAAAAAGATATTTATACTCGGCCTTATGAGAGATCCGTTGTCAGAACGGCAAAAACACCTATCCTCGTAACAAAACAACGATGTAAACTACTTATTCTGTTTTATTTTATTTACGTAGCGGGCCCCCAATGCCTTTAAAATTAAATTTTTTTTTTTTATTTTTACGCGTCGTTTATGTGTCGATCGGGTTTTTAAATTTTAAATTTAATTTTGGTTTTGTTATATCTGTCTATACATTTTTCTGTATGCCACCGATTTATTTTTTTATCTTTACTTGGATTTAGCTGAAATTTGGTAGAGGAAGGGTCTAGCAGGATAAGGTAGAGTCAGCAGCCCCAGTGAGATATTTTTAAAATAACTTGTGTGTTAACATTGGTGGGATATAACTACCGTTAAAACTACCGATAACACTACCGTTGACACAAATCGGCCCCTCATCTCACTGCGTTCCGGAGATAAATTGACCATATACAGGGTTAATTTAAAAATACTAATAACCTCTTAGTGCAAAATTCCTGTCAACATACCTAATAACTTACCGTAACATGCCGTAAAATGCTTTTTTCTTGGTAGATATAGCGCCACTATACAAATTACATTACACAAATTCTCGTTTTGACAGCAGATATCGCGCGATATTGGCTGTCGCATGCTGTCTGCAAGTTACGTAATAAGCGTGCCGGCTTCAGCGCCGCGCTGCGAGTGAGCCGCTTTAGCGACTGGGTAGAATAGATGCCGTTTTCAGAAACATTTAATGTATTTTTATTTTTATATGAAAGAAAAAACTTATGAATGTTTGAAAGTCGTAAAACATAATTGAGGATAATGCTTAGTACAAAACATTAAGAAACCTCTTAATGCAAATTAGCAATTAGTATTTTTAAATTAACCCTTAGACGTTAGGGCCGACATTTTTGAATTTTTTTTTCTACAACTATTGCATCTATGCTAATGGAACAAAAACTGTTTGTTAGACAAAATATTGTTCTACATTATATATTTTTTGTAGAATTTTTGTACTATATTTTCTTATAAAAAAATTAAAAGCATTTTTTTAAAATATTTTATTCATAGTTCATGAAGAAGTACAATCACAGAAAGAATATATAATGTAGCTTACTATTACGTATTACCACCAAAAAGTTCATAAATATAAAATACGTGTAACACTTCCAAAAAAAATTAAAACTCCTTATTACCGTCCTGGGTAATAAGACTTTACATTTGTCTTTTAAATGAACTTTCTGATAAATGTATAATAAGCGTTAACGTGTTTATTATTTACGTACAAGTTCGTAAACGCTCTAAATTACAATCATTTTTCACGTTAAAACAGAAAGGTACTAAATGTATAGAAATGTAGTCAAAGAAAATATTATTTATTATAATACAAATTGATCTTCATCGCTGTCCTCATTAATATTTTCTGGGGGCCTAGCGAAGTGACTCAATTGTCGTAAATGTTAGGAGAATAGAATGACGTAATACCACGTGATCTAGCGTAACGAATTTTAAATTGGTAGTCAAACGTTATTAACTTTCTATTAAATCAATTGCAAAGTCGTGTGAACACTGCCGTATAAAACGTATTTAAGCAATAGCATTTCGATTGTACGAAGCGTTTTGTCTAGCCGCTCCGATGTAAATATATCAGATGAAGCGTATACATACATATCTTCACGCCGCATCCCCAACGGGGTAGTTAGAGAGGACGGAGCGCCAAGCGTCGCGATCCTTACATACTTCTTTCGCTTCCTCATATCTCATCATTCTCCTCACACATTTTCGCCTGCTATGCGAATGCTTTTGACATTATCGTCGGCTAACACTCTATTTGATCTTCATAAGTCAGCCTCGGTGTTCCTTGGCTTCTTTTACCACTCACTTTCGCTCTATAGATTTTCTTCGTCAATCTTTTATCACTCGTTCTTTCCATGTGCTCGAACCATCTTGGGATTCCTTTCTTAACAATAACACTGACTTGCAACCCTGTCATACTGCGTATCTCTTTATTGCTTATTTTGTCTGCAACGGTGACATCGTACTATTTACGTATTCGTACGTACGTATTTCTAAGAGATCGCATTTCTACTGCATTTATTTTACTTTCACTCGATTTCGGGCATATCCAGGACTCACTACCGTACAATAAAGTTGGCACCAACACCGCATTGTGTATGGCCCATATTTCACACTTTGTACATCTTCTCTTTCAATCACCCGAACCATAGTTGTATTCACATTCACATTCAATCCTTTCACTTCAAAGTCTTCTTTCATGCACTTTCAAAGCATATGCTGGACGTAATATGCAGAAAAGATATCGGGCATGAAATAAGTAATAAACAACTGCGGCTATATATGTGATCTACATTTTTAATTCATAGGCCAATGGGACAGTTTGCAGCAATATCACCGTATGCTTTGAATTGTCGTTTCATTTGGTGCACAATCAATGTAAACGTGATAAGTTTTACTATTCACGTCTCGATCTAACTTCTAGTTTTAATATGCTGGGTGTGGTTTTAACAAACTATATTGTGAGGTTGTATTGTTAGTCCTTTACCTCCGCTAAATAAGGCAGCCCGTGAGAGTTGCTGGAGTCAGTTAAAGACATAGCAAGTTGTTGTTTAACTGAGGGAAATCCAGAATTTCAAACTTTGTTATACAAATATATTATCAGTTCCACACATGTCTAACAACAGTTTTGGAAAAAAAATGTTCCGCTTACATGATCGCAATGGGTTATACTTGTCGTATTGTTAACCTCATACAACTGCATAATATTTAAACGCAGAGGCGTCCAATCAAACGGAGTGGTCATTCAATTCCGGTAGGGTCACGCGAGCGGTATCAAAAATTATTTAATTATTCCACCGCTGTACTGAGGACACAAATAACCGATAAACTGCCTCCGTATCTAGATATTGCCCCACAAATTATGGTAATTGTTTCTGTGTTAATGTTACTGTGACATGCTACAGTCCCGAGCCTCGGTTTCCCTCAGCTTATAACTTAATATGTGACTGAAAAATGTGATATTTATTGTGTTATTGTGATACCTATACTCAGTCATTATCAGATGACTATTTAATACTATTTAATACCTGACCGAGTTTCTTTTTGGTTCTATAGGATTTTTCGAATCGGTACCTAATTTCACGTTAAAAATACGTGACTTGTGAGTTTACATGATTCCATAGATGAATTTAAATTTCTGTTAATTTTTTTTGTGTATTTATTTAAAGTACACACATTTCATAACAATTTCCATCTGATGTACTTTTCCTTATTTATGGCCTCCGACTCAAACTAAGAATTTAAGGAATTACAGTTGTTTTATCTTGTTTGAAAGTTATCATTTACTGACACTACATTTAATTTTTGAAACAACCCATGCTATGTCACGCCTGTAAGTCTGTAACTATGACGAATCCAATGACACAGCATAGGGTGATATCGTTTAAGTGTTTTCGGTTCTGTGGAAACAGATGATCATAGATCCTCTTCTTAATTAACTCAAATGCCCAAAAAAAATAATCAGACGGACATACATTGACAGACATTGCTAAAGGCATAACACTCTTTTTTGCTGCGCCGTTGTTGGGTAACAGGGTCAAACCTTGATATTATTTTTGGCCAGTAATTACTGCCTGTACGGCAACAAAACTGGCTGGCATATTGCATATTTTTATTTAATCACGACCAGAATGCTTAGTTCTTATAAATAGATTTACTTATTTAAAAATATAAACTCATAACGGGCTTTAACCTGGTATGTCTTAGAGGAGTAGCCTTAAATAAGTTTGATGGAAGAAGATGGACAGTTTTATATCCGACAGGTCTATCAAAATTACTAACACACAAAATTCTTTGTTTTTCAGAGTGATAGGTCAGAATGTCACCCATTTCAGAACTTCGTTAATTTATTGATTAGCTAAATCCAGTATATCTATCCAATATAGACAAAGAAAATATCTGCCCAGTAATCGAAATTGAAGCCTCTCGTTTCTAGTAATTTACACTTGCCATAAAAATTTTAGATTTATGAGAACGTAGTCGCAGAAATCAGCCTAGTATTCTATAAAGATTTAAACGGTGAGGCACTCGTGAAAGCTCGACGTGGCGTAAATCTCAAAATCGCGGATGGTATTGTGTACGCTGATATTTCAATTCGTTTGCGTCCCGGGGGCTTGCTTGAATGCTCCCTTTGTTTCTTGAATGGAGCGATGAAGGCAAATGGATGTGGTGAGCTTACTGAAAATCAGTTATGGATATATATTTTTTCATGCTTGTAGAGATATTAACGGGATTTGTTTTTTATATCTGTCAATAACATTAAAGTAACAGATATACGGTTCACACTTTATTGTGTGTAGATTAATCGACAGTGCTCGCTCTCATGTAATACGTATAGTCTAGAATGTATAAACAATGTAATATATTTATTATGCATATTTGAAAATAGCGTGGTCGTTGATTTAAATAATAAATATAATCGCCAACCTTACATTGGTTTTTACAAAATCTACATTGGTCCTTCGTGTCTCGTATTCTCTTGTACATATTATTATTATATTCTTTATTGCACATGAATTTTACAAATTGAATTAATTAAAGAAAAGACGTTTACAAAGGTGTACTTATCTCTAGGAGAGATCCCTTCCAGTCAATGGTAGTGAGATAGTGGCATATTAACGGGCTGACAAGTACAACAAAGAAAATCAATACAGAAAAGAATATAACAGTATAAAAATATAATATGTATAAAGTTATATAATATAGAAATATAATAGACAAATTATGTCAAAATAATATAAATACATACCTATGTATGTATTTATATTATTTTGTCAAAATTTGTATATATGTATATGCGAATATATTTATATATATACATTACATAGGTAATGTATATATAAATATATACGCACATACATATATACTATTTTATACAAAATTATATAATATATAAAGAAACAATGCACAGACTAATACCACAGATTTCAGCTACGATAAAGTGAGTTGTGATAGAAAATGCTTTTTAAGCTTTTTTTAAAGAAACCAATTGAGAGACTTGGATTACCTTGGGAAGTTTATGTCAAAGTCGGGCAGCATATACAGAAAAGGAGTCATATAAGAACTTAGTATTACTTCTAGACACAACAAGCATCGAAGTAATACAGGGACGCCTGGATCGTGTGGGGGAGGGAAGCAGGTTAAAATTAAAACGGGAACGAAGGTAGGGAGGAAAATAAAGCGTATGGCGAGACTCTGGAGACGCTCGAGCTTTTTAAGTAGTTCCTCTGTTACATCCAAATAGCATACGTCGGCGTAGTCAAGGATGGGTAGGAGAAGAGTTTGCGCAAGTGTAGCATGATTTTAGTACAGTAAGGGACAAAAAATTTAAGTCGCTTGAGAGAGTGAAAGGTATAATGCATACGTCTACTAATCTCGTTGTTGTGAGGCACCTAAGGCATGTTGCAGTCCAGAATTAGCCTGAGATTCTTCACTCTGTCGCAATAAGGAATATGTGTGCCCGCGTATTCAAATACAGGTACAGAACCTCAGTCCAACCTACCTCGCAACCTACTACTACCAATAATTATAGTTCGAGATTTGATAGAATTAACTAGTAATCCAAAGGAATCAGCCCAAGCTTTGACAGCAAACAAATCTTTATTTAAAGCGTTAATAGGCTCAGGCATCTCATTTAACTGAATAAAGGTGAAAAGGAGAGGTTATAACTTGAGCTATATTCTTAGTAAAGACGGGAGAAAACTAATGGTGAGAGGACACCGCCTTGGTGACATCAGAAGTGAGATCAACCCAGTCTGATGAGGGATCATCCGCCCTCACACACTGCCAGCGACCGCAGAGTTAGGAGCGAAACCAGTTAATAACAGAGGAAGGAATGTTAACTGCACTTAGAGAGCCAAGGTCAATGTCAAACTCAACAGAGCTGAAGGCGCTGCTGAAGTTCAAACGGTCAATGACTGTGAGCTTGGTGTCCTCCATATACTCAACAGCGCACTCACAGTGCTGTGGGAGGAACGAAAACCAAATTGGAAAAGACAATAAATTGTAGGAGGTAAGATACAATTGCTTGTGAACTACTGTTTCTAACACTTTCGAAAGGAGATGTAGGATAGATATTATGTGAGGAATTTGTTTTCATCACTGACATATTTTGAGTAATGGAAATGGAGAATGAACGAATTCTCATCATCGGATTGTTAATAACTTATCTCATATTTACTTACATAGATAACTTTTTATTTTCTCTGAAACCACGTATTTATGGAAGGTTCATGTAGTATTTTTCAAACTTGGTTTATGTATGGGCGCATTTCATTATAAACATTATGGCGTAAAGGTATATGGGGTGAATTTTATGTCACTGAATGCAAATGAACTTTTTATTTTACATAGACACTGCAATATTAGCTGAACAACCCATTCGATACTCAGAGATTACGAACATCGGATTGCGCTGCGGTGAACTGATGGGATGTATTAGTTTGTGTTCGCATACTTCTTTTTTTGTTTCTGGGAAGAATATTGTCGGACTCGAACCGATTAAAGCAACCCTCCTTTTTGCTGTTAGCTTTAGTGGCTTTTACAGCGTCGACAGTCACGTTGGGGCGAGCGCAGAAGGCGCCCTGCCAGATGGTCGACCGTCCGACGGTTCCTCTAACCGAGGGATACCTCGTATGGAGGACGAACCTCGGTGTCAGGGTATCGCCAGGGTAGTTTCTGCATCTGCGTGTATATTAACAGACTTCCTATTCTGGTGCGGGCCAGGCTTCTAGCGGATCCGGACGACGTGGCGGTCACAGGTCGATTCGCGTGCTTAGTAACGTTTGTATATATACGCTAATAACGCTTTGAATTGCTTATTCATGGCCACATTATGAATTAAGATTTCATAGTGGAAAAGGTTTATTAGTTCTGTTTTAATTTATCTATTATTAATTGAATGATTTTAAAGTCATCTGTAAAATAATATTAGAACTATCTAGTTCTAATCTTCACGTTTATATTATGACTAGTTTGCGTGCTGAATTTGTCGTGTAATATTATCACTTGCTTAATAATCATCTTCTTACATTCAGGGGTACCGCTATTGTCGGCATTGTCGGTCTGTGCCTGCGTCTGACTGTACGATTATACTACATACGGAATCGTAATGAATCACTGCTGTTCTGTTCGCTTACTCCATCTCTCTCCGCACCCATTCAATCGTTCATTTAAATCTAATTAGATTTTGTTGTTGATGTTCATTTGTGTTATGGGGTTAGAAATTACGAGTCGAATGAGGAGTTTCTCTAAATTATTCCATTGAATATAGGCAGCCGTTTTTATGCCACGTCATTCTTTCGACGTATTGAAAATTAGATTCTTCACAAATTTTTGGGAATATCAGGTTATTTTTATGCCGCAAATTATTTGACGGAAATCACGCTAAATGAAAGAAGACATAATTTAATATGAAAATATCTCAACTTACGTATTTGACTAAGTCTTGTTACTCTATCGAGGAACAAATAAGTGCTAAATGAATATAATTTTTTATTTAGTTATAAGTTACACTTCAGATTTTACATGGTTTAAATTTTATTTACTTGATGTACACTAATGACTAAAGTTACAATAAAGCGATATAAATAATGACCAACTGATATTAGTTTATACGACCGAATGCGAAGTCTAATTCTGATATTGTCATAGTTTTGGTCGAAAGCGAAACCACCTTTTAATTTCAATATTTTTTTATTTTAAAGATTCGGTAGCCAAACGGCGCAAAACGTAATCCTTATAATTTCGTTCTGTCTGTCTGTGCGTCTGACCATCTATGTGCCCGAATGTCACAGCCTTTTTGTTCAGACTATATTGATGTAAAAAGAAGATGTATTCATGAACCGCTATACAACGGTGTAGTAAAATAAAAAAAAATAGGGATGGCTCTCCATGCATGTAACTGACGGATGAAAAAAAAAATTTAGCGCAAATAATCGTGTGAGGTATTTTGAGATAGGTCTTCAAAAACGATGTCGAGATTACAGTCTAATATTTGCTCTTTTAAATTAGTAAAGTGTGTCCCATCCCCTGTAACTTTTCAAATAAGGGGCAGAAAATTCTGAAAACAATGGAGATAGTCTAAAATAAAAAACACTTTCGTTTGAAATTGGCTTGAATGATATATGTTGTGTAGTTTTTGGGTATTTTCAATTAGACCTTTAGCGACCGCAGAAATGTCTTTGTTTTTCAATGTCTGAGGTACCAGTCAGAACGAAGTCGATGGCGCGCAAGGCTTAGACATGTAAATAAATAATAGTCGTATTTTGCTTTAACTGCACGGTCTCTGGACACGTAGAGACGGTCGCCGCGTGACATCCACTAAAGCCTACTATACATTATGAGGCGAATCTAAACAATCAGTTTAGTTTGACCGGATGTGTGCACATATACGAAATAATCGCTTCAGTTCAATTCGGTTTGCTGTAGGTAAATTGTAGTCGTGAATTTTCTACACTAACATCGATTGTTGTAGTTGAAGGCAGGGGTTATTCTGGGTCTTTTAGGAATAAAAGTTCATGATATTATAATTCTGATTTGTAAATTTCATCAGCAAACGCACCCGAAACCAAAGATAATATAAATGAAATTTTTTATGTTCTTTTCTGAAAGAGCTACGTAAATTGTTTATTATTTTTGTAATTGTATCACGATTAGCAGTCGATTTAATCGTCAAAACTTTATTCAAATATATCATAACATTCAAAAATGTCAATAGCAGTCGCATACTTAGGCGAAAATGTGTGAGGAGAATGATGAGATTTGAGGAAGCGAAAGAGGTATGTATGGACCGCGACGCTTGGCGCTCCGTCCTCTCTGACTACCCTGTTAGGGATACGGCGTGAAGATATGTATGTATGTATCATAACATTCATTTTGCTTTCCATTATTATAATAGTCTTTGGATCTTATGAACTACAGCGGTTCTTGTGTTTTAAACAATCGATGAATTCTAATGAAAATTCTTTCGATCGCGACGCCATTTTAGTAAAAGTATTTTGAATTACATAATAATGCGTCCACCCAGCTGTTGCTCAAGCGCTGACTGAATTGATAAGTTCTACATGGCCCATTCAGTACTTTCGATCAGGCCGATTTGATTGGCTTTAGTCACTCCGGCCGTGGTATGCGCGTAGATCTTGAGGCCGTAATATTCATAAACAGTACGAATTTTTATCGAGTCAGATGACACCGAAGGTAAAGCTGCTCATGTATGGTGTCCTTTATAGAAACGCGTGGCGAGTGCGGTTGTGTCGGCGCGAAGAAATTCGTGTCAAATAATTCGTGAAATTCGTGTCTTAAGGCGCTGTGCATACATAGACAATGGTTGCACAAAACACTGTAATAACGGTATGTGGCGATAGCAACTTGACACAGTTACTGATTGCCGTCACAAGACACCAGCACCTAGCTTGGTGGTTTGATACAAACTTTAGTGGTTAGATGCAAACCGCAAGTTCTTTTAGTACCATGATAGGTTTTGACGAAATATCACTGTTTTCACTTGCTTTATCGTTTCAGTTTTTCCAAAAACAAATTTTAATGAAACTCTTAATAGCATTGATACGAAAATAAAGTATGTAACTAAGGCACGTGTTAACACGTGAGCGAAACAACTCTGTTACGTTCGCGTAATTACGTTAACCACTTCCATTAACACTGCTGTGCATAACCTATTGTTTATATTTGCCTCAGTAACAACTGATGAGAATTTCTTCAAGTGCACTATGCAGCTGCTGCAGTCTATATTTGAAAATAACTTGAAAATCAAATTAATCGATATGTTTAAAAATATGTGTTTAAAACATTGAACAAGTGTGCAGCAGATACATCTGCTGTCTTAGAACTATATGGTAACAAACATAGAAACTGGACTAAAATAGCAAAAATGTAACAATATGAATCGGTTATTTCTATTTTTATTAAAGGCATTGTTGGGCATTAGAAAGGGATGCATAATAATTGTTTATAAGTCGATAAGTTGAAATGTCAATAGCACACGCAAACCTAGGCGAAAACGTGTCAGAAGGATTATGAGGATTTATAATATAATAATAATAAAACACCAGACAATTACACAGATTGTGTGATCCCAAACTAAGCAGTAAGCTTGTACTATGGGTACCACACAACGAACTCTGGGGGAGTTTCCAGTAACACCCAGACTCCAAGCCAATTTAGAAAAGTTCGTTTCCTAAATTGACCTGACCGGGGATCGAACCCGGGACCCAAGCTTGGAAATCAAATGCATATGCCACTGCGCCAACGGGCCAGTCTGATTGAAGAAGCGAAAGAAGTATGTAAGGACTGCCATACTTGGCGCTCCGTCCTCTCTGACTACCCGGTTAGGGATACAAAAGATTAGCCTTTATATTTATTTAACTAGCCACCCGTCCCGGCTTCACACTGGTGGGATGTTAAATGTTTGCAATATATCAATTTTCTCTCAAACCTTGTCCTGACAATAATTACGAACGCAACTGAAAAGAAATCAGCCAAATCGGTTGAGTCGTACTCAAGTGATGCTCTGTCATACATGTGGCAATTGATTTCTTTTTGACATACCATAGATAGATTTTTAAAAGAATAAATTATATCGTATTGTATTCCTGTTTGATAGAATTTTGATAGATATTAGCTTTTTATTTTTCAATTTAATCGAAGAATCCCGAAACATTAGTTTTTTGTAACACAAACGCCTTATTTTTCGCACTTATGTTTTTATTTAAGTTATTATTTATTACACGAGTAATTCTTGACTGTCGTTTATTTTTCACAAAAAGTAGCACTGAACATATATAGGTACAATTCGCGGTCAATCTTGGCGTTACTAGTGAAACATTCAGACCGCATGGTTGTTAAATAAAATGCTGATAGTAAAATAACTACAGTAAAACACTACTCAACTACCATAAAACCTTATCAGTAAAATTTCACACGGGTCCCACGTTACGACGGATTTAATAAACTCGATAGCGAATGAGGTAGGCTCGGTAATTTCATGCGGAGGTTACAAACGACGTCCAAACAAATGTCGTGCATTCGTCAGGCAGGCGCAAATGAGGCTGGGTCGAGCCGACCACTCGCGTACATCATAGGGTTAAAGCGTAACTACGGTCTGTTCCAAAAGAGTTTTAAATTGATAAATAAATATGATATTTCGATATCCGAAATTGTAATTAATACATAAAGCACATAAAATATTATTTTAATTGTTAGTATTCGTATGCAGTTATTGTAATAATTATTCAAATACTTTGAAAAATATAGTTACTTAGATAAATTTCTATAAACTTTTAAACTTTCGCGTTGCATTATAAAGTATCTCTATTTGACTAAATTTCCCGTTTTAGATATTTATTAAATAAATTACTGTTATTAGAAACATACATTTTTAATAAGAAAGCTTGTTTTCATCTAAAGAACACCTAGTGTTAGGTTATAAATCGGTTCTGTGAGTTTAAAGTTAAGTTAGGTTAGTGTTATAGTTATACTACTGCTTTTATAATAATTACAGTGAAACCCTTAAATCGCTAATAATTATTTAATTTTTTTTTCTCGTTCGCTTATTTTCCTTTTACGCAAAATTTAACGAACCAATCAGTATCATTTGCAGACTGAGTTCCTCTACGTCTTCGCAAAACCTGTGTTTTGCGAAGAAGTAGAGCATTTGACAGTATCATATTAGCAAAACCGTGAGTAAAAATCAGTATAAAGGAAGCAAAAGCTCATTGCTCATTGCTTATGTATAGTACCTATTATTCCATTTTTTTTAAACGGTCGCACTGTTTTGTTACTGACTATATATCGTGCCTACTCTGTGTGCGGTCATAATAAGGACCGTACAAAATATGACTGTTTTATAGCATTATTATTTTCCCTTATTATTCAGCGCGTTTCTTTCCCTACAATTTACGTGGATTCGCTGATTTTGTTTTATCTTTTTATAGGGTTCGATAGTATGCTATGAAAAAGTTTTAATGTTTTTGGAATGTGATCTAGATAGTTTAATAACCATGAGTACTGTAAAATTATCTACGATACTTATCAACCATCTAGCCAGTAATTTAAAGATAGGACAAGTAGGAGGCTTTTGTTTATATTCATGCCATCCTTAAAACGGATTTCACAATCTGACGACCAACAACCAATTTAGACCGATTTATTCCGTCTCGATTTATTCTGTTTCGACTTAACAGCGGTCTGGAAATAGTGTGCACAAACTTATCTTCCTTTTCTGATTTAAATCCATTGGGAATCGATTTCAGAACCTTTAGTTTAAAACATTATACAATAACATTACATTGCTGAATACAATATTTGTAAAAGTATTCAAACTTCATTTTTATATTCTTTAAAGGGCTTCATAATTAAAATTCGCGCTTCGCGAGTGAAGTGTGTGGAGGTCGGAGGGGGGGTCGAAACTATTTCTCAAGTCGACGTCGTATTTTCACTTGATAAGATCTCGACATGATTATTTATGCGAACATTAGGGGAACTAACCCCATCGATATGCCTCTTTATATGCGGTCCATGTACAGTGAAAAGCAAAGGTGTTTTTACAAGTTACAAGCCTTTATTTCGCTTCACATGTAGACCTGCTTAAAATCCACTTAAGCAATATCTCGCGAGATTTATTCCTAATTGGAATTTTTAGCTTTGAAATCGTATATAATCATATTGAGTATAGATAATACGTGTCTGTTTATTTAATACGTGTCTATTTATTATACTTTTGCTGATGATACTTCTATGGTATATAGCAGTCATATTCAACCTGTTTTGGGTTTGGGGTTTATTATGATCTTTTTGTGCATTTTAATAAAATCTTCTTTTTGTAATATTTTTTTGTACTTTTTGTTATTGTACTTGTTCACTATGGTTGTTACTTCAAACACACAACCATAGTCACACAGCTCGATTTTTTTAGCCATTGGATTATTAACGATATGCTTTCAAATACAAATCTATGTTTATTATTGGGGATATACAAGAAGAGTATGTAATTGAATTATAGTCGCGCAAAACCTTTTTATTTTCCGCGACATTTTTTTATGAACTAATAGTTAAATATGCAAAAAAATAGAATGAATAATGTTTATAATGTAAATAACACACACAGTTTTTCTATAAATTTGCCTTAAAGTTAGCATTTTTAATCACGTTCTATTTTACATATTGATATTTATTTATTAAAACGACGAAATTTCAGTTTAAAATGCTATAAAATCCTCTTTGTAGGAATCAAACTTTGTTTTTGACATTATATATGTACCTAGTTGTTGTCCAGTAATGCTTAGAACTGTAGTTGCCCACTTGGAGCCTGTTTTTTAATTCTTTCTGATAATTAGCACTTTTGTAAATAACAGTACTTTTCCCTAAGAGTTAGATAAGTTTTTCAGTTCATTCGTTAAGTGGGCCGTGAAACAGCGATTTATGGTGTCTTAACGGTGTAGCTGATAGTTGTTTGCCAGTTAAAAGGGTATCCTATAATGTTTACGGAACGAAGCAGCCCGTTACAAAACGTAAATGTATCTTTTGTTTTGACTTTTCATCGATATATTTACCGTTACAAAGATGTAATTACTAATTAGATCGATACTGATTTGGGAGAGTAAGAAAAACAGTACATGGCAGCTACTTATCGAGATACATGCACGTTGTAAAATTCGACCGACAGTGAAAATTGACACTGGAATAAGGAAACGGTGACGAGGGATGGACTAACCATGAGGACTAACAAACTGTGTCGGGACTAGGAAATTGCTTGATATTATTTAATATGTACCTATGTATGTAAGTATGTAAGATATAATTTGAGTATTGTCTAGAAGTCTAGATAATACATAAAATCTCTATACATACATATATGCCTCACTACTGCTGGGCTGATCTCTTTTTACGAGTGACATAAAAAGGAGACGCACCATACTCTATTACGCAGGCCCATGTCATATTGATGAAGGTGAATGATGACCACTAGGTCATCTGCTGAATGATGACCACTAGGTCATCATTCAGCAATATCCTTGGAGCTTGCCTCGACAGTGGACGGGGCTGCAAGTGAAGTAACTTACAATATCCAGCTCCAAATGTCATCCTTCATCTGTACGTGGTACATCTATTTTGAAGGTGCAATAACCTCAAGCTGAATAAAAATAATATAGGCGACTGTCAACACTATCACTATTGCACAGGTCTAGCTTTCCGATCATAATCGTCATGGGATCAGGGAAGCATGAGATTACCTTAATCGTAACTACAATCTGTTAGGTTATGTAGGTACCTAAAAATGTTTTTGCAGCTTAATACTTGACGCGAGATGGTGCGCTATCAACTGTAATCCGATTGGCCACATTGAGATTGCACGTTGAATATTTGAGAACTCAAAGAAAGGAATAGTTAATACACGTGAGGAGGGCAGTGAAAGCCTCACACTCTATCAGGATAAATTTGTGTTAATAACCACTTTCTCAAATACATACATACATACATATCTTGACGCCGTATCCCTAACGGGGTAATTAGAGAGGACGGAGCGCCATGCGTCGCGGTCCTTACATACTTTGACTTGACTTTTCCGTCAGCTGACACTCTAGCTATTTGATCTTCATAAGTTAGCCTTGGTCTTCTTTTACCACTCACTTTTGCTCTATAGAATTTCTTCGTCAGTCTTTCATCACTCATTCTTTCCATGTGGCCGAACCACTTAGCATTCCTTTCTTCATTTTTACAATAACTTTCTCAAATGATATTTAAAAACCGGTTGTGACATTGACTTTCATAAAGGTGGTGGTAGAGGAAGGAGAGGAGTTGTAGGCATGGTCGCCCTTTAAGTGATATATTACTAAACTATGGGCAGTCGTAAATGCATTCATAAGTCAGATGCCTTGTCTAGGTCTTTGTGTGTGGTAGAGCCATGCTGCATTGCAGCACGAAATGCCGTCCGGCTTGACGGTGAAATACCACCCTCTCACAGAATATCGGCGTGAAATAACAGCATCTATTGCTGTTGTGTTTCGTTCAGTGAGTGAGAGTGCTGGTGGACCCTCCGCCTCCTTTTCTTAAAGGCCGGCAACGCAGCCGTGATTCTCGGATGTTGCGGGTGTCCATGGGCGGCGGTGATTACTTTCCATCAGGTGACTCGCTTGTTCGTTTACCCCCTTTTGTAAAAAAAATTATTATGTAATAATGTTGCCTTGTAACCCAATTTTAAAACGTATTGAAGGTCGCTACATACATGATGGGTTTTTAACCCGGATTAAACGGGACGAATACTTTATCATAGATCGTTTCGTAGAAAACGTGTGAGAAACAGCTCACGTGAGAGATGCACCTACGTTGAGGAGAACGGACATTCACGTTGTGGCTTCTATGAGTCTACCCGTCCACGTACCGTTCTATTCTCACCGCATTACTTATGTAGCGACCTAAACCGTTAACATCCGTGAACGCATATTCCAATGTTAAAGAGTTATGCTAACAGTAATTAAAGGATATTTATCTTCCATACAGCAATTAAAGAATTTAATAATTTTAATGTAGCCTAACATCAAGAGGAGAATTTCAATTATGAAATTACACCGTCTGATTAATTTCGATGGAAAACTGTTATTTCAGTTATGTTTATCTTTCCCGAAGCGGTACTTACAACTGACTTGTTACGATACTGTTACTGTAGATATACATTTTTATGCATTTTTATGTGACTTCACGCTAATAGGCCTGGCTACGAGGATACATATTATTATACATACAATCATACATACATATACATATGTACACATGTACATACATACATACATACACACATACATACATACATACGCACTTACATTTATATATTTCACGATTAACGTGACTAATAATAATAAGTTATTATGCATGGATGATGATGATGAATGGATGAGACTCGACAAAATTGTGATTAATTTAATACTTTGCCCAATTATTTTGTATAATTATTATAGTTTAACCCAAGCCTAAGGCGGCCAGAAATTACAGACTGCCGATTTGCACCGTGCGGAGTCTGCTCGTCAACATGCAATGAGAAAAGATCGTGCGGGGGATAAAATTAGTAGAAATTAAGAGCGGCTGATACTAAGCGACCTAGAGCGGTCAAGACTGCTAGTCCACCCCTGTTTGTTGGTCTATAACGCAAAAACACGCAAAGATCGTTCTTTCACTCCGTGTCACTCGCGACTCTTCACAACAGATAACACCAACTATTAAAGTACTGTACTAGTAGGTTTTGACACAGCTAGCTAAATGTGCTATAAATAAGCGGGCGATTACGCGCTCTTATTTTTGACAATTACCTTCCTCTGTCTTTTATTCCTCCAGCTTTATTATTATGTTCCACTGTACTATCGCTAAACCCAAAAACTTATTGTTAAATATCTAATTTTTACTGCGTCGGTATACCCTGACCACCTCAAAAGAGACATAGGTATGTACCTATGTATGTAATTTGTAGCAAAAATCCCATGTGACTTCGTCCCTTAACGGGAGTTCACTTAAGAATATGTTAACTGAAACGTTTTAATTATTATAATTTCGTACTTTACAGGGTTCGCGCTACATGAAAAAACTCTGATTCCATCGCTTCTATTTCTTCGTACGATGTAAAACATTGCTTTTTATTTCCTTTAATTAAAAAAGCTCTGTCGTGAGTTTTTATATGTCGACGAGCGTTTTGCATAAATTAGTCGCTATTCTTCGAGAACAATGATCTTTAGAAATGGAAAAAAAACGACTCCCCTTAATGAATGCTTGTCCTCGTCTTCATTTTTTAGGGAGAGAGAATTGGGGATTTGTATGAAATTACTCTTAGAATTATTTTATTCGTACGTTACTAGTAGTGAGTTAGAATAGTAAAAGAAGAATAGTACATAATCTTAACGTATAACAGTACATAATCTTAATGTTTATACATAGAGCGGTATCTTTGTTTATAAACTTCATATTCGCTTGTTATTGTTATAAGTACATACATTTCTTCACGCTGTATCCCTAACGGGGTAGTCAGAGAGGACAGAGCGTCACACTTCGCGTTCCTAACATAGTTCTTCCGCCTCATCGAATCGCATCGAGATCGCATTTCTACTGCATTTATCATACTTTCACTCGATTTCGGGCATATCCAGGCTTCACTACCGTACAATAAAATTGCAACCAACACCGCATTGTGTATGGCCATTTTGGCTGAGTTAGATATGTTCACACTGCCTACTAATGCGGACAGAGCACCGTTAACTTTATTGTCAGCTGCTACCCGTCTCTCCACATCCAACTCACACATCCACATCCAATATACAATTTCATGCACATGTTCTAGACATTTTCAATGAACCCTAACCTCACATTTCGTTTGTACCGAACCTTACTTTTGTTCACATTCATATTCAATCCTTTCACTCACATGAGATGTGAGGAAGCGAAAGAAGTATGTAAAGACCGCGACGCTTGGCGCTCCGTCCACTCTGACTACCCCGTAAGGGATATAGCGTGAAGATATGTATGTATATAAATATATATGTAAGGTAAAAGAAAAACTATCACAGCCAAGTAGGCTTTGAGTAATAGTCAACCAAGTTATAAAATGTATTTATTTATTCATTTATTCTTTATTGTACATCTTATTCCTAACACAGATACAAAAAATAATACAAAAAAATTACAATTTTAGGCAAAACAATTGATGGTCTTATCGTTCTCGGCGATTTGTTCCATACAATCTTAGTAGATTTAATTAGGTAGTATGTGGTGTAAGTACTTTGTACTTGGATAAGTAAAAATTTCGTAACATTCGTAGAAGTGTAAATTAGGAGCATTATAACTTTAATAATTATAATTATATTATTTTACTCTCTGACTGCCCCGTTGGGGATACAGCGTAAAGATATGTATGCATGTATCTATAACTGTAATGTTATTGTAAAATGCAATAAATTAATATTTTCACATCTAAGTACGCAAATTGTGACACTGCGGGTGGCCCGACACGCACTTGGGTGGTTTTAATATTAGATCTTTTAGAATCTATATACATAAATAAAAATCAATTGCCACATGTATGAGGAAGCATCCTTTGAGAACGGCTCAACCGATTAGACTGATATCTTTTTTATTGTGCTCTTATTTGTCAGGACAATATTTGTAAGGAAGAAAATTTTGGAAAATCCATGGAAAAAGTCGGAAATTTAAATGGTATCTTTGTATGAAAATCTCAATAAAAAAATTTGGTATGTTGCAAACATTCGACATCCCACCGGGGCGAAGCCGGGGCAAATCGCTATTAATTATATAATTTTCTATTAGGTTTGTTGTAGTTAAATGTAATAAATTTTACGAATTACATTTTTAAAATACCGCCCTTTCAAGTAATTTATGTCACGACGTTCTAAATAGCTACGTCGTGGATCGTGATACTCATGTGCTCTTGTAGTAAAGCTACGTACATTTATTTGCGTTTGTCGCATACATTCCACTGGAGGACGGACTTTCACCTTGTTAGCTAGGAGATGACACTAATTAATTGAACTGCCCAATGCAATGTAGCACCAAACTTTAATTATCCAAGGAGATTGCATGACGCCGATTACACTGATTTTTCGTCATGGTTATGTAACAAACATCTTTCAAATTAGTAATAGTTTTTTACCATTGAATTTCAATTTCAATTCCTTATTATTTGCAAAAGTAAGATCAGATTTAATAGAGTTGTAATAACTTTCTTAAATCTAAATGTTATTTAAATTTTGAATTATCGACATATATACAACAATATATGCACGTGGAACAGATTTTTTGTAAATGTATATAGATCCATTTCAGTTCAATTTATCAAAAAGATTTTGGTTTATAATGATTTCTTAAAATAGGAAAATTTTAAATTATTACAACTAATAAAATGTAAGTATAGTCCGGCCGCTGAAAGAATGCGTTCCTGACGTCTGTCAGTTGGTCATGACTAGTGATGGGCTAAAAGTAACACTGTTATATTGTTTATTCGATCGACCCAAGAAAAGAGTGACATAGGTTTCAATACTTGTTTGTTTGGCTTGAAATTTCTGAATGTAACTATTCTATAATAAATTAATTAGTTTACTAACGTAAAATGCAATATACACATGTGAAGCAGACTCTTTGTAGATGCACACATGATCCAACTCTATCCAATTTACGAAAAAGATAACAATATTTTTGAGTTTTTTTTGAATAAACGTGTTATGAACTCAATGTTTAAATAGGAACTTATTTTGTATACTTATTGTAAAATGTGTCGTGTAGCGACAATAATTAAATTTTAAAAAAGAAAATTTAAATAGGTTAAATATGTATTTTTCTGAAATGTAAATTTCAATTTTTGTAAAAAAATAAATTAATATCGGTTCGTGCTCTTGCGACTCAGCTATGAGAAATAGGTACCTAATCTTACAAGAGGCGAACTACTCCATAAAATACCACATTAAGACAAAGTTAATGTGCAAACGACAGAAATCTTTTTGTAACAATTATTACGTAGGTAATTGGAAATTTAACAATGTCCTTTTTTAGAAGTCGGTTAATAACATTAGCATGTATTACATTATTTTATACTCGCATACCTAGGCGAAAATGTGTGTGGAGAATGATGAGATTTGAGGAAGCGAAAGAAGTATATAAGACCACCTGACCTCTGACCACCCTGTTGGGGATACAGCGTAAAGATATATATGTATGTATGTATGTACATTATTTTATAGTTTGACCTATTAAACGAAACTAAAACATCGTCAGTTTAAAAAAATATTAAAACTGTGGTAACTGAAAGGGGTGTCGCGAATTAAATTAACACATTTACTGTAACTGAGAAGGGCTTATCCTTGATAAAATAGTAACATCGTGCTAACTAACAATCAACTATTGTGACATAACATGGTTCTCGACTTGCGCAATATCATCTAAGAGCCCGTTTTACGAGTGCCGTTTTACGGAGCCCTCATTCCGCTCGCCTCTCGCCCCTCTCGATAAATTAAAGGCAACAACCCTAAATAGCTATGCTAATTTCTGCGCTTCACGACCTCTCCTCTGTCTTCTATCATCTTAAAATATTATATTTGTCTAGATTGTACTGATTGTATTGACAATCATTATTATATCAATCATCACATTTCCGGATTGTTCTTTAGTTAAAAATTGGATTAAGGTGACACCCAATATTTTTTAACTTAGGGTGAACAAAAGTCAATTATTTTCAATAATATTATACTTTTTCACAAATAAATCCATTTTCACCAAACATTACTGGAAGTTTATCGAAAACTGCAGCCTTCAAACAAAAAACCTGGAAAAACTGGATTTATTTGTAGGTTTTTGACATTTGTTCAAAAGCTGTGATGGCACGAATAAACGGACAGAGACATCGACATCAAATTTATAATAACTCTGATTTCGGTTGGGGTTTAGAAGTACTTGCCGAATAAAGTAAATTTGTAGTTTTAAAATGAAACCTTGGAAGTGGAATTATTTGTACCTCTTTTTACTGTAAAGTAAATGTGAATTCACTTCAGTTTTCTTAGACATTCACGCCATAAAGATGCTTTAAACGTCAATTTAAGATTGAAACTAACTTTCAAATCTGCTTAAGTCCAGCTCAGACAGGATTTGAACGTCAAACACTTTGTACAAATTATACGAAAGAGATTGAACATTTTGTTGGAAAAATTTACGTTAGGGATAATTACAAGCTACCCTAGTGATAATATGTCGATTTGTAATAGTATTATTATTTGTAAGATAGTTTTCAAGCACATACATTTATCTCATAGAACAGAAAACGTGTGCAGAAAATGATGAGTTTCGAGGAAGTAAAAGAGGTATGGGAGATGTATTATAGTGCTTAATGCGAGTCTTTCAATAATAGTATATCTTTATATTTAATTTTTCTCCTAATGGTATACTAGGTAAAAGTAAAAACGAAATGAAATGTATACCTACAAAGATACAATACTACCCAAAATATCGCTTAGATGTACATATAGGTACCTGAGTACTCGTATTAGACAAATTATAGTAGCCCAGGAAACTTCTTCTACCAATGACAGAGTCGAGTGTTTCTTACGTTAAAATCCTGTGCTCATTATAGTAATACAATTAGTTATCGCTATATGAGTGATATGAGTTATGTTTTAATGGAATAATAAATAACTAATACTATCACAAGTATTTTACAGTACGCAAATGGTAAATTTACAAAATGTACTGCTTTTTCCAAGATTTATTGATAAATATTAAAGTTTTCTACAGATTTACTCAGATTTGGTCTAGAAACACTGCTCAAAATGTACTAAGTACTTGATAATCAATTTTCTCACTTGAATTATTACATTAATAACTATCATGTCGACTGGTTTAACGAAATCTTAAATTATTCTATTTTGTAGCTGTAATCTAATAGATAATACAGAAAACAATTTAAAATATACGTGATTCCATGAGGTACCCTCGAATTTTAAAAATCAAAAATACTTTAGTACTGAAGGTAATCTGTACTAATAGGTCATGTTTTTATTTTTTCATACATTCCACATCTCTGCAGTACTCTGTGTGCTGCCGTAATGATATATGTATGTATATCTATTCGCTTGGATTTATAATAACTTTACGCTCTTAGTTCAGGAACGCTCCTTGCTCCCACGAGGAACTACGGAGCTACTTTGTGGAACTAGTCGGATTAATTATACTCTTGGTTCGTGAACGCTCTCTGTGAATGATTAACTACTGAAATAATTTGAGGAGTGTGATGGAACTAGTTCGGTCGGTCGCTGTAAGGAATCGACTCAGGTAGGTCGTTTATGAACGACGCAACGCCAATCGGAGTGTAGTTAGAGTTATAAATATGTAGCAGGCAATACTTTGGTAATTGCCCTTGCAAATAAAATTCAATATAAATCGTTACGCGTTCGGCTACAATCGAAAATCGGTCACGCTTATCTGTGCAAACGAAAACTGACGAATAGGGAAATAGAGAAGTGATTAAAGTAAGTCTACACATACATATGTGTGATATGTATGTATAGACATATCACACATATATTGACGATCTAGATGGCGCAGTGGTTTAGACGTTGAGTCAAGCGCGGAAGGTTCCGGGTTCGATTCCCGGTCGGGTCAAATTAGAAAATTAACTTTTTTAGATTGTCTCGGGTCTGGGTGTACTGGGAGACGCCCTCAGTAGTCGTTGTCTGGTTCTCATAGCACAGGGAATACCCTAGTTTCATCAGATGATTGGTGTGTATCGTCTGGCGCATTATTATTATTATTATATTTATAAAGTTAAATTGTAAATACATATTACTAATTGTACATTAACATAATATTTTATTACCTATTAATATAACTCTCAGATCGCCATCAACATCTGGCTCGTTAATCGTGTCGTCAAACACCAGAGCTTACACTGTTGTGTTCCCGTGTGTATAAAAGTAAGAAGACTTTAGCATAAGAGGTACAATAACATAGTCAACAGAGTTGCCAACGCATTTGGAATCTCAAGTACTTTCTTATTTTAAGGGTGGTTTGCACCAACTATGTAAACTCGATTTCAGGATTTGACAACTCGCTTGCACCAACGATTTCATAGTTTGTGCAAGCGAGGTGTCAAATCTTTAAATCGAGTTTAAATGACAGTGCAAGCCACCCTTAATGTAACTGGACCTCAGTCCGCACTTATCATCAGGTGGAACGCACGGCAGACGCAGCATTATGACCTATTATGTCTCGCGTGGGTTAGCGGGCGAGGAGAGATTATTAGAAATAAAGACGTGCTAACGTAGTCTACAGTTGACATTATTTCACAAAATGCATGAAATAGCTATGATTAATTAGGATCTTTCTAATCAACGTTCCACCGAACACGTGTACTCGTATTACGTACGAGCCGCCCCGACGTAGATAGAAGAATGATCATAGACCACTATCATTCAATGATCATTACAATACTCGGTGTTACGTCACATCTATTGCGTTTACACACATTCAAATCGGAACATGTCATTCAGAACTTAACTGCCAGAATATAAAACAGCGCAATCGAGCTGTCTTTGTTGGTTAGACGTATAAAAAAACTTTATTTATTATTATTATCTAAAAAAAATAGGAAACAGCGCAATCGAGTCGACTCTGTTGCGTTGACGTATAAAAAACTTTATTTGTTTTTTTTAAAATCTAATGGTAATTGTGAATGTTGACATTAAATTATTGTGTCAATAAACAGTAAAACTCAATTTACCGGGCGCCTAAAATTAAGCGCAGTTTACACTGTCCACGGCCGTCGTCGATGATTGATGACGGCGCGCGTAAAACGGGCGTAAACGGCACGATAAACTTTACGACGGCAGTCTTTGACAGGCTGCCAGTTAGCGCAGACGACACGGCTGGGACACTAATATCGTTAATGTTCTAATTGAATTTGGCACACTTAGCGTTATGTTTAGCGAGTAAAATGCCGCCTAAGAGTGTATCAGATATGCATTGAGTTACAATTCCGTAGCAGTTTCAAAGAAAAAGTTAACGGTCATATATTTCTTTTCCCATGTCTAATTACCAGTTTACGTCTCTGTACTCAGCTCAGCTCAGCTCAGTGGATGTAGAAATGACGAAATTAATCGGCAGGGATATACGCACAAGCAAGAGACAGATAAACATGACGCTAGTAAAGATACTTAGAGGTTAAAGTTATTTAAAAATTTCTACATCTGTATATTTGCAAATAAAAGCATGAGGTGGTTATGGATTATGACATACAGACGGGTAGAAAAAAACTTATATGTAGTCGATCGGTAGCCATTTTGTTAGAAAAGAGCGTAATAAGCTATGATTTAAATAACAAAGGCGTTTTTTCTGGTGAACTGGCAACCGATCGGTTTATTAATGTGTATGTTACAGTTAAAACCCGTTTTTAGTTAAAACGCGTTTTCTCTACTTATAACCAGTTTTTACTAAATGCCTGTTACGACTACAATTTATTACTGCTTAAAATTGAATATCAGTTAAAACTAGTTCAAAAAGAGTGTTCTTGCGATTGAACTTCTCTTCTTCAAATTTAATGAGCCGATTCTGTTCTGGCGCTTTGCCGGCCGCTGCCGCAGCACGCTCGATTCGCTTGGTCGGCTCGCGAGTTGTTATCAACATGCTATCCTATCCTAACCTATCCAAAAAGTGTGTTCTTATAGGGCCAATTCTGTCCTGGCGCTTCACTCTCAACTCGCACAAAAAGTTCTTTGAGGTTAATTTACGTAGTTCATCTAAAGCTTAGCTCTAGGTTTAACTCAGGTTCAAAGTTAGAACTAGTTTTATTTAAAATTTTATAAAAAATTTAAATGTATGTAGCAGTAAATTCTAGTTTTAACTAGCAAAATTCTAGTTATAACAAAGGCATTTAGTAAAAACTTGTTTTATTAAAGAAAACGGGTTTTAACTAAAAACGGATTTTAACTGTAAATTTTTCTAGTTTGATTACGGAATCCGACATGATATTTATTTTAAGATTAATGATTGTCGTCATTCAAGTTGATGAGTCTTTTCCTGTTGAAAACTAACTTGAAACTCTGAATATAGCAATTTCATTTTACTGAACACTAACGTCGTCAGTATCAATGAAAATAAACTCCGTTTAACGTTTTTCACACGTGTGTGTCATCGTATTTCAGACGACTAATCAATATACGGGCGGATGAGCTGTAAAATTAGTCACAAAAAGACCGGAAACAAATTTAGGTCAGGCGACGACGTCGACCGGAGCATGTAAACGGTCTCTTAATACAAATAAAGAAAAATAGAGTCATATGAAGTATGTTATGTAACTTCTTTCAGATGCTATTTCATTGGTACTGTACTGCAATAGATTACAAACATTACGTGATAAAAACAGAATCCGCGGCGCGTTTTTTAAAAGTGTAGCAACCGGAGCAATAAACCAGACTTGTCTGTAAATGATTGCCAAGCTACAAAAGTGTTTGTGTAAATTAAGATTTATAGTTATTGAGTAATTAATTAAATGTAGAGTCGACGATAATAAGAAACATAGACTGGACTCTAAATGAGATCTCATAACTTTTTACTGTCAAAAATTGGTGAAGTATATTTGAAATTTGGTGCCTTCTGTGTACGATTAAATCTATTGTCTATGTAAAATATCTGGGGTATTATGCTCTCTTGTTCTCTCTGTTCTTTGTCACGTACTATCGTGGTTATAATCGAAATTGTATACAATAATCAAGAAATTAAACAGTGTTAGTCTGAATTATGTTAGCAACACCCCGCCACTTCTTGCGGAAATGACGTCATCAAGACAACGTGTTCGTAAAAGTCGTTACATGCCGAATATCGAGGCACTTATTTATTGTCGGTTGTTGCTAAGAGCATGTCTTCGATAGTAGTTATCGTGATCTGTATTGATTTGTAATGATCTTGAATTATAATTGTGACTAGTAATTTGTTATTCAGTATCTCGTATTATTTTATTTAATGAAACCTAATAGTTTCCTAACAATTACACGTTTAATTTCATCAAAAATAGATAAAAGACTAGTTGGGGCTTCATTTTATATAGTTAATGTTTTTCATATTATAAAATATCTATTGTTTGCTGGAAGGGTTGTCAAGAAGTGATTTATTGCATCTTGAATCTCTGTCCAATTCGAATGGGAGATTCGTTTATATAAATTATTTAAAATCTCTGTGAATATTTTCTCAGTAAACGACAATACTAGCAAAAAGTGCCTACTTAAAATGTAATCCAGTATGTCTTCTTTTTTTGGGGCGCGTGATTGCCAAGCGAAAAAATAATTTTTAAATAAAGGTTTTTAGCACAGATCTACCACTATTCTTAGATTTATAGTTATCGAGTAATTAGTTGAATGATAAAAACGTAGTCTTGGCTCTATGTTAGTACTCATAACTGTTTCCAGTATAGGCATCGCGAGACTGGGCTATATTGTTTTGATGAGATACATTTTGCCATCAAAATATGACTTTGTTACATTTTGAAGGACTGCCCAACTCGAACAAGAAATGCGTGAAGTCGTATATGTAACTACATTTGTAGAAATTGCTCGCTAATTACATTGATTACTTATACTCGTAAATATAATTATACGCGTATGATTAAAACGAGATTCTATAGTTATTTGAAACTACATGTAATATGTATGCTACGTACCTAAAGGCATACATACGTAATATGTTAAATTGTGTCAATGTTGTTTCGATTCGGCCAGTGCCGAGCGGCCGATGCGGCAGGGTGTTAAAAAATCGTTTAATTTTTCACCGGCGCTCAGTGAACCGGCTGGAATCAACACACTTCGTTACCTCCGTATGTGACCGTTGCATATATTTGACTTGATTACACTTAAAGTTTAATTTCAACTGGCTGTTTTTTTTCTAGCGATTTAACAGTCAAGTGGTTTAATAGTTAAAGTTGAGAGTTTAATTGTAATCGATTCTGAAGCCTTAGAATAACTTAAAATTTAATAGATCTTGTATGTGTTCACGTTATGCCCTAATAATAAAAAAAGCTCGACCGATTTAGTAGAATTTTGTATCTAAAAGTATTATAAAAACTGTAGAATTTTTTTTTCGAATAAGGTACTAAGTAGATTTCGTGGTGGATAGAGGTGTTACATAATCTGTGGCTAAACTGAATGAAAATAAATATAAGCTTCACATTTCAGCCATAAAGGAACGTCAACAAGATTTTTACAATACGAACGACTGTAAATTTTTATTTACACTCGTTCGCATTGTAAAAATCTTTATGCCCATCAATGAAAGTTTTACATTCCATAAAAATTCAGCAAAAAAATATTTATCTTTTGATATCATTGAAAGAAGATACTCGATAAAAACAATACCGAAACACGACGGAAAGTTTATACAATCGAAACCGTATTCCTTTTTTTGCCACAGAGTTTAGACCTAAATCGAGATTTCTATTGTCCCCTTTACTAATCAAAAGTGAAGTACAATACTAATTTCATGTGATGAATTCCTAAAATCTTTTGTAATTCCTAAAATCATCACCGAATCATTTTCGATTCGGTGCTGGTTAGCTGGCCGAATCCGATCTCTGGCATATCCTGAGGATGCTTCTTTGAGAGGCGAAACACGTGTCGTTTGGTGGTTTTTGAAGTTTGAGCGGACAACAGCTAAAAATTTTAGGAATTCGTGACATGAAATGGATTTCCGCAAAGTAACACCTGAATCTATACAAAAAACAATTTCATAAATAAGGTATGTATATATGTATCTATATTTATTTTTGAGTAATATTGAAGTCGGTATTAAGCCCACCAAACTAAACCAAGCACGATAGGATGGCTGTACCAGTCCCAAACCAGTTAAGGACAAATTTTGACTTTGAAATGCTCTGAACTGGTATTATGTAGTTTTAACGTCGTAATGTAATATAAAGTTGTTTATTGTTTATTAACATTGCAATATTGATAAATTATTTGAATTCAAATATTTAAATTTTTTTTGGATTGCATGGACAATACCAAAAACTTGAATTTGCGTAAGTTTGACCAGTGCGCTCCAATACATAACCACTTTTGCACCAATAGTTGACCACTGAAAAACTAATGAAGAAAAGGTAGCTAATTGAATATAAAACACTATTTTGTTATACAAATTGACTTTCATATAATGACTGAAAGTTTATCTTGACTTACAACCAAGTTTTAATGGCATAGTCGAAGGTAGGTGGAAGGTAGGTACAATTAGAATACAAACATGAAATTACATTAGCTTTAACAACACATGTCAAACTACGTTAGAAAAATAACTTTGCACTTAAATTATCAGTATCACCTATCACATTCGAGTACTTACAATCAAATAAATCAGTCTCATTTATTGAGGTAGGCGAATTTTACAAAGTCTTACCTCGAAAGCGTAAAACTAATAGAAAATTCTTAAAAAAAGGCAACAATTGGTTTTACCAATAGAAGGTTTTCTGCTGTTGTATATTGGTTCGGTACCGACTTCGATAACAGTAAAATTTGTAACTGTTAAATGTGAGAAGAATTTCTTGGTATTCTATGGATTCACCGTGCAGGTACCGGTTCCATCGCATTGCCGGGAGAGGAACGAGGAGCAGTGCGTAACTTGCGACCCAAGAACAGGTGTAAGGGATCCCATTACGATACGCATCAACGTTCACATTCACTGCGAGTTCTCTGCCTCCCTAACAGATTTGGTAGAAATCTGCCAATGCCACTTTGGATGTTCTATCTAATAAAGAAGTTATGAAAGGCCATTGTCCTTTAAAGTAACTCAAGAGAGAGTAGCTGGTATACCTCTTGCACCCACTTCTACAGCATATAAATTAACCACATAACGGTTTTCTGTCAATTCATTTGTTAATTCATATTTAATAGTTTTTATTATGTGGTCTTTTGGTATGTTAGTTTCCCATGGCACTGTTAGTTTTACTACTATTGTGTGTTTAAGTGTTTTTGAGAAAAGGATAAGTCTGGTCTTAAAGTGGAAACGACCACATCCTTTGGGATTTTATAGTATTTTTCGTACGTATCCATCAGAATATATGTATTTGCATCATATATATGAAGTTATATGTCTACTTGAGTTTCGATTAGAAAAGGATAATTATTTTGTACTTTTCTATGTTCTTAAGCGAAGTCGGTTTAATTTTTTTTTTAAAGAGTGATTTATTTTTACTTTCGAGTGACCTAAATGAATATCTAAGATGGGTCCACAACAATTTTTTTTTTCTATACTGGAACGGAACATTAAATTAAAGGATTATCAAAATGTATAAAGCCTTGTTTAAACAGTTCTCCATCACCAAGTCTTAACTACATTTCTACGAGATGACTCTGAATATACATACTCCTTTAAATAAAAAAAATAATCATTAAAATCAGACTACTCTGTAAAAAGTTATGCGTGGTATTATGTATATAAAGAAAAATAAGAATTTCTTTCTTTTTGTCAGTAAAAAAATACTTTTTCTTGTACTCGATAGGAAATGAGAGGTAACTTCTTAGGTTCCTAGTTCCTACTAAGATGATTGTTACCGTAGGTAACGCGAAAACTCACCACGTAGTAGGTTTACCGCCGAAGCTGACTTTAAGCCGAAATTTACTGAAACCTAAAGAAGGTTCGGTAACTATCAATGCAAAGTATATAAAAAATATTTAAAATGTATGGTATATGATAGGACCATGACATATTGTATAACATATTACACAAGCTGTATAAAAGCTTACAGTTTGTAACGAAATTAGTTTTGTCGTATACGAAATTAAACGGGGTTAAATGGAGAATGTTTACGTGACTCTTACTATGTACAACTTTGGATATATATTGTATGTAACCAGTACATAAACTAAAATAAACACAATCACAGCGGTGACATTCGAGAGGAAACGTGTGTTTCAAGTGCAAATGAAAGTTAAATACGGACTCGTAATGAAAATGTATTTATTTGTTGTTACGTATCTAGGTCTTTACTGTTAACTGCTGATTTGAATAGGCTGCTTTTTGATAGTTTTCGATAAAGTTAAATGTCACTGATTTTCATGTAATTTTTATTACATATTTTTTTAGTATTTATAAACTACATGATGACTTTTAATTTATATAAAAATTTTGAACACAGAGAGGATTTATAACTATTGTAGTTTTCAAATGTCATTTTATGCGGTTCACTGTTACATACTTATTCAAAAATTGTGGGTTTTCAGGGTTTGTAGCTTAAATGGCAAAAGAAAACCTTATAATTTCGTCATGTTTATTTGTGTCTGTTTGTCTGCCCGTATATAACAGTCGATTCATTCAATAATTTTTGGATCTACATGATCTACTTAACTGGAATTTGGCACAAAGCACATTAATGATTCAAATTCAGGAATGTGATTAAAAAAATCAAACGAAGGGGATTTTGGGCTCCTTTTGATTTTTTAATTTACCGTTCTAGTTCATCTGTTACTGCAGAACCCTAAGTATTGTATACTCTCACTTGTGTTTGTCTATTGTCAGGCGTTTGTCACTTTTGCTTTATAAGCCACTGATTTACACTGATTTTCTGACAAACACTTTAGTTTTAATAGCATTGCAGACTTTATTAGACTTAATTCAACAATATGCGTTACATAAATATTCATTGTATAGACTCAGATGTTACTTTGCGGAAATCCATTTCATGTGATAAATTCCTGAAATCGTCAACGTTAGGTTTGGATTCGGTGCTGGTTAGCTGACAGAGTCTAATCTCTGGAATATCCTGAGGATACGTCGCTAAGAGGCGAAACACGTGTCCATTGGTGGTTTTTGGAGTTTGAGCGGCAAATAGCTAAAGATTTCTGGAATTTGATTGGAATTTCTGGAATCCATTGTTTGCAGTTACAGTTTTGTCAAAACGGAAGTGGATTGGAAGTGCCACATTTTTCGCATGTCGTATATTGTAAATAGATTTGCTACTGCTAGCTAATTCAGGCATTCACTTGTGAAACAAGCACTGTCACTGCGTTTGACTGTTTACCAAAGTTGTGGGAATATACCAAACTTAAATGTTGTTCCAAGTCCAACAATGCGTTGTTTTGTCATTGTTTACTTATACTGATACTTATTATTTAGATTCTGCATCTGATAAAGTATTTCCTTTTATCCAACGTAATATTTAGTTTATCTTCAAAATTCAAATACAGAAGTATTTGTCTCTCAAAAGAGAGACAAATTGTTAATATGTTTATTTATTTATTTATTATTTATTTATTTATAATCAAGGAAGGCCAACAGCCAAAAACAAAGAATATGAAACAAAAGTAGCAATGTAAACAGCCAATAAAAGGTCTTTACAAATAAGACACTAATTGTTACATACTATGCAAATACATAGTACATTAAGTTAACATAATTAACATATTGTAAACGTACAATTGTTACAGATGTATATGTTATATATTTATTTGTTATTGTTATGTATGTATATTCTTAGAAGTTAAGATCAAACTTCTTAAAAAAATATAAATGAATCAGAACGCCTAAATGAACAACTTTAGTATTTTTGGCTCAAAATGAACATGAACCCACGAACAAGAAATTATTAAAATCTACACGAGTATATACACGGTCTCAGTTTGGTTCGTTCGAGAAACGATGTAAAAGTGGTCGAGGCGACGCGTGACTTCCGCTTATAAAGGCTTTGTGTCACGTGACGCCCTCCCCTCCAACGTAGTAGCTAACAATATGTTATATATTTCATAATAGTACTATTATGAAACTGTTTTTATGTATGGCTTCTATTAATACTAAGTACTATTTCATAAATAAAACAGCACAGGGTGAATACAACAAAGCGAAAACGAGGAGATTAAAAAAATATAGATAAAATAACTGAAAAATTCTTAGTTGAAGTGTAAATGTGAGAAACATGGCTATCTTGTTATCTAACGTTGAAAGATTAAACTCTTTGAAACAATACGCTGTTGGACACAAACTTCGCAAACAAACGTGTACAAAGCTGGCTGAAACTAACACAAGGGGCTCGAGGCAGTTTTCGTAATTAAAATCTGCCTTTGGGATCGGGTTACTTGCTTCTGTATGAGATACGGATAGCTAGTGACGTAACAAAGACAGTTCAATATTTTATCGATAGTTCTTTTATATTTGGCATTGTTAGTTCACTGCCTTTCAAGATCGACATAATGCTGTTTAGCCCAGTTTTTTAGAGCTGTCCGAATACACTGCGTACATTACAATTTGCTTTTAATATATCTTAAAACTTTAATTACCTTATGTAATGTGTCATGTCATGTCATAACATAACGATTATAGTTTTATTCTTTTAATCAACGCAACACTTGTGCAGTTATAAATATCAAAAACTTTATTAATTTGAGAAAAGGTAAAATATCTCGGAAGACAAAGTACAAAGAATGTGGAAAATTGTATGGTAAGTATACTAAATAAGGATTTTTAATTTATATGTAAGACACGTTAGAACATATTTTTGTATAAACGTACTGCATAATCACAAACGAACTCTTTGTAGTTTTTATGTGTGCGCCTTTGCATGGCTCTACTTTTTTCGACGAAAGAACGCTCTGTGCATATTTCTTTTATTAATTTTTATTTTCGTTATTTCTGTTCCTTCTATTTTTTCTTTTGTAAGATTGTTTAATATTTTAAACTATATATTAAAGCTATATTATTATGCATTATGTAAATATCTTGATGTGTAGGTTTATACACAAATACATATGTATATTGGACTTATATAATTATGTGCCTTTTGTTTTCTTTTAAATGAATGCAATTTAGCAATTTTGACTTTGCATTTCTAATTTCATCGGAAGGAGAAGATATTTTGGATTTTTCCCAGAAAAATTGTTTTTTTGTTCTCACTCAAATTTAATATTAATTTATGAAAGTTTAGGTCATAGATAACTTAAATAAGACACTACGAAATTAGGTCGTGAATGTAAGACGTCTAAGTTCTAGGATTTCGGGCACCGTGCCAAATCGATTGCTTAGCGCGTATGCTTCTGCATATTCCCTATATTGACGCTGAATTCTACACTAGATTAAACTGTAAATTACAAAGCAAGTATAATATGAGAATACCATGATTGTTTCCTAACACATTATTACACATAACACAACACACATTATGGCTTAAGAAGATAATGAATTACATCAAGTTGATTATTGTCGTGAAATATTAATATTTCGTTATTCTAGTGATTTAAAACTATTGTATTAAAAAGTAGCGTGCCTGTTAAAGGTCAACATAGTGCAAAACGCAACCTGTATTGAACTATCGTGATATAGACGGTGTATACAGAATTGTTTGGTGTAAACAAAACAATAGGTCAAAATATATCAACCACCGCCACCCTCTCCCACCTCTCGTACAGTCTTTGTCTTTTTATTGTAAAAAAACGCAGATATTACGCTTCAATATCAAGGAAAGTGTTTTAGTGAATTTTCTATTTTTTACAAATCAGGAAGTTTACTTTTGTTATCTACAGTCTATTAATATTTCCAGAATGTTTCATAAAAGGATTGTAAAATGTAAATTACTTTAAATATCTGATGTTCTGTTCGATATGTATGAATATTACAGTAATTAGATTTATTTTGTTGATATCGATTTAATTTCTGCCTATTCCATAGACATCACTACATCAAATCATAAACGTGAAGGCCGAACAGACGAATCCGATGGCGTAACGTCCTGTTTTGCGGTGACCCTCAAACCTTTACCTATGTTTAATTTATTCAACGTTCTGACCCTTTGAAATATTTAATTAAGGACGACTATACAAAGATTCTTGTATGACCATAAAAGGCATTATTTGGAACTAAAAGAATTTTTAATGCGTAGTGTAGCAAACTTTGTATGTATGTACGTACCTATACATGGTATACTTCGAAACGACCTTGGGAATGAAATAAGTTGCTACATATTGTGATTGTTCAAAAACTGAGAACAGAAATTTAATTTAACAGTACAGAATGTATAAAATCCTACTATCTAGAGGTAATACATACATGATAAAAATCGGTTACCACATGTACGACGGAGCATCACTGGAGAACGGCTCCAACAATTTGGCTGATTTCTTTTTGTTGTGTTCATAGTTGTCAATACAGTTTGTATAAAAGAAAATTTTTGGAAAATTTACGGAAAAAGTCCGAAGTTTTGATGGAATTTTAGTACAAAAAAATTTTGTTGTGTTGCAAATGTTCAATACCGCACACGGGCGAAGCTGCGGCGGGTTGCTAGTAGTTAATACAATAGGCTTTTTAATTGTTCTTAAACTTCTGAAACATATTTTATGCATTATATTAAAATAATTGTGAAAAATACTACCTGAAATTTATTGAAAATGGGAGGTTTTGGTTGCGCATAAGACAGAGGAAGAAGGTGTTACAGAACTGTGGCGTCACTTTGTGCTAGGAGTGACAGAGACGGAACTTATTCCGCACTGTCTTCCTACTACTTGAGTTCAAAAGCAAATAATTCTCATATTTTTATTGTATTTCGAATATTTTTTCGAAGTTTTGTTACTGATTACTAAGCCTATGTTTTAGAAATATTCGTCATTAAAAAAAGTTTTTAAATTAAATGTATTCCTTTAAATTTTTTACGTCATATTTTAATTTCTATAATTATATGTTCTGTACGATATTTATAAATTTCGGAGATAAGAGGCGAATGGTCAATTCGATATTCTTTGATTCTCCTACAAATATTTTGAAATGTTGGCTAGTATAACGTATGTGCGAATAAGATGTAGGCACTATGCCAAATTTTTATTTTATTCGCTACATAGTTTCTAAGAAAATTGCCTGGGTTGGACAGACAGATGCATGAGTGTTCTAATAGAGGTTTATTTTTCCTTTTATGGTGCGAAACTCTAAAGCTAACCGCACATTGACGGCTACTATCGCGTGAGCGATACACAGGTTGTCATTTTGTCGCTTAAGCTATTGAGCGGTTGTGTACACTGCTATCTAGCCGTTGTGTACACTGCTATCTAGCCTCTCGTACTTCCTTTCTGTTACTTGAGCAACTGAGACGTAGCTCAAGTAGCTAATCTATTTAATCGCCCCATTACACAAATCGCGCACTTCCTTTATCATTTTTGTTTTTTTATTTTTTTCGTCTTCCTCTCTAGAGAGGTTGCGTAACACTGTTTGATTTCTTTCGAAAAATCAGCTGCTGAAGCGACACGATCGATTATACACGCGTCTTTTAACTTGTTAAATCTTGAATTAACTATTATGTAGAAGTCGAGCAACTGTTGATATACGACCACTAGTCGTGTTTACCACTACTTAATCACACTATACTAATTGCTCAAGCGATAATAGCCAATGTGCAGTCAGTCAGTAATAAGAATAACGATTCATTTTAGACCGCGCCATTTGCAAGAAAGTGTGACTTATATTTGTCCCTTAAGGAATACCGTCAGGAGAGGCGTGACATTATTTCGTAAAGTTGTCAAGGTCGAAAGAAGAAATAAGTACAAACAAGTTGAAAAAAGGATAGTCACATTCAGACACTTCACAAAAATTTAATGGTTTTCCGCATCGGTGTAAACTCCGTAACTCGCGATATATCCGAAGTTTTATTTTCTTGTTGGTTGTATATAAAATCGTCGGCTCGTATTCGAATTGCTCGCGTCACTCACAGCCGTTCGTCAATCTTGATCAGGCATTTTCTCTTACCTCCTTTCTTTCATGGCGATTAAAGTCGATTTTATCAGTCCTGTTTGCGCATATCTGCTTTGAAAATATGTTATTTTTATCAGTCAATTAATTATATCACTTTCATTGGGCGATGTGGGCCTCCACCCTCATCACCAGTCTGTTCTGAGTGGCATTAGTTAATCAAGATCCGACTTCTAGCCAATTCGACAAAGATCTTGACTGACTTTAAAGCGGAGATTCTTATTTCACGAGTACAGTAAAAATATTTTTAAATTAATATAATATTGTGTGTGTGTGTCATAATGATTAAAATTTCGAGAATTAATGTCGATTTGTTCGTATATTTACGTACATATCATTAAATCACCTTCTCGTTACACAATTACAAAAAAAAACCACAATAATAATAATAAACGTATAAGTAGGTATGTATTTTATTTTTCATATATAACTTTCCGGAACAAAATTTTACACAAACATGAAAACTGCATTGAAACCACTTTGAAACTGGTCCAACAGAACTAGTTATGACCAGGCATACAGGCGTTTCATACTGTATTAGATTAGAGAATAAATCAAATGCATTTAGTGAAAAAATACTTTTGGCTGGAATAAAAAAAAAACATAATTTTGGGTGTAGTATTGTAAATGTTTTAAGACTTTTTGGCGGGAACTGGTGAAGAACAGTTAATAATTTATTTAGATTTTCTGTTTTTTGCATTTTTGAGTTTCAATGTACAAAAGAATGAAGGTCTAAATAAACATGTGTATTTTATTTTCACGCTCTTACAAGAAGTCCTGGAGGAGTAGGGACTTAATGATAGGAGAAAATATTACTGAAGAGATCAGAAGAGATCAGCTGTATGGGTGTACATTTCTTTGCCCTGAATTTTCAAGGGAGAACCTTACTAACGACAATGCCAATGTTTTAGTTCGAGAATTGCATGTTCGTTTGTTCAAATGTTCGTTTTTAAGAGTAGGGCGGATCTACCTCAGTTAATAATAATAATACTTCAGAACAATACACAAATTGTGTATACACATATAATAAATTTGAAACTTTGGGCGGGAAATAAAAAAAATATATAATATATATATTAATTATTCTCTTCGTAAACACTTTGCAAGTAATGAAATATTACAATGTCCTATCTCCGACCTCTCTGTGTACCCCGTTAGGGATACAGTGTGGACTTATAAGATATGTATGTATGTACGATATCTCACTTTCTAGTCTTAATAACACAATTTTTTCACGATAATGTATTCAAATTGTAGTACCTGATATATGTACTTCTTATGTAATATATTGGTCTACTCGCTTTATCATCGATTTAATCAATAAATACATATATATACACACACATACATATCTTCACGCTGTATCCCTAACGGAGCAGTCAGAGAGGATGGGGCGCCAAGCTTTGCGGTCTTTACTTCATTCGCTTTCTCAAATCTCATCATTTGCCTCACACATTTTCGCCAAGGTATGCGAGTGCTTTTGACATTTCCGTTAGCTAACACTCTGGCTATTTGATCTTCGTAAGTCAGCCTTAGTATTTTTTGGTTTCTTTTAACACTCTCTTTTGCACTGTAGATTTTCTTCGTCAATCTTTCCTCATTCTTACTATGTGCCCGAACCATCTAAGCATTCCTTTCTTCATTTTTACAATAACACAAATTGTGTGATCCCAAAGGTACCATTACACTTGTGCTGTGGGTACCACACAACTAACTATGGGAGCTCCCAATAACATTCAGACTCATTTGGAAAAGTTGATTTCCCAAAGTGACCTGACAGGGGATCGAACCCGGAGACGAGGCTTGGAAGGCTAATACTCTGCCACCGAGCAAACAAGCCAGTAAAATAATAGAAGTCTTTCGTTTTATAGCGGTCTTCGTTTTGTATTTCCTGCAAATTCCTGCAGAGCCATGATTATCGAGTCCGATGATATTTTCATATTATATTGAAATCGGTTAAGTGATTTAGTTGTTTGGCAACATATTACATACAAACGCACATACATATGCTACTCAAATCCATAACCTTTCCATCACTGTAGTAGGATGACAATTGGTTTTTAATGGAGTGGTCTCATTATTTTTTGTTGTGGTTTCTTAACTATTCCTTATGTATTATACTTCTATATTAATATTATAGAGGTAAATTTTGTTTGTATGTAATGGATAAACTCAAAAACTACTCAACCGATTTCAAAAATTTTTCCACCTGTAGAAAGCTACATTATCAGCGAATAACATGAAATTTTTATTTTCAAAAAATTGTTACCCATGCGAAGCCGGGGCGGGTCGCTAGTCGCTATTATATATCTTTATCACTGAATCCTTAACCAAAAAAATCATTCAACTCTTTAATTGTCATGTTTATTGTTTTTACTGGCTATTATGTAAAAATAATATCAAACAAAAACGACAATGATATCAATCACGTTATCGTCAAAATGCAGGGAAGTTAACGATTTGGGGCGTTACCAAAGATACGGGGGAAAATAAACGTACCTACCGTATCTTAAGATATTTAGGCTACCCTAAAATTAGGGTAATCGATCGCTGGTAGGGCAAGTAAGTAAATGAGGAGCGATTTTAGGGGATTTTTGATAGCTTTATCGGCTTTTTTGTGGGTTTATGAAGTGGCTTGATGATTATTTATCATTTGTTACGTAATCTATGTCATTTTCACGTTGTATATATGGAAAGAAGAGAGTATCTAATACTGTCACATAATTGTATTTATATATTATATGTATATATTAAAAAATATCTGGGAGCAGTTACAAGATCATTTATGGTAAGAGAGTGTCTGACAGGCATTAACTTAGGAAGTAAGTATGAAATTATTTCTCCTAAGCCTAATGAAGATTTAAAACACCGTAACAGATTCTTGACTTCTTACAGTCGTCCTGAAAAGTGATTGTGAATTTTTAATAGCTATGAAAATACTTATAAGATTTCAAAATGAAAAACATGGGAAAACTTAAAGAATAATAATAATATAAAATAATAAAATAAACGTGGTAATACATACACAAGTAATCGCACACTGAAAATAAAACTGGCATTATACAAAAACTTGATTTTTCAATTTAGCTGTTAAAAATTTATGGCACAATTCTACTATGGTCAATATCTAAAGAAATACTTGAAATTAATTATCGTAATTAGTTTCTAATAAAACTCTCTTTTTATATATTAATTGCAAAAGACAAAACTTTTACTCGAAATGAATTAATTTCAAGCTTGTAATTAATATACTAGTACCACAGTTTATTAATTCAACGATTTTCAGTATTTGTTTAGATATCGATCGTGAGAACTGTGTCATAATGTCATAAAGTTCGAATAGTTATGTAACTATTCGAACGGAAAAATCAATATTTTTGTATAAACCCATTTTTTTTTTCAATTGCAATATAAATCCTCACGCTGTATCCTTATTTTATCTTGTATTTGTTGTATATCGTCAATTCGTCACGCGCTATCCCTAACGGGTTAGTCAGAGGATGGAGCGCCAAGCATCGCAGTCCTTACATACTTCTTTAATTATAATAACAAATGAAAATGGCTCAATACGTATCCATTACACATTAAATTTTTATTCTCTATTTCTAGTTTTATGTTACTAATTTCCATCTTTGCCGGATTCCATCTTAATATCACTGAAAAAATACTTTAGTTGAATTCCGAGGGTTGATCTGTTATTTCGTAAGACCAACCACGTGCTACATTTTAGGCTCCACTGCTACTTAAAATCAGGTGCAGTAGGAGTCAACCGTGGACCTAGTTATCATAAAAAAAAAACCAAATTTCACTAAAGTATTAATTAATTTACAATATCACGAATATTCAATTTACAAATTAAAAAAGATTAAAGTTACACGTTACATATCATCATGCTGTATCCCTAACGGGGTAGTCAGAGAAGACAGAGTGCCAAGCGTCGCGGTCCTTAGTAAGCACCACACATTTTCGCCTAGATATGCGAGTGCTTTTGACATTTCCGTAGGCTAACACTCTGCCTATTTGATCTTCATAATTCAGCCTTGGTCTTCCTTGGCTTCTTTTACCACTCACTTTCGCTCTGTAGATTTTTTTCGTCAGTCTTTCATCCCTCATTCTTTCTATGTGCCTTAACCATTTAAGCATTCCTTTCTTCATTTTTACAATAACATTGTCGTGCAACTCTATCATACTGCGTATCAAGCGTATAATAGTTCGCACCCCATCCATACATTATAAGAGAATTTCTTTTAAGACATTACTTATATGAGATTCAATATTATCATGCACACTATACGCATGATATGTCTTGTGTCGGATCGACATGGCTCGTCTGGACAAGATGTCTTGAGTATGGGCGCACCAAGACGTTTTACTTAGACATGCTATCTACTCGCTTCTACATTCAAGTCGTAATCTGCATACACGGCGGATCTATGTGAGATACGACATGCTAGATTACAGACATTTTATTTATGGGGACGCATTGATAAACAATAATTTAATCTAAAATAGACATTCAGCTCTACGCAAACGTGCGCGCGCTAGCTTACGAAAGATACGAAAAAACAGTTATTTTCGTTTATTTTAAAAACTATAATTAATTTAAAAAAATCCAACTGGCATTTTGAAGAATATGTTTAGATTAAACTATACAGAAAACTTAAAAACATAAATCGGCTGCGTTACTCCGAAAAATGTAAATCTCTGTTTTAAAAGAGGTTTCTTTGAATTTTTTTTTGTGTTATAAAAGTTAACCAATCGTGTATCGCGACTGGAAAAATGAAGTCAATGAAAAGAAAAATCAGGTTACCAAACATCATTTTCATACGTTTTGTAGTCACTTAGAAAAATTGAGATCCCTGCCGTCAAAATTTTCAATGCATCACCTGATGGCTATAAGAAGTTTTTTTTTTAATTTATTTTATTGCACACAAACAAAAATTACATATAATTGAAATTGGAAGCAGTAATCTACAAAAGGCAATGCCTATCTCTTTAAGAGGTCTCTACCAGCACACCTCCTTAATAAGAAAATATATGAGGGTAGTGTGTGCTCATTAAAAAATAATAATATATATTATGCATAATATTATGTACATACATATGCCCATATATACACATAAACATACATACAAATTCAATACATCCCTAAAAATATAACATATATACTGTAAACAATATATAAACATATAGGTATATGATATGTGTAATGCATATTTTTTAATGTAAAAAAAAAATAATATATATGTATACAACATAACCAAACCTAACAAAAAATATTATAAATATAGAAAACATGATAATATATCAGGTACATATTAAATACAATAAATCGGTATTATGCAAAAGACAGATAATGTAATTTCAAGTGTCTTTTGAAAGATGCTAGCGTTAGACAATTCCGTGTAGATGTGGGCAGAGAATTCCAGAGACTGACAGCTTTTTGTTTTTTTTTTTTGGTTTCTGAGAGGCGAAATTAAACCCCCGCGGGCTACCCAGCCGGACTCTACGCCGACTGGGGAGTGTCGGACTCGAACCGACTAAATAAAACCCCTCTTTGCTGTTAGCCCTAGTGGCTTTTACAGCGTCACCAGGTCGCGTTGGGGCGAGCGCTGAAGGCGCCTTGCCAGATGGTCGACCGCCTGAGGGTTCCTCCAGCCGAGGGATGCCTCGTATAGAGAGCGGACCTCGGGCTCAAGGCGTCGCCAGGGGAGCTTTCCGCACCTGCGTGCATCTTAACGGGCTTCCTATTCGGGTGAGGGCCGGGCCTCTAGCGCACCCGGCCGGCGAGGCGACTGAGGGCCGGTTAGTGTGCCTAGTGTACCGCGTGGCAGTTTACAATGTGGCTTAAGGCCTGCGTGTGTGCGTGTAGAGCTACGTGATCGAGCTTCTAAACGTGAGACCCTACGGGTGTCGCGGGGGTCGTCCTCGCCTCCGCCGGTGGGGGCGGTGCGGTCGTAGTGGTAGGTTGGCATGTTCGAGTTCGAACGTGTAATGTCGTCATCGCTGTCACCTAACTCATGTTTAGGCCTACGCTAGCGTTTGCTGACGCGGGTTTCGGGGGTGTACGATGACGCCCTGACCACTAAGGGGTTCGGATGTAAGGAGGAACGGTGAAAGAAGCGTTGGGACGCCTCTTTTAGATATTGAGTTATAGAGGGCAATTCTAGGTCGTAATGGAGATCTACGTTGCGCACGTAAGGAGGGGCACCAATGGCCCTGCGCATGAACCTATTCTGAATAACTTGGAGGGAGTTGATGTAAGTGCGCGCAGCGTGAGCGAATACTACACTGGCGTACGTCATGATAGGCCTGACGCACGTCTTATATAAGATAACTTTATGTCTGAGGGACATTTTGCTTTTAGCGCAAATGAGCATGTTGAGACGACCGAGGACGAACGCGGCGCGGTCGCGGACCGTTTTGATGTGTTGGCCGAAGGTCATGACACTGTCAAGGGTGACTCCTAAGTATTTGACTTTCCTAGTCTAAGGCATATCCTGGCCGAAGAGCGTGATAGTACGGAGAGTGTTAGCGCGGCGGGCGCGGCTGGTCGTCGTGCCCCTCGAGAAATACACGGCGGCGCTTTTCTCGGGGTTGACTTCGATTCTCCAAAGAGGGAACCACTCGCCTAGGCTCGTGACCGCGACTTGGAGGAGTTGGGAGACTCTGAGGCGACTACGGTCTGATGTGAACAGTGCGGTGTCGTCCGCGAATAGGCCGAGCTCTACACCGGGGGTTTTGGGGACGTCGTTCGTGTAGAGCGAGTAGAGCGTGGGCGATAAAACGGAGCCCTGTGGGACGCCTGCCCTGATGGGGCGGGGAGAGGAGAGCACCCCTTCGACTCTATAACGGAAGGAGCGGTCCGACAAAAAGTCCCGTACTATGCGTACGAGATTGTCGGGCACGCCGAGCCGGCGCAGCTTGTACACCAGCCCGGCGTGCCAGACTTTGTCGAACGCCTTCGCTACATCGAAGAAGAGGGCCCCCGTGCCTATAGTGCGACTCGGGCGGTTAAGGCCCTCCAGGATGTGTTCCGTGAGGCGGTGCACATGTTGTATGCACGAGTGTTTGGCTCGAAAGCCAAATTGTTCGTCTATGAGGAGATCGGAAGTGTCTAAGTGGGCTTTGAGACGAGCCAGAAGGACCCGTTCGTAAATTTTCCCTAGCACGCTAAGGAGACTGATTGGGCTATAGCTATTGGGGCTACTTCGGGGTTTACCCGGTTTCGGGATTCCGATGACGATCGCTTCCTTTCAGGCGGCTGGGAAGACGCGGTTCGCCATGGCGGCATTGATAATAGCTGCTAAGAGCGCGAGAAGGCGCATCGAAAAAAGTTTGACTACTCGGTTGGAGATGCCGTCTCTACCGGGGGCTTTTCTGGGTTTGAGAGCCTTGACAATGTCCTGAACTTCGTCAACCGTCGCGGGTCTGAGTTGGCAGGGGGCGGTCGCGGGCGGTAGGGAGCCTACTCCGCGATTGACCATGTCTAAATGGTTCTGATCTACAGGCTGAGAGCTAGGAGAGCATTGGGCCTCCAGAGTGTCGGCCAAGAGTTCGGCTTTATCTACATCGTCGAAAGCTGTCTGTCCGTTCGGTTTCGTCAGAGGCGGCATTGTTTAGAACGTGTCCGATTTGAGAGATCAGGCCAACTTCCAGTAAGCCTCGATCTCTCGCATGAGATCGCTACACCTGTTATCCCTAAGTTCGGAAATTCGGTATTTGACTTCGCGTTGGAGGGCGCGTAAGTTGCGTTTATTCATTTCTGAGGGAAACGAGTCGTAAGCGCGGTTCGCGGCGTTCTTGGCTCTGATCAGCCGACGGATGTCTCCAGGGAGCTCCCAACGGCAGTCGTTCGCCGTCGGGACCTGACGGGAGCACGAGGAGACCGATTCGTGGATGTGGGCGGTGAGCGCGTCTATCGCCGCGGTCGCGTCCTCGGCGGAACGGATAACGTCCGGTATCGCGTTAAGCCGCGGCGAATTCTCAGAGTTTAGCGTTTCGTCTAAACTCTGCCAATCCGTCACGGTTTTTGTGAGCGTCCTAGTGTCTATCATAGGTCCTAGTTTGAGTAGTACCGGCCTATGGTCAGAGTCTAACTCGTGTAACGCCTCTATTGAGTGCAGCGTTAGAGCTACGTTCTTTAGAAGCGCTATGTCGAGTACGTCCGGTTTGTGGGTTGTAACTCTGGGATAGTGGGTGGGCGTCATGGGGGCGATAACGTGAAAGTTAAGGACATCGATTAGTTCGTCTAAAGCTCTGCCATTTCGCGAGGTGGTGTGCGAATTCCAGCGACGATGTTTAGCGTTGAGGTCGCCGGCGAGTATGACAGAGTCGTCTAAGTTTAGGAAGGCCTCTAGATCGCTTCTAATTAGCGCTTTTCCGGGAGGGAGATAAACAGACGCAAGTGTGACAGGCGCGTGCCCCGTGAGGGCCACCCGGCGCACCGCCTCCTCTATGTTGGTGAGGGCGGGCGTATCGATCGGAATGCAGTGCAGGGACCTTCTGTAGTAAATAATAGTGCCGCCTTTGGGGGCGGGCACCCTGTCGTTTCGCGCGATGTTAAGCCCGGAGAGGCCGGGGTCGCGATTTCTAGGTTTCAAAAAGGTTTCCTGCACTAGCATTATATCTATTTGGTGGTCTCGCGTAAACTCGTGAAGAAGGTCGCGTTGCCTGCGGAGTCCGTCCGCGTTAAAGAATGAGATTGAGAGCCCGCGCGGTTTGATGCGCGCGGAGGGAGTTGTCTCGTGGGTGCCCGGTTTTATAACCTACGAGGGGGCGCCGTGAAGCGGCTTAGGCTGTCCAGAAGGGACGCGTGTTTGGCGAGTATGATGAGCCGTCCCATCGCGTGGCTACAGTCGCGGATTTTGCGCGCGACTAATTTAATTTCGTTAAGGTTGATATCCTTAACGAGGTCGGCGAGCATTAGGATGTCGCCGAGGAGATCGGACGCCGGCGCTGAAGGAGCCGGCGCCGCTGAACGCGTTTGAGGCGCGGGCCTCTTACGCCGCGGTTGTTGTGCTGGCGTCGGCGCTATGGTCTCTCGGGCCGGTAGATCGCGCGCGGGCGCTGGATTGGTCGGCGCTGAGGGCGCGGGTTTGTTCGGCGCTGAGGGCGCAGGTTGAGTTGGCGCGGAGGGCGCGGGTTGTGGCGGCGCAGAGGGCGCGAGTTGTGGCGGCGCAGAGGGCGCGGGTTTGGCTGGCGCAGAGGGCGCGGGCCGTATGGGTACGGAGGTCGCGGTAGGGGCGGCCTTAGGTTGGGCTGGGTGCGCAGGGGGGTCGCGGCGTTGGCCCTGATGTGCTCCGCCGGCTCGGCGCGACTTACCCCCGCGGCGGCGACGGCGCCGAGCTCTCGGGCATCCGCGATAGTTCGCGGGATGTCCGAGCTCTCCGCACAGTACGCAACCGGGAGGGCCAGACGTCTCCGGCGTGCGGGAGCACTCGGGGGTGCCGTGGTCTCCGTGGCACTTGATGCACCTAGGCCGTGCGAAGCAGTTGCGGGCCGAGTGCCCGTACAGTTGGCAGCGGTGGCATTGACCCACCGTGCCGCGCTTGTGCGGGGCCTCTACGGAGAGGCCGGAAATCCTACACACGGATTTTATTTGGAAAACGGCCTTTCCCTCGGGGGAGAGGTCGAGTACGACCAACACGAGGTCGAAGGCCTCCTTCGAGCGGGGCTTGAAAGGCGGCGGACTTCACGCGCCGGGAGGTTTTGCGACTTAAGGTCGCCGAGAATGAGCTCTTCCGGGAGCTCCTTGGGGAGGCCGCGGATTACCACGTGAAGCTGGCGCTCCTCCGGGAGCGCATAAGTATGGAAACCTATGCGCTCCGAGCGTAGGAGCGCTGTGAGCTCCCGATGGTCAGCCTGGGTACAGTGTTGCGGGCGGAGTTGAATTTGATGCGGCGCGCGTCTAAGGCCTGAGAGACCCTATCCCACGACGCTTCTTGAATAAACACCGGCGGCGGTGTTTTGGTTTTGTCGGCCTGAGGGGCCTGGGTGGCCTGTGAGGCAGGCGCTTTTTGTTTGGCCAGAGGGGCCGCGGGAACTCCGGAGGCCTGAGGGGCCGCCTTCGTCGTTTTGGGGGGCGGGCTGGGCGTGTCGCTTTCCCTCGGGGAATTCGCCCGCTTCCTCTTGACCACTAAGCGCCAATCGGCGCTCTCAGTGGCCTCGTCCTCCGAAGAGGAGGGAAGCGCAATGTCCATTTCCTCTTCGGAGTCCGAAGCCTCCGTCGGGTCAGGGGAAGCGGGCGAATCACTGACGGGGGCCGGCTTGGTTGGTTCGCGCGGTGGGGGCTTCGCGACTGTAGCGGCGGCGGAAACGACGGCCGAGTAAGACGCGGGGGTGGGTGCGCGGGGCGCGGGCGCGTATATGCGAGTGTGATGACTCGAGTTGAGCCATCACGAACGCGCGGAATTTGGTGTCCGTCAGCGTGTCCATGGCGCAGGTAGAGCCGCCAAGTTGTATATGAGGACCTCCCTGCCGGGGACAGGCAGGGGGGAGCGAGTGTTTACTTTGTAGCCCTGGTCGTACTGTGCCTGTCTTATTGTGCACAGGTGTGTACCTAACCCTAGGTCTTATATAAACTTCACTAACTTAACGATACGAGTTGGCGCGGCCGCGGCGCGACGCGGTAGGCCGGTCGGCGCTGCAGGGAGCGCGGGCGCGACGCGACGCGAACACACTATTAAACACTACGCACGATGCGCAGTGAGTACAGCGATGGCAGCGCACGCGGGCGCGCGGAGAAAACGCAACGATTCGAGTTGGCGCGGCCGCGTCGCGATAACCCGGTCAGCGCTACGGGGAGCGCGGGCGCGACGCGATAAACCGGTCGGCGCTACGCGGAGCGCAGGCGCGACGCGGAGCGCAGGCGCGACGCGACACGAACACACTAATTCGCTACGCACGATGCGCAGCGAGTAGAGCGATGGCAGCGCAACGCGGGCGCGCGGAAACTACACTGAGAGGCGAGCGAGCGAGCGAGCGACGCGTGCGTCCCGTACGGCGGCCGAGAGCAGACTCACTGACAGCTTTACAAGAAAAGGAACTATTATAAGCAGCATTGTTGTGAATAGGAGTTTTCAAAAGGGTGATATTTGGAAAAAAGAGAATGAAAACGATCACGAAGATATGAAGGGTACGAAGTATTACGAAGAATATTAAACAAAAGTGTAAGGATATGAGAGTCCCTGCGCAAACGGATAGGGAGCCATTTTAACTGTTTGCGGAAAGTGGAAACATGGTCGTATTTACGTAGTCCGAATATAAACCGAATACAAAGGTTTTGAAGGCGCTCGAGTTTATCCAACAGCTCCTCAGTGATGTCCAAGAAACAAACATCAGCGTAATCCATCAAAGGCAAAAGAAGTGTTTGTGCCAGAGTGATTTTAGTTTTTTGAGGGAGAAAATTTTGAAGGCGTCTCATAGAATGACTAGCCTAATTTATTCGTTTAGAAATTTCATTAATATATTAAGAAGTATGTAAGGACCGCGACGCTTGCCACTCCGTCCCCTCTGACTATTCCGTTAAGGATAGATATGTATATGTCTCTGTATGTACAATATATGATATGATATGATATTGCTGTTATATTCGCAAACGTGCCTTCTATAATTCTTCGTATGTTTAAAAGGTGTATTCAATGTTGTCTACCGTATTCCTGACGACATTTTTTTCTATGATATAATAAAGCCATTGCAATTAAACGTTTTCTTTTCCTGTCTGCCTCGTTCGAAAACCACAGATGTGGTCATTATAGTGTCTTGTGAGTGACTTAAATAGTGTGTAGGATACGTAAAACAAAATTCTTGTCTAAACCATACAAAATGCTTATCTATAATCTAGTCAAGACATTGTCTTATAATGTGTAGCCGCCCTAACTGATCGCACCCACAGCGACGAGAGAGGTTTTTGTCACTAACAGCGCTCATTAGTGTCTGTCTGGGTAGCAGTCGTTACTTTGTCTACGTAATGGTCCGAATGGACTCTTTTTTTGTTCCAGACGCATTGTTCAGATGTAGTATGTAGTTAAACTAAAGTGGCCTTTCCCGAAATGAGGCCTATAGAGCGAGCATTGTGTAAAATTGGACTTTTTATGTTGCACTGAAACATACATGCTCGTACTTAGATACGTCATTTTGTTTTCATTTGATATTTTAGTTTCGCCCTTTTGCTTCTTTAAAGACAAATAATGTTCTTTCAAATAAATACATAAAAATACAAGCGGTCCGTACCGACTTCGCCCTAGGTTGAATAAATAATGTATAGTCTATGTCCACTGGAGTAATGTACCTTTTGAATGAAAGAATAAAAAATACTGCAATGGTTTCGGAGATTACCTCTCCATATAACAAACTTACATAATCCGCTTTCTCTCTCTCTCTATAATATTAGTATAGATAAATATAGTATAGATCACTCGTTAAAGTAAATACAAACAGAGAAACTGTTTCTATTTCTTTTATATTAGTTTCGTATATTGTCTTATCATTTCCATGGAGTATTCCTGGAATATATAGCGCCAGACGAACATGTTAACTGTATAATACCTCTTTAGTAAAGAACATTTTAAATCAACACAATATAGTTCATGAGTCGAACTGGTCCTTTAACTGTTTATCTTATCCTAGCCCATTTCAGGCTTGATGTGCTAAATCAACAAAGTTTTGCCTTTGTAACATTACTTTGGATTAAATTTGACCTTTTACAAATAGGCAAAGGGCTTACACAAAGCTAAGCTAAATACGATGAATATCAATCTGCCGATAAAACGGTATGTTTCGTTTCGTTTTAATACATTAAATCGTTTCATCTGGTAGCTTGTTGTTAACTATGGCACATTCAGTTCATTCATACTCATTCATTCATTCAATACATTCAATTCAATTCATTTATCCGATTTATTCATTCGATTCATTCATTCGATTTATTCATTCAATTCATTCGTTCGATCCATTCGTTCAATCCATTCGTTCGATCCATTCGTTCGATTCATTCGTTCGATTCATTCGTTTGATTCATTCGTTTGATTCATTCGTTCGATTCATTCGTTCGATTCATTCTTTCAATTCATTGATTCATTTTATTCAACCTTAATTAAATAGAACACATTTTTTTTACATATGCGACAGCATGAGAAAGATACTCGTTTTAGGGTTAAAGGCTGTTCACAAGAGCATCTGTAACTTTGATAAAATTAAAATTGGAAGACTCGTATAAAGGGCATCATGAAAAGTAAAAATGAAGAGCGCAAATGAGGGAGTATCTTATATGCGTCCGTGGTATCTGGTACCTGGTATATTATTTTATACATTTATAAGTGCTATGCGGACAGTATTATTCTTAAATATTTCTATGTTCGACGAAATCATTCATTAGTCTTAACAACCTTGTAGTCACCGTAATCTAAATCCAAACGCAGCACGAAAACAAACATCGTTAAAAAAATGTCATCGGCAACATCACCTAGAGTCGGGGTTTAAAAGCAAAGTGCTTATTTTGTATCTACGCTACGCTCATAATTAGGTCAAGCTAGACAGACATACGGACAAAGCTCCGAGCCGAGCGTGTCACTAATGAGATGTCTCCACCAGTCATTAAGCTTCCACCCTGTAACTCATCATTGCGAGGAAGCTGTGTAATAAAGATTTTAGTTCATGGTTGTGTGACGGCCTTAGACAAAATGAGACACTTCAGTGAGGTATTCAGTTGGAATAAACTTAAAATTTTTTGTAATTTCTGGCTTATTATTAACTATAAAATTTATTAAAGGTAAGCATGTAAGTTAGCAGAAAATTAAATTTATACATACATATCTTCACGCTGTTTCCGTTAAGGGGGTAGTCAGAGAGGACGGAGCACCAAGCGTCTCTTAGATGTATACTTCTTTGGCCTCTTCAAATCTCTCCGTTCTCCTCACACATTTTCGCCTAGGTATGCGAGTGCTTTTGACAAATTAAATTTGTAATAGCTATATCTCGTATTACTAGAACGGGATCGCGGTTATATGTAACATCGCGAATTGTTTCGTGGGCTATAATTATTCAAGAACAAACAAACTTTTTAATTTGGTGTCTGTTCCGATGTGGGCTCACGCGCACGACTTTAAACAGTGTTATTTATTATATTTCTTTATTGTTAATAAACCAGTTAAAATACAGTCGGCTCTTATTTATAGTCGTTAAGGAGCTTAGCTTAACAGTATAACATGTAGATCGAAATCCAAAGTGGTGCCAAAGGTAGCGCTAACTATTGAGAGATTACCGAAGGCTATTGAAATGTGATTAATAAATCAAAGCCTAAATATGAAAGCTACTATAGGGAAGAAAATATATAGTCTATTTCACCATATGAATTCAGAGGTATACAACATCTCTAAAATAATCCTGTTTCTGAGTTTTTGTTTTAGTCAACAAAAACTCAGTAGTGTATGCACAAAAATATCTATACTAAAATTGATATAGATTAATTTTATAATGTGATATACATAAAACTTTATTTCAATAAACAAGCTTCAAAGTCAACTATGAACAACGTGATTGTAAAATTTCGTTTATATTACTTTTAGGCTGTTATACGCGTTATCATTATCGACGAAATCATTGAATCTGCTAACTGTTTACTGTATTTTCAGAATGAAAAATTACTTTACCAAGACGGAAATTAAAAGGGCATTGACCAGAAAATTGGCGACTGCCCCAACCTCAAGAGTTATGTGCTTTGATTAATGTTATCAAGTCGGTTATCTAGGGAGACCCCTCTAAATTGGGGTCAACCCTTTTTCTGGGACCGTTGTTGGCGAAATTTTTATCTATCACGTTATTGTCTCCTGAAAATTGCGAGTTGTTTTTAGATATTTTATATGTTGAATCATTTGTAGTTTAGTATTTGTAAATGGAAATTACATAACATTGACTCGAATTCAAATCTTACTCATATAACTGAATTTTATACATTTAAATTTTTGTAAATCTAGTAGCTTTATAGGAGAAGAACCTGCCAATATTGTTATAATTGTTTTGTTTCAAAATAAAGATTATAAAAATAATAATTCAATCTTGCCAAAGATGACACTTACCAATATAAGTATCAAAATTCAATAAATTTAGTTATCGCTTGATCACAACTACAAAATTCTCGAGGGAATGGACAACAAAGTAGTCATATGACATACAGCTCATCCAGACACTCGGCGCGTGTAAATATGTCGAATGAACAAAGGATTAGTTTTCAAAGTTTAATTTATGTTATCCACATATTTTTGCCGCTGTAGTATTAATGTTCGTAGGTGCGTTCACTAACTTTAATTGCTTATTTCTCTAGTGCCTCAGTGTTCAGTGGGATTGTACTTACACTTGCATTAGGCAGCATTAGCCGGCATTAATTTAGCGTCCACATCCGCTAGATTCCACATCCACGTCCACTGGCTTTAGTCTAGTTATTGTAGTTATTACAGAGCGAGCGCGTATAGTTAAAATTAATTTATCTTGGTTATTGTGCACTATAGAACTAATACTACTTATACTTATGAGTTGTAATACTATAGTAATACTTTTTAGTTGTCTGATGTATGCGCTAATATTTTTGAACTATACCTATTGTATAACCTTATTGTATGACCTCCGTGGCGCAACGGCTAAGCGCGTCGGAAAGTAAACGGGGGTTGCGGGTTCGATTCCCGCCCCAAGTCTGGATGTTTATGTATAATATGTATTTATTTACAAAAGAAAAGTATATAAGTAGCATATCAGTTGTCTAGTACTCATAACACAAGCGCTGTGCTGCTTACTTTGGTACTAGATGGCACTGTGTGAAATGTCTGAGTATATTACATTATATATTATATTATAAAGGTATCTAAGTAGTTATGTTAAATTTTATTAATTTGAGTTAGTTATCGAATTTTCAGTGGACCGGACCAAAACGACCTACCTCAACAATTATACAAAAATCGAGATGTGATAGATAATGTGTCCACGTAGAAATACAAGTACCTAATAGTAAAAAAATTACTTACGTAATCACTTAAAATCTAAAGATATGTAGGTGTGATAAATAACACATTACATAATTATTTTCAAGTTGATTTAATAATACAACTGAATTTCAGTACCTACTATGAACTAAATTATTTCCGATGAAATGTGGACTCCAGCCGACTGCTATTGATTTTACGCATATTGTATTTGCATGCAATTTTCAAAAATCATTCTTACATAACCTCTTTCATTTGTTTAACTACATTATCCTTTTTACGCCTTCACGTGAGGTACGCGAGTGGTTTTGACGTTCTCATTAATTTACATTTTGGGTATTTCATTCTATTTTTAAGGGTCTGTCTGTATGTGTGTTCATAACTCACTACCAATTTATTCCATCATCTTTACAACTACTGAATTAAACTTTGAAATTTTGGTACAGAAATTAAAATAACAATAAAATTAAACCGACTTCAAAAAAAAACACTGAAAAGTACGAAATAACTATCCTTTACTAATTGAAACTTAATGACGTAAATAATTTATAAATACAATACAAATACTCATATAATTAAAGTTGACAGGTACTGAAGTCGGTGCCAAGCCTACTAATCTAATAGACTTTCTGTTGTTGCACATTGATTTGGCACCGACTTCAAGAATACAATTATATGGGTATCGTATTTGTAAAGTTATTTTTGTACTTAAGTTTTGATTGATAAAGGATAGTTATTTCGTAATTTTCAGTGTATTTTTGAAATAGATTTAATTTTATTATTCTTTTTTTTTATTTCTCCTTTTTGAATGATCTTGGCCTAAATAAATATCTAAGGCATGTCTACATTTAATTTCTTTTCTAATTCTGGAATGCAATGATATATAAGAGAATAATCAATATAAATAAATAAAGGTTATAACCAGTTGGTGTTATTTGGTGTATCTTCGCAACCCAAGCTCCAATACCGGTGAAATTTAAATGGGACCAATAAGTGTATCTTTTCAAATAAAAAATAATTTTCCAAATCGGTTCCTAAATGACGGAGTTATAACAAATAAAAAAAAAAATACAACCGAATTTTTTTTGAAGTCGGTAAAAAAAATAACACAAGTTATTTTTGGACCTGATTTTTTTAAATTTACTTTTACTTTGTCCGACGTTACTACGAGACTTGTTAATGCGTATCTAATGCTCTTTTAAGCAGTCTTTCCTTGTATACTCATTAGAATTCGCAAAAAGTGTTTTTAAATTCATTGCTTATCTTCTCAATTTAATCTTTAGTTGTTCGTTTCTGACAGCAAAACCATGTTATTTTACATTCAAATGTTAAATTACGTGATGCGAAGTCAACTCATTAACAAGTTTAGATGTTGTGTAGGTATCAGTTAGGGCACACGACAAAGCCCGTAATCTCGCACACATTTCTGAAAGCCGCAAGACCATAAGTTCCCATTGGCACAAGCTGGCACTGGCAACTGCCACTGAACGCTTAAGCCTTGTCTGCCAAGACTGCCTGCAAACGCCGATTCCATTACAAAATATTAAAGCAGAAACTAAATTTCTTTAGAATGTAAATAGTTAGGTTTAAGAAAAAGTAATTTCGCGAGGATATGTATGTATGTAATTTCACTTTTTTCTTAAAAGTTATTGCTTTAACATGTAGATATTCATTCTTATATAATATATTCTTATATGCAAAGAAAATTTATCTAAAACTTATTTGATACCAAACATCGATGAAGTATATGTTTCATTTAGGAAGAAATACGTAAAAAGGGAATTAACATAAAATTTTAATGCGAATTTTTGTTAAAAAAAAAATATAACATGATAGTTCCGAAATCACAGACATAGCGTTCAATATTTATTTTATATTTATACTTGTTCTTGTAATTGTCGACAATTAAAATGATTTTATCGGACTCTGAGCTCTACAATTTCTTGAGAATGCTCCGTTGAGAAGTGAAACACATATAAATCAATAAAGAAAGTTTGGGCAGAAGATAGCTAAAGAATATATATGTATGTGTATATACCTATATATATACCTATGTAAAATTGGTTGCTGAAGTGAATTCAATTTATTGTATAGATTCAGGTGTTACACTGCGTAAATCGATCATAACTGGTTGATTTATATGTACATATTTTTTATTCCACTGCGCGACGCAAAAGAGGGTAAAGTGTTTATCAGCGGTGTGTATGGCGCTCTAGAGACCTAACGCGTGGGCCGGGTTTCATGATTCTTACGTCAATCAATTTGTCTTAATCTTGTGAGTGTCACTAAAGACGTGATGATAGTAATCAAAATTCAATGTGGCGACAACCAGACGCCATATTGTGAAAAAGAAAAAAATAAAAGTCGACGAACTATGTTAAGTGGGGTATCATTGAATAGGTATTTGAAAATCGTCTTTAGGGTTTATCATTTTACATTTCTAATGACCATTTAGGATCTATAACAATTAAGAGTTGGTTAGCAACCATCCTCGCTTAAAATTTTCAATATTTATAATAATTTAATTAACTGCAGGCGAAAGGTAGATACAATGATGAAAAATCTATATATATGTACATAAATATCAGTTTGGCTATTCAAAGAGGTAATGGTGCCAGTCTGCTGGGCACCTTAAGCAATGACAGCTTTCTAAGCGGCAACTTTGAGGAAATCTATTATTTAAGATAATGTGTAGTTTTAAGTTTTTAAATATTAACGTATGTATGTACTTTTTTGTTATTAATAAAGTAGTTGTATACAATAATGAATTTTTTTAGGTTTGTCCTCTACGCATTCCTATACCATTTAAGCATGATTCACGTTACACCGTGTCGACACCGAGTCGTGCCACGGGCGGGGCACGCTGAAACATCTATAACATACTTTTGTATGAAGATCCACCGCCATTTCGACGCCGTGCCCCGACCGTGCCCCGGCCGTGGCACGGACTCAGCTCGATCGAACATAAATTACTTCATACAAAAGTATATTATAGATGTTTCTTCGTGCCCCATCCGTGGCACGACCCGGCCCTGACACGGTGTAACGTGAATCATGACTTATCTGTTGTGATGAAATTTCGGTGAGTTGTTGTACAGATTACCGGGGAAGGTTTCTGAATTAGTATGACTGCCACGCGAACGAAGTCGTGGGCAATAGCTAGTATTAAATTCTGCCAATCGACTACATAAGATTTTAGTTTAATTTGTCTTTCTCATAAACATTTGTATATCCATTTAGTTCAATTTCTATTTGAATTGCTCTTATTTTATGTGTACAATAATGTCATAATATTATGTTGCGTGTAAACTGTTACTGCTTGTGCTTGAAAGGTATGCATTTTTATTCTGCTTTACTTAAAAAGAATGTTATTTCCTTAAGTGACTTTAGAATTCTATTTTCTATTACATACAATTTCCGATGTACTGAGACTGTATTTATATATGGTATTATGTTAATGTTTAAACCTGTCGCATTGAATAGACGCCTTTCATCATTCAAATGAGGTGTTGGCTGCTAAATGTCTACCGGTTGTACGCTGTTCCACTGGCTGTCAAAGTTTATGTCTGAAAAAGAGTACCTACTTTAATGCATTAAAAATATCTTATTAAACTAATTGATCTGTCTGCAATGAGATGTTTTTTTAACGTATACACATTACAAAGAAGGTCTTGCGTAGCAAAATGTTGGAAAAATAATGCTAGTTCTCACAGAAAATAACAAGGAATCACATTTCCTGAGCAACATATAAGACAGAGCCAATTAATATAAAACTGTTTTTCGTAATAAAATCTCCAAGTCATGTTCAGTTTTGCTAGAAATTAAATGGGTAATTTCCAAAAATAAATAGGAAAAGACGTTCTTTTACAATACATTGCAATTACGAGTATATGCAACAATTATTAAATTGTAAAATTCCAAATTTCCATCTTAAACCGAATAAAGGAGATTCTCGATTTAATATGAGTACTGGTAAAATATTAATAAAATTATATAATATTTATATTGGTATAATGTACTATGTATTTATAATTTTAAGAACTAATGTGTGTTTGTAAATTTAGTGGTAGTTATTTATGTACATGTACTTGATTCAATTGATTTTTAATATACCTATCTACACCTGTCAGGAACCAAATTCCATGCAAATATGTAAACTATATGAAAGCTGGTCCAGTAAAACTGCAGTTACGAACAGGCAAACGGACGTTTCATTTAATATAAGATTAGAGCTTAAAAAAGTCATGGTAAAGGTAAAGGTGCCTTTGCCTGATGTAAAAACATCATTTTAGGGAAAAATTTGCTTCGTATGGTATCCCTCAAATCGCACATCTACATTTTATTTGTTTCGATCCCTTCGTAGTACGGGACACAGTGTCTGCAATTTTATAAAATTCATGCTTCTAGTACGGTTATTCTTTACTTTGAAAAATATGTACATCGACACCATAAAATAAAGTATTCTATCGATTGAGTTACATACATACATACATATCTTCACGCCATATCCCTAACGGGGCAGTCAGAGAGGATGGAGCGCCAAGCATCGCGGTCCTTACTTCTTTTGCTTCCTCAAATCTCATCATTCTCCTCACACATTTTCGCTTAGGTATGCGAGTGCTTTTGACATGTTGATTGAGTTGATATGTGCATTTCCATTTTTAGTGATTAGCTTAGATATCCGCGTCTGGAAACTGGTGAACGAAGGGATTTCTTTCTTATATTGTTGAGATCTCTTTCATTCGTATGAAGCCATTTGCTTCCTCTTTTGTAATGCGCACTGTTAAGCTTCGGAACACCCTTCGTACGTCGTCGTTTCCTCACACTTACAACTTGGGCGTTATCAAGACTAGAGTGAATGGAATATGTACCTTCTGGGCAAATTGAGTTTCGGCCTCGTTATTGATTTCCATCAGGCAACACATACTGAACGTACGCTCATTTATAACATAAAAAAAATGAATTAGTGTCATAAAATGTATAAATCCTTGTATATGTCACCGTAATATTGTGAACATCGTTGGTTTATAATCGATCTCTCGATATTGTGAACTGTCGATAAATTGTAAACTGAACCATACCGCTTACAATATAACGTATTAAGATAATCTATCCATCTCAAACCCACAAATTGTGAACGAACCTACATTTACCGACAGGTTTCACATTCTGTCCGATTTTATCACAAAATTGTGAACCATCCTTGATTCGACGGTCTTGGCGGTAGCTCGTCGTAACTTAGGATATGTTCGGCGCTTAACAGTTATTTATCATTGAAATTTTACTTTTTTGGTTAATGGTAGATTTAACTTTACTATTAAATGTAACTGTTATAACTTTTTGCTATTTTCAACACAAAAACTAGTATAAACCATAAAAAACATTTGTTTGTTTGTATTAGGCGACATTGCACATGACATTCAACCACTTAGCGCACAAGGTGCATTCCGTGGCATGCAATTATGATGCCAGTTCACAATTTAACGGTTTGACATGGATAGATTATAAATTATCGAAAATTAATACGTTATATTATAAGCTGTGTGGTACAGTTCACAATTTACAGAGAGTTTACAATCTCGCGAGACAGATTATAAATTAACGGTGTTACAATGTTACGGCGACATATACAAATAAACAAATATTTCATTTCATTTAAATAAGCCGACCTGCCTCTGAATATGACACATATTTGCATCAAACAAGACGATTAACTACAATTTTGCTAGAAAGCAGCGTACTAAGCAATATTTTTAAAATTTGTACTGTTTTGTTACCGTCAGTTGCCGTTACCGACAGTGTCTGATATCATAATAATAATATCATCGAAATAATCGTAACATTATTTGTACGTAACTCCATCCTTATGACACCCGATCATATAGAAACATTCGTCAAGATTACAACTGGATGGTTTTTACATAATAATTGTTGTAAAATACGTAAAGCCAGGATAATAAAAAGATGTAAACTTTTTGTGTCTTACAAAATTCGACGAAATGGAGTTTTTTTGCCAACGAATGTAACATATGTTCACAGAACATATTCTGTAACACATATTCACAGACCACAATCTGTCATTATGTTCTGTGAATATGTTGTATTTATTACATAAAATGTAATTCACAGAATATATTTTGTGAATATGTGTTACATTCATTGTAGAAAAGACTTTGAGAATCATTGACTCGGAAGGTGAGACGAACTAATTTTGAATATCAAAGAGTAACCGTGTCCGTCAGGCTCTTTATTGGATCAGTCCGTTGTGATTTCTGTGAATAATCGCGTTACAGTTTGAGCGTCGTTGGCTATAGAATTTATTTCTTAGTGTGTGGTTCCAAATACATCGTATAATAATAATAACGCAGAACCGTCTCACAATTTATTACCGATATCATAGTCATATCTATCATAAAATATAATAAATGAAACCGATTGGGAGATAAACGGTTATTTTGTGTTCAAGCCAAATAACTATTGTTTTATTCTTTCATTTTTATTAAGAACTAGCAGTTATCTATTATTTCGTTCGCATAGTCCTTTATTTACTAAATAAATAATTCGGAAAACTTCGCGGGCGCACGCAGAACTCACCAAAGTTTCACCCCGATCGGATGAATGGTTTAGAAACGCATAGAGGACATTTTTTATTTTTATATTAAGATTATTTGACTGTGTTAATTCCAAATTAAATTAATGCTTATTAATACTTATAGCTACTAAATTTCTTCTTTTTCTATGATTATAATCAGTTTAGTATAATGACCAGTCCAAAAATTTTAAACACATTTTCTTTTTAAAACTTCCGCCGACGTCATTGCTGTAATTTAACTGAAAGATTTCTCTTCCTGATTGTGCAATAGGAAAGTTAATTTAAATGGGACATAATAAAATGTTAGATTATGTTTTATGAGCCGTTACAGACGAACATCCGGTAACAGGAGACAGGGAACAAATTTTAACAAACAATATATCAACATAATCACAGTTTTCGTATGTCAAGAGTAGTTAACGAACTCGAAAATAGTTTTATTGGATGTTACAAGAAGTGGCCACGATTTTTATTGTTATTTGGTAGTTAATCTATGTTTTTTGTACTGTTTTGAATGTTATGTCACGTAATTAATAAAATTTCGTCAATGAACAGACGACGTTTCTGTTATAAAAAAATGAAGAGCAAATTAAAAAAAAGCAATTTTTATAGTTCACCTTTCTGCGCAGGAAATAAAATTGTTGAAGGAATTACGTTTTATTTTAAGGAATTTGTATAGGCATTGGCTAGCAACTTCTTACTATCGGCTCTCAATTTGCCATTGCGCATTAATGCGCAAAAACCGTCTCGAACAAGGTATTGGGTGACAATTATGTACGTAGGTATGTATGTTATTTGGTTATTTCGTTTCATTTGAATTTATAAAAATACATTGACGTAAACGTAAAAATATATTTTATCTTGCTTAGTTTCGTTCCTTAGATAACTTAAGTTTAAAATATTTCTTTCGAATGTATAATCCAATTTAGATATATTTTAAAATTAACGCTCATCCAAAATGTCACCTAAACTCAACGTCTAATTAGCGCACCATACCAAATTTCCCATCGCGCTCCAAACGACACGTCAACTAATTCTTTGTTTTCTTTTTCAGCGTTCTAAATACGGTAACCGCGACGCAAACGCACATTAAACTGTGAAAAACATCAGACGATCCAAGATGGCGACGATGATTTCGCGCCAAATCCTGCGTCAGCGTGCCCAGCGCCATCTGTCAGCTGTACGCGCCAGCCGCGGAAGTTTGAATCACTCGGACCGTTCGAAATAGTCATTTGCGATTTCACAGTGACGGGTGACGCGATGTGATATTGTTGTTTAGTGTTTTGTTTGTGTTGTTGTGTAGTATATAAGTGTTAAAAATGAGTGAGGAGAGGTCGAGAAGGCTGTCGCAGATCTTTGATCCGCTGGCGAGGTTCACGGACCATAGCGGCGTTGGCCATTCAGCCAGTACGCCGAATAGTCCAAGGCTTTTGCCGAGGCGGTCGAGAGATCCGCCGCCTCCGCCACCTAGGTAAGGCACACCAGAGATTTAAGTCATCATAACTTCAAAGTATATCTATGTATTATTTTTTAAAAGAACAATTATACCTAGTAAGATCTATTAACTCTCGAAGGCTACAGATATTTCCATACAATATAAACTTCATTGAAACGTCTTTGAGTGATGAGCAGAAACACTGACAATAATCTATTTATTATTTTCATTTCAATTTTAGGTTTTAAATTCGTATTTGCAATTCAAATTCTAAACATAATATTTACACATTTTGTTGTTCATTTCGATTACAGCTCCTACTTTTTCTATAAATTTCTTTGATCAGTCTTTAATTAATAATTGATTGCTATATTAGAACATAAAGTATCTATCGATATTAAAACTTTAACATTTATTCATTAATCATAGTCAGATAGATGTTGCATACATAATTTGGAGTTGGCGTTGGGCGGCAATTGTCAATGAACTGTATTTAATGTTTCATAATTTACTATTTGTGTAACAAATTGATCCCTTGTGTGATAAAGTTCATAAAAATCATGTTTGCATATATCATTAACCTTTCTTAAGAGGTCAATACCATATCAAAAAAACGCAGTTCAATTTCTATACGATATTTCACATTTAATTGGAGGATTATTTCTTGTTAAAGATGGATCGCATCAGTCAGATTGTGATCAGCTTTTTAAAAAATAAATCGATCTTATTGTTCAAAACATATTTTTTTTGCAATTTTTCCCATTCATCACTTTAAAAAATAATAAATAAATGATATTTAGAAGTACGCAGGCAATAAATTTAATAATAAAGAAAATGTTTCACTTTAATTTTAGCTTTTTGAGATAAGCAAAAGTCGGGCCTTATCGGTCCATTTCCTTTTATGTGATCATCAGGTACCTTGGAACGAAATAGTTATTAATACAGTACAGTACAGTATCTATTGTGGAATGCCCCGCTTATCACTTTCTGTGATGATTCTGACATCATACGGTTGACAATAATCGTGGTCAGGATTTGGTTTAAGCGAAGTAAAAGCATGGAAATCAGTAATAAATATGTTTATTCTTATTACGAAGTAATTTTATTTAAAAATTGGAAGATGCTCGATATTATAATATCTAGTTACATTACTCATAGCAACCCACCTTTTACCTTATTTCAGCTTAGCCTAGAAATGTTCTGGCTTGTAAAATTTCTTTTCTGTATTGATTTTTTCTTGTTTTTACCTAAAATCTCCGTAACTGTAAGATCCCCCTAGGTTATGATGTGCGGGTGGTGGGACCTTGTGCGTAGTTCGTCTAGCCGCTAAATAGCAGTGCCTTGACTGTTGGGTTCCAGTGTGGAGGGTAAGACAGCTGATATTTCTGGTACAAGAGGCACAAAATCTTATTCCTCGGGGTTGCCAATGTATTTTGTAATTTGAAGTGCATTCTTAGCCTTGACATTGTAAATTTCCAAGGGCATCATGTGGACTATGTGCTCGTTCATCTTTCCAATAGTTTAAAAAAAGATTCAAATGAAATTAAATTTAAAAACACGCATACTTTTAATGATGAATTTTGTTAACTTCATTAGTTAACATTTCCAAATATTTACTTCGATTCATTTCCAAATACTATATTAGAATTAAAAAAGGAGCTAATTTGGCTTTCGAACTCAACAATGCCCCCGCTATCTACAAAACCATTAAACTTAGAATTTACAAAACGCGGAGAATATGGAACTTTATCTAAAGTTTACATGAAAAATATAATGAAAGTTCAACGCCCTATTACAGAACTCCAAAAATGAAGTTTTTTTTACTAATCTATAAATACCTATCATATGTACGAAATCTTCTCAAATTCGAAATCACACTAAGTCATTTTTTCATAAGATGCACAGAGCTGAAACCAAAAAAGTCATTAAAAGAAAATCAGAAAAGTTGTCGGCCTAATTTATTTTTCAAGAGTTGCTAGGTGGTCCCATCTTGCTCTGTTGCTACGCCTATATTGAATATTATATTTGATCTGTTAAACTTTCAATCCATTATACCATTCAATTCATCATCTTCTACGTCGTCATACCTGTTAATCCAGCTCATTTGGCAATGAAGTACCTATAATTTTATCATTCAATATTAATAACGACTCATTTGTTTCATGAGTTAATAAGGGTTTAATCCTTTAAAACTGTTTGTCAGGGTTGCTAGTTATTTAAATTTCTACCAGTTAACATTTCCGTGAACTGAAATAATCCTTAAAGATTTTTAAGGTTGTAACCGAAACATAATATGGTAATCAATCACTAATATTGTTACTTTCAAAAGACTTTTGTGTCATTAGTAAAATAATATTTTCTACAGTCCGAGCTCCTTCCATATTTTTTTTTATTAATGTACAATACTTCTTTTACACGTATTATTAAATTCTAAATTATTGGTAGGTTCTAAAAATTGGTAGAAATAATATATTATTTTTGATAATGAATATCGTTAGGTACATACGACAAAAAGTATGTTAAAACATATGTAAAAAATATTGTTCTTTCCATTACGCTCTTAATATTTACGGCTTTATAAATTTGTAATTAACTATTGTGCCTAAATTCGTTTTTGGGACAACCCTTATATGGAACGAATTTGCCACGTAAGCTCTTCCTATATTAATAGTGCTGCGAAATATTGTACTGTTTGAATTAATGAACTCTATCCAATATTTATGGTTGGATATTGCAACTGCAGTCCGATGCATTTTTAAAGAGAGATCAGTGGCTGGGTTTACGATTTTGCATTTTTTACGTCGTGGTGCAGATGTAAATTCGGATAAATTGTGCGATGTATGAATAAAATCGATTTATATAAACTTCAAATCTATGTTTCTATTCCCTTCCTTAAAGTTTTTTAAATTATTCGGATAAAATGTGTATCACCACAAATCTAATATGATGATTGAAAAATGTAAATCAAGGGCAAAAAAAATGTTTTATTTGCCTTTTATATATAAACTGGCTGCGTAATTTGTATTACATAAGTTCATCGTTATAGTTAGTCATTCAGGTTTTTAAAAACTTTCTTGTCATTTCCCTGTGTCCAATGTTTCAATGACATTAAACCTTAGCAAAACGTTAGCGTACAACTTGTGGAGATTGATACAATTTGCAGAGATTAATTCAGCAGGCATTTTGCGTATTTCCGAACAGATGCAAATTTCTGTGTTGAATTTGAATTGTTAATGCGTGCAGCCCGCCTTTTATTGTATATATTCACTGCTTTGCGTTACATTGTTTTCAGTGATATTTTAGATAATACAATTTATACGAACATGTTTTAATAAATGTAGTTAAATGTATTAACGTAAAGACGTTATAAAGACTGATTTTGAATACAATATTTTGTAATTAAACTATAACATTTTTTGTGAATTAACCAAGAATAGTACGGACTCACCTTTTAACACTGTTGTCTTAGAATAATAACACTTAGAAACCAATTAAGCGTACGAAATTGAAGCAATTTACTTGGAGCCATAACTGGCTTCGTTTGCCAAGCAAGCATTTGTCGACGACATCTCCCTCAAATAACATAGAAAAATGATGGTCTGTATACCTATTGTCTGTGTACCTCTAATATAAAGTACTAAGGGAGCACTTAGTAATTCTCAAACTACAAGGTAATTTAGATAGACTTGGAGGTATTATAGGTATGAACTGTAGGAGTACCCAGTAATATATTGTGCAGGTAGTTTTAGTAATTGAAAGAAATTTATTTCTTAAATGGCCTCTGCTGCCTTGTTTCCTTAACGCTTTTTATAGAACCCACAATATAATGTAATAACTATTGTTCAGGCCTGTACCTCACCCGTCACGGCTTGATCCGATGGAGTACGAACTCGTAGCCGCTGACGTTGCCTCCGTCAACTGGCAAGAGAGGTGTCTCGAGTTGCAGTTGGAGCTGCACAGGAGTCGTCATCAGGCGACCAGAGTTAGAGACATGCTAAGGGATAAGGTGAGTCGGTTTTGAATAACTGTTATTTTCAATATCTGGTATACTGCATTTGATGTTGTACTGCGCATAACAGAATCAACCTGACGATTCATATGAGGTAATAAACATTCAGACTATATTATCAGTGTTTATAATTGCACAGGATTAATAATGTTTTTTTTTCAACTTCTTAGTTAAGTAGGTAGTAACTAAGTATACTAAATTATTATTTGAATAAAACAAGACACTCGTGAACTCGCGAACATAGAACGCTTACTAGCTACAAAACGTCTTTTATTATACACGTTTGTTAGTAGTCTACTGGAATATAAAAGTGCCTTATCACATACCGCGTAAGGTTTGTTTTCATTTGTACCAGCTGGTGCGACCATGATTTATGACGACGAAATTATCACAAAATATAACACATTAAAAATAGTTGAATAGAATTCAGTAACCTATTCTGAACGAAATAGTTTCTGCGTTCTTGTTGTCTATCGTATTATGTTCTTGATGTGATTGTTTTTTTAACATTGTATTGTATTAACACCTAAAAACTCAAATTATTTATTTCTGGCGACTCGCACCGGCTTCGCATGGGTAGAAATTTTTTTGAAAATAAAATACAATCCATGTTACTCGCTGATAATGTAGCTTTCTATAGGTGACAGAATTTTTGAAATCAGTTGAGTAGTTTTTGAGTTTATCCATTACATACAAACAAAGTTTACCTCTTTATAATATTAGGATAGATTAACCAGCGTGTCGTTCTGGTTCTTATATATGGAGGCGAGTTTTGGATGACACCAAGGAAGATTGCCCAAAAACTTGTTGTCGCACAAAAGGAAGCTTATAGGGCTCGCACATAGGGATCAAAAAACAAATAGATGGTTACGAACGAGAAGCAAACTGCGGATATTGTTAGTAGTTTGGCAGGGTTGAACTGTCTGGGCTGTGGGCTAGCCATATGGCAAGAAACTTGGAGTTATGGTTCGAGTCTCGCTTAGAATGAAGACCGTGGGGAAAAAGAATGCAAGTGAATGTCACAGATGAGATGGAAGAATGACATCTTGAAGGTGGGGTTAAGATGGGGGGCAAGAATTGTATCCAAATTGTCCAAAATAGATCAGGGTGAAGAAGACTGAAGAAAGACTACGAGAATGGTCGAGGAACGCTTAGATATAGAGATAGATACTGTATTGGACTCTAGTAGGTATTATTTTGATGAAACCATTTCATGTATTTTTTATACATTTTTTTTAAAAATACAAGAACAAGAACCTGCAGTAAAATAAATGGAATACAATAAATGTATTGTCAGGTAATACTTTGTGGATATTCATCTCATTAATTGATTTTTAAATTTATTCAATTTGCAGGTACATTTTTTAATTTAAAAAATTCCAGAACACAGAGTCTTGGACTCTGGAGATTAAAACTTTGGGCGGAAGAAGGCTAAAAGTATATAAATTAATGACTTAAATCTAAAATTAATTATTTAAACTGAATGCTATTTCTCGTTCGGGGTTGAGTAAAAATCAAGCCCAAAGAAAAAACACCTGGACACCTGGAGCTCTCTCGTCGCTTAAAGGTGGAAATGTGGAAATAGATAATTTTTAATAGACCTGTGTTAATCGTACATATACAAAGATTCGATCGTTCAAGTATCGGTACGAAAAAAGATTTGGTCAAATGATCCAATCAATCATTGATTGTGTTGAGTAGTGTAATCAAAAACACATCATACTGTACTATGATGTGTTTTTGATTGAAATGAAAGAATGAACGATTGTATGACTAATCCGCTCTTATTCGATTTTGATATTTTTAAAGTTTTTATTATAATTCTGCCGCATTCTGAATTTTATTATTTGTGTTTTGAAAAACAATGTGTACGTATGAGTTCAGCTTATTAATTTTTTTAATTACACCTATTATCACACATTAAACAGCGTAGACAATCGATTCAATCATTTGATCGATTCGATCTCGGTACTTGTCAATAAGTACCGAGATCGAATCGATCAAATGATTGAATCGATGAACGATACGTTTGTTCAAATCTGATTGCACTCATCAATACTTTGAAATGAGTGCAATCTAATGACTGAATCAATCGCGAACGACACGGGTCTAGTTGAGCGATGTGCTAACAACTTGTAAGCACATCGTCTATGCAAATTTCTTATAACGAGTCTTATTCCTTTGGCTACCTCTTCCTAAACAACGCTTTATTTGTCAGAAAAGCAATTCACAAACGCATTTAAAACAAAATAATGTTCTATTTAATATTATTTAACTTTTTGTATTACAATTAAACCGCCGACCAACGAATATTACATATGGCCGCTCTCTTCAAAGGAATTTACTGTCAACGCCTCTGTAATTACGAGTTAATATAGCTTACGTCAGTATATTGTGGACGCCATGCTCTAATTATACTTTAACTCATTAAAACTAATTCTTGGTAAATTTTTAAAACTTTCTATTTAAAGTTGTTGACGAGCGTTTCGGATACGTTGGGTATTCAGGTAACGTATTTTTATTTTCTTTCCGTTACGAGACACTGTACCTAAATAGTAAAATAGAGACGTTTCGATGTAGAATGAAATACATAATCATCATATATCAAATATCGTACGACATCGGTGAATAGTGCATCTCGCCTTAAAACTGAAGATGCGCTAATCACTGCTGAATCACAAGCTAAACGTTGGAAACTAAATTTTTGTAATGTTTTTGTAGTCAGTGTTACTGGGTGTTTTCCTATTCATTGTGTGATACCCATAGTGCAAACTTAGAGTTTAGTTTGGGGCCACATAATTTGTATGATTGTCTGTAGATTACATTTTTTAATATGTGGATCAGAGCTTTAATTCGATAACCTAATACGCGATAAGCTACAAGAAGTTTTCTATTTAAACCCTCAAAACTAATGTACTAAAATTAAAACTCAATTTTTGATGTCCGCGTCTGTATGGACCATCACTAATAACTGTTCCAAATTTCAACTTTCTTCGGCAAATAGTCTTTTTGTCTTTTATATATCGGCATCTCGTTTCATATTAGAAAAACTCCTGCCATTCTAACGTTAAAAACTAGTGTCTCTGATATATAGTGTCTGTCCCCTAACACTCCCCAGTAAAGTGATAGTAAGCTTTACTAGATTCGGTGGTGATGGATTCGATGCTGGTTAGGTGACCGAATCCTATCTCTAGTATATCCTGAGGATGCTTCGTTGAGAGGCGAAACACGTGTCGATTGGTGGTTTTTAGAGTTTGAGCGAAAAATAGCTAGAGATTTCAGGAATTTATCACATGGGATGGATTTTCGCAAAGTAACACCTGAATCTACACAATAGCTTTACTAGAATTACAACAGAATGATTGGAAGAACACGAAAACTTCAGTAGCATATATTAATTAAGACTTTCCAATTCTTCAACACGCCCAGAACTTTAACGCACAATATACTACCACTTTTATATTTTAACATTCTCCAAAACATAAAAAATATAAAATGTAAATAAAATGCCAACTTTGTTTGTCTCGTTTCCGCCAAAAAGTCGTCAACTTCGAGAAAAATGGATTTACAGACGGAGATTCAAACAGACGGACACCAAGATGATTCTATTAGTGTTATTTTTTTTTAAATTAGGAGCGAAACACTTATAAAACTACATAGTACTCCATGACAAAGATTTCTACATAAACTGAGGTAGACGCGCCCTGTGCAAAGCATATGCACCAAATTTTGAAGCGTTAAGACCGGGGTTCCCAAACTTATTTTGTCTACTGCCCACTTTGAGAATAAATTATTTTTTAGCGCCGCCATTTTTTCACCTACTGAAAAACCACTATAACTTCAAATTAAATTAATTAATTATTGTGAGCTATATTAGCGGAGATTAAACATTAATTCCAAACGAGACTTTTACTATAACCCGCAAGAGTTAACTTGAAACCTGAGCGCAGTAGGTAATACACAACGGCGCTCAGGTCTCAAGTTAACTCTTAAGGGCTACACCTGCCAATGAGAATGATTATTGAAACGCAACTTTATAGTATTCAAACAGAGTATCTTTTATTCAAAATAAAACAAATATAATCGATCTTTATATAAAAACTAATGTGAAGGATGAATCTGATGCTGTTTAATAAGTTTGTTGATATCAGGTTCCAATTTACTCAAGAACAGTCGCAAGTCGCCACGTTTGGTAACATGCAAACGATTTCTCTTTTTAGTAAGCAGTGTTGCCACAGCACTAAATCCACGTTCACACAAATATGACGATGGGAATGCTATCAAGAATCGTTGAACGATTGACCACAATCCAGGGTACAATTGCGGGATCGGTTTTTGTAGCCAAAATTCTTGGTAACCATTTTTGAACTTGATTTTTATTTCCTCGTTTGTTGTCAATTCTATAAGTTCTTCTTCCAGCTGAGGTAACATTGCTGTGTTGACATTTGAAAACGGATCCAACACCAAGAACAACATCCAAATTCGGAAAATTGTGAAACTCACGTCTGTCCATATTCTTTTTGTGTAGAAGCAGTTTGGCTGTGAAAGCAGCAATGACGTTTTTTGTTTTAATTAAATTTAGTTCATCGCCTTGCAGTTGGAGATTCATGTCGTTGAACAATTTATACAGGTCTGTTATGTGAGCTATATCATTCTTTGATGTAATGAGCTTGTTGTGCAATTCTGTATCTTTAGTTTCCAAGAACTCTATAACAGAGTCAAACAGGTTGTAAAATCGAGTCAGACAATTGCCTCTTGATAGCCAACGAACTTCAGTATGAAACAACGAACGGTTGAAATCCTCGTCATTAGTAACACAAAGCTGATGAAATAATCTATCATTCAAACAGCTGTTGCGGATTTTATTGACTGTTTTGATGACATATTGCAGTGATTGAAATAGTCGTTCACTTAAGTTTCTAGCAACCAAATGTTGTCTATGAATAACGCAATGTACAGCAAGGACATCTAGAATTTTATTTTTTAAGTACGCTACGCCTTTATGGCACCCTGTCATAGCCGGAGCGCCATCCGTAGCAACTGATATAATATTTTTCAAGGGAATCTCTTTCTCATCACAAAACTTTTCTAATGTATTGAATATGGTTTTGCCTTTTGTATCGGTCTCTAAATTTCTAGCAAAGAATAGTTCTTCACATATTTTCTCATCTTTAATAAACCTCACGTAAGACAGCAACAATGCTTCATTAGTTGGTAAAGTGGACTCATCGAGCTGAATTGAGAATTGACTTGTCCTCAGGTGATCACACAATGATCCTTCAATGTTTTCAGCCATTTCATCAATTCGTCTTTGCACAGAATTATTACTCAAAGGAATTTTTCGTATAATATCTGCGGCTGGTTTATGAATTATGAAGCACAGTAGTTATTACTTCCTTTATTGCTGGCAAAATTAACTCTTCTCCGATGTTATGTGGTTTGCCTTTTTGAGCAATTAACAAAGAGATATTGTACGAAGCTCGAAGTCCGTCGTCATCTTGCTTAGCAGCCGCCGAAAATAGTTTTGCTACACTTGGCTGAGTATTATGCTTCTTCTCTAGGTCTTGAAATATGCTACATTCTTGTCTTTCTTATCTGGATGCATTTTATTCAAATGATCTTGCAGACTTGAAGGCTTCATTGCTTCATTCGAAAATGTTTTTAGACATAGAAGACACAAAGGCGACGATGGGTTTGTCGGATTTTCAATGAATCCGAATTTAATATATTCCGCACAGTATTGCCGTCTCTTCTTTTTTACTTCCGACATTGTTTTGTTTTGAGAAATACGTAAGTAAGTGTTGAACTTAAGTACTGCTCATCTATTGCGCGCGAAACCGCAAATGAAAATAAAATAAATATTACGTTGTTTATATAGGATTGCATAAGCAGCACGCACCGACAGGAATAAAACAAACTCGTTTATCTCATTCGACGCTCAATCGTACTCAACAAGTCAGAACAAGTATTCTATGAACCAGCCGATTGATACAGGAATGCACAATTCGGGTTATTTAACAAAAACTTGCCCGTGGTCTATTATCTACGAAAATTACCTATCTGGGAGTACTAATAACTATTAAAATGCGAAAGTGTGTCTGTTGCCTTTTTATTTGTTTGTTTGTGTCTACTTTCATTTTAAAACGAAACGACCGATTGACATGATTTTTATTTTGTATATTCAATAAAACAGGACAGATATATGAACTACGCGGAGAGAAATATCGAACCGAGTTTGAGCAATCTTTTAATTAATATTAGTTGATGTTCACAAGTTGTAGTTGAGAGTCGAGAGCTCATGCAGTCGTTGTCTAAGATGCCTCCTAGCTAAATGAAATTACAAACCACCCCCCAGGCCTCTACACAACGCCCCCATTTTTTTTCTGGGTCTTTTACCGCCCCCCTTTAGGCCTGCAGCGCCCACAAGGGGCGTTATCGCCCACTTTGGGAAAGGCTGCGTTAAGAGCTATTTAGCACTCAGTTCACACCGAAACGCTGTTATGTTTTATGTCACGCAGTTGTATAATAAGTGTTTTCTAAAATTTTAAAAAGCTTAAATTATCATCATACGCGTGGTTTCCACAACTTACACGCAAAGAGATGTATTATTTAATTAATTTTGTAAATATAATTTCACTGTTATTCCACAAAATTCAATTCCAATTTATGTAATAGGCGATCATTACCTTTATCTTTGGTAGCATAATATTCAATGCATCGTGAAATTTCGTTTATGTTAGCGCGGGTTCAGCGCCCGTTATGTTTTCCCTTTTCCGCTTATTTTCTTCATTGTATATTTTTTATTATATTTATGAAAATATTGTTTATTTCTATGTGTAATATTGTCAGAGTTTTAGTTCGAGGATTGCGCAAAAATGTCCGTTTCTCGAAGTAAGGCGGTTCTACCTCATTTTATATAGAAGTCTTTGGTTCATGCTGTTATTGACAAAACAATGTTTCTGCTACTTATTTTGTCGCACAGATCAGAAAAGTTGTTCAAGGATAGGGCATATTGTAAGAAACCGGTGTTATAAGCGATGACGTAAGTTAATTTTCTTAAGAACATTTTTTTGTACTAATGTGAAGACAAACAAGCAAAGAATTCTTAGCCTAATGGTAATTAAAACTTCAAAAGCTAAGAAAGCCCTTTAGATTATACATACATACATACATATCCTCACGCTGTATCCCTAACGGGGTAGTCAGAGAGGACGGACCGCCAAGCGTCGCGATTGTTAAATACTTCTTTCACTTCCTCAAATCTCATCATTCTTCTCACACATTTTCACCAAGGTATGCGAGAGCCTCTAGATTGCAAATGCTTTAGCCGCCCTGAGGACTAAGGTGTTATTCCTCATGTGCCAGTCACCGGCTGTCTTATTCTTCACACCGGCTACGTACTACTACGTATGTACTACGTAATAAGTAGTAAGCGATAACCGAATCTTACGCGATCAATCGCGATCTGTTTGTAAATCGAGTACGATATGATGTCGCGTTATCGTTATTGCTGCCCTGTGGATTAATCAGTGAACTAAAACTACTGCTAGCGACTCTATGCTACATAAAGTCATTTTACTGCATGGCATCATAATTACCAATTTAAAACAATTGTCGCACGACTGCGGCAGCTATCTTTCCTTACGTGATCTGAAACCCATCGGGGCGCAACAGTGCAAGCACGTACTGTATCGGGCGGCGGAAGAAGTAGCGAATCAGATGGTTTAAGTGATGTAGATGGTCCTCGCACAAGGTCCCACCACTCGCAATGGAATAGGCTATATCATAGATTCCTAAAGTGGGTTTCACGGAACCCAAAGGTTCCGTATATAAGATACTAAGGTTCCGCGAATGTTACATTGATCGTTAAATCGCTAGAATTCTTTGCTACCGTCATTTGTGGCGACATTGTTTTTTGCGCGGAACTTGTCTAAGCATACATATTGACAAACATTGAACCATGTTTATTCTATAGTATAGGTTCTACACAATAAAAATGCTCGATTTTAAACCTATTAATAGTTTTTATAGGAAGCAGTGAAATAATTACATTCATTTCATTAATCTTTATACCAAATATTTGTAATAAATAATTTTTACTCTTATTTGGAATTGCGGTAGGTATTTTTATTATTATAGTTTGCAATGGGGTTCCATAAATTAAAAGGGATTTATTGAGTGTTCCATGGTCTTAAAAATTTAGGAACCACTGGGCAGATGACTGCTCTTAAATGTGATATATTTCATACATTGTATTAAAATAATTAAACATTTTGAATAGGACTGAGATAAAAGTAATTGACATTCATTGACAGAAACCGAGCTATTGGACGCTTTTATAATTTACTGTTGAACGTTTTTATCGCCACGTTTTTACCGTGCAAAATACAAAGGTAAGCAAAATGCTTCCCTATTATGTCGACGATAAAGACGCTTTTTCAACTTCCACGGAATGACGTTATCGTTATTTCCGTGCACGATAACGTCATTCCCTGGACGTTGAAAAAGCGTCTTTATCTGATACACAATAGGGAAGCATTTTGCTTACCTATTGTATTTTGCACGGTAAAAACGTGGCGATAAAAACGTTCAACGGTAAATTATAAAAGCGTCCATTGGGTTTTAAACTTCAATAGTGGGAACAGAATGGGGATGAGCTAGAGGGAGATGGCGTCACAGTCGCAATGTCATTGTACAGCGCTAGGAGTGAGAGAGACGGAATTTGTCCCCACTGGGTTCCCACTACTAAAGCTTAAAAACGAATAACTTATGTTTTTCATTGTTTTTCGAATTGTTTTTCGCAGTTTTATTTATTTTTACTAAACCTGTCTTTTAACTAAGTCGTTAAGAAACTATCGTCTAGCCTATTGATTGGCATTTTAATTGACAATGCCAATTTCAGAATTGAGTGTGTGTTTATTTCTTCATCGAATACGTTCAGTTAATTTTTGAAACAGTGGAGTCCAATTTATCTGAAACGGAATGGTTTCCGTCTCGAATCGATCACCGGTTGTACGTAAATCAACTCGCTCCGTTCCAAACGTTGACAGTCGTTAAAACTTTATAAATTGTCCCGAGCGCCGTTTACTAGAATTTCCCTTAGCTTAATTAAAAGTTTTCATTTTCAAACCGATCGAATCTAGCAGCTTTATGAGAAACCGAAACGTATGCCTTGAATGTAACATTCTTTGCTTTCTTCATACTAAATAAGAGATATAAATAGAAATAATAAAGAGATTTGTATTCACTATTTATCTGCTTCTTCAGATTTGCCGTTTTTGATGTTAAGATCTGACTTTGTTATATCTTGATGTTCCGTCCACTCTAAACGAGAAATAGCGTGAAGTTATTTATGTATAAGCACCGGTTTCAGTCAAAATGTTAATAAAAGTTGACTAAGATGTCTGTATCTGGTTCATTAAATAGGCTGTAATCCCTACCGAAGAGAAACGTCAGGAGTTTACTTAATTCTTCATAATTAATAATAGAGAAAGAAGAAATAATAAAGCGAAGATCCATAGCTTGTTTCTGCTCTGTTCTTATCGGGACGTCTTCTGGATGAGTGGTTTTTATAGTGTATTTCATACAAGACAAGACGACGCCGTGACGTATTTAGACACGGTACGTTGACCGTGAATTAATGGAAAGAAAGAGCGATAGCTCCGAGAAATGATCTCGGGGACTTTGTTATCAAATACATTGTTCTACGTGCTAGTTTAGTTTTGTGTTCGTTTCTGTCTTTATAGCTACTTCAATAGATGGCTAGTATATTCATATGGATGTTAGTATACCTACCGTCAAATATGAATATCCTGGGTTAATTTCATTGAGATAAAATGTTTGGAAACGATCCCCCTATAACAGTATTCGATTTATTCCATACTTCTAGAGGCAGCTTGTAGGTATATAAGCGATTATAAGTAATAGATATTTATTTCTCCTACACTGATTGTATATTGGACATTTCATTATATGTTGTATTTCACTGGAAGTTGCTTATGTTAGCTATATATAGCCGTCATTTTGAGAGTGTTGCTACTTAATTCTAATTTATTTGTGACTTAATTGGTATTTTTGAATGTCAAAGAATGAGTCAATCGAGAATTATATGAGCTAGTGAAAGCACTTCTTTTCTGTTTTCATTATGTCTCTATATATTCTATATTTTCACCCACAGTGATTCCCAGAAAAACTAAATGTATATCTAGATTCTGATTATTGTTTACATTTGAGTAAATAAAAAGAGCGAGAAAAAGCGAAAAACGATAAATTATTATAAGTTCTTGGCCAACCGAGATCAGGCAGTTCGATGTGAGTAATCATAGTGAGCAGATGTGTTCGTATTTCGTGTTGAAACTTATCGCTGCTTCACTTCTAGTCGACAAGTTCTTTTGCCTATATTCATATATATATAACAGCCTATAATATGCTCCAGTTCTTGACACGGGTGCCTTCTCATTTTATTTTTGAGAAGAGTCTCACAAATGAAATGAAAATATGGCTTCTTCTTACCTTATACGCATAGTAAGCCGCATTATCCGGGCCCGGCGCGGCTGTGTGAAGAAAAGCTAACGGAATGAGTACCGCGGTATACTAATGGCTGGGAGAACGACACAACGTATCTCCTGAGAACTCGTGGTCCTTCTCACCGTCACTTGGGGCCGTGGAGAAACCTCTCCGAGGCTATGTGCCTCCCTAAGGTGGTCATAATTCGTCTCCCGCCTCCGCGGGAGGGTCACTGGGGTGTGACTTCCTGTTGGTCGTCGGTGATGTCATCTTGCCTTTGGTGGCGTGTTGAGAACTCAGGTTCTACATTTCCGCACGGCCAGCTCCTGCCCCACTCCGCTGGGCTGTCTTGTTGACTGCCGGACAGTGTGTGGGCGGCCGGGCCCGGAGGATCCCTGTTACAGCAGGGTTGTTAAAAGCGCCCCTAGTCTGGCGATTATTTTAAGGGTCGCCGGAAGCAGGTTCTTCTCGATTAGCGTGGCTTCTAATATTTCTTTCAGGACTTCTAGAGCGGTCCTGAGTACCTCATGCGTTAGACTTTCCTGGCCGTTACCGGTTGGGTGGTGGGTCGAGTGACTCTCCCTTATCTCCTGAGAAAAGCTGACGCTTAATATGGTTACCACTAGATCACCCATCCAGTCGATAACCGCGGGCAACATTGATTGACTCCAATAATATTAACAAATACTTAAACATCACTTATGTGTTTGTGAGCGCTCTGCAATGCATATTTTAATTAAATTATTAGGTGAAAGTGATTCATTTTACGAGATTTTACGTAATACTAATATTACTGTTGCTTTAATATATCCCTGTATTCTATTTTAGACTATGCTGTAAATGATTTCATCGTGTATACAAACAGAAACCTTTCTCGTAAGTTCGCAATGAAAAATGGATCAACCATCTATCAAAAACTCTTTTCAGTGCTCGCTGAAGATATTCCCTTTGAACACAAAAACTTACTGGGAACCGTGAATAATGTCACGCGAAATTAAATCCAAGAGCTATAAAGAACAGATGACGTTCAAACCGACTCTGGCTTCACTTCCGAGGTGCGTTGGGCGCGACATTGGAAACAATTTTGAGTATTGATAGATTTTCTGTGACCGTAAAAAATAATAGGTTATAAAATAATCCGTGAAAGACGTGTCTATTTCTGTGCTTACAATTTGTTTCACACGTTCGTAAAATATTTTATTTTTATGTTATCGCTGTAAAAAACGTTTTATCTATATTTAATTTGATGAAACGGAAGACTCGGAATTGTTTCTATATTTATCAGTCTCTCTTTTGCGCGTCTTTTGTTTTTGTTTTTTTTGGAATTTTTTCGACTTCTTGAAGACTTGAACAGAAGGAAATTATCTAAACTTGAAGGTGATAATTTTATTTTGCTTTTATTATGGAAAAGAATGCCCCAGTGAAAGATATAACTTAATACAAAAAATTGCAGGTTTTCGTTTTGGTTTGTAAACAGGTAGGTATAGACATTTTTTCCAAGAACTTAATAATATAATTGTATTGTATTGCTGAGTATTGCTAGACTTTGCTTTGCTCGGAAAGTAATTAATGGAGGAATAGATTGCCTACGGCTTCTTGGTGGTTTTAATTTTTACATACCGCATAGGAAACCAAGAGCACAAATTTCTCTGTTCCGGTTCCCCTTCCCTATTTATACTAAATTAGGTCTTGATTCCCCAACAAACCGTTTAATGACGCTATGCAATGGCATGCCCTCTGAAATTGACATTTTCGGGGACACTGCTATTGTAATCAAAAGAAAAGTGCTGGGTATGCTGTGCCAATAGTTACGATGTAATATTTTTCCATTATATTATTTTGTTCTTTTTTTCTTTTGTGTAGTGAAATAATGAGGAAAATTGAGTAGAGTATTTTGTTGCGTTTGTGTTTTTTTTGTTTGATACTGTAAATATTTCAAACTTAATATACTATTTGAAAAGTATTGCATGCTGTGGCTCTCTGTAATGGGCAATGCATTTAATTTGTATTCATATAATTTATGTATTTTGGTGATGGGTTGAATGTACTCGCCGTAGAGGGTCCTTTTGTATTAAATAAATAAATAATTAACATTACATAGAAGAAAAATAATCAAAAAAACAGGCTTAATGAAATCCTGTTTTTATTCTTCTATTATAAAATATTGCGGCCAAGAGTTGTCAATATGTCTAAGATATAACAAAGGATTTGTACAAATAATATAATCTTAAAACATATCAGAATCATATTCGCTAGAAATCGTCTTAATATATTGTAATTCTAACGAATGCATGTACATATTTACATACGTCTTTAATATGTAAATTTATATAAGATGAATAATTTAAATGTTATACGAAGTTACAAATACTGTTCATTGTTCGACATATTATTCACTTTTCTTCTTCGTATTACATAAACATTCATCACATCGCCTTTTAGGATGTAGAGCGTACAAATTGAACCAATGCAGAATTGCACGTGATGTACAGATTAGTGAATTGTACAGAACGTTAGTCTTTAAAATTGGAAAATTATTAAGAAATGAATAGACATGTATTTCGGTAGGATTGGATGACAGTGTTATATAAAAAATGGATAAAGACAAGAATAACTTTCTTAGATGATTCGCCCATGTATAAAGAAGGTAAGATGGAAAAAACGTATTAATTGGAAATGGGCATTAATACAAATCAAAGAAAGCTGAAGGTGATATAAAGATCAAATATCTTAATTGTTAACTGATGGGTAAGTCAAAAATATTCACACATCTCGGCAGAATAAAGGGAATTATGAAAGGGATCCTGTATTCAAGGCTCATTAAACCCAGAAGCCTAATCAATGTCGATTCGAATCGTAGGCGAGCGATTATTTTTTATATCTCTGATGTGATTAGATTTATTATTTCACCTTTCGACCCAACTCAGTAGTCGCTAGGTGCTAACAGGAGATCACTGTGTTGCATGTAACTTCCACAATTTCTGATTTTTTTTTGTATTTGTACTTCAAGACGACTAGACATACAAACATTATTAGGCTTTGTGTAACTTTTATGGTTATTACATTCTTGCACTTCAGTGTGTTTTCAATGGGTTTTTATCGTTTGATGTGAATATGTTTTTGTTATTTTGAATGAAAAAGACACGCTGATATTATCTAAACAATATAATTCTGGAAAATTACAATTGATTTAGTCAGTCGCCAATAGATTTGGACAGCAGAGAAGAAAATTGCGCCGTGGAAAATGATGTTCGTAGAAACAAATAGACGAGTACATTTAGAAAACCCTGAAGAAGGTTATAACAAGTTACAAATACAGAAGGAATGGAAATTAGAGCCAAAGTTAGAGTAATGAGTGTCAAAAACCATGCGAAGTGAACACAAATTACTGTTGCACTGGAAAATTATCCTTGATTTACCAATAATTAATTGAAAAATAATCATAAACTGTTGATTAATTCATAAAAAAATGTTAAAGGATTAAAATCAAGGGATCTCAATTTGTTTTTTTCTATAGTAACACAAGTAATTGCTGTAATTTTTAAATTCTAATATAAAATATTCGTCTTTCTTGTCTTTGTTTTATTAAGTACCTCTTTAAATTAAGGCCACAAAGACCGTTGTTTCGATATAAAAAAATTAAACAACGTCAAATAAATGATACTTTGTAATGTAAATGAAATTACGTGGAATTATTACCTATAATAATTTTTCCATTTTTTTCCAATATAATCTCTTCTGTCGTCCTGACATCGACATCTAGCCCACGTGTGGTTTATAAATGGAGCACTCAATCTATAGAGTGGCAATGTCATTTATTTTGTGTGAAAACAATTTACATCTACACACTGTTGCGGTTGCTGCGCTCTGTTTTATAGTTTGATTTTTGCTGTTTTCGCCACACCACCGAATAGAACAGTAAGCCATTACATAAATATTTAAATATCTGTCGGAATATACAGAGATGTACACACAGGTCCAGTATTGGTTATGTACTGCTTAATATGAGCGAGAGTTGATATTTGTTTGTATAATTAAACTGAGCAGTAGTGAATAAGATGGTTGCGATATTTCGTCTCTATAGGTTGAGTGCTCCATGGGTTTATACAATATGTTTTCCGTTTAAAAAATTTGGTCTAAAATCTATTAAGGTTAAACTTTAAAATAGTTTCTAGTTAAAAGTAGTTAATGTACGATACTTGTGAAAACTTTTAATTTTAAATGTAATACATACAAGATGTAGTTCAAATTACTAATTATATTTCTCTTTTATATATTTTCTTTTTGTTAATCAAAAATGTATAATTTTATAAATATTTAAATAATTATAATAAATTATTGGCGGTCTCTGTAAATCGAGTGTACTACGTCAATCTCCATAGGGTCATACATCACCGGGCCTAGGCTTGTGCAGGTCCCGATAAATCAATCCCCCAAATAGTTGCCGAGTAGCGCAGATATTTTACCCGAAGATGACCAACCCCATATCTAAATATTTCACTTGTCAAACGCATGAATTATAGGACTGGGAACTGCCCAATGCTCATGCCTAAATAAATTTTTTTGTACGTGCCCGATTTTAATTTACTTTTCTAATCTGTATATTATGTATGTATATTTCCACAAACAGTATTTTTAAGAACCTGATTCTTTTTTGCGTATTTCATTGACTGTTTATTTTTAATCGGCTTTAAAAATGATTAGATTCTCAATTCGATGAAAACTTGTTTTTTCCGATTGCTCCCTAATTTATGCACCGATTATATTTTAGTATAGAAGTCTAGATTTAAGAATTTTTAGAAAGTACTTACAAGAAAACCGAGTATTATGTTCCAGTATATTTAAGAATCGATTCATCTCTACTTGACCGTAATAAACGTGAACGCTGTGAAATCTCAGGCAATATACTGGAGATACTGCAAATGGAATGGAAAATCGCGTCTGTCGTGGCATACAATATAACCGTTGTCAGCGTTATTGTATGGTCGGTACAATCACAGTATGAATACATTGAACAGTAAAACTTCACAATCACATTTACCCACTTATGAAAAGAGAATATTTAAACGCAATTTTAACTTTTAAAATGTACCCATTTTACCAGGACCATTTTCTGTCACTGAGGGTGTCAAACTGCACTGCCAATATAACGTCGACAATTGGTAATATTTCGGGTGTGTCACTTAATAAAATTATATAGATTGAATTTCATTTTATCGTTTTATTAACCTTGTTTAGTCTTTTGATTAAAACACTGGATATCCTAAACTTTAGGATAAGCTATCTTTTTTTATCATTAATCCTAGAAAAGACTAATAAATTTACCAAGAATTATTTATTGGTTAAATCAAAGACATCTTCTACATACCAATTACTTCCATTAATAGCTACTTTTTACCAACGACGGACGGAACGGAACGGAGGCACTGGATATCCTAAACTTTAGGATATCCAGTCAGATTTTGACACAACCTTTAGGATCTAAAGGGTGTGTCAAAATCTGAACTGATTCATATACAGTTCATCCTTAAATAGAGTTGTCGCATATAGTTTGCGTTACAGCACCTACAGGTCATATGCTTGATAATGCAGATCATTAAAAGTTTTTCATGGTCTAATATTATGTATATGTGTACATTGTAATCCACTGTATACATATGTACATAATAAAAAAAAGTATTGGAGATTTAATTGTAGGAAACAGATACGTATCGTGATTTTAGTTCAATCCCTCTGTACATAAGATTTCATTCCACACCATTTCTACCTAGTATCAGTAAAATCGTCATGTCGTTTAACACTGTATAACAGTAACAATAACCGGTGCACTCCCGTTTTATGTTACCAATCGGATATAACGCGGATATCCATCGATAGCAAATTTTATAGATCACATGAAAAAAGGAGAAATGAATCATTTAGTGCTGATAATGTAATAAGGATTTTGTGAATCTATACACTTATAAAAGAAGTACCGTTTTTATAATGGTAAAAATTTAAGTTGTCTGCAATTGGCGATATTAAAAAAAGTGATTGCGATAAGTTTTTCTTCCTATGTCACTTGTTTCAAATATATTCGGAATTGCAATCTAATGCGTGTGAGTGCCTGTTCATGTGTAGTGTGTGCCTGTTCAGCATGAACAGCGTGCATGCGTACGGAATTCAATACAGATTGCACTGTTTGATCAGAGTAATGTTGTGGGGAACACCTGTACACAAAATTAAAATTTTGAAAAATCCCACGCCAGATATTAAAACGTAATCGAAAAAGGATTAAACACCTTTTTTTAATATCTCCTGACTAGAGAAAAATAATTTACACATTGGATTAGTCAAATTCATAAAATTACGTAGGTGTATTTAATTTATTTTTACAGAGCAGAGAATCAAGAAAATCCGTCGGGGGCTGCCATTATCTGCTCTGAAAATATACCTACGCAAGTTTATGAGTTTAACTAATTCAGTGTGTAAATTAATGTAGTTTTTGATAATTACAAATTGTAATATTTTAACTGGAATTTGGAGTGGAGAGGGCAATGGCAACCCCCGACAGATTTTCTTTGATTCTGCTCTGGAAAAATAAATTAAATATACCTACGAAATTTTATGAGTTTGACTAATTCATTGTGTAAATTATTTATTTCTAGTCGGGGGATTTTAAAAAGGTTATTTAATCCTTTTTGATTACGTTTTGACATCCGGCGTGGGATTTTTCAAAATTTTTTATTTTGCTTTTTATTTTAATCTTTTTAGAGAGTACGTTAAGTACGTTACTATCTACATCCCACTAACATTATAAATGTCAAAATGTTTGTTTTATTTATGTGTAGATATATAGCTATGTATGTTTTTTAATTCTTCACGCTGAGATGATTGGGCTGATTAAGGAACGCGATGATAGCTGATATTGTTTATCCCTGAAAAAATAGTTTTTCATGTTTGCGAGTATTTTTTCTAATAAGAAGCCCTCAAGCCTCGACTGTCTTGGCTGCTCAGCGCCCCGTGGTGGTTTACTGCCGTAAAACATGTTTAAGAATCTCCTCTGAAATGATACCTTTTAAATGCAAAAAGCCGCATTGAAATTGGTCCAGTAGTTTTCGAGGAAAATGGTAACACACATACACACACACACAAACAATCTCTAACCTTAAACGCATATACCGCCTCCATTCCGTCCGTCAAAAAGTAGCTATTAATGGAAGTAATTGGTAGGTAGATGTCTTTGATTTAACCAATAAATAATTCTTAGAATTTATTAGTCTTTTCTAGGATTAATGATAAAATAAGAAGAATACCTACCTGTTTATGACAAGAACCACACCTATATAGATATTAATACCATATTATTTTTCTGAATCAATTGCCCAACATATGAAACTATTTGCAATAACATATACCTAATTGTTAAGTTTGTCACAAGCCAAATGTGACAGCGCCAGCGGTTTAAGGTTATTTCTTTAAGTTTTTTAAGTTTAAGGTTTAAGGTTAAAATTCTTACGATATCCAAATAAATAAATAACTAAATAACTAATTGTATGGGGTTGCCATTTTGGTAACGGAACCCTAAATAGAAAAAATTCTATGCCCGCAATTATAATGAAACGCCATGTTTATTTTTTGAAGACAACATTAACGTACTGAATGTATATGACTGTTTTAAAATGTAACAGATGTAACCTATCTCTATTTCCAAATCTTCCTTTTCAAATGCCCGCTCCGTTATCTTTATTTGCGACTCGTGTTAGGCGCGGAGTTCTCTGCTGACCGCAGGGCATGCAAATTTATACTCTCTGTGGTGTGGCCCGTATGCCCTCTTAATTACTACGGGGCTAATGCTTTTTCGATGGGCGACCGGCGGGCTCTTAATTGGAATCGTGGTATGACTGGTATAGTTCGAAGGTGGTAACATATTTACGTGTTACTATCTGTGGTATATGTATCTGTGGTCCGTTTGAATACGATTTGCCAAATCGTAAGTATTAATGAGGTTTTTGAATTTAAATGGGTGATAAAGACGATGTATATATGAAATATTTTTTTAGTCTTCAAGGAAAGTAAATTATCTCGAAAACTACTTTAAGGATTTGAAGTTTTAACATGTTTTGTTTAATCAAATGAAACACGAGTTGTGTTTATCTTTTTTGAACGTTGGATTGAAATGGACTTTACACATATTTAACTACTAGGGAATATAATCGCTATTGTATAAGGTTTGTAGATCCGACTTTATGTATTTTGTAATAAGAAAACAACTTCGTCATTGTAATATAAATTATAACTTGTAGTAGGTAATACTAACTTATTTTCATCTAATTAAATAGTTTTTAAGGTGTGAAAATAAATCGTAACGGTTGTTATTAGAGATATTTCTAACATTTACCACAATGTAAATATAAATTATTTATTGTTTTATAACCGTCTGTCCCCTTGGGTGCTGTGGCCAATGCATTTATTTTCAAGTCGAGGGTTCCCAGTTCGTTTTCTGGCTAGTTCAATCTAGGAACCGATTTGTCGTAAGTTTTTTACAAATATAGTTAATAGTGAAATCGATTTTTTATTATCAAACATTTTAATCCATTCAAAAGCTCCGTTGTGTGCAGACGAACCTCACTGCAGTACCAGTTTAATGGTTAAATTCATGTTTTTTTATCAAGACTGAACATATTACTAATCACTAAAAAAATTCTTTATAAGAAAACGATCATGACCGCATCACCAGGTCATGGTGAAAATAGTATTTTATTATCAAAACTGAACGTGTTTATAACATTCAATTAGATACTCTTATAACGACTCAACAGTTTCCTCGTGAAATGGCGCTGGCTGCTGTTAGAATATAATTAGATACCTATATTGCATCGTCACCGGACTTTTATAAGTGTACAAAATTGGCAGAGCTAGAATGTGTATACCTTGTCGAAGTTTGTTTGCTAGACCTGTCGTAAACATACTAATAAGTGAATAGAGGTATAGCTTGTAATAATAATTAACAAAATTGTAAGATCAATTGTTGTTATTTTTCGTCTCTTTAAACCTCATCACTCTCCTCACACATATTTTGCAAGATCATCTGCTGTTATTCCTGTTCAATTTTGAAACAGAAAATGTGACTATCAAAAACATTGAAGTGATAATAGGCCAGCTAATCCATGACAGATTTTGTCTTTCATCTTTGGAATGAAATCTCTGTCAGTTTACAACAATTATAGATAAATTTTGAAAATGCGCGAAATTACTCGTTACCTTACATATAAATTACACATAATTTTTTCGTCTATTTTAAATTTCATCATTCTCCTACACATATTTCGGCAGAATAAGCAAGCGCTTTCAAAATTCTCGTCTGCTAACACTTGGACTACATAATCTGTAATGAAAGAAAAGTCAACGTTTACTACCGGATAGCGTAACATTAATTACAGAAATACCACTCCGTTGTGTATCAGCTTTACAGTGGTAAATCAGCCTTATCGGGTACACACGACAGTTATTAATTGCGACTAACTTCCATAGAACGGATACTGTATCACGAACCTTAGTTTTGAGCCCTAGCGATGTTAATTCTTGATAGATTAAGAAGGCGTGAAGGGAACATAGGGTAATTTTTAACTCGAAAAGTTTTATAAGGCAAGTTATTTCTAGTGGAATTTGGATTTTTTTGAAAGCTTTTATCGAGGTTCAATTCACAGGTTGAAGTTTGCGTATTAATGGGTGCTCTCTATGTTTTTTTGTGGTACATATCTATAGTACAATTCCATTGCTTATTTTGGGGTCCCGCAACTCGTGTTAGAAGTCTGAAACATTTTTTATTTATACTGTTTGTTGCTTTCGTTACTGAATTATAAATAAATTAAAGAAAGGAAAATTATAACAAATAAATCTTACAACCTACGAGGTTTCTCCATTCTGGTATCTAACACGTGACAGGCTGTCTGCTGGTCATGCTCGGCGCACCACGTGACGCACGTTGTTGTGAGATTATGCGTTTCGTGACAGACTACACACGGGTATAAAAATTCGCAACAAATGCAACGCAGTATATATAAACCTAGGATCTAGGAAAGTAAATACTATAAATCTAGGATTTCTTTATAAATTAAAACACGTTTTTTTATCTATTTTGATGATATGTTGTCGGAATAATAGAAAATACGATCTTTAATGGAAATAAAACACAAAACGAACAAAACTTAGACAATAACGTTATTTTCAGTTTTTAAAAGCATTGTGTAAAAAAAAGTAAATTACATAAAAATTCCTGTATCTAAATATGGAAACATTTTGCTTTCTTATTCTTACGTAATGTTTTCTATACCTAATAATATAAATAACAATACGTGTCAAAAAGTACAGTATTATAAAAAAGAAACATTTAAAATTTCAGATGTATTACGTATGTCAGACATTTATAATTAAGTAATGGGATGTTATTTATGACCACTAAGTTATTATTTTGTATTGTTGCATTAGGCATGGCCACAGATTAATTAGTTTACTAACGTAAAGCATAACTATAGAAAACAGCATTGTTAGTAAAAGCATGAATGTCATCGTGAATTGCTTTAAATGACGACCTCGATGGCGCAGTGGTTTACGTGTTGACCCAAGCGCGGAAGGTTCCGGGTTCGATTCCCGGTGGGGTCAATTTGGGAAATGAGCTTTTCTAGATTGTCTCGGGTCTGGTTGTACTGGGAACACCCATAGTACTCGTCGTCTTATTCTCGTAGCGCAGGGAATGCCATAATTTGAGACCAAGTGATTGGTGTATATTGTCTGGCGTATTTATTTTTATTTATTAATTTTTAATAAAAATCATAATCGCTTTTTGTGTTCGAATTTGTTGAACTTGATGACAATGTGTAACGAATGACAAGCGTATGTGTACATTGGTGTACATACATTTCTGACATGCCATGCCATTTAATATTCGCGTAGTGCCTTCAGCTTTTTGAATACTAATTGCTGTTCAACATCTAAGTTTTATTCTTCGAGACACTTCCAGTATGTCAATGTGGTTAAATGTCAAAGGTACCTTTGTTATAAAAACCTTTGTTGAATAATTTCTTTGTTCTACATTTTTGCCTTTTCATGCTAACAATCCTTTCTTTGTTTTATATACCATATAAGCAGGAAGTTATTTTCATAGTTCATTCAACTTTGTGAGTATTAAAAAAACCAGGGGGTCCTGTTGTTTATTACGTTTGTCTGTTTGTATGTCTATAATATTATACTTCATATATTATATAAAAAGCTAAATAAAAAAAGTCTAATGTTTATGAATCATTATTTTTGAAAATTAACCTCAGGGTAAATGTACAGAGAAGAAATTGTTAAACTAGTGCACAAATATAATATTTATAACACTGAATACGTACTGCAGTTTTCAATTTCAAAAGTAAAATTAATATAACTCCTACTTAAACATATAATATATATATAATATAAATATTAGAATTGAATGTAATACGAGTATATATAAACATCAAGCCAAAGTAAAAGGTATTTGCATTAATTGTCCGTGTTTTTAGATATTTTATGAACGTAACTTTTGTTTATATAGAGATGATGTATAGTAATAACTAGCTGTTCCTCTCGGTTCTGCTAGCGTTAAATTTTGTATTTTTCTAGTATAAAAACTTGCCTAGATTACTAAGTATCGGAAAAGTTCTCTATCTGCCAATGAAATTCTAGTCAAAATCGGTTCAGTAATTTTGGAGATTAATCCGGACAAACAAATTGACAAACAGACAAAAATTCCAAGAAACGTGTTTGGGTTTTGGTTACGTGAAAATAACCATTTAGGCTTAAGGCAACGCATTGATAAACAATAAATAAATCTAAAATAGACCTTCTGCGTTTGCATAGACGTGCGTGCGCTAGCTTACGAAAAATACAAAAAAAGTTATTATCGTTTATTTTAAAAACTATAATTGATTTTAAAAAATCCAACTGTCATTTTAAAGAATATGTTCAGACTAAACTATACAGAAAATTTAGAAACGTAAATCGGTCTCGTTACTCCGAAAAATGTAAAAAACCATTTTTTCGAAATCACAGACCTACACTTCAACTTTATTTATGTGGAGATGTAAAGATAATGACTTATTGCTGTAAATTATCTATAAAGCTAGCTGCTTTGCTTATTTTCCTGCACAAATCGTATAAATTGGTCACGGGATCGTTAGCTTTGCACGGTTGCATTTTACTAATGTGGCGTCATACTGGCGGTCAAAACAGCTTCATAAGTCAGAACCATTTTAACTTATATTAAATATCCAAGGTAACTGACATAATCTTTATCTCGATAAGGATCGAAACTATATGACTGAGTTTCTAGTCGGTGTCCAGGTTTTCTTTTTAAACCGAACTAAAGTAGATTTGACTTTCAACGATACCTTGCAATTGGGTTTACTTGAATAAATAGATTTGACTTTGACTATTGGTCAAAATAGCTTTGAAAATAACCTATTGTTTCTTAAAGATAAATTAACTTTGAACTTTATGACATAGACACATGCCATGACAGACTTTTCTGTACCTTTTTAAGACCTTTATTATTCTTTAGTTAATTATTCTCATTTTTTAGTAAATTATTTCTATGTATCTAATGAGGTCTAGTTGTAAGGCCATGCCCGAAATTTTTTTTTGACGAATTGATTGCAAAGCGTATCATACGTATAAACTTTCTCTTTTTGGTATAACCTCTCAATGATAATGAAAACCGCATCAAAAGGCGTTGCGTACTTTAGAAGAATTAGGCGGAAAAACAGTTTGACAGACGCGGATGGCCACTTAGTTTTATATTGTGTGAACATTGTATTTCTATGTTTCTAAATTCCACATTTTGGAAAGCAGGTAAAAAAAGGTAAAAAAAGGTAAAAAAGCTAGAATAATAGAGTTTAGAAACGGACTCGGTATAAACTGTAAACGTAATATTGTAAACATTAAAATTTTGTAAATATAAAAGTCATCTACACACTTACACATTTTGTCTATAAGTATATACTTATCTATTTAATGTACGCTGCACCAGGGGTACGTTATAGAATGTGAATTTCTTTGGTTCAAAGATTGGTGTCCGTAATTTTACTGTGGTGGCACTGAAAATCAGCGCCGCGGTTGGTGCCTAGCGCTGGTCGCGACATCATGCTGAGTGTTCACCATTTTCAGGGGACGTAGCACAGTGCGTGACAGCGTTGTTTCATTCATTCATTCATTGTATTTACTATATAATTGTGTCATGTACTGTGTTGTGCCATTGAAATAAATATTATTATTATTATTATCTATATTTTAATTACTACTTTTGAGTGTTATTGTCACGATTAATCGAGGCATATTTGACTTGTAAGCTTTCTTTAAAAGCGCATTTGTGTTTTGGCACGGTTTTGCAAAATTGTCTAAGTTGCAAGCTTTCGGCTGAAATAAATAGGTACGGTTACAAAAGCAATTTTGTTTACTTTTATAAATCCCTATCTAACTAATCTAAAATTATATAAAATTGATGATTGTTGAAATTCAGAACACGAGACTTTTCTATCCAGAACGACCTCTAGGTACTAAAAACCAAAGCAGCTGTTTTCGAAAAAGGAGACGGTTGGCAACCCTACTCTAAATAGATGTCAAGTAAAAAAACTAAAAAGGCTATTGTTAGTACTTAGTACTAGGCTTTCCTAAAGGTAGTTCAAAAAAGATTTTTTAACAGTAAGATCACCTAAATAATAATAATAATAATAAACTCAGACATTTCACACAGCGCCATCTAGTCCCAAAGTAAGCAGCACAGCGCTTGTGTTATGGGTACTAGACAACTGATATAATACTTATATACTTTTCTTTTGTAAATAAATACATATTATACATAAACACCCAGACTCAGGGCGGGAATCGAACCCGCAACCCCCGTTTACTTTCCGACGGGCTAAGTCGTAATTTTTGTTTTTGTAAATGCTTCTTGACTGATAAAATAAAGAGGATTGCATGTATCGATATTGTTTCATAAATGCAATTAAATTAATATTCCACTGTAAAGTTCCTTCAAGACTGTGTAATGCTAAAATTAATGAAATGCCAAAAAGCGTGTTTGCCGTACAAACAACTTGTTCAACGTTTATTTGTGAAATGTAATCAGTTGTTATTTTTACCTGTCGCGGTTGTAGTGATTACGATTTGATAAATGATGTCTGGAGTCACGCAAGCACTAATGTTTTCACTATTAATTTTCAAAAGTCCATTGTTTTGCAGATTTTAATTATTAAATTTTATTTTTTACTTTAGATTTAAATTAAAAGGCTCTGTCACAATTCACGAGCATTTCGTGATAATTCTATTTCTCTCGTAAACGGAACTTAAACATTTAAATTGGCAGTGTGGTCAAAACAACTAGGCGCTAATTGACGCTAATTTTCGATATACATTTTCGGTGTCTGAATTATCATTAATATGTACATGTATTAAGTTGCATCAAATTGTAATTTTGTTATATTTTGTAACTCTGGACTGCCCCAGAATAAAAAAAGTAATTTTTCCTAAAATTTCTGTAGAATAAAAAAATTGTCTTAAGTAGGTAAGTAAAATTAATTAAAAGTGACATCTTTATTTCTACTTCCTCAACAAAAGTCGATATTTATCGAAATCGATTTTTTACGAAATAAGTTATTTTGTTTTGTCATGGAGCAGCCGCTCTGAGGAAAATTTTATGAAGCTGTATGGATAATGTTGTATGCAGTGCCGTGCATTCCATAGAGGCAAATAAACACTATCTACTCCGATAAAATTGTCAGCTAATGAAGTAAAGTTAAATAATAAAGCAAAATTAGAAACTTAACTTCAGACTCCTTGATGTTATAAATTGTTTGATTTATTTTTTATCTTTATCTAATTGTGATATTGTCATAGTAGACAGTGTTTATTTGGTGTCTATTTGTCTCTATGGAATACACGCCAAAGAATGTATGTGTATATTTAAAACTTCGCAAATGTATGTATGTACATATGTATAGGAAAAATTGGCTACTTATAGCTCCTAAATTGATTTTAGCAATGCCGCTTTCAAATACTTAAGTGTTAATGACTGGCCGATACTTCCACTTAGAAAGAAAATTCACACGAGCTATTTTTGGCAGAGCCTTTTAAATGACGATAAAAGTTAAAGGCGAATGACGGTCTTTATAAAAAGCAGTCATTTCCACGTCCATTACAGAAGGGCACATTCTGTCGTTGAATAGCGGCTTTGTTCCCAAGACCCGTTTATTTGCGTTAAAGACTTCTTTGTGACGTTAATGTTCAAGTTAACAGTCAAAAAGTCGGGCGTTTTACATGACGCCCTACGTGCAATGGGGTGTAGGGCTTTAATCAGTCAGACATCGAAATTAACTTCCTTTTTATGTTCCGTAATAGTATCTGACCGAACTTTACGATTTCTGTAAATGCGACGCAAAATTGGAGTTTCAGCGTAGTTTCGGGTTCGGTAGCAAACCCGGCGAAATTGCGTTCGTGAGTTTTCGCACTACGGTGGCGATTGTGTACAGTAAAGTGTTTTTGGAACAACTATTAATTTACCGAATAACGAAACAAGCAAATAACACAATCATGTTATTTGCGATAGGTAGTTAAAATGAACAGAAACTTTAAAAAATAAACAAAATAATGAAAAGGAAGTTTCAGTTTGGAAATATTCTTTATCGGAAGTTTGATGGAGCACGTCGATATAGAAAAAATCTCTTCACTTTAGCGTTGACCTATTCGGATTCGATTGAAAAAACTAGTTCCGGTCAGACTTACTCCTATTTCAAATTTGAGTAATCTTTTTCATGTCATGTACGTATGATGTATATTAAGATGAAAGGAACGAGGACGTGGATTGATATATACATGTTAGACAGTATGAAAATCTCAATAATATTAAAATACGTACGTATAACAAACTTAAATAAACCCACTTCACGTGAGATTTAACGTAGTTTATTGTATGTACCCTATGTCATTACTCGTGCAAATATCAATGGCGGCATACGCACAATAGTGACACGTGTAAAGGATTTGGTACTCTCTTTTTGGATTCTTCGTAGACGGCTTAGTCTGACAAAAAATTTTGTGATTGTTACAAAGGAAAATTTCACGAAAAAAGAAAATAATAATCACGTACATCTACTGCTGTTTATATAGCGGCCATTACAATTTTCATCGCGATGTATCCATCGCGAGAAAATACCGAGATATCTGTCGGTATCCTATGTATTTTATTAATTTTTTCCTACATTACGTTAGTTTAATCTAATTCCGGTCACAAATTTTGTTTCCACAAACAAGGGTCAGGAGAAATTAAAAAATCGCATTAAGAAGGTTTTCCTTCATCAAACATAATCCAGGGTGGCGTTTGATTGAATTAACATGAAACTTTGGCGCTACCTGACAAATTTATCGCTATGGAATTTTTGCGCCTATCGTACCTCGTAAAAAAGCAAGTTTGACTCGTGAATTACATTTTTATTTTATTAGGGCTCTGCTTTTTTGGTGTTTTACGGTTGTAATTTGCGCTATACATTTTTTCAGTTATTTATCCTTTACCTTTTTACTTTGATTCCTGATTTTAATTAGAGTTGTTCTTCAAATTAAAATCTAACCTATTTATTCAAGTAAACCTAATCACGAGGTAAATGTTTTTGAACGTCACCGATGAAAAATCGGTTCAGAAAGAAAGCTTGCATTGAGACGATTACTCAGCATTTAGAAAGCCTCTATCTCTATCTCTTCCAAAATAATGGACTTGTTGAGGCATCTTACTTTAAAAACACGCAATTACTCAAAACACCCATTTGATTTTTGTAATAACCTCTTAATTGCATTTTTACTATATTCTCTTACAGTTTAAGTTTTAATGCTTTACTATTAAGATAACAACAGCAAAATTATTTCGCAGTACTAGGCTACCTGTGTCGTAGCACGCTCGTAGCAGTTAAAACAAAGCGCTACGCCGAGATCAATTTGGATATCGAACTTTAGGAATACTCTTGTTAAAAATTCGAAGTGTCAGTCGTAAGTTCGCATAATGTTTGTTACAAATTCTCAATATTTTACTACATACAATTCTCAGTTGCATAAGCATTTTCTGTAAGTTAGTAAGTAGGTAGGTAGGTAGGTACCTACAATACTTTTCAACAATTTTTTTATTGAGGTATGATATCTTAAATCCAAAAATGTAGGTACAATATGGATTGTTTAGGTCGATATGGGCACAGGCGACGAGCCTCGTAAGGGGCGTCCATATATTATGTAATTTAAAATAGAGGGGGGCGCGCTCTTGGTCATTGAATCATGGTAACTTAACGCAAGATGATGTCTTCACTTTACTCCAAAATGTTTACAATATTTAATAGTGCACTATTCATTTGCAGACAGAGTAGTAAACATTTTACAAGATGACGTCATTTAACAAAGGGTAATTTATGATGCTAAGACTAGGGTGATTCTAGGCGAGATCAATTATCGGTAAAAATCGACGACGTTATAGACTGACTCTAAATGGCGGATGGATCTTAATGGGTCATACTGGACCACGCGGGTTCTGTGCGAATTAGCAGAGATAAAGGTTATTAGCCACCCTTCTATGTGAGTAAGCAAGTCGGAACTATGAGTTTATCATACCTTCTGAACCAAGGGAGATAGGATGATGACATCGTGTGCGGTATCGGAAGAAAGCTTTTTAAATCACGAGTTCAAAATGTACCTACATCACGTAATTTTCAGTTCTTTTTTTTAATATTATAATTATAAAAATAATTCTCCAGACAATTATACAGAATCGAACCCGGGACCCTAGCTTGGAAAGCAGATGCATATGCTACTGCACCAACGAGCCAGTCAAATATTAATGTTTTTTCACCTTCAGTCATGAACATTCAGTGATAAATTCCTAAAATCTTTACTTATTTTCTGCTCAAACTCCAAAAACCACCAATAGACTCGTACTTCGCCTCTCAACGAAGCATCCTCAGGATATACCAGAGATAGGATTCGGTGCTGGTTAGCTGACCGAATCTTATCTCTGGTATATTCTGAGGATGCTTCGTTAAGAGGCGAAACACGTATCGATTGGTGGTTTTTGGAGTTTGAGCGGAAAATAGCTAAAGATTTTAGGAATTTATCACATGAAATGGATTTATCGTAAGGTAACGCCTGAGTCTATACAATATGAACATTAAGAACATGTTATATATTGAAGAAAAGTTGTCAGAAAAATTATATGCATTATATTAGATTTTTTTTTTTCTATAAAAGAAGCTCCACTGAAGTATTGAGATATGAATTAAAGCGCAGTAGTAATTGAGAATTGCGCGAGCGAGAACATTATTTACACCATTTACACTCGTACGTGAAAAAAGGAGAAAGCATTAGTGAACGCGCTTTTGCAACGTCTCCAAGTGCCAAATAATAAAATGGCTATAAATTAAAAACAAATTAATAAAATGATTTTTTGTTTTTACCAGAATTTTTTAATCCTTGTAATGTTTCAATAAGTAAAAAAATTATATTTAAAACTATTACCATTTCGCAGTACTAAGCGAAAGATTTCAAATACAGAGTATACTTTGGTAAAAATTCTATCGAGAAAAAATTAAAAAATGTGTTTTCCTTTTACCAGAATTATTTATTATATGATCAATAATCGAAACCATGTAGTCTTTATTGACATAAATCGGTACATACGTATCTTAACGTAATATTTACGAACTTAAAACTAAACATTATCTTAAATAATAGACTTCGTCAAAGTTACCGCTTAGAAAGTTTAGGGTGTCCAGCAGATTGGCAGCATTACCTCTTTCAATAGCCAAACTGATTCGTACTTATATAAATTATTCATAATTAGTGATTCAAAACAATTGTATTTCTAGCGTATTTGAAATTGTAATTGATGATTTGTAATTGAGTGAATAGATCTTGCTTTTCGCTATTGTAGTCCCTTAATATGTGAAATTAAATTAAGCCCTTATTTTGTTTGTAACGAGAGCTACTTTTGCACAAATCATATTTCATGTGGACTTTATACCCACTGTTATGTCAGTGTCTATTCCCTAAAAATATTTTAGCGTTTATAATATTACCTTTTTTATTTCAGGAATAAAAAGAAATCCTCCAAACTGAAACGAATAAAAACGCGTTCTCTGCTATAAGAAGACGGTCATTAAACAAGATCGCTATCATAATTGAATTAAAAATTCCGACACGAGCCGCTTTAACTGTAGGGGGACGTGCCACCGTTATTACTATTGCAGTTTTGACTTCAAAACTGAAGAAATATTGCCTACAAATAAAAATTCTTTAGATGCTTCATTGTTATTATCTTTTTTCAATTGCCTTTTTGGATTAAAAACGGAATCTTACCGAAAGAAAGAATAATATTTTTATCTGCACCAACATATCTAAAAAGCACTAAAATCTAAAATTAATCTAAAAATTCGCTATCTTTACAGCCAGCGCTGGTTGTAAAGATAGCACATGCATGCATTCCGTTGGACCGTTTTGACGTCTCGGTATAAAGATACTAAGAACGCCTAACGCTAATAACGCCTTGCCCGAAGTTATTAAGGATTCGGTAACTTTAGCCACATTCAAACACCAGCTTAAGAAGCATTTAGAAAAATCAGACTGATGCTATTAATTGGGTATGTTTAGACTGCGTCTGCCATTGTCATCACTCTAGTCTAATGCATAATTGTAAAATCATACTGTAAATTAAATTTTCTCATTTTAAGTGAATGTAACATATTCTTATGAGAAATAAAAAATATCTGTAATCTGAAGAACCATTTATCATAACAGCTAATAAAGAACACTGATCAACGATCATCTTGGTTTACATGTTTTTAATATTAGCAACATCATTAGTCGCCCAGCTGTTGGCGCGTTTACTTTCCTAATAGAAAAAAATATGTACAGTTAGCATTTTTACACCTTCATAGAATAAGTAAAAAAGGCGCAAATTGAATACGTAAAGTCGACTTGACCATTTATCCCACTTTTGGGAAAATGTGTTCCTTATCTAAAGTTTAAAACAAAAATATAAGTGAAGTCCTAGGTCTCATAGCTCTACCACGTATCACCAGTGACCTAGTTCGGGGGTCCCTAGCGAAGACTCCGGAGAGTACCCTTTATATTGCTCTGAGTTCTATAAATTCTCGGACATATTAGGTGAGCATTCACATTTCTTAAAAGTTTTAAAATTATTAGTCCAGTCGTTACGGAGCTAGAGGAAAAATAGTCAAGTCGCGGTCAAAAATCCAATTTGCCTCTTCTTTGATTTTCCTATGAATAACTTAATAACTTTTGCAAAATATATGAGTTACATAAGCGTTATTATAAAAGGCTACGTAGGTAGTTTCTGAAAAAATCGATTGTGACAGACGGATAGAACGATGGACTAACACATGAGTGTTTTTTAAGGGTTCTGGTTTATATTTAATGTACGGAATCCTTAAATATTATTCAGTGTTAGTTGTTGATTGTGGTACGTCTCAACATTACCGCTTTGTAACACATATTCATTAATAATAATAATATAATATGCTCAGACATTCAGCCATCTAGTCCCAAAGTAAGCAGCACAGCGCTTGTGTTATGGGTACTAGACAACTGATATACTATTTATATACTTTTATTTTGTAAATAAATACATATTATACATAAACACCCAGACTCAGGGCGGGTATCGAACCCACAACCCCCGTTTACTTTCCGACGCGCTTAGCCGTCGCGCCACGGAGGTCGTAAAAGGCCAAATTAATGGCCGTGCCTCGCGCTTTCACCCACGTTTTTGGATTTGTTCCCGTATAAAAAGTAACCTAGATTACTCTCTGAAAAGTCCTCTAACTGCGAATGAAATTCCCGTCAAAATCGATTCAACCATTTCAGAGATTAGTCCAAAGCGAATCAAACAGACAGACAAAAATTTAAAAAAGCGTGTGTGGGTTTTGTTTACATGCAAATAACCACATAAGCTTAAGAAAAAGCTTTTATTTCGAAATCACAGACAGACGCTTCAATTTTTTTTGTACGTGTAGTATGTATCTATATAGATGTATAGGTATCGTTGTATACATAATTTGAAAATAGAATGGAAAATGTTTGGATCAGTGTAATCTGTCTACGTTCCGTACAAGTTCTATCGAATATTGAAATCGCTTTAGGCGATCTCGGCTTGTCATAACGCAGACGTTTCCGCCAACGGCGAGAGATAAAGGAAACTTCGTTCTCCTAACCATAGTAAAATGAAGGCAGTAATATGTTGTCTGTAACCTTGTCATTGAGCTAATTACATAACATGTCTGTCGAGTTTTTAAGGTTCTATACCTACAGAATGCCAAGGAGACCCTATTACCACAGTTTTACAAGCCATTTATTTGGAAACTCGCGTGGAGGGTAGCGCTATAAGATGCGCGAATACGCTTAGTTTGTGGTGTTTAGCTCGAAGAGCAGACGCGAACGGATTTTCAAATATTTTTGAATATTGTTCAGCATATTCTAACAACATTTCTAGATAATGTGAAGGAGATCACAAACTTCTTTGTACGGTTGCAATTCGACATCGAAATGCAACAGAGACATATTAAAACGCTATATTTAATTTTCATGTATTGCTTTGGGGAGCAAAGGGGGTCCTAAACATTTTTTCTTTCTTTAGGTAATTGCATATGGTATAAAAGCTTATTGAAAGACGGGTCTAAAAGATATTTTAATTTTTTGCGTTGCATTAACGTTTTTTAACAAATATTTTAAAGAAGTTTTGGATTCTATGATACGGTAATATACATACACATATATCCTCACGTTGTATCCCTGACGGTCAGAGTCAGAGAGGACGGAGCGCCAAATATCGCGGATACGATAGTAATTAATTTGTAACCATTATCACAATTATTTTATTTCCAATTATTCGACAAACCTTGCATATCTGCGTATGATAGCATGAGAATTTACTCGTACTTACACGAGCGGCAGCATCGCCTGATTCAATGGCGTTGCCCAACTGTATGGCTTATGGGACTGTGCTAACTGTAAAAAAAACACAAATACGAGAGGAATTTGACTGAAATTTAACATATCAATAGTACATTCATACCGGCACATTGTAAAAATGTGTGTAATTGGAGTTCATCAATGAGTGTAAAATAGGTATTACGGGTTAAGGTACTACAATTAGGGCCCAGGTTGAGTTACAAGAGAACCTACAAGTATCTATATAGTTTTTTAAGTCTCGGTGTCATTGGACTCAGTTCGTATTCTTTCAGCTTATGTACAAGTCTGAATTAATTTAAGGCTATGTAATTGGTGCGATTGTTTGGAACTGATTATATTAGTATTTTTATATACCTCCTAAAGCAAAAACGCTTAAACAACATTAGGGAAATAGTGACGGAATGATTATTTTGTATAGACTTAGGTGTTCGGAAATCCATTTCATGTGATAAATTCCTAAAATCTTTAGCTATTTTCCGCTCAAACTCCAAAAACCACCAATCGACACGTGTTTCGCTTCTCTGCGACCGCCAACCGCCGACCGACCGCAGCTAACCAGCACCGAAATGCGGTGCTGGTTAGCTGACCGAATCCTATCTCTAGTATATCCTGAGGATGCTTTATTCAAAAGTTAATTATACATATAGGCTATTTTATCTCTTAAATTACCGCTGCCAGGAAAGCGGTGCAGTTTCTTACGAATATCTATGTACATTATTGTGACGATTGCGGTCAACTACAACATTACCTCAAATGATTAAATGTGTGTATGTGAATAAATAGTACACGTTCAAAGTTAGATACCATATGTTTTGTTTTTACTACAATTTTACTCTTTTTTTTTGAGTTATTGGAGGACTTCTTTAACATAAATCAGTACATACATACATACATTGTTAACGTTAATATTTACAAACTGAAAACTAAACATTATCTTAAATAATAGACTTCCTCAAATTCGCCGCTTAGAAAGCTGTCATTGTTTAGGGTGCCCAGCAGACTGCCAGCATTACCTCTTTGAATAGCGAGACTGATTCATTGGCGCAAAGGAGCTGCCAGCCCGACGGTCTTCCGAAGCCTCCACCGCTCTTTTTATAAATTTTTACTATAGTACTGCCATTAAAGTCAATCTTAACTACACTGCATAGCATAAACATTTTCTTTCATGCTACAAAAGTACTTATGTTATACACTTGAAGTATTGTTTTATTTTTTGATAATTATGAATATGTGTAGTGATAACAATAATCTTATCCAATTTTTAATATTCATGAAACTATGATTAAAATGAAGCAGCAAGTTATTTGCTTACGTAACTTTTTAATTAAAATAAAACTTATTTGATTTATTACCAGCGGAAATTTATTACCGTCATTACCATAAAATGGCGCTTTCGTGTAAAGACTGCATATAAATATTGATCTGTGCAGAGACAGTTTTAATTTTTCATTCTGTTATTTATCGAACTGGTTTGAGAGAGAGAGAAAGATATTGATATCCAAATATAGTATGGGAAAGGGCCACCTAGAAATAGTTTGTTCGAGAAGAATAAGAAATGGAACACTGAATACTAATTGCAATGATGCAGTGGAGAAAAGCGATCCTGTTGTCGATAGAGGGAGTTTATTTGGTAGCTCTGTATCTAGTCAGCCGTGTAGCTGTAGCTCAAGCCAGAAAATAAGGGTACGATATCTCCCGCCTGTTGTACAAGGCGAATAAAGGCCTTTGGGGTCCTCACCGATCGCCTCTGGCGACCCTAAAGGGAATGGAAGCGCGTATGGTTTGCGCTGTTGCAGCACTGCGCGGGGGTGCTATGCGGGACGATTTTTGCCTAAAATAACTTACAAGATTATTTTTATGTCTGTCTATCGTCTGAGTGATTAATTTGTAATTATACGACACAAAAAAAAAATCTGTCGTAATTACATATTATTATTTGAAAACATATGTTGCTTCAGAACATTGGATCGCAAAATTAGGCTCACTGATCTTTAAACTTTGAGTCAGTTTACTCAAATACAATAACGAATTAAAAAAAAACAGTGTTGCTAATGAAGATACTCGTCTCATGTTAATTGTATAACAGGCAAAAATATCTGAGATTCGATTCCTGTTATGAATAAACTATATATAGTATATACATAATTAAGTTTGTATAGAACTCTAAGTGCATGTTCATTCGACGGAATTTGTCATCGCGCTCGCACCGCACTCATGCCTCACACGCGTAGGGTCCGCGTCGCGCCCGCTTAAAATATTGCTGTGCTAGTAGTTTGCTGATAGTCTTTCGTTTTACAATGCAACGTAAACATGTATAAGTCACGATGAATTCAAATTAGTTAAAAAAACTGGTAATTGCGTATTATTTGTATAAACAATGCCAGAAAGAAGAAGACGAAAAAAGGAACAAGTCAACGAGATAATTTTGGGTTCACCCAATACTAACACACAGAGAAGAATTTGGCAAATTCCAAACACTTTTTGCAGATTTGCTCAATTGTAATAATGAATTTTGTGCCTATCTTCGGATGACTAAAAGTATGTTCGATAAATTATTTGCCATTTTAAATGATTAACTGTTGAAACACCAGGACACAGAATGCGAGACAGTATTTTTCCTGCCGAAAGATTAATTGTTACTAAATGGTAGTAGCCTAAAGTCTGTATCAATTGTCCAAGTTTCATATTTTTATGAGATTAAACTGTAAATCTACAAAATAAAACGACAGAATTGCATCCTGATTATTTATTTTGCTTGCCAATGCGTATAGACAAAAATGCTAGTAAATAAGTTATTGGTAGACTTGTCTATTGCAATCGTTTTGAATATATAGTATAAAATCAATTTTAAATATGAGATGACAAAATTATATGTACAATAAACAATGAATGTTTATACCAAGCATACAACAATAGAATAGCACCTAATACGTATAGGTGTCTTATGTCACTGGCTGAACGCTCAGTACCGTGATCATAACCCCGCCGCCCGCGAGTCCCGTTAACTCAGTCATTCTGTTCGTCAGTTTATGGTTAATCGTCTCCTAGTTTTCAACTCTAAAGTGTACACGTAAGGTAAAAATTCGTTTGTGAAGTTTAAGACATGCTGTGATTTTGTATTAATTACGACAAATATTGGTGGAGTCTAATGCTAACAGCTTCGTTTTGATTTAAAATGCAAAATCTAGCATAAATTAGAGCTACGGGTATTACATTTTTGCTGTGAATGTAATCAAATTAAAAGAAATATACAAACCCACTACATGTCGTTAATAGTTAGCTTTTTTAAAAAGTATACTTAGTGTAGATATACGAAATACTTTAGACAACAAAATGTCATATAGCAATTAAAGTGACCGATTCGATAATTTACGGTTTATTTTGTTGGGTTTCTATTGTATAGTCATTTTTACATTAATTACTATAATTGTACGAAAAAAAGATACATATGGCTTTTATGCCGAAAATATAAAGTATTATTTTGACATTTGCAATTTTTTACTATGCGGACCTATGTCCATGTGGATTCGTAAATATAGTATCTCAAAATTACATATTTACTTCAATTATAGAAAAAAAATGTCTTATTACGAATTATAGTTTTTCAAATCTTATTTTTCCTGGGCTACTATCGGCCCAACAGGTCTATGGTTACAGTTCAAAAAAGTAAAAGTAAAAACTGCATACTGTCAGAACTACAACTGTTTGCAAAATTATACATGTTAAATTCTCGTAACATACATACCATATTTGATTTTTTCCACATTTGACAGCGAATCAAAATTTTCATTCAGAATTTTACATATTTCACGATAGGCCTGTAAAATTTTCCTATAATCTTTATAACTTTATAGACTTTTGTCCCATAACACGTTCCTTTCCTCCATCAAAGAAATAAATGTCTCAATATCAATATTTTCCATTATCGAAAAAACGTATGACCTTCGCAAACAGTGCAACACTGGCCGAAGTGCTAGTGCGAGGTGAACGTGGCGAGGCGGGCGTGGCGCGAGAGCTACGCGAGCGTTGAGCGGGCGCAATAAATATGATGCGATGCAATTTGAGACCTAATAATGAGCCATAAAGACACAAATCGTATGTAAGCGCATAGCAAGGCGGCGAGAGTTCGGGACGCGGGCGCGGCGCGTGCGCGTCTCGTCTGTCCGAGGCCTAAGGGCCGGTATTTCAATGTTATCTTATCTTATTAGTTAAGTTCTACATTTAAGCTAAGTCTCGCTTTCGAAGAACAGAAGTGTATTTCAATCCGGATCTTCCTCACCTTAACTAATCTGAGATAAATCGCAATGTTGCAACATAACAAACAAAATGTGCTAGTTCACGTCGAATTCCGCAAAGACGCTAGCGCCACGTTTGACATTCAGCGTCAAACTGCCAAACAAGGAATGGATGTTTTTTTATTGTTCCCCAATTCTCAAAAATGTTTTACTAAACTTTCTCCTGTGACTTTCTCTAATAAAATGTTGCTGTATGCCCTTTGTTCTCCACATCTAACAATAAAACTTTTTTACTGTTTATGCTTTTTCTATACATTATCTTTGTATTTATTGCCAAGTAGTTTTTAATATTATTCATTTAGATCCTATTATATTTTTTCCTTTTTTGACTTCAATGTAAACAAACAAGACACTAACTAAAATTTCGCTAAAATAACACTGTTTTTCTGTTATATACACGAAACTATGAAATATGTGCACATATGACATTAATATTATTCATCATTGAAAAAAATTAGATTATTTGTTAAGTGTTTTGTTTTTAATTTGTAGTGTTACCTAAAGGTATGTTCGAAGATTAAATTAGAAATATACATCAAGTTCAATGGGAGTGACACGATTCATTAGAAGTGTAAAACAGAACAATAACATAAGAATATTGTTTGCGATGTGCGAATAATAATACCCAATCTTCTATTTTTTATTTTTAATTATAAGTGCATACATACATATATTCACGCTGTATACCTAACGGGGTAGCCAGAGAGGACGGAGCGAAAATTATTTTTAAGTGTTTAATAAAAATACAAATTTTTACATTTATCATGATGTTTATTGTTCCTTTAATTCTTGGTGATATTTATTGAAGCACAAACACACAAACGGACAAAATTTCTAGACATGTTTGTTTTACTAATAAGTATGACAATTGAATCAATCATTTGCAAACTAGCCCATCTCTAATTATATTATAAATGTTATATAGTCACCACATTTGTTTACTTAATGACAAAAATGAAAAGAATAAGATATACCACAACTTGTCGTTCATTTGTGGGTCAAAAACAAGTCAAAAAATAAAATTATGGAATAACCATGAAGCACCTTTTTTTAAGTTAGTCGCACGCCGATGTCAGATCGCAACTTAAGTGACAGAAATTTTCCGCTTAGATTAGGACTAGTTAGGGTGGACTTTATGTGGCGCATAATTTTAATCCTACATTGAAATACATGTAAGGCGAACTTATCTTCAATCCTTGATCAATTCAAGATAAGGTATTATTGAAATACCGGCCCTAAGAGTGCTACTTCTACTTACACTTGTCCGATTTTTTTACCGACTTCAAGAAATTAAGGAGGTTCTTAATTCAGTCGTATTTTTTTTGTTTTTTTTTTGTTCATTACCTGAGAACTCCGTCATTTATGAACCGTTCTGAAAAATTCTTTTTTTATTTGAAAGGATATACTTCCAGATGGGTCCCATTTAAATTTCACTAGTATTGGAGTTTAGATTTCGAATACATACTAAATAACATCAAATAACAAGAACTGCTTATAACGATTATTAATTTATGACGATTCTCTAGTGTGCAATTGCATTCCAGAAGTAGAATCACGAATAGTTATTTCGTACTTTTCTTTGTTTTTTTTGAAGTCGGTTTAATTTTTTTTTTACTTATGCAAATACGTCTTTGGGCAGGTTGTAGTACGCATTTAGTTCCTGAGTTATAAGCTCACAATACGATGTGTTTTTTATAATATGTATGGATGTACAAGTCGATGGCTGTTTGGGAAGATGGATAATAGAATAAAAGCTTTATGTAAAAAAAAATTAACAATCAGTGGCTGTCCATGCGATCGCAGCAGCGGGTACAGCTAATTACTATTAGAACAATTGTAAAAGCAATCAATCATGCCGTACAGACCTGGCGACGCATCATCAACACTTAAGCGCAAAGACTATGCCTCATCTGGACCGAAATAAAGTTTACCACTTCAGGCAAAGCCAATTGCAGTGAGGCCGATTGCTGCTTAGATGATATAGCTGTAGGATAATGAAAAGATGTTAAAAATTCAAATTACATTCTTAATCCAACAAGTATATTCGATTATAATTAAATCTGCTAAAAATAATTAACCTTTTTCTAACAATACCATAGTAGTTAGATCATTAGGTACTTGGTAAACGTTAAAATCAATGTAAACAAGATGATACTAGTAACTTAAATCCGTTAAATCTAAACTTTAGACACAACTAATCTAACAAATCATGAACAAACTTCATCTCGATTAATTGAGACGTCTGCTGGATTACGAACTCGCTGTCTGCTGGCTCTAGCGGTAATTTATGATCAGCCAACTTTATTGCTGAGTGGCCCGCTCGATAAACCGTTCATATTTGTCCACTTATGTAAAGTTCTATTATCAAAAGTAGTTCCTAGGCGCGCCTCGTAGGGTAGTTCGTCGGTGTTTGATACGACTATTTTGTAATATTGGACATATAGTTATGTACTGTATGCGTGCTTTAATAGCGTCCACATCGAACTTCCTCGTCTTTCGGAAGGCACATTAAGCCTTGTCTCGGCTATGTACGCATATAATTGTTAAGCCAAGTTATAGTCCGAGAAACAGAATAAGGCTTGGTGGCGCCCGACTGTTGTACGAGCGATTAAAGGGCAACTTTGAGGTCGTGGCCGAACGGAGCGGGGTTTCTGGGCGTGCATTTCAGGTGTCTCCGAGGAGGATGCTAACACCTATGGGTTGCGATGGCATAGTGGCATAGTACTGCGAGGATGCTGCGGGGGCGTTCGTGTCCCCGCTCCCCCCCCCCTTTGTCCTGTAGCGCAACGCTAGAGGGCTCTGATGAATTCTGCGTATATACGAGACCCCGGTTATTCAAATTATAATTATCATATCGTTTTTAGTACTTTATTTATAAATTATGAGTATACTAAAATAAATATATTATTAATTTCTTACGGTATCGTGTTCTAATTGTCATCGTGTGTATTATTGTCTGTTCGTTTTCACTCTGTCATTTTCTTTACGACTTCAGAAAGTAGTACCCGGAAATTCCTAACATAATTCGACAGTACGAAATGAAAATTCCAATTTCAAATTCTCCGTTTCAATTACAATGAATGGTCGGGAAAGCTCGCGCTTGCTCGGTTACGTTCGGCTTAAACGTAATAACAGTTTCGCATCCCGGATAGTGTATAGCTACCTTACCTGTCTGAGAGAGATTTTCATCCAACCATGCGGTGTATAATCGCCTTAAAATTAAACGTTCGACTGCATACCGTACTCCATTTCAGCGTATTATATTAAAAATATCAGAAATTGTGCTTGCTTAAAGCTTAAATTATTTAAGATAAAACCTGTTCATGAATTCTTATTAGTGAAAAGGAATATTAGTTAGAAACCATCATTATCTTAGTTGATGTTAGCCGTTCATAATTATCATTATTTTCGTTATAATTAAAATATACTATTTTTAATTACCATTTTAATTACAGGAGATTTTTGTTCGAAATTACATTTTTGATATATTTTGTTGTGAACTATTTCCTCCAATGTTAAACTGAGATCTATTATTAAACTTGGAGGGGTACTATTGATTTATTTATGGGAAATGAACCTTCTGCGCATGAGTCGAAATCGCACTTAAGTCGTTATCTATCAAGAAGCTTACAAAATTATTCAAACTTGTTATTGGTGCGATATCTAATACGACATGCCTGCCTTACGCTGCGACGTCTATAAACGCCTTAATTTACGATATTGAATCACAGGAGTGACTCGATGTCGCATTTTTGACGTGTGAACAATGGACTTGACATATGGATTAAATATTTAATGGATGCATAGGGTGTGAAACTAGATTGTCCGTATATAAGCTATAAGGTAAGACGTATTATGTAAAAAGTTACTGGGGTGGTATACCTTTGTATATATATATAGAGAGAGAGAGAGAGAGAGAGAGAGAGAGAACCATGCTGGATTTCAGCACGAATTGGGCCGGCTCTCTCTCACTGAATGTCGGCGTGAAATAGCAGCATCTATTGCTGTTGTATTAACTTTTAAACTTTCGCATTGCATTATAAAATAAATATCTTAAACGGGAAACTTAACGTGATTACCTTTTATTTTGGCTTGACGTTTCGACCGAGTTGCATTGGCCGTGGTCTCAAGCAAACTTAGGTAAGCAAACTCAGTTTGCTTCAGATATGCAACTCTGTCGAAACGTCAAGCCAAAAAGGTAATCGTGTTAAATTTCCCGTTTTAGACATTTATTTAGTGCTGTTGAGTTTCGTTCGATTAGAGAGAGTGCCGGTAGCCTATCTCCCTCCTCCCCCTCCTTTCCCTAAAGGCCGGCGACGCACCCGTGATTCTCTGGACGTTGCGGGTGCCCATAGGCGGCGGAGATCACTTTCTATCAGGTGACTCGCTTGGTCGTCTGCCCCCTCTTTTATTATACAAAAAAAATGTCATCGTTCACTCCTAGAGGCAAAACATGATGTGCCTGGACATTTCGTGACCCGATTATTTATAGATTTCTTCTTCGATGATTCACCAGCCTTAGTTTGACGTATCAATTCTGTTCATTTAAAGCGGTGATTCCCGAAGGGTCCAGGTGGACCCCCAGAGGTCCACGGAAGACTCGACAGGGGTCTACGTTGGCGTAAAAAAAAATGGGGGTTCACAAGTCGTAAGTGGGGGTCCACGAAAATTTATCTGGTTTCGATAGTAAAGAACAAACTTTACCTACCAATGTAGGTTGTAGGCAGATAATACACTAAAAAAAAATTAAGGGAGCAAAAAAATCCCAATTTTTTGGTGATTTTTGACAGGCCTTATTTCAGTGAAAAATGGTCGTATTGCGACTTAAAAAAAAAGCATTTTGAAGCTTTAAGATTCTAATTTTCAGATTTTTTGCCTAAAATTTTTTAGGAGCTACGGTTCTCATGCAATTATAACTATAATAATAATAATGTACTCAGGCATTTTCACACAGCGCCATCTAGGCCCATACTAAGCAGCATAGCGCTTGTGTTATGGGTACTAGACAACTGATATACTACTTATATACTTTTTTTTGTAAATACATACATATTATACATAAACACCCAGACTCAGGGCGGGAGTCGAACCCGCAACCCCCGTTTACTTTCTGACGCGCTTAACCGTTGCGCCACGGAGGTCGTCAAACTGATTCGTCAACTGATGGCGCGAAAAAATAATATTGCAAATTTTTTGCTTTTTTTTGTCCAGGGGCTTAAAAAAAGTTTCAGTTAAGCCGGCATATGAATCAGATAGCCTGTTTATTTAGCATTAATTTCCTTTTTTTCAAACCACCCTTAATTTTTTTGAGTAGTATATTTTAAGAAGGTCAGCGATTGTTACTTGTAACAACTTGCATATTAGACATTCAGTACAACGCGTGTCGAGACTCGCAAAGCGCCGCCGGCCCGCAATGTTTGTTCAGACGTGCAAAGGGACGAAATACGACTTGTGCTTTTTTCTTGCATGAATTTGTTTGATTCTTCGTCAATATAAATACGAATGCCAAGGACAAACGTACTCATTTGTTTCCGCAATTTTCACATCTTTGCATCAAATCTTTACCATTTTTGACGAGTTTTGGGAATATGCTAGAAATGTAGCAGCAGGGGTCCACCGAAACCAGTAAAATTTTGAAAGTGGTTTAAGAGAAAAAAAGTTTGGGAACCTCTGATTTAAAGTATAGTTTTAAGTACATATTTGTTTATCAATAATACTAACCACTAAAATAATGCTGTTAGCGCAGTTTTTTCAAATTACGCTCGGATTTTGTGTGACTTGTCTTTTGTTTAGTGTTGGTTGACAGAAATGTGAAAGCACTCGAGGAGGCGAAAGAAGTATATGTATATGTATGAATGCTTGGCTTGGCTAAGAGAATTTTTTTTTAAATTACTGCCGATGTATACTGCAGACATACGGTATATGAGTATATTATGCTATATTTTCTGTAATAAAATTTCACGATACATATATTTGCATTTTTTAACTTATATATGCACATATTTTATCGCTGTGATCTAGGTCTTACAGTCTGTCTTTTAGAGAATGAGCAACCTTGACACCTAAGAAACTAGTTCAAAATTGATAAATGTGTTCATTTATCAATTAAAAATAAAAATTATGTAAAATATTTTTCGTCGTGATAGATGTACAAAATATTTGGAATATATTTTCATCTGTGTTTTCCAAGCACATTTTAAACATTCCTAGTACATAATATAGAATTTGCCATCGCTTAGCATACAAAATTGAATTCCACAAACGCTCCTCGCGTAAACTATCCCACAAGATGGGGGTTGAGGCTTTATATGCAATCCGAGAGGTTAGCATGGCGATGGTAATAAGTACGATTTGGAAGGTAAATGATGATCACCTGTTCCATGTTATCAATACCGTGTCTGACTTACAATGAACTGTGATAATACACGACGACAAAGCCAAAATTCTTTATAAAATACATACATAGTTCATGTTCTCTGTTGTATGGGGACGGAGAACCAATGCGATCCTTACATATTTCTTTCGCCTCCTGAAATCTCATTATTTATCATTCCAGCTTCCGTCTCATCATTCCAATTTTAAAAAAACAACACTATGTCGAGTTTAAATTATAGACTTTCAAAAGCTTAAAGGCTCACAATTAAGGCGCGGGTGACATTGTCAGATACGCTTTCGGATGCAGTAGAAATTAAATTAAAAAAATAGGCAGTCATTGAGGACTGCCGACAGAAGTGAAAACAAAACTATGAAATAAAGTAAAAATTATTTTGTCGTGTAATATATATTTTTCAATCTAGATTTTCGATAGTACGTACTAAGAAACCCTAAATGCGAAATAAAAGTCAATTTATATGTTTTAGTTTGAATTGCAAAATATGATGACTTTTTACACATTTTTCAATCCAAAATTTCGATCATATAAGCTAATAAACAATAATTTTGGAGTAGTAACAATATTTTCAAAATTAATCAATCGAAGCACTCGCATACCTAGGCGAAAATGTGTGAGGAGAATGATGTAGCGAAAGAAGTATGTAAGGACCGCGACGCTTGGCACAACGTCCGACTACTCCGTTAGGGATACAGCGTGAAGATATGTATGTATGTATTTTCAAAATTCAACACATGCATCTAAAATTATTATAAAATTTTATGTAATTTCTAATTTCAAAACCAGCGCGCGACGGCAAGAATATTTAATAATCTATACATATATAGGAGATCCCGATTTTGAACTCACTCATCACGGTTTCTCTGGAACCATAAGACCTAGAGACTTGAAATTTGGTAGGGATATTCCTTTCGGCGAGTAAAGGTCAGCTAAGAACGGATTTTACGATATTCCACCCGCAAAGGGGATTGCGGGGGCGTTATATGAAATAATTTATTTATCCAACACTAACAATATGGGTATCAAATGAAATGGAATACGCAAGGGAAGGTTTTTGTAAATGTGACGTCATCATAAATCCAATATGGCGGATGTTCCATAGCGGCGAGTAAAGGTCAGCTAAGAATGGATTTTACGATATTCCACCCGCAAAGGGGGTTGCGGGGGCGTTATATGAAATAACTTATTTATCCAACACTAACAATATGGGTATCAAATGAAATGGAATACGCAAGGGAAAGTTTTTGTAAATGTGACGTCATCATAAATCCAATATGGCGGATGTTCCATAGCAGGAAATAACTTTTTCGTTCAATACCAACAATAAGGGTATCAAATGAAATTGAATACGCGGGGGAAAGTTTCTAGACATGTGATGTCATCTTAAATCCAATACTACGGATATTCCATAATAGGAAATAATTTTTTCGTTCGACACCAACAATATGGGTATCAAATGAAATGGAATACGCAAGGGAAGGTTTTTGTAAATGTGACGTCATCGTCAATCCAATATGGCGGATGTTCCAAAGCAGGAAATAACTTTTTAGTTCAACACCAACATTATGGGTATCAAATGAAATGGAGTACGCAGGGGAATGATCATAAATCCAATATGGCGGATGTTCCATAATAGGAAATAAGTTTTTCGTTCGACACCAACAATATGGGTATCAAATGAAATGGAATGTGCATGAGAAGGTTTTTGTATATGTGACGTCATTATAAATCTAATATGGCGGATGTTCCATTACAGAGAATAACTTTTTTGTTTAACACCAACAATATGAGTACCTCGGGTAACCTCGGTAATCTAAAGAGGTCAAGGAAAATTTTTCCACGCGGACGAAGTCGCGGGTACAGCTAGTAATAAATACGCCAGACGATACAAACCAATCATCTGGTCTCATTCCCTGTGCTATGAGAACCAGACGACGACTACTAGGGGCGTTTCCAGTACACACAGACCCGAGACAATATAATCGAACAATTAGAAATTTGTTTTACCACGCTAGTAAGAAACTATAAATCACAATGAAATACTCATTGCTTGATGCAGGGCTCAAATATAAAAAAAAAGATGCAGGTCGGTAACGCGAACCTATAAGATTTTACTCACCAAAAAATCGTCCAACGTGCCCATAGAAGTTTTCACTTCAAAAAATTTAAGAAATTTGGGTTTTAAGTTTGAAGTTACCCATCATTTTTTATTTCTCATTTCTAGTTTTGGGTTACCAAAACTGTGATAAATTCCTGAAATCTTTAGCTATTTTCCTCTCAGACTCCAAAAATCACCAATCGACACGTGTTTCGCCTCTCAACGAAGCATCCTCAGGATATTCCAGCGATCAGACTACGTCGGAAACCAGCACCGAATCTGCTAAATCCTTTACCGTTACCGTTTTACCGTTTCCTGTTTACCTTTAGCTAACCCAGTCTAATCTCTGGAATATCCTGAGGATGCTTCGTTGAAAGGCGAAACACATGTCGATTTATATCGCTAAATGTCATATTTATATCGCTAAACAATTATCGAAATCCATTATGTAATAGTTAAAATCAAATCGTGACCAATAGAAATAGCTTTGAGTCACGTTGCGTTGTTTTACAATTGATCTGAGAGGCTAAAGTGGACGTTCGCGACGCTTATCAAAAAACTCCGGATCTTTTACAGAATGCACCGAAGTCCCTTTATCGTTGTGCCGAAGCACACTTCGGTGAGACAGCAGAGCACGAGAGAAATCTCGTTGGATACAAATTTCATATTTTTAAGGTTCCAAGGTTAAAATGCGCAAACGGAACTCTTACAGTTTTGTTTTATCTATGTTTCTCAAAAAGTTTCTCAAACTGGAGGTCGCGACCCTTGCGGGGTCGTGTTTGTTATTGAAGGGGGTCGCTGTTTGTTAAAAACCTAAAACCTATATACAAAAGATTTGTTTATTAAAGGAATGAATTTTAGTATAGTGTTATAAAATTAAATATTACCATGTAATAACAACATCAAAAAATAAACATTTGCTTACTTTATACAGCACTTTTAATTATGCTGCACCTTGGTGCTCTGTCCATTCTGAACGAGTGACAATGTTAAGATGTATTTATTTATCTCTCTTGATAGTTGTACCTATTAGAATGTCATTACCAAGAAACAATTCGACATGCCCCTTCATATTTCCACGACCTTTCCACCCCATGCGTGTGCAATGCGTATTTAATCGTGCGTATGTGACTATGCATAATGAGCACAAGAGAGTGATAGTTGGCGCGTGCGTGCGCCGTTTTATGGCGGATTATCAGCGATGCCCGAACTTAAATCGGTTTATTGAAGGTAGTGTTTTATATTTCAATGAAATAAAGTCGACATTACGACCTCGAGGTTAAAAAATTGAATAATAAAGAAAAACTAATAAAAAAAGAACAAGTAGGCCACTTCTTATTTTTCGTTACCTTTGAATAAATTAATATCTACCAATATTTTTGAAGAATTTTCTTGCAGTCGTTTAATTTCTACTTCTAATCTTCTTTTTTTATAATACAAATTGAATAACTTACATAAAAAAATTAAGGTTGTTTGAAACAAAGACAGTATTCTTCGATAATGTTATTCAAACCCATTTCAGAATATTTTCATAGCTTTTAGAAGAGTTCTTAAAAATTTCGAGTCTTATAATTGAATTAATCGCAAAAGTCTTGGGACTTCGTTATCAAAGAAGCAAGAAATTGAGAAGTTCTCAATTACGTTATAATCGATTTCTTCTAAACAGTGCTGTTTTTGTCATATCAATTAAGGGATCACTCGACATCTGCGACGACTGGATGAAATTAGATTTCTTTTTCAATAAATTAATTAGTTGAGGGGAAATATCCAGTTTTGCGGAAAGTATTCCTCTTACATTAATATTGTATACGACGTTGTACTGATTAGGAAAATAATAATTTCGTTGCCAATTAAAAGGAGATTAGACGAATGACGTCCTATTCAGTATTTTATGAGCCATATTCATTTCTTATACGACATTTATGAGCACGCTATTGCCACTTAATATGTTTTTAGTTTTGCAACTAAATGGCTTAAACGCAACCCTTATTAAACAATTTCGTCATATAGTCTATTGATCCGTTGATCTATGCGTAAGTCATAGTCAATTTATTCAATCATTTTTACATCTTTGCTGTTTGCTACAGAAACGTAAAATGACGAATTTACAGAAACAGATATGTGAAATTGATGCAGAGGCATAAAAAATGAATTAATTGACACAAACAGAGAAATGGAAAATAAAATTTAGTGTTTATTTTTGATCGCTTTTTTATCTTTTTACACGCTTTATATTAGTTTCACCTGTATGTATGTATGTAACGGAATCTTTCAGCGTAATTTTTACCTAATTCCAGAAGTCTAATCAGTTTGAAAATTTGCACAGGGGTCAAGGACTGATGACAATACAATTATTTTATAACTTTGTTCTAATGTCCCGACTGGAATTATCAATCCTGATCCTTCCTTTCCTTTTTATCCTTTTTATCCAAAAAGAAATTTAAAAAATTAATGGTACGATTATGGTACCATAGATGTCGCTACGGGACGTTTCTACATGCATTTCGAAATTATTACATTATTAAGTATAACGTATTACAATGGACCACACTAATTTTTTTTAAGAAATTTGAACTTTGCCAAAAAAATTATAGTTTAAAAAAAGTAAAAAAACACGCTTTAATGACAAACCGAACTAAAAAGTAGAAAATAATTTTTAATGGTACGATTATGGTACCATAGATGTCGCTACGGGACGTTTCTACATGCATTTTGAAATTATTACATTATTAAGTCAAACGTATTACGACCAAACTAAATTTGAAAAAAAACTTCCTATCCTATGGAAGCTTCTTATTGTATTTAGTCTCACAATATGGATTTTGGTAAATTTTTAGTCAACGAAATAACAAAAATTATAGTTTAATAAAACAAAAAAAAACACGCTTTAAAGGGAAACGGAACTAAAAAGTAAAAAAATAATGTTTATCTATTAAGATTTTGTTTAATAGTGATAAAAATTCGACTAATTCAATATACCTAATTAAATGCTTTTTATTAAGTTTAAAATAAGGATAAAGTGATTGACAAAAAAATGATTTTATTGTAAAAAGCGTGATATTTCACGCCTTTTACATTGTAGTTGGAGGGCATGGGGAACGTACCTTTAAATTGCAAAGTTAAGTTTGTTTTGAATCCGTCTTATATTTTTTTGTTATATGTTTTTTATAATGTATTTTTTCGTAATAGTCCGAATAAGGTATTAGGCAAAGATAAATTGGAAATATTGCTTCGAAAACTGGAAAATTCTGGAAAAGTGCTTTTTACTATGGAATTTTTGTATGAATGCAAGACCATAATACACGTGTAATAATATAAAACCTACTAAGCCACAGCAACGCGTAGCCGGGCACAACAGTAGCCTATAACATTACAATAACAGCAATTGGAATTTCAATTATTCTAAAAATTATAATAAACAACTTGCTCTTATCTTTGAGGTAGGAAATTGATAAGGATGAATTATGGGGTTTTAAGTAGGTGTAGAAGTCGCTTGCATGACGCATGGTTAACCATCAGATAGGTGGCAATAATCTCGACTATTCGCAAGTATTATACACCGTTAGTCTCGACTGTAGATAGTAATAGTTATTTAGACGGATTGGAGTCTTCAAAGCGCTTGACATTACATCAATCGCTAAGAATTTCCATCGAGAGAAAGAGTCCATCGATGAGAGAAAAGCTACTGCTAACATGTTTAAGTTCTTTATTTCGATTCTAATTTTGATTTTCTTTATTTGATTTTCCTTACAATTAATGTTTGGTTTCTGGTTAAAAGAAATCTCTTCTTATCTCCTTGTGGGTGTCAAGTTTGAACATAGGATCTTTCCTTAATAAGTCGTCAAGTGGTATACCTTTTTGTAACTTGTATTGCATTGTACACATTTGAATACTTTTTTAGCTATTTATTGCCAAGGCTTCACACTTGTTGATCGACACGTGATTCGTTTCTTATCGAAGAACCTCGGGTTTCAGAGACCGAAGCTTTATAATTTCCTGAGATGATAGCTAAAAAATAAATAGTTGACCACTTAAAATGGTTTTCTGCAAAGTAACACTCATCTATGCAATATCTTTCCCTATTTTAAAACTTTATTGTCAAACGGATTATTATTATTATTATCTCAGTAAATTTCAAACACACCGTCACAAGTAAACCTTCCACGATATGCTTTTATAAAAAGTGAACGTTTGCAAAATGTTCGGAAAAATCTCTGACCACAATCACGAAAAGATATGTGTTTGTAAAAAGAATGCCAGATATTTGGATTTGCGTCTAACCTTCGCAGTAAGTAGTAGGTATAGTAATCCGTAGATAATTAAAATTGTAAAAATTTAACAAATCTTCATTTACCTGTCTTTCTTTTTGTATTTATTGTTACATGATTCTCGCGAAAATTGCGCTGTGATCAACTAATGAATCACTGACACACTATAATCAACTTATGTCAATAAAAATAAGTGTATCATATATCTACATAGTCACATGCGTCATTACTGGGTAATGGATTATAATCCAAAGTTCCAAACGATTTATGCGATGCTGCATGACAAATAGTACCTGTTTGTTCTATCAATTTTACATAGAGATATATCTGAATTATTTATCTCAATGATGCATCTAAGTGCAGTGGGTGTTTGGTTCAATATTGGTCACGTAACAATCCTAAAATAGTTGAATTTTTTATGTGTATTTCTACATGAAATATTTACAGCATGCAAAACAACATAATTATCTGTATGAAAGTTTCTTTTCAGGTAATCGTAACGAAAACACGGAGTATTTTATTTAAAATGTTAATAGGTTACCATGAAATTAAAAGTTAATATTATAATAGTTATTGGTAAATATTCTAATTAACAAATCATTATTATACAAATTTTAGTAAACAGGAAGCATCGAAGCGTAGAGTACAGGTGACTTAAATGGTCACATTACTTTTTCGAACATAGTTGCTTTTGGGAAACGAAATAATCCTTTAATGTGCATGCAATAAGGAAGAAACGTTAGCGTAGCACACCCAGTGGGCCACTACAGCCACGTGGCAGGAAATAAACGCCGCAATAAAAGTGAAGTGCATTAGAATCGGTTGCACACTTACGATGATGTTTAGCACCCTCTTCTGGCAGCACTTTCGTAAATAACGATGATGGCTAGGGAAGAGTTTAGCAAGACAGATTTTTATCAGTGTTGTTTACATTGAAAATTTTAAGAAACATTTGAAGCATTCTTTTTTGAAAAATTGAAAAATTAAACAATATTTGTTAACAATCACGAAACGCTTTTTTACAGTTATGTATATTATAATTATTTATAATTATAGGTTATAATTAACTATGATTAATTAATTAATTAGTAAGGTATGTTATAATTTTTTGTATTCTTGTATCTGTAAAGTTTATCTAAAAAGTAACCTTGTCAAGGTTTGAATGACAATTGAAGAACATACATGTTTTTCAATTCTAGATAGTCTGAAGATATAAGCCTGTAGTCAAGCAACAGATCGGGGTTATATGTATTCCCTAAATCCTTTATTTTATTAGTAATCTTATTTATTTTATTTCTTGTGATGAACAATAATTATTAAACTTCAGTTTTATGTAATCCATTTGAGCGTTGTTAATTTCATTTGTAAAAATTTTTGTCACTAAAAGAATGTTAAGTACATCTTTTAAAGTCTAGCTAAAGTATTTCTTTACAGGAACAATAAGAAATGCATTAGTTTTAAATATTTTAAAAATAATTAATTTGAATTAACATTTAAACCAATCTCGATCAAATATTAAGATTGTCTTAATATGGCATATATTTCATAGGGAGTCGCTATTATTTATTTGTAATATTGATTAATGTCATTAATTTCCTTTAAACAGATTGCGCGATCTCAGCAACCCCCACCCTCCTTTATAGCTGTTTCATAGACTGCACTCAATCTAAAAACAATATTGTTAAAGTATTCATGACAAATCGTTGTCTAACGAAGAGAAATAACTGCGTAAACACTCAGTGTCTTTAGCTTGGGGTGAAGTTTGTTGTACGGCCATAATACAGTTTTGGTGCAAGTGCTGTAAAAAGGCGTTGTAGTGCTTATTTATACAAAACGAACGTTAAGTCATTTTAAAATAGTAAAGCCGATTCCAATTGAAAGGTTCGGCCAAACCTGCGCGACCAAAGCGACTGCGAAGCGGGAGCGTCAGTCGCGCGGCGAACGCTGGCTGTGTTTATTTATGGAGCCTTGCACAGCTACACGACCGTAACGCGGGAACACCGCGTCGGCAGAGCGGGACGCACGCGTCTTGTGGTCAGACGTGTGTCAGGGTTCCCAACTTAGGGGTTTTCCCCCCAGATTTAGGGGATAAATAAGTGGGATGAGATTTTTTTAAGGGTTTCATTTTTTTGGGTAGTTTTAGGGATTTTTTAACTCTTCATATTTATTTATTTTTTAATTGAGAAAAATAAATATGTAAAAAAGTATAGGCCTTGAGACAATTCCAAACTAGCCAATCATATTTATTTGTTGACCTAGCGATTTAGCGACATCTAGTACAAATATATTACAACTAATCTGTGTTGACTGGTGGTTATTGTGCCTATGCTACTGGAAATACATATGTACGTTGATTGTTGTTTATTTGTTTAATTCGATTTTGTTATTGTACTGCTGTGTCGACATGTAATTTGTTAATGATGCCACTAAAATGTTAAGATTATTCAATGTCAACATGTATGATTTAAAAAAATCTGAGTCTCCGGTAGAAAACGAAATTATATTTGATGTATTAAATAATTTATAAATAAAGAGTATTAAAAAATATCAGAGAATATTATTTATTATTTGTTAATTATTATTTTTACAGAATATTATTTTTTTAGGGGGATTTTAGGGGTACTTTAGCTTTAGGGATAAATATTTTCGAAAGTTGGTAACACTGACGTGTGTACGGATATATGTCTTATTATTTATTATTTTAACCTGGGATTGTAACTCCACGATGAAAGAAGATACTACAGAGATGTTTATGGAAAGAGTGAGAGAACATCCTATTTTGTACGATTTGAAAAATCCAGGAATTTTGAGAATTTACAAAAAAAAGATAAAATACGGGATTAATTGGGAATGAAAGATCTTGTTCATCAGAGTCAGACTCTGATGATAATTATGAGACTGACATAACACAACAATTTAGGTGTTAAACTAAAGTCTAAACTATAGACGTGGCTTCAGTGAAAATTCACTAAATAAATGAAGTTCGCGGTTCGCGCTGTACTCGCGCAGGCGTGCACGTCTAGTTTCGCGTTGTAGACGCTCCCGCTTCGCATCCCGCGTCCCGCGTGCTTAACGCGCAGGTTTGGCCAAACCCTAAACTTAAAACTTACTTTAGAAAATTTGGAGATGACATTGTGACTAATTAGTAATTACATCGATCTTTTTATTATTTACTAGCGACACGCCCTGGCTTCGCACGGATAACATTATGTTTAAAAACAAAATACAGCCCATTTTGCTCCCTGATAATGTAGCTTTCTATAGGTGAAAGAATTTTTGAAATCGGTTCAGCAGTTTTTGAGTATCCATTACATACAAACAAACAAAGTTTACCTCTTTATGATATTAGTATAAACAAAATATGAACATGTAGTATCTAAGTGTCTATGTAAATTAGGTTCAATTTACATATTACTACAGAATTCTTTACACAAACCGTTATGGTAACATAATGTAAAAGCTTCATAAATTAAGAAAAATATCCTATCTCAAAATGTCTGTCGTTGTAACTGTGGCCTCACCCAAAAACATGGCAACCCTAGCGGGGTGCGTAACTACATAACACCGTTTAGATTGATGGCTGATGCAATTTGCGACCGACTTGGATTTATTGACACTGATAAAAGAACAATTGCTGCGTATTTTGATAATGCGCGCGGGGGGATCGGCTTAATGTTTTAGAATAACTAGTTGGACGCAGGTGAATGCTTTCGACAATAGATTGCGTGGTATTTGTCTCTGAAAGGTTTGAGATAACAATTTGTTTTAGATAGATAACAGGTAGATTTTTTTATTTTGTATGTTCCCATTTTAATTTAACTGTTGATATTTAGATGTATTTTTTTTTATTAAGATATTTTTATGATGAATCATAAATTACTAAAAAAAAAAATTTAACTTAATTTATTTACTTCAAACCTGTCGCAATAAATCAGTATTTATTGCAGTGATATAGGTCTAATGTGACCTGCATAGCCACTTACATTAAATACCTACCTCGAATGTATACGAGCGCTTCTCTTTTTTTCTAAAACACATGATTCAAATTCTAAAGTCATTATTAAAAAAGTGATTAATTGTATAAAAAGCTGCGTTATGTAACATACGCATTAGTATGATGATGTGTTGCAGATTCATCTCTATACCAATTTTATTTAAAGCAACGGGAAACCCTAATATCACTCTGAATTACGACGGAACCACACGACAATTTCTTAATCGTTAGGAGGAAAGAGACAAATCACCAGCGTGCATTGCAGTGAGTTGCGGTTTGTGCACCCGAGGGACACGGTGCTGTTGTCCCCTAAGTGATGCATTCGTTAGTTTGGTACAAAGCGGTGGTTTGCGGCGACAACAGTTTTTGAACTTAATTTTGTTACTTCAAACCTAGACTTACCTACTTACAGATATGAACATTATGATAGGGCAGGATTTAATCATTATATACCTTGAGAATAACATACTTGATGACAGACTGACGAAGAAAATCTACAGAGCGAAAGTGAGTGGTGGCAGAAGTCAAGGAAGACCAAGGCTGACTTATGAAGATCAAATAGCCAGAGTGTTAGTTGACGGAAATGTCAAAATCACCCGCATATCTAGGCGAAAATGCGTGAGGAGAATGATGTGATTCGAAGAGGCGAAAGAAGTATGAAGAACCGCGACGCTTGGCGCTCCGTCCTCTCTGACTACCTCGTTAGGGATATAACGTGAAAATATGTATGTATGTATGTAAAATTTTAATTAACTTAGTGCTTGTCTTTTGTTTAAAAATCATCTTTTAAGTAATTTTTTATCGAAATATCAAATTTTAATCTAAATGATATGTAAATACTCCTATAGTTTTAATTAAAAACAAAACCAGGTAAGTTCGAGTCGGGCTCATACATCGAAGGCATCGTACCAAACACCATATTTATTGCTGTTATGTATTTACCAATGAAATTATTTTTTATCTCTTTCGGTTTGGAATTCTTAGCGCAAGCTCTCTCACTTCTCTGCTCTTTCATTTGGCCGGTTTTTATTATTTGTTGTTTTACTTTACCTAAAATTTTCACTATAATCGCACCAAGTTTGAAATTAGTATGTAGTGTTACCCTTTAACGATAGGAAAAAATAAAATAAGCAATTAGATAAGTGCTTAGTTTTTCCATAATAATAAACTTGCCGTAATTCATAAATTATACGAGTAGGTAAGGTAAGCACCGAACATCGTTCTAACGAATAGGTATGTTTCATTGAAGGACAAGTTTAATTTTGCATTGGAAGTAAATTTTAAATTTATTCCTGCTGTTGATTAAATAATTACGGAATTCTTCACTGTCCCACAGGCACTTGTTTCCTTTTGAATTACGGAACTCCAAAAATGTGTTTATTCACCTAAGTACATAAACGCAATATCAGTTTATTTGTGTCGGGACGATTTTGGGTACTCCTTTTTATAATTTAATTTACAAATTAGAAAACGCTATAGTTTATCGTTTTTACTGTATATTTATCCTACAACTACATACATATGAATGGTGGTGGTATAGTTGATGCATCAACCCCTGATACATCAAAATGACAGATGTATTGATGAATAAAGTAATGCGTTTTCGTTTTGCACATCTTATTTATTTGATGACTTGAAATTTTGTAGCTATTAAAGTCTCATATTAAATGTTGGTTATTTTGTTATCATATGGTGTACAATTGCAATATCTAGGTATATGGTTAAATGAAAAGTTTAAAAGAGGCACAACTCGATCTTATAGAGAAGCAAATGAAGTAAAAATATTTGACTGTTTATTATCAAACGTTTTCATTAGTTTTGAGAATTTATACTGTCGATTTTTTTATAGACAGGAACAATATTCAGACAAACATGAACTATATTTCACCGATTTTAGTGGAGAATGATTGCCCAATCGAGGGGTGAACATAGGTGCGTTTGTAAATCAACTGCATAACGTATATGTAGGTAGCGTGTATTCTTTGTGTGCCAAAAACTATGTGGTAGTAATATTACTGAAATAATATTAAAAATGCTAGTATGATAGGTAATTTATTAATTGTCAATTGATTCTAAAATTAAATATGGAGCAGTGATATAAGGTATGGAATAAATTTTGTTTGAAATGGTAAAAATGATAATATGAAGATTGAACACGAGATCACTTCAAATTACTTTAATTTTATTTCCTATATTTCTTTTTCATGAGATTTCACAAAGTTTTCATGTCTTATCCGTTTAAAAAGCGGCTCTACTTTTCATCCTGTTAACTTTAAATCTTTACCCTCATGATGTATTATGCTTGCAATTTGTTTTATCGTCCATTAGTTGACTGTATTGCGCCGCCGTAAGATATATTTTGTGGATTTACGTGTTGGGGAACGCAGCATATTTTACTGTGACATTGGAAGTGGTTCCAAACCCTACTGCGATACGTGGAATTATAGCGAATGCAACGCATTTACGCATTGTACAGGCCTACACGTAATGACCGCATATATACCCACAAGCATGTACATGTAGTTGTTGTAAACACTTACCGTCTTACTACAAAAAAGATAGACACGGCGTAGACTATGTTTATATGTAAACACAAGCTGGAGCTAGTTTAACGTGTGACTAAAAGCACTGAAACGCTGTAATATATTGACACTAGCCTTTGCTAACGTCATTTTTTACATGTTTTTAAACTATGTCTATCTCTAAAACTGTGTTTACCTAAACACGTGTTAGACCAATGTTTAAAATATGTTTTGCAGTAAGACGGTTAGTGTTTTTCTTAACGTTGTATTTTTTAAACCAAGGATTTGAAATAGGCGGGTATCTGTACTCGTACTGATCACCTGCCATCTAAAAAACATTCATAAATTATTCCGTAGAATCACAGACTTAAATGAACTCGTTCTTATTTTTGCAACATGGCCATGCTCAATAATTGCGTGTGATAAGTGAAAATTAAGAAAAATATAATTTCCCGTCTGTTATGAAAATATTAGTATCTTAATGATACGTGAAAATTAAGAAAAATCTGATTTCCCGTCTGTTCTCAAAATATTAATATTTTAGAACAAACATAATAAATTAGATTTTTCTTATATTTCTCTTATCACAAGCAATTATTGAGCACCGCCATATTGCAAATGAAAACTGAGTTCATTTCTATGAATGTTTTTAATATTCATTACTATCTTATTACTTAGTTCATACTCATTTCTTATGCTAAGTAAATCGAAGTTATTGTAGAATATTCTTTTATTTCATCTTATATGTTCTATGTTCGTGACCTTATAAAAAGAAGATGTATCTTTTTGACTATTTTTCCTTTGTGTATCGACTAACCGCATTTCTCTCGCAATCTATTCGTTGGTAAATCGTATTTACGTCACTTTGTTTCCGATAACGTTGGTAGAAATAATGTAAAAGGTAAAATCGACGCAAGCAAACCCATATGTCATGTTTATATATTTATATATGTTTTACTGAGACGTTTTGTATCAAAAATAGAAAATTTTACCTATATTATAGCAGTTTTCGTAAATATTTGTATAATAATTTTCGAAGCAAGTTTATTTCGCCTTTTTGCATTAGATTTTAATCTATTTTTTAGGGCTTGTCTTACAAAAAACATATTCAATTTTGTGAAAGTTTCTAACGCTGAAGCACTTGCGCTGACACCAATGTAAAGCTATTCACAGAAGGTGCGCTTTGAAATTGCAATAAAGGTGCAATCACACGTCCTTCAAAGCTTTCAAAGTAATCTTTTTACACAGCATGGTATATGTACGAGGGGTAACATCGACTTGTAAAAGAAACGAATGAGGTATATTGTTTTCATCTTTGAATATTCATTACTTATTATAATTTTTAAGAGACCTTGTATACTATATCTTCTTTTACCCTTAACTACCTTTAACTTATGTAAAGGACATTTGTTTTTATTTCAAGACTGCGATGTGATGCGTGTTTGAAATAGAAGATAACGGTGAAAATCGGTGATGTAAATTTATTATTACGACAAACACGTTTACAAGACATAATACAAGACGACAGAGAGAGAGAGAGAGAAAGAGAATGAACCGTGATGAACGAAAATGTAAATATAACAAGATAAATTAAATACAATTATATTACAAAGACATACTCGTATTTACTAGATTAGATTTTTTCATCTTCGGTTACGATAAGTAATCTTAACCTGATATTTTGTTGCAAAATGGATATAATTATGTCAGATCTGTGCCCATGTATGACTTTGTTTACCTTTTTGGATATATATTATGTAATTAATGTTAGCTATGAATATACCTTAAAAGTTTATTTAATTTGTCAAATATACTATACATTGCAACTTCAGTATTCAATTTTTTAATAGCATTTTCTCTTCATCATATTGAATAATAAAATTGACACATTGTTACCGCATCCAAAAATTGATTGTATTTAATATATAATTTTAACTTGACGTTTCCCATCTTTTGCTATGGAAATGCAGCTAAGATATAGGTGCTATGTTCAGGCGTTGCATAGTACATTGAATATAAAATTTTGATTCTGCACACCTTTTGATCAGGACGATGTCTTTTGATCCTTTGTGTAGAATTTCGTAGAGCTACTTTGTTCGTATGTTATAACTTCCAAGTTTTTTTGTTCATTTTGTAACTTTGTGTTCATGTACCTACTTTATATTCATTTGCAAATTATTAATTTGCAATTTAAATTATAAGATTTCTGACATTCATTTAATAACTACCACTGAGCGAATACTGGCGGGCAAAGCTGGATTATGTGTTCGATAATCCAGGTTTGCCCGCGGGTGCGCGGGTTCGAATCCTGCAATGTGGTTCGACTTTTTTGTTTTTTTTTTTAAATACAAGACACCAAGCATTGGCTCGGTTGCCCAGGTACTCTCATAAAATATTTTATTCCTAATAACTTAGAGCTACCCATTTGTTTGTTATATTAGTCATGCGACTCATTATTAATGTATGTACTTTATTTTTCGCTTCTTAGCCGAAATATTACGCTTTTGAATAGGTAGTAATAAAAAATTAGTTATCAAAGTAATTAAGTAACTCGACCCCTTCCAAACGTCCCGTCAAGCATAGTAACATATTGAGAACTTCTCAAATTATTAACTGTTGCTAAGTTTAAATCCAAATTGCCGAAGGGCGTACTATTGGTCCCTGAGGGTATTTGAATTTGTGGGTCTGTACTTCACTTATTTATTTGATTTACTTAGTTTAAATTTCGGCATCCTCATAGGAAACTGGAAACTGAACTATTTGTGTTAAAAAGTGCAATATTTGGGTTAAAAGATGATAAAGAATAAATTGATTTTAAGAATATTTTAAAACTTTTTGGGAAAATTGAATATTTCAGCTGAAATAAGATTATTATAAAAATTCGTCTTGTTCCAAAAACATTATGCTTATGGTGTCGATCAATTTTATGACGTTACATAAAACAAATAGACTTCACATTTCATTTATTTGTTTATTCATATAATAATTGATTAGGTGTAAATTTAAGATAAAACAATTTATACTGTTTTAAGTAGATGATAAGTACGTGAATACGATAGTTTAATGTCACTAAAGATAAAAATGTAGTCTACAGAATATGAAATTGCTTGTATTACATTTTTTCGTTCTTTTGTTTAGAAAATTCAATTGGTGAACTCATATCGAACATCAATTTGTGTTGTAACACGTAATATTACATTTATTGTAGTAGATATACATCTTTATGTGATTGAATGTACGTGCTTTGTCTCTACAGAAACAAGAGGAAAATCGAAAGTCTCGTAATAATAAGTCGTGTGCTGTTTCCCACGCTTTCCCGCAAACATGGCGACCCTTATTGAAAGTAAACACCATTAAACCGTAGCTCTAAGCGTTATTCTTTCTATGTTGTGTTTTTAATATCAGGCCTTCAAACTAGCGTAACCGACTTTTATTACATACGTAAATACATATCTTCACGCTGTGTCCCTAATGGGGTAGTCAGAGAGGAGCGCCCAGCATCGCGGTCCTTACATACTTCTCTCGCTTCGTGAAATCTCATCCGTCTCCTCACACATTTTCGCCTAGATATGCGAGTGCTTTTGACATTTCCGTAGGCTATTTGACGTTCATAAGTCAGCCTTGGTCTTCCTTGGCTTCTTTTACCACTCGCTTTCACTCTGTATTTTCTTCCTCAGTCTTTCATCACTCATTCTTTCTATGTGAACTGAAAAAATTAAATATTTAGGGAATTAACTCAGTGTGTCTGCCTATCACTGATGTTTTTCTCACTGACTATTTGACGCAAACATAATGGGACATATATATTGGAGTTATAGAATTAGTAATTTTATTTACAAATCTCGATATTTAAAATTGACGGTTTTCTCAATGAATTTGCTACTTTTGATATAAATCACATCTTTAAAATTAATGATCCTTACTATAAAAAAATGCTAAACTCCAAAATATAATTAACAGTTTTCACAATAAAATTTTGTTTACAATTTCAATCACCGAAACTTTAATGTGGTGTAATGGTGTTAATAAATGCTCGGGAGGAAAACGTGAGTACAAAGAATACAAGCTAAGGTTTAGATTGTTTCACATTGGGTAAAATTTTGCAATTTTTTTTTGTAACATTATACAAACATGACGATATATTTATAACACTTTTTTTGGTTAGGTTAGCTCTTTTTACCACAACGCGCGAGCCAAGCGAGCGAAGCAAGCGTGCCGTGGCAGTGGGCGACAAAGCGCCAGATCGGAATCCGCATTATACATGGAGCAGTATTGAAACATGAGTCCGCAGTCTAAAGAGTCTAAGAAATCGAGAAATTTAATCTCAAAACTTCTCTCTTTTCATCTTTTTGCTGTTGGTATATCTATATATAGCAATGTTACGTAAACTGGTAGGTGTATTTCCAATACAAGAGCAGTATTGAAATAAGAGTCCGCATTCTAAGGAGATACTTGAAGTCGAGAAATTTAATCTTGAAACATCTCTATATCCTGGTAGGATATAGGTGATATATATATATATCACCATCATAGATATAGCATCACAGAAATATTTTTTCTTTTGCTTTTGGGATATGTATATATAGGAATCTTATATATACTAGTAGGTGTAATTCCGAGTTATTTCGAGGAGGTAGGAAGAGACGTCGTGCAATTGCACCAACTCCATTTACTGCACCGCACGCGCCGGATGTGTTGGCATTGTCAGGATGACAGCTTGTCAAGTTTATTTATTTACTTTATAGGAAATGTTATTTTTCATAGCACAATCTATTATTTTACATGATTGCTTATTTTTTTTTTATTAGCAATAATTATTTTATAGAGTCTTAAAATGTTTAAAGCTAATATCTTTTTATTGAAGGAATATCATTTTATTGTATAACATTATATTTGTTATTAGCAATTAATAGCAATTTTGTCTATTTTCACCAATTTTGAAGTGCCGTTAAATGCATTGCAAACATAATTTAATTTCTTTGGTTGCTTTGTAAAATTTACAAAAATTGTAGTAGATGTCGATTGAAAGTAGGGACGTCCGCCAGGCCGCAGACGGGCTGTCGGCTTCTCTCGGGGGTTACCCATTTAGCGCTGTTCCCTTGGTCAGAGCTCAGGTTAGCGCCGGCCTGGTGGTCTTCTCCTCTCCAAAACAAAAAATTGTATTAAGTTGTGGTTCGAAATATTGATTGAAGTGTGTTAATTGTACACATGATAGATAAGTCGGATAACTAAGGCTATGTCGATGATATTGTGAAAGCGGCTTCGTTAACATGACTACAAAACGGTTTTATTGTTATCGCGTTTCTTATAGCCCCGGTCACCACTTCAAGACTGCATGTTATTTTCTTTGTTTTTTAAGATTTACATTGCCTCTAAAAATATTGGTATTGAAAGACATTCCATATTTATGGTTCTGTAACAAACATGTCATAAACGGAATCCTTTTATTTTCATATCTCTCTTTTTTTTCTCTCTCATATTTCATCATTTTTGGACTTATTGAGCCAAAACTGAGCCTAAAGGCGTACCTGGTACCTGACATCCTAGAATTGGAAATGGTGAACAAAAAATTATGTTGTTGTTGTTGTTATTGTGGAGGGTAATTTCCGGAACCTATTTGAAACTTCCATTCATTATTTGAAAGGTACATTATTCCAAATGGGCATAGGTTATACGTTATGTGTTCAACCCGGGCGAAGTCGGAATAGACCGCCAGTCTATACCAATATTTTAAATAGGGAAACTTTGTTTGTTTGTATGTAATGGATAAACTCAAAAACTACTCAACCGATTTCGAAAATTCTTTCACCTATAGAGAGCTGCATTATCTGCAAGTAACATGGACTGCACTTTATTTTCGAAAATATCTACCCGTGCAAAGCCGGGGTGTGGTTTGCTAATATTGTATATTTTGAACAAAATCTTAATTTCATTTTTTCATTTAATTTGTCCGAAATCGTTTTTTTGTCCGGCTTTTATAACTGCTTCTATTTGCTTCCTTAGTATTGAGCTACTTGACTATTTTTACTATTCTAGCGATTTAAGTTTTTTTACTTAATGAGTAGGTATATATACCTAATACCTATGTAGAGTGCGTGTACCGAAATCTTTCAAAAGAAAAACCTGGCAGATCTAAATTATCAGTACAAGCGCAAAAATTAAACCGATTTCGATATTGACATATTTTTACCAGTTATCGTCAGTTCAGATTCCAATTTATGGACACCCCAAAAACTAATTAATAAAAGCATTATTTATGTTCGGTACTTTTAACATAACATAACATAACATAACTTCACGCTGTATCCCCAACGGGGTAGTCAGAGAGGACGGAGCGCCAGGAGTCGCGGTCCTTACACAACTCTTTCGCTTCCTCAAATCTCGTCATTCTCCTCACACATTTTCGCCTAGGTATGCGAGTGCTTTTGACATTTCCGTCTGCTAACACTCTGGCTATTTGATCTTCATAAGTCAACCTTGGTCTTCCTTGGCTTCTTTTACCACTCACTTTCGCTCTGTATATTTTCTTCGTCAGTCTTTCATCACTCATTCTTTCCATGTGCCCGAACCATCTAAGCATTCCTTTCTTCATTTTTACAATAACACTGTTGTGCGACCCTGTCATACTGCGTATCTCATCATTGCTTATCCTGTCAGCAAGCGTGACACCGCACATATTTCTGAGAGACCGCATCTCCACAGCATTTAACATACTTTCACTCGATTTTGGGCATATCCAGGCCTCACTATCGTACAACAAAGTTGGCACCAACACCGCATTGTGGATGGCCATTTTAGCAGTGTTAGATATATTCACACTACCCACTAATGCGGACAGAGCACCGTTCACTTTATTGCCAGCTGCTACCCGTCTCTCCACATCCAATCACACCTTCCATCCCTCGAAAACGCACTCCCCAGGTACACAATTTCATTCACCTGTTCTAGACATTTTCCATTTACACAAATCACACATCTCGTTTGTACCGCTTCTCTTTCAAACACCAGAACCTTAGTTTTGTTCACATTCATTTTCAATCCTTTTACTTCACAATCTTCTTTCATGCACGTGACTAGTGTCTGCAACTCTGCTTCTGATGGTGCTATTAGCACAGCATCGTCAGCGTACAATAGGCAGTTTACCACTGTGTCACCACATCCCATACCACTCATATTACCTTTCAATCTCTGGAGGCAACTGTCCAAATACAGCACGAATAGCGAATAGGCAGACATCACGCAGCCCTGTCTGACACCAGAACAGACTTCAAACCAGGGCGACATGTGCCCGTCTATCCTTACACAGGCTCTGTGGTCTCTATATAATGACCTCACAGCCTGCAGTAAGGAGCCCTCCACGCCATATTCAGGCAGAAGACTCCACAATTTCTTCCGCACTACTCTATCGAATGCTTTCTCTAGATCCACGAAAGCGCAGAAAACTTTCCGACCTAAAGCCAGAAACCTTCCCACGATAACGCGGAGCGAGAAAATCTGATCCATACAACCCCTACCGTTCCTGAATCCACCTTGCGCCTCCCACAAATATCTTTCTGAAATGCCTTTCATACGTTCAGTCAATACTTTAGTATAGACTTTACTCGCTAAGCTGACCAAGCTGATGGCCCTATAGCACGCACAGTCTAGGTAGGAACCTTTCCCTTTATATAGAGGTACTATGACTGCCGTGCGCCAGTCCTCTGGAACCTCCCCCTTCTGCCAACAAAGGTTGCAGAGTGCACAGAAGGCATCCCAGACCCTAGGACCACCATACTTGATCATCTCAGCAGTCACCTCATCATTTCCCGCAGCCTTTCCACATTTCAAACTTCTTATCACTTTCTCAATCTCTTTCATACTAATGGCATCCTCCAGTCTCTGGCCCGAGTGTGGCAATTCATTAGAGTCGCTCTCAGTATCAGAGACGGAGTCGCCACTCTCATACAGTTCTCCAAAGTATTCACTCCATCGCTGCAAAACATCCTTTTTATTTGTAAGCAGTTTGTTTTCTTTCGAACGCACTTTATTCATTCTGCAAGGTGCCGGACCACTTCGGTACTTAAGTACTTCTTTCCAAAATAATTTGGAATTTTCCTCGAAGTTGTCCGATATCTTGTTTTCATCTAACACCCTACACCTTTCACGCTTCTCTTTCACTAGTGCCTTCGTTTCTGCTTTCTGCAGCTTATACCTGTCTTTCATCAAATTTTTCATACCACAGTCATTAGTAGCAAGGTAGTCTCGCCATGCTTTCTTTTTCTTATACACAGCCACTTTCACCTCATCATCCCACCACACATCACGCTTTTTGCCGTTCCCAATCTTATTCATTCCACACACTTCTTTCGCAGCCTCAATCATACTATCTCTAAGGTTCTGCCAACATTTTTCAACATCCTCGCTCATCACTTTCAATCTATCATCAAGCTTACTAGATAATACCCTTTCATATTCATTCCTGGTGGCCGCATCCTGCAGTCTCCAGCTTTTAATCCGGCTAACCGCTGCAGGTTTGGACACTACGCGATGTCGCCATGCTGCGAACAGACCCCTTATTCTGGTTATCACCAGAAAGTGGTCCGTCCCGAGATCGGCTCCTCTATACGCTCTTGTATCCATTACCTGCTTCTTAAGTCTGCTATCCACCAGGAATAAATCAATCATGCTTCTCGCACCCTTTCTTTCCCACGTGTACTGATGGATCCCTTTGTGCCTAAACATGGTATTAGCCACAAAAAGATCCTTTTCCATACACAGTCCTAACACAATCTTACCAGCATCATTCACTCTCTTATCTCCATATTTGCCTAGGACAGACTGAAATCCTGTTCGAGCTGTCCCGACCCATCCATTCATGTCTCCACACACAACAATTCTTTCGTTCTCTTCAACCGTCGCTAGAACTTCTCTAACATTCTCCCAGAACTGCTCCAGTTCAGCCAAACCGACAGAGGACACTGGGGCATATACTGCCAAAACAAAAATTTTTGTCAACCCAATCTTGAGGCGTACCCAGAGCAGTCTGGGATTTACACATTTATACTCAGTCATACAATTAACCATACGAGAGGACAGTAAAACGCCTACCCCTTGGCATCCCCTATCTCCTTGTGGTACCCCTGACCACAAAGCGATGCCTCCTCCGGGCAAGTCGGCAAGTTCACTGCCGCCTCGCTTGGTTTCACTCAAACATAGCACATCCAATCTTTTCTCTTCCATAATATCAATCACTTCATTCATCTTCTCCTCAATCCCACCTCTCACATTCCACGCAGCTACTCTGCACTCCTCCCTCCACTTCCCGCCGCTAGGTGCACAGCGTGTTGGGTGGCGGTCCCCAACGCCGAACTGCACTCTGCACACACCAGCGGGGACAGACCGGTGCACGTCGCTTTCGGGGGACGCCCTAACATAATCATTTCCGTTGTCCCGCATGGTACGCACAGAAGAGGAATTGCAGCCCTGAAAAGGGCTGGCAGGGGTCGCGACGAGCACGCTTCCTCAGTTGACCCCCTAATTTACCCCTCGGTACTTTTAATTATATTAAATCATAATATATTCTAGCATTAACGTTATTCCTGCTTCGATTTTTTTCTGTTTTTTCGTTTGCCTATGCCTTCCGTTTGGGTGATGTTAGAACGAAAGGGAGTCTTTTTGTATCTCTTTTCCTCAATGGCATTTTTGGCAACACAAGAATATCATGTAATTTGACGTGGGTGTCAACAACGATATCAATAAACAGGAATTCACTACTTTCTGCGTATCAAATGTTTGCAAATACAATATAGTATATGGCATAATATACGATAAATAGGATTGCAAAATTTAAAAATAATTATAAGAAGCATTCGTTTCTGGACAGAGAAACAATATAAAACCAATAAAGTTTAAACAATGGAATATTTATAGAAATTAAAATATCGCTAACCTATAAAAAAATATTTTGTAAAAAAGGGAATATACATTATTAATTCGAGCTGGCGCGGTGGGACACGTTTTTAATTCAGCTGTCTTGGCGCCATAATACTTTTGTTTACTCTTCTACGTTGCTGGTATGACAAAAATAAAATTAAGTACTAAGTTTATTTTATGTTATAAGTATAATACAATGTAATTACTTCACTTGTATTTTGTGTCTGTAAATGTCTTTGAATGTCTATAAATTGGGAAGGTATCAAGAATCACTCTTCACAAGTAACTTTACCCAACATACCGAGTGAACTTTGATGAAAATTATGTGATGTGATATATGCTTTTCGACGCGAATTTCCATGATAATATTAGATATTTACTTTAGTTTTAAGTCATCTTGAATAGAATATTACTAGGATATATAAACTAAATTAATAAGTTAATCGTTACATATACATAACCTAACCTTATGATTGTGTGATGTTTCCTTTCTCAACAAAACATGCTCAGGAAATAATAGGACTCGGACTCTAATGGCCGCTTTTATAAATTACCGTTGAACGATTTTATCGTCACGGATTTACCGTCCACGGTACAATAGAAAAGCAAAATGTATGAAGACCTTTTCAAATTTCCGGCGACGATAACGTCTACGGCGTTATATCGTCAATGGTAAAAGCGACTTTTTTATGCGAAACAATAGGTGAGCATTTTGCTTGCCTATTATATCGTCGACGGTAAAATCGTGACTATAAAAACGTTCAATGGTAAATATAAAAGAGCCCATTAGCTATTTCATGTGTTAATTTCTTATAGTAATTTCTAGCTATTATCCGACCAAAATTCCAAATTTATCGATGGACATGTGTTTTCGTTTCTCAACGAAGCGTCCCCACGATACACCAGAGATCGGATACACCAGAGGCTAGCCGAGTCTGATCTCTGGTGTATCTTGGAGAAGCTTTGTCGAGAGGCAAAACATGTATATTAATAACTTTGAAATTTTGGACGGAAGTATAAGAATTGGTCATGTCTATTAGTACTCAACACCGAGTACCAACACTAACTCTAAAGTATAATTCGTCACATCTATTATGTACTCAATACCGAGTATTATATCAGTTTAAGTATTATTTTTCATGTTTTATATTACTTACTTTTAAAATAACTAGTGGAAAATTTTGATAAAGAATTAGTGAAATGTGAATTAGCTTTAACACAAATACTAACGGGGTAAACTTTCCGCATATATGATAGGGTGTCCTATCATTGTTTACAAAAATAGCTTACTATAACCTAAAAATGTCCTATTGTACAATATCGCCGTAATTATTCCGAAGACCGAACGGAGGCGAATAAATTGCTGCAATTGATAGAGTTCCCACAGATAGTATGCCCCCTGTTTGTGAAATTTATTAAAAACTGGATGTTTGCCACTATTATCGTCCTCAAACCTTACTTCGAGTCGGAATTCAGTTTATATGATTTCATACAGGCTTCTCAACAAGCCGTCCAGATTGTTTTAGATGTTCTAGGAAGGAGTAACTTCAAATCACTACAGAGTTTATTTAAAGATGCAATTGGAGCCCTGAAGACTGCCGTTTCTAAGATGTCTGTATCGCAAACACAGTTGCTTGCTATTAATAAATATGATATATTTCTTTCCTTATCAGGTGGGTTAAGGTCTTAAGAGATGGGTTGAAATTACAATGTGCTATCATGTGTTAAAAGGCCTGAAAAACATGGAACAGACTGATGACATTCCCCTTGTGTCAATAGGTTTACAACCTGAATACCGAGAAAATCTGTTCATACTAAATTGTATAGATTCATAAGAGAATTTACAAAAGGTGTCGAAGATAGTTGGCGCGTCAACATAGTTAATCATTTCCAACCACACACACTAATTAAAAAATAGATATTTCGAATCTGTAATATTATCTGCGTATTTTTAATGAATAAATGTGTGAAGATGATTTGTAAGACCTTAGTCTACTATAATGTACTATAAACGTACTACTAACATCCACTCTAAAGTGTAAGTCCAGTCAAATTATACTATTTTCCACTACATACCAATCCGTAATTAAATAAAGAATAACACAACGTAATCAATCTACTTAACTGGAGTCACAAACTATAAATTTTTAATTCTCGTCCCTGTCCGCCTATTCGAATAACGCAAACATGGTAAAAAACTCACAGTACGCGGTCACTTACAAATTACAACCGGGGGTCACATTAATAACGTCTTTATTTCCATAATGTTGATGTCACCGACCCACGTAACGCCCTCGAGCGAGAATTGTAACGAATTCGTGACTGCCATTGTTACTAAACATTGCTGGTTCATTATATGTTCTTACCTATCTGTATTTTATCAGCCATGACAAATCTATATTTATTGTACCTACCTTATACGTATGTTGCTTCCATGTACCAACATAGAAGCAATATACGTGTTTATAAGCAAACTAGCGACCCGTCCCGGCTTCAACGGGTAGATTTTTTTTTAAAATAAGATAGTGCCCATGTTACTCGCTGATAATGTAGCTTTCTATAGGTGAAATAATTCTTGGAATCGGCTTCAACGGGTAGATTTTTTTTTTAAAATAAGATAGTGCCCATGTTACTCGCTGATAATGTAGCTTTCTATAGGTGAAATAATTCTTGGAATCGGTTGAGTAGTTTTAGAGTTTGTCCATTACATACAAATGAAGAAAGGTAATGATATTAGTATAGACTAGCCGTTGACCGCGATTTCGTAGTATTTTATATTATTTTATAGACGCGCGTAGTCTTTTATTCACTAAATTAAATAATTCAAAAACCTTCGCGGGCGCACGCTGAACAACTTACAAAGTTTCATCAGAATCAAATGAACGGTTTAGGAACGCATGTAGAACAAACATACAAAGAAACATCCATTTTTATTTACCATATAGGTAAATAAATATATGATTTCTCTCCTCAATAATTGAGAGAGAAATCTGCTAATTGGATATCGCATACATATCTTCATGCCGCGCCCCATTCGGAATGAACAATGTATCGAGATGCAATAAAATCCCAACTAGCAAAGAGTCCATTCATTGGAAAAATTATACATGCAACCTTAAGTCCTTTAATTGTTATATAGGGATGTTTCAGTAACTGCGACTTTAACACGGCCACTTTCTACCATCGCAGTGCTCGCCACCAGCAGGGATTTCATCCTCACACTTTGGAACCGAAATGGTCACGCGCGATTCGGTTTCAGGAGGGAGAACCTCGGACTTTAAGGTTGTGGAATGAGCTCCCTGTCGAGGTTTTCTCAAGAGATTATAGCGGGTTCTTCAAAAAGAGCGAGTGGTATAAAAAAATAAAATAAAAAAAGCACGACCTTTATGCGACTGAAAAGTTATATTATTGGAATCTTTCGGTTCGCATAGACATTTACAGGACTATTATACTTTTATGTCTTTCTAGTAACAAGTATTAAAATAGATAGATAAAGTACAACCATATACTTGTGTCGTTCATAAATGGTTCGGTCATTTGATTGCAATACTTTGAAAGTGTTGATGCTTGTGTTCACAATCGTATGAACGTAGCGTCCATCGAATCAATGATTTGATAGACGGGATCTCGGTACTAGTCAATATTGAATTGACAGTGTATGCTATGCTGTATTATGGAAAAAAAGCTATAATTCAAACAAGTTTAACAAATGCATTTTCAAGTGCAACGCAATAAAGTTATAAAAGCAATACTTGATATTAATAACACACACGACCTTTTGTTCTTTCATGTCAATCAAAAATACGAGAACCGTATCTTTATAATAATGAACGAATGAAGTGCTCGAATGATCGAATTTTTGCAAATGAAAGATTGATACAGGTCTAGCAAATGTGTGGTTAGTTCATCGCTTATGCAAGTTCATTAACGAACCCTATCTCTTAGCACTATTTTATAACCTGCGCGAAAAGATGTTTAAACTCTGTTTTTTTTCTCTTCCAAACCCGCGTGAAGTCAATAAAAGAACTATATAGAGTATCCTACATTTTGGACTTCATGAAATAAAAAAAAATGCATACATGACTCTAATATTTTTCTATCGTTAATATTAGGCTGAAAAAGTTTTATGTTAATAGCATCATATTATATATTGCTCTTATAAATTTTACCTTTTGAGTCAAGTCGTCACAAACACCCGCAAAGTTTGTGGTCACGTTGGAAATCTATCAAATATGCACACGAAACAATGTGTGTTTGTTGTAAACGTCACAATAACAAGTTGCCCAATATGGACAAATTGACATCGCTCAGGGGACTCGTATTTTCCACTTTCGTGACAGTTTGTTTTCTTTAGACTTTTTAGATAGATTTTATAGAAATACGTTGGACGTTGAAGCAATGTATATTGTTCCTCGGAAAAGTTTTCATGTTTCTGTAATAAAATACTTCATAAATACTTCATTTTGAATTTAATATTTAAACAAATTTTAAACATTTTGTTGTATATATTAAAATACGAAAAGATTAATAGTTGATGTAACCAAACTAATAATATATTGTTAAAGGAAGAGCTCTATTTATCTCAATAAAAGTAAAAGAGATGGACTATAAATAGAAAGGGACGTGGAATGAATGAAGCATTGACAGATGTCATTTAGACGTTCGCCCGAAAGGCGAGCGCCGCTAACGATGGTCGACGCGAGAGCATTTCACTTTTGCTCCAAACACCGAAGGAAGAACACCTGCTCTCTATTGTTAACTCGTGATGGTTTTCTGTTCTTGAGAGTTATTAGATCTTTCTTTTAGTGATTTCTTGAGTGAGTTACTAGCAAAATGAATCTCTAAATCGATATTAGAAGATTAATCATCCTGTGTATATTTTTTTTAATAAATCCTACTTTTGATTATAACAATATTTTTACTAGATTTTGCCCGCGACTTCGTTCGCGTGGTGGCGACTTGCAACAAAGAGGATAGATAATATAATTCCTTCTCCATGAAAGAATACATATACGTGCCAACTTGTTTTATGGTGATCGGTCAAACGGTGTTGTAGTTTAGCGATTACTTATTTATTAACATCTATTTTATATACTTACTAGTAAACCCGGCCCGTTTCACTGGGCGTTAGTTGAAGTTACAATAAATTAAAATAAATTTTTATAATTATTTTGATACTGCAAAAAAAAAACAAAAAAAAATTCTACTGATCCGATCGCTATCAAACTTTACAGGAACACCCGCTAGGCCAATTTGAAGATTCCCTGAAAATTTCATCGAAATCGGTCTAGCCGTTTCGGAGTCCATAAGGAACACACATACATACATACATCGCCTTTTATATATATATAAAAGATATATAGATTACTTATATACTAATTATGTAGCTCGCCGTCGGAAGGCGCAAAAAAAAATTAATAATAATTATTTAATAACTAAAATCACAATATAATTTAATTCTAATTTACTACTAAAATGATAGTGGCTAGTGGATTCGACGTTAGATTCAATAAGCCCCGGCAGTAATTGCGTGTCGGGTTTTATTCAGTGACGGGTGCGTCACTAAATGCTGACTTGGCGGTTCGTGCGAATTACATGTGTTGCAATGGCACTCGTAAATAGGTCGTTGCAACGTCGGCGAGATGAAGCAGGAGAACTTATATAACATACTTATATACTTATAATATTATAAAGAGGTGAACTTTGTTTGTATGTAATGGATAAACATAAAAACTACTCAACTGAATTCGAAAATACTTGGGCTTATAGAAAGCTACATTATAAGCGAGTAACATACATACATAAATACATATCTTCACGCTGTATCCCTAACGGGGTAGTCAGAAAGGACGGAGCGCCAGGAGTCGCGGTCCTTACCTCTACCTCTTTCGCTTCCTCAAATCTCATCATTCTCTTCACATATTTTCGCCTAGGTATACGAGTGCTTTTGACATTTCCGTCTGCTAACACTCTGGCTATTTGATCTTCATAAGTCAGCCTTGGTCTTCCTTGGCTTCTTGTACCACTTTTAAGCGAGTAACATGGGTTATATTTTATTATCAAAAAAATTCTACTCGTATGAAGCCGGGGCGGTTTGCTGGTATATTATACAGATTAAGATACATCTGGCTACACACACATCACATATCTGGATTAGCTTAATGACTTAGGAGTTAGGCCCAATCGATTTGTCTGTCTATTTTTTTTAAATATAAAATTTAAAAAAAAATGGTGTAAATAAAACCATTTATAGGTATAGGGATACCGGATGAATAGATTCAGCTATATTTGGTATTTTTCTGATAACCGATGAATATTTTTATTTATCCAGCTAAAATAATTTACTATATTTAATAATTAATATTCCGATTATATTTGTAAATCTATATTTACAAAAAAACTATTCGTCAGATTACCGAAAGAATAAATTCAGACGTTATTTATTTGTATCAATGTTAATAACTTTAATGTAATAAAAGTGTAAACATAGCATGATAGTACATTGCGTACTTTGAAGATTCGAGTGCTCAGACACACGCTATTGGTATTCTCAGTGTCACTCCAGTATTGGTCATCAATATTGTTCACTACATGCCATCGGTAAAAGAGACAGAATGCTGCAATAGGCTGTAGCGAATGTGAGATAAGTTAGTGTCGTTCGTATACTTTCGGGTTGTTACGGCGCAATTCGCTGCCGCTTCCTATCATATTGAGGCCTTACCCCTCAATTTTAGAAGTCCATTTACCATGCGTTCTTGCCATATCTTCCTTTTTATTATTAGCGGCGGCGTATTGGTATTTAATATAGATGCGATAATACTAGTGATATATATTTATTTAATGCCAATTACACATATTACGTTAATAAAATATCGAAAGTCTTAGCACGATTTACATATTTATAGCTAAAAGTTTATAATCGTATTATAAAAGATTATAATCGTATTATAATATTTGATATATAAAGATATTTATAGCTTAAGGCGACGCATTGATAAACAATAATTTAATGTAAAACAGACCCTCTGGTCCATGCAAATTGCGCGCGCTAGCTTACGAAAAATACGAAAAAGTAGTTATTTTCGTTTATTTTAAAAACTATAATTTTTAAAATTTATAAACATAAATCGGTCTCGTTACTCCTAAAAATGTAACTCTCTGTTTTAAAAGAGCTTTCTTTGAAATTTTTTTTTGTTATAAAAGTTAACCAATCGTGTATCGCAACTGGTAAAATAAAGTCAATGAAACGAAGAATCAGGTTACCAAATATCATTTTCATACGTTTTGTAGTCACTTAGAAAAATTTAGATCCCTACCGTTAAAATTTCCAATGCGTCGCCTTAACAATGGTAGAATATTCTTTTGGTATGTCAACATTACTGTAGTTTAAAAAAATATTGGTTCAACTTCACATAGATATAGAAACAAAAAATATGAATGCAAGGAAATATAAAGGCAACCCTTAATTAATTATGCTCAAACAGACCTGCAGTAATATGCCAATAATACTAAAAATTATTTTTTCTAATATTCGTCCTTGTTTTTGCTTCTAATAAATTCGTCTTATTACCGACAACTGTTTCTCACTTCTATGCCTTACCAAATGCAAAGCTAATTTATTTCACTCAACTCGAGTTATAATCCTGATTATTTAAAAGCAACCGTGTTCCCTGTGAAATTCACAATTTTCACGCTGAGCCATTTGGGTGCGTTATGTACGCACCACCATTGCTTTTATACCAATTGTGAATAATGAATGCCGCCGCACTGTACATATTTCATAGCAACTTTGAGTTGGAATTCTGTACACGTCATTTCTTAATAGGCGTCAAATAATGTAGGGGAGGTTTAATGACATTGACGTCATATAAAATTGTATGTGTATAAATTAAATTACAAGCCGTTCATCAGCAATCATAAGTTCTAGATATAAACAGGATTATTGCATTTCGTCCAAATATTATGATGCGCTATTTAAGGCGACGAATTGGAAATTTTAACGGCAGCGATCTCAATTTTTCTAAGTGATTACAAAACGTATGAAGGTGATATTTGGTAACCCAATTTTTCATTTCATTGACTTCATTTTGCCAGTTGCGTAATTGCGTTACACGATTGGTTAACTTTATTAATATAGAAAAAAATATCAGAGGAACCTCTTTTAAAACAGAGATTTACATTTTTAACTAAATAATAACTCGGGACTATCGAGACCGATTTATACCTTTGAATTTTCTGTGTAGATTATTCTAAACGCACTCTTTAAAATGCCAGTTGGGTTTTTTAACATTAGTTATAATTTTTAATGTAAACAATAATAACCGTTTTTTTTGTATTTTTCGTAAGCTTAGCGCGCGTACGATTGTACGCGGCATGTATGGTCACAGAAGCTCTGTTTCAGATTATTTTTTTATTTATTAATGTTCACCCCTGCGCCACCTTAACTGGTAGCGATTACGAAAAGTAATTCATTTTTGTAAGAATAAAACAAACTCACGAAATTGATAGAAATAACATTATTTGGGATTTTATAAGAATTTGAAACAAAAAAAAATTCGTTAATATCGACTTTTATCACTGATTTAAAAAGATTATTAATGTTTTTGCTTATGAGTTATCTATCAATCTATAGTTATTAATACTACAAGCGCGTAAGTATCTCTTATCTATCTTATCAGTTGTCATCTGTTTGTCTGTTACGTTTTCATGACTAAACCACTGGACTGATTTTAATAAAAAATGGAGATAGATTAAATCCTGGTGAAGGTCATACACTACTTTTTGTAATTCAGTAGCTAGCAAGAGTTAGTAGTAATATTATGTCATATTTCTACAAATTTTCGTACAACATGGCTTGCTTATTCTTATTTCGTATAAGTTAACTTCTTAAAATACGTAGTTCTTCCAACCTGTAACTATTCATCTGCTGACTGTATAGAATACACCTCCGCGAAACCGCCATCCCGTTGCCTCGTAAAACCGAATTGACAATTTAAATTTAATCTACTTTATGGGTCGAGTGGAGTGACGCGGTTATATACACTATTACACGGTTATACCATTACATTATACTTCTTTTGTAATATTTTAAATACAAAGTAAGTGTTATGAAGTGGCTGCCTACAGCGTTTTATCAAAATGAAGTTTCTTCCACATTTTGTCGTTTAAAAAGATTGCAAATAATTGCGTGTATGCGAAAAATATGGTAGCACTAATATTTTTAAGTTAGATAGACGTTTATTTTTTAAGGCTTACCATAAAAAAGGTTAAAATATTGTAGTAATAAGAATTAAAATGGAATTTTACATGCAAAGTTGATGTTTGAGCGAATTGAAATTGTATTTCTTGATTCGGACATTAGTGCAGTGATTAGTAGTGTATCTGCCTTCTCAGTTACACTACTAATCACTGCACTTTGCCCTGAATGGCGCTGAATTCAATTCCCTGTTAGATAAATTTAAAAAACTTAGGGCTTAGTTTATAATTACAAGATTACACATTGTTATTATTGTATTCGCATCTTCTATTTGCATTTGTGTTAAAAATTACTCTTATTAACAACTACACTATTTCTCTGAATAATTTTTGTGAAATATAGTATATAAAATGATTCACAAATCAATGAATAAGTGTAGTAATAATTTAACCATACTTGTAGCTATTTGTAGTAAGTTGTAACAGTATAGTTGAATATAATTGAATATTAACTTTCTTTAGATACATACATTTTTTCTGTTTTGAGATGAACATGTATATATCTACGTAAGAATGTACAATAAATCATGTTTAATTTTATAAATTGTACATAATTGTGAAATATTTTTTGTTACAGGTACGTCTCCTACCAATTCAATATACTGCAGAATACTGCTTGGTTTTTCTATAATAGGTAAGTAATACAACTTACTTAGATATAAAAACTAACTTTACAGATTCATTATCTGTTCCTTCAAGATAAATAGACGACATACTGTGCTCCGCCGTCGGCGGCGCCTTGCTTTGCTTTTGATAAATGTGGCGCCGAGATCGTGACTCACTCACAAGTCTGCGTTATCGTTTGCTTCTGTAGCATTGACGCGGGGATTCAAATTGGATTTTGTAGAGTAATTTCTATTGCAACACGCCTTTATTTAATTTGAAAGCAAATCTAGCAAATTCTTTATACTTGATTTACAGGATTTTGATGCCCAAAATGAAAGTAAGATGACGGCGATAAACTTCAGTGAATGATAAAAAATGAGAAATGGACCCAGCGGTATAGGCTATGCGTTAATATGTCAGTTAGTCAATATTCAGTCAATACAGACGCAGACAGACAGACAAATATTTATGGATGTAAAAAAAGTACTCTTCACCTCCGATTCCATTAGCGAAGCAAGTATATAATATATTAATCTGGGTGCAGAAAAATAGAAATGCATAAAGTTTCGCAAATTCTTGTGAAATGGTGGTCATTCTGCTTACTGTGATATAAATGTGTGCGTAAGGCTTGTATCCTCTATTTACAATCTTAATAGACTATTTTAATCATTTTAACCGAGTTTAAAAAAAAGGAGGAGTTTTTCAATTCAGTTGCATTTTTTATGTTTGTTACCTCAGAACTCCGTCATTTATAAACCGATTTGGAATATTCTTTTTTTATTTGAAAGAATATACTTACAGATTAATCCCGTTTAAATTTCCCTGGTATTGTAGCTTGGACTTCGAAGATACACCAAATAACACCAACTATGCTTGTAAGCTTTATTTATATTGATGATTCTCTTGTATGTCATTACGCTCCAGAATTAGAAAAGATTTTGTCGACCTATCCTTAATATTTATTTATGCCAAGGACACTTAAAAGGGAGAAAAAAATAAATTAAGGAAAAAATTAAACAGACATAAAAATAGAGCACTGAAAAGTACGAAATAACTATCTTTTACTAATCAAAACTCAAGTACAAAAATAATTTTACAAATAGGATTGAAATTGAATTCTGTGCCAAATCAATGTGCGACAACAGAAAGTCTATTAGTTTGGTAGGCTTGGCATTGACTTCAGTAACTGTCATTAATTATATAGGTATTTGTATCGTATTTATAAAGTTATTTTTGTACTTTCGTTTTGATTAGTAAAGAATAGTTATTTCGTACTTTTCAGAGTATTTTTTTGAAATCGATTCAATGTTTTTTTTAAATTTTTCTTTAATTACACGACGCATAGTTTCCCTTTTTTACCCGATAAAACTGTATCTAAATACAATTATTGCGTGTGTGCTTACAAAAGTGTGTTAATTAATTGCAAATACATTTTCTAAAGTATTATGTCGCTGCGCAAGATGTTGATAACAATATTATCGAATAATTTTATAGTGGTACTCGTACTCGTATTAGAAGATAGGGTTAACTTTAAACAGCTGTACTCCACCTTGTTTTTTCTCGGGCTTTATAATCATAATAGCTATTTAAACAAGACTAAATTATTTAAAAAAACAAAAAACCCGACTGTATTTCACAATTTTTGTTAGTTATTACTTATTATGTATTTGAAATTGGCTATTTATTACCTTTCATTTGATACCCATATCGTTATACTTTTCGTTCCCATTCTATTTTCTTTTTCTCGGGCGCCATATTGAAATTTTGTACCCTATGTCACTTCTACAATGAAGACAAATCTAAAGACATCTCATATGTTAAAACCCGTCAAGCCGTTTAGGCTACAGAGCGTACCAAAGAAATGGACATACATACTCACATGCATACATACTCGAATAACTTAACCCTCTTTAGCTGTCGGATAAAAAAACGTAAATCAGTTTAGGCAGTATTTATTAAACAAAGACTAATGAGGTGGTTAAAATGTGTACATTTTGTGTACAGCCGTGCGATTCTGTAAAGTGAATTAGTCGAATTCACTTCTGAATCCGCGGTGAGATTGTCAACTGTGGACTGGTATTCGCTAAAGTCGAGAGAGATAATAGCGCCGCCTCGATGAGTGCGGCAGCGAGTCATACCATCTTTAATGAATTTTTTGACGTTTCGCTAAATACGACAATCAAATCTAAAAAAAAAAACAAGTTTTATGCAACGTAATTATCTCAGAGAAGTTAAAATACACTAAGACGAAAAATCGACCGAGATGTTTACTCTTACAGCAATCCCTGATGAACTCTAGACTACAATGATTGGTTTAGAGAATTCCATTTGAAGGTCAAGTGAGTTCGAATGCGAAGTGGGGTGAATTGTCGAGCGAGTCTCGCTTGGGTGATTCGAGTTTTTACAGAATTGCATGGCAGGCTTGTGATTATTGCACTTATGAAACTTCGTCCAGATGAGAATCGTTAGATCGTTAATCATTAGATGTTTTTGCCGCGTCGGTACTTTTGAAAATTGAATTTAAGTCTTTACCTATTCAAGTTGTTTGTTTAGCTTGATACGTTTTTTAACTTGCTGGCTGGATTATCTTATCACGTAAAGAGCGATAGCTGCGCCGCAGCGCGCGACGCTTTTAAATTGGTATCACTTTGCCACGCGGTAGAATATTTTTTTATACCATAAATAGGATCGTTAGCAGTAGTTTGTAGTTCACTGATTAAGGCGACGCATTGATAAACACTAATTTAATCCAAAATAGATCTTCTGATCTATGCAAAAATGCGCGAGCTAGCTTACGAAAAATACGAAAAAGTAGTTATTTTCGATTATTTTAAAAACTATAGTTCATTTTAAAAAACTGTCATTTTGAAGAACACGTTTAGATTAAAAATATATAGAAAATTAACAAACATAAGTCGGTCCTGTTACTCCTGAAAATGTAAATCTCTGTTTTACAAGAGGTTTCTTTGATTTTTTTTTGTGTTACAAAAGTTAACCAATCGTGTATCGCAACTGTCAAAATAAAGTCAATGAAATGAAGAATTAAGTTAACAAATATCACTTTCATACGTTTTCTAGTCACTTAGAAAAATTGAGATCCCTGCCGTCTTAAATTCCAATGCGTCACCTTAATCAACAGAGGCAGCAATAGCGATTCGCGACATTATATCGTGCTCAATTTAACAACATATCGCGATCGAACGCGTAAGATCTGGCTATCGGTTACTGGTTGCAGTTACGTTATAAGGTTGCGTTCCGCTCAAGAAAGCTAGGCAGGCCACATAAGGCGCGGGCTGCGGCTCGAAAATGGCCGAATAAGACCTAGGTGTTAGGTACACATCTGTGCACAATAAGACAGGCACAGTACGACCAGGGCTACAAAGTAGGCACTCTCTCCCCCCTGCCTATCCCCGGCAGGGAGGTCCTCTCATTCAACTTGGCGGCTCTACCAGCGCCATGGACACGCTGATGGACACCGAATTCCGCGCGTTCGTGATGGCTCAACTCGAGTCATCACACTCCCATATTCGCGACTTGTGGGACCACCGGGTCTCACCCGCGCCCCGCGCTCCCACCCCCGGGTCTTACTCAGCCGTCGTTTCCGCCGCCGCTACAGTCGCGAAGCCCCCGCAACGCGAACCAACCAAGCCGGCCCCCGTTAGCGATTCGCCCGCTTCCCCTGACCCGACGGAGGCTTTGGACTCCGAAGAGGAAATGGACATAACGCTTCCCTCCTCTTCGGAGGACGAGGCCACTGAGAGCGCCGAATGGCGCTTCGTGGTCAAGAGGATGCGGGCGAATTCCCCGAGGGAAGGCGACACGCCCAGCCCGCCCCCCAAAACGACGAAGGCGGCCCCTCAGGCCTCCGGAGCTCCCGCGGCCCCTCTGGCCAAACAAAAAGCGCCTGCCTCACAGGCCACCCAGGCCCCTCAGGCCGACAAAACCAAAACACCGCCGCCGGTGTTTATTCAAGAAAAAGCGTCGTGGGATAGGGTCTCTCGGGCCTTAGACGCGCGTCGCATCAAATTCACCTCCGCCCGCAACACTACACAGGGCATTAAGCTGCAGGTCCCCACCCCGGCTGACCATCGGGAGCTCACAGCGCTCCTACGCTCGGAGCCCATAGGTTTCCATACTTATGCGCTCCCGGAGGAGCGCCAGCTTCGCGTGGTCATCCGCGGCCTCCCCAAGGAGCTCCCGGAAGAGCTCATTCTTGGCGACCTTAAGTCGCAAAACCTTCCGGCGCGTGAAGCCCACCGCCTTTACAAGCCCCGCTCGAAGGAGGCCTTCGACCTCGTGTTGGTCGTACTCGACCTCTCCCCCGAGGGAAAGGCCGTTTTCCAGATAAAATCCGTGTATAGGATTTCCGGCCTCTCCGTAGAGACCCCGCACAAGCGCGGCACGGTGGGTCAATACCACCGCTGCCAACTGTACGGGCACTCGGCCCGCAACTGCGTCGCACGGCCTAGGTGCGTCAAGTGCCACGGAAACCACGGCACCCCCGAGTGCTCCCGCACGCCGGAGACGTCTGACCCTCCCGGTTGCGTACTGTGCGGAGAGCTCGGACATCCCGCGAACTATCGTGGATGCCCGAGAGCTCCGCGCCGTCGCCGCCGCGGGGGTAAGTCGCGCCGAGCCGGCGGAGCACATCAGGGCCAACGCCGCGGCCCCCTTGCGCACCCAGCCCAACCTAAGGCCGACCCTACCGCGACCTCCGCACCCATACGGTCCGCGCCCTCTGCGCCAGCCAAACCCGCGCCCTCTGCGCCGCCACAACTCGCGCCCTCTGTGCCGCCACAACCCGCGCCCTCCGCGCCGAGTAACCTGCGCGTTCTTGGCTCTGATCAGCCGACGGATGTCTCCAGGGAGCTCCCAACGGCTGTCGTTCGCCGTCGGGACCTCACGGGAGCACGAGGGGACCGATTCGCGGATTTGGGCGGTGAACGCGTCTATCGCCGCGGTCGCGTCCTCTGCGGAACGGATAACGTCCGATATCGCGTTAAGCCGCGGCGAATTCTCAGAGTTTAGCGTTTCGTCTAAACTCTGCCAATCCGTCACGGTTTTTGTGAGCGTCCTAGTGTCTATCATAGGTCCTAGTTTGAGTAGTACCGGCCTATGGTCAGAGTCTAACTCGTGTAACGCCTCTATTGAGTGCAGCGTTAGGGCTACGTTCTTTAGAAGCGCTATGTCGAATACGTCCGGTCTGTGTATTGTAACTCTGGGATAGTGGGTGGGCGTCATGGGGGCGATAACGTCAAAGTTAAGGACATCGGTTAGTTCGTCTAAAGCTCTGCCATTTCGCGAGGTGGTGTGCGAATTCCAGCGACGATGTTTAGCGTTGAGGTCGCCGGCGAGTATGACAGAGTCGTCTAAGTTTAGGAGAGCCTCTAGATCGCTTCTAATTAGCGCTTTACCGGGAGAGAGATAAACAGACGCAAGTGTGACAGGCGCGTGCCCCGTGAGGGCCACCCGGCACACCAACGCCTCTATGTTGGTGAGGGCGGGCGTATCGATCAGAGTGCAGTGCAGGGACCTTCTGTAGTAGATAATAGTGCCGCCTTTGGGGGCGGGCACCCTATCGTTTCGCACGATGTTAAGCCCGGAGAGGCCGGGGTCGCGATTTCTAGGTTTCAAAAAGGTTTCCTGCACTAGCATTATATCTATTTGGTGGTCTCGCGTAAACTCGTGAAGAAGATCGCGTTGCCTGCGGAGTCCGTCCGCGTTAAAAAATGAGATTGAGAGCCCGCGCGGTTTGATGCGCGCGGAGGGAGTTGTCTCGTGGGTGCCCGGTTTTATAACCTACGAGGGGGCGCCGTGAAGCGGCTTAGGCTGTCCAGAAGGGACGCGTGTTCGGCGAGTATGATGAGCCGTCCCATCGCGTCGCTACAGTCGCGGATTTTACGCGCGACTAATTTAATTTCGTTAAGGTTGATTTCCTTAACGAGGTCGGCGAGCATTCGGATGTCGCCGAGGAGATCGGACGCCGGCGCTGAAGGAGCCGGCGCCGCTGGACGCGTTTGAGGCGCGGGCCCCTTACGCCGCGGTTGTTGTGCTGGCGTCGGCGCTATGGTCTCTCGGGCCGGTAGAGCGCGCGCGGGCGCGGATTTGGTCGACGCTGAGGGCGCGGGTTTGTTCGGCGCTGAGGGCGCAGGTTGAGTTGGCGCGGAGGGCGCGGGTTGTGGCGGCGCAGAGGGCGCGAGTTGTGACGGCGCTGAGGGCGCGGGTTTGGCTGGCGCAGAGGGCGCGGGCCGTGTGGGTGCGGAGGTCGCGGTAGGGGCGGCCTTAGGTTGGGCTGGGTGCGCAGGGGGGCAGGGACTTATCCCCGCGGCGGCGACGGCGCGGAGCTCTCGGGCATCCACGATAGTTCGCGGGATGTCCGAGCTCTCCGCACAGTACGCAACCGGGCTATATAAGCTATTATCAATGCCGCCATGGCGAACCGCGTCTTCCCAGCCGCCTGAAAGGAAGCGATCGTCATCGGAATCCCAAAACCGGGTAAACCCCGAAGTAGCCCCAATAGCTATCGCCGAATCAGTCTGCTTAGCGTGCTAGAGAAAATTTACGAACGGGTCCTTCTGGCTCGTCTCAAAGCCCACTTAGACACTTCCGGTCTCCTCATAGACGAGCAATTTGGCTTTCGAGCCAAACACTCGTGCATACAACAAGTGCACTGCCTCACGGAACACATCCTGGAGAGCCTTAACCGCCCGAGTCGCACTATTGGTACGGGGGCCCTCTTCTTCGATATAGCGAAGGCGTTCGACAAAGTCTGGCACGCCAGGCTGGTGTACAAGCTGCGCCGGCTCGGCGTGCCCGTCGATCTCGTACGCATAGTACGGGACTTTTTTTCGGACCGCTCCTTCCGCTATAGAGTCGAAGGGCTGCTCTCCTCTCCCCGCCTTATCAGGGCAGGCGTCCCACAGGGCTCCGTTTTATCGCCCACGTTCTACTCGCTATACACGAACGACGTCCCCAAAACCCCCGGTGTAGAGCTCGCACTATTCGCGGACGATACCGCTCTGTTCACATCAGACCGTAGTCGCCTCAGAGTCTCCCAACTCCTCCAAGTCGCAGTCACGAGCCTAGGCGAGTGGTTCCGTCTTTGGAGAATCGAAGTCAACCCCGAGAAAAGCGCCGCCGTGTATTTCTCGAGGGGCACGACGACCAGCCGCGCCCGCCGCGCTAACACTCTCCGTACTATCACGCTCTTCGGCCAGGATATCCCTTGGACTAGGAAAGTCAAATAATTAGGAGTCACCCTGGACAGTGCCATGACCTTCGGCCAACACATCAAAACGGTCCGTTCGTCCTCGGTCGTCTCAACATGCTCATTTGCGCTAAAAGCAAAATGTCCCTCAGACATAAAGTTACCTTATATAATACGTGCGTCAGGCCTATCATGACGTACGCCAGTGTAGTATTCGCTCACGCTGCGCGCACTTACATCAACTCCCTCCAAGTTATTCAGAATAGGTTCATGCGCAGGGCCACCGGTGCCCCTCCTTACGTACGCAACGTAGATCTCCACTACTTCCTAGAATTGCATTCTATATCTCAATATCTAAAAGAGGCGTCCCAACGCTTCTTTCACCGTTCCTCCTTACATCCGAACCACTAAGGAGTGGTCAGGGCGTCATCGTACACCCCCGAAACCCTCGTCCGCAAACGCTATCGTAGGCCTAGAGATGTGTTAGGCGACAGCGACGACGACATTACACGTTCGAACTCGAACATGCCAACCTACACACTACGACCGCACCGCCCCCACCGGCGGTGGCGAGGACGACCCCCGCGACACCCGTAGGGTCTCCCGTTTAGAAGCTCGATTACGTAGCTCTACACGCACACACGCGGGCCTTAAGCCACATTGTAAACTGCCACGCGGAACACTAGGCACACTAACCGGCCCTCAGCCGCCTCGCCGGCCGGGTCCGCTAGAGGCCCGGCCTTCACCCAAATAGGAAGCCCGTTAAGATGCACGCAGGTGCGGAAAGCTCCCCTGGCGCCGCCTTGAGCCCGAGGTCCGCCCTCCATACGAGGCATCCCTCGGCTGGAGGAACCCTCAGGCGGTCGACCATCTGGCAGGGCGCCTTCAGCGCTCGCCCCAACGCGACCTGTCACGCTGTAAAAGCCACTAGGGCTAACAGCAAAGAGGGGTTTTGTTTAGTCGGTTCGAGTCCGACACTCCCCAGTCGGCGTAGAGTCCGGCTGGGTAGCCCGCGGGGGTTTAATTTCGCCTCTCAGAAACAAAAAAAAAAAAAGAAAATGGCCGACATGGAAGGTTCCTAATAATTCCTGAGAGCGTATAAACTAAATATTTACTCATTAAGCTATGAGGAATCATCATTTTAGTCAATAAAAAAACAGGTTTACTTTTTAAAATGACACTTATTTTTTATTGTAATCCACCACTGAAATCAGAAGAGGTTCCATAACTTTCTAATGTGAGCTGTTAGAAATTGCAATGTTATTAACTGGAATAAAATTACTGTACTACTGTCCAAAATTCCTCTATTCAGGCATAAGTATACATAATCACGTAGATACAAATTTGGAAAGATTATTGAGAAAATTAGTGACAATGAATTCGTTAATCGTAGAAGTTCAGTTTCTTTAAAGGAAAAACGACACCTTTATTGAGTTAATCATGCGTTCTTCCATTCATCCGTCTGTCACACATCACAATTGATTTTCTCAGATACTGAGTGACAAAGTAACTTTTTTGGCACTAACTTTTGGCCGTGACTTCGTCCACCGCAATTTTAAGAAAAAATAGCATATGTACGTAGGCTAGGGGTCAGACAGACAGATAAACTATATTTTTTTTTTTTTTTACTTATAATATTGAGTATGATGGATAGTGACGCATTCTGTTAACCCAAATAATAACTTGCATTTGCACTAATTGCACCAGTGCACTTATTATTCATGTTTTAAAATATTTTTAGGAGAAATAGAGAATTGTCAGTTTGGGTATTCAAACTAAACCCCCCCCCCATTTCGAATTAACTATCCCCCATTTCGAAATTAGTATTGGACCTAAAGTTTTAAAGTAAACGATTTGTTTCGGGAAACAAATCGTTATCGATTACAGGAGAAAATTGCAAATTTTACAACTGTTTCCCATTAAAGGCAAGGAACGCTGAAAACACTAAGTGTTGGGTGAAACCTTTTCGTTCATCAAAGACTAGGATATTGAGGTGGGTGGAAATGTAGAATATGTAAAGATATAATGAAAAGACATATTATGGCTAGCTCATGTAATTCTTGAATGTCCATTTATTGAAACTGCCGTTCAAAAATACTAACTGCATAACTGTAATTTTACTTTAATTATACCTACTGTATATCCGTAACTGTTACTAAGTACACATAAATAAAAAAAGCAATAGAAGTGCCTTATGTACATATACTAAATCAAAACAAAAACGTTAAATGAAATTCGCGTTGCTCGAAAAATTTGACCTAGTTTAGAAACCATTAAAAATGCTATTTGGCTTCTATCAAAGTTGTCATGACGTTTGACATCGCTATAGGCTGTCTTGAATATGTGGTTGTTACTGGAAGAGATGTAAAAAAAACGATTACTCGTACATTGTGATTTTTTAAATTAAAATGATCCAGCAAACAGTCATTAAAAAAGCCTAAAAAGGCAAATCAAACATGTCCTGAAAAGTATTTTAAATATTCTGGTATGGCTCGGTTATATTTCTATAGTTGTATAATATTATAAATAGATACAATATTATGTATGGTGATATCCATCTTCTAATTTTGACTTTCATTTATTTACAGATTAGCCATAAATAGAATAGAATATTTCAGATATTTAATAAAGATTGCAATAAACAGTCATTTAAATATGACAAGTAACAATGAATAAAAATAGGGCTTTGAATATTACATATTATAGAAGGCCTTTGCCTAATTTAGTCTGGGTACTGGAATGAAATGTAGTAAATATATATTTTGTCTGTTAGCACTGACCAGTAAACCCTGGACGACGGTAACACTTCGACGGCACCTGCGATTTTTTTTTTTTTTTTTGGTTTCTGAGAGGCGAAATGAAACCCCCGCGGGCTACCCAGCCGGACTCTACGCCGACTGGGGAGTGTCGGACTCGAACCGACTAAACAAAACCCCTCTTTGCTGTTAGCCCTAGTGGATTTTACAGCGTCACAGGTCGCGTTGGGGCGAGCGCTGAAGGCGCCCTGCCAGATGGTCGACCGCCTGAGGGTTCCTCCAGCCGAGGGATGCCTCGTATGGAGGGCGGACCTCGGGCTCAAGGCGTCGCCAGGGGAGCTTTCCGCACCTGCGTGCATCTTAACGGGCTTCCTATTCGGGTGAGGGCCGGGCCTCTAGCGGACCCGGCCGGCGAGACGGCTGAGGGCCGGATAGTGTGCCTAGTGTTCCGCGTGGCAGTTTACAATGTGGCTTAAGGCCCGCGTGTGTGCGTGTAGAGCTACGTGATCGAGCTTCTAAACGTGAGACCCTACGGGTGTCGCGGGGGTCGTCCTCGCCTCCGCCGGTGGGGGCGGTGCGGTCGTAGTGTGTAGGTTGGCATGTTCGAGTTCGAACGTGTAATGTCGTCGTCGCTGTCGCCTAACACATGTCTAGGTCTACGATAGCGTTTGCGGACGCGGCGTTCGGGGGTGTACGATGACGCCCTGACCACTAAGGGATTCGGGTGTAAGGAAGAACGGTGAAAGAAGCGTTGGGACGCCTCTTTTAGATATTGAGTTATAGAGGGTAATTCTAGGTCGTAGTGCAGATCTACGTTGCGCACGTAAGGAGGGGCACCGGTAGCCCTGCGCATGAACCTATTCTGAATAACTTGGAGGGAGTTGATGTGAGAGCGCGCAGCGTGAGCGAATGCTACACTGGCGTACGTCATGATAGGCCTGACGCACGTTTTATATAAGGTAACTTTATGTCTGAGGGACATTTTGCTTTTAGCGCAAATGAGCATGTTGAGACGACCGAGGACGAACGCGGCGCGGTCGCGGACCGTTTTGATGTGTTGGCCGAAGGTCATGGCACTGTCAAGGGTGACTCCTAAGTATTTGACTTTCCTAGTCCAAGGGATATCCTGGCCGAAAAGTGTGATTGTTCTGAGAGTGTTAGCGCGGCGGGCGCGGCTGGTCGTCGTTCCCTTCGAGAAATACACGGCGGCGCTTTTCTCGGGGTTGACTTCGATTCTCCAAAGACGGAACCACTCGCCTAGGCTCGTGACCGCGACTTGGAGGAGTTGGGAGACTCTGAGGCGACTACGGTCTGATGTGAACAGAGCGGTATCGTCCGCGAATAGGGCGAGCTCTACACCGGGGGTTTTGGGGACGTCGTTCGTGTAGAGCGAGTAGAGCGTGGGCGATAAAACGGAGCCCTGTGGGACGCCTGCCCTGATGGGGCGGGGAGAGGAGAGCACCCCTTCGACTCTATAGCGGAAGGAGCGGTCTGACAAAAAGTCCCGTACTATGCGTACGAGATCGTCAGGCACGCCGAGCCGGCGCAGCTTGTACACCAGCCCGGCGTGCCAGACTTTGTCGAACGCGTTCGCTATATCGAAGAAGAGGGCCCCCGTGCCTATAGTGCGACTCGGGCGGTTAAGGCTCTCCAGGATGTGTTCCGTGAGGCAGTGCACTTGTTGTATGCACGAGTGTTTGGCTCGAAAGCCAAATTGCTCGTCTATGAGGAGACCGGAAGTGTCTAAGTGGGCTTTGAGACGAGCCAGAAGGACCCGTTCGTAAATTTTCTCTAGCACGCTAAGCAGACTGATTCGGCGATAGCTATTGGGGCTACTTCGGGGTTTACCCGGTTTTGGGATTCCGATGACGATCGCTTCCTTCCAGGCGGCTGGGAAGACGCGGTTCGCCATGGCGGCATTGATAATAGCTGCTAAGAGCGCGAGAAGGCGCATCGAAAAAAGTTTGACTACTCGGTTGGAGATGCCGTCTCTACCGGGGGCTTTTCTAGGTTTGAGAGCCTTGACAATGTCCTGAACTTCGTCAACCGTCGCGGGTCTGAGTTGGCAGGGGACGGTCGCGGGCGGTAGGGAGCCTACTTCGCGATTGACCATGTCTAAATGATTCTGATCTACAGGTTGAGAGCTAGGTGAGCATTGGGCCTCCAGAGTGTCGGCCAAGAGTTCGGCTTTATCTACATCGTCGAAAGCTGTCTGTCCGTTCGGTTTCGTCAGGGGCGGCATTGTTTGGAACGTGTCCGATTTGAGAGATCGGGCCAACTTCCAGTAAGCCTGGTGCGTCGGCTCGATCTCTCGCATGAGATCGCTCCACCTGTTATCCCTAAGTTCGGAAATTCGGTATTTGACTTCGCGTTGGAGGGCGCGTAAGTTGCGTTTATTCGTTTCTGAGGTAAACGAGTCGTAAGCGCGGGTCGCGGCGTTCTTGGCTCTGATCAGCCGACGTCTCCGGGGAGCTGCCAACGGCGGTCGTTCGCCGCCGGGACCTCACGGGAGCACGAGGAGACCGATTCGCGGATGTGGGCGGTGAGCGCGTCTATCGCCGCGGTCGCGTCCTCGGCGGAACGGATAACGTCCGGTATCGCATTAAGCCGCGGCGAATTCTCAGAGTTTAGCGTTTCGTCTAAACTCTGCCAATCCGTCACGGTTTTTGTGAGCGTCCTAGTGTCTATCATAGGTCCTAGTTTGAGTAATACCGGCCTATGGTCAGAGTCTAACTCGTGTAACGCCTCTATTGAGTGCAGCGTTAGAGCTACGTTCTTTAGAAGCGCTATGTCGAGTACGTCCGGTCTGTGTGTTGTAACTCTGGGATAGTGGGTGGGCGTCATGGGGGCGATAACGTCAAAGTTAAGGACATCGGTTAGTTCGTCTAAAGCTCTGCCATTTCGCGAGGTGGTGTGCGAATTCCAGCGACGATGTTTAGCGTTGAGGTCGCCGGCGAGTATGACAGAGTCGTCTAAATTTAGGAGGGCCTCTAGATCGCTTCTAATTAGCGCTTTACCGGGAGGGAGATAAACTGACGCGAGTGTGACAGGCGCGTGCCCCGTGAGGGCCACCCGGCACACCGACGCCTCTATGTTGGTGAGGGCGGGCGTATCGATCGGAATGCAGTGCAGGGACCTTCTGTAGTAGATAACAGTGCCGCCTTTGGGGGCGGGCACCCTATCGTTTCGCACGATGTTAAGCCCGGAGAGGCCGGGGTCGCGATTTCTAGGTTTCAAAAAGGTTTCCTGCACTAGCATTATATCTATTTGGTGGTCTCGCGTAAACTCGTGAAGAAGATCGCGTTGCCTGCGGAGTCCGTCCGCGTTAAAAAATGAGATTGAGAGCCCGCGCGGTTTGATGCGCGCGGAGGGAGTTGTCTCGTGGGTGCCCGGTTTTATAACCTACGAGGGGGCGCCGTGAAGCGGCTTAGGCTGTCTAGAAGGGACGCGTGTTCGGCAAGTATGATGAGCCGTCCCATCCCGTCGCTACAGTCGCGGATTTTACGCGCGACTAATTTAATTTCGTTAAGGTTGATTTCCTTAACGAGGTCGGCGAGCATTCGGATGTCGCCGAGGAGATCGGACGCCGGCGCTGAAGGAGCCGGCGCCGCTGGACGCGTTTGAGGCGCGGGCCCCTTACGCCGCGGTTGTTGTGCTGGCGTCGGCGCTATGGTCTCTCGGGCCGGTAGAGCGCGCGCGGGCGCGGATTTGGTCGACGCTGAGGGCGCGGGTTTGTTCGGCGCTGAGGGCGCAGGTTGAGTTGGCGCGGAGGGCGCGGGTTGTGGCGGCGCAGAGGGCGCGAGTTGTGACGGCGCTGAGGGCGCGGGTTTGGCTGGCGCAGAGGGCGCGGGCCGTGTGGGTGCGGAGGTTGCGGTAGGGGCGGCCTTAGGTTGGGCTGGGTGCGCAGGGGGGCAGGGACTTATCCCCGCGGCGGCGACGGCGCGGAGCTCTCGGGCATCCACGATAGTTCGCGGGATGTCCGAGCTCTCCGCACAGTACGCAACCGGGAGGGTCAGACGTCTCCGGCGTGCGGGAGCACTCGGGGGTGCCGTGGTCTCCGTGGCACTTGACGCACCTAGGCCGTGCGAAGCAGTTGCGGGCCGAGTGCCCGTACAATTGGCAGCGGTGGCATTGACCCACCGTGCCGCGCTTGTGCGGGGCCTCTACGGAGAGGCCGGAATTCCTACACACGGATTTTATCAGGAAAACGGCCTTTCCCTCGGGGGAGAAGTCGAGTACGACCAACACGAGGTCGAAGGCCTCCTTCGAGCGAGGCTTGTAAAGGCGGTGGACTTCACGCGCCGGGAGGTTTTGCGACTTAAGGTCGCCGAGAATGAGCTCTTCCGGGAGCTCCTTGGGGAGGCCGCGGATGACCACGCGAAGCTGGCGCTCCTCCGGGAGCGCATAAGTGTGGAAACCTATGCGCTCCGAGCGTAGGAGCACTGTGAGCTCCCGATGGTCAGCCGGGGTGGGTACCTGCACCTTAATGCCCTGTGCAGTGTTGCGGGCGGAAACAAATTTGATGCGGCGCGCGTCTAAGTCCCGAGAGACCCTATCCCACGACGCTTTTTCTTGAATAAACACCGGCGGCGGTGTTTTGATTTTGTCGGCCTGAGGGGCCTGGGTGGCCTGTGAGGCAGGCGCTTTTTGTTCGGCCAGAGGGGCCGCGGGAGCTCCGGAGGCCTGAGGGGCCGCCTTCGTCGTTTTGGGGGGCGGGCTGGGCGTGTCGCCTTCCCTCGGGGAATTCGCCCGCTTCCTCTTGACCACTAAGCGCCAATCGGCGCTCTTAGTGGCCTCGTCCTCCGAAGAGGAGGGAAGCGCTATGTCCATTTCCTCTTCGGAGTCCGAAGCCTCCGTCGGGTCAGGGGAAGCGGGCGAGTCGCTAACGGGGGCCGGCTTGGATGGTTCGCGCGGCGGGGCCTTCGCGACTGTAGCGGCGGCGGAAACAACGGCCGAGTAAGACGCGGGGGTGGGGGCGCGGGGCGCGGGTGAGACCCGGTGGTCCCACAGGTCGCGAATATGGGAGTGTGATGACTCGAGTTGAGCCATCACGAACGCGCGGAATTGGGTGTCCGTCAGCGTGTCCATGGCGCTGGTAGAGCCGCCAAGTTGTATGAGAGGACCTCCCTACCGGGGATAGGCAGGGGGGAGAGTGCCTACTTTGTAGCCCTGGTCGTACTGTGCCTGTCTTATTGTGCACAGATGTGTACCTAACACCTAGGTCTTATATAAACTTCACTAACTTAACACTAACACTTAGCGATACGAGTTGGCGCGGCCGCGACGCGACGCGGGCACCTGCGACTACCAAATGTTGAGCAATATATTACTTAAAAAACGACCACACCCACGGCTCTCCGCCTATCCGCTCTCGAATATTTAACGTTCGATCTCAATGTGACCAATCACATCACAGTACACCATCCCGCGTCCGCAACATTTTAACACGTTTCTTTTGATGAAATTATTCAATGCGTGTTCTGTGAGCTGATAGGTGTCACTTAGGTATCATAATTTTATCTCAAGTTAACAAACTTTTCTTTAATTCCTTGTCTCGATACGATCGAGTTTTATAGCGTCCGACTTCATTATGCTAATAGGGGTTCGATTTCGTCCACCCCTCGTCCGCCACTGATCGCTAGTGATTTTTGAGCCCTCGATTCGTTTTTCGTCTTAATTGAATAAAAGATCACTCTTGATTCGTCAATTATGTGACCGAGCAATTTTAAAAAGAATGAAAAGTTAATACCTGCTGTAATTTACTTTGTAAAAATGGAGAATGAAATAGAATGGGGAATGTCAATTAAAAGTATTTGAAAACGTTGTCTTATATATTAATATATTTACATATATATACATTTTATAATATACTTCAGAATAAAAGTGACCTAATGCCACGTAAAAAATCGGTCAAGTGGGGGTTCAACTTGCGAACAGAGGCTTCTACAATTTTGATAAAATGGTAAATTTGTAACCTTGATTTCTGATAATCTGTAAAACTTTATGACCTTAATATTTGTCTGGTAAACATTAAGTATAGCTTTGCATTTCCTGAAATTTACAAAATCGTAGGTCCGGTTTCGGAGATAAGGGAGTAGAGGGGGAGAGATGGTCAAATCGATTTCAAGTGAACAACTTTCTCCGTCTTTAATTCTCCCATCAATTTTTTGAAATATTAACTAGTGCTGCACAGGGGTAACAAAATGTATTTGAAAAACTTAAAAATATTGCACACTCGCTCAAATATTGAATCACATTATTTCCATTAAAAACTTATATTATGCTGCATTATAATGATAATATCGACGTAACGACAAATGGTACCGTCATACACGCTCGTGATTAATCTCATTTTCGTTTTGAACAGTAAAAATTATTACATTGTATCAAATAAGTTAGTTCGCAAATGTTCATAAACTTATTTGAATGTTTGAAAAATTAACCTTAACAAATAACCTTCCTCCTCATGATACCGCTGTGGTGATCTCGACTATGTACTAGGTCACCACAGTTTGACAGCTTTCTAAGCGGCAACTTTGAGGAGGTCTTTTATTTAAGATAATGTTTAGTTTTATGTTTGTATATATTAATATTAAGATATTATTTAATGAAAAATTTAAAAACTGTAATGAAAGCTAATTCTTGTAGGATGTCGATATGAATGGAAACGTAGGATATATCGAGATATAATTAAAAGACGTGCTTCCACTATCTCGTGTATTTGTCGACTGACTTATTTTTTTAAATACAAAAATACAATATTATTATTAAGTATCAACGCCTTAAAAATAATAGCGTTGCCATTTGCCATTACGATTATAACTGTTAATTACGAATATTGATAATAGCTAACACTAATAAACCTTTGAATTGCTCTTCTGCAGTCTTTCTTTGCACTTGCATTAGTGGACGTAGGACCAGTTGACATGTAATATTTAATCTCTTAGATCATAAAAGGAAGATCGTATTATCTTTATAACTGACCAAAAGCATTTTCCTTTATAACAAAACTTGCTGAAATGCATCGAAGTTGGTCTAATTTAAGTGCCTATACGACTATAAAATTCGTTGAGTGACCATACCAGTCATTTTTACGACGTAAAAACTGCACTATTCTTATTACTTATGGGTAACGTACACCGGCCCTGTTTGCGGTGGCCGTTGGCACAAGTATGAAATTGTTTATTTTTCTGAATTTATGACTTAGATTACTTTGCCGTCTAGACGTTGTCGGTACACGTGAAGAATAATGAGTCGATCTCTATTCATGCGTGATTGTGCGAATGAAAATTGCATGTAGTTTATTTTGTATAAGTTTCTTCAACCCTAATTCAAGGTTGCCAATGAATTTTATTTTACTGGCTTCCTTATTCACGTTTTAGTAGCTTAAGCGATTGTTCCTTTCTTCCTAATGTACATAGTTGGTAGATTTATTCAATGTTTTGAGTGTACTAATTTTGTGGTAAACGGATAATTTTGTGTTATTGTTCGCTTATTTTGTATTACGAAAATCGTAGATGAGGCTGTAGTGTTTTTAACTATTTCCTAGTCTCTTTAAAAATTGAGTATTACGTACTGTGTACGCGACTAGAAAAAGATATAGATTAAATATTTTAAATTCTAACATTATATCATAGACTTAATTATACAGAGGTCGCCCGGTGGTCGAAATTCGACCGTAAATACAAATATAAACTATTAATCTCTTTGGCGACAATCTCTACACTGTGCGACTGTTTGATCCATGGAGGTTCCATATACATATATGATCACAAACTATTATTAGTCTGACTTTGACAATCTTTTTGACTTTGGCGGTATGAACGTAAAACTATGCCAAATCTCACTCTCCTTCGTAAGCGCAATATTCTTAAAAAGGGAGCCGAGGTTTTCGCTTCATATGTTAATATATCTGTTTCCAAAATTTTTTATGATGACACTAAAGCTCGACAATAGTTGATAAAAAAAATCGGTTGACTAACATAGGAGAAAAAGGTACTGAAGTCTTTTGCCTTTATCTATTTATATAGATACATAGATTCCATTAACTGAAATTGGACATACATACAAATACATTTTCTCTTGCGATCCCTTTATAAAAATGTATCCAATTCACGTTCGGCTGTGACTCTAAAATATTAAGTTGATATTCATTTTTAATCAATGAAAATTATTTAATTAGACCTCGAGTCTTGTCTATTTTAGTTCTCGGTTTTCACTATTACTATTTATTTTTTAAATTATTGCTTACTGGTTAGTGTTATTGAATGAATTTCAATACGGACTGTTATGTTTAAAATTGTATTTAATAATAATAATAATATACTCAGACATTTCATACAGCGCCATCTAGTCCCAAAGTAAGCAGCACAGCGCTTGTGTTATGGGTACTAGACAACTGATATACTACTTATATAATTTTCTTTTGTAAATAATTACATATTATACATAAACACCCAGACTCGGGGCGAGAATGGAACCCGGTACCCCCGTTTACTTTCCGACGCGCTAAGCCGTTGCGACACGAAGGTAGTCAAAATTTAATAATGGCGTTGTTTTTGTAATATCGTAATTGGATGAAATTCACATGATTGCAACTGTACCTACTTCCCTTTTCTCTAAAAGACACGTATTCGCGACCAAAACTTTAATTAATGTTATGTTTTGTTTCGATTCGTAGATGCTATTATAGATTTTACTAAAGTTTTATATCTGTTGGCACTAGTGCAAAATTTTCTTTTAACTTCCTCGAATATTCTCTCTATTACAGTTTAATGTTCTATATTTAGACGACTCAATACTATTTAGGACGTAATGAGGGAAGTTTGTGTGAGTAACAAACGGAGCAACCTCGGGGCTTTACGAAAGTTATGATATTGCCCCCTGGCCTACCCCGACAATTTTTTCACTAAATTTATAGAGAGCTCACACGCACTAGTGTGACTCGAGACTGTTTGTCATTTTGTGTGTCCCTCTAGAACGTTCCGGTACAACTTGTTCAATTTAGATGGGGAATTCGTGTGATTTTGTTCAACTTACGTAGGTGCTAATTAAAGAATTTATTTTTGACGGCTTTTTTTGTATTTTTCATACTATCCCTTTTGGATTACCACTGTATTATTATGATGCGATTCCTAAAATAGGCTTAGGTCCTTCGTTTACTAAGTTCAAATATTATGTTCAGTCTTCGTTTTCATAGTGATTTTTGTACCTATTAAAATAAAAGATAAGAAACATATTTTAGCTAGAGTGGGTTTATTAATCACCATCATCATCATATTTTCACACAATATCCCTAAATGAATATCAGTCGTTTATTAATGAGCCGTATCGTATATCTAGAATCCTCTAGACATCAATCAATAAGCGAATGTCTATACTATGGGAATTGACTTATCTTAATAAACTTTTAAGCTTTCACGTTGCATTATAAAATATCTAAAACACTTTTAAAGTTTGCTTGAGACAATGGCCGATGCGATAACCTTTTGTTTTGGCTTAACGTTGAGCAAACTCAGTTTGCTTGAGACCTAAGTTTGCTTGAGAACATGGCAGATGCGACTCAGTCGAAACGTCAAACCAAAATAAAAGGCAATCGCCTTAATTTCCCGTTTTGTAGATATTTTACTTATTTTAACCGTACATTTTTAAGGTTTTCAAGGTTATTTTATTTCGTTCTTTCAAAAAGACCTCCTTATTCTATTATATGATAATAGGTAATTGCCTAGGTGTTAATATCTAAATTGTTATGAGTTACTTTGAAACACTTCAGTAAATATTAATAGATAATTTAGTTTTTAAAAGAAAGAACATTATATTGTTTTATATTAACTTACAAAAAATACAATTATTTGTAAGTTAAAACAAACTACATCTACCACAATCATACTTGCGCTGTAACACTGTTGTAGTACAAGAATAAATTGTAGAAGTGACATACTATTTCGTGCGATTGTTTGAAAATATAATTTATAGAACCTGAAGCTTGACTGGATCCGCTCAGGGGTCATTTCAAAGTATAATCCCGTAAAACTATAATATTTTTATTCATGTCTCGCCCGCACTCCTAGTTGATGACAATATGCTTTTCAAGAAGACGTGGATTTGGACGGATTCAATGACATTTTTATTGTGCTCTTATAGTATTATAGTAATTTGAGAAGGTACTAGCGTTGGTTGTATTTATTGTTCGATTTTTCGGCGTTCCGTGACCAGAGTGGCAAAAAGGGAACCCATCTAGTTTCTTCATGTTTGTCTAACTGTCCGTCCTTCGTTTCATCTTCCTGTCGGTATGTTACAGATACGTTAATTCACCATCTTTACATTTGGAATGCTGGCATAGCGACGTAATGTGGTAATCCAAAAGCAGAAACGATTAACTAAATTAGTTAAATAACAAGATTTTGCAACTAATTTCTTTTATTTTTTTATTTTGTCCTAAATGACTACGGAACCAAGCAAACCTAAGCATGATATACTTTCTAGGCTGTTTTTTTTATTTTCACATTTTTTCTATCTTAATTTCTAAGGTGTAAGTAATTCCAAATTTACGTTAACTTCTTTTTATGAAATAATTAAAACCACTTCTGAATCTAATCTTAGATCTTCAATGATACATGTGAGTTCTCACTATTTTTTTACGTATCCGACCTAAGGCAGTTTATAAAACCCGTAACCAGGAATCGAGGCCGAGATTTACTTATTTTATTTATTCATTTCTACATTTCGTATAACAATAAACAAACTGTAATCCCTACACCGTTCGATGACTACTTTGATTTCTCAACTTATATTTGGAAGTATTAAATATTTTATAGATACGTTATAATTTAATTGATTTTTACCGTGATTGACACAGCGCTGAAGTATCGAGAATTCGTCTGTAGTCAAATTTAAATCAATTTATTCAAGTATACATAATTTCAGGGTGAACGTCAAATTTACTTTAGTTCGATTCGAAAATAAAACCTGGACACAGAAGAATCGACATGAACCTCAGTCAAGTATCAATTTTTTGACGTCATACATCATTTAACAATAGATTTATTAAATTACAATATTCAGAAAGCCAGTAAATGCATGTGCAGAGAAGATAATTTCCAGGCTATTGTTTTCTCTTCAACAAAATCTTTTATTTCATAGTATGATTCTATCATTAATGTTCGTTTTAAAACGAATCTGAATCTTTTTTCCGTTAATTGCGCAACTTCTTGAGGAACTTTATTATAAAAACGAATGCAGTTACGCAAAAGTGAAACATTCGACTTGGTAATTTAAATTTTGGATTGACGAATTTATCATGACCTCATATAACTTATCGTATTATCGTTGTCGCTTTAAGTCTTATCTTATGACATATGCGGCGGATGGAAGATATTGTGCGGGGTCCATGCGGATCGGTATCACCTAGCAATTAGTAGGAATTCGCTAATTTTGACTCTAATCAGCAGTGCTTGTACTGTTGTGTTTTGGTATGGAGAGTAAAACAGCCGATAATATTTCTGGAATAAGAGGAACAACATCTTAGTCCTCAGGGTTGACAACGTATTGACAATCTGAAGTGTTTTTAGTAATATTTGTTCATGTGACCGTTAGTGCGATATCAGCGCAAGTCAAGGTCTGACTTTCAATTCGCGGTCAGGTCAGCTTAAGCAACGACCTTTTATAAATTGTCTTGAAGTTTAAGTGCTATTGGGAGTTCGCCTAGTTCTTTGTGTAGTGCCCATAGTAGAAGAAGCCTGCTGCTTGATTTGGGGTCACACAATCGGTGTATTAGGTAAGAGATTATTAACTTCATATCTACATATAAATAGATAAAGACAAAACAGTTCAGTCTCTTTTTCTCCTCTGTCAACCGGTTTTTTTTGGTTTAGTATTAATTATTGACAAGCTTTTGTATATACATACATACATACATATCTTCACGCCGTATCCCTAACAGGGTAGTTAGAGAGGACGGAGCGCCAAGCGCTTTTGTGTTATCATTAAAAACATTTTGGAACAGTCATGTTAATACGTGAAGCGAAAACTTCGGATCCCTTTTAAGAATATTGCGCGCACGAATGAGTGTGAGCTTTGGCATAGTTTTACGCATTTGTGATGATATATATGTAACCTCTTTGAATCAAACAGTAGCACAGAATAGAGATTGTCTTCAAAAAGTTTATATTGTAAGTTTATATTTATACTTACGGTCGAATTTTGACGACAGGGCGAGCTCTAGATTATTACAAGAAACAGACGAAGACAACGGATAAGTAATTTGTCATTGATTTGTTTCACTCTACCATCAATAAGTGTAAATAGTTATTGCTTCAAGTGTCGACAAGGTTCGATTACGTTGCATATTGATGCTTCACCCCGAATGGATAATAGCGTGAGGCTGTGTATCTGTATCTGTAGAAATTATCTGTATCCTATTATTTCATTTCATTTTTATCTTTTTTTTTCTTTACAGATTAGCGCATTTGCCAATATCACATATTATATTTTTATGTAGAATCGTTATCGTTAAACTCCTCCAATAAAGTGATAGTAGACTTCACTGAAGTTTTATAGGACTTCTGGGAAGAGCGCGAGAACTTCAGCTACACATATTTATTTAGACCTACTTCATTCTTTTCACTTACATAGAACTTTAAAACACAATATATTATCACTTTTGTACTATAAACCTCCGAAAAATGTATAAAATAAAAAATCTAAATAAAATGACAACCTCACCTCTCATTCCCGCCAAAAAGTCAATTTTTACCTTTAATGTAAACAAATGTGGCGACTATGACTTTACTGTTAATTGTAACATAAGAGAGATGGGCTAGTTCGCAAATTGAAAACTGTACGGAAAGTGATTGATTCAGTTCTCATACTTATTACTTGTTATTAAAACAAACATTTTTTGAATTTTTGTTTGTTTATGTGTTTGTGCTTCAATAAAAACCACCAAGAGTAAATGAATTGTGTCACACATATTATTAGAGTGAACTGATTTATGATACTAATTTCATCTAGGATCATAGAATTTATATATCTTTAGGTAATATTACAAGTTAAAAACAAAACACTTGACAAATGACCTCAATTTTATGAGTGCTGTACTATATTGGATAATAAATAATGTTACATATTGTGAATATTTTATAATTCGGTGTATATAATAGAAAAACAGTGTTAAGAGAGTGCTACGTGTATAAGTCGGACCAGCGAACGGTGAGAACTTAGCGAAATTTTGGTGTTACTTGTTTGTTTACATTTTGGTCAAAAATGAAAAAAGTAGGATATATAGTATAATAGGTAATAATTCCATGTAAGCTTGAGCACGCATACATAAAAATTACTAGAGTAAATCAAAGCAATAGTTCAACGGTAATTGAACTCATGCCAGTGTCGTATGAATCCTTCTCTCGAGCTCCTGAAGTACCACCAATCTTTTTAAGCTCAACATATTTCTTACAAACGTAGTTTTATAAACACTACTTTTCATCTCTATCACTCAGTTCCCCCAAAATCCTACCACTTGCAGTCTCGTCGTCTACCTCTATTAATAAAGATTTCGTAAGCTATAGTCCTCGTAAGCTTGCCGCTGTAAGCTCGGGGGTGTGCCGTGAAATCTTATAGCGTTGCCTAACGTTGCAGTGGCAATGTAGGCTGGTCAAATACCACTCCTAAAGTATTGGTTATTTAAAGATTAGAAAAGTGATTCGAATGACATGACAACCCAGTCTTACTAGTATCACAGATTAATTAGTTACTAACGTAAACTGACTACTGAGGATTAATTATTATTTATTATTATCTAATTTGAATTTGACATTTCAAAATGACGTATTTATGTTAATCATGAATTCGAAAGTGAACTCTGAAATGAACGAACTTCATGTCTGTTTATAATGCTATGGATTACTCAGTTAGCCTGCCAGTTATTTCTAAATTAAAATTTAAAAAATGAATACAAATAAACGTTTTTTTGTTTTGTATGTCTAAAGAAATGAAATTAACAACAAGTACATTTAAAGTTGTTATTAAACGAAACTGATTGCCAAATCTTAAGATTCGAATAAAGATTCATAGAAAACAAAATAATATAGTCTGTAACTAATTCATTCTACATAACATGGCAACTGGCTATTAATAAATTAATTGTTCTCTTAAAATTTTATTTTGAAATGGTGTAGAAGAAACAATGCCTTAGATTCTTGTCAGTTCCTCTCAGGGAAGGATCTTTCCGACAAAAGTACCTTGTAATGGAAATGATAATGCAGTATTGTAAAAAGTAGTTTGCTTTTTAAATGAGATAGAATATATTAAAGAATCTTTCAGTATTTTTGAATAATTTCTGAATGAGTTACCGTGTGACGAGTTTACATAAATAAAAAATGTTTTGAATTTTTCTATCTCATTACTTGCTCAGTAAAAGCTTTCATTAACATTTCACGTCGTCGTCACCGCTTTTAAAGTGCACATAAACATACTTCGCGACGAGTGGGTATGTAATACCTATCTTCTTAAATCTCAACGTGTAGGTGTTCCCCGAGGAGGTTTTACAGTTATCGCCTCTGAGCTCGAACATACGGCGGAAGGTGGGTTTCTCAACACTCAAGGAAAGCTTTGAGATTTAAAAGTCGGCTAATTTATTTATATTTAAGTCTTAACTTAGTTTTTATGGCAAGATTGCGCTTAAATCCTTTACTAATAAAGAAGCAATTATTATATATATACAGATGAACAGCGAACAGGGTACCTGGATCTGAATTTACTAAGTCTTTGGTATTTTGCATGTGAAACTTTTAAAACTATTATTTGGATATTATGTTGAAAGATTGACAGAGTGCAAGTGTTTAATAGAAGCAGAAGAAGGAAGCGACACTAATTTATGAAAATATAGTCTAAGAGTTATCTGACGTCAAATGTGGATGTCCTTAGTATTCACATATTATGGCTCATGTAATATCTAAAGAATGAAATATTTGGGGAACTGAAAAAGATACAGTATGTAAGGAACGTCGTGTTAGGCGTCTCTGATCTACTTCGTTGATGATATATAGCTTGAAGATGTAATTAATTATGGTTAATTTTTGACTTTACAATTATTTGTTTGTTTTTTATTAGTTTCCAAGTTTGTAGTCAGAAGATACAATGGAATGAATATGAATTGTGAGTTCCACATTGATTTTAATCACATAAAGTACCCACGTGTGATATTTTGTAACATTTTAATAACAAGAACGAGACAACCCGCCTACATCCCTTATGTGAAAGGAGTGACGGATAAAATAGGTTCAATATTAAAAAAGTACTCTATCCATACCGTGTACACACCAGGAACTAAGGTAAACAAAATAGTGGGCACAATGAAGGATGTTTTCCGTTGCGGACACCAGGGTTCTACAAAGTAGATTGCAGTTGCGGTAGCTCATACATTGGCCAAACGAAGCGGACTATTGCTGACGGGATTAAGGAACACATTGCAGCTGTAAAAAACAAGCAGACAACCAAATCAGCGATAGTGGAACATCTTATCCAAACGGATACGAAACATTGGATAGAATTTCATCGACCACAAGTCCTTTCCACCGATCGCCACTTTTATCCAGTCGTGCGTGAAGCAATTGAAATCAAGAGACACAAAAATTTCAATCGGGAAAACGGATAAAATTAATAACAGCGTGGAATCCTGTGATTCAAATGACAAAACCTCGTTTTCCACATCCGGTTAAGTGTGTGGACACCGTGAGTGTTGTGTGTAGGAATCCTAATAATTATTTACAAATATCGGGGGTAGATGAAATAAAATCTGCCTCGGACACGGAGTGAAGTCTGCTGCGGCAGTTTACTTGAGACCACGGCCGTTGCAACTCGGCCGAAACGTCAAGCGAAAATAAAATGTAATCGCATTAATTTCCCGTGTTTTTGGATATTTTATAATGCAACGCGAAAGTTTAAAAGTTTATATAACAAGAACGAGGGTAGAATGGATTTCCTGCGTGTAGTGGGGCTGCATAAAAGCCTGATTTTGGTCTTGTCAGGTCAGGTTTGTCAGGTCTTGAGCCTAGTCATCGCGCAGCCGTCGAATAGTCAAGTACATAATAGTTGTGATGAGGAATGGATGTCGTGTTCATAGTGATCAGTGATTCTGTTATATTTCAAATTTCACAGAATATACACGTTAATTGAACAAATTACTTATATGAATCTATTATATTAGAACCAACTTTATCCATTACTGGTTTATTTTAATTTTATAAATTTATTTTCAGTAGAATTTTGGCTGACGGAAATGTCAAAAACACTCGGATACCTAGGCCATAATGTGCGAGGAGAATGGTGAGATTTGAGGAAGCGAAAGAAGTATGTAAGGACCGCGACGCTTGGCAGTCCGTCGTCCTTGACTACTCCGTTAGGAATACAGCGTAAAGACGTATGTATTAGAGATGTGCCTGATCGTTAAAATTTATATCCGCATATATAGATAGAGATACAGATTATTAGTGTCTAGATCCGCGAATCCGCGTACACGTGGGAAAGAAAGGGTGCGAGAAGTATGATTGATTTATTCCCAGTGGATAGCAGACTTAAGAAGCAGGTTATGGACACAAGAGCGTATAGAGGAGCCGATCTCGGGACGGACCACTTTCTGGTGATAACCAGAATAAGGGGTCTGTTCGCAGCATGGCGACATCGCGTAGTGTCCAAAGCTGCAGCGCTTAGCCGCATTAAAAGCTGGAAACTGCAGGATGCGACCACCAGGAATGAATATGAAAAGGTATTATCCAGTAAGCTTGATGATAGATTGAAAGTGATGAGCGAGGGATGTTCAAGAATGTTGGCAGAACCTTAGAGATAGTATGATTGAGGCTGCGAAAGAAGTGTGTGGAATGAATAAGATTGGGAACGGCAAAAAGCGTAATGTGTGTTGGGATGATGAGGTGAAAGTGTCTGTGTATAAGAAAAAGAAAGCATGGCGACACTACCTTGCTACTAATGACTGTGGTATGAAAAATTTGATGAAAGACAGGTATAAGCTGCAGAAAGCAGAAACGAAGGCACTAGTGAAAGAGAAGCGTGAAAGGTGTAGGGTGTTAGACGAAAACAAGATGTCGGACAACTTCGAAGAAAATTCCAAATTATTTTGGAAAGAATTACCAAAGGGGTCCGGCACCTTGCAGAATGAATAAAGTGCGTTCGAAAGAAAACAACCTGATTACAAATAAAAAGGATGTTATGCAGGGATGGAGTGAATACTATGGAGAACTGTATGAGAGTGGCGACTCCGTCTCTGATACTGAGAGCGATTCTAATGAATTGCCACACTCGGGCCAGGGACTGGAGGATGCCATTAGTATGAAAGAGATTGAGAAAGTGAAAAGAAGTTTGAAATGTGGAAAGGCTGCGGGAATTGATGAGGTGACCGCAGAGATGATCAAGTATGGTAGTCTTAGGGTATGGGATGCCTTCTGTGCACTCTGCAACCTTTGTTGGCAGAAGGGGGAGGTTCCAGAGGACCGGTGCACGGCAGTCATAGTACCTCTATATAAAGGGAAAGGTTCCTATCTAAACTGTGCGTGCTATAGGGCCATCAGCTTGGTCAGCTTAGCGAGTAAAGTCTATACTACGGTATTGACTGAACGTATGAAAGGCATTTCAGAAAGATATTTGTGGGAGGCGCAAGGTGGATTCAGGAACGGTAGAGGTTATATGGATCAGATTTTCTCGCTTCGCGTTATCGTGGGAAGGTTTCTGGCTATAGGTCGGAAAGTTTTCTACGCTTTCGTAGATCTAGAGAAGAGTAGTGCGGAAGAAATTGTGGAGCCGTCTGCCTGAATATGGCATGGAGGGCTCCTTACTGCAGGCTGTGAGGTCATTGTATCGAGACCACAGAGCCTGTGTAAGGATAGACGGTGACATGTCGCCCTGGTTTGAAGTCAGTTCTGGTGTGAGACAGGGCTGCGTGATGTCTGCCTGACTATTCGTGCTATATTTGGACAGTTGCCTCCAGAGATTTAAAGGTAATATGAGTGATATGGGATGTGATGACACAGTGGTAAACTGCCCATTGTACGCTGACGATGCTGTGCTAATAGCACCATCAGAAGCAGAGTTGCAGTCACTAGTCACGTGCATGAAAGAAGATTGTGAAGTAAAAGGATTGAAAATGAATGTGAACAAAACTAAGGTTCTGGTGTTTGAAAGAGAAGCGGTACAAACGAAATGTGTGATTTGTGTAAATGGAAAATGTCTAGAACAAGTAAATGAAATTGTGTATTTGGGGAGTGCGTTTTCGAGTGATGGAAGTGAGTTGGATGTGGAGAGACGGGTAGCAGCTAGCAATAAAGTGAACGGTGCTCTGTCCGCATTAGTGGGTAGTGTGAATATATCTAATACTGTTAAAGTGGCCATCCACAATGCGGTGTTGGTGCCAACTTTGTTGTACGGTAGTGAGGCCTGGATATGGCCAAAATCGAGTGAAAGTATGTTAAATGCTGTGGAGATGCGGTCTCTCAGAAATATGTGCGGTGTCACGCTTGCGGACAGGATAAGCAATGATGAGATACGCAATATGACAGGGTTGCACAACAGTGTTATTGTAAAAATGAATAAAGGAATGCTTAGATGGTTCGGGCACATGGAAAGAATGAGTGATGAAAGACTGACGAAGAAAATATACAGAGCGAAAGTGAGTGGTAAAAGAACCCGAGGAAGACCAAGGCTAACTTATGAAGATCAAATAGCCAGAGTGTTAGCAGACGGAAATGTCAAAAGCACTCGCATACCTAGGCGAAAATGTATGAGGAGAATGATGAGATTTGAGGAAGCGAAAGAGGTGTGTAAGGACCGCGACTCCTGGCGCTCCGTCCTCTCTGACTACCCCGTTGGGCATACAGCGTGAAGATATGTTATGTTATATCCGCGAATACGGATACGGACCTCAACTTTCTTACTTCGTTTGTTTGTTCGAATACAATTAAATTAATCCTATTTTATGTAAACATAATGAGGTAACTTACTATTGTGTTTATCATAATTATTTCTTTGACTTTTGGAATAAACAGTTGCAAAACTATAATTTTAAGAAATGAAAACTAATTTGAAGTTATTATATTTCATTGCTATATATTTTTGAAATTCCGTTTAATGAAATTCACTAATATGAAAGATCCGTTCAAGATCCGCTAAAAATGACTGATACGGATACGATCAGTTATCTTTTTTCCCGCGGATATCCGCGGACACGAATACGGATACGCATATCCGGCACATCACTAGTATGTATGTATTTTTATTAGTCACAATTTTTTATTATTACAAATTTTTATGCAAATACTTGATCGATATCAGATATCAGCGATCAATTCATATCCTCCGTCCAAAATTCTAAGCCCACTAATCGACACGTATTTCGCCTCTTAACGGACTCACTAGCGCCGAATCATTATAACTGAATCATTAGAATTAAGTGACCGAGTCTGATCTCTGGAATATTTTGGAGATGCTTTGTTAAGAGGCGAAACACGTGTCGATTAGTGGTTTCGAAATTTTGGGCGATAGCTTTCTTAATTAATTACATACATAATTAATTCGTTACATGAAATGGATTTCCACAAAGTTATGTTTGAATTTATACAATTTATCAAATACAAGTGTTTGCATAATATAAGTAAATTGAAAACGAATAATAAAATGATAGCACAATTTGTAACAAAGCTGATTGGTAAAATGATTTATAATGAGAAAACGGACTCAGATTCCTAAAACTCATCGCTTCAGTTTCATCGCTGTTGATAAACTCAAATTTCCACGCTCAGCGATATTTCTGCCGACTCTTACGTAATGATACTCTAAAACTCAAGTGATTTCTTCTCACGCTTCCATGATTGCGGAGTGTATTTCTCAAAATTTCGGAGTTATCTTATTTTACCTCCTTTCACCGCGAACATCGTAATATTTTAAGATTGTTTTTATTTGGAAATGTTATGCATTGAAGATTCGCCAACCTTTTTTTATATCACTTTTCTGACTTTCCCTTCAAGTATTTAAAGTCAATATGAAAATAAATCAATATACAGATAAAAAATACATTTTTATACTATTATTTAATCTAACCTGTACAAACACTTAAATTTATTTCATATTGATAACTCCAGCTAACAGTCTTACCGTTCAGAAATATGTATTATTAATATTGACATCGGAATCCAATGTAAGTTGTCCAAAATACCCCGACTCCGATATATCGGATAAAACGAACAATTTAGTTTCAGTTAGTAGGACGACAAGTGGAGAGAGCAGGTCTGTGTATTTTGGTTGGAGCACGTAGCTGACGATGCACTTGGTAGATTATTATCCTGGACGAAATTTACCGGGGAAATCTGGGGACAACGGTTCGCAAGGGAAGTTAATTTAGAAGTAGACGGCTGCTTGGTATTTGGGCCAAAATACTTTATTATACTCAAGAGGATTTGGACAATTTCTATATAATGAAAGTAACTGCTTCTTACACACTTTATATTACTTGTTACATTCTTTTAGTTTTTATATATGTAATTATGTTGAGTTTTATAAATACAGAGAATACTGGATAGATTTCTATACAATTGATATTTTCTATTTGAGATTTGAGGAAGTGAAAGAAGTATGTAAGAACCGCGACGCTTGGCGCTCCGTCCTCTCTGACTACCCCGTTAGGGATACAGCGGGAAGATATGTATGTATGTATGTATTTTTATACAAATTTGCTTTCCAAGTCTGCACAATTTTAATTTTAATTTTGTTCTTTATGTAAGTAAGCGCGCATCAACACTTTATACCGCCTACATATTAATGTGTTTCGATCAGTTAGTTTAGTTCGATAAAATAGGTTCGATAAAGAATTTTCCTAGTACATAAACAACATTCTAATCTAAATATACAAATCTGCCGTATCAACAATTTATTATTTAACAAGTTTTACTATCAAGATTTTTACAAACAAATTATACCTTTCAACGTATATACATTCTATTATATACCTTCATACCATTTCCAATTCAGAGAGGATAGAATATAGGCTTAAGAAAGTCGCACTTTGATACTTCTAGTAATAAATATTTAGACTTATAAATGCGAAGAGAAATTATAGGCATAGAGCGTTAGAGGTTGCCAAATTATTGTCTATAGTTAGTTTTATCTCTTAGTAGACTTTTATCTTGTAATTTATTACAATAAAATTAATGTCTTTTGAACGTATTTGTTCATAATATCGTCTAAAGATAATACAACTTGCAATATGTGTATAGTGTAACGTATATTACGAGACTGTGTTACGATTCTAGTAGACTTTTCGACTTGGATCGTTATTCGTTTTTATGGCTTGTTCCGTGATTATTTTCATATTTTTTACTTACAAAAAAAGAGTGCCGGTTGTTTGTTACTTAAAGAACCCTCGATGAGGGCCGCTCTGGGTTTGCGTTGTAGACTTCTGCAATAGTATATAGTAAACATTGAAATCCTTTAAAAAAATGTATATTTTTGCGGGACCTTTATGTGAAACAAATTGTTTTACTTGTAATTCTTTGCTAGTTCTCCACAAACTCAACGGTCAATCGTTCTCAAGCACGTTTATAGACTCGTATGTAACTTTGTTTTCTTTGATTTTCTTTGCTTTCGACTTCCCAGCACTGGAGACTTGTGAACTATACAGACGGCGTTTCTCACGCTTTTCTACTCTTATTAGATATCTTTTTCCTATCTTTAAAGTTTTTGTGTGAGTTTTTCAGACAACTTTCGAAATGAAGCTTCTATATTCAGCCTTCGTAATTTGTAATCTGCATTTGTTTGTGATATCCGAAGTAAATATTTCACCGAATTTTTTTGAAGTATTGCATTTGACTTCGTTTTCAGCAATATTAAAGTTTTTTTCTAATTGTTTCCATTCGAAGTGTACAAGCAATTGTGTGAAACTACCCAGTGTACTTTAACAGATGTCAATTAACTAAATTGACGATGAACTTACTTGGAGACGTTCCTGTACATTTAAACTCTTGTACTCAAATGTTGAAGCTTTCCGACTGAACTATATGTATTTATTCATTTTCATTAAATCAGAGGCCGTTACAATTACTAAATACAGACATTTCCACGCTGAATTGAAGTGTTACGCACACAATGCGGATGTTCGACACAACTTTCAATTTGATTTGCCTAAGGCCGAGCGAGATACAATTAGATTTCCACCCTAATGTAAATGCGACAGAACTTAAAATCAAATGTAGAACGACGTTGACATCTCTTCATCCTAACGTCCTGTAACATTATTTGAGTAAGACCTTAGTCGCTTGTCCCAAGATTTTGTAAGGACCTCTACGTACAAACACCAGAATAACTAGACCTGCCCTGCTGGTCCGTATGTCACTGCCACATTGTCTGACAAGGGGATTAGGATAGCGTAACGGAGGTCAAATATAAAAGGTGGTAATATACATTCTTAGTGTATCCCTCTGGGACGTTTAACACGGAATTCGGGTCTTTACGCTTAGCCTCAGTAATTATTGGGGCAGAGATCTTAACGTGTTGATACCTACTTCACGATACGTGGAATACGGAGACTTAAGCCACGGTAGTGGAGGGAAGAAAATTATTTTGGCAGTATAACTCTCGGATTACAGGTCTTTAAGGGATCGCGATTAAGATTTCGGTTACATTAATTAGAAATAGCAATTGTTTTCAGGCGCCAAAAATTCATTTTAAATAAACCTGAGACGTAAACATAATCTAATGCTTCTAGAAAGGTAAATGATAATAATTAGAAACAAAAAATTCTGCTTATGTCATTTTTGTGGTTTTTAATTTGCGATAAGTTTTATTGACTAGTTTCTATTGTCTTTGTATTTCGGAAATAGGGTAGTTTCACATGCGCACATATGTATGTATGCAATAAGGAAACCTCATTGCCGCCATTAAGAAATCGAAGATGTAATACATTTTTTTTATCTATCTTGATAGTTATAATTCCCAAGGTTTTTTGGCGAGATTTTATGAGGAGCGGTTGGGTGTTTATTTTAATTACTTGCAAATGGTTTCTAGTGGATATTGTTATATAAAATTGGCGTAGTTTTGCTTCCCAAATATCTACGCAATTTCACATAACAGTACATGTTATGTGAAAGTGTTCAAATAAGTGCTTATTTAGTAGTGTGATGTTAATGTGAAATTATCTTAAGCATTCATCTATTTATTACTGAAGACGACGTTTGTATGGGCTAAGATCCCTTTACCTTCCCTATTAAGGGAGAATCGTACTACTACTACTACTACTATAATTCCCAAAAAAAGCTACCAAAGAGGTTTTTTAGCTGAGGTAATAATGTTTCCAACTCTTATTACGAATTTTTTCTTTTTTATTTATTTATTCTTTCTGCACTAAACTATTAGTACACATAGCGGACTTAATGCGAAGTGGCATTCTCTGCCAGTCAACCACTTATTACTAATATCTTCTCGTAATAACAGCACTATATACAAAAATAAAATGGACAAAAATATTCGTTTCACCGATACCACGATATGAAACCCGCTTTAAAAAAACCGATTTGGAATATTTTTTATATTCACTGTAATTTTTTTGCATTCTTGATGTTTAATTCGAGTGATATTATAACACATCAAATATTTTCTAAACTGTTACTAAAAAAGTAAATTATTGTTAAACCACATGCACTCAGTGTCACTTGTATTATTTAAACATGTACAATATATTTTTGTCGTTTTGTGTATACTTTTTACTACTTACTATAAAGAGTTTAATCGTGAATCGATGTTTTTATGAGATACTAATGGTAGGTTCCGAAATCTCAACAAAAGCGAGGCACCATTCGCTAGTTTCGCTTTATTAATCATTCGCTTGCGACATTCACGCAACACTGATTTGAATTTTATACTGACGCACCCTATTCTCTTCCTGTTCATATATTTTAGGAGTTATTTGTTTTGATTTCGTGCATATAGATGAGCGTTTTCACAGTTCAGTTTGTTTTGGCGAAGTGTCAAAAACTTAGGTCAAAGATAGTTTATTTTCTTCTCTGATGGGAAATCGTAAGACCCTCAAAATGTTGTTGGAATTGTTTTAATGTATTCGTTTGATGATATTTTTTATCTTCTTTTTCTCTCGAAACTATTTCGAGAGATTTCGCGAAACGAAGCAACGGAAAACTTGTGAGATTATTTCGTTATCCGTCTGTTTATTAAAATTCGTCGCTTACTTAGGACCTGCTAGAAGTATCAAGTTGAAATTAATTTTAAAATACTATAAAGTTTACAACCATATAATCCTGTGAAATATTCAAACGAACTTCATTTACAAAGCAAGACCTTTTGTAACGCGGCTTCGGTGATGTTACCTTTGAATGTTCTATTATTGGTAGGCATGAACTACTCAGGACATTGGGTTTCTTTAGGGCCACCCTGGAGAGGAATACAGAGTAAATTTTTATAAGGGCGCCTTCCCTGTATTGCTACAATCGATTTCAGTTGTGAAATAATTACACACTTTAATACAACCTTCACCAATTTATTAAAGAATTATAATTATCCCTAAATATAGATCTCATGAGCTCACTAAATGAAATCTTAAATGTTATATAGAAGAATTTTAAATGAGATTTTACATACGAAACAAACAAATTACATCTGTATTGGAAATTACAAAAATGAGTACTGTAACCAATAATAAGTGTAACTGTTTCTTAATATTTGGTATAGCTAAAACATTAAGATGAACTACAATAACAAAATATAAGGTTAGTTATGTAGATTTATTCTTGAATGTTAATAATTTTTATATATGCTTGTACATTACCATCTAAGGAGATAACCATGTATGTATATAGCTAGTCGAGTTGTCCCACCAATGGTCCATAAAAATATCCACGGTGTTCACTAAACCCTTAGTGACTGCACAATTAAGTTAGGTCTTCTGCAAGCCGAGTTGTTCCTCCAATGGTCTCAAAGTATGTCCATGAAGTCCACTATACTCGTAACTCACAAATAAATCTCAAAGAAAAGAGATTAAATATGTATTAAGGTAATCCAACCTCATACTGCAATGCACAAACAAATGATCCGAGAAAGTAATCCATCTGATCAGGTATCTTTAAAGAAAAATATCCAACTAAATGTGGAGTACACCGTCATTCCACGGTGCTTATGAGATTAAGAAGATAACATTAGTCCACTGTGTTTATGGAACTAATATTTAGAATTAAACTTGGAAATCAAACGTAGAATTAAGTTTGGAGATTAAACGTATTAAGAAACTTGGAAGTCAACATGTAACCACACATGGAATTACACATGAAACTTAGCCTGGAATTTAAACATGGAACTTAGCCTGGAACTTAGCTTGGAACCCTGTAACAAAATTCCTGGGGTTAATACACGGTACTAAGCACCAAGGAAAACACTTTTAAAAGAAAACTACAACTTCTACATCCTACTTACCATGAGGTCTATCATGGGACTTTATAATATATATAAAAAATGAAAAACAACTTCTTAATAACACTAGAAATATCCTAAATATATAGGCATGTATATTTTACTTCTATATGGGCATTTTTGTCTGCCACTTAACCACCACCAAAAGTGAATGGCTCCCTCCATCTTGGAATCACACCACGACATAATTTGACCCTCTCTAATCGTCATTATTGAGGTAACTGAAAACTACTCAGATTTCAGTCTGAAGTTTCCGACATACGAAAGAGACAGCAAGTCTCTGAAAAGACATCGACCAATAAGAAGTGTCCGAAAATTTGTAAGTGACAACATCAAAATGTCAGATTGACAGATCCACAATAGAATTAGAAAGATCTAGATAAAAGTAGCCACTGAAAAACGAGACGGAAGCAATTTCCATTTGCTCGAACATTCCATTTTACCTGATTTGTGAAACAGATATATATATCAACACTCGTCTCTCTCTTATCGAATACAATCGATTATTAGGAATTACTCGTATTTAAATTTTTACATCGATTTATTTATCTCATCGTCAAAATGGGAAAGCAAACCCGGACAAATTATATTAATGTCTAATAAAAGTATCATCACCTAAAATTGTTTTATTTTGTTTATAACAAAACTACATTTTTATACAAAAGAAAATCGATTATCGATTTATTACCACGATACTTATTACTATCGATGTTTCCAAACATTCAATGTTATTACTGAACGTAACGTAAGTAAATGTAGATTTTAACGAAAGTAACAATGAACTTTATAATGAAAACAATTAAATAGTTAAAAGTTTACTACATTAGGTTCTAGTTTAAATAATATACACTTAAAGTGCAATATTTATTGATTTTACCTGAGAAGAAATGAAGTAGTACTACGTACTCGATTGCGAACAACTTTCCGAACGCGTTACCTATTAATCATTGCATCGTAGACAATTGTCATCTGTCACACACTAACCTCCCCAAATATTACTGTGGAATGCAAATGAAATTTGTGATCGATTCTAATTTGTATGTAATCAACCGTAAGTATATATCTACGAAAAAAGTGTTACACTTTCAGATAAGTATTTTCAAACTATTGACGCACTGACCGTATATGAAAACTTATAAAGGTACATCTCGTTGACCTTGAAAATAATTTTGGAAGGAACTAAAGAAGGTCTCTGCGTATAACTAAAAAAAAAGAAAATCCTTAATTTATATTTCTTTGTGTAATTATTATGTGTCCGTTTGTATCTGGGTTGTGAACTCCTCTGATGCGGGTGAGATCGACTCGCAGTCGGGGACAGATTTTTTAATAGTTTGGAAAAAGTGATAATACCGATCAAGAATTTGCCTCACCTAGCATACCCATCACGTGCGGACATCCCACCGAAATCCTTAACACGTAGTTGAATTAAAATACCTCGTGACCCTTTTTCATTAGTAAGAGATCTTCGCCCCACACTGAATATTTATGCTGAAGATGACGGTCCAAGTTAAGCAATATTGCGGATATTAGCCAGATGTCTCTTCCTATTAATGCATCTGAATTCATTTACTAAATTCAATGTGTCGATTTATTTCTCACTAGGCAAAGGCTATTCTGTTGTAACGAATCGTTGTTATTAAGGTTAGACTAACTCTTTGTGACGGCACGAGTTAGACCTACTTCATACGACACCATTAAAACTCCGCTAAATTACGTTATTCCCACTTTTATTACTGTAATGCTAGATAATATGATTATTGTATAGTTAATACTATATATTTATGTTGAAGCGATTTTCTAAATCGTGATGAAGTCTAGGTTTGCTGGTTATTCCTCCAGTTCGTTGTCTGGCTTACTGTCTAGAGATTCTTGATCTCTCTCCATCCTCACGTTATTTCTATGTAGTGTTGGCTCTCTTAAACCTATAGCACAGTACTCTGTCTAGAGATTATTATTGCATTCTGTAAAAAGTTACTGTTTAATACTTAAATTTCTAATATTCCAATTGTAGATTGATAACAATTTATTAAATTAAACTTTGTTAGATAATACAATTATTTGGATTGAATTCCTTTTAAAATTGAAAGACTACATAGTAAGTACAGCGTGTTAATATTTTATTTAAACGTTAATATTTAACCATCGTACTTTCTTCACTTATACCACAGAACATGAACAGGAGACGTCGGGATACGGCTACTTGATTTTTCTGATACATTTTCATGAGGTTAGGAGCTTATGGTCGCTCGTTGAGCCTTTCTGCCAGAGATTGGGGTCCTAAACGGATTAGCTCCAGATTCTGTGCAACTAGTGTTAGCATATTCTTTACTAAGTTTCTCAGTCATTTACTTAGTTTATGAAATATTTTCTTAAGACAATTTAGAAAGTGTACAGACAAAAAAGTAACTGAATTACAGACGAATTTAGAGTACGTTTAAATACCGGAGACAATATTTAATATCATAATTACATTATAATATATTCCCTTCGTTAGAAATTGACACATTGAAACTAAATTCTCTCGCTGTATACACTTTATTAACATTTTAATAAGTGAAATCGATAGCCCATTGCCTCCACAAGTTCCTTATAATAATAGCCCTATCCCTTGGTCGCTTTTTATAACCCGCATTGGGAGAATAAGCAGCTGTCATTACATTTATCTTGTTCTGCCAGACCAGTACGGAAGTTTGCTAATTTGATACGCTAATTGTATGCTTGGTGCGTTGTTACACGAAGTGCACCCACTTCGGCTTACGTTATCGTGTTTTATTCATAAGCGTCAGACGCCACATCTACTATGAATTAATTACACGCCACTGATACCTATATTGGCTGTTGATGCTAATTATAGTCCATACTACTACCGTCTGTACTGTCCGTATACTGCCTGTAACATGTCCGGTATTTAATTTTTACACTAAATCCAAATAGATAATAAATATTTTATTTGATAGATTCTTCCTAAGATTTAAGGTTATTTAAATTCGTTACTAGCGACCCGCCCCGGCTTCGCTTCGGTGGGATGTTGAATGTTTGCAACATATCAAATTTTTTCTATTAAGATTTTCGTGCAAAAATACCATCCGACCATTTCCGTTTTCCCTGCATTTTCCAAAAAATTTGTTTCATGCAAACCTTGTCCTGACAATTAATTACGAATGCAACAAAAAAGAATTCAACCAAATCGGTAAAGCCATTCTCAAGTGATGCTCCATCATATATGTGGCAATTGATTTTTATTAACTATAGATGAAACGCATTTTGTTTTCTTTATAAAATAACTTTTATAAAATTAGCGAAAATTGCGAACGCTTATTATCTTAGAGTTCCGTAATAGTTTTGGGTCAAGAAAACTAAATTTAAATAAAAATTTAAAAGAGTATCCTAAATACCCATTAAGAATACAATTATTTGTTTTTCATTTTTGGTTTTAAATTATTTATTAATTAACGTTTCTGGACCTTTCAATACAGTAGGTGTAAATATAACAGAATAAATCCACTCTAACTGGTGACATACCGATAGACATACATGACGAAACTATTAGGAGGGCCAGGATCTCACCGCTCGCGTGTCTTGCGTTTTGCGTCTGCGACCGCAGAGAGAATGATTGTAAGAAGTTTAGAGCATGCCACTGCTCCGCTCACTACTCGCCGCTGCGACTCATGCCACGTTCTAAACAACTTCTTACAATAATTGTCTTCGCGGTCGCAGACGCAAGGGGCGCGAGCGGTGAGGTCGTGGCCCTCCTATAAGGGCTCCATAATAACCACTTAAATTATGGAAACCTGAAAACTACATAATTGTGGACTTTTTTGTTTAATGTCCTATTTCATTTTTATTAGCACACCTTCCTAACATGTTATCAGATATTCGAAATTAGGTACAGCCAAATTTTTATTAAATTAAATCGGTTTTGTATTTTAAGTAAACTTCCAGACTTTAAATAGTTATTTAATTCAACAACAAATAACTAAAACGAGATGTGATAAAACCAACTTTTATCTGTAAAAGCAAAAGTATTTATATTAAAGTACAACAGAAGCTGAGGTAATTCCAACTCGCAAACAAAATCGCATCGACTTTGAAAGTAGGAAAGTGAGACGTGGAAATAAATAGGTTAACGTGGCAGATCCTGTTTACGAGTTTAAACAGTTTCAGAACTTGCGTCTGAAGGTGAAATGCGATTAAGACTGACGAATTTACTGAACACGGCTGTCAGAATAACTGTCTTTTCTCAAACCTTTTTTGTGGCTGATTGTCTATAATGAAATCAATTTTTATGTAGTTTTATAATCCGATTACATGAACCTCCAAAATATAAACTAGCTCGTCGGAGTTATATAGTTTAAAATAGTTTTGAATCATTGTTTTCAGATTTAAACCGGCGCTTTAATCGATTTAAATCAGTATTTCATCGAATTGTAACTAACTGTGATTTAAATTGGTATTGATCTGAAGTGTTTTATTTGTCCAGACAACTTTTTCATTTGGTTTTTTATTTTTATTTCTTTTTTTTTCTATTAAGGCAAGCCGTGTACTTTTACTTTTCACAGGCTTATAGAAGTGTGTCCATTGTGTACAAATGTAAGCCTTATCTTAATAACTTTTTCACAATTATCCAAAAGTACAGGATTGTGGCGTTTTTTTTTTTATTTATAATTGTATAGTGCATATACATTACATATGAATTCTTTATCGATATTGTTTATGTATTTCGTTTTACTACAAGGATTATGTTAGTTGTCTGTTTCTTTATTATCTCCTTTCTTACAGTTTTTTAAATCCAATAAGATTCTTTCATTTTTCATATCAAAGAGGAAACTAATATACGTATATTTCATTTTGGATGCAACGTTCGTCTTACTTTATAGCAAACTTTTCATATTACTGCTTTCAATGATAGCCTTTCGATGTAACCTAGATAAAAATTCTGGTCTAGAAAACTGTACGTGACTAAGCCTTACTCTAGGCTTTTAAGTTGGATTCAATGTTATATTATTTTTACATAAAGCTTCCATAAAAGTTGATGTCTTTGGAATATTACTTCGCTATAAATATATTATAAAAAATATATTTATCTATATAGTAAGCGGTGGCGTGCCTAGGGTTTCGGAATAGGGCAAGCCCGACATACATGTTCTTCATTGTTTTTGTAAAAGTATATGGAAGACTAAAATATTATAGATTACTAATTAATCATGACTTTGGCACAACCGGTGGACAAGAAGAGAGGAAAGAGATCGCCCCCGCGTTATTTTTACAACAAACAATTTTTATAATATTTTGCTATTAAAAATGTACAGGCGTAAATACTTTATCGGTTCTTAACATCTCAATCATCTCAAGTCGCTGTTTATCCAAATTACTAAAAGAAATCACAGTATTAATGCGTTTATGTGAATTCATGTGTAATTTATGGCGCCAGTATACTTTTTTAATCATCATAACCAGATATTTTCTCAACTCTACATATTTTCTTCATTTGAATAAAATATGCAGCACCGATAATAATAATTCTACTAACTACCTACAACTTGATGGGAGAACAAACAAAAATCCAATCAATTTCGTAAACTGATATATTAAGTTGTCTTTTATGCGTATTACAAGTCAGAGAAACACATATTCGATGAGTTAAGTAGTTTTGTACTCTGATTTATTGTATTTTATGCAATTTACTAGTCGAATAATACACAAATCAGGCGTACGTTATAAGGAAACAATTAGTAATTTTTTTTAAGTAAAGTTCAAAGATTTTACATTTCCAATACCGATTAAAACTTGTATACACTTTAAATCCTCACAATGAACAACTTATTGGATTTTTTGTTACAAATTAACTCACTTATGATGAAAATTAAAAAAATACTAATCACACGTCCACTGGCTCAAACAAATATTGGGTGTAAACGATAAAGTTGAATTATATTCGTATTCGTATCTTATCAGATACGATACGTATAGATGCTACGTATCTCTCAAACTGTACAAAGTTCTGTATGAAAGCCGGGCTTTTTTCTTTATACTAATTGCTATATAAACCTTAAGCTACAGCTATTACAAGTTTTACCATTATAAAGAAAGAGAGATCACAAGCTCCGTTGCAAGCCAACGCGTGAGAGTGAGACGATTGATTACTATAATTTTTGCCTTGATTATGCCTTGAGATGTCGTTAGTATCGGTCGACCGACGCACTGATTGGTCGCGACTTGAGGTTCTGTTTTATTTCTCTAAGATTTCTACACTGTTTTCGTTTGACAAGTAATTCGCGGGAATTTTTAAACCTATTTGATATGATTTGAAGTGGATATTTATTACTCATTCTTGACACGCTAGTATTCTGTGTTCTTGACTGAGCATTTTAGTAAGGCAAGCCGAGCTTTTGGACTTGTATGAAGGTACCGCCACTCGTAGTAAGTACTTCAATTATGTAGATATACTTTTTTACCTGCTTTAATCATCATCAGTCTAAATGACAGTAAAGTATAATGACAAAAATATAAATAAAAATTATGATGATTAAGTGAAGCTAGCAGCTACTTGGAACCGCACGACAGCCTCATTATTGTGCCTCACCATTCTCGTGACCACGATTGGTGCAATGTAGTCGAAACGTTTAACTCATAGATTCCCAACTAGGACGATACCGCTCCCCCCAGTGGGGGCTATGAGGCAAATGGCAAATACGTTGAGGCAGTCAAATGCATTAAATATTTTTTATTTATTTTTGATTCTGTGTATATTTTTTAAATTTTAATAAACACTTATTGTATCTTTCGTTTTTTATCGTTATCGTTTTATTAATTTCTGCGTTACGATTTTTAATAGATAATAAACATATAAATTAGGAACAAATAATATACAATAATATCATAATACTTCATATAAATTTAGCTATTATGGACTAGGGACTTGGGGCACGTTGAAATTTTTGTTCTTTACTTAAGAGAGCGACGGTACAGAAAAGATTGTGAGTCTATGGTTTATGGTTCAACATAAATATTAACATAATTATACCAATTTATTTATAATTGTAATTAGTTATGTGTATACGTATTGAGAGTAAAGACGGAGCGAAGATTCGGTTTCAGTTTCGGCCAGTTTCAGCCAAAAATCGGACAAAACTTCAAACGCGCCAACTTCGGGTGAATTCGTGGCTCGTGTGGGCCAGCTGAGTTCGTCGCCCAGCTTAACTGTGTTGTGTGTTTTGTTGAGCATTCTGTTGAGTTATTCCGTTATATTTTTTCGCTTTTTACTTTAACTATGGCTTTTTAATTGGTTTAATATGAGTTAACTGTCAGTATATATGTGTAAAAAATACACTGGACTTCAGTATGCAATATACATTTTAACACGTCTTAATAAGTTTCGGTTTCGGCCGCAACTTAGACCGAGACCGAAGATTGGATTTCGATTTAGGCTGAGAATATTGTTTCGAGTGGACACTGTTTCGAAAGTTGAAATGTTGACCTTTGTATTGACATTGTAATCAGTTATTATAAATTGTAATATATATATTACGTATATAATTATTATAAGTAAAACAGAATGGCTTAAATCATTAAATCAAATCATCAGATCAAATAGCCAGTGTTGACTGACGAAATGTCAAAAGCACTCGCGTACATAGGCGAAAATGTGTGAGGAGAATTAAATTTTAGGAGACGATATAAGTTATGTAAAGACCGCGAAGCTTAGCGCTGTCCTCTGACTACCCCGTTAGGGATATAGCGTGAAGATATATATGTATATATATTCATATAATATGAAATTCGTTCATATTTAATTAAGTGCTGTATAGTGTATAAGAACTTTCTCATATTCGTTTTGGTAGGTGCTTCTCGGTACTATAAATAATTCGATACAAGCGATATAAGAACGATAGCGATTGATATCAATTTCAATTGATGTCGTAGTAGAAGTCTCACCACACAGCCTATTGTGATTGGCTGATTCATGTAATATACAGTGAACGCCGTGTGTTGGCGCTAATGTCGATTTTGTCACGTGAGCGGAGTCAAGGATGAAGGAGTTGTAACCTATATCTATCTGCCTTATCGGCCATATCATCAAACCTGTTATATTGACCAAACTGCTGTCAATGAAAATATGGCTCGTGTTATTGTGGAATTTTATCGTTCTTCCTGAGTACTAATAGTCATGGACCTTGCACCAAGTAACTGCTGTTATTATTCAGCTATTGTATCGCCCAAGGTTACGCCGTTAAATGTATGATTTTATTCGATTCCTCATTTTATTCTTTGACTTATTGTGAAATTATTAAAATTAAAAACTTCTGCGTAAATTTGTCTTAAGATTATTGTACAAATTTAGAATATTTTTTTAATGCTGACTGTATCCAAACTATAGTGACTACACATTTCACAATGAGGCATCACTTTTCAAAGCAACGTCCCAGATTTTATTCTTCCCGACTAATGGTACTCTTACGTAGACATAGATTCTTTGTTTTATTTCAGGTGGCCGATGTTTTAAGATCTCTCGAATCTAGAAGTGGGATACGGGATCGAGCACTTTACAAGTGTGCCAACTTTGTAGGACGCCCTTCTTGTCTTTCTTTTTAGCATTTACGAAAGTGGGACAGTTTCTTTCTTGAGTACCTACATTTTGAGAGTCGGATATGTCGGAATCGAATATGTCGGATCAGATCGGAACGAATATGGTTTGTATATGTGCAAAGTACATGTGTAAGGAGCCTTCATTAAATGTTATTTTATTAACCACCAGTAACAACTATACTTATATTAGTATTAATATACCAAAACGCAATATCCATCTTTCAAATTAGCACACATAATGACGATTCATGTTAATATTTAAATGTTATATGTATTATATAACTACAAAAACAATTATCGTCAACTTAGAAGCATATGGAATTAATTCTATATACATCCAATAAACCGTCACATATGTGGGGGCGTCCAAGCAAAAAGGGTTCAGTAGAGGGATATTAAGTTAAAACTAGATTCGGAATTTAGGATAGTCAATTGATAATAAGGATTAGAAAATATTCAAAAACAGGCATATATTTTTTTTATCAGACATAAAGTTGAAACTGAAAAAGCTAGTTTTGAGAAAAAGCATTTTTAATGTTTGATTGAACAAAAACACACTTCTACATGTTTGTTTCTGCTTAGAAACATCATATAGTCACTTACTATATGAACTTGTAGATTATTGACCATTAATTAATAATCAATTAAATTCGCGAAATGCCATTTTTTCACCCAACTTTTCAAAATTGCGTATATCTTAGGACGTAAATGCCGACCACTGGACCCTTTTTGCTTGGACGCCCACATATAGTGTAACTAACATTGCAGAAAAGCAATAATTACTTCGCTACACGTCCAATACTGGCAACATTTACAATTCAAATGCTGATGCTATCCTCATCAAAACATCAGATGAAATCGTGTACATACACATAAGAATCCATATGATTAGATCACGTTACTGTTTCCACGCATATGTATCGAGTTAATTATAGTAAACGGTAGGTATTTAATACTGATATAAAATGTACTGAAAAGAATAAAGACACAAATGAATTTTGTAGGAGAGAAAGAAAAATGTATAAAGTGCCCGCGCAGGTTATAGAAGTTGGCTAACGTACAGGGTTTATATGAAACGGCAGTAGAAGTTACTATAGGCCCAAATACGTGTACTTCAACTTTGTAGCCAGGGCTAAGGAATGAGGTGCCGTGTTTCACGCCTGTCATAAGGGGGGTCTAAAGGCGCTTTCGAGGTCGCGACCAATCGGAGTGGAGGCCCCGATCCTCCATCCATACTACCCAGAGAAAAACGACAGCACTTGTGGTCCCCTTTGCCGTAGTATTGCGAAGGTGTTTGGGGGTAGTATTGTTCCTCGACTGTGCTTCGTTACAGCACGAGATGGACTTCGATATGTTCTGTAGAAAAGCCCAGTTTCTCGCAACGCGTTTTAGCATGTAAAAGCGTATGACCCTGTTTTATCTTCAGAAGGTGGGAGCCTGTGTTCAAGTTTGTTCTGTGTAATAGAAAAAAGACCCAATAAGGCTATTGCACAGTATAAATATAACAGTAGGATATTTTCATAGAAAGCTAGCTCACGCACGTGTGTGCGTTATACACACGCCGTGACACGCACACAACGGCAATATTTTGGGCGAATATGGATAATATATTGTAGCACCAGTCGTGGTCGCACGCGACACCATCATGCGAGCGCTTCGGTTTGTCTTTTAATTCGTTTTTCACATTGTCACAAATACGAAAATGTCTAAATCGCATAAAGAAACGTGTTATAATGTCCTTAGATGCGTAAATAACTTTAGTTACTCGAATGCAGAGTTATTTACCATTATTCGACATAGTTATGTCGAATAGAATGCGAAAGTTGATATATATTATAGCCCTAGCCTTAGTACCAAGATATTGGTGGCTTACACTAATGCATAGCATGAAAGATTCTATTTATGACAGAATATAGAACAATACAATAAGGTAGAGCGGGAAGTAAACAGGAAACGAGAAACAGCGCATAAATATTCAAAAGGAACATTTTCTCGGTAATGAAAAACCCTGGGGTTTAATCATGTTTAATTCAAATTCACAGAAGGTAGGCCTTCTAATGTGTCAACACACTGTGTCACAGTAATGACGCGGGGTTAGTGAACGATGAGATTACAGACAAGGAGGGTAAGGCGTTACGTCGCCGAATCTAAGAATATACCTCCTTGCGGCATTAATTGCGATATAAATACCTGACAGTAATGTCATTGCTACGCGGCGTCAGTGTTTTGAATGTGCTGTTGCGAATGTCGTAGAGAATTAATTTCCATTTAATGAAGGAAAGCCCTATGTTTTTACAACCATATCCAATAATCGCTCCAACCCTCGATCTAATTCGCTACATATGTAATGCACGTGATATACACTGATCAATATTTACTTGACACCAAGAAATTTTTTATCATTTAAAAACGGTAACAGAATCGCGTCTGTAAATTGAATCATATTCAAAAATACTTGGTATATAAGTATACACTTTTCAGGCTTCTTAGGTTGCAAAACGAATATTTTTTAGAATTATTGAATGTCATCTTGTCATTGACTTTTTTATAACTTTTTTTTCATTGATAAACTGAAATAATTAAAGTTTTGCTCACTTTAATCATTTTTCAGATTTTTACTATCGGTTCCAACATTTTCTAATTTAGTAGGCACAGCCATCAACAATAAGAAATAAACACATTTAAAATATTGGTGTTACAATGTAGTTTTAGTTATTTGATGGATGTGCCCATCGACTACTACAATATACAAATATTTGAAATTTCTATCTTTCAAATACATACAATTACAGAGTTATATTTAACAAACAGTTGCTAATTTTTTCTTATGTCCACGGAAATTACAAAATGGCTAACTGCACAATTTTTAGAAATGACCGCTTTATAATGGTGTTACTGAATTCTTAACTTATGTAATTGAATTCTTATGCTGTTATTTGTAGATGTTGCTTGAGATGTGTGTTCAAAAATAAAGATTTTACTCAAATGAAGCGTCTGATATCTGTGTATAAAACACAAGGTTTAATACGACGCCGTTAAGAGTCTAGCGTGTGATTTTACGATAGTTCTCTTAACGAACAACTATTTCTTAACGAACAACTATTTTGAAGCCGTAAAATGTTGTAAAACTAAGTTGGATTAGGTTTTATCGTGCTCAAAAAACTTTTTCCTCGATAAACTTTCTTTTATGGGTTTTCAATTTTTAGTTATGAATACGATTTCATCACTCGAAATAAACGTTAGCAAAGTACGATCTTAATTTACATTGTACAAAACATTATATTTCATTGTAATACGTTTTTCATTTATATTGGGTCCTTACATATGAAATTGGCGTTTTGTACGGGAGGAATATAAAGTCAATTTTTTTTTTGTAAAATATATTTAATTAATCAAAGTATGCACCGTTGTTATCTATGTACTTTTGCCATCTCATAGGTAGTTCATTGATCCCTTTACTAAAAAAACCATGGGGGCGAGAATCAATAAACTCTTTGAAGGCGGTTTGGACTGCCGCATCAAAGTTGAATTTTTTTCCTTGTTAGAAGTTGTCCAAATTCCGGAAAAAATGGTAATTTGTTGGAGCAAGGTCCGGGGAGTACGGTGGATGTCGCAGACTTTCCAATTGTAGCTCATCTAACTTAGTGGTTGTTTGTTGTGCAGTGTGTGGTCTTGCGTTGTCGTGAAGCAGCAGTGGCCTAGAGCGATTGACCAATCTCGGTTGTTTAGCAGCTAGTTCTTCCTTCATGGTTTGGAGTTGCTGACAATAGATATCTGCCGTAATCGTTTGGCCAGATTTTAGAAAGCTGTAGTGAACGACACCGGCGCTAGTCCACCAAACACTCACAAGTAACTTTTTCTGAATCAATTTTCGTTTAGGGCAGGATTTGGCTGGGTCTCCAGGGTTCAGCCATTGCGACGAGTGCTTTCGATTGTCGTACAGTATCCACTTTTCATTACAAGTAATGATTCGATTTAAAATCCCTTCATTATTGTGTCGGTTGAGCAAAGTAACACAGCAGTCGACACGTGTTTGCAAGTTCGATTCACTCAATTCATGAGGTACCCATCGTTCAAGTTTTTTTACTCTCCCGATTTGCTTCAAGTGGATTAATACAGTTTTGTCACTTACCCCGAAGCCTGCAGCTATCTCTGAAGTGCTTTGTGATGGATCCACTTCCACAATAGCCTTTAATTCTTCATTTTCCACTTTGGTCTCCGACCGTCCACGGGGTTGGTTCTCAAGGTCGAAATTTCCAGAACGAAAACGTTGAAACCAAAAACGTACCGTGCTTTCTTTTGCAACACCAGCGCCGTACACGTCAATAATCCTTCGAGCTGTTTGTGCAGCACTGGTGCCACGGTAGAACTCGTATTCGTAAATATACCGATATTTCATGTTTTCCATTGTGCGGTAATAAGCGACGCCAAAGAAAAAAATAATGAGGAAAAAACAAATGAATGACTGTTTTCAAAACTCAAATGTACCAGCTAAATGAATTTATAAATTTGAATTTGGAATTCTTAAGCAAAGAGGAGATATTTCAGATCAAAGTGGTCAGTACGACAAAACGCTAATTTCATATGTAAGGACCCAATACTAGGAATTTCACCGGCTGTTTTACTCTCTTACTAAAGTAGAACATTTTAGTTTTCAGAGTCGCCAACGCATTTGGAATCTTAAGTGCTTTCTAGCATTGATATTAATATGTAAACAAGCCATAGGCTTCAGCTCATTTGCCATCAGGCTCACAACAGAAGACAACTGAAGACAATGGAGCAAGCACTGCTCCATTATCGAGCAGCAGCAGGATTATCGAGGAAGATGATGGTAGCAATCCCACGGACCCCACACAAGCTTTTTACTTTTTCACCCACGATTTTTAATTCCGTACCCACGAGCGCAATCGAATGCAACTTGTTAATTTATTGTTTTTACTTGTCCATACCTTTAATTTCATTTTACTAGGGGTCTTAAGTAAATAAACTAATTGGTCATTTTAGGAATTTCGCTATATTAAATTTATGATGACTTGTTTCTATATTATGTAGGTATTCATATACTTAAGCGAAACCGTGAAATAAAAGGCTATAAGTCCAAAATTCATTGTCCATATACCTATAAGCTATGTGATGTTATGTTGGTGCTTGATAAATTATTCGCACATCTAACGGCCCTGATGCTCGCGTCGTAAACATTCAATATGGGCGACAGTTTCCGGCGTATCGCTGGTTCTCTCAACTTCCGCTTCCATGCTCTCTTCGCCGCTATGCTTTGGTTCATTTTAATTATTGTATATTGAAGATATTATTACTTGCAATAAAATAATTGAAACTAGGTTTTATAAAAATATAAACTAAATAACATGTAGCCTAGATTACTCTCTGAAAAATTCTTCACTTGCCAATTAATGTTTCGTTAAAATCGGTTCAGCTGTTTCGGAGATTAGCCTGGACAAACAAACAAACGAACAGACAAACATTTTAAAAACGTATGTTTGGGTTTGAATTTTTCCGAGATAGAAAGCCACCTAGATTCTCTTTGAAAAGTCCTTCAGTTATCAATGAGTCTGGTTAAAGTCGGATCCGCCGTTTAAAAACGTATTTTAAACGCCGTTTAAAAACAGACGAACAGATAAATAATTAAAAAACGTATGTTTGGGTTTTTTTAAAGATTAAATGACTACGTATTTATATTACATTTAACATTTAATATTAGTCGGTGCAAATAATGAAAGGTACTCATTTGACTACACTAAAGCAAAGCGCGCCTTCCGGTTTACAGGGGATGCTCGCTAACGGAACGTCGGGGCTGGCGCTGGCAGTCCGCTAGACTACGGCGTCCGGTGCGTTAGCATTTCACCGACGAATCGTTTGCCATCATTAAATTTTCAATTACCTACCTAATAATTATTTCTAATTTAATTAACTTTACTTAATAATACAATTTACCTAATAAGTCTGTCGTTTGCACGCTAACTTTGTCACAACGTGGTATATTATCGAGTAGTTCGCCTCATGTAGGTGAGGTACCTATTTTTCATAGCTGAGTCACAAGAGCACGAATTTCCGTGTCTTTTTCAACATATTTTTATTATTTTGTAATAAGACTTCGAAAAAATTCTTTATTTTGAAATCATAGATACGCTCCAATTTTATTCATTAGTATAAGCTATAATTATTTATTGCTAGATATTCTGTGAAAATAATTTTGGAAATTGTTCCAATTGTAGCAACAACTTAGTAGCAATATTTAATTAATTTATCTCTTTAAAAAACGTGCTTTGTCTAATGTAGTAACCATCAGATATTTTTAGTTACATTTTAATACCTATTGTTCATACATACATACATACATATCTTCACGCTGTTACCTATTGTTCGTAATTTTCGAAAATTGACTTTGATGCTTATATTACCTATTTATATTTTCTTACATACACATTGCATTATGTTTGGAGTACTCGTATACATTTGACACGATTTCATTGATATTTCTAATTTTCGTTGCGTATTTGTGCATCTTAGTTCAATGGATAAAGTTAAATTAACGTGATCTCGAAGCGTCAGTTGTTGTAGCACAGTGCGAGAATTCCCAGGCGCAGTGCATCAAGCGTAAATAGTATATGGAATTGAATATGTAATGAGCAGACGGGGTACAATAGCATGACAAGCAAGAGCACATTGACTGATTTATGCTTTTTTTCCCATAGTTTGAAAAGGATTTTTTAATTAAGTATCGTTACGTAATTAGTTATCTGCTCAATTTCTTAATTCATCAGTGCGAGGGGTAGTCTATCTATTGCTGATTTTTCCTCGTCCAGATCCAAAATGCGATATTTGGCACTGCCTTTCAATTTACCCTAATACGGAGATCTAGCGTGATCAGTTATTAAAATTTGAAGGTCATTAAAATTTGTCAAACGTTAATTTTTTCGTTAACGAATGTGTCTTTAAGGATTACTTATTTGTAAATTAGAACTTATCTCTCAGAGACAGAATGATATAACCTAGACCTTCGTATTATAAGTTAGTTAAAGTTTACATATAAATGCATGCCTAAGCATAAGCAGGACTTTTAGCAGGGGAGCACGAGGAGATTCAATTATCGGAGGGATCTTGGTTATTCTTCCACGTGCCGCAGTTGTTGTATCTTAACGTTTGTTATGAATAGCTGCAAGGTGCAACAATAGTGCGTTAATTAAAAATATTTAGGGGAGATGGGGATATTGGTTCTGTTCAGATTTGTTGTATCGTTTTAATTTATATGTGCTTGTCATGCGATAATCGCTGGAACAGTTTTACTTGTAGCTATAAACCAGCCTTAGAATTTCAGCTATTTAAACGACCATGACATTTTTTTGGAACGAAGTTCTTTAACACTGCTTGCGGGAGGTTTGAGTTGGTATTGTACACGTCACGTAAGGAAAAAGTGTTACGTTGAGCGGGACTCGCGTGTTACACGGCGCTAGGTTCGTTAGATAAATAGATTCACAGTGATATTTCTGTCTCTTTCTGTCTCTTATATACGAGTATATGTGTGCTTACGAGTATCGAATATTTTTTGTTTTTGGTTCAAATCATAAGTTTAGTGAGTTTTATTGGTCTCATTATTGCAATTAAGTTTTGAGAAATGGAAACTGTAGCTAAGAAATTTCGTTCCTGACGGGGATCCCCCGACCGCACACTTTTTTTTTTGTCTACCAGTGTAACGGAAAGAACTGCATTGAGAAAATTTAAAAGAAGCTAGTTCGGTTTTTTTTACTAACCTCTCTTATAATAATACAATTTTATAACATCGATTTATAAAAAGTCTGTGAATAGGTAATTAATTACAAGGAGCAATCACGGTCGTGTTATATCCTTATGTCTAAAACATGTGTTTTCGAAAGTCCTTTAAAGTCGTCTTACGGGTTACAGTACGATTTTAAAGTCAGTTTAGTTATTTCGTAACTCGGTAACGTAGTTTTTTAAAGATCACGTAGTTTTCTTCCATATTGGCTCCAATTTATTTTTTATGAATTTCTTGATATCACTGACGTTATGTCACACGTGATCAACAATACAAATCTTTGTGATTCGTATTTTTAAACCTCAACGCAAAAAGAGGGGTGTTATAAGTTTTATGCGTGTATCTGTGTGTCTGTCTGTGGGGTCGTAGCTTCTAAACGGATGAACCCATTTTGATTTAGTTTTTTTGAAAGGTTTGAAAATTGAAAGTATTTTTAGCAATGATTCAAGAAAATCTCTCTCTCTTTGACTACCTCGTTGGGGATACGGCGTGAAGATATGTTATGTTATGTTTTATTCAAGAAAATCCGTTCAGCCGTTTAAAGATCATCAGCTCTTTCCTAGTCGTTGAAGAAATGTGCAACTTCTACTGGTCTAATCGATTTAAAATATTGTATCTTAGCCTAATGCTGCTGCATCATCTGGAATCAGAAGGATTCCCAACTCCTCACCAACTCACAGCAGAGGTATCGTGTTTAGGCTCATTGGAATGGTCTCAATGAAAGATTATAGATAGATAGATTGTGATCAGGGTCTGATGATGGAGTAGACAACTATTGTCAGAATACGCAGATTTCGGCGAGGCAAGATCTCGTGTCGCAATATCGTGTATCGTCCTGGAAAGTGAAAGTGGTAAAGTAGGTGTGAAATTCAAATACAAGTAATTTACTTAGTATGACAGGGTTGTAGAAATGAAGAAAAGAATGCTTAGATGGTTCGGGCACATAGAAAGAATGAGTGATGAAAGACTGACGAAGAAAATGTATAGAACGAAAGCGAGTGGTAAAAGAGGCCAGGAAAGACCAAGGCTGACTTATGAAGATCAAATAGCCAGATTGTTAGCCGATGTAGGCGAAAATCTAGGCGAAAATGTGTGAGGAGAATGATGAAATTTGAGGAAGCGAAAGAAGTATGTAAGGACCGCGACGCTTGGCGCTCCGTCCTCTCTGGCTATCCCGTTCATATTTACATTACAGCTTATTAACTTATGGGCCAATAGGTACATAATATTTTTTTTACTTTTTAGAGGTTTTTTTAAGTTGGGGGTATCCTCAATTTTTAAATTGTTTTTTTCATGCTGTTTTTGTATTAAATGTTTGTCAAGAATCAAGATACCATTATTTCTTTTTTGTTTATAGGGGCGCACTGATAAAGTAAAATTTCACTGTTGGGTGACAAACCTAAGACTTAGGTTTTAAGCCTATGTCAACTTTAGTTCTTTTTATGTAAGTAACACGAAATTCTCATTTAGTTTTAAGACATTCTCATTCCTTTTGCACAACTAAATAGAACAGAAACATGTTAACAACAACCTCGCATTTTCCCAGGTTAATAAGTTCACAATTTCTGTTGCATGTGTTTGCAACGTTCGCTGTTAGCCTGTTAGTGTTTCAGAGTAAACAAACTCGGATCTAGTTTTAAAATAGCACCCATATTGTGGATATTCTGTAGTACAGGACCACGGTTTCATTGAAAAGTAACGTGGTACAATTTATAAAAGGTTAGATTTTTATGCTCCCAATTAATGACATCTATAATATTTAATTGGCTTTGAGACAGCGATTTTTTTAAATGATAACTTTTCAAAACCGAAAAAACATAAAAGTTGCTCATTATCCTGGTCCTTGGTCCTTACATACCTACTCTCACTCCTCAAGCTTATTTTTTCCGCATACTTTCGTCGAAGTTTACAGTTTTAACGTTTCAGTCAAATAACGCTCTCTGACTTCATGGCCTATCTGACCTCTGAATCAGCCTTAGCCTTCCTTGGTTTCTAGCTTTTTTAAATTTTAATGAATCTGTACTATATTGTTAGCTATCGATGAAAAAGAATAAGTCAAGTGAATAAGTAATTTTACTATTTGTGCGGTCAACATTGCCAAGAAATTGAAGCGATGTAAGTATGGGACTTTCTTTGACAGTTTCATATTTACGCCCTTTTGCAGTCGAAACATTGGGACCCCGGGGCCCCGAAGCGCATCTACTGGTTTCTGACTTTAGTTTTTGCGAATTGGGCGACGAAGGGCATAACAAAAAGTAAGGACAGGCTTTATGAGTTATATGATGAGAACTCTTACACGGTAGATGAAAGTTTTCATAACTACTTACTCGAAAATATTTAAGAGGGTTTAATTAAATTAGAAAATCAGATAACGCAGTACAGGCTACATGGAACACCATTAACAAAGAAGTTGATAATAAACAAAATAAAAGAAAAACCAAGATATTTAAATACAATTAATAATAAAATTGTTACAAATAAAATTGAGGTTGCTAATGCCATTGAAAAATATTTTTCAAATGTACCCGTAGAAATTATTAGTGGTCTAGGATTATCTTCACATACAGCAGAGACGTTTTTGAGCAAAAATATTGGAAAATCGTTTCCTAGTTTTCAATTTAGGTACACTTCTTCAGTTTAGATAGAAAGGACTTTCAGGCAATTAAATTAAAAGACAAGTGAGGATTTATGGGGACTATCAGTTTATGTGATAACTAATGCAATATCTATATTATCGCCAATTTTGGTAGATATATTTATTAAATGTGTCGATCGAGGGGTATTTCCCAATTTAATGAAACAGTAAAATAATTCCATTATTTAAATCGGGCTATATGTTAAATCCAACAAATTATCGCCCGGTGTCAATATTGCCAGCGTTGAGTAAAATATTCGAAAAATAATACTCAAACAAATGCTGCCACATTTTAACATTCACGGGGTATTTGACGGTCAACAATACGGGTTCACGAGAGGGCGGTCAACAACTCACGCGGCAGCAAGCTTGATCAAGACTGTACTTCAGGCTTGGGAGGGATCCCAGGATGCTATTGATGTTTTTTGTGATTTATCCAAAGCTTTTGATTGTGTTAGTAATGAAACTTTAATTTGCAAGCTTTTAAACTTTTTTAACTATGGAATACGTGTTAACGCTCTCGATCTCGTGATCTGGTATTTGTCTGACCTGGATCAAAAAGTGAGTGTTAATGGGGTTTTGTCTGTCGCTTCAAAATTAAAAATGGGGGTTTCTCAAGGATCAATTTTGGGACCTTTCCTGTTTTTGGTTTATATTAATGATCTCCCATTAATGCTCGGGGACTGATGCGAAACAGTATTATTTGCTGATAATACCTCATTGTTATTTAAAGTAGACAGAAAGGATCTAGATATTATTTGGGTAAACAGGATCCTAACAGATGTCTTGAGATGATTCGCTGCCAATAACTTATTATTAAATGCACAAAAACCCGAACGTATAAATTTTCCCTTTCTGATGTACCCAGAATCCATGATAACATAGAGCTGGGTGGAAAACAATTACAATTAGTTAAGACAGCCAGTTTTCTTGGTTTGACAGTAGATAAAAAGTTACAGTGGGCGGATCATATCGGGGCACTAGCTAGTAAGCTCGGTTCCGCGATATATGCAATTAGACGCATTAGGCAAATAACGGATGCAAAGTACATCAGCCTTGCCGTATCCACATACGGCAAGGCTGATGTACTTTGCATATTTTCATAGCCTAATGTCCTACGGGGCCTTTTGCTGTATTCATTCATTCTGTATTCATTTGCATTCACGCGTTTTGAAACGGTGGGGATGGTCATATTAACTCCTTTTTATTTTAGAAAAAAGAGCAAAACGTGCACGAGAATTATTTAAAGATTTTAAAAGACATTGATGTCCTCACCTTACCATCCTTATACATCTTTGAAATTGTTATGTATACGATGAAAAATATAGATCTGTTTAGAAAAAAAGGAGATATTAATGGTATGGAAACCCGAGGTCGTGATAAATTTGTTATTCCAAAATTTAAATTACATAAGTCAAATGTTTCATTTTTGGGTAACTGCATTCGTTTTTATTATAATAAAGTTCCTCAGGAACTCAATTAACAGAGAATGAATTTAGTTTGGTTATAAAACGTACATTGATTAGACAATCATACTATAAAATAAACGATTTCATTGAAGATAAAAGAATAGTTTGGAAATGTTCTTCTCGGCACATGCATTTACTGGCTTAATGAATGTTGTATTTTAATAAACCTTTTGTAAAATGAAGTTGAAAATATGATACCTGACTGAATTTCTTGTCGGTCCCTCTCAGTGTCCAGGTTTTCTAACTGAACTGAACTAAACTAGGTCCGATGTTCAAAAATACCTTGTAATTGGGTTTATTTTAATAAATTGATTTTACTTTGACTTTGGTATTTTAAGCGACTGGTCGAGGCTTTGAGAGACCGTCGGACTGGCGGCTTCTTCCGCCAACGAATCAATTCGGCTATTCAAAGAGGTAATTCTGTCAGTCTGCTGGGCACCCTAAGCAATAACATCCTTCTAAGCGGCAACTTTGAAGATATCTATTATCTATGATAATTTGATATTACTTAGTTTTTATTTTGTAAATATTAACGTTGAAATGCGTATGTAAATGTTAGTCTGTGTGTCACTTATAGACTTGATTATCGATGAATCGATTGAGTTCTTTGTAAGTTATTTTTGGTATATTACTAAACAGTTTTCGAAAGTAGTTTTGAGCAGTTTTCAATTTATAAAAATATTTATTATTAACGGTGCGGTAGGGTCACAGTATGAACATAACAGTAGGATGACTTCATAGAAATCCAGCGCGCGCGCTTATACGCACGCGTTTTGAAACGTAAACAACTGCAATATTTTGGAAGAATGTGGGCAATTATTGTAGCCTGGGTCGTACGCGACGCAAACATGCGGCCGCTTCCGTTAGTTTTTAATTCGTTCTTCACAACGTCGTAAATACAAAAATGTCTAAATCGCTTCAATGAACGTATTATATCTTAGATGCCTTAATAATTTTATTTATTCGAATCCAGAATTATAATTATTAAACATAACTACAAGAAATTAAATTTAACACATGAAAATTGTATCTGTATGCATTGTTTTTCATTATTACATATTAAATGTATAACTAAACGAAATTTTCTCCGCATCTCACATCCAACGCAGCAACCTACGTATCCGGCCGAGAGTAGGCAATTTCGTTACGCATGAGACGAGAGTCGGCCTTCTTTTATTCATATTCTCTGGCAGGGTTCAGGTTTATTGTAAGTAGTTATTTAATATCCTCTAAAACTATACAAGATAGGACCGAATATTAACTCTATTAATATATTCCAAGTTGCAAATGCGGTCGAGACGCTAACGTGCAAAGTTCATGCCTTGCTCCGTCGCCATAGCAACGTCGACTTGCCTTTAATTTTGTTCAACAAAGGCACGTCGCGTCGTCCCGCTGCCTGTTATTATACATCATGCTCCAATTATCGTCGTCTCACAAGAATAGAGAAAGCTCCGCGCCGTGGAAACTTTTGCTAGTCTTCGCAGCAGTTTCATTCAGTGATTTTAGGTTTTTTCCTTAAAACTTTACACGGACAGCTGCAAAAGTTTGGGCTAGTTTAGCGATGTTTATTTCTGTATACGAACTTTTAGTACTTCTATGCAGGTCTTTTAGAAAATGGAATAAACAAGACACCACTTTTATTTTCAAGATACTCTTCTTCTTTACCCCGACGGCATCACAATCCTTTATGGATTTCCAATCACTCAGACGAGTGACAGATCATTTAGTTTTTGTTTAATAAAAATGGCGAATATGCATAAATGCATTTGGAAATAGACAAAATCCCGCCAATTGCGTGACAGTGAAGCGTACCGTAGAAATACAATATATTAATTTAATCGGCAGCAAGAATTAACTTTGTATTTAATAACGTTTCTCAATGACACTATGAAATACATAGTTAGTCCTGCGGTCGCTGAACGCGTAACCAAAAATCGCGCACAGCTTTTAAAGTGCTTTCTAAGTTCTATTGTTTTAAATGTTTTCAGAATTTTCCACCCCATTGCTGAATATTAGAGGGGGACACACACTTTTACGATGTTAGAAGTGCATATTTTACTAACTACCTATTCACTTAAATAAAAACGGCATATTCAAACCTCAAATCGTTTTTACCACTTAAATACACTGGAATTTTTTTTCATCCCTCAGTTACATGTAGGTATGGGTATCCCGCCTTTTTCTTTTCAATTTCATTACTCCATCGTATAGCGGTTCATAATAGTCTGCGAGTAAAATAGCCGTGACCCTGTGACATATGGACAGATGGAAAGACGGACAGGACGAAGTTATAAGGTTCTCGTTTTTTGCTATTTGGCTACGGAACTCTAAAATGATACGAGGATCTTTTGACACGTAGTAAATCTGTTTGAAGTATGTTTAAGTAATTGGTATTGAAAGGTAGATATTCGCATACCTAGGCGAAAATATGTGAGGAGAATGAGAGGTAAAATTTTGGAAAAAATAAGTGAAAGCTCCTCTCTGACTACACCGTTAGGAATAGAGCGTGAAGATATATATGTATTTATGTTACTCTTAAAGAAACAACAAATAAAAAAAATATTGTTGTTTGAATTTGTAATTAAAACAATTTGTAATTGTTTAAAATATAAATAATAATTAGGTTAGGTATCTGATGAAGAAAATCTACAGAGTGAAAGTGAGTGGTAGGAAGGAAGACCAAGACACGAAGATCAAATAGCCAGAGTGTTAGCTGAGTGAAATGTCAAAAGCACTCGCTGAAAATTATGAGAATTATGAGAGAAAAATTATGAGATATGAGGAGGGAAAAAAGTATGTAAAGACCACAAAGCTTGATGCTCCGTCCTCCTTGACTACACCGTTAGGGATAGAGCTTGAAGATATGTATGTATGTATTAGTGATGTGTCAGATCGTTAAAAATGTATATCCGCGGATACGGATCCGAATATGGATATTTGGTGTCAAGGTCTACGGATACGGATACCGATACGGATCTTAACTTTCTTACTCGATCGGTGTCGGTGCGCGTGACCTTGAAACGATAGTTGACGCCACTTGACGCTTTGCGTGACAGGACATGTTTCGACTTATATAGAATTTAATCTATGTATTGAAAATTAATAAGGTAAAAAATCCGTAAAAGATCCGCCAAAAAAGTAACGGATACGGATCCGGATCTTTCTTCTCCCTCGGATATCCGCGGATACGGATAAAGGCACACCACTAGTATGTATTATGTTAGGTAATTGATCTTCCGTTGTCGTGATCGCTTTATGTATTATCACATGTCTTCATTATTATCAGAAACCAAATTACGTAATTTCTATTGACTGGTGCAGTTGTAATATTTCATTCTTTCTAGCGTTTCTATTGTATTTGCATCTGTCTGATTAACATTTAATAATGAGTCTGGAATATCGAAATATTAATGGATGTTTTTATGTCTCTGGTCTCGACAAAAGTTATTTTTGAGCATACCAAGTATGTAATGTTATCAGAGAATCTTGAGAATTTACGTTTTGTTAATTGTTACATAAAACGGACTTATCTGTTTCAGGCTTTATATTTCCATTTGCTATAAAAGTAACTTGCATTCTATACAGAGCCATTTGAAAACTAACAATGGAAGTGCATTTCAGCATAGGGTTATAAAATGCGAGATTTATGAGGATTTATATTTTACCTGAAGCAGTGGGATGTAAATTATGTTGTAAACTTGAAATTAGTTTTATACATTTTACGGGTAGCTTAAAATACTGATAATGTGTAATGTTTCAAATATGTACCTATTAAGAACTCGAGAGACTTTCTCGCCCAATTAATTAATAATAATATTAATGTCAGTTAGTTATTTATTTATACAAGTATTTTATTGACATTTTAAAATATTCCTAGGAGAAAAACTACAAGTAAGGATTTGTATATATTTTCTAAATTGTTGTAAAACAATTCATAATGAAAATGTAAAGTTTTATATACAGGAGTTAATAATATTGAGGTGGTAAAAAAAAATTAATACAGAGTATTGTTATAGTAACCTCCATGCCAATTTTAGTATCATTGTTTGGGGTCAATGGCAAAGAGGATTCTTATAGTGATAGGTCCTATATGTATATCTTATTACTTCGTAATAGGTTACTTTATATTTTTTAATATTTACTCGTTTATTATTCTGAAAAACGTTGACAATCTATAAAATGACCTAAAAAATGATCACGCTTTAATCCTAGATGTCATAAACAATAATAACTTTTAATGTGCTTGAATCTAACGGCCATATAAGGAGTAACTTGAATATGAACGAAGTTTTATTCGGTTAGAGAGTAAAACGAATCTTGCATAGTGGATAATAATATGAAACTAACCAGCGAAAGTTCTCAAATGACATTGGTTCCGCGATTCCGCGGTCGTTTTACATGGGTATTCAAAATATTGAAGCGTCTAGGAATTCAGATTTTAAGCGTCTAGGAATTCAGATTTTTATCGAAAAACTGATCAATTTTTATCAGAATATATGTGATATTTTTAGTAATACTAATATTTGTACGGCTATTTTGTTTGGTAATTTTTTTGATGTATTAAAAAATAAAAGTAAAAGCTATTAAAGTTCAATCTATTGTGATATCTGTATGTAAGTTATTTAGAAGCTCGAAATATTGTGTAGGGATCTATCATATTTTGAGCATGTTGAGTGGTAAAAGTTTTGTTAATTTTTGCTAATCCTTCTTTGTTTATAACAGTAGCTTTATTTACGATCGCTAAAAAAAATATGTCTATTTTACGAAAGAGTAATGAGTTAGAAATAAGTAATAACAAACACGCTCTTAAAATGATTTTTAAGGAAAATGTTCGTTTCGACAATTTTTGTACGATCGAAGCTTTGATAATAGATTGTATAAGTACTTGATAGTAGATTGTATAAGTACGTGTGGTAGAGCCATACTGCATTGCAGCACGAATTGGGCCGGCTCGCCCGGTGAAATACCACCCTCTTACAGAATATCGGCGTGAAATAACATCATCTATTGCTGTTGTGTTTCGTTCGGTGAGTGAGAGTACCGGTAGCTCACCCCTCTTTCCCCTCTTTTCTCTTCTTTTACCTCTTTCCCTAAAGGCCGGAAACGCATCCTTGACTCCCAGGCCGTTGCGGGTGTCCATGGGCGGCGGTGATCACTTTTCACCAGGTGACCCACTTGCTCGTTTCCCCCCTTCAAAAAAAAAGAAAGAAATTATGTGTTTTTGTGCCATGGTTAATATATTTTAATTACTATTTATATTATATATTTTACTTTTTTTTTATAAAAAAAAGTAATTTATTATATAAATCAGTACATACGTATCCTAACGCCAATATTTACAAACTTAACACTAAACATTATCTTAAATAATAGACTTTCTCATAGTTGCCACTTAGAAAGCTGTCATTGCTTAGGGTGCCCAGCATACTGGCAGCATTACCTCTTTCAATAGCCAAACTGATTCGTTGGCAGAAGAAACTGCCAGCCCGGTAGTCTCCCGAAGCCTCGACCAGTTTCTTACAAATATCAAAAATCAGGTGATGGGCTTCGGGGCCCCATGAACCTAAAGTTTCGACTGCAAAGGGCGTAAATATGAAACTCTCAGAGAGAGTCGCATACTTACGCCGCTTCAAGTTCTCGGCAGTGCTGGCCACGGCACCTGCTGATTTGGAAGCCGCCGGTACGTGGGAAACAGCAAGTGTATATTTTACTATTTCGTTAGCTGACGGAAATGTCAACAGTGCTCGCATACCTCGGCGAAAATGTGTGAGGAGAATGATTTGAGGAGGCGGAAGAAGTATGTAAAGATTGTGATGCTTGGTGCTCCATCCTCTCTGCTACCCCATTAGGGATACTGTGTGAGGATACTATGAATGTACTTAATTACCATTTATATATGTACCTAAGTATATAAGATTTTGCATATTTGCTAAAATTAGGCAATATTTTTGTCTTTTATTTAATAAAATAAGCAATACGTACATCGTATTCAATTTCTGTCATATATTTTGTACTTGCATATTAGTTGTAAGGTAATATAATTTAGGGTTCTCGCGATACAGTTACCCTAATGCGTTGTCTATTGTAGAACATATTCTGTTAAACTGAATTGTTACCAAATAAATTCTCTTCATTTCATTTAATTGTAGTTTACTGAACTTAGAGAAATACAAGTTTTACTTAACCTACGACTTGTAAAAATTAGGGATATATATAATGGAGCTACAGAATTAGTAATTTTATCTACAAATGTCTCTATGGATTTCTGGATCGTTTTCTCTATAAATTATCTACTTTAGATATAAATTACATCTTCTTTAAAATGCCGGCTCGCCCGGTCTTTGCTATAATAAAATGGTAAACTTTAAAGTTAACAGTTTTCACAATAACATTTTGGTTATAGCTTCAATCACTGAAACTTTAATGGTGATTATAAATGTGTTATTTCCAAAAGCATTTTTAAAACAGGAGTCCGCACTTTAAAGAGATGGTCGAAGTCGAGAAATTTAATCTCGAAACGTCTCTACAATCCTCCCTCTCTTTTCATCTTTTGCTGTTGGTATATCTATATATAGCTATGTTATGTGTACTAGTAGGTGTATTTCTGAGTTATTTCCGAAAGTGGTATCGAAATAGGAATCCGCACTCTAAAGAGATAGTTGAAGTCGAGAAATTTAATCTCGAAACATCTCTATAATCCTCCGTCTCTTTTCATCTTTTGCTGTTGGTATATCAATATATAGCAATCTTATGAAAACTAGTAGGTGTATTTCCGAGCTATTTTCAGGAGCAGTATTGAAATAGGAGTCCGCACTGTAAGGAGATAGTTGAGGTTGAGAAATTTAATCGTGAAATATCTCTGTAATCCTCCATCTCTTTTCATCTTTTGCTGTTGGTACATCTATATATAGCATGTTATATATACTAGTAGGTAATTTCTGAGTTATTTCCAAGAGCAGTATTGAAACAGGAGCCCGCACTCTAAAGAAAGGGTTGAAGTCGAGAAATAATCTCGAAACATCTCTACAATCCTCCATCATTTTTCATCTTTTGTTGTTGGTATATTTGTATATAGCAATGTTATATTTACTAGTATGTATATTTCTGAGTTATTTCCAGGAGCAGTATTGAAATAGAAGGCCGCACTCTAAAGAGATTGTTGAAATCGAGAAATTTAATTTCGAAACATCTCTCGTACATCGTGTACGAAATACAACACTCATGCCCGTTAATAGTGCACGGAAGGTGCGGAAACTCTCCTGGCGACGTCTTGAGCCGAGGTTTTCCCTCCATACGAGGTATTCCTAGGCTGGAGGAAAACTCAAGCATGTCGACCATTTAGTAGGGCGTCTTTTACCCTCGACCTAATGCGACCGATGACTCTTTAAAAGCACTAGGGCTCTCAGCAAAAAGGAGGATTTTTTTAGTCATTCCGAAACTATACAGTCGGTGTGGAGTCCGGCTGAGTGTCTTTGGACATTTTTTCTCTTCTTAAAACAGAAAAAACACAACATACAACATTGCGATCACAAACAAGCTTGAATGATATCAGGGAGAAGTTTTCCAAACTGAAGTGGGTTTAAGCGGACCACGTTTGCCGAATGCACCTTGAATGACTGCATCAATCGTCACATAATTTACTTCAAATTTTAAAGATTAAAAGGAATAAAGAAGAGATAGAAACACATTTGATTGAAAGTCACCGCTTCAAGTCTTATTTCTGTTACCGGGCTGTAATTCCTCCACCTCGCCAAGATGCTATCTCAACGCTCGCGCTGCTTTGATTACGCCTCGATTATGCAGCGAGCATCGGACTTTTTTTTGTTAACACAGGAAAAACATGCACAGAGGTACCCAGTCCCTTGGGGGTGTGAGTAGGGGGGTTTTACCCACCATAACTGACGCAGCCCCTTCTTGCGCTGAGCCGAAGGTTTGTTTTAATTTTGTGAAGGAATAAATCTTCGATACATACTATATGAGGAATAATACATTGTTGAAGTTCTGAAAGCGTTTCCATTCGATAAATGTCTATGTGCTTTTAGTACAGTGCAGGTAACAAGGCAACTTTAATGCGACCATATCGGAATATCTGGCAAGTTTAGAATAGGTTCTAAACAGTTGCAAAGCTAACAACAATGTTGTCTATCTTTTTATGGCGTAAACGTGTTATTGTGTCGTCGGATGCGATGCAGTTGAAATATAAATGCATCGGTTATGACCATATCGACAGTGTTGCAGTCTCTTTGTTCAAATTTAATGTTCTGTAGTTCATTTTAGGATCAAGTGTAGTCCACAACATCTATCTCATAGAATTTGGAATTGGTAAAAATCTGTAAATATTTTGTACTTAATTTTCTACTTCGAAACCTGCTCTGAATGTAGGTTTATAAGCGCTGAAATGTGAGAGTGTATTTGTGTATTAAGTTTTGACTACTGGTTCTGGTTGGAATCTTTTTCGTAATAATTCCCGGAACAAATAGATCTATTCATTTTATTTTCTGAGAAGGGCAAAATTCCTCTCGGGCGCCTAGCCGGGCTTTACGCGGAGTACTGTCGGACTCAAACCGACTAAAAACCCTCCTCTTTGCTGTAGTGGCTTTTACAGCGGCACCAATCGTGTTCGGGCGAGCGCAGAAAACGCTCTGACGAATGATCGGCTGCCTGAGAATTCCTCCAGTAAAGAGATACCTCGTATAGAGGACGGACCTCCACTCAGAAAGTTGTATACGAAGTATTGTTTTCTACTTATTGTCTAAAAGTTAGTGTTAGCAACTCATATGAATATTACAATTAACCGATTAGAATCAAGCACCAATCTAACTTATTGCACACGGCACTAATTTTATTACTCTCATGCATTACGTATATATACAGGGTTAATTTAAAAATACTAATAACCTCTTAGTATTTTGTACTAAACATTATCCCCAATAACTTCTGTTTTACGACTTTCAAAAATTCATAAGTTTTTCTTTCATACAAAAATAAAAATACTACATTAAATGTTTCTGAGAATGGCACCTACTCTACACAGTCGCTAAAGCGGCACACGCTCACTGCGATCACTGCGTGACCGGTGATTAATTGTAATAAAAAATTAGTATCATATATAACGATTGCGTATCTATTATTGTATGACCGTAAAATGCAATTTTCGCGGTAGATTTAGTGCAACTATACAAATTACATTACACAAATTCTCGTTTTGACAACAGACATTGGCTGTCGCATGGTGTCTGCAAGTTACGTAATAAGCGTGCCAGTGCGCTTGCATTGCACCATTGGAAATACGTACAGAGTAATTACGTTTCAGACAGTACAACAAAACATATTTTTTGAGGAACATATTTAGTTTTTTAAAAAGTCGTAGAACAGAAGTTGTTAGGTTTGTTGACAGGAATTTTGCACTAAGAGGTTATTGGTCTTTTTAAATTAACGTAAATTAAATTAAATTACGGAAATTACGTAAAAACAGCGATTACGTTTTGTTTTGGCTTGACGTTTCGAAAAAGTTACATTAATATAATAAAAGTAGAGGGTAAATAACGAAATTTTAACTAAATCGTTAGTGATTTTTCTCTATTAAAACTTTATCAAAGAAAAAAATACAATTTAAAAAAAACATACTTTTATAGTCCAAAAAAAATACATAATTAAATGAATATATTACATACATACATAAAAATATATAAAATCTGTTATTGCTCCACCGTTCGTAACATGTTGAATATCTTGATTACATTATTTCCTGGAGAAGGAAAAAATTAAACAAGGGCATATTATTTTTTTCCTATGTATTGTCCGTAACATGTACTTACATGCATACACATGTCAAATTAATAAATATTGAATGGACGAGCATCGAGTAAATGGGTAAAAGTAATGAAAGAAAAACTAATAGGTATTAATCCTTACTCACTAACTCTTCGCATAATTAACTCTTACCCTTGAAGGAGCTCACGTAACAATATATTGTATGGAAGTTGCAATGTGGTAACCGAGATTTAATAGCAATTTTCTGAATTTAACTTCAAAAGTATTTAATCCAAATCTAGTTTTTTGTGTGGCACGCATATAGGGTAAGCTCATTTTTAATTTGTGGTCATACACACAGTAGACACAAGCACATTTCGGAACTGATTCAAAGTCAAGCGCTATCATCTAAGAGATTACACAACTAAATGAATAATTATTCATCAAGGCCTTGAAAATGCAGAAAGCCTTCAAAACAATACCGTAATATCGTTTTAGGCTCTCCCATTCCCCATTTACACGAGTGCCTCGGAGACAAGCTCTAGACGTCGTTACACAAAACGTCGTCGTAATTGCTGTCACCTCAACCTGTCAAAGGGTAATGCGAATATCCAATTACAAGTATGAAAGAGGAGCGAAGTGCCACTTTGTGAGCATTTAAGGGATATTTCTTGACATTATTTTGTATTACAAGGGTTTTAAGTGAGTCGGGTTTGAGATCGGGACGTGGTTGTAACGACTGTTTTATGTGATGTGTACTCGTATCACAGATGGAACAGAAACCAATGTGTTTGTCTGCTTTTAGAACAATGTAGTAACGATGTTGTAGATATGTACGTTTAAGTGTGTTGTGTGATTTTTTTTATTTTTATAAGTTTACATTACATAAAAATGTCAGGTAAGTATAGATTATTAATTACAACTGCATGTTACCGATAACAAAAGCCCAAATACTTATTGTCGAGAGTAAAAATGAAATAAGAAAAGCAATCGAAAGTTTATTGTAAAAGTAACATGACAAACCAGACTATATATCTTGTTCTCGCACTTACATACCTCGGCCAAAGTGTACAAGGAGAATGATGAAATTTGAGAAGCCAAAAGAAGTATGCAAGGACCGCGATGCTTGGCTCACCATCTTCTCTGAATACCCCGTCAAGGATTCACCTTGAGGATATGTGTGTATTCGTATGTATGTATATCTTCGAAATGTATTGAGTTGTGTTTTGTTTTTTTATTGTAGCACTTATCGTAACGTAAATCTGTCTGATCTATGAATTTACACAGGCATTTAAGAGGGCTGCTGGAACACAGCAATGCTCAAGTCATTGCTATTATAGCGGTTAACTTTCTAGCCTAGGTTGGTCGCTGCCAGTCGACTTTCCAAAGAGTAACGTGTCAACTCCTAGCATCCTACCAGCAAGTTTATGTCTGTATAAACTTTAAATTACGATGAAGATGAAGAATTATTTACAACTCTTATAGTGACCTTCTCTTAATGAGATTTACTTAAATAAAAAGAAACTACATTTATTCTATATCAATTACACAATTTATCTTTCTATTTAAACTTCTATTTAAATTACTTTGTCTACCTGTCTATCGATCTATTTGCCTGCTACAAATATATTAGTGTACGTATAATGTATCTTAATATAATGTATATGAACATTTAATTTTATAGCAAAATATTGTAGACTTGTTATTATAGTCATTTATCTATAACAAATTAATAAAAATAGACATCAACGTTGTAAACTTAAGTGCAGAATAAATAAGGCCATATACGAGTATATATCCTATTTCTCAAAATTGACATGTGCTACTGTAGCTTTTAGTCAACGATGTATATAGTATAATAAATTATGAGTTACATAAAACATATATGAACTCGGGTATATTAATTTAGAATGTGACAGAAAGTCATCCTTCTTACAGTTTGTTCGAACCGCAACAAACCATAACCATTTTCGTCACTTAAGTGCTCGATAAATCACACGAATTCGCAGCCGAAAAATAGAACAGGCTCTGTGACAAATGTCGCTGGTGGGCGAAAGTCTTAAGAAAATATTGACGAGATATACATTATATCGGCGATATTTACGAAGTGTCCGACACGAGTTGGTTGGACCATTTATCATAGGCGCAAATATCAATATCTTGGTCGCGGGCGCCACCGGGTCGACAGTAACTAATGACGCTGTACTTATAGCGATGCTGCGTCGTGTGCTCCAAATTAGATATCTATAAACATGTTAAATAGAAATATTGGATATGAATATATGTATATGTATGGTAATAACAATTACGTGCAGTATACAGTTTATCGAAAACATTGAAATTATATTATGATCACAAACTTTTGTGTTTGATATTGACAGTATTTTTACATTGGCAATATTAACGTAAAGCTATGCCAAATCACATTCTCTTCCGTGCGCGCAGTATTCTTAAAAAGGGATCCGAAGTCTTCGTTTCACGTAATATAATGATACTTCTTCAAAGTTGCCGATTGAAAAGTTGTCATTGCTTAGGATACCTAGCAGACTGGCAGCATTTACCTCTTTAAATAGCCAAGCTAGCTAATTCGCTAGTGGAAGAAGCTGCCGCCAGTGTGAGGGTTTCCAGAAGCTCCGACCTGTCGCTTACTTCCAGAAACCAATTAAATTATTTGAAATATTGGGTCCTTACATATGAAATTAGCGTTTTGTCGTACTGACCACTTTGATCTGAAATATCTTCTCTTTGGTTAAGAATTCCAAATTCAAATTTATAAATTCATTTAGCTGGTACATTTGAGTTTTGAAAACAGTCATTCATTTGTTTTTTTCCTCATTATTTTTTCTTTGGCGTCGCTTATTACCGCACAATGGAAAACATGAAATATCGGTATATTTACGAGTACGAGTTCTACCGTGGCACCAGTGCTCCAGAAACAGCTCGAAGGATTAATGATGTGTACGGCGCTGGTGTCGCAAAAGAAAGCACGGTACGTTTTTGGTTTCAACGTTTTCGTTCTGGAAATTTCGACCTTCAGAACCAACCCCGTGGACGGCCGGAGACCAAAGTGGAAAATGAAGAATTAAAGGCTATTGTGGAAGCGGATCCATCACAAAGCACTTCAGAGACAGCTGCAGGCTTCGGGGTAAGTGACAAAACTGTATTAATCCACTTGAAGCAAATCAGGAAAGTAAAAAACTTGAACGATGGGTACCTCATGAATTGAGTGAATCGAACTTGCAAACACGCGTCGACTGCTGTGTTACTTTGCTCAACCGACACAATAATGAAGGAATTTTAAATCGAATCATTACTTGTGATGAAAAGTGGATACTGTACGATAATCGGAAGCGCTAGTCGCAATGGCTGAACCCTGGAGACCCAGCCAAATCCTGCCCTAAACGAAAATTGACTCAGAAAAAGTTACTTGTGAGTGTTTTGTGGACTAGCGACGGTGTCGTTCACTACAGCTTTCTAAAATCTGGACAAACGATTACGGCAGATATCTATTGTCAGCAACTACAAACCATGAAGGAAGAACTAGCTGCTAAACAACCGAGATTGGTCAATCGCTCTAGGCCACTGCTGCTTCACGACAACGCAAGACCACACACTGCACAACAATCAACCACTAAATTAGATGAGCTACAATTGTAATTTCTGCGACATCCACCGTACTCCTCGTACCTTGCTCCAACATATTACCATTTTTTCCGGAATTCGGACAACTTCTTACACAGAAAAAAATTCAACTCCGATGCGGCAATCCAAACCGTTTTCAAAGAGTTTATTGATTCTCGCCCCCATGGTTTTTTTAGTAAAGGGATCAATGAACTACCTATGAGATGGCAAAAGTGCATAGATAACAACGGTGCATACTTTGATTAATCAAATTTATTTTACAAAAAAAAATTGACTTTATATTCCTCCCGTACAAAACGCCAATTTCATATGTAAGGACCCAATACTTAACTATGCATCTATCACCCATAGAAGTTTCTAGTAGCTAGTAGGTATTGTGTGATCATAGAGATGGAGAGTATACGAGTTTTTAAACAGTTTATGAGCGGTTTTAGTATTAGGAGTATGTATTTCTGGTCAACATATTGTTAATTTGAATTTTTTGAATAAAGGAAAAAGTAACTCTCGAAATTTAAAATATTACGTCGTTAAACAAACATGGGTCATGAATGGGTAAAAATACGAAAATATTATTTATTTGTTTATTATTGGTACGTTTGGTAACTAGATAATATTATATTCATAATATAGTAGAAATAACAGCCTTTTAATTATTGTTTAATCGTTATTGTATCGCCATATGCTTGGTTTACAAGTTGTGAGCCGGTATCTAAGTAAATCGGCGAGTTAACTAAATTTCCAACGAACACAGTTAAAGTAAACAACTATAGACCCCATTCTATGCTACTTACTTCCGGCAGCAACTTACGCCTATTTACTAACCGCCTATCTGACGGATTCTTATAATATTTAGCTATATTCCGCTCAAAATTCCAAAACTAATCGACGTGTGTTTCGCCTGTCAACGAAGCATCCTCAGTATACTCCAGAGATCAAACTCGGCCAGCTAACCAGCACCGAATCTGTCGTTACACAAACACATCACATGAAATGGATTTCCGCAAAATAACACCTGAGTCTATACAATACTTACCGAACAGTTCACACATGGAAAAGTTCGCTCGCTACTTAACTCTCTACTTACCAACTTATAACGTGTAAACCAGGCGTTAGTACAATCTCTGATACGAATGCGCAGTGGTTTTGTTTTGACACTTACACGAATATAACTTATGATTTATCGACGTGTTTTGCTCAAGAGAGGGTTGGGGATGATCAAGCTCCAGTTGAGTGCTTGTAACATACCTTTGTTTCGTGAGAACTTTTTGTTGCCGCTAAGAAAATTATTAAGCATAAGATGAAAAGGAAATTGTAGTTATTAACATAATTTAAAAAAGTTAAGTGTAATGTATTTTATCTATCGTTGAATTTACATATTTAAGTTTTTATTTTTGTGTTATCAGTAATTCGATGGATTATAAAGTGAGTTAATTATTTTTAATATTCAGCGACCATAGTTTCCGTAGGCTAATTGCGTACCTAACTCTTAATAACTAAAAATTAATATAGATTAGATAGATATATTTCATTTGTGTGGAACACAAATGAGAATAAAATAACCACACTCAGGGTTCCTTGATCGTACAGTGAAGTTGATGTTGTTGCAATAAGAGCTATTCCACTTTAACTTACTTGCGAAAAGCAGTTGTTTCTTCTCCCTCTTTTGACACACAAACGGGCAGACAGACGGACAGGTAGGTTTCTAGTGGGCTGTGAAACTCATAAGATCATACAACAAAATCTGAAATTAGTTTCAAATTCTTGGTTTAAGACATAAAGCTCCATGATAATAACTCTGACTATACCATGACCATCGTTTTCATATTACCTGTCATTAATTGCAGTCTCAGACAGCTAATCTTGTTATGTCGTTCAGTAGTTTGCGAACAGCCGTCGTAATAATAATTTATTCATAATGGATCAAAACAGGTGTTTATAATTATTAGTAAAATTCTTTAGAATCCAAAATAATTATTTTTTCCATACTTCTAATGCTTCTGACGAAATACCTGCTTAATCAGAACTGAGATTTACTTGGTAGAGTGGAAGCTTCATTATACAGTATGTTCAAAAGCTACATAATTATAAAACTTAAATTATTCAAAACGCTTTTCGTAAAGAGAATATTCATTACAAGTGATGTACAAATATCCTACGACACGTGTAAATATGTAAAGATAAACATAATTTTTCATAGAAAACCTTCATTTACATATATTTAATTTTTTATTTCAAGCGAATTAGCATTTACGCTCTTGAAAAAAAATCTACGTCTCATGGGCTCACAGCAAAGAAATTTTAACTTCGTAAATAAAAGAAAATTGGCCTCATCCTTTATGTGACATTTGCATTTAATATTGTCACAACTTTAATAGTTATCTTCATCTATATCTTAGCATTACAGGGTTTTTAGGGTACTGTACCCTATAAGGAAAACACGGAACATCACCAGCGGCACTCTGTCCGTTTGTCACAGTCAATCTTCTCACAGTGACTTATAAACTTGAAAGGCATAGTGATAGATCTTGTTAACCTATCTATTTTGCACTAGTCGACATTTTAAAATAAAATCCATCCTGTGGAAAATTAAAGACGGGGCAAACCGGCTAATTAAGCTCGTCTTAACCATCCCCCTCCACCCCACTACCGAACAACCTATTTTTAATAATATTGTCTATTTCCAAAAGTACTGAACCCAGATTTAAAAAAAATTCAGGCAACGTTCCGTATTTCAAATCTTTCATTAACACTGACATGAGTTGAATTCGGTGCTAATTAGCAGATCGAATGTAATCTCTGAAATTTCTTTACTAAAAATGTAGCAAAAAACTAGGTCTTATAGATATCCAGATTGTTTTTATAAAACGGCTCTCAAAAAGAACCAACAAAAAATACGGTTAATACATATATATCTTCACTCTGTATTTCTAACGGGGTAGTCAGCGAGGACGAAGCGCCAAACTTCGCGGTCCTTACATACATAAATGCGGTTTTATCATTTTTTGACTACGTCTTATATAATAGTATTACAACACTTTCGAAAGGCTAGTAAATGTAACTTGACTGTGTTATGACTGGCTGTCCCTAGGCTCGCAAGTATGTCTGCCTTCCAAGCTGTCGTTTCTGGTTCAATTACCAGATCAATCTAGAAAACAAATTATTCTAGATTGTTTTGTCTTGGGATCTGGATGATACCGGGTGCTTCCCAGTTCGTTATGAAATGTATACCTATAACACAAGCTTAGTGCTTCGTTCGGGGTAACAGAATCGGTCCAAGTGTCTGTATTACTTGTCATATTTGTATACATACTGTATATGTAATGATCACATAGCGAAGTACACTTGAAGAGTTTATTTACAAACAGTGGGCAGTAAATCCTCGGCTTTAGGGGATATCTCATTACCAAGTTTTGTTAGGTCCAAGTTAACTTTACTTGCTTTGCTTCCTTGTTATAAGTTGGTTACTTTTCTCCTCGTTATGGTGTAGTTATTCTCATGCCGTTAACAGACGTTTTCTTACCCGGATTGTGAGATTTCTGTAAATAGAAAATCAAACCCCAATACATACTCTCTGCTGTGATTTCCTGAGAGTAAAATTGAGGTATACGAAATTTTACAATTTTGTTAGTACTTAACTAAAAGACATTAGTAGGTATTTTCAGTTTTTTGTTCCATCACATTGTGAGAAAAATAGTTTTGCTGCGTTTTTAAAGCGTCGTACAAAAATAGTAGAGTCAAAGTCAAAAACAAATCAATTTATTTATTCTTTCTTCACTAAAGATACAGTACCCTACAGTACATATAGGGGACTTAATGCCAAGGGGCATTCTCTACCAGTCAACCACTGGGTGAAAGGAGAAAGTATTTTGGCAAGAATTTAAATAATGCAAGGCTGTCATTATTATGCACGAATTTTTTTTAATTTCTTTTATTTTTATTGCAACTGGAGCCGAAAGGGGAAGGTCAAAATTTTAAAGTGAGATTACTAAATTAAGTGGGGTATCACATGAAAGGGCTTTATTTGTACATAAAATATATTTTCTATAGATTTAGTTTCCGACATTTGATGAGAAATAACTAAAAACTTTTTTTTTAATCAGCAATAATCTTTAGAAATCTAAGGAACTTATTTATATGATCCTATTCGAGCGGTGCTCAACGTTTTATGTCCATGTTTTGTCTCTTTCAGAGTGAATTCACTCTTTCGAATTTGACACCGCTTGATTATACCTCCTACCATAGACTTTATAACTTTAGACAGTTTGTACCGTACTACGAAGTGAGGTAATACAGTAATATCAAATAAAATGTGTAGGTGTTGTTTTCTAACGAAATGGCGCATGTACAGCTGAATCAGCTTATCTGATTTGCGTCACTTTTACTGTTATTTATAAAGTCCTATACATTTTCTTGCAAGGTCAATTCTGGTCCGTCTCACACTTAGCTGGTTTTTTTTGCAATATGAAAAACGTTTGCCGAATTATCCATGACGGTCTGTCTGAAGTCATACGCAAGCGAAAGTCTATCTAGGCCTCCGAACCCGACAATAAATTCAAGAACAGTAATCTTCTAATTGCCAATTTTATTAACTACAAAATGTGTCGGGTTAGTAGTCGGGTAGTCGGGTTTTAGCTTTGTAACTTGTATTTTTATTTAATTCTATTGAAATTAAAATATAAGAGGTATTACTCTATTTATTTTATTTTACACTAGCTGATGTCCGCGACCTCATCCACGTTTTTTGTTTTTAAATGGCCTATGTCCTTTCCCGGGTTTTAATCTATCTCGGTACTCATCGCAATCGGATGAACGGTATAGCAGCCCATAAAATACGAACAAACAAACGAATATTGATTTTTATGTATTATTGTATAGACTTAGGTGTTACTTTGCGGAAATCCATTTCATGTGATAAATTTCTAAAATCTAGAGATAGGATTCGGTCAGCTAACCAGCACCAAATCCTGGTCCTATCTCTGATATATCCTCAGGATGCTTCGTTGAGAGGCGAAACACGTGTCGATTGGTGGTTTTTGGAGTTTGAGCGGGAAATAGTTAAAGATTTTAGGAATTTATCACATTTTATGTATTATATTTGTATTTTAAATGATCCTTCCAAAGTACATTTATTCTCAATGATATTTTTTTTTCCGAGTGATAGGAATTCTACAATTTCTGAGTGATAGAAGTTCTTTTGGATATGAGGCGGGGGACAGTAACTTTAATGTTTATTTTCGAATAAATGTTAAGGAAAACGTAATTTAATGTAACGTGTTTTACATTTTGAATTCGTAGTTTAAAGAGCTTTCATTTTATACATACGTACATACATGTCTTCACGCGGTATTCCTAACGGGGGAGTCAGAGAGGACGGAGCGCTAAGTGTCGCGGTCCTTACATACTTCTTTCGTTTCTTGAATTCTCACCGCACGATATACCTTACTAGGTAACCCCAGAACCCTTTTTTTTTTAATTTTCTCTGTACTGTTTAAATTAACGTCCAAAATTTGAAGTCAACTATTTAAGTTTACGTCTGCCTTTGGATCACCACTTACTGTTTTCAGCTGTTATTGAAGAGTTTCCGAGAGAAGCTGTGACTTGTGACAGACAGATGAGACATAAACATACAAATTCACTCCGACACTTACATAAGTTAATTTTTTGGTAACTGCATTCGTTTTTATCATGAGGTCCCTCAGGAGGTTACTCAATTATTTCGATTTGTTATAAAACGTACACTGATTAGAAAATCAGTGTATGTTAATTTATGTGTTAAAGCCATACTGCATTGCAGAACGAATGAAATATCACCCTCTCACAAAATATCGGCGTGAAATAACAGCATCTATTGCTGTTGTGTATCGTTCGGAGAATGAGTGCCAGTAGTCTAAAGGCTAGTAACACACCCGTGATTCCCTGTACGATGTGGGTGTCCATGGGCGGCGGTGATGACGTTCCATCAGGTGATTCGCTTGCTCGTTTGCCCCTTCTTTTGCATAAAAATCATACTATGAAATAAACTATTTCATTGAAGACGAAACATTAGTCTAGAAGTAATGTTCTCTGTACATGCAATTACTGGTTTTCTGAATATTCTATTGTAATATGTATCTATTCTATTGTAAAATGATGTTTTGCGCCAGCTACAATAGTATGCTGACCCAACATTTCCTGGATCTCGTTGTACGACTTTAATACATACTTCCACTTTAATATTATAAATGCGAAAGTCTGTTTGTCTGTCTGTCTGTTCGGTTATAACGGCTAAACTTGAACTGATCCCAATTTTAGAATGGAGATAGATGGAGAACCCAAGGGATAGACATAGGCTACTTTTTTTATTCCAAGAAGCCGAAGTCGCGAGCAAAAGCTCGTTAGGAATAAGTACGAGATGTGAACAAATAGCGCTATAGCGGTAACATATCACACTAAGTACCAATATATTATATTATCTACTAATATTCAGAGGTATTATACCAGAAGCAACAGATAAAATACAGCATCATTTGTTATGTATATGTTTTCCAGTATTAAAAAACTAAAAAGCATTAGTAAATTAATCGCAATTACAATTGTACCAATATGTTAAAACACCTTAATCCTTCCGATGTTCTCTTGGCGTTTATATCTACACTGTTTCAATAGACATATATAACCAAGCGTACCCACTGCTAAATCCATGGAATATTGAACGAAGGGTGGTGTGTATAATGTTCTTTAGAATGAAACATGCTGACTTGTCTTTCTTTTCAATCAGAATTCAAACATCCCCTATGTTTGTAATTCCTCGAATATATACTTTAATTCACGCAACCACGCAAATTTATTTACCAAAAAAATATGTAAAAATATACCTAACGTATAATGATATTTTGGTAAGAATATTAGGTCTTATTTATAGTGTGTATGTAGGTATATATCACATAATAAAAAATCGCAATATAGCCGACGATACGAGCAATTCAAGAATAATGATATTTCATTATTAAAAATTATTTCTCAATATTTTTTTTACCAAAGAATATAATATGTATGTAATAGAAACATCTAATAAAAGTATTATCTGTATAGAGTTTGGCTAATGAAAGTAGAAAGTAGACACTCGATTTTTTTGTAAACTTTTTACATGGCAATGCTAATACAAACGTCAACGTTAATTTCTGAACTTGTCGGTTGAAAATGACAGAACACACCATGCGCGATGGAAATAAATACAAAGAAAGAGATAGAAATACTGAAGAAAATTTAGAGTCTTATAATCAATGTGGGAAACTTACACCAGTGACTTTGATGAATCTATGCATGTAGAAATGTTGGATTCAAGTTTTTATTATAGCGAATAAGAAACAATATTGAAATTTGTAGTTTAGGTTTGAATATTAATCAATATTTAATTGATGTTTTTTTTTATTATAAGATAGTAATACTTATGTCATGAATTGGGTGGTAGGTTTCTTTTGATGGATGTCACGTAGGTAGACTAGCTATCACAAAAATGTGGGTTCATATTTTACATACGCTCATCTTGCCTTAAACTAGACTAGGCTACGGGGACTATACAACTGATAAATAATCTTCGGTAATGAAATTAACACCCAGAAGAAGGAAAAAATTCAGAAGTATCAAAATAGATATTTCGTATAAATTTCAGGTGGTCATGCGGATATTTTTTAATTTTGCCCGCGCATTTTCAGTGTTCTTTCAGACTTTAGTACAGTAGGCTCAGTGATAAGATTTAAATGTATGTTATGTAATTTGTGTCATAAATGGCACATGACACAAACGCGATCATTTTAAGTACGGTTTGAGGGTGGCCTCAAACTGGATTTTAAATGAAGTCATTTATGCCGAATAATTATCCTATTTACTAGTTTTTTGTAATTACTACATCAAAACCGTAACCGTAACCACAAAACCGCAACAGGTATAAAACGTTCTAAAGCAAAACAGCGTTTCAGAACGCTTTACCGACGTATTTTCATTAAAAACACCAACTAAATGTCGACCATTGAAGACTGCCCGCACGGAACTAAACAACTTGCGTCTTCTGTCTAAAAAGTCTTAATAAAAAATCTTGTATCATTCGAAACTGTGTTTTGTTTTAACGGAAGAGGGTTGTGTTCCAAACGGCAAACAATAGTATTGTTGAAAAGGCTTTCATACGCGTCGAATGGAGCTTGAAAAGCAGCGCCCTCGTTTTGTTAGTCAACGTTTATTTACATGACTTTTGCAAATAATACGCGCTGCACTATTTTACATTTTCCTGCGTGAGGTTCATTGCTGAGGAATTTAGACCATGACAACAACCACAAATGAGGCAATAGTCTCATTTGTGGTTTGCTTTGTGTATTCACGTAGATTTTTTGGAATACTAGATTGCTCAGCTCAAACCATGGTTTAGTTTAGGAAGGATATTTTATAATTACGAGCTGACTATTTGTGATTACGATTACTGTTTGACATTTTTAGTATTAGACAAATTTACAGGGGCTGAACTCACAGTGATTTCCACTAATTTAATATTTTATTCTGTCCTGAAGTCCACAGCCAAGAGACGGCGTACAAAGACACACTTGATAAAATATGAAAACTTATTCCTATATTTTTCAGATTTCCTAAAGACTCACAGCTTAAAATTGCCTGGATTAAAAATATTAATAGGCTCAATTGGCAGCCTAATGCAAACAGCGTTTTATGCTCAAAGCATTTTGAAATTAATTTACTGGACCGAAGTACTTTCCGCACAGCCTTGCCCAGGGGAGCCCTTCCAAGTTTGTTTGAAAAAATTTCAGTATCTTCAGATGCAGTAAGTATATCTTATCGGAGAAAACGAATAATAGTTTTTTTGCAACGATTGTAACAGGCCAGTCAGGATAATAAGAGTTAAATGTGAATTTTTAATAACATAGCGGAGTGACCAAAACAACTTGTAGTGCACTCCGGACGAGTAGTGATAAACTTGCTATAATTAATTACCATTAGATTAAAGACCTGCTTGATCTGCTTAATCTTTTTAACCGACTTAAAAAAAGGAGGTTCTCAATTTGGTTGCCTGTTTTTTTTTTCTATGTTTGTTACATAACTCCGTCATTTATGAACCGATTTGGAAAATACTTTTTTTTATTTGAAAGGATACACTTTCTGATTGGTCCCATTTAAATTTCACTGGTATTGGAGCTTGGGTTTCGGTGATACACAAAATAACGCGAACTAGTTATAACCTTTATCAATGTCATTTGTTAACTATCGTTATCCCCACATGGTACAATAGTAGTAGCTTGTGGCGGACAGAAAATACGGCTGTTGGCCGTTGTCTTCGGATTGCAAGAATACTTACTGCTAAGGTGTAATTAGGAAAAACTTAGGATAGTAATTTTATTTTACCTTTACACTAGCGACGAGTAGTTTTTTGAAAATAAAATACAGCATATGTTACTTGCTGATAATGTAGCTTTCTGTAGGTGAAAGAATTTTTGAAATCGGTTGAGCAGTTTTTGAGTTTATCCACGACATACAAACAAACAAAGTTGACCTCTTTATAATATTATTATAGAAAAATAATGAAGAATGTACATATTATATATGGGACTTGCCCTATTCTGAAGCCCTAGGCATGCCACTGATAATTTTGATAATAAACCGATAAACTTGTAATAATTTGAAGTTGTTTTATTTTTTCCCTGATTCGTTACATTACAACCCTGATAATGTATTGGTGCGAGTGCATTTTTTATGTGTGCAAAGCTGCCACGCATTTTGAACAGCAATGTTCAGTCTGCTAGTTTATACGAAGTCTGTGATTACACACACGTATTATACAGCCTTTTTATTGATAAAATCGAAATGAGGTTCGAAGTTATTTTATTTTTGTTCAATTTATTAAAAGTAATGGAAATTATGCAAGGTTATTCATAGAAATTTTGTGTAGTGAAAAATTCTCGGAATGTTTTGGACGTAAAAATTGTTTGAAGTCGCTATCCAACTTTTCTAATTTACCGTCAAACAGCGGTGGAATTCACAAATTTAATAATTGTGTGCTCTTTGTAATATTTATTTCTTTGCCTTCTAAAGGGAATATTACAAATTTCACGAATTTATTTCACAAGAATTGATTTCAATCGATACCAAATTCTTTGTCTCTTAAAGTTTGGTAATAAAATAACTTTAACGCAACTCCATCTATAAAAGACTTTTCATTCACTTTTTTCAGTAAACATCTTGGCACAATTCACATATTGAAACTGTTGAGATCAAATTGAAATATTTATTAATAAATAAACGGGTAAGAGCGTATTAGATACGTATTAACCTAAGGAAAGGATCCATAGCAATTTTGAATAAAGTAGAAATTATAATAAAAATTAAATAGAAACGTTGACTATCATTTTTTTTCCATTTTGGCTTACTTTACGTTTATACCAAATTTCAACGCGGTAGGCGTAAAGATGACAAAATGAATTGGCTGTAACACATAACCTTAAGAATGAAATTGATCTATAACGAGATTATGTTTTGGCAAGTTACGACAATGAATACAATTAAATAATAAAGTGAATTTTTCACATATGCATGTTTAAATATTCTCATGATATGTAGCTCTAATGGGTTAGACAGATATTTAGGTAAATTCATACTCTATCTAGATAGTAGGAAGACTAAGTTTATTAAGCCCAGTCAAACAAACAAATTTGAAAACCACGAATATGGATTTGTTATGTTAGAAGTAATTATGTGTACTTATGAAAAAGCCTTCATTTCGAAGTTACTGACAACATTACAATTTTTTTTTATGTCTAGACAACTTGATTTTGATACACAATTGAAGTAAACAGAGCATCAAGGCATATGTTTTAACAATAAGTATTTGAATTTACAGGTAAATTTACAGGTGAATGAGTAAGTCAAATTTTTTTAAATATTAGTGAAGTATATTGAACATTTACTATAGTTTTTTTTATTGTACCACCTACATTTTTATGATATGAACACACGGAAAATGCATTTTAAAACAATTCCACACAATCAATCCGAGCTGTCGAATCAGGAACCAACACGCATCACCGCATATAACCATCAGTTTCCCTCCACTCGAGTAATGCGAAAAATATGTCGACGGTCAAAAGAGAGCTGCGTCGGCATCCATCATAAATCACTGTTTGCAGAATGGGTCCGAATACGAGCCTGGCTGTTAACACTTCCTCGGCGAGTTTTAGATTCATTCCCGAGCTCGTATCCGAGGAATTAAGAATCAGAATTCAAAGTATACTTTTTAATCAAGTTGTTTGTCTGTCTGTCCAAGCAAGGCCGGTCTGGGGCTCAAAAAGCTATTTGAAATTATCCTAAGCATAAGCCGTTCACCTTATTCTTTGTGTAGTCAAATTGTAGCAATTCAAAGTAAAATTTTGGCTATAAATTTTTTAGTGAATAATGCGAGTTTACTATTTATCTACAAAGAAGAGGTTTGATCTACTAACAAAAGTTTCAGTATTCCCTGAAATCAGACTGATACTGTATAAAGCTAGTTCTAACACGGACTTTTTTTTCGAAATTAACCTAATTTAACGCTATTTTTCAAGCGGAGTTTACCATCAACCATCAAAGCTACAAAATTACGTTTTGTCGTGAATACCAACAATAAGTATTAAGATGCATTGTATTTCTCTCCGCTATCTGTAATTCCTTTTGGACAGATATGTTACTAGCCTATTGTCTATACTTGTTTATAATAGTAATAACCCTTCCTCGCGGACGAGAATTAATATTTGCGAAGGCGTATCCAACTAAGCGTGCAACCGTAAAGTATTATAGTTGAGGCGTGGGGTGCAGGGCGCGGGATGAGAGAGCGTTGCCGAGTAACTATTGTTTAATCTCTGACTGAAATTCAACATACAACTTCTACACAAACTCTATGAAGTCACAGATAAAATCTCTTTATTTATATTTGGAACTAGCAGTAACTTGCGTAACCTCGCTCGCATGGATTTCAGGATTCGGTTAAATAAGACAAATAAGTGATGTATACGCCGATTGTATTTATATGTTTTTTACACTAGCAACATTACACTTTTTCTCCCGCTTCCGCTCCCCTCCTAAAATAAAAAAATATATGATGTGTTATGTATGGCGCGCGCGCACGCAACTCACTGAACGCTAAATCAAATAATATAGAAGAATATAATATAAAACTCGCCGCGAGTGTATTGAACTGTGTGTTGAAATTTGTGATGAACCTGAAGTAAAGGACTTCAGTTCGAAGGTAAAATCATACGCAAGTTCCCTCTTTTATCATAACAAATCCAAAATATCTATCACCAGTCTCCAGCCATTCATATCCCACAAGAGTCCTGGTCCATTCGATCCTGATCCAGTCAAATAAATACCTTTCAACCTATCTACTATTCCACTGCTCAAATTACACAAAAGCTTGTAAGATATAGTTCGATACGCCATCACGCATCAATTTTCAATTGAAATATATACATTAAATACGCTAATTCAAGTCGAACTATATGTTATAATGTTATTTACGCATACAATATTATATGTCTAATATGTTAGTTTAGCTCGCAAACTCTTATTTTAATAACTTTTAGTAAAACTCAACACATAGTATACGCTCGCATAGGTTTCTTCTACCTACATAAATAAGTGTTAATCCTGTTTGTATTCTAAAAATACAAACTTACACGCTTAAATCACGCATATATATTTATTTACGCATATTATATTTAGCATATTAGTGTTATTATCTTATTTATGTTAATATTTTTAAAGTTAGTTAAAGTTTAGGTTAGCATAGACTTCGCCCGTGCCGGTTAGGCCACTCGCGTAGTTACTAAGCAAATTTCTACACATAAACTTCAAGCTATTTTGCTCCTTACCGTTATTGCATTTAAGCCTATATTGCCTATATATATTATAATTACCAAATATTGTGGAACGCTCTCATTGAAAAATATCAAGATTTAAGAGTACAAGCATCTGTTTACTTGGAACAGATGTTACATTTTAAAAATAATAATCAGTCCCTAGACGCTTTTATTGAACAGTTTTGTTCTGCTGAAGCAGCACTCAATCGTTTAAATATTAGTAATCTATCTGATTTTATTATAACTCATTTCGCACTCAGTAAATTAGACAAAGACATTGTTAATTTATTTGAACAATCATGTAGAAACACAGATATTCCCACTTTTCATGATTTAACAAAATTTTTGAAAGAACAAAGTAAAATTCAAGCGCTTCGCAATCCTGTCTCATTAAATAATAGAACTCAATATTCTTATATTATAATAAATTCTCAAAACCTACGCAGTCATTTGTAGTGAAAACTAACTCATTTAATTTACCACGCTTTTGCATTATTTGCAATTCGGGCCCTTTTCACCCTTTATACATATGTGAATATTTTTTAGATAAAGATACGCGTACTAGGAATAATCTAATTGTTAAACATAATTTCTGTAGGAACTGCTTGGGTTTTCTTTCATGAAACTAGATTTTGTCAATCTAAAAATAGATGTAATACTCGTATTTGTCGCCTTAAACATCACACTCTAATCCATATGGATAATTTTCGCTCTGACTCGGGGCACGAACCCACCATGCAGCCTCATACCGCATCCTCATCTCACGCTCCAAACCAACTCGCACGCCCGCACCGCGCACACCTCGTATTCGCCGCACTCGTCTCACACTCATGCCGCACCGCCGCCACTACCGCTATCTCACTCACTCGCGCCCGTCTCGAATTCACTTTCGCACTCATGTCAGGCCGCACGCTCATTTGCGGATCCTTCTCTTGCTACGCATAGTTCAACTCATAATTCGTCGCGCGCAAATTTAAATGGTAAGTATTATCAGTTACGACTTCTATGCACAATAAAGAAAATGATACTACAATACTGTTGCCTACTGCTTCTGTATACGTTTACAATATAACTCAACGCTCTAATATTCGCGTATTTATTGATTCGGGTTCAATGAGCCACTTTATAACTAAATCATGCTGCAATCGACTAAATTTAAAAATTACACCCGCTATTTCTACCATTAAAGGAATAGGTAAAACTGAAAGTACCTTCTTTGGATTTACAACTTTAAAAATATATTCACGCTATGACATGAGATGTTCGTATACTATAAACGCACGCGTTGTAGACAGTATTACTGTGTGCCTAGTGTGAGTTTCGTAGTATAAATCGTTTTACGTAACGATCGCGTTAATCGAGTTTACGAAAAACGCGCCGTAAAGTGAGTACGAGCGAGTGTGAGTTTTCAAACTTTTTACGAACAGTATCTCGTTTACTCGATCGGTTTCATGAATAAACATAGACAAAATAGTTTTTTATATGTTGCCGTCCATGCGCGCACCTTATCAAATTGTGAAGAACGCGCATACGTATTGAAATACCCATTACAAGAGGTCTACATAAATTGGACCTGTTTTAAGTTTGCTATTGTTATCTCTTTTTAAGATATGAAAGTAAAAAGGAAAGCGATATAAACAAAAACATGTGTGCAATCTTAAGTGTTTCAAATGTGACTTCTTCTCACGGAACGTAAATATATTTAATCCAATATGAATCCTATCCACTTATTTTGTGAATTTCTTCATAGTATGTTGCATTTATTGTTGAAAGTGAAGATTAGCCATGAGACATTTATGTAGCACTACAACATTAAGTTTATAAATGCAAATGAATTTACGTTTTAAGTAAATGTTGGTTGTTATAACTTCAAGTGTGTCAATCTGTGATTTCACTTTTCAAGTGCATTCAAGTGTTCGGCGTTGGTGTCGCATTCACTATGTCTCGTATAGATATTACGCCTCCGAGTGCTTCCTAATCCTACAGTCCTTCGCACGCAAACTTGACCCAATCATCAAAGCAACCAGTCGTTCGCACAGTTTGTACTGCTATTACATCGCCCATCTTGCGTCTTGCCTAGACAAAAATGAAGACCAGTCAGCAACAATTCGAGTTGATGGTTACCTTTATGGAACAGTAAGTACCTATATACAAGTTAATGTACATACATACATATCTTCACGCTGTATCCCTAATGGGGTAGTCAGAAAGGCTGGAGCGTCAAACTTCTCTACGAGCACTAACTATCGCGGTCCTAAGTATACAACTTTCGCCTATTCAAATCTCATCATTCTTCTTACACACTTTTGCCTAGGTTTACGAATGCCTCATATGTTACTTTTATATGTTATACAAGTTTATGTTTACATATAAATTGGCAATATGCTGATTCCGTTTACTTATTACTAGGAATGGAGATCTCAACAAGCCGTCGACCAGTGCCAGAGGTAGAATGGGAGCAATAATGCATTGGGAGGACCTAACCTCCCTGTTAAACAGCGACAGAAGTGGTGATACAAAAAGCACAGAGAAGTGGAAAAAGGTTTGTGAATAATTGTATATATATATAAATGTTATTGGTTGAGATTTGAGGATACTGGGTTGACATAAATATGCTTATTGTTTATTTTTTTGGATGTTCAGGTGTAGAGTGATTTTAAAAATAACGCAAAGAGGAAGGCTGCTCGACTCCACAGAGCAGCCAAAGGTACTGGTGGTGGGCCTGCAGTGCATGCCAAACTATCTGATTTAGAACAGCGAGTTCTGAACTTAATTGGCATACAGGCTGCAACAGGTTTACCGGTTGAGGAGGCAGGGTTTTCACAGGTTATGAATGTTAATGTGTTACTTTGGATAGCAACATATTTTTAATATTTAATCATTTGCACATATAAAATGTACAATGCATATACATGTCATGTATATGTATATATGTACAAAGGTATATACTTAAATTATTAATGATAGTTCTACTTACACTTCTTTGCCTTCCTTTTTTTATAAACTACATATATCCTGTAAAGCCTTAAAGGTTGCCTGAAACAAATTGCTGTTCAGCATTAAGGCCACCTTTTGGGCTTTTGTTTATGGTTTTGTTCTTTTGTTTTTGTATATTTATGGTGCAATAAGGAATACTATTTTGTATTGTTTAATGCACTTCATTGTTTCTCTATTTTATTTTATATACAGGAGCTTCATATTGAAGCAAGAGTGCCAGACCCTGCACCGATTGGACAGCCGATATCCTCACCAATACCAGAAATATTTAGAAATATCACTGAAGAGCGTAAGTTGTCATATAATGGTACCAACATATTATTATCATTTGTTAATATGTTTATTAGATATCCTTTTTTATCATATTTTAGAGACTGAACCATGGAATGAGCCTGGACCGTCAAGCCGGACTCACTTGCCGCCACCACCACCCTTGGCAGAACCTACAGCCTCTTCATATGTTGGTGACGAGATCATAGAAAGTAAGATAACTTATATATTATATTTACGTTTATTGATTTATTGCTAGTACCTATGTAAAAAAATTAAAAAATCGAAAACTTTACTGCTGAGAAACTAACATCCATATATGTAGGTATGACTGATTAGCTTTTGCCTGTGACTTCATTCACATTCATAATATGCATAGCCTATGACTAGAGAATAGTACAGCATTCTATCAGTGAAATAATTTTCAAAATAAGTCAGTAGTTCCAAATAAACTCATAGAAACTTACAACATTATCTCTTTGTAAAATTATAGCCTGTCCCTGTTGGTTATATAGTTAATTTTATTAACTATATAAAACAATAGTTTTCTTTATTATGTAATAAATAATATTTTATGAAAATAATAAGGATGTATAACTATGAGAATATCCATCATATAAGCATAATATTATGAGGAGATATATGTATAATTTTGCTTCTCTGTATTCTTGTGTTGACAATAGCAAATGGAACTGTGACGTAAATGAAATGTATTTTACTTTGTCAGATACTGCAACACCACCTCGTCGTCCACCCCAGTCTCATGTTGCTGTATCTGAGCCTCAGGCACAGCCTTCTCAGTCTGGGCAAAGTACACCTCGCCGTAGTGCAAGGGTAACACGTAATCGACGATCACCTCGGAGACGTGTTAGGCCAGCACACACAGAGCAGGCTGCTCAACAATTTCTTCATTCTGATATAGAATGGAGAAATTTCAGGAAGCAGCAACATCGAGATTACATGGATGCAAAAAGGGAGCATAATAGAATAAGAGAGATGGAAGTAGAAGTTCAAAGGGAGTGGCAAGCTGTAGCATTAAGGGGTTTAGGTTTACTTGATAAATTAGTTAATTAAGTATTGTAAAGAATAAAAAAGTTTTTGTTGTTATGTTTCATTTTATTATTACATTATATTTCATTACTTTATTAATAACAAAAAAGTACATACATATGTTTATTTTTCATTACTTAATGTATATTTGATTAAAAACTTAGAATTGGCAATTTAGTGAATAAAAAATAAAACAATCCTATATATGTAAGTATTGTAAATAAAAGTATTTCATATATGTTTTAAATCTTTTTATTGTCTATTTAAAAGTATTAATCTTCTAACCAATTGATCTCTTATCACTCTTCCTCTAATTAAATCTGTAGTGGATTGTCCTTGTTCGGTACTAATATTACCATCACCTTGCTCCTCACATTCTACTAAAAATACAAAAAATAAATGTTCATTTTATCAAAAAGTAATATCTAGGATACATACATTTCATAATTTTGTTATCTACCTATATCAAGTTCCTCTATTTCTGATTCTGGAATACCAAAACTAAGATCGAAGTTATGTAATACACAGCAGGCTTGAATAATTCTGGCACATTTTAAGGGCTTGTAGTGAAAAACTCTATCTATATTCACACAACGCCAACGATTTTTTAATCGCCCAAATGTGTTTTCAATTACTACTCTAGCTTTTATGTGCCTATCATTATAATTGGCTTCTGGTGTGCCAGGAGTAGCATTTAAAATTGGTGTCATTAGCCATGGACGTTGTGGATAACCGGAATCTCCTAAAATTATTAACACAGTTTCATTTATGCAGAATATTAGACTGAGTATTGTTATTGTTTCAGGGGTTAATGCAATATAGTCTATTATACAATTGATTGTAGACTGGCACTTTACCTAAAAGCCACACTGTTTCTCCACTTCGATGCAATGACTGCATATAGAAATTCACATCACTATTTTCCCATATAAATGAGTCGTGATTCGCACCACCAAATTTGGGATTTACGTTTAAAATTCGATATTCATCATCACATACCTGAAAAATAAACATGGGTACTATAACTGTTGAATAAATAAAATCAAAATAAATAAATCATAAAAAAATATTTATGTCACATTGTATAGAATAATCCTAAGAGGTTTACTTAATTACCATTTGTACATTGAGTGAATGATAGTGTTTGCGGCAATAGTACTGATGTTCTTCCTCTTTAGGTGGACTAAATATTCTAAAATGACTACCGTCAATACACCCGATTACTCCAGGTATACCATATTTATTGTAAAACCTGAAATGAATATGAAGTTACCATATTTACCAAACAATATATTTAAAAAATATTGTTATGAAATTGGTACCTTTGAGCAACTGCTTGTCTTGCAGCTGGAGTATCAGGAAACTGAATATATTTATTGAGCATGTTCCTGTGGGTCAGAGCTCGGGTCACCTCTTCTATATACACTGCACATTTTTTGTGATAAGTTCTTTGCGACTCCGACTGGCCGCTGATAAGACCCCGTTGCATAGAAAAATAGTGCAGTGAGTACCTATAATAATAAATAACCAAATCAAAACCATTGCTAATAATTAATTTTAAAAAGGTTGTTTTTTTAATATTATAATTTTTAATTTTACGGGGCGATAGATATTTTATATTTACCTTTACTTCCAAGGTAACCCGTTGAGATGGCTTTAATTAGATAGTCGCCTAAGCTCTTTGCACAAGAACTTAAAAGCCTTCTTAGAAAGGCGATACCTATTTTTCAATTCCGTCTCCGTTAAATCAACCAGTGGATCCCTAGAAACACGGGCTCTTGCACGGACACTGTACATGTAATTGCGCTCATCTTGTGCTTGAGCTGTCCCAAACAATCTCCAGGCAAAAAAATGACGCGCTGCCATGGTTTTAAAACAAAATTTTGTAGTTACTCCGATCTAAGTCGATGCTGGATCACACGCTCTCACCGAAAAAATTTCAGTGACAACTTTACTACACGTATAGTGAGAAGTTTACTTTTCGAACTGTCAAAAATGTCACTCACACTCGCTAAATTAGTATCAAAATGTCATACGCCCGTTTACGCGCTCACTTTCGTGTACGTATTCGATACGCGAATCGACAAAAAAAAACTTGCACTCAGCGATTATGTTTCACATTAATGCCGTTAGGTGGCGCTCTTCCAACGCCATACAATTCTCAGTTTACGTTAACGCGATCGAATAGTATTCGAATAGTTAAAAAACTCACACTAGGCACACTGATCACTGATCAGTGTGCCTAGTGTGAGTTTTTTAACTATTCGAATACTATTCGATCGCGTTAACGTAAACTGAGAATTGTATGGCGTTGGAAGAGCGCCACCTAACGGCATTAATGTGAAACATAATCGCTGAGTGCAAGTTTTTTTTTGTCGATTCGCGTATCGAATACGTACACGAAAGTGAGCGCGTAAACGGTGTGCCTAGTGTGAGTTTTTTAACTATTCGAATACTATTCGATCGCGTTAACGTAAACTGAGAATTGTATGGCGTTGGAAGAGCGCCACCTAACGGCATTAATGTGAAACATAATCGCTGAGTGCAAGTTTTTTTTTGTCGATTCGCGTATCGAATACGTACACGAAAGTGAGCGCGTAAACGGGCGTATGACATTTTGATACTAATTTAGCGAGTGTGAGTGACATTTTTGACAGTTCGAAAAGTAAACTTCTCACTATACGTGTAGTAAAGTTGTCACTGAAATTTTTTCGGTGAGAGCGTGTGAGATCCAGCATCGACTTAGATCAGAGTAACTACAAAATTTTGTTTTAAAACCATGGCAGCGCGTCATTTTTTTGCCTGGAGATTGTTTGGGACAGCTCAAGCACAAGATGAGCGCAATTACATGTCCAGTGTCCGTGCAAGAGCCCGTGTTTCTAGGGATCCACTGGTTGATTTAACGGAGACGGAATTTAAAAATAGGTATCGCCTTTCTAAGAAGGCTTTTAAGTTCTTGTGCAAAGAGCTTAGGCGACTATCTAATTTAAAGCCATCTCAACGGGTTACCTTGGAAGTAAAGGTAAATATAAAATATCTATCGCCCCGTAAAATTAAAAATTATAATATTAAAAAAACAACCTTTTTAAAATTAATTATTAGCAATGGTTTTGATTTGGTTATTTATTATTATAGGTACTCACTGCACTATTTTTCTATGCAACGGGGTCTTATCAGCGGCCAGTCGGAGTCGCAAAGAACTTATCACAAAAAATGTGCAGTGTGGATATAGAAGAGGTGACCCGAGCTCTGACCCACAGGAACATGCTCAATAAATATATTCAGTTTCCTGATACTCCAGCTGCAAGACAAGCAGTTGCTCAAAGGTACCAATTTCATAACAATATTTTTTAAATATATTGTTTGGTAAATATGGTAACTTCATATTCATTTCAGGTTTTACAATAAATATGGTATACCTGGAGTAATCGGGTGTATTGACGGTAGTCATTTTAGAATATTTAGTCCACCTAAAGAGGAAGAACATCAGTACTATTGCCGCAAACACTATCATTCACTCAATGTACAAATGGTAATTAAGTAAACCTCTTAGGATTATTCTATACAATGTGACATAAATATTTTTTTATGATTTATTTATTTTGATTTTATTTATTCAACAGTTATAGTACCCATGTTTATTTTTCAGGTATGTGATGATGAATATCGAATTTTAAACGTAAATCCCAAATTTGGTGGTGCGAATCACGACTCATTTATATGGGAAAATAGTGATGTGAATTTCTATATGCAGTCATTGCATCGAAGTGGAGAAACAGTGTGGCTTTTAGGTAAAGTGCCAGTCTACAATCAATTGTATAATAGACTATATTGCATTAACCCCTGAAACAATAACAATACTCAGTCTAATATTCTGCATAAATGAAACTGTGTTAATAATTTTAGGAGATTCCGGTTATCCACAACGTCCATGGCTAATGACACCAATTTTAAATGCTACTCCTGGCACACCAGAAGCCAATTATAATGATAGGCACATAAAAGCTAGAGTAGTAATTGAAAACACATTTGGGCGATTAAAAAATCGTTGGCGTTGTGTGAATAAAGATAAGAGTTCTTCACTACAAGCCCTTAAAATGTGCCAGAATTATTCAAGCCTGCTGTGTACTACATAACTTCGATCTTAGTTTTGGTATTCCAGAATCAGAAATAGAGGAACTTGATATAGGTAGATAACAAAATTATGAAATGTATGTATCCTAGATATTACTTTTTGATAATATGAACATTTATTTTTTGTATTTTTAGTAGAATGTGAGGAGCAAGGTGATGGTAATATTAGTACCGAACAAGGACAATCCACTACAGATTTAATTAGAGGAAGAGTGATAAGAGATCAATTGGTTAGAAGATTAATACTTTTAAATAGACAATAAAAATATTTAAAACATATATGAAATACTTTTATTTACAATACTTACATATATAGGATTGTTTTATTTTTTATTCACTAAATTGCCAATTCTAAGTTTTTAATCAAATAGACATTAAGTAATGAAAAATAAACATATGTACGTACTTTTTTGTTATTAATAAAGTAATGAAATATAATATAATAATAAAATGAAACATAACAACAAAAACTTTTTTATTCTTTACAATACTTATTAACTAATTTATCAAGTAAACCTAAACCCCTTAATGCTACAGCTTGCCACTCCCTTTGAACTTCTACTTCCATCTCTCTTATTCTATTATGCTCCCTTTTTGCATCCATGTAATCTCGATGTTGCTGCTTCCTGAAATTTCTCCATTCTATATCAGAATGAAGAAATTGTTGAGCAGCCTGCTCTGTGTGTGCTGGCCTAACACGTCTCCGAGGTGATCGTCGATTACGTGTTACCCTTGCACTACGGCGAGGTGTACTTTGCCCAGACTGAGAAGGCTGTGCCTGAGGCTCAGATACAGCAACATGAGACTGGGGTGGACGACGAGGTGGTGTTGCAGTATCTGACAAAGTAAAATACATTTCATTTACGTCACAGTTCCATTTGCTATTGTCAACACAAGAATACAGAGAAGCAAAATTATACATATATCTCCTCATAATATTATGCTTATATGATGGATATTCTCATAGTTATACATCCTTATTATTTTCATAAAATATTATTTATTACATAATAAAGAAAACTATTGTTTTATATAGTTAATAAAATTAACTATATAACCAACAGGGACAGGCTATAATTTTACAAAGAGATAATGTTGTAAGTTTCTATGAGTTTATTTGGAACTACTGACCTATTTTGAAAATTATTTCACTGATAGAATGCTGTACTATTCTCTAGTCATAGGCTATGCATATTATGAATGTGAATGAAGTCACAGGCAAAAGCTAATCAGTCATACCTACATATATGGATGTTAGTTTCTCAGCAGTAAAGTTTTCGATTTTTTAATTTTTTTACATAGATACTAGCAATAAATCAATAAACGTAAATATAATATATAAGTTATCTTACTTTCTATGATCTCGTCACCAACATATGAAGAGGCTGTAGGTTCTGCCAAGGGTGGTGGTGGCGGCAAGTGAGTCCGGCTTGACGGTCCAGGCTCATTCCATGGTTCAGTCTCTAAAATATGATAAAAAAGGATATCTAATAAACATATTAACAAATGATAATAATATGTTGGTACCATTATATGACAACTTACGCTCTTCAGTGATATTTCTAAATATTTCTGGTATTGGTGAGGATATCGGCTGTCCAATCGGTGCAGGGTCTGGCACTCTTGCTTCAATATGAAGCTCCTGTATATAAAATAAAATAGAGAAACAATGAAGTGCATTAAACAATACAAAATAGTATTCCTTATTGCACCATAAATATACAAAAACAAAAGAACAAAACCATAAACAAAAGCCCAAAAGGTGGCCTTAATGCTGAACAGCAATTTGTTTCAGGCAACCTTTAAGGCTTTGCAGGATATATGTAGTTTATAAAAAAAGGAAGGCAAAGAAGTGTAAGTAGAACTATCATTAATAATTTAAGTATATACCTTTGTACATATATACATATACATGACATGTATATGCATTGTACATTTTATATGTGCAAATGATTAAATATTAAAAATATGTTGCTATCCAAAGTAACACATTAACATTCATAACCTGTGAAAACCCTGCCTCCTCAACCGGTAAACCTGTTGCAGCCTGTATGCCAATTAAGTTCAGAACTCGCTGTTCTAAATCAGATAGTTTGGCATGCACTGCAGGCCCACCACCAGTACCTTTGGCTGCTCTGTGGAGTCGAGCAGCCTTCCTCTTTGCGTTATTTTTAAAATCACTCCACACCTGAACATCCAAAAAAATAAACAATAAACATATTTATGTCAACCCAGTATCCTCAAATCTCAACCAATAACATTTATATATATATATACAATACATACAATTATTCACAAACCTTTTTCCACTTCTCTGTGCTTTTTGTATCACCACTTCCGTCGCTGTTTAACAGGGAGGTTAGGTCCTCCCAATGCATTATTGCTCCCATTCTACCTCTGGCACTGGTCGACGGCTTGTTGAGATCTCCATTCCTAGTAATAAGTAAACGGAATCAGCATATTGCCAATTTATATGTAAACATAAACTTGTATAACATATAAAAGTAACATATGAGGCATTCGTAAACCTAGGCAAAAGTGTGTAAGAAGAATGATGAGATTTGAATAGGCGAAAGTTGTATACTTAGGACCGCGATAGTTAGTGCTCGTAGAGAAGTTTGACGCTCCACCCTTTCTGACTACCCCGTTAGGGATACAGCGTGAAGATATGTATGTATGTACATTAACTTGTATATAGGTACTTACTGTTCCATAAAGGTAACCATCAACTCGAATTGTTGCTGACTGGTCTTCATTTTTGTCCAGGCAAGACGCAAGATGGGCGATGTAATAGCAGTACAAACTGTGCGAACGACTGGTTGCTTTGATGATTGGGTCAAGTTTGCGTGCGAAGGACTGTAGGATTAGGAAGCACTCGGAGGCGTAATCTCTATACGAGACATAGTGAATGCGACACCAACGCCGAACACTTGAATGCACTTGAAAAGTGAAATCACAGATTGAAACACTTGACGTTACACAACGAACACATGTTTTTTGTTAATAAAATTAAATTAGAAGTTATAACAACCAACATTTACTTAAAACGTAAATTCATTTGCATTTATAAACTTAATGTTGTAGTGCTACATAAATGTCTCATGGCTAATCTTCACTTTCAACAATAAATGCAACATACTATGAAGAAATTCACAAAATAAGTGGATAGGATTCATATTGGATTAAATATATTTACGTTCCGTGAGAAGAAGTCACATTTGAAACACTTAAGATTGCACACATGTTTTTGTTTATATCGCTTTCCTTTTTACTTTCATATCTTAAAAAGAGATAACAATAGCAAACTTAAAACAGGTCCAATTTATGTAGACCTCTTGTAATGGGTATTTCAATACGTATGCGCGTTCTTCACAATTTGATAAGGTGCGCGCATGGACGGCAACATATAAAAAACTATTTTGTCTATGTTTATTCATGAAACCGATCGAGTAAACGAGATACTGTTCGTAAAAAGTTTGAAAACTCACACTCGCTCGTACTCACTTTACGGCGCGTTTTTCGTAAACTCGATTAACGCGATCGTTACGTAAAACGATTTATACTACGAAACTCACACTAGGCACACGGGCGTATGACATTTTGATACTAATTTAGCGAGTGTGAGTGACATTTTTGACAGTTCGAAAAGTAAACTTCTCACTATACGTGTAGTAAAGTTGTCACTGAAATTTTTTCGGTGAGAGCGTGTGATCCAGCATCGACTTAGATCGGAGTAACTACAAAATTTTGTTTAAAAACCATGGCAGCGCGTCATTTTTTTGCCTGGAGATTGTTTGGGACAGCTCAAGCACAAGATGAGCGCAATTACATGTCCAGTGTCCGTGCAAGAGCCCGTGTTTCTAGGGATCCACTGGTTGATTTAACGGAGACGGAATTTAAAAATAGGTATCGCCTTTCTAAGAAGGCTTTTAAGTTCTTGTGCAAAGAGCTTAGGCGACTATCTAATTTAAAGCCATCTCAACGGGTTACCTTGGAAGTAAAGGTAAATATAAAATATCTATCGCCCCGTAAAATTAAAAATTATAATATTAAAAAAACAACCTTTTTAAAATTAATTATTAGCAATGGTTTTGATTTGGTTATTTATTATTATAGGTACTCACTGCACTATTTTTCTATGCAACGGGGTCTTATCAGCGGCCAGTCGGAGTCGCAAAGAACTTATCACAAAAAATGTGCAGTGTGGATATAGAAGAGGTGACCCGAGCTCTGACCCACAGGAACATGCTCAATAAATATATTCAGTTTCCTGATACTCCAGCTGCAAGACAAGCAGTTGCTCAAAGGTACCAATTTCATAACAATATTTTTTAAATATATTGTTTGGTAAATATGGTAACTTCATATTCATTTCAGGTTTTACAATAAATATGGTATACCTGGAGTAATCGGGTGTATTGACGGTAGTCATTTTAGAATATTTAGTCCACCTAAAGAGGAAGAACATCAGTACTATTGCCGCAAACACTATCATTCACTCAATGTACAAATGGTAATTAAGTAAACCTCTTAGGATTATTCTATACAATGTGACATAAATATTTTTTTATGATTTATTTATTTTGATTTTATTTATTCAACAGTTATAGTACCCATGTTTATTTTTCAGGTATGTGATGATGAATATCGAATTTTAAACGTAAATCCCAAATTTGGTGGTGCGAATCACGACTCATTTATATGGGAAAATAGTGATGTGAATTTCTATATGCAGTCATTGCATCGAAGTGGAGAAACAGTGTGGCTTTTAGGTAAAGTGCCAGTCTACAATCAATTGTATAATAGACTATATTGCATTAACCCCTGAAACAATAACAATACTCAGTCTAATATTCTGCATAAATGAAACTGTGTTAATAATTTTAGGAGATTCCGGTTATCCACAACGTCCATGGCTAATGACACCAATTTTAAATGCTACTCCTGGCACACCAGAAGCCAATTATAATGATAGGCACATAAAAGCTAGAGTAGTAATTGAAAACACATTTGGGCGATTAAAAAATCGTTGGCGTTGTGTGAATAAAGATAAGAGTTCTTCACTACAAGCCCTTAAAATGTGCCAGAATTATTCAAGCCTGCTGTGTACTACATAACTTCGATCTTAGTTTTGGTATTCCAGAATCAGAAATAGAGGAACTTGATATAGGTAGATAACAAAATTATGAAATGTATGTATCCTAGATATTACTTTTTGATAATATGAACATTTATTTTTTGTATTTTTAGTAGAATGTGAGGAGCAAGGTGATGGTAATATTAGTACCGAACAAGGACAATCCACTACAGATTTAATTAGAGGAAGAGTGATAAGAGATCAATTGGTTAGAAGATTAATACTTTTAAATAGACAATAAAAATATTTAAAACATATATGAAATACTTTTATTTACAATACTTACATATATAGGATTGTTTTATTTTTTATTCACTAAATTGCCAATTCTAAGTTTTTAATCAAATATACATTAAGTAATGAAAAATAAACATATGTACGTACTTTTTTGTTATTAATAAAGTAATGAAATATAATATAATAATAAAATGAAACATAACAACAAAAACTTTTTTATTCTTTACAATACTTATTAACTAATTTATCAAGTAAACCTAAACCCCTTAATGCTACAGCTTGCCACTCCCTTTGAACTTCTACTTCCATCTCTCTTATTCTATTATGCTCCCTTTTTGCATCCATGTAATCTCGATGTTGCTGCTTCCTGAAATTTCTCCATTCTATATCAGAATGAAGAAATTGTTGAGCAGCCTGCTCTGTGTGTGCTGGCCTAACACGTCTCCGAGGTGATCGTCGATTACGTGTTACCCTTGCACTACGGCGAGGTGTACTTTGCCCAGACTGAGAAGGCTGTGCCTGAGGCTCAGATACAGCAACATGAGACTGGGGTGGACGACGAGGTGGTGTTGCAGTATCTGACAAAGTAAAATACATTTCATTTACGTCACAGTTCCATTTGCTATTGTCAACACAAGAATACAGAGAAGCAAAATTATACATATATCTCCTCATAATATTATGCTTATATGATGGATATTCTCATAGTTATACATCCTTATTATTTTCATAAAATATTATTTATTACATAATAAAGAAAACTATTGTTTTATATAGTTAATAAAATTAACTATATAACCAACAGGGACAGGCTATAATTTTACAAAGAGATAATGTTGTAAGTTTCTATGAGTTTATTTGGAACTACTGACCTATTTTGAAAATTATTTCACTGATAGAATGCTGTACTATTCTCTAGTCATAGGCTATGCATATTATGAATGTGAATGAAGTCACAGGCAAAAGCTAATCAGTCATACCTACATATATGGATGTTAGTTTCTCAGCAGTAAAGTTTTCGATTTTTTAATTTTTTTACATAGATACTAGCAATAAATCAATAAACGTAAATATAATATATAAGTTATCTTACTTTCTATGATCTCGTCACCAACATATGAAGAGGCTGTAGGTTCTGCCAAGGGTGGTGGTGGCGGCAAGTGAGTCCGGCTTGACGGTCCAGGCTCATTCCATGGTTCAGTCTCTAAAATATGATAAAAAAGGATATCTAATAAACATATTAACAAATGATAATAATATGTTGGTACCATTATATGACAACTTACGCTCTTCAGTGATATTTCTAAATATTTCTGGTATTGGTGAGGATATCGGCTGTCCAATCGGTGCAGGGTCTGGCACTCTTGCTTCAATATGAAGCTCCTGTATATAAAATAAAATAGAGAAACAATGAAGTGCATTAAACAATACAAAATAGTATTCCTTATTGCACCATAAATATACAAAAACAAAAGAACAAAACCATAAACAAAAGCCCAAAAGGTGGCCTTAATGCTGAACAGCAATTTGTTTCAGGCAACCTTTAAGGCTTTGCAGGATATATGTAGTTTATAAAAAAAGGAAGGCAAAGAAGTGTAAGTAGAACTATCATTAATAATTTAAGTATATACCTTTGTACATATATACATATACATGACATGTATATGCATTGTACATTTTATATGTGCAAATGATTAAATATTAAAAATATGTTGCTATCCAAAGTAACACATTAACATTCATAACCTGTGAAAACCCTGCCTCCTCAACCGGTAAACCTGTTGCAGCCTGTATGCCAATTAAGTTCAGAACTCGCTGTTCTAAATCAGATAGTTTGGCATGCACTGCAGGCCCACCACCAGTACCTTTGGCTGCTCTGTGGAGTCGAGCAGCCTTCCTCTTTGCGTTATTTTTAAAATCACTCCACACCTGAACATCCAAAAAAATAAACAATAAACATATTTATGTCAACCCAGTATCCTCAAATCTCAACCAATAACATTTATATATATATATATATATACAATTATTCACAAACCTTTTTCCACTTCTCTGTGCTTTTTGTATCACCACTTCCGTCGCTGTTTAACAGGGAGGTTAGGTCCTCCCAATGCATTATTGCTCCCATTCTACCTCTGGCACTGGTCGACGGCTTGTTGAGATCTCCATTCCTAGTAATAAGTAAACGGAATCAGCATATTGCCAATTTATATGTAAACATAAACTTGTATAACATATAAAAGTAACATATGAGGCATTCGTAAACCTAGGCAAAAGTGTGTAAGAAGAATGATGAGATTTGAATAGGCGAAAGTTGTATACTTAGGACCGCGATAGTTAGTGCTCGTAGAGAAGTTTGACGCTCCACCCTTTCTGACTACCCCGTTAGGGATACAGCGTGAAGATATGTATGTATGTACATTAACTTGTATATAGGTACTTACTGTTCCATAAAGGTAACCATCAACTCGAATTGTTGCTGACTGGTCTTCATTTTTGTCTAGGCAAGACGCAAGATGGGCGATGTACTAGCAGTACAAACTGTGCGAACGACTGGTTGCTTTGATGATTGGGTCAAGTTTGCGTGCGAAGGACTGTAGGATTAGGAAGCACTCGGAGGCGTAATATCTATACGAGACATAGTGAATGCGACACCAACGCCGAACACTTGAATGCACTTGAAAAGTGAAATCACAGATTGAAACACTTGACATTACACAACGAACACATGTTTTTTGTTAATAAAATTAAATTAGAAGTTATAACAACCAACATTTACTTAAAACGTAAATTCATTTGCATTTATAAACTTAATGTTGTAGTGCTACATAAATGTCTCATGGCTAATCTTCACTTTCAACAATAAATGCAACATACTATGAAGAAATTCACAAAATAAGTGGATAGGATTCATATTGGATTAAATATATTTACGTTCCGTGAGAAGAAGTCACATTTGAAACACTTAAGATTGCACACATGTTTTTGTTTATATCGCTTTCCTTTTTACTTTCATATCTTAAAAAGAGATAACAATAGCAAACTTAAAACAGGTCCAATTTATGTAGACCTCTTGTAATGGGTATTTCAATACGTATGCGCGTTCTTCACAATTTGATAAGGTGCGCGCATGGACGGCAACATATAAAAAACTATTTTGTCTATGTTTATTCATGAAACCGATCGAGTAAACGAGATACCGTTCGTAAAAAGTTTGAAAACTCACACTCGCTCGTACTCACTTTACGGCGCGTTTTTCGTAAACTCGATTAACGCGATCGTTACGTAAAACGATTTATACTACGAAACTCACACTAGGCACACAGCTACCTAGTGTCGCTGTCGATACTTCGCAATTATATCATTTACGTGAATTACCGATGGCTGATGATTTATTCCACATGCCTTGTGACATTGATTGTTTACTTGGTAATGAATTGTTTGCTTTGATACTTGAATGCGGGAAAGTGACATCCCCTAACTCTTCGGTAGTCGCAATTCAAACTACGCTAGGTTACATTGCTATGGGAAAGGCCGAATGTGATACTCGCCATGTTCGCTTTTCTGGTCACGAATAAAACATTCCTTTGTAATACTGAAACGCACTCTTTAGAAACTCTAACACAACGCTTTTGGGAACTAGATAGTGTCCCTGTAAAAAAACACGCTAACCCAGATGATGACGCCTGCGAACGCATCTTTCAGTCCACTTACTCACGCGACGAATCCGGACGATACACCGTAGATTTAACCCTTTAAAAAGATCCATCAGAATTAGGCAACTCATACTATATCGCTGAAAGACGCTTATTTAGTTTGGAAAAGAAATTAAATTCTTATTCCGCACTTCGCAAGGATTATAACGCTACTATTCAAAATTACATTAACGATGGTTATCTGTCTAAAGTAGACAATCGAGATTGTCGACAATAGAGATTGCTACTACATACCGCACAGAGCTGTCTATCGTCCTGATAAACAGACCTCTAAAACGCGTATTGTACTTGACGCTAGTTGTAAAACAATTTCTGGATACTCACTTAATGATGTTCTTTATACGGGTCCGAATTTACAAAGCAATATTTTTGATCTCTTAATTAATTTACGTCTATTCGCTATCGCCATCGCTAGTGACATAGAAAAAATGTATTTCCAAATTAAACTTAATGAAACCTTTTCAAAGAATATTATTTAGATTTAATTCTAACACAGATATACATACATACGAATTCAATAGGGTTTCGTTCGGAATTTCTAGCTCTCCTTACCTCGCTATGCGGGTCATACGCCAGCTCGCGGCTGACGGTTGCACTAAGTGGCCACTAGCAGCTTATGAAGCTGAAAATCATATGTATATGGACGATTATATAAACTCTATAGATTGTGTAGATAAAGCAGAAATTACTTATCGCGAAATGATCGACATGTTTAACTCTGGAGGTTTTAAATTATCGAAATGGGTTTCTAATAGCCCTCAACTCTTAGATAGAATTCCCTCTTCTCGCAAAAACCCGCAAATGATAAATGTTGATGTTGACGCAAACGCTAATACAAAAGTTATAGGAATGCAATGGCAACCGATTGATGACAATTTTTTATTCATAATTAACGCAGAACTCTTTATTTTACGCTATACTCAACAAAAACATTTCGCACAAGAATTTTCCGCGCTTAAAAAACAACTCGCCTTGTAGTAAATCCATATTAAAACTCAAACCTTTCATTGACAAAGAAAATTTACTCCGAGTAGGAGGAAGACTTATGCACTCGCAGTTAGATTATGGTTAAAAACATCCAATATTACTAAGATCGTGTAACGCAATTGATAGTTGACAATTATCATATTACCAATCTTCACAAATGACCCGCATTGCTACTTGTGCTACTCAGACAAAAATATTGGATTCTCTCCGCTAGAAATTTAGTTCGCCAAAGAGTTCATAAATGCAATACATGTTTTCGCTCAAACCCTAAATGTAATACCCTCCTATGGGAGACCTTCCTTCTTTTCGCGAATCTCAAGTTAAAGCATTCGTTTATACCGCTGTTGATTACGTAGGTCCCTTTTTCATAACGCACATTCGCCGTCGAGGAATGAAAAGTCAAAAGGCATATATTTGTCTATTTGTCTGTCTCACAACTAAAGCACTTCATGTAGAACTAGTTACAGACTTAAGTTCAGAATTGTTTCTCGCGGCATTTAAACGCTTTATTTGTAGAAGAGGTCCAGTTTCTATGATTTATAGTGATGGAGCCACTAATTTTTTGGGAGCTAAACGCAAACTAGATCAAATTTATACGCTTTTACAGTCCACCGCTCATAATAATTACATAAACATAGCCCCCCGTTTGGACCCCATTTTAATGGTCTTTGTGAAGTAAATGTTCGCTGTGTTAAAACGCATTTGTACAAAGTAATAGGAACTCAAATTCTCACATGTGAGGAATTTTTAACTGTACTCGTTCAAATCGAAGGACTTCTAAATAGTAGACCATTATGTGTTCTGAGTTCAGATCCTAGTGATGTTTCCGCGTTAACTCCTAACCATTTTTTAAACGTTACTCCGCTGAAATTTTTACCCGCTGAAGATTTTACTACTCAACCAGATAATCGCCTTACTCGCTTTCAATTATTAACTAAAATAACGCACTCATTTTGGACTCGCTGCAGTCAAGAATATTTAACTTCTTTGCAACAAAGAGTGAAATGGAATTCTCCTTCCAAACCCATCGCTTTGGGTACTGTGGTCGTTATTAAAGACTCTAACACACATCCTCTTTGTTGGCCTTTAGGAGTGATTGAGGGAATATATCCCGGAAAAGATAACATTATTAGAACCGCTAAAGTAAAGACCGCATCCGGGAGTTATATTCGACCTGTGATACGGATCTGTCCTTTACCTACGCAATAACACGCATTCGCATACGCTACGCTTCTCTTTAGTTTAAGTTTACTCACGCCATTAAAATAATTACGCTTACTCTTAATTCATTTTTTACTTAGAGGAAAACCTCTAGGCCGGGGGAGTTGTATACGCCGATTGTATTTATATGTTTTTTACACTAGCAACATTACACTTTTTCTCCCGCTTCCGCTCCCCTCCTAAAATAAAAAAATATATGATGTGTTATGTATGGCGCGCGCGCACGCAACTCACTGAACGCTAAATCAAATAATATAGAAGAATATAATATAAAACTCGCCGCGAGTGTATTGAACTGTGTGTTGAAATTTGTGATGAACCTGAAGTAAAGGACCTCAGTTCGAAGGTAAAATCATACGCAAGTTTCCTCTTTTATAATAACAAATCCAAAGTATCTATCACTAGTCTCCAGCCATTCATATCCCACAAGTAATTTGCAAAATACAACCTACGGTTATGAAATTTCTTTTAAATTGTCCTCTTCATCTAAGAAGTGTGGTCTAGCTATAACCTGTAATTTAACCGCCATATATTGTATTCTTCTTGCACCACATTTATGATAATTCTTCGGAAACCGTAATAAATACAGATGTAATGAATATTGAATATCATACATAAACTAAAGGTATACTAAGTTTTATTAAAATCTAGCCAGTAGTTTTTGTGTGATAAGTGATTAAGCGGATTGAAAGGCGGACAAAACTTTCAGAAAAGATATGTTTAGGTTCTTTTACAATGAAACAGTTTCCCAAAAAAAAATTATATTTGGTATTTTTAATATACAGAATCGATCATCTCTACCTTCTGTGTCCCACACTATGACTGTGTACCACAGGGACACTTGACTATTAAAAACCTATATTTTAACGAGTTTTCGGTACGAGCTCAATATATAAGATCCTATCAATTTTCACACATATAACATTTCATGTTAACACCGCTGTAAAATAAAGAATCTCGTTTACAAACCGAAAAATACAACCAACACTTCACATATCTTCAACCACGTATTTTGCGAACCACCTTATAAATGCACATCCGATCTGCTAAGAGCTTTCACTCCCCTCCCCCTAATAGCCAAGTTTGTAGGAAAAGCAAAGTCTTAAGAAATTTGAGAGCTCCTTCTAAATTGGTGTGTAGCTTAAGGAGTAACATAACTAACCATCAAACGCCCTCTCGTACTTAGAATAAATTTTCAATACTTTTGTACACGGGTCGTTAGTTCTATTCAAGGGTTTTCCTATATTTACGCACTGAGCTATATACAAGGTAAGTATCTCTGGGGTAAGTATGAACAGAAACTGTCGAGATGAGTTTTGTAAAAGTTTACGTTAATGTGTTTTTAATAGTTTATCTAGAGGAGCTTTTTCGCTACGCTTAAGACTTGAGATTTGGATGATTGATTGTGATATTGAAAGGGATATTGCGTTTTGGATCAGTGGTTTGATTAAATATTCTAAAACTGGTAATGGTTTTTATTTCTGTGAGCGTTTGAAACGACGATTTCTGTGCTGTAAGAGTTAAAACAACACTAAGCTGGTGGCAGTTTTTAACCGACTTCAAAAAAAGGAGAAAGTTCTCAATTCGACTGTATGTTGTTGTTTTTTTTTGTATGTTTGTTACCTCATAACTCCGTCATTTATGAACAGATTTTAAAAATACTTTTTTTGTTTGGTAGGTAATACTTCAGACGTAGTCCCGTTTAAGTTCCCGTTTAAGTTAAGTTAGGGACAAGTACTTTTATTAATCAGTTAAAAAAGTACTTTATATTTCATTACGTTTTTAATTTTTTGTTTCTCATTTCTTGTTTTAAGTTATCAATTTAAGTATCTGTGTTCAATGTTAAGCTTAGTACCTACTGAGCTTTTTTTGCTCCGCCGTCTTTTCCATTATACCTGTATTTTTTTTTTCTCGTTATGGTTGAGTCCTAATGGAACAAAACAAGTAACATATACTTATTCTAAACTATAACGGAAGCACTTTTAGAAGTTAGAAGGACTAATTTGAATTCAGTTCACTATCGTATCACTCAGCACTCATAAAGCATAGTAGCTTAAGAATGCTCCAAATAATCTTCATTTACTATACGTAATCCTTCTTTGTGTCTGAATATGCTTTCCAACATTATAATTAAGTATGTTAATGCGAAAACTTCCTTGCCTTTATTACTACGTTTCATTACACACTCGGCTTCCGGTAACGGGGTGTGTGTCGACTTGTGCACCTGCTTCGAAATATTGTTACCGTTTTCTTAAGCGTTTCCAGTTTTCTTTATCACTCACTCCCTGTATCATGTACCTACAGAGTAGAAAACATACACTTCTTTGTTTAGTATATAATAAAGTATTATTTTCTGTTATAATTTTACTATTATTTGTACCGAGTCAGTTCTCGATCTAGAGACTATGAAATACATAAATTGCATATTTTCTTATTTCGGAAAAAGTTTTACTCAAAAGTTGGAGTTTTGAAGAGACAATCAATATGTTAATTAATAGGTTAGGATGTAAGCTTGACCTTAAACGACATTATTTGTAGATAGTCTTTTTTTAAATGGGATTACATATTATTGATCTTGTCAATGGAAAGAGCAAACAGATTATACTTTGGTATATCCGATTACGATTTAACCTTTCTATTTAAATAACGACTTAAGGTCAAAGTCAAATCGAAGTGAGGTAAGGTCAAAGTCATAGCCAAAGTCACGCACTAATTGATTGCCCTTTGAAACCCTACGACTTTTGTGTTAAAGGTTTTCCGAAAAAAATTGAAGAAGAACGAGAAACGTAGAATATGCCAGCTGCTTAAACTAAACCGGTCATCCAAAATCTATCAATGCGGCCGTGAAGAGGACGACAGCAGCCGTCCATACTGTCCATAGCACTGCGAGGCTGCAGATGTCTTAGCTCCCTCTTAGCTCCCCTGACGTCACGGCACAACAGTAGTGGGGTTCCGGTGCGTTCCGTAGAAGATCCCGGAGTCGCAGCATGCATCAAGAACGACCACCGCGGTTTTTGAATATTCAAATATAACTCGCGTGAGTTTTGTCGGTGAAAGTCTCACAAAACACAGTCTCTTCCCGAGCTGGGATCCTTTTAAGAATTTCTCCTGCGTTGTCAAAAAAACAGGGCTTATTACAAGGAAATTGTGTGTGCAAGTGGCTAGCAACCCGCCATTATAGTATAGTTCAGTTCAATTTTGCTATCTGTGGACTCAAATGCATGTTGCTTAGAGGACGTCAGGGTTAATTGTGTTGCGCCTAGATGCTCTATCAGCTTCAAAAAAGAAATTAGAGTACTAGCACTGCAAACTTTAAATATCTCTTTCGTTTCTTCAAACGTTGTCGTCATCTTCTTTACATATTAATTTTGCATTTTGGTTCAATATATGTGCTTTTAATTATTTTAGAGGTTATCGTGAAATATGAATTGTGTTTGTGATATTTATACGTTCATAACAAAAAAACTGTACCCAGTGTCGTAGATAACATGTGAAAAGTACAGAAAGCAGAGATACCTATTGTGATTGAGAATTTGAGAAACACTTAAGGACGCCATAGTCCGTAATATATGAACATGATACCTTTCAACAACTTAAATACAATGCACTTCGCACCGCAAACTATACTATCAATTGAAAACTATCCGGCCGTGATTCCTTCTCTATACACTGTATGTACTACGTAAATTAGTTACGTAATCACCTGTTGAGTTGGCAAGGAAAAGTCAGCTAAACGTCATTTCAATAGAGTCGTAAATTAAGTGCAGAATGGTGCATGTATTACATTTTATGTAGTGACTCATGCTCTTGTAATACGATATTGTTTGCTTCTTTTGTTTTATTGTGTTAATTATACTGAATGTTACAGAGTTTTTATGATTCTTCGCAACTGTTACAACTGTTCAATTTTTTATTTATGATTACAATCTCGAAATAGCCTTATTTATGTCATATGTTTACTATTTGTGTAAAGCTCGCTACCAGGGTGACCAATTTCTGGAAAATCAGAGAATGTCAGGTAAAAGTTAGTGAACCTCAATGTGGTCAGGCATAGTTAATGAAATCGAGGGGGTTACCTAGAGTCAGGAAAAATACGGAATTTTACACTGTTTGCTCCGCGCACTCACAATTATTTCATACATACATACATACATTTCCCAATTTACTTCATACATACATACTTTTCCCAATTTACTTCATACATACATATCTTCACGCCGTATCCCTAACGGGGCAGTTGGAGAGGACGGAGCGCCAAACGTCGCGGTCCTTACATACTTCTTTCGCTTCCTCAAATCTCATCATTCTCCTCACAATGAAAAGAATATGTTAAATACTAATTAACTTACCACCTGCGTGTGGTCGTTCAAAGATTTGTGTGGAAAATATTCTGTAAATGTCCAAGCTATATTCCAATTCTGTACTTCAATTTTTTACATTTTTAATTTTTTTCCTATCTTTTAAGGAGCTTTTATTCTTTTAATTTTTTTATTAAGCAAAATTACAAAACGAAATTTTTACTACATGCAGGAGAATTGGAGACAGCTTAACAAACGGTTAAAAATAAAGTTATTTCAGGGTATAGGCACGAGTAAATCAAAGACAGCTTTGGTTTGATTGGGAGTTGTGATATCAAATGCAATTTACTGCGGAGAAAATGTAGGTACATCGGTATTTTGCTCAACGTCGGATCATTGTTACTTCGCCAGAATTTTCTGGCTGTAAATATTCATGTTTATTAAAAACTAGCTTAACCCGGCCACTCGTTGCTGTGGCTCTGTATATTATATATATTAAAATTACATACATATATAAAAATTCTGCCTCCGTATGTTTGTGCTCGTAGAACTCGAAAAGTAGTCGATCGATTGATCTGTTATTATGAGACATCATTCCATTCGAATACATACGTATTGTTATATACTAACTAGCAAACCCGGCCCGTTTCACTGGGCGTTAGTTTCACTGGGCGTAAAAAACAAAAAACAAAATACTACTGATCCGATCGCTACCAAACTTTAGAGGATCACCCGCTAGGCCAATCTGAAGATTCCCTGAAAATTTCATCGAAATCGCTCCAGCCGTTTCGGAGTCCATAAGGAACATACATACATACATACATCGCCTTTTATATATATAGATTAAAATAAACAGTTTAAAAAAAAACAAAAAAAAATTCTACTGATCCGAACGCTACTAAATTTTACAGGAACACCCGCTAGACCAATCTGAAGATTCTCTGAAAATTTCATCGCAATCGCTCCAGCCGTTTCCGAGTCCATAAGGAACATACATACATACATCGCCTTTTATATATATAGGTAGATATCCTAAACTTATTATATAATGGCGTATAGACGTACAGTAAGTGCGAGTGAGAATGTAATCTTTTATGATAGTGGCACGAGTAGCATTCAAAAAGTTCATTCTGAAAGTTGAATGACAGGTCGTCACAAGTCGTCACGCTGTGGAGAACGCTGTTGACTTATTTAGTTATTTTGTGTTATTACTGTTTTATTTCAAAGAAGTACTGTATTTTTCAATAATAACTACGTTTTCTGTATGAGATTGTGGTATTACACATCACAATAATCAAGGAAATTATTCATTTCATAGGTGACATTGACAAATTAAAAATCGTCACGCGTCAACGACCTCTATGTTCGTCTATACGCCAGTATATACTAAGTTTATGCTAATATCTATATAAATAAAAATGTAAATATTCATTTGTTCAACGCGTGCCACAGCGACGCGTAACCAGGAACAGCTAGTTAGCGCATAACGCACGCCAATTCGAATGCAATGTTGTATTATTTCAAAGCAATCGATGAAGAACTTCTGGAGATTTAATTTATTCAACAAACGTACATTTTTTTTATGGACCGAAGTTCTTTAACGCGGCTTGCGAGAGGTTCGAGTTAGTAGTTGTCATCGCGTAAGGAAAAAGCGTTCCATGGGGCGGAACCGCGCGTCGCACGGCGCTAGGTTTTTGTTTTACGTCAGTTTTATTCTCATTATTGCCATTATGTTTTGAGAAATGGAAATTGCAGCTAAGGAACTTCGTTCCTGACGCGGGACCCCCGACTACACGCATTTTTATTTATATAGACCAGAATTTGCTTGCGACTACTTCCGCGCGGATTTTGGAGAAATTATCGCTATTAATATTTTATAATATGTTGAACACAATTCATTTAATCGAGTTGATACGTATTTATATGTGACGCACATACTCACATTTTTATTCAATTACCTCTATAGATAAATATAAAAATTTCGTGTATTAGAAGGTTTCTCCCGCATTACGTAGTAAAAAATTCTTCTTGATACGAATAGGTTACAACACTTTATTTTCTTCTTATAATCAGATACAATCATGGATACAATGCAGAATCAATCTTTGGTAAACGCTTCATCTATTGTATTTTTTTTTACTTCACCAGTCTTTGAACTCAAATGCATGTACGTGTGTATATGTGTAAAATATATACATACATAGTATAAGCAAAATGTATGTATTACAAAAAGTCTGGTAAATAATAATGGGTACAAATGTGGTAGTTATAAATAACAGGCAATAGGCCAGTCGTAATTAAACAATGCACAGCAACCAGACGCGCTCATTGTGTCTGGGCATGCCCCACGCTTTGTGTGCAGTAATAATTCTGCAACAGAAATGCAATTAGGGGGTTAGGTGATAACACCTGTGTATATTGACCATTTTAAACAAAACCGCGTTGAATACGAGCCAGCTCAGTAATGGGACCATACCTATCTAATTCTATAAGGGAACATAATTTTAAAATTATCGGTACAAGTAGGAAAAACCCAAAAAATATTTGGAACTTTTGAATTTCGAAAAAATTTAAAACCGAAAAAATTAAGAACCCTCGTTTCCATTTCTCAAAACTTAATAATGAGACAATAAAACTCACGTATGATTTAAAACAATAACAAGTTAAAAACAAATGTGTTTTATCAAAGTTTCCTTGTAGTAATGAGGTTATACAGCCGGCCGCGCACGTTGCTTCTCTGCTTGAATCTCGATACTCGCACGCACACTCGTATTTAATAGAAAGAGACAGAAAGATCACTGTGAATCTATGTACGAAGCTAATAATTCAGCGCCGCGCGGCGCGCAGGTCCCGCTCCATATTGCTCAATTAACTGTGTGTGTTAGGAAGATACAGAGAAAGAATCGCTGAAGTCGAACGGAGGAGGCATAACGCTTTTCCGTTACCTGACGATTTCTATTAACCCACACCTCTCGCTAGCTGCGTTAAGTGACCAATAACAGCCTTTTATTATAACATAACAACCAACCATCTGTTTATTTTATATTTTAAAATTTGTCTTCTACCTGTAAATGACTTGTAACCGTCTGCATGGACTGCAAAATTTAAGTACTTTCAGAATTCAATTTACTATCTATTTTTATAAAGCAACGCGATGACATATACCCAATGATGTTATATTTAAAAAAGAGATAGATAGGTTACGTTAGTACTAATGCTTGTAAAATATTGTCCCGGTTACGCACACACATAAGCCATACGCTTTGTTTATACACACTAATAAAATGATGAAGTGTAAATAAGATAGCATGACAATTACCATTAGCAAAGTGAGACAAATATACATTGCACTGCGTCGCTATACAATATAAGACTTCAATTGCATTTCAAACTAACAAATCACACGGCTCTCTAAAACCATTGTGATTGGTCAATTTCACTTTCTTATTGCATTTTAAGCGAATCCGTGACAAATTCATAGAATATTAGTAATTAATGCCACAGAACAGACATTTTCGAAAAATATGATTGATGGTAAGACAGTAAAAAAAGATTTATTTGGAAACAGAATTATTTAAGTACATACATTTATAAAACAATTTTGTTAAAAATTTGAAAATGATTAAAATAAAACACTAGGTATTTTCATGTAAAATATTTTTTACTATGTGGGATTTTTGAATTATTAGACTCACTGCTAAAGCTTCTGATTCATTTTAAAAAATACGTATATTATAACTACCAACAAAATACACGTAATTAAATATTTAATAGGCACTGCATGACATTGACGGTTCTGTAACATAACTTTTTATATTCTTTGACCAAATATAATATATTGCTCTCTGTCGCACTTGGTAATTGGGGTATTACCTATCGCATTTCATTTTTTTATGATTTATTATTTTACTGATATTTTAGATTTTGGAAAAAATTGTGACATAAATGAATTAAATAAGTATACTTACGCATGATACGTGATTCGTGAACCTTTGGAAGTCTTGCTAGTATAGTTTCTGCAGTATCTAATAACACAGGACGGCATTTTAATATTAATATTAGGAACGTACATACGAGTTATCACTGTCACGTTGTTACACGAATGACTCCAGGTTGGCTAATTAGCAAAGTTTTGGGGTGCCAGTTTTCGAGCGCAATAACTCATCTACCTCTTTTAAATATAACATCATTGCATATACCCTAATAAGCAATTAGGATCCTAATTTTTCAAACATTGCAATCTTTTTTTACCTCCTTTTTTTATTAATAAATGCGCCAGACAATATATACAAATCACCGGACTTAAATTAGGGCATTCCCTCATTATTCCCTATAAGACGACTCAGACCTAGACCCGATACAATCTAGAAAAATTCATTTCCATAATCGGCCGGATTAGAAATCGAACCCATAACCTTCTGTGCTTGGATGCAACACTAAACCACTACGCCATATCGAGGTCGTCAATCTGTACTGGAATCGATGGTGTAGTTTTTGAGTGCGCCTCGAATAAACAAAAACAAAAATAAAGAAAATATCGTAAACAAAATCATTTTAGCGTATGTCACAGCGGATAATTCCGACATCTTTATGTCATAGACAGTAGGTAGATACAGATAAAATATGTAAAACTGGTTGGTAACCCGAAACCAGAAACGAAAAAAGAAATAAAATTAATATTTTGGAGTTTTTATGTTTTAAATTTAACATTCATTTATTCAATTAGACTACTACCTTCTCCGAAATGATATGACAGATACAATAGGGTGTCGGACACATTAAAATATGTGTCCGACACCCTATTGTTTGAGAAATATTTTCAATGTATGTGAGCCGTATTAAGATTATTACCTACAATATTATTGTAGGTAATTCGACTCTATTAATCTTTTTCTTTTATAGTAGTACAAGGAATAACAATTTAGTTTTTTTTCTTTGCATTTTTTCTCATGTCAGTTTTTTCATCTCTAGCAACAAAACAATTGTTTGATATTAAAAAAAAAGACGACGTCGAATGAGATGGTTAGAATGTAGGAGATGTGACATTATGCGAAAGTGTAACATGACACGTCCATTAGTGGAGCAACTTGTAATAGATGGCGCTGTAAGTGACGGAATAATGGGATCTGTACTTGAACGGATGAAAAATTTTATAGCGACAATAACCTGTTGAGGTGTCAGGTGTTCTCTTGACATGGAGAGTGATTACGTCACTGCCGATTTAGGTTTTGTGTACGATATTGAGAAGCTCGTAGTAATGGCGGTTTATACTTAGACAATATAGTATGTAGGTAGGTAAAATGTACCCATGGACCAGACAAGTTTGGAGAACAGTGAATAATTTTATTTAAAGCGAATTTGTATACAGTATGAATCAATATAATCGTTGATAAAGTCTATATGTATGGAACAGGCAAGTTCGAAGCATCGTATGTGAGATTGGCGTCAACAACATGGTCTGTATCCCTGTACCTGTACCTATGTCTTTCAAATCAAACTCAGAAACGGCAAAAACCCTTGCAACAATGATGTGTTACTTGAAATGGATAGAATGAATGGATAATTAAAAAGTTGTAAATGAACAAAGAGAATGTAACATTACTACTTAAAAATGAATGAAAAGTAAAAAAAATATTTTAAAAAATAAGCTTTTGTTAAAATACATAAAAAAGAAATAATAAACCAAAGAGTTCATAAAACCCTTATTATTATACTTTTATGACACTACAAGTAAGCAAAACTAAATCTAAAGTAATATTATAACGAAGTACAGTTTGTAAGTTTGGATGCTGGAGGTAATCTCTGAAATTACTTATCCCCTTTTAAACATTCTTTCACCAAAATTTACAATGGATTACTAATTTACTTCTTCAGACATCACACTGTATGTTATACTGTTTTCCATGCGGGCGAAGTCGCGGGCAGCACCTAGTTCACTATAAAGTAAATGTCTACAACATGAACTGTCATAATAGCTGACGAAGTTTAGGCTACGCACTGGTATAGCGTGAGCAAGATGGAGAGAGGTCAATGATCTTAATCGATGAAAGAAAAGAAAGATGAAACAAGAAGATTGAGGAGACCAGGAATCACAAGACTTTGTGTACAGACTATCATTTTGTTTAGAAAATCCCGCTTCTTGATGTCTTATAGTTATGGCTGACGCCACCTTATGCAATAAGCACTTTATTTATTTATAGGTCGAATAACCATTTTTTGTCGCACTTCTGTCCCTGATTTCCTGAAAATTACTGGGAAAATACAGTTATTTATCCATTGCTAATAATATATACATTAATTAACTTTCAACAAAATTGCGACATTTTTCGCTACTATTGACTGTGCTATTGGTGTAGTTCAGATGAAGTAGGTACTTTCTGTTGTCCAAGGGCTCTATTTGACTTTTTTTTGAGGTATTTTGGAATTCCTGACCATATAATTACGTTGCTCAGCACGATTTTATAAATTATTATCGTTTCTTTTTATTAACGTTTTCAAATAATTTCAGTTATTTAGACAATAAATTAAAACATATATTTTACCGAACTAACCGACCTTTACAAAAATGGCTAAAATGGTTTACCAATCCATTTTTTATATTTATTGCGTTTTTTTTTATAAAAGACGGGGCAAACGAGCAAGCGGGTCACCTGATGGAGAGTAACCAACCGCCGCCAATGGACACCCGCAACCTCCGGAGAATCACGGGCGCGTTGTCGGCCTTTAGGGAAATAGGGAAAGGAAGAAAATGAGGGGGAGGAGGTGATGGGCCACCGGCACTCTCATTCACCGAACGCAACACAACAGCAATAGACGCTGTTATTTCACGCCGATATTCTGTGAGGGGGTGGTATTTCACCGGGCGAGCCGGCCCTATTCGTACTGCAATGCAGACTGGCTCTACCACCTTCACCTGCATACATTTCATACACAAAACAAAAGATACTTAAAGAGAAGATGAGCAAAATATAGCTTATTTCTAATAGAAACTTCTTACAGCTGACTCACGAGAGTTACAATTCTGTGGAAGAAATATGATTTTACTTATGTGTTCATACATACTATAATTTAATATTTAACTTTTTTGTAATTCATTATTTGATTATTATAGGACAATAACAAGGACATAAACCGTATCCTGGGGTGCAAGTGTACCCCTTTGAATTAAACACATTTTTTTTTAAGTTTAAACTTTTATTAAAAATAAGATATATGTCTTCAATTTACAACAATATAGTAAGAAAAGGAACTTTAAATACAATTATGTCAAATTTTTTTGGTACTCATACATTCAAACGATTTGCATATTGCACATTGAATTCGGGATTTTCTGTTTTTCGACCTAGGACGTGAAAAATATCTCCCCATTTTTGAATTTAGAAGGGCAGGCATACCAGATGCTCTTTTTTGCCTTCAAAAATCTTGACGCTCCGTCCTCTCTGACTACCCCGTTAGAGATACAGCGTCATACATACATATATCTTCACCTTCAATGCTTATCTGAATATAAGTTGGTAAAGTTCGTTGCGAAAACGGTCTTCGAGATGATATAGATCGTAAGAACCTTTAGATATGATACATTTATTTCTGGATATACATGAAGATCTATATCCATTCTATACTAAAAGTACGTTTTTAAAGTGAGTTAAAAGCCGTCTAAAACAAATTACTAAAATATTTTTGAAATCAATTAGCATAAAACTACAAGTAAGCAAAAAGTAACAACATAATAAAACATTATCTAGCCACAGTTGAGCGGCTAAATACTATCCAAAATATACTCTAAATTATTATATGAACTTAATATTGTTATAAATACTTGAAAAAAAAAACGAAATTAACACTTACGAAAAACAAAATCGACTGTAAAAAAACTTACGTTAATCGTATCCTGGGGAACAAGTGTACCCCGATCAACTTCTGTAACGTCTACACAGCCGTGATGCTTATGGGACCCCGACGTACAGGAGCGCTCCCAACTCCTCTTAGAATACCCGGAGCCGCGAATTATTCGTGTATGTAAAAAGGTATAACCGATTTATTTTTATTCTTTTGATTTGTACCCCAGAGTACGGTTCTAGGGTTAAAATTTCCGGATACTAATGTTATAGTATGTACGTAAATGTTAAATAATAGAAAATATAACAATATATAAATATATATTTTCTATTATTTAAGATTTACGTACATACTTTAATTAAACATGTATTAGACATATACTAAGTACGTGAGCTCACAGATGGGAATCAAAAATGCTGTCGGCATCTCGGCGCTTATCGGTACCGACTCTCGCAGCGTAGATTTTTGGTACTAATTTTACATATTCTGTGCTGAACCAACGCCGTTAAGCACCGATAAGCTTCGCCAAGTTCCGATTCGCTCCGATGCGCATTGGTAATTGGTAAACAAATGGTGATATTCTCAGTGAAATTTCCTTTTTTAATTAACTGATCCACACCTTTATCTCTCGTTTTGCAAAACATATTTTCTAGGAGAAACGTTCGCCCGATGAGCTCGATATTTTGCATCTAATGATTTCCCTGCTTTACCAGTCTGCATTATGTAACAATATTAGTGCCGATAAGCGCTAGTAGGTCTGCACTGAATGTCGGCTTTTTACCTGAAATACGGCTGTCTATTATTTCAGTTCTTTACAATAAGACTTATTCTTTAGCAAACTTTAACGGCCTGCGCGAGATAATAAGCAGTTGACCACGTTTTTTTCTCTCTCTCAAACCAGTACTGAATTTGTGTATGTTGTCTTGTTAAAATCAAATCTTTTGTTTTGTTTATTTGTGCTACTGTATTGACGATCATATTTGTGTTTCTCTGTGGTCCTCAGAGCACTGCGAACACGCGTGAACACGTCGGTAAACAATCAATATGCTAATCCGGTTAACTCGACCCTCAGGTGCAGAGGTTCCGTGATTATGCAATAGTTTGGTGTGTACGTATACATACCTTGCGGGTTGCGGTATGAAGTCAAAACAGTATTGTCATCGAGCTAAATCAATACCCTGACAACAACGACAAATAATACAAATTTTGAAATAACGATTTCACGATCACGAACGGATTAGCCGGATACACACCAGAGGCCAGTTTAGGAAATACATATTTTTAAGTTGTCTCGACTATAGTTTTGTTCTAATTTAACGAAATATGTGATGGTATAAAGTTATAACTCATAACACTATATTATTTTATGATATAATTGTTTGCAAGACCAATGTCTTGCTACGAAAAATGTCTTTCTTTTTATAAAAAATCACAGTAGCTGCTAAATATACATTTTGAAGGCCATTTGCTATTATAAAAAAATTACTACATTACTAAACATAAAAGAGGCCTTACTCGTCGGCAATAATATTTAAAGCTTCCACTTACCAAGATGTTACAAAAAAAATATTTTCTAGTCTGCCATATGGTATATGTATTGTAAAAAAAAAACTACGTAGATTCGTTTTGTTGTATGACGAATTAATACTTTCTTTTATGTTACGTAAGCGACATTGATTTGATGGACAAGGTATATTAAGATATGTCCAAATTAATTACTTCCATTTAGATCCAATGACGATATTACTGTCAATGGCTGGAACTAATAACTCAAATGTTTATGATCCGTTTTAATCTATGTTACCAAAAAGGCAAATTATTTTATTTGCTTTTTTTGCTTAGGTACTGATAAATTTATGTCAAAAACTATTTTATTCACCGAATCTAAAAATGAGGACGTTCTCAATTTGTCTGTATTTCTTTTTATTTTTTATGCATATTACGAGTTATCTATGACATTTGTGCACAGATTTTGATTATTATTTTTTATTTGAAGGTTTACCAACTAATTTAGTCCCATAGAAATTTATTTAAGTTCTGATGATGAAGTACTGCTCAAACAATTAAATTTCTCCACAGTTTATTTATATTTCGATGATTCTTTTATTTAGTGTTCCGTTAAGAATTGTAAGAAGCTTCGATGTAACCTATCCTAGATTTTTATTTAGGGCAAAGCCAAGGGAAATATAAATAACTTTTTAGGAAAAAAAATGAAACCATCGTCAAAATAAAAACAAAATAATTATGTGATAAATTCCCAAATTTTTAGCTATTTTCTGCTCAAACTCCAAAAACCACCAATCGACACGTGTTTCGCCTCTCAACGAAGCATCCTCAGGATATATCAGAGATCAGATTCGGTCAGCCAACCAGCACCGAATGTAGTTTGGGCGGAAAATAGCTAAAAATTTGGGAACTTATCACATGAAATGGATTTCCTCAAGGTAACACCTGAGTCTATACAATAACCAAATAATATAAGTCTATACAATAATAAATATTATAATGGAAAGTACAAAAAAAAATTGTCCTTTACAAACAACAAACGCTCAATCTTATCTATTTGGGTAATTTATACACTGAATATTGAGATAGAATATTGAAACGGACTATACGTTACTTATAACTACGTAATTACATTTTTAATTACTTATGACTACCTAACACTAATATTTACGAAGAATACTTATACGAAAAACATCCGATGGAACAAATATTTCACATGTGGTTATTTTACAACTTCACCGTACCTGATTCACAAAAGTTTGCAAATTAACAGTTCAAAGCAGTCTTAAAAAATTAAAATCAGCCTGGATAACTTACTGAAAATTCCTCTGATTGCTAGTCAGGTCAAAGAGTCGTTTCAGAGATTAGCCCGGACATTCAGACAGACAAAAATTTAAAACGCTTTGGGTTTAGGTTACGTGCAAATAACCATAATGTGAGGTTAGAAAAACGTTTATTTCGAAATAAAGCAAAAAATAACAGTCAATCATTTGCAAAACCAAAAACCGTAAGTATAACCCTAAAAACTTGTGGATGATTTTTGTCACACGAACAAAAGAAAAACAATTTGAATTGTAAACATTTAAAAAACTGGGTTTGTTTTATACCGCAAAAAATATCGTTCCAATATTTTTGTTTCTATTTCACGTACGTGCCCGGCAGTTTAAATCCAAATATAATTGAGAGTTATGTAAATTTCCTTTCCTTTAATCTTTTGCGATTTTATACGCGGGTGTTTCGTATAAGTCGTTTTTTCATATTTTTTAAATTCCTTTCTTTTCGCTGCATATGTTGTAAACTTATAAGTTTAACTAGGATTTACTTCCCGTACTCCCAGAATATTAATAAAAACTAAAATTTGACTGCGTATTTAATTAAAACTTGTAAACATGATGAAATAATGTACCGAATTTCTTAAATTCATTGCAGATTTGGAGGCCTATTGTATTCTTTCGTGCTTATAACTTCCGATTATTCAAGATTAGGATTTCATTAAAAAAAAAAGAGTAATCATTCCTTTAACGTGTCGTCATTTTGAATTCATTGTTCAAATAGGTTTCAATTACATGTTGAGAGCCAAAAAATAATTATTTTTTTACTTTAGCCATCAAACTAGCCTCCATAAGTAAAAACTGAACTTTCGAAGTTTCCGTATCTCTTTAAGCCACCACTACAGCTATGTTTCAGTATTCAACTATAACGTGAAACGTCTGTGACTAACAGACAGACAAAAAATAAAAAATAATAAAATTGCAATTTGGAGCATTTATGTATGTATTCATTACGATATATTTGTGACAACTGTGTATGATTGTCGGTAATTCTATTGAATAACTGATTTTATAAGATATCACATAGTTTTCCGTAATACGGACATATTCATAGTTAAAACCTAGTTTAAAGTATGGATGTATATTATCTGCAAATAAATCATTTTTGATCTAAATAAATGGAAGGTATTTGTACAGCAATACCCTGACCATTGCAGTTGATGAGTCCATTTCCAATAACCTATCATTTCCGCTTCATTAATCATGTCACTTACAGCCGTAAGCAACTGTCATACCAAACGACCATTTTATGTTGATACTTTGATCTTCAGACTGCGACCAGTATTTACAAGGTACTTAAAGCTCATATAAAGGTGGATGTTAAGTAACACGTCTATTATATCTTGAGCTATAGCGTGTGCTACCTTTATCCTTACGCCCGTGTCATTAATTTAACAACGGGCAGGATACGGGAGGTCTTATAAAATTGGCTATATGTGGTCTGTGGCTCGGAAACTCATGATAATGTAGCTGAATTATTATTGGCCACTTTTAGATGATCTACTCAAAATTAATTTTTGCAAAGTTGCATATCTTCACGCTATACCAACTATTCGGTGGCCAATGTTTGCAATGCAGACGTTTTAGGGTCGATCTCAAAACATAACGTCGTCGTCAAATCATCATCGCCTGAAGCCATTGAAAATTCTTTATATGAAACTCTCTCTAATAAGGACTGTAATGTCATCGAATGTCGGCATCTTGCCTCGAAATTTATACACAATTACCACTACCTGTTACAAATATTGGGATTCTTTTGAGCTCGTCAACGAATTTATCCTTTTGTAACTTTAAAAATAAAGCTTTACACTTGCTTTACACATTGTTTCTCTAAAATGTATAAATATGTAAGTATTATATCCAGTTAGACATAAAATGTAGTATTTTTAGTTCACATCATATGGCTTTGGGAGTGGACACGGAGTAAAGCCTCAAAACGAAATTTCAGATATACGAGTACAGAAAGGTAAACCGGCAACCGTGCAATGGCAGATTTTTATTTCATCACCTTTTTCTTTAAAACATTACCCATCTTGGGGGTAACACTTACGTGAAGCGTTTACCCTTTTTTCTGTAACACAGGTAACCACCTTGGAGGTGACACTGAGTTATGCCTTTTTTTATTTGCCCTTTTTGCCCTTTTTTTTGCTAATACGGATACCCACCTTGGTGGTGACACTCAGTTATGTGAAGTGTTTACCCTTTTTTTTTGGTAACACAGATACCCACGTTGGAGGTGACACTGGGTTATGTGAAGCGTTTACCCACTAAAACTCCTGCGTTAGTCGTTTCGTTTCGTCCTCGGAGACGCATTGATGAATGACCGGACCTGACCGACCCCCATTCCGATTGTCACCTAACCTTGAAGGCCTCTTTAGTTGCCTCTTACAGCAGACGAAGAACAACGTGGCCTTATTCTGTGGTCCGGGTTATAGGGCGTAGTTGCCGCTGCTCTGACGACGTCATTTCCGACTGAGATCGGCCCTATCTTACTCCATTACTGCTGGACTTGATGCTCTGAGGTTCAAGCGGGGTATTATTTCAGAGTGTGATGGGCACTATTCTGGTATTCGCCAAAATGATGCCACCGTGCCATCTCGTCTCGATCGATCCGATGCAGATAATGACCGAAGCAGTCCGGTCCGGTCAGTACCTGCGTCAGTCGATAGGTGGCGTGATCTCTGAGGCCAGGTTTTAAGGTCGACAGGTTTGCTAGCAAGCCCTTAGCCCACTTTTACTACCAGTACGAGAAGATAAGCAGTTGACACAATCCATAATTTTCTCTCCCGGACCAGTATGGTAAACTCATTAGATCAGAAATCAAATTTCATTTATTTTATTTTTAGTAGTCTATTTGTTTTTGCTGTCGTTACCTCGTTCAAACTGTCAGAATGATATCTACGTGTACAAAAATGTGGCAGCCATTAACAAAATATTCAGCATACATGCGACGCTGCCCATATTTTCAAATTTTCCTAATTTCGTTACGGACTCGTTCAAAATACATTAAAATTCCATGTAAAAGAAGATAAATCTTCACGCTATTACCGTTCGGGGCGACTAGGGACAGGTGTTGTTATTTTTGCGTCGGAAATTGGGTGGCTCTTTAATTTTGGATACATTACTTTGATACATGCTTCCTGTGGCGTGAACGGTGTTATTGTGAAAGGACGCAGCGGGAATATATTTTAATAGACAATGTACTTACCTAAAATTCTAAACAGTAATCTCACAGCAGTATAAATATAAGTCGGCCTATATTACATTATTAGATATTTTTTCTGTAGAATGACAACAAAGTAAGTAATATAAAATCATGGTTGAGGAAGAAAAAGTTCAAAACTTTTTGTAAAGACAGGAGCACAGCACAGGGCTCTCGCGTCCATTTTGTTTTTTTTTTCTCGAACGTTAGGCTGCAATCTGACCACCATCAGAGCATTTGTTTTCCAACAATCCTTTAAAATTACAATGTTCTGAAATGCGAACGAAGTATTGTTAATTTACAAAATATTTGAGAGTAAAATTCAACGTTTATTGAGTACTCAGGTGTTACTTTGCGGAAGTCCATCTCAGGTTATGAATTCTCATAGTGTTTGCTATCTTCCGTTCAAAATTAAGGATAGCTAAAAATTATAAGAATTCAGCTAACTCAGTACACCAGCATCCAAACATGCACCCCTTGTCAACGGGTGATCGACTTGATGACGGCGATCAATTAATGGATGCCACACGGTTAGCGAATGCAAACAGCGCGGTCAACGAATACTCGCGAGCGGTTCACGAACGAGGCACGGTCACCGAGTGATTCACATGTCGCCCGCATACAGAGCGAGGCATTCCGGTTTTCTGGCGTTGATAGGGAATTGTTAGATGTGCATAAGTACATATAATACCTATGTACGAAAAATATTATTCTGATCGGAGTTAGAATTTAACATAGTTCTTAAAAATGCGATTCAGGGCCCGCAAATTTTGTTCTTAAAAATGAAATTAGGGCCCGCAAGTCAGTCTTATTTTCATCAAGCGTAACTGCTTTTTGTTATATCTATTTTAATGCATATAATTCAACATTAAGTATTTGCTTTAATTTGCGTTTTAAACATTAAAAAATGTGTGTGACAAAGTACAATGTTTTTTTTTGTCGCTTATTTATCTTTTGCTTTTTGTTACAGGTAAGAAACCCACAAATACGATGACTTCTTTCTTCATCCAAAGATTTGTGAGTTTTAGTATTTTGTGTCACGTTACTTTTTCTTTTACATTATAAAGAAAAAATAATTAAATGATAGTTAGTAATGCCTTAGTTTGCATTGATGTACAGACTGACGTACTTCATTTTTATTATTAATTTTTGGTTCACATATTACATATAGTCATTCAACCCTTTTAAAAATGGAACGAGCAAAGTCCGTGTACAACATAACAACTGGTCACGTCACAACATGTTCATTTTCCTTATTTCCTACGTTATTAACTGGTTTACGTACGTAATTTCTGTGAAATGAATACTTAAATTGATATACAATTTTCATCTTATAATGCGAACTGGTTGCAGTAGTATATTGAATACTTACCAGTGATCGGCAAAATAAAAATTTTAGATTTTTAATTAGTTGTTATTTAAAAAATTAATAATCTTTTCCATTATTTCTTTCGGTACTCCGATAATCAGTAATTTAAAAATTGATACTGCGAATTATTTGGATATTGAAATAAATGGATTCTTTGAATTATTCATTATTATAAAAATTAGTAATTGTATTCTTTAAAATGCTAATCATTGGAACAAATATTAATGAAATTATTGTAATTACTAATTATTAAAATAATGTATGATTGAATTATGTCAATGATCAATTATTCGAATAATTAGTAATTTATATATTTAAATTACTAATTATTTAAGCAATTACTATTCTTCGTTTGTTGTAAATTATTTGATTAATTAATAATTTAGATTTAAAAATTACAAATTACGAAACTAATTAGTAATTGAATTATCTTAATTCAGAATTACTCATAATTTGTGCAGTATTATTTATGAAACACTCTCTAGAAGTTTTAATTTTAAATTTTTCATGAAGAAACGCTGTTTAGACCTCAAGTTAGGTCATTGTAATGTTAATATAGTAAATATTCTTTCTATAAATAGGTAAAACTTTATAAAAAAAAACAAAAAATTATCTTAATTATCTGATTATTCAAATAAATAATAATTGTGAAGAATAATTAACGAATTAAAAAAAATTTAGTAATTAGAAGAATGAAGTATTGAATTATTCAAATGATTAATAATTTCAAAGAGTAATTAATTAATTTTATGAAAAATTACTAAGTGGAGTACTTAAGTATTCAATTACTTGGATAATTAATAATTAAAAGAATCAATTACCTAATTTAAAAAAAAATCAGTAATTCGCAAGAGCAAAATTTTAATTACTCAGTTATTGAGTAATTATTTGATCTAAATTACAAATCATAGGTTTATTTGGTAATAATTGAATATGAATTATTGAATTTTTGAAAATTAAAAATGGCTTACAGCCTAATTACTAAGTGCCTTAATAATGAGTAATATCAACTGAAACAATTATAAAATTTTCTAACACAGAGTAATTAGCGGTAATTAAATTACCGAAAATATCGTTATTGCCGAACACTCGTACTTACCTACAACGATATTATTAATTTATTAGCTATTAGGTATTATATTATAATATGTAATATTTTAATGCATATGACATTATTTTCTAAATATTTTAGTAGTGCTTATTAACACATACATAATATCTTCACGCTGTATCTCTAACGGGGTAAGGGAGGGTGGAGCGCCAAGCTTCGCGGTCCTTACATCTTTCACCTACTCGAACCTCATCATTCTTCTCACTTAATTTCAAACTAATTTACAAATAAATATTTATTATTGTTATTATTAAGTATATTTTTTTCAATTTTGGAACGAAACACTAAAAAAATTTTTTAGCAATATAATAGAATCATTGAAATTACTGACACATATATTTACATTTTTTTATCTTTTACGTAGTGCACCTATTGATAGAAAAATATTTATTTGTCGGCATATAACTTTATATCATTCTCATAAAATTACTAATGCAATAAATTTAAAATTGACAATCTAAAGAACCTATATTATTATTTAATGAAATTCGCTTGCTAGAAATCGGTGGTTTCAAGTTCATTATCACCGAAGATGACGCAACATTATTCCACTACACCAATACGTCTTGCGCATGCGCGTAATGATAACGTCGCGTGTACTAAGCCATAATTTCGTCATAGTATATAAGAGCAGAGTGGCGCAGTGGAAGCGTGCTGGGCCCATAACCCAGAGGTCCGTGGATCGAAACCACGCTCTGCTAGCCATAGTTTTTTGGCTTTTCATTGAATTTTTTTGTTATTGTTCTATAAATAATTGCTATGAATTGTATGTTTTTTCTTCTACATTTTAAACGTACACAATTTCTACTTTCTATATTTTACTGTATACGAATACAGTAAAATATACAGTTATATATACAGTTTAACACAAAAAAGTAAAAATGCATTGTTCATTAAGCCGAGAAATCCTTCACTAAACTCATTTCTTCTGTAACCAACGTGTGAACAGGATTACATTGCTATCAGCTTAGCATCCAGAATTAGTGGACCTCTTGTTTCCTCGTTAACTTGTATTAGATTTAGATAAAAAGGAAGTTCTAAGATGTTCGTGAAGGTCTGGCTATGCTGGGTTTTGCTAATCCTTTGCAAAGGGTGAAATTAGAAATTTTACTGAGCGTGCCGTTACTAGGCAACGGCTTGTGTAGGGACTTGGGATTGTACAGTTCTGCAATCTGTAATGCCATATCTTCAGTTTTCTATAATTTTTTTAAAATTGAAGCACTTTAATTCTATCATGTTGCAAATGAATAATGGCAATAAGCATAAAAATATAAACTGACGTAAAAGCGCTATAACATTTATTTTTTGCGTATATAAATTTTAGAAACATCTGTTTTGTGCTTTGATTATTTATAAATAATCAAGGGTTTTGTGTTTGTATGAACTTTGCGTTATTCAATCTATAATAATTATACATACATATCTTTAAACTGTATTGAGTTATACAAGCATGAATGTCTTTAGCATTGCAGTCCTTTCGTAGCTCTTTTATTTTATGAAAGCTCAAAATTGTCGGCATTTAGTCTTTGGAAATGACAGCGGCTTTTGTACTTCTACTAAAATAGTAATTGTTGGAATAAAGTGAATTGCAATTGAAACGGATTATCCTTGGTGTAAATTACTACAAAACACACATTCATACATAATTTTTCTTCTTTCGTTTATCACTTATTCTTTTTGTATGTTCGAAGACAATTAAGTATTGATTGGTATCAGTAGCATTAAAAACCGGGCAAGTGCGAGTCGAACTCTGCGTGCCGAGGATTCCTTACCATCATATAATGTATTTCTGTTATATATTTACCAAAAAATATGTCTGGTTCGAGAACAAACTTAAATTTGCAGTTGAAAGACACGTTTTCCAATACTCTCCAGCTGCAGATGTAAGTTTGTTCATAAATTTAGTTCACTATTAAAATTCACTAGTGTATATTCACTAGTGAATTTCTTATACTAAATGACATAATCCGTCATAAAATTATGCACTCGCTAACTACTCCATTTCTCGTCATTTGTGTTTGGAATATCTTAGTTGGCTATCGGTATACCGATCATCTAGTAAATTTTTCTTAGTACGAGTATTTGTCTATTCCATCCAATTAACTTAAAACAATTAACAAAAATTATGAAGAGTGATTTCAAAATTTTATTCGTGACCTACAACCAAATCATAAGGGTTCCAAGTTTTGACTACGCATCCATAAATTGCAGTTAATTTTTATTTACTGTTCTTTGGCGCATGTCGCTCTTCTATTCTCGTTATTCGTGTTAGTTCGGAATACGAAGATCACTGATTGGTATCCCGTACAACTTTGAATTTAAATTTAAATTCAATTTTGAATTTAGAAATGACTCAGACACCGATAGAAACATTAATCTGCTGACTTTGTAGAGTCGATAAAACAGTCTATTACACGGCAAATTCAAAGGTTTTTTAAACAGCTAAACATTCACTTTCCGCGCTAGTACATAAAGGTTAAACTTCAATGATACAATAGTGATTATGTAACTTAGCTTTGATACAAAAATAAAAACGTATTATAGAAGGTTGGACTTATGAATATGAAGGTAATGGTTAAAAAGATTTATATTTATAGCCTACGTTATGTGAATAAATATGATATTTTTTGAGGTCTAGACAATTTTCTATGAATATTGTATGTGTACTTATGTATTTACTTTTGTTATTCCATTATATTTCAGGCATCTAGTTGTTTGTAAGTAATTTCGAGAAAAGAGAACATATTTATTCAGTTTAACGATTTTATTTTGAAAAATAGAAAACCAAAGTGTTTAAATTTTAAAGACAGCGTAAACTAGTTTTTTAAAAGAAGTTTATTTTGGGCCAAGCGGAAGTTAACTCGAAGAACATTATTTTTTATTATCAAAAATAACACTCCAAAGCTGTGGACAGGAATATTTCACGTGGCCGCAGATGTTTCAAAGCTTCCGACATTTTTTCACACTAATTGCTACTGACTACAAAAACCATACTCGGTTTTGGTGAGCAGCCAACCCACTGTCCGTACGTCAACTAATGTATACAGCGGTGACGATCTTATTTTCTTACGTTATAAAGCCTATTTTTGTTTATCTTACATGCATTTATAAATTTGTGCGTATATACACATCGATGTGAAATAACGGCATTAATTTATTTATTGGATTGAATATAGAGGGCGTTACTGCTAGCTTTGTTTTCATTGCATTTAAAACCAGTACTTTTTTCTAATTTTATTTTGTTTTTATTTTATTAGTAGCAATGTTGCCAATACTTTTTTACGGTTGTTTTTTTTTTTAGAATTTTTGGCGGCGCATGAGAGAGAACGTGAGAAGTTTTCAATCAAAACTGGTTAGACTTTACATAGTTTCAAAGTATATACACCTATGAGAAGAATACATATAGTGACTACATTGTATTGTTCGTGTAAAAAGTATAATATCATAATAAAAACGTGCAAAAGGCTTGTGTTTTTTTTTTTTGAGAAATTCTTTCGAAAATGCTGGTCTGTTGGTTGGTTATATTTGCTTTCCAAGTCGAATCTAAATACCTATTTCATAGGCTATATGTTACTGGGTGTTTTCCCAGTTTGTTGACTTAAATCCATGGTATAAACTTAGTGATCGGTTTAGTAGTAGTCAAGTGCGACTTTGACCCATGCACAGAGGGTTCTGTACGCTATTTATAAAATGGCAAAGTTTAATTCAGAATGACATTTATAGTGTTGTCCATTAAAAAAATGTGTAAGAGGTATTTATTACTTATTATTACGCATAGTTTCAAGTTTGTAGTTTTTATTTATTTATTTTTTTAGATAACAGAGGGGTCAAACGACCAAGGGAATCACATGATGGAAAGTGATCACCGCCGCCCATAGACAGCCGCAACAGCCAGCAATAACGGGTGCGTTGCCGGCCTTTAAGGAAAGGATGTTGTGGGGAGAAATGGGCCACCGGCACTCTCACTCTCCTAACGAAAACAACAGTAATAGATGTTATTATTTCACGTCGATATTCTGTGAGAGGGTGGTATTTCACCGGGCGAGCCGGCCTAATTCGTGCTGCAATGCAGCATGGCTCTACCACACATGCCAGGTATGACATGGATTCTGCTTTTTTTAAGGTATGAATCTTAAGAATTAAAAGAGTACGTTATCTTCAGTGAATTGTATTGTTACTGTACTGAAATTAGAAGAGTACTTTTAAACTTCAGTGAATTATATTATTGCTTTACTGGAATTAAAAGAGTATTTTTTCTACTACCTTGAGTAAAAAGTTCCATTTCATACTCGAAATTAGTTTCGAAATTCGAATGAAATTATTTCGTTCTCGGTTAGGTTTTCTCTTTTTAAGCTTGTCCAGACACTCAAATTTATCTCACGGCCCCATACTTTGCAGAATGATACTGGCCAGTTATTAGCGCCGGCCCACAGACCGGCGCGCGTTGTCAGAATGATACTGGCCACTTCGCACCGCGTCGCGGGGAAAGGTCATTATAAAAGACTTACAATTTGGCGGAAATACATGGAAAATATGGCGAATTTTTCTGAAAGTGAATCTGATGATAAATTAATGTACCTATCAGACTTTCAGGTAGTAGAAAAATTATCATGTAATGAATTTCTAAAATCTTTAGATATTTTCCGCTCAAACTACAAGAACCACCAATTGACAAGCATTTTGCTTCTCAACGAAGCATCCTCAGGATATTCCAGAGATCCAATTCCGTCTACTAACCAGCACCGAATCTAACCTAATGGATTCGGTGCTGGTTAGAATGTCCTGAACTGCTGGTTGGTGGTTTTTTAGTTATTTGAGCGGAAAATAGCTAAAGATTTTAGGAATTCATCACATAAAATGGATTTCTGCAAAGTAACACCTGAGTCTATACAATATCAGAAAAAATATCGTTCGTACAGAGTACAAAATGGCGTTTCTTACCTTCTGAATGAAAGCTTTCGACGTTCGCCTTTGACTCACGTCGAAACTGGCTTCCTTCCTCGGCTAAGAAAAAGCGTCATTTTGTACTCGGTACGAAATGTATTATGTAATTTTAACTTCAGTGAATTGTATTATTACTATACTTCAATTAAAAGCTAGCGATATCGGTGTCCTAACATTATTAATTTTCCTCTCATCGCAAGCTAAGCATAAGCTGGCTTGTTCAGTGTCTAGTTATGCTTGACTCAGGGCACTGTGTTGCGAAGCACATGCTCAGATACTGTCGTTACTATTTTTAAAATAAATGTTTCAAAACTAAATTAAATTTTCTAAGTATTATTGTCTATTACAACAGCTCATCTCCGTTGGGAAACTTTTCTCAAAACTTAAAACCACCACCGCTTTTGAAATATCAAAGAGAAATCATATTTTTAAGATTTCTACCGCATTTATCTGTTCTTTAAAACTCTAATATAATTATGTACAATACAATGTGTACATTGAAATACATAAGTGTGAACTGAAATCAAAGCGAATCTTTTGATATTTCATTTAGATAATACTCGTGCTATTCGATCATAATAAGTAAATCTTATTCTTCTGTTTCTTCTATAATCTATTGACTATGTTAATCTTTTTCATTTACAATAATCCCAATGCTAAATATGAGTAACACCCTAATACTCTGTTCTTTTTTCGTAAAATTAACTTTAATAATAACATTAACGAAGCCATTAGAATTTAGCAAAATTGTGTTACACCATTTTATGGTTAGAATTAACGGGGTAGTGAGAGGGAAGAGGAATTACCTTCCAATTTTATGCAAGAATAATTTCATGATGATGAAGGAGTACAGTCTTTTGTGTACCTAATTTGCAATGCATCAGTATTTACATGTTTCCCACGTTATTACTTACTCTAAACAATTTTTAGGTTATATTTGACAATTGCATTGACCTTAACCGCCCGGAGTCGATCAGTTACGGTTATGTGACGGTTACGACGTCATTTTAGTTATTGATAAAATTGTGCAATTATTTAACCGGAGTTTTGACGCTGACTAGGCCTATTAGGCTAGACTAATAAAATGGTGCAACCCAACCCACGAAGTTACGAAGGTTACGTATTAAACCGTTTTAAAGCGCCGCAGCGGTCGAGCAATACAAACATCCATACAAGTACTCGAAAATGGTTCAATAGGAACCTTTAGAAGAAGCTGCACCAAAACATCTACGGGCACTTCTGAGATGTTCAGAGTCCTGGTCCCCTCTGTTCTTCTTGTATGTTAGCGGCCTTCGACTATAGTGGACGATGTTGCGTGGAAGATAAGGTCACAGTGACCAGAGCGCCGCGGCTAGATAGACCGATAGCGGCGGTGTCAGAGGTCGATGATAGACTACTCATAAAAACAAGTAGTAAAATGAAGCGGCTGAAAATTACAGATATATCGGGATATATAATATCGGGCAACCGCCCCGTTGGCGCAGTGGCATATGCATCTGCTTTCCAAGCTAGGGTCCCAGGTTCGATCCCCGGTCAGGTCAATTTAGGAAACGAACTTTTCTAAATTGGGATGGAGTCTGGGTGTTACTGGGAACTCCCCCAGAGTTCGTTGTGTAGTACCCATAGTACAAGCTTACTGCTTAGTTTGGGGTCACACAATCTGTGTAATTGTCTGGAGTATTAAAAAAAAATATTAAATATAATAATTATTTTTAAAGATCTAGGCATTTGGCTATAATACCATTAAGTATATAATTTTTTTATATAAGTATTGGATCCGACAGACGCTGTCCTGTCCGAAATCCTAGAACCCGATAGTAACGCCACCTACCGGATCCAAATGTGAATCTTAACCATCCAGGGACCCACTAACACACACAAATTTCATCAAAATTGGTCGAACCATTTTTGAGTTTTTGCGAGAGTAACGCACGGAAATTGGTTTTTATATATGTAGATATATATAAGAGATTATTATGTAAACATAATTGGTTTATTTTATAATTAATAGTTATTACTAATTTATATAAAGACAGCTTTACAACAATAATTTATTTGGAATTCTAGACGTCAGTCATTGTTGGTCTTATTTTGTCCCAATTACGAGACATCGGATCTATTCAAGGCCTCCTTTACCGACGTGCGTAGGCGCACTTACATTCATTCATCGATTTCAATGTTACTGTGTTGCATCGTAATATGAACATAAGCGTAACAGTTTAGAGTTGCTATTGAATTGAGGCTGGACAGTTTTAAGTGTACAATGAATAGATTGAATAATAGTGCAGTGGGCGCTTAGTGTTTATGTGTCAATTTGACTTAGATTGCGAAAGACTTTTGTAGCTACATTATATAGAAAGTTGAACAGAAGTTAAAGGTTCAGAGTTCAAATTATACAACCAATTAATGAAAACCTACACTGAAGAGAGATTTCTAGTATAAGAGGTACACCATCTTTGAGCAACCTTGACCTAAATAAATATCTAGAGCAGGTGTACAATAAACTTCTTTTCTAATTAATGTTATTTGGTGTATCTTCGAAATTCAAACTCTAATACCAGCGAAATTTAAATGAGACCAATCTGGAAATATATTCTTCACAATAAAAAATAATTTTCCAACTCGGTTTATAAATGACAGAGTTCCGACGTAACAAACATAACAAAGCAACCGAATTGAGAACATCCTCCTTTTTTTGAAGTTGGTTAAAACTCGTTCTGTCTCCAGTTTATTTTAATCTACATCTATTGAATACTACAATTCAACCCTTCACTTCCAATCACTAATGAATTCGGAGCCAGAATCTCTTCTGATTACAAGCGATGCCCGAAAGGACCCTGTTAATGCATTGTTAACGACAAGGTTAGAATTGTATCGGCTCCTTATTAGGGCTCATGATTAATGCAAACGTAATTTGTCACCACATCTGAGCGGTGGTCCGGATGACTGGAAGGTTTCAATTTACATGCTTTTAGAGACGACGTACTTGGTCTTACAAGCTTACTTATACTTACAGACTTACTTATACTCTGTAGTACGAAATAAAGTCAGGACTAAAAAAATAATGTCATGAGACCTGAGACATTATGATGAGTATCAAAAAATTTAAGCTTTAGAAGGCCGTTTCAAAATTGCACATCCCATGAGACAAAAATGAGAAATAGAGCAATATTTTTCATATAAAAAAATTAAAGAAGACTAAAATAAATGTTTTTAATAACCAAGCTTTTATTGAAATGCACAACAAAAATAAACCAAGAAGATCAAAAACTCACGATGTTGTACAAACCTCAAACCCACAAAAAGATTGAATATGGCTTCGGTCGGATAATGTATATGAATATGGCAAGGTTAGATATCAGTGTTATTTTAAAAATGAACAAAAGAATGCTTACTTGCTCCAGACACATAGAATGAATGAGTGATGAATGATTGACGAAGAAAACCTACAAAGGGAAAGTGAGTAGTATACATAGTAGACGCCAAGGAAGACCAAGACCGATTTGTAAAGATCAATTCGCCAGATTGTTAGCTGACGCCAATGTTTGAAGCACTCACATATCTCGGCACTTCTCTCTGATTACTCTGTCAGGGATACCGAGTGAGGATATGTATGTATATGCTCTATATAAGTGTCGTCAGTAAAAGCATAATAAATAGACACGTACTCTCTATAATCAGTATGGTCATATTCTTATGCAATTTAAAAGCCTGTCCCGTAATTTTTAATTTTAAATATAGTTAAGGAAATTAATTGTCCTTAGTGATCGTATGATACACCAAAGCACCACTAAGCTGCGAACACCTTCAAAGCATTATTGAAATACATATTATGATATACAGATTTTTATATAATATATGTTACATTTATATTTATCTGTATACTTATGATATATCGATATGTAGAAATAACGGTAAAAACTTTAGAGTAATATACATAAACTTTACCACTATTTATTTTGACTACTTCTGTAATATAATATGGTAATCTACTTCAAGATAGCTTTAGCAAGGTCGTGTGAAAGAGAATACCAAAATATTACCTTTAATAAATTATGCTTCATGCTGCGAGTATTTCTGACATTATTTGCAATATAACAAACTTATTTGAGGCTACAAGAGTAGCGTATTTATATACTTACTTATACATAAGCTACTTACATAATGTACGTGTGTATATTGTTGTCATCATACTATAATGTAAGAAGTCATTATCTGCAGAAGAAACAGAATGAGATTGTTTTGAATTTGAACCTCTAAGAAGGCAGATGTAAACCGTAAAACAGGTGTCAATGTTCGCACAGACGAAGTTATTAGACAAAATGTAGCAAAGTAATGAAACACGGCCGTCCTTCAATAGAAAACCAATTTATAATAAAAACCATCAAAAAATTCTGCTTATAAAATGATAAATATCCGTTAAGAGGCTAAACACGTCGATTAATGAGTTTGGACTTTTGGGCGGAGAATATGTAACAATTATAAGAATTCGACACATGAAATGGATGTCAAAGTAACATTTGAGTCTATACAAAAATTTTCATATTAAAAGTTAATAGAAGTAGAAGTTATAAAACTAAAATTTGATAGCAATTACAGCTTTAAGACAGCAAGCACACAGCAGAACTCTATTATTTAAGACTAGCGACCCGCCCCGGCTTCCCACGGGTAAATAGTTTTTGGAATGAAATTCTTTAACGTGGCTTGCAGGATGTTCGAGTTGGCAAAAATCGTCACGTAAGGCAAAAGCGTTACGTGTGGCGAATCCCGCGCGTCGTGCGGCACTGGGTTTGTTGGTTCTGTACATAGATCCACAGTAATATTTCTGTCCTTTTTTATTATATACGAGTATATGCGTGCGTGCGAGTATTGAAATTTTTATTTTTTGTTTTTTTAATGGAAGAGGGGTAAACTAGAAAGCGAGTCACCTGATGGAAAGCGACCACTGCCGCTAATGGCTACCCGCAACGTCCGGGGAATCACGGGTGCGTTGCCGCCCTATCACCCTGTCGCTCACCGAACGAAACACAACAGCAATAGATGCTGTTATTTCATGCCCATATTCTGTGTGAGGGTGGTATTTCACCGGGCGAGCCGGCCTACTACATTTTGCAGTGCGGTATGGCTCTACTACATAAATTAAATTAATTAAAGCATACGTGAGTTTTACGGTATCATTATTGCAATTAAATTTCGAGAAATGGAAACTGCAGCTAAGGAGTTTCTTTTTTGACGGGAGTCCCAACGGGGGACAGGGGTCTCAGTTTATCCATAAACAAACAAACAAACGAGGTTTACCGCTTTATAATATTAGTATAGATATATAGATAAACTTAAGTATAAATATTAACGTTAAGATATGTATATACTGCTTTATGTCAACAAAGTTATAAAATTACATATAATAATAAACTCAACTACTTTTTAACCAAAACTGATTAAATAACTGTAATTTATTGAATTCGTTGCCGGAGTCGGAGGCCAGTAGCAACAAAAATATAATAGACCCTGACTCCGGCAATGGAGTCAGGTAATTGCATTTATGTCATACATAGTCGGCTTATATTTTTGAAAATTTTGTTACAGATTGCCATGTTTTTAATAGTAAAGAGATACTCAACAATCACTGAATATCCCGTCACCCCTTTACTGATGGCGACGTTGCTTCTGTGATCAAATGAAACTAAGAAGCGCTTCTGATGTACTAGGCTTTCTTCGCTTTGGTTTCTGTTGATATCACGTGCATGACGGCTATAATACGCGTCGTGAATTATCCCTCGTGATTTGAATCGAGGCTTGAAGCAATTAGTAGATATGGTCTAGGGAAAATTGGATGGTTTTCTATGAATAAATGTAAATTAATTCCCTTATTACACGTACCATCTAGTTTCTTATTTGAAACGGTACATACTTTGGATTTTTTGTTCAAATGTTGTTGACCATACTGCTTTAGCATATTGCTTCATGTCACGAAGCAGTAAGGAAAACACGTGTTCTTTTATTTAAAATTGATATATTTTTGAAATTTATCCGTGACTCGTGATAATTAGGCGGACGTTGCTTTTCATGTCTTATATATCTGCTAAGTAAGGAGTAAGAAGTATGCAAGGAGCGTGACGCTTGGCGTTCCGTCCTCTCTGACTAGCCCGTTAAGGATATAGCGTGAAGATATGTATGTATATCTCTACTTTCTTACTAAATGTCGTAACCTGAAACATTACCTGGGGCCCAAGAGAAGTGGCTCCAATTGTCGTTAACGCTAGTAGAATAGCAGGTGATCTAGAGTAACGTATTTTAAATTAGTACTTCAATGTTGTTTACTTTCTTGTATAATACACGAAACCTAAAGTTGTGTGAAAACCGTCGTATAAAACATAACCCTGTGGCACTTTTGACGAAGCGTTAGCCACTTCTTTAGCCGCTCTGTTCGTTTGTTTTCTTTCACAGGAAAAGTATCGAGTCGATCAACCTCAATAGCCAAAAATAGGTTACCTTTTGCTAGAACCGCTTTTCTAGTAAATATTTATTTTACTATTGTAAAATGTCAGCGATATTTTAAATTGTTGTTTTGAAGACTAGGGCAATAAAATACAAAGCAATAATTCACAGATATAAGACCATGCAATTTGAATTTACAAATTGCAGTTACAACAATATATTTTATAAAAGTGTCACCACTGTAAAGCGTATCCATTTTAAACGAAACACTACTTCACACGTCCGCAACTGAAAATACTGAAATCATATAGCCGCTACGCCGTAGCTACAGACGTCGCTCGTAGCAGCCGTAGCCGGCGGGTACTATAGTAACCAGTCTCCTTCGCGGCATCGTATCGCGTAGACGCGTGTCGTACGCTACGAATGTCCGATCACGTCGCATAAATCCATGTGTGCATTTTTCCGCAAATATTTTCAAAAGCTGGATTTTAATTAATGTGCCGAGCTTTTTTTTTTTAGTGAAATGTGGCTGTGACGCGAATGTGAGATTTTTAACGCGTGTTCGTTCCACTGGTGATTTTGTAGTGTTTACATTAATAACGTTTTTAATTTACATGAATAATTTTTTTCGTACGTCTTTGTGTCGTCGTCTCACAGACTGTTTTTGAATACAAAAGCGCGAGTCGTTAGGGCTTAAGAATTTTTTGAGCCTTGTTTGTGTAGACAGGAAGTGTTTTGTTGATTTGCCAATATTTCACATTGCGATGTTCAAAGCAGTGATCATTCTGACACGGGTTAGTTTTGTTTCTTTTTCGTATAAAGGCTAATGAAATCGCTTATCTGCGTTTACATGAGATTCCTTTTTGTGTTATTAATAAAATTGCGACTTTGTTTCTATTCCTTAACAGTTATAGAATATATATATATATATTGATAAAATTTATAAAATATTGATATAATTTATTGATAAAATTTAACACTATATTGAGTAGGTATATATGTATATATATATCTCTGTGCAATGACTTGTATGGCAAAATCTATGTATGTAGATATATATATATATAGCTATACTTCGAATTGGGTGAACATTTTAATGCGTTTATAATGTGATATTAATATAATTTAACTCTATAAAGTGACATTTGAATGAATAGTTTTGAAATGAATTGAACTCAATATTTACCTATATTTTTTAGTTTAATGTTTAATATGTTAGACAAAAGAAAAGAAAATCTAGAGAAAATATATCTAATAGCATGCTACTGTGGCACACTGTCACAGCATTTTCAAACCTTTTTAATAGTTGTAAATGGGATGAGCAGAGGCGTTCTATGTCACTATTAAGGTACCTCTATTTTGATACATTCAAATTCGAAATAATTATGATGTAGATCCGAACAATTCAGAAAATTTGGTTTCTAATTTGTCTCAATGAAAAATTAATGCAATACTGAAAATTTGAGCTCAGTACCTTAAATTCTTCCATTGCGGTTATCTAAAAATCGTAATCGTGGTGGTTATTATTTTTTTATTTTATATAAAAAAAATATATTCTGAATTGAAATATAACTGGTGTATTCGCTTAGTTCTAAACATAACTCGCGAGTGAGAGTGATTCTAATAAGAAACGTAAATATTTGTGTGTCAGGTTTGTTTATTTCGAAATTCACTTGTTTGTTCACTTAAATTTACATATGGTATAAGTGCGAAAGTTATAGCTACATTTGATAAAACGATTTCCTAGAATATTAAAGTGACGGCGTTTTATAAATATTAGAAATAATTTTAAAATTTGAATAAAATAATAGAAATAGTGAGCTACTCGTTTAGCAATACGTAAGCCTACTGATTTGCATAATAGCAAAATATGTCTATATCACAATTTATGTAGATGGAATGAAACAGAATTTTAGGCGCGTGGGTGTCGAAAGGAATAGGCGATGTAGGCAGCAGAAATATGAATAATATTATTATTAAATAAGTAGACAACCCATTAATATTTATTATAATGTATTAAATGGTTATTTTCGTTAAAGTGCTGGTCAGGGAGAAAAAGTAATTATAAAATATACCAGCTGTATATTTTCCTGCGTGAGCGGTAAAAGTCTGCCTATGTATAGAGCCTTACTAACTCGTGTGGGTGATAGGCTAGCAACTGTCTACTTGTTGTAGTTCTAACTGTCTAGTAACGCGTTACCATCTGTATGTATAAATACTCATTGCTAGGAGTGGCTTTACTTGGCTCGTCTTGACTTCCTGTCCATACCGAATAGGAATATGCGAAATATTATGTACATATTTATGTGTAATTATATATATATATATATATATAGAATATCGTCGTTTTGTGGTCATCAGTCCGTCGATTAAATTCTGATTCTGCTTAAGCCTCTTAATAAGAAACAAAGGGCATCCACAACAATGGCTACGTCGACGGTATTCAAAAACTCCATCAAAACGAGAATACCGTATTTTTAAATCTTCTGAAGGAGATATCGAGACAAAGGTCGATCGTAGCTCGGAGATTCGATTAATTAAATTGGAAGGGTTCTATGTTTTAGATTTTATACTGTAAAATTATATTTAACAGTTAAAAACATTATAAATAGATTCACGCTATGTTCCTAACGGGGTAAATACAAATTTTTAGCAGCCTAGATCTTTCAAATTCAATTTTTTGTATTCGGTAAAGACAACTTAGAGATAAAATCAAAAGCTGAGTTTTCGCTTTTGGAAGGTTAAATGGAAAGATTAAAAACAAATTAATTTTTTGGTCATCGTATGAGATATGAAAAAAAAGGTTTAACAACAATTTTAAAATTATAATGCCACTTTGAGTAATTTCTGAAAATAGCTTTTAGAAAATTGCTATTTCGCCGTCTTATCTGCAAAAGCATTAGTTAGAAAAATTTAAAAGTGTCTTGAACATCAAGAATAGAATGTACATTGAAAAATTATGATGATTTAGTTATATTAGCACTTTTTTTTACCTCGCACGCAAAATAAAGGAGGGATACGCAGTATAGCAAGGTTGGATGACAGCGTCATTATAAAATATAGAAAGGAATGCTTAGATTATTCGAGCGTATAGAAAAATTATGTGACGACTGCTTAACGAAGAAAATATCCAGTGCGAAAGTGACTGGTAGGAAAAGTCAAGGAAGACTAAGAATGAAGATCAAAGATCCAGAGTATTAGTTGACAGAAATGTCAGCACTAACATACCTCGACGATAGTGCGCGACACTTGTCACTCCGTCGTCTCTGACCACCCCATTAGGGATACAGGGTGAACATATACGTATGTATTTTTTATGCAAAAAGCAAATTTCATAGCGAACTTTTTTGCCGTTGGTAATATTTTTTACATGAAGAGGAAGCTCTGTGACAAACTTTGTTTAGCGGTCGGGGACCTTTGGTGGGAACAGGTGAAGTGTAGTTGACATTCTTTAGATTCTCTATTTTTCAAGCTATTTTAAGTTTTAAAGTACAAAAATGATAGTATTTTGAGCGTTAAAGTTTGCAAAAATTAAGCCTGAACAAACATTTATCTAAAGTTGAAGTTTTGTGATCTTTTAAAAAGTCCTTTTTGTCTTCAATATTAGCTACTGTTACTTTACTGGAGGGTTAATAGCTATTAGAAAACGATTTAATTATATGAGTACAGTGTTTGACATGAATTATAACAGTCCAGCGTTTTTCCAGTTACGTGGTTACGCTGAAGGCCTAATTGCCAATGCCTTTAGAAATTAAAAAAAAAATCCGTCGGTGGTTGGTAATATGGAACAGTAATTACGCAAATACGACTTACACTTAGTGGATATTTTATCGTAAGAAGACCTCAGAAAATCTAAATATTAGAATACTAATTGCTGTTGTTAACATAATAAGTAACAATCCCAGACTAAAATGCAAATTAGAATGTTAACTATTCTTGAGAAAAACTTGATACTTGGGTTCACTACAATTCAGTGTTCAATCTTCCTGCGATTAATTATTTTCTGTTGTATAATGGGTTGAATCTTGCTAGAGTGAAATAATTAGAAAAAAGGTTCAGTTGCTCGCTTCTCTACGTGAAATAATGGCTCGTCATTAAATGCTACATGAAACATTAAAAATATATTTAAATTTCCAATTTCAAAAGGGTCTAACTGTAAATTAAATAATGTATGTACACAAAGATAACACTTATAAATATTTCAAAGTTAAACGTAAATTGTTAAAAAGAGGTTCAGATTGTTATTTAAATATATTAATTATATTCGTCGTATTGATATAATTAAAAAAAACAGCTAAAAGCAAGTCGAACACGCATTAAATTGTTTAAATTAATTTAAATTCAACGACAATGGAGGATAGTGTGTCCTATACCCATTCAAAATTTTCTTTTTGTTTTGAGTTTGGGCTACTATTTTGTGACTGTAATCTGTACCAATGTCAGCTCAGTAGGTGCTGGTAGAGGTATGTGGTGCTGGGCGGATAGATAAGTAGCAAGCCTTTCGTAAAATCTAGACGCTAGCTGGAGTTATTGCTCGTTCAAAGTGCCATTTTGTTTCGTTTTATTCGACGGTTTCCACACAAATTTAATTTTCGTTTGATTTTATAGAAATTTAATAACATTTGACTACCAATTTAAAATTCGTTACGCTTGATCACGTGGTACTTTTCATTCTATTCTACTAGCGTTTACGACAATTGACTAGTCCGTATTAGCACCTAGTTTCATTATTATTTTATGAATATTTTAGTTAACTAATGTTTTAATTTTAGTTTTAATTAATATTATGGCGTAGTTTACATAAAAACATCGATTATGATGGACAAACTGGTGGACGTGTGAGTGATGTTACAATTGTTCTATATTTCTTTTGAGATGGGAACCCAAATAGCATCATTCTAACTTAGCTTCATCTTTATTTAAATAATCTTTCGCTTGGCTTATTAGTTACCGCATAACTTCTAAATGAGCTGATCAACTGAGATCATATTCCCACAATATATATTTGTTTTCAAGACAATATTTCATAGCTATAGTATTATCCGATAGGCGGTGCTGTAAAAACTATCACAAATGAAACCAGGAGGAGCAGCTAGCTATGAAAGTTGTAACTTAAAAGAAGTTCAGCAAATCGGTAGCGAGTCTGCACTGTTCTGCTCTCAAAGGTAGCAAGCTACTCGTAGTGGAACTTCAGTACAGCATAGAAAGTTTTCTTCGTTTGTAGTCTCGTTGCTCAACATTAATTGCCTCGAAAATTTCACTGTACATTACCTACTGTTTACTTCATATTTATTGTGTCCTCGGAACTTATTTATGCTGAATATATTTCCCAACGGAACGAACTTAAACAACGCAAAGTAATTAGGGTTCCTTATTTTAAAAGAATAAACATAACTCTTCGAAGACCACTCACGTCTCAGTCCGTCTGTCGCAATCCATTTTCTCAGAGACTTTGTAACGTTACAAACCTGAAATCTGTCATAGCGATAGGTTTTCTGAAACAGAATCATATATTTTACACTAGTCAACCTTTTAGTATATGTTAGCAAGAGAATTAAATTGGCAAATTCATTGATCGAGTCCACTTCAAGTACATTTCATTTTGTTATCTTTAATTCTTTTATGAATATTTTAAAATGTAAACTAGCGCAACGTCTTGTGTAAGTTAATAGAATGTACCAAAATTCCAAGAATGTTATATAACGTATGTCACACAATTCCAGAGAAAATCCTATGTAACAGATGTACAACAGACGAAGCTACGTTAGGTTCGGGACTAGGTTTCATTTTACGGAACTAACAAATAATATTGGATACTTATTAATCATGTGTAATTATTTATTCACTGCTGTTAAGTGTTACTATATTTAAGTTTTAAAATTAATTTGTTACTACGTTTTAAATTTTAAAGTTAATATACTCAATAACAATATTAAATAATGCAAGTTCTTTGTTCCCCAGTTAATAACAACTCCAACAAAACTACAAATGAAAACAGCAATACCAGAAAATGTACTTAAAAGACAACAAAATGAAGCAAATTAAATGTGCTGTATGATCCGTTCAATGACCCACGTGAACAAAACAATGTCATCCCGTTGCCAAGTGCCATTGACCCCATGCATGGAGTACCGACATGCATAGGTGCAACTACGAACGGCGAGTATGGTACAAGATCGTTTACCAATCAACTTTAGCTGTAGACTGCAATGCAAATTTAAATTCCACATAATTTCATCCAATAAACCTTTGCAAGACATTTAGAAGTCGAGTCTATCGATCTGTTTAACATTATGTAGTTCGTTACTACTACTCCTATTGCTACTTATTAATCTACTTAAATAGGTACATATTGTATACAGTGACAAGGCATATGTATATTGTATACAGTGACATATTTCTCGTAAGACAAACAAGCAGTGGCGGACACAGGGTTTTTTTAACAGGGTAGGCACTAAAAATAACAAATATATAAAAAAATAACAATTTTAATATACATACAATTATACTTAATAAGACAGCAATACTGACAAGCGAGAACGTTACTATTACTTTAATTTTTCGTAGTGGTTGTTATTTGTTATGTAATTAACGCCAGGAAAGCAAAATAAATTATTAGTAGGTGCAATAGAATTTTTTTAAATAACTCTTAGAATAACAAATCACTTGTGTGAAGAAAACAAATATGAAGTTTTATTTTGATTCGAAAATCAGCCATATACCAAGCAAACACGAGTAGGTAACATTAGTTGGAAAAGTGTTAAATTCATCAAATGCATTTAACACTATAATGTTGTTGATGTAGTCAATGTCTCCAGAACACGCACAGAAACTTAATTTTCTTGTATAAAATAGCACACATTTGGAAAATTATTTCGTGTACTGATAGATGAAATGTAAATATGTGTGCGTGAATTGTAGGCACCGGACCGACGTGCCTCCGCAGATGATAGCGCGTATTTTTATATCGATAGATGGCATGATTGTTAAAAATACAGCAATGTAAAAATAGGAAATATGATTACGAACAGATGAAAAACGGAAGAGCAGGGATATTAGATGGCGATATTTCTAAACAATTGTTGTTTTATTTTAAATTGTCTATAAAATGTAGATGGTAGATATCGAAATAATTTTCATTTAAATTGTCAGGGCAGTGTGTCTGTACCAATATAGGATGCACGCCACTGCAAACAAGTATCAATTTAAATTTAACAGATTACACCTGTTCCTTCCAAATGAAATATCTGTTCTTACAAATAACAGAGGTATGAGAATACAATACCCATACAAAATGAACGAAAAATGTATGGGTTATAGACCTGTTGACAATTAAAGGATTGTAACTGATTTCATCTCGTTAAACAGAAAAGAACCTAGTGTTTATTACTCTAATCAATAGAATTGCTAGGTTTATACAAAACGAAATTCATGGAAATGGATGTCTATTTTATTTGGTCTCATAACCAGTTTCACTTATTATTTTATATTATTTATTCATCTCATTCTTACTAAGGAGACTACTGAAAAGAGAGATACTTAGTTATTATTATATTACAACATATAGTATAATTGGTAATCGACTAGTAAATAAAATAAAAAATGTAGTGTCACTCTGTGGCACATGAAAACAAAGACTGTTATTGAGACTTTTTGGCGGGAACAGAAGTGAGGTTGTCATTTTATTTAGCTTTTCTATTTTTTACATTTTTAGTACAACAGTGATAGTATACTGTGTTTTAAAGTTCTGTGTAAGTGAAAAGAATGGAGGACATCTAAATAAACATGTGTAGCTGAAGTTTTCGCGCTCTTCCAAGAAGATCTTTTTTAACTTCAGTAAAGCCTACTATCACTTTACTGAAGGAGTGTAAGGGACAGTTAATGTTACTCCAGAAGTTTCGTCATTAGGCTGATGGTCTTGTTACCAATGCCTTAAGAAATATAAATAAATAAAATAATAATAAGACTGTTATTTTACTACAGGCATTTCTTAATAAATTTTCTCGGAGACTGTTTGACGAAGAGCTGATATTTGGATCAAGTATAGTTAGTAAGTTGTAGCATAAAGACAGAGGTCAAATACAAAAATTGCGATTTCCAAGTTGGAGGTTGGTTTTGTGGGCTTCAATAATAAGTAAAAGAAGTAATTGTTTTTTAAATTATTTGTCTGAGCTATTCAACGAAAGCCCTCTAAATCAGGAATTCCAAAATGTATAACGTCTTATACATTTTGGAATTCGTTAAATAAAGTAATTGAAAATAATGTCGTTTTCAAATAATTTAAGTTTTCTTCGAGCATCGATGGTAAAAAATATTGTAGAATTGAAGAAATATTAAATTAACAAATGTATGATTTTCAAAATATCTCACCTCTTCAATGAATTAATGAGATAATTTCGGTACATTTTTGATATCCACAACCAAGTATAACTCGAAAGGCCACAATCAAGTAGTATAACTCGAATGGTTTAATACTTAGATTACAGATTAGACGACTGTTTAAGATTTTTGTTGATGTACTGAATTAAAACAGATAGTGTATCTAATGGCTGGCATAATGTCAAGAAAGATTGTTAAATAACATATATTTTTCATAGATTTAAAATTTCTATATAATTGGAAAATAACATTCTTAAAAACGCCGTCTAAAAGAGGTACTCTCGGGAACCCTCACCTTAATTACTGGGATTGCTTTTTACAAAGTAACGCCCGAGTCTATGCAATACAGTATCTATTCATTGCATGTGATGAATTCCTATAATCTTTAGCTATTTTCCGCTCAAACTCCAAAAACCACCAATCGACATGTGTTACGCCTTTCAACGAAGCATTCTCAGGATATTCCAGATATCAGACTCGGTTAGTTAACCAGCACCGAATCCTGACCTAAGCTAACCGACTCTGATATACAATATATTCATTGCATATTTTGCCTGTGAGGGCTACATTACAGACCACATATATGCATGTATGTACTACTGTTATCGCTTACACTAAAACAGTCTACTTTATTGCACAAGCTGTATAATGCATAAATAGTATTACACGTCAACGTTATGCAAAATACAATTATCCATTCATTCACAAACGCCTACAGCAGTAATACTTGCTCAATGAAGGTTCATTCGAGGCCGCGTCTCAGGCGGGCATCGAACACTACACCTGTTTGTTATTCCTCCAACGTACGCACGACACATCCGGTTCTTCGTTATGCAACTATTAGCTGCTTAACGCACACTTGTTATGGTGTAATGAGCTATTCTATTCAAATCCGTTAAATCTGTTAAATAATTTCAAGATGTTCTGGTTTGAATTGATATCAGTATTGCCAGATTCGTCTTTTTACTAGAACTAACACTATAATGAAAATATAGGTAATCATTATAGTAAGTCAAACTAAGTACGTATACATGTTTGGAATTATAGTTATTGAACTACAATGTTGTATGGTTATTGTAATATATAATGAATCGTGGGCTGTCCAGTGGCATTCGTATTCCAACACAATTTAGAAAAGTGCGTTTTATAAAAATATGAACGAAAGAAAGGAATGTCCCTCCTTTCCCTCTTTTCCCTTTTTTCCTAAAGGCCGGCAACGCACCCGTGACTAACTGGACGTTGCGGATGTCTGTGGGCGGCGGTGATCATTTTCGCCTACTCGTTTGCCCCCTGTTATATAAAAAAAAGATTATTATCCCTTGGCCGACTTTCTTTTTCTCTTCTATATCATGGCAACCCTTTTCATATGTATTGGAAACGCTTCTGCCAATCTCATGTAAAAAAGTGGTGTATTTCTGTACTGTAAAATGTCTTCTTATTACTAAATCTCTAAGATTGCCCAATAAAGTCGTAGTAGGCTTCACTGGAGTTGAAAAGGATTACTTGCAAGAACGCGAAAACTTAAGTTGCACATATTATGTATTCAGACTTCCCAGTTATGTATATTTATATTTTATATATATATAAGAGGGGGCAAACGAGCAAGCTAGTCCACCTGGTGGAAAGTGTGATCATCACCGCCCATGGACACATTCAACGTCCGAAGAATCACGGGTGCGTTGCCGGCCAGAACTGTAATGCATTATATGTTATCACTTTTGTACTTTAAAATTTCGAAAGTGAAAGGCAGTGAGATAAATCTATAAGTGTCCCTTTTTTATAATATCGGGAGAAAAGTTAATTTTTTTAATTTTTTTTTTGCTATTTAGATTCTATTGTAATTGTAATGTTTAAAGATAAGCGTTCAAAGTCGTACTCTACGTGTTTCGTACGTGTCACAAGCCTAATCTGTTGCTGCTACTGATGACTTGCATTATTGATTTACCCACAACAACAATTGCATTTGACCATGATGTGACATTGAATTTATATTTATTGTTTCACGATAATACATTCACTTTCAAGGACAATAAACAATTACAGAAATATTCATGCCTTTCAAGAAAATTTTTTTTTAAACCTCCAATTTATGGACATATCTGGGTTAATTTCCACCAAAAAACCAAAATAAAACAAAAAAAAATGAAACAAAAATGAAAGACCTCAAAGCTGTCACTGGTCCTTAAAAATAAGTACTTCAGACAATTATACATACAAATAAAATAAGTACTTATATCATAGATGCATTGACACGCAGCTATCTAGAGAAACGCTCAGGTAACAGTTAGAGTCAAAAAAAATCATAACGGTATCCCCGTAACACGATTGATGCAATCCGGTCGAAACGTGAAGATAAAAAAGTTAATGCTCACAACCAGCTCAGTCTCTCCCCGAGTCGTTGGGATTTGTTCTATCAACTATCCATACACATACATCTATGTATCTGTGTTGGCAACGGAACGTCTCGCTTGAGTGAACCAGTCGATGATAACCTGCCCTCATGATCCGCGAGTTGCAACCTGCCACTTGAAACGCGCCTATCTCGAGTAGACCGCGCGGCGCCCGCAAGTAGTTCACGTGAGGTTCAGTAACGAATTTTCATAAATTTGCTGAACTGGCGTACTTTGTTGACCGCATCACTCATCGTCGTCTAGTCCTAGTTTCAAAGCTTTTCGTTCTTCTAGATTAAATGTAAGTGGAATCATAATTCTCGACTAACAAATTTTTTTAACATTCGAAAATACCAACTCGCATAATCTCAAATAAATTATTGCTAAGTAGCAACACTCGCAAAATAATAGTTGCCATCCGTTAACAATGAAGGCCAAGCGGCGAGACTTTTCTGGTCGGTCTCTCAACTTGCGGGGTGGTAAATGAACTTAAATTTTCAGGCCTTAAAAACACTTGATATAAACGTTTAAATTACATGAATATATTATATGTTTACATGATATGTAAACGAGTCTTAATCGGTCTCTATTATTTATTACACGATATCGATCGATCGATCATGAGGTCTTTTCTTTTCCTCGTATGTCATATCGAGTTATTTATCTAGTCAGTTGGTACTCGCAAGTAAGCCGTGCAAGCAGAGCCCGCGACAATATGATCGTTTAAAAATATGTAATCGCAAGGCCCAGAATCGAAACCGAGACTCTCTGTATAGATGCAATGGGATATATATTTCACTGTGCTTATAGTATAATATGCTTATAGACCACATGGTAAAGTTCATGAATTTATTAAATTCTTATAATCTATATAACCTATTTAATGAATCAACCAGAGTATCAAATACTGCATCGTCATGCTTGGACAATATTTTTTGTAATTGTACTGTCAAGTATCAACAATCATTTAAAATATAGATTAAGCTCAGCAGCCTACACGGTTCGTAGAATAAGGCAATTTACTGATGTTTCAACTGCTAGGACTACAGCAACTTCCACAGTATAATGGCCTATGGCATATGGCTTGTGGGGAAGAGCAGCTGAAATTGATGTCATATTCGTGCTACTAAAAAGAACAATACGTTCAATATATGGCTTAAGCCAAGAGTTAGCTTAAGACTTTTATTTAAAGGAATAAATAAATTAACGCTACCCTCCCTGTATATTTATGAGATTATTATGTATACCCGGAAAAACTTAGGACTATTTAATAGGAAATGTGACGGTCATACATACGACACGCGTGGTAAAAATGAGCTAGTTTTACCACTGACAACATCAACTACAATTAATAAGTCCTGTATTGGTGACAGTATACGTTTCTACAACAAAATTCCAGAACACATATTAAAATTGTCAGAAAAGAAATTTAAAAATTATATCAAAACTGCTCTCTGGAAAACAGATTATTATAGTATTTATGAGTATTTAAAAGACAGTAACGTGTGGATATCACAACATATTGAATTAATTTTAAAATAACGTATCCTCTTATAATACTAATACATTAGTATATTTTTTTTCTCATGTTCACATTCATGTATTACGAAATGTGCTTTACTGACATCAAATCATTAATGTTAATGTGTTTTTTAAAAATCTTGTCATATTTTTGACATGTTATCTATTATTATATTTGACATTTTAATAAGTTTGACATTAGTTCTTCTATTATTATATTTGAAATTTTACGTTACTATTAATTATTTATTATTATTTGGTTAATTGCTTATTTATTTCAGCATAAATAACTTATATTTTATTTCACTATTAAATTTTAATTGTACCGTTACTCATTGATGTATTTTAAACTGTTTGTTTGACATGTAAAAATGTGTGTATGCACTTACGTAATATATAAAATAAAATAATAATAAAAAATTATAATTGAAGAACATAAACGCAACTAGAAAAAGAGTTACCTCATTCTTGGGCAGTCAGGTAATAGTATATTTCGATACAAGTGTGGAAAGTATGTCATTTCTTCACGAGTCCCGGTTTGTTCATCCAAGCCGAAGGCGCGGGTCAACAATAGGGACGAGTGGAAAAGACAATTCCGCACGTGCATTGAACGACGTTTTTTAATACATTTGCGAAAAAATGCAGAAATGTAATTTCGCGGGAGTAAGTTTCTTTTTTTTTAGAGGACATGGGAGGGCAACGATTTCATGCATTCAGCCAATTTAATGACAATAATTCATCTAAATTCAAAATAATTTTAATTGCGTTATTTATTTATTTACATTATACGTATATATATTAAAAAAATTAATTTATTTTAAATTTAATTCATGTAATAATAGTATTTACCCTGTAAGATAGTCATTTCATACAAAAATTTTGTACAGAAAATTTTTTGATTAAAAACCTTCATGCATTTGGATGTCATATGCGGGAAAAAAACAAAAAGCACTAGTGTAGAAAAGAATAACTGTCCCCACGCTTAACACACATGGAAAAGTCTACTTTTTGAGCAAATGTATTAAAAAAATATTTATTTAAAACTCATTACAAAATATAGGAGTAATTAATGGGTTTCAAACTCTAGCTGTGGAAACATAATGAAGATACGTCATAAACTCATTATCATTAAACTCATAATATCATTTCCTTTGGATTCTCAAAAGCTTGTCCCTACTTAGTCCTAGTCTTTAATGTAAAAGCCAATACCTTTTATATTTACCAATAATTTTAATATTTTTTCACGTAATTATTAACTTATGTTGCAGTTTATTTATGAAAACAATTTAAAAAATCGTCAAATAGTACCTCTATTATGTAACGTAATGCAATGAGTACCCACAAAGGTGCTACGCCACTGTGCGACCTCATTCGACATTGAAATTAGATATTGAATGGCTGACCGCGACACACGATACACTGCATCTGATTTGTGGTTATAAAATTAGTAGACGAAACTGAATTTACTTTTACTGCTATTTATTACTTTATAACTACCCCGAAATAAAGTTTTCGGGTCTTATGTACATCGCTTTTATGATTCCATAGAGATTTGTTCAGTTGCGTAGACATACAGGCATGTATCTTAGTAGTAACTCAGAAGTAAGTAAATACAAGTAAGTAAATAAATAGCACACTGAGTACTGCACAGACGTAGGTGTTACTTTACTGAATTCCATCCATTATTAATTTTATATGTAAAGCTACAAACTTGGTCGACACGTGTTTTGCCTCTCAACAAACCATCCTCAAGAAACAGAGATCAGATTCGATCAGCTACCAAATACCGAATTTCGGTGCTAATCGGTTTACTTTTTAATATCGCGTGTAATCTTTTACAAAAACTTATACAATCAATCAGGTTACTCAGGTATCATTTTTTCAAGATAATTCCGCAATTAGTATTTTAAAATACACTATCCATAAAGCTAATAAATGCATGTACAGAGAGTATTATTATTAGTAAATCGTTAATTTTATAGTATACTTTTCAATCAATGTAGGTACGTTTAATAATAAGTTTAAATCTCTTTTCAAAATTTAAAATTTTTGAAGGAAGGAGGTTCACAAATCAATGTCTTATAACGATACGATCCCTCATAATAATTTTCGTTTGAAAATGTTTATTAGCCGCTATTATATTTATAGATATTTATCTGGTTCTTTCATAGTTTGGAAAATTATTTGTAAGCTTATTCCTGCGAATGTTTATATTGCTTAAATGTTTTGTAAAAAAATTTTGAAAACAAATCGTAATTATTTTATTTTTAAATTTCTCTTTTTCTATTGCTTTTGGTGTTTTACAAATTTTGTTGCCTCTCTATACATGTCACTAAGGGAAGATTTATTTTTTCGCGCGCACATTCGCATAGGGTATTGTTGAAGAGCTTTTTATAAATGCCATAAAAGTTCTTGTGTATTGTTTTTATTGAGAAGATTATTACTTCGCGAAATGTAAACTCTACAGTTTGTTTATTATGAATCCGTTCGTGTCCTCTCTAATTTTTCAATCATTTGGTTAAGAAGTATAAAAGGAAGATTTATAGCGGTTAAAAAACATTTTCAACATAAATTACGACGTCTGTAAGTTATCTAGATATTTATAGTTTTCAGTTACCAGTACACACAAAACTGATTGTGCGTTCTGTGAAATAAACTTTGATTCAAAGTTATGTCGAAGCGGAATCCTTGGCACTCCGAAATCTATCTGCCCCGTTAGGTACAGCGTGAAGATATGTATGTATGTTAATATATATTTTTAAGTACTGTTTAATTGGCCAAAGACCAAATATAATGCAGTTTCTGTGCTGTTCTGGGAGAAAAAGTAGAACGTATAATGTTCCATCTACTTGTTTACCTGCGTAACTCATGAACGTCAGCCAAGTGGCTTAATATAATGAGCTTGTCACATATGCTATCAATACCTGTTAACTACCTATCATTCTTCGCTTTTCAGTTACGCTTTATCAGTTGTAAGTCTGAATATTTTTACTGTTAAGGGCATAGATATGAAGTAATTAGCACAAAATGCACAATCCTCAGGTTTGCCAACGCATTTGCGATCTAAAGTGGTTGTTAGACTTGATATTGTTGAAAGAAAATAGTTCAAAACTCATTCATTCATTCATTCAATGTTGACAAAACCTTATACGTTCTGTACCCGTTACGTTAACGTGTTCTTACAGCTTATAAATTGATGATACCATACGCAGTAACGTCAGAAGTGATTGTTCGACCGCCAATATCCAATATATGCGAAAGACTCATCAATCTTTGTCTACCAACTTATGAGCAATTATGTTTACTTCAAAACACGTTGAAGGGGTCTAAATTTAATTATAACACTGTTTGTTTTGTTTTCTCCCAAATATTAATTTCGTGCTCGTTTTTGTTAGCTGTTAATTTCACTGTGTGTCGAATATGCCGTGATAAATTATTTAACTGTCTCTTTAACTTGGTTAACGATAAAAGTTGAATCATTTATTTAAAATAAAAAAATTATTGGTATTCATTTAAAAAACATTATTTACATGATTTATAATTAATTTAATAAGTTCATACCATATGAGATTTTATTTTATTGCTATTATAGAAAACGAAGTTTGAGCTTACCTTAGTTAAAAACTGATTAATTAGTTCATTATTAAGCAACCTAAGTTTGTTTGTTGTTTCGCGCAATGTGTAATGTTTCGCGCATTAAACTAACAGCGTACTTACATCCGCGATTAGCTTGCAACTATTAAGCTGCAGCTTACTTCATTAATCACAAGTGAAATAGCTTTATGTTAGTACAATGTGTGATATAATTTGTGTTTAGTTCAAGAATTGAATTAAGCATTTGGATTAAGTTCTTAGATATTAATTTTGAATATATTTCTGTAATTAAACTTCTTGTCTTCTTCTTCTCAGTGCATTCGTAGCTAAATTACCTAAGCCGCTAGAAAAGTGGCAAACGCTCAGTAGTAGTAGTAGTTATCGAAGCGCTTGCTGGCGTTATTGTTCGTCAAGTATCCGTTTACGTTTTATATGGCGGTTTTCACACGACTTTATTTTTCGTTTGATTGAATAGAAAGATGACGTTTGACTACTAATTTCAAATTCGTTATGCTAGATCACGTACTCGTATTTAAATTCATTTATTCTATTCTCCCTATTTTACTAGCGTTTACGACAATTGAGCCACTTGTCTAGATCCCTGAAAACGGAAATGAAGCGATTTTTATAAATAATATTGTTTTAAACACCCTTCACTTCCGATAAACGAAAAAATATACTCGTTTTTATGCACTTACCTCTTTGAACAGGAAGTCTTTGAACGGTGTTCGAAAATGCAATATATAATTTTTTACCTTATGATTTTAATTGTTCAGTTACTAAGTTTTCGCTTTTAAGGTTTTTCAGTTTTTTATATTTTATGTAGGTATATTCTAGACAGTTACAACAATAATGAGACCCCAAACTGAGCAATAGGCGGAGTTATTACCTAAAGAGTTGCAGACAGCGACAGCCACGGTTACTGCGCGACCGTTGACTAATTGTAATAAAAAATTGGTATCATTCATGAAGATTGCGTGTCTATTGCGTTATGACCGTAAAATGCACTTTTCGCAGTAGATTTAGCGCCACTATATTAATTACATTATATAAATTCTCGTTTTGACAACAGATATCGCACCGTCGCATGTACACTGCAAGTTAGGTAATAACCGTGAGACTGAAACTATGAACATGTCCGTCAATTTATGAAATAATTTATTTCAAATATAAAAGTAATATTCTCGACAGGTTAACAGAATTTTCAAATATTCTTTTCAACTGTACCAAAGTCTCGGAATGTGTATACGAGATAATTGTATTTACACAAGTAAACCGAGGAGAAAAGGGTTGCTCGGAATCTCAGAGGGCTTGAGAAATTCTCGCTAAAGAAAACTGGTGTACTTTAATAACAAATATTGTTTCAACGAAATATATATTATTTATAAGATTGTAGTTGTAACCAAGTCATTTTGGATCACTAAATGTTTTCGGCAATTCGTAATCAAGCGAAGAAACATGTCTTTAATTTTACGTCACCCCGTTTTCCCTTCGGGGTGAACAGGTCGGGTCATAAAGGCATATTAAAAAAAGGACATTATCATTACGATGGTGAACTGGAGCTATTTAGAGATGGATAGAGTATCAAAGCGCAAGAAAATAACACTGACGCACTGTTGGCAGTAAATTAATATTAGTGGTCAATTCGTGTGCACTAATGATCGCCCAGAGGTCGAAATTCGACCGTAAATAAACGTAAATAAAATGAACGCTTTTTTCCCTTAATATACACTCCACAGGCGCGAAACAGAGCTCACAGCTTACAAATCACATAAATTCACATCTCGAAACGATTCAGTCCTCATCTGTCAGTAATTATTGATTGGCAACATTTTATAATTCTTTGGTGATAGTCTCTACTCTGTGCGACTGTTTAGATTTGACTACAAACTATTGTGTGTTGACGTTAACAGTACGACTAATATGTATTGTACCCTTCGATCACAAAAATAAAAAACTAGATACACAATCAACGCTCCAAAAATGTTCGAACCAAATGTGCGCTCAAATAAGTATTTGAGTGCACATTGTCTGAGTCACAGATTATGTGAATTATACTTTACGCGCGAGACGTAAGATTGCATTTTAAATATTTTTTTACAAACATCGTTTCAATGTCATGCAAGAATCGTTTACAAGCTTTTATAAACTTGTGGTTTGGCTTAAAAGGATATACGTCAATTCGGACAATAATTTGTTTAGATTTTACAGGAGATTGTGCTTCTAGTTCTGTATTTGTGATCGAAGATTGTACCTCGAAAATAATACCAATGTAATTAAATTCAAAAATAAGTATCCGCCATATTGGGTTCGAAAGTGGATGTCATTGTCATAATCAGTTCCCCGAGAAATATCGAAAATAAAACCCATTATCATTTTATTAAAAAAACTAATGTCGTCGGAAGAAGGAACGAAATAATGAATTTGACAGGATGAATTAACTACTTTAGAAATATCAAATGTTATTTTCGTTTTTAGGTTTAGGCGATAGACGATAGTAGTTTTAACACGATATTGACCAAAAAATAAAGTGATAAAAAATGTAACATTTTTTACAATTGTGATTTTAAGTTACAGGTAACCGCGGTGGCGCTAGCGCTAGCGTTGCACTTTGGCAGTTTTCGTAACTGCTTGCAGTGTTAGTCGATGATAAATAATTGTTCTAAACATTCACAATGCTACCATAGCGCAGGATTTTGTAATCAAATTGTTCTTACTCCTCTAAATTTCCAAATTAACAGAGGACCGTTACATGGCAATTCTAAATTTAAAAACTAACAACACCAGAAAATGTTAGATAGTTATATCGTTCAAATTTGATCTGTTATATAAATAAATTGTTTTACAAGAAATTACTTGCCGATGACAGGTGACTATATGTGCTGTTTTATTCGTCCTTCACAATTTTTTCACACTTTTTTTGCGCATCTAGCCATTTTGGACCTCTAAATTTCGACACAAAACATGACATTATGCATTGATGACACAATCGACAGTGACGGATAGGAATCGCTTTATAGGCTAAAAAACAATTAGCTGATATTTTTTTCATCGCGTTTTGTACGACTAGTTAGTAGTTGTTTCAATCTAGAGAGTAAATAATCAAAGTTAGAAACGTTATGTTTTTTGAATTAAAATTTAAAATTCCTTTATTCTGATTATTAATTCCTCAGCAAACATTATTGAAATTATTTTATGGTAATAAATATTATGATCTTTTATTGATAATTGTATCAATAAAAGATTAAATATTTAAAAAAACGGAAATAATTGCAATTGTAATCGTATTCGTCGATTATGAAACGCAGTAATCGTAATTGTAATCGCTTCTTACTAAATGATAATCATTGCATCACTAACTAAAACTACTAAACCAATCACTTCAAATGTAGGTACACAGGGCCTATAAATATAATAATAATAATATATAATAATAATAATATAATAATATACTGAGACATTTCACACAGCGCCATCTAGTCCCAAAGTAAGCAGCACAGCGCTTGTGTTACGGGTACTAGACAACTGATATACTACTTATATACTTTCCTAAATAAATACATATTATACATATACACACAGACTCGGGGCGGGAATCAAAACCGCAACCCCCGTTTACTTTCCGACGCGCTTAGCCGTTGCGCCACGAGGTTTTCGAAATGATAGGTATGTCATTGACCAATACCACGTGAACGTAGCCGCGAAAAATAATTTGTAATTTTGATATCATTTAACGTGACTCAGTCTCTCCGATATCCTTTTGGTTCCTCTATTTATATAGTTCTTCTTCTAAAATCTTCTGTACTATAGAATATCTTTTCTCAATTCGAATGCTGAATACTACAATCAAATTGCGTATTCACAGAAACAAGGCGCAAGCAGAGTGGCTCACTATACGATAGTTGAATAAATATCAGTTATTTACGTGTAGGCTATGTAGTACAGAGACACTTACATAACGAAAATACAGAGATAGAAGTCACTGAAATAAACTGAATTTCTGAGATGGCTTTTTTCTTTCTAGGGAATTTATATTTTAATGAAACATGCATTACGTATATATACTCATATACATACATAAAAGATACAAAGCCGTCATGAATAAAATGTCATTTCAGTGTAATTTTATTCTTTGTATTATGTTTCGCATCTATTGGAAATATATGTGTCTATTATAAACTAGTGATTCGACCTAGCTTTACCTGGGAACTATTTACTTTAGCGCGATACCTACATTAATATTCTGTAAGAGCGCTCTGTCGACAAACTATTTCTTCGAAACGGTTCACTACTCCTATAAGCGATAACTTTAATACACGTATAAAGCTTCTTTGAGAAATGCAGATCACAATAGCAAAAACCGCATCTATAAATTGGCGTAGTCACAAATAGATGGCCATGCATGCGCTTGGGATTTGCTACTTTATTTTTTTATTATAATGGTAAAAAAACACAGATGTTTAAGATGTAAATTAACTGAAATTCCACCACGTACTATGCGCCCCTTTTGGGGACCCAATTTCAGTACAAATCACCTTATTTACTAAAGAGGACTAAGCAGCTAAATGTATGCAAAGTCACACGTGGTACCCCCGGTCCGTAACCCTGTATTATCTGTGTTTATGCAGTCTCGGTCTAACTGCGGTGGTACCACGGACCCGAGGTTATTAGTGCTTTTGACATTAAATATTTAGATATCTTTTAATATACTTATTTATTTACTATCAATATAAATGTTATCAACTGGAGTATGTACTGTTTATATCACTGAGTATATGATGTAAACAATATATGTAACTTAGCATTGTAGTTTTATGGAGCTGAACTTTTAAGTTTTCGTCTTGTCAAAAAATCTTCCGTGCTACCGTTTCGTCGTTTTCCCGCTTTGCTGATTTAAGAGAAAAAGAATAACATAAAATGTGCCAACAGCTTACCTTCCCGCGCAGGTACCACTGGTTTATATGATCTAGTATTATCTCTACCTAGCAAGTTTGCAGTTACTCTTTACCGTATGTAATTGGCTTTGTGTGAATTGTTTATATTTTGATGGTCTATCCACTGTGATAATGATAAATAACACTTCCAACTTGCCTCCAATAAATTATTAAAGCTTTCTTCTTAGGCACTTTTTTTCTTTTTTTCGCTAATATTTTTTATATAAATTTTGGACAGTTGTCATAAATTGACTGATGTGTTAAACTATGTATATAAAATGATTACAAATATCACAACAATAACTCTTTAATATATATTGTTTCGTTATTGTATTTCGTCGCGTCTTCTCGGATTGATTTCACCTGTTTATTGGCATAATTACTTTACAAATGGAGACTTTTACGACCTGGCGATTTGTAATGTCCTTTTTAATGAGAAGCGGTATCGGATGGGTTCCGAAGCTATTGTTAATTAAGTGACAGTATTTGAACTTTCTTCGAATTCTTTAACAAAGTTAATAGAGCCTAATACTTGTAATAATTTCCTTATTAATGACAATTTGTAGCGGTGGTTAGTGGACCTTTGATCTTCATCTCCATTGTAAAAGACATCATGGTTTAAATGTTATCTTTATAAGAATTTATAAATATTGATGTTTTTTCATTTGCTTTTCTAAGTTTCCCATTTTTATTATAAAGTTAACAGAATATTCTTGTTAACTGCGAGCTTTGTTTCCTTTCCCTGTTTTCGCAACGTTTTGTGAAGATCGTAACTGAGTTGCAAGGTTCGTTGGATAGTACAGAATTTCTTTTGTATTGTACGAAGACTTAAATTTTTATCTTTTCTGATGTACTTGTTCCTTTCGTAGATTTTGTTTAGGTATCGTTTTTTATATACAGATATATTTTTCTTCAAAAATATCGCATTAGTATTGTTAATGACACAGGTATAAGGTTTAATTTTATTTTGTAAATGTCTAAAACAATGCAAACTTTTGTTAGATCCCTGGTCGAGTATTTTGTGTTCTAATCACACTATTTATTTCCACTCAGGTTTATTAATTGCATACAAAATATTTAATTTCTAAGCTTTGTAATCGATTTCAGTAAATGCGATTTCGAAATATTTGAATTAGTTGGCGAAAAAATCGATAACAAAAACGGCAGTGCGGAACAAAATCGAAATAAAAAGTGTGGCTTGTAATCAACGACTGTGATGTAACAAGTGACTTTCGTACACTGTGATTGCTGTGTGAGTGGAATGTTAATGCGTCGCTGTGTGAGTGTGGGTACAAGGTGGGGTGCGGCTCACCTATGACGAACAACAATAACGGAGTGAACGGCAGCGCGGGCGGCGAGCCCGCCTCCGCCGACATGGATTCGCTTGAGGAAATGCTTCGCAAGGTAAGCCGTTATTTACGTTATGGTAACATTTGGTTTAAGCTAGGTTATGCAGGTTATACCTTGGACCAAGAATCAGGAACTTTTACTTTAAGAGCTTGTCCGTTTCTTGTCGGTATGAGATACTAGACTTGTACTAGACTAGGGTAGGGTCACAGCACAATAATATACAGTTTTTTTTTATTTTTTTCATTTAAATCTCCACAAAAGAAAAGTTACAGAATTTGTTCCATTGTGACGGTATCTTAAGATACGACAGTATCTTTAGTGACAACCTGAGTCAATCAGTTGAACATGATACATGACATAATTATATTTTTGTGAACACTAGTAGGCAAAACAATTAAGATTTACGAGTATTTTGCAAATAATTATTTCAGTAATACAATGTTGTGACTCGGACCGGTCATGAGTTGACACAAATCACACCGATCGTGTGAGTTTGCCAAACTTATTATTGCTGTTTTACTCGTGCTTACAATCAATGAGATAGACAGAGAGACACGAAAAATCTTTTGGCACCCGGTGATAAGAGCGGCAACTTATTATGGCTCCTTCCATTAGGATTCTTGGTTCGAGTTATATTGTCAAAATTTGATCAAGTGCGAATTCGAATCACGTGCAATACCATAAAATCATCATCACATAAATATATTATTTTCTTAACCTGTTCTTTTGTCGATACGCCACATCCCCCCTAACACTTCATCAAAATTAAAGATTATGACATCATTTTGAAGATTACATTTCCCGCTAACGACGGAAAATAAAAAAATAGTCTATAATTTATGTTTTCGTTAAGAAAAAATTTTTTTCAATGCCGTCTGTCGACAATTTGTTTATCTAACATACATGACAGCTGTCGGTTGGTGACTGATCACGATACTGTACGAAATATTCGCACGGGTCAGCGAGTATTGATAAAATGTTGATACAAAAATGTATGTTTATATTTGTTCGATTTATAGATTGTAGTAACTACCAGTAAAACCTTACACCCGGATTTTTTTTATCACGTCCTTTTCTTTCCAACATAAAGAGAACGATTTTCATATTAATTTGAACATCTTATGTATGCATATTTATGTTATATTATCTAAAAGGAGATAGTTATAAAATAACATGGGTTAATCAGACGTGTTTATTATTAGGGAACAGATATTCGAGTGTGTACCAAATTTTTATGAAGTTGAGGTGTTGATACGAGTAAGTATGGAGTGCAATTTTATATCACGTGTATCCCACAAGCCGAGGACGGCAAATTTAGTGTTCCAGCTATAGAATGCGATGCATATACCTAAAATTGTAAAGTTAATACCTACGTTTTGTATAGATTTCGGATTAATCGTTTGTCGTTGGAAAACAGGAGATAAGAGATTCAATCCATATGTAGCAGGTGTTAAAATATTTTTTTTAATTGAGGCCTGAAATTTAATTTCGTTTACTCCTATTAGTTGTACAATCCCAGGCTTTCGGTTTTCAAATAAATTATTTTTAGAAGCCGCCTCCATACTTTATACTTTGTATATACACTAAATTAACCGATCCCTAATTGTTTTACATTTGAATTGACATTCATTGCATAGTTTTTGAGAAAATCGTCTGCAATAGATGGATGGGCAACTCCGACATCCTTATTACGTAATTACAGCCAGTAAACGATAACCGATTGTTACGCGATCAATCGCGATATGTCAAATCTAGCACGATTTAATGTCGCGAATTACGAGCCCCTGTTGATTAATCGGTGAACTAAAAACTACCTATTAGGGCGACCCTATTTATGCTACAAAAAGTCATTTTACCGCATAGCACCATAATTACCAATTTAAAACAATAATCGCGCGACTGCGGCGCAACTAACGTTCTTTACGTGGTAACCCAGCGGTTTTTCTTTTGGGGTCAGAAAATCCTAAAAATGAGGCGGTTCTGCGTACGATATGAAACTTGTTACTCCATTTCTTGTGTATAAATAAAAAATATTTACTTCAATAATAACCAGCCGCCAGTGCAAAGTTGGGTCGTGTCGCAGGGGCTAAATAAAAATACAATCTACTCCTAAAGCGATCTTATCACAAAACGAAGGCATGAATTAATTATAAATGGTGCTGCTATCAAAATCGAACATCTGTCACTGGTTCGCTAAAGTGGCGTGTTACCTAAGCTGAACTAACATTATTAACCTGTTTAGGTACCCATGTATTAATTACGTAAGAGCAAAGGTAAATATTGCGGTACGTTTGAGTTAGGTTTAACCCTAAAATAGGTACTATTTGTCTTAACATCTTATGTTGCTTCTTGATTTATTAGGACATCTTCTACATCATAATCTAAACATTGGTCATATTAACAATGCGTATTAGTTAATACCAATAATCCTACTTAGTTAATAGTGAAATGCACAGTTTAATTAATACAAACGTGTTTTTAATTTTTTGGAACGAAAATAAAAGATTTGGCATTTTTTAAATTAAAGCTACTCATGATATACATACATACATATCTTCATGCTTCATCCCTAACGGGGTATTCAGATATGGATATAGATTGCATTAAAACTAAAATTACAGTAATCAATTAAAATAAAAATTAAATAAATCTATCTTCAATCCGGAAAACCTTGAAATTGTCAAGGAGTCGTGGAAAAAATTCAAGATTAAAATGCATTTACAAACAAAAGTGTCTCATCGCCCCGCTGCGGTTGTCATACTGTACGATGTGGGCCTTCTCTGTAGCTCAGAAGCAGGTGCGTTGTAGACATGTGTCTATCATAAAAGTCATGATTGATTCGATTATTTGATTACAATCATTTCAAAGTATTCATGGTTGCAATCACATTTGAACGAACGTATCGTTCATCGATTCGATCATTTGACCGATTCGATCTTAGCACTTGTCCGTATTTAATTGATTGTCTATGCAGCTTAATATGATAAAAAGTGAAATTAAAAAAAATTACACATTATTTTTGAAACACATACAATAAAATTATAAATGCGGCGAAATTATAATAAAAACTAAAAAAATATCGAAATTATAAGAAATCAGATTAATTATACAATCGTTCGATCTTTCATTTCAATCAAAAATGCAATCATTATTGTATCTGTATACAATCTATGGATCAATGATTGATTGGGTCGAATGAATCAATACTTAAAGGATCGAATCTTTAAAAATGAACGATTGACACAGGTCTAGTGCGTTGACGCATATCTTCCTTGAAATGTTGTCGCGTTCGTTTCGTTTACCCTTACTAGGTACCAAAATTTGTATTTTAATGCGTAATTATATAGAGTAATACATTCTATTTATGCCAATGATTTAATATTAATGCGATCATTAAGCAACAAATTCGAAAGAACAGGTGATATTGAATAAAATGCACTTAAAACGCGTAATACTTTTCGACGCTTAGTTATTTGAAAAGTCCAACTTTTACAATATCTACGTGACACAACGGATGTATCGACATTCTTCAATATCCTGAACAGAACTGCGCTGCCGTCGAAATGAAAAATATCGCATGCGAAAATGCAAAAATAATAACGTACGGAGCCGTCGAAGCGCCTGTTCCAGCTTTTTTTTATTTCGCGTTAAAATCCTGTCATCATTCTGTCTGATGCTTTCAGTGTGTATTAAAAACTACGTATAAGTAAATGAATGTTACTCTTTTTATGTATCTATGTTAGATTACGCGAGTTTGCAAAGCCCTTGAGAAATAAGCAAATAAATATTATATAATAACGTTTCAAGGCTTACGTCTGTAATAGAGACCTCCAAGTAACTAGATTTTATGATGTTTTATTTTAATATTATCACAGCAGTAGTCGTTTATTATAATTATTATTTAATAATAGTTTATTATGTAATAATGTCAAGATTTTCTTAGTTGAAGTATAAATTGGTATATTTAATAAAAAAATATGGAAATTGAAACGAATGTATTGTTTAGATGTTATTCTTAATTTACGAATCATATTTACATACATTAAGACTATACATACCTTTGGTTTGCAATAATAGTTATTATATTTGATATGATTTGTGTATTATGTCTCTGACACAATATCATAAAAGTAGAAGTACATAGTCTATATATATGAATTAGTTTTTTTTAATATTTAGAAGTAGTGATATTTTGAAGGAATTTTTTTAGTGTTCTTCTCTATATAATATACATTTTCCGGATCAGTGGATTAACTATCTTATATATAAAAGAGCGCTTGAGTGCTCCTTGAGCATAAATTTTATATAGGTTTTATAAAAGCGATAGCAAGAAATAGATTTATAATATCTGTCCGGTAACGGTTACCTGCTGAACTAGTAATTACGTTCGTGAGTTATCTTGTTGCCTTTGGTGGTGATCAGCGTAGTGGGAATTAGCCTCGCCGCATACAATGTACTGAAGACAGTATTTCTTTTAGAGCAAACAAAATATTTTATCAAATAATAAAGAGAATTATAAATCTACATAATGTTCAAAATTATTAATAAATAAAAAATTTATGACTGATTTTATACGTCTAGTATGTCATTTTGTACGCCTCTCCCCTAACTGTTTCTATAAACGCAAAAGGCGTAGTAAAGCTTATGAACGGATACTTCAATGTACAAAACAATTGACTTGACTTGATTGGCCCGTTGTTGCGGTGACGGAGAATCTGCTTTCCAAGCCGGGGTCCCGGATTCGATCCCTTGTCAGGTCACTTTAGGAAACAAACTTTTGTAACTTGGCTTAGAGTCTGGATGTTACCGCGGATTCCCCTAGTTCGTTACGTGATACCTATAGTACATGTCGTACCATTTTTTCCTATTCTATCTTTTTTATGAACATAGAGGCTAAGTCAGAAAAATTGAATGTAGAACTGGCAAGTGATAAATTTGAAATATTTTCTTTGGAAGAATAGAATTGAATTTTTGAGGAAGAAAAAACAAAAAAAAGGATAGAGAGGATGATGTGATGATGAGAGGACGAGTTTGTTTTTAAGATGGGAAGCGAAAAATAATGAAGAAAATTAGAATTTATACCTACCAAGTCCAAATAAGAGCAACGTAAAAGGAGTTTTGGAAATAATTAACAATAACGGATATATTTGATAATGAAGCCTGGTTCATAAGCTTATAATTAACAAAAGGTATTTATTCATTATTTATTTTGACACCTCTCCTGGACACGTCTGACAGTCCAATTCAGAGTATTTTATGAAACAAGCAAAGAACTACGAGAAACTTGCCTTAATGCGAAGATATCATCATTCACATGTGAAATTCGTGTATATGGAACAGTAACATCTAGCATAAGCCAGTTGATAAAGTGTATTTTTTAGTTATATGTCAATTATAGTTTCAAAGCTACTTTAAAGGTAACCACATATTTTTCCATCACCATCACTCCCATTTGTTTTCACATTTTTATTCATTTGTGAAACTAATATTAGTTTTAATATTAGTTTGTTTTTAAGAATAGATTTTGTCATATGTTTTTGATTCCAGAGTTTTTATTTAAAAATTTCAAAATTCGATCAAAAATTTATTTTATCCATTCTCTCTTCGTGGCATCCGGGTGAGAATAGCATAATGTTTAGTGTTTAGTTTGGGGTTACACTATTTTTGACCAAAATTGTGACAGAAACCGAAATTCGATTTCAATTTCGGTTATAAAAACTAATTTCGGGCAAACACTAAATATTAATTGACACTAAATTTGTAATCAATAGTACGTATATTATTTATGTATAAATCATTATGATTATTTAAAATGTTAAAAAATTAACAATATTTTACATCTATAAAATTATAAAAATATTTCTCTTTTGTTTAAAATTGGTATGATTTATTTTAAAACAAATTTTGAATCGCATTCTGTAGTTCAATTTTTCTAATTACCGATTACAGTTCTGCAAGGGCTTTCGTTGCTTTTAGCTAATGAGTGTTTCCTTGTTTTTTCTGCTTCATCCACGGTGGAACAGTTCTTGTAATAAGCTAGAGTAACGGACAGTATTATTACGTAGAAAAAAGAAACTTGTGTTTCTACAAACCTCGCTTGAGGCCATTTTGGATTCAAGTTATATTCCTCTTTTCCTATCTCTGCAAGAATAAGACAAAGTAGTTCCTCGGAATAAATTAAATTTTATGTTAATTATAATACTCGGGCGCCTTATTTAAATAATTACTCCTAGTTCATATTCGTTTTATTAATAATCTCACAATATCGACTTATTATTAGTATTATTAGTTAAACGGATGATGAAGTATTTGATTAAGTATTAATTTTAGTCTTAGTATTTAAAATAATTAAGCTTCAGATTCATTATTTAGGTGAAACAAAGCATATAACAATATAACTTTATTCAGTATTTCAGGTGAAACTACTGTTAAGGTAACCTGCCTTAACAGTAAACAGATAGATAATGAATGAATGAATGGACAAATGGATAAATGTATGAATGAATGAATTTATTGAATAAATGGTTTGTTAACAATTACTTACAATAGGTACATACTTAATAAGATATTGGACGGACATATAACAACTAATACAATGCGACCCTGACTCCAAAACTAGGCTTATATAAAACCCGTGACTTGAGTGTCAGTGTTCTACTATAGGAAAGCATCAAAAACATTACAATCTTTAGGAATATTCGTTACAATATTCGTTAAATGAATATTCGTTTCTATCGTGTATAGGTATCTACCTGTTTTTCTCTGACACAATATCATAAAAATTTGTGTATTATAATAAACTTTGTTCTATCTGTTCAGCTTACATTTAATTTCTTTTTCTTTACACATTTACATAAATAGGTGTAATACTTATTATCCACATGTATATTCAATGTCTGTAAGTATCGGCGTTTTCATAAGGCACGTCAATAAATAATCACTTTAACTTTATTACGGTCTAGCTTTCCACGAAATAGAGAAGGGTATAGAATGTGCTAGCTGCTTCTAGAATATGCCAATTGCTTATAGAATATGTCACCAGCTTATAGAATATGTCATCTGCTTACTTATGGAATTTGCAAACTCCTTATGTGATATCCCAGCTGCGGCTGTGATAGCCCAGTTTGTGGCTGCTTATTTCTTAAATTCGGCTTACAGCTTGGTATAAAGAGCTAATAACTGTTAGGTTAACTGAAATTAAGCTTAACTTTCCATCTGTAAGCCCTTATTGCTACCAAAGGTCTTCCAGATGTTATATTGTTATGCTCCGATGTACTATCCACCATGAGTGGATAATGGCGTGATGTTATGTATAGTATATTGCTCCTTTCTATGTCTATATGTTTTTTCTACAAACAGATATGTTTTGATATCTTTCATTTGTTATTTACGCGATAAAATATAACTGAAACCGACATTACAATTTATAAATAATCTGAGAAAAAGTATTAGTAAATAAAAAAGCAACAATGATTTCAGGTTTATATATGGAACGACAAAAAGACACCATTATAAACCTCGTGAAAACGAAATTAAAAATTAATTACCCGCGTGCGCTAATATAACATTTATATAGGGGAGTGAAAAGGCACGAGGTTCTATATATACATATACAAACCTATATATTATATATTCCACTCAATTGAGATTTATACGTATGTATGTATGTCACCTGTCATTAGACATTAGCTGTTATCATTTTCAGGGTTCCGTATCTTAACAATGAAACCATATACCTTATAAGATCACTCATTCCTCATCTTACTTAAAGCACTCACATACTTAGGCGAAAATGTGTGAGGAGAACGATGAGATTTGAGGAAGCGAAAGAGGTATGTAAGGACCGCGGCACTTGGCGCTCCGCCCTCTCGGACTACCCTGTTAGGGATACATAGTGAAGATATGTATGTGTGTATGTATTCCTCATCTCACTAACCACATAATATATTGACATGATTCACACTAAACAAGACTAAATCTACTTCAAAATAAAAACACAGAAAAGAGCAAAACAGTTATCCTTTAATAATCAAAATTCAAGTACAAAAATTACTTAGTAAATATGATAGAAATACGTATATAATTAAAGACAAGAAGTCAAGAAGTTAAGAAGAAAACTTAGGAAGGCGGCGCCAAACCTACCAAACTAGTAGACTTTCTGTTGTTGTTTAATGGTTTGCCACGGACTTTAATAACTGTCTTTAATTATGTAGGTATTTGTATCATGTTTATGAAGTTATTTTTGTACTTAAGTTTTGATTACCGTTAAAACATGTTTTGTCTCTTTCATTTCAAAACAAAACTCAATATGATACTAAAGATAAAACATGTTTTAGCCTTTTATAATTTTTATGAATACGGAGCTAATACTTTATCAGTGGATTAACAAATTAATAAATACGTAGAGACTGCTGAGATTTTATATGTTTGTTTCTTATGTTTTTATAGCGGTTACAGCTCAATAAGTGTAAAAATTACATCAGCCGTGACACACTGGCAGACTGACAGACAGATGTGTCGAAACTAGGTATAATGGTTCCTTTTTTGGCTTCAGAATCCTGAAAACGGAAGTCCTCTTCATAATCGCTCGCAAAGATAAATTATACCAGTCACTTATTGAATTTCAAATACGTACTTATTCAACTGTAATAATTATTTTATGCAAACAATGTAATTGGACTGAAAATAATTAATTGAAAGTTTCAATTATTTCACATCATAATTGTTGGAACTGTTAAGCTCTGCATCATTGTTTACATTAGTAATTTTATGGGATAGAATACGAGTAATAATTGTCATCTGTTAAGTTTGAAATAAACGTAGTTTGCTTTATTAACCGACTTCAAAAAGGAGGTTCTCAATTCATCTGTGTGTTGTTTTTTTTTTGTATGTTTTGTTACCTCATAACTCCGTCATTTATGAACCGATTTCGAAAATTCTTTTTACGTTTGGTAGGTAATACTTCAGAGTTGGTCCCATTTAAATTTCACCGATATTGGAGCTTAGACTTCGAAGATACATCAAATAACACGACCTGGTTATAGTCTTTATTTATATTGATTATTCTCTTGTACGAGTATATCGTAACACTTCGGAATTAATATTTAGGTCAAGATCACTCAAAAGGGAGATCAATTATCATGTGAATATTAACTAATATAATATTATGTTAACTAATCTAAAATATGTGGCGTGAAAAGATGTGTTGCCACCCTTGCTAGTCCCAATTTTAAGTTTCTACGTTGCTTGCTTTTTGAAATAATGGGCTGTGACGGACGGATGGATAAGTGTTCTGTTTGTATATATAATCATAAATACATTTTGAAACTTTTTTGAAACTATTTTATTACGCGAACTACATATTAATCTGAATGATTCAATGACGCTGCTCTTTTTATAGTCACTAAAACCCAAATTTATTTGATTTAGGTGTTTGTGGCGAATGTAAACGCATGTCTTTTCGAATTCAATGGCGATTGACCTCGATGGCGCAGTGGTTTAGGAAGGTTTCGAGTTCAATTCCCAGTCGGATCAATTAAGGAAACCACCTATTCTAAATTGTCTCGGGTTTGGGGGAATACTGAGAACGACCCTGTAGCCGTCTCCTGGTTCTCATAGCACAGGGTGCGTCCTATTTTGAGGTCAGATGATTGGTGTGTATTGTCGTATCGTGTTTTGTCTGGCGCATTTATTATTATTACAATTTAAATCTCATACGAATGTCAAATCATAAATCTTCTACGAAACACACTTTCATGCACGAAAATCGGACACCATGCAGACAAAAGACACAGACCTATTTCTTCGAGTAACGACAACTGTCAGTATTTGTCGCTACCCATTTTTATGTCCGTTAGTGTAATCGATGTCCGCTCAATGCTCACCTACGCCGAACACGCGTCTGTCATCGCACGGCAGCGCAATATTTGTATTAAAAGTTCCCGCCGCGAGCCCCGCAGGAGTAACTCAACCCTCTTTATTATTTATTGCCCGGTGTAATAAGTTTTGCCCCGCCAGACCTCGGTTTATTTGTTTTCTCAACTCGTTACGTGAACAGATTTTGGCCTAAATTCGAAAACTCTATTATTTATTCATTTAAATCGCGTTGTCGCGTAAACCTTTATCGGTTAGTACCTATTGTTGTGTTTTACTAAGTGATTGTTTAAACTGTAGTGATTACAATAGAAGCGAATTTGCTTGCACAGAGGAGAAAATTTAATTCGAATTGCTCTTATCATTTAAATTACATTAATTTTATTTCAAAGTGAGGAATTTGTATAAGTGATTATGTCAAGAAGAGGACAGATAGACAGACTTATAGATAGACATTAGGGATTAGGGTTCCATGTTTGGCACCTTGACAACAGAACCTTAAAATTTACACACATAGGATTCATGTCTACAAACACTTAGCGTGTATAGCGCTTGATAGCACATACGTAAAAATATAATTACGTATACATTTTCTACAGGCGTATTCACATTTACGGCCAACCCGTGCTTGCGGATACGCCACGTTTGGGCGTGAGCATTACGTGAAAACGCCTATAGAAAATGCATGTAATGATATTATATTGTCTGTGTCAGTACGCGTTGAACGCTACATGTCTGTACCTCTGTAGAAATAAATGCTCCTTAAGGATGTTTACGACATTCGCTACGGAATCCTGAGAATAGGTATAGAAAATACCAGTGGGTATTTATTACATACTAGCTGCGTCTCGCGGTTTCACCCGCGTTAAATAGGGTAATTTTCTGAAATAAAAAGTAGTCCAGATTACTCTCTGAAAAGTCCTCTACCTGAAAATGAAAGTACCGCCAAAATAGGCTCAGCCGTTTCGTAGATTAGCCCACACAAACAAAGCGACAGACGAAAATTATTAAAGGGCGTGTTTGAGTTTTGGTTACGTACAAATAAGCATGTAAGCTTAAGAAAAGCCTTTATTTTGAAATGACAGATGGATACTTCAGTTTTATTTATACATTTATAACTATATATCCGCACATGTTGTAAAAGTCGACCAAGGGTTACAGCGACGGCGGTGGTAGTTAGGTTTAGGGTTGCCACCTTTTTTGTTGAGCTAATAAAGTATATTTATTTTTCTAAGACAAGAAATAAAGTACAACATGTAAAAACAAATGTATATATCTTATTAGTTCGAAAAATGTTTTGACACTTTAGTGATGTGAATTGACACTGACATACTGAGGTAACCTTCAAAAAGAAATCAGTGCTCATTATAATTTATCGATGCGATTCGTACAATTACACGCAAACACCACTTAACATCTTTGTTTCTTTAGTAAACAATAAATAAAATGTTAAAACGGCAATATAAGTGAGTACTTTATACTTTCACGAAGGTACTTTATTGCTCTCATAATGTATAAAGTAAAGTATGTTTATCCTAAATAACGTACAATACTTTATTGTAACTAAAGTATGGGTGGCAACCTTGTTTAGAATGTGCGTGCGTGTGTGGTGCGATCGCTGTCATAGGGCGGAGCCGGGCACCGAAAGTGCAACGATAGATCGTCCGCGCAAATAATAAAACCCATACTCTCCAATACCTCTTAACTAATCGTCAAAATTAATTCTATAACAACTCAGCTCATTGTGTACATATTAATTCAAAAAACGAATCACGAAGGCGTTAAATATTAATGAGCATAGTTACATAATTTCTTGTAACGATTTATTATCATTATTGTCATTTATTAAATACGACATATTATGTATAAGAAAACAACTGTTAATTTTGAAGAAAATAAAATTAATGAAATAAGTTAATAGTAATTTTATTTTATGAAACACATACATACTTTCCTAGAAGTCCTTGTGTCAAAATCAAGTTACATATTCTGTTCTTGTTTAATTACACAGGTAAATCTCGCGACAAGATTTTATGTCATATAAATTGTATAATGTAATAAATGGATGAGTTTGATTTAATTTAAAGTTTATTTTCTTCTTCTTAGAGTATATATACTATTAATTTATTTTCTAGTTTTCGCTTTACATGTTTCAGCCTGTTTGTTGTTTGTTTATTGAATGCGTCATAGTTGCATGGTTGTTAATTAAGTACAGCCTAGTTCTTCAACGTTTCCTGTCTGTACTGTTAACCATTGAGGAGTTCCCTAGTCAGGACCCAACCAAGGAACAAGTACAGCAACAATGTCATGGTAAAACTTAAAACTGGCTATCATAATAAAACGTGTATTCAAAGTTTCGTGTCTGCGTAGTTGATCGTTGAAGGTTCCTTTATCTGAAGTTAATCTTGGATGTCGATTCAGGTTATGCTTATCATAATTATATTGTCATCGGTTGTAATTCAGCTTGCAAGATTTGACCGAAACATCCTAACAAACGTAAATTACAAAAGCTTTTAGAAATTAATCGATCTTTTTTTCAGTTCTAGAATTGTTTTTTTAATTTATGCTAATTTTTTTTATTAATATAAAATATACTCTGAATATAAAATTACGTTTTTTCAAATACATATGCGCTTATACAAAGTTTGTGAAAAAAATTATCCAAGGAAAAGTGAGGGCCACATTAACTCGTCTCTTTCTAGTAAAAGGCGTCCCTCTCTCATTGGTAAACATTGATAAAGGCGAAGTTAAATTAAAACAAATTATAAAAAGGTCAATGCCAACTGCATATTTGGGGGTCGCCGCAATGAAATCGATTCGCATCATCATAAATATTTGTTATAGGACCGCTACTGTAAGGATTAAGATATGACTTTGTACAGATTGAGCTGAAGTAGCAGCACATAAAATCGATTTAAATAAAATAACTGTACAACTCTTATAGTCTACGAGAATGAAGTCGCGAGCGAGACGCTAATAAGAGATATAGTTCAAAAGAAATTAAATAAATTATGCCCGTTTTCACTAAACTTAGGAGTCGCCTAAAGTAAATACTTAATGAATTAGGAACTGCCTAGAACGAAAATATATTTCACTAATAATAACGCCTAATAGAGTAAATGAACGCGATCGTTTAGGTATAACCTAAAATTAAGTATTACTTAGCTAGGCGTCGTCTATATCTGTTAGTGAAGACGGGCGTTATTCTGATAGTTACATGTACACAATACAAATAACTTTTGTTATTTAGTACTATGTACAGTATAATTGTACATGCTAAAACAATGTTTTGGTCATTTAAAAATTCGTTAACGTTTTAAGCAGCGTTGAAAACTTCTTATTTCACTTTAGAGTGCTATATAGCACTACGTTGAAATTTCGGGGACCTCATCATTAAATTAACGTAAAAACGTTGCTTTCTGCTTATGGACGATGGTTGTTAAAACTTAAGATCGGCTTTGATAGCACTTCAGAGCTTAAAAAGGGCTGGACACGTAAGTTGAGCTTTCATTTATAGTATAAGGAATTCAATTTTATTTTGCAGTGATTTCTTTTTGTTGGTTCCTCTATTGGTTTCTTACGTTCGCATTCGTTTAAATCGAAGACATGTTCAGGGGAGGTTCAAAAGAAATTGGCACAAAGTGTAATAATGTGTTAGCTATTCTCAATATTCACGATTAAATGTTACAATCGTGATCATTAATAGATGGCAGCACTGTCGTTCTGCGCTGCCTTCTACAAGCTAGCGAAAGCACATCTCTTTATTATACCTCTATAAATGCTACATTTCCACTCACGTCGATATCCTGGAAGAACAAAAAGCATATCTGGAATTTCAAATTTATTTTTCTACATATCTTTACGTCATGCGTCACCTGTATCCCTAACGGATAACGGTATAGGACGAAGGACCAAGAGTTGCGTCGCGATTCTTACATACTTCTTTGGCCTCCTCAAATGTCACACATATTCAAACACACATTCGCTGTGGACTGAGATTTCAAAAGCTAGCTTTTGAAATCTCAGTTAGCCAACACTCTGGTTATTTGATCTTCATAAGTCAGCCTTAAGAGGGCGTACAAAGGTACACTAGCGCCACTCCTTTAAAAAAATATTATCTCGTGACTGAGAAGGAATTATGAATAACGGCTCAATAAGGACCCTCGGTAAGTGTGTCTAGAATTTTCTGATACCTGATACTCGATCTAAAGAAAAGCGGCCACATTCCTCTATATCCTATTTTGTTGCTTCGTGTCTCAATATGAAACTTTGTAAAAGGTATTAAAAAATTCTAGACACACTTACCGAGGGTTCTTATTGAGACGTTATTCATATTTCCTTCTCGGTCACGAGATAATATTTTTTTAAAGGAGTGACTTTAGTGTACCTTTGTACGCCCTCTTAATTTTCTTTGATGTCTGGTACCACTTTCGTTCATTCTTCATCAGTCGTTTTTCAGTACATTTTTTCTACATACCAAACTATCTAAACATATACGCATTAACGCTGGTGCTTAATTTGGGTTCACACATTGTTTGGAGTATTAAAAAAATTTAGGTTAATAGTAGTCGAAATAATGTGAAATAAGGGTAGGTAAAAATAGCAGGAAGCTGAAGATGAAGAAAGCGGAAGCGATAAAATATGTAAAAAACATTTAGTAAAAACATCCATTCTAGGTCAGAAACATAAATCCGTACAATTTTGCTGTATTTTAGTGTAATAGGTCCTAATAACAGCAAACTGTTTTAGGGGTGAAGCCGGACAGTAAACTACAGTTTTTCTGCCTCTAACTGCATTGTTGCGTGTGAAACTAACATTAATCGGTTTTATCGCCAGCCATGCGCATTTTGTGCCAATGTTTACGGATCTTTTTGAACTGCATTGCAGGGCAAATAGTGTGATTAATGACAAACTACTTATATACATATAATCTGCCAAATCTGCTAAAATTACCTACACGATTCGACGTTGGTGCCAACTTTACAGTATTGTACGATAGTGAGGCCAGGATATGCCTGCAATCGAGTGAAAGTATGATGATTTCGGTAGGAATGCAAACTAAGAAAAATGAGCGATGTCGTCCTCGCGAACAAAATATGCAATGACGATAATGTACTCAATAATTCATGGTTGGATGAAGTTATTGTAAAAATGAAGAAAGGATTGCTTGGATGGTTCGAGCTTTCATAAAGAATGAGTGATAAATGACTGACGAAAAAAAATCAAACCGAGGGAAAGTAAACAGTAGCAGAATCCTAGGAAGATCAAAGGCGACTTAAGATCACATAGCCAGAATCTTAGCTGGCGAAATGTCAACAGCATTCGCGTGCGACTACCTCGGTGAAAGTGTTTGAGGAGAACTGAAAGAGAATGATGAAATTTGAAAAGGGGAAAGAAGTTGACGCTCTGTCTCTTATCTCTTTTAACTACCTCGTTAGGGACGCACAGTGAAGATATATACGTATGTATTTATATATAATGGATATAGAGGCGGAAGCTGGCCTTTGACAGATCCATTGTTGCTATTGGTAGTGCATCTGGTTTGCCGACGGTCCTGAGTTCGATTCTTTGCCAGGTCTTTTAGAAATGAAATTTTCTTCATTGTTTTTGGGAATCTGGGTGTTATGGGTACTCTCCCAGTTCTCCCACTTGATAATATCGGCCTAATGCTTGGTTTGTTATTATTAATCATCAAAACTTTATTTGAAACAATTTACAATTTTTACAATCTATGTATATAATTAACATAAAACATTCTATATTTTCACTCTGTATCCCTAATGAGGTAGTCAGAGAAGTTGGAGCGCCAAGCATCGTGGTCTCTTACATACTTCTTTCACTTACTCAAATCTCATCGTTCTCCTCAGTTTTTACGTAGGTATTCGAATGATTTTGATATTTCCGTCAGCTAGCATTCTGGCTAATTCATAATTTGTATTGTGTTTGTATTATTAAATTAAAATATCGAGTCAATAATAAATAATCGAATCTACATTAGCGGAAGCAATTAATTATCTATCTAATTCTTTTAATTGTAATATAGATTTATTTTCAGTGATTATTAGTTAATGAGTTTAAAAATGTGATAGATTTGTTATTTAGTCTTTATTATTATTGTTTACTGATTTAATACCTTGATACATTATTATTAACAGAAACGACACATCTAATCTATATTTTATAAATCAACTAACAAAAACTTAGTTTTATTTTTCGTTTCGTTTTTCTATTACCGATTCTTTGGTTAAGTTAAAGGTTTTACAGCTACATTCAAGAAAACTTATACCAAATCATATTTGAAACATGTGTTTGAAAAGTGGGAAATCGATTAAATATAAAATCTCGACTATTTTACACGAATTTGTGAAAGGCGATAATAAAAAGTTAATAGGCGTTCCTATTTATGTGACTTTTACGTCACGTTCCGTTTCACGGAAACAAAATGCAGTTCGTAATTTCGCTACCCGAGGGCGTTACCGCTGAACAATAGAACTTTACGTTCCATTTTGGAATTTTTTATTACCGCCTCCATTGTGACGATCAAAGGTTTAATAAAATGTGCGCCTTAGGGCTAGTCTCTTCACTCGAGTTTTATGTGTTAATCTTTTGCTGGAAGCTATTGACAACGCTTTTGAGATCGTTTGAAGTCTTTGTCAAAGTGTTACCACGAGTGATACCGGCTTAGTCAATTAATTATTTGCCTAAAGCTTTCCTGAATATATTAAGTCTGTTTTCTCCTAAATTGAACCATAATAAATATTAAGTTATATTTGACACTAGCGAACCGCCCCGGCTTCGCACGAGTTGAAATTTTTTTTTAAATAAAATACAGCCCGTTACTCACTAATAATATATCTTTCTACAGGTAAAAGAATTTCTGAAATCGGTTGATTAGTTTTTGAGTTCATCCATTACAAACAAACAAACAAAGTTTACGTCTTTATAATATTAGTAGGTATAGATCTGTCAAAATGAAACAAATTTTTTTAAAATGAAATGTCAACGTTATACCTGTAACAAAAGATTAACGACATTTTTTTCATTGCTGATTCTACATTGAATTGCCAAGGGTTTATGTACCAGTACATTAATTACATCACACCATTTCCATTATCAGAGCATCAAAGAGCATTAAATCATTTCGGCTTCGCGTGTACCAGTGAGCATTTATCTATAACAGTACCTGGCCGAAAAGTTTAGAAGTTTTTAGTGTGTGACAGACGGAGAGAAATAGCTCGCCCTCTCTATCCCTATATTGTAAATTCATCGAAATTTATATAAGAGCCGTTTTTGAAAAAGCGATATTTATTATATTGTATATAATTATTTATTATATATAACAACTCATTTACACCAACTGAGTTTTTAGAAATAGTGACATCAGCAGAGCTGACGTCACCGTCATTTTTATCTGTGTCACTCATTACATATCAATAGATAATAATCAATAAATACCACACCAGATAGATTAAACAAAATTTAAATAAAACTATATTGAAATCAATCAATAAATAATCAATAAATACCACCCACACTGGATAGATTAAAACTAAATTTAATAAAAATTATATTTTAATTAATTTAAAATTAAAATTATATTACTTAACTTTGTAGACATAGAATAGAATAGCATAGCAACAGAAATAAATTATGAATTATATGTACTCATAATAGTTTTGCCTGCACTTTACAAGTTCTCGAGCACAAGCGATCCGTGAGCGCTTTGAAAAAATCCTCCTCAAGTGGCACGCCCTTTTCGCGCTTCTAATTTCAAAGCACTCGCATCATTACAATAATTGTTAATATAATTCGTATTGGATTTTTAAGATAATCTTACCCAAAAATCTTATTAATTTAAACAGTGATTTTTGAATGACTTTAAACAATTTAACATTTAAAAACTTGACATTCCATGAACGCTGTAACTACCACATTGTATTTACCGAAGACAACCAAACAACTATTTTTATATAATATAGGAAGGAAACCTGAAGGAAAAGGAATTCCTTAGGGTGTATTTAGACAGTGCAAACAAAATGTTGCAATTTACAGTTGTCAAGGAAATCACCGCCGATTGCAGCTTGTGTGCCGATAAATTGGACGATTTAGAAGCGTTTACTCGTTATTATGTCGTCACTGAAAGCTCTGTTGATTGGCATAAAACAAAAAGTTTTGCGGGAAACATTTTTATACAATTTTATGAAAACTAATTGCAATGCTCTATTTAAATATTAAATCTCTTTCGTATTACTTTATTTCAGATTTAATGTGAAGCATTGTTAAAAGAAAGCAAATATACCTAATAAGTTTTTGGATCACGCTTCAACAATAATTATTTTTCTCGATATTTCATTAAGCAGAAACATTACGCAGAAAAACCAGCGTATCAGTGTACATTGTAAACTGAATATTTTTTAAATGGTAGGTGCTTAAACACTTGTTTGAATAGATTCAATAATATCACTACTGGAGTTGTGGTTCCTTAGAACTTATTTATTCATAATTTCTTAGACATTCATAAAAGGCTTTAAGTTACATTGTATAAGTAGTATAACTCGTAATTCAAGAATGACCTTGAATTTGACATTGATATTATTACAAACATTGAATGTGCCATATAAAGATCCTGGCTTCATTAAGTTCCAATTATCTCAATTTAATGAGAATAAAATCCTCAACATGAGTATAGTAATGAAACTTCCGCTTTATTCTTGTAACTTAATGTTTTAAACGATTTCCTAGACACCTCAGGCAATATTTTACAGGTGCCTGTAAGAGTAACAGAGGCCGATGTTCGCTAACTCTTCACCGTGACTCCGCTGACTTTAAGCGCAGTCATTTAGATCAAGGAACGGTTGGATTAATAGGTGTACTTCTTGGGTGTGGACTAGGGCTGCCAACTTTTGGTAGAGCTAGTACTTATCCATTATATCCACTATCATATTAAAGGAGCAATATTTGTGTATATAAATATATATATATTTGATATCGTTTTCTCGAAAACGGCTCTAACGATTTCGATGAAATTTACAATATAGGAGTTGACGGTGGCGAAAAATAGATCTAGCTAGGTCTCAGATCTGGGAAAAATCGTTTTCTTCGTCTTGCACTTACTTAAAACTTCTGAACTGTAACTTTACAGCAGAGATTACCTTCTCAGTAGCACAATGGCTAGAGCATAGGTCTACCACACCAAAGTGCGCGGGTTCGAATCCTGCAATGTGGTTGGACCTTTTTTGTTAATATTTTGAAATAATATGTCTAACTTCAGTTTGCAAAGAGTACCTAATAAAAACACATATCACTTTAATAATGTACTTATAACAAAGAAATAAAATGAAAAATAATGATAAAAACATAGACTTCATAACTTCAGACCACCTGTCTCATACTACGAAGTAAGGCAAGTTAAATCAAATAAAATGTAGATATGTAAGTGCTGTTTTGTGACGAAATGGCGACCGATCAGCTTATCTGATAATAAATGTGTGTCGTATGTACAGGTAAGTCAGGTTATCTGATTTAGCTCACCGTTGCTGCTCGGACACGGCGTTTGGCTCTGGAGTTATTTATAGTCTATGGTTAGAAGTCACGGCGAAAAATCTATTATTTATTTTCTTGAACAGTGACTTGGATGTTAAATTTCATGGGCTTCCTTTAATTTAAGATACTATGTTATTTCGAAGAACGGTATTATGAATAATAGTATTTTACGAGCAATATTTGTAATAGCGTTCTTGAAAACGGCTCTAATGATTTCGATGAAATTTACAACACAGGGATTTACGGGGGCGAGAAATCGATCTAGCTAGTTCTCAGCTCTGGGAAAATTCGTTTTTTCTATGTTTATACACACTTATAACTTCTAAACTCTTAATTCTTCTAATTTCGCAACAGTAACTTTACAAAAACATAGTAACTTTACGATCAAATCATCTTTTGAAGTCTATATGAATCAATAACTCTTTTCAATTACTTTCAGAGGAGCTCTTTTCCCGCCATGAATGAATGAAAAGTAGCTTAGCTAAAATAAAGTTTTTTAGCGTATTTTATGATATGACTATTAAAAATATCCGGTACGTTTGTACTAAATAACACAATTCTTTATTGTAATGTAGGGGTGACAACCCTAATGTGGACTTTGCATTATTACAAGGAAATATTGGAAGTAGCAATTAATAAAAATAATTATTTTAAGGCTATCTCATGTGTTATATGTCATGTGGTAACTATATGATATAGTAACTCTGGCCTTTTTGTATTTAATTGGTGTTAAGAGTATTGTCACTGAATCTTTTAGATTGTTAAACCCAAATAGACTACAGGACGAATGATAAATTTGATCAAATGTTAGTTTTTCTAACCTAAATAATTCTGTATTCCTTGTTGAAATTATCATGGAAAGCATAAAATGTTTGTATGCTCAGCCACAAGCCAGCTCATTTAAGAGGGAGGTTATAGCTTGCTATATTGGAGTCTACTAGAACGATTGTATTTTTCGCCGTAAGATTTGGAAAAATAAGCTTTGTATTAATGAGGAATCCAGTATTTCGTTTTGTGACTGTATGAATGTGGCACTCAGAACATTTATCTAACATTTATTTCCACTAATGTTACTGCCGAATAAACTTGTCCATTTTACTCAGGATTTAACTGACATGAATAGACTCAAACATTTAACCCTGCACTGTGCGCTGCGGTTTATAAACCTAGGTTGCTCGATATTGTATGACAGACTACCTCAAATATCAAGTGCTCCCCACCGCGGCTCAAATGCAAATCAACTCGAATACTCGTCGTGAATTGTTGATGTCCCATCTAACGATCTGTAAAACGTAGAATTAACTGTTCTGTAACTGTGGTAAAATTTTGTAAGTTGAATGAGTATCACATTAAAACTAACTAGGAATTTTTGTGCCGGACAAATGCAGTATTTGCTTTATTTTTATTGTATTTAAACGAGTTTATGTTAATCAACATATTTAGATACATTGCACGATTTAGACTCTCTAGTGTTCAAGGATATATTCAAACTAAGTATAATCAAGCTTACAATTACATTTAGCAAAAATATATTTGATAAATTATGCGTCACATGTAACAAACTCACTACCGCTTTGGAAATTTAACTCTAAATGTTGAATTTGATAAAGTTACTTGCTATTGTTAGAAAAAATATATATTGATCTTAATTAAAAATTATATGATACGATAATTTACATTAAACATTTTACCTGACCTACTAAAAAGATCTTAATTATTAGGGCTTACCAAGACTACCAAGGCTTAGGCTTAGGCCTTACAAGGGCTTACCAAGTTAAAATAATTTTGGAAGATGTAAATTATACAACTATTTTGTCTAGTAATTTTAGTTTTATTCCATTTGAACTCTGTTGAACAAAGTTGTCGAAATAAGAAGCAGAAAAATTTAAAAAAGTAATACAAAAATCACCCAATTACATCTATTTTAAGGTTATATGTGCAGAAAATTGTCATCAACGATCTAAGTAGATTTACGCAGCCACAATAAGGATTAAAGGCAAAGCACGACCGAATTACGAAGTAAGCAGAAAATTCGGATAATCATGTGCAAGAATATCCGGATAAAACCTGCTCGCAGCGTAAATATCCGCTAATGTATTCGTTTCACGTCGAACGACACCGGATCAAATCTGGTTAAGGTGCAAAAGATATGCCCCGGTTAATCTTGGCGAGCCTCTTTGATTTATAACCATGACATTATTATTTGTTATAATATATGTTAATTTCTTTATGTTATTTGTTATGGATTTTTCACAATCATTATTAAATTGCAATATTTTTTCTCATTGTTCTTAGTATCATGATTGACAATGTTCTCAATATGACAGTATTGGATTAAAGTGTTATTGTAAAAATTAAGAAAAGAATGCTTATAGATTGTTCAGGTACATAGAATCAGTGAATGATTAACGGCTGACGAAGAAAATCTACAGAGTGAAAATGAGTGGTAGCAGAAATCAAGGAATACTAAGATCAAGTAGCCAGAGCTTTAACTGACTGAAATGTCAAAAGCATTCGCATACCTTGGTTAAAGTTTGTGAGGAGAATAATAAGATTTGAGTAGGTGAAATAGTATGTATGGTACACAATGCTCGAAGCTTGTCCGCTCTGTTATAATTGTATCCCGTCAGGATCCCGTCAGGGATATACAATGATAACAGCTAGATATTATGAATTCAACTATTCTTCAGTTATTTGTATATTTTATAATATTTTTTTATGAATAAGTACATGTAAAAATTTGTACAAAATATATTTAAGATCTTAAAAATGTATTTAAAAGAAATATAATTGATAATAATATAGGGATTGCTAAAATAAGTTCTTATTATCTTTATTAGAGACATCAACAGAAAAATAAGTCAAGAAACAACACAACCAACCTTTTTAAAAAAAAGAACCACTGCTTTTTTTTCATGACATGGCGCACAGATTAGCGCATTTGCCAATGTCACGTATTGTATTAATAAGTAAAATCGTTATCGTAAAACTTCTGCAGTAAAGTGATAGTAGACTTTACTGAATATTTATAGGACTTCTTGGAAGAGCGCGAGAACTTCAGCTACACATGTTTAGTTAGACCTGCTCCATTCTTTTCACTTACACAAAACTTTAAAACACCATATACTCACTTTTGTACTTTAAAACTCCCAAAAAAGTAAAAAATGAAAAATCTAAATAAAATGACTTCACTTCTCTTGTTCCCGCCAAAAAGTGAGCCACTGCTTGTGATGTGAATTTTATAAAACGTTATTTTTTTTCGAAATATCGTTACAAATAGGACATAATGCCATCGACCTACCATAATACAGATGTTGCGAAAATCGTATGGTATCAGTAAATGAAAAGATATGTGGAGTGGACTTCAGTAGATCGCCAAAACACATGTTATGACGCTATCATACCGACTAATCAGGAGCCGGTCTAAGTTTTACATTTTCTATAATAATCAAAGCAAACCAAGATCGGTATGTGTTCTTCATTACTTGTGCTAGCAGTCGAATAAAAAAGGAACAGTTAAAGTTTGTAAAATCGTAGAAATTCCGATCGATACCATTTTATTTATTTTAAAATATTTGTAAAGAAATTAGATGTGTAATATTCGTTCGACGTATATCGGGATGAGTAAGACTCCGGTCGTACTCGGGCATCTGATCCGGCCGTAATGACTCGCTTTGGTTCAGTATTGATTTATTAACGTTTAGCTGCTATTAGCTAGGCATAGAGCATTTATCTTTGTTGCTAGTCAGCGCACAGATCCTTCATTTATGATAATAGGGGTACGTGATTTAACACTAAGCTTATTCGTCGTAGCGTCATTGACTTCCATTTCTAAATAGTATCTATGTATGTGTAGAATATACATTTTATATGTCTTTATACGAATGGTTTGAAATTCAGGCGTTAACCAAGGCTGCGTGATGTCTGCCTGGCTATTCATGCTTTATTTCGGCACAGCTGCCTTCAAGAATTGAAAGGTGGTTTAGGTAGTATGAATGGTGTGTGTGGTTACACAATGTCTTTTGTACCTATACGTAACGAAGCTGTACTTATAGCGCCATTTTTGATTTGAGACGTGATGGCTTAAAGAAATGTTTAACTTTGTATTAAAACACCTGAACCTCACCTATTTTTATTGGTTTTAACAGGTCAAAAGACATTAAGAATAGTTTATCTTTTTTATCCAGTATCCAGTATTTTTGAACTGGTTATGAAGTCTGACTAATAGACAAGTAACCCAATCGTAAATAAAAATCTCAATATCAGGAATATCAGCACGGGATTATTCATGAGCGCAAGGACGCATAATAAAAGTAAATGCGTAAAATGTTCGTGAACCCTGTTTCACTTGCCGGTTACGGTTCGTAACTGGTAGAAACCGGATAAAATACTCGGGCTGTTGATTAGTGCAATATAAAGAATAGCGAGTCAAACCGTGTCATTAACCGTGTGATATGACTGGTCCGTTAATAGGTACCGTAGGTAATGTATCTGCATTGCAAACCGAAGTTCTCGGATGCGATTTCCGTTTAGATTAATTTTAAATTATATTACGCATTAACCAGGGTTAAGCAGCAGTTCTTTTTCTCTTTTGTGTTGAGTGATTAATTAACGTCTCTGTTCCACAGCTCAGTAAGTTTATAGGTGAAAAAAATATTGGCTGTAATACGCGAAGAGATACTCAGACACACGTACAGATAGACATGACATAACGTTCTGTTTTAGTCATTATGGCAGCGAAATCCTGTATAGAACACTTGTAAAATATCTTGAAATCTTAGTGTTAAAGGGCGCTTTCCTAATTCTTTGTGTGGGCCCGTAAAATATCAGTTATACTATTTATTTAAACAAAAATAAAATTATTTGCTTAAAGGTGTTTTAAACATGTTATATTAATAAGTGAGGCGAATGATGAGATTCGAGGAAGCGGAGAAAGTATGTAAGAACCGCGAAGCTTGGCGCTCTGCGCTCTTTGAGTACGCCATCAGAGATACAGCGTGAAAATATGTATGTATAATAATCTATTGAATTATAGATTTAAAACCCCTTCGAAAAAAAAATAAGCAGGTTTCCTGAAAAAACGCTAAATAATAATATTTTACTATTTTATCTGCCCAAAGAAAAACTTATAAATATAAAATTAATGAATTATAATTATAATTGTCACCATTAATGTTCTTTGTATCGAACATTTATTAAATATTTAATTTTGTTTTAATTTGTCATTTTTAAAATTGGATAAATGAAAGGTGGTAAATATCTATTATGAATGTGCTGGTCATCATAAGACCTTCGGCTGTCGACTGAGATCAATCTCGAAGTTTTTAGCAGCAATAATGCCTAAGATCTCTTACATATATATTAGATCTGAATGTCATACAATTTTGATCTCAATACCCTGGATATAAGAACCGTCACAAAAAAAATAGCTTTAAAAAAAACATGCATGGCGATTCATCTGTTCTGCTGTTCTGCTACGATGCGATAGACAAACAAACAGACAGACAATGGCCTCAAACTTATAACGCCCCTCTTGTTCGTCGGGGTTAAAAAAACACTGAATGAAATGTACAGTACTTCATAACAGTTCGCAAAATAAGTTTATTATTCAAAGAAATAAAGTTAATACTATCTACGGTACTTTCTTATGTTTAACTATGTATATATGTATAATACGTATACAGCACATCTATGTCTATGCAAATACATACAATTAATGTGTCTGTTTGTGACTAAGACAGGCTTTTCCTAAGCTCAAAATAGGTTTATTATGAGCTCATTATTTGCTCATTTCTAAAACCCAAAACCCGTTTTTTAATTTTTCTTTATCTGTTTTTTTATCTGAGCTAATCTCCGAAACGGTTAACCGATTTTGACGGAACTTAAATTGGCAAGTAGAGAATTTTCCATAGAAAATTCTACATAATTTTGAGGAAAAATAAAGTATTTAACGCGGGTGAAACTGCGGGACTCTGCTAATTTACGAATTAAGTAAGCGTATCTATTTATTGACGGGAGAAATGTACAGTGTTGTCACCCCATTGTGAAAGTTTCTGGGTACTTCTAAAAGCGAAATGTCATTCATGGTAATCCACAATGCGATTCCGCCAAATGGCATTTTAATCCACGAAAACCCAAGTCATTATCGCGCAAAAAACATAATGGATGACCAAATTTTTACCGGAATCTTTTTAAGGCTTCCATGAAAAGACACGTTGCTTAGCGATTTATATCAGCTATATTATTTATTTAAACAGAACTAAAATAATTTATTATAGGTGTTTACAAGCAGTAGTTTTTAACTCCTGATGGAAACAGGAGATTGATGTGGGGTTTGAAGTCTAGCTGTTTGTCTATGGCAATATGCAGTGTTGCCAACCTTGTCGTAGAGTAAACCCGTACATAATCATAAGAAAAACTGTAGAAAAAATACAAAATAAAATATGTGTTGTATCACACTTGTGGGCAAAATAAGTAATGAAGACATACGCAGTTTGACAGGATTGCACGACAGTGTTATTGTAAAAATGAGGAATAGAATTGTTCGATCTTTGCCATAACATAGTTAGTTGGTGGGTAGGTCGAAATATCTCTGACTGACTTTGAGTTACATGTCTGTCAACGACGGCATATACTCGCCACGCGCTTTATGCGAGGTCAGACGTTCCAATGGAGCAGGAGCAGGCAGCAGAAATATGTATGGATGCGAAGCTTGGCGCTCCGTCCTCTCAGACTACCCCGTTAGGGATACAATGCGAACATATATATGTATGTATGCAAAACTGTAGAAAACTGTAAATGCTTAAAAACCCTTAAATTTTTTATTTTTATCTTTAAATTATTGTTTTTATTTTGTTTAAGTTATCAACCTGCCACAATAATATGAAATAGTGTCTGTACAAGTACATAGGTACCTGAAATGTAATAACATAACATGTTCAGTTACTATGTTTATTATTATTTTTCAGATACAACAGAAAATGAAAAATGTTTCCTTCATTTAATATTTTAGAACAAACTTTGCAGAAGGAAATAACTGCTTTGAAGTAGCGTGGAAATGGAATAAAATATAACGAAGTAAAAAAATGTTTAAACTCGTCTAGAGACGCTGCTATCAACTCTCAAGCGACTCTTTGATCATATGATTGAGTTAATTTAAAATGTATGGAGAATTTCAAACATTTGCATAAAATTTATAGCTCAAAGCCTACTCGGGGTCACTTTGTGTGAAACAACTCCGGATTCTAAGAAACTCGCATACTACATAAATGAGTTTTCTATTAGGTTCGTGTTTTACTCTAAAATTTCCTGTAACAGACAGACATAAAATCCAGACAAATGCAAGTAGCATTTGTCCAACTCTCGGACCAAGTTTCACAGTGGATGGAACATTTGATCTAAGAGCGTTCCTTTAATATTTTTCTTTTTTGTTGACCGAGTTTCTAGATTTTTACTAATGTAATGACTAATGACTAATGCTAACACTAATGACTAGGGAAGGTCACAGACAACGATACACAGCTGAACATGGCATATTTTTATTTTTGTGAATACTTGTAGCCGAAACACAAGATTAACGAGTATTTTGCAAATAATTATTTCTCATATGCTCATATGCTGACACGAACTACACTGACAATGTGAGGTTGCCCTACTTACTGTAGCTGTTTCACTCGTAGTTACACTCAAAGAGAGAAAGAGACCCTAAAATTCATTTGACACACGATGGTAAGAGCGGCAACTTAGTATGGCTCCATCCATCGCGTTTCTTGGTTCAATGTCCAACTAGTGTTCATGTCATTTGTTACCAACCGCCAGTAGCAAAAGCAAGCAACCGAAAACTTGTCGTAGGTTTTCTTTTTCTGCAAAAAGTACTGCCGACCGTTAAAGTAAAATCTAGGAGCTTTTTTACCTATAAATAAAAATTAAATGCTGTTCGTTCGTGCATCACTTGTGAACGGCTGAACCTATTTTGTAAATTTTTTAAAAAATTGTCATAATGAGGTTTTAGAGAAAGGAAAATTGTAAAATTTCCCGGATAATTAGAAAATTCGGAAAAAACTTTTTGTAAGGGATTTTTATTTATTTGTATTTGGTAAGGGCAACGTTTGTCAAGTAACAAGGCAACAATTGTGACAAGTGTTATTGAAAAAGTTTTGAAGAAAAAGTAATTTAAAGTAGACCTTTATACATATAACTAGCTATACCCGCGACTTCGTCTGCGCGGAAAATTTTTTCGTGGCTTTCCCGGATTAGGTTAAATTATATGTAAAAGTATGCATAGTATGTTTAAACACAAAAAAAAGTCCACGTTTAAGCTTACGTCTGTCTCCAGGAACATACTATCTCTGTACCAAACATTATAATTGGTTCGGCGGTTCAGCATTTCCCGTTCAAAGTTTTATCCCTTTTTTCACCCCGTAGGCATAGTTTTTTGATAAAAAAGTAGCATATGTCCGTTCCCATGTGTCAAACTATATCCATTCTACATCACAATCAGTTCAGTGGTTTAGCATTTCCCGTAGATAGTTTCATTCCCCTCCCTCCCGTCTCTCTTTTCACAGATTTTTATAAAAAAATAGTTTATGTAATTTTGATAAAATAAAGTCTTATTACCGCACCAAATTTTATCATTACCAAGATTTAGCGTTTCCCATATAAAGTTTTGTCACCCTTTTCACCCTCTTCGCGGAAAGTTTTTGATAAAAAAAGTAACCCATGCCCATTCTCTGATGTCAAACTATATCCCTGCCAAATTTCATCGTAATCGGTTCAGTGGTTTACCATTTCTTATACAAAGTTTCATCCCCCTTTTCACCATTTTAGGGGTAGATTTTCTAAAAAGATAAGTAGTCTACCATGAGCGCATTCACATTTTCTTACTACGCACCGATTTTTATCAAGATCGGTCAAGCCATTCCTCATAAAAGGACATACATCTGTATGTCGGACAGTCAAAAATTTAAAAAGTGGTGGAATCGAAGTCACTGTTACAAAATGAGTATTTATCACAAAATTTGACAGTAAAATTATATCATTACCTAGATTTAGCGTTTCCCACACAAAGTTTCATCGCCATTTTCATCATCATCATAGGGATTAATTTTTGATAAAAAAAAGTAGCTCATGTCCCTTTTTCTGATGTCAAACTATCTTCCTGCTAAATTTGATCGTAATCGGTTCAGCGGTTTACCATTTCCCATTTAAAGTTTCATTCCCCTTTTCACCCCTTTAAGGGTAGTTTAGCCTATGTGTGTTCCCAGGTGTCAACTATATCCATACATACATACGTACATACATCTTCACGCTGTATCCCTAACGGAGATCAGAGAGGACGGAGCGCTAAGCGTCGCAGTCCTTACGTCTTTCGCTTCCTCAAATCTCATCATTGTCCTCACATATTTTCGCCTAGATATGTGAGTGCTTTTTACATTTCCGTCGGCTAACACTCTGGCTCTTTGATTTTCTGAAGTCAGCTCTGATCTTCCTTGACTTCTTTTACCACTCACTTTCGCTCTGCAGATTTTCTTCGTCAGTCTTTCATCACTCATTCTTTCTATGTGCCCAAACCATCCAACCATCCAATTTCTTCATTTTTACAATGACACTAACTATAACCATAACTAATAACAACAATAACTGTATCCGTGCTACATCATAATCAGTTCAGCGGTTTAGCATTTCCCGTACAAAGTTTCGTCCCCCTCCCTCCCGTCCCCCTTTTCACGGATTGATAAAAGAGTAGCCTATGTATTGTTGATAGAAAGAAGTCTTATCGCCGCACCTCTCAATATAAAGATTTAGCATTTCCCATACAAAGTTTCATCCCCGTTTTCACTATCTTAGGGATAAGTTTTTGATTAAAAAAATTGCCTGTGTCCGTTCAGTAATGTTAAACTATCTCCCTGCCAAATTTCATCATAACCGGTTCAGTGGTTTACCATTTCCCATACAAAGTTTCATCCCCTTTTCACCCTTTTCGTTATAGATTTTCTAAAAAATAAGTATCCGATCATGAATGCATTCAGATATTCTTACTATGTACCGATTTTCATTAACATTGGTCAGGCCGTTCTTCAGTTATAAAAGGACATATAGTCAGACAGACAGACAAAAATTTTAAAAATGGTCAAATCAAAGTCAGTGAGTCATAAAATGACCATCTATCACAAAATTTGACATAAAATCATAATTACATACAGACGCTAGAGATTTATATAGTAGTGTAGATAGATAATAGAAAGATTGTTTTTGTAAAAGAGCCTACGTACGTCTGCCCCCGGGCACGTACTATCTCTGAACAAAACATCATTTATCATATATCACCATATCAGCGGTTTAGCAATTTCCATTTAAAGTTTCATTCCCCTTTTCACCCCCTTAAGGGTAGGTTTTAAAAAAAGTAGCCCATGCCCGTTCTCTGATGTCAAACTATTTCCCTGCTAAATTTCATCATAATCGGTTCAGCGGTTTACCATTTGTCGTACAAAGTTTCATCCCCCTTTTCACCCCCTTAAGAGTAGTTTTTTGATAATAGGTAGCCTATATCCCGTCCCAGGTGTCAAAAAACTATATCCACCGTACATCATAGTCAGTTTAGCGGTTTAGCATTTCCCGTACGAAGTTTCGTCCCCCTCCCTCCCGTCCCCCTTTTCACAGACTTGATAAAAAAGTAGCCTATGTATTTTTGATAAAAAAAGTCTTACCACCTCACCAAATTTTATGATTACCAAGATTTAGCGTTTCCTATACAAAGTGTCATCCCTCTTTTCACCCTTTTAAGGGTAAGTTTTTGAAAAAAATAGTAGCCTATGTCCGTTCTCTGATGTCAAACTATCTCAGTGCTAAATTTCATTATAATCGGTTCAGGGGTTTACCATTTCCCATACAAAGTTTCATCCCCATTTTCACCCCTTTAGGGGTAGATTTTCTAAAAAATAAGTAGCCTATCATGAGTGCAATCACGTGTTCTTACTACGTACCGATTGTCATTAAGATCAGTCAAGCCGTTCTTTAGTTATAAAAGGACATACAGACAGACAGACAGACAGACAGACAAAAATTTTAAAAATGGTAGAATCGAAATCAGTAAGTAATAAAACGACTATCTGTCGCAAAATTTGACAAAAAATCTGAAATTACAGACAGACGCAAGAGTAGTAGAGTAGTGTAGTAGTCTATAGATCACCCATTCCCAAAGTGGGCGATAACGCCCTAAAGGGGGGCGGTAAGAGACCCAGAAAAAAAAATGGGGGCGTTGTGTAGAGGCCTGGACAAATCACCCGATTTGTAATTTCATTTAGCTAGGAGGCATCTTAGATAACGACTGCATGAGCTCTCGACTCAGTAGACAAAATAAGTTTGGGAACCTAGACTATAGATGAAGCAGTAGAAAGCGCGTGTCTGTACATTGAACAAATTTATCAAAAAATTAATGTGGGGCGATAAAGAAAAGCGTAACAGAACACAAAAAAACATTTTTTTTATTTTTGTCTGTCTGTATGTACACGTTAATCCCCGAAACTACTGAACGGATTTTCTTGCGATTTTCACAGGTAGATTAAGCTCAACTTGGGGCAACATATAGGCTTTGTTTCAATGAAATCGGATGACAGCGAAAAAGGTTATCATCATTTAAAGATAATTTTAAATTCGCCACTCGCGCCACTCGGTGTCTACCTAAGGTCTGTTTTTCCCACGGCCAATTGTAAGTGGCCTGCTCGTGCGTCTGCAATGCTGACAATCTATTTATATTAGTCCCAGCAGGAAATCCGTTAACGTCGTGTACAAAAATATACCGTAATTTATGTTTCGCGTTAGAATCAATAGCAATTAAATGGTTTCTCTTCCTCAGGAATGAAATTCGGACAGTAAATACAAACAAAACTGACTACATTTTTCGATTTGTCTGCTTTTCAAATTGTCGACTTTCACGGGGATGAAGTCGCGGATAGCAACTTGTGTTATATATATTTGATTGGCCCGTTGGAGCAGTAGCAGGCTTTCCAAGCCGCGGCCCTGGGTTCGATCCCCGATCAAGTGTATTTAGGAAACGAACTTTTTCAAATTGGCTTCGTAATTTGAATGTTACTGGGAGCTCCCCCAGTTCATCGTGTGTTACCCATTGTAGAACCCTAATACTTAGTTTGAAGTCACACAACTTTTGTAATTGTCAGGAGTATTATTATTATAATTTTTGGATTCGTGGTTTGAAGAGCTTTTATTTGATACCCCACAAGATGACCCCAAAAAAAATTTTTTTAACCTGTTCAAGCCCCAAAAATAACCAGGAAAAGTGAAAACTCGACTTTCGAAATTTACGTCTGTCTCTGGGCCAACACTATAACTGTTCTAGCAGCTGTTTATGTCAAAAAGTTTCCGAACATACAGACGAACACTAGGGTGTATCCATAAGTGTCCCTTTTTCAAATTTTGAATCCGAACATTAAAAAAGACTATATCAAATTGAATAATTTTACGTACTTGTTTGTTCTACTTAAGTATAAAATAACATACTGAAGAAACACTCACGTTATCAAAACAATTCAAAAAGTTTATTTCCAAAACTGACCAAAGAAACGAACTTGGGTCTCTCGCCTTGGAAGGCAAATGCAATAATTCACCCTTTCAAACAATAAAATAATTTTTGAAAGCGATCCACAATTGACGAAATCATCGGTGAACATACTTAAAAAAAAATACATACAGACGAACATTGAACCTCCTTCATTTTTTTAAATCGGTTAAAAATCTAGCTTTGACAACATAAAGCATATTATATAGGTGTGTGCATATATTAATACATATGTTTTTAGGTTTCCGTACTCAAATGACAAAAATGGAAACTTAATATTTTTTCTGTCCATCTGTCTGTCGATGAGACCCAGCCAGTTTACTCAGAGATTTTCAGCTCTATGTAGATGAAAGGAAGATGGACACTTTCATGCAGATTTGGGGTGTAGGACCAACGGAGTTGAAATTAGTGTCAGTAAGGAAATGGTTATCGTGTAATTATATTTCGCATGTAATAATATTCATCGAGTTGACAAAATGAAAAAACCAAGCAAACTTGATAATATAGTTTAGAAATGAAACAGACCTATCAAAATAGTAATTTCAACCCAGTCATAATAAGAGTCCAAAAAGCAAACATAGGTCAACGCGTCACTTTTACTAATATCCCGATAATATCGTAGGCAAACAGTGAGTAAATATTTACTGATTACACGAGTGTATTCTGTGGTATTCTAGGAATCGCTACAGAATAGTGTCGATAGTGTAGTGGAATCAACTTAAATTAAGAAAAAATTTAATTTGGGGTGGAACTGTGTAGTCCAGTAACTTTATACATCACAGCATGCGTCAAATCCGGTAGTTCTTATTTTTTGCAGACTTGTTTATGATGTTGGCCTAATGAATAATCCAAGTTTGTGACCTCGAGCGCCGGACGCAACTTTGTCAAAAATCGAAAAAACCGCGAAAAACTCGGTTTATTTTCAAATTTTCGCGATTATAACCCTAAAGGACTAGTTTTTGAAAAAACTTTCTTAGGACATTTTTAAAGTAGACTAAATTTGCTACAATATGATACTACAACTGTCTCTGTAGACTCAATAGTTTCCGAGTTTAAGCCTTTCAAAGTTTATCATTTTTTTCGAACTTAGCAATTTTTTGCAATTCTGTCGTTCTGAATGAATTTTGACCCTGATTATACTATCGAAGCCTTGTACTTTTATGATGGGATGTTAAAAAAGAAAATGAGAAGTGTGAACGATGATGTTTAAGCTAAGCTACGAATAATGAAGTAAAAAAGATAAGTACAACAAAAGTTAATAAGTTTATTTGTTAGGAAATTGAGTAATATTCAAAATCAAAAAATTTAATTAATTTAGCCCTCTTGGAAGGTCCCGGTTGAGGTTCGTCCGTATCTGGATCGACGTATTGGGATGGCATATCCCCATCAGGGGATGGTGATGAATCGTCGACGTCTTGTGCCCACAAGTCATCCTCCATTTCGACATCGGACAGATCGTCGCCTTCTGGGATATCTACTACTGCAACATCAGGTATATTGTCACAAGAGGCCCCGCTGCAGTGCCTGCAGACTAATGAGCATTTTAATCCTGCCTTCCTACAGGTGCACGCGTTCCCACAACCCTTCGTGCAGCCGCAAGAAATCATCCGCAAGAGGTGTTGTGGGGCTGCATCTCTGGTCATAATTTTGAGATTGAGGTCTTGTGGCGTGGATATCCAACCCCAGGAGAGAGGGTTCAGTGTGACTCCCAACCACGCCTGTACCTGTAAGAAGATTGTACATGAGAATACAAAATGATGAATGATATGTAACTGATGCAAGGACAAATTTTTACCTGATAGTATGTCCGCAAGGAGTGAAATCGAGCAGAGTCTCGTGTAGGAGGTAACCTGGCTAGATTGCAGCTGGTTTTCGTCGCAGCCCTGGCGAATAGTAGGTACCGCAGCTCGTCAAGGTTATGGGTGTTGGGGTTGCCTCCGTATAGAGCAATTATGACTCGCTCTCCTGCTGCTGCTATCTCGTCAGGTGTAGAGTTGGTGTCGAGAAAAATCGCAGCTTGCTTTTCAACGTCCAGATTTTTTTCGACTATGGACTTCATTTGCATCTTCCCTAAGCCAAAGAAGCAGGATGTGGAGTCACAACCACTAAAGGCATGGATGAAGAGGAAAAGCACTGGTTTCAAAGAGGATTTTGAAGAAGCGATGCTAGAATACATGACATCTGATGCTTTGGCTCTTCCACATTTATTGTAAAAAATTTCACGTTGGTTTGAGATCGCAGTAAGAATGATCAGCAAGTCAATGTCCTCACCAACGACTACCACTATATCATAGGTAGAGGCAGCAGTTACAGCTATAGTGATGATGAGCCTATCAGCATCTTCCTCTGCTTGAAGTACTTGAAAGTTGTGATTTCACATTTTTGTTGTCAGCAGCTTTATGAAACGAATCTTGTTTTTGTCATTTGACAAGAATTTCTGTTGAGGAACCTATGCCGTGGTTTTCTCATCAACGATTATCTCTCGCGATGACTATAACTTGGCTCTTCGAAGACGCTCAGAGCTCTTTGTGTTTTTCTGTACAGCATCTACGGGATAAGCATCGAAAACTACTGCCACGTTTGAGGCATAGTGAGCAGTAATGTACTGTATGTATCTGTCAGCTATCGCACCAAATGATGAATGATGATGATGAATTTTGAAAAGCTTAATCTCGGAAACCATTGGGTCCACAGAGACAATTCTAGTATCATATTGTAGCAAATTTAGTCTACTTTAAAAACGTCCTGAGAAAGTTTTTTCAATAACTAGTCCTTTAGGGTTATAATCGCGAAAATTTGAAAATAAACCAAGTTTTTCGCGGTGTTTTCGATTTTTGACAAAGTTGCGTTCGGCGCTCGAGGTCACTAACTTGGATTATTCATTAGGCCAACATCATAAACAAGTCTGCAAAAAGTCAGAACTACCGCATTTGACGCATACTACCCCATACTTTCAGGCGACAAAGTTACTGGATTAGTGTGAGGTATTAAAAAAATTCCAATGGACATAATCATGTGGATTATGATAATTTAGAAAAACGATATTAGAGGTTTTGAAATGATTTTTTTCAGTCAAATCAATAATAGTTGGTGTATATGCTATTCTAAATTCGTAAAAAATGTGCCAACCCCTCTTCTTTTTCATAGGGTAGAAAATTCTGAAAAAATTTAAAGTAGTCGAACTTAAAAAACGCTCTTAATGAAAATTGGTTTGAATGAGATATATTGCATAATTTTTGAGATGTGGGATATTTTCGATTACATGCTAAGCGACCGCAGAAATTACTTCATTTTTCACAGGGTTACTGAGAAATACTATGCAATGAAAATTAATTTTTGCTACCCATCAAATGAATATAACGCATCCCAACTTACCGAACCATTGTGTGTAGTGCATAATGCACTCGCGGCCGGTCTTTTGATAATGTACATATAAAATCTTTATTGTACTGCTTTTAAATTAACACGTTTAAAATAAACAGTTCTCTGAAATAGGTATCTACTTAACGTCGTATTATAATCTATGTCTATTATTAAGGAGCTCATGTGTAATTATTACAAATTCTTATAATATAACATTATGTACGTATATGTTAGTTAATTAACCCTGTATTGTTCGCGGTATACTTCCGGCCCGTGTTTATAACTCTGTAATCTCCACGGGCTTATTCAATAAATATTTAAAGTGTAGTGCTTATTTCATGGTAAAATCTCGTATAATACTGAAGCATGAATTAAATATTAATTGAAATAAATAACAATGCTTATTTCTAATCCGGAACGGTATTATTCCATTTAATACCGCTCCGGTATAAATATATATACTACATACATACAGTTTATATATATATATATATATCTTTATAATTTTAGTATATATTACATATATAATATGTATTATATATATATATTAGGCTGATTAAAAAAAAAATTTTTAACTTTCTTACAAACAGGCTGAAAAGTTTCTTTCTGACGTAAAAAGATACCAACTAGAATTTGAGCCCTTAATATTAATATTAAGATAGTCCGCATCGCATTTTTTTAATTACGATAATAATAACAATATAGCTCTGAAGCTCCGAGCTCCATCTGTTGAGAAATAATTTTTTTATCGACAGAGCGAAGATATATATTATATATATATTATAAAGAGGTAAACTTTGCTTGTATGTAATGGATAAACTCAAAAACTACTCAACCGATTTCAAATATTCTTTCACCTGTAAAAAGCTACATTATCAGCGAATCAGTGAGTAACATGGGCTGTATTTTTTTTTAATTCTACCCGTGCGAAGCCAGAGCGGGACGCTAGTGTAGTTATATATGTATGTTTATATATGACAGTTTATATATCTATACATATAATAAAGCAGTAGAAACCGTATGTCTGTACATTGAATAAATTTATCAAAAAATGACCGTCGGCGATAAAAGAGTAACAGAACACAAAAAAGTATATGTATATTTCTGATCTAAAATTAATCCTGCAACCCTCTTTTTTTTATTTCTTTGGGGTAAGACTAGCTTATGCGTAGCTGTAATTCTTTAAAACTCCTACGGTAGTTGTTTTCAGCGCTCTAGAGGTCGCCCTGTGGTCAAAATTCGACCGTAAATATAAACTTTTAATATAAACTCTTTGACGATAATCTCTACTCTGTGCGACTGTTTGATCCAAGGAGGTTACGTATATGTGATCATCTTTTAAATTGACAATATTTTCGACATTGGTAGTATGAACGTAAACAATGAGGGATTCATTTAATTTTATGTATTTCTAATGCATATTATATCAAAATATTAGTTTTCTCTTGTCTTTCTCCATATAAACTTTAAGTGTTCCAAATTGCACACTTCACCGTTCGCACAATTTTCGTAAAAGGGGAACTACAGTTTTCGCTTCACGTATTAAAATATAGATTTCAGAGGAACTGCGCGATCTTATACGGAACGCACCGGAATCCCTTTCAAGGTTCGGACCGCTTGAGCATCGCATATGCTATCGTCCTTCTCAGAGTGGCATGGATGGTGTCTATAGCCATCAGCCTTCACCTGAAGACCCTCTTTAGTTATTTCGTACTACAGGCGAAGCATACCGTAGCCTTACTCTCCTCTCGGCCAACGATATAGAGCAGAACCCTGCAAGCCCTGGTTTAACACTTAATTGAAATTTTAAAAATACATTTCAGGCTGAATGCCTTTTTGTATGTGCCTTTGTTTCATTTTCTAATTAAGTACGAAACAAGTTTTCGAATCTTAGTCTGTGTGTTATCTGTGGTGTGTTCTGATGTTTCTGGCTGCATGTCTTTCTTTAGTCGTTGAAAAAAAAGAAAAATGTACTCCCAACAGTAGATTTCTCGATTTCATTTAGGGTCCTATACAAAGAGAATGTAATATTACTACGTAATAAGAGTCGGGAGTTCCATAGAGCTAAATAGACTCCAAATGTCAAATAAAGATACTCAAAATAGACAATCTGACGACTATAAAACAATCAGCTATACCAAGATAAAGAACAAAATAGAGACGTACCGCCTTACATTCTAATTTATCGATATCGATTATAATTAGCACGACATGCGGTACTATAAATTGGTGAAAACAATCTAAACACTGGTTTTGTTTAAGCACTACCTGAACAAAACCAGTGACAGCAGTTTGTGATGTCTATTCAATAAAAATATTTATGAAATGAAATATTTATTTCATAAACCCGTGGCGGTGTACATGCAAGCGTATGTAACGCTACGCCCGGTAGAGTATGCTTCTTTGCTCTAGAAACCTTTCTTCTTCTCCCTGCCACTTTGATAGGTTCCTGACCAGTTTCTTCTTTTGAGGACTAACGGTCGACTTTCACTTTCGTTTTTTTTGCTACAGGTTTTTCGCTTAAAACTGTAAACATAAAGAACTATTAGAAAATATTTAATTTATAAGTTTTAGGAAGTTCTTTAAAGTCAAAGTAAAATCAATTTATTCAAGTGAACACAACTGCAAGATGTTTTTAACGTCAAATATAAATACAAGTCGAAAAAAACCTGCACACTGAAAAGAACCGATAAGAAACCCAGTCAGGTCATATTTTCAACATTTTAAAATAGACAAACTTAAAATACAAATTCAGAAAGCTTCCCTCAAAAAGTATAGGAAATAAGCGAAAACGCTTAAAACTGTAAACATAAAGAACTATTAGAAAACATTTAATTTATAAGTTTTAGGAAGTTCTTTAAAGTCAAAGTAAAATCAATTTATTCAAGTGAACACAACTGCAAGATGTTTTTAACGTCAAATATAACTACAAGTCGAAAAAAACCTGCACACTGAAAAAAACCGATAAGAAACCCAGTCAGGTCATATTTTCAACATTTTAAAATAGATGTCCTCGTTTTGTGTTTTTCAGAGATCTTTTACATCTAAATAATAAAAACATCGATATCGACATTTATAAATGTACCATTCCCACACTATTTTTAATGATCGAAAGTTATACTCAAAACTAAAATTCTGAAATTTTATCCCGATAGCAAGCATTGGGGCTGATGAATTAGTTAATACTCTACTCACCGAACTTCATCCAGAGAATAACTCGCCATAAATTTTTTTTAAAAGTCGTCATTTCTTTTGATTTCCAACCACATTTTATTTTCTGTACTTCATGTATACACTACCTACCCACCCACCAAATACACACTAAATATTGCAAAGTTCTGTCAGAAGTTATAGTTACCCAAATATTGCTAAAAATAGTTACATTTGTAATAAATTGGGCAATGAAACATTTACGCTGTTGAAGCAAATAAATTGTAAGTCGTGACAGATGACACTTTATCAAAGACAAATATAGGCATAAGTCTCTTTAATATGGACAATGCATTAGAAAACATACTTGATCCGAGATAAAACACAAAAAAATAGCACTGTTCCGTACATAATTTTTTTTGTATGAAGTTGCGACAGACTGGTCCTATAACCTGAACATGAACATGGCAATATACCAATTAGACGTAAGTTATTATAATGGTGTTGGAAATAAAATCCAAAATCTTTCAGCAATTCACAAGTTTGTTTTAAATAGACATGCAGATGCAATCGCCGACTATAACATAATATGGTAAAGAAAAGTAGGTACATTTCCTTAATATCATATTATTATTTAAAGAATGTCCTTCCTTTATGTATTTCCTTTATGTCACAGCTTTTACCCGCGACTTCGCTCATGTGGTAATCGCAAATTTTAGCCTATATTTTTTCCAAAAATACCACCATAATATGTACATTTGAGGCTAATTGATACAGCAGTTTTCGAGTGAAACAACATTTCCTTTTTGTAATATAAGGAAATAGTAGAAATATCTGTTCCATATCAGTAATAAGAGCAATGTCACTTTTAATTGAATTTCATTACTTATATCAGAAACACCTGGTACCCTGCGGTTCTTGAAGCGTCGTTCATCATCTTAACATTATTATATCGTTAGTTTATCAAGAAGGATGAAACTATGATTAGCAACGGATGGCATCTAAGCCTTAATTCGATAAAATTATCATTGAACCTGACGTTCACAAACGAGATAGTGAAAAATAAACATAATCATCTGCTTATCGTAAATGGTAATAAAAGCAGACTTGTCGATTATTCGAGTCCAAAGCAAATTAGTATTGTTGTTAAATTAATTTCATTAATTTCACAAAACTGACCAAATTTATAACTCCTCTGGAGTAGGTACTGTTGTGGATATCAGACTGATAATTTTCTTAGTTAAAGAAATTCAAAATATTTTATTCGATTACGCCTTGTTAACCGACCTCAAAAAATGAGAAGGTTCTATGTATGTTCGTCTATATATATTTTTAATGTATTGTAAGACATAATTTCTTTATTTTTGAAACAATTTCAATGGTTGTTCTTGAAATGAATAAAATTAGAGGAGTTTTTGGCGGGGTTTTGATGGGAAGCGGTTGGGCATTTATTTTAATTATTTGCAAATAATTTCTGGTGGATAATGTGATGTAAAATTGGCGTTGTTTTGCGTCCCAAGTATCTACGCTGTTGTGCTGTTATGTGAATTTGTCGAAATAAGTGCTTATTTAGCGGAGTGATGTTGAAATTTTTTTAGTGGCTTAGTCTGCATAAGCGGATCTTATTACAAAGACTGCCTCAATATATTTGTCGCCAGAAACTCCAAGAAACATCCGAAATGTATTACATCGACATTTTGATGAAATTATATGAAAAAATTGTCTCAATTTATCTTTATATTTAACCGAAGGCGTCGGTTGTATGGGCTAAGATCCCTTTACCTTCCCTCCTAAGGGAGAATCGTACTACTACTATGATTGAAATAAAGTATATTAAATGATGTGTCACTTCGTCACACGCTAAAAAATACACTGATCTGTTTTTCCAAACGCGCCAAAAGAAGTATATCTTTAACAAGAATAAAAAGAGATCTTGTTAATTTTCTTTTATAATTGGCTGGCTATAATTGGTTATCCATGTTAAGATATAAATATATATAAATGTACAACATGAATACCTAGATACCTTCATCACTTTTGTAATGCTAATAAAAGTATTCCTACACTCGTATTAAATAAACTTTTGACTGACTTTGCCACTATTTCGAAACAAACAACGTGGACGTTTTGTAGCCACAATGATTATAATTTTCATGTCATTAAAATAATAGTAGTAATTAGAGTATCTAAGATACGTAACTTAAAATTAACCTGTTTACAAATTGAAAAGCAACAATCATCAGTTATTTTTCAACCGTTTCTACTTATCTCAAACATTAATAAACGACTCAATAATAAAGTTTTGAAAGTGAAATTTAATTAATTTACCGTCGGAGGAATAATGGGGCTTAAACAAAGAACTCCTGAATGGTTTCCTATCACAAAGAAAGGTCACGGGTGATTAAACCCGAGCGAAAACTAAGAACTTCGCATATTTTGAATTTGATTTATAGATGTTGAGTTCTGAGTTAGCTGTGTATTAAGAATCGGCTAAACGATCAATTATTAATAGTAATAATAGTAACAAACATACTTTATTGTGATACATACATATCTTCACGCTGTATCCCCAACGGGGTAGACGTCAGAGAGGACGGAGTGCCAAGCGTCGCGGTTCTTACATACTTCTTTAGCTTCATCAAATGTCATCATTCTCCTCACACATTTTCGCCTAGATATGCGAGTGCTTTTGACATTTCCGTCGGCTAACACTCTGGCTATTTGATCTTCATAAGTCAGCCTTGATCTTTGAAAAGATAAGCATGGTTACTGTGGGTTACTTAAGAGATAGACATACACCATCCTTAACTTTTCTGTTGACCTTTTTGAGATATACAATTCCGTAGTAGGGGAGACCGGGGTTGGTTGACTATAGGGGTAGGTTGACTAACTATCAAAAACTCGCCCGAGGCAATAGCCTTGAGCTAACCAGTGAGACAGGAGAGTCCGTCACCTCCCCCCGCTCAGTCACCGGAAACGCGGCGTCGCGCACGCACGACGTTTGAGAGAAGGAACGTAATAATGAAAAACAACACACGTAAGTAATTATTTTTGTCGTTATATTATTTGTAATAAAGCCTATTTATTCATGGTTATTGATTGTCAAAGCATTTATAAGGAATGTTTGATTCATGTTCTTTCTTTTATGTATTATTCTAACTGATTTTGTCGCAGTTTTGAGGTTATGGCATGTGGTTAAAAGTCAAAAGGTGGTTCGGGGCTAGTAGACTAATGTATAACGGGGTTGGTTGACCACCTGGTCAACCAGTTTTGAAACTGAAACTTTTCCGAAAGCTGGACCACGTTTAGAAAATAAAAGAAATATCCGAAAACGAAAAATCACTATTTACACGGACACACCAGAAAAAGAAAATCTTATGCAACTTAAGGCAAAACAACAATCTAGTAAGACGCTGACCAAGAAAGCAAAGAAACCAAAGATAACAGGCGGAAAATCTACAGGAACTCGAAAGGGCGGAAAGGGTAAAGAAAGAAAAACTCTTCGTGAGGCTAATAAGAAGAAAAGGGACGACGATGAAAGTGCTGAGGATGAAACATTTTGTTTGGAGTGCACTAAATCCTATAGCTCTAGTATTAGGAGAAGAATGGGTTCAATGCACTGCGTGCAAGTCGTGGGCACATACAAAATGTGTAAACGGGAACATATTGTTCTATGAATGCAAAAATTGCACCTCCGATTTCGAAGACTGATTGGATAGTATGATCTCAAAATAATTTATTTTATTAATAAAATAATATACCTATAACATATATTTATATATATATACATATATACATACTTACGTCAACTGTTACCAAATAATAAATATAATTACATTAGTTAGTTATGATAATTTGTTACCAAATGGTTAAATTTGCAAAAAATTATTTAATTTTGTTTTAAATACTTAATAAGAAAGTACTTTGTTTATTTTTAGGTACTCAAACTGCCTAATGTTTAAATGTCTGATCGTTTATTCTTATAATTTGAATTTTATTGTGTTTAATTGACGTGGCGGAAGATCGCCTTGGTTGCAATAAAAAAAAATGAGTAATACATTTTTGTGTCTTTTATCCTATTTCCTCGTAGATTTTGTCCTTACAACTTCATAGGTCAACTTACCCCAGGGGAATAGTCAACCTACCCCAAGTATGGGGTAGGTTGACCAGTTTTTCCTATTATACAAAAACTGGCCTGTACTCTATATCATAATGAATAACGTACTTTTTTGCAAAGCTTAATAGTAAATCTATTAACTGAACCCATTTTTAAATTAATATACTCTAAAGAAATAGAAATAGAAACCTTTAAGTTGAAACTTGGTCAACCAACCCCGGTCTCCCCTACATTATTTTGATCTATCTCGTAAGGTTTAGCCAGCATTAGGAATGTAAGCCCCCAAAAATATGTTTTCTACGACAGCATTAAAAATCATTGTAATTCTTGAGTTTTGTCTAGTGTAATATGCATGCATTATACATATAAACCTTTCGGAAAAAGATCTCTAAATGATAGTGAAAATCGTATCAAAATCCGTTGTGTGGTTTAGAAGAAGTAAGCGGAGAAACAGACAGACGCAAACAGCGACTTTGCTTTATACTATTTAGAGAAGAGATATTTCTTATGCTTGGCATTTTTTCTTTATTTCCTAAATTTACAGGCTACATTCCTATTCTATTTTTTCTATTACAAAATCGCAAACTTTTGTGTTTATTAACTCTTATGCCTTAATTACACGTGACGAATGCAATAGCGAGACAGTAAGGTGTCACTAGGTCGAGAGAATGATATAGACGCGTGAGTGTTTACATATATTTTTTAACTTTGCACCGAGTCAGTCAGTCAGTCAGTCAAGAACTTGAATAAAGTACAATAGTAAGAAACGCAGTGAAGTACAAGGCTACCTAGTACCGAATGTGCATCCCGAGTGCGTGTTTAAACTGGTTTAAACGTGCCAAGTGCGCTAACGGGTCTGTGTGGGGAAGCGCGGGGATGGACCAGGTCTGTAAAGCTAGCAGGGTCATATGAGCAAAATCACTTATTTTTTAGTTCATAATTTAGTGCTCATTTAGTGCCAAAAAATGAAATTTGACGCTCTAAAAGATAACTAAAAAATGAGAATACTGCTAGCTTTTAATTAAGATAGCAGTATACTTCTGCAAACTTACAGCCATAGCAGGCTATGGGTCGAATAGCAGCCCATAAAGATAGAATTACTAATTGAGCACTAAATAGTCTTTTTAATCTGCCAATTCTCATTTTCATCAGCTGCTATTAGAGCCATAGCCTGCTTTGGCTGTCAAGTTAGCAGTTTTCAGTACTAAAAACATTTTTTTTTACTTAATTTCCTGCTGGATAGGCAGCACTAATTGAGCACTAAATAGTCACTCTTTTTAATCTTCCGATTATTCGGAACGATATCGATCATCTTGATGAGCTACTATTCGAGCGATAGTCTGCTATGGCTGTCAAGTAACCCATTTTCAGTATTGGAAAATAAAATAAATTTTTTTTTTACTTAATTACTTTACAAGCAGAGAAGTGCTTGGCCTACCAGGTGCATCCTACAGTTATACTATTATTCCTTTCAACTACCACTGATGAGCAAATGTCTTAGTCCAAAGATCGCTTAAAAACAAATCATGAATTTTGGCACGTCACTGCTTTCAACTGTTCAGAGATAGATGTTTATAATCAGGCAGATAGACAGTTGAAACAACACTGGACAATTAGAGTAATTCTTTTTAAAATCTGAAGTATCAATTTGCAACAAATTCTATTATTGTGCAATCTTCATATACTTACCTATGTGCTACTTGTGAATTTTTTATCACTTACATACGTATTTATTGTCAATATTTTGTTAAAACCTTTTTTTGATCACATAATGTACTCTCAGCGCCGTCATAGTTACGAGATACGACAAAAAGAGGTATGCATACAGCCCCCTGATATTTCCCGTGACTGCATAGGAAATTGAGGCGGAAATTAACCACGTGACGGGGCTGGACTTGCCGTCATCGAACGTGATACGAGCCAGCCAATCAGGACACTTTCAATTATAGACCGCTCCAAGTTAGTTGCGTAAAGTTGAATCAAAATTTAAAGCGATTCGTGACAGCTGTTTGACTCTTCTATTCAAACCTTCTTGTGTGTTTTGGGATTAAAGATATTTATTTGTCATAAAAACATACTTTCACTTATGATGAGACAGTTAATTTACAATAATATAATTTATGCACTTTACCAGAAATTATTACAATGATACATGTGGAGTCGAAACATACGAATAAAATGATTTTTTTTTAGTTTTCAAATAAAAACTAGTAGTGCAAGTGACACTTGCAAAAGTACTGTTCGGTGTTGCCAACCGCAAAGTAAAATTTATCGTGAAGCTTTTTTATTTAAAAAATTCATTCCTAATAAATAATTGTCCTTAAATTTAAATTTCGTAACTTTTTGATTTTTTTTAATCTTTTACATATTGGAGGAACCAAATCTACGCTTATTTTCGAATGATTTATTTGTTGAAAAAATAATAAAAAAAATGTCTTGAAGTAGCGTGTTATAGATTTTGGAATTCGTGATGTAAAGAGCTTTCAGATAATGCCCCATATGATAATGACAATAGCTATATTATTCGTTATAAAAAATGCTGCCTTGAATGACGTCTGGGCGGGCTCTTGTCGTCGCTGGCGTTCCTACAGTCTTAGAGCCTGTAGGTATTGCGCGCGACAACGGCAGGAGCCGGATGGTTTGACACTGATTCCTTAGAAACTTGGAAGATCGCTGGTGTGGGACGCCACTTGTGTCGGTACACTTGCTGTTTCCCATGTATCGGCGACTTCCAAGTCAGCAGGTGCCGCGGCCAGCACTCTCGAGATCTTGAAACGGCGTAAGTATGCGACTCACTCTGAGAGTTTCATATTTACGCCCTTTTCAGTCGAAACTTTGGGTCCCTGGGGCTTCGAAGCCCAACGACTGGTTTCTGATATTTGTAAGAGACTGGTCGAGACTTTGGGAGACCGCCGGGCTGGCAGCTTCTTCCGCCAAATGCTGCCAGTCTGCTGGGTACCCTAAGCAATGACAGCTTTCGAAGCGGCAACTTTGAGGAAGTCTTATTAAAATTAATGTTTAGTTTTAAGTTTGTAAATATTAGCGTTAGAATATGTATGTAGTGATTAATATGAATAAAATAAATACCTTAAATAAAAAGAAAATTAAAAGGAAATGAAAGTTATGAAACTACAACCTTAATATAATTTAACTATTTGTTAAATCAACACAACAAATATGTAAGCCTAATGCCCGATATCACTAACGCTATCTATATCGTCACATCACCACCTAGATTAAAAGGACCCCTTAACTGTTTCTTAGATAATATTCGTTTTCACCAATCAGACGGTTCCCTAGTAATGTCAGACATAGTTATGTGATGTTTAATTGTTTCCATAGTAACTATTCATTTCCAAAAGTTTATCGATTAAACAAATATTATTGTTTTACTTCTAAGTTTCTATATAGGTAATATAATAAATTATTCTCCATATTGTCAAACACTAACACCCAAAACTGTCACATAGCGTTATGGTTTCGAAAATCGAGTTTCTATAATAAATTTAGGGAAACTTTTAACTACATAGGGGCTCCTAACGTTTCGTCAAACGCAAAATCTACGTTAGCGGTTCTCTATCCTTTTTTAGGGGTTCTTTAAGTGTTAGGGGACTTGGTGAAATTGGGCATTTTACTGCTAATAGTCCTCTATGACATCACAATTTCACTTATCCCTAGTTGAGTGTTGATCGACTTGTTCGTTATGTTTTTTGCCCATTTGCTGCCTACCTGAATTGAAAATGCCGCGATGGATAAATACACACTTAATTAAAATGCATAAAACAAATACATAATATGTAAATATGTATCTACCTTATATATACGAGTACTTATTATTTTAGTAATACAATCGAGTTTCATCATCTGTTCACAAATCTAAGTATAATTTTGTATATTCTAAGTGTAAATTGTAAGCTAAAACTTACATTCTCTTTTGTATTAATTGTTTCAGGTATGACAAAAAATGGCTCTATCATCGATCAGTTGTTTGGTAAGATACAAAAACACAATTGCGATAAACTCACAAATATCCGTAAATATTGTGCATGTATTATCTATGTATATGATACATACTTATTATAAGATCTATAGAATCAGTATTGTAAATCTCTATCCTTATACTTTAAATTAAATGATTATATTACTTTCTTTCCGTTTGAAGAGTAAAACTTAAAGTAGAACGCATTAGCAAAATTTCTTTCTAAGCACGTGTAAGGGAATTTTCTACCAAAACAAAATTATCAACGCATTGAATACTCATTCTTATTACGTTATAGGCTCTTTCACACATCATTCCAATGGGGGGAAACACATCACGTGTAGTAGGCACCCTTTTTACGCGAAATGCGTGAAATATCCACGTACCAATTGAGTGGTTATTATTGGATTTGAGTGCTCACACTTTCATTGAGTGTTTTTCGTTACCGCCTGTGTGTCATTCTGTTTAAAGATTTTTAACCCAATTTTTATCCACGACGAGATAAAATACATTTATACATAATGTACATATTATATGTATATAGGAAGAAGTTGTTTGTATACGATATATGTTTGATAAGGTATGTGTTGCTATAATTGGGATACCGTTTTTCAGAAATTTGGTAAATGTAGATTTTTACGAACATTGAAATTGTACGTATATGTATTTGTTTCGGAATTTGTTACTATGTGATAAATTCCTAAAATCTTTAGCTATTTTCCGCTCAAACCCCAAAAACCACCAATCGACACGTCAGCTAACCAGCACCGACTCTTTATCCACGATTCGGTGCTAGTTAGCTGACCGAATCTTATCTCTGGTATATCCTGAGGATGCTTCGTTGAGAAGCAAAACACGTGTCGATTGGTGGTTTTTGGAGTTTGAACAGAAAATAGCTAAAAATTTGGGAATTTATCACATGAAATGGATTTCCGCAAAGTAACACCTGAGTCTATACAATATTTGTTACTATATTCGTTACCATATTTGTTGCAACATTTTGAGAGCAGCCAGTTACAGATATTATAAGATGTTGGTGTATGTCGGCGGCTCAGGAGAACCCGGTAATAAAAGCCTGGAGGTTTTTGACATTTTTCCGAGTTTTTATTCAATTATCCCCCTCCAAAGAAGTGATGTTACAAATTTAATTGAAATGAAATTAATTGTAAGCCGTAGCTTACGAGTTTATATTAGTTTTTTTTAATATCTTCTACTTTATTATGTTTTTATTTATTAATTTATTTATTCGATATTTATGGCAACCAAATACAAATTCTTCCAAATTACTGTCCATGTAAAAAGTATGTAAAAATCAATCACATAAAAAATAGTGTCCATATACTACATAACTACATTTCGAGACCGATTTTACTACAATTGTTTGGTATTAAATTAATCTGAACTATCCACTCAATAATAACAATGTATTAATTAGTACGTGAAAGAGGAGAAAAAGAAAAAGAGGTAAAAAATTATTTAATGGTACAATTATAATTGTTCACAGATGGCGACACTGTCATTTTGTTGCTATCTATTTATCAACAATTATGTTTGTAACTTTCACCACGAATATTGAAAATAGCTAACATACATGAGTATGTACAAAATGATATCTGACGGAAAATCTTCAAATAAATTTTACGATATAAGAGAGAATAAACGACCAATCTCTTGTTTATTTGTAACAAAAACGTGACCCACACACTTCCGCCTTACTTCCGGACCCTCATTTCAATAACAAAAGCTCGCCTACATTTCCTAGGTCTTAAAAAACCAACCGCAAGGACCTAAACTACCCTAATAAACAGTCCCGAGTCGATTGGCGATTCACAACGTAACTCCCATTGTGCTGGAAATTTTCGCCCGTTCCTAGAAAATAGATTTTCGCCTTCAGACTTACATTGAAGACAAATAAACGTAGGTGCTTTCTTGACAGTGACTTGCTCGGCGATTTTTACTATTTATGGTGCATCTGTTTCAAATGGCAGATTTCATAATTGGATTTTTTAGTATTTTTAGAGAAATACCTCACAACCGTTATTCTTATAGAACTCTTATAGAAACAAACAACAATACTAATCGTAGTATTCTTATAGAACTCTTATAGAAACAAACAACAATACTAATCGTAGTATATTTTTACATGCGAATGAAAGCTCTACGACAACTTTTATTTTGCAGTTGGTAACAGCGACAATGCGGAATACTATAACGCACAATTGTATTGCATAACAACAAATAAACCGATAGACATAAACAGAGGCTTCGCCATTCGACGAAATGATTTCTAAGTTACAGTAAGGCTTACATTGATGTTTATTTGTTACAGTAAAAACCCGTTTTTAGTTTAAACGCGTTTTGACTAGCAAAAGCGGAATTATTTACGGAACACCTTCGCTACATCCCGTATTTACTGATAATCTGAAACAAATGTCAACCAAAACGGGTTTAATTTAGAGAAAACTGTTACTAAATGATTCAATTAAAACTGTTTCGACATGGGTCAAAGCTCATCCTTACAAGTAACTTTTAATTTTTCTTCTATTAACTAATTTTGTTGTCTGTATGATGAGATTATTTTTTAATATTGTTTTTGAATTACATTTAACAGTCTAACTTGCTCAAATGATTTTAGAATGTGCCTTTACTGCAGGTATTTCTACTTTTTTCTTTTGTTACTTTTAATTACCAAATGTTAAAATAAATTTACAATGAGTCTCTATAATGTGTATTATTGAAGTGTTCTAACACAGTACACCAAATATTATATTATGATGCATCTTTAACAAATACTAAATAATATAAATAATTTTAATTCATAATCAACACTGGATTGCTTTTAACTGATAAACACTGAAATAAACCTTAATAAAAAGTAGTTGTATCTAACATTCAACTATTTTTGGCAGTAAATTCTAGATATTCTAGGAATTACTAGTTGTAACAAAGGGGTCCAGTAAAAGCTACTTTTTTCTTGAATAAACGCGTATAATCTAAAAACGGATTTTTACTGTAACATCTTCATTTCAAAAGCACTCGCATACCTAGATGGAAATGTGTGAGGAGAATTATGAGATTTGAGAAAGCGAAAGAAGCATGTAAGGCGCGACGCTTGGCGCTCCGTCTTCTCTGACTACCCCGTTAGGGATACAGCGTGAAAGTATATATGTATGTATGTTCATAAACTAATTGACATAAAATACTAACAATTCACTTGGCTAAATAGTTTATTTTGAACAATTACTAGCTCGTAAACAATTACTTACTTACTTATTTTTCACTCAGTTCATGAAAAAAAAATTTAAACTTGTTACTAAACATATACTAATTAGAAAAGCGTACTGTAAAATAAACGATTTCATTGTAGACAAAACCATAGTCTGAAAATCATTCGCACTGCATTTACTGGCTTTATGAATACTGTATTTTAAAACCATAGACTTTATAAATAATTCCGACGCGTGTCCCAGCAATAATGGTGGAGTAAATCAGATAAGCTGACTTTTCTGTAGGTACGACACACATTTATTATCAGATGAGCTAATCGGCCGCCATTTCGTTTGAAAATAGCACCCACACACATGCATTTTGTTTTTTTTATTTGCCTCACTCCTTAGTAAGGAATAGACAGTCTGAAATATAAAAGTCTATGTTTTTAATATAGCATAAAGCGATGTTGATAAAATGATATCTTAGATACAGAGTGTCTTGTTGATTCTTCTCAGTAGGACATTTTTTTCAACCGATGGTAGATGGTATTTGACTTTGAACAATGCCTTGTAACTTAGGCTTTGACTATATTTGCTCGGTTCTGGATAAATCCTAATATGTAGGCAATAGAAGAGCGTTCTTATTTATTATTGTTAGCACATTCCTATTTTTCCTAATAAACAACAAACCGAACCATACACACAACGTGAATTGCATTTCGACAATTTTCTTTATAAATTCGCTTTGACAGACCGACTGGAAAATTCAGCGTGCCCTCCATCGCACAAAAGAAAAATGTAGCCAGCCTCCGTGATCGGACTGTGGCCTCTTAATTATGGGAATTGAGTCCCGATTCAAAGTTTATACGTCAGTGAGCCAGTTGATTTTGTAACATTTGAAATGTAAAGGTCTTTAAGGAAAATCCGGCATTCTAAGATTACCTTATTTTTTAGATATAACTTTGAGTGTAATAAATAATCGCACTTTAGTTTATTTTTTTGTAATAAGCATACATATAGATTTACAATATATATATATATATATTTGTATATATAGATATATATGTATGTATGTATGTGTATATATAATAGATGTACAACAGATGTATACAGTGACGATGTAAAATATAAGAAATTTAATTTAATTTCAATAAAAATATAAAATTTGTTGATGAATTGTAAATTTGTAAATTGTTAATTTAGTACAATGCATAATGTAGAAATATTACCTGGAGAGAGCCCTCACAGCACATTCTATTTGGCACGTGCACCTATTTTGCTTTTAACTTTTGTTTAAACTAAGCCATGTGTAGGTACATAATAGAATACTTAATTTTGATTACACGTTCACATTCACGTATTTATCTAATAGAATATGTACAGTCAGGTAATAAAAGTATGTAGTTAAGGCTAGCGTTTCCGAGAGTTTTCTGGTAGAGAGTATTTTTAAGAAATTTGTTTTCATAAATCCTGGGGATTTCAAAATAAGAATTAAAAATATATATATGTTATTTAAAATTTAAATCTTTCGTGTAATTATGCCAGCCATTTGACGCACGATCTGTTTTTGTTCACTGGAGACCAAGAGACCAAGGGTTCCGTATTCCTTTCGTGGTACGTAATCCTAAAAAGGTCCATACTCATAATTATAGTTTTTCGTGACATACGTCTATGCTACTGACATACATACTGACATACATAATGAGAACATGTTAAGTCATGTCTCAAGTTGGAGCCGACTAAACTTAGTCCAAATTAACTCCTCTAAGACACAAGTTTGCACGTTAACCGCAAGAAGACGTCCTTTTGTCGTATCCCTCAGTTTTGAAGGTACTTCCCTTGATGCCAAGCCGACTATTGGAGTCCTTGGCGTCGATATCTCGAGCGACGTTCAGTTCCGCGATCATCTGGAGGGCAAAGCTAAATTAGCTTTGCAAAAGCTGGGTGTGCTCGGTAGAGCGGGACAGTATTTCACGCCGACCCATCGCCTACAACTTTACAAGGCACAGATTAGACCTCACATAGAATACTGTTCCCATCTCTGGGCTGGAGCGCCCCAGTATCAACTCCTTCCTTTTGACCGCATACAATATAGAGCGGTTCGGGTTATCGGCGATCCGGTACTCTTTGATCGGCTCGATTGTCTGGTCCTGAGGAGGGACGTTGCGTCCCTAAGCATCTTTTACCGGATCTATCATAGGGAATGTTCTGAAGAATTGTTCGGAGTACTGCCTGCTACTGAATTCCGTTACCGTACGTCACGCAATCGACTGTCCTTTCATCCTCACCGCCTTAATGGATGGCGGTCTACAACTGTGCGATTTTTACGACATTTTTTACCACATACGACAATTTTGTGAAACCAACTTATAGCGACGGTATTCCCGGACCGTTACGACCGTTCAAGAAACGAGCCTACTCTTATGTTAAAGGTCGGCAACGCACCCGTGATTCCCTAGACGTTGCGGGTGTCCATGGGCGGCGGTGATCATTTTTCATCGGATGATGCGCTTGCTCGTTTGTCCCCTCTGATATAAAAAAAAAACATAATTTTCAGAATATAGGACGACAATATGAACAGAGTAAGTTCTAAATACTGACTGTAATTATGAAAAAACCATAAAAAAAATTTGGAAACTTTATTGTCGCGGTGTGTTTAGAAGAATATAATATGACAGTTTTATACAAACCATTTTAGAAGTTTGTTTTATTCAACATCTTTTGATATTAACTATACAGTATATTACACACACATGTGATAGCAACTTTTGTATGGTTTCGCCGTATTCAAAGGTCACAAGGGATTAATCTACTCACGCAAAATAGAAATCAGAGAGCGTAGTCAGTCGCATTCATTATAACAGCTAACCATAAGTTATGAAGACTCATATTTTTCCCTATTACTTTAAGTGGAATGCCCAATAGTTCTTGAAACGCCCATCCGGCATACGTGTTTCATTCTTTGAAAAATCCAAGTTCATAATCTTCAAACATATTTCCAATAGTGTGAATACTCAAGCCAAGCCATTTGACATTTTTATGCGAAATAGATATTTTGATGCTCTAAATCATCTGAAACCTTACAATTTTTTAATGTTCTGCTGGCAGTTTATAATAGATTCATTTGCCTTCTTGAATATTAGTGTTGCATATTTTCTTATTATAAATATTACCATAACCATTCGATGAAGTTAATTTACAAGGAAAATTCTAAGACGCACTACTTTGCTGTCCTAATTAACATTATTTCGACGAGTTATAACAATTTATAAAATTATATTGAGATCAAGTACATATTCCTATCGAATATTGATGTTCTGAAAATGTCATAAATTTGTTCCTTTTTACAGAAAAAAATATTTAAAATTGCTTATTTCAAAGATAATGTGTCGTGATTAAACGTCGGTTTAGTTCCAAAAAAGCAGTGACATAAAAAAAAGATATGAAATGAAACTTCATTCAATATGCAATCTATGACAGATTTTTTTTTTAATTAATCAGTGTAATAATTATAATAAACATTATAAAATCAGTATAAAATACGCAATGTTGACGCATGTAATTCAGACCCGCGCGAGCGCTTGTAGGACCTGTACTTCATGTGCGAGAAATTTCTGTACAGCTGACTTTTTTGTCGTAATTGTCAAGACAATGTTTAAATGAAAGAAAATTTAGAGAAAATCCACCGGAAAGGCCGGTTATTTGAATGGTATTTTTGTATGAAAATCTTAATGAAAAAAATTGATGTGTCGCAAACATTCAACATCCGGGTCAGGAATTGCTATTAGATTGTAAGAATACAACGAATGTTGATCAGATTGACATGATTGATGGTATAAATAAATAACCTGCTGGAAAATATCACAATTGTTATCATACATTCTAAGGTTATACAAGATTACCATATAACGGACCAAGAAAGTATCTAATATCTTCGTACTGCGATATAGGTAAGTTCATTCCATTAGGGCTCCATTACGAAAATTGCAGAAACAGAACGCATCGGAGTTACTGCATATCTGTTTGTCCGTGTGTTACAGCCGATATATTCCGCCTTCTTTCTCACCTATTGTTAACCGGAGCCCAGAAATGAAAAACAAGAAATTAAACAATGAATATTTTGGACAGTCTTTTTTTTGTTTACTACTTTCTATGCATGATGCGTAACAGACGCACAGTTTCTTACAAAAATCTCCGAGTCTTGACATTTCGTGATTAATCAGTCAGTCAGTGAGTGAAAAAAATAATACTGTACTTACACACCAATTAAACACCAATCATCTGAAAAAAATAATACTAAAACAGGGTAATTCGAAATAATTCTAAGTAAATATTTTCGCTACATACATTTATTAACCTTGAACTCGTTTATATAATAAACGAGTACTCGTACTCGTTTTATAAATCTGTGAAATGTCAAAAACGGAGCTAAAATAATTGCAATAATTTAATAGTTACTTATTTAGTAAAAGAAAGTTTTAATTTATTTTTATCATTTACATAAATTTGTGGGATTGCTATCACTTTTTACTCAACTATAAAGAATCTGAGATTTGAGGAAACAAGAAATATGTAAGGACCGCGACGCTTGGCGCTCCATCTTCTCTGACTACCCCATTAGGGATGTATATGTGTGTATGTACAGCGAATCGGAAAAGAGGGTTATTATAACTTGTTTATTCATTGTTTTCTTTAATTAGGATAGACCACACAGGAATTATTTCATGCCGAAAATATAGATCCCGATTAAAATATGATTAACGTTTTCTAGTCATCCCTGTATATTTGAACTTTAACCAACAATGTACCGTCCCTGTTCTCTAAAACAAGGCTCGAAGCTCTAGCTAACCTAAAAGCGGAACTAATATAATCAGCGGGTAATCTTCACAGAGTTCGATGCTCGGTCTAGACAAACTAATGCACTTCTAGACTAATGCAGTTTCACTTAAATTAAAGCCGAGTTTGCAATTAGTTTGAAGTTAGCATCCTTGTGCATTGTAGTTTACTGTTATATTAGCCTATGATACTTATTATATTTATGAAGCTCATTACGTCTTATTACGATTCTGAATAAATATCAATTTATTGATACGTCGTTTATATATAACGTGTAATAATAATAATAATAATAATAATAATAATAATGCCCCAAACAATAAACACCAATCATCTGATCTCATATTAGGGTATTGCCTGTGCTATGAGAACCAGACAACGACTACTGGGGACGTCTCCCAGTACACCCAGATCCGAGACAATCTAGAAAAGTTTGTTTCCTAAATAGAATTAATCGAAATAAATTTTCATAAGTATAGATATAATTTAATAAAATGCAACTTTTCAAAAAATCACTCGTAATTAGTTCTTGAATTATTAATCTCGTTTATGAAGGACATTTATGGACACCCGTCATAGCGCACTAACACAACGTGAGCACGATTAAATTTTATTTTAATGAAATATTAAAAAATACAACACATTAAATTGAACTAGTTTTGAACAAAGTGGCCTCTGCTTCGTATTTCATTTTTTACTCGTGACATAGAGATGTTCAAAGTTCACAATTATATAAATACAAGCATATCTTACATACGTAGAACATAGAACAGAGACAATGGATTCATGTGTATCATTCTATAATTTCAAAGCAAAATTAATTTATGGTTATGCCACAGTAACCAAACCTGTACTGAGAAGAACCAGAGAATATGTACTGTGGAAGAACCGACAACTAACTGAGGTCTCACATTTTCAGCATTTCTATATGTTAAAATTATTTCAGAAACTTGATACATGCATATACAGAGAAGATTATTTCCAGGACATAATATTTTGTCGTTAATTTTATTCAATAATTTTTCTAATTTTTAATTTAGTGTGCGTCTTATAACTTACAACTTCTTGAGGAAACTGTTCATAAAATTAATTTTTAATCAGTGACGATATCAAAATCAATACAAATGTAAAATAAGAATTATTTTGTAATACAATTAATAAATATGATAATAATTAATTTCAAAAAGTAATGAAATCTCCTCTGCTTTGCCTTTTCTTATTTCCTAAAACTTACAATAAAATGAAATGTTATTAAAACTTTACATGTGAAAGTTCTGTTAGTAAAAAATTAAATACAGTTTCGCTTACCTTGGTAATATTGTTGCAGCCATAAATTACTTTGAATTTAACGACTACAGTTAAAGTTACAAAGTACCTGTGTAGTAATCTGTGATCAAACTTTGAAACTACCTTTTACCTATTGATGTTCATGAATAACTTTAAAACGTGAAGAGAAGTTTTAACTATATAGATAAGTTTAACTATGTAGATATGTATGTCTGTTCGATTTGAATCCTATCGAATAGTTCATTTCATAGCGCTGAAAGCAAAACGTGTAAAAAAATTCTCGCTTAGATGGTTAGTTGTAAGTGTAATTACGAAACAGTATACTTTGATGGTTAGTTGTAAGTGTCAAACATTATACTTTATAAAAATAGTTGTGTTTAAAATATACTGTATTATAGTTATAACGAAGAAATATTTGGTTTAATACGAGTTCGAAGCGAGCGCAAACGCTTTTGTATTATCCTGTATATTTTTAAAATGATACATACATACATACTCCGTTAGAGATACAGCGTAAAGATATATGTATGTATCATACATACATACTTCTTCACGCTGTATCTCTAACGGGGTAGTCAGAGAGGATGGAGCGCCGCAAGCGTCGCGGTCCTCACGTACTTCTTTCGCTTCCTCAAATCTCATCATTCTCCTCACACATTTTCACCTAGTATGTATGTAATAGGTATGCAAGTGCTTTTGACATACATACATACATAAATACATAAATATTTTATTGTTATGCCGTATCGCTAACGGAGTAGTCGGAGAAGATGGGGCACCAAGCATCGCGGTCCTTACGCATTATAATAATAATAACGCTCCAGACAATACATACCAATCATCTAATCTTAAACTAAGGCATTCCCTGTGCTATGAGAACCAGATGACGACTACTGGGGGCGTCTCGCAGTACACCTAGACCTGAGACAATCCAGAAAAGTTCCTTTCCTAAGTTGACACGACCGGCAATTGAACCTGGAATCTTCCCCGCTTGGATGCATCGTCTAAACCACTGCGCCAGCGAGGTCGTCAAATGTCATATGTAAGGACCGCGATGCTTCGCGCTCCATCTTCTATCCATTCCATCTTCAGATTCCATCGTCGGACCTGAGGAGACGAAAGAAGTAACTATTTCTTTTGCCTCTTCAAATTTGATCATTCTCCTCGCACACTTTCGCCTAGGTATGCGAGTACTTTTGACATTTCCGTAAGCTAACGCTTTGGCTTCTAAATCTTCGTAAGCCAGCTTTGGTCTTCCTAGATTTCTGCTACCACTCACTTTCGCTCTGTAGATTTTCTCCGTATTGCTTAGATAATTTTAATTGTTAATGTGCGATATATTGTAGACAACAACTAAAAAGGTATTTTTGAAACTCCTAAAATAATAATAGAGGTATGAAAGAAAATTAGTATGAAAGAAAAGGAAAAGAATCTTTTTATAAGGAAATTATGTAACTTTAAAACTTACTTAATTCCCTTTTATATCATGTTATATTGAAAATATTTTATTGACTGACCCTTTGGCGCGGTTCCAGAGCATCTACCTTCCAAACTGTGGTTTCGGGTTCGATCCCCAGTCAAGTCAATATAGAAAACGAACTTCTCTAAATTGGCTTGAAGTCTGGGTGTTATGGGAGCTCTCCTAGTTCGTTGTATGATACCCATAGTACAGCCTGGTGCTTAGTTTGGGGTCACAAATGTTGTGTATTTGTTGGAGTATTATTATAATTATCAAAGAAGAAAAATACAAATTTCACCAATTTCGAAATCAATTTCAAAGGGCCAAAATGGACGTGTCAAAGTTATGATAAACAAGACTAAATTATTTAAAAAAACAAAAAATCCGACTGCATTTCACATTGTTGAATTGTTATTATATATTTGGAATTGACTATTTATTAGCTTTCATTTCAGACCCAGATTGTTATACTTTTCCTCCTTTTCTTTCTTTTTCTATTGAAATTTTATACCCTATGTCACTTTCACAATTAAGTCGAATGTCATGACACTTCATATGTTAAAATTCATCAAGCGGCTTAGGATACAGATTGTGCCCATGAAATGGACAGACATCCTACTATCCCACTAATATTATAAATGTGAAAGTTTGTGAGGATGGATGGATGTTGGTACTCTTTCACACAAAAACTACTGAACGGATTTTGATGAAACTTGACAGTAATATAGCTCATACATCAGAATAACACATAGGCTAATAATTTATAAAGATATTCTGTGTTTTTGAACTTCGCGCGAATGAAGTCGTATGCTTGAAAGAAGTTCTGAAGAGCCACCTTATAATGAAATTAAAAAAAAGGTGATGGACTTAAGTCTCCTCCCTTATTTGACATACGCCTGTCAGACATGGAAATTCACTACAAAAATCAAATCGAAATTAGTAGCTTTTCAAACAGGTATGGAACGCAATCTTCTAAACTTAAGAAGAATTCAAAAAGTACGGCATGCTAAAATCAGAGATACCACCAATTTGATCGACGTGTTCAGCTACGCTCTAAACTTAAAATGGAAATGGGCTGGCCACGTAGCTCGTTTAAAGGATGGCATATGGTCACTTAGGGTGACAGCCTGGCAGGGCCCGTCCGGAAAGCGTAGAAGAGGCCGACCAATGACACTCTGGGAGGACGACATAATCAGAGTGGCAGGACCATCATGGAGAGCCCTAGCTCAAAACCGCGTCAAGTGGCAATCTCTGGGGGGGAGGCCCTTACCTGAAAAGGGATCCTCAATTCTATTAAGCTAAAAATATTTATACAGTGTCTTATAACTATTTTAAAAATTATTTTATATTATTGATGAATGATATTGAATAGTAATGATATTACATTTATGTAAATTATTATCTATTGTAATATTTATTATTATTAATTGTCCAGCAGATTTGAATTATATTTTATTTTTAAATGGTATATTTTATTGTAATTAAAAAAGAAATAATGGAAAAGTTTAAAATGAATTTTAATGTAATAAATGCAAATCGCCATGAAATTTTTAATTACGAAGGGCCTACGCTACACTCGTGCACGATTGTAGGTACTTACTAATGCAATATCCATGCCAAACAGTTCAATAACGATGTTATCGCCAGCATAAAAAGTGTTTTACGGCATCGGGTTATAAAAATACGCTATTATTTTATGCTTTATGCCACCATAAAGTTTATAATAAACGGCCGCTAGTAAAAGCTTCGTAGTAAACCTCTTCATATCGCGTGCTGGACGCGGCTGCTGCTGCTTATGAGCCTCAGGGTTCAGACCCGGAATACAGTTATGTTAGTAAAATAATTGCGGTCATAATTAGTCCTAAAATGAATTGTTTACAGTAAAGATCTAAATATGTACCTAGGTCAGGGTCAGGTGGCATCCCAAGATTACATACGTATACTTGAAATGGTGAAGTTTGTGTTCCTTTGGAGGAATGCTGATCGATATGGCTTCAGAAATATGTATATACATTATACATACATTACATACACAATATGTTTACAGTGAATTTATATAGCACAAACTAATTAGTTACTAGCATATGTTTAGAATTAGAAGAGAAATACCACTCACTGATAGACTGATTAATCACACAATATCTACACGTATCCCTAACGGGGTAGTCAGAGAGGACGGAGCGCCAAACGTCGCGGTTCTTACATACTTTTTTCGCTTCCTCAAATCTCATCATTCTCCTCACACGTTATCGCCGAGGAAAGCTAGTGCTTTTGACATTTCCATCCGCTAACACTCTGACTATTTCATCTTCATAAATCAGCCTTGGTCTTCCTTGGCTTCTTTTACCACTCACTTTCGCTCTGTGTATTTTCTTCGGTAGTCTTTTATCACTCATTCTTTCTATGTGCCCGAACCATCTAAGCATTCCTTTTTTCATTTTTACAATAACACTGTCGCGCAACCCTGTCATACTGCTGATTAATCACGAAATCTCAAAAATTATTATAGCTAGGATCATGAAATTTGCTTTGATGATAGTTTGTGTAATGTAGGCCTGCTAAGAAAGGGTTTTAGATAATTTACATCTAAAGGAGGAAAGGGGTGGAGGGGGGTTTAACTTTATATGAAACTTTTATATGGAACGGAATATGGTTGTGCAATTGAATCCAAATATTGCTTATTAAAAATAATGAGATACGTGTTTCACATTTTAAACGTACATGTAAATAAGTACATATAAGGTACATTATACACAGGTACATATAAACCTCTCTCTTGACACTCTTGACTAAGTGATATTCAAAGCAGAATTGACATTGAAAAAGTAAACGAATACACAGCAAATACACAGACGTACGCGTATTGTGATTTCATTTTTATTTAAATTCATTTGAATGTGTTGTTAGTATTGATTGTTTGTCAGTCACGTAAGTCTCAACACATAGTCACAGTTATGATATGCAAATGCTAATATTTAACAATTATATACAGACTTATAAACACAAATAGAAATAATAATAATAATAATACTACTCCAGACAATTACACAGATTGTGTGACCCCAAACTAAGCAGTAAGCTTGTACTATAGGTACTACACAACAAAGTCTGGGGGAGTTCCCAGTAACACCCAGACTCCAAGCCAATTTGGAAAAGTTCGTTTCCTAAATTGACCTGACTGGGGATCGAACCCGGGACCCTAGCTTGGAAAGCAGATGCATAAACCACTGCGCCAACGGGCCAGTCATTCGTCATCAAATAGTATTAATGTTTGTCAATACATACACGTGTCTATACACTTGCTGTTTCCCATGTACCGACGACTTCCAAGTCGGCGGGTACCGCGGCCAGCACTGCCGAGAACTTAAAGCGGCGTAGGTAGCGATTCTCTCCGAGAGTTTCATATTTACGCCCTTTCCAGTCGAAACTTTGGGACCCTGGGGCTCCGAAGCCCATCGACTGGTTTCAAATATTTGTAAGAGACCGGTCGAGACCTCGGGAGGCCGTCTGGGTGGGAGAATCTTCCGCCAACGAATCAGTTTAGCTATTCAAAGAGGTAATGCTGCCAGTCTGCTGGGCACCCTAAGCAATGACAGCTTTCTGAGCGGCAACTTTGAAGAAGTTGATTATTGAATATAATTTTTAGTTTTAAGTTTGTAAATATTAAAGTTAAGATATATATGTATGTAGTATGTATAAATACATATAGGCTTATAAACACAAATTGAAATATCGTGCGAATCATTATCATATTACAAAATAATACATATATACATACATATCTTCACGCTGTACGCTGTCAGGATAATAAATACAAAATAATAATATATATATTAATACGTAAAGTGAAAACCTTGGTTCCTTTTTTAAGAAAATGACTTTAAGAAATTATAAACTCATAATAGCTTGTGATCACATATACGTAATCTACTTGGATCAAAGAGTCGCACAGAGTAGGTAGAGATTGTCGCCAAAGAATTTATGTTATAAGTTTATATTTACGGTCGAATTTCGACCGCAGGACGACCTCTAGTATTAATAAATGCGCCAGACTGTACACACCGATCATCTGGTTCAAACTAGACTATTTAATATGTCTACATTAAAGTCACCTCACGGTATTATTGACTTCTTACATTTGCTAAGTCTTGTGAGACTCTCCTCTATAGAAATTAAAAATTGACTAAAATCAGACGAAGGAGGTCTGGTAAACACATAAGAATATGTGCTTCTACCTCACTTTCTCAACTTGTTCAACATCTCGTCTTAAATTTTATGTATCTATTTTTAGGGTTTCTTAAATCAAAATAATAAATTGCTTACTTTTTAGGTTTAAAAAATAATTTTTTTTCCCATATACAATAAAATGTGAGAAAATGTCTCAAGTTTTTTTTTTCACTTAAATTCCAGAGTCAAATGTAATTGGGAGTTGCTATGAAACGTCTCAAAAGCAGTTATGTTCTCAGTCTTTTTCTTTTTAAACAATAGTGCTGTAACTAATTTGATCACTGGTTTTCATCGGCTATATTCGAATTCATATAAAAATACCTATTAACATATATAATATAATTGGCATACCTTTTTTTTATTACCATAACCTAACCATTCCAATAACCAACCGCCTGGGGGGAGACTGGGTTATGTGAAACTTTTACCCAGCAAAACTTCTGCAGTGGTAGTCCGGGATCTCCTGCGGAACGCACCGGGGCAACTACAGAGCCCCCTAGTTACCACTATTTTGACCTACATAACTGTACCTGGCGTCGACATCCGCGCAGTCCGTCGCCATCTTAGAAATTGACTGTGCTCTCCTTGGTATTCGGTGTACTTTTCTTGTGAGTAGGCTTTGTTTTTGGACTGTTTTTGTTTTCGTTCACGTTAACCTTAGCTATAATTTTTTGGACCTTGAGAATAGTAATTCTAACTTAATTTCGTAGTTTGTTAGGATTAAATAATGAAGAGATTCGTTTTTGCTACGAAAGTCAGGTTTTTCTAGTGTCATTGTATGATTTTGTCGCGTTCATTCAACACAGACTTAAAAGAACTAAAAAGCTACACAATCTTTGACCTTAGACATAGACTTCAGAGACATAGATAGATATTTATTTTGGATCACTCACGCATTATAACAGTTAATACAAAATAAAAATTAAACATTGCCACGGAAAAACATGACTTATACACTCTATATACAATTTACTTAGCCCATGAGTAATGTCATGCCAAAATTGGGCACCGACTCAGCATATCGCTTGCTTGTATGAACAGGGTATTAACTCAAAAAAGTTGATTTTCCAGGAGAGCAATTTTAAGTTTTTATTGTGATATTCCAGCTTTTCTGTATTAGATCGGTTAACCATACCTATTTTTTGTGAAAGTTACTCCTTTGGTAAGGTTCCAGCCTACTTCATTTTTTGGAGAAGTTCGTAATACACGAAATAATAAGATATTACTGAAGAGAGGTACATAATACTCACTTTTTCTGTATAAAATGATCAACAAACAAGGTATTATTTTAAGATACTGCCGAATTTCACTAATATGTGATATTCAAATGTAACTTACGTTTTGATGAATACAGCATTATTTCATTTTAATACTTTGTTCAAAAAAACTGACGTTTTGTCGCTACCTACCACTTGACGAGAAAAAGGGGGCAAAACTAAATACGACTATAATACATCCAATGGGGCGGCGAAAAAGTGCAAAAAGGACGGAGATACTACCCTGCCCGTCGACCCCCCTTGCGTCGGATAATTATGCGACCAAATTCATTCGAAAGATCTTAAATTTTTAAGTAAAGGTGTAGTAGTATCTCAAAATCACGTTTTTTTTAGTTACTACCCTGTTCATCCAAGCAAGCGATATGCTGACGCGAGCGCTACAGTACTGATTTTCAGCGGTGCCCGCACAGAAGATAATATATATAATATAAAATCTGGACATGTTGCTTTACAACCCAAAAAAAAATCAAAACTAATAAAAGCTAAATATAATTTAGAATCGATTTTTTGTGATAATCAGATACTCATGTTAGATTTGTTTGGTTTGCATCACTAATTACGTCATAACGTCAGGTGTTAAAACGGGGCTCCTAAATTTTGACGACTTGAACAACAACGAAAGTGGGCAGTAACTTTATTTGAAGACCCTGACATAAAACTTATTTAATACTTTATACAATGAATAATATATATGCAAGTTCAAATCATATTTAATAGGTTTTTAAATTCATATTTCTTGTGCATATACTTGCAATGAATATTTTAAAATCAAATTCACATATAACACACATGTGGAATAATAACTTTTATGTCGTAAGATGTTTTTAAAATGCATATCCTGGCTTGCCGGGCACGTTTCACATAAATCCTTTGCTCTAATTCTTTCCGTGCGCGTGTACCATAGAAAACGTACCGAGATTTACAACAGTATTCCTAACAAAGAAAATGAGGTGAGATTCGCCTTCCTAATACAAAGCCTTTCATAGTGTAGTGGTGCCTCTGTGTCTGATACTGACTGATGTAAGTAATGTGGCGTGGGGCCACTTACTGGATGGGTGATCTAGTCGCAACTATATCAATGTGTTGTTTAGACGTCACGTCAAACCTTTGGTAGTCGTTACGACAGAGCAGAGCTATCTGGATTTATGTTGCGCAATAGCAAGTTGTTTTGTTGATTGACTAAATAGTTAAAATATATCCATAGTTCTCGAATGTAACTTAATAACGTCGACATTTTTACATCATAACATTAATTCAAATTCACGTAATTAGTATGTAATCAGTGACAAGTATTTAATAACATTAAGTATTAATGAATGTGAAAAAGCGAAATTGTTTTGGAACAATACTCCATTTAAAAATAAATTCGGGGATCAACGCCGGTGCATCGACGAATTAGATTGCGGTGTTCCAATTTGCTTTTAATCTGTACTAAATTGATCATCTGCCTCGGCGTTCCAACTGTGCACTCTGTGTCTGTTACATGCGACTAAATGTTGAAAGCAACACGGAAACAGAGTAAACAAGTGTAGTGGAATTTGTACATCGAAAACACTTTGTGTTGGTAATATTGTATAATTGATATTGGTTTTAATGGATTCGAATTGATCAACCTTTATTCTGTGTAATGTTTGTTTTATATTTTTTGAAGGTTTGTAATAAAAGTTGAATACTTTAGTTTAAAAAAGTCTTCTCCTCTAACTATCGAATTGTGGAATGAGCTTTCTGTTCACGTTCTCCCAAATGACTACAACATGAAGCTCTTCAAAAAGACGTGAAGAGCTTCTTACTTACAGGTTCTTAGGTGGGACCCTAATACAGGGTACCCTTTCTAATACAGGTACCCAGTATTATATAGGCTCAGAACATGCAAGTAATGCGTCTGATGTTGTACGTTTCGATAGGCTACGGAAATAGTCTGTATATAGTATCTGGCTGGCCGAGCTTCATTACTTACGAGTAAGAGATCTAACAGGTGTCGGTATCTCATAGTCGTCTTATCAGTGTTTTTCATAGAAATAGTTATACTTACACGTTTTAGAGAAAATTCATTCAATTTTTTAGATATGATTCAATATATGTATATGTATGAGCAACACGTAATTTAAAATATGTAATAGCTAATAGGTTTATTTGACGTAGTTGTAATATAGTGATAGTTGCGGAAATGTATGCCTGATAGAAAAAAAACACGAGATTAATTCACCTGCAAACTTTTTGAAGAATGTCTCGTCATCTCCCTATTCGCAGTAATAACAGTTGTACATCCATATGTGTAAAGGCTCCATAGCCTTTTCAGAAAAAGGTCTTAAGTACAAAAAAAACAAAGATTTTTGTTTCTTACATTCTAAGTTCAATATTTCAATAAAAACGGTCGTTAATATATTAGTTTAAGTACCAGGGCGACCGAGCTTTACTCGGTGTATTACAAAAAAAATTACAAAAAGAAGTCTGACCACATTACAGGATTCGAATCCGTGTATTTCAGCTTGGTAGGTCTACGCTCTAGTCACTGTACTACTGAGAAGGTAAACACTGTTGTGAAATCAGAAGAGTTCAGAGTTTAGAAGTATGTGAAAAAATAGAGAAAACGAATTTTCTCAGAATTGGACCCTAGCTAATCGATTTTCGACCACCATAAAGCTCCATATTGTAAATTTCATCGAAATCGGTATCGACCCGTTTTCTATTATAAATATACAAATATTGCTTGTATAATCCTACTCTTTTAAATAACATAGTATCTTGAAATAAAGGAAGTCCATGAAGTTTAAGATTAAATTCATTGTTCAGGAAAATAAATAATAGATTTTACTCCATTACTTTTGGCCATAGACTTCATAAATAACTCCAAAGCCAGACGCCGTGTCCGAGCAGCAACGGTGAGTTAAATCAGATAATCTGAATCACCTGTACATACGACACACATTTATTATCAGATAAGCTGATCGGTCGCCATTTCGTTAGAAAACAGCACCCACACGTCTGTGTTTTATCTGATGTTATTTGCCTTACTTCGTAATACGGGACAGGCCGTCTGAAGTTATGAAGTTTATGCTTTTATCATTATTTTTCATTTTATTTCTTTATCATAAGTACATTAGTAAAATGATATGTGTTTTTAATAGGTACTTGATGCAAACTGAACTTAAACATATTATTTCGACTTATTAAAAAAAAAGGTTCGACCACATTGCAGGATTCGACCCGCTCACTACGGCGTGGTAGACCTACGCTCTAGCCATTGTGCTATTAAGAAGGTAAACTCTGCTGCAAAATTAAAAAGTTAGAGTTTAGAAGTTTTAAGTGTGTGAAAGACCGAGAAAGCGATTTTTCCCAGTACTGAGACCTAGCTAGATAGATTTCTTGCCCCTATCAATCCCTATATTGTAAATTTAATCAAAATCGCTAGAGCTGTTTTCGAGAAATATATATATATATATATTATACAAATATTGCTCTTTTAATAGGTATAGTAGTGGATTAGCCTTATATTATTTTTTCATTTCATACGTTTTTACATTCGTTCATTTGATAGTTTTATAAGCATTCAGAACTACAGGATTTTCAATTATTCCATGTTCCGTTATAGTTATATAAAAACCGTCATATCTCCTTGCAAAATACAAAATGTCGCTTAGGGCGTTTATCCTGAAACCGCTCGACATATTTGTTATGATTATTCAAGACAAATCCAATCGTGACATCAAAGTTAGGAGGGTGACTTCCGTTTCCTTGAAGGATATATCAGCTACGTTAAAAATTTATCTGTTTGTATGTATATAGTCAACAAAACAGTCGCTACAATCCGTTATATTATGAGATTATGACATTTGTTTTACATAGAAAGAATGAGTGATGAAAGACTGACGAATAAAATCGTGGATCCATAAAGCGTGAAGATAATACATACATACATACTGTATGTATTACAATAATATAAAATGCTAATTTGTAAATACTTCTTTACATTTAATCATTTAATTAAAAAATATTTTTTAACGCATTTTATTTTATGTCGAAAGAATCGAAAAAAATTTTTTGAGCTACAATTTCATCAACTTTATTTTATGTACATACTATCTAATAACTTTATTATATACTAGCTGTACCGGCGACTTCGTCTGCGCGGAAAATTTTTTCGTGGCTTTCCCGGATTATATTATATGTACATGTGCATAGCATGTTTAAAGGTCGTTTTTGAAAAAAAGTCTACGTCTAACGTACGTCTGTCTCCGAGCACATACTATCTCTGTACCAAACATCATAATTGATTCGACAGTTCAGCATTTCCCATTCAAAGTTTTATCACCTTTTTCATCCCATTACTTTTTTAATAAAAAAGAAGCCTGTGTCTGTGCCCAGGTGTCCAACTATATCGATGCTACATCATAATCAGTTCAGCGATGTAGCATTTCCCGTATAAAGTTTCGTCCCTCTCCTTCCCGTCCCTCTTTTCACAGATTTTTAATAAAAAAAGTAGCATTTTTGATAAAAAAAAAGTCTTATCACCGCGCCAAATTGTATCATTACTAAGTTTTAGCGTTCCCCATACAAAGTTTAATCGTGAAAAGGGGGCTTTTCACCCTTTTGATAAAAAAAAGTAACTCATGTCCGTTTTCTAAAGTTAAACTATCTCCCTGCCAAATTTCATCATAATAGGTTCAGCGGTTTCCCACTTCCCATACAAAGTTGCATCCAAAGTTTTCACCCTTTTAGGAGTAGATTTTCTAAAAATTAAGTAACCTATCATGAGCGCAATTACAGGGTCTTACTACGTACCAACTTTTGTCAAGATCAGTCAAGCCATTCTTCAGTTATAAAAGGACATACAGACAGACACAGTCAGACAGACAAAAATTTTAAAAATGGTAGATTCGAAGTCATTGAGTCACAAAACGACTATTTATTACAAAATTTGACAAAAAAATTGAAATTACAGGCAGACGCAAGAGATTTATATATTAGTATAGATACATACTATTTTGTAGACATTCGAATATTTTCAACAAATTTAATTAAAGAAAAGAAAATTGTTTTGCTAACTCTACAAGGTGAATAATAAGAAGAATTGTTAAGAATGCCAATAATGATATTGGATTTCATCTTGAACCAATCGGAAATTTTGTAATAATTTTCCATTTTCATTGATCCTACTTATCATAATATTATTTCTAATATAATAAGCCGATTTCAGACTTCGTTGTAAAGTACAAGTGGTAGTAAATGTTATCAATGAAATTCATGTTATGCTATTATTTATTTAGGTTTTGCTTTTACTGTATTATTTCATCCATTAATAATCTGGAAAAGTTATCAATTACGAAATGTACTATGTACCTACATATGCGTATAATTATCACTATGTCACTAACAAGGTACATTATTTATAGAACATCCTTATTCCTATTATGTATTTATTTGTACATTTCAAGAAATGAGATTGATTTTGACGTCATCATTTGTTATTTAAACTTATAATATTACAAGGAGGTAAACATGTTTGTATGTAATGGATAAACTCAAAAACCGATTTCAAAAATTCTTTCACCTATAAAAAGCTGCATTATCGGCTAGTAACATGGGCTGTATTATATTTTCAAAAAAAATTCTACCCGTGCCAAGGAGGGGCGGGTCGCTAGTTAGCTATAAGAGCCTCAATCGGTCTCAGTATTTCTTGTACATCTTACTAAAATTAAAAATGTGAAAGATTGTGAGGATGGATGGATGGAATTTTGATGAAATTTAACAATAGTATAGCTTATACATCAGAATAACACAAGTTATAATTTATACGGGAATTAAGTCGCGGGCAAAAGGTAGTATTTTATAAATAAATAAATCGGACAATCACACTGATTGTGACTGCAAAATAAGCATTACACTGCTGTGAGTATTATACAACAACCTAGGAGAGCAACATCAAAGTTAGCCAATTAAAAAAATGTATATATATATATAATTATATTCATAACTTCACTCCATATGCCATGTGAAAAGAACATCAGCGAAATAATTATTGTATTAATTTAGATGTTAATATTAGGGTTAAAGATAAGCTACTATATATTATAAAGTGTGACAAAATATACTTATACAAGCCGTTACCTGAGATTTCGTCCACGTTTAATTAAAGCAAGTACCTTACGCTCTTCTCCAGGGCTTAATCTATTTCCATTCTAAATTTCATCAAAATCGGTCAAGCCATTTAGGAGAAGAATAATGAATCATGCACATTTTTTTTATATAAAGATGTACTTTATGAATTTTAGGCGAAAGTGTATAAGGACATTTGAGGAAGCGAAAAAATATGTAGGAACCGCGGTCCTGTTCTGCCTACTCCGTTAGATATACAGCGTGAGGATAATGTATGTATGTTATAAATAAATTAAGATATATAATAATGTATAATATAAAACGCTTATTGCTATAGTGGCAAAAATTTGTGACTTCGTTACGCCTTGATGTTTTGCCCACCAATTTTTACCAATGTAAGTAATAATAATTTAGAGAGTGTATCGTTTATGCCGTTAAAGTAAATCCAAATGATATTCTTTCATCGCGGTTATCCCTTCCAGTCAGAAGTCTATAAAATTTCTCTTCCATTCCACAAAAAATTCCCGTGAAAAACACAGCTACGATGCATATATTTTTCACGGGATTCCGCCCATTAATTCGCTGTTAACTTATACGCTATAAAGTGCGGAAAACTGGGTGAACGTTCTGAACCCGGGAAATGAGTAGGGGCGTCGCCGAGCGCAGGTGTGCTTCGCTTACTTACAAGTGGCTAGTTGCAGGGTTTTCTGTTAAATAAAACTTTGGGTTTTTGCCCACAGGTTTTAGCTGTCTGTGCATATTAATATTACATTCTTAATACATTAAAAATTGAAAAGTCGTACCCAAGGGATAGAAAAAAGTAAAAAACGACAAATGAAACGTCGGGAAGATGACATCAAAAGAATAAAGAATTGGGATGGCGAGAGTAAAAGATATGGAAATTTTTAGTGGAGACCTTTAAGAAGGTTCTTCTCAAAAGAGCGGAAACTGATTATGTTTAATAGTGAACAAATTATTTGTTAAAACTCAGTGTAATGTGAAGCAGCGAGCGTCTAAGAAAATCGGTTCCTTCGTTTAAGATTTATGATGCCACAGATAAACGGATATATGAACGACGGCGTGAAACATGTAACACACCTCTCATCCGTTTTGAATTAAGAACTCAATGATCCGTATTTTGGACATCGAAACACTTATTTAAGAAAAAATTCCAGGCTGGCTGGTGTAAATTACATTAAAAAAAAATTGTCTGTCCATCTGTACGTTCGGAATTTATCACGTAAAAACTAAGTAGGCACTGCAGGAAATAGAACGGAATTTACGCAATTGCATTGCTTAGTTTTTAAAATTGATGATCTGTCGTGAGCCCACCGTATTCTCAGTATTCGTACAGGTTTTTCTGAGCGATACTTTTATAGATAATGTGGAGAAGCAGCAATTTCTAATCGTTCATAGAGCTTACATTTAATGTTTTACACAATGATCTCAAAATATTTTTTACTTCTATTTAAACTCTTAAAACTAGGAGGAGGACCATGTGCAGGATCCGTCCGGATGGCTATTACCATCTCACTCGCTAATTTTCCCGCCAAACAGCAGTGCTCGTTGTTCCGGTGTGGAAGCGCATTTCAACCTGTGAAATCTCTGGCACAGAAGCACGACATCTGAATTCTCAAGGTTGCCAAAGCATTTGAAATATGAAGTAAGTTCTAAGCTTCGATATTGCAATTGTTCTTGGGCCGCTCAGTCCACTTATAATCAGATGCACTGCACTGATTGCTCGATTGTTTTCCCACTATTACAAAAAAGTAATCTCCGAAGTCAACATTCGAATTTCCAAGTTCACATTCGTATTTGGTTTCACTTACATAATACAATAAATTGTTACACAGCTGTTCACGGCAAGTAATCTCTATGAAAAACGTCTGTTGATTATTTATTCCGTTTTTCCAATAAAACACTTCGCTATAGTATACACAAAATACTTCTCACAAAAAGAGAGTCCGTAATAAGAAAGTACGTACGCAGCAGAGGCGGGACCGGAACGCTCGCTCGTCCGTGACAAATGGTCAATCGGAATCTTCAGTGAGCGCTATTGACAATAATGGAAGCTCGGCAGACGTAATCTTCGGGAAGTATTCTTGTTATTGCTGTTTACGAAGACTAACTGCTTAGTTAGAAATAGACATAACTATATTGTTGAAACTTTTCGAATAGAGGTGGGTCGTTAAAGTTTTTAGCCTCAACGAAATACAACTGGCTAATTTTTTCAACTACATTGTCAATGCAATGAATCAACTTGTTTGCGAACGAAATGTTCAACAAATCAACTATTTACCTACTAACTACTGTGTTCGTTAATTTCGTTAAATAACTCTATCGAGATTCGAGGATTACGCATATCGCAGACTTAAAAACGTGAATAAAACCATGGACGTTTATCAATGTCATAAAAGTGACAGGCGAAAATTGAACTAAAATCAAAATTTGTGCCTGTATACACTCCTCGGGTATCCTGGCCTGAAAAGCGTAAGATAGGTACCTATGTTATAATGCGACTACAACTGCGTAAAAACTTAATAAAGTTGTTGAAGTTGTGAGAGATAAATAACATTATGCAAAAAAATGTTGTGTTGGATAAATGCCCCACACTTTGACCTACTTTCTTCTTAATTCATTTTGTGGGGCGGGTTACACGTAACATCGTTGAAAAATAAGTCGTTTTAAGCTTATCACACGGTCTCAAGAGAAACGTAACAAACCAAATGCTTACCACACAATTCATTTGAGCGACTGGATTGTAGCTGTGCCTGTTTTGATAGAAATTAAAAATTTATTATCGTTGTATAATTCTTGTGATTACTAGCTACATAGTAATAAAATTGGAACTCTTATAATTTCATCGCATCTGTGTTCTGTGCATCCGTCCATAGTCCATACGTCATAGGTTTGTAACTTCATCTGGTATCCATCGGTTATGAACTACGATGACTGAGACTGAACTGCCATCCAATGGTATAGTGAAATTGCGAAAATATATAATTTAAGTTCTTTCTTCTCGTTAATGCAAATGAAGGATGAATGTTTTTTTTCGTACTCTCCATTGTGTGGGTATCATATATCATTACACAGGTCTTTCAAAATGCAGGTTCGTAAGTGACTGTTGTGTTTAGATGGAATAGAAAAATGGCTTTGAGAAAATTAAATATGAGCTTTTGTAGTCATTAGTCATGTGTCCTCTAACTATTGAATCATTTTATAAGAACATCTGAAAAAAGTTGAAGTTGGTACTTTATTCGAGCCCTGTGGCCCGGGCGCGTTTAGTCGACACGATTTCTTCGCGACGACACAACGCGGTCGACACGCGGTGGCCGCCCTGTCGCTAAGCGCGACGCAGCAAAATGGATCAAAAAATAACTACATAAATTTACATATCTAAGCTCATGTCAAGCGCAAGTAACTACACTCTGTCTGAAGTGGCCAGAGAAGAATGGAATGCGAGTGTGGGACAGTTTTAGACCGCGTGGTGACTGCAAACGACCGCGCGTAGACCACGCGGCTACCGGGCGGCGCACACGCGGTGGCCGCGCGGCGGCCACCGCGGAAATTTGAATGTTGTTTCCTAGTGAATAGAATTTACATTCGCTATTACGAAATACACGAGAATGTCAACCGCGCAGCGGCCGCAAGAACATTTTCGCGTGACTGACTGCGCCGTAAGGCTACATTGTTTCTGGCCCGCCATAAGAAGCGACTAAAAGGGTTGATCGGAGTGAGAGCTCTGGTCGTCCGTCCACGCGACCACAAGGAAGACAACGGTGCGTATGGTCCGCGCGGTAGAAGCACTACGAGGGTGCAAGGAGCTCTGCAACTGCTCTGGGGCTGCGGTTCGTTCCTTACGAGATCCTGGAGCCCCTTGACAATGCGCAGAAGATAACCACCACATTTTTGATGGATAAAAGCCCCACATAACCCAAATTTACCCTGCGGCTGGATATTTGTGTGATTATTTCTTTTGCGAAATCTAAAAAGAAAGGTACATTAGTAACGCTTAAATACCTACTACAAGTTTTTAACAGGTTTGTTTTTCAGATATTGGAAATTCATTTACCAACAAACTTATTTTACCGAAGTAATTTAGAAAAGTTTGTTTCCTAAATCGACCTTGTTGAGAACAGAACTCAAAAAAACCCTCTCTTGGAAAGCGTTTAACCCTAACGGGTGGTCAGAGATGACGGAGCGCCAAGCATCGCGGTCCTTACACACCTCTTTCGGCTCCTGAAATCTCATCCTTCACCTCACACATTTTCGCCTAGGTATGGAGCCTTTTTGATATTTCCATCGGCTAACACTATGGCTATTTGATCTTCATAAATCATCCTTGGTCTTCCTAGGCTTCTTTTACCACTCGCTTTCGCTCTGTAGCTTTTCTTCGTCAGTCTATCAGTCAGTTGTATAAAAGAATAATGGAACCCTTAAGGACATTCATGCCTCTGTCCTTCGGTACGTCCCTCATAGTGAATTTTCTCAGAAAATATGTGATATAGAAAGACATTTAATGTGATGTAGAAAGACAACTGTCACGCATGTTAGTTAAAAAACTAGTTAGTCGTCAACAGACGGCGCCGATGACAGATGGATGAAAAAAAAAGTTTTTTAAAGACAACATTAATTTTTAACTGTTTATTTTTCGTTATTAGCGGCGAACTTAAAGTTCAAAATGATGTTACAATTGTTAATTTTGATGAAATATTAAGAGAGGCGTACTGATAAAAAAAATACTTATGATTCATAGAAGACTCAAAAACGTTAAAATTATTTATCGATCTTGACTTGAACATTCCTTGAAAAATATTACGAACGTATTATAGATTTTAAAAGTCAAGTATATAAACTAACCATTTTATACTGTACTGAAACTTCTGTGCGTCACTAAAATTCGCCCTTGACCGATTTTTTAAAGAATTTATTTTCAATAGCGCAGTGTAACATCAGGCATTAAATTCTGCGAGATATCATTTAATTAATTAGTTCTCACAAAAGATTTAATTGAGTAGAAACGAGTTACAAACAATGGCCGATCAGCACTGACAAATGCGCAACGATATTTAAAAAAACAAAGGAATACAGACAATTATTTAAACAGCGCTTTAGGCAAAAAGCCGAAAGAGGGAGCGAGATCTGTCCCACTGAATAAATTGTCGCGGCGGCACTGCGACGAAAAAATCTCAAAAAGACTGGCCGGACCATATGTGGCTGGGTAGGGAACGGTATCAAAAAATACATAAAATGTATTTGTTCCAGTTGTATGCTGCATGCGAAACAGGGTATAAATATTTGATTCTGTTTTTTTTTTAACCAGAATTAGAACGTAAGGTTAGCTAAAGCACTCTATGTCATAAACGATACAATTGAAAAGGATTTTGAGAAGTATTTTATTTCGACGTGTTCTTTTATATCAGTACAGATATTTTTATTTGTTTATGTTTAATCGGTTTATTGGTACAAAAACGAATTAGTTCCAAGTTCGACCCGCATTTCGACCAAAACAAAAGAAATAAAAATATTTTCTAAATCGGCTAGAAGTTTGGAAGTCTGGTTATCTGGTGGTCTCTTCAAACATGGTGTGTTATTTTAATTAATCTGTTAGCCAACATTTAAAAATGTTATTAATAATAATATCGCCATATTCTTTTGCATGTCTTGTAACCACCTGCATTGGTGAACCAACATAATGTCACCCTATCTTTAGGTAACCACTGTGTGACCTGTAGGTCTGTACGTTACAAGCAACGTGATATAACCTCAGTTAAGATATAAATTGGACTAAATCGTTCACGCAGCGCATATTATAAAGCCTTAGCTGAAGGTTTCGCGTTCGATTTCCGATCAGGTCAATTTAGAATAAAAAAAATTAAATTGTCTTGAAGTCCGAGTGTCCTTAGGTATATTATTAGTATATGCGAAAGGTATTTCTGTTTACTTCTTGATCTATAAATGTTGATTACGCTTAATAGGCTGTTAGCAAGTTCGTTAACGAGTGGATGCATTGATCAGACGTCTGTGACAACTTTTGCTCGGCCGGAATGATAAATCGTCGAATAAACTAAGTTATTTTAATTGCTTTTTGGAGACGAATAGATGAAAAGTTCTGAATGAAAATTGGTATTTGCCACACTGACATGTTGATGGATTGTACCCATTCTGTTAATAGGCGGTCGAATGTGCTTCGCTTTTTTTGCATGCATTTACTGAAGTAATGAAAAATTTTGAATTCGTAAAAATAAAAGCTATATTGGTTTATTTATCTAAAACCTCTAAATCAGTAGGTATTTTCTTATCATCATCATTAGTCTATAGTAATCTTTTGTTAGACATAGACGTCTTCCAAAGCACGCCATTGAGTCCAGCCTTCATCTTTTCTCATCCAACGGCTACAAATCATGTGCATATTGTACATTGAATTATACGTTACATTAGAATTAGAACATCAAAGCAATAATAGTGGCGTTACGCACTGGCAGAGCGGGGCGCGGGAACTGCCGCTTCGTCATAAGTAAGAGCCAACGCGTAGCGCCACATTAGGGAATATGCATGTATTTTAATATATTTTTATTCGATAGTTAACATCGCTATATAATAGTAAAAAAATATTAAACGCCAAAAAAGTAATTTATAGCAGTTTAAAAAAAATTTAAAATAACCAACCGACACAGGCACTTTAAACGCCCGCCATTTGAATGCGCTTGATGTGACGTCATAGTCTATAACAACAAACAAACAAGTGGAGATTTTGTATCGTTTCCTACAAAAAAAAATGTATTTTTACTTCTAAATGTGCTATGAACCTAGCCTCACAACTACGCTCTCGTGACAGTTGTCATAGGCTTTGACGTCACATCAAGGTCACATTCACTCTGACCGATGGCGTCGCGTTTCAAATATTTCAATTTCCCACAATTTTTTTACACTTTTTAAACATTAAATTTTTACTCAAAAAGAAATGATAATCAAAATCATTAATGCAGGCATAATTTTGAAGAAATAAAGTTTATTAAAAAAAATATTTGACCCTTATTTGAATCACATCACCCTATTATTGTTTCGATGAACTATTCTGTAGCGTATAATTCAATGATTGTACGTAATTGATTTTCCAAGAAAATTGTCCGTGACATACAGACAGAAGGACGGACGCATGAGTGATCTTAAAAGAGTTCCATTTTTCCTTTCAATATATAAAAAATTCATTGCGGTAGACTTCTTTGAAACCGAAACATAGTCATTTAAGGTCTAGAATTCTAACTAGCCTCTTAGCACGGTAATTACTCTATCAACTAAATACCGTGCGCGAGTATAGAGTATAGAGATTCAATTGCCGATAAGTGAACTAGTCTGCAATTGAATCGGGTAACCTCGGCTATAAGAAATAAATGACTAAATCTCTCTCTAACAAAATATTATATCTCGGAATTTGGATGTTATTAAATTTTTACCTAGTATATTATGTGTTACTCATAGTGCATATCTATTCTTAATTCGACGTCACGCAGTTGGTATGATTCTAGGTATAATTCTCTCGGGGTCGCGGAAGAATGCTAACGCACACCCGTGGCCCCGGTACAAAGGCTCTCGAGGAACACCGTCAGGTTTTAGTGGGTAGCCCGGCATTGCACCTCACAGCCGTGGAGTCCCACATATCCCCCTGCCATCCCCCATGGCAGGACGGAATGCATAAAGCATTTCCTGACGCAAAAAAAAAAAAAAAAAAAAAAAGGTATAATTCTCTGGAGGATTTATTTATTTAGATGATATCTAAGCCTCTTTAAAATGCTGAACGAAAACAAATCTCACTGACGATACATGTAAATTAGATATTTAAATAAAACACAAAGTTCTTGCCGACAGCTCCAGAGTTGCTTTTAACCCGACTGAAAGAAAAAGGAGGGTCATGATTTTAACAGCGTATGCACATTACGTGATCACCAGTCAGATCATGATAATGGCGAAGCATTCAGCTGGATATGTCAACAGACGTGTTGCTGTCACCAATTCGCCCGAATTTACAATAGATAGATCATAGCATGATTTCTATGTAATGTATGTATGTATTATTTCATGAAATGGGGGCTTTTCACAAAATGCTCAAGCACAATATGATGGACCGAACTATACTTGTGGACAACGACACATGCATGATTACATACAAGCGGGACCCGGCTTTGTAGTGGAATTGGAGCTTAGTTACGTAGTAGTGATGCAGATTTAGTTATGTAAGTCCGGATGAATAAGCATATACGGACGTATGCATCGCACTACTGATGAATGTAAATCCAAGAGTAAATGGGACTTGCATCGCACAGAGTGAAATGAAACATGTATAAATGAAAGCAAGACAGTAATCGCACGCGCCGGGACCCATAATAGAGTGACTTCTGTGCCCATTATAGATCCGCTAATATAAAACTTTTTTAAATATGGCAGACACTGAGAGCACGAGTCACAAAAAGTAATATTTTATTTTAAACATAGTTTTATAAAGCATAATATACAAGAGTGACCTTGAAATATCTATTAACGACCACCCGATGTTTTCAGTATATTAGAATTTAAGATTTGTTGGATTTTTAACCGACTTCAAAAAAGGAGGAGGTTCTCAATTCGTCTGTTTTTTTTTTCGTATGTTTGTTACGTCATAACTCCGTCATTTATGAACCGAATTCGAAAATTTTACGTTTGGTAGGTAAAACTTCAGAGCTGGTCCCATTTAAATTTCACCGATATTGGAGCTTGGACTTCGAAGATACACTAAATAACGCGACCTGGTTATAACCTTTATTATTATTGATGATTCTCTTGTATATCGTTGCGCTCCGGAATTAGGATGAAGTTAATTGCAGACCTGTCTTAGATATTTTTTAGGTCAAGATCACTCAAAAGGGAGAAATAAAAAATTTTTATTAAAAAAAATTAAACCGCCTTCAAAAAAAACACTGAAAAGTATAAAATAACTATCCTTTACGAATCAAAACCCAAGTACAATTAAAATAACTTTATAAATACTATACACATACTTATATAATTAAATTTGACAGTTATTGAAGTCGGTGCCAAATCAATGTGCAACAACAGAAAGTATTAGTTTGGTAGGCTTGATTAATAAAGGATAGTTATTTTATACTTTTCAGTGTTTTTTTTGAAGGCGGTTTAATTTTTTTTATCATGGCAATCGATTTTAGTACTAATGTAATCATTATCTTGAGTAAGTATTTATTTACAGCTGCACGATGTGTTCAAGATTTCCGAATTGAATATTTATTATATTTTTTTTTATCGATTATCGTAATTGAACTCCTAATCTACTTATGTAATATTAGCATACTTATTTTAACAATGTCTTTAAAATCGTCTGTATAGTATAACTATATAAGTGTTAAAAATAGATAGATATGTATATAATCTTACACTGTGCGACTGTACACTTACTAAATGCGATGCCACTTTCACTATCAAATATAACAAAAGAATATCGTTAAATTACGTATTTATCTGTGTTTTCGTCAAAAATCAGTTCTGTCGAATGAATCTCGAAAGGCACCGTAATAAATGGACATGGGCCTAAATTCGCTCAAACCCGCACTGAAAGCGGCAGGCGCTCGCTGAAGAATAATTTATTAAAAGCGCCCTGCCTTTGTTGAATACCGCTAGGGTTGGCAGAATAAATAAAAAGTCGGAAATTTTGGCCGTATTTTATAAGAGCAATATTGGAGTGTGTACCGTTTTGTACATACCGTTCTGATTTTATGGAATGCGTCGAAAACACGAAATACAATTGACAATACGCAACTGAAAAAATTATAATAATTGGTTATGTTATTTGTCCAAAATAATGTCGGTAATTAGATGATACATACATAACGCCAAACCATTAGCGATGAGGAAAATCAGTTTTGGTGTTGCTTTCTTAGGGCCTTTTTCCTGTCACACGGATCTGCGCGTGTGCGTGTCTGGCTCGCATGTGCGAGTTAGCGCACTGCAAGCCACACGTAGGATTAAAATTCGCTTAATAATACAAGCATTCGCAGTTATGCTTGTATTAAGTTCAAAAACAAGAAAAATAAAAGGGAATTCCGATTCGACCCCTTATGTTTTTACTATAAGTGATCGTACGCATGCATGTGATCCGTGCAAGAATACAAAAGATGCACGCGGGTGGCGCGTGCGTGGCCTATAAGCCCGCAACCGCTCCGCGTCCTGTATGCGCTAGCATATACGGCAGGAAAAACATGTACGAAACGATAGGTTGCGGGCGGCACGCATGCGGGCCAGACACTCACGCGTACGTAGATCCGCATAACAGGCAAAAAGGCTTTAGTCTTGGTCTTTGTCTTGCTTTTTCTCAAGATTAAGACAGATTTTGCATACCACTACACGCCTTTTTCGGTTATGAATGGGTAGAGCCCAAATAAATAAATAAGTATTTGGACTTACAAATGGTAAAGTGGACAAATAGTAGCTATATATTATAATAAATAAAATCACCGAAGTTTACGACCTAAAAGCTTACATCCGCTTCATAACGTTCAATATTGAATTTAAATTTTCTACAAGTTTTCAATATTTTAATATTGTTTTAAATGTGAAGCTACATTCATCTTCTACCTGCGCGGATATAAAATTCTGTCGCTTAGAGCTTAGACTAATATGAAATTAAATTCAATTGTGAACATTTCCATAACTTATTAATTTTGTGCGTAGATCCTCTGTGTACATTCATAGAAATTAAATTAATAATAGTATATCACATTGAAGTGACAGCCCTAATACAACGTGTCACAGTACATCAATCATGCAGAGATGGCGCTTGTGTCGCTGCTGTGGTAACCCTGCTATATACATAATATATGTGTACGGCGTTATTGTGATGACTTCTAGTATCCATTAGTTATCTGGTCTAGACTATATTTATAAACTAAGCACTAAAGCTTCTGTAAAGAGCCGACGAACGTATTACGCGTTCCTCTTTCGTATATATGCCGTTACAATATTCGAAATAGCTTTTTTTTAAATATCTTAAAACACAGGATATTAACGCGATTACCTTTAATTTTGGCTTGACGTTTCCGGTTTCCGTAGATCGGCCGTGGTCTCAAGTAAACTGCCGCAGCAAGCTTCATTCCATGGCCGAGCTTGATTTTATAGCATCTACCCCTGATATTTGTAAATAATGATTAGGGTTCCTACATACAACATTCACGGTTTCCACGCATTTAACCTGATGCCAAAGACGAGGTTTTGTTATTTGATTCACAGGATAACTCACATATATAAGATAATTCTCAGTCATGGATAAAAGTGGCGATCGGTGTAAAGAAGTTGCGCGCGATGAAATTCTATCCAGTGATTGGTATCCGATTGGAAAAAATGTTCTGCTATCGCTGATTTGATAGTTTGCTGGCTTTTTACAGCTGTAATGTGTTCTTTAATCCTTTCAGCAATTGTCCGCTTCGTTTGGGCAATGTATGAGCTGCGCAACTGCAGCTTTTTTAAACTAACTTTTTTCCTGTTGTTCTTCAATCTACGGTAAATATATTCCTACATAATTTCACATAATTTCACTTTAGGGATGGACCAGAACATAAAGACGTAATAAAATTACTCCTTGATGCCTCTTCTAGCAACAACCATTTGGAATGAGCGAGGCGGAACCATATAAAGACAGGTTGTTAACAGACTGCCTTTACAAGTTCCTTACAATAGAACCCTATACTTTAACCAATGTTTACCACCAATGTGGGAAGAAAAGCAACTACCACATTATATAATGCCTGGGACCAAGTTTAGCCTCTACAGTCTTATAACAATAGCTGAGATCAACATTTTAATTTACCTTACGAAGTATGGAGGTGGTCGATATGGATCGCCCATAATAATATAATAATACTCCAGACATTCATTCAACATTTATGAAATTCATACAACATTTCATTTAACATTTATGAAAATTTTACAAAAAATTTAAACTTATGCGAAAATCTAAGCACATTGTATTACATTTAAATAAATGTACAAGTAATGGTTATTTTATTACACGCTAATTACACATAAATTTCGTTCCTTTTATTTCATGTTTTTCAAATAAAAGGCAGTTAAACATATCAAGCAATATAATACCTAGCTAAACGAAGTCAGTTATTATTCGAATTAAAATATAAATCTGTTGGAGAATACACAAAACATTTTCCCGTTGAGCGGGAACTAAACTCAATTTATGAAGTCAGTGAACACAATTTCTTCATTTTCGAGCTTAATAGCCTTTATTTTTTTAAAGAAACAGTGTCAAGACGGTGTGCTTCCTGTCGTGAATACTTTACAAATTGCAACAATTTTCGATAAAATAACGCCATTGTTTATGAATTTATTATGAATTAAATATTATGTTCAAGTAACAATTTAAAGCTCACTGTTGAATGTTTTTTTAAATTGTTTTTCATATTATTAATATAGTTAGTGCTATAGGTTGGTTAATACATGATTTAAAAACACATTGAACTCTGAAAAGTTAAATAATATAACATAGCACATAAAACAAATATATCAAAGTAATATATGTAAGTGGAATCTTGGATTGTGACGAATAAAAAGACTGTAAGCTGCTTCGGTTTTCCTTCGTGGTAATCTGTTACTTGCTACTTTGTTCGCGTCGAACTTAGAAAAAAGTAACTTATGTCCTTCCTCATGCCTTAAGATATTTTCATACCAAAATTTCATTAAAATCTGTTCAGCGGCTTAGTCGTGTGAAAAGGCAACACAAACGAAAAGAAACACTTGCAATTTGAGATATATATATTGGAGCTATAGACTTAGTGATTCTATCAACAAATCTCAGTATTTAAAATTGACGGTTTCTCTATAAATTTGCTGCTTTTGATATAAATCACATCTTCTTTAAAATTTTGTCTTGCTATAAAATGCTATAAAATTATTTTTTCGTGTCTGTTATAGAACTCTTTGCTATAAAAAAAATGGTAAACTTCTAATTAACAGTTTTCACAATAAAATTTTGGCTACAACTTCAATCATTGAAACTTTAATGCGGTGGAGGAAATCGTGAAAACAAATGCAGGCTAAGGTTTGGACTTTACATTGTTTCACATTGGGTAAAATTTTGGACATATTTTTGTAACTCTATACAAACACGACGATATATGTATAACATTTTTTATTTGTTAGATTAAGTTAGGTCTTTTTACCACAACGCTCGAGCCGAGCGAGCGGAGCGAGAGTGCCGCGGCAGCGGCCGCGAAGCGCCAGATCGGAATTTGAGCAGTATTTAAACAAGTCTGCACTATAAAGAGACAGTTGAAGTCGAGAAATATAATATAGAAACATGTCTACAATCCTCCTTTCTTTTCATCTTTTGCTGTTGGTATATCTATATACAGCAATCTTATATAAACTAGTAGGTATATTTTCTAGTTATTTTCAGGAGCCGAATTGAAACAAGAGTCCGCACTCTAAGGAGATAGTTGAAGTCGAGAAGTTTAATCATGAAACATCTCTATGTCCTTCCATCTCTTTTCGTCTTTTGCTGTTCGTATATGTCTTATATATATATATATTAGGGTGTGCCAAAAAACCCGATTTTTTTTTACTCTCAGCCCAAAATATCGTATAATATGTCCAAATAAAGCACCTGTCCAAACGGGAGCTCTTAATTTTAATTTTAAGAGGTTCTGCATCGAACCTGAAGTTTTCCCATTTAAATAACACGGTAAATGTGACATTTTTACATTATTTACCTCTGCAAGCCATGAAGATTTTATTTTTTCATGAAATAAATAAATTGACCTTATTCGGCATTAAATTTTGAACAAAAAATTTCCTTGAGTCAAATTTCTACAGAGCTTTAAAATACTTTTTTTTTTAAATTTTCGGTTTTTCGCATTTTTTAACTATTGAAGATAGAACAAAAAGTCAAATGATAATTTTGTAGTTTATCTGACGCACTATAAAAAAGTTCCTGACAAGTTTTTTATATTATCAATATTTATAAAGATACAGGCCCACAAAGTGTTACTTTTCTAATTTTTAGCTGTGTTCAAGTAAGCTATTGATAGTAGCATGCAAAATTGGATACTTATTTTTTAGTACATCAAATTTGCTATGAAGTTATTTAGAAAAGACTTCTTATATCCGCAATAGCTCAATGTAATGAGCCCTATAAGTCATATTTTTATGATTTTTCACCTATATTTTGAAAACTATTGACGATAGACAAAAAATTTCAATGACAAATTTAAAGTATATCCAATTCTCTACAAAATAAGCTTTGACTAACTTTTCATATGAACTACAGTTTCATGCTAACACACAGTTTAATATGCTAACAATATTATTGTTACTTTTGTAATGTTTCTTCGTTGAATGTATATTAAACATATGCAAATACAGTCATTTTCTTCAATAGAAATTTGAAGAAGAAAATGATATTGAAGTTTACACTAATTGATAGTAGTTGTATTTCCGAGTTCTTTGCATGAGTTAAGAAGAGAAGTTGCGCAATTGCACCAACTCCATTCACTGCGCCGGATGTGTCGGCATTGTCAGGATGACGGGTTGTCAAGTTTATTTATTTATTTTATAGAAAATGTTATTTTTCATAGCACAATCTATTATTTTAAATGATTGCTTTTTTTTTTATTGGCAATAATTATTTTATAGCGTCTTCAAATTTTTTAAAGCCAATGAAGCTAAGCTTTTTAATGAAGGAGTAACATTTTATTGTATAACATTATATTTTTTATTAGCAATTCATATTAATTTTGTCTATATTTTCACCAATTTTCAAGTTCCAATTTTGCATCCCCTGCAATTTTAATATTATATTATGGACCAAGTGAATAAGGGCCTTATTCATAATGCCCGTCATTATGAATAATGCTAAGCTAAATCGGGCCAAGTGGTTAATTATTAGCTAAACTTCATTATTTATCATAGTGTCTGATCATTATGAATATTGCTACGCGATCGTCGGGCAATTTGTCGTTAGGTATAACTGTGTATTTGGGAAGCGATTTTGTAAAGCTCCTGCATAAGAGAGAATTAAGGGAATATAGGGAGATGGGAAAAAGAAAATCTAACATTCTAGTAAGGGGAGCAAATTAAGAAAGTTTTTAATAATAATAATAATAACAAAACGGTGTTTTGAATGCAAGGAGAATGTAAAGTGAAAGGATTGAATATGAATGTGAACAAAACTAAGGGTCTGGTGTTTGAAAGGGAAGCGGTACAGACGAAATGTGAGATTTGGATACATGGAAAATGTCTAGAAAAATTGAATGAAATTGTGCATCCGGGGAGTACGCTTTCGAGGGATGAAAGATATGCGTTGGATGTGGAGAGATGGGTAGCAGCTGGCAATAAAGTGAACGGTGCTCTATCCGCAGTAGTAGGCAGTGTGAGTATATCTAACACAGCCAAAATGGCCATCCACAATGTGGTGTTGGTGCCAACTTTATTATACGGTAGCGAGGCCTCGAGATGTTTTGAAATCGAGTGAAAGTATGATAAATGCAATAGAAATGCGATCTCATAGAAATATATGCGGTATCACCTTTGCGGACAGAATAGGCAATGAAGAGATAAAACAGTATGACACGGTTGCACGACAGTGTTATTGTAAAATTGAAGAAAGGAATGCTTAGATGGTCTTCATCACTCATTCTTTCTATGTACCCGAACATAGAAAGAATGAGTGATGAAAGACTAACGAAGTATATCTACAGAGCGAAAGCAAGTGGTAAAAGAAGCCGAGGAAGACCAAGGCTGACTTACGAAGATCAAATAGCCAGAGTGTTACCTGACGGAAATGTGAAAAGCACTCGCATACCTAGGCGAAAATGTGTGAGGAGAATGATGAGATTTGACGAAGCTAAAGAAGTATGTAAGGACCGCGATGCTTAGCGCTCCATCCTCTGTGACTACCCCGTTAAGGATACCGCCTGAAGATATCGTGAAGTCCTTTAAAAAATTAAATTCCACGTAGACAAAATTTTTTCCACGCTATACTTGTCATTCGCTTATGGTTGGTTATTTGAAATCAACCAAGCACGTAATCTTTAAACTATTTAATAGATTTTTAGATATGAAAATTGGGTTATTATATCCACGTTTAGTTTTTTCCATACCTACTGAAACTTTATGTACTCTTCACCTTAAGTGATTTTTTCCTAAAAACTCCGTTTTAATACTTACATTACACATTGCCTATTACATACATTGCCTTGCGTAATAAAGAATAAACTTCAGTGTTGTAATTTTGAGACCCAGCGGCTTGATTCTGCCTTAATATATCAGTCAACCAGTTTCTTCTTTTACATGTACAAGTAACATATAACCCTGTATGTATTACAGTAAATAAGCGTTTTACACAGTTGCTAATGTTCATTTTCATATAATAATGTTCCATACATAAAAACTCTTTTCGGATAACAAGAAGTGTAAGTGAAGATTACAAACAAACACATTATCATGCAGGTGCGCCTTTAAGCGATCTCTGAAACTTTGGAATGTGTTCTGTTTAGATTTGAAAACATTAAACTCGCTAAAGCCTCCTTTTCTATTATAAGTACATTTATATAAATATAACATATTTAACTATTGTAATTTTACAATACAGAAATCATAATACTCTTAATCTTGTTATCATAATTATTGTTATTGTCATTAATCTCATCAACGCAATACTCTTCATTGCACCAGTAAAGGTACATATATTGTAAAAAAGGAATTGCAACACAGAACACAGTAGGTATAATTTCAGCGGCCTTGTCTCTAAATCATCTCTTCCAGACAACTTTTGAATAAATGAATGCTCTTTTGTCTTACATCTTTATGATAAGCGGTGAAAATATACAATATATACCTAACATCATAATAAGTACATACATACATCCATATCTTCACGCTGTATCCCCAACGGGGTAGTCAGAGAGGACGGAGCGCCAAGCGTCCCGGTCCTACATACTTCTTTCGCTTCCTTGAATCTCATCATTCTCCTCACACATTTTCGCCTAGGTATGCGAGTGCTTTTGACACTTCCGTCGGCTAACACTCTAGCTATTTGATCTTCATATATCAGCCTTGGTCTTCCTTGGCTTCTTTTACCACTCACTTTTGTTCTATAGATTGTTTTCGTCAGTCTTTCATCACTCGTTCTTTCCATGTAGTCATGGCGCTGTAGTCAACTCATTATAATCAAATCAAACTCATCGCGTCACCTACACATTGTACTTTCACTTACTATTCATATACACCATATGTAACACCATAATATGTAATGCAGATGAACAACAAACTGTTATAAAATATCTAAAATGGGAAATTTAAAGCGATTATCTTTTTATTTTCCCTTGACGTTTCGACCGAGTTGCATCGGCCATGGTCTCAAGAAAACTTTATCAAAAAGCAAAAAAGGACAGTTTGCTTTAGACCACGGCCGATGCAACTCGTTCGAAACGTCAAGCCAAAATAAAAAGGTAATCGCTTTAAATTTCCCATTTTAGATATTTTGTAATGCAACGCGAAAGTGAATAACAAACAGTTCATGGAAAATATAACACTGAATAAGTAATAGTTTTATTAAAGACGAACGTATTATTATTATTTAATAATTCGTTTGAAATTCACTAAGAATATATTATACATATAACATTCACAAATATAATTGATTATGTTGTAACTTGAGGTCAGTTATGGATTTTTAACTTAATAAATGCAGTTTAATTTTCATAAGGATATGTACTAAATAACGTTTAAAAAATAAAGCTAAATTAAGTTTTGAATACTTACAACACTCTTCTAGAATTCGAGCTAACTAGGTACGGTTTAAATTTCAGAAGAAAGTTGTATTCAAGTAACGTGTTAAAAAAACAGTGAACTAACCTACTTTTATCTTAACTTTTATTAATTTTTTATTATTTTTAATGTTATAAATGCAAAAGTGAGTTTGTTTGTTTGTTTGTTTATTACGCTTTCACGCCTAAACCGCTGAACCGATTATGATGAATTTTGGTAAAAAGATAGACGGGACCATGGAGACGGTTATAAGCTGCTTTTCTCGCGAAAAACGTATAGGGGGTGGGGTGAGGGGAGGGGTAATTTTTGTATGATTTTTTTTATTGCGTCATCCAATTTGCTTCAAACTTAGCAGAATTATTGTTTATAATTAATAAAGTGTGCATATTTGTTTTTTTCAAACTAATTTTAAATGAGGGTAAAATGACGTTGTTCAGTTCGCGGCGAGGCGAAACCTATAATTCTGTAGCTAATTTTTTTCTTTTTGTGACTATTTAAGCTCTACCTGTATCGACCAACAACCACAATTGGTTGACAAAATCAACATTAACGCGAGCAAAGTCGCGGGTAAAAGCTACTAAGTAAATATTCGGTTACAGTAGTCGAAACTCGGCCTAGGGTTAACGTTTCCTTGTTTCATCTAATTACACACGTGGGTGTCGCCGTGGAGCGCCGGTTCATTTCCCAGGTGAAATGGCGGGTATGTAGGCTAGTTTAGATTAAACTTTCCAGATTTTATTTTCAAAGTTTTGTACTTTACTGAAAGTTTGTAGAATAACACTGTCTCATTGTTTTATGTTTTGTTTATGATTATGATATATTTGGCGACGAGCGCATTCAAGTCACGCGTAGAGTTTACCATTTTGTACAAATTTTTTAAAATCTTTAAGACCTAGGAAATAGGTGAAAAGTTCAAGAAAGATTTTATATTCCCTGATTTTTTTATTGAGAAAATGGTAGATACCCACTGTAAATAAAATTAAGTAAAAAATTTCTACCGAAACCAACTTTGGAGCAAGACCAATTTAACTTATATCACACCTCCATATACTTATTATGAAAGCAACGTTCCAGTCACTTTGGTAGTTTATAACGCTTTCAGTAATAAATACAAGTTCACCCAAAAAATTTTCATTTGATGTACTTTTTTAAGATTAAAACCTGTAAATTTTTTAGATTTTGTAGTCTTAATAAAAAATTAGAGGAGTTGTTATAAATCGCACTTTATAACTCAATATTTTGTGAACGCTGCTTCAATCCAAAAGGTAGCCAAGGAAATCTTTATTAAACTTTGGAGCAAGACCAAGTTAACTTATATCACACCTCCATATACTTATTATGAAAGCAACGTTCCAGTCACTTTGGTAGTTTATAACGCTTTCAGTAGTAAATACAAGTTCACCCAAACAATTTTCATTTGATGTACTTTTTTCAAATTAAAACCTGTCAATTTTTTAGATTTTGCAGTCTTAATAAAAAATTAGAGGAGTTGTTATAAATCGCACTTTATAACTCAATATTTTGTGAACGCTGCTTCAATCCAAAAGGTAGCCAAGGAAATCTTCATTTAATTTTGAAATAATATTCCACTCGATGGATATTTTTATAGAATAATCACTTTCTTATTCCTTTTACGGGAAACGATCCAACACTGATCATATACAGTCAGTACATATATAGAATTTGATGTGTTTGATAACTTGGATCACAATACCTAACGAGATTAATAGTCAGATATTTAGATATATACAATTTGAACTCTTTGTCTTAAAAGCTCCATAAAACAAATCCAGAAAAAACCCTATTTTGCACAAAAAATTAATTGGTTTTCCGAATAGTACAGAGTATTGAAATGATTTTTATTAGAATGGATAAATACTTGTGATATCCTAAATTTATAATAATAATAATAATACTCCAGACAATTACATAGATTGTGTGACCCCAAACTAAGCAGTAAGCTTGTACTATGGGTACCACACAACGAACTCTGGGGGAGTGCCCAGTAACACCCAGACTCCAAGCCAATTTAGAAAAGTTTGTTTCCTAAATTCATCTGACCGGGGTTCGAACCCGGGAGCCTAGCTTGGAAAGCAGATGCATATGCCACTGCGCCAATGGGCCAGTCAAATACATATATATCCTCACACTGTATCCCTAACGGGGTAATCAGAGAGGGCGGAGTGCCAATCGTCGCGGTTCTTACATACTTCTTTCGCTACCTCAAATCTCATCATTCTATTCACACATTTTCGCCTAGGTATGCGAGAGCTTTTGACATTTCCATCCGCTAACACTCTGGCTATTTGATCTTCATAAGTCGGCCTTGGTCTTACTTGATTTCTTTTACCACTCACTTTCGCTCTGTATATTTTCTTCGTCAGTCTTTCATCACTCATTCTTTCTAAATCTCTGTCTAAAACCAGTTTTTGAATTGATAATGCAAATTTCTTGTAAATTACAATTACATACAAAAACATATTTCGAGACTTGTCCGCGCTAAAGAAAATCAACCTTATAACTGCTAGAGCGCGAGGGTAAAGACTGAATTCGCTTGCGAGCTGAGGGCAGCTCTTAATTTTTTGGTTTTCGCTTCTTCTTTTGGATTACATACAGACCAACTAACACAAGACGCAACTATAAGTATTCTGTTTTAGCCATTTTGGCTATGGAACTGAAAAGATGCAAGTGGCCACTTAGCCAAAAACCCCCAACTCTTGTAATAGTATTAAATGATTACAAACCCGACGATGCATCAGATGTTAAAACAAACAAAGTATTACAACTACATTTACTGCGTCTAATGTAATTAACCGCCCACTGATGATTACTGGACAGGTATTATGATGGATGAGTACCGCCATAATTGCTTCGCGGGTAAGGCGATAATCACTTTATCACTGGTGCTCCAGTGCTCGTAAGCAACATGTATAGTTTATCGTTACTGTTAATTTATTGTAAACTAGTAGTATGCCACGATTTCTCGTTAATAAGTTAATAACGCGTTAATAAGTATTAGTATTTTTCCAGAATAAAACGTATCCTAGAATGCTTACTGAAGTCTTCTACCTTCTAATGACAATCCATTCAAAATCGATTCGCTGTTTCGAAGATTAGTCAAAAATTTAAGAAACGCATATTTGAATTTTTGTAACATACCAATAACAATTTGAGTTTAAAAAAGTTTTTATTTCGAAATAGATTGACATTTTCATTTTATTTATTTGTATATATGTACTCGTATCAAATTATCAATCCATGTCATGACAGCTTATACGTTTAATAAAATTAACCAAACAGCAAATGAAACTTACTTTCAGAATCATTAACTCTATCCATTATTTAGCGTTCCGTTGCCAACAAGGCTAAAACGGAATCTTAGAATATTGTTATGTCAGTCTGTCCGTTTGTTCGTCAATCACAGTTATTTTTCAATTCACAGTTATTGATTTTGACATTTCCGTCGTCTAACACTAGCTATTTGTTCTTCATAAGTCAGCCTTGGTCTTCCTTGGCTTATTTTACCACTCACTTTTGCTCTATAGATTTTCTTCGTCAATCTTTCATCACTCATTCTTTCCATGTGCCCGAACCATCTTAGCATTCCTTTCTTCATTTTTACAATATAGAGATAATTAGTATATAGTATGTTATTTTGTACTTTTATTTTGAAGTCGGTTTAATTTTTTTTCTTGTATAGATATCCTACAGAACCCTCTATGAACAAGTTGAACTCGCACTAACCCATTTTACTATAATTTTTTCCAAGATCCGATCCAAATGTATTATATCGACTAACTTTTAGTTATTTTCAATAACAACAACAGCTTTACGCAACAATATAACTAGCGCATTATGCGAGCTATATGATCAAACACGTTTGAATTTTACAATTTCAAGCTGCGTGTTATTTTCAAAATCCTCCTAAATAAACACTCTTCACAAAATTCGTACACTTACAAAGAACTAGTTAGTTCTGGTCCACTTAAACCCGGCTGGTGGTTATTTCCGTACCAAAGGATCGGCTCAAAGGTAGCGACCTCGCTGGAAAATTCGACGATTCGCAGTTCTTTGGCCGTTGCTGCGATGCAGAAAATTGGAACAGATTTGGATTACTTCGAAGAGAAAACGCGGAGTCTTTGCTAATGTGTGCTATATTGCAGTCTGTATAAAGGGTATTATATTACACTGTATATAAAAGGAGCTTTAGATTAGGGGAAGGAAACTAGATACAATTTTTTTTAATGAAGAAACGAAGTAAGAAGTTTTTTGAGTAATTTTTGATATTTTTTTAAATTATATGTGATAGCTTTAATTGGTTCATAATCACAAATTTAGATAAATAATTTGCCTCCATAATCAATTACTGAGTATATGTAAAGGACGCGACTAGTGGTCACTTCCTTTTTATTCATTACCACGAACTAATGAGGCATCTACAGCGAATAAATAGATTTTCTTGTGAAAACAAACCGAAAACACTTTAGAGCATTAAACGTATAAATTATGATGATATACAAGAGATACTGAAGAAGCAAATGAAACTCTTCTTCTTAAAAAATGTGTGAAACTTAAAGTTTCTGTAGAAACAAACGCAAATGTTTCGATGTCGAACATACCCGATCCCAATAGCCGCCGATCCGTAAGTCAGAACACTCATAAACACCCCGAACCAAGACTGTGTAACAACAAAACGTCAATAAAATTGACGTTTCCCTCCACGAGGAGTTGTCAGAAGCTCTGACCCAAATGTGTCATATTATTGAGCTATAAATATATTGCCACCAACATAAACAGATCTCTCGCATCCCTCCGACAAAATTCTGCCAAAGGCATCTCAGAAGAATAGGCGAGATGTTCCGTGGACCAAATTATCTGGGTGTCTCTAAGCGTGGTTTGCCATTACGTCGATTTAGTGGCGATATGTGACCCCGGGCAGTGTCACGTGCTGTGCCTAGTGTAGTCACTTGGACTCATAAACATGGTGTCGTGGAAAAGATGTGGCCGATATTAATGGGGTTTGATCGGTTGTGGACCATCTTGTAATGGAATGAAGGTAATAGCTTTATGTCTGTGCTTTTTATATTTATTATTTATACTTTCCGAATCTTGCCCAACTGTTTAAATTACGGAAAAAATGTCTAACACAAAACATTATTCTGTATTCTGTAAATTATATTCTAAATCGTTTAATAAGTAATTAACTGCAGCCTTAGCTTCTAGACAATGTTATCTGCATTAAAATCGAATCAATAGTATTTCAGTGAAGCTCGAACAAATAAACACGCAAATAAACAAAACTTATAAGTGTTTATTTTGGATTTATACAACCGTAAAAAGCCTGCCTCGCACATTTTCGCCTAAGTAGGCCTCGCATACCTAGACGAAAATGTGTGGGGAAAAAGATGAGATTTGAAGAAGCGAAAGAAGTATGTAAGAACCCCGACCCTTGGCGCTCCGTCCTCTCTGACTACCCCGTTAGGGATACAGCGTGAAGATGTATGTATGTAAAAAGCCTATACTTATCCTATTTATTTTTATATAAATATCTTCAATGTTGTTGCTCTGTTACTGTTTTTTATTACCTTCGATCACAATGATCGAAGTAGTACAACTATAGATTTACGTAACGTATTAGTAAATATTCCTTTTTTTTTAAATATTTTCAAGGTCTGCGGCAATTAATTTTTTTGCATTATTATGATACAACAAATCCGTAGCTTGCTTTTTCGTTTTGGTTCTTACTAGAGAAGTACCCTCAGTTCGTAATACAGCATCCATAGAAAAATCTTCACAGCTTAGCAATGGCTATTGTGTTTGCCTGGAGTTCTGAAGTTTATAATAATAATAATAATAATAAAATATTTGTTTCATAACACATACATACACAAATAACATAATTGAAATGTACAAAAAATCAGGTTAGTGTTACCTACGGAGGTTACTTTTAAGTGTACATACTTAGATACTCAATAAAAGATTAAACTTGTGTTATGAGTATCAATTCAAACACTAGGGGACCCGACAGACGTTGCCTTGCCCGAAATAAAACAATTTCCTAGAACCCGATTCCAGCACCACCTACCGGGTCCAATTGTGAATCTAAACCATCCAGGGACCCACTCAAACACACAAAAACAATTTCGCCAAAATCGGTCCAACCATTTAGGTTGACAATTCATTGACAAACACACGTAAATTATAAAAAATTATATATATGAAGATAATTACAGAAAATGAAAAGATTTCGTCAAAAGTGAACAAATTATAGCTTTGATACAAAAAAATATTTCAAATTCTATATTTTAGAAATTCTATATATCTTGTTATCTTGTTTCTACTCTTTGGAAATGCAGATCAGAACATTTTAAATTAGGATTCTCAAAAGATAAATTACGACCCGATATCGTTTCTAAGAAGAGATGCTGAATAGCAGAATTCCTAGAAATTGTTACTGAAATGGAGTTTTTATTTTGAAAGTTCTCACATGTATTGCATATTTTTTAAATGGTAGATGCTTTTGTGTTTTATATTACTCGAAGACAAGATTAGATATATTTTAGTTAATTAAAGAGAAATATCAAAGTTATCCAGGCTTTAAAAATAAATATAAGTTGTGTGAGTAACACTGTTTCAGATATTCTAGAAATCGTTCAAAGATTGAACGAAGTCTGCGTTATTTTGAAACAAAAATACAGAAGCAAATAACGTATCCTTTGATAGCTAAAAGCCTCGGTCGCGTTTGATTTATTGCATATTTCTCTGTTTTCCTTTGACGTTCATATTGCTCTTGCAATCTCGAAATATTTTTGTTACTTTTTATCAAATAAATGCTTTGGTGTTTTAAAAAGCGCTATCAAAGACAAAATTAAAAAAAATATATGTATGAAGCTCCTGATTTGGAGTATCCCTTTCGTAATACTGCAATATACTTGCAGTATTGCAGCAGTTACATTATAATCAGATTAGTTATATTATTATTTTATATTGCATATTTTATATTGCAATCGTAAAATTTTCTACCAAATAATTTGTAAAAATAGCAATTAATAATAATAGTTGCGTGTCCACACTGAAGAAGTAAAGATTTGTTTGTAGGTTTGTGGCATATTTAATTGTTATTTTTACTTTTAATGCTCCAGGTTAATTCGTATGATTGTATCTTGTAAAAATTCATCCTTTAATATTTCGACTGAATGACTGCATCGTACATGGTCAAGAATAAATTTTAAAAAAAGAAGATATTTTTACAAAATTTGGTCGGGATAGGCGGTTTGATCATCTCTGCATCAATACGTTTTTTTAGTTACTGCGTGTTTTTGAGGCATTGGGTACTGAAAACATAATAGGTATTAACAAACTCTTGGGACTTAGGAATTTTTCCACAATTAACACATCAGAAGACACGAACAAAACCTAATAAATACAATAAATTTTTTCATGTAAAAAAAAAACATTTGTAAGTAATAAAAATTCTTGATTCAAACTAAGTAGGTATATCTAAATGTAACATAACCATAACGTAACAGTATTGATAACAGTATTGAAATAAGCTTCTAAAATACTGTCGTAACTTGTTTTACATATTTAGTTATAACAAAGCTAACATTTTCGAGTAACATTCACCCTTTCACGAACCGATACGCCTCCCCGTGCCTCAGAAACCGCACGAATACTCTCTCTTACATAACAATAATACCTTTTCTACAGCCTTCGTGATAAATAGCGGCATATATATAACACGAAATAGTATATTACCTACCCAGGATAACAGTGTTGTTCAATAAAGTATGAGTAATGTGACAGCGCCATCTATTGGGTGGCTATGTAACTATGTCGCCAGTATACAGCGTTCTGAAATGGTTCAATTCTCACAAAAATATGGTGATTACGAGTTTCATATAATATAATATAATTGTCAAGAGATGGCGCAAGTTGTCACAAAAGGAATTCGGTTTCTTACTACTATTCGTAGTTAGCTCGTAGTCGCTTTTGTAATGTTATCATAATTTTTTTTTTTATTTGTTACAGCTCTCAGAGCTGGAGCAGCGAGTCTTGGAAGCCGAGGGCCGAGCAGAAGAAGCGGAAGACAAGGTAATTATTTTAACGTTTTTTTACTTCCTACATTTTATTATAATTATATTTTTAAAAATAAAAAACACGTGGTATTGTTTATTCGGAATTAGGTTGCAGTATTGATAAGGCTATTTATTCCAACAACTTATGTAATATATTAATAAAGCTATATTTTTTAAAATAAACGAAAATCTGCTTTTGCGAAATTCCATGACTATTTTTATCAATCACGACTTCCCACGTTCCGTACAAAAAATACCTTTTCTTTCGAACAAAACAGATCTTTGAAGCGTAGAGTTGCAAGTCAGGAGGGTCAGCAAAAACATTCCATTAATCCTGCCACTGTCTGAAGCCGGGGCTCTGTTTGACAGGGACCTTCGTCAGTGTGTGGGAAATGTTATCACATACAATTAGGTATGTGCGCAAAAATACATATAACTATTGAGTGAGTACTTATTGTTCTAACTACACACAATCTACAAACAATATTTTTTTGCAAAAAGACTTGATTGGTCAATGTTGCATGAGTCACGTCACACGTCGTCGTTAATTTTATTTCTTTACAATATGTGTCCATACATATACACATAACATAATTTTAGTTACCTTTAGAGTTTAAAATATGTACCTATTACAGTGAACAATTTAGAATACACGAATGAAAATACCATTAAAATACCAAAATAATGACACATAATTAATGTAATTGTAAAAAAATAAAATAAAAAATCGTCATAGAATATACTGGTACTGGTTATCATCTAAAATCATCTAAAAAGGGTTATCATCTAAAAATTTGCAGACAGCGACAGCCACGCGATCAATGCGTGACCGGTGACTAATTGTAATAAAAACTTGGTATCACGTATGGGAATTGCGTATCTATTACTCTATGACCGTAAAATGCACTTTTCGCGGTAGATTTTGCGCCAATGTACAAATTACATTCCACAAATTCTCGGTTTGACAGCAGATATCGCGCGATATTGGCTGTCGCATGCTGACTGCCAGTTTTAATATGCGTGCCATGGCCTGTTGCTCGGTAAATATGTAGATAATCACCTCATATAAATACAATATAAATACATATCTGTAGTTTCTCTAGAAATTTCTGCGCATTGTTACAGAATAACTATACATCATAATAACAAATCCAAATGGGTGACCTCTAAGCACTGGGCACTAGGGCCGAATATTAATTATATTTTATAATAATAATACTCCAGACAGTTTTAAAGGGAAGATGTACAGACAAAGTGTGATATATGGGTAAATGGAAAATGTCTAGAACAAGTGAACGAAATTATATATCTGGGAATGTGTTTTCGAGGGGTGGAAGGTGTGAGTTGGATGTGGAGAGACGGGTAGCAGCTGGCAATATAGTGAACGGTGCTCTGACCGCATTAGTAGGCAGTGTAAATTAATCTAACTCAGCCAAAATGGCCATACACAAGGCGTTGTTGGTTCCAAGTTTATTGTACGATAGTGAGGTCTGGATATGCCCGAAATAGAGTGAAAGTAAGATAAATGCAGTAGAAATGCGATCTCTTAGAAATATGTGCGGTGTCACCCGTGCGGACAAAATAAGCAATGAAGAGATACGCAGTATGAGAGAGTTGCACAACAGTGTTAATGTCAAAATGAAGTAAGGAATGCTAAGATGGTCCGGGGACATGGAAAGAATGAGTGATGAAGGACTGACGAAGAAAATCTATACAGCAAGAGTGAGTGGTAAAAGAAGCCAAGGAAGACCAAGGCTGACTTATGAAGATCAAATAGCCAGAGTGTTAGCCGACGGAAATGTCAAAAGCACTCGCATACCTAGGCGGAAATGTGTAAGGAGAATGATATAATTTGAGGAAGCTAAAGAAGCATGTAAAGACCGCGACGCTTGGCGCTCCGTCCTCTCTCATTACCCCGTTAAGGATACAGCGTGAAGATATGTATGTATACTCCAAACCAATACACCAATTGTGTAACGCTAAAGTAAGCATTAGGCTTTGCTTGTACTATGCGTACCTATGATAGCTATCACACAAAGAACTGCGGGAGTTTCCAGTAACACCCCGACTTCAAGCCAATTTAGAAAATTCCTATATTGACCTGACCGAGGATCATATCTAATATTATATCAAGAACCAAAAATTTATATAATTAATAATACTTTAGGATATACCTATGTTCGTGTGAGTTGTACTGGGAGTCACTGGCAGAAATAAAGATGTAAATTTTGATAGTTCCGTACAATTTTATTTTCCCAACTGAACCCCAATTTAGGTCACGTTCGTTCCGATCAGACAGTGCGCAGTAACTGCCGTCGACGCTCGCATACTTCACGCTTCTACACAAAACCGCTGATTCGTCTTTTCTAACACACTTACAATGTCCCTACAATACGATCTAAAAAATATATAGAATAATAATTAAAATGCAATTATTATATGTTAATTACTTTTTTATAATTGTAATAAACTTTATTATAACAAATCCGAAGATTAAAATGCAAATGCAATTATTATATGTTAATTACTTTTTTATAATTGTGATAAACTTTATTATAACAAATCCGAAGACTCGAAACTATTCATAAAACTATAATCGTCTTCCATCAACACATGTCATTAAAGATATTCAAAACACAAACAAGTTCATTTGGTTTTATCGTTAATAAATTACTGAATATTGTAAATAACGATCGTCATAAACCAATAAATTAATTAAGTTCGGTTAACTATAGCCTTATTTAGTTCGTACTATAAATTAAACTATTAGTAGGTAGTTAAAATGTTGCCATTGCACGAATAGAACATTGATAGCTTTAGCTTGAGAATGAAAATTATAACATGATTTTTTTGATACATAATACATAATACCCCACAACCTAACAACTGGAAATAAGACATAATTTTTGTTACAAATGAATTGAATAAAGAGTCCATTACTTGGTCCCACAGCGGATTTCAAGAGACAGACGTAAAAAGCCGATTAAGCGCATGAAACCGAAATAATATATCTGGAGACTTGCCTCCTTTAGCTATTAGTTCTCAAAGGTTCTAAGCTTTTTAATCCTGACAGTGAATTGCTGTCAGAGTTTTCAAGCTGAATAGAACGCCTCTGATTTGTCTTACCGAATACTGCCATGTAGCATTTAGCCTTCTCATGCACGAAGACCCTCGATAGGGATATGAACGTTGCAGGCTACTAGTTCACTTACCTATCAAGTAGGTGACTGCGTGCATAGTTATTTAACCACAGTGATCATATCAAATGCCTCTGCTGTGTACCAATGGATTCTACCTACCACCGTAAAAATCCTTTTATATTATGAGTGAGTAACAATTATGAGGAACTAGCATACATAATATCACGCTGTATCCCAGTAGTATGTAGTCTAAGACGACGGAAGACCAAGCTTCGCGGTCCTTGAATAAGTTTTTGCCTCTTTAAATGTCATCATTCTCCTCAAACACTTTCGCCGAGGTATGCGAGCGCTTTAAAAATTGCCGTCAGCTTACACTGGCTTTTTTGGATCGGATTGGATTGTATCGCGCAAGAAATTTATTTAGTTTAAATTCCTCTTTATCTGTTTTCTATTTACGCTGCAAGCTTTTGAAATTATTTGATGTAATAGAATATTTGGTACAATTATGGACATTTGCTTTTTCAGTGATTACCCTAACATCGTGCCTATATAAGTAGATAGTTTTATGCAGGATTTCGATCGATCTATTTTATTATATTCATCTATACTATACCTAATAATATTCGTCAGCACAACCCTGGCATAAAATTATTATTATCGTTTTAGTACAACTGAATTTTTGAATAAAAGCTTGTTTTAAAATAAGTGATTTTTATTAGGGGGTCAACTGAGGAAGCGTGCTCGTCGCGACCTCTGCCAGCCCTTTTCAGGGCTGCAATTCCTCTTCTGTGCATACCATGCGGGACAATGGTAATGATAATGTTAGGGCGTCCCCCGAAAGCGACGTACACCGGTCTGTCCCTGCTGGTGTGTGCAGAGTGCAGTTCGGCGTTGGGGACCGCCACCTGTGCACCTAGCGGCGGGAAGTGGAGGGAGGAGTGCAGAGTAGCTGCGTGGAATGTGATAGGTGGGATTGACGAGAACATGAATGAAGTGATTGATATTATGGAAGAGAAAAGATTGGATGTGCTATGTTTGAGTGAAACCAAGCGAGGCGGCAGTGAACTTGCCGACTTGCCCGGAGGAGGCATCGCTTTGTGGTCAGGGGTACCTCAAGGAGATAGGGGATGCCAAGGGGTAGGCGTTTTACTGTCCTCTCGTATGGTTAATTGTATGACTGAGTATGAATGTGTAAATCCCAGACTGCTCTGGGTACGCCTCAAGATTGGGTTGACAAGAATTTTTGTTTTGGCAGTATATGCCCCAGTGTCCTCTGTCGGTTTGGCTGAACTGGAGCAGTTCTGGGAGAATGTTAGAGAAGTTCTAGCGACGGTTGAAGAGAACGAAAGAATTGTTGTGTGTGGAGACATGAATGGATGAGTCGGGACAGCTCGAACAGGATTTGAGTCTGTCCTAGGCAAATATGGAGATAAGAGAGTGAATGATGCTGGTAAGATTGTGTTAGGACTGTGTATGGAAAGGGATCTTTTTGTGGCTAATACCATGTTTGGGCACAAAAGGATCCATCAGTACACCTGGGAAAGAAAGGGTGCGAGAAGTATGATTGATTTATTCCTGGTGGATAGCAGACTTAAGAAACAGGTAATGGACACAAGAGCGTATAGAGGAGCCGATCTCGGGACGGACCACTTTCTGGGGATAACCAGAATAAGGGGTCTGTTCGCAGCATGGCGACATCGCGTAGTGTCCAAACCTGCAGCGGTTAGCCCCATTAAAAGCTGGAAACTGCAGGTTGCGACCACCAGGAATGAATATGAAAGGGTATTATCCAGTAAGCTTGCTTGATAGATTGAAAGTGATGAGCGATGATGTTGAAGAATGCTGGCAGAACCTTAGAGATAGTATGATTGAGGCTGCGAAAGAAGTGTGTGGAATGAATAAGATTGGGAACGGCAAAAAGCGTGATGTGTGGTGGGATGATGAGGTGAAAGTGGCTGTGTATAAGAAAAAGAAAGCATGGCGAGACTACCTTGCTACTAATGACTGTGGTATGAAAAATTTGATGAAAGACAGGTATAAGCTGCAGAAAGCAGAAACGAAGGCACTAGTGAAAGAGAAGCGTGAAAGGTGTAGGGTGTTAGAAGAAAACAAGATGTCGGACAACTTCGAGGAAAATTCCAAATTATTTTGGAAAGAAGTACGTAAGATCCGAAGTGGTCCGGCACCTTGCAGAATGAATAAAGTGCGTTCGAAAGAAAACAACCTGCTTACAAATAAAAAGGATGTTCTGCAGCGATGGAGTGAATACTATGGAGAACTGTATGAGAGTGGCGACTCCGTCTCTGATACTGAGAGCGATTCTAATGAATTGCCACACTCGGGCCAGGGACTGGAGGATGCCATTAGTATGAAAGAGATTGAGAAAGTGATAAGAAGTTTGAAATGTGGAAAGGCTGCGGGAATTGATGAGGTGACTGCTGAGATGATCAAGTATGGTGGTCCTAGGGTCTGGGATGCCTTCTGTGCACTCTGCAACCTTTGTTGGCAGAAGGGGGAGGTTCCAGAGGACTGGCGCACGGCAGTCATAGTACCTCTATATAAAGGGAAAGGTTCCTACCTAGACTGTGCGTCCTATAGGGCCATCAGCTTGGTCAGCTTAGCGAGTAAAGTCTATACTAAAGTATTGACTGAACGTATGAAAGGCGTTTCAGAAAGATATTTGTGGGAGGCGCAATGTGGATTCAGGAACGGTAGGGGTTGTATGGATCAGATTTTCTCGCTTCGCGTTATCGTGGGGAGGTTTCTGGCTTTAGGTCGGAAAGTTTTCTGCGCTTTCGTGGATCTAGAAAAAGCATTCGATAGATTAGTGCGGAAGAAATTGTGGAGTCTTCTGCCTGAATATGGCGTGGAGGGCTCTTTACTGCAGGCTGTGAGGTCATTATATCGAGACCACAGAGCCTGTGTAAGGATAGACGGGGACATGTCGCCCTGGTTTGAAGTCTGTTCTGGTGTCAGACAGGGCTGCGTGATGTCTGCCTGGCTATTTGTGCTGTATTTGGACATTTGCCTCCAGAGATTGAAAGGTAATATGAGTGGTATGGGATGTGGTGACACAGTGGTAAACTGCCTATTGTACGCTGACGATGCTGTGCTAATAACACCATCAGAAGCAGAGTTGCAGACACTAGTCACGTGCATGAAAGAAGATTGTGAAGTAAAAGGATTGAAAATGAATGTGAACAAAACTAAAGTTCTGGTGTTTGAAAGAGAAGCGGTACAAACGAAATGTGTGATTTGTGTAAATGGAAAATGTCTAGAACAGGTGAATGAAATTGTGTACCTGGGGAGTGCGTTTTCGAAGGATGGAAGATGTGAGTTGGATGTGGAGAGACGGGTAGCAGCTGGCAATAAAGTGAACGGTGCTCTGTCCGCATTAGTGGGTAGTGTGAATATATCTAACACTGCTAAAATGGCCATCCACAATGCGGTGTCGGTGCCAACTTTATTGTACGGTAATGAGGCCTGGATATACCCGAAATCGAATGAAAGTAAGATAAAATGCAGTGGAAATGCGATCTCTTAGAAATATGTGCGGTGTCACCCTTGCGGATAAAATAAAAAATGAAGAGATACGCAGTATGACAGAGTTGCACAACAGTGTTATTGTAAAAATGAAGAAAGGAATGCTTAGATGGTTCGGGCACATGGAAAGAATGAGTGATAAAAGACTGACGAAGAAAATATACAGAGCGAAAGTGAGTGGTAAAAGAAGCCAAGGAAGACCAAGGCTGACTTATGAAGATCAAATAGCCAGAGTGTTAGCAGACGAAAATGTCAAAAGCCCTCGCATACCTAGGCGAAAATGTGTGAGGAGAATGATGAGATTTGAGGAAGCGAAAGAGGTGTGTAAGGACCGCGACTCCTGGCGCTCCGTCCTCTCTGACTACCCCGTTGGGAATACAGCGTGAAGTTATGTTATGTTATGTTATGATTTTTATTACATGCGTACATATCTTCACGCTGTATCCCTAACGGGGTAGTCAGAGAGGACAGAGCGCCAAACGTCGCGGTCCTTACATAATTCTTTCGCTTCCTCAAAGCTCATCATTCTCCGCACACTTTTTTTTTAATAATTTTAGTTATTTTATAATTTTATTTTCAACTTCATTATTACAAGATATTTTTCCTGTTAATTTCGAACTATCTAATTCTTCGATGGGGATTCCTTCTAAAGATTTTATTCGACTAAGGGCAACATAAGCTTGCCCAGCGGCGAAAATTTTAGGGCCCAAATACACGACGGCGTGCTCCACTCAGACCCTATAATATCATATAGGAGCAGAGTATTTGCCAAGACAAAACAAATGACCCTAAATTCGATAGGGATGCGTGATTTTATTAGAATTCCTTTGTCCACCTTCCGGCTCCAATTTCAGGCCCTGGATATTATGTATCACCAGAGTGCTTGCCAAGACAAATCAAACGAGCTCAAACACGACGGGTCTATTTTGTTTAGTTTAGAAGTTCCTATGACCACCTACCGTCTCCATCTTTAGACCCTTTATATGTAGCATCAGAGTGTTTGCCAAAACAAAACAAATGAGCCCAAACTCGATGATTTATCTTGTTTGGTTTAAGAGTTCCTATGGCCGTCTTCCGACTCCATCATCAGACCAGTTCCATAGTACCATATTATTGCATTGTCACCGATGATACGCAAGTATACCGTATTTGAGCCCCATCGAACGTTAGGAAGTTCTAATTTAACTTCCAGGATTTGACCCACTAAAACATACATACTAACACGGCAAGTTAAATAAAAGCTTGTAAAATAGTTAGTGACGCGCATTAGCAGCTTCTAGTTTTTTTTTTATTCAAGAACCAACTTTGCTATGACGCGTTTTAAAACACAATTTCACATCACATCATATCACATTAATACCCGTATCTGAGCCCTATCTTCGACTCGGAGGACGCTTATGGCGCTTTACATAGTTTTTGCCTAAATGCAGGTTTCCCTGTAGATTTGGTATGAATATGGACCTTGGTTTGATATGAATAGCAGTTATCGGTTCTTCGACAAGTTGAACAAATCTGAAACGGTATTATATGAATTGAATATATATTATATCATTACAACATAAAAGAATAACACAGAACACAGGAACACCAACCATTTTGGCCCTTATAGGCCTCTACGCTTCGTCTAAAAGTCTAAATTCGTCGTTTTCAATTAGATATTACCCGGCATTCCTGTCGTATAACACTAGTGTGTTCAACTTCATTATTCTTTCACCTCTCATTTTAAGTTTGTAATTTTTCACCGTTAATCGTTTTTATATCATTATTATATAAAGAATCTAAACAGATTTTTGTTCGTTTTAATTTATTTAAACCGTCTAGCATTCTTTTCTTCGATTTAATTGAATTACACTTTTTATAAGCAACATTTTAAACACAACATGACGTCATAAAACAGCCCCATTTAGGATGTTCGTTAGCATACCCGTTGACAAGTGAGGAGCAGAGGGGAGCCTGTACAAAATTTAGGGATTAAGCGTCGAGGGGTGAAAGGTACTGACGCCGATGTTAGAATGTATGTATTTGATTTAATATTGCATCCTATAGAATTTATTTATATTTTGGAACGGTACATTAAACAAAAGGATCATCAACACATAAACCGTCGAGGACTTCTTCTGTTTAAGCAGTACTCTATCATTAAATGTTGAATAAAATTTCTATGGTACCTCAGAGGACATATATTATACCAGCCATTCCCAAAGTGGGCGATAACGCCCTTGTGGGCGCTGCAGGCCTAAAGGGGGGCGGTAAGAGACCCAGAAAAAAAATGGGGGCGTTGTGTAGAGGCCTGGGGGGTGCTTTGTAATTTCATTTAGCTAGGAGGCATCTTAGACAACGACTGCATGAGCTCTCGACTCAGTAGACAAAAAAGTTTGGGAACCAGTGTATTATACCTTTTTAAATAATTAGAGGAATTATCAAAATCAGTGCACAAATGGCGGAGAAATCGGTGAACATACAAAAAATTCCCACTAATCTAACTAATCGACTTCATCTTTTTTGTAATCGATTAAAAAAAATGATTTTATTGAAGACAAAATTATAGTTTGAAAGCAATCTTCTCTGCACATGTTCTACTGCATTTTTTTCCGACCCATTATAATTGCGACGTTCAAAAATACCACGTAACTGGATTTAAATGGATCTAATTACTCGAAAAAATTGATATGACTTTGACTCTGAAAGAAAAATGTACTGGTAGAATCTATCAGCAGCTTATTTTCACATGCAGGCCTTATTATCGGAACTGTTGTAGGCGTGTACTGTGGTCATAGCTTAGTAACCTATGACCATCTGGTTCTGCTTTGCCATTTCTGAAATCCTAAACACTTGTTGCTAGAATTGGTGTCAAGATGTACGTAATTCTTTGTGGTTAACACTCTGTCAATCCTTTGTCGGAAATGGTGTAAAGTTATTTCAGTAAATATAGCCTGAATGTTATCAGATAGGAATGTTAAAGTGCGTACTTACTTGGACAAGGACATGTCAGGATAGTGATGTTCTAGTAAGCGAAAACGGTAACGATCGAGATAGTGCTGTCTTCTTTGTGGAGTATTGTAAAGAATGGGTTAGTGTTCAGAGATATACTGTTGCTTACTTCAATCATTGCATGGAGTTGAAATATTTAACGTGTATATTTATTAATTTTTACATGCATACACATATTATTTACTGCTACAAAAAGGTTACAAATATGTTTTATGTCTGCTGACGTTACCTACGCTAGAAAAGCTGCTATGCACACAAGTGCAGGATCTAATCCCTGGCCGGGTTGCTATTGATTTTATGAATTGCGGGATTAATGTGACTCACTCGTTTATTTTTTATGCTTTTTCTTTTCAAATGCTTTATTGTACAAATGGCTATTACCGTCGAACTTCGTTCATGTGCACGTAAAGGACATTTAGTAAAGATTTTATCAAACGTATTACAAATTTTGATGGAAATTCAAGAGTATAAATAAGACTCTTTAGATTTAATTTATATCAAAACTTAATATAAAAAATATGACAAAATATGACATTATGAAATGTGAAGAGATACCAAAATGTATATTTATACTAGCTGACCCCATAAACGTTATATGTCCGATGTATGTATTTTTTAATGCCGAATCATAAAAAAATAAAAAGTTTTGTGCAAAATATAAAAAAAAAATTTTTGGAGTGGACCATCCTTATCACTTAAAAGTATAAAAAATTGATAACAACCTATTCGCAGACCTACCGAATATACATATGAAATTTAATCAAAATCGGTCAATCCGTTTCGGAGGAGTATGGTAACTAAAACTGTAACACGAGAATTTTATATATTAGATACATATGAATGAGTGTGTTTGTGTAAGGTATACGTGTATGTGGCTATTTTTATATGTATATACATACAATGAAATCTACGTAAATTCCATTTTTTAAAATTTTTGTCCTTAATGTAAACAAGGGAGATGTGCCAGAGGACTGGCGCACCGCATTCATAGTGTCTCTCTAAAAAGGGCTCATTTGGGCTGTGCGTGTTATAGGGCCATCAGCTTGGTCAGCTTAGCAAGTAAATTCTATACCAAGGTATTGACTGAACGTATGAAAGATGTTTCTGAAAGATATTTGTGGGAAGCGGAATGTGGTTTTAGGAACGGTAGGGGTTGTATGGATCAGATTTTCTCACTTCGCGTTATCGTGGGGAAGTTTCTGGCCATAGGTCAGAGAGTTTTCTACGCTTTCGTGGATCTTGAAAAAGCATTCGATAGAGTACTGCGAAAGAAACTGTGGAGTCTTCTGCCTGGATATGGCGTGGAGGGCTCCTTACTGCAGGCTGTGAGGTCGTTATATCGAGGCCACAGAGCCTGTGTAAGGATAGATGGTGACATGTCACCCAGGTTCGATGTCTGTTCAGGCGTCAGACAAGGCTGCGTGCCTGCCTGGCTATTCGTGCTGTATTTGGACAGTTGCCTCCACAATGATGTAGTAGTAGTAGTATGAGTGGTATGATATGTGATGGTACACTGGTAAACTGGCTATTGTACGCTGACGATGCTGCGCTTATTGCACTATCAGAAGCGGAGTTGCAGACATTAGTTACGTCCATGAAAGAAGACTATGAAGTGAAAGGATTGAATATGAATGTGAATAAAACTGAGGTTCTGGTGTTTGAAAGAGAAGATGTACAGACAAAGTGTGATATATGGGTAAATAGAAAATGTCTAGAACAAGTGAACGAAATTCTATATCTGGGGAGTGCATTTTCGAGGGATGGGAGCTTTGAGTTGGATGTGGAGAGACGGGTAGCAGCCGGCAATAAAGTGATCGGTGCTCTGTCCGCATTAGTAAGCAGTGTGAACGTATCTAATTCAGCTAAAATGGCCATACACAATACGGTGTTGGTGCCAACTTTATTGTACGGTAATGAGGCCTGGATATACCCGAAATCGAATGAAAGTAAGATAAAATGCAGTAGAAATGCGATCTCTTAGAAATATGTGCGGTGTCACCCTTGCGGATAAAATAAAAAATGGAGAGATACGCAGTATGACAGGGTTGCACGACAGTGTTATTGTAAAAATGAAGAAAGGAATGCTAAGATGGTTCGGGCACATGGAAAGAATGAGTGATGAAAGACTGACGAAGAAAATCTATAGAGCAATAGAGCAAAAGTGAGTGGTAAAAGAAGCAAATGAAGATCAAGACTGACTTACGGAGATCAAATAGCTAGTGTTACCCGACAGAAATGTCAAAAGCACACATATACCTAGGCGAAAATGTGTGAGGAGAATGTTGAGATTTGTAATGATTTGTAATGAATGTAAAGAAATATGGCGACTCTGACATTTATAACATTGCTAGAGATGGGCTAGTCCGCTTATAATTGATTCAATTGTCATACTTTTTAGTTATTAGTAAAAGAGTAAAACAACATTTTTAGTATTTCTCTCTGTTTGTGTGTTTGTGCTTCAATAAAAACCACCATGAATTAAAACCTCATGATAAGTGTAAAAATTTGTATTTTTAAAGAAACACTTAAAAATAAAGAATGAGAAACTATTACCTATCGTTTGCACATCGCAAATAATAATATTCTTATGTTATTAATTTTGTCTTACATTTAAAATGAATTGTGTCATTCTCACAAATATTAGAATGAACCTGAGTGAACTGATTTATGACACTAATTTGATCTAGGAACATAGGCAATCTTTAAGTGACATACAGATTAAAAACAAAATGCTTGACAAATAACCAAAATTTTTTCAATACTAGAATATTGTATATTGTAGTGTATTGAATAATATTTACTATTATTTGTGAATATTTCATAGTTTCGTATACGTAACGGAAAAGCAGTGTTATTAGAGTGCTACATGTAATACGTCGGACCAGCGAACGGTGCCAATTTAGCGAAATTTTGGTTAGTTTCTTGTTTGTTTACATTAAAGTCAAAAATGAAAAAAATAGAAATTAAATGGGAATACTCAGATAATTTTTCATAGATTTAACCTATGAAATTGCCATTTAGTATAACAAAAAGTTAATTTTTTTTTATATTTTTTTTATTTCTATTAATCAAAGTATGAACCCATGCTATCTATGCATGTCTACCAGCGCAGTGGTAATTTTTCAATGCCCTTTTTGAAGAAGTCAGGTGTACGGGAGGCAACAAACTCTTTACAGGCATTTTGTTCTGCCTCTCGGGTATAGAACTTTTTTCCTGGCAAGAAGTTGTCCAAATTTTGGAAAAAGTAGAAGTCTGTCGGCACAAGATCTGGTGAGTACGATGGATGACTCAAAACTTCCAATCCTAGCTCTTGTATTTTAGAGACCGTCTGTTGTGCCGTGTGAGGTCGAGCGTTGTCTTGTAGGAGCAGCGGGGACGAGCGATTAACCAAGACTGGCCGGAGATTTACGTGCTACTCCATCATCGTGTTCAGTTTTTCACAGTACATATCCGCAGTAATGCTCGTGCCATTTGGTAAGAATCTGAGATGAATTACACCGGCACTAGACCACCAAACAATAACCATCACTTTTCTAGGGGTAAGTTTTCGTTTTGGGGCATCGCCTAGGTGCTGAACCAGGGTCTAACCAACATGACGACCGCTTACGATTGCCAAAAAGAATCCATTGAATCAAGTGACAATACGGTTCAAAATCCCTTCGTTTCTGTGTCTATTAAGCAATGCATGGCATATCTCAACGCGTTCGTCGCCCTGGCGATCGTTCATTTCATGCGGCACCCACTTATCAAGCTTTTTTACCTTGCCAATTTGACGCAAATGGACCATTGTTTTGATGCTAACATCGAAAGCTGCTGCTAACTCAGCAGTAGATTGAGTATCATCAGCTTCCACTATCGCCTTTAATTCGTCGTTGTTGACTTTAGTTTTCGGGCGACCACGGGTTTCATTTTTCAAATCAAAATTTTCATGTGGGAAGCGTTCAAACCAATAATGGGCCGTGCGTTCGTTTGTAGTGTTCACTCCATACACGTCGTTAATGTTGCGAGCCGTTTGTGCCGCATTGCTACCGCGACGGAACTCGTATTCCGTTATTACTCGTATTTTTATCGTATCTATACTGATGAAAAAGGTACAAATGTAGTGAAAACAAAACACTAATCAATAAACAAATGACTGAATTTGAAAATAAAATCCCATATTTTTAAAATAAAATTCGTTTGAATTTAGAATTTATTGCCAGCCATACACAAATTACATTTCAAATCGCCAGTATTGTAGAACTTCATAGGTAAAGACCTATTATCTGTATGACGGTGGTTTATTCCAATGTTCAAAAATATTATAAAATAGCTAATGTTACTGTCACTATTGAAAATGCATTTAAAATATTAAACTAAATTAATATGAGATTATCTTTTGATTATTGGAGTTTATCACTCTTTTTATGATTTTTCTATAGATGGCAAGTTCACACTACAAACAAAACACAAGAAGTACTATTCTCAATGAATAAATGTTTCTTTTATTAAAAATACAAAAATATCTTTCAGGATAATCTTTTAATTATATTCTTAATTTGAATATTTTTATTAACTAAAGGTCGCACGGTGTTTCAAATTCGACTATATATATATAAACAAACCTTATAAGCAACAATCTCCAAACTGTGCGACTGGTTCATTCAAGGAGGTTACACATAATATATGATCACAGTCTGTGGAATGCAAACTATTATGAGTATGACAGTCTTTGTGACATTAGATCTGTGGATAGTATGAACGTAAAACTATGTCAAATCTCGCACTCTTTCGTACACGCAATATTCTTAAAAAGGTACGAAGTTTCCAACATTTTTTTATCGATTACACTAAAGTTTGTCAATAGCTAGTAAACAAAAAAAAAGAAAATCGGATCACAAATGGAAGAGTACTGAACTGTTTTGTCTTTACCTATTTATAAGTATATGATATACAGATCTTTCAAAAAGTATGCTTCCAGAGTAATTCTATTCATAAAGAAAATATACACCTTTTAATAACCCAACTTTGATTTGAAGGTATATTTAATGAACAAATATTGCTTTCACCAATAAATTAAAATTTTTGAACCTTTTTGATTGACATTTGTTATTAGTTGTGTACATGTAGTACATACATATAGTACATATACATTATACATATAGTACATGTTAGCCTTGGTCTTCCTTTCTTTCTTTCCTTTGGACTCGCTTTAGCTCTGTAGATCTTCTTCGTCAGTCCTTCATCACTCATTCTTTCTATGTCCCCAAACCATCTAAGCATTCCTTTCTTCATTTTTACTATAACACTGTCGTGCAACCCTGTCATACTGCACATCTCTTCCTTGCAGTCGCAGTTGTCTATCTTATTGTATTTCCCGACTCTTGAACAGATGAATTCATTTGTATGCGGTTATTTGTTTGGAAGCTGCAGTTTTTAGAATGTTCTTTGCTGTGTTTAGTTAATATCGGCCTAATTTTTTTTGTACTGAGAATTTAAAAATTTTTGGTTGATTATATTTGTTATTTATTTGCTACACATTTGGATATTTAGAGTGAATTTTCGTATTTGGAATACGGAACTGTGCGCAATCGGCAACTATAATCAACCACATAATAACAACACTGACTTAACCCTTGTACTTATCACAATCCTAAAACACATGATTAAATCCTAGAACTATCGATATTAAACTTTATGTCAATCAAAATAAAAGTTTGTTTAACAGAAAAGATAAGTCGGCGATATAGATTTTTTTCAGAATCAAGCTGGCAACAATAGGAAAGTCACCCTTCGCGGCACACCCTTTCTACGCATGCGTACTTTATGCAACTTCAAGTTGGTATCACCAAGCCTCCTTAAGCGACAACTTCGTCCCAATGCCTGTATATACATAACAAATTCTCTTATTATTTTATTGTAAAATATAAATTAAAACATCTCACAAAACCACCATTAATCCTCAGGTACTCTCCTTATTGTAAATCAGGCGATACAGTGTGTGTGTGTGTTTAATTGGAACTAAGAATATCTTGTCTCAAACGATAGAAATTCTTTTGATCAATAGAAGCTCATTATTAATTATTTGTTCCTATAAAATACGTCTCGCTTTTTGCTTTAAAAACAGCCATAAAAACTGTATTTGATGTATTCGATTGTGATATTATATACATATTAAGGCCTAAAAGTGACAACGAATATTTTTAATAATTTTACGTGTGCTCGAATACAGTGTGACTATTGATATAGACTACCTACTGTGATAAAGTATTTGTGGTCAATTTGGATTGATACCTGGAAGGTTAAGTGTTATTGGTACTATGTCGAAACCTAACACGCTAAAGGCTCATAGACTGAGCGCAGAATTCGCGGAGAAGAGAGGACAGTCTATGAAGAAAGATCCGTCTAATTCATAGCAACCACCCGTAAGTTTATTATTTAAAAATTACACTTTTACTTTTTATTGTGTTTTTGTCATAATTGAATGACTGAATTGTTTTTTCACGCCTTCATTATGTTCAGTGATAGTTGCGCATATAATCTAAAAAAACCATAATGTTCGCTTCGCGTTCCTAATAAAACATTTAAGATTTGTTCATTACTTAAATGATTATTGACTTCACTGAAACATAACATCAAGTACCTTGTAGCTAGTAATAGTATTGTAGAAAGCATCTGTCATTCTATGTGTGTATAAGTCGCCAAAATGTAATATTTTTCCAGTCATGTAAGGTGTCATTGTTCTTTACTTAATCAGTAATAATAGTCAGATTGTTTGTCGGTTTATTCAAAATATTTACTAGCTAATAATCAAAGATTAACATGTATTCGATGACTTAATGTACAATGTATTTAGATAGTTTTTAGCATAGATGATTTTGTTTAAAGATGTTATTTAATTGGGCTTGGAATTTTTTTTTTACAAATCATGTGCTTCTACGACATGGATGAACGCCCCAGCTGTTACAATACGCATGCGCAATGGGTTTCGCGCCATCTTTGAACGTCAAATGAATGCAAATAAATGTAGTTGTTTCCAGAATCTAAGGTTTATTCGTATTGTATTCAAATAAGGTACTAGGTATTAATATTTAACTAATATATGCTCATAAAATAACATAAATGAGTGACTCATTATCACTGAGCTAAAAGATGTAAACATTTTAGACTTATTTGTAGTGTATGTACTTTCAATTACATGATCTTGAAATCGAAATCATTACAATCAACAACACTCACATAATAATTACGAATTACAGGGCACATTATGACCTATATTCGCGTTCTAAATAGTTCGTTAGTAAATGAATTGTTGCAATGCATACCATTTTTACTCTTCATTATATCCTATTTCCCTACTTTGCTTAAATGAACGTAGAGTATCATAATGATAATGAACGCTACGTAACAGGACATTTGCATTCCGCTCTCGTTTCATGTTTTCATACTCACCTACATTTGCCAGTATTTGCAGTTCATATTCCAAAAGTAGGCACTTAAACTCTACTTTGTTTTGTTAAAAATTTTAAACGACGCCGTTGTTATAAAATAGATATATATTGTAGTGTTAAGAATAATAAGAATATAAGTACCTATGTTGATCTCAATCGCAATATACGTGTTATTAATTTAAGAGTTAAAACAACCAGATAGCGTAACTCATAGATATGATCATATGAATTCCCTTCCACCAAGTTGGAACTTTCGAACATTCTCGTAACTCAAAACTCAAACGACATACCTACAAAGAAGATTACAAAGACTACAAAGAAAAACATTGATTTCCGCTCTGGCTTCGCACATGTGCAATGTACTAATGTGGTGTCATAAGTGTACATTGATATTTGATCGTTAGAAAAATCAAAAATCGTTAAACTGAAAACCAAATAATATTATATCAAACCCATGAACATACGACACTATTATCACAGATAAAAAGTTAATCAAAATATTTACATTCAGTAAAATTATAAACGAAATACACCAGAGTGTGCTGAAAGCACTTACAAAATTCCTACCTATCTACTTTACGAATAGTATTTATTTTGCATTCCATCTATCCAAAATTTATTCTAATTTATTGGCAAAGAGAATGTAAAATTACTACGTAATAAGTCGGGATTTCCATAGAGCTAAATAGACTTCCAAATGTCAAAAAAAGATAACTGAAATAGCCAATCTGACGACTTTAAAACAATCAGCTTTACCAACATAAAGAACAAATTAGAGACGTGCCGCCTAATATTCAAATCTATCGATATCGATTATAAATAGCGTGGCGTGGAGTAGGTACTATAAATTGGCAAAATCATTTAAACACTGGTTTTGTTTAAGCACCACTTAAACAAAGTACCACTTAAACAAAACCAGTGGCACCAGTTTGTTAAGTCTATTCAATAATGGTATGAAATGAAGTTTTGTTTAATTTTAAATTTTCGTGGCGGCGTCTATCGCACCAAATAAATAAATGAGTTTTACATCTCATTGGCGAACAAATACAAATCCATACAAGCATAACACTACGCCTGGCAGAGGATGCTCCTTTGCTCAAGAAACCTTTTTTTCTTCTCCCTGCCACTTTGGATAGCATCCTGACCCATCTCTTCTTTTTGGGACCAAACGGGAGGCTTTTGGTTATGTTTTTTGCTACACGTTTTTCCCTCACAACTGTAAAGATGAAGAACTATTAGAAATTATTTCTTAGGAGAGAAGGTAAAGAGATCTAGCCCATACAACCGATGTCGACATAATACATATTAATGTTTCTTAGAGTTTTTGGCGACTAATGTATTGAGACAGTTTTTCTAGTCTCACCTCTCACTACCAATTACGATTTAGCGTTTCCCATACAAAGTTTCATCCCCCTTTTTACCATTTTAGGGATAGATTTTTGATAAAAAAAATTGCCTGTGTTCGTTTTGTGATGTCAAACTATCTCCCTGCCAAATTTCATAATCGGTTCAGCGGTTTATCATTTACCATACAAAGTTTCATCCCCATTTTCACCCTTTAGGGGTAGATTTTCTAAAAAATTAGTAGCCTATCATGAGCGTAATCACATATTTTTACTACGTACCGATTTTCATTAAGATTGGTCAAGCTGTTCTTCAATTATAAAAGGACATACAGACAGACAGACAGACAGACAGACAAAAATTTTAAAAATGGTAGAATCGAAGTCAGTGAGTTATAAAATGACTATCTATCACAAAATTTGACAGTAAAATTACAATTATATAATTATAAATCTCTAGCGTCTGTCTGTAATTTCGGTTTTTTTGTCAAATTTTGTGATAAATAGTCGTTTTGTGACTTACTGACTTCGATTCTACTATTTTTAAAAATTTTGTCTGTCCGTCTGTCTGTATGTCCTTTTATAACTGAAGAATGGCTCAATCGATCTTGATGAAATTCGGTACGTAGTAGAAACATGTGATTGCGCTCGTGATAGGCTACTTACTTTTTTTTAAATCTGCCCCTAAAGGGATGAAAAGGGGGATGAAACTTTGTATGGGAAATGGTAAACCGCGGAACCGATTACGATGAAATTTGGCAAGAAGATAGTTTGACATCAGAATACGGACATAGACTACTTTTTATAAAAAATCTACACCCCATAGGGTGACAAGGGGGATGAAACTTTGCATAGGGAACGCTTAATCTAGGTAATGATAAAATTTGGTGCGGTAATAAGACATTATTTATCAAAAATACCTAGACTACTTTTTTATCAAAAATCTGTGAAATGGGGGACGGAAGGAAGAAGACGAAACTTTGTACGGGAAATGGTAAGCCGCTGAACCGATTATGATGACATTTGTCGAGAAGATAGCTTGACATTAAAGAACGGACAAAGTCTACTTTTTATAAAAGATCTACCCCTAAGAGGGTGATAATGAGGATGAAACTTTGTATGGGAAACGCTAAAACTTTAATGATACAATTTGGTGTGGTGATAAGACTTTTTTATCAAAAATACATAGGCTACTTTTTTTATTAAAAATCTGTGAAAAGGGGGACGGGAGGGAGAGGGACGAAACTTTGTACGGGAAATGGATAAACCGCTGAACCGATTATGATGACAGTTGGCAAGAAGCTAGTTTGACAACAGAGAACGGACAAAGGCTACTTTTTATTAAAAATCTAACCCTAAAAGGGTCAAAAGGGGGATGAAACTTTGTATGGGAAACGCTAAAACTTCATAATGATACAATTTGGTGCGGTTAAAAGACTTTTATCTCAAAAAAACAAAGGCTACTTTTTTTTATCAAAAATCTGTTAAAATGGGGACGGCAGGGACGGTGACGAAACTTTGTACAGGAAGGACACTTGGAAACGGACGCAGGCTAGTTTTTTTTTATCAAAAAAACTGCCACTAATAGGGTGAAAAAGTGGATGAAACTATGAATGGGAAATGCTGAATCGCCAAATCAATTATGATGTTTGGTACAGAGATAGTATGAGCCAGGAGACAGACGTAGGTTAGACGTAGACTTCTTTCAAAAACAATCTTTAGTCATACTTGCTATGCACATGTACATATAATATAACCTAATCCGAGAAAGCCACGAAAAAATGTTCCGCGCAGACGAAGTCGCGGGTACAGCTAGTATACATATAGATTATCCTCATATGTATATTGCATGTTACCAAAACCTAAACAAGTACTTATTAAATATTATTTGTTTGTGCGGGCTAATATTCAAAACGACTGAGCCGATTCCGACGGCACTTTCAGTGGCTCTTTTCAGAAGTAATCTATGCTACTTTTTATCTCGGAAAAGAACAGCTGGGACAGCTGTGCCTTTTTACGCCTAACCTAGTTTTATTGGAATTCTAGCTAGTTTTCCAATAAAATAGTAGTACATGAGATAATACAATAAGAGGAATAAGAGGCACTCGTATTAACATTTTTTTTAAATTCTATATGTTAGATTATACAAGGTTGCGTAGTAATTTCGAACAAAGTATAGAAGTTCTTTTTTTGAATTGAAAAATATGATTATTTTGAACCCAAATAATCATTTAATTTTTTTTTCATTTCCAGGTTTGAGTTACCAATTCATCTGTAGATATGAAAATTGCTGATTTAACATTTCGAATTTTATATACAGATTTGGTGTACTTGTAAAATATCGGGTACAATTCGTTTGTGCCATGTGAACGAAAATAGGCAAAGGCATGCCAAAGCTAAGAATATTTAACAGTTTTGAAAAATCTCTATTTTACTTTTGTAAAATATCATCGATATTTTGTTTTACTATTTTGAAAAGTAGGTGGTAAAGGGTTCTATATAAGTTTCAATTCGTTTTAGGCACCTAGTTTCTTTTTCTTTGGCAATAACCGTAAGTTCTCACAAACAACAGGGCTCGGTATTCGTTGACAGCATGACAAATGTGTGAAGTTTAATAACTATTTTGGCCTTAGCAACTTTTCTATGATTTAGTAGACTCCATGTTACGCTGAGGCACTATTCAGCAATACAATATTGATGTATTCATAGTTTATACGATGTGATGTGAGTCATGAGTGCAACAACCCCGCCAGACAGTCGGCAGACCGGATCTGTCGCTAGATTAATAGTAAGATTTGTTAGTCACCATATACTCATATATCTATATACAGGGTGTATATGAAAACGGGACAGTTACTTTAATGGATGAAAGGGCATAACTTTAGTATGTAGTTACAAAAAGAATTATCGAAAAAAACGTATCCGTTTAAGAGTTATGACCGTTTTAATTTCCAAGTGTTATCCCCACCATTTCTCGTAAAATTGGGTTGATCGTGTACAGTTACAGATTTTAAATCTTACTTTTTTTTTATTTTGTAATAATTTCATCCGTTACTGAAATACAGCCTGAAAACCATTTTCGAAAATAATGCGTATACCCCAATGGGGGTTGGGGTATGGACTCCGAAACGGCTGTACCGATTTCGATGAAATTTTCAGGGAATCTTCAGATTGGCCTAGCGGGTGATCCTGTAAGTTTGGTAGCGATCGGATCACTAGATTTTTTTTTGTTTTTTACGCCCAGTGAAACTAACGCCCAGTGAAACGGGCCGGGTTTGCTAGTAACGATATAAATCTAAAATATAAATTCGTTATATGTGCTCTTTTATCTCGTGCAAAAATATATACATACGTTACCAATTATCTAATAAATTTTGATGAGAACTTCTTTATGATAGTTAAAACTGTCGCAGGTGACAATAATTTTTTTGTAAACGAGCGACCCGCCCCGGCATCGTATGGGTAAAAATTTTGAATAATAAAACAGCCTATGTTACTCGCTGATAATGTAGATTTCTATAGGTGAAAGAATTTTTGATATCCGTTGAGGTTTTTGAGTTTATCCATTACATACAAACAAACAAAGTTTACTTCTTCATTATATTAGTATAGGCTAGCTGTACCTTACGGTTTCGCCCGCGTTATAATAATAATAATACTCCAGACAATTACACAGATTGTGTGACCCCAAACTAAGCAGTAAGCTTGTACTATAGGTACCATACAACGAACTGGGGGAGCTCCCAGTAACACTCAGACTCCAAGACAATTCAGAAAAGTTCGTTTCCTAAATTCACCTGACCGGGGATCGAACCCGGGACCCTAGCTTGGAAAGTAGACGCATATGCCACTGCGCCAACGGGTCAGTAAAATTCGATTTTTTTCGAGTGTAAAAAGTAGATTACTTTCTGAGAAGTTGTCTACCTGTCAATGAAAATCCCGTCAATACTGGTTCAGTAGTTTTGGAGATTAGCCTGGAAAAACAAAAAAACGTGTTAAGGTTTTGGTTACGTGCAAATATCCATATAAGTTTAAGGAAAAGCCTTTATTTCAAAATCATAGACAGACATTTCAAATACTATTTGAAATAGATATGTTGATGAGTCAATTTTAATATACGTTGTTGCAAAGAACTTTGTCTGTTCCGTTATGCTGAAGATGAAAAACAGAACAAAGAAAGTTTACATGCAAACTTATCTTCACCTAATTTCAAATTGTATAGAAGTACGAGTATTAATACAATAATACATACCTACATAGTTATTCTCACACGGTATCCCCTGTATGTGTGTGAGAGAGAATGGTGTACTAAGCATCAATGTCCTTACTGGATACTTCTTTCGCATCCTCAAATCTCATCATTCTCCGTACACGCTTTCGCCTAGGTATGCCAGTGATTTTAACATGTCCGTCAGCTAACATAGATTTGATCTTCTCGTGGATCTTCATAAGTTAGCCTCTTGATCTTTGTTGGCTTCTGCTACCAATCACTTTCACTATGTAGATTTTCTTTGTCAATCATTCATGGCTCTTTCTATAATAATATTAAAAGATGGAAAAAGCACAGTAATCCACTTGATTATGACGAATTTTCTTTATTACGCGCGAGAGTACGTCGAGTTACTAAAGAATGTCACAAAAAATATATTATTAATGCTGAAAAATTACTAAAAAAGAATACAAAGTTTTTCTGGTCTTACATGAAATCTTTTAACACCACTGCTGGTTATCCCAGTTCTATGTCTTTTGATAATAAAATATATTCTGAACCAATTGATATCTGTAATGTTTTTAATAAATACTTTGAAAGTGTTTTTATAAATCCTGCTGACAATTACGCGAATTTTCCTCAGAGGAGTAATCATTCGGAGGCACTCAGTAGAATTATTGTTCATGAAGAACAGGTTCTCAAATTGCTTCTGGACCTGGATATTACTAAGGGAGCTGGTTGTGATGGAATACCTCCTATCTACTTAGTTAACTGTGCGCTTTCCCTTGCACAACCTCTTACTCTTATTTTTCGCAGATCGCTGTCTGAGGGAATATTCCCTAAAGCTTGGAAGAACGCTTTAATAGTGCCTGTGCATAAAGGAGGAACTAGAGTCAAAATAGAGCATTACAGACCAATATCTATTCTCAGTACAATGAGTAAAATCCTAGAAAAAATTGTGTATAATAGTATTTATAATATTGTGTCTCATGGTATTTCAGAGCAACAGCACGGGTTCTTGAGGAATAGATCCACGGTTACTAATCTAGCGTACTTTACATCTTATGTATTGGAGCATATGGAAGGTGGGGGACAGATTGACGTGATCTACACGGACTTCGAAAAAGCTTTCGACCGTGTGGATCACGTCATTCTGCTTTATAAATTGCAATGTCTTGGTATACATGGAGATTTACTGCGCTGGATCGAATCTTATCTATCTAATCGATCACAGACAGTAGTTATCGGTGGACACAGGTCAAATTTCGTGTCGATTCGTTCAGGAATTCCACAGGGATCTCACCTCGGGCCTCTTCTATATAACGCATTTGTTCATGACATTGGCTCGTGTTTAGGTTTCTCTCAGCACTTATTGTATGCTGATGATAAAAAAGTTTTCCTTAAGGTTGGCTCCGAACGTGACTGTGGGAATCTTCAGAGCGACCTAAACCGTCTCTCCGAGTATTATAAATTAAATAGAATAACGGTTAACATTAAAAAATGCCAGTGCATATCCTTTACTCGTCGCAGTAAGAAAATAGATTATCAATACAACTTCGATAATTCAAATATTGAGAGGGTTAAGGTCGTCCGTGATTTGGGGGTTTATTTTGATAGCAAAATGCTCATGGACCAACACGTGGACATCATAACTCAAAAAGCCTACAAGAAAATGGGTTACATATTTCGGGTCTGTAAACCTTTTACTGATATTTCTTGTTTAAAATTGGTATATTTTGCGTATGTACGCAACCTTGAGTACGCTTCATCTATATGGTCACCTCAGTACAATATATACAATGAAAGAGTGGAGCGTATTCAAAAGATCTTTATGAATCATCTTAGGAAACGTACTGGTGAACCCTACGAATCTTATAAAGACCTTTGTTGTCAACACAGTGTATTATCCCTAGAGGATCGCCGAGTTCTGCTGGACATGTGTATGCTATACGATGTCGTTCGTGGACGATTAGACTGTCCAGCGTTAGTGGCGCGCGCGGCACTGCGCGTGCCCGTACGCCGCACGCGCCACACGCCTTTATTTCACGTGCCTGCCTGTCGTACACGATATGCGCAAAACGCTGTCGTGACTCGTATTCTAAATATGTACAACAAGCTCTTCCACCATGTAGATATTTTCCATCTTTCAAAGACGAGTTATAGGAAAGGAGTAACGGATACAATTCTTCAACGTTGCCGTGTTGCCAGTGGTTTTCGTGATTATTCATGATATGCCTGTTAATATACATATATATGCATATTATATTTGTATTATGTTTTTATGTATAATATAACATACACATGTTTAGTATTAGTGTAAATATTCACGTAGGTATGCATTTTTCTTTGTTTAGTATATGTATGCATAAATAAGAATTTGTGTAAATGTTACTATAATATATGGGTACTGATTTGATTTACATAAGTGGCACATTGTATAAATATGTGGAGAACTGTAATTGGCCATCTGTATGTACTTAGTGTTTTAAGTCTATTTTTGTCTGTAATCGCTGTTGTTCTTCTGAATAAATAAAAAATAAAAAAAAAAATAAATAAATAAAATAAAATAAAATAGAAATTGTAGTCGCAACCCTAAGCGTGCTCTCAAAAACATACTTGATAAGATATTATGAAAAGTTATCCGTAACTTTGTATCGCTTTATTTACCCTAAATCCATCAAAAGCATAGCACAAAGCTGTTGGTAAGCATATTGTCGTTACACTGTGTTTACATTGCTCGAGAAGATCCCTAAGATTAGGGTTGCCACTTTGAACGAATTCCTTGTAACCCTAAGCTTATTTGAATTAGGGCCAAGCGATTTGTAGATACTAGATATTTGATGATTTTGTTTAAGGATAACATCTGCATTACATATGAATACCACTTTTTGTAAATAGCTAATTTTCATTACTTTTATTATCTAATTTTCACATTTAAGATGAATAGTCGTATTTTTAGGACATACTTTAGCATACTAGTCACGTGCATAAAAGAAGATTGTGAAGTAAAAGGATTGAAAATGAATGTGAACAAAACTAAGGTTCTGGTGTTTGAAAGAGAAGCGGCACAAACGAAATGTGTGATTTGTGTAAATGGCAAATGTCTAGAAGAAGTGAATGAAATTGTGTATTTGGGGAGTGCGTTTTCGAGGGATGGAAGATGTGAGTTGGATGTGGAGAGACGGTTAGCAGCTGGCAATAAAGTGAACGGTGCTCTGTCCGCATTAGTGGGAAGTGTGAATATATCTAACACTGCTAAAATGGCTATCCACTATGCGGTGTTGGTGCAACTTTGTTGTACGGTAGTGAGGCCTGGATATGCCCGAAATCGAGTGAAAGTATGATAAATGCTGTGGAGATGCGGTCTCTCAGAAATATGTGCGGTGTCACCCTTGCGGATAAAATAAAAAATGAAGAGATACGCAGTATGACAGGGTTGCACGACAGTGTTATTGTAAAAATGAAGATAGGAATGCTTAGATGATTCGGGAACTTGGAAAGAATGAGTGATGAAAGACTGACGAAGAAAATCTGCAGAGCAAAAGTGAGTTATAAAAGAAGCCAAGGAAGACCATGGCTGACTTATGAAGATCAAATAGCCAGAGACGGAAATGTCAAAAGCACTCGCATACCTAGGCGAAAATGTGTGAAGAGAATGATGAGATTTGAGGAAGCGAAAGTGGTGTTTAAGGACCGCGACTCCTGGCGCTCCGTCCTCTCTGACTACCCTGTTGGGGATACAGTGTGAAGATGTCGGACAACTTCGAGGAAAACTCCAAATTATTTTGGAAAGAAGTACGTAAGTACCGAAGTGGTCCGGCACCTTGCAGAATGAATAAAGTGCATTCGAAAGAAAACAACCTGCTTACAAATAAAAAGGATGTTCTGCAGCGATGGAGTGAATACTATGGAGAACTGTATGAGAGTGGCGACTCCGTATCTGACACTGAGAGCGATTCTAATGAATTGCCACACTCGGGCCAGGGACTGGAGGATGCCATTATTACATGCCATGCCCAGGTGCCACAGGGATCAAACCTTGGCCCATTACCGTTTCTCATATTCATTAACGATTTCATTAAATTCTTGACTTTTGAGTTGATGGCATAAAAATATTTCGAAGAATATATGAAGTTGAAGCTTGTAAATAATCAATCTAAACACTATTCTCAATTGGTGTTTACTTAATGATATGAATATGACATTGAAGATAGATGAAACTCATTACATAGCATTCTTTGAAAAAGTCAATAACATTTTATACAACTATAGCATATCCGATACTTATTTATCAAAAATTTATGTAGTACGGAAGTTAGGAGTGTTTTTTGATCGTGAGCTTACCTTTTGTCAACGTGTAGATTGTATTGGGACCAAAGGTAGTCAGGTTTTGTCATTGAAGTCGGTGCCAAGGCTACCAAACTAATAGACTTTCTGTTGAAATTGATTTGGCACCGACTTCAGTAACTGTCAAATTTAATTATATAGGTATGTGTATCGTATTTAAGAAGTTATTTTATTTGTACTTGAGTTTCGATTAGTAAAGGATAGTTATTTTGTACTTTTTAGTTTTTTTTGAAGGCGATTTAATTTTTTTTTCTTAGATGTGTTCGCACTTGATTTAATGTCTGCTGATTTATTATTTAATTTATTTTTATTTTTTCCATGTTCAATTGTTATGCAGACTTATTAAGGGCACACATTTAGTTGATATATAATATGTTATTTAAGTTATATTATGTGACATTGTACTCCATGTGCGCTGTTGGTTTGTCTAATAAAATAAAAAAATAAGTGATAATAATTACATACAACATAAGGAAAATTTATTCCTAATAATTTTTGGTAAACTTTTTTTAAAACGTACGTTAAGTATTCTTTCATATTTAACAACCCTAAAAGAATTTCCATAATTCATGAGTCTGCACATAGTATGACGCATTGCGCATTTACATAGATTTCCGAACATACCACGACCGCAAAGGCCATCGGGAGCAGCTGCGGCTGTAATATATTTATTGAAATTCTATGTTTTCTTTGCCACAAATAGATATTTTACGAATTCTAAAATTTATTTCTACGCATTGGCTACAATATTGAGGGCATAAATCTGTGCATAAAAATTTGGAAGATTATTAATTTTTCTTCTTACTTTTTAAGAAGAAAAATGAATAATCTTTCTACTCATTATTACGCTTATTGTTCGATTTATTTTTTAATTACATTAACAATAACATTAATATCCCGGCTGATTAGATCGGTTTCCATAGCTCAATTTGTTTTTTTTTTAATCAATCGAACTTTTTAACTCTTAGTTTTAAAACCTAAGTTTTTCTCGTAGACGAGCAAAATAGTTAATAATTTTGCTATGCTTATATATGTTTACGGTAAAATATATAGGATCAACGGAAATACGGCGACGCATTGTTAAACAATAATTTAATCTAAAATAGATCTTTTGTCACGCGCGCGCGTTAGCTTACGAAACATACTAACAGTTATTTTTGTGTATATTAATAACTATAATTAATTTAAAAAAATCAAACTGTCATTTTGAGGAATATGTTTAAAGTAAACTATAAAGAAAATTTAAAAATATAAATCGGTCCTGTTGCACCGAAACGTGTAAATCTCTGTTTTAAAAGAGGTTTGTTTGATATTTTTTTTTGTTTTACAAAAGTTAACCAACCGTGTATCGCAACTGTCAAAATAAAGTCAATGAAATGAAGAATCAGGATACCAAATATCACTATCATACACTTAGAAAAATTCAGATCCCTGGCGTCAAAATTTCCAATGCGTCGCCTTTCATTTTAGATCTCTACTTCTAAACGGCGTATCACGACAAAACATACCTAATGTGCAACCTGACTCTAAGAGATGCATTGAAAACAATCTTTAAGTTCTTGCACTATTTATCGTAAGAGGTACATATTATGTGCTATAATCCAGACAGGCAGACAGATACAAATTCTAAAAAAACTGTTTTGGTTCCCATCAGTGTTATGCGTACCTCTTGGGTTATTTTTTTATATATCTTTAATTACCAGGTGCAGATCAACTTACAGTCTAAGTTAATTTGTAAAGTTTTTCCATTTTTACATAGGAAGCGCAGATTTATTATTGAAAAATTCTCTATTTTTCTATGGATGTCACGTTAAAATCAGTTTAGCGATTTTGAAGATTAAGCCGAATAAACAGATCGTTAAAAATTTATTATTATGTTTGGTTAACGCGCGAATAACCATATAACCTGAAGAAAAAGCCTTTATTTCAAATTTCACATTGAATGAAGTTTCATTTCATATCGTTTTTTTATGTCATTGCTTTTTTGGAACTAAACCGACATTTCAAGAAATGAGTCTTTTTAAATATTTTTTTCTGTAATAAGGAAAAAATTTATGACATTTTTATAACACTAGTATTCAATAAGAATAAATACTTGATCTCAATATACTTTTAGGAATTGTTAGAACTTGTCGAAACAATGTTAATTAGGACGGCAAAGTAGCGCATCTAAGAATTTATGTTGTAAATTGACTTCGTAGAATGGTTATTGTAAGATATAATAAAATAAATATGAAAATATACAACACTAATATTCAAGAAGGGAAATGGATCTGTTATAAACTGCCAGCAGAAAGAAAAAAAATGTTAAGGTTTCTGAGAATTAAAACGTCAAAATATTACTATTTCGCACAAAAATTTCAAAGGGCTCTTAATTAGTAGTATGATGTTTAGATTTTTTCGGTGGTTTAGTCTGCTTCGTCTCATCCTATTAGAAAGACTGCCTCAATATATCTGTCGTCAGACACACCAAGAAACATTAAAATGTATCACATCGACATTTCAATGAAATAATATGAAGAAGGTATAGATCCCTATGCCTTCCTTCTCAAGGGAGAATCTTACGAACAACAACAATAAACAACTAAAAAATAGACTGAGTTTAAAAGCGAGTAACTCTTACATATATTTTGTATATTTCGAATTATTTTTTTTTCGCAATTTTGTTCATGATTACTAAACTTATCTCTTAGTTAGGTCATTAAGAAATAGGTAGCCTACCCGAAGTGTATGTTCGAAAGAACTCATGACTTAATCATAGAGAACAAAGAATCCATCAACAAATCAAGTATTACGAAATTCCTCTCCCACGTGGCAGGAAATCACGTCCGAAAATGTCCCAGGAAACATCTTCGACGCTTCCTTTACACTACACCTTATCTATATTCGTCCAATGTCTGTCCATCCGTCACATCGCACGAACATTACGCTGTGTTGTAATGAGTTTCAATCTGATTGAGGTATAAGTTTGACTGTGATATATGGGAATAAGTTGGCTAACTTTAAAGGTGCTTACATGTGGTTGTATGTACTATGCTATTGAATATCGAAATGACATAGATTGATCCTATACTTACTGCGTACCTATATTCCAAAAAAGCATTATATTTAATATATAAAAGAAGTAAAGACGTCAATTATCAACTCAGAGCCCAAAAAGCTGCATCTAGAGAATTTAAATTTTTCCATGTATGTAGGCAAAGCAGAAATAGGAATGTTTGGAAATTCAACCTAGAAAGATTTGAAAACTAGTAGAATATCAAATCTGATATGAAAAAAAATGTGCTACGTAATAATCCAATACTTGGTGTAAAGGGCCTTTGAAATAAATAGTGAAACATATATTTGGCCGATTTTGATAAGACAGCCACTAAAGGAGGTAAATAGGGGTGTTAAAGTTAATATGAAATAATGGGATTCCACGCGAAATCGCAGACAAGAGCTAGTTTAAAAGATCGGAAATTAAAAAAAATGAGAATGAATATTTTTACGTATCTGATTAATTTTTCATTTGTAAATAGTTATTTAAAAATTATTAACTTCTTAATCATTGATTGTTTTAATAAATTCTAATATATAAAAATCAATGTTTGTTCGTATTTTATGGGCTGCCATACCGTTCATCCGATTGCGATGAAATTTGGCGTGGAGATAGCTTGAATCCTGAGGACATAGGCTATTTTAAAAAAAAAACGCGATCGAAGTCACGGGCATCAGCTAGTGTATAATAAAAATGTACTCAACGTCACATTACGTACATCAAAAGTAAAGTTTCGGTTAACCGAAATACGCTGGTCCTTCTTATAAGCCAATCGACTGCCGGCGCCGTCCTGCAAAGCTATGAACGTGGAACACTCAACCTATAGAGACGAAATATCTTATTCACCACTGCTCAGTTTATTTACACTAACAGATATTTCTACTCTCGCTCGCATTAAGCAGTATATAACCAATACTGGACACGTGTGTACATCTCTTTATTTTCCGACAGATACTTATTTAAATATTTATGTAATGGCTTATTTTTTTATTCGGTACTGTGGCAAAAACAACAAAAAATCAAAATATAAAACAGAACGCAACAGTGTTTAGACGTAAATTGTTTTCATACAAAATAAATGACATTGCCACTCTATAGGTTGAGTGCTCCATGGTTATGAGGACCTAAAATGAACCGAACAGTATTTCCATCCCAGAGATGATATCACACGCACGTTTAAGCGGAAAGTATGATTCTGTTTTTGGATATGCGCCAGACCGTAACTCCGGCGCCTGCGACGCTGTTTCATTCTTTTTAGTTATTCTCTTTTAGGGTCGGTACACACTATATACAATATCGATTTAGAAACGACTTCAAAAATAGACCTTTTACGGTTTTCGGCCATTATGTAAACCGGAATCGCAATATTTGGTACCATAGCTGTTTACTCTGCAAGACGATAGCAGATATAATACCTATTATAGCATGCGGGAAACTTTGTGCCTACCTACCTACAATGACATATCTAATAACCGATAATATATACTTGGAAGCGCTCAATTTATAATGTAATTTTAATGATTAAAAAATTGATTATAATGATAAATTGTGACTACTGCAATATACCTATCACCCTTAGTACATTCGTGTTACGGTATTTTCAGTGTTGTTGGACAAATTATGCCTCAGACGTTTATTGATATAGCCATAACGTGACTGAGTCAAAACTACAAATACGATCTACCAACCTATAGCTATATTGTGTACATAAGATGTATGTATTTAATTATATGCTATGTATATTTGGCCATGATTTTGTCAGAAACTGTTCAATTTCAGAAGATTTCATTCATATAATCTTATTTCAAAATGTAATTCAAAGACATATTTACCACCATTTGAGAACATGTAATTTCAAATAGGAAAAACAAGAAACTTAGCGAATATCGTTTTTTTAATATCGTGTAATAGAACTTTGATATTTTATGTACCTATATTACTATAACAATACAATGAGAACTATTAGTTGGAAGTTGTGAGATTCTTCATAATTCGATAGCGTGATAAACAACATTTATGATCGTTTTATTTTCACTCTTAAATTTTATGGCCTAATTATTAATTATACTTTTCACATTAACTTGAATTTACAATAAACAATTTTTCATTACACTGCTCTAAGTGGTTATTACTGATCACTCTTGATATTTGAATTACTTGCTTATTTATGTAAGTAATAATTAATATATATTCAATTTAATTTTTTCTGCAAATATTGTTTTAAGTCATTCTCTTTTGACTACTCTTATGTTCAGACATAAATTACCTATAGATGTTTTTTCACTGCTTTCATTGAACTAGCATAATTATTTAGTGCTTCTAATAACTATAGAGTTAACTTAAATTCTTATACAGAATTGTTATGAAAAATTTAACACTATGAACCTCTTTCGTTGGAATATGTCTTCACGTTGTCATAAACAATGACGCCACAAATCAAAGGTGTATCCACAGCTTAATAGCGGAACGGCACGCGTACTGTTGTTTAGTAATTGACGCCAGTTTATTGTGCGCGACAGTTTATTGGACATTGTGACATGTTAGTGTGTAACAAGGATAACATTTATTTTCTTATTGATTCTATAATTGATGTTATCTATATGTATGTGTAACTAATATGAAAGTCACTAAACAGGTTTCAATGAGATTTTGAATACTGTACTTACAAATCCATAAGGACTTATAAATTATTAAGGATTTATGAGTCCACGGTACTAAATACATACAAGTAATTAACAGTAAATACTTCATAGTGGCGCTTCGACGTTTATTAAAAACATGGACAAATAGGGTCTATTGTCTGTAATCATAAGTTGTGTTGGTCGTTTTAAAGTTGTTCAACGTTATGCATATTGAATTTAGTAGACAGATAATCTAGTGCAGTGGTTCCTACATCCTAGCTAAGGCATGTTCCAGTACAATTTTGGCTAAGGGCGGAGATGGTCAAAATGAATTCGCATACTTGCCTGACTTTCCATCTCAGTAATACGGCTATGAATATTTTAAAAAATTGTGTAGTGCAATATAATATGTGGATTAACACGATGGAACTCCACCACAAAATAGTACTCAAAAATATCTTGCGAATTGCGGTAATAACTGAAAATTATAATGAATCATGGCATGATTATAGGGTGACGCTTAACCTTTATACGGGTAGTCATGGTTCATGGCATGATTGATTGGGCTACGTTTTTCCATTTAAGATACGGTACCCTGAAATTGAACTTTTCATATTGCTCTTGTATATGATCACTTTCAGGGAGGCGTGATGATATCTTTATTGTTAATTATAAATTTTACTTATTACTTAACATAATTTGCAAGATATACGTACTATTCTGTCGTGGAGTGCCGGGTACTCCAAAACTCCACCACTTCGCAATGTGTCATCCACAATGCTTATTGTTAGTTTGGAATCTTGTACCTTTAGTTAGTTGTGTGGAGATTATAATCTTATTATTATTATTACTTGTTTGTCGAGTCAACGTTTTGTTGAATTAGGATTTGGTGTTGTTTTTATACAAATAAATATCAACTTATCAAGACTATGGGATTTGGGCGATAGCCAAAACCTAGACAATCACTTGTTTTTATTTTCCCTTTTAGATTTTACCTACCAAGCTAGAATTGCTGCTTACGACAAAAGCTTACTGCCTTAATCTTTGTACATATTTACTTGTGAAATACCTTAATACTTATTTCAACCATCGACCTCTTTTTTTTTTTTAAATGAAGAGATTTCTTTATAAAATGAGACATAAATGTGTTAAATTAAAATAAGTTCAATGAACCAAATGCTTAGTATTCTCTATCATACATAATGATGACTATTATTATATATTAAACTTGTACCATAGCTACCACACAACATGGAATGGTTTGGTTATTTCAAAGTCAAAGTCAAAGTCAAATCAATTTATTCAAGTAAACCCAATCACGAGGTATTTTTGAACGTCAAATCTACTTTAGTTCGGTTCAAAGAGAAGAGAAAATAAAACCTGGACACTGAGAAGAACCGACAAGAAACTCAGTCAGGTAGAATTTTTTCAACATCATTTTACAAAAGGTTTATTAAAATACAATATTCAGAGAGCCAGTAAATGCATGTGCAGAGAAAATCATTTCCAGACTATTGTTTTATCTTCAACGAAATCGTTTATTTTATAGTATGATTGTCTAATCAATGTACGTTTTATAACTAATCTAAATATATTTTCTGTTAATTGAGTGACTTCTTGAGGAACTTTATTATAAAAACGAATGCAGTTACCCAAAAATGAAACATTTGACTTATGTAATTTAAATTTTGGAACAACCAATTTATCACGACCTCGGGTTTCCATACTACCAATATCGCCTTTTTTTGTAAATCGATCTATATTTTTCCTCGTATACATAATAATTTCAAAGATGTATAAGGACGGCAAGGTCAATACATCAATGTCTTTAAAACGATCTCTTAGTGATTCTCGTGCATTCATACTGTAAATAGCACGTATAGCTCTTTTTTGTAAAATAAAAATCGAGTTAATATGCGCCGCTGATCCCCACAGCAAAAGGCCATAGGACATTAGGCTATGAAAATATGCGAAGTACACCAGCCTAGCCGTATCCGCATCCGTCAATTGCCTAATGCGTCTAATGGCATATATCGCAGAACCGAGCTTACTAGCCAATGCCCCGATATGATCCGCCCATTGCAATTTACTATCTACTGTTAAACCAAGAAAACTGGCAGACCTAACTAATTCTAACTGTTTCCCACCCAATTTTATTTTATCATGGATTCTGGGTACATTAGAAAGGGAAAATTTAATACATTTGGTTTTCTGTGCATTCAGTAGTAAATTATTAACAGCAAACCACCCCGAGACGTCCGCCAGGATGCCGTTCACCCAGGTAATATCTAAGTTCTTTCTGTCCAGTTTAAAACTATTATATATTATATATATATTTATATTATGTATATATTTACATGGTATGTATATAGGTGACTGTTCGATGTGTTTTTATTCCTTGTACCAATAAACAAAGAGAAAATCTAGAAACTAGTGTTCTATTTTCTACTCATCTCAAATAAATAATCTATCTATAAACTAATACAAGCCGTTTCCCGCCCGCTTCGCTGGACGTAAGTGAAATTTTGTTCGTAATAGTACAAAAATGGTGAAGGGTCTATGGAGTTCAAAAAATAAGTATCCTAAAACCATCTACAAATAAATCCGCGTCGAATGGTCATGGTCCCATGCCATGGTCCAGTAGTTTTCAAGTTTATCGCGGTCAAAGAAAAAAACTTTCATTATATATATATAGATTATAAAGAGAGAGAGCGGGATTTGTTTGTTCATATATGGAGGGTAATCTCCGCAATCACTACACCTATCTGAATAATTATTTCACCATTTAAAAGATACATTGTCCCAGGTGAACATATATATACATATATTATGTTTTCAACCCGGGCGAAGTCGGAACGAACGGTTCGTAATTAATACATGTATAATTCTAAGGATTTAACCCGTACCCATCGCGTGATTTTTAATATCCAAGCCAAACGTAACGTACATTTTTCCTTGAACATCAAGACACGCCTAATCATATTTTTGCTGTCACTTTATAAAGCCGTCACATAAATGGATAGGTATCAGACAAGTTATATATTAGGGATATTACTCATCAACATTTCCCCCTTTTACTAACAAATTATTAACAAGGAATTCTTACTCATGGAGAAACATTGTAACTGCTTTTTTAATGAATTTGTAACAATGTTTGAAAATCCATTCACATTGTGAACCTCGGAGCAAGAACTTTAATTGACGGAGCTGTAATAACTTGCCGCTCTTATCACTATGTGTCAAATTAATTTTAGTATTTCTCTTCTGTCTCATTGATCGTAATCACGAGTAAAATATGAAAAAACAGTTATTTTCGCTTATATTAATAATTGTAATTGATTTTAAAAAATCCAACTGACATTTTGAAGAGTGTGTTTAGATTAATCTAAACAGAAATTTAGAAGAATAAATCGATTCCGTTAGTCTGCAAAATGTATAAATATCTGTTTTAAAAGAGGTTTCTTTGATATTCTTTTTTTCGTTGCAAAAGTTAACCAATTACTTTCGTACGTTTTGTAATCACTAAAAAAAATGTAGATCCCTGCACTCAAAATTTCCGATTCGTCGCCTTTCTATTTCATTACTTCTCTGAGCTTTATTAGTAGAATAAATTGAATAGAGACAAGCCGAATTAAACAAATAGGCACAGATGATGCCCTTGTGAAAATCTGCATCCTAATTAATTATTTTAACTCTAATGACAGTTCAATTTCTTAGCAATATTTCCCAATACGTTTAAACACAATAATATTGTCGCCGTGTTGGCGCCGCTGTGTCGTGGGTGGACACGGTTTATGGACGAAGAAACGCACTGTGTACAGTCTACTTCGTTGCCAATGGAGGATGGTATGGAGGCGAGATCTAAACCTAACATTATTATTATTGTAGCCTTTTATTTCCCTAATAATAGTATCATACATTTTATTTCAAAAATTAACTTAGTACATTTTAATAAAATCAAAAGTATGAAATTACATGGCTTTTTTCTGTTGGATCCACATATTACGAGTATTAATTGTTTTTATATTTACAATTATTTATTGATTGATTTTAAGCACTTTTCTCTAATTTTTATTAAAGATGTCTTGACGAGTATAGGCCTTCTCCATTTCACTACACTTTTTGCTGTCTTGAGCTGTTCTTATCCACTCGTTGCTTGTAAACTTTATAAGTTCGCCCATCTTTCCAGATCACAAATGTTAAATATATTGACATAAACCTAACATGATACATCTATCTATATATATAAAAGGCAATGTATGTATGTATGTTCCTTATGGACTCCGAAACGGCTGCACCGATTTCGATGAAATTTTCAGGAAATCTTTAGATTGGCCTAGCGGGTGAAAAGGCCTGTAAAGTTTGGTAGCGATCGGATAAGTAGAATTTTTTTTTGTTTTTTACGCCCAGTGAAACTAACGCCCAGTGAAACGGGCTAGGTTTGCTAGTATAGTATATTTTTCTATTAATGAAACTCAACTCAACCTTGAAATAATGACGACTTCGACAGCACAGTGTTTTAGACGTTGTACCCAAGCGCGGAAGGTTCCGGGTTCGGTTCCCGGTCGGGTCAATTTAAGAAACAAACTTTTCTAGGTTGTCTCGAGTCTGGGTGTACTGGGAGACACCCCAGTAGTAGTTGCCTGGTTCTCATAGCACAGGCAACACCCAAGTTTGAGATCAGATGATTGGTGTGTATACTGGCGCATTATTATTAATATTATTATTATTAACCTAGATTTTTATGCAGAACAAGGATATAATGAAAATTATAAGATCTGAAAAGGAAAAACATTTTATACGTCAAGGAATTAATTATTATATTTTCTTCTCCGGCAGTTTTTTAATTCAATAAACAATAGTAAATATAAGTACAATGAACAATAATAAACGTACATACTTCACGCCGTATCCCTAACGGGGTAGTCAGAGAGGACGGAGCGCCAAGCGTCGCGATCCTTACATACTTCTTTCGTTTCCTGAAATAATAAACAATATCAAAATATAAGTAAATGAAGTTGAATAATAAAATTATAGTCATTTGAATGAATATTTTTTATTGTTGGCTAAGACTAAAGTACAACTTAACTTTGTCTTGTTTCGGAAAAGAGCACTCACAATAAAGATCACTTGTTCTTTGTTCACAAAAGAAAAGTAGTACCACAGCTGCAGCGACCTATTCGTCGTTCACTTTGCTTATTTTCGTGTTATTCCCTGCAACTAAACATGAACTTGTAGGTATTTTAAAGAATCCACTATGTTAGAGCGTTAGCAGAATTTCAAATTTGGCCACATCATCACTTGTGCTTTCAGAATCTATACCTACTTGAAGTGTGTTAAAATTATAAATATAATTGTGGAATATTTTCTAACGAGCCTGTAAGATAGAAGCGTGTACGTAAACATAACAGTGAGGTAACTCGAGGAGAGCTTTTGAGAAATTTAATTAAAACTATGAATGCCGCAGGCATGCCTCGCATTTCATACGAGAACGTGTCGATTTAATCTAGCAGCCGACGACCGGTAAACTTTTATCAAAGGCAAGGAATGTTCTACAAATGAGTATATTTAAAGAAGATTGGAGATTGCGCGCAAAGTTGACAATTGTCTAATTTTAATTCATTAGGTATATGAATTAAAATTAGTATATGGTAACCATTAAGTATATGGATATTTGTGTCGTATTTATGAAGTCGTTTTTGTTTTTCAATTTGAGTATAGATTAGTAAATGATAATAATATTGCAGTTTTTAGTATTTTAATTTTGAAGTCTGTTTAATACGTTTCTTTACAAGTTAATTATTTCTTCCTTTTCAGTGAACTGATCCTAACTAAAAATCTAAGGTACTATGTAGATCTACAACTAACTTTTTTCCAATTCTGGAGTGGAACATTAAATAAAAAGGTAATAATAATAATATACTTTATTGCATACAAAACACAAGAAATAAAAGTTAATATATGTCCAAAGTAAAATACAACAGGTGGTCTTATCACTAACAGCGATCTCTTCCAGACAACCTAGGGATGGACAGAATAGTCATAATTAAAATGTATAAACCACTAAGGAGTTTATTTGTCTAAGTTAAACAGTATTCCTCTATTTAAATTTCTATGGGACCATTCTGGATATTTTCAAATATAAAAGAAATCCTCAAAATTGGTGCACAAGTGGCGGTGAACATACATTAAAAAATAAGGTTCCGACGACTTGAGGATCTCCTCGTTTTTTGAAGTTAATTAAAAACTAAACACTACTGGCACTAGCCTTAAACTAGTATTATCAAAATTAAATATACAGCGAACTGGAGTAGCACCTTGTTGCACCCAGTGACACGTAGGCTTCAAGACAAATTAGGATGTAAACCCAGGTAGCTTATAATACATAGGGTTTTTTAATTAAATCACCACATGAGTCACAAGAACCATCACATTATGCACATAAGTTGTGTTCGGTGCTAGTATATTTTATTAAGTTTTGTTATTTGATTATTAAGTAGGTACGTTTTAACTTTTAACATGTTCACGTAGACCCTATTTTCTATTACTTTCTTCTTAATAAGAGTATACAGTCACTACACGTAATTAATCTTTAGCCTTTCATCAAAGTAATGGACAAATGTTTAAACGCCTTATGGACACGTAATAAAGGCAAGTGCATTCGCAAACAAATCCTCGCCCTGTTTTCTCCAAACAAAGCAATCGATAAAAATGTTTAATATAGAGATATTGAGGTCAATTTCCTTTGGCGTATATCGCACGTGAGTGAAATTGCAATGAATACTTCTTTAATGTGATAGGCATAGGGATTATAATCCCATGACAATTATCCACACGTGTTACAGTATTGAATCCCTTTATGTGAGTCAGTGAAGCATCAAAGTAGGGGCGCAACATTTACCCTTATTTTTAGGGCTGACTTTGACTCACTAATCGATATTTTTGCTTCAAATATTTTAATGAGATATGTAGAAAATATTATGATATTCAAAATAGCATTAGGTCACGATGTTTTAATTTAGAGTAGGTGTACAAGATTCTAGGGTAGATAACTCGGACACTGTCAAACCAAAACGAAACACGTAATTGCTTTCGATTAGGAAGGACTGGTCTAAGATATGCCCATCTTAGATGAAATAAGAGTCAGTTGTGCATTTTAGACACAATTATGAGTCTAGTACGCACAATCGACTTTTATTTATAACATGGGTTTATATATAACATGTGCACGTGGTTGGCAACTCCTTCTTAATGGAAAGCAATGATATACTTGGTCACTCTTGGCTTGAAAGTGTCCAACTTATCTAACCTTGAACCTTATACACCTACCCTAATTATACGAATTGAGGATCTCGTTTTTTGACCTACGTCTGACATTTTTTGCAATCGTGACCTACATACAAAACGTGACAATATAATTACATTGTATATTAATATAATTATGTTGTGACGTTCTGTATAGGACAATGTGATAGATGAATATTTTGTCATTGGCTTGATATTCAAACATTATATTTTGAAATAAGATAAAGCTGTGTATCCTAGACCTTAGTAGACTGTCATTATTGTACCGCTATATCTTAGAAACGCCTACTCCTGGTCAATCTAGTGTGTAGTGTGTGTAGTAGTTTAATGTAACATAAGCGAATATTTCGTCATTAACTTTGGTAATGTTTACACTTAGATAGTCTTATTTGTTGCTGATGCTCTTATATTTTCAGTCAGAAGTCAAAAGTCAGCCTAGGAATAGGGCTTATTGTTAAGAACTTGCGTAGGCGATTACCTATCAACCTGTCGCTGTTTTTTTTTTTTTTTTCTATATCAGAGGAGGCAAACGAGCAAACGAGCAAGCGCATCATCCGATGGAAAATGATCATTGCCGCCCATGGACACCCGCAACGTCCAGGGAATCACGGGTGCGTTGCCGGCCTTTAAGGAAAGAGTAGGCTCGTTTCTTAAAGGTCCCTAAGTCGTAACGGTCCGGGAATACCGCCACTATAAGTTTGGTTTATTTGGTTTCGCTTTGTTAACCCAAGTCCAAGTACTATCAACAATGGTATCGAAGTATGATTTTTATGCCTTGAATACTCTGACTAGATGAATGGGAAAAGGAGTAACGTCATTGTGGCCACTATTGTGGCGGGCTCTTTGCTTGCACGGCGTATTTACTAACCGAGTAGACTCTTTTAAAAAAGGGACATTAACATAACAAACAAAAAAAGAAAAGACTGCTTTTTTGAATCCACATATTTCTAAGAGATCGCATTTTTACTACATTTATCTGAATTTCACCTGATTTCGGTCATAACCACATGATGAATGATTGACGAAGAAAATCTACATAGTGTGAATAGCGAAAGTGAGTGGTAGCAGAAGCCAAGGAGGACCAAAGAGATCAAATAGCCAGAGTGTTAGCTGACGGAAATCTCAAAAGCACTCGCAAGCCAGGCGAAAGTGTGTAAGAAGAATGATGAGGATCGAGGAGGCGAAAAAAGTATGTAAGGACTGCGATACTTGGCGCTCCGTCCTCTCTGCCTACCTCGTTAGGGATACAGCGTGAAGATTTGTATGTATATTTTCACACTGCTAAGGATGAAAGTCACTTCTTTCGATTACATATTAAATTACAATTAGATTACAATTTATTCGATGTAACGGAGTTATAATTTTCGTGTATCGAGTCGAAGGATAGAATAACCTTGACTTTAACATGAGATAAATGTGTTTGCCAAGTTTGCTTTCTGGAAATTGGCAGCATCTTTCTTTGTCAGAACGATAAAATATTAGGTGTAATTTTTAGGCACTGATTCTAAGCACTGAACATAATCTCAAACATACCTACATTGTACTTATCACATATATTACACGGCGATAGCTTTTTAAATAGTCATTAATGTTATTTTCGAAATCTAATTTTGTTTTTGAAAAAATTTCAATAAGTCTAAATCTATTTTAAATCATACTTTGCACAATTAGTGTAAAAGAGAGCTTCTTATGTAATAAAATATCGATGTCTAAAGTCGAAGGTTGAAACGCATTAGCCTTTCAGCCTTCGATATTATACTAATATACGATAGTATTTTGTTCTAATCGACATTTTTCGACAATTAGATACAGGAGAGAAGTTTATAGTTTCGTTTTTGAAAAATATCATTATAAAAAAAACTATTAATTAGATTTTGATATAAATACAGTATATCCTTTAAGTACCTACATACTGCATGCTATATCAAAGGCATTTTCATAAATAAACAACTTTATTTTCAGAAATAAATATCGACTTGCGCATATCATCGAATGTATGATGTTATTTTGTAAAATAAAATAGTTCACTCTCAATGATGTAAACTACTCGTACTTTAAACTCTTTTCTGTAGCTTTAAAAAAATGTCGGTTAGAACAATTAATTAGCCTTTCAACCGTCGATTTAATGCTAGTTTTATTATTTTTCTTCAATATGAATCTTATTCTTAATGTTAATAATTCATTTTCAGATTATCTGAGCTGCAAAAGTGTTAAAAATAGTAACTTAAAGTTTTATCATATTACACATTATTAAATTCGAAATGTAAAAATCTTTTCTTTTATATCTCAAACAATATCCACAAAAAAAAATGTTTTGAACTTTCTGTTGAAGTCTCCAAAACTAACCCCCAAAATTAAAATTCGACTTTTTAAGTTAAATTTTGTCTTTGATCTATCGTTTTCCATAACCGTTACTAATCTTAACAGTTGACGTTAAATAGTCCATGAGAAAAGAACTGTCGCAGACACAAACAGACAGACAGACAACGAAGCAATTCCAGAAGTGTTCCTATTTTCTAATTTTGGAAGAGAACTTAAAATAACTTTTTATGCAATTATTTCTTTCACATAATCGTTAATAGAGAGAAATATTAATAAATGAGAACATAATATTACTAATTCAAGCCACAACTAATTCTTCAGATGTAATAATTTCCACAATAAATTATTATTTTTAAACCATTGCACTATTGCATAATTTAATTCATAGTTTTACCAATAATTATTTTTTTACTTAAATGATATACATGTTGTAACAATGACTTTTGCCTGTGACACGACAGCAAGTAAATGAAAAAAAAAACGTATATTGAGTCGTATTTTTAATTTTATACTACAAATTATTATTTTATGTGGTTTTAATATTTTTGTATCTTACATCTATTTTATAATATCGTTATATTTTTTTCTAGTTAGTATATTTGTAATGAAGTGTATTTTATAACGATTCTCTCTTTGTTGCATTTTTACGATTTTTATTGTTTTTATTTCATTTTATATTATTATTTCTATTAATTAGAAACTTATTTTAGAGACAACCCCATAACATATTAAGTACTATTATTCTCTTATCCATTTTGTTCTTAACTTCTTTAACATGTATTTTTGGAATATATTATTGTAATCAAGTCACTACCATATGACGCTTATGATCTATAACTGAAGCTTGATCAATTTAATAATTACTACAACATGTTTGAGATTGGTTTTTAATTATAGCTATCTCAAACTTTGATGTGAATAGGGATTTCCTTCAAAGAAAGTGAAAGATGAAATTCGTATATCATCAATTGATGGCCTTTGCCCTTTGGCTCTGGTATTTGTGAATTTTCAAGGCGACGCGTTAGCCTTGGCAGAACTCATCCTTGGGTAGTTCTGGATATCTTCCAAGATGCGTCATGGATTACGTCTATACCATAAAACCATATACATTCCGTCGAGTCGCCGCGTCGCGACTCGCAACGTTACTTATACTCAAACAAGACTAAAGGAGAAATATTGGATAAGTATTGCAAAGTATAGATTTCATTTTCTATAGATAGGTACATATGAGATTTTATAACAAACATTACTAAGTTGCTTAGATATTTTTAAAACGTTTGTTACTTTTAATTTCCATATTTATATAAACAAAAGTAAAGTTTTTAAAGACAAGTTATTTAGACAGATTTGGTTAGCATTACCACCGCCAGCTTTAGCGTATAGGCCGCCACAGATAAAAAGACAGAATTGCTGTCCATAAGAATATAGATACCTATATATATTTTTAAATAAAGGTGCATACTTTTTATTATCAATAAAAATCAGATCATTTTATTTTAATAAAAGTGTACATTTAAAAAGCAACTTATAACATAACATAATATAAATAATCAAGCAGTACGAAAGATATGTACTATTAAAGATATGTACGATAAAAATCTATACTTAACTATTTTTAAATGCTATTGAAAATATGTATTTTGGCACAAACAATCTTTCATTAATCACCTTTATTTTATACAAACACTATAAATTGGTACCACACGTACTTTAAATGTTTAGCGAAGATAAAATCATTGTATAAACTTTTTTATTAATTGGGCATTTAACACATCAATATCTTTCTCACACATCCAAAACCTACCCACAAATTTTAGCGCCCTGAACAACAGACCGAGTCGCCCGCCCCTAGAGCGAGTTCTACCTTTACTTTCTTAGTTTTTTCTTATTTACAAAGAGTAGATATTCTTATATTGCATTAGATTGTGAAATGTAGATTCTATTAATAAAAACCCTAGTAAAAACCTCACAAAAACGTGTACTAATCATGTTTTAATTCAGTAATACTTAGTGATTAGGAATTTGAGTATATAGTATTTCCTGTGAAGTGTGAATAAATGTATTGCTCTTTTATTGCCGTAGTCTTTTCTAAAGAACCGTTAAAGAATCGATATTATTTTTCTTTTTCTGTTTTTATAAAATTGGTCATATTATTTTTAACATCAGGCCGAAAATTCGTGCCTTCTGATTTCAATCTACATATTAAATAACCAACCTTGGACCATCTGTCATTGTCTTGTTAGAATGTTCACTAGGTGCGACTGTTTTTAAATTAAGTAGGTACCTACCTAACCTTTTTTAATTGTGAAAGTTTCAGCCGGTATCTTTTTATGGATAAAAAAGTAATTGGAATGTCTAAAATTGTATTACAAATAAAATTATGCCTATAGTGTACGTGAAATTGTTTATGAATCTGCCAATAAAACGAGTATGATTGTATAAAAGAATACATGTTATTTTTATGCTTATTCGGTGCTCAGAATACAGAAAGTTTTGATGTTAGTATTGCAAATTCGAATTCCAAAAGATCCGTCTTGGTAAAAACATAAAGCGATGCGATACCGATACAACACTATCTCCATATTAAATACGTGCTATAACAACAACGCGTATGTGCAAAATTAGAATTCACGCAGCGATGATTACTGTATCCACACTAGGGAGTTATTGATATGCATCACCATACACGTTCTAACTTCAGAGTTCTTTGTGCCTCGACGCAATGTTACTGTGATTTAGTTGCTGGGCGTATTTTTAACTTGTTAGTTAAAAAGGAATATAGGAGAATGTAAGTTTTAACACTTTTGACTGATAGATTAAATTTTGTCGATTGTATTGTGCTTGTGTTTATTGTACTTTTACTTTAATTAATCTTACTTTAATTAAATGAATGTTAAATGTAACAGCTGGTTCCATACTCTGTAAAATGTAAAAGTTATTCTTATTTTTTCTAGTTTAAAAATAAATATGATCAAACGAAGATTTATTTAACGTATGTACAATCCTCAAAATGTGCAACTGGCCTTTAGTACCTACTATATTTAAAAATAATCGAAAGTTTTAACAAATGAAATACCTAACTGGCCGTTAATAAATGAAAAAAAAAATCGTCATTACTTTGATAAAGAATATCTCTATACCGATGTAACTCACTTTCAAGCTCTATTGATATTGATCCTTTTGTAGGCTCATCTAACGTGCTATCTGTTTGAAAATTAAAGATAAGTTTCTATTATATGGCATTGGTGTACAAGAAATGTTGCAGTAGTTGCATATTAAAAGTACTATGTGAATATCGATCTTCATAATATAACCACAGCACGTCCTACAGGATATGCCCGATTCCCCACTAGTAAGTGTTAGTTCGGTTCCGTTCCGCTGCGAGCGTACACGTCACATTCCGTAATTCTAATTATAAAAATGCTGCTCCAGTAATGAACTGTTCCACGAGAATTATTTCCATTTCGACGGCGTGAATTAATTGGAAACCATAATTAAAAAGAAAAATAAGTGGTGAAGTTTATTATTAGTTTATGAGACGTACTAATAAGTATTGTGTTTTGGTATTATAAGACTGTTAAGAAAAAACTTTAATATTACGGGACATGCCAGTAATCATTGTTTTATGGTTAATATCGGACAGTCATCAATAGTATAATTTGTAATATATAATTTATATCAATAGTAATAATTTGTAAAGGTTTAATTACGCGTTGAGATCAGATTTTGCGTTATTAGTGCTAATTCTCTGTCGATTGGTAGATAAAATTAACTTTTTTATAAGTTCATAATTAATTATAAATAGGTTTTATTCAGAATAGGGCGCTTTTTTATATCTTATACTTACTTTTTTTTAAACGTAGATATTCTTATGAAGTGTTGTTTTGCAAACAGAGGCTGTTGTTCTTCACGATATTTTTGGACTATTATGTATTCTGAGCTAAGAAGTCTGAAGTGTAAGGCCTACATTTTGGGCTCAATATTTTAAAATCTAAGGTCTAAGCAAACAGAGTTGATAATATCTCCTACGATAACAAATGGTATAAATTACCTACGATTTTAATATGAATGAATTTTTTATAATTAATCCACAATTTTTGTTTGTTTCAAATGTCATTTCGTACTATATGGTATGTTGATTTTACTTATCAATTATTTTTTGTTTCTCTGAAAATGATTTCCCTTAACTAGTAACAAAATGCTTACACACTATTCTTATACTGTATTTATTCACTTTGAGATAAAATTACTAATGCGGATGTGCTGACTCGGAACTTGAATCTGCACTGCAGCTTAGGTAATTTATTATCGTTGGGAGTACAGTACACTGTATACCGTCCTTGGTTTTCTCTAGGTAAACTTAATTAGAACTTGAGATGTGTCGGAGTGAAAAAGTTTGCTTGGAGGTAAGATCTCTCGGTTAATATTATAACAATACCTCGGCAGAGAAGGTGGAACAGGATATTTGTTTTTGTTAACTAAATACTTACATGGAAATTAAATAAATAGGATCATTCCTTTGTTTAAATGAAAGCTGCTTGTTAGATAAATCATTTGTTTTTGAACTTAACATAGTAAATTCTGTTTAAAATATAATAATCATTGTGTAGCAGTAGAAATGCGATCTCTTAGAAATATATGCGGTGTCACCCTTGCGGACAAAATAAACAATGAAGAGATACGCAGTATGAGAGGGTTGCAGGATTATCATTTTAAAAATGAAGAAAGGAATGCTTAAATGGTTCGGCCACATAAAAATATTGAGTGATGAAAGACTGATGAAGAAAATCTACAGAGCGAAAGTGAGTGATAAAAGAAGCTAAGGAAGACCAAGGCTGACTTATGAAGATCAAATAGCCAGATTGTTAGCCGACGGAAATTTCAAAGGTACTCGCATAACTAGGCGAAATTGCGTGAGGAGAATGATGAGATTTGAGGAAGCGAAAGAAGTATGTAAGAACCGCGACGCTTGGTGCTCCGTCCTCTCTTACTACCCCATTACGGATATGGCTTGAAGATTTGTATAATCATCATGTCCGGGACCCAAGATTGTGACTAGTAATTATACTTAAAAAACTTTAAAAATTGTGACACTCCATCTATCTAATAATTTAAAACCTACAGATTAATAAGTATAACATATGTTTAAACTTAGATAATAAAGTCATTAAATGTTTATAATGTAAGTATAAATGAAGGCGTGGAACAAACCGAAAAAATTTTTTGTGTCGAATTCTGTAGACATATAATATTTATATAGACGGAAACAGATTTATATAGATGGAGGTGCAACACAGAGAAATTGCTCACATATTTGCAGTCAATTGTCCACAACTCTATGAGTCAATTTCGAGCGATTAACAGAAGATATCTCATTTTTAAAGCAAAGCAAACGCTGCGGTCGATATAAAATAATTTATTATGTTCAAATAAAACGTGTTTATACATATTTATATTGTATAGTGTTAGCATGCTTTATTTAAAGTTTCATTGCAAGCACTAGGCGTTTAAAACGACGAATTTAGATTTCAATGACCGGCCCGTTATGCGGTGGCAAAGCATCTGTCTTCCAAGCCGGAGCCCCAGGTTCGATCCCCGGTCAGGTGAATATAGGAATCGAATTTTTCTAAATTGGGTTCAGTTGGAGTCTAGATGTTAGGGTGTTAGTGGTGTTAGGGTGCATCCCCCAACTCGTTACATACCCATACCCATATCCATACATAGTACCCATAGCATAAAGCATAGCGCTTATTTTGGTAGTCACACAATTTGTGTATTTGTCTGGAGTATTATTATTAAGTAATTAAGAATTTTTTCCATATTTGACTATAAGTAGTATTTATATTTATTGTAAAATTATACCTAAAATAAAATCAGGCAGTCATATTGCAATATATCCCTCTCATTTACTCTTCACTATAATCACCATATATAATCACGTCAGAGAGTACCACTGCAATCAGTGATATTTATATTTTCCCTGATGATAGTGTGACTTTGTGTGTAAGCCTGTGACATGTTTTCATTTGCAATGATATGTCTATATAAATATTATATGTCTCTGGAAGAATCAACTTATATTGTAGAGTTTTTCACTCATCACACTGTGGGGATGTTAAAAAAGATTTGAAAATTATTTAGAGATGAAATTCAAGATGGGGGTGTATATGTTTTAGTCGTTGTAGGTGAAAAGAAATAGGAGAAATACGTCTACATTTCATTTCAAAAATGGTTTTATAACACTATCCTTATTCCATAGGACATAGGTAATCACTTACAAATTCCAATATCTACATATAGCTACCGGATTATAAACGCTTCCTTTTCAACGAATCCATAACCTCACGTAGCCACTAAAGACGTGACCATACTGACGAAAACAAATAATCCACTTTACTCAGCTCCGACTGTCTCACATCTACACATCGATAATTCGAGTTAAGAAGCTTTGATCTATTTCGAGAGGAGGCGCCAAGCACGTCGCTTATAAACATTTAGATTGATTGCACTACCGTTATACAAACATATTATACATAACAGTAGAAACAATTTTTTTGACGTTTTCAGGTCAACATTAATCCTTCAAACTATTAATTGACAGTTACATATACTCAAATGAGTAATACGTTGTATTTCGAAATTCAACCATAAATACAAACATATAAATTATAATATAAACTCTTTGGCGACATTCTCTACTCTGCGACTCTTTGATCCTCAGACCAAGAAATGCATGCACCCATAACAAGTTGCCGCTCTTACCACCGTGTGTCAAACGAATTTTCGTGTCTCTTTCTATCTCATTGAGCGTATAGCCACGAGTAAAACAGTTAGCTATAGTAAATATGCGACCTCGCACTGTCAATGTAATTCGTGTTAGCTTATGAGTCGGTCATCAAATAATTATTTGCAAAATACTCGTAAGTCTGTATTATTATGTTTAAGTCTGTTTTGGCTACTAGTATTGACAAATATAAAAATATGTTATATTCAGCTGTGTGTTGTTGTTTAATGACCCTTACGACGCACATTAGTAAAAATTTGGAAACTCAGTCAACAAAAAAGGACACCGTAAGGACACATTCTTAGATCAAATGGACCGTCCATTGTGACACCTTGGTCTGAGGTTTGATCCAAGGAGGTTACGTATATGTATATGATCACAATCTGTGGATCACAAACTATTATGAGTTTGACATTGGCAGTACGAACGTAAAACTATGCTAAATCTCACACTCCTTCGTGCGCGCAATATTTTTGAAAAGGGATCCGAAGTTTTCGCTTCACAAATTAATATGTTTCCAGAAACAAAAAATAAAAGAAAATCGGTTGACTGACAAAAGAGCATAAGGTACTGAAATGTTTTGTTTTTATCTATATTTATATATAGATGATCAACGTAATATCTCGCGTCTTATACATCATAATATGCAATTTCCCATTAGAAGTGAACAGAGGTGTACAATGGCAAATTGGAACTCGATAATGATAGGTTGATTGCCCATCGCCTATATGAGTTTCTTACGAGTTCCTCGTAATAAGCGTTATCCTTTCGGCCCTTGGCCGACTTTCGTGACGTGACCTTTTATGATTTGCACGGGAATTATATTTTTCTTTCTTTTCGTGATCAGTAAAAAAATAAAATTTTTGTGTTTTAAAGGAAATAAACTATTTTTATGAAAATAGATTTATTTTAAGTTAATGTACTTACTTATTCTGTCAATTAAAACTGTAGACACCTAATAAGAAAAACTAAATATCCCTAATACTATTTATTGAACTAGTTCTACACTATAATTTATTGTATAGTGTTTTCAATTTCAAATAGTTTGGCAAAATAAATTTTTAAATTATGTGGTTAAAAGCGCCTCCAAAAAGAGGCATTCCTTTTTAGCTCGCAATAGTATGTGAAGATTTATAGAGACCATTTAAATATCATTATACGTATATAAATCATGCTACAAGAATAAAAAAAAATCTTAAACCGCGTAAAGCTATATTTACACTATAATTAGTGATTACTATGAGAACGGAATTTCATTAATCAATGATTACTGAGATATACAATCGCATCAATTCCTAATCAAAATATTATGTGCGCGTGGGGCTGAATAAAAGATAGTAATGTAATAATGTAATGAATTTGCGTATTCGCATTAGCGAATATTCGCATATGTCTTGATATTCGCATTTCTGCAAATGCGAGAATACCTGAAAACATGTCATCTTATTTGTCCATGACAAAGGTATAAAAATATCTAGTTGTGAAACGACAATGCAGTTGGTAATATTTATTTGTTTACATTCACGAATAACGGAGATATATATTCGGATTTCCTTTCTCTTTGCGAATGTGAGAAATCCAATAATCGTTACAACACCAGACAACACAACACACACACGACACAACTGATAATACTAAACAAAAAAATAACCACTCTTAATCCCATGACCAGTGCATGGCGCTTACTGATGCGTTTAGTGGCGAGTTATTTTCAAATAATAAATCACACGAGAAAGAAACGGCGTCTAATTTTCATGAAAGAGTGTTTCGATTTTTAGATCACTCGTCTAATTTCCGCCTAAAATAGTTAAACTTATAAATTTTTTTAATATGAAAATAGTTTATAGTGCGTTTTCAACTTTCAACATGTTTATTGCTGACTTCCTGTTTGAAACATTTTTAAATTAACTGCTGCTAAATAAATTAGGAAGAGTGCAACGAATTAATTGCTTAGGCAGCGGTTTAATTATACTGAGTTTAATGAAACTCGTATCTCGTATGTCTACTCTGTTCAGTGATGTACATTAATACTGTGTATCTGGGTATTGTAATTACTGTTCATAAACGCAGTATTTGTTTTGGTTCTGTACCAACACTATTTTGTTTTTCAAAAACCGTTGAAGTTGTTAAATTGCTAGTTTGTTGATTATAGACACATTTCGAATAATATTTGTTCCACGTTTTTAAAATCGTTATCTAGTACAGAAAATGTAGATTTCGAGCGCTTGTTTTTTCTAAGTATGTAGTCTCCATTAAAGCGAATTTTACGAATCCAAAATGTACGTCAAAGAGTAGGACATAGGCGCTTTTTGGTACCTACTTTTGTAGGTATATTTATTCGTTGCAGTGTAACGTGTCTGTTGCCAGGTCCTATATACGAATTTCCAGGACGGAGTGTCCAAAAAATCATCGGGATCTCAGTTTTACAATCGAGACAACAAGTAAAGTAGATGTTTAGAAATTGAAGTTTATTTCTATTAGATTTTCGCCGGTGAAAGTAGAAGCACTATGAAAAGTTACAAATTAAAACCATGAAAAGTGTAAAAATTAAAATAAAATCTTAACCTAAGCTCTCCTAATCCTCCTCTCGATCTCTCTCATATTATATTCTGTAACTTTACTGGGGCTACCATAGCTTAAACACGTCTTAAAAGGGCAGTTTAAGGTTGGTAAGTGAAAACGAGCTGTATTTTATTTAATGACTCTAAATCTCTCTTTATGTTCTGAGGCGGATGACACTGCTTTTAGAAATGTTCGTTTCACGAAAAATAGGAACGTTTCCTACTTTTTAGCTTCCTGATCAAGGACGAATCGCATCGTGTTCACAGATCTTAGAAAATCGGTCGTCCCGCGTAATTCGGTACACATGGTAACGCTAGTAACGTGTACCTAATGAATTTTAAACATAGAACAATTAAATATGTATTGTCAGTTGTTTCAACGTTTTACGATTAGAATATAGGTATCTATTTTTGAACATTGTTTTGAACACAAAAATATTAATGAAACAATGAGATGAATTTCATTTACCTAAAGAACGGTGTTGCACTCCGAAGAGGATTTCCCGGGATCCCGATCGCTTTTGAGTCCCGAAATTTACGGGATTAAGATTTCCTGATCCCGAGACTCTCGGGATTAACATCACTTTAAAATGTTGCAAAATAGACCGCGTCAAGCGAAACCAATGAGCTTTGCATGCCTATCATTTTAATGTAACGTAGCTCACTGGGTTAATTTGCGACACATAATTTCTAGGAATAAAATTTCCCGTATATTGAACTGAAATGATAGATAAGCAATTCAAGCTATTTCTGGGTGATTTTTTGCGTAGTTATGTTACTTGTAGTTTGAAACTATAAGTATTTTAATGTCAAAACAATGTTTGGCAATCAATCTCAATAGGTTTATCGGTGATACTTGCTTGCCATAAAAATTCCTGTATTTTGAATTAAAATGATCGCCAAGCAAGCGCACAGGTTATAGGTAATGCTTGCTTGATACTAAGTTATTTTTATTTTTAACGAAATGTCAGGCGAGTCAGTGGGGCAAAAGCTAGCTAGTTATATACGGTAAATACGATGATTTCTGTCTAAATTTTGATGTGTTGTTTAAAGAGCTGATTTCTGTAGGGTTTTATTATTATTTATTTGTATAACCGTCAATATCGAAATTATCCCGAGATCCCGGGATTGACTAATTATACTCCCGAAATCCCGCGATTAGAAATAAGGACCGAAATCGAATTCCCTAGGCCTCCGAGGCAACCTCTGTGATCTCTTGTTTTATATTAATGAAGTATTTAACACATTTTTGAAAACTAAAGTTATCGTAATACGTTAATACTTATACATTGTAATCATCTAGCAAAACTATGCATTGTGTGACATGTTGTGGAAATATAAGTAGATACAATAAAATATAAGTATATACAATTTAAAACATCTTAAAGTAAAATCTTATGCAGGTAACGCGTGAGGGTGAGGTGGGTGGTCTAACAAAACGGCAATGAAAGCACTAAATAAGATCGAAACAATTGCAGTGTGGTCTTTAGTTAAGCCTGTGCTTATTTTTCTTCGTCCACCATGTAAGTGTTGCCGGATTTAGAAAGTTCCCGATATTCGTGGCGTCCCCTCGTGTCGTGCGTGAGTCAGGCAAATTACGACATTTGTGATTAATGCTTGTTATTCCCGGTGGTATCCTTCACCCGTTACTTCACTTTCCTTTGTTCTGGAAATGCTTATTAATGGAGTCGCCATTTGAGAGTTTCAAGATGTTTTTGGGAGACTTCAATAATGATTGACTTTTTGAACTTTGTTGCTATTTGAGACTGTTCATAAATAATGTCATTATTAAATTCAGTGGATTTTGGATCCTTACCCTGTCATAGGCTGTCATATCCGTATTACTCTTTCTATGTTGTGAATTCAACATTTTCCAACTTTTAATTTTTTAAATATAATAGATCGTATATGAAGTCTTTGTCTTCTATACGTCCAAGGGTTTTTTCAAAACATTACAATTGATTTTTCTAAAACCGAAATTTTTATTTTGTAAATCATTGTCTGTTTTTCGATTAATTGTTTTTTGAGCAAAATTACGACGAATATCTTCAATGCATAAAAGAAAAAGGTCTCATTTAAATAATGGGACATAGATATTTATTAGTTTCATTCTCATATACACATATAAATAGATGGTTACTAAGTTTTCCTCCTTTCTATAGGTGTATTTTTTATTTTGCGGCTAACGAAAATAAATCGCATAAACAAATGTTACCTACTCAAAATGGACAAATTTCTTACTGAAATGCTTTGTCAATTTTTATATTTAATTCTTTTACTCTTTGTTAAAAAATAAAATGAGAATTAGATATGTAATAGATTGGCTTTGCTTATTTAAAAATTTTCTTATGAGAGAACAATTTGAACTGGCATGTTACTGTAATAACATTTAATTTTCCGCTACAAAATGATAGGTCATTGAACTAATTTTACGCTGAGTTGTAAATTCAGCTGGCGTTTTATAACATTAGTTCAGGAAACCGTGTTTGTATACGTAATACGGATTAAAGACTGTAAACTGAAGTTACGCGGATGATTCAGCTTCGAAATGCTGAGACGTGAAGCCGACGGAATGCAGTTTACAATAGTTTGTACGGACCAATGTGAGTATTTCGCCAATATTATTCATGTTAATTTCAGGCTTTCAGCTCGCTCTGCCAACAAGTATAGAATATATTGTAAAATACACAAATACATAATGTAACACATATGTATATATTTTCATATGGATTGTCTCTAATCTTATAGGCTTTCGTATAGATTAGTTTTCCCAATCGACAGTTTAATCGACCCTAGTATATTAAGTTTCAGAGTCCATGTCTAAAAGCCAGCAAGCCACCTGTATAGACTAGTATTATGTTTCAAATTATTTCATGGGGAATGTAATATCTTTTTAACCGACTTCAAAAACTCTAAAAACTACAGAGCTGAAGTCAGCTGAACTGAGATTTGGAATGTATTTCATTGCACCTACCTCTGTGTTCACAAACCAGTCAAGTTATTAAAAATTTCTTATTTTACCTTAGTATATCTTTAACTGATAAAAGATTGATATAATTGCCTGTTTGTTGTGATACCTCGTCTCTTGAAGAGATGAAACGATTTGTCTTCGATTATTTTGATTAAAAACTCATTTTTGGAGAGTGTTCTTAGCTCTAGCTATATGTTTAATAGAAATCTGTTCAGATTATTTTTCGTGTCACTAGGTTTTGAATTGAATTTTTTTATCTATGTTCACATCTTTCTGCCAGGTGAAGCCAAAGGTTGATTTATAAGATTATAATTAGCCATACCTGCACATTTGTTCTATGTTTTTTATACACATGTGTAGGCGTGACAAATAACATGGAATGTCAAAATAATCCCCTCGGACTACATTACAGTGGTTTCAAATTGAGGCCTTGCCTTATTTCTGAATTCTAATCCACATCAGTGACAGGATTTACTGCTTTGATAAACGTGAGGGCGTTAATAAGCCTTTATTAATATGCAATTATATTTATTTCGTTCTTTTTCCTGTGGAATGAAAATTAAAAACTATACTGCTCACCTTACAAAGTTAATTGATAATAAAATGGGCATACAGGGCAAGGACAGGTAAGGTCCTACCACATCCGATCCTTTGTAGCTGTTCTTGTGCTTCCAAGCGTCCCTTTGATCCACCATTCAAATGTTTTGGTTTTGTTATTTTTATCTGTCTTTAGCCGTTTAACGCAAAAAATCTACTACTATCTAAACAATATTAGACCTACTCATAATCAAATAAATATTTACTATTACTTTCACACTTCTACTCAAAGTGTTATATTTAAAATTCAGTTAACCTTATTATCAACTATCAATTGCAATGGGCGGATCATATCGGGGCATTGGCTAGTAAGCTCGGTTCCGCGATATATGCCATTAGACGCATTAGGCCAGCCATTCCCAAAGTGGGCGATAACGCCCCCTTGTGGGCGCTGCAGGCCTAAAGGGGGGCGGTAAGAGACCCAGGAAAAAAATGGGGGCGTTGTGTAGAGGCCTGGGGGGTGATTTGTAATTTCATTTAGCTAGGAGGTATCTTAGACAACGACTGCATGAGCTCTCGACTCAGTAGACAAAATAAGTTTGGGAACCAGTGGCTACGGCTAGGCTGGTGTACTTCGCATATTTTCATAGCCTAATGTCCTATGGCCTTTTGCTGTGGGGATCAGCGGCGCATATTAACTCGATTTTTATTTTACAAAAAAGAGCGATACGTGCTATTTACAGTATGAAGGCACGAGAATCACTAAGAGATCGTTTTAAAGACATTGATGTACTGACCTTGCCGTCCTTATACATCTTTGAAATTATTATGTATACGAGGAAAAATATAGATCGATTTACAAAAAAAGGCGATATTGGTGGTATGGAAACCCGAGGTCGTGATAAATTGGTTGTTCCAAAATTTAAATTACATAAGTCAAATGTTTCATTTTTGGGTAACTGCGTTCGTTTTTATAATAAAGTTCCTCAAGAAGTCACTCAATTAACAGAAAATATATTTAGATTAGTTATAAAACGTACATTGAAACGTACATGACGACCTCCGTGGCGCAATGGCTTAGCGCGTCGGAAAGTAAACGGGGGTTGCGGGTTCGATTCCCGTCTCGAGTCTGGGTGTTTATGTATAATATGTATTTATTTACAAAAGAAAAGTATATAAGTAGTATATCAGTTGTCTAGTACCCATAACACAAGCGCTATGCAGCTTACTTTGGGACTAGATGGCGCTGTGTGAAATGTCCGAGTATATTATTATATTATTATTATTATTGATTAGACAATCATACTATAAAATAAACGATTTCGTTGAAGATAAAACAATAGTCTGGAAATGATTTTCTCTGCACATGCATTTACTGGCTCTCTGAATATTGTATTTTAATAAACCTTTTGTAAAAGGATGTTGAAAAAATTATACCTGACTGAGTTTCTTGTCGGTTCTTCTCAGTGTCCAGGTTTTCTTTTCTCTTCTCTTTGAACCGAATTAAAGTAGATTTGACGTTCAAAAATACGTTGTGGTTTACTTGAATAAATTGATTTGACTTTGACTTTGACTAACCTAGCCATAAAACGTGACCTCATAATGTTAGCAGAAATCTACATTTTCTTCGCAGCTAAGTAACTTAGAAGCCTGCATATGCAGCTATTTATAACCTATTGAGAAATGCCAATTATGATTTTGAAAGGAAAAATAATTTCCTATTTGTTTAAACAATGGAATTATAAAAACAATTTCAAACCATAAAAATTTTTGAAGAAAAGCTGTTTTTTTAAATCATAATTTTACCATGACAACAAAATAGTAAAAAAAAATGTTTTTAAATATTAAACTTGTCTATTTGTTTATAAAAAAAATATCAACAAATGACGTAAAAAACTTTGTCAATGTTACCTAATGCCATTGTTAAACGCAAAAACAGCAAAAACATAACGTTTGATTAAAACAATTTTTTTAACAACATTTTATCAACATTTCATTCTTTATTAACTTTAAAAAATCATAATACACAAAATATAAAACTTTTAACTTTTATCTTTAAAAACTTTTATCTCGTGGTCTTGTGAAATAAATATTATAAGAAGGGCTTCAAGAATCAAAAAAAGTTTAGGCCAATTATTTAAATTTTTATATCGTCTTTTGTGAAAACGGAAGTTCGCGAAAAATTACTTAGTTAACAATTGCATAACTTTTTAAAAAATCGACATAAAAAAGTTTTCCAACGGGGCTTTGCTTTGAAGTGTTCTGATGACATCATAATTTTTTCAGATTTTAATATTGATATTTAATACTAAAAAAAAATTATTTTACGTGGTATACCTACTCTTTTCAGCGGCGGTGCGCCCCTGCCGTACTGGCATATTTTCAGCGTTAAATTAAAATTATAAAAAATCGAGGTACAGTTCAGAGAGGTGGACCTTTTTTAGGAAATTTCCTCATCTTTAAGAATCTTTTCTTTGAATTTCAAAAATATTAATAGTTTTTAAATTATAGGCGAAAAACTAAATAACTTTTTTTTTCATCTTAATTTGTAATTTTGCAATTTTTTATGTGCTGTAAAATCCTTAAAATACATTTTTCTAGATGTCATTCCGAATCCAATGAGCTATCGCACATATTCTTAGGGCCTTTATTTATCAAGAATTAACACTATTTTGAACTTGTCGAACAAACTATATAAATAAAATCGTCAGTAAAACCAATTATCTGACACAATCCGGATTTTAGGTAATCTCGATTTGAAAGTTTGACGACAGAAACGACGTCCAAATTTAACTCTCAGGAAAGTTTGTATCTCATCAATGGCTCTCTCATACGGCGACGTATTGGAAATGTTGGCGGCAGGTATCTCAATTTTTCTACACAAAACTACAAAACTACAAAACGATTGATTATGATTTTTTAAAGTTAATAAAGACTACAAAACGTATTAAAAGTATAATTGGTAACCTGACTTCTTTTCATTGGCTTTATTTTGATAGTTGCAATACACGATTGGTTAATTTTTGTAACACAAAAAAAAATATCAAAGAAACCTCTTTTAAAACAGAGATTTACTTTTTTAGGAGTAACGGGACAGATTTATGTTTCAAAATTTTCTGTATAGTTTTAATCTAAACGTATTCTTCAAAATGACAGTTGGATTTTTTTTAATTAATTATAGTTTTTAAAAGAAATGAAAATAACTACTTTTTCGTATTTTTCGTAAGCTAGCGCGCGCACTTTTGCATAGACCAGAAGGGTCTATTTTGGATTATTGTTTATCAATGCGTCGCCTGCACGCGATTAACACGGATCAAGCAAGTTTTTGAACACCTTCTGTTACCGATGTAATTCTGATTGTGCATGAACCAATCTCACACTGTAGGTTCAAAGTACAATTTCGTTTCCTGTTTATTTTTTTTTATGAAAAATGATCAACGTAATAAGGTACCAAAATAGACAAAATTAATAATTTCTTTAAAAATATTGCAGATCATAACTTTTCCTAAATTTTATTCAAGTAGAACCGACCAACGTTTTAAAATTTTCTCTTGAAGGTGTTCTTTTGTTCGTTGTTTTTACTCTTAGCATTGTTATTGTAGGTAAAACTTTTTATTACAAATTAAAAAAAAATACAAATAAATTTGTTTACCTTTTATTTGGAGGTTCATTTTGATTTGAGGAGGTGAAAGAAGACCACGATACCTGACGCTCCGTCCGTCCGTTGGGGATATAGTGCGAGGATATGTATGTACATATCGAAAAATAGAGAATAATTTACTGACTAAATCATCTCTCTCGTGACAATCCACCTCATAATGTATTCAATTTTCTGCCAAAAGCAAGTTAAGTTATTTAGTTTGAATTACATCCTACAAAACAGCAATTTTTTTATTTATATGGCATATATATTTTTGATTTATAGCCAACAAAAGTTATATTGAAGTTAACTGGTTTTAGTGTATGATTTACCTGCGAACATCTTTTAAATGGTGCTGTAACTGAAAAAAATACTCAAAAATTTGCAAATATTTAGAAAATAAGTGGTTAGTAAACCATTTACTACTATAAACATTTTTCTTGGACGAATAATAAAAATTCTTGCAAGGAATCCTTCATTTCAGCTATCTCCTAAACTAAGCGTCGGTCGTAGGCGAAAATCAGTTTTACCAGTAGACGTGGCATAAAAGACCAGGTTGATTGTAGTAAATAACACATTTAAAAAAGCGACAGATAATTGGTTTTAGGGACGATATATTATTTAAATATCTAACTCTCAGTTTCTTAGGCATCGAGATCCAGGTCAGTAAACATTACCAATGTCTGTGTATAAAATATTTTCAAGCGGGTTTCGTATCTTGCGGTTTTGTCATACAGTTCGTGACTAGTTCATCTTGAAGGGATTATATTTAGATTGATATTTGGAAAATATCGTAGAAAACATAGTTCACATTAGTTTTCATAAAATACATATGTATATTGTTTTAATCACTGTTTTATGACGTAGTTATTATAGAAAAGAATTATATGTACAGAGGCAGACTAGCTATCTTGACTCTATGGACTACCCTATAGGAAATGTAGTACCAGCCGCCGCCTACTTCTCAGCTCCATCATTTACTGAAGCATATGATATGCTTTTATGTACTTTGCCACGATTAGCCACCCCTAATATCTGACCACCATAGGCTCAGACCTAGTCCGGCTTATGGTAAATCCCGCCTCTGGATATATGAGACAGAACATACGCCAGTATTAAAATTTAAATTTTTTTCTTGTTTAAGGTCCGCGCCATGGAGCAGCGGTTGTGCGAGTGGCCGGGCGGCACTGACGGTGCGCCTAGAGCCATCTCTCGACTCGAGGGCCAGATTGAAGAACAGGTACGTAAATAAGTTACATCTTGAATTAATGTATGTAGTTTTTAGTACTTTGCGTACCAATTATAATATCTAATATGGCAATTTTTTTTTATTATGCAATACTTGATATTCGAAAATGGACTCATTTTCGCAGCTCGGAAGCCTCTATTTTACGACGTGATTAAAACAGGTCTGCTTCCACCACCCCAGCTTCTCTAGGAAGCTTAGCACTTTTTTATTTTGTTGTACTAAGTACTAATAGCATTCATTGTACATTATACATGGGGCTTGCCTGTGATTCTTGAAAGTTTCATTTCCGAACTTTACCTTAAAACGTCACAGACGAAACGCCAACGTGACATATTATGACATTAATAGCGTCTCCATTTTCTGTGTTTTCAAAACATTGAAAATTTTACTTTAAGATGTTACGAACGTGTTATGAATTAAAATTTAGAAAAATTATCATTCTAAATAATTAAAAATGTACAAAGACAAATTTAGTTAGAAGAGTGATATGAATTTGTTCATTTTATTGTATCATTGGTGAAAAATATGGAGGTAGATCACGTTAGAAATAATTATTTTGAAAAATTACATTTACCCACGTATTTTTTTGTATATTCTAGATTGTTTCTGATTTATATTGTTTATATAATCACCTAGAATTAAATAATTCTTGAAGCATTATATTAATATTATAATATTAAGAGCTTATTGGTTAAAAAGAAAGAATCATGGCAAGATATTCAAAAAATTGTTTAAAAAAAATAGGAGATGAACTGGTAAAAAGAATCAGTAAGTACTTAAAAATGTACATTTATTTTAGAAACAGCTGCGACTCCAAGACGCGAAACAAGTTGAAGCAAAGGCGGCTCGCATCAAGGAGTGGGTGACGAATAAGCTTAGAGAATTAGAACAGCAAAACCAACTCCTTCGGGAACAGAACGACCGCTGTAACCAGCAGCTAGAACTACTGAGAAATCACATTGCTGCACAAGGAAGCAGAAACTCTGTTGTATGTATTTCACTTATTACCTAGAAGTTCATTACAATTAAATAAAATAAAAAATTAGTAAAAGTCACAGAATAATTGCATTCAAATCAGATAACTAGATAGTAACAGTGACTAATTGGTAAACTTAATGTTATTGAATTGTAAAAATGTATGTCCATGATGTAGCCTTCCTATCATTAGAAATTTTCTAAATACCTTAAAACATCTTTAAATAAACTCAAAAGTCATAATAGACTCAAAAATTGTTTAGGATTTTGCCTTTGAAACAATAATTAGTAAACCAAAATGTAGAACCTCATTAATATATAAAATAAAGAATATTATTAATTATTTACATGCAAATAATAATTAATTCCCCAGTTTCTACCCTCTCGAGCAAGTCTGTCTCTTGAAGTGAGATCTGATGAGTCTCGTGCCTCAACCAAACTCTTAGCTGCTAACAGACGGAGATCAGAAAGTCTTGAAGGGCCACAGGTAGAGGCTGTGTAGTCCTCACTGTGTTAAAAAATTACTTTACTGTTTTTTGCACATTTTATGGTTTTCACTCAGTAAATGCCATTTTGCAGCCATATTCTTTATATTTTTTTTCTTAATTTTTGATCAATGTTGGCAGTCCATTTACTTTAATATCTGTAATTATTTTTTTAATGTCAATCCATTATTATTGTCCACACATCCTCTTTGTTAGCAAATATTATTATTTTTTGCTTACTGCAACTTCCATTGAATATTTTATAAAATCGATTTTTATCTGATTCATACTTATTATTGTTATATCTTGTACAGAAATTGTAGGTACAAATATTTTGAGTACTGTGATGAGAGATCTTCCCAACATGAATCATTATAACAGGAACTTTATTAGTTAACTTTTTGAATAAAATTTAATATAATTTTTTAAGTATTTATTATGTAACTAATTATTATTACTCTCACACAAAGCTCATGATGTTGACCACTACTTGTACACAATAAGTTCTCTTTTATTATTATGAAAATATTTCGTTTTTTTTTCATTGATGTACATTTTTATATTTTATGTGAAATATTTTTGTTTGTATTATATATGTAAATCTTAAATCCATTATTACATAAACTTAAAGAACATACAGTTTTAAAAATAATCATTTCATTTGTACAAAAAGAATTCATAATTTTAGTTGTTACAAAATAATCTAGACCAAAAAGCATTTAGTCGAAATTGAAATCTGAATTCTCAATACCCAATATTATTCAAATAATTTTGAGAAAACAGAGATCTTAAAGATCTCTGTAGTATTTACATATTTGGTAGCTAATTTTTATACCTCTGGAAACTAATTTTACTACAGTATCACATAATAGTAAATACATAGACATTAAATATGTTCTATTAAAACATCGAAAATAGGTATTAAAACATAGAAATTATTTAAATATAGATAATTTGTATACTAGACAGGTAATAGTCAATCATAAAAGAATTAAAGTCTCTTTAGTAATGTTTTAGTAATAACTGCTACTGTACTCAGGTATTAATTTCTCAATCTTAATTTATATCATGAACAAAATATTAATTACAATTTTTTCTTCCCAGCTTCCAATAAACTCATCAGAACCCCACTACAGTACTCCAGTGCGACACAGGCGAAATCTTTCTATTGGTACAACAAACATAGCAAACACAGTCAGTTCTACCAACCAAACTACGTTGAACACCATGAATAGAACCATGGATGAGAGAACTACAGCCAGTTTACTTGCTGACGATTTAGCGGTTAGTTATATCAAATATATATTCTAAAAACGATATTGAATTTGTATTGTGTATTACATTAAAATTTAAAAATTCTAAATTTGTTTCGACACGTGTATGATGTAAATTAGTGCATAATGAGTCAACTAAATTTCTGCTTTTACTAACTTAACTAAATTTATAAACAGCTTCATAAGCTGTTGCTTAGTTGCTTTTTTAGTTCTTTAGCTAACAAGCAGTCTAGGATCGAGTCTTTAGCGGTTTACACTTTAATATAGGAACAATACCCATGGCAGACATAAAAATTTGGCTAATATCAACCGATAAATAATTCTCTTTTAAATATATAATACCACAGATTAATTAGTTTACTACCGTATAATACTGTGGGTTGCATTATTGTAAATCATAGGAATCTTGAAAAAAAAATTAAAAATTCGGTGGGAAAATATATTAATGTAACATAATATATTAACATTTTTTAGCACATTATCCCATATTTTGGTGGGTGCACTTTGTAAATAAGCACTTTGTCTCCAAGCCATAAGTAGAGAGGGACATTCAAATTGGTATGAAATTAATGTAACCTTTTTATTTTCATTCAGCACTAGCAACAATAGTTTGCAAAACACCATATCGTTTTTTGTTGAGATTTTCATACAAAAATATCATCCAAATTCCCGACTTTTTCCGTTTATTTTCCAAAAATTTTCTTTCATACGAACATTGTCCTGACAATTACGAAAACAGCAATAAAACAAATCAGCCAAATCGGTCGAGATGTTCTCAAGTTATGCTTCATCATAAATGTGACATTTGATTTTTATTTATATAGATTATCTAAGATTTGGTAATTGGTGCCAGTTAATCCTAAATTAATTCATTGTTACTTAAGTAAATATTCGTTTTATAGACAGCTGTAGAAAATCTGGTTGTTTTGCCGACAACTCCAAACACATCAACGGATGGTGACACAACACATGACTATGCTGAAATTTACACACCGAGTAGAGGTGAGCATTCAGTAAATAATATTACGAAGAATTGGAAATTGTATTTGCAGTACCCGCCTGCTTTGCTGGAGCTATGTTTCAACTCAGTCTGTCTATGGTTTAAGTGTGTCAAAAATATAATCAATTTGACTTCTGTATTTTATGTGTATTGAATCTATATCTATAATACCACATAAATCTGTACAGTTCTGCACATTTATTTTTAAAATATAAAACAAACTCACAGCAACGCCAGTCAAAATATACGCCTAGTGAAGTAAGCGGGTACCACTTAGTTATAAAAAAGTGCAGAATTCCACAGACTTACATTCAAGTATAGACAAATTGTCTCGATATTTGCACTTATGTTATGCAACAATAGTAACAAAATTAATCAGAAAGCTCATACATCTTGACTAAATTATTAACTATTATCCCTGTTACTAATAAAAATTATAACGAGGTTAAACTTATAACAATGTTAAACTTCGGAACAAAGTTTTGACACTTTCCATCATTTTATTTTGTTCATAAGCTTGAGTATGACAGAAGGCTGTTATAACTATTCCATGTTTATTGGTAAGACCCCTATAAGTATAATCTTTCGTAAACACAATCGTAATTGATTTGAAAATTATTAATATTGTTTGACACGACAATATGGTCTTTGTGGTACAATTTATATATTATAACTTTCTGTATAAGATATATGGTAATCTATTGGAACACAAACACATTGCATGCATTGTAGTATATGTCAGTATATGTTTTATATTACATTAAAACAATGGAAACCTATTGTATGCTCATTATCGTCTCATCCATTTATTTTGATTATTATTTTGATTAATTTCTTTTGATTAGTTACTTTTGATGCTGCCTGTACATTGTTTTTGCAGAGCGCACACACCTTTCTCAGACTTTATTTTGATTAATTATTTTTGATGCTGACTGTACATCGTGCGTGCAAAGCGCACATCTTTTTGAGACTTTATTTCGATTACTTATTTTTGATGCTCACTGTACATCGTACGTGCAGAGCGCGCACGTTTTTGAGACTTTATTTTGATTAGTTATTTTTGATACTGTCTGTACATTGTTTTTGCAGAGCGCACACACCTTTCTCAGATTTTGTTGTGATTATTTATTTTTGATGCTGACTGTACATCGTATATGCAGTGCGCACACCTTTTTGAGACTATTTTGATTAATTATTGTCGATGCTGACTGTATATCGTATGCGCAGAGCGCACACCGGCGGCGGCGTGGTCGGGGGTGAACGTGGTGGTGCAGGGCGCGGGCGGCTCGGCCAGCCGCGGGGGGTCCTCTACCGACAGCGAACCTCCGCGCCCTCCCACCCCGCCGCTTCACCGCTTTCCTAGCTGGGAAGCCAAGATATACCAAGTATGTATTACGCTTACGGACAGAATAAACAATGAAGAGATACGCAGTATGATAGGGTTGCACAACAGTGTTATTGTAAAAATGAAGAAAGGAATGCTTAGATGGTTGGTTGGTTGGAATGAGTGATAAAAGACTGACGAAGGAAATCTACAGAGCGAAAGTGAGAGGTAAAAGAAGCCAAGGAAGACTAAGGCTGACTTATGAAGATCAAATAGCCAGTGTTAGCAGACGGAAATTTCAAAAGCACTCGCATAGGCGAAATTGTGTGAAGAGAATGATGAGATTTGAGGAAGCGAAAGAGGTGTGTAAGGACCGCAACTCCTGGTGCTCCGTCCTCTCTGACTACCCCGTTAGGGACACAGCGTGAGCATATGTATTACACTACTCAAGTAGGTACATATTTAATGTTAAGCTCTGATACCAGCGAGTTCGTCGTTTTCTTATCTCCCCGGATAGATCGCCGAAAGGGTCACTCATAAATAATTTAAAAAATCATGAACATTGAGAATATGATGTATATTGAAGAAAAATTATCAAGATTGCATTACATTAGGTATATTTTTTACATAAAAGAAATAAACGCTGTATAACAAACTTTGTTCTGAGGTTGGGATTATTTTTTTTAAAGAGAAAGCTCTGCGTCAATCTTCATATAACAGTTTGTAGCAATTGACAATCATTACTAATTAATTCTCGGACCAAGGACCAAAATAAATAGACCATTTACTCGAAGGGTGTGTCCTTTTTTTGTTAACCTTGTTTTTAGACTTTTACTAATGTGCTTGACTAGGAAAGGATCACAGTACCTGAAGTTTCCATTGCTAATCCTCTGGAACAGGAATGCGAAATTATCAGCACCACCACTACCCGTGAGGGTAGCGGTAGATTCTTGGTTCGACTTCCATTCCTTCATGATCGTCCTATTCTCGGCGATTCCTTTAAGCCTGGTGCAACAATATACAGCAGAACACGACATATTTTTATTTTTGTGAATACTAATAGTCAAGAAATATAAGAAAGTAATGTATGCTTCGATCACAAATAGAAAACTAGGTACACAATCAACACTCCAAAAATGTACGAACCAAATGTGCGTTCAAATAAGTATTTGAGTGCACATTGAGTGTGTCACGGATTATGTGAATTATATTTTACGCACGAGACGTAAGATTGCATTTTAAATATTTTTTTACAAACATCGTTTCAATGTCATGCAAGAATTGTTTACAAGCTTTTATAACCTTATGGTTTGGCAGTAAGGTCTACTTTAGATTAACACAATGTTACCGATAATACTATACGGTATTAAAAAGATATACGTCAATTCGGACAATAATTTGTTTAGATTTTACAGGAGATTGTGCATCTAGTTCTTTATTTGTGATCGAAGAATGTATGTGAATTCGATCATAAGCTGACACGAATTACAGCGAGACAACACGAGGTCGCCATACTTACTAGCTAACTGTTTTACTCGTGGTTACACTCAATGAGATAGAAAGAGAGACACGAATATTCGTTTCACATACGGTGACAAGAACGGCAACTTATTACGACTCCGTCCTTTATATTTCTTGTACCGAGAATTATTAATTGTTAAATTTTTTATGGACAAAAAACGATGTGTTGCTTAGGTTTTTTTGATGTACGTATATAAACTTCTTCCATTATATTGCATTCCTTTACCCAAAATTCATTGTTGGAATAAGACGTCTTGGATTCCTGTTTTACACAATATATTTTTCAGGTGGCAGATGACGGCTTACAGCAGTCTATGGAAGAAGAACTAAGTCCGCCTCCATGTCCGCGACCCATGCACGAGTCGACTAGTTATCAGGATATATCCGTCCCCGTATACGCTACAGTTAAAGGGGTATGTATTGGATACACCGAAATATATCATTTCTTGTTATTGCATATAATAAAAGTTGATTTACATAGAAATACATATCTTTATATATATAATTCTTATGTACGTGTGTATGTCACTGAACTTCTAAACGGCTGGACCGATTTTGATGAAATTTTTGTGCGCGTTTGAGTGAGTCCCTGGATGGTTTAGATTCACAATTTGACTCGGTAGGTGTCGATGTAATCAGGTTCTAGGATATTATTTTTATTTTTAACCTGTTAATCGCAGAAATGCCAATGTTCAAGCAGGACAAAGTCTGTCGGGTCCACTAGTTTGTATATAAGTATGGATATTTTTTAGGCATGTCTTGCTCATTAAAACGTACTACTGTTACTAGCTACCACTAGTCTTATTAGACTACTATTGCCAGACTACTACTATTACTACTACTACTACTACTACTACTATTATATGTACTACCCCGTTAAGGATGCAGCGTGAAGATATATATACTACTATATTGCTGGACTACCGCTACTATTAATTATTGGTCTACTGCTACTATCATTGAGCTACTACTATTAATATTGGACTACAACTAAAACTGGACTACTAAAATTATTATTAGGTTATTATTACTGTATTGCTATTGCTATATACTAAATACTACAGGTTCTTCACTATTATTAGTCTATTTTTAGTCGTACTATTAGTATTGTAACATTTAAAAGCGTTATGTCCAACTTTATTGAAAACTGAAATATATTTTTCGATTTACCTTATAATATTTTTTTAATCACAGCGAGCAAGTCAAATAAGGTCAATGCCCTTCACCGGAGACTCATCGGATGACTCGTCAGATGGCGAGGAATCTATGGGAGTGACTGTACATAACACACCACACCACAATCCTGTCTACGGTATGTCACAGATTTTTAACAAAAATAATTTGTTTTCCTACACAGATTCCATAATTGTTTGCAAGAAATTAACTATTTTTAGCAAATGAAAATAATTGGCTCCTAACTTTGTTTTCCATGTTTTTATTTTGTAATACATCCTAACAAATCTCACCATTCTTATCATTTTCATATCAACGCAATTCGTTATATTGTATTTTGTTTTGATACATATTCTATTATTTGATGGACTTGAAAGCATTGTGCGTTTTTCGTATAACTATGATACTAAGATCAAATATCGCAAATCCAGGCATTCATATACAATATACATGACTGAAAACCTGTGAGGAGAATGATGAGTGATAGGAGAATGTAAGATTTGTGATGGTTGGCTAGAGAGCCAACCATCTCAAGAGTATAGAGATACTCTCTATGTCGTTGGAATAAGGCGTGAAAATAACATGTATTTATAGTCCAATAATGAAGTAGATAGATGCTCATAGAAACTATATGAAGGTTGGTTTAACTTTAAAGCTACAGATTGTTTCGTTTTATAAAACTTTAGTATGATTTTTCTAATAGTGCTAGTTATTTTCCACCAAACAAATTGTATCAGACCGCTGTACATTCCTTTAACACTCTTTTCACATTTCTTTTATATTTTAAACACTGTGTTGTGACTTGTGACTGCAGTGTAATGTTCACTAACGTACTAACCACAGGTCAAACGTCTGCCCAGCTGCCGATAAACAATGTAAATCTAACGAGTGTGTTGCCTGCATCGATACAACAAACTTCGAATCACGGCTTAGTACTAACGAACAGCGCAAACGGACAATGCAGCTCATCCGATACAAGTTTAAGTGCAAGCAGCCCATCGAAGAGTGTTAAAACAAGCTCCAGTTTGAGTCCAGCTAAAAGAAGTAGTAGTGGGTCGCCTAGTAAACAGAGCAAGACCAGAGGTAAGTTTGGGGATTGTAAGTCTGTAATAACCTACATAATATAGCACTCTCAAAGCTGATCTAATTTAAAAGGTCAGAATCTAAAATTATGTTAATAAAAAAACCTAAAAATTCTACAAAAAATATGTTGAGATACAATGCTCATTTATAGTATCTATGAGAGTACCAGTGCGGCACCTTCATACAAGCCCAGAAGCACGGCTTGCCTTACTAAAATGCTCAGTCAAGAACATAGAATACTAACGTGTCAAGAATGAATAATATCAACTTTAAATTATATCAGTTTTAAAAATTCCCGCGAAGTACTTGTCAAACTAAAACAGTATAGGAAACTTAGAGAAATAAAACAGTTTTTGACCCCAAGTCGCTACTAATCAGTACGTCGTTTGATCGACACTAACGACCTCTCAAGGCATAATCATAGCAAAAATTAAAGTAATCTATCGTCTTACTCTCACGCGTTGGCTTGCAACGGGGCTTGCAACCACTCTTTCTCTCTAATAGCAAAACTCGTTATAGCTGTAGCTTTTTTACTAAGGTTTATATAGCAATTAGTATGAAGCGAATAGTCCAGCTTTCATACTGAACTTTGTACAGATTCAGAGATATGATACGAATACGAAAACAATTCCACGTGATTCAACGTCATTATTTTTACCTAATCTTTGCTTGAGGATGTGGGCGAGAGAAGTATTTTTTTAATTTCCATCATAAGTAAATTAATTTGTAATAAAAAAATCCAATAAGTTGTTCATTGTGAGTGTGGATATTGTGATATAAAATTGACATAGTTTTGCGTCCCCAATAATCAACGCTGTTGTGCAATATGTGGAATTGTTAAAATAAATGCTTCTTTATTAATGTGACATTGAGATTTTTTTAGTGGTTTAGTCCGTCTCAGCAAATCGTACTAGAAAATCTGCATTAATATATGTATTTGTTGTCAGAAACTCCAACAAACAAACAAACAAATGAAACTGTATGTATTACGACGACATTTTAATGAAATAATATGAAGAGTATATCTATTAGTGAATACATAGGCTGTATGCGCATAGATCCCTTTGCCTTCTATCTCAACGGAGAATCGTATTAAAAAAAAGAGATTTTGAGTCACAGATCACAGTTACCTATAATAGATATCGCTTTTCAAACATCAGGAATTATTAGACTGAATGAATGAATGAGAATGAATATGATTGTTAGGTTGATGCTTTTGACAGACATAAAAACAAAAGAAATCTTTGTTAGTCAGTACTTTCATGTTTTTAATTACCTATTTTTGAACTTTACACCTGAAAAATAATTATAACATTTTTTGTAAATATATGTGAGATAGAAACTTTTTTGAGCGTGATGATAGAATGCAGTATTTTAGGTAGCGAAGGCCAGTTTGACAAACAGCGAGAAATACTGTAGTGGCCACATTAACACAATATCACAGATTAATTAGCGCAATTAGATTTGAGGAAGCAAAAGAAGTATGTAAGAACCGCGACGCTTGGCGCCCCGTCCTCTCGTGACTACCCCGTTAGTCGATACAGCATGAAGATATGTATGTATGTAATTAGCGCAATATCTTAGTAGTATATCTGTGTTCTGAGTAGTTTTATTAGCGATGTCGTCCTGTGCTCGTAGATACATCATTCGAGTCGGGCATGTCGGACGACTACGCGATCCCCCCGGACGCGGTGTCGTGCGACACGAGCTCGTCGGCGTGCCGCGCGCCCCCCGCGCACCCCCCGCACGGCCCGCTCGCCCCCCTCGGCCCCCTCGGCGCGCTCCCCGCGCACCCCGCGCACCCCTCGCACCCCTCGCCCGCCGCCGACTCCCCCCGTCGCCACGATGCCCTCGAGAAGAGCGGCCATCTGGCCAAATTGGGGGGTAAGCTCAAGACTTGGAGGAAGAGGTGGTACGTAATCATATATTTATTATTCGTAGTATAATGCATTTTTGTTTCTTTTTTAGGGTTCCATCTTCGATCACAAATAAAGAACTAGATGCACAATCTCCTGTAAAATCTAAACAAATTATTGTCTGAATTGACGTACATATATCTTTTTAATACCGTATAGTATTATCGGTAACATTGTGTTAATCTAAAGTAGACCTTACTACCAAACCATGAGGTTATAAAAGCTTGTAAACGATTCTTGCATGACATTGAAACAATGTTTGTAAAAAAATATTTAAAATGCAATCTTACGTCTCGTGCGTAAAGTATAATTCACATAATCTGTGACTCACTCAATGTGCACTCAGATACTTATTTGAGCGCAAATTTAGTTCGGACATATTTGGAGTGTTGATTGTGTATCTAGTTTTTTATTTGTGATCAAAGGGTTCCATGTATTAAATTTATATTTATTATAATAAACGGAAACTTTATGTTACTGCATCCGGCTTTCCATATAAAGAGGTTTTTGTAAATAATTTCATAATAGGCTTGTGATGGACAGACTGAAAGATAAATAAATAATATTCCAGATAATTACACAAATTGCGTGATCCCAAACTATGCTTGTACTACGGGTACCACAGTAAGAGCTGAGGGAGCTCTCAGAAACACCTAGACTCCAAGCCAATATTGATAAGTTAATTTCCAAAATTTCAGAGTTTAGACTTGGTAGGCAGATGCTCTGCCACCGGGCTAGCTATCCAGTCAAACAGACAGACTAAAGCTACAAACAATTTTAAATATAATGGTTTATTTCGCAGGTTTGTGCTAAAGAATGGGACGTTGTCGTACTGGAAATCTCAATCAGAAGTAAATCGGAAACCACAAGGGCAAATTGGTCTCGGTGAAGCTTGTAAAATATCCAGAAACGAAGGCGCGGCGACATTTGAAATCTTTACTGGCAGTCGGACGTATTATCTTACAGCTGATAGTATTGCTACGATGGAAGATTGGATAAGAGTATTACAGGTGACTTATTTTTTAGTCTGTCTTTTCTGCTCCAAGATTTAAAGATACTAGATAGATAGATATTTAAAGTTATGGTTGGATTTCAAATATTTTTTCGGTGTATATTATCCTTAAGTACTATTACCCTTAAGTACTAGTACCCCAAGTACTATTACCCAAAAAGGAAAAAAAAACTGTTATTCCCAATTATTTTCTTCTATGACTTTAATAATTCATATCTTTTTCTTTCATACAAAAATAAAAATACCTTAAATTTTTCTGAAAATTGGATCTTTTCACCGGGTTGCAATGAAAGCGGTGACAGAGTGTGGGATATGACCAAGTGCGCACGAGGGTGAGAGCGCGGCGCTTTTATTGGAACTATGTATACAGAATAATTAATTACGTTTCAGACAGTATGTATAGCTTAAACTTAAACATTTTCATTAACATTTCATTAACATTTCGGAAAATATTAAGTTTTGAAAAAAGTCATAGAACAAAAGTTGTTAGGTATGCGGATAGCGATTTTGTTCTAAGTTATTAGTGTGTGTTATGTGTGTGTGTGTGTGTGAGCTGTGGGTATAGCGAATCTATGATCTATGCAACATTATGTCTATTTAATTGTGGTGTAAGGAATCATAGAAAGAGTGTTCCCGTAACCACAACTATAACATAACCACAATACGACTAGATGTGTGACCATCAATATAACACAACCATTATGTGACTAATATGTTATATTATTTGGGTTCGTTCGTATAGACGTTTATATGACTGTGATATGACAACACTGTTGACGTAGTGACGTAGTCTCAACTATGATTTTACTAATTGATTAGAAGTTAAAATATTGTTTAAAATTATATTAAAATTGTCCCTCATGACAGCACAGCAGCTAGCACTTCTGTAAAATAGTATTGAAAAATTTTAATGAATATTTATATACTTATTTAATATAATTTTTTTTGTAAATGTATGTGAGAGACTCTTTTTGGCGTGATGGTAGAATGCAGTATTTTAGGCTGGAAAGGCCGGGTTGACAAAAAGGTCGTCAAAGCGAGAAAGACTATAGTGGACACATCAACGCTCTCTGTACTTTTAACAAATTTTAAATTTAACGCTGGTGAAACCACAGAAAAAAAATTAAAAATAAAATTCTCTCACGCCCAAATGAGCGTGAAATAGGTCTTGAAAAAACACTAATTTTTTTTGTCTATGGCAAATTTCAGAACGTTCAAAGGCGGAACGCGACAAAACTCCTTTTAAGTAAAGAAGATAACAAACCAACAATCCAAGGATGGCTAACCAAAGTAAAGAACGGACACGCGAAGAAGAGTTGGTGTGTGCTCATTGGAAAGATGTTCTTATACTTCAAATCTCCGGGTGATCAGGTGCGAATATTTTACCTGTTTTATAAATCGTATAATTTTTTAAATGTAGAAAAATATTACTGAACAAATTTTTAGTGAGATAATGGACTTCTTTTTCTGTATATATAAAAGAAAAAATGTTTACCTTATATGTATACCTTAAAAATGATGTAGGCAAGCATGCATAAAGATTTTTTTTAATATCATCTGAAAAGGTATAGCGTTGTTATCATGAAAAAATATGGAAATAATGTACTAATGTAATAACAGCCAAAAGTTTTGTTTAAAGAATATCTATACTAATTTTATGAAAATAGAGAGTGGTTTGTAATTTGTTTATATGTGGAGGAAACAAATGCACTTATTTGAAAAGTTCTTTTACCATTTGAAAGGTACATTATTCCAGATGGGCCTAAGCTATGTATTATGTATTCTACCCGAGCGAAGTCGAGACGGGTCCCTAGTATTAAGTAAATAAATAATGAAACGTACATTTGTCTGATTCTGAATAAACAACCCTTGAGGGGCGATATGGATAATTATTACCTGCTTATTCATTATATTCCCCGTTTGTTATGTAGTACTTATAATACAAGTGTCTAGTTTGAGGTTACAAAATTGGTGTAATTCTCTACAGCATTTATTATAATTAACTATTGAAATTGAGTATGGAAAAAGATAAATTTCACACGGACGAGGTCGTGGACGATGTAACTAGTTAATTTGTGGTACTAATATTAGTGCTAGACTAGTAACTAAATAAAATATTTCACCGTCAGAATCCCACGGGACAGATCAACATGCGTGACGCACGTGTGGAAGACGTGGAGCACGTGTCGGACTCTGACAGCGAGGAGAAGAACGACGACGCACGTAACCATCTCACCGTCGCTATTTACCCGCAGCATCAAGTAGCCGCGGTTAGTGACGCCTCTTACTACTGCGGGCTGCGCCTGCGCATCCTTGCACTGTGACTGTGGCTGCGGCGTGCGCTAGACAGCATTATGCAAAAATAAATAATCCACCCGAAAGTGGTTTGGACCTCGGACATGCATTAACTTAGTTGTGCGTAGTAGTTTTGGACAAGTAGAAGTAAATTAAAAAAAAATTTAATTTCTTATTTCTGATTTTAGTTTTGGGTGACTAAAATGACGGAATAAATCGGTTGTGACTACTTATGACTGTCATGCGGACAGACAGACATGACGAAGCTGTGAAGGCGGAACCTATATTCTCATACCTTTTTGTCATTTTTTCACATAACCCTAAAATATCTTATTAATAAACAAGCCGTTTCCCGCCCGCTCCGCTGGGCGTAAGTGAAAATTTTGTACGTAATAGTACATTTTTGTTTGAAAAATGGTGAAGGGTCTATAGAGTTCAAAAAATAAGTAGCCTATAACCATCTACAACTAATTCCGCGTCGAATGGTCATGGTCTCATGCCGATCGGTCCAGTAGTTTTCAAGTTTATCGCGGTCAAAGAAAAAAAACTTTCATTATATATATGTATATAGATTACTTAAATTTCATAATGATAAAGTTTTCAATTGTTATGTTTTGTATAACACAATTAAATTACACATCTTAAAGACATTTGTTAGGGAGAATTCACGGTAAAGATATCACAGTAGTAGAAATTAAAATAATAGTAGAAATTAATTAACAACTAATTTCACATTCTTCTGCACGTACTTTGTTAATAAGATTGTTAACAGAATTAACAATTACTCCCCATTTTTCCATCCTCTTTCAATTATTTTTAATAATTCCATTAATTGAAAGACGAAAACTTTACGCAGTTCACGATAAATCACATTTTTGTTGCATTAGACCACTATGTAGCTCGTGGCAGAGGTATTGATTTATACTGTTAACATTACAGGGTCCGACATACCTGTTATTTGAGAGTAAAGCTGATAAAGACTCTTGGTTATACCACTTGACAGTAGTAAGTGGCGGAGGGCTGAGTCAAGGTACACACTTTGAGCAACTTGTGCAGAAACTAATGGAAACAGACGGTGATCCAAGTGAGTATTCGTTTTTTATTTGCACAATTTCGGATGGTTTCAAAATAGCGTAAACGGAATCGCTGTAATTTGACATTGACAAAAGAGAATGTTTGACGCCTGTCAACAATTTGCTATATCAAGAGCCTTTTTGTTATAGCAAATCCAAACTGTTCATATAGAATGACTTATTTTTTAATGCAAATTACAACAGAAATGTGACTCTAGTGTGGATATGAGTCTATGTATGAGTTGATTATCATTTTTGTAATTGTCAGATGATTTGATGACTGCTCAGTGTCCTATTATTATAGGACAGTGAACACATAAATTTGTATATGTTTAGATAACTTCAAGTTTTTTCTGTCTTAGGCTTTTTAGTAGTATTTAGGCTTACTGACAATTAGGCTTATGGAACCATATTGCGACTGGTTGCTACATCATAGACCAGCTATTCCCAAAGTGGGCGATAACGCCCCCTTGTGGGCGCTGCAGGCCTAAAGGGGGCGGTAAGAGACCCAGAAAAAAAATGGGGGCGTTGTGTAGAGGCCTGGGGGGTGATTTGTAATTTCATTTAGCTAGGAGGCATCTTAGACAACGACTGCATGAGCTCTTGACTCAGTAGACAAAATAAGTTTGGGAACCAGTGTCATAGACTATACTAGTTCCTTATGACCCCGGACCCCTATTACTTGGCTGCTATTTACAACATTTCATCATGAGTTTTAATTTTTCAATTCCAGATTGTGTGCTTTGGAGGCATCCGACACTTTTGTATTCGAAAGAAAATATCACGTCGCCCTTAACATCACTTAATTCTGAAGCGCTGCAAGCCGAGGCGTTAAAACTGTTTAAGGTTAGAATTTGTTATATATGTGTACTGTTGATATTTAACTATCATTAGGATCAACTATATGAGGTGGTCAACACTCTAATGAAAATGAAACAAAAAAATGTTATTTTTGGAGGATCGTTTGAAAGCAAGAGAATAAAAAAATGTTTTTGTCTTTCCATCTAATCTTTTATTCGTCTATCATACAAGAACTACTGGACAAATGTTAATATTTTGCATTGTTTTGTTTATGTACCAGACTGACACATGAGTGTATGTATCTGTTTATCTGTATGACATTGTTAATGTTTAATCTAAAGTGGTTCTCCCTCTTTGGGAAGACTGGTATGGGATATTGTCATCAGATTAAGTATATATGCGTGTGGCGGTTCATGTAATTATTCTGAATAAAAATAAATGTAAATTAAATTTGCATATTAATGATTAATTTAGATCTGTAGGATAATTGATGTCCCATATCAGTGTTTAACAAATTGGGGTTACTGCACCGACACTAGTATGCTGGTGTCATCGTAAGTGGCTCCGTCCAATGCTCCGGCCAATATTGTTATGATTCGTCTCACTATTGACGACAGTATAAGTACAACATCATCAGCATATCATTTTCAATGTTTTAAAGCTAGTAATGGCCAATACCGCACATACAGACAGGTAGATGTCACGTTGGCTTGTCGAATGCCTAAATGTATACAAGACCAGACGACATGCTATAATGATAATCAACGCTATAGCATGTTATGCTTAATATGTTAAGCAGAAAATTGTATCGTTTCAAATAAAGCATTCATTATGGCATAATAGGCACTTTTAGTGTTTATCGTTATGATTCTTTCTTATAAGATATTTTAATAAATATATCCTTAAATTTGAATCATGGATCCTCTGATCCTTATCCATAACTATTGTAACGATTTACTATGTTCTGCAGGTGTGGGTGCAGTTTATGATCTCATATTAAAAAAAACACCTACTAAATAATACCTAGATAGTGTCAACTCAAGATAGGTTAGGAGTTAGAAGAAATCCAGTGAGATGATTTTCACTCCATACATTTTTTATACATTATGTTTTTAATTCTAATTTTTCTCGAAAAGTATTAGTTTTACAGGAAAACGTCCCAAATAAACTTTAAATATAAATCATTAGATCTATCGATTAGCATTAAAAAATTATAACGAATTGGTAAAAAACGTAGACAACGAAAGAGATCGTTTACGACCAAAGCGTCGGTCGCTTATGGCGTACGCGACTGTTGTATATTGAATGCGACTGTCAGCTTACATCTCTAGGGACAAAGTTTTCGTTTACAATAGGCATGATAACAGATTTTGAAATCCTCTTCTATAATGTAGGTACACGTCTACTATTTCCGAAGAAAATATTATTTCAGCAATAAACTAACTTTTACGCCAATTATTGCAATTTTTCTACATAATTTGAATTAAGCGCGAAAACGCTAGTAGGTGTCATGGCGTCCGCTTGTGACGTCACGCCTAGGTAAATATTGTTCTACATTACGTTAATAGGGTTTCATTCACAAATTAGAAGAATTAAAAAATTAGAATACAAAAGTTATATTTATCTAGGCGTGACGTCATTCGCTCTGATTAGCGTTTCAGTTAGCATGGCCGATTGCAGTATTTTATACTTTTATTTTATTAAAAATATTAATAATCTCAATATCTAAATTAAAACTGAGTCGTTATTTAGAATCGTTTTAACATATATTTTTCTCAAAACCATTTATTATTTGATTCCTTAATACCGTCATCATGCCTATTGTTTGTAGGCCAATGCTTTACTCGTATATATGCTACAGAGTCCATATAAAAACGGGACACCTTCTTAAACTTGCTATAGTATACCGAGAATGCATCTTGATTACGATTCAATAAAATATTATTATGTAATAATAACAAAAATACAGGTCAAAACACAATTTAATTTAGTGGTCCTTCCCCTTAACACGACAAGTGGTTTGTGTCCGTTGAATTTAATTTAATTTTACCTAATTTCACAAATCTACAAAAATATCCTTTATTTATATAACGATAAGGTTGATATTTCTGTGTATGTGGAAATAATGTATTTTGAAATTAAAGTTATGATCGTAGCGATTTGTTAACATTGTTAAGGGCCATATGCATTATTTTGAAGTTGGTTTTCGTGCTTTTCAATAACGGATGGAATTATTGAAAAAAAAAATATATGTTTGATTTAAAATCAGTAACTTTACACGTTCCAGCCGCTTTTATGAGAATCGGTGGTGATAACATCTGAAAATTTAAATGGCCATAAGGGTCCATTCATAACTCTTAAACGGATACGTTTTTTTCGATATCTCTGTTTGTGCGATGAATTCCTAAAATCTTTAGCTATTTTCCGCTCAAACTCCAAATACCACCAATCGACACGTGTTTCGCCTCTCAACGAAGCATCTTCAGTATAACTAACCAGGCCGAGGCCAGCCAACCGAATCCGATTCGGTGCTGGTTAGCTGACCGAGTCCGATCTCTGTATATCCTGAGGATTCTTCGTTGATAGGCGAAACACGTGTCGATTGGTGTTTTCTGGAGTTTGAGCGGAAATCAGCTAAAGATTTTAGGAATTAATCGCATGAAATGGATTTCCGCAAAGTAACGCCTGAGTCTATACAATTCTTTTTGTAACTACACACTGAATTTATGCCGTTACATCCATTACAGTAACTGTCCCGTTTCCGTATACACCGTGTATAAGCATGTGAGTGTGGTATGCGCAGTGCGTGCAGCTGTTCATGTCCGTGGCGGTGGAGCACGCCGGCATCGACTACCACGTGGTGCTGGCGCAGAACGCGTTGCAGCAGTGCCTCGAGGTGGGCGAGCTGCAGGACGAGCTGGCCTCGGCGCTGGCCAAGCAGACGGCGCCGCACACGCACGCCAAGCACGGCGTCCAGGTAACCGCGCGAGCCGCCGCCGCCGCCGCCGCCGGCCAAGCGCCTGGCCAAGCCACGCGCCGCTCTACCGCCGCCGCAGCCTTCCGGCCCAAGCTTAGGACTGTAAGTGCCGCCGCAACGCCCTCCGCCGCCGCGACGGACAACGTGCTCTTCTTTTCTATATACTGGCAACTCTTTTCACACATTTGTTTTATTTATTTACCTTATTGCAATATTACACATAAAATTGGAAGCAGTAATCTACAAAAGCAATGCTTATCTCTTGAAGAGATATCTAGCACACCTCGTTAAAAAAGAAAATGTATGAGGGTAGTGGTGGATCCAGGTTTGTGGTTTGGGAGGGGCTTGAACCCAATGAGGGTAGGACGTTCCGTGACCCTAAAATTTTTCATGGAGGGACTCAGATGCTTTGGAGGGGGGCAAAGCCCTTAGCCCCCCCTCTAAATCCGCTACTGGTGTGTGCTCATTAGAAAAAAACAAATGTATTATATATGTATGTATATAATATATTTCACTGGTTTGCGAGAACACCGACGCAAGTCAAAATGAAAAATATGTACACAAACCATCTAGCAAAATATTATATTCTCTTTTTTATGTCATTTGGACTACCTTGTTCTGGTTTCTGTCAAAGAGAATATAATCACGTTTGGTCTTGTCGTTTGGTTTCTGTCAAACCAAACGACAAGACATAAAGTTTTGTTCTGTTAAATGGTTTCTGTATATATTTTTAATTTTGACTTGCGTCAGTGTTCTCGCAAACCAGCGATTTGTTTTTTTACGAATACATATTATTTATTTGTGCGATTCTCCCTTGAGAGGGATCTATACCCATATACCGATAAATGATTTCACCAAAACGTTGACGTAATACATTTTAATGTTTCTTGTTCTCGTGGAGGCAAACTAAGCCACCAAAAACTGCTCTTCATATAATCCCGCCAGAAACTAAATAAATAAACACAATCATCTGGTCTCAAACTAGGGCATTCCCTGTGCTATGAAAACCAGACGACGACTACTGGCGTCTCCCAATCAGCAAAACCCGAGCCAGTCAGAAAAGTTAATTTCTTAAATCGGCGCGACCGGGAATCAAGCCCAGACCGTTCCGCGCTTGGATGCAACACCTAAACCTTTGCATATATTTTTAATTATTTTTTTAATTAAAAAAATAATTTCTAAATTTTAATGAAAAAAAAAATTATTTAACGAGATTTATTCCAATTTTATTTTGTAACAAGAAATATAGACAAGAAAGAGACCACGATGCCCATCGTTGCATAATATTTTAATTAAAACTGAAGGTCTCTCATAATAATATTGCTATTCTGTTACCTGGAAAAGTGGTTTGTACTTACTATAACTTATTCCAAATTTTTTGTTATAAAGTCTGAGAGAGCTTCAAACATAACATTTTATTTTTAATTTGCCAAAAAAGATACGAATAAGTTTTTTAATAAAACATTTTCGTGTCTTGATAATTCTAGAAAAAGTAGCATGGCTTTTCTTTAACTAATTAAAAAAGTCAGTGGACAAAGTTATTATATTGTCGTATAAAATCGAAAATGTAATTTCAATACAACTGCAGTGTTTCTTACTGCAGTAATGTATTATTCCATTTTCAATTATAATTTCATACTTTGTTTTCAGTTTTCCCATTGTCCACTTTCTTTTTAAATTTTCAATATTTTAAAATAATAAAAAAAACGATAGAAACTTTTGAGTTTTAACGGTAAAATACTAAACAAAATGAAATACAATTAGCTTTATAATCGCAAAGAGGCGGCCTATTGGCTTGAGCTATTCGCTTTTATGCTTTTCTCATAATACTCACCCATCACTGTCAACACGTATGTAAATAGATGTTACTTCAATGTTGCAATTTTTTTGTAGACTGTACATATTTTAGTCTGTTTTATATTTTAACTTACTGGTAACACATAAAATTGTTTCCATCACAATAAAAACAGTATAGTAATGAAGCGCTTAAAAACATTAATTTTGATTTGCATTCGAAATTACAATAATACACTAACAAACCATTACAGTAGCAATTATGGGCTTTAAGTGTTGCTATAATATAACAATGTAAATAAAAGCTTAAGTCTCGTGGTTGATCAATTTGGAATTGTGTATGTGAAATTAACATTTTATTGGCTTCTTGGTAATATGCAAATTTTGAGAAAACAATGTTATCTAATTGGGTAAGCAAAAATGTAATGGTTCTATGAAAAGTTGTATTCCAACTTGATCGTGTGGTTCTGGCAACATAGTTGTTAAAATATGGATATCTATGTCCTTAAGGCAAAGGCTGTATTTATTGCCTAATTAGTCGATTTCTATTAAAAAATGTTGCCACAACAAATTAGCGATTGTTATGTTGTCGCAAATTTTCAAATGGAATGTTGGTGTAAATTTTCCCCGACTTTGATTTTCTTTCGAATTTTTCCAAGAATGTTTGTTTCCCCACCCCCTTAGATTCTAGGGAATGACTTTTTTAGTTTATCATTCGTACTCTATCATAGCTAGTATACCCTTCGCACTGGATCTTCCTTTGTAATGAAAGGTTGACGTTGCAAGTTTTTAGTCTTACCAACGTATCTACACCATTGTATAGTACCACAGAGGTAAGTATTTAGGTATAAGTACTACCAACATACTGCATTTAATTTCAAAATTATTTTCTGCAAGGTTGGCAATACCAGATCAAGGTTTACATTATCAGCGATTTCCTAAGGTGGAGGTGAATATTATTTTTAATGATGGAAAAGATGTCTGACGTTTGATATTAATACAGAAAAAGCTTATAATTCATTAAGAAACAAGGGAGTTTTTTAGATTTAAATATATATTATGTTAGTTGTAGTTAACTCTTTATACCAATTTTAATTAATTTTCAATAATAATTTTATTTTATTAGTTTCATGAGAGTATGTATTTTAGGACTTTCACACCATATCATTGTTCATTGCCTCGGTCTTGTCTTTATTAAACAAAAATATGTATCTCCTACTTTTAGAAAATGGATTTTAATGATTTTAATGAAAATCATGGATAAGATTTTCAGGTCTAACATTCAATCTATAGGGATTTATATGTAGTCTAGCGTGCACAGCAATTAACTGATCTCAGTCAAACTAGGGCCGAATTATTATTTGTATATCTTTCGCTTTCGGAAGCGAAAGATGTAAGGACCGCAACGCTTGGCGCTCCGTCCTCTGACTACCCCGTTGGGGATACAGCGTGAAGATATGTATGTATTATTTGTATATAATTTACGTTAAAGTATTATAAACATTTGTTAAATAAATAAATGTAATTCGTACATATTACTTACACCTGTGACAGTTGACTGTACATACACAAATCAACAAGCGTATTTTTTTGTAGAAAATGTTAGACATCTGATTAAAAATAACTTATAATTGGAACCATCTTGCAGATATAATTCGTGCAGTTGTCACCTAAAGTCTACTACAATTGAAGCAATTGTAAATAATTATCGAGAGGGATTTCGAAAGGGATTTTGGTTACCATTAATAGCACAAGAACACATTAGCATATGGCACACGCACTAACAAAAAATATAATGAAAATATGATATTACAAAATTAATTTTTGGCTATTATTACTTAGGCTACCAGTGAAGTAACTAGATTACAATACGCAACCTTCAAAAAATAATTTTTTCGGTAGTTTTGCATTATATTTGTTGAAATGAATGTTCTCTTTTATAAAATATAAATGTTTTTACTCTGATAATTAACTATTGAAATATGCTTAAGTACTTAAGTTCTATAATAGATCTATATAATTAGCGATTTTAAAATACCGTGTACAGTTAACCCCCTGTATAGAACCACAACAAATCCCCTCTTAGTATCGTTACGGTAAAGCCCCCCCGCACACCTTCCGACACACCAACATTTCATTTGTACAGCAACTGCTGCTCTGCGCGACGCAATCGTTGTTCACGTGTGACACGGGCGCGTCGTCTGTCGGCGGTGACAACAAAAGCGGTGATGCGCAGCCGCACGTGGCTGGTTCGCCGAGTTCGATACAGGTAAAGGTGTAGCTACACTTGACGACACGAAATTTTTGGTCGCACATAGAAATTCGTCATTTGCACTTACATTTTGTAGTTCACCGTAGTAGTTTACCATCAAGTATGTACGTCTACAGGGTGACATCAAAACCAGTAGCGTCCTTTCGACTAAGACTACTCATGATACGGATACGGCTAATTTAGCTTAAATCAAATAATGAACATCAAGTAAATATTTAACTTTGAAACCATGAACTTGTCGTGTTATCCATAAAGGCTCAAACAGAAAAGATTCGCCACGCCGCTACGGCAATGTACATTGTCCATCCTCACTTCAGTATCGAATAATTGATTGGATACGTTAACGGTGTCGTCGCTCGTAAACTCAATGACAATGATTTTAAATTCACCCAATTAACTTTAGAGCAGTGTTCCTCAAATGATGTAAACAGAGCGGTCCCACTTCTAGCTATAACCATTTAGGCTTACAGATGGCCAGATACAATACTCACAGACTAATTTGTTATTAGCGCAACAGATAGTTGAATATGCAATAACTTTACTACACTTAGATTGGCAATAGAACAGGCTTCGAATTTACATTCTAATCTAACTAGATGGCAGCTCGCTATTAGATACAGTTGATAAGGAATTAGTAAATGCCGTTGGTGTGCAGATGGCATCGAAATTCTTTAAAAATTTCATTAGTTTTATAAATTTGTTGTCACAAAATGAGATATATATATTCGAACGTGCGTTTACGCGGATGTTTAGTATTGTACAACGATGTTAACTAACCTTGATCAACAATTTCGCGTATTTGATTCGAACGATATTTAGCGAGGTTTTTATTAACTCTAAATTTACTAGACATTTACCTTGAAGCCAATGAAATGCATGTCAAATATTCGATTTATTTTTACGTGTTTGGGTTTATGAGAAATGCGTAAATTTTACGATATGTATTACTTATGTGCGCGGTGAAACGCCGTCTTCTACTCCAATATTTATTTCCTCCATTTTCGTTCAATTTACATATTAATTTATCAATTTTTATAAATATTTACTTTTAAACTACCATTTCCCCAAGTACTTTTCTTTCTCCCCAATATATCCGTCCTTCTCGTTTCCGGCTATACTTTCCTGTCTTTCATGTCTGTTCGTCCTCTATAGTTGATGTGTATCTACTCCTCTCACTACCTAATCATTCCTTTATTGTTCACTCGCAGCCAATCTTCACCTTAGCTATGTTTTCGAAAATTGATCAGTTGTTCCAATGAGTATTTTAAATATGATTCTAGCATGTTTAAATACTTCCTCATGGCAGTAGGTAATACCGTTCAGTTTACTTAAAGAAAAATGATAGTTCTATCAAATATTACTTATACTTTGACAATTTCAGGCACCTCTATTGTCGGTAGACTGTAAAAGCAATCCGCCCACGTATAGTTTCGTCCAAGGTTGGCAATTATTGGCACTCGCTGTCAGTCTGTTCGTACCGAGAAACAATCGGTTGCTGTGGTATCTGAAACTGCACTTGACCAGGCACGCGGATACGAAGTAAGTATTTAATGTATTACTTAGTCTGAATTTTGTATCTTTTTTGTAGTTGATAAAGGTGTGACTAAAGCGGTCTGACTGCAGCTTATTTTGACACAGCATTTCCGTAATCTCAATGGACGGCCACTGATAATATGTAAATATCGGCAAAATCAACGTCCGTGTCGTTGCAAAGAGATTATAATAATATCACGTAGACAGCTAGTATAAATAGCAACGGCTTAACGCGTCGGAAACTAAGCGGGGGTTGCGGGTTCGATTCCCGCCGCGAGTCTGTGTGTTTATGTATAATATGTATTTATTTACAAAAGAAAAGTATATAAGTAGTATATCAGTTGTCTAGTACCCATTACATAAGCGCTGTGCTGCTTACTTTGGGACTAGATGGCGCTGTGTGAAATGTCTGAGTTTATTATTATTATTATAATAATTTTTAAAGTAGTAATAGATATGAAATGTGAACAACAGCACCATGGCGTTACAGCGCCGAATTAGTACCAATATATCATCTACCAAATTCTGCAATATTATTTCATCATCATGAAGCCTCAGAAGAAGTACTACAACACAATCCTTTTTTTGAAAGTAAATTTCTTATAGGAAACAAGCGAAAAAAATGTTTTTTCTTGTATTATATTTGTTTTGTAAGTTTAATTTTTTCTTAAATATAATAAATTCCTTTTGGTAGGAGTGGGCAACTATATTCTTAAAATTGAATGTGAATTCTGTCAAATCATTACAACCGGTTCAGATATTAATATTGAAACGGTTATTTATTTATTTTATATAGTAGCCTTATGAAGTAGTTAGATTTAGGGTGATTTAGGCAACTATTTAAACTCGATTTAAGGATTTGATATATCGCTTGCACCAACTATTAAATGGGTGGTGCAAGCGAGATGTGAAATCCTTAAATCGAGTTTAAATGGTTTATCGAAAAGTCTGTTATATATTATTTATACAAAAATAATATTAACCTGGTAAATGTAACCTGGTAATAATCGTAATAAAAACTGTTTAAATTCTCAACTTATAAGTTCTATTTTATAAAATTAATTACAATAATGAATAATACACTGACCGCAATTTGCTCAATGACTATATTTTACAATAATTGAAAACTTTCAGAACGGAATGTGGTAAATACGCAGCATACTGTTCACGTGCGTTAGAACGAACGATACGTAATGGCGGTCGTGAGGACAAACCTTCTCGCATGGAAGTATTGTCTATACTACTCAAGAACCCTTATCACCACTGCCTACCACACGCGATACCCGTGCACATGCTCAACAACACTTACCAGGTGAATATTTAACTGTATTGAACTATCGGTGGGGCTTGAGTAAGATTTTGTCACTCGAGCCAAATCATATTATGCTCAAGTTGAGTCATATTGTACTCAAGTTGAGTCATATTATACTCGACTCATTTTCGAGTTACACTCGAAAGAAGAAGATAAGCGACTGCAACTCATCCTTTTTGATCCATCTGAGAATATTTTTTTTTAACAACAGGGAAAACTAATGACTTTTTTGCTTGTCTCTGCAAACTCTGTTTGAATTTGATTTTTACTTACAATAAAATTATAGAAGAATATATTCAGTTTGAACGGTTTTTTAAGAATATACGAATAGAATGTGTTCTTCATAATAAATCATTAAACACATTATCGTATATTAGGTGATAAGTTTCGACGGTTCAACAACAGTGGAGGAGTTCTTGTCGACACTCAGTACGGAACTGGGTTGTCGCGAGAGTGCTGCCTCGGGCTTCGCGCTATTCAGTGACGACCCCATTGAGAAGGATCTCGAACATCACATCAAGCCTGACAAAAAGGTTACTACTCACTACAAGCACATAATATAACACACGCACATACGAGTATAACATAACACATACACATGGTATAACTTATAACATTCGCAATGTAACCTTAACGGGGTAGGGGATAATGTGATCTATTTATTTCTACTATCAAATAAACACAGGGAGGTTCAATATCTGTTATAAACATGTTTTATTGACATGAAATGCTTTTTTTCTCTTATTATACTTACTGACGAGATTTAGAAGACCATAGTGAATGATTAGGTATTTTATATATATATATATATATATATTTTATTATTTTCTGACCAAATGCGAATGATATAATTTATGTAACATCATTCACCGACAAGAATGTAGTCAAACGTTCGCCATTTAAAAAAAATGGAAGACTAGATATACAGCAGGAAATTATCAACAGAATATCCAGTATAACAACGAGATTAGGGAAGTGGAGTTATTAACCCCTGCTCTTATTAGTAATCTTTTATAAAAAAATTCTACTGCATATTATTACATTTATAATAGTCTAACTAGCGGTTATCAACTATACAATTATTTGTTCCGGTTATCTTTTTTTTCCTTTTTTCTGGCATGGCGCACAGATTAGGGCATTCGCCAATGTCACGTATTAATAAGTAGAATCACAATGATCATTATTATCACAATTAAATTAGTTTTTTCTTATCGTGAATCTCCTCCAGAATAGTGATAGTAGGATTTACTGAAGTTATAAAGGACTTCTTGAAAGAGCGCGAGAACTTCAGCTACACATGTTTATTTAAACCTACTCCATTCTTTTCACTTATACAGAACTTTAAAACCCAATATACTATCACTTTTGTACTTCAAAACTCCCAAAAATGTAAAAAATAGAAAATCTAAATAAAATGACAACCTCACGTCTCCTGTTCCGCCAAAAAGTCCTGCGATTATCTTACGGTGGGCTTGAACTTTTGTGTTTCAGTCTAAACGAGTAATTACACTAGCAGAGGGTATTTTTGTATTTTTGAATTCCACATCCTAAACAACTATCTAGCTACACCTATTAAGTGGATGTTTGATTACTTAAGAGACAACCTCAGAGATTTAAGGGAAATCCTCTTGTTTCAGTTATGTGATGTCATATCGAAATGGGAGACGGCTCTCCGAGAAAAAGGCAGTGGGAAGTTCGAGAACTCAAGAGTGATTAGATTAACTTATAGAAATAGACTTTACTTCAAGAGCTCGGTGAGAACAGAGACTGACAAGGAAAGACTGCTGCTGTGTTATCAAATTAACCAACAAGGTACTATTTGAGCGCATATTAATAATAATAATAATACCCCAGATTGTGTGACCCCAAACTAAGCAGTAAGCTTGAACTTAATAAACTAATTCATCTGTGCTTGAACTATGGGTACCACACAACGAACTCTGGGGGAGTTTCCAGTAACACCCAGATTCCAAGCCAATTTAGAAAAATTCGTTTCTTAAATTGACCTGACCGGGGACCCATTGCTTGGAAAGCAGATGCATATGCTACTGTGCCAACGGGCCAGTCAATTTGGAGTTTGAATTTAATGGCGTTTGGTTTTACTCGTAGCTTTGATGAACATAGTCAAGGTCAAATTAATTTATTGAAGTAAACTCAATAGCCTAGATGACTATTTCTTAACGAGATATTTAAAAAATAGATTTCGTAACCATAAATAAAACTGTGAAAAAATATTCGAAATGCAATGAAAAACGTAGACTTATTCGCTTTTAAATTTTAGAAGTGAGAACAAAATGGGGATACGTTGCGTCTCTGTGACTCTTATCGCTGTGCAATGTCATTGTGACTTTGTGACGCCACAGCTATGTAACGCTATCTCTCTCTAGCTCATCCCCACTCTTTTCCCACTACTGAAATTTAAAACCTAATAACTCAGTTTCTGTTTGTTTAATAATTATATACAATGTATAAAATATATCATGTTTAGAAGCAGCTATCTATCCTATTGCAAGGTATTTTTGAACGTCAAATCTACTTTAGATTACATAAATACGGTTATCGGAGCATTACAATAATAGGTATAACTAAACTGTGCTTATACTACTGCGTAAGCACAGTCTATTACGTATTCATCACACATTAAAAGCAGACGTAATATATGTCGCTTAAGTCGAATTCTTATAAAACAATTGTCTATTGACATAGATAGAATGTCATGTTTTTATGTTTTACTATGATTAGAGATATCTATGTTTTTGTTTAACAATATATTTAAAAGAGTAGTAACAGTATATACTGCACTGTTGAGCGGACCACTTTCTTACAAAAATTAGATGAAAAAGAAATGGGTCATACATCCTCACGTGAGCTTAGCGTGGATTAATAGATTTAGGCTAGGAATTATTATCTTGCAGTCATAGTTTTGAAGCCGCTCATTAGGCATGGCATCTGTCGTAGTTTGACCATCGTCATTAAATTCCACATTTAAAGCATGCCTTTTTTCACACAGTTTACTCTAATTGAAAGAGTCATTTACGTGAAAATGTCTATCATATATCATTACGCTATCTTCGCTATAATTAATGCAATTGAATTCAAAACCTATAAATCTTAAATTAAGGACTTGATTTGCATAATTTATCTTGTCAAAATTTATTTTCCCGCTATGTACAACTATTTTGACTGCTATGTCCATTTGTACATTTACCCCGCTTCGCAAATCAGACAATTCCTATTAACTATAATCCACGCGAACGTAGTCGCGCGCAAGTGCTAGTGTATGTATGAGTAAAGCGAGCGGTGTTGTGGTGGTGTCGCGGTGGTGTTGCGGTGGTGTCGCGGTGGTGTTGCGGTGGTGTCGCGGTGGTGTTGCGGCGGTGTTGCGGTGGTATTGCGGCGGTGCGCGGGCGCAGTGGTGGGCGGGCGGTTCCCCGTGACGCGCGAGCTGGGCGCGGAGCTGGGCGCGCTCATGGCGCAGCTGGACATGGGCGACTACTGCGGCGGCAACTCGCTGCACAACCAGCCGCTGGCGCACCGCTTCTACCCCTACCGGTACCGCGCCGGCCTGGCCAACGACGAGCTCCGGTAGGTACCGTGCACGCGCATGCGCACGCACCTACACACGCTCGCACGCATACGCACGTGCACTTACGCTCACGTACACACAGGTCAACATACATACATACACATACACACACGTACATACACATACACACACGTACATACACATACACACACACGTAGGTCAACACACATGTATGTACATATGCACATGCGATCACGCACTCTCTTGCACATATATACACATGTAGTCACTATACTTCTGTTTAACATGTATAGAGTAAACAGAGACGCATACGCGTCTACCATTCTTCTTACATTCCTCTTCCGTTTACTTAAACCTCATCATTCTCATAATACTTAAATATACTACTCTTAATATTCTCACGTTTTCATCAAACTGGACATACATTCTTACATTGACTTGAATTACAAAAACTATAAATAACAAGTATGTAGGTAAATTATAGATATTTAAATTTTTTGTTCGTTTGATTGATTTTTTTATAAATATTGATGTTCAAATTAAAAACATCACACATGATAAACAATATACTATACACATTACTATTTTAAACTGTATCCCTACAATTTAAAGTTGGCCTGAAATTAGTCTCAGTCTAGAAGTGGATCAAATTAAGTTTGGATATAAAAATGAACCGAGTTAAATTATAATCTCCAATTGGACTGAATTGTTCTGTTAAAAAAAATTATAATAAATTCTAAACTAAAAGAGTCAGTTCATAAAAATCTGTTCAGACGACGTCTTTAATTTGACATGCATATTACAGAGACGTTGAAGAGAAACTGAGGTCTAAGTGGATAGCACTGAAGGGCCGCAGTACGGCGGACTGCGTGCGTATCTACCTCAATTGCACGAGAAAGTGGCCGTTCTTTGGGGCCACGCTTTTCCAAGCAAGAGTAAGTTCCCATTACATGTAGAATAGAAATAGTAGAATAATATCGGCTTTGATGTCAAGTGGTTATGGTGGAGATAACTTCTAAATATAAATCTACAGAAAGTAATGTCATAGTAATACCGTAACTAATTAATCTGTGGTAATACTGGTAATACCACAATTTAATTTAATAGTACTAAGGGTACTAAGAACAAAAGGTTCACTCCGTAAAGACATTTAAATAAATAGATAATTTCGTGGCGCGGTAACAAAGCGTAATCTAGTTCGCATCTAAGTTATAACGCCAATAAATTTTAATCTCAATTTAGTGCAACGCGTACGTATAGGCGAGAACGTACCGAAACATTGTGCACGAGACCTGTTTGTCGTTTTCGGTCAAAGTTCAGTCTCTCCCAGCAAGGTCGCCATTTATGATTGTGAATCTATACTGAATTATGTAATATGTATTAAGTTCTATTACACATTATAAGGTCGTATATTGTAAACTTTATATTGATACAGTATTAGAGTAGTACTGGTAGTATAGATAGATTATAGTAGATAGTCTGAGGTTCTCACACAAAGCACATTAATTTAATGTATATGTAAGATTGTAGATACTTATTAAATATCACATTTTTATGGAAGAAAGTGGTTCAATTCGATTCGGTTGAGAGAGTAACTTATTTATGTGACATTGAGGGTGTAGCACTCAATTGATTCTTTGTCGCCGACGGCTAATACCGTCCGTGGTTATATTATCGTAGGTACCTAAACTACGAAGTGAACTAGATTTTTTCGACTCGGCTCGGTGCTGTTTCATATCATTGTGAGTTTTCCTCTCAATTTTAGAAGTCCATGCGTCAGACGTTTATTATTGTCGTCAGATAAAGCAGCCGGACCTGTCGATGGCGTGGCTGGCCGTGTCGGAGGAGGGCGTGACGGTGCTGGAGCTGGCGTCCATGGCCGTGGTGGGCCGCTACGCGCTCAGCTCCATCGGCCTGTTCGGGGGGCTGCAGGTACCCACTACCGCCCGCCGACTACCGACTACCGACTACCGGCTACCGGCTACAGCCGCACAGGCTCGCCGCTCGCTTCACGCTAGGATGTCATGAATATGATATTTCCGATCTGGCTATGGATACGGATATATGAATAATATTATACCGGTTTCAGTTACAATTACGCATATGAAATTATTTCGAATTATCCGATAGTTTAAGTTACGGATATTAGATTTTATGGTTTTATTTATTTATTAGACAAGAATGGATGAATGACTATGCAATAGAAATAATTAGCACTATCAGAGCAATGCGACGCGGCCAGTGTGTAGGCTCGGCCGGAAAAATCCTGTCATAACATTTAGATTCCGGCGCTATGCGAAATTATTTGAAACTTTGATGCCAGATTCGGTTACGATTATAGAGCTCCATAACATCCGTCTTTCACACCACGACAATCGATTTGAACTCTTTGATACAACATAACCTCACGCTGTACGGGCTCACAAACCTACAGCTCGCTTTATAAAAATCGATTTCAACACTTAGAATTGATATACTCTCACCACATGCCATACGTCTCACGGGCTTACGACTCGCTACTCTGGTAATCGATTAGAATTCTTAAATTCAACATAACTTCACACTACTCACGGGCTTACGGGCTTATGAGCTTACGGCTTGCTTCATAGAAATCGAATTCAACACCAAGAACGAATCGATATAACCTCACCACATGCCATATTGTCTCACGGCTTACGGCTCGCTTCATACTATGGGATTGGATTTATATATACCATTCAATTCGACATCACTTCACGTCGTATCAATTTTAAAAAGAGAAATGTTGCTATACTAACTACATTGGACTTTAGTGCCGATGAGTCTTACACCATCTTAAGAAAATATTTTACAGAATATTGTTACGAGCTGAGGGTAATAAGATTCCGGTTAAGGGTGTAAAGAGTTTATTTTCCTTCGTACAAGCAGATGTCAAGAACACGCGAACTTAATTACGGCGGTCCCTAGTCTTCGTAGTCGCCCTCCGCGTAGTAGTCACCAAAGGTACACGCTTCACTCGATAACAACGTTCCCGAATCGCGGAGTTCTCCTATCCAAGGTCGTCGCAGTAGTCGTTGTAGTCGTCTTCGTAATTAGCCTTGATGTCGCCTCGAACGAAAGTTGAGAAACACGTGACTCGGCGGCGGACACGGAGCTCTATTTATAGTCGGATAAAACGAGGGTGGAACTTTCTAGTTAATTATCCTCGCTAACAGTAATTCGACATTGTTCTCGACGCCGCCTGTTTGCATGAGTCATAGGTACATGACACGTCATCGCTCGGGTATATTCGAGGTGCAACTTGGTTCTTCTTTCTTGATTTAACTTGTACCATTCGATAGTAAACCTTAAACCTAGCAATGCGTTTTTAGGTCATAACTCTGTAAAGCCTAGGTCTCGAGATATAAGCACTAAAAGTTACGTTTTTAGATCCATTAAAAATCGACCTTATTCCTTACCCATAAGGTCCAACCGTAACAATATAATTAAGTTTACCATTTTATAAATGTCCTATAGAACTCTTTGCGAGAGTGGAATTCATATTTGGCCAATTTGTTTAAACACCGTCGATATTAAGTGTGGTACATTCTTATTGTAAACATTTGTTTCCAGGATGACTTAATGATGTTGATAGATGGTGATGACGCTGCTAGTCCTGTCCACAAGATGGTGATCAGTCTCAATAAGCCCAAGGTATGTAATTACCCACGAATTTACAATTTTTCCAAAAAATATAATTGACTTCTGTAATTTATGTATGTATGTAAGTGACGACCTAGATGGCGCAGTGGTTTACACGTTTACCGTTTGAGATAAGATGATTGGTGTGTATTGTTTGGCGCATTATTATTATTATTATAATTTTCTTTGGAGAAATTCGAGATGGTAGTTTAATGGTAGTACTTAATAGAATCATTTTCATTTGAATACCTTGATGGCGCAGTAGTTTAGGTGTCGTATCCAAACGCGGAAGGTCCCGGGATCGATTCCCGGCCGGGTTAATTTAAGAAACAAACTTTTCTACATTGTCTCGGATCTGGGTGTACTAGGAGACGCCGCCAGCAGTCGTTGTCTGGTTCCTATAGCACAGGAATGCCCTAGTTTGAGACCAGATGATTGATGTGTATCGTCTGGCGCATTATAAAAAAAATCAACTTATATTATTTCATATTCGAGCTATGGTTAATGCTTAACACTTGTAATGAAATGCTTGATGTTAATAGAACTTTATTAAACTTGCAAACTTTGGAGACTCGTAAACTGCGATTGGTTATTAGTAACGTTGAACAATTGATAATAAATTAATCAGTACAATTTATAAAATAGGATATTCTGATTACTTCATTTGATAGTCTCGTATGCTTTTCTATCCATTACCTTGGTAGACCTTTTGAGCGGTATACTCGTACAGATGAAAAACAACAATTTCCCTTCCAGATGGCAGAGCTAACTCATTTAATAGCGGACTACAAAAATGCTGCATTACGGGGCGTTGGAGGTGGTGGCGGGGGGACACCACTAATGAATTCTCTCACCCGAAATGGCAGCCATCGATCGATCCGTAAACCGCCCTCTACATTACCCCACTCTAGCCCCTCAACCCTTCCCCACGCAGCCCACTCCCAACACGCGACCACCGGCCACAACACTATCAATTCCCACGCCACTACGGTCACTATGGGCTCCGATAGGAATGCTACACTCACACTTAGCTCACACGCTTCTTCCTACGCTCATGAGCAACGGGCCCTCTCTCACGGACAACCCGATATACTCAAATCCACGCCGGACCACCACAGAGACAAGAAACGAGGCCACACCCAAGATAGTGCAGTCGCGTGATAACTAAATAACCTCTAGGTGCGTCTTATTTTATAGTTTAAGGGACACGACTGTTTCAGAAACGTTAAAAAATGCTGTTATTTCAACGGTGTTTTATTGATGCACGGAGAGGACATGTATGCCCATTTTTGTATATATGAAGAAGGGAACAAAACGGAGTTGGGTTCAGAGTTGATGGATAGCATTAAGGCTAATTTATTAGCTTTAAGTGTTAGGAAACCTGTTGGCGCTCGTAGATAATGAGTTTTAAAATGTGCTACATTTTTAAAACGAGCGTGTTTCAATAGTGCAGTAGAGCGATGGTCTAAAGTTACGAACATCAATACCGTTCCACCAAAAACTTAGTAACGAAGTAATTTTAAATATACCTCATATTTTGTAGCGTCTAATGATACGGCCTTTTTGTATTATTGGCTTTTAATGATAGGTTACCTGTAAAATGCTTTTATTTTTGCAGTTATGAAGTTTAAAGGCTATTATTGCTGCTTTTCATACAGCTTGTATGTATAAATGTGTTGTATAAGTATACAATAGACTTTGATTATTCAATTAAAATCAATTGGCAGTATCGATGAATGCCCCGTATAGTATATTATGTATGTCATCACACAATGAGCAGATCACGTCGTACAATAGTAAAATTGGGCAAATCACGACGTCTGTGGGCATTTTATGAAACGCGACCATTTCATAAAATAACCTTTTGTCTAGCCATCGTAATAATGTGCAATAAGAAGTCGGATGGATCGATGACAGGAATACTATAGATTCTAGTCTATATTTCGAGCAGAAAGCTTCGCCACATCATGGTTTCACTGAAAATAAAAGAGGTGTATTTTAAATCGCTAATGCCGCTGTTTCGCGTTCTACGATTTGTTTACGAGCGCGCAATATCGCTACGTCAAAATAATGTTTTTACCAAAAACAATGGTAATAATATAGTAATTAGATGAGAAAAGTGCATTTAAATTAGACTATGAGCTATGACTATAAGTTACAGGAGTTTATACAAATCACAAAATTGCACATAATGTTTTACCTCGAACAATCTATAAAATTGATGTGCCTAATACAGACCAGAGAGACCATTTTTTTTGTACAATTCTCCCTTAAGAGGAAAGGCCTTTGCCTTTATCTATGCTCATAACAGCCGACGTCCTCAGGAATGAAATGATGTATTCTTCATGTCATTTCATTAAAATTTCGATGTAATACATTTGAATATATCTTGGAGTTTCTGACGACATATATATTGAGACAGACTTTCTAGTAGGATCCACTGAGGCGGACTAAGCCACAAAAAATATAAAAATCACACTACTAAATAAGCACCTATGTCAACAATTTCACATAATGCACCACAGCATAAATACTTGGGACACAAAACTGTGATATCTGCTAGAAACAATTTGCAAATAACTAAAATAAACGCCCAACCGCTCCCCATGAAATTCCGCCATAAACTCCCCAGAAAGACCATATATATGACCCTCTGAGAAATTTCACAATGGGAACAAAGGTGTCAAAATCTCGCGGTGCGCGGGACGGTGTGCTGTGTCAGATGATTGGTCACATCGACATCAGTTTGTTGAATATTTGGAAAGGCAGAGAGCTATGGGATTGATCCTCGTTTGAGTAATGCATTACTAAACTATGGGCAGTCAAAGGTGCCCTTACGAGTATCGTCTAGGGTTCTAGGTCTTACTGGTCTGTGGCCCAACAAAAACTGGGTGAATTGTTAAACGATCTGTATTGGACTATGTGACGGATATTTGTTGGTCATTTTATGAAATGGCGTTTCACGAATTGCCCAGTTGTTATGACGTTCCCAACTCTACGATCAGAGAAGTACATGTAAGTAGCTTTGAAATTATTGGGATCATTTTCAACTCACTAGAATTTATTAAAACTGAAATTATGTCAGTAAATTAAAATCGAATAAATCTTCGATATTTAGATGTGACCTTTGACTCGTCATATAGACGTAAAAAGACAATTCAAAGCCACTTGTGTTAACACAAACAAACTTTTCGGCCAGTGTGGAATCGTCCAGGTGCGTTGAAGCATATCTCTGTGGCACTGTGGCATGCTTCTTTTCCACTATCAGAATTTGGATTGCAGTGCACACATAGGGCTGCCAACTTTTTTTTAGTTCAAATATGTTTTCATGCCCAGTACCGCTCAAAAATACACATTTAGATTGGGAGAAAATAGAAAAAGATGTAGTATGTTTTTGTATTATTATTTATAATATAAATATATACTAGTGTTATGCTAAATAGTAGACTTATTTTCACCAAACCCTGTTATGGACACTAAACCTGCAATTTTCAAACCAAAAATGCGTGCACAAATCACGTAGAGACCACTTATGAGATATAACAGTTTGCCTACTATAAATATTATTTATAATAATATGTTACCCTTAATACAACAGTAGTAATAGTGTTAGCAACCGTATGCATACGTATAGTTTCAATTGATGCCAATAAGTTTAAATACACTTTGAAGATATTTTAATTAGTACACATATTTTACATATTATTTCGTCTAAAATTTTCAACACTCGAATTAACTGAACTCGTGCACCTATAAAACAAATTGCATTCTATTTTTTGTTTTCCAACTGGCTTAATCAGTTTTATCAGACATACTCGCATAGTTAAGAACCGATATAGCAATAGGCTAGATGATTTCTCTTAAAACTGCTATATTTTATACATTGTCTTAAAATAATTAAAAATGTTGAATTTCGATTGAGAAAATAATTACCTTAAATTCAAAGACAGAAGTTATTGGGTTCCGAACTTCAGTAGTGGTAACAGAATGGGGAGGCTAGAGGGAGATAGCATTACGTAGCTGCGGCGTCACAATATGACAGTGACAATGCGCAGCGCTAGGAGCGACAGAGATGGAACTTATCCCCACTGTTTTTTTTTGTTTAATAGAAGGGAAAAAACTCCGTTCGATTACCCAACCGCTCCTCACGCCTCAGGAGAGAACGTGAGGATCGGTCGGGTAGTGTCGAGCTCGAACCCTCAAACAACCCTCCACTCGTCACTTGACCCTACAGGCCGGCGTAGAGAACCGAACGCGTTTGGGCGGAGCAGCCGAAGGCGCTCCGCCCGGAGAGGACGACCCCCACTATGTTCCACTACTCGAGTTTAAAAGAAAATAACTAATATTTTTCATTGTATTTCGATCATTTTTTCACGGTTTTATAATGATTACTAAACTTCTTTTAATAAAGTCATTATGAAATAGTCATCTTGCCTATTGCTATTGAATCTCAGTTTGTAATATAATGTGACGTAAGTCGCTAGTCTGTCATCAATAGTAATTTTAATTTCTGTTGATAGTAAAATGTAGTTTTTTTCTAATGAATGTTGTATGTATTGCCAATTGATATTATCAAACATACCGTTAGACGTAGATATACATATGCAGGGTATTTTAGAGTCGGCCATAAAGTTTCCAATATAACTAGATGTATTATACCTACTTGCTAATGACGGTGGAACTAAATTCGTATTCAATGTTGCCCTTAATATGTGGTTTTAAATAGTCCAAGAGACAACAGCCTTATAACTTCAAATGTTATAAACACTATCGTGCTAAATACAGGCAATTTTATGGGTGATTCTCAAGGCTAAGGCTAATTTTTATGTTACCATGTCGAGGGTAGTGCATAACAGTATAAGGAGTAGGTGTCTTATTCATTGCATAATGACCCATATTCCACCTCTATCAATTGAAACCGATTCTTAGTGCTGTAGTTATTGTTCAACATACGTATGATTTAAAATGTAGTCAATTATATCCAAAAATACGTTTTTAGACATTTCGAAGGAGTGCTGAGTATTGACTTAACAATTGGTTTCAATTCATGGAGCCGGCATAACAGTTAAGTAGACATAGGATTACGGTAGTTGTTGCCTATAATAACTGCATTACAATTTATCAAGATTACATGTAGATCTCAGAAGGATCCGAGTTTTGCCTCTCCTTACCGCATTCAGCCCCGAAGTGTGCGACCAAACAATCGCAATACAAGCCTCATTTAGCAAGTCACATATTCTGACGAATCGCACATAAAAATGTGTATTTCTCACTTAGGTGAACTTGTTTAGAATCTCATAACAAAACCAAAAATAAAACGGTATAATTTTGCAATATACTTTAAGTACAGTTTTCATTGTACAATTAGTGTTGTGAACACATCACAAATAAACCACCGGCACATTTTCGTTATTTATTATATACAATATGCTTCACAATTAAATATACAAGTATAGGTGCATCACAAAAAAATGCAATATTTTTTTTGTTAAGGTAGCAGGCTTATTTTTTATATTGTATATGAATAATTTTTAAGGGTGTCTAGGTACTATAGACTGATAATTTTGTAAGATCTTCAACGAATATATGACATCAAACAATTTGTAAATAGCAATATTGGTGACTGAATTTTGTAATTCATTGTCTGTTATTATTTAAAATATGTAGTTTTAATTTCAATAACATTTATGTACTAGGCTACATAATTATTAAAATCATCAATTTATGAGCGTTTTTTTTGTATATAGTTGACATTTGTGAGGGTAATTTGCGGGTAACGCAAACGAGAATTATGGAATATTGAGCTAAGTTTTTATGGTTTTGTAAAGCTTTTATAAAAATAGTTATAAAAATCCAAGATGCTCATTTTAACATAATAATTGTCGCGTCTTGAGTTTTTTATGTCTATGGCGAAACTACAAACATTTTGTTACCAGCTTTAGAGTGTGATATTTTTGCAATTTCGTGTAATAATGAAGTAGAAAGTAGGGTCAATTAGAGGTCAATATGGGGTCTATCTCAGAATAGTCACAGTTCGCTTTTACTATTAAATGGGGAGTTTCCTTATTGCACGAAATTTGACGTTTTGTGTGTTTAGCAAATTTTAAAACCATCCTTTTAATATGAAATTCAAAGTATGTCTTATAACACGCATTTTTTCTCTTATTAATACTCATATTTAAAAGACATGTTATTAAAAATATAATAGTAATCCAAATTACTATTTAATAATAATTTTGAAGCAAAATGCATTTCCATCAAGCATTTTACATCTCATAACCTTTGATGTACAGTTGGCTATTAGAATTTGCTGAATACATGGACACAGTTAAACGGGCTAACTCTAAAGAGCTACAAATAAAGGCAACTAATTAATATAGAGGTAGTTTTTAAAATGATAATGTAATAATGTCCATAAAGTATGAAACAGTGAGTGTATTTTATGATGAGATGGAGGTTATCTTACAATCGGTTGAATTTTTCCATGAAATAATTTTGTCTAACAACAAAGGGAAATCGGACTGGAACTTATCAGTGTTGTTTCAATTTCAATTTCTTGCAAAAATTTTACCAACTCCGTCTTTATACGTAATCCTCATTTAAATATGTAACGTTGTGACCAATTCGCTTCCATTGCCGATTCAGGAAGACAGACGGTGTCGCTTTCGTATACGATTTTCACTGTTATCGCATACGTCGTAGAGTTCAATATCTTGTAGAACTGTTGAATTCGACTCTGTTTTCAATTAACGCTAATGTAATTGCATACAAAGCGGCACGTATTCTTTTCCTACTACATATTTTATATAGTATAGAGATTCGATCGCACTTTTTGCATAACACTTACTGTTGATATAAATGTGTATAGAATTATTATAATGTATATTTTACTGAATTTAGAGCAGACGAATTTTATTTTTAATTATGGAACTGCAAGGATCGTTTTTTATAAGTTTGTATAAATTTATAATTTATTAAATAAGTAGGTAATTTATTTTTGTTTTTATAATTGGTTGTTTAGTTTATGAATTTTGCAGCTACTGTGTTGTTTTCGTTTATGGCCTAATTGCTGAAATCTGCATTAGGGCCTAGAATTTGAGTTTTAAATTTTGTAAGCGAAATTTTGTACTAAATTTTTTTGGTTGGTGACGCAAAAATAAACATGTATTATTGAATATTATCTTATTTTATTAAACCTTTTCCCGTCATATTATAATATAACAAAACCATAAACTTGGTATATACTTTCTTATAGACGTACAAAGAGTGCGAGTGAGAATGTAATCTTTTATGATAGTGGCACGAGTAGGAAAGGGACAGCAAACGAGATGCTGTTTTTGGATGACAGGTCGTCATAAGTCGTCACGCTGTGGAGAACATTGTTGACTTATTTTATTATTTTGCGTTATTACTGTTTCATTTCAAAGAAGTACTATAGTTTTCAATAATGATCACATACAGAACACGTAGTTCTGTATGTGATTGTGATATTACATAACGCATTAATGAAGGGAATCATTCATTTCATAGGTGACATTGACAAATTAAAAAGAGTAGAGCATAGAGTAGTAGTACCTATTCGTCACGCGTCAATTAGCTCTATGTTCGTTTATACGCCAGTACATACTAAGTTTATGAACAAAACTATTCCACACACCTAATTGGATAACAATGTCAAAAATCCACTATTATATTAAACGAGTAATATTTGTTTTGTATTGTTGTTGTATATTGTTTTGCTCTGAAAACAAAGTTTTATTTTATTCTAGTACATACTTTTACACTTTAATTATATTAATTACCATAAATTATACTATCCTACCTGAAAACAAAGAAACGACATTTAAAGTTCATTAATTTTAGTTCCTTTTTAGAATTTTTCGCTTTTCTTCTCAATATTTTTCTTTCACAACTCGCATTAATAATTATATCTATCAAAAAACCCAAGGTCGCTATTTTACCGACTGTGTTGGACAACATTGCTAGCAGCGCCATCTTTTATGTAAGCGGTGACTTTTACAATATAATAATTATTATTATTATAATTATTTACATATATAACAATAAATTAACGGGTTCTTATCGCGATATTAAATGTTTTTGTGTTTCCCGATATTTCGATTTTGTTGCAAGCACCATATGGGTTCACGAGTTAACTGAGTGAGTGTGTGAGTTAACTGAGTCAGTGGGTGGGTTAACCCGTGAACATGGTGCTTGCAACAGCATCGAAATATCGGGAAACTCCAAACATTTAATATCGCGGTAAGAACCCGTTAATTTATTGTTATAATGGATACAAACCGTGATAGTGTAAAAAGTGTATTTACATTTTTATATATACCTATATTTGATATCGCTTTCTTGAAAACGGCTCTAGCGATTTCTATGAAATTTTTTATAATATAGGATTTGAGGGTGGCGAGAAATAATCGATCTAGATAGGTCTCAATTCTGGGAAAAACCGTTTTCTCCGTCTTTCACACACTTAAAACTTCTAAACTTTAAACTTCAAAACTTTTTTAATTTTGCAGAAAAGTTTACTTCTCAACAGTATAGTGGCCGAGTCACAGATAAACTAGCCTAAAGACAGGAAATGAAAAGGCACCGTTTTCTGACATCGATGTGCACAAATGCTCATATAAGTTCAAACACAAACGCGCGCTCCTTTAGTATTAACCAGGAAGCAGATCCGTTACCTGTGTAATCGTTTTAAAAATTTAGTATAAAATACGTAAATAATGCAAAATTGCGCTGTAAAGTCGTGTGGTAGTGACAATCGTAAAAATAGTTTAAAAAAGACAATATCACGTTTCATCGGTAAGTATGAAATTAATAATGAAAATGTATTACAGAAAAATGCAGAGCTCTAGTGATACTGGTTGCTGGTAACTTTGAGTCAGCGTTTGTCCTTGTCTAGCAAGCTATAATTACATGTTGCGTCCTCACTCTTGCAAGATGGCACGTGTAAGTAGGAGTGCGAAAAAACGTATCGATATGTCAATATCTTTTCCATTAATTTTGATTATTTATAATGACTACCAATGTTTGAAATTATATAACTAGTCCTAACTATAATATCTTGTTTCTTTTATACTACTTATACAAACTTAATTAGGTAAGTAATTAAAATATTTATTACATACATTTTTAAATGATTGTTTTTACATTGAAAATTTAATGATTTAAGATTTTAAACCAATAAAAATAAATAAAAGCGGATACCCGTACATAATTTTATAAATGCGAAAATCGGTCTGTCTGTTTATTTTATGATGAATTTTTTTTTTTTTAAATGTAAAAGTTTGTCTGTCTGTTTCTTTACAAATGAATGTATCTTTGTACATTTGTTTACTATGCGTTCCCATACCATTTGTCTGATTGCGATGAAACTTTAGCGAGTTGTTGGGCACACACCTGGGAGGTTTCTGTATATATGTAAACTCAATTTTTTGTTAAAAAGTTTTACATCAGCAGAAACACATACTATCCAAATGAATTTGTTTTGTATTTCTAATCCAAATTTTTGATTATTTTATGTAACTATTTCAAAATAAAGAATCTTATTTTGATTAGGTATATATGTATATTGTATTATTTTTATTTTTAAAATAAGCTTATGGAAAGAATTCCTGTACTTATCGATATATACAATATCTACGAGTACATCACTTTTTCGTCTATTACGTGACGTTACCTTGCCGCCCGCTTACGTCTCATTCCTCTAACCTTGACAGAATAGTTTGCTTAGAAATTCGTAAACATTTCAAGTCTCTAGGGTAGTTTGTCTGTGGGCTGAGTATAAGTTTACCACGCCGAAGTGCGCGGGTTCGAATCTCGGGTAAAAAATCGGGTATTTTGGAATAATATGTCTAAGTTCAATTTGCAATAAGCACCTATTAAAAACACTTATCACTTTAATAATGTACTCATAATAAGGAAATAAAATAAAAAATAATGATAAGAGCATAGACTTTATAACCCCAGACAGCCTGTCCCGTACTACGAAGTGAGGCAAATAACATCAGATAAAATATAGATGTGTGGGTGCTGTTTTCTAACGAAATGGCGACCGATCAGCTTATCTGATAATAAATGTGTGTCGTGTGTACAGGTGAGTTAGATTATCTGATTAAGCTCACCGTTGCTGCGCGGACACGGCGTCTGGCTTTGGAATTATTTATAAAGTCTATGGCTAAAAGTCATGAACATTAATTAGAACATTAATTTAATGTTAAATTTCATGGGTTTCCTTTATTTTAAGATACTTTGTTATTTAGAAGAGTACTATTACACAAGCAATATTTGTATATTTATAATCGCGTTCTTGAAAACGGGTCTAACGATTTCGTTGAAATTACAATATAGAAAAGAGCTTTACGGTGGTCAAAAATCTATCTAGCTAGAGTTCAGCTCTGAAAAAATTCGTTTTCTCTTTTTTTTATACACTTGAAACTTACAAACTCTAAACTTCTCATTTCATAACAGAGTGTACCTTCTCACTAGTACAGTGGCTAGTGCGTAGATCTACCAAGCTGAAATACGCGGGTTCGAATCCTGAAATGTGGTCAGAATTTTTGTTATTTTTTTTGTAAGACACCCGAGTACAGCTCGATCACCCAGGTACTAAGTACTAAAATGCCAATAGCATGGGGCATGCTAATAGTGACATTTAAAATGATTGAATAAAAAAAATAAAAAAAGAAACACAGTTTTTAATTTTAATTACATATAAGTTTATTTTAGTCACCGTCACCGTTAATGTTTCTAGTTATTTATCAATATCGATCTCAATCAATATATCTTTAATAAATATAAATAATCTCTGACTTAAAACACTTCATAATACGTCAAACTTTTTCAGGGTGAAAAACTAGATGTCAACTGCCCAATTATTTTTTTTACGTAATAAATGTGGTTGACATAATTCATAATAATATTTACTTTAAAAAAAATAGTTTTCAGATTATTTTATTAGAAATTCTTCCAGCTTCACGTCCAGCGCCTTCAATATGGATTCTGTATCGCACGGTATATCTGAAAGATAGTTATCTCGATTAATACAAATCTACCTTCGAATAGCTATTTTACATTACAGATGGCAAAAGTGAATCAAATAGTAGGTAATAGGTTGTTTGTCGCTTGGTAACTGACACTCTTTAGCACTAGGTCAAATATGAGCTGTACAGAAAGATAGTGTGACACCTGGCACGTATATCAATCTGAAATATTTGAGAAAATATTGAGAATAAAATTGGATTTTCAGATGAATTTTTAAATAAAATATAGTAGAATTTTTCCCCAGCCAGTGACAGTTCCATGGTCTACGGAAGAAAGATAGACATTGTGTGTACATACGTACAATATATATATATTATACTAGATACATTAATACAAATATATATTCATATAAATAAAATACATACCAATATTAATCCATTGGGTAGTATCATACCCCGATTCTTTCCTCGACGCGTGTATGCATTGTCGTAATGCATGCGTGACGCCGTGTGCTGTACAAATACCCATTTCGCCTACAGCTGGAAGTGAAAATGTGTTTGCTATTAGATGGTATTTAAAAAAATATGGCAACACTACAGCAAAAAAGTTTCGTACGGTCGCATATGCAGCCCAGTGCAACCCAATTCGTCCATCTAAATATTTAACTCTCATGTCTTCTTAGATATCGAAATCCAAGTCACCAAACACACCAGTCTGCATTATAATAAGAAAGAATTAGAAAGAACGACGCCCGTGCTTGTTACTAGCTATGACCTACAGGTTTATTTTCATTTGTAATAATTTCGTTTGGGAATAATATATACATATTTAGCGCCGCGCTGCGGATGCAATTCATATTACAAATCTATTTCTGCGCAGGTTAAACAAAATTGAAGGTAAATATTAATATTACGCAAGTAGGTATCTTCAAACATAAAATAAAAAATATAAACACCCCTGATACACAAAATAATCTGGACGAATGTTCATCAATCACTCTCGAAAACTACAGATTTCAAACAAAAAATCATATGAAGATAGGTTCATCCGTTCAAGAATTAGTATGCTACGATAGACACAAACATCTTTTCAAGCAATGTTATTAGACTACGAATTACTTCTTAGGTGACCAAAGTGACCCCGTGTTTTAAAAAATTATTGATTTTTGTGTAATCTGTATATTTTATTTATCTATATAACATGTGTAAATGTATGAAATATGAACCGACCTTTAGACCCGAGTACGCCTTTCGGGTTCTTCTCGTTGTAACGTAACTTGACCCTAAAGTCCGCCGGGATGTCAAGCGCGAGTGGGACGTGGTAGGTCAGTGAACGGTTAGTCAGAAGGCGACCGGTAGTCCGATCGAACACCAGTTTCTCACAGGTAAAGTAGCCCACGCCTTGGACATAGCCACCCTCTACCTGCGGGTGTATAATGCATCATATTCGTCACTGTGTTCTTACGTTTGCTCCCTTAGAGAAAGTCACTCAATACTACAGTTTCATTCGTAAAAAATATGAAAATGTATGGGTTCAATGGAAGCTGTTGAAAATGTATAGAAGTGACTTATCGTCAAATTAGGTAAAGTTCGTTTCTATCGATTTTGAGAAAAAAGTAAATAAAAGTTACCTAGTGATTCATTTGTTTACAAAATGTTAACCATATATGAAATAGTTTTTGACATAAATTTCAAACTGTGAAGGCAATTGCCAATAACTTTCATGTTTACTTTCATAATGAATTGAATTGAGACAAATTATACCTACGTCAATTTCATGTAATATTTTAACTAGCGATCATGGGTTAATCAATTAAAGATTAATATTCGAACTCACTTGTCCAATATCAATAGTAGGGTTGGCACTCAATCCCACGTCCTCCAGAATATCCACTCGCAATAATTCGAATCTTCCCGTCAGTACATCCAATTGTACTTCTAGTATTGTCACAGCAAATGCGCTGTATGGTTTCAAATCTTCTTCCGTATCTTTCATCATGTACGACGCCGTCAAATTAACTTGTTGATTTCCAGCTTCTTTTGTTAATTCTTCCCAAGTGGGATTCGTCATACTATCCTTAATTGGCTGCATCCTCTGCTTTAACTCTGTACAGATTTTAATAACACAGTAGCAGACGCACTCACTCACTATACTGGACCCAGAGAATACATTATTAGCTGCAACGAAGGTGTAATGAGGAATAACTGACACGTAACCCAGAGGAATACCCAGCTCGTATGCACATACTTGAGCCACTTTAGTGTTGACTCCTTGGCCCATTTCTACACCACCAGTGCTGATGGTAACCGTACCATCACCCCTGTAAATGGACACCATTACACTGTAATTTCCGTAATACTCCACAGGGAATGCCATAATACTTATTTGTATGGACTTCTTCATCCATCTATTGGCATTGTTGAACTGATTTATCTCTTTAACCCTTTTATCGTATTCAGATTCCTTTTTTAGGACTTCAATCAGTTGTGGAAGATCATTGTCATCCTTTCTCATGTTTGCTTTACGTACCTCTGTGGGGTCTCTATTTACTGCGAATGCTATGTGCTCCATTAGATTTTCAATACAAGCCATCCCTTCGGAGGTTCCTATAAATATGAATTACATCTTTTATTCTCCTATATGCCAGGCTGGGACAAAAAAATATAGCAATTGCCAGCTTAGTAAGTATAGGCGTCGAGCTGGAAACCAAAACCGTGTGCGGTCGGGGAAAGCCCTTCAGGAACGAAGCTCCTTAGCTGCAGTTTTCATTTCTCAAAATTTAAATGCAATAACGATACGATAAAACATACGTAGGATTTAAAAAAAAAAAAATTTTGACAAAATTTTCTCGCGTGAATTAATGACGTTATACAGCCCAATTCCGCCGTATTCGTTCTCGCAAATGGAACAAGCGCCTGCTTGATATAAACAGTTCATAAATTTTGATTTAATCACAGTTTCATTTTGTTTTTAATTATCTCACATCTGCCGCATCAAAATAACATTAATTGCTTTGCCCAACCAGGAAAAGCTTCTTGGTGATAGTGATAGAACTTTTACTCACAATCAGATTGAAAGCGGTGCCATTAGGTACATTTGTTTACTTTTTAAACTATTTTACATTTTGTTTCATTGTAATAACCATAAGTATCTATCAGGCATTTTCTAAATTATTCGAATTGTAGATGGTGTAAACAAATTAGAATCATAAAGGAGTTAAAATTTGCGTTTACATGAAAAAAATGTGTTTTTTTCAATAAAGTGAGTTAGATTATCTGCCGTGTACCCTAGCTCGGTCCTGGTAATTAGAGTGGTAGTACTTGTTACTCATCTACTTACCTAGGACCGCGCATTCGGTGCACCCCAGGTTCAATCTCCCTTCGTTGTTGTAACACTTAGATACCATCTAGTTATACAAGTCGCCGTCGTCGTTGTATAGGGCCCAAACAAGAGTAGGTAGTAGGGGTATTGGTTTCGTTTTATTACAGCCCTTCTCAGGGCGACCAATGCCCCTACCCTAACGCGCAACATGGTTGCGGGCTATGCGGAGTTAGAGGCAGTTTGACTCCATATGCATGTCTCACCGTCTTCCCTGCCTCCCCGCTCCCACCCGCGACCGGCAACCGCTGCCACAAGACAGCGCGGTCTTTCAGGACTATTCAGTGTTATAACATTTTTATAGCTATTTCAGGCGTAACGTTTTAGGCCTATACAGGTTACGCAAGGATCAGTATAAGGCAATGGTACTGGTGTACAGGTCACCGTGACGGTGTTACTTTATTAGACTACAATACATTTTGTGGTACCTTTATCCTTACCGCCTTATCGACCATAACAATAGTGATGACTAGTATGATAGTCGATAAGCCCGACCAATCTTTTAACACCGGTGCCTATTGGTACCTGGTGCCCTGGCGAAAGTGTTGGACGCCAAATCAGTGAGTACGGACGCGAATTTGACATCATAGTAGTCGTAGTTATAGCAATTCCGAAAGCCGCTGAGTGTGTAACTGAGGATATTGTCGTTGCGGGAGCACCCATCGTCCTCTACGATGGTTGCGTTTAAATATTGTACTATGCCATTAGAATCGACACCCACCTGTAATAAATATACCTATTTAATTTAATTACTGACTAGCAAAAAGAATTACTGTTTACTAATAGTGCCTTGCGGTTTCACTCGCGTTTAATTTGGTATTTTTCCAGTTTAAAAAGTAGCTTAGATCACTAACAGTTGCGAGAAGTGCTTCACCTGCCAATGAAAGTCCTGTCGAAATATGTTCAGCCTTTACGAAGATTAGCCCCGACAAACAAATAGACGGATAGACATAAGAGTAAGAATAAGCCTTTATTTTGATATCACAGACAGACTTCCATTTTATTAACAAGTATAGAGTATATGGTAGATGTATAGTATAGATATACACATATATTAGTTCATGAATATCTTATTTTTTGTTAAGGTCGCACCATGTTTTACGAGTTAATTTGCTTATTTAAAATAATAAAAACAATTGCGTTTAAGTTAGATAAGTACAACTTAGGTTAGGCAAGTACATACAACTTATTACCCACGCAGAAAGAACGAGTAATCGAATGTGTTTTTTGCAAAAAAAAATGCTTAGATGTTTCAATACTCGATTTATTTCATAGAAAAAATGATTGAATTAGTCAGAATGTTAACTGAAGGAAATATCAAAAGCACTCGTATACATCAGCGAAAATGTTTTATTACAATGATGAGATGAGGTGTAAGAAATATGTAAGAACAACGACGCTTGGAGCTTCGTCCTCTACGGCGTTAAGGATATATATAACATAAAGATATTACGTAGGTATGTATAATTCGGTATGAATTTTGAATTTCAAAATCCGAAACGAAACTCACTTCATAATCGCATTGGCACGGTAGTCTTCTTCCAGATATTGTCATATTTGTTTGCAACGGTAGTATAAAGCGACACGGTGCATTCATTTTCTTGGCGACAATAGCGCAGGCCGTTGACACTTGAGGGCTTCGGCTGATTTTACCACCAAAACCGCCTCCGATGCGCCGAACTTTTATGAGAACTCTGTAATAAAGAGAATTTTAGTACCAACAAGTAATAATAATGAAATAAAATAGTAGGCGCTCTCGTTCAAAGCATTACTAATAAACGCCTAACGCTAGACATAGGTAACACTGCACTACGCCGCGCATTTCCGCCAACTCCGTTCACTATGCCAGATGTGTCGACTCGCTAATTTCAAATGTACTGGCGCATGAAACACTTCACTGCATAATGCTCTGCCTGCGCTTAAAGCTAGCGGACGTGGGATGTGGGTGGTGCGTGCTTTGGGACTCGCTCAGTGAGTACCATTATGCTCCACCATGGCGGAATTTTGAGTCAACGCAAAGTACCGGTGCAGTGATATGTGCCTGAGTTACTGAGTTGGCGCTTGGAATTTTGCTTAACTACTTTATTTATTAGTAACTTCTTGAATTCATTGTTGGAGTCGGAGGCCATAAACAAAGAAAAGTGTAATAGGCCTCCCGCTCCAACTCAATGCAAGGAATTCAAGAATATAACAGTTATTTCAGCTTCTTTGCAAGTTTTGATATACTATAGTACATATATAAAGCTAACTTAAATAACAAAGCCGCGGATAAAATCCAGTAGGATACAAAAATCTTATGGTCTAATGGCCGATGAATTTTCGGCTTTGGAAATTGAGTAGTTACGTAGAAAAATGGCGATTGGCATAGTGAGAAATCACCTTACCCATCCCATATACCATGACTATTAACTTGTTATTAACTGCTTCTATCAACACAAACACGAAACATTTGCAAAAAACAGAATATACACTTCAATTACATTTTATTGTTACCTATGGATAATTCATATCTAAGTATATTTAGCGGTTTGGGCCACTTACTTGCTTTCTTGAATACCTAACGCTTGTGAGATCGCAATTTGAGACACATCCATCCATTGCGTCGAATCGTATACTTCGAATCTGTCGTCGACTGGTACAACAACACAAGTTATGGGCTCCATATAATAATGGTACTGATGCTCTATTTCGTACACTCCTTTGATCACTTTCGAAACATTGTTGCCTTTTCCCTTGGGCGTAATGGCGCTGTCGCTCGGTATGTACCGCTGACTGTCTTTCTTCGCTTGATCTATCGTCAAGATGGGAGACGATGTGCTAACATTTTTATAAATGACCTTAACCTTTTTAGCGACAGCTACAGCGAGTTCCTCCGAAGTAGCGACAACTATTGCAACAGGTTGACCGTAAAATTTAATTTTGTGGCTAGCTAAAATTTCTTCTTCTTCTGTTTGTAATTGTATACCGGGAACAGTGAATGAGTTAATGCCGGGAATATCTTTAGCTGTGTATACCGCTAAAACACCGTCTATTTCCTGAAATCAGTATGATTTCATGCTTAATAATGTCCAACCAAATTTTCAGTTTCATTATTTAATCTTGGTTTCGGCAGCAGACCTGGTGAAACTGTGATTATATCCGAAGTTTCATGAATAAGTGCTTTTATAGAGACAAACACAATTAAAATTAGCTAAAATGAACAGAAACTTCAGTAACGTAAGTAGAAAGAATTACCATAAAAGGAACTTCCGGTTTCAGAATTTTAAATAGAAAAGAACTCCGATTTTTGCCTAAGTTCCAGCCAAAGCCAATCGAAATTCGGTTTCTGTCTCAATTTCAGCTAACATCGAAATTCGGTTTCTGCTTCGGTTTCGGTTATAAAAACTAACTTTAGTCCCGATTTCACTAAATACTTATGGAACCCCTATCAGATTTTATGGATTCGCTAAGTATTAGGGGACTTTGGTGAAATCGGGCATAAGTTTGAAATAATTTTAAAAGGTAAAGAAAGTCAATTATCAACTGTATCTAATTATTATAATTTTTAAATAACTAGCTCTTCCGGGCCACGCGTGCTGTGGCGCGCTAGAACAAATAAACATTTTTAAATTTTTAAACATGCGTTTTTATATTGGTACTAACTGTAAGCCGCGACTTCATCCGCGTCAATTTACAATGAAAATATTGCTATAGTAAATGTTATTGTAGGGATTACGTACACTAAATTGCAGTCACATTGTTGCTTATTGTTCAACTTCTGTGGTTTGTTGTTATAGGAATAGGAATGTCGAGTGAAAAATTTCCAAGATTCTTTGTGACTTTTTGTCAAAAACTTATTTTCGTTACATATACAAATATTTAATAAATAGTTATTATTAAAGAAACTATTTAAAAAAATGTTATTTTGCTTTTCCGTTTAGTTCCCTTTCCGTGACGTATCTAAAAATTCATTACTCGTTTTATCTGTATCTGTATCTAAAACCAACCGTCTAAATGATAATCTTGGTTAGAGTACATCGCACCCTTAGAATGAAAATGACCTAATTCAAAGTTTCGGAATTTTGAGTTGTAATAATTTACCTATCTGTCCGCCTCATTAGTTACATATCTTAAGAATATTAAAACATGCATTCGTGAAAAATCGGTTTTATTATTTTGGTAAAATTCATTGTCGTAACTTGCCAAAACGAAATCTCACAATTTTGAATTAGGTCAGTGTCATTCTAAAGGTGCGACATAAAATACACAAAAGCTGGAGCGTTTCTCACATTTGTGGAAACAAAAACGCCGTGAACTGTTCATAAACTATGTATATATTTATATTTATATATTTAAAATATAATATGTATTATGTTTGCGTATATATTATATGTAATTTATATTAGTGTATTTTATTATCATTATAGCAAGTAGTCTAGCTAGCAGTGTCTATCTTTTCTATTTTGAATTTGTTACTCTCGCAGGTGTGCTGGAAGAAATTTCTTTTAGAAATAAGCTGTACCTTAGCTCATCCTTCCTGTAAGTTTGTAATGTTTGTGTGTGCAATACATATAAATAAAAATAAATAAATAAAACTAAAATAAACTGTTTTTTATATATCCCCATTATAGACGTCAATGTCTATAACTAATATTCTTTGTCTAGGTGCATGTTATATCGCAGATAGATCAGCATGCGCATTTTGCTATAATATATACACATTATTAAGTAACTGAGAGTCTTGGCTTTCAAACAGCGAAATTTACATTTATTAGCAATTTCTTAATTTCTAAAAAATAAACATAAAAACACACAGACATTTCTATGAATATTTATTTTGAGGTCAAAAATGCCTAAAATATCTAATTCAATTACTGTTTTAAAAATATCTGCAATGTACCGATACGGCTTTGCTGCTATTGTAAAACACTGTGGAATGATGTTTCTGCTGTGTTCTTTTGTGTGTTCTGTTATTATATAACATTCATATTAAACCCACTTTACAGGCGCTGCTCAGCTTAAGAGAGCTCATTTCAGATCTCACCTTTCGGACGGCAGTTTAAAAAATCCTCTACCTTTCATTGAAGGTCTCGTCGAAATCGATTCGGTGGCTTAAAATATCAACCCGGACAAACAAACAGACAGACGATATTTTTTAAAACGCGTGTGTGGATTTTGATTACAAGCCAAAATCACAGACTAACACTTCAATTTTATTTACTATGTAACATATGTGTATAGATGTACAGATTTCCAAAAAATAAATAAACAAACGCACAGATAACATAACATAACATACCTTCACGCTGTATCCCCAACGGGGTAGTCAGAGAGGACGGAGCGCCAGGAGTCGCGGTCCTTACACACCTCTTTCGCTTCCTCAAAACTCATCATTCTCCTCACACATTTTCGCCTAGGTATGCGAGTGCTTTTGACATTTCCGTCTGCTAACACTGGCTATTTGATCTTCATAAGTCAGCCTTGGTCTTCCTTGGCTTCTTTTACCACATATATTCACACTACCCACTAATGCGGACAGAGTACCGTTCACTTTATTGTCAGCTGCTACCCGTCTCGCACAGATAATTTCTATAAATATTTATTTTGGAATCGGAAAAGCCTAATAATAATTTTTTATTTGGCATTTTTTTTATTTGGTAGAATGCGAGTAGTTACATAAAACATAGATGGGCATAAATAAGTTTTCGTTTAGAAATTCTACTAAGACACAGCACGCAAATATTTAATATCCAAACTAGCGGATTTTGTAAAAAAAAAAAATACCTAATTCAATCACGTTTTCAAAAATATCTCCAATGTACAGATACAATTTCGTTGGTGTTTTAAATTGTCATGGATAGATGTCTCTACTATGTCTATTTCTGTTATCAAATGTAGGTCAACAGATCAACCACTATAAGTTAAACCCACTTTACAGACACCGCTCAGCTAAAGGGAGCTTATTTTAAATCTCAGCTTCCAGACGGCGGATCACGACAGAACGTACTTCAATGTGGAAGTTTGACTTAAACTGTGAAAACTATTTTTGATATTTATACATTTTTGTATGTATATTTATCGATTTACCTCTAAGTTCTAGTTTTTCAATTTACGCAGGAACCCTAAAAAATTCCTGGATAAATAATAGTCTAGATTATTCTTCGGAAAATTCTTTATCTTCCGGTGAAAATCTCGCTGAAATCGGTGCAGCGGTTTCGAAAATTAGTCCGGACAAACAAAAAGACAGACACAGACAAAAATTTTAAAAACGCTAGTTTGGGTCTTCTTTGCGCGCACAAAATCATATAAGCTTAAGAAAAAGCCTTCATTTCGAAACCAGAGACAGACACTTTAATTTTATTTATATGTGTAGATGTATAGATATAAAAATGTGCGTATTCGAATGCAGCGCTGTATCAAAATTTCAAGTCAATCCGTTTACTTTTTGAATTTTGTGATCACGATCACACGCAAGTTGATGTTTTATGTATGTAGACTGTGTTATATTATCTAATTAATATGTTTTTCAACATATATAAATGTTATATGTATTTATAGAAATCACAAATATATACAACAAAAAATATACACAACAACAAACTCGCACAGTTTTTCCCTGTCATAAGATGTTATTATAAATATAATTAGAAAGTTAAAATTCTATGCTTTGAATAACATTCAAAAGTTATCATTGATATATATGATAATGGTTAATTATTTATTTTGTTTTATATTTACACAGATGCTAGAAGCTAGAATATGTTTTCAAAAAAAATATTTATTTATTTAATTATTAATTAGGTACATACATTGTTGTAATTAATTAATTTTAGTCATTTCTTGCATTATTAACTCAATTGAAGGACAACGTTTTTAAAATAATAATTTATTAACAATATTATAATCTATACTACTATATAAATCTCTTGCGTCTGTGTGTAATTTCAATTTTTTTGTCAAATTTTGTGATAAATAGTCATTTTGTGACTCACATTATTAAAATTTTTGTCTGTCTGTCTGTCTGTCTGTCCGTATGTCCTTTTATAACTGAAGAACGGCTCGACCGATTTTCATGAAAATCAATATTTAGTAGAAACATGTGGTTGTGCTCATGATAGGCTACTTATTTTTTAGAAAATTTGCCTCTAAAGGGGTGAAAAGGGGGATGAAACTTTGTATGGGAAATGGTAAACCGCTGAACCGATTATGATGAAATTTGGCAAGAAGATAGTTCGACATCAGAGAACGGACATAGGCTTCTTTTTATGAAAAATGGGAAACGCTAAAACTCGGTAATGATACAATTTGTTGCGGTGATAAGACTTTTTTTATCAAAAATACATAGGCTATTTTTTATCAAAAATCTGTGATAAAAGGGACGGGAGGGAGGGAGACGAAACTTTGTACGGGATATGCTAAACCGCTGAACTGATTATGATGTAGCATGGATACATGGATATAGTTGGACGACACCTGGGAACGGACACAGGCTACTTTTTTATCAAAAAACTACCCCTAATGGGGTGAAAAGGGGAATGAAACTTTGAATGGAAAATGCTGAACCGCCGAACCAATTATGATAATTGGTACAGAGATAGTATGCGCCCGGAGACAGAAGTAGGCTTAAACGTAGACTGTTTTTAAAAACAATCTTCAAACATAACTATGCACATGTACATATAATCTAACCTAATCCGGGAAAGCCACCAAGAAATTTTTCACGCAGACGAAGTCGCGGGTACAGTTAGTATAGTATAAAGTATAAGCATTTAGAAGAAAAGCTATCACATTCTATGTTTGGGTGGGACATTCTAAATACATTCTAAATAATTGGGATTTACAATGTATTAAATTTATGTTTTGCAAACAAATAAATTACACTATCACTTGAACAAACAATTAATAAATGTACAACAAAATAACTGTTTATTTTAAATACATTACAATTCTTTGTTCAAAATTGAATGCAAGATATACGAGTATATTTAGTCTTGGCTTGTGACGTAAACAATAAATTTTATTGGGCTTGTATGTACAATTGTACATTTCCATTCTCATTTTTATTTATTACTGGCTGTCTCGCGATTTCACCCGCGTTAAATTTGGCGTTTTTCCGAGAACAGAACATGTTTGTTATCCCGGAAAAATTTCACATTTAACACATTTGTTATCCCGGAAACATCATCAGCCGTTCCGAAGTTACAAACTCGTCCGAGCCCGGGCAAACAAATATAGAAGAAAAAAATTAAAAAACACCCTTTTAGATTTTGTTAACACGTAAATAAAGCTCAAGAAAAAAAAATCACATAGACAAATCAGTTTTATTTGTATAAGGTTTCAAGGAATAATACGATTTTAAAATTAAAAAAAAAGTCATGTAAACCGAATAATAACCGAATGCGTTGTCAGTTTGGAGCTTCAATTAGATTCAACATAATAAGCATTTAATAGAGAAGTTTTTTCTTGTTAAATTATAAATTGTAAAATTTATTTTCTAATTGTCATAGATTCTACATTTTTTATCCAAGTACGCATTTAAATAATCTATAATAATAAGTCATGCAGACTTCGGAGTTCAATATTATTTCAGTAATGTCATAATGAATAAGTACCTAAGTAATAATTTATGGACAATTTTACTAATTTGAAACCAGCAGATCGTCGAATCTCATAACTGCCATAGACAGACCGTACCACTGAAGCATCAGGACTGAGGATTTAAAAGCCAGAGTTACTGACAAAATTTCTATTTGAGATCCGCAATATCACCTTAAAACAATAACATTCTCAAGTGTTATGTTATTGGCAGACAATACACCGCCAGATTTGCATTTTTTTTTTCTTTATGGGCGTGGCGCACAGTTTAGCGCATTTGCCAATGTCATGTATTAATAATTAAAATCGCAAGTAAATTAGTTTTGTCTTATCGTAAAACTCCTCCAGTTAAGTCATAATAGGCTTTCCTGAAGTTATAAAGAACTTCTTGGAAGAACGCGAGAACTTCAGCTACACATGTTTATTTAGACCTACTCCATTATAAAGAATACTTATTGAAAGTTTCATGAGAATTGGTTAAATAGAAGTCCTACTGCCCATGATCACGTTCGATGCAGTCCGAAACTCGAAACAGAGGGACAAAAAGTTATTTCATCTTAAATACTAACACGATTTATAACCATTTGTGACTGTATAATTAAAATGTAATAAGAATAAGTAATGAACAAATTGGCGGCAAGAAATGAAACAAATATACAGAAATGAATAAATAATGAAAACTTTACCAAAACTTTTGTAGTATCAACATGATCCAACTCTCCAACATGAATTGTAGACAAAACGAAAGCACCGAACACTTCTCTTGGTATCGGCGGAACATCATTGGCATAATGCGCTTCTCCAGCGCTTTGTATCATCGCTTCTAACTTAGGAACAGGCTCGTTTAGAGGGAACAAATCCTGGTTGGTTTGATAGTCTTGTGTACCAGAAGAGATCGGTCGTTTTATAAGAATACCACCAGACCTGTAGCGTACATTGGGCGCGCCAATTGGAGCGATATTCAGGATAAACTAAAAGTGAAATTCGTAATAAATATTTAATTTAGTTGGAAAACAAAGCAGATTTAGAATGGAGATCGCGTTCAGGTAAATTTAATGTAGAGCAAGCCCTTGTTTGAAAGCCAAAATCGCGATTGGTTCACACCTTGGAGATGATGATGACAATGATGACCTGGGTAGGTCTCCAAATTTTAATACAAAAATATGCAGGTGCATTTTATTTATTAGGAATTTACATTTATTTCAACTTCTTCATCTAAACATATATGACGACTATTAAGTTTCGAATTTTACACTGTTTCGTCATTCCTAATTACGGTCAGAAAAGGCACTCGTAAATTTATTACGCATTTGTGCTATTTGTATTACAAAAAGTAGAATAGTACGTATACCTATTTGTTTAAAACATGTTATTATTGTTTTATGAATAATATTGCAATTATTTTTAATGTCGTTGGCATTGATGATTCACTGCCCGTTCTGAATAGGCGATGGCATGACGTTGTGCATATGTGTGTTACGTTCTTATAATATCATTAAATTACTTCACATAATTTACCTTATAAAATAGACCTAAGGCCAATTTCTTTCTACATTCCGGTGACGATTCAGGTGGATTGTCGACAGTTTTTAATTCATTACTCAAAACTTTGATAGCGCTTTGCAAACTTAAGTTATTGAAGACGTTATTTCCCTTCAAGTAATTTTCCGTTTGTTTGGCATGAACGAAATTCGCAGATATGTTACCATAAACCACACTTGCTTCTTCAATTATTTTAGTTTCAGCGTTGATTTTTAGTAAATAGCCTGCATTGACGATTGCTAAAGCGTTTTGATTTCGTGGCATGATCTAGAATGACAACAGCAATAAGTTTGAGATTAAAAACGAATGGAAGATACTTTTGAAAACGAAATCCGCCGATTTAATAAATACTGTACTCAGAAAAATCTACCATACTCAGATATAATTTTTCAAAATCATCTTAAAATGAAATTTTAATATGATTTAATGGGACACTACATCACATTACAACTAATTTATTTCTTTTTCATCGTATTCAAATTATGTAATATACAGATAAGACATAATTTCAAAAAATATGTACTTATTAGAGATTTATTTAATTTATTTTGAAATACTAATGTATTTCATCGTAATGTAGGTATTTATATCGTGATAATCTTGATAAATTAATAGCTTTTCCTATTAAGGAAATTAATAGCTTTTCCTATATAACTTTATCACGATCTTGATTTAACCATTTATTATTTAAAAAAATAATATCTTTGCTAGCATAGGTATACTTTTGAAAGAAATCATATAGGTGGGTAGTTAAGTAGGTTAAGGATAATTTACATTTTATTTGTTTTCTTGTTATCTATAAAATTAACTATTCTCATTAAAACATTTTTACAATTAGGGAATTTTTTATTATAATGAAAAATAAAAAATACGTGTGAATATAAACAACACTCAGATATTACAGTAAGGGCTTTAAGCTCGCCTCCACCAATAAGCAAATGCTAAACTGATAGTCAGGAAATGACGAAAAAGACGAGAGGGAGCTGCGACCCGACTCTTGTCATAGTTATATTGAGTTATATTCCTACTTCTATGCCTTCAATGTACCGCTCTATGAACTTCGATGCGTATCTAGACCGTTTCCACGTTCTCACTAGAATGTGTAGGTAAGTATACCTTTGTACTAATAAATAACTTTTATGTTCTATTCCTAGTCATACTAACCTTGTAGCTTCTGAAGACATAAGAACTGCCGAGAGGCGGTAAATCTATGTTGATGATAAGTTTTTGTCTCATGTCAGTTTTGAGAAAATCCAATAAATTTAACGTAGTTTTGTTACCATTATTATTTCCTGAAAAGAGAAAATCATACAGCCTACACATATTCATTTCGTTTAAAAGGAAATTACTTTAGGACGAGGTTAAACTACTTACTGACTGTAATTGTGGCTCCTACTGTTTCAAATAGTAGAAAAACGTCAGACTGATAAGACGGCATTGCGTGTTTCAACATTAAATTACCGGCGATTGAACCAATCTGTAAAAAAACCCGGTTAAGTTAAGTCGTGTGTATGCTATTAGTGTTCCCTACTGTGTTTGTTGGCCCTGATATAAGGAAACTTTTTGCGGACACATTCACTGAGACAATGTCAGAAAAAGAAAAAGAATCCTGGAATTCCTTCAAAGAACAAATTTTTGCGGAAGAGGATGGATGCCAACTACGAAGATATTGTAGATCGCATGTTGAATGCTTTCAAAGCACAGGGTTAACTACTTCCCTGAAAACTTAGGGGACTATAGCGAAGAACAGGTTGAAAGGTTTCACCAAGACATTAAAGATACAGAGAAGATATCAAGGAAGGTGGAACATCAACATGATGGCCGATATCTACTGGTTGTTGCTGCGAGAAACCCCAGAAGGCAAATACGTAAAGCAGCGCACCAAAAGAAGTATTTAGGGGAAGAAGAAACGATCCCACAAAGACAGCAATTAATTCACTTTATATCCAAATTATGATTTTAAATTATATTTTTCGTTCACTAACTATATTTTAGAATATAAGTATGTTTGCTGGTTTTTTCATCAATAGATAAAAAATAATTCTAATTCTACTCTAACCCTAAGTAGCAAAAAATCTGTACGTCTATCTTCTATATCTTCTTCTTCTATCTATACTACTATAAATCTCTAGCATCTCTCTGTAATTATAACGTTACTGTCAAATTTTGTGATAGTCATTTTGCGACTCACTCACTTCAATTTCACCATTTTTTGAATTTTTGTCTGTCTGTCTGTATGTTCTTTTATAACTAAAGAACGGCTTGACCGATCTTTATAAAAATTGGTCCGTAGTAAGAACATGTGATTGCGCTCATGATAGGTTACTTATTTTTTAGAAAATCTAAAGGCATGAAAAGGGGGATGAAACTTTGTATGGGAAATGGTAAACCGCTGAAACGATTATGATGAAATTTAGCAGCGAGATAGTTTAACATCATAGAATGGACTTGAGATACTTTTATTATCAATAATTTCCCACTAAAAAGGTGAAAAGAGGTATGAAACTTTGTATGGGAAACGCTAAGTCTTGGTAATGATAAAAATCGATGTGGTGATAAGACTTTTTTTTATCAAAAATACATAGGCTACTTTTTTATCAAAAATCTGTGAAAAGGGGGATGGGAGGGAGAGAGGCGAAACTTTGTTTAAAGATTGTTTATTTACAAATTATTCTTATCACTTATTAATTAATCTTCTCAATAAAAGTCTTGTTAAGTACTTGGATTCGTGTATTATCTTTAACACAAAGGAATATTTTACATTAGAAATAAGGCCACAGTTACGTACGCGAGCGCAAGGGGACGACTGGCGCTGGAATTGCTGACTCGTTCCAGACGTCACAATGTGTCCCTACACTTTGTACGGGAAATGCTAAACCTCTGAACTGATTATGATGTAGTATGGCTATAGTTTGACACCTGCGAACCGACTTAAGCTACTTTTTTTATCAAAAAATTATAACTCCTAAGGCGATGAATCTTTGAGTGGAAAATGCTGAACTGGCAAACCAATTATGATGTGTGGTACAGAGATAGTATGTGGCCGCCTGGCCGGAGACAGACGAGGGCTAGACGTAGACTTTTCTCAAAAACAATCTGTAAACATACTATGTACAATCTATAATACTAAGTATATAAATCTCTAGCTAGCGTCTGGCTGTAATTATAATTTTACTGACAAATTTTTTGATTGATAGTCATTTTATAAGTCACTGAGTTCGATTCAACCATTTTTTAAGTTTTTGTATGTCTGTCTGTCTGTCTGTATGTCCTTCTATAACTGAAGAACGGCTTCACCGATCTTGATGAAAATCGGTGCGTAGTAAGAACAAGTGATTGCGCTCATGATAGGCTACTTATTTTTTAGAAAATGTGAAAAGAGGGATGAATCTGTATGGGAAATGGTAAACCGCTGAACCGATTATGATGAAATTTTGGCAAGAAGATAGTTTGACATCAGAGAACGGACATAGCCTACTTTTTATGAAAAATGGGAAACGCTAAAACTTGATAATGATACAATTTGTTGCGGTGATAAGACTTTCTTTATCAAAAATACATAGGCTATTTTTTATCAAAATCAGAGATGAAGGGGACAGGAGGGAGGGGGACGAAACTTTGTACGGAGAATACTAAACCGTTGAATTGATTATGATTTATGATGTAGCATGGATATAGTTGGACACCAGGGAACGGTCATAGGTTACTTTTTCATCAAAAAACTTCTCCTAAGGGGGTGGAAAGAGGGATGAAACTTTGAATGGGAAATGCTGAACCGCCGAACCAATTATGATGTTTGGTACAGAGATAGTATGCGCTCGGAGACTAATGTAGGCTAGACGTAGACTTTTATAAAAGCAATCTTTAAAGATTGCCTTTAAAAATGTATGTTTAAACATGTTGTGGATTATATGTACATGTGTGGATTATATGTACATATAATCCAGGAAAGTCACGAAAAAATTTTCCGCGCAGACGAAGGAAGTCGCGAGTACAGTTAGTACATGTATATAATCTAAACCTATACGGGAAAGGAACGAAAAAAATTTCCGCGGAGACGAATTCGCGGATTCAGCTAGTGATAGAATAAAATGGTTGATAGATTTGGATTCAGCGTATTAAAAATCATAAAAATTAGTCAAAACTTCCAGGACAGTTTTAAAAAAATATTATTTTTTTTGTATACCTATGTTATCATCTACTAAGTATTCCGTTTTTTCAATTTAAGTAAGGAACATTAAAAAATGCATTACCTAATTGATTAACAAGATTATTTAATAATAAACTTTCCATTATGAGCAAACATTATATTACTAACTACAATTTGGCCTTGTTATGCTCATTTTAAAACAAATTGTCACATATTTTTTTTCCGCAATGATTCCTGTTATTTTTCAATATGAACACAATAAGATTTATTTTATTTTTAGAACTTTTTAATACCGTATTACATTTTAAGATTCCATGCCATGCAATATTGATCTATTAAATATTGTGATTTATAAATATTGATCATTGATACGTCTCTTTTTCTATCCGTCTGTTCATCTGTTGCAGCGTGATTGCAGTCAAGTTTCCTAGAAAGTAATTATATGACGCGCCAACTGGAAAGACATAATGAATGCTCTTGATATCTCGCATTATGTTGAATTAGTTAACATTTTAAAATACAGTTAGAAGAATTAAAATGAATAAATTGGGTATTTATACTCGTTTTGACTGTTGCCTCTCCCTGTCTTTGAACTACTAAACTCATAACTTTAAAAAATTCAGCGAAAGTAAAGTCTTACCTGGTAAAAATATAACGAATCTTAGGTCTGATAGTTTTAAGCTCTTCAGAAATTAAGTTTAGTCATTTTCAGTTTGAGAGTACGAATTATTTTTTATTACTTCGCCATTTGTGTACCGATGATGGCTCGATGTTTTTTTTATTGGTAAAGTTATAATATCCTTTTTTTATGTGGGAGGTGGCAAATGAGAAAGCAAGTGAAAGCTTGTTCTTCTTCTAGTATCTAGGATGTCGACATGAATGGAAACGTAGGATATATTGAGATTTCGCTAGCTCGCGTATTTCTAGACTAACTTATTTTTTGACATTCAAAAATACCATAATATTATTATAAATTAGCAACACTCTTAAAATAATAGGGTTGTCATTTGTTAAAGATAATGATTATCACAGTTAATCACGAATATTGACAATAGCAAACACAAGTCGCCCGATGGAAAGTCATCACCGCCAACCAATGGATCTCAACTGCTTATATAATTTGACGACCCTTTTATTTAATGTTTCATTTCAGAGGGCTTATTTATAGACCTACCCTAAATATTTTTTTAGAACAAAACCACTCAGAATGGAAATATAAATAACTTTTAAAGAAAAAAAATTAAATCGACTTCAACATAAAAACACTGAAAAGTACAAAATACCTTATTATTATATAGATTTATCCTTTACTGTTACTAATCAAAACTCAGGTACAAAAAAACTACAACGAAGAGGTCACTAGCTTGGTAGGGTTGGCATCGACTTCGGTACAGTCATCACTACAAAAAAATATAAGATGCTTGCGGCATATTTATGAAGTTGTTTTAGTACTTTAGTTTTGATTAGTAAAGGATAATTATGTAGTAGTTTTCAGTGTTTGCACTTTAAATTAGGTTTGATCTTTTTTTTAAAAGTTATTTAATAATAAGCTTTATTAACGCCTGAAGGAAAATTACCTATCGAAATAATGTTTGTTATAACGAGTAAATTAATTATACTTACTTTTCTAACAGGAATATGTGCGATTAGGTCGAAATGCTTAGCAAACTCAGATAAATATGAAAATTCACTTCTCGCCATCGCAGTATTTTTGAAAATGGTTATGCAATCTTCCAATGAAATATTTGCGCCAAGGACAAGGTTTTGGTCATATTTATACTGTTTCAGTGATTTTACACCACTAATGTCAATAAGAACTCGTGGGTATTCGAAATTTTCATAAACACCTAAAAAATATATCAAGTGTTATTGTGAAAAATGACAATATAATTTTCCTCAGATCATTAAAAATTATATAAAGTAAACTTTATTTGGCAAAAAAAAAATAGTTTTATGCGTTTTGAATTAGTGTTGAAGTTGTGTTTCGTTAACAATAATTAGAGGGAAAAAAACGTCTGTCCTACATAAGTTATGTAGAAGATTTTAATCTAAGGTTATGTAACATAACCTTAGATTAAAATCTACCTATCTACAAACGCAGCTTATAAGTTTCTAGTTAGACAAAAGAATATCTAAAAATACTACTATAAATCTCACTAGTATTTATTATTTATTCTTTTTATTGTATATAATAATCTGTTTTAATGTTAAGTATGTAATTTGTTTGTTTTTATTTAAATATAATTTGAAGTTTAATTAATATTTTTAAAACACGTATTAAACATTTAATCCAGATGTATACAGCTACATAATACCTATAATAGGGTACCTATGAAAACTGTGATACAGTATAGTAGATAATACTTTAAATATATGATAAAATTATATCATATTTTTGTTAGGTACCTAATAATAACCACGATTCCAGTAAATTGTGTAGTACTCAAATACAAATAATATGCTTATAGTAGGGGGACGCCACGATACTAAATGGGGATTTACCCGATCGTCGTGAAGACCTATTGGATTTTGAAGATTAGATGGTAGAAAGAAAAAAGGTTACGTGATGTATATATACCCTTTCACGGGTGGGGGCAGCGTCGACAGGCTATCAAAAATGTAAAAAAAAACAGTCACATTTAAATATCCAAGCGCGCCAGATATTGATAGTGCCTCCGGTGACGGAGGTATGTTAATCTGCCGATTTGCATGGTAGGGGCGGCCGTACGGAAGGGTTAAAAATGAAAAATAAAAATTACTCGAGCGTGTCAGATATTCAGAGGGGATGTTAAGTGAACCCGAACGAAGCTCTCATTCAAAAGACTGACGATTCAGATGTGACGCAAGCTCGTGGCGGCTTTTTCAAAATGCAAAAAAAATCGCCATTTTGAAATATTCGAGCGCGTCGGATTTTCATACATACGGTTCAGCTTTATGTCCTCGTCGTGCTGATCCATAATCTGACGATTATTTGGAGGGATTTTCTTAATGTGCCAGTATGAACAAAATTTTAAATTGTTAAAATCGTTTTTAATAATCTCTACTACTACACGTCGCGATAATTATAATCGATATCGATAGATTTGAATATTAGGCGGTACGTCTCTATTTTGTTCTTTGTGTTGGAAAAGCTGATTGTTTTAAAGTCTTCAGATTGGCTATTTTGGGTATTTTTTTTGACATTTCAAAGTCTATTTAGCTCTATGGAAATCCTGACCCTTATTACGTAGTAATTTTATATTCTCTTTGACCACCAGTGCTGTGATCAGCTGTGATGGCGTGGTAGCTGATGGAAAATATATTGTCTTGAGTTAGGAATTGGAGTAAGTGAAAGATAGAGAAAGCCTGAAAGGGAGAGAGAGGCACGGAATGAGGATACATGCTTCACTGCAGCTGCGCTGCACGCGCTAAATACCGCCCTCGAGAATGTCGAGGTGACTTTTTTTTGCAAGTTTGTTACGCTTCCACTCCCTTACGTCGCGCTTAAATTATTAATCGGATTATTGAAATGCACATTTTTCAGCATGTAATTAACTCATAATACCTTAATCTGACGCGCTCGAGTATTTCCAACTATCAATTTTTTTTACTATTCTTATCGACTCCCATCCACGCGCGGCCCTATAGAGCTTTGATATCGTGGAGGTACTCAACAGGGTGCAAGGTATGCCCCATCTTTTAATCTGCCGCACTTGAGTAAATCCCAAAATCTCCTATTGGGCTCCTCTACTATTAGGTTTGTGGTACTTACATAATGTTTTGGAGATAACTAAGTGAAAACACAAATCACAGTGCGACTTCCAATGGCGTAGTTACCACCGTATCAGCCACGGGACTTTTGAACTACAAAGGCCCCGACGCGACGGCGACGTGTGTAAAAACGTTCGTCTATTTACGAATAATATTTCAGTAACTCGGATCCCAGAATCATTGTTTTTAATACATACCTATGTCCTAGTGGTATTACTTACTTACTTTATACTATGTATACATTACATATATACTCGTACATATATTTGTATATCTTTACAATTTCCAGAACGTTTTTGCTTTTTAATTAATTGTAAATCTCAAGGTCCACTTGCAGAATCAATATCGTTATCATCTCTGAACCTCCTTTTCATGACATGAGTAGGTACTCTCCAAAAAAAAATGTCGGGGATAATATTATCAAGATCAAAACCACTGAGCATTAACGTACCTTTGCTTGTGTTACCGTCGACAAGCATGTACGAATCACCACCGTATTGGTTTAAAATATGAAAAATATCGTCCTCCTCAAACACTTTGATGAACTTCTTTTTGCCGAAATTGAAAGATATGATTTCTTGTTGCAGTTTTACCGCTTCTATATTCTTATTCTCACTTATGATACTCCAGTCAGAGTCATCACTTTTAACTGAACACTTCCTTTGACACGCGCCGTTTGTTTTTTCACACTTCAAGTCTTCAATATCGCAAATTTTTTGGCATAACTCTGGACTGGCGTCGACGGCAAAAGACTTCATGGTGTCTAGAATCGGTCGGAAACCTGTACAGCGACATGTGTTGCTGCCAAACGCTCTTTCCAGCTCCGCCATCGTGAGGTGTTTGTCTTGGAGACTGTCGACAGTCAGTCATACATTTATAAAGATAAATTCGATATCATGGAAAGCATTAAATCTTGGTATTGTATACATAATGATTGTCGAGTGGCGATTTTGATGCAAACAAAGCATTGTAATGCTTTGTTTACCTCGAATAGGAAACGGCATCCAGTTATATATATTATGTCAAAATTATTTTTAGAAGTTACCCGTTATACGTTAGGGATACAGTGTGAGGAGGAAGTACTTTACTATAACTATTACTTTACTATAACTATTGCTTACGTGTTTTTATACTTAATGAGGTGTCAGAGTGTCAGTGATAGACTTTCAAATAGTTAAAAAAAAACTTAATATCTTCTAACCTAATCGTCAGAAGTCGTTTTTGGGTAGAAAACATTTCATAAAGCGACACTTTGTTTTCGAAATTTGTTTAATACCGATAACACCATCTATACAGGCATATTTTTGGCTCCCAAGAACTAATTAACAATATCTGTTGTCAAGTGTCAAAACAGGAAGCAGTTCTTGTAAAGCATAGCCTGTGAGGATATGTATGTAGGGGAGACTGGGGTTGGTTGACTAACTTTTTACTTAACTTTTACTTTCTACTTACTTTTTTTGTAGTTTCAATTGATACAGGGAAAACTATCACCGTCACAGACAGGAGAATAAATAAAAATAAGTACATAATACATTTTTTACAGTGTTTGAATCCAACTTACCTAATGGTAAATAAGATTAAATAAATAACAGCTGACTTACGAAGACCAAATAGTCAGACTGTTAGCTGACGGAAATGTCAAAAGCACCCGCATGTCTAGATAAAATGTGTGACGAGAATGATGAGATTTGAGGAGGCGAAAGAAGTATATTAGGACCGCGAAGCTTAGCGCTCCATCCTGTCTGACTATCCCGTTAGGGATGAAGCGTGAAGATATGTGTGTATAAGATAAATAAGAATTAGTTTTACATTTATTAAAAAAAGATAGGTGTTAAAAATTAAAATACCTAAATAATAATTTTTGACATAAATTAATGTAAATACGATATACGTCGGTGCACTATAAACACACAAAAATAAAAGAACTAAATCACAGAATACCGCAATAAAAGCTTATCATAAAGACATTTAGTTCAAAATAAATTTTATTTCATATAAGATGTAAGCAGTAAGAATCGCCTTATTTTACGCTATCCATTGTATCTAAAAAGACTCAATAATATTGTTTACTTTTTTGGAATGTTGAATCCAATCCTTTCGAATAGGTTTTCTTATGCTTTTACGACAACAAATGGGACTATTTTATACTCACTTAAAAATATTGTCTCATAGATCTCAATTAAGAAAGTAGAAGATATTAAAAATCGTACCCAATAACCTCCAAGTTCAAAACTAATAACAGAAGTAAATATTTTTTTAAATAATAAACATAAAATATTATTAACTATCTTCGGAGATAGATCCAGAGTAATTTAATTCTTAATTAAATGGATAATTAAATTAGGTTACATTTATTTTAACCTTTGTGTTTTGTGTAATGGAACATCTGTCTGGTTATTTGTATATTGTCTGTGTATGTAGCTATACAGATTGTTTTAGATTGTAAGGATTAAAAGCCTAAAAGGATATGTTTCAGCGTTGGATAAAATATTTTATTTTGTTAATGTTTAATGTTATGGAACTTTGCTGTAATACATTTTCGGTAACGGAATTAGGATGATACATACATATAAATTTGTAATAGTTTAGCAATGGTGTCTCGTAGTCGTAGAATGTCGGCAAACACAAAGTAATACTGAATAAAAACAGATACGGGCATTTATCATGGTTATGAATATCTCTGGGTATTTACTTCGAGAATTTATTCATGAAATTGAGTTTTACACGAACAGAATCAAGAGTAAAAGTAAATAATAAATATATGTAGTTAACCTGTACATATGCATGATCCATCCAGGCGTACAATACCCACACTGGGTTCCATTGAAAGCGGCAATCCTCTTTTGTATGTCGTTGTACCCTTCCAGGCGGTTGCCAATACCCTCAATGGTAGTGATTTCCCAACCGTCGCACGAAAACACCAAGACTAAACACTGAGAAATAAGTTTGCCTATTTTTTTTAAAACCGACAAAATTTCATTCATATTTACAATTTTTTATCAACTTAAAGGCTACGTTTTTCTTCGATTTTATTTTTAACGAGTAGTTTCATTTGAATCAACCGTATTTTAAACAAAAGGCTTACTTACAATACTTACTTAAATTGTAAAAAAATGGAAATTAATAGAAATAGAAAGTAATCGTAAATTGTAATTTCGTTTTCACTAACATTTTTATGTTTTAAATTTAGTTTTTACTTTTAATTGTTGATTTCAGGCATTCTTTGTGATGTCACCGTTTGTAAGAAATACAACACATATAGTAATTATAAAGTAAAGATAATAATAATGGTATTTATTGCAGGGAACAATTTTGTTCAAAACGATTTCAAGGTTTTTTTTGTTTTCTCAATATAAACACAGACCTGTAGGTATTCCAGAACGATATTCAAGTGTGAATTTCTGATTGAGCGCAGTTAAAAAGGGATGCCTCTACATGCGATAAATATTGGTATTTTATTCAAATTATTCTGAAGCAGAAATTCACGTCAAGTATACTTTATGTGTATAGTCATAAATAATGAAGTTACAGAAACACTTACTGAATTTACAGAGAAAGTCTCCACTTGTCCATTAGTTTGTCTTCTCGCCCGCACTGAGACCACACACGCACCGCAACCACCTTCCCGACACATCGCCTTGGTACCCGGCAATGCCAGTACATATCGAATGTAAGCATTCAAAGACGTGTCACGTGGAATTTTCTCGTTGACTATGGAAAAAATAATCAGAAAACAGGCCATTGATAGGAAAACCGGTCTGTGTAGGATTTTTTACATAAAATATATCGAAACCCCTGTCATGGTTTCTTGAAATGTATTAGAGGAGTTTTTTAAGTTTTAAGACGCCGGAGCCCTCCCTAGTATTCCGTATCGGGGAAAGCTTGTAGCCTAATTAAGCATGCCCCACTCTGACCGCCTATGACTCAGATGGACCCAGAAGACCCCTGTAGTTGTCTTCTAGGATAGGCAAGTTATATGGTAACCCTATTCTTCTAGTCCCGAATTAAGACGACTCAATTTAAATTCATGTATTCTCGAGAACTATTAGATAACCAAAAGTATTATTGTAAGTCAAGTCCACCACCACCAGTGCGGAAAACTGTGCTGAGAAGAACAGGCACCAATTCAGCATCTCAATAATGAATCGTCATGCTCTGACGATTTATGAGTTCATGATATAATTCTTCTACCAGCTACCATTCAGGGCAATATTTTGCAGCCCTAATAATAGGTATGTAATTTTAAAAAAGTATGTGTGTACTTTTATATTGAATATCAAATGTGGGAAATATGACATTGAATTTGTGAGAAGATTAGGAAAAAAGAGTGAGAAAACCAGACCTATTGTAGTTACCTTGCTTACAATGGGGTTAAAAATACAGATTCAGAAAAACAAGAAAAAACTGGAATCAACACACTACTACATAAAAGAAGAATACCCCCTAGAGCCTAGAAGTTCTGAACAAACGAAGAGAACTTCAAAACGAAATAGAACTAATGAGAGAACAAGGAATAAATGCCTTTATTAAGTATGATAAAATCGTGGTACCAAACTACAAAAACCAACATGCAGAACCGCAAAAACAACATGAAGAAAAAACCCACAAAAAAAAACATTGTCTACTTCGCCAGAAATGATACCTCACTCGGTCCATAACAAATCCCGAAACAACGCGCTAAAATAAACAAAACTAATAATATGAACAACTTTATTATTAAAAAAACTATACTTATACACCCGGAGAAAGCGCTGTCACACGTTGCCACCGCTCACTGCACCAACCAACGCATGCCTAAAGAATAGCAATCACTGCCACCCCTCCCCTTGATCTCCCTTGATCTTGAGCTAATCATCGCGCCTTTTAGCGGAGACGAAATTTTGAAAAATATCCAAGATTTGAAGATAGAAAAAAGCCCAGGAGCGGACAACATCCCTAACGAAGCACTAAGACTAGGAAAACATATACTGATAAGACATCTTTTAACTCTATTCAATAAAATACTCGAAACACAAGAAATACCTAGAAACTGGGCCAAATCACATATAATCCTGTTATACAAAAAGGGAGATCCAGCGGATATTAATAACTACTGGCCCATCAGCCTACTTCCAACGATGTACAAATTGTTTGCAATGTGTTTAGAGAAAAGAATATACCAATTTATAGAGAAGAGCCAACCAGTAGAGCAGGCAGATTTTCGACAATGGTACTCTACAATCGACCATATCCACACCTTGGAACAAATAGTAGAAAAACACTTAGAGTTTAAAAAACCACTATACCTAGCATACGTGGACTACGCCGAAAGCTTTTGACTCGATATCACACGAAAGCATTTGGAAGGCGTTGGTCTATCAAGAAGTCCCATACACATATATAAAAATAATACAAGATATATATAGAAAAAGCTCAAGCAGAGTAAAACTGGACAGGGTGGGGCCGGAATTCAGCATCCACAGAGGCGTAAAACAAGGGGATCCACAATCACCAACGATATTTATAGCCATCCTGCAAAATATTATAAAAGACCTAAAGTGGGACAAAAAAGGCATTAACATAAATAGAAAATATCTCAGTAACCTCAGATTTGCAGACGATATACTAATTTTCTCAAGCAGCTCTAACCAACTAGAAAATATGCTGCAGGAACTGAGCAAGATCAGTAACGATATTGGCTTACAATTAAATACCGCAAAAACAAAACTAGCCACCAATAGCGTCCAAAACCCCATAAAGATAAATGGTACACTGCTTGAATATGTAGAGAACTATACTTACCTAGGGAAACAAATATAATTCTAAAATACAAAGCACGAAGATGAAATAGAGTGACGAATTAACGCACCCTGGAAAAAATACTGGTGTTACAAAGAGATACTAAAATCGAAACTCCCACCATAATTGAAGAAAAAAATTATGGATTCATGCCTATTACCCTGCCTTACCTACGGCGCCCCTACATGGAATTTCAACAAAAACAATATGATGAAACTACGTTCATGGCAGCGCGCTATGGAAAGAAGTATCCTGGGCCTTAGACTTATGGACAAACAAAAAAGCTCGGACATACGAAACAAAACAAAAGTAATTGATGCAGTACAGCGCCCACGCCGCTTAAAATGGAGATGGGCAGGATATTTGGTTCGGGTGTCCGACGGCAGATGGACCAAACAGGCAAAGCAATGGAAGGGTCCAGGAGAAAAAAGAAACAGAGGCCGACCTAGAGACCGTTGGAGTGACGACATATAGAAGAGAGCGGGGAGGGACTGGATATGTGCATGGCAAATGACAGAAATAAAAGGAGGCAATTGGAGGAGGCCTATACCGAATTGAAATAGTTGCTTTTTTTAATTAGGAAAATAAAAATTTTTAATTTTAATATATTCAATATTATGTTAATTAATTAATTAAAAAAATTAATCTAAGTTATTATAATTATAATTAATATTATTTTAATTCATTAATTATAAAGAATGTTATTATTACGAAGAATGCAATGTAAATATTAATTCATGGTTTAATAAGGGCTATAATAGTAATAATGTGTGTACGCATGTACGCACGTAAGAAATTTTACTTCCTTGAGGTGAAGAAAAATAAAAAACAAAACTGGCCACAAATAAAAAAACAAAACTGGCAACATAAAAAAATTAAAACTGGCCGCTTGAAATGAATGAAATAAAAAACAATTATATTTGATGGTCAACTTCATACTGTATTATATTTGATGGCCAACTTCATACTGTATTATATTTGATGACCAACTTAATACTGTCGGATTGGCCCGTAATGGTGTGCGCCGCAGCTCCCGACTTTACTCTCAACTAAACGCGCCGAAAGAAGTATAACTTCAAAAAGCAATTTATAAATTTAATTATATTTAATTATAATTAATAATAATATAACCACACACATCAATACAGACAGAGACGTTAATATCCTTACCAAAAACGATAAAAAAAATATATTCATAACAATGTGAAGTAATTTTCGTTTAACACCCGCATAACAATTGTAGTCATTTGATAAATTGCAATAACCACAAAACAATTTTAAGTACGAATGTTAAGCAAATATTAGTTCACTGGAATAACAATTCGCTTGTTAACACTACGCTACAATTGTCTGTTCCCAATTCCTATTCTTAGGCGCTGTGCAAACGTAGACATTTCATTCTTGTGTAGGATCGACTACCAGCAGTGAATTTTTATTAATAATCAATCATATAACCTCATGCGTAGCAATTTGTGATGTCCACTTGCTTCCATTGGCCGCAGTGGTCACCGATCAACAATTATTCTGTCTGATTAATAAATATAGCTTATGGAACATTCTTTTAAGTAGCCACTAAAAGTGTTCAAGTGGAAGTCTCTATAATGTATTCCCTTATGAAAAAAGTAAAAAAATACTCCATAACCAAGACATAATCATCGTACAGGACATACAGGTCATACAGAGCATTGGATCATTAATGTTGTGCAAAAATCCCTGTAGTGCGGCAACGACAGGCGACTGTGTCGATATGTTTTCTCTGTATTCACCCATAATCTGGTAAAGATTACCCATGTCGGCAACAGTGTCTTAGTAATGTTTGATGTTTAATTTAGCATGTTTTTTGGCATTTTTAATTTTAAAAACGCAAAAATGTCTTTAAGAAAGTTCTCTATTTTTAATTATAAACGGAAAAATAAAGCATACAAAAACGTGCTATCAAAATTAAAGCGAAAAGTAAAGTTTAGGTTGACCGACGTTTCATTTCTGCTTCTTTCTAACTCCTGGAAATAACTCAGAAATACACCTACTAGTATATGTAAGATTGCTATATATAGATATACCAACAGCAAAAGATGAAAAGAGATGGGGAGGGGTAAAGAAATATTTCAAGGTTAAATTTCTGGACTACAACTACCTCCTCAGTATGTGGCCTCCAGTTTAAATACAATACAGTTTTTACAAACTTTCTCTTACTGGTTTGAAATAAGATTGGTTTTATGTATAATTTTTTTTCATTATTGAAACATTTGTATAGTGTATAATTGTTATCCCTAAGTTCGTAACGACAATTTCGTTATGGTACAATTATTTATTTTGAGTAATATTCACATTAGGTTTTTTTTCGTTGAAATGGGCGCACGTTTGGCCTTCGTCTTGCGTGATGGAAAGCGACGACGAGGCATAACATTAAGTAATCACGCTAGCTCAGAAGACACCCAATCACTCTTGTTTTGAAAGTGCTGAAGCTGTAAGAATGAGGGAAATCAACGCCGGGAAAGTGTTCCGGATCTAAGCAGTTTGTTTACATATATGTAATATGAAGCAAATCGCGTCGTGCGAATAAAAAGGATGTCAACAATATAAGGATGGAGACAGAGGTAGACACCTGTAGCACCAGTCCCCTTCTCAGTTCCACCATTTACTTAGATATATGATATGAATTTACTTATCCACAATTTTTGCCACGATTAGCCGGCCCTAATATTTGGCCGCCCTAGGCCAGGGGCTAGTCGGCCTTATGGGAAATCTTCCTCTGGACGGAGACCCATCCTACACCTGGATATTCGAAAGTAGAACCACAGTATTATAGAACGGAGATTAGAAAAGTATAATACACATACACAGACACAACAGAGACCATATTCAGAAAAAAAAACATTTTCATTAGAATCGTACAGTCAAACTTGCGACGCGTAACTGGCGATTAATATATAAAAGTCAATGTTTGTTAGTTTGTTCGTATTTAATGGTATTTAATCGTATTAATCCCGTTCATCCGATTGCGATGAAATTTGGTACGGAGATAGCTTGAATCCTGAGGAAGAACATAGGCTATTTTAAAAATAAAAAACAAGGGCGAAGTCGCGGACATCTGCTAGTTTAATTCAAAAAAGTGATTATACTTAAAGCAATTTCCGATAAGATAAAATTGACGCAAAATAGCATGAAATTAGTGCGTGGTGTGCTGACCAACGACATTATGATTATAGGTTTGAAGAACTCTTGTAAATTATTTCAAATACATAAGATTCGGAGCAAGGGCAACGCAGCAGTAGGTAGCCATTGTATATGTATAAGTACATTGAAGGTAATGCATATTTATACAGACTTATAGGCTTGTTTGAACTGAAAACAAACATTTTAAACAATCAACTGTTTATTTGTGTAGGTAATTTACTTGAACATCACATTACGAATGTAAAAGTAGGTACTGTACCTCAGCCAATAACGCTAATGAAATCCTGACTGAAGTATATATAAGTAACGTGACGATATGATAATCTATTTTGAATAGGAGTGTTCCCATACTCCACCTTTTTTACAAATCTAGCAAATATTACTACATTCAACTGACATGAAAATAATCATTTGGTAATTATTTACACGAATTAAGGTGTTTAGAATTTTAATCTAACTTATGAAATAATTTTCTACAGAAACAACAAAACATTAATAATTATTACTGTAGTAATTCTATGTAAAAAGCGCTCACATACCTAGGCGAAAATGTGTTAGGAGAATGATTAGATTTGAGGAAGCGAAAGAAGTACGCGAGGACCACGACGCTATTGGCGCTCTATCCTCTCTGATTACCCCGTTAGGGATACAGCGTGAAGATATGTATTTATGATAATTTCCAGTTTCTTTTAATTCCGCTGCATAGTCGTGCAATTAATATTGCACCGTCCTTGCTATAAAAAGTCATAGTAAGTAATTATAAATAAATATAATACGTACATACATATCTTCACGCTGTATCCCTAACGGGGTAGTCAGAGAGTTATAAATAATAATAATATATATAAATATAATAATAAACATAAATCTAAAAATAAAATGCAGTAAACATAAAAATTTAAATAGTACATTTAAAAAAAACAATATTTTTTTTTAAATAATATTAAGTTGAAAAAAAATGAAAAATTATAAAATGATGTAATTGAAGTATTGTTTTTGAATATCAATAATTCGTGTCATAATAAAATTGAAGGTTTGAAACCCCTGTATAAAAAAAAATACGCAAGACATGACATAAAAATAGGAAAAACTAAACTAACTACAAGGTGATTATAATGATAAAGTTAAAAACTTATTAAAATCAAATAAAAAGCAAAAATGTGAGTATTTTTTTATGAAAAACACACCTGTACACTGTCTCCCATTCACTGCGAACTCTATACAAGCCATAGCACCACTGATGATATTATTGTGTAAAAACAAGAAATGTACTGAAGCCTCCGCACTGCTGCTCAAATGTTATATGATTCGTGTATGCTCGAACAGAAGGCGTATTCTGATAAAACATGCAGTAAAAGAAAAAACTGTCCCAGTTCGTTTCGAAGGATTCCGTAGACGACGTATTTTAGTGATATATCATACCATCACAGCGTTTTTAGAAGACAGCATGACACTGTATAAAACAAAGTTATTTCTGCGGTCGCTAAATGTGAAACCGAAAATACCCCATATATCTCAAAAACTGAGCAATATTATGTTATTCAGAAGAATTTTCGTTGAAAATTCTTTATCTTCTACTATCTCAATTATTTACAGAATTTTCCATCCATAGACGAAAAGTTAAAGGAAGGGACATACTTGTTACGGCTTTAGAAACGCATATCTCAGCAACTATTGATTTAAAAGAAATCGCTACGAAACTTTTTTATCATTTTTAAGATCGATCTTAAGATACCACACACGCTTTTGTGCGCGTGAATATTTTTTGATTTCTAAGTTATTATATGCATGGAGCCACCCTTAATTTTACTTTTTTTCAAAATTTCACTGCACTATTCTTTAGCGGTTCAAAGTATGCCTACCAAATGTCATCCATATTACAGCGCCAACAGTCTCCGAGAAAAATAGCAGTGACATACATACGGACAGCCAATCAGGCAAACTGACAGGACGAAAATACAAGCGTTCAGTTTTGCCATTCGGGTACGGAATCTTGAAAAGATTTTGTTTATCCACCAATGATTATGGTCTGCTTCTTATAATGTTTAGTGGCCTTCAAATTGATAAATTTGAGTAAGTAAGTATGTACTATATTGACAAATTTATATTATTGGTAATATGTGTAATATAAATAAAATTTAATTAATTTCACTTACGTGTGTACTAAGAGAAACCTATAGACTACACCGTATATTCCATTTCATTCGCACAAGAAATAACGTCCGCATGCAACGTAGAAGAAAGTGACAAAACTATAACTATCCTTTAAGCACATGCCGGTTTTTTCAAGGGTAGGCACAATGATATGCTAAACAACACAGAGTATAAAGCTTAATAATCTCGTCGTATTTGGGCTACCAACTTTTTGATACCGCTTTTCTCCATATGAAAATTATTTCTATAATTTCCAAAACAATTATATTTTGGCTTTATTATATTTTAAAAAACTTAGAGTTCTTAAAAATTTCATTTCGTCTACTACTGCAAACTCAACGCAAGATAGAAAGCGTTCCGCGTATTATGGGATTTAGTATACGGCTGTTTTATACGATCCGAGTGTAATTAGATAATCACCTCATTATGTAAATTTATACTTAGGTATGTATTTTCATATAATACATTGACTCATTTATTAAATCGGCTAAAGGTTTGTAATATGCTCTTATTTTTCAACATAATATTAATTAATTACGCTTTCCAATAAGTATTTAGATTTGAAATTGAAGCTAATAAATGTACTATAACTCTGCCCTTCGTTAAAATAATTCTTTCCTGACTTGAAGTTTCAATCTCACTGTATTGATTCAAATTCCAATAACACATTTCACTTCATTAATTAACTACTATGTCTTTTACTAATTATATGATTCGGTTATATTGAGTACAGTACAATAGTAAATACTTTGCTGGTTTTAAATACTTATGTATTTTTCCACTTTTTTCTACAAAAGTAAATTTATTATCTAGGTACCTATAGATATTTGATGATGAATGTAAGAGAATATAGATGTCACGTTTAACAACAGAATCCTTTTTAGTAAGAACATATCTAGAAGTTAAAATATAAATATTAAAATATTGATATTAAAAAGAAAATTGTATTTTTATACAGTTTTATTTATTTCTATATTCCATCTTGTTATATATTCACAAGTAAATGTTAGTGTTTCATTCAACATTATAAAGAAATACATAATATATTTATTTTTACTTATATCTAAACAGTAACTAAAGTGACTACAATGAAACTGGTCCATAATACTAATATTATTTGTAATCACTGCACGAATTTATACCATGTATAAATTTGGGAAACACCTCATTGAAACTTCCTAGTGGGTCAACAGTAATTAATCGGACTTTTGACGATGATTCGGTACTATTTCCTGCTGGGTCCAAATCTGTTAAAACGGTTTTTCTTAGATTTAGACCAATCTCTTTCTCTTGGCTTTCAACATCGGTATCCGAGTCAGCGAAGTTAATTTTGCGAGGCGTTAAATCTACTTTCCTCTTTGGACTGACTTGTATTTCGTTAGATTCCTCAGTGATGCCAAAATCTAACCTCCGAGGTCGATTTGCGATTCCGCTTTTCTTCTTAGGCGTTGTTAGGTAAGAAGCTTCAGGACTGCTCGGTGTATAAATAGGGGAGGTTTCTGATGGAATCGTAACAGTCGCTTCTGATGAAACATCAGACATGTCTATTTCACTACACTCTGTGTCTGAGATAATTGTTACACGAGCTTCTGACGAAGTTTCGACTGGACTGAACGAGGTTTCTGTTGGAACTGCAGCAATGACTTCTGATACAACGTTGGATACGTCAATTTTGCTTCCCTCTACGTCCGATTTAATTATTACATGAGTTTCTGATGAACTATCAACAGGATCGTCTTTGTCACTGTAAGCTGTGTCGGATAAATTTGTCGAAGAAACTTTATTCGATAAGGCCTCATCAGATAGAACTGTTTTGTTACAAGCTCCGTCTGACAAAATGACTTTTGCAGCATATTCGCCTTCTTCTTCTAACAAAATTGTTGAAGATGTTTCTGATGAAGGTGCGTCAAAAACATCTATTTCATTGTAGTCTGAAAAGATTTGACGATAATAATAAGTAAACAGTAATAGATATCAGGTGCATAAACGCGAGATTTAAAAAATATACATATAAGAGAAAGAACTAATTAACTATCAAAGTTAGAATATAAATAAAAATGTATTTTTGTAAATAATCCAAAATTTTGTGTAAATAATCTAACAAAACTATGATAATTGAATTTAGATAGCAAATTTTGAAGAATTCAGCTGTAAAGGTGTAAAAAGTGGTGTTGAAGTGAGATTGGAAAAAAAATTAAAATTCACGCAGACGAAGTCGTGCATTCTTTATTGTATGGTTTAATTTATTTTGTTTAATAAATTATTTACTTAATACTGAATAATAAAAACTTACCTTTCACTTCAATTTCTGTAATATCTCTGTTTTGAATTGATTGAGTGTATGTGTGATCCATGGTGCAATACGTATTTTTTTTGCAAAATACACGTCAAGGCACTGTAGCACTAACTGCAGGCGATTGACAAAGTAATGGAAGCAGCCCTCTTTTAAAGGATCAGAGGGTCTAGTAATTTGTTGATCATTAGATAATCACCTCATTACATAAGTACTTATTTTACTAAACAGTAGAGTTATTGATTAAATTAGCTAAAAATTGAATGAAAGTGTTTCATTGGTTTTTTTCTATTTCGTAATTAGCAAACACAAAGCTATTAGATTCCTACTTTACTAAGCTCGCTTCCAAAAAGAAGTTACTTTGAAATTTCTAATAACAATTTTTGCTAGATCGTTCATGACAAATTTTTATTGAAAATATTAAGTAAACGCTACTTTCAGATTTTTTCAGATTTTTAGCACCGTCAGGTGAGAAACGCCAGTACTGTATACAGGACAATCAACGACAGACACGAACATACGTATACATGTATATGGTTCTGATTAGGTACGAGTATTTTAGTTCAAACCCCACGTAATTTAATCTCTTTAATAACTAATTGTTAATATGTGGCTGTTACTATTTATTTGACATACTCACATGGGTCTTGAAACTCAAACTCAGATTGGACAATGGACATCGATGGACTTCAATCAGAAGGAGAAGAGGAGGAATACACCCACGAGAGTATGCTGGAGACCGATGAGTAGATGGCAGGCGCTGATTTTACAGGAGGTTCTTCAAAGTCAAGGTCAAGTCAATTTATTCAAGTAAACCCAATTGCAGGATATCTTCGCACGTCGAATCTACTTTCGTCTTCGAAAATAAAAATTGTACAGTGGGAAGAACCGACAAAAAACTCAGATAATATCATTTTTTCAACATCGTCGTACATCGTTGTAGTTGTTCTAAAATACAATATTCCCAGACTATTGTTTTGTCTTCCTGAAATTGCCAATTTATAGTATGCTTTTATAATGAATGAACACTTAATAACAAGTATTGAAATCTCTTTTCAGTTAATTGAGTAATTTCTCGAGGAATTTTATTGTAAAAACGAACACTGTTGCCCAAAAATGACCCACTTGACTTTTGTAATAATAATATAACTATTATTTTATTATAATAATATATTGATCCTCGAGTTTCCATACCATTACTAAAGCCTTTCTTTTGATAATTTCTATTTTTCTGTATTTTTTTTTATGTATCTAGTAGGGTATGGTGCATACATACATACATACATATCTTCACGCTATACCCCTAACGGGGTAGTCAGAGGACGGAGCGCCAAGCGTTGCGGACCTTGTGACACAAGTATGTGGTTTCTAGTCTCTACTCTCTACTAGTCTGACTTTTTGGCGGGAACGGGAAAAGCAAGGTAGTCATTTTACTTAGATTTTCAATGCCATAAATTCCAATTTCAATTCCAATTTGTTGGAATAACTTTCCTAGGGATGGCGATCTGAATCAATTAATGGAAGAATCGATCATTCGATCTTAAGCAATGAATCGATCCAGTAAATAAACGACAGATACTCAAAAATCGTTCTACGAGTTTTTTTAAATTTTGCTTAAAAGTTAGACGACTCAAAAAAGCGATAAATCTGACTCCGGGAGCGCTAAGGCACAGTACAAGTAAGCATACAGTATTCTATCTTGGCAGTGTCCTAGAGATAAATACCTACGGTCGTTTGGTACGTAAACACGTAATAGGAATTTTTTTCTTGGGTTACGTATTTGATAATATAGACCGGCAGCTAGGTGCAGATTTTTTCGATCAATCGAATCACGTATGCCCTTCAGGATTTTCGTCATTTAGTAGGTGTAGATTAACGACGCGGGTGTGCGAGATCGTGATCGCGGGACATGCCTCGTACAATTGAGTTTCAAATTGATAAAAAAAAATTAATTTTTAATCAATTGAATCACGTATGCCATGCACGTTTAATGATTTGTAAAAAAAATCCAGCGGAAAACCATCGGCATACGTATAGGGCGGGCCTTTTGGGTTAAGATCGTCGCTTACATTTGAAAAAAAAAATGCTTTTTATTAATCGAATCACGTATGCCATGTGTACCAAATAATCATTTTGATGACAAAATTCAGCAGAAAACCCTCGGCATACGTGTAGCGCGGGTCTCGAGGATTAGTGCCTACTACTACTACATTTGTAAATTTTTTTTTCTTTTTTAATCAATCGAATCATTCACGAAACCTATTGCAAAATTCAGTTTATACCTTTAAATAAAGGTATACAAAATGGCATACAATTACCATGGGTCAAAACTGCAAAAAAAATTCAGAAAAGTTGCAAAATTTTGAATTTTTTTTTACCCATCGAATCACGTATGCCCTTCGAGATTTCACCTTATAATCATGCAATTGTTCCAAGATTCAAGGGGCATACAAATCGTGCTGGGCAATCATCGTATAAAATTCGAATAAATGCTTACGACTAAATACGATATATTTAAAAATTCGATATTATTCTTTATCAATGTAATCACGTATGCCCTTTGAAATTTAAACGTATAATCATACAATTATTTTAAAATTCAAGAAGCATACGGGATCATGCTGGGCAATCATAGTATAAAATTGTAATTAACACGTGCAAATAAAAGAGGTATATTATAAAATTCGATATTATTTTACATCAATCTAATTACGTATCTCTTAGAATTTTTAACGTGTAATCATACAATTATTTTAAATTTCAAAGGACTACGAATGATGCTGGGCAATCATTGTACTTATATAGTGCATATAAAAGTTAGTGACGAAATTCTTAGTTTTTAAATTTGATGTTTTTATTGATATACTATATTGTGCATTATAGTAATAACGTTACATAGCTTTTTTTTACTAAATTCGTAATCATATTTTTAAATATTGCCTGACAATATTTGTCTTATCCTTGTCACTTTCACGTAACAAATCAACTTAGCAACATAGCAACGCAAATAGATTACTTATTTGAATTATATTTTAAGCACGAGACGTAAGATTGCATTTTAAATATTTTATTTAACATACTTCGTTAAATATAATGCAATGTCATGCGTTTTTATTATTGTCTATTATTTACTGTATTAATTAATAAAATTAATATATATAGTAATAGATTGATTATAACCTAACAATATATATATATATATATTCAGGTACCATAATACAAATTCGTTTCGTAGAATTATTTAACATTATTTAACAAAAGAACAGAGTTAAAATTATCATACTTTCACTTTTGAATGTATTATTGTATAATGTATTTATGTACCATAACACAATATTATTTTAACAAAAGAATAGAATAGGTGTCTAGAACTACTTTTGTGTCTATTTTCGGAGTGTAATTAGGAAATATTTCTAGAAAGAGCAATAAAAACATTTAGTTAAATAGGTGATTATCTCTAACGACACTCGGCTCGTATAAAACAGGACCATTCATCCCTTACTTCGCCAATCGCTTTCTATCTTGCGACAGCAAACGTCTCATTTCGATATTTTTAATATTGCGCAATGGATCACGCGAACATACCACCTACAGAAAACGGGGAAATCCCTGAAGGTGAGATTTTTTATCACGTTTTTATATATTACGTTTTTGTAGAATTTGTTGACATATATTCATTATTCGTGTCACATTTGTATCTCAAACTGTTTAATTTTATTTAATTCGAATAAAATAATTAAAATTAATTAGTAACTAATTTGATTAATTAGCATTCTTAGATCATTGTTATTTTTTTCAGAACGTCACGTTCCTGACGAGACGTTATCAGAAAACTCTCTGATAAGTCTGTCCGACACAGACTGCAGCGAAACGGATATTTCTGACGTCTCATCAGACGCCACTGTTATAATTCCGCCGTGTTCACCTATCTACGTATCCAGCAGTCCCGAATTTTTTACCCAATCGACACCCAAGAGTCCAAATGGAAACGAATTTCCACCGCAGAGTTTAGAATTTAAATTTAGTAAGGCCAACGGCGAAACTCTAATAAGTCCGAAGAAGGGGGCAATATTTCGACCACGAAAAATTGTTTTCGCCGAAATAGATCTGGAGAGTAATAGCGGTTACTCACCAGTGAAAGTCCGCCGAATTTCTGGAGAAGCATTTTCATGGTTAGCGAGATAACTCTTTCAAAAATGCACTACAGGACCAGCAATACTCTACAACACTATATTAACCTAACCTAGTTCAACCAGTGACAATTTTTTTATTAATAATTACTGTATGTATTAATATATGCAAATGTTAAATATACCATAGTGCAATAAATTGAAACTAAATTGAGAGATTTGTTTTAATTCCCAATTCCTCTGTAATCACATGGATCTTAACGTCTTCATTATACCCCGACTTCCCCTATTCGAAATAAACTTGGAAAAAATAATCATCTAATTATGAAATCTCATATAGATCGTCACGGCTATACCTGATAAATGTGAATATGAATACGTAATATGTGCTACGAAGATATCTCATGAAACCACATAACATATTTTATTCGAACTACATTTCATTGTCACCTATGTATCTTACAAAACATTAGCAGAAGTCATCCAATCACAGCGTCTATTAAAAGGAGTAACAAAAATAATAGCTCTTTACCTATGAAGATGCCGTTCTACAATACTGTCTATTTGAAATGTAATTTGTGTATGGCTGGCAATAAATTCCAAATTCAAATGAATTTTATTTTAGAAATACGAAATTTTATTTTAAATATTTTATATGTCGGAAAAGACACGAGGCAATTTGTGCTTTTGCAACTCAGCCATGAGAAAAAGGTACCTAATCTTACAAGAAGCGAACTACTCCATAAAACACAACGTTCAGACAAAGTTAATGTGCAAACGGCAGAAAATTCTTTGTAACAATAATTATGTAGGTAATTGGTAATTTAATAATGGCAAACGATCCGTCGGAGAAATGCACCGGCCACCGTGATCGCCGGCCCCGACGTTTCGTTAGCTCGTCATCGGAAGTCGCGCTTTATCGCGTCATAGTATAGCAAATGAGTGCCTTTTATTATTTCAACCGACACGGCCTTCCTGACAACACGCACGTCCTCGTGCGTTCTTCATCTCATTCTCAATCGAAAAGAAATAAAACGAAATCTGGATGTCTCTGCAACAAACATCTCTTCATTCTATCTCGGACACCCTGAACGTCTTCACAAACACCCTAAACATCTTCACATACACCCTAAACATCTTCACATACACCCTAAACATCTTCACATACACCCTAAACATCTTCACATGCACCCTAAACATCTTAACAAACATCCTAAACAGCTTCATACAAGGTACGCAATCACAAACACCCCGAACACGTTAACACAAGGTACCCAATGACGAACATCCTTAACACCCCCATAGAAGTTACGCGTATAATACTCGCTACAGACCTGCGCCTTGCAGTCTCAACAAGACACCGACATATATATTTTAAATGAACGATCGCCAGCGCGACGAATGCGTCGAGGTATGCCTTGCGTTGCTTAATAGACACAGAAACGAAGGGATTTTGAACCGTATTGTCACATGCGATGAAAAATGGATTCTTTTTGACAATCGTAAGCGGTCGTCATGTTGGTTAGACCCTGGTTCAGCACCTAGGCAATGCCCCAAACGAAAACTTACAACTAGAAAAGTGACGGTTACTGTTTGGTGGTGGTATTTGTTATAAGTTTGTTACGAGATGAGTTGAAGTCCAAATTGTCATCGATCGAATCGTAAGGGTGTAGCAACTGCAAATGCGTATATTTGCAGTTGAAGAGTATGGGAGATCATAATCTACAAAGTTGTAACGTTCGTACTCGTAGTTTTAATTTATTGGCTATACGCCATTTAAGTCATTTTCTATGGAATTTTTACAAAATTTTTACTCGTCCCAGTACATTTTGTAAGTTAGTCGACTGTTACTCGTTAACTTGTAGAGCCTACTTAGTCGTGGTAGTTCTCCTTTTAATCTCGTAATAACAATAAATACCTATTTAGTTTAGTAATGTTAGCATTAAAGGGAAAACCTTTAATAAAATTATTAATTTTATTTTATTGTTGTGTATTACTTAACGATACTAATTAATAATATTAATTATTATTCAAACCAATTTTCGTTGAAAATTCTTTGTTACTTCTACCGACTCGATTATTTTCAGAATTTTCCATCCATAATCGCAAAAGTTAAAGGGAGGAACGCACTAGTTACGACTTTAAATGCTCACATCTCAGCAACTATTGACTTAAAAAAGTCGCAATGAAAACTTTTTATCATTTTTAAGATCAATCTTAATATACCACACAAGCTTATGTGCGCTTGAATTTTTTTTCATTTCTAAGTTATTATATGTATGGAGAGCCACCCTTAATTTTATTTTTTCAAAATTTCACTGCGCTATTCTTTAGCGGCTCAAAGTGTGCACCTACCATCCAAATCTCATCCATATTGTAGTGCCAACAGTCTCCGAGAAAAATGGCAGTGACATACATACGGACAGGCAGTCAGGCAAACTGACGGACAGGACGAAAATACAAGCGTTCAGTTTTTGCCATTCGGGTACGGAATCCTAAAAAGATTTTGTTTCTCCACCAATGATTATGTGTCTGCTTCTTATAATGTTTAGTCGTCTTCAAATTGATTGATTTGAGTAAGTAAGTATGTACTACATTGACAAATTTATATTATTGGTAGATAATCTGTGTAATATAAATAAAATTTAATTAATTTCACTTACGCGCGGACTAAGAGAAACCTATAATTTCCAAAATAATTATATTTTGGCTTTATTACCTTTAAAAAAAACTTAAATTTCTTAAAAATTTCATTTCGTCACTAGCGCAAACGCAACGCAAGATAGAAAGCGATCGGCGTAGTATGGGATTAAGTATACGGCTGTTTTACGAGTATACGATCCGAGTGTAATTAGATAATCACCTCATTATATAAATTTATACTTAGGTATGTATTTTCATATAATACATTGACTCATTTATTAACTCGGCTAAAGGTTTGTAATATGCTCTTATTTTTCAACATAATATTAATTAATTACGCTTTTTAATAAATATTTAGATTTGAAATTGAAGCTAATAAATGTACTATAATCTGGCCTTCGTTAAAATAATTCTATGAGACGAATACATACTAGACATTCCATTATTGTACTGGACTGTGCAATCCTGACTTGAAGTTTCAATCTAAGTGTAATGACTCAAATTCTAATAACACATTTCACTTCATTAGTTAACTACTATGTCTTTTACTAATTTTATGATTCGGTTACATTGAGTACAATAGTAAATTTTTTGCTGATTTTAAATACTTATGTATTTTCCCTATTTTTTCTACAGAAGTAAATTTGTTATCTATACTTATTTGATGTAGATAGATGAATGTACGAGAATATAGATATCATGCTCAACAACAGAATCCTTTTCATGCCAGTAAGAACATATCTAGAAGTTAAAATATTGATAGTTATATTAAAATATTGGTATTAAAAATAAAGTTGTATTTTTATACAGTTTTATTTATTTCTATATTCCACCTTATTATATATTCACAAGTAAATGTTAGTGTTTCATTCAACATTATAAAGAAATACATAATATATTTATTTTTACTTATATCTAAACAGTAACTAAAGTGACTAAAATGAAACTGGTCCATATTACTAATATTAGTTGTAATCACTGCACGAACCATGTAGCAAATTTGGGAAACGCCTCATTGAAACTTGGTAGTGAGTCAACAGTAATTAACCGGACTTTTGACGATGATTCGGTACTATTTCCTGCTGGGTCCAAATCTATTAAAACGGTTTTTCTTCGATTTAGACCAATCTCTTTCTCTTGGCTTTCATTATCGGAATCCGAGTCAGCGAAGTTAATTTTGCGAGGCGTTAAATCTACTTTCCTCTTTGGACTGACTTGTATTTCGTTAGATTCCTCAGTGATGCCAAAATCTAACCTCCGAGGTCGATTTGCGATTCCGCTTTTCTTCTTAGGCGTTGTTAGGTAAGAAGCTTCAGGACTGCTCGGTGTATAAATAGGGGAGGTTTCTGATGGAATCGTAACAGTCGCTTCTGATGAAACATCAGACATGTCTATTTCACTACACTCTGTGTCTGAGATAATTGTTACACGAGCTTCTGACGAAGTTTCGACTGGACTGAACGAGGTTTCTGTTGGAACTGCAGCAATGACTTCTGATACAACGTTGGATACGTCAATTTTGCTTCCCTCTACGTCCGATTTAATTATTACATGAGTTTCTGATGAACTATCGGCAGGATCGTCTTTGTCACCGTAAGCTGTGTCGGATAAATTTGTCGAAGAAACTTTATTCGATAAGGCCTCATCAGATAGAACTGTTTTGTTACAATCTGCGTCTGACAAAATGACTTTTGCAGCAAATTCGCCTTCTTCTTCTAACAAAATTGTTGAAGAAGTTTCTGATGAAGTTGCGTCAAAAACATCTATTTCATTGTAGTCTGAAAAGATTTGAAGATAATAATAAGTAAACAGTAATAGATATCAGGCGCATAAACGCAAGATTTAAAAAAAAATATAAGAGAAAGAAATAATTAACTATCAAAGTTAAAATATAAATAAAAATGTATTTTTGTAAATAATCCAAAATTTTGTGTAAATAATCTAACAAAACTATGATAATTGAATTTAGATAGCAAATTTGGAAGAATTCAGCTGTAAAGTTGTAAAAAGTGGTGTTGAAGTGAGATTGGAAAAACTAAATTTAACGCGGACGAAGTCGTGCATTCTTTATTGTATGATTTAATTTATTTTGTTTAATAAATTATTTATTTAATACAGAATAATAAAAACTTACCTTTCACTTCAATTTCTGTAATATCTTCTCTGTTTTTAGTTGATTGAGCGTATGTGTGATCCATGGTGAAATACGTATTTTTTGCAAAATACACGTCAAGGCACTGTAGCACTAACTGCAGGCGATTGACAAAGTAATGGAGGCACCCCTCTTTTAAAGGATCATAGGGTCTAGTAATTTGTTGATCATTAGATAATCACCTCATTACAGAAGTACGTATTCTACTTTGAAATTTCTAACTGGAGGTCAAAAAACAATACGTTGATATGATGTTATATATCTATTACTGTTTACTTATTATTATCTTCAAATCTTTTCAGACTACAATGAAATAGATGTTTTTGACGCAACTTCATCAGAAACGTCTTCAACAATTTTGTTAGAAGAAGAAGGCGAATTTGCTGCAAAAGTCATTTTGTCAGACGCAGATTGTAACAAAACAGTTCTATCTGATGAGGCCTTATCGAATAAAGTTTCTTCGACAAATTTATCCGACACAGCTTACGGTGACAAAGATGATCTTGCCGATAGTTCATCAGAAACTCATGTAATAATTAAATCGGACGTAGAGGGAAGCAAAATTGACGTATCCAAAGTTGTATCAGAAGTCATTGCTGCAGTTCCAACAGAAACCTCGTTCAGTCCAGTCGAAACTTCGTCAGAAGCTCGTGTAACAATTATCTCAGACACAGAGTGTAGTGAAATAGACATGTCTGATGTTTCATCAGAAGCGACTGTTACGATTCCATCAGAAACCTCCCCTATTTATACACCGAGCAGTCCTGAAGCTTCTTACCTAACAACGCCTAAGAAGAAAAGCGGAATCGCAAATCGACCTCGGAGGTTAGATTTTGGCATCACTGAGGAATCTAACGAAATACAAGTCAGTCCAAAGAGGAAAGTAGATTTAACGCCTCGCAAAATTAACTTCGCTGACTCGGATTCCGATAATGAAAGCCAAGAGAAAGAGATTGGTCTAAATCGAAGAAAAACCGTTTTAATAGATTTGGACCCAGCAGGAAATAGTACCGAATCATCGTCAAAAGTCCGGTTAATTACTGTTGACTCACTACCAAGTTTCAATGAGGCGTTTCCCAAATTTGCTACATGGTTCGTGCAGTGATTACAACTAATATTAGTAATATGGACCAGTTTCATTTTAGTCACTTTAGTTACTGTTTAGATATAAGTAAAAATAAATATATTATGTATTTCTTTATAATGTTGAATGAAACACTAACATTTACTTGTGAATATATAATAAGGTGGAATATAGAAATAAATAAAACTGTATAAAAATACAACTTTATTTTTAATACCAATATTTTAATATAACTATCAATATTTTAACTTCTAGATATGTTCTTACTGGCATGAAAAGGATTCTGTTGTTGAGCATGATATCTATATTCTCGTACATTCATCTATCTACATCAAATAAGTATAGATAACAAATTTACTTCTGTAGAAAAAATAGGGAAAATACATAAGTATTTAAAATCAGCAAAAAATTTACTATTGTACTCAATGTAACCGAATCATAAAATTAGTAAAAGACATAGTAGTTAACTAATGAAGTGAAATGTGTTATTAGAATTTGAGTCATTACACTTAGATTGAAACTTCAAGTCAGGATTGCACAGTCCAGTACAATAATGGAATGTCTAGTATGTATTCGTCTCATAGAATTATTTTAACGAAGGCCAGATTATAGTACATTTATTAGCTTCAATTTCAAATCTAAATATTTATTGGAAAGCGTAATTAATTAATATTATGTATGTGTGTATGTATTATGTAGTCGTGTTGTTTTATGAGATATCTTCGTAGAACATATGTATTCATATTCGTTATTTTTCCAAGTTTATTTCGAATAGGGGAAGTCGGGGTATAAATGAAGACGTTAAGGTCCATGTGATTATTACAGAGGAGTTGGAAATTAAAACAAATCTCTCAATTTAGTTTTAATTTATTGCACTATGGTATATTTAACATTTGCATATATTAATACATACAGTAATTATTAATAAAAAAATTGTCACTGGTTGAACTAGGTTCGGTTAATATAGTGTTGTAGAGTATTGTTGGTCCTGTAGTGTATTATTGAAAGAGTTATCTCGCTAACCATGAAAATGCTTCTCCAGAAATTCGGCGGACTTTCACTGGTGAGTAAGCGCTATTACTGTCCGGGTCCATTTCGTCGAAAACAATTTTTCGTGGTCGAAAATCTGCCCCCTTCTTCGGACTAACTAGTGTTTCGTCGTTGTTCTTACTAAATTTAAATCGTAAACTTTGCGGTGGAGTTCCGTTTCCATTTGGACTCTTGGGTGTCGATTGGTTAAAAAATTCGGGACTGCTGGATACGTAGATAGGTGAACACGGTGGAATTATAAAAGTGGCGTCTGATGAGACGTCAGAAATATCCGTTTCGATGCAGTCTGTGTCGGACATACTTATCAGAGAGTTTTCTGATAACGTCTCGTCAGGAACGTGACGTTCGTTGCAATCTGAAAAAAAATAACAATTATTTAAGAATTTAAATTAATCAAATTAGTTACTAATTAACTATGGACATACATTTTAAATATTTTAATCGAATTAAATAAAATTAAACAATTTGAGATACTTAGGAAACGATGACAAATTTAACATGAATAATGAATATATGTGAATAAATTCTACAAAAACATATGAGAAAAATGATAAAACATTTGGTATAGAATCTCACCTTCAGGGATTGCTCCTCCATTTCGAGTAGGTGGTGTGTTCGCGTGATCCATTGCGCAATATTTAAAATATCGAAATGAGACGTTTGCTATCGCAAGATAGAAAGCGATTGGCGAAGTATGGGATGAATAGTCCTGTTTTATACGAGCCGAGTGTCGTTAGAGATAATCACCTATTTAGCTAAATGTTTTTATTGCTCTTACTAGAAATATTGCCTAATTACACTATCCGAAAGTAGACACAAAAGTAATTACACCTATTCTATTCTTTTGTTAAAATAATTTTGTATTATGGTACATTATACAATAATACATACAAAAGTGAAATGTTAAATAATTCTACGAAACGAATTAACATCTACTTATTGCAATTTGTATTACGGTACCCGAATATAATACATTGCTTGGTTATAATTAATCTATTACTACATATATTAATTTTATTAATTGAAACAGTAAATAATAGACAATAATAAAATTAATTCATAATTGTATTAAACGCAATCTGTTTTCCCTTTAATACTAACTATTACTAAATTAAATGGGTATATTTTCTCGTTATTATAACTATCACGACTAAGTAGGCTCTACCAGTTAACGAGTAACAGTCTACTAACATACAAAATTTATTACTGGGACAAGTAAAAATTTCGTAAATTTCGACGTACTACCCCTCTTTCTACCCACATTACACATCTTCGAATACACGATGTGCGCCAGAAAAAATATAGATCTAGTTGATAAGAAAAAGGCGTTATTAATGGTGCGAAAACTCGAGGTCGTGATCAGCTTCTTCAGATTAAAGATATTTATTTCTATATAAGATATATAGTCCAGGATCCACCGTCCATTTTTGCACTTTATTACTATCAAGCTAATTTTCCGTGAGTAGCTTCATTTTGATGAGACGCCCAACAATTTCCTGTACGAAAACTCTCGATTGTGGTAGGTAACAGGGGTAGCAGGGATAAAATATGTTGATTTGATGATTCTCAAAAATTTATTGCTAACTGGGTTTTTTTTGTTATATCTAATCTATCTAATTATCTAAAGTATTCGAAAAAATATTTGTCCTACAAAATGTACGGTTTGAATAAAGAGTCCCCTCCTTCCAACATGTATCGATAATGAGGTCATAAAAAATGATAACTAACCAGCTGATTTTTTTTTTACTTAGTTAATATTAATATAATTTAACAGTCATATTGTCCTACAAATTGCGTGGTACGTTATCCCGGTCCTTCGCTCAAAAGTAGTAGTACAGATCCTTGATGTAAAAATAACTACTATCAAGCTGAATCTTCGTGAATAGCTTCGTTTCGATGAGACGACCAACAATTTCCTGTGCGAAAATGCTCGATTGTGGTAGCTAACAAAGGTAGCAAGGATAAAATATGTCGATTTGATGATTCTCAAAAATTTATTACTAACTGGTTTTTTTTTGTAAAATCTCAAGATAATTATTTAAATTATTTGAAAAAATATTTGTCTTACAAAATGTATGGCTTGATCAAAGAGTCCCCCCTTTTCAATATGTATCAATAACGAAGTCATTAAAAATGATTACTAACAAGCTGATTTTTTTTTTACTTAGTTAATATTTATATAATTTAACAGTCACATTGTCAGTGACTACATTTTTGAAATTCATGAAATTAAAAATGAATTTATTTTCTGTATTTTGCTACTACAGCTGAATCACACCGGTGCTTCTTTACTTTATTTTTAAAATAATTGAAAAATAATTTATTAAGTTCACATTTTCACGTAATTATGCATTATGCACGATTATGCACGAGCATTAGAATTGTGAAATTATTGTTACATTCTTTGAATAATAATTTTAGACAGTATATTATATTTTTAGGCTTTAGGTTTTTATTCAACTCCTATGAATTGAAAATACAGCATTAACAACATCGAATGAGATAGTTCAAATTATTGAAGAGTATGTATGCAGTGTATTCATTAAAAACAAAAAATGATATCAACAAAGGACGGTATGAGTTATTTGAAAGAGGATATAAATAAAAAAATGAAAATGAAGAAATTTTACAACAAAAAAAATCGTAGGATATGATCCTTCCAGTTTGCCACCAACAAAACAAGAATTGTTGCAACAAATTAAAAGAACTGCATTCATTTGCAATGTATGGTGTAATGCACACATGCCCCATGGAAAAATTGCCAGAAAATTTCGGATGGACAATAATTGATGGCAAATATGAATATTATTGGTTTGATGGTCCCCAAAGTCCATCTTTTGAAAAATTATCTTCTGACATACAAGGTACCCTTTTAATACTATTGTTATATATACCCTATTAATACTATGTATAATACTGAAATTGATTGATTATTCATTATTATATAATTTACTTAATTTTTTCATGTTATTACAGAGTCAGATATGACGAATGAGGAAAATGAAATAGATGATGAGATGATGACAGTGATGTTAGTAGAGAAGATAATGAAGATCTATCAGATGAACCTGATGAAGATTAATTTTTTTTTATATGTAAATACATAAATTTTTGTACCTAGTTTACTAAAAAATAAAGTTATTTAAATTTAAAAAAAGATGTTTTCACTGTATCTTATGTTACAAATAGGAAAACGAAAAAATGACAATTCTAGTCGGACTAGTGATACATACCTGTTTTCTTGCAGGACATTGTTTGATTTAGGCAGAGAACACACTAACCTATTATGTAATATTTTTGTCCTACAGTTAGTAATGAGAAAAATGGTCTTGTGGTATTAACAATTTCTGAGCGTAGGACCGGGATAACGTACCACACAATTTGTAGGACAATATGACTGTTAAATTTTATAAATATTAACTAAGTAAAAAAAAAAATCAGCTGGTTAGTAATCATTTTTTATGACCTCATATCGATACATGTTGGAAGGAGGGGACTCTTTGATCAAACCATACATTTTGTAGGACAAATATTTTTTCGAATACTTTAGATAATTATCATCAGATATAACAAAAAAAAACCAGTTAGTAATAAATTTTTGAGAACCATCAAATCAACATATTTTATCCCTGCTACCCCTATTACCTACCGCAATCGAGAGTTGTCGTACAGGAAATTGTTGGGCGTCTCATCAGAATTAAGCTACTCACGGAAAATTAGCTTGATAGTAATCAATTGCAAAAATAGACGGTGGATCCTGGACTAATAAGAATAAATCACATTCACAATTCACATAGTTGACAAATTTACTTCACATCATGATTCATACATTTACGCATGTGACCACAGTGATGACAATGGCAGACGTGGAGTCGAAACATTTCCGATTAATAGTATTCGTCTGATTTCTCTAAAATCTAAATGCTTCCTAAGTTGGTGTTTAAATGTGGCTAAAGTCACGGAATCCTTAATAGCTTCGGGCAAAGCGTTATACAATTGTAGTCCCTCGAACATGATGTTTTTTTTTACTATAATCTGTTCTTGGTGTACTCAATCTAAGGCTGTTTTTATTTGTGAAAGTATATTAAGTGTCTAATGTTAAATGTATCTGAGTGTGGATTGGATTTGTGAGTATTTTTCTAATGAGGATGCACGTGTTGTATGTGTACAGTTGCTTCATATTAAGTAGCCTTGTGTTTTTATAAAGTATGTGTGTAGGTGTAAGGTAATTATAATGAAATAGTGTCTTTATTATTTTATTTTGCAATGTTAGCAGTTCTTTTATATTTGTTATTGATGCAGAACCCCGGACTTCTGTTAAATACGCCAGCGGGGTTATTCACAAACGTCGGAAACTCAACCTTCCGTATCCGACAGGAAACTTTTCGATGATTTTGTCTGTACGCGATTCACAAATCCGAAATCGTATTATATTTATATCGTATATATGTCGGAAAAGACACGGGGAAATTCGTGCTTTTGCAACTCAGCCATGAGAAATAGGTACCTAATCTTACAAGAACGTTCAGACAAGAAGAAGAAGAAGAAACACAACGTTCAGACAAAGTTAATGTACAAACGACAGAAAACTCTTTGTAACAATTATTACGTAGGTAATTGGAAATTTAATAATGGCAAACGATCCGTCGAAGAAATGCTATCGCACCGGGCGCCGTAGTCTAACTGACCCTCAGCGCCAGCTCCGACGTTCCGTTAGCGCGTCATCGGAAGTCGCGCTTTGCCATAGTATAGTCAAATGAGTGCCTTTTATTATTTTCACCGACACGGCCTTCCTGACAACACGCACAATTTACTATTGTACTCAATGTAACCGATCATAAAATTAGTAAAAGACATAGTAGTTAACTAATGAAGGGAAATGTGTTATTAGAATTTGAGTCATTACACTTAGATTGAAACTTCAAGTCAGGATTGCACAGTCCAGTACAATAATGGAATGTCTAGTATGTATTCGTCTCATAGAATTATTTTAACTAAGGACAGATTATAGTACATTTATTAGCTTCAATTTCAAATCTAAATACTTATTGGAAAGCGTAATTAATTAATATTATGTTGAAAAATAAGAGCATATTACAAACCTTTAGCCGAGTTAATAAATGAGTCAATGTATTATATGAAAATACATACGTAAGTATAAATTTATATAATGAGGTGATTATCTAATTACACTCGGAGCGTATACTACTCGTAAAACAGCCGTATACTTAATCCCATACTACGCCGATCGCTTTCTATCTTGCGTTGCGTTTGCGCTAGTGACGAAATGAAATTTTTAAGAAATTTAAGTTTTTTTTAAAGGTAATAAAGCCAAAATATAATTATTTTGGAAATTATAGAAATCATTTTCCACGGTATTTTCTCTTCACTTATTTTATAGCGTATAGAGAAAAGTGGTATCAAAAAACTGGTAGCCCAAATACAACGAGATTATTAAGCTTTGTACTGTGTTGTTTAGCATATCATTCTGCGTGACCTTGAAAAAACCAGCACGCGCTTAAAGGATAGAAAATACTATAGCTTTGTCACTTTCTTCTACGTTGCATGCAGATAAGTTAGTCTATTTCTTGTGCGAATGAGATGGAATATACGGTGTAGTCTATAGGTTTCTCTTAGTACGCGCGTAAGTGAAATTAATTAAATTTTATTTATATTACACATATTACCTACCAATAATATAAATTTGTCAATGTAGTACATACTTACTCAAATCAATCAATTTGAAGACCACTAAACATTATAAGAAGCAGACACATAATCATTGGTGGATAAACAAAATATTTTTAGGATTCCGTACCCGAATGGCAAACACTGAACGCTTGTATTTTCATCCTGTCCGTCAGTTTGCCTGACTGCCTGTCCATATGTATGTCACTGCCATTTTTCTCAGAGACTGTTGGCACTACAATATGGATGAAATTTGAAAGGTAGGTGCACACTTTGAGCCGCTAAAGAATAGTGCAGTGAAATTTTGATAAAAATAAAATTAAAGGTGGCACTCCATACATATAATAACTTAGAAATGAAAAAAATTCAAGCGCACATAAGCTTGTGTGGTATATTAAGATTGATCTTAAAAATGATAAAAAGTTTTCGTTGCGACTTTTTTAAGTCAATAGTTGCTGAGATGTGAGCATTTAAAGTCGTAACTAGTGCGTTCCTCCCTTTAACTTTTGCGATTATGGATGGAAAATTCTGAAAATAATCGAGTCGGTAGAAGTAACAAAGAATTTTCAACGAAAATTGGTTTGAATAATAATTAATATTATTAATTAGTATCGTTAAGTAATACACAACAATAAAATAAAATTAATAATTTTATTAAAGGTTTTCCCTTTAATGCTAACATTACTAAACTAAATAGGTATTATCGTTATTACGAGATTAAAAGGAGAACTACCACGACTAAGTAGGCTCTACAAGTTAACGAGTAACAGTCGACTAACTTACAAAATGTACTGGGACGAGTAAAAATTTTGTAAAAATTCCATAGAAAATGACTTAAATGGCGTTTAGCCAATAAATTAGGACTACGAGTACGAACGTTACAACTTTGTAATGTTATTTTCCATTACGAACTTACCTTTGCAGTTGGTGATTATGATCTCCCATACTCTTCAACTGCAAATATACGCATTTGCAGTTGCTACACCCTTAGGATTCGATCGATGACAATTTGGACTTCAACTCATCTCGTAACAAACTTATAACAAATACCACCACCAAACAGTAACAGTCACTTTTCTAGTTGTAAGTTTTCGTTTGGGGCATTGCCTAGGTGCTGAACCAGGGTCTAACCAACATGACGACCGCTTACGATTGTCAAAAAGAATCCATTTTTCATCGCATGTGACAATACGGTCCAAAATTCCTTCGTTTCCGTGTCTATCAAGCAACGCAAGGCATACCTCAACGCATTCGTCGCGCTGGCGATCGTTCATTTTATGCGGCACTCACTTATCAAGCTTTTATACCTTGCCAATTTGACGCAAATGGACCAATATCGTTGTGATGCTAGCATCGAAAGCTGTAGCTAACTCAGCAGTAGATTGAGTATCGACAGCTTCCACTATCACCTTTAATTCATCGTTGTTGACTTTAGTTTTCGGGCGACTATGGGGTTCATTTTTCCGATCAAAATTTCCATGTCGGAAGCGTTCAAACCAATAACGGGTCGTGCGTTCGTATGTAGTGTTCACTCCGTACACGTCGTTAATGTTGCGAGCCGTTTGTGCAGCATTGCTACCGCGACGGAACTCGTATTCCGTAATTACTCGTATTTTTGTCGTGTCCATACCGATGAAAAAGATACAAACGTAGTGAAAACAAAACAGTAATCAATAAACAAATGACTGAATTTGAAAATAAAATTTCATATTTTTTAAATAAAATTCATTTGAATTTAGAATTTATTAAATAAATACCTATTATTTTTGTTACTCCTTTAAATAGACGCTGTGATTGGATGACTGCTGCTAATGCTTTGTAAGATAGATAAGTGAGATAATATGAGCTTTTTAGTCGTTAAACGCTCTCAACGAAATGTAATTCGAATAAGATATGTTGTGTTGTTTTATGAGATATCTTCGTAGAACATATGTATTCATATTCGTTATTTTTCCAAGATTATTTCGAATAGGGGAAGTCGGGGTATAAATGAAGACGTTAAGGTCCACGTGATTATTACAGAGGAGTTGGAAATTAAAACAAATCTCTCAATTTAGTTTTAATTTATTGCACTATGGTATATTTAACATTTGCATATATTAATACATACAGTAATTATTAATAAAAAAATTGTCACTGGTTGAACTAGGTTAGGTTAATATAGTGTTATAGAGTATTGTTGGCCCTGTAGTGTATTTTTGAAAGAGTTATCTCGCTAACCATGAAAATGCTTCTCCAGAAATTCGGCGGACTTTCACTGGTGAGTAAGCGCTATTACTGTCCGGGTCCATTTCGTCGAAAACAATTTTTCGTGGTCGAAAATCTGCCCCCTTCTTCGGACTAACTAGTGTTTCGTCGTTGTTCTTACTAAATTTAAATCGTAAACTTTGCGGTGGAGTTCCGTTTCCATTTGGACTCTTGGGTGTCGATTGGTTAAAAAATTCGGGACTGCTGGATACGTAGATAGGTGAACACGGTGGAATTATATAAGTGGCGTCTGATGAGACGTCAGAAATATCCGTTTCGCTACAGTCTGTGTCGGACAGACTTATCAGAGAGTTTTCTGATAACGTCTCGTCAGGAACGTAACGTTCGTTGCAATCTGAAAAAAAAACAATTATCTAAGAATGTAAATTAATCAAATTAGTTACTAATTAACTATGGACATACATTTTAAATGTTTTAATCGAATTAAATAAAATTAAACAATTTGAGATACTTAGGAAACGATGACAAATTTAACATGAATAATGAATAATATATGTGAATAAATTCTACAAAAACATATGAGAAAAATGATAAAACATTTGGTATAGAATCTCACCTTCAGGGATTGCTCCTTCATTTCGAGTAGGTGGTGTGTTCGCGTGATCCATTGCGCAATATTTAAAATACCGAAATGAGACCTTTGCTGTCGCAAGATAGAAAGCGATTGGCGAAGTATGGGATGAATAGTCCTGTTTTATACGAGCCGAGTGTCGTTAGAGATAATCACCTATTTAGCTAAATGTTTTTATTGCTCTTACTAGAAATATTGCCTAATTACACTATCCGAGAATAGACACAAAAGTAATTACGCTTATTCTATTCTTGAGTTAAAATAATTTTGTATTATGGTACATTATACAATAATACATACAAAAGTGAAATTAGGATAATTATAACTCTGTTCTTTCGTTAAATAATGTTAAATAATTCTACGAAACGAATTTACATCTATTGCATTTAGCATTACGGTACCTGAATATAATATATTGTTTGGTTATAATTAATCTATTACTACATATATTAATTTTATTAATTGAAACAGTAAATAATAGACAATAATAAAATTAATTCATAATTGTATTAAACGCAATCTGTTTTCCCTTTAATACTAACTATTACTAAATTAAATGGGTATATTTTGTCGTTATTATAACTATCACGACTAAGTAGGCTCTATCAATTAACGACTAACAGTCGACTAACATACAAAATTTATTACTGGGACAAGTAAAAATTTCGTAAATTTCGATGTACTACCGCTCTTTCTACCCTCATTACACATCTTTGAATACACGATGTGCACCAGAAAAAATATATATAGATCTATTTGATAAGAAAAAGGCGTTATTAATAGTGCGAAAATTCGAGGTCGTGATCGGCTTCGTCAGATTAAAGATATTTATTTCTATATAAGATATAAGAATATATCACATTCACAATTCACATAGTTGACAAATTTACTTCACATCATGATTCATACATTTACGCATGTGACCACAGTGATGACAATGGCAGACGTGGAGTCGAAACATATCCGATTAATAGTATTCGTCTGATTTCTCTAAAATCTAAATGCTTCCTAAGTTGGTGTTTAAATGTGGCTAAAGTCACGGAATCCTTAATAACTTCGGACAAAGCGTTATACAATTGTAGTCCCTCGAACATGATGTTTTTTTTTACTATAATCTGTTCTTGGTGTAGTCAATCTAAGGCTGTTTTTATTTGTGAAAGTATACTCGTATTAAGTGTCTAATGTTAAATGTATCTGAATGTTAGCAGTTCTTTTATATTTGTTATTGATGCAGAACCCCAGACTTCTGTTAAATACTCTAGCGGGTTAGTCACAAACGTCGGAAACTCAACTTTCCGTATCCGACAGGAAACTTTTCGATAATTTTGTTTGTACACGATTCACAAATCCGAAATTGTATTATATTTATGTTATATATATTTACCATATTATACATATTGTCGTATACACAAATCTAAGCTGTCGGATTGAATTTATACTTTTCGACGATCAACCTTTCCGCCACGGAGTTTCCGACGTTTGTGGATAGCCCCCCAGCGGGGTTATAAACAAACGTCGGAAAGTCAACTTTCCATATCCGACAGGGAACTTTTCGTTGATTTTATCATATTATATATAACCGTATTCACAAATCCATGCTGTTGGATTGAATTTATGCTTTTCGACGATCGGCCTTTCCGCCACGGAAAGTTTCCGACGTTTGTGAATAACCCCTGTGGTTTTACTAAACTGTTATATGTATATGGTGAGACATAAATTTCGTGGTAGACAAATGGCCATACAAACTACTAATCGTGCCAACAAAAGAAAATATGTATTATATATTTCGAAATGACCGATTCAATTGTATTATTCAAATCGTATTTATTTTATTCAAATATGTATTAATTTATTGAAATTTACATCGAAGCGAGCTATGTTTAACATACGTACATACATACATTGAAACCCCACGTAACTTTAATCTCTTTAATAGCTAATAAGAAGTACCTATTTTATAACAGCATTTTTAAAACAGTAAACAATATTGTTTCGTCTTCAATGAAATCGCTAATTTTATAGTAGGTATGCTTCTCCAATCAGTGTACGTTTAATAACAAGTATAAGTAATAAATCTCTTTTCTCTTTATTGAGTAATTTCTTGTGGAATGTTATTACAAAAACGAACGCAGTTGCCAAAAAACGTCCCTCTTAGTTTTTGTAATTTTTAAGAATAACTATAACGACCTCGAGTTTTCACACCTGTGTAGATATACATATATTTTTTCGGGTGTACATCATATTTTCAAAGATGTGTAATGAGGGTAGAAAACGATCTCTCAACGACTCTCCTGCATTCACATAATTGCTCTCTCTTGCAAAATAAAAGATTGACTTCAGTTGCGCTAGATACTGATTCCCACATTAGAAGGCCATTATATATTAGTCTATGGAAATATGCGAAGTACACCAGTCTAGCCGTAGCCACATCCGTCAACTGTCTAACGTGTCTAATAGCTTATATCGCCGAACTAAGCTTATTAGCCAAAGACCTACACAAGATATGCTATATGATCCGCCTATACTGTAACTTATTATCTACTGTTAAACCAATGATATTATAATACAAAAGAGGTTACCTTAATTCAATTAAATTCAATTCAATTTTATTCACTAGAATCTAGGTTCCCAAACTTATTTTGTCTACTGAGTCGAGAGCTCATGCAGTCGTTGTCTAAGATACCTCCTAGCTAAATGAAATTACAAATCACCCCCCAGGCCTCTACACAACGCCCCCATTTTTTTTCTGGGTCTCTTACCGCCCCCCTTTAGGCCTGCAGCGCCCACAGGGGGGCGTTATCGCCCACTTTGGGAATGGGTGCACTAGAACATTTGTTTTACAGAGTATTTCCAAAGCACCATATGTCTTAATATAAATTAAACATTACATTAATTAATCATTTACAATTTTAGTATACTAAACTTAGTACTAATCCAAGTAAAATATTGTCCCAGTTACAAATTTTCAAAGTGAGACAAATATACATTGCACTGCGTCGCTATGCAATGTAAAACATAATTGCATTTCAAACTAACAAATCACATAGCTCTTTAAATCATTGTGATTGGTCAATTTCAATTTCTTACTACATTTTAAGCGAATCCGTGACTAATTCATAGAATATTAGTAATTAATGCCACAGAACGGACATTTAAAAAAATATGATAGATACCTAATGGGATTAGACAATAAAAAATGATGTTTGCTTTTCTTCGAATTTCGTTTTTCTTGAATCATGTACATGAGAACATATTTATTTAAAAAGATCGCCAACATTTTAGTTATAAATTTGAAAATAATGAATTACATATTTTTGGTTTTAATAAATGTAAACGATGATTAAAACTAGGTAGCTGCGTCATCATATGGTCGTGTATATTATAAAAAACGTTTGGATTATTAACAGATTTTAGAATTTAGAATGCGCAATAGGCTTTGCATGACATTGGTGGTTCTGTAACATTACTTTTCATATTCTCTGACCAAGTCCGGGTTGGCTAATTAGCAAAGTTTTGGTGTGGCACTTTTCGAGTGCATCTAACCTATCTACCTCTTTTGTATTATAACATAATTGTGTTAAACCAAGAAAATGAGCTGATTTAATTAATTCTATTTTTTTCCTTTATCTTATCACTCGTGAGCCATCGATAGTGAGGAAAACTAAGCTTCGTGACTTATGGTCAATTTAACTGACACCAGGCGGAATTACTCGCTCTAGAGAGAGAAGGTAGTCTGAATTAAACTCTTATAAATGTTTAGAATACTTTGCGACAATCTTTTGTCTTTAGCTACCTTACGAAACATTAGCAGCGGTCATTCAATCGCAGCGCAGCTAGTATTGTTATAAACACAGACAAATTTTGAAGGAATAAAATTCAATTGAAATACTACATCGTTATGTTTGATTACGAGTAAAATACCAAACTGTGGTAGGTTCATAAAATATTTTATTCGACACATTTCTTCACGCTATATCCTTAGTATGGTAGAAAAATAAGCAGATACATATATTTTAAATTCTCGAATATAAACTAAAATTTCTGATTGATAGAGTCGCTTTCATTCAGTGGCGTATATAGCTATGTAGTCTCAAATGGGCCTTACTCTTGTCAGTATTTATTTTGTTGAGAGGCTCTTTTTACCCGACTGCAGTGAAGTCCAAAAGGAGGGTAATATTTTTTTAAATGAACAAAAACACTCCCATTAACAAAATAAGTGTATTTATAGGTTTAATAAACTACTATACAATTACAAAGATATTTATTACGAAACTTAAAAACATAGATTCTAGGACCCAATTTAATCACATATAATTTGCAAATAGCTTCGATCACATATAAAAACAAGATACATAATCAACGTTCCAATATATCCCAACCAAATGTGCACTCAAACGACTATTTGAGTGCACTTTTGTTTTAGTACCTAGTATTCGAAAACACGAACAGCAAACATGTCAAAGTGCTCCTTATAAATTGTGAAAATGACACTTATTTTCCGTAAATAAATTAAATAATTTTATTTACGTGTTCATTATTTCGTTATAATAATATTGTTACAAAGCTCTTTTTTATTAGATTCACAATCATATTTTTCAAATATTGCCTGACTATGTATGTCTTATCCTTGTCACTTTTACGTAACAAATCAAAATGACATTAATAGCGATGCAAATGTGTTAAGCGAATTATACTTTAAGCACGAAACGTAAGATTGCATTTTAATCGTTTTTTTTTAACAAACTTCGTTTCAATGTCATGCAAGGATCTTTTATCAGGGTTTTACAACCTTATGATTTGACAACAGGGTTTACTTTAAATTAGCACAATATTACGGATCATACTATACGATCTTAGAAATGTATATGTCAATTCGGACAATAATTTGTTTATATTTTACAAAAGATTGTGAATCTAGTTTTTTATGTGTGATCGAAGGCAAATAGACAAATTTTTGCAAATACACATCGAGGCCCCTGCATGTAGCTTGGGAGCCCCATACCAATGATACAACTGTAGCATTCTACAAGTTGAGTTCAAGACATTTAATTCCATTACTTCAGTCTATTTGAAAAAGTTCGTGATGTCTCATCGAGTAATAGTCTTCTTCTCACTGCAGGCCTTATAGGGTTTTTGAATATTTTGTTTTTTTTAGGTGCTGGGGGTTTGTTGTGTAATGAGTTGCGTTCTGTATCATTGTCGAATAGCTCGATTGTGGATGGACTCCTGGGACCTAAAAACAAATAGTGTTTTTGTAATGCTTCGTTATAATACATTTATAGTAGATGTAGAAATATGTATATTTATTTTTGATTATTTAGATTATTGGAAAATCAACCTGTAAAAAGTCGAAAAGAATAAAATTCGAAACCTCTGACATTAAGGGCATACGACTCGCATTTTTATACTTTTCTCCAACACAATACAATTGATATTTTATATATTTTTTTCAACCAAGATAGCAATATTCTAGACTGCTTATTATACCTATAATATAGTACTCGCGCGAAACCAGGGCGAGGTTCTAGTATTCAGTAATAACACATACTATGTGATCCCAAAATAACACATACTTAGGCATATACTGCATAACAATAAGAGGAGAACCCAAGACAATTTATATATTTCCAAAGGCTGTGTAAACGCGAAAGGTTATTAAAGTACCTACCCATACAACGGAAAACTTACATTCTACAACTTCGCCAAAAGTCAAGTTCTAGTGTAACACCTCAAAGTTAAAAATAAAATAAAGCACCCCTAATATCAGCGTTTTTACGTTACTAGCTAACATACCCACATTCCATATTATGGAATGTAGGGCTAGGACATAACGATAGTGTTGTACATTTTTTCCAATTATATTATTTTTTTGTAATTATTAAACATTGACACGTTGAAACCCTGGCGGATTCATATCACCTTTCACAATAACCTTGTATATGGTAGATAAGATTATTTGCTATTGATTGAGCGGGACTCAAACTCGGCACCCTCGGTTTGAAAAGCCTCTAACCACCACACCACAAGAAAGTATTAAAAATACAAAGTAGGAAGGTAAATATTTAAAACTTTCACTGATATTTTAAATATTAAAATATAGTAAAACCATATTATGTACTTACCTCTTTGCCGTATAGCTTGTTCACCTGGCGAAGGCTCTGGGCTGCGGTTACTCGTGACCTCTTCATGGGAAATATTTTGATCAATAGGTTGTAATAATTTACGATTTTGTCTTGCAGTGCTGGTCAATGCAGTCGGAAATATTTCCTCGACAATTCCTAAGTTTTCCATTATTGCTATATCTTAAATGATATTATTTAATAACAGTAAGTACACTCTTATATTGTAGTATCACAAGACATTCAACGTCTTTCAAAATTAACACAGGTTGAACCCTTGAGTGACAATAAATTGTTTAGCAATTTCAGTCCATATTTATTCGAATGGAACCTATATTAGTTTGTCATTAGTTATATTAAATATTTAGACGTAATTTGCTAATTATGGTGATTAAGTAATAGACAGGATTACTAGTAAGAACTCAAATGGAATTAGAAATAAATCGGTTTTATATAACCCTTATAAACTTTAATACCTACACTGAAATATTTCTAATCGTTAAGTTATAACAATTAAATAAGATAATAATGTAATAAGATAAGCAAGAGCGATAATTAATACTTAGATGAGAGGCGGAATTATTTGAAAATAAAATTGAAATATTTCGTATTATTAGTCTTCTATTGACAATTATTAGGTATGGCAAATTTGTTCACAGAAATTGGTCAGTAAATATCCTGCTAATATTTTGTAGTTTTAATTGATATTAACAAGATGTATTATTTTTCTAAATGTGTTGCAATAATTTTTCAAATATCCGTAACAGAAGACGAAAAAACAGAGAAATGAATAATCTAATATGGTAAGTATAAACTCCATTTCTCCTTCTGATATACAGAACCCTAAGACTCATTAAAGATTAGAATAAATACTTATACGAAATAAACGTTTGAAAAGTCATTAAAATATAATATTTCGTACAGAGTACAAAATTACGCTTTGTCGTATCCTCGGAATGAAAGCTTTCGACATTCGCCTAACGACACTTTTTCTACAACCTGAAAGTCCGATACATTAATTTATCATTAGAATCACTTTTAGAAAAATTCGCCATGTTCTCCATGTTTTGCCGCCAAATTATGTCTTTTATAACAACTTTAAATGGACTTTTTGGCGGGATCGGGAGAAGTGACCTCATTTCTAATTTATTTAGATTTTCTGTTTTTACATTTTTGGGAGTTTCGAAGTACAAAAGGAATAGTATATTGTGTTTTAAAGTTCTGTGTAAATGAAAAGAATGGAGTAGGTCTAAATAAACATGTGTAGCTGAAGTTCTCGCGCTCTTCCAAGAAGTCCTATAAAACTTCAGTAGTCTATTTACTGGAGGTGTTTTACGATAACGACTCTACTTTATTAATACAATACGTGACATTGGCAAATGCGCTAATATGTGCGCCATGCCATGAAGAAAGAAAAAAAAAACAACTATAAATCTCTGTTTTGTAATGACCTTCCACCGTGGCGCGACGCGAAGTGGCCAGTATCATTCTGACTACGCGCGCCGGTCTGTCGGACGGCACTATAAATAACTGGCCAGTGACATTCTGCAAACATGGGGCCGCAAGATAATTTCGAGTGTCTGGACAAACAAAAAAAAACCCCCTAACCGAGTACGAAATGTAATTTCAAACAATATTTTATACTGACTTGAGACATTTCATACCAGGCGTAGCCAGAAAGTTCGATTTTCGAAACTAGTTTCTACTATAAAATGGAACTTTTTAGTCAAAGTAGTAGAAAAATAAATAAATATCTACTACAGCAGATATATGAGAGTTTACCATCATAGTTAACTGCTTATCTAATTAATAATATAAAGTATTACTTACATATAGGTACTTCATATTATCATAGTGTAGCTGAGGATTTTTCTAGAGCAGCAACCGGCCAGATGTACATTTCGCCAACCGCAAGCTTTCGATTTCAGATGCTATGATAGTAAAAACTCTTGTGTGACTATTTTTTCCTCATGTGACATTCACAGGATTTTTAAAGGTGGGCGTGCGAAGGTGGACACCCTTGGCCTCCCTGGCTTCGCCTATGTGTAACGGGTAGAAACCTACGTTTCAGTGTCGCTATTTGTAAACCCATAACATATTTCCTGTTGAGCCCAAATGTATAGTCTATAAACTTACAGATATGCTCAAAATAAGTCCAAATACTTACAAGTAAGTCCAAATACTTACTGATAAGCCAATATACTTATACTTACTAATAAAAGTGGAGTCAAGATATAATTTTATTGTCTTGATGCTCTGTCCACCTGTCCAGTGTCTATTCGGATCTTATTCGGTCTGTGAAATGGTGTGACGTCATTATATAGGTATATATTAAAATAATATTATTAGCTGTGATATTAGACCCTAATTAAACAAAAAAGAGGTAGCTGTTTGTTTATATATGGATTTTTTTTTAGTTAGTTTTTCTAGTTAGTGAAACATGCTTATTTGAAATGGTTGTCACTTTTTTTTAAAACAGGTAATAAATTGTAGAAATCAGCGTATTTTCTCAATAACAAAAGAATGTAAAATCTACTTCTTTCCAAGTCTACGGTAAACTGTGACGGTAAAGCAATAAGGAGGGTCATGATTTTTACAAGGTAAGTAGGTATTAAAATACATATGTACTTACATCCGTTCATTCACAATGTCGAAATTACGTAATCGATTTCAATACATGAGATATCATTTGTATTCGTCTCGATTGAACGCATATTACAGACAGACTACCTACTGGTTGCTTTTTGAAAAATACATATGGCGTCTACGACTGTAGTATTTCTATGAGTACGACAAGTCAAAGGCCAAAAAATTCTAACAGCACCGTATGGCAGAATCAAATACAAGAGCTTGAAAAGTCTACAACGAATTATAACGTGGAACGATATTTTTTCATAATTATCAAATAGACGGATATAAGCAGAAACGAAAGCACTAGTGAAAGAGAAGCGGGAAAGGTGTCGGTAAGGTGGTAGACGAAAACAAGAAGTCTGACAACTTTGAGGAAAATTCCAAATTATTTTGGAAACGTAAATACCGAAATGGTCCGACACCTTGCAGAATTAATAAAGTGCGTTCGAAAGAAAACCACCTACTAACAGATAAAAAAGATGTTCTGCAGCGATGGAGTGAAAACTATGAAAAACTATATGAGAGTAGCGACTCTGTTTCTGATACTGAGAGCGATTCTAATGAATTGCCCCACTCGGGTCAGGGACTGGATGATGCCATTAGTATGAAAGAGATGGAGAAAGTGATAAGAAGTCTGAAATGTGGAAAGGCTGCGGGAAATGATGAGGTGACTGCTGAGCTGATCAAGTATAGTGGTCCTGGGGTCTGGGATACCTTCTGTGCAGTGTGTAACCTTAGTTGGCATAAGGGGGAGGTTCCAGAACACTTGCACACCGCAGTCATAGTACCTCTTTATAAAGGAAAAGGTTGCCAAAGTAGGTATATCAGTAACATTTTCTTTGCTTACGAAGCTGTCGTAGATGTACAACATCATCGCAAGTTGTTAGTTAACTTACTTACCTATTGCTTTTAGTGACTGTATTGTTATTTATACAAATAAAAGACCTTATTTTCTTCTATAGCTAGACTTATTTTTAAAAGGCATTCGCAGTTATCTGAGTAACTAAATAAAGGTACGTGGGGCAATATGTTCGAGATATCTTGTCTTAGATTCTTATATAATATATAAATATATAGGGGCTATATAGGTAGGTTCCTGATGTAAATTACAAAACCATGATACGAAAATACCGTTTATTAAGCATACTTAACAAATCAAATTACATCTTAATGAATAATCAGTTGGGTAAGACATCTTATTTTACTTTAAGGCACATTAAAAAAAATTGTGACCATCGAGATGACTAATGAAAGTAGTTTTAGAATTCACATATTTTGATTATTCAGTACCTACCGCCTAATAAAAAAATACATCATATCAAAGAGAATAAAGCAAAAACTGATAAGCCCAATAATATTCGTTTAGATATAGAATAGAAATATTCATTTTAAACATTTCGATGATCACAAATTCACAAAAATCTACAAAGTCTATGTTTTACTAAAACTAATTTAAAACTGTTACAAGTGTGTCTCCTTATAAATGTTTCATACATTTGTATGACGAAACTAACTAAAAAATGCAAAGATGTTTCATATCTGGCCATAACTATGTACCTACAGTGAAAGCAACAATCAAAAAAAAATACTGAAAACAAAATGATTCCAATAACATATTAATTTATTGCTGATTTCACTGGTAGTAAAATATTTTTAGAACTACTTACAAACTACCGTAACAGCCATCTATGTACGTTTCTTTTTTTAATTTATTCATAATATTGCCACTTATAGAAGGCAATAAATAAAATGCTGTTACAATCTAACTAAAAAATGGTTATTTAATTATTTCCCATTTAGGTGTGCATAGATATGCACCTATTCCAATTCACAAAAAAGGATGGTCTTATGCATTCCCTATCGTGTATTTTCATTCTTCAATAGTTGGAATCTTTATAAAAGTAACGTCACTGCACTGACGTTTCGTCTGTAAACTTAACATCACAGAAGACTAGGTAGACTATCCGTATGTATTACTCTCCTCTGTAGAGGAAAAAAATTATGTTATGTATATGACAGACAGTAAGAAGCCGAAAATATAAACACCGGCAAATCCGAATATAAAATAGAAGCTTTTTCAGTGCGGTAAAATAAAGAACTTGCTGAGACAATCTGAATACTCACTAGTAAGATGGCTCGCAAATAGCGATGGAGTCTAAAATTTTAAAGTCCGACTCCGTGGACCTATATAAGTCCGCGAACATGTCAACCTATTATTAAATTTTTTATAGGCTTTCGCAATAATCGGGCCAATCACAAAACGGGGAACAAAGAAATCCATTCTATTTGCAAGCTTCATCAAGCCTTCCTCGCTGTCCAATAACAATATTGATTGAAATCGTTCTCATAACACATTTACGTGACCTACATAAATATCAAGTAGTTTGTCAAAAAAAACATATTTTGTCATAAGTACCCTTAGTCTTGTACTGGCCCTAAAACAGTGGTTTCTAACCTTTATTGGCCCATCACTCACATGGGAGATGGCTTATCAAAATCTATATTGTTCCCCGTCGAAAACGAATATTGTAGCTAAGCACATATAATTACTCAGGAAGCAACTGGTTTTATATAAAATAACTTTAAGGTAACACCTTCCATTGCCGAGACACTAGAAGACTATGTTCGCCGCTGATAGGTCATTTGTCCATATTTGCGTGCATACCACAACTACGAAAAATCCTTAGCAAAAAAACCTACAATACGACTTTGTTTTGCCCTTATAGCTATGGGCAATTAGCTATTATCCTCAGGTTCGGAACCACTGCTTTAAAGTATCTGGAAGTATTCCGCGTTAACTGATCACTGATCAGTCGATTTCAAAAGTTCAGATGTATAATTATCATAACAGTTTTACGTCAATAATTCCTAGGCCAATTGTAATATTTTTTCTTGTAGCACATATCACTAAGCATTAACTATTTAAAATGTTTATAGTGTAATATTATTAATCCATTAAAAAGCTAATTAATGTAATGGCGTTTATATGTTCTTTGTCTAGGCAGATTATTCCAAATATTGAATTCAAACAATGTTACGACTCTTATTCTATTTGCTTCGGAGCCATACGAGGGCCAAACCCCGTTTAAGAATGAATGAATATTAAACGTAGATATGACTGCCATGAATTTATGAACTTATGATGATATCAATTTTTGAAAGCCATTACGTTTGGCGTTAAACGATAGTTTAACGAGATATTTTAATGCCATAATTATTGCGTTTGTGGAAGTTACACGTTAACCTCAGTATGGGCCGACATTAACGCGGTTTGATCATTGTGTTCATAATTACATATGTCGTCATAGAAGTTGGCAAAGAACTCAAGATATGTAATTCTTGACCGTGCTCTATTGCTCACAGCTGAAAATCTTAAAAGTTATTTTTATTCTTAATAATAGAGATTTTGGTATTTTCACAGCTACATAAAACATCAAAACATAGAAATTAGGAAATACAAAATTCTAGCAAAAATACAATTCTATTTCCATGTACATGGAAGACAAAATTCACACTTTGTCCCTAATTATTGTGAAGGAATAAGATGATAGGTCGATTTTCTGATTTTCTGGTCGACCTACTATTACATAAGTGAATTCGCCTTTTTAAATTATTTATGATGCATTGGTTCACCAATGCATTGCTTCGCCAATGCATTAAAAATTATTAAAAAAGAAGTAACATTACAATAGTAATTTTTTTTTATTAATTAATTTAAAACTGGCAGCCGACATTTAACCCGTAAGTACTTAGTTTTGTTAACTAAAAAACTACAACCATTAAAAAAAACCTTTTTTTAAACAAAATAACTATGAGATGTCGCTTGGAAAAAATGTAAGTAACGTTTTTCCAGAAGCTATGATGCTATCATCATCAAGAACAGTTGAATAATAATTGACTTTATTTAATAATTTAAAAGAGATATCAATTTGGCTAAAATCAATTTCATTTTCATAAAAATAAGCAAATCTTGAACATATTTCACAGACAGTCACACACTGTTTTGTATTTCTAATTGAACATACCTTAAACAAGACTGCATTTCCTCGCTGTCTACAGCCATGCCTTGCAATTTATCATATATGTCGACCAACGAGTCTTTATCTAGCCGGCCCTTCTTCAGGGCTGTCATACAATAATTTGTCAGAGCTTTGAAGCATAACTTTCTAGATGTGTTATGGGGTAGATTATCCCAAACTGGAGTGGCCTTAACATAGTTCCACGCCAGAAAGACGTATTCGATTACCGATTCCCACTGTTGAGATTCAACTAAAGTTTTTCCTTGTTCGATGACGCACTTTTTGAATGCAGCCAAATGAGTTGAAACGCGAGAGTACGCCGGCGAATCTGTTTTAGAAGTCAGTCGTGAAGTTGGTAAACTTTTGAAGATATTATTCTTCAAATAACTGAGCCTGTCTTCCAAGGGTTCCAGATCTGGAGCCGGCATATCTTTCCTTAACTCACTCTCTATTTCGGGATGTTTATGAGCAATTGTCTTGATCATATTTATGAGTTGAGTCGGACTGAGTCCCTTCAGAGCTGTATCTAAGGGTCCTTTGAAATCCAACAAACATTTTTCTATCCTGGCACGTTTCATTGGCGGCGTATTTTTTATTGGACTATTCAATTTAAACTTCTGTGGCGTGCTGATGTCACTGAAGTCGATTTTTTCTGGTGTAAGTGGTACTCTTTCATTGTCACCTAATAACAAACGCTTTCTTGGCGTCGAACGTAGGGTGACGCCTAACTTCTGGGGCGAGTTGTGTGTTTCTTTGGGCGGTGTACGTACCGTAGAGAGAAAGGTGTTACGTTTCAAGTCGATGTCAGGAGACCACGTCACCGGCAGTCGCTTGCGACCTACATAAAAACCATATTGTAATTAAAATTATTTTAAATTATTTCACTTGCTTTTTTGGGCGCACGACTCGTCCATGGCATAACTAGTCGTGGTCGTCAGTGGCAGTACCTTCATAATATATAACTAACATATAGCCTAAAAGCCCGACTTGACTTACTAAAATGCTCAGTCAAGAACACAGAGATTACTAACGTGTCAAAAATGAGTAATAAATATTAACTACAAAACTTCAAATAATATCAAACAAGTTTTAAGAAATCCCGTTAATTACTTGTCAAACGAAAGTAGTGTAGGAATCGTAGAGAAATAAAACATGTCTAATCCCAAATCGCGAACCAGTGCGTCGATCGATCGACAATAACGACCTCTCAAGGCATAATCAGTGCAAAAATCAGAGTAATCCATCGTCTTTAATGTTTATATAGCAATTAGTATGAAGCGAAAAGGCCGGCTTTCAGACTGAACGTCGTACAGATTGAGAGATACGTCGTATCTTTTCGTATCGTATCTGATACAATACGAATACAACTATAATTTTAACTTTATTGTTTACACCTAACATTTGTTTGCTTGAACATGTATATCGGACTTGCCCTATCTTGAAGCCCTCAGCACGCCACTGGTGGTCGTAGTCGTTTTGGTCGGCCTTCTTGCGACCAAACATGCAGTCAGTCGTATTGCGCCGCTTGGTCGGCCATTGATCGCATTAAACCCAGAAATACAGCAATTGGCCTTGGCGAAGGAAAGGAAACTGCGTGAGTGTGTTTCACTAAAATGTGTGAGGAGAATAAGATTTGAGAAAGTGAAAGAAGTATGTCAGGACCACGACACTTGACCCTCTGTACTCTCCGACTACTCCGTTAGGTACTCAGCGTGAAGATATGTATGTATCAGTAACGTGCATAGACAATTTCAATAGGATAGACAAAAAATAAAACTCACTGAATTCGCCATTTAAAATTTGTGTGTAAATGTTAATATTATGACATTATGTTATTATTTATGCATTGGAACTACTATATAGGAATGGTTTAGAGGGCGTCAATAAAAAAAAGAGATCGCTCGCTCGTGTTGTTTATTCATTCAAAGAAGTTAGAATATATTTTTTAATGAAGTTACATGTTATTTTGTTTAATGTGTTTTAATAGTGTAAACTTTCAATCATCGCACCTATAATATAACCAATAAGTTCAAACTGTTGACAATTTTTTTTCGGCGTTGCTATTGACTAGAACAGCTATACTCAGTGTGCTTCACGGAGCCCTGTGGCTCCGTAAGGCTTCTGCGAGGGCTCCGTCAAAATAATGTAATATGAAATAATAAAAAAATATGTCTTCGAAATAATACCAAAAGAACATCAACATTACTCGTATTATAAGAACGGCACATTTCTGAATGTAATTTAAGAAAATCTCTAAGAACTCTTCATTACATTTTTCCCGTAAACTATTAAAGCTTTATAATCTCTGAATCATATAATAGCCAAAAATAAGGTGTAAAATAAAAAACTACTTCATACTTCACTACTTCATTAAAAGGAAAGAATTTCATTAATTTATAATAGCATCATTACAGTATTTCATAATTTGTACAAAATATCTATTTTTGTATAACTATTATTAAGCTTAGAATAAATACAAAACCAGATTTCTTTATTTTAGGGCTACGTAAAATATTTAGGTGTTCTAAAATGGTTCCGTTGCGAAAAAGTTTGAGAACCGCTGAACTAGAAACAGAGGCTCTTGTTTAACTTGTGTGCGTGTTTTAAGCTATGTCAGGATTCACTACCACTGCAGATACACGTGTGTAATTATACGAAACACAGTGTTCGAAAAGCTTTAAATATATATAAATCCGAGCCATCCTTCGAATTTTTCTCTAGTTAGTTATAATAAAGATAAGGCAAGCGCGGAACTTTTGAAAATATGATTTTGATTGCGATTCATTTATTTTTTTACTTTAATTAGTAAATTGTCAGGGTAGACAACATCTATTCTATTTGTCTCATATCTCTATATACGAGTATATATCAGTGGCGGTACTTTCATACAAGCCGAAAAGACTGACATGCCTTACTAAATTGCATAAAATAACAACTAGTTTAAAACCGTATCGGTTTTAAAATTTCAAAATTCGCATCGAAACGAAAATAACTGCACGCAATCATGGCAACGAACACGTGACTAAGACGTGACCTCGTGGACGTGACGGCCGTTCGAGTTCGACACTCGCGACCTCTCAAGGCACAATCAGTGTACTGCGTAACTATGTAATCAGCCGTCGCGCTCTCACGCGTTGGCTTGCAATGTGGCTTGTAACCTTTCTTTCTCTCTAATGGGCAAAACTCGATAAAGCTATAGCTTGTTTACTAGGGTTTATATAGCAATTAGTATGAAGCGAAAAGCCCGGCTTTTATACTGAACTTTGTAGATTCAGAGATACGATTACGAATCGAATACAATTCCACGTGAAACAACGTCATCGTTTTCACATATTTATTTGTTTGAGCCGGTAGACGAGTGATAAGTATTTTTTAACTTCCATTACAAGTAAGTTAATTTGTAATAAAAAAATCCAATAACTTGTTCATTGTGAAGACTGAGTGTATACAAGTTTTAATCGGCAAATCGAAAATGTAAAATCTTTGAACTTTACATAGAAAAAACAACTAATTGTTTGTACTGTAAACATATTGTGAAATGAACCCTTAGTCTTCTGATTGATCATATATCAGTATATAGCCGGGATTATCAACTAAACATGCTTTCGAAGAAGAGTGATGTTGGATATGAATGCCACTAGATCACTGGTTCCCAAACTTATTTTGTCTACTGAGTCGAGAGCTCATGCAGTCGTTGTCTAAGATGCCTCCTAGCTAAATGAAATTACAAATCACCCCCCAGGCCTCTACACAACGCCCCCATTTTTTTTCTGGGTCTCTTACCGCCCCCTTTTAGGCCTGCAGCGCCCACAAGGGGGCGTTATCTCCCACTTTGGGAATGGCTGCACTAGATCACCAACCCAATGACCACGCGCAATATTGTATCAAACACCATAGCTTCACTGCAAGCACCTTAAATTAGATATTACAACTGCAAGCACCTTAAATTAGATATTACGTTTATTTATTATAGCGAGATCTAAATATGTAAACTATGAGTATATATATATATATATCTGATATCGGAGATAATATATATATATATATATGATATCTGAGATAGTATATATGATATATCTATAATAATAATAATAAATTCAGACATTTCACACAGCGCCAACTAGTCCCAAAGTAAGCAGCACAGTGCTTGTGTTATGGGTACTAGACAACTGATATACTACTTATATACTTTTATTTTGTAAATAAATACATATTATATATAAACACCCAGACTCGGGGCGGGAATCGAACCTGCAACCCCCGTTTACTTTCCGACGCGGTAAGTCATTGCGCCACGGAGGTAGTCAAAATAGCTATAGTAATAAAAAGGTAAACTGTTTGTTTGTATGTAATGGATAAACTCAAAAACTACTCAACCAATTTCAAAAATTCTTTCACCTACAGAAATCTACATTACCAGCGAGTAACATGGGCTGTATTTTTTTTTTAATGTCTACCCTTGCGAAGCCGGGGTGAGTTGCTATTATGTATTAAAACGGGATTTTTATATTTCATTTTAGTTTGAAGTGCTTATAGAATTTCATTAGACTAGTTTTTCTTTAGATTTTAGTGATTTTAGTAAACCAAAAACTAGCCTGATGAAAATCTAAAAACATCTCAAATTAAAGTGTTATTTATTGCGGACTTGAGAAATCTAAAAAATTATTAGCTTACCTCTCTGTTGTATCAGCATCTCGTCTGGTGACGGTTGCGGGCTGAGGTATCCAACGGGCAGAGAGGGTGAATGCTCGCGGATATTGGTGACAGGTCGTAAAGGAGTAACGCGCAGGCGATCTAACCGCACAGGTATCTCCTCACCGAGAGCCGCGCGGGTCACTCGCCCGCCGGGCGTTGTCGCACGCTCCATCGAGAGCTGTGAAGTACACTAACATATTACATTGAACTAAACTTGCATCTATTACGACACTGTCTGTTGTTTCTCATTCTGCTTTCCTTTTTAACATTCCGTAGATGAGGCAAAACAATACCCTACAGAATCAACTAAGGTGACCTTAGGTGTTATCGAAAGAATAATAGATGCAATAACTCACGAGGAGTGGAGAAACACCACCATACATAGGCAAACTAAAATGTTGCTAAAAAACTAAACAAAATCAAGATACATCCCAAAGTTGGAAAGAGATAATGTAAGAAATCTGGTAGGTATAACAGAACACTGTATTTTAAATAAGCACCTATCAGTACTCAGACAAGTGCTCCATGACACAGACTAACATCGGACCCACTATGCAGATACTGCAATAGGGAACAAACAAGCTATCACTTTATACAGTTCAATACATTACAAACTCAAAGATTAGATTTCGCAGACTAGGCTCAGATACACTGAGAGTGCAAGAAATGAAGTACATCAAACAAAGCAATATCTTCACATTTTGTAGGAAAAGTGGAAGGTTCGTGGACGAAACAGGCACAGGAAAATCACCAGGCTAGTAGTAATCGGAGCTCTATTCCAGGAAAAGGGGCTGAATTGGCACCTTTTGAAGCAGGCAGACAACCCATCTACAGCTTCGCAAACATCCTTACAAAGAATCTACATCTATCTGAAAGAAACCGGGACAGACAGTATCGTAATACAAGCTTATATGCTACAGACGAGACGAAACTACATAAGTATTCCACAGCTAAAATGGCAATACTAGAAGCTTTTTAGTTTCGTCAAGTCAGTTTGTATGTCTGACCGTTTGATCACATGTCACAGTTGATTTATTCAGTCATGTTTATGTCTACTGAGCTAAAATTTGGTAAAGAAACAAAATCAGCATAAAGTTAGAAAACATAAATTTGTAGTAATCTAAAACCATAAATGAGAAATAAAAAATTACATATTGAGTATGATGGAGTCATTTTTAAATTTAATTCCTTTTCAAATTCAGTTTATTAAGTGAAACTCCTACTTTGTCGTAAATTCCTACATAATCCAAGTTACTCCATGTATGACATGCTCATATCTGGTTTATTAAATAAATATTGGGATAAAGAGCCACCAAGTTAAATTAATATGTTAGTAATGCTATTGCCACATGTTTATTTTAGAAGTTTTTTGTACAAATTAAGAATTAGAGCTGAATGAATGCTAAGTCGGAATACTGGGAATGTCAGTGATGAAACAAATACTTTACCTACATAACTTTGTACATAACAATGAAAGCATAACTATAAACCCTTCACATGCATATATTATTTACTAGAGACTTGCCCTGGCATTGCCCCAGTGGATATGCCCAGTGAATATTTGCAATATACCAAATTTTTTTTATTGAGATTCTCATACATAAATACCATTCAAATTTCAGACTTTTTCCATGGAATTTCTAAAAATTTTCTTTCGTGCAAACCTTCTCCTGACAATTCCAAGCACAACAAAAAGAAATCGGCCAAAATTGACAAACCGTTCTCAAGTCATGCTCCGTCATACATGTGGCAATTGATTTTAATTATATAGATTTGCAATCTCCTTGTATACTATTAGCCTAGTCGATATAAATAAGTATAAAATATTAGAGATTATAAGCAATTTTTTCCCTGTCCAGTGAGGCAAAGGTGAAGTTTAATAATTTAATAAATACTTGAACCATTGGCGCGAAACTGATATAAAGATAGCAAGCTATCACTATGGAACTCCATTTTGCCAGTTATTATACTAAGCACAATAAAAGTAACAATTATGGCATTTTATTACAAAATGTGGTCACCAACCAAAGTTAAAAACTAATGGTTTGTCATTAGTTCAAATTGATTGATTGAATAGATTACAAATTTAATAGTATTTATAAAATCCTTCAATTAAGGGAGACATTGTTTTACAATAGAATAATAGTTATATTACCTATGGATGGATTAAGGATTACTGTGCATTTATATTTTTTTTATTTATATATTATATTACAGTATTCCTTTAGGAAATTGTAAATTATCTATTAAACAATTGTCAAACCTTTATCAAATAAAACTGTTGAACAAATTCAGATATTGTACCATACTAATTTTACATTATCTTTGTATTGTACTAGTATCACCAAAAGGAGAATAACAGATATTGTACAAAGTAACTACAGAACATATTCACCGAGTTGAAAATTAATATTAAAAGCATCTCTAATTTTCACTGTTGGCTTCCATAAATAAAAAAGATATGGGCCGTAAACCATAATCCATTATGGAGACAGTACATAATAAAAACAATTCAAATATTATGATTACTTCAACCTTACTTCAGCATTAATTTTTGAGCATTAAAAAATTTAAACGTAACAAAAGTATTGCGATTTGAAACTTTCAATGAAAAGGTCTGGTAAAACACGTTGGTTTGTTTGCATTAAAATTTAGACAAATTTCATTTTTGTTGCTACCTAATGTATACAGCATTAGGTTAAAATAAAGATTTAGACATTCATTTTACTTTGACAGACGAAACCAACCATTTCAAGAAGAAAATTCTTTCGAATTTTGTTCAAGATAAAATGATCACGCCATTAAAATAAGTCTTTTAAATAGGTGAACAAATTGGTATTACCAAATAAGCTCCTTGACTACGAGATCTTTAACGTCCAATGTTATGTGAGCAAATATACAACTAGAAATAACAAAAAAAAGTGAAATTTATTTAATAATTCACAAGTTATTAAAACAAATAAAAATTGGCGCAAAAATTGACAGCAAGCAGATGTCATGTCACAATTTATTTTTTTATTTATTTATATTTCTTAAGGCATTGGTAACAAGACCATCAGCCTAATGACGAAACTTCTGAAGAAACATTAACTGTCCCTAACACTCCTCCAGTAAAGTGATAGTAGGCTTTACTGTAGTTAAAAAAGGACTTCTTGGAAGAGCGCGAAAACTTCAGCTACACATGTTTATTTAGATCTCCCCCATTCTTTTCACTTACACAGAACTTTAAAACACAATATACTATCACGTCTATCACTGTTGTATTTTAAAACTCCTAAAAATCGATCTCGAATAGAGAATCGATTTAGTGAATTGATTGCGGACACCCAAAAATGGAGTTTCCATTACATTTGTATTGGTAAGAACACAACTATAAAAAATTAAAAAAAAATCATACAAACATATCGAACACTGCCGTCACCTTAGCGCTCTCGGAGCCAGATTTATCGCTTTTTTGAGTCGTCTAACTATTATCTATCCCAAGTAAAATTTAAAAAACCCATGGAACGATTTTTGAGTGTCTGTCATCTATTTACTGGACCGATTCACTGCTTGAGATTGAATTATCGATTCTTCCATTAATCGATTCAGATCGCCATCCCTAGGAAGGTTGTTCCAACAAATTGTAAGATGTGTAGGGCATTTATGGCAACGAAAATCTAATTAAAATGACTACCTTACTACTCCCGTTCCCGCCAAAAAGTCAGACTAGTAGAGACGAGAAACCACATATTAGTGTTCTGTGATAGAAACGACTCACAAAATGCCAAGTTACCTAACTGCCAACTGTGGCCAACTTTAATTCTCTGCTTATATAGAATAATAACCTAAAGCCGTCTTCCAAGATTCTCCCATTCTATCTAAAAAGTCCTTTTTTAATTTTTTTTGTACGATTTTCCCTTACGAGGGAGGCAAAGTAAGCTATGCTTCTAATAACCGATGTCTTCAGTAGTACATAATACCATTGAGTACCTACGACGGGAGTAGCGATCATAGAGAAACTTATGTCGCGCTTCACATTCCTCTGTCAAGGTGTAATTGAAAAATAGCTACTGCACAATAAAAACTAGTTTAGAATCGATTTGTTACCATTTGTATAATCAAATTCACTGCGTCAAGTGCTCCGCAAACTTCCACCACATCTAATTTAGCCAAAGACGGAATTATATTCCTTAAAATTATTAGATACATTTTTGAATGATTGTTTTTACATAGAAAATGTAATTATTTAAACTAATAAAAATGAATAAAAGCAAGTAACACTACTATTTATTAAAACTAAAAATGCGAAAGTCTGTCTGTCTGTCTGAGACGTATCCATGGCTAAAACGCCGGACCGGTTTTGAAAAAATTTGACATGGAGATAATTTGACATCAGGGAACGAACATAGATTAAATAAAAAAAATCAACCCCAAGAGAGTGGAAAGGGGATGAAACTTTGTATGGGAAATGTTAAATCGATGAACCGATTATATTCAAATTTGGTACAGAGACAGACTTTTTTAATAAAAAGACACACTTCTTCATTTGCTAAAAATCTGCTCCTAAAGGGGTGAAAAGGGAGATGGCTATATGAAAAATGCTAAACCGCTGAACTGATTATGATGAAACTTCGTACAGAGATGATATTATGTGCTCGAAAACAAACATAGGCCGCTTCATTTATCAAAAAATGTGAAAGTCTGTCTCTCTCTGTATGTTTGTTTAAGGATGAATGTTTCTTTGTATCTATGTGTTTGTCTTCTATGCGTTTTTATTTTATTCACCTGATTCCGATGAAACTTTGATGATATTTACGCACGCCGGAGAGTTTTCCGTATATGTGAAATCGTCATAAATTTAATATGGCGAATATTCCGTGGTAGAAAGTAACTTTTTTCGAGGTCTCCAACAATATGGGTATCAAACGAAATGGAATACACAAGGAAAGATTTTTAAATATGTGACATTACCATAAATCCAATATGGCGGACGCTTTGTGATAGGAAGTCATTTTTTTTCAAGACCTGCAATATGGGTATTGAGTAAAATGGAATACACAGAACAAAGTTTATGTATATGGGTTCGATTTCCGATCGGGTCAATTTAGGTAACGAACTTTTCTAGATTGTCTCGGGTCTGAGTGTACTAGGACGCCGCTAGTAGTTGTCGTCTGGTTCTCGTAGTATGTCAAATCCCTAGTTTGAGACTAGATGATTGGGGTGTGCATTTTGCATTTTTGCATGGTTATTGTTGCTAAATTAATTAATAAGACAGAATAAATTAACAAAATAAATAGAGACAATAAATAGATACAATGAATAGATAAATTTAAATCAATTTTAATTTTGGATAGAGTTTAAAATAAAATTGACTTTAGAAATACTTTATAAAATGGTAATACTAATTTGTGACATCATTTCCGAGTGATTTAATTTGAATGGAGGCTAAAGTGTAAACTTAATTATTATAGCCTATATTATTATCTGTTGGTAAGACGCCGATATGCATTTACTAGATTACCTAAAAATATTTTTTTAAAATTAATTATAATGATTGTATGACAACACGGGTTGTCAAAGCGAGAGAGACTATAGTGGTCACAGCAAGGAAGTGTCTACTAGTAGTAGTTAGTGATCTTCTCCTTAGCTTGTGGACGGTCTGTGGTTTGTTTTTTTCTCTCATGGCATGGCGCACAGATTTACGCACCTGCCCATGTCACGTATTGTATTTAATAAACAGTCATTAGCGTAAAACTCCTCCAGTATAGTGGTAATAGACTTTACTGAACTTTTATAGGACTTTTGGAAGAGCGCGAAAACTTCAGCTACACACGTTTATTTAAATCTACTTCATTTGTTCGCTTATACAGAACTTTATAACTTAAACTATCATTCCTGTACTTTAAAACTCCCAAAAATATAAAAAATAAAAAATCTAAATAGAATGGCAATCTCACCTTTCGTTCCCGCCAAAAAGACCTGTGGTCTGTGTCTGTGGTATACAACACAGATCACTAATATTCATAATTGTGTTTCGTGTGTGTATGTGTAGTGGTGTATGTAGGGATGAAACGCTACCACTTAGGTATCGATACTATTACTCGATAAGAGTATCGGTAGTAAAGTATCGATACTTACTCAGTATCGATTGAAAAGTGTCGATACTTACTCTTATCGATCGACTTTTTTATAAAATTTAGGATAAATAAAAACACTAACAAGTATTGATATTCTTTATTGATATGAAAACACAAGTCATAAAAAGAATTCTATGAAAAAAAGTGTATTGTGCATTATGTGTCTAGTTTTTTATTTATGATCGAAGGGTGCAAGCCACCCTAAGACTGGCAAACAGTTTTTGTTTCTCTCGGATATAGACAAACAACCTTGCCAACTACACAAATTAAGAGTTAAAAAAATATAAATTAAAATGTTAAAAAATTACAATATATAATTGACAAAAAAAATCATTTTTATCAGCATAAATGGTTATGAGCGTATTATCCTGTCTTCTATCCTTCAAAATGTTGAAATGAAGTCGTGACATTGGCATACCGATTCGAGTACTTTTGACCCATTCGAGTACTTTCAACCGATACCTACTCGATACTTAGTTTTAAAGTATCGATACAAAAAGTACTTGGTATCGGAAGGAAAGTATCGTGTAAGTACCTGTATTTACTCGTATCGTTGCATCTCTAGTTGTATGACATTTTTGTCAATCAACAAAAAAATACGTCCTTGAATAGAAAGTGCCCTGTTCCCGTGCACTAAATTCATAATAATTAAATTAATCTATAATTGTCAGTCTTTTGAGAAATTATTTTTGATCTTAAAGAAAACAACTGTTTCAATTACTAATACTTATAAATATACAATTTGCTCTGTGCGTTACAGGCAAAAGTACATTGAATACAAAATTCTTTTGTTGTTAGCGTCTCAAAATAATGGTGTTATTTTGAAAATGTATGACAATTATTTTTAAATTGTATTAGAAGTTTCGTGAAAGGATTGAAAAGTAGGTCAAAACAAACCATATAGTGTGTACTACTACCGGCGATCGTATGTTCTAGATCATTGTGCGATAATGGGTGTCAATATCTGTGAGATATTGTAGCGAGCATGGAGAGGCTGTCTCATGACCTAAACCTGGCGCTTGAGGAGAGTAACTGCGGCCGGCAGGAGAGGCGGAAGTTCGGGCTTCGGCGCCGTACGAGGTCCGCCGGGAACCTGCGTTAGTCTTTGTTTTGCATAAAAGGATTACTTAAGATTTAGCTGTTAGACATAATGAGAGCATAACATGCATGATTTGATACTAATTTTGGCGTTTACATTGCATTTTAGTTCTTGTTCTGTGGTGAAAATATTCTAATAATGTAATATGATCTTTTATTTGTGTACATAATGATTGCTTGGATTTGAATACAGTGTTAATATAGTTTCAATCTTTTCAAATATATTCCTCGTTTTAGATTATAATATTAGATTGAGCTTTAGATTGGCTATGTAAGATTAACAACTATTTCCCATGTTGACAAGTGATCATAGATATTTTTAACTAATTCCTACGAGGCAAAACTATATACATATAGCTGACATTTTCCTTTACGAAATCTTTTCTATCTAAAAATGACTACTGTCATTTAGGTTAAAAGTCTAAAGTGATTGTGAAGCGTAGTGGAACAATTTCCTTACTTAGGTGTTAGGTTTTTTTAAAGTATTCGAAAGTTTTCTATCAAGAAACAAATTATCACTTCCACCTCATTTATAACTATTTAAGTATAAAAATACAAAAGTTAGTTAATCTAACATGCTTCCATTTATATCAACTATGTTTCCTGTTTTAACCAAATAATGCCAGTATAGCCAACATTTTTGGTATTACTCTGATTGTCACTAAGAAATAATTACATCTCAAAAACGACTTCCGATGTTGGAAATACAAGTGATCGCCTTAGACTTCAATGTCAGGTTTTTTAACTATTCGAAAAACTTCTATCTAAAATCAAATTCTGTCACTGACATACCAATAATGTCGAAACATGCATATTATAGTTGGTTTAAACCACTTCATCTAATATTGTTACAATACTATATTATCGATAAGAATACTTTAATAAATAAATATTTGTTTTGTAGCGGCTGCAGTAGCAGTCAGTGTAGTTGAAGATGGTAGCTCTAGTAGTCCACCACAAGCCCCTCTCATCACACAGCCCCTGTCTGACTCCGATGACTCGCAACTCAATGCACACAAATCAAATCTCAAATCTCGACATTATTGTCAGATTGGTAACTTTGAGTCTGATTCGTTTAATGAGAACTTTTCTCCAACAAGACCTGCTAACGTCAGAAGGAAGCGGAAGTATAAGAAGATGCCTGTCGAGTATACCGATGGGAATAGATCGCCTCCTATAGAAATACTTAGTGTAACTACTGAAGTAAGTATTTATTGTATATGTAAAATCTTAATACAGTACTTATAGCCACCCCCAAGAAATATTATCATAATTGAATGTTAAATATTTTTTCATTAGGGGCAACTATTTATCATAATTTTTGCCAAGAACTTTTTTAGATAAGACACTAAATGGCAGACAATAATTTTTGTGCAAACAGTATAATTTTAGCCCTAAAAATGTTCCATGGTGATAATTCTGCTGAGAACCTAAAAACGAACACAAATTGTTATGAGACTTTGCTGTGCTGATAAACATTTAAAATAAAATTCTTAGTTATTAATATCTAAGCAGTTTGTCAAAGCTAAAGGTGAATATTATAAAATTAAGATTTTTTATAAAATATAAATTACTTATTTCATTATTTGTATATTATTTTCTCTGATATCTATCAAATATCTGTAGATAAGGTTTCAAAGTAAAGACAATATGAGCTTAAATCTCATCTATAAAATTACTCATTTCTACTCAACATAGTATCTCAAGTTTAATTGTAGGTATTAAAAAGCAATTAGTATCAAATGCCAAATTACTTAGTTTGTTATTGTGGTTAATAGTATATAAGTACTCATTTTGTAATACACTTAGCAGCTTACAACAAAAAGTTGCTTTAAGTACTGATTTTCAATATTAAATTGTATCAGCAAATGTTTTTCTTTTAATGGTATTCTTTTAGGGAGTTAGGTCTTGAAAAGGAAGAAAAATATATAACAAGTTATATAGATGCTTATCTTCCCACGCAAGATTAAGGGAAGGCCGAAAAGTTCTCGGGCTGAAGTATCATATTATAATTATGATGGCACTAATGTAGGTGACTGAAACCTGTTATTATTTGTTTTTGGTAGTTCAAATATTTCCCCAACATGTTCGATTCGATACGATAGGTGGCGGTGTAGTTAATTTATAAACAAATTCTATGTTTAACACGGGTACAACTGCGAGGCGCGGCTAGTATAGTGTGATTAAACTACATACCTATTGTTAGTAAATAGTTTAAAACTCTTTCAGCCCAATGCTCTGCCAGCAACAATTGTGCTTCAAACACAAGGGTTGTCACCCTTGATTCATGGAAAGCATAAATTGAAACAGGAGAGGTAATCTTTAGGTTTTGTTATATTACCATTGAGAGAAATATTTATCATATTAATGTTATTGTTACAATACAAATTATTGAAGGTGTGAGCAGACATAGGCATTATAACAACATGGCAAATGGAGTATTGGCATTTTCATACATTTTCGTATCAATATTTGAACTACTGTAATTAATTTTTAATGACTTCAAAAATTCAAACTTAATTATATAGATACATATTTGTATTCTATTTATAAAGTTTTGTTATTTTTGTACTTGAGTTTTGATTAGTAAAGGTTAGTTATTTTGTACTTTTCAGTGTTTTTTCTTGAAGTTGATTCAAATTGTTCTTGTATTTAAAATATTTCCTTCACATATTCCAATGAATAAAACATTTTTTTAAATACTGCACATATATATGTCAACAATTGTCGAGCAACTAAATACATTCATTGTATAAATTACTTTACATTATACTAAAAGCGTGCTAACTGATTTAGATTGGCAGTAGCAGTAGGACTGATTGTCTACTTAGTGTCTACTAGTCTAAATGCCTTTAAACGAATTTAGCCATGCGAAATACTTTTAAACCATTCACTCATTCATCAATTACTGTTAACTTAAAATTAGAACAGATTGCCTAGATATATTTATTTAAACAAGACATGAAGTGTCATCACTTTCATTTACAATTTTATGGTGTTATAATGAGATACATTTGACTTATAACCTTAATTCTTTTTCTGGAAAGACAAAGAATTAAGGTTTATCTGTTGTTTGTATGTAATTAATGCTTATTTAATTAATATATATTCATTAATAACAGTCGTAATTTCCATCAAAGTTGATGTGCTTTTTATTGTTAATTTACTTGTAGTAATAGATATCTAAGGAACAATTCATTATTTTCAGAAATGCTTTTTGTGGTAAGAGGAAGTGGTCTCACAGAGACAAAGGTGATGGATGTGAAATGAGAGAAAGATCATTCAGTGGGGGTTGTTCCTCTAAGTCCACCTTCTTTTCTAAAGATGGATTTAAAGTCAAGAAATATGACACAGAAAAAAAGAGGAAAGAATCTGTTTTACAACCAGGCAAAATAGTCTTAAAGTCTCAAAATGTAGATGGTGTGAAACCTTCAACGTTTACGAACACACCTTCATTGCCAGGTAGCTCAAGTTTTAATTTCGTCTACAAGAACTCATCCAAAAATGGTACACCAACTTTGTCTAAAATGACAGGTTATAAGGTTACAACAGACTTACCACCATTCTTCAATCCTACCACCAGTACAGGAAAGAATAGCTTTGATGGCAAGTTTTTCAGAAAATCTAAACTGTTGTATAAGACACATCCTCCAAATTCTTTAAGAAATCCTTTGCAATTTGATGATTCAAACAGTGGGATGGATTGTGCAGGGAATGAGTCCAGTTCATTGAGTAGCAGTGATTCAGATGGAGTAGTGACAAATGACAGTGACAGAGAAGGCGACGATGAACTTACCGATTGGCCCGGGATTGAAGAACTCAAAGTCTTTAACAAAAGTTTAACATTTAAATCTTCTAAATCTCTCAACAACAATTCACCCAAATCAGTCAGTAACATGCCGCCACCTAAAAGGTTGAAAAAAGAGAAGTCTCTTATCAAAAGTGGTTGGGCTAGCTGCAAGAACAGATTTAAAAAGAAACGAGTTAAAGTTGATTCAGGTAATGACGATGATGCCATGATGTCTGATTCGAAAACTGTTGTTGATTTGGATGATGATGTAATTAGGAGAGATAGAGATATTCTGCAACCGCACTCTTCGTTTTCTAGTTTCAGTGATATAAAGAATGCGGGGGTAACTGGTCAAAACGCCAACGAATCATTTTTTCAATCATTCCAGGCTTTCCAAGAGAAATCTGGACAAAATCAGGGTGACAGATTCAGTCAGATACCACGGACAAATTTCTCTTTGCAGAAGACATCATCTAGCGATTTGAATGTTAGCGAAAAGTCACCGCAGAGTGACCATTACTATAGTGAGCATTCTATGGGCAATGCTGTTGTTACGGAAGTGAGAGAAATAAGAGCGGGTTGTCGTCGAATTAGGGATGAACGGCCAGGTTTCCTTATTTTAAGTGCTGCAAATGAACAATTGTCAAAGTTCCTACAAGATTCATGTCAAACTGAATTGAAGTTGCCCAGTTTGAATGACCCAGAGGAGAAGGAGAAATTGGAGTCACTTGCCAAATTATATTCCTTGGAACTGAAAATGGAAATGGGTAGACCAGTTTTGAGAAAGACAAGGTATGTTCATATAAATTAATTGTTTAGGCATTCTGTAATAAATTTAATTTATGGTAGTTTCCTGAATTTTTTCTTACCTTAAGTTTTGGAGATAAGTTAGGTAATGATTTAATCAAATCAGAGTATACAGTATGCCACATTCATTATTTTATAGTTTAAATTATGTGAGTTATGAAGATGTGTTACTGTGCCAAACAAATTTCTACTCGCATGGTTTCTGAAAAAATCTATTAAGGTGGCATAGACACGAGCGGTAGGATCTTGTGTGAGGTACGTCCGGCGGGTTTATCACATAAAGTACGATGGGTGCGTCGCAGTCGCGCAACGGTTGTTTTGAATTGGTAATTACGGTGCTATGCGGAAAAATGACTTTGTAGCATAAATGGGGTCGTTAACAGTAGTTTTTAGTTCACTGATTAATCGACAAAAGCAGCAATAGCGATTTGCGACATTATACCGTGCTCGATTTAGTAACATATCGCGATCGATCGCTTAAGATTCAGCTATTGCTTACTGGCTGCAGTTACGTAATAAGGTAGCCATTCAGTACCGTAAGGCAGCCGTAGCCGGTGAAATATCTGGCATACGTGGCAGAACATCTTAGCCCTCAGGGTTGTCAACGGATTTATAACCCGAAGTGCTTTCTTCGCCTTCATATTTTAAATGTTCATAGGCCATTCAGTTCACTTTTCCATTAGGTGGTCTGTGTATTTGTTTGTGTTACCAGTAGTATAGAAAAAACGCAAATGATCTTGTAAAGAATACCGTTTTTCTTATTGTGCCATGGAACCCTGGAAAGTAGCTATTAGCAATACATTTTAATAGAAATTTCTCCTTTTATTCCATATATGAATTTTTATATTTCACTATTTCAGTAATACAATGCAAGCAGTAAGAGTTGAGCATTCCTACAATAATCTTCCATCAGACCACAAAAGACGTTGTTATGGTGAAGAACTAGACAGTAGCTTGAGTCTCAGTGATCAAAACTCGGTCAACTCCATCAATGATTTGGAAGAGCCAGAGTTGCCCCTTGAAAGAGCAGAAACAACAGACATGGTTGCACAAGAATTAGTTGATACATTCTCTCATACTTTGGTGGATAAATCATTGTTGCATCCAGGTGACTTAGACTAGATAATAGATTAGATATTATGTTAATGTAAACTGTTCTTAATGTAGTTATTAAGATTATTCACATGGAATTTCACTATATTTTTTTGTATATCAACCTTGAATGGTGAAGAAAATGAAATACAACATAATATAAATGGGCATCGAGGCCGTAGGAAGCGTTTTTCGCTATGGTGCCAGATTTTAAGCAATTGCTGTCTGACCATAGACATGATAAAGATATCAAAAACAAAACTTTATTGTGATTTACTTTAATTCTGGAGTGAGATGGACTCCGCTTACCTTCTCTCTCACCTCTATTGCTGCCCTTGCGATGAGTGTATCCGTGTATGGATTATACAATTACTCAAATTGATTTAAAAGCAGACATTACTGGAACATACATGACCATTATTTGATGAATTTGTTGAATGACCACGACTAATTGTTTTTCTATTATAGAAATCATACTTAATATTTCGAAAATTATCCATTAGTTATGTGTATAATCGTTACAACAAAAAATAGCATCTTTGAAGTATCTAAAGGGGTTCGAATCGTTTGACATGGTGCCCTTACTGCCATTATAAATTTTATTTCTGAAACATTGGGCGGGTTTCGTGCCAACTTTAATCGAGGGAACGCATACATATGTTCACAATTCTCTACAAAATTCTAGTGTCGAGTTTGTAAGATCTGAGAATAAAATTCGCTTTTAATATGAATTTTAAGTATTAATCCATATTACATATTTATTCTCAAATATCCAAATATCTCGTAAAGTCAATTTAGAATTTCAGTTGTAGTGTTGACAAATGACAAATTAAAAAAAAAATGGAAAAACACTTATAAATCAGATTCGTGAAACCTTCCTAAGGTTGTGGACATGGTGAGGTGCTTTTTGCAGTAAATACTCTCGCGCTGTGTACGAAATATACAAGGCTATTTCGAAAGTGTGGGTAAATACGGAAGGGTATAAAAGTACCCGTGACAACAGAAAACTTGTGTTCTACAACTCCGCCAAAAGTCATTAGTTCTAGTGTAAAACCTTAAAGTTCAAACAAAAATAAAGGTGAGGCAACCCTAATATCAGCGTTTTCCCGTCACTTGCAAACATTTAAATGCATGTGCGCCATGCCATGCGAAAGAAAAAAAAACATTTGAAATATAAGAGATAGTGATAGGGTTGTACATTTTTTGCCATTAAATAAATGTTTTTTTTTGTAAGAAAAACAAAATGTATCCCGTAATTATTATATCTGCAATATAACAGTCAACAGTGACACGTTGGGACCCCGGCGGACTTATACCCCCTTTCACAATAACCTTGTATTATTGACGTTACGTGGCTCCGCTATTTAGCGGGAATTTTTAAAAATTATAATTTAATTTGTATTTCCTAAAATATTCATGCATATTTTAACTGTATTATGTTTATTTGTGGTTTTAAACTTTATGTTAAATAAAATAAATACATGGAAGTTTCCTATTAGATGATGCCATGCTATGTGTTTGCGCCATGTCAATAATTTGCTAAAGATTCAAAGAGTATGTATTATATATACTGAATGGAACAATATTACGGTATATGCATGCAATGCATGATGACAACTTTAATTCTGAATTTCAAGACATTTCAATGTTACGGTCTTCCTGACTTCACATACTGTGTCGTAATTTACTAATGGGTAATTCAATGATAATAATGTTAATGTAAGAATAACGATGTTATTCATAGTTGTATATGGTTTTTTTCAACAAAACATGGAATTTACATTTAGAACAAAAAAAAACAGACAATTAAAACGAAGTCTGAATTTTGCATAGAAATTAAAAAATAAAATGAATTAGGTTAGTCATACTAATGGTTAAGTCTGTCGCATGAATGAGTAAATGTTTTTACATATCATTTTTTTTAACTCATTCCTTTTGCCTTTAGTGTAGGTATTATAATTGTTTATGGCTTTAAATTATCGGAACTATTGTCTTTAGGTTGTAATTCTATGTTTAGGCTGACTGTCCCTATCTTTGGTTAGTTTGTGTATGCAAAAAAGTAACATTTATAAATATTACTTTCGTTGTGGATGTATGGAGAAATTATAATATTTCTACACATACATTTATCTGCTTTTTTTGGACATGCTAGCTGAGGATATCATTCTCAGCTTTATTAATATATTGGGGTGTGAAAACGATTTGTTTTAATCTAGAACTCAATTTGGGTTCATTCCTACTGCCTTTCATAGCATGAAAATAAATTTTAATAATCAGAAAGGTATTATTATAGTAATATTTGAATAAATTATTTGAGGTCAAAATATATGCGATATTCTTTAAAATCATAATTTCTAAAACTATTCATTTCAATAGCAATCATCATAACCTATTGGAAATTTTGTCGAATAATATCTATGTAACTAAGCACTGTATACAAGGCAAAACATTATAAAAAAATACAGTAAAATGATGTTTATTTACTGTATCTTTGAACCTAATTTCACACGCCATTATATAAAGAAGTTTCTAAACGCATTGCAAAAACGCGCGTTAGGGACCAACAGCTATGTTTTGAAAGCCATAATTTATTTGCGATTTTATATGTGACGTTTATGATCTACATTTTATTTGTATTAAGTGAATTTGATATTTATTTTAACATGAAGTTAAATTGAACTGCAAGTTATTGATTAGAACTATGTATTTAGTTATGATTGATGATGTTTTTGTGTCAAATTACTTATGATTGATTAATAATGTTTACAATAAATGTGTAAATGGACTGAGTGTTATCAGAAATGACACAGGTATCGGTAATTTGTTACTAAAATAATAGAATAAATAGTTATTCTAATATCTTGATATCAATAGAAGTTAATAATGTCAAATGTTGTTACATAATATGTGCACTTATAATTTCAATAATCAAAAGTTTTGAGTGTATGTAACTGGAATACCGAATCATTTTAATGTTTTTACAGTGGTATATAAGAGAAACACCACAGTTATTTGCTTCTATATAGTTATTGGACACATTAAATTTATTGTTAATAAAGAAACTTTTGTAGCAAGTAACCGCAAAGCGTAGCAAGTTTCAGGCAGTTAGTAATAATTATAACTGCCTTTAGTCCAACCCACTTGTGAAGTGATTAATTCATATCGAGTAAGTGAATATATTCATCTATTTCAGTGATAATGAAAGTAATGACAGCGTGCGGATGGCGTTTTTATAAAAAATAAATTCCGTCCAAAAATTTTAGATAAAAATGTGTGGAAACTTGTGTTTAAAATACTACGCGTGTTTAACAATTCATGTTTCTTTATTGTAAAACAAATGGAAATAGTACAGTCTACAAAAAACCTATCCTTGTGGTTACGTATATTGATATCATTGACCTACAAGACAAGCAAATGCAAACGAAAATTTTGTCACGCATCAGACATCACAAGTTAATTATCATAGTTGAAATAAAGCACTTCAATATTGCATGATATATCTTCAATAAGCAATTTAATAATAAACGCATTTTTAATGAAGTGGTGAAATAATTAGCCCACAAACCAGACAACCTGTTCCGATAATTGTATGTGATCGACTAAATGAGTTGTAACTATAAACTTAAACTTTCGCGTTGCATTATAGAATATATCTAAAACGGGAAATTTAACGCGAATTAACCTTTTTATTCAAGCAAACAGCAAAAGAGTTTGCTTGAGACCACGGCCGATGCAACTCGGTCGAAACGTCAAGCCAGAATAAAAAGGTAATCGCGTTAAATTTCCCGTTTTAGATACTTATATGAGTTATAACTACTCTTTAGGTGACAAATTTTTAATTCTACATTGCCAGTCTTGTAGGTAGATAAGAGATATACATATATTATGTAATGTTTTATTTGCAACTGAAACAATGTTTTATGTGTGCAATTGTATATAACTATTGACTTACATTGTATGTATCTACATGTTTTGTAATTGTTACCCTGTCTACATACAAAAGGTACAATCGTATACACGTACTTCACCATGTACATATTTCAATATTATAATAAAAATTATTATAAATTTTTTTGCGAAAAATCTGCCTAATCTTAGTTCCAATGCATTAATTACAACATATTCTATTGCAATTAGGAGTTCAGTTACTAAACCATGTAATTATTAATACGTAAATCAGTTAAATAAAGAGATAATTGGAAAATAAAGAGTATTTGTAACGATACATACCAGTAACAAAAATGATGTCAAGAATTTTTTAATTTTTTTTTTAGTAAATTAGTTTCTATTTTAAGTCATTGGCATATTTTCAAAATGAGACTATTTACTACTCAAATTCCGTTATGACTAATAATTACGTAAATCAATTAAAAATATATTTACAACTCTGAAAACCTTGAACTCGACATACAGTTGTCTAAAGTTAATTGCCCCGCCCCTCGCTGCGGAATATAAACTGTTTCTCACTGGGTGTCGCATCGATTGTCTAGATTGTCTTGATGTACGTCATCGCTCAGAAAATCGTCACGTGCAGACAACCCCGTTTACAGAATTTGTATTGCAATGCATATGTAAAATAATAGATTTAATTGCTATCAATGACCTTAAATTCACCTTGTGTCATAATTTAGTAATGCCTTTTCCTTTTCAGATAAATGATAGAAATTGACATTGGCTAGATACAGCGAAATTTAGACAAATATTACATTAATAATTTTGACAAATATTGCATTAATAATCTAGACAATATTACATTTGTCTAGATTCCGCTATATCTAGCCAAGAGTATGTGATATTTCGGTTATTTATTGTATCTTTAGTCTTGGTGTACAAACTCTGATTCTGTTAGTGTCCTTTGTCTATGTTTTTCACATGAGAGGTATGTTTGTAAGCATGAAGTTAATTGTAAAATATTAATATGTTTAAGTGTTTAATATTGATATAAATTGGATTATACTAAAACTATGGTGATTTATAGTTTGTACATGAATCAATGTTATAATTGAAAATAAGTATTGAATTATAATAATATTATCATTAAATATATACTTTTTGCAATACTGTTTTTCAACTTAATCCCTCTATAGATTGTATTTTAAGGTGACGCCACAGATTAATTAGTTTACTACCATAAAGTGACGCATTGGAAATTTTGACGGCAGGAATCTTAATTTTTCTGTGATTCTTCGATCATATAACATAACATAACTTCACGCTGTATCCCCAACGGGGTAGTCAGAGAGGACGGAGCGCCAGGAGCCGCGGTCCTTACACACCTCTTTCGCTTCCTCAAATCTCATCATTCTCCTCACACATTTTCGCCTAGGTATGCGAGTGCTTTTGACATTTCCGTCTGCTAACACTGGCTATTTGATCTTCATAAGTCAGCCTTGGTCTTCCTTGGCTTCTTTTACCACTCACTTTCGCTCTGTATATTTTCTTCGTCAGTCTTTCATCACTCATTCTTTCCATGTGCCCGAACCATCTAAGCATTCCTTTCTTCATTTTTACAATAACACTTGTGCAACCCTGTCATACTGCGTATCTCATCATTGCTTATTCTGTCAGCAAGCGTGACACCGCATATATACTCGTATAAAAACAAGATACACAATCAACGCTCCAAAAACGTCCGAACCAAATGTGCACTCAAACGAGTATTTCAGTGCATTTTTGTTTTATTTGCATTCGACATCTCTAACAGTAAACATAACAGTGCTTCTTTAAAAATTGTAAAAACGACACGTCTAGAACGCTATAAGAGACGGGGATTCTTATTTTCGGTAAATAAATAATTTTATTTACTACTACTTTTTTTTATTAAATTCGTAATCGTATTTTTTAAAAATGGCCTGACCAATATATGTCTTATTCTTGTCACCTTCACGTAACAAATCAAAATGACGTAAATAGCGATGAAAATGTATTAGGTGAATTATACTTTAAGCACGGAACGTAAGATTGCATTTTAATTATTTTTTTAACAAACTTCGTTTCAATGTCATGCAAGAATCGTTTACCAGCTTTTACAACCTTATGCTTTGACGGTAAGGTCTACTTTAAATAAGCACAATATTACAGATAATACTATACGATATTAGAAACGGATATGTCAATTCGGACAATAATTTGTTAAGATTTTACGTAAGATTGTGCATCTAGTTTTTTATTTGTGATCGAAGATGTGATTACAAAAAGTATGAGTCATATTTGGTAACCTGATTCTTCATTTCGTTGACTTTATTTTACCTGTTGCGATACACGATTGGTTAACTTTTGTAACAAAAAAAAATTCAAAGAAACCTCTTTTAAAACAGAGATTTCATTTTTCGGTGTAACGGGACCGATTGATGTCTTAAAATTTTCTGTCTGGTTTAATCTAAACACATTCTTCAAAATGCCAGTTGCTTTTTTAAAATTTTTAATAAAACAAAACTGATTAAGTGTCAAATCTTTGTTTTTGTCTTGCTTAACTTTTGTAGTAGTGGCAGAGATAGATTACGTTAGTACTAATCCAAGTAAAATAGTTACAACGTTACAAAGTGAGACAAATATACATTGCACTGCGTCGCTATGCAATGTAACAAATCACATAGCTCTCTAAATCAATGTGATTGGTTAATTTCAACTTTTGTTGCATTTTAAGCGAATCCGTGACTACTTCATAGAATATTGGTAATTAATCCCACAGAACAGACATTTTCAAAAAATATGATTGATGCCTAATGGATTTCACAGTAAAAAATTATGTTTGCTTTTTTTCGAATTTCGTTTTTCTTGAATCGTGTACATGAGAACAGATTTATTTATATGGATCTCCAAAATTTTGTAATACTTCTTTTATATAAAATGGATATTATTAAATAAAAATATAGCAATTATTATTTCTAATTATCTTCAAATAAATTTAATTCGTTTCTTTTGCCTTTTTGATATTTTTTTTCATTTTGGGTTATTTTTATGCATAGAATGAAGTCGGATTTTGTATTATAATTTTATATTATTGCTTTTAAGAAATGTAAAGGTCAGTGGCTCCGTCATCACATGATCGTGTATATCATAAAAACGTTTGGATTATTAAAAGATTTTAGAATTTAGGATACGCAATAGGCACTGCGTGACATTGTTGCGTCTGTAACATTACTTTTTATATTCTTTGACCAAGTCCAGGTTGGCTAATTAGCAAAGTTTTGGGGTGCCATTTTTCGAGCGCATGTAACGCATCTATCTCTTTTGTAAATACAACATCATTGAGTGGCAAGCAGTAAAGTTGACCCAGTTAGGACGTTACTTAGCACGTAGTTCTGTCACATAGTTGACAGTGACAAGTAGATCGGCGTTGGTTTATGACACGAAGACACCACCGTTCCCGTAATCTTCACACTCCCAATATTCGAATCTCGATTTCAGTATGTAGGTAAGTATAGTTGTAGACTGATCCGAAATACTCAGAATTGAAAATGGTCGCTTCGTAGGTATTATAGCTTCTCATACTCTAAGAACAAGTAGCCCTTCTATTTCGACTGGTGAGACATGCGGGCACAACAATTATACTCCACGCGGGGTTATTACCTAAAAATTTGCAGACGACAGCCACAAAGTACTTTATTATATACTGCGACAGCCACGCGATCACTACGCGACCGGTGACTAATTGTAATAAAAAATTGATATCACGTATGACGATTGCTATTATTGTATGCACTTTTCGCGGTGGATTTAGCGCCACTATACAAATTAGATTACACAAATTCTCATTTTGAAAGCAGATATCGCGCGATATTGGCTGTCGCATGCTGTTTGCAAGTTACGTAATAAGCGTGCCGCTTGTCGGAGGCCAGTCGAAGATTCGCTATCATCAAAGAGATACAAGTCGCGATAATATCCAATTTGCTCGAAGGACCAAATCTAAAGTTTTTTGTCTCCGTTTGTTTCTTTCGTATTTGACATTATTTTACCATATATGATTGACGATGCTACCACTGAAGCTCCAACTCCTAATCAGGTTATGGTAATAAATGAAAATCAATACCATATTTTAATAAGTTTTGATTTTTAGGTATTTATTGCTAGTGTTCGTATATGTATTTAGATTATGTTGAGCATGAAGATAATTAAGTGCATTTTTAATAAAAAAAAATCTTATACAAAGAAATACCTCAATGTGCAAATAAAAGGTAGAAAGGAGAAATACATTACATACACCATAATCATGGTTAAATAAACAATTTTTATTGAATAAAAAAACAAAGTTTAAAGTTACGTAACAAATGAATCTTAAAACAATAACAAAAGAGTACCTACCAACATACACAAAACGTCTTTTTAATTTAAAAAAGAAATTAGACAATTAAAAAGTCTTTTATCACATAAAAATATAGACATGTCACCTTAATTTTTTTAAATAAATAAAATTTTACATTTAAAAAGAATTAAATATAAATAACGAAATAATGCAGTATAACAATCTGGATTGATTTCATTATAATCAAGTTATATGTATAAGAGTAATTATAAGTGTTTGTTAATATGGCATGTCTATACTTTTTTACATTACATCCCACAGTCGCTTCGCAATTGGAATGGCTCTAACTACTTTTAAAGTTTTAATTACCATAATAATAGATTCTATTTATGTAGTATACATTCCGTAATATAAAAAATATCCTTACGATTTCGTTTGTACTGTGATGTATAATTTCCAAGTCATTTTCGTGGTATTATAATTTCATAATGACAATATCACAGACTTCTGTCTTATACCACATGCGACGGCACTCATTACATTGTAATTAGACTTTCAGTTATAGTAAAATATAATTGAAATTATTCACAATGAGTTACACTCAAGTTCCTATAGAATACAACTATAAAAACCATAGATATCACACAAAGATTGGCAAGTTAAAGTTGGCGTTTGTTAGAGCGAGATAGATTGGCGCGACAATTCACATATACGCTAGGGCCTGTATAGGCTTGGCGTCAGTCACTGATGAAAGTAATTAGCTTATTTTTGTAAATCTCAGGTTTTAAAGTGTAATTTGGTGTTTATTACAGGTGATTAATTATAATATTATCGTGTGCAGTGCCCGATTGTAACATCTAAGAAACAAAAGTCGCGTTTACTACGCAGATATATTTTTTTTGTCCCGCCCTAATCACTCCGTTGCCAATCTATGTGTCAGTAGATAATAAATCTATGATAAAAACAACACTAATAAATAATTAACCTTAAATTTTTTTTTAATGTTTGCACATTTCCTAATTCGATTAGGTACATACATAATTTTGCATGCAATTGAAACATTCGATTTGGAATAATTGTATCTTATATAAGTTTGAAAAAAAAAATCGTTATCTAGGAACCGGAATAATAAGTCTTACATTGAGCATTAAGTGCGTTTGAGACATAATGAAGAAACACTATTTGATATGTAAAATTGTATTTCAATGCGAAAGTAAAAAAAACATCGCTTGGTGTAACTATGATTTCGAGGCAATAGACGTAACTTTTTTGAAAGAACTTTTTGGCGGGGACGGGAGAAGTGAGTTTGTCATTTTATTTAGATTTTCCATGATATGATAGTATATTGTGTTTTAAAGTTCTGTTTAAATGAAAAGAATGGAGTAGGATTAATAAATATATGTAGCTGAAGTTCTCGCGTTCTAGCTATTCCAAGAAGTCCTTTATTACTTCAGTAAAGCCTACTATCACTTTACTGTAGGAGTTTTACGATAAGAAAAATCAAATTTACTTGTGATTCTACTTATTAATACGTGACATTGGCAAATGCGCTTATCTGTACGCCATGCCATAAAGAAAGAAAAAAAAAACTTTTTTGAAAACGCAGTTTTTTGAATATAATATACTATTTTATAATCGTTACCAGAATTGTGTACATATAAGTCCGATTAATAATTACCTCCATATTCGATAATTTACATAATCTTTGTTAACACCGCCAGGATACCACGAGTTAAAACCTATTTGCTATAATAACCTCGTTTGTATTATTAATATCATATTTTTTCTAAAAAAGAATTTTACTTGTCATCTTACTATTCTCTGACAAAGTAATGGAAATGTAATATATTCTGAAAAACTTATTTCCTTACTTCTCTTTAAATAAACAAGTGTTAGCGATCTACTCATTCTCTTAACACTTCGTGGTAGCTTTATTTTAAGTATCCATAGCCTATTAGATAAATATAAAAAAAATAAACATTGCCTACAGAATTTAATTAAATTCAATTTTAATTATTGTATACCGAGAAGCTCCATCAGTTTGATTAATTCACTTAAAGTTACATGACTGGAGAACGTTGGTTATAATTAACGGGTAATTATCATAGTAGTACGTATATAAATTAATTACACGAAGCGTAACATATTGAACCGCGCTACGAATTTGAGACGATAAAAAGCAAGCATTCCAGCAGCAGAGCACCAAAGCAGTGTCCATTCGGCCTCTTCATAATTACAAATATGACGTCACTTACACCGCAACGCCAAGACTAATTATTTGCATATTCGCAAGCAAAACGTATGTACGCGTAGTGATGGATAATTTTCCGAAATTTTTCAAAAAATAAAAAAAAATTAGGAAAAATTTCAAAAACAGACCCATCCTTAATACGCATAATAAAATTCAGTTTTACTAATATTTTCTTAATGCTCGGATACCATATGATATTTTAGATTATGGAATCAAATCGAACAACCAAGTGGGTTATAGTAACATGCATGCTGTCGAATACTAATACGATGTAGTTGCCCGTAACTACGTAATAAACTATTAGTTATTCTCAATTTACAAATAGGAGTATTGGCAAACAATTGTATGGGCTTACCTAATAGTTGACTGATACAAAAAATATTCAATATATAATGATCTTTTATGTGAGATTAGAACACCCCTATGTTACAATCGAACTGGATCATATTTCAAAATGTATGTTTTAATCTGTAATGTTACAAATCAGATCATCTCCTTCTAATTTCTGACCGTTGGTGATCACTACATTGGTGACAGTGCCGGCTTTGGGAGCTTGCACAATCATTTCCATTTTCATCGCGGATAATACAGCAATGGGTTGGCCCTTCTCCACTTTATCTCCTTCTTTTACTTTGATTGCTGAAAAACATATATTTTTATTACCGTTCAAGAAATTTATACATATTAACAAATATACAGGTGTTAGCAACACCGACGAATAAACATAAAGGGGAACACTGGTGCCCTCTAGAAGAGCGCGACGGTGTTCGTGACGTCATAGAAAAGAACGACTGACGGCTTGTTCCACTACCGCTCGAGATTATACTCTCTATTGCTTTTTACCTTCACGACTGCAGCATGAAGTGTTTGAATACAAATTAATTAATTATTAATCGATAATTTAAGTAAAATTTGGAGTGTTCCATTGCTATATCTAACTTACTATTTAATTTTATCGTAGCTAACACAGGCTATCCCAAAAATCAACGTCAAGCCGGAAACGGGTAATAGGCCGAGTAGTGGTTGAAAAAAATTCAGTCATGTACTTTTCAAATTATAGGCATTCGAAAAAATCGAGAATATTGACGCCTCGATTTTTTTAATTGTCTCTGTGGCTACAAAACTTTATTTTTTTTATTCTTTTAATTGTGATGTAACTCTGAATAACTTTTGTAATTTACGGTCTAAAATTAAAACACAAATATCTATAAAATTTAAAGCACATGACTAAAATTTTTAATTTTTTTTAATACATACATACACATCCTCACGCTGTATCCCTAACGGGGTAGTTAGAGAGGACGGAGCGCCAAGCATCGCGGTTCTTACATACTTCTTTCGCTTCCTCAAATCTCATTATTATCTCATTTTTTTTAATAGTCTGTAGAATTCGTTTTTATTTATATGAACTAGAGAAAGCACGTCTTTATTATATATATCCTTTCCTAGGTATATTTTCATCCACGTCCAAAAATTACCAAAAAAGGATGTGAGATTTATTTCAGTATATTAATCTGTATACATAAAAATGGAAATTTGTATATGCATAATCACTAAATTCCAAGTGATAAATTCCTGAAATCTATAGCTACTTTCCACTTGTTCAGCTAACCAGCACCGAATTTCCGAATTTCTAGATTAATGTCCAGTTAGGATAATTTCGGGAAACAAACGTTTTAAATTATCCTAGGCGTAGGCATAGTACAAGCCTAGTGTAGTGTAGACTCGGGACATGTCACTATTAGCACCGAATTCGAAATTAAGTGCTGGTAGCTGATCGAGTCTGTCTCTGGAATATTCTGAGGATGCTTCGTTGAGAGGCGAAACTCATGTCGATTGGTGGTTTTTGGAGTTTGACCAGAGAATAGCTAAAGATTTCAGGAATTTATCACATGAAATGGATTTCCGCAAAGTATCATCTGAGTCTATACAATAGCGAAATTCCAACACCGTTTAGCCGATCACCATGAAAGTTGGCACTTATATATTTTTCATGGAGAAAATTTTTATGCTATCGGCTTTGTTGTAAGTCGCCACCACGCGGACGAAGTCACAGGTAAAAAAAAGCTAGTACATTATAAAGATAATTCTCGCAAACCGAATAAGATTTAATGTAATTAATAATATTTTTTATGTGACTTACTTAGTACAGTGCCTGGCATAGGAGCTCCCACTTGACTCTTGTCACCTTTCACGGCCTTCGGGTGTATCTTCATTTCCTATAAAATAAATGATAGTAAGATTAGGTACTGAAGAAGTAACAAACTATAAATGTTTTAATTTTTGCTTACAATATTTTGAATTATTATAATCTATACTGTAGAATCTATAGTCTATTCTATAGTATCTATAGTCTATTCTATAGTATCTATAGTCCATGGACGTAAGCATCGTATCTACGCATTCGCAGAATTATCATCCATGTTTAATTTTGTATGCGTTTTGAAGTAAAAGTTCACACTGACAATCGCGAGAACGTAATAGGTGCGGTGCGCTTGTGCACATATTAAATATTTGTAGCAAGCTACAGATTCGACAGTCACTTTGCCGTAATTGTTATGTATTTCGTTTTAGCGCTACTATCGTCTAATTTTTTGACAACCGTGCTAAACGTACGTCTCAACACTTTTTATATATCTTTATGTAGGTATATCCTAGTGATTACGAAAAACCACCAACGCAGCGATGTAGGGGATTATTTACATCAAACAACAGAGCAGCATAGGCGTTTCAAGGTTCTCAACTCAAGCATGAAATCGTAGAAAACACAAGGTAAACCAAAACTCAAATCGAAATAGAAAAGTAGCCAGTCTGATTATAAGTCAGACTGACAACACACTGACAAGCAATTGACTTTTAAGGTGGATAGTCAAGACGGCAGAAGCGATTACAGCGCCAATACAGCTCGTTCGGAACTAAAATTGTCACAGGCCTGCACTCGTGTTAGCCACTCGCGTCCTTTGACTCGGGCGCCAAAAACCGACACGGAGAGGAGCGGCGGCGAGCGGACACGAGTGCACGCGAGCGCACTCACCACACTACCATACTCTCGCGCTCGCCTCCACTCGCGTCGACTCGGCAAGAGTGTGGTGCCGGGGTAAGAAATAAATGGGATTTTTGGCGGGAACGGGACAACAGTTGACATTTTATTTAAATTTTCTATTTTTGCATTTTTGGGAGTTTTAAAGTTTAAAAGTGATGTACATTGTGTTAAAACTCTGTGCAAGTGAAAGTAATAGAGGTGGTCTAAATAAATATATGCAGCTGAAGGTTTCGCACTCTTCTAAGAGGTCCTTTTCACTTCAATACAGCTTACTGTCGCTTTACCCGAAAAGTGTTAGGTACATACAAGCTTATTTCGAAAGGATGGATTAATGTGATAGGGTATTAAATTACCCATGACAACGGAAAACTTGCGTTCTACAACTTCGTCAAAAGTCAATAGTTCTAGTGTAACACCTCAAAGTTAAAAAAAAAAATAAAGGTGAGGCAACCCTATATCAGCATGTTTACGTCGATAGCAAACATTTGGAATATTGGCCATAATTATAGGTATGCACATTTTTTTTTGTTAAATGAATGCTTTTTTGTATGAAAAGCAAAATAACCGTATCCCGTAATTATTACATTTGCAATATAACAGTCAACAGTGACACGTTGTAACCCCGACAAATTTATACCCCTTTAGCAATAGCCTTGTTTAAAGGAAAGATGATTACTCGAGATATCGGCTATATGGGCGTAGATTTCTTCGTCTTCCCTCTCAAAGGCAAATCTTACAAACAACAGCGAAAGAAAATAAATAAAAGTGAAGTAAAGCCTCAAGCATTCCACTGTAATTCATAAATAGTGCGACAGATCATAATGCATTTATTCTAATGTGACGTAATTGTTACTAACCTTACTAGCGTTCTCGTCTCGTATAAAGACCGATCGTAACTGTCCGTTGAGTTCGAAGAAGACTTCTCTCTCGCCGGCAGCTGTCATCTCATCAGACACAGCTAGAGTCTTAATGTCGAGAGTTTTACCTCGCTCGATCTTCACTTCTATTGTCTCTCCCACCTGTAAGGAAATAAAAAATAATAATAATATTTATTTACAGCGTCGGCTAAATATGACAATAAACGCATATTTTAATAATACTTCTTGGTAATTAAATCATTAAAACTTTCGTGAGACACTTTTTTTTTTCTTTCTTTATGGCATTGCGCACAGTTTAGCGCATTTGCCAATGTCACGTATTAATAAATAGAATCACAAGTAAATTAGTTTTTTCTTATCGTAAAACTCTTCCAGTAAAGTGATAATAGGCTTTACTGAAGTTATTTTAAAGGACTTCTTGGAAGAGTGCGAGAATTTCAGCTACGCATGTTTATTTAGACCTACTCCATTCTTTTCACTTAAACAGAACTTTAAAACACAATATACTATCACTTTTGTACTTATATATTATATATATATATATATATATATATATATTGTACTTATATAAAACTCAAAAATGTACAAAATTGAAAATCTAAATAAAATGACAACCTCACTTCTCCCGTCCCCGCCAAAAAGTCCTCGTGAGACATTATTAACAAACTAATTATTGAACACGGTTGTACTCACGTTTAATCGGTATAGGTATAGTGCGAAAAGAGGGGCGTCCGCGAACTCATCCCACTCACACTGATGAAGGACCTCCAATAGGGCCGAAACTAGTCGGTACCTATACCTATTGAACGTTAGTACAGCCGTTTTTAATAATTTTTGGTAACTTGAAAGTTTTGATTGTATGCAATATTTTCATTATTTTGAGGATCGAAATGGGTCGGATCATACATTATGTCACGTAAAATTAGTTTTTTGACCCCCGATCCTTGTATCACTTGCTGTGACATTACATTTTTTACAAAGTTAATTTTAATGAAATAGGCTCTAAGGTATTTTTTTTAAAATGTAGCGGCAATATATATAACGTTACAAATACTTGTGACTCCCGTCTACTGTTTGCAACCATAAATCCAAAAGTAAAATAAATGTAATAAAAATAAGGTAATTGATTATAAATTTAAATCTTCCAAAATAGTTCATCAAAATATTAAATTTTTTGGATTAGGTAATATTTTCCAAATTTCCAAGTTACTTAATAATCTAGTATTCCTACCGTGGGACCAACGAGGAAGGTCTTGGTGTCCAAGTTTTGGACAGGTCCGTATTTGTCCCGGATGCGGAAGTAGTCGTTGGCGACCTGAGGGTACATGGCGGCCGACATCACGTCCTGGTCCGACAATGTCGGGTAGCTCTCTTGCAGATCCTTCTTCAGCTTATCAAAGTCTAAAGGTGGCATGGAAGCTCCTGGCCTGCCTTCTATTCTTGGCATGTCCTTGAGCACTTTAGACCTGAAATCACCGTTTCAGTATATTATAATAATTAAAATAAAATATAATTAATAATAATAGGTATATTAATACATCATAACATAATTAAAATAAAATATAGCTTTCCTCCACTAGCTTTCCTTGATATAAGCCTTTCAAAAGCTCGGCTTTCCTTACTGAAATGTTCAGTTAAGAATAAATGATGAATAAGTACAACTTCAAAGCTTATCAAACGGTTTTAAAAATTTATGTGAATTACTTATCAAACGAAAATAGAAGAAGAAAGTTCTTAACCCCAACTCGCAGTCAATCAGTGGGAATAGCTAGCCAACAGACACTAACGACCTCTCAAGACATACAGAGTAATCAGATGTCTCACAATCACATGCCGGCTTGCAGCCATGCTTTGTAAGCTTGTTTAAAATCCGGCATTTGAACTGCACTTCGTACAGATTCATAGTAAAATGTACACAAAATGTAAGAATAAAATGTGAATACGCCCAATATAATTCAACTTCATTCGGAAAGTAAAGGAGGGTTGCGGGTTCGATTCCCGCCCCGAGTCTGGATGTTCATGTATAATATGTATTTATTTACAAAAAAAAAGTATATAAGTAGTATATCAGTTGTCTAGTACCCATAACACAAGCGTTGTGCTGCTTACTTTGGGACTAGATGGCGCTGTGTGAAATGTCTAAGTATATTATTGTTATTATTTTACTCTTATTATTATTATTATATTCTTCATTATATTTATTTGTTTGTGTCTGCTTATTATTTGTTTAACTCTTCAGTCAAGGGTTTTTATAAATACTAAACATACATGAAACGGTTGTACCTCGTTTGTATGTATCTTTCTAATATATTAAATAATTAATAAACTATAAAAAAATTAAACCGCCTTCAAAAAAAAACACTGAAGTGTAAAATAACTATCCTTTACTAATCAAAACTCAAGTACAATTAAAATAACTATAAATACGATACACATACCTATATAATTAAATTTTACAGTTACTGAAGTCAGTGCCAAGCCTACTAAACTAATAGAATTTCAGTTGTTGCACATTGATTTGACTTCAATAACTGTCAAATTTAATTATATAGGTATGTGTATCGTATTTATAAGGTTATTTTAATTGTACTTGAGTTTTGATTAGTAAAGGATAGTTATTTTATACTTTTCAGTGTTTTTTTTGAAGGCGGTTTAATTTTTTAATAAAGATTTTTTATTTCTCCCTTTTGAGTGATCTTGAGTGGTCTGCAATTAACTTGTTTCTAATTCCAGAGCGCAACGATATACAAGAGAATCATCAATATAAATAAAGGTTATAACCAGGTCGAGTTGTTTTGGACTTCGAAGTCCAAGCTCCAATATTGGTGAAATTTAAATGGGACCACCTCTGAAGTATTACCTACCAAACGTAAAAAGAATTTTCGAAATCAGTCCATAAATGACGGAGATATGAGGTAACAAACATACAAAAAAAAAAGAAAAAAAACAACATACAGACGAATTGAGAACCTCCTCCTTTTTTTGAAGTCGGTTAAAAACCAAAATCTTTTTTAATATTGATTTTAGATCCTTGAATTGTTATTCATCAAAATTATGATTTCTACACAATCATGATGTATTCAATAACAACGCGGTTACAATTTGCCATTTGAAACTAATATAATATCAATAATTGCATAGCAATGCAACTCCCGAATTTTCTGTATTCTTAGATTGCCTCTGAATATGTCGTTGCCTGACATGCAATATTTTGTTCCTTGTCTAGCATTACAATCTATATTATGTCTCATCCTTGTCACGTTTATGTAACATATCAAAATGATGTAATAAGCGATTCAAATACATTACGTGAATTATACTTTAAGCACGAAGCCTAAGATTGAATTTTAAATATTAAATTTTTAACAAACTTCATTTCATGTCATGCAAAAATCTTTTACAAGCTGTTACAACCTTTTTTTTTTTTTAAGAGTAGTGCTTTTAGGTTGGTTTTTATATTGCAGCAATACATTCCATTTTCTTTGTATAAAGACAGTTTTTCCCTTCAAACCTATTTTTAAGGCATTTTTGATTGAAAGCAATCAATATTACTCACCTGAGCGGTTCAGGGAAGCCTCCATGCGGGATGCCGATGGCGCCTTGTAAGAACTCTACTACAGACTTAGGGAAAGATAGCTCCTCGGCTTTAGCTTCGATGTCTTTAGCGGTCAGTTTGTTCTGCACCATGAACTGAGCAAAATCTCCCACCACCTTCGACGAAGGAGTGACTTTGATGATATCACCCAGAAGTAGATTCGCCTCTCTATAAACAAAATCAAATGGATAATTCGATAGGGTACAACCTTTTCATGAAGCAAACATACCAACTACAAACTATGAAGGGTTTCTTGTTTTATCATTTTTAAAGATTTATTTGGCTTTTTGGCTTTGGCTTATATTGCGCATTATAAATGTTTGATAAACTATTCTTGCTACAGGGTTTGTTTAGTTTTTATTGAAAGACTACATTAATTAATATTTTCTGATATTTTGCATTGCCAGTTTTGAAATTAGAACGGCTGAATATTTTGATTACCATTTTGCAAGTAATTGATTGATTTCGTAATTGAAAGCTTAAAATTAAAACATATTAAGAAATAAAATATTTAAACCCATTACAATAAATAATTGTGGAGTGTGTATGTAACAAGTGAAAACAAGTTTTGAGTACACTTCATTTCGAAGGTATTAAGAAATAATTTTTTAAAAAGATCCAATATTTTTGTATTATCTACTTCAATTTAGATCTGTATATCAAACATCTTAATAAACATAAGAACAAGAGGATGGTCAGGCAGTGACAGACAAACAAATTTAGTTAGGAACAAAATCTTTTATGGTATGAAACTAATCGGCAATGGTAAAAGTAGGTATTCATTCAGAACAATAAATGTATAAATACCTATAGGCCTTTTTGACTTCTTCGAACTGGCTGCCAAGTCCCAAGGAGAACGCTTGGAACTGCAAGTTGGTGTACTGTCCGCCGGGGATCTCGTTGATGTATACGTCGGCATTTCCGGACTTCATTGTGGCCGTGCACTCGAATGGACCGTACAGAGTACGAGCTTGCTCCCAATATGCGGAATACTCCGAAATCTTCTGGAGAGGAATGTCTGAAATATTTTTAATTTGGAAAATTTTAATTAATTCAATCATTAAATTACATCACAATCATAATAGTTAAACTGAATCAAATAAACTGGTTGGCTATTTTTGAATCTGATTATCTGATCTTATAATTTTTTTTTAATCAATTTTGACTGGTTAAGATTTAAATTTTTTTATTTCCGGTGCTGGGCGTAGCTCGATATTAGTACTCCCGGTACTTTTTATAAAACCTAAGACAAGCACATCGGTAATACTGACTGATGTCCAAATATGTCAAAGTGCATCTATTCTGGGCTATGAGGTCGTGTTTACAACTACTTAACTCCTTAATCTACCAGTTGCTCAAGCGATTGTGGCCAATATGTGGTTAGTCTAATGTGGGATATGTGCACATTGGTAATACTGACTAGTGTCCAAAGGTGTTCCCTGCAGCGAAGCGACCAGTGCACCCATACGGGGCTGCAAGGTCACGTTTACAACTACTTAACCGCTTACTTTAATAGTGTCTCAAGCGATAGTGTTCAATGTATGGTTAGTCTCATGTGGGTTATATGCCACATCGGTAATACTGACTCCCTGACTGGTTTCTAAAGGCGTTCCCTGAAGAGAAGCGACCAGTGCACTCATATTGGGCTGTGAGTTCGCGTTTACTACTACTCGACCGCTAAATCTACCAATTTCTCAAGTGACAGAGACAAAGTGTGGTTAGTTCATTTTGGGATATGCGACACATAATACTGACTGGTAGACATCCAGTCAGTATTATGTGCAGCTATTATGTCTACTACCCTGTTTGTCGTGCGGATCACAAACCTGGATATACAACAAATATGTGAGAGACAGAGTACAAAAGACTCAAGTGTGCTACGGAAAGGAGTATCCTGAATATTAGGTTGAGGGACAAGAAAAAAGTCAAAAACATAAGAAAAACAACCAAGGTGATAGATGCTTTCCAGCATATGAAACGACTTAAGTGGGAGTGGGCTGGTGACGTAGTAAGATTGACAGATGGAAGATGAGATACAATTAGTTACAAATTGGCCAGGTCCAAGTGGCAAGACAGCTAGAGGACGTCCTAAAAACGCTGGGTAGACGAGATTATAAAAAATGTTGGAGATGACTGGACGAACAAGGCAAAGATAAGGAAGACCTGGAAAATGTTGGAGGAGGCCTATACCAGTCAGGGGCCTTAACTGTAATTGTACTACATAGTATAAATAATTTAGTTCAATCTAACTTTTCAATTGTATATGTTAAGGAAATAAATAAAAGGCTTTATCTATATATATAAAAGACGATGTATGTATGTATGTTCCTTATGGACTCCGAAACGGCTGGACCGATATCGCTGACATTTTCAGGGAATCATCAGATTGGCCTAGCGGGTGATCCTGTAAAGTTTGGTAGCGATCGGATCAGTAGAGTTTTTTTTTGTTTTTTAGGCCCAGTGAAACTAACGCCCAGTGAAATGGGTCGGGTTTGCTAGTGACAGTATAAAATTATATAACAGACAAATTATATCCAGTAACCTTTAATCACTAACTTTTCATTTTCGCCACATATCTTATCAGGAATGTGGCGACTATGATATTTATAATACAACTAGCAAACCCGGCCCGTTTCACTGGGCGTTAGTTGAAGTTAAAATAAATTAAACAGTTTTTATAATTATTTTGATACTGCAAAAAAAAAAAAACAAAAAAAAATTCTACTGATCTGATCGCTACCAAACTTTACAGGAGCATTCGCTAGGCCAATCTGAAGATTCCCTAAAAATTTCATCGAAGTCGGTCCAGCCGTTTCGGAGTCCATAAGGAACATACATACATCGCCTTTTATATATATAGATAGATAGATAGACTAGAGATGGGGTAGTCTAGTTATTATAATGAATACTGACTGGTGTCCAGGGGTGTTCCCTGCAGCGAAGCGACGAGTGCGCCCATGCTGGGCTGCGAGGTCATGCCGGACATGGCGTCCACGGCGACGTCGACGACGTCCGCGCCCGCCGCGGCGCACGCCAGCATGCTGGCCACGCCCGCGCCGCTCGTGTCGTGCGTGTGCACGTGCAGCGGCACCGTAGGGTGCCGCTCGCGGATAGCGCCGATCAACAACCTGCACATTCGGGAACGGAAGAAGTGATAGTGTCCTTTTATTTAGATTTTATGTTTTTTACATCCTTGTGAGTTTTAAAGTACAAAAGTGATAGTAACTAATTAATCTGTGGTGGAAGTATATTGCTTATTCTGAAGTGATAGTGGGCGGGGCATACATGTCGCAGAGCCGATGGACGTTAGGGTAGACGGGTTCTGGAGTGAAGACCAAGTTCAACACGTCCCGTAGGACGGTCTCCCGCTAGGTGGACTGACGGAAGCGGATGGATGCGGAGAGCTAAGGACCGGATATGGTGGCAAGGCTTATGTCCAGCAGTGGACGAACACGAGCTGACGATGATGATGATAATGATGATAGTATATTGCATTTTAAAATTCTGTATAAATGAAAAGAATGGAGTAGGTCTAAATAAACACGTGTAGCTGAAGTCCTCGTGTTCTTTCAAGAAGTCCTTTATAACTTCAGTAAAACTAACTTTACTGGAGGAGTTTTACGATAAAAAAACTAATTTATTTTTAATTCTACTTATTAATACGTAACATTAGCAAATGCGTTAATCTATGCGCCATGCCATCATAAAGAGTAGTAGTAGTAGTAAGATTCTCTCTTAGCAGGGAAGGTAAAGAACATTTTAACCCATACAACCATGTCTTCAGTATTAATTAGATAAATTCTTCATGTTATTTCATTAAAATGTAGATATAATACATTTTAATGTCTTGGAGTTTCTGGCGACAAATATATTAAACCAGTCTTTCTAGTAGGTTCCACTGGTGGTGGACATAAAAATCTCAACGTGACGCTACTAAATTAGCACTTATTTGAACAATTTCACATAATAGCACAACAACACTTGAGACGCAAAACTATGCCAATTTTACATCACAATATCTACAAAATAAACGCCCACCACTCCCCATAAAATTCCGCCAAAAACTCCCATGCAATAAAGAAAGAAAAAAAAATTGTTTAATCATTCGACCCCTCGGACCAAGAAATTTTCTATTCAAGGACGTATTTTTTTGATTGACAAAAATGTCACAGTTGTGCACAGTTATGCCCTTAACTACCTCGGACTACAGAAACCTTCTCGGACATCTTGAACTTATACAAATGTGATGTAAACTCCTTGAATATGAAATATGTAGCCTCGGACCATGAAAGTGCATTACACTATATACACTTACACTCACTAAATTTACTATCGTCACTAGTCTAGTAGTCTCTAGCTCACTCTCAGACAAAGGAACATTATGGATGGAACTATAATTAGTTGCTGCCCTTACCACCGTGTATCAAACGAATTTTCGTCTCTTTCTATCTTATTGAGCATAACCACGAGTAAAACAGCTATAGCAAAAAACCTATAGTATGGCAACCTCGCACTGTCTGTGCAATTGGTTTCAGCTCATTATATTGACATACCATACTCAAATAGTTTTTTGCGAAGTACTCGTAAATTTTGTGTTTTGGCTACCAGTATTCACAAAAATAAAAATGTGTCATGTTGAGCTGTGTTTTGTTGTACTGTGACCCACCCCTAGTCATGCGTATTAGTCAAAGTCAAATCAATTTATTCAAGTAAACCCAATTACAAGGTATTTTTGAAAGTCAAATCTACTTTAGTTCGGTTCGAATAGAAAACCTGGACACTGAGAAGAACCGACAAGAAACTCAGTCAGGTATCGTTTTTTCAACTTCATTTTACAAAAGGTTTATTAAAATACAATATTTTCATTAGGCCAGTAAACGCATGTGCAGAGAACATCATTTCCAGACTATTGTTTTATCTTCAGTGAAATCGTTTATTTTATAGTATGATTGTCTAGTCAATGTACGTTTTATAACCAATCTAAATTTATTCTCTGTTAATTGAGTAATTTCTTGAGGAACTTTATTATAAAAACGGATGCAGTTACCTAAAAATGAAACATTTGACTTATGTAATTTAAATTTTGGAATAACCAATTTATCACGACCTCGGGTTTCCATACCATTCATATCGGCATTCTTTTTAAACTGATCTATATTTTTTCTCGTATACATAATAATTTCAAAGATGTATAAGGAGGGCAAGGTGAGGACATTAATGTCTTTAAAACGATCTTTAAGCGATTCTCGTGCATTCATCCTGTTGATGGCACGTATTGCTCTTTTTTGTAAAATGAAAATGGAGTTAATATGCGCCGCTGATCCTCACAGCAGAAGGCCGTAGGACATTAAACTGTGAAAATATGCAAAGTACACCAACCTTGCCGTATCCACATCTGTCATTTGCCTAATGCGTCTAATTGCATATACCGCAGAACCGAGCTTACTAGCCAATGCCCCGATATGGTCCGCCCACTGTAACTTGTTATCTACTGTTAAACCCAGAAAACTGGCTGACTTAACGAATTCTAATTGTTTCCCACCCAGTTCTATTTTATCATGGATTCTGGGTACATTAGAAAGGGAAAATTTAATACATTTAGTTTTTTGTGCATTCAGTAGTAAATTATTGGCAGCGAACCATTTCGAGACATCTGTTAGGATCCTGTTTACCCAAGTAATATCTAGATTTTTTCTGTCTAGTTTAAATAACAATGAGGTATCATCAGCAAACAATACTGTTTCGCATAAGTCCCTGAGCATAAATGGGAAATCGTTAATATATACCAAAAACAGGAAAGGTCCCAAAATTGATCCTTGGGGAACTCCCATTTTTAACTTTGAACCCACAGACAAAACCCCATTAACACTCACTTTCAGCTCGCGGCCAGACAAATACGAGATCACGAGATCGAGAGCGTTACCACGTATTCCATAGTATTTCAGCTTGCAAATTAAAGTTTCATGACTAACACAATCAAAAGCCTTGGAAAGATCACAAAAAACCAATAGCATCTTGGGACTCCTCCCAAGCCTGAAGTACAGTCCCGATCAAGCTTACTCCCGCATGAGTTGTTGACCGCCCTCTCGTGAAACCGTATTGTTGACCATGAAATACCCCGTGAATGTTAAAATGTGCCAGCATTTGTTTGAGTATTATTTTTTCGAATATTTTACTCAACGCTGGCAATATTGACGCCGGGCGATAATTGGTTGGATTTAACATACAGCCCGATTTAAATAGTGGAATAATTTTACTGTGTTTCATTAAACTGGGAAATACGCCTTGATCGACACATTTATTAAATATATCTACCAAGATTGGCGATAATATAGGTATTACATTAGTTATTACATTAATTGATAGTCCCCATAAATTCTCACTTTTCTTTTTATTTAATTGCCTGAACGTCCTTTCTATTTCATGTGCAGATGTGTACCTAAATTGAAAACTAGGAACTAGTAAAAATCTAATACACATAATACGAAAAGAGGTCACCAAAAAATGAAAACGATCTTAGAGCATAAACTCCGCCCATTTTGATTTTTGGTCCGAGCTTTTCCGTCATGGCCAGAGACAAAAATAAAACCATAGACAATATAACTAAATAAAAAAAATGTACTTTTCAAAAATATATATTATTTTTTAATTATACTCACTTAGCAGCCTGTGGTTTCAATAACCCTGCCATATCTTTAATAGCCAGGATGTGAGTACCAGCTTTAACTAGTTCGTCAGCGAGATTCACATAATACTTGAGGTCGTATTTCTTCTTGTTGGGGTCCGATACATCGCCGGTGTATGATATGGCGGCTTCAACAACCCCACCGGCTTTACCAGCTGCATCCATGCCGAGAATTAAGTTGGGAAGGTAGTTCAGAGAATCGAAGACGCGGAAAATATCCATACCGGATTTGACCTTAAAACAAACTTAACATGATTAAAGAGACAGGGAAATAAATAAATGAACGACATAATTAGTAATTAAAACAACAAGTTATTACGTACATAATTAATAAGTTTCACTATAAAACACTTTCCGATTTTAATTGTACAAAAAATATAAAAATCAATGTTTGTTTGTACATATTTTATGGGCAGCTATACCATTCATTCTATTGCAATGAAATTTGATATGGAGATAGCTTGAATTCTGAGGAATAAAAAACGCGGACGAAGTCGCGGGTATCAGCTAGTGAAAAATAGAAATACAATTTTTCACAGTTTTACTATTTTGAACCTATACTATATTTTAAAATTAATACTTTAAATCATTTTTCTAACTTAACTCATGAACACCACAGGAGAGAGGCGATGACGGTGAAACAATTTGGGGTATTATATTATAAAATCTTGCCCCTTTTGTCTCTAAATTCATAAATTATTTTTGTATTTCAGAGAATCGAAAGAGCTATGCAACAAGCTTATTTTTATTTCTAGTATTGTCACTGTATATATCACTCTTTTTTACATAATCATTAATTTTGACATAATATTAATATATACAATGTTATATTTTGTTCGTTTTATTCTCAAATATCTTTGTAAATTCGACATTAGAAATAGGTATTCCTTATCGATTATTGTCATGATCGTGGCAAACCGTTTTAAAAAAAAATCATTCGCATTACTCGCAAGGGCACTATGCCATTCCCAAAAGAAAAAGTTTTAAACCTCTTTATGCGTGATTTTATATAATATTCGGGAATTAACTTACAGCCATGTCACAGAACTTGTAGACTACATTGTCTGGGTAATTTGTGTATCCAACAGCATTCGCACCTCGCAAGAGCATTTGGAAAGGAATGTTGGGGATCAGACGACGCATGTCCTCCAAACGTTCCCATGGACATTCATGAAGGAACCTGAAAATTATTGTTAATATTAACCTCCTACATACATCATTTAAATACTGCAGTTCCAAATTAAGCTTTAAACTTCTTTATGGCTGTTAGGTAACAAATTAGAAAAGTATCCTGTATCATCCGACTCCTAGAAAATTAAAAAAATATCAGTGTTGTTTTTTTCCTATTGTTTAAGATAATATAATATGAATAATGATAGGTATGTTATGTAGTACAGATAGTACTGTATAAAAAGTCAAAACCACTCGCATAACCTACCTAGGCTAAAGCATATGAAGAGAATTATGAAATTCAGGGTGCCAAAAAAAGTATGTCAGGACTTATTCTTTCTCTCCTAGACTAATATAAATTATTGTGTCAAAGTTACCATATCTAAAAAATTAAAGATACCTTAAAGCGACATCAAAAGTGGCTCCACCCCAGTTCTCAAGTGCGAACAAGTTATTGAAGTTGTGCGCTACATATGGGGATACGGCGAGCAAATCGTGGGTCCTAACACGAGTGGCCAGCAGCGATTGGTGGGCGTCTCTAAACGTGGTGTCCATTAACATTAAGCCTTTGTGATTTCTCACAGCTTTGGCGAAAGCTTCAGGGCCACCTTCCTTAAGTATTTGCTTGAATCCTTTTGGTGGTGCAACAACTGAAAGCATTATGACAGAAATATTTTTAAACATCCATATATACCTTCACATACATATCTTCACGCCATTGCCATTCTGAGGTGAACGGATCGCTAAGGAGCATTAAAATTATATTTTTTCTGTATTTTAGCTCGCGGATGATAAAACTCAACCTTATGTTAGTAACTAATTAATCTGTGACTCAACTATCCTATTAATAAAGTCATTCGAGAGTGTTGCCAGTGTCGTTATATAGCAATCCTATAAACGTCTATATGATTCGAAAAGGATCCAAATAATACAACATTTTAATCATATAACGGTCGTATTTCAGCAACCATTACAGGTTTTAATCGCGTAGTAGTTGTACCGTTGTACTATACTTTAGGAAACACTCCTTTAGAGCAGTTAAAAGATTGAAGGTTGTACTAATTTCTATGTATAATCTTTTTATTAGTCTAGTACAGCTATAAATATATAAAATAATTTTTTTTTTCCTTTAACGAGTCCCGAAAAATAATATGTAACTAAATCAATACAACGATATTAGACTATTATATGAATTGTAATCTATTATTAAGCGCCGGGCTTGAACTATGGGTGGTACGAACGAGCTGACAAATACCCAAACACCTGCATTTTAAGCCATTTTGGTAAAGTTCGTTTCATGAAGTGGTTTGGCCGGGGTTCGAACCCAATACCGAAATTACACTGTTCTTAGGACGCCTATGTATAAGCCTTCGCAATGATAGACCATTAGGTTTTAAGACCATTACCTTTAGATTTTAAGATTACATACATAATATCGCGCTATTTCCTATTCAGGGCGAACAGAGCACCAAAGCACAATAAAATCAAAGTAACGCAGTTTTAGTGGCAACACGCATGAGCATACAGGTGACAAAGTATAAAGATATTAGAAGAGAAATTAAAAACTAGAGAAGGGAAACCCTAGTGGGGCGCTCTCGGTACATGTACAATGTACATGCTAGGGTTGTTACACTGTTTCATTTAATAGATACCTAATGAATTTGAAAGGTCTATTTTTAACCTATTTGAAAATGTTTGTATTTCGCTTTGCCTACATCTTTTACATCTAGTTATCTATACATCTACAAGTACATATAAATAAAGTCTGTGTTTTCGAAATAAAGGCTTTTATTTCTTAAGCTGATATGGATATTTGCATGTAGTTAAAACTCAAACAAACTTTTCTTTAAATGTTTGCTTGTGTGCCTGTTTGTTCCGGATATTTCCCGAAGAGACCGAAACGATTTTGATGGGACTTTCGTTAGCAGATAGAAGACTTTTCAGAGAGTAATCTAGGCTACTTTTTATACCGGAAAAATATCAAATTTAACGTAGGTGAAACCGCGAGATAAAACTACTTAAGTAATATAATACATAACCATTACAATGATAGTTTCTCGTAACATAATCATAGTTGCTCTTTGGTTAATAAAGCACAAACAGGCGGAATGCGCATTCAGTTTTCAATGCCACGCGCAACTGCAGGTTTGTTGTGGTTGTTAAAGGTTGTGTAAACAAGCAGACGGCTACTTGCATCTGTTATTTGATGATAACCGAGAAAGACGGTTAGCGATCCAGACAGACTCCACACAAGGGTCTTACCACCCGCAAAAAGTACATATCCTCACGCCATTTGAGGTGAACAGATCATTAAGATCATCAAAATTATATTTTAAATAAATGGTTCTTAGATTACATACACACATAATAATATAACACCGTTTCCTTCGTACCATTTACTAAATTTCCCTTCTGATGTTTTTATTTTCTGTTATTAATTACAGGTTATTAGCCCGTAGCTTATAAAAGTTCCTTAATAAGCCCCATCTATCTATTGTGATCTGCGTCGGAGGCAAGCAACTGGTACATTTTATATCAGACACTTAAAAAAATTCGAATTCATTTCTAAATTTAAAGTGACATCAAACAACACCATATTCATGACATTAGGTAACATAAGTCATGCATAATTTAGCCTTACCTGTATTTTCACCGGTCTGTTCTTGTATTTTAATAGCCTCAGGGGAAAGGTCTGAAAAATATACTCAGTAAAATAAATGGCAGTGCAGCGACCTAATTGATGTGCGCAAAAATAATTAACTGTATGAAATGTGTATTAAAACCAAAACATATGCGAAAAATATTATTCCTAATAATTGTTAATATATTGTGCAAAGATTACAAATAGTAACTACCTTTCAAAAAACACACAATTAGGATTTCACATCAAACACAAATAATTCTTTTTAATCTTAACTGTCTTGCCTAATGGAAAGCAATGATGAGGTTAAACATAACGTCATGTTATTTCCCATTTAGGGTAGACGGAGCAAAAAGAAACTTTCCTTGGCAACGCATCCGTAAGCGCAACAAGAGTATTTAGATTTACGGACGACAAAGCAAAACTCTTTATAGTAGTGCTGTAACGAATATCTCCATTTGAACATTCGCAAATGCGAATATGGGCGAGTATCAGTGTTATTCTGTATATGATTCCATTTGTTTTTGTTTTATTAGAACTTTGTAGTTAATTTATAAGAAAGGGGGCTGTTAATTAATATTGTGTTAGCTATTATTATTCTCGATTAATCGTTCTAATCATAATCGTTAACAAATGGCAGCACTGTTTTTTTGAAGGTGTTGCTACTTTTATAATAACATGGTATCTTTGAAGGGCAGAAAATAAGTCAGTTGAGAAATACACGAGCTAGCGAAAGCACGTCACGTCTTTTAATTATATCTCGTCATCCTACGTTTCCATCCAAGTCAACATCCTAGAAGAATGTTTAGCTTTCAATTGTGAGTTTTATTAAAGTTAGTAATGTAATATACCTAAATACCTATACATAAAATGAGAACCTACTTGTAAAACTAAAAACTATATACTTTTAGAGACCAAAGATATATATACTTTGTACATAATGATAACGAAGTCATTAAATTCATTTTTCTTTCTGAAAAGTGATTAAATAAAAAAAAAAATTAAAACTTTTAATTCGCGAAGCAGTGTATTCTTAGCGAATGTAGGATAGTCGTTACATCATTAATATAGTATAGTGACTCTTGCTAACACATCACCTGTACAGGTATTCTAATTATTATAAGTCAGAAAATTTATAATCTGTTAATCACATTTGTAAGGGTGTATTATAAATGTTATAAGAGTCACGCACGCGTGAACACAGCAAGTGTTATTTTCATAAATTGCGTTGAATTGTTATATTATTAATGCATATGATAGAAATCCTTTATTAGATTAATTCATTAAAATTTAGATGGTATAAATAATTTTTATATAATACAAATACAATTTAATTATCACTAATTTGTATTCCTTACACAAAATATAAATATATATTAATAAAATATGAAGAGTGAAATTTTACATAATAATAATCATAAATAAAGTAGATATTATTAATAAATATTAATAATAATCCCATGTGCTCCGCTCCATATGTTTGTCTGTAATACATAGGTAGGTCCACTTGTCATAATATAAAGGCACTGTTATAACGCAAATTAATAAAGCAAAAAACATCAATAAAAATAAACAACTCGAACCTACCATACCCAGAGCGGGAGACTGCAAGAAAATTAAAAAAAATGAATAAAATTTCATCCTTCATTTATCCAATTTTATTTTCACTGCGAATCTAAAAGCAGTCTTCAATTTCTCCAATAAAAACAATTAATATATTTGTACACAAATTATCTAGTTATCAAAGTTGTTGTATTATTCTATGTAGTTTACAGAAAAATGAGGACACGATTTTAAGGATATCTAAGTAGTAATGTGTCGTACAATGAGGATTAAATTTATGAAAAAGTTTTTGATGGTTCATTTTTCTGAATCAAATATAAACATTTTTCAGGTTCCGTAGCTTAAAAGGACAAAGAGAACCCTTATAAGATCACTCATCGTCAGTCATTACGTGATGAACAAAGTTCCAATTTGGTATAGTGAAATAATTTGTTAACCCAGGTAAAATATACAGCACTAGTTAAAGTTTTAAAATATGTATAGTATAGTTAACGGGTACTTCAATACAACTTGACTATTTCCCTCCCTTTTTCTCCAAAATTAAGGACTTGGAACATTTAAATATAGACTTAGAACTTACGCAATAGAATAGTTGGTGTTGCTATAAATAGTCTACTGCGCAAATTAAATTCCGTGGTGCCTCAGGTCTCATCTTTCGTGGCACCTATTATTCTACCTTTTATTATCTAAATTACAAGAGGATAAACTCGTCTATCAGTATATTATAAACTTCCGTACTCTAAAAGGAGAAAGCGACATAAAAATCGCTATCGATCCATCTGTCTCTTCGTCTGTCACAGTACTCAACACCTACTATTCTATTGCGTAAGTTCTAACTCTATATATAAATGTTCCTAATCCTTAATTTCGGAGAAAAAAGGAGGGAAATAGTCAAGTTGTATTGAAGCACCCATACTGACTCCAGTACCCGTACTGACTACAGAATACTGACTCCAGTAACTGCAGCATATAAGCTTGTTCGGAAAAATAATACATTTTATTTCACAATAGTTAACACTAAAACACTCATAGGTGAATTAAAACGGGGTAATTTGGTACTTATACTCAACTAGAGCCTTTCACCCTTACTTCGGAAACTAGACTTGGAATTTTAATTTCAAAGAGTAAAAGCTTTGAAGATTTTAGGAAAAAGATGTAATGAGTATCCTAGGACTTCATGATAGCGTTTTAACTGAACCCATTTACGCGCGAGTAGAACTCACATCTGAATAAGTCTTCTTAAGTTAGTGTTAGATGAAATGAGAATGGTCTCTTACCTAGCGGCACGGGTGGTATGTATGGGTTGACGTCAGCTGGCGGAATGGACGTGGCTAGAGGCGTGGCCGGCCCATTGACCAATACGTAGCCTAGGTAGTTGAGGATCTTCTGCGCGCGGTTTTGCGACACGCGGAACATGAACAGCTGCGGATTTTCGTCGATGAAGTACGTGTCCACCGAACCTGCGGGTTACATCGTTACGAGTATAAAATATACTTGCGAACATGCCTGTAGATATGAGTGTAACATGTGTGTTCAGTCACCTCCCACGAAATCATTCACATCATGAGATTACTGAACTATACACCAACACAATAGAAACTGACAAATAATTGAAAATACTTTAAAATTATTTGTAATTCAAATTAGGTAATATTAAAAAATTACTAGGAGTCGACAAACATTAATTAATAATGTACTCAGTCAGACATTTCACACAGCGCCGTCTAGTCCCAAAGTAAGCAGCACAGCGCTTGTGTTATGGGTACTAGATAACTGATATATTACTCATATACTTTTCGTTTGTAAATAAATATATATTATACATAAACACCCAGACTCGGGGCGGGAATCGAACTCGCAACCCCCGTTTACTTTCCGAAGCGCTTAGCCGTTGCGCCACGGAGGTCGTCAAATTAATTACTGTCTTACTAAGCATATATGCAATATGTGAGGTGAGTGACTAAAAGCTACTGCCGAAAGTATAGACAAAATACAGAGGCATAACAAACAGTAAAAGAGGTAACTGTGACACCTCTTAATATTCCTATTAGAACTCATTTTTTAAAGACGGCAAAAAAAAAATTTGGGTTATTAACTTATTAAACGCGTTTATAATATTTTTTCCATAAGTACAAACTTTGACACACTTTTTTGCCCCTTATGGGTAAAATAATCAAAAATCCTGTCGAAACCAAAATGCAATTATCTTCAACGGATTCAACTGGGCGTTTATGAATCAGTCAGTCAATCAAACACGCAGGACATGTCTATATTTTACGGTAGTAACTAATTAATCTGTGTCTATACTATCTATATTAATATTATAGAGGTAGGTAAACTCTGTTTGCTTGTATGTAATGGATAAACTCAAATACTACTCAACTGATTTCAAAAATTCTTTCACCTATAGAAAGTTACATTATCAGCGAGTAACATGAACTGTATTTTAATTTCAATAAAATTTCTACCCATGCGAAGCCGGGGTTGCTAGTTCTTTTATATTTATAAATAAAAAACTTATGGTCACTACAAACTTAGAAAAATATTTTACTCACCATTCAGGAACTTTTGATTTTCGAGCACATTAAGTAAGAAAGGTATATTTGTCTTGACACCGCGGATACGGAACTCTCGCAGCGCTCTGTTCATTTTCGCCGCTGATGATGGAAGATCTCTTGCGTGAGAGATTACCTGATGAAAGAAATAATGGTAATACTTCTTTTTGGATTTCAACAGAAAGTTTTCAACAGAATTTACTATAATAAAGTTAGCGTAAAACGTAAATACCCTACGTACATGGGAAATGGAAAATAATTGAAATGGAAATACAGAAAAAAACTGCGAGTGATTGTTCTTCTCAAAAACTATGCTTACGTAGTAACTATTACCTAATATGTGACTATATACTTGTAGTTACAAACAACAATAAATAACTGGTAGATTTGACTTTCAAAAATACCTTGTAATGGAGAATTTGAATTATGAAAATTATGGGCTTCTGTAAAATTTCTGTTTCCATTTTGCAACTGAAAAATATATCAGGGCGTAATATAAAGTATTTAATAACAACTTGTTCATTTGCTATTAATAAACCATTGATTTTACAGTTATCATATAATAAAACATTGCCACTTACTTTGACTAATAGAGAATCATAGTACGGTGATATGACAGCTCCAGCAAAGGTCGAGGCGGAGTCTAACCGAATACCCATGCCTTCGCCAGATCTGTGAACAATTCCATTATTGTACATACAATGTTTCTTGAGATATTAAAAATTGTAGACTTCCATCATACAAAAGTCGGAGAAAAATTAATCTTTATTATAATTACATCAACAATATAAAAATAATTCTGAATATTTTATTTGATTGCAACAAAAGCAAAGAGGGTAATCTACTTCACCAGGACATAATGTGTCTGTATGTTACCACCTATACAAGGTTATTTTGAAAGGATGGGTAAGTACAAAATGGTATTATAGTGCCCATGACAACGGAAAACTTGCATTCTACAACTTCGCCACAAGTCAATAGTTCTAGTGTAACATCTCAAAGTTAAAAAAAAGATGAGGCAACTCTAATATCAGCGTTTTTACGTCGCTAGCAAAACTTTGGAATATAGAGCATAATGATAGGGTTGTACATTTTTTCCTATTAAATAAAAGTTTTTTCTTGTATGATAAACAAAATAAATGTATCCCGTAATTATTGCATCTGCAATATAAGTCAACAGTGACATGTTATAACCCCGGCGGATTTATAGACCCTTTCACATTAACCTTGTATACTGAATGTTTAATTATTTGAGCAAACAAGGCATTATTAGAAAACCAATTTGTTGGTTAATCTAGTATTCAAATTTATGAAAAAAGTAATTCCTTATCCCCTAGGATTTATGGAAATGTTGTGTGTCAAGAACATTTTTGGATTCAGGCATTAGTTACAAACTGTAAGTCAAGTGTCCCTCCCCCCACCCCCACCAGCTAAACCGTTGTTTATTTTATTTATTTATTAGCTTTTACTCGCGGCTTCATTGTCAACCAATTTACTATTTTAACATGACAATGGACTTTTACTTATAAAATGAACTTGGATAAGTAAAAATTTCGTAATGTGCTCATAGTATCAAAAAGCCCGACCGACACGCACTTGGCCGGTTTTTCAAATTGACAGGGCAGACAATTGAAAGCAGTAGCAATGGGCCAGTCAAATGAACTACATATAACTTACCTAAACACTTCTATTCTTCCCGTACTCGGCTGGAAGTTATTTGCCGGATCCTCGGTGGTGACACGACATTGTATCGCGTAGCCGTCAGTACGGATTTTATCCTGTGTAAGGCCTAGTTCTGGTAACGTCATGCCCTCAGCGACTCTAATTTGTGACTGCACTAAATCTACGCCAGTTACTTCTTCTGTGATTGTGTGTTCTACTTGCAACCTGGTGGAAAACAAGATTATTTTAACACAGCAGTGTCTGCAACTGCATTCACATATAATTTGGATTGCACCTGCTATCTTTATGATTTGTTAAGCAAACGTTTAAATGTTATAAAACACATATTACGTATGAAAACAATTTCTGAACATCCCATAGAAATCCTTTCTTTTCGCCGGATAGTAAGTATCTATAAATATGCTCTCTATTCAATATTTGATCCAATAACTTATGGCTACATAGCACAGATCATCGCTACATGCCCCTGGAGAAGGCTCTGCACAATTTTTACTCAAACGCAGTCTCAGACATTTCCGACGAGATACTTGCCTGGCATTAACTTCTATGAAGTAGAAATTGCCTTTATCGTCCAATAAGAATTCTACCGTGCCAGCGTTTTCATAACCCACGTATCTGGCCAGATGCACCGCACATTCCACCATTTTTTGACGAGTCTACAAACAATATAAATGATAACAATAATAAAAATAAATAAAAATATGAGCGTAGTCATTTTTTATTTATTTTTATAGTATATATAGCTATATATAAATTTTACGGTTGGTCTTGCCACTGTAGAGCAAAAGATTATCGTAATAATTGCAGCCTATCAAGCGACAGGTTGAAATGGATTTAGTGTTAATTTTGGCGATGAACTGTTGCCATTGGTCAAAACTGAAACATCAGTTTGTGGTAATTTTATCGCACCTTTTTTATTTTGAGCCCGCGTTTTCCGTTAATTTTAGTTGACTACAGATACAAATATATATGCTTTGAAAAATCTTCGTTGAATAAGTTTCAGTTTGTAAACTCTTCTTTCGAAACTAATTTTGCACCGAAACTGGTCGAAGCAGAACATTGTTGCATTTCTGCTGAGCTGTGAATTAGTTTCTCTGTATCTAAAGGATGTGGTAGAAGATACCTGCGTCGGAAGTTACACAAAGAAAGAATAGTACTGTGATGGAATAGTGTCCATCTACATTTTAGTTTGCACGCATGATTTCACTTACGACCTCTAAGTAACCAGTAGTGACTCTTGTGCTACCTGCTACAGTTATTTTGTGGCGTCCCACAAACACATACACATGCAATAATATGCATATTGCTAGGTTGACAATATTGTACGTGTGCACCCACAGATGTTTTTGTCTGATGCAAAACACTTGTGGGTTGCATCAACCATGAGTATAAGACTTCTTAAGCTTAGGGTTTTATGCATTATTCCTTGGATCACAGTGTATTGCTTACAGAGCATTATTCTAGGAATTGTCAGGTATTGTTGCTTATACTGTAGTGTTTTGCCTATGCAGCATTATTCTATTATAAAGAATATTGGCAGACATATTCCTTGGATTGTAGTACATATGCCCACGAAGCATTAGTCAAGGCAATACTGTCAGACATTATTTAAAAAAAGTTATGCTTTATATTATTACTGTTTATACTACATTATTCTAGGGAATATTGTCAGGCATTATTCCTTGGATTGTTGCGTATATGTACAATTGCATACCAAGCATTATTCTAGGGAATATTGTCAGGCATTATTTCTTGGAAGGTAGTGTACTGCTCATGTTGCATTACTGTAGGGATATTGTCAGACATTATTCCTCGGAGTATAGGGTATTGCTCACGGAGTATTATTCTAGGAAATGTTGTTAGGCATTATTCCAGGAGCACTATTTAGGGATACTAATTTCTAGTATTGTCATCTTTAAATCAGAATGTAATTCTATTACGTAAAAAATAAAGTTCATTTTTAAAAGTCATTCACGTTCCTCGGATTTTTACTGTATTGTAAATAAATCAAGGAAGTCAGATAATGGTGGTGGGAAGGAGCGCTATTTACTGCCAAATTATGCATTTTCAAAATATTTACCTCAGGATTTAGTTTAGGTGCCGGAGCAATTTCTACGACCTTCTGGTGTCGTCTTTGGACGGAGCAGTCACGTTCATACAGATGCACTACATTGCCTGCCTTGTCACCTATTACAAAACATTAATAATGCATTATTAAATGTTTATGTTTAACATTTTATTTATTAAAATTATAATTATGTGTGCAATTATCTATCATTTATTTATATATTTACTTTGTATGATATTCATCAATAAGTTATTATAAACTACAATGCATCAGTAAGGGCAACTGCAGTTGACGTTGGTGACGTCGTTGTTCCTTAGGGCCTGACTGAAAACCAGTGTTGTGGGTATAACCCACAGCGTATGAGAGTCAGACCCTGGTTTGTCGCTGCGGTGATAATTAGATAATATTTTCTGTAATTTATCTATTTATTTTTATTTTGTTCACTTTGTTGTCTTAGTTTTAATGTTAATATTATCTCTGTAGCGATAAATAAAAACATTATTCATTCATTCAAATATGTAGGGCGAATACAATACTGTGATAGTATGATGTGCAAAAAATGTGCTTCGTGTATCTGCGTTATCGTGTAAGTAGCTACGTTCGTGTGGACTGTAGTGCTTTGCAGATAAATAATCACAAATCAGATCTCTCCAAGAACCGAGTATAAACAGTTAAAGAATTACATGTACAATAATAATAAATAAATTATAAATACGTAATACAATCTGTTTCTATTGACTATTTTACATTGTATATTATTATCTGTTTTTCTAATTAGGTTGTAAAGCTTTGTGATCTTTCTCTCTTTATTAGACAAACATATAATTTTGGAACATTGTACAAGTCAATACATGTGTTACACATGGCATTCCATTATTTTTCAAGTCCTATCACATTATTTTAAGATCTTATAAAGTAATCATTGAAATCAATCCAGAAAAAAATATATTGAAACATTTACCTAGCAGCTGCACTTCGATATGTCTAGGTCTCTCAATGAACCTCTCGATGAACATGGATCCGTTTCCGAAAGCCCCCAACGCTTCAGATGAAGCTCGTTCGAAAGAGGACTCTACTTCGCTCATCTCTCGAACGACTCTCATACCGCGACCTCCGCCTCCGTAGGCCGCCTGTACTTCCACAACAAAAGCAAACGATATAAACGATGTGATAACAGACCCCGACAATAATCTAAGTCCTAATTTTGCACAATAACCTGCTATGCAATTATGTAAAAACTCGAATTGCCCAAGCGAAGCTCGCTCGACAGTTCACCTCGCTTCACATTCGAACTCACTTGTCTTCAAATGGAATGGAATGGAAAAATATACTAGTTGTTTTATTTATATTTATTTAAATTAGATTGTTGTATTTAAAGAAACGTCAAAAAATACATTAACGATAGTACGACTCGCCGCCGCACTCATCGAGGCGGCGCTAGGTATCTCTGTCGACTTTAGAAAAACCAGTTCACAGTTCACGATCTCACCGTGGATTCAGAAGTGAATTTGACTAATTTATGTTAGCGAATCACACTATCGCTCACGCGACGTCATTATTTCGTGCTTTTATAGTGTACATAAAAAAATATCCAATAAATTATACAATATTAAATAAGCAATACACAAAATTAAATTTGTTGGTAATTTTTGTTGTGTGCAACATACAAGCACGAGACAATGATTTCGCGTCATTAGGTTAAAGTCTCACGTTATTGTGCACGAATGTCAATGTCTGTATTTATAATAAGTATAGATACTTATGCTAAATTTAAAACTTCAAAAGCGAAGCAATTAAAATAAGCCGGCATGCCTGTTAATACAACATTTCCTCTAAATATCAAATTATTTCAAGCTTGCAACGCCATTTTCTAACAAAATGGCAGATCAGCTTAGTAAATGTCTTAGGTATAGTCGTGTTGATTGATTTTAGTTGGCAATTTTGAAATATACAATGTAAAGTTTAACTTTTTATTATATCTAAGGTAATAAGTTCAAAATTACTCAGGAGCTATGAGTAGATCAGTTTGATGTCACTCTATGAGATTGTAAATAAGATGACATACTCATTTGGCGAAAAGCCCGTTAACACAACAGACCGTTACATAGCTGGCTGAGAGCATTTAGGTGCGCTCGCATAGGTATTTCGTAGACAGTTCACTGAATTTTATGCTGTCGTAATAAGAGGCATTTCACATTTACTTGCTTCCGAAAATGGTGATTTTTAAGTTCAAAAACCATTTTTGCTACAAAGTTTAAATCGTCATATTATTATAGTGAGTTCTGACTAAAGGGTACACTTAAGAAAGCGTTTAGAAGAAATCAGTCATTTGTGAGACATGTCACCTTTTATGAGTTAATTTGAGTACAAAATGAAAATAAAATATAAATGAAGTTTATTTCGATCAACTTGTGATGCTGATTGTACATGATCTTGTATATAACTAGTGTCAGCATTGTGCACAATACCTTAAATATAACAGGTAAGCCATGTTGTTTACAAAACTCCAGTGCCTCTTCTTTAGTTGTGACTGGTCCATCTGTGCCAGGAACTATTGGAACCTCTGTGGAACAAAATAACAATATTGTGTTAGTTTTCTACAATATTGTACCTATCACATCATTGTTCATGAGAGAGAGGTGATACCTTTTCTTGAAAACCAAAAGTCTCAGATTCAATTCTTAATCAGGATCGCATTCAGAGATATCGCTATAGAAGTGAAAAAAAAAACACTTTTTACGACTTTAGATGTGCATCTCATCAACTGTCGATTTAAAAAAGTTATATTGAAATCTTTGTCATTTTTGAATACCTATCTAAAGATACTCCACATGCTATGTACTACAGTTTCTTTCATCCTTTAGCTACATGCATGGGTGCCACCCCTAATTACATATTGTTTTGTAATGTCACCATTGTACACGGCTCATAGAGTACATTTATCATTCAAACTTCATCTACTTAGTGCCAACAGTCTCGGAGCAGTGTTGGGCAAAATGTAATTGTTAAAACAATTACAATTAAAAATTGTAATTGTAAAATGTAATTGTAACACATTTTGTTAGGCAAACAATTAACAATTACAATTACAAAAAGTAATTGTAATTGTTTTTACAATTACTTTGCCCAACACTGTCTCGGAGTAATATGTACGTAACATACGGAAATACTGACAGACGGACAGGACGAAATTATAGGTCCGTTTTTTTGCCATTGACTATGGAACTGTAAAATAGTATTTGATGCAATGTCAATCTGATAATTTTCTTACAACTTTTTTATTTTTATTAAACGGGATTTTTTTAGATTTAACTGAGCGAAACTTTTGGCCTTGGATTTTTGAATTTACTCATTGAAAAAGGATGGAAAAGATTGAAAGATATATTTGATCCTATATTTTATTTTAAATATTTTTGTGCCTCTAAAATTAACTGTCAGAATTTAAAACTTAACTTTTGAAGTACATGCCTGTGTTTGCAGCACAACTCACTATAACTTACAAATCGATTATACATCATAAATCTGTATAGCTGTAACGAGTTGATTAACTTATTAGTTATGAGGTGATGTCTATACTCGTAAGTTCGGTTTGAAACAATTTTGAACGGTTCGTAAGATTTTGACTTCTGAAGATCAAATAGCCAGAGTGTTAGCAGACGGAAATGTCAACAGCACTCGCATATCTAGGCGAAAATGTGAAAGGAGAATGATGAGGTTTGAGGAAGCAAAAGAGGTATGTAAGGACCGCGACTCCTGGCGCTCCGTCCTCTCTGACTACCCCGTTAGGGATACAGCGTGAAGATATGTATGTATGTCTGTATGTTGAATGGGGCAGGAACGGAACACTTGACTAATAAAAATACATACTTGCTTCAATGGCCGCCTGCCTCGCGGCCACCTTGTCACCCATCTGCTGAACGACTTTAGGTGACGGTCCAACGAACCTGAGACCGGCGTTGATAACGGCTTGGGCGAAGTCCGAACTGCGTAACAAATAACAAAATTGATTACAAAAGCAACAGAATTAGTAAATGAAACTAGTGACGAACGATTATGATTAATCGTAATAGGCGATGATCGACATTTCACGATTGATTATAATCGTTGATGATTATTGATAAAGCTAAAAGTTAGAAATATGTTTTCGAACAAAATTTTAAAATGCCTTAATTTTGATTATTAATTCCTCAGAAAACGTTATTTAAATTAGTCTATGCTAATAAATAATTATTATGCTCCTTCATCGATAATAAAAAAGAGAAATAATCGTAACCGTAATCGTTGATTATTAAGTACAACAATTGTAATCGTTATCGCTATGTGATAATCGTTTCATCACAAATTCAAACTACCGATTATTCTTTTGATATGAATAATACTATTCCTAATTAAAATCAACAATTTTTTAATAGTTTACACACCTTTATTACTTTAATCAAAATTTACACTTTAAACTTAAAATTACAAACTACAAGCACATTATGATTATAGGAATAGCAGATTTCCAGCAGAAATTGTGAGAGGCTTTTACTGCCCTTTACTGCCTTTTATATGTGTATGTGTATGTATTTACACACATTATGTACTCGCATATGTACATTTGCATATTTATTTATGTATACTTATTATGTTATTAATAATAATAATTGTATTAGATATTTATCTGTTTATTTCTGTCTATATTGTTTTTTATTTATTGTATATTTTAATTTATTATATTTTTTAAGGCATCGCCTGAAAATCAGCGCCTCGCTCCCTTGAGGTGGGGCACTATGCTGAGGCTCTTGCCTTTTTCACAGCCATACACTATTTGTTCGTGTTTTTTTGTGACTACTTAGACTGTTCACTTTATACTGGGCAGTAAAATAAATAATTGTTCTTTCTTTATTTAAAATTATATTGCCAAAAATAGTGTATAAGAAATTGTACATTAATAGTACCAGCAACTATATTTGTTTTATACTGTTACAATTTTTTTATCCATACTAATATTATATATGCGAAAGTCTGTCTGTCTGTCTGGTACGTTTTCATGGTTAAACCGCCAGACCGATTTTGATGAAATTTTGAGCGGAGATAGTTTGACACGGACGGACGTACCTTACTTTCTTTATCAAAAATCTATTCTTAAGCAAAAAGTGTATGGGAAATGCTAAACCGCTGAACCGATTATGATGAAATTTGGTTCAAAAATGTTATGTGGCCGGAGACAGACGCGCTTCTGTTTCACAAAACTAAGAAAGGCGCGGGAACGTTTTCCATGCAGATGAAGTCACGGGCACAGCAAGTAGTTCATAATATGATTTTATAGCGTCATTATATTATTTTAGTTAATACGCTTTTAATGACGAGATAAAAGTTTATTGTAGGGCATTACATTACGCATTAACATCACCTACAAGAGGTGCGTCATTTTTAGTATTTTCTGCTTTTTGAACACATGCTCAGTTTACACTAATTAGTTGCTAAGTCAGTAAGCAGTGAGTCCACTAAACTAGCGTAAACCACTAAAATGTTATCTCACCATTAATAATGGTTAAGTAGAAAAAATATATAATAAAGCTATAAAATAATGATATACTTATTATACAATTACATACAAAAATTTAAACAGTATAAAATCTCGCTACTTATCGACTTCACTAACGCGTGTACAAGCGGTCAATGAACTCATATTACATTTCTTGTCTGCTACTTTTTGTATTTATGTGCTTTTTATTCTGTGCGAATAAAAAATATACTTTGTCATTTTGATAAACTTTTATATTAAATATCGGTTTTAGTAAAGGTTGGAAGAATAGTGAATAGAATTATAGAACTTCACCCAGCAGTGGAACAGTATAGTAAAAAATTCATACAAACATACTAACCGTTCAGACAGTAATCCATAACCAGGGTGTACAGCATCCACATCATTCTCCTTCGCAACTCTGATGATCTCTGGGATGCTCAAGTACGCCTCCACTGGAGGCAGACCTTTGCCGACCAAGTATGATTCGTCGGCTTTTTGTCTGAAAAAAGATTTCCCTTAGTTTCAAGGAAATATACTACATATCAATCAGTAGATCAAAACTTATTAAATTTAATATTAGCTATGTCTTATGGTTTTAACTGCATTAAATTTAGTACTTGTCTAGGATAAAAATTAGCTTAATTACTCTCTGAAAAGCAATGATATTATAATACAAAAGAGGTAGATAGGTTATATGCACTCGAAAAGTGGCACCCTCAAAACTTTGCTAATTAGCCAACCCGGACTTGGTCAAAGAATATGAAAAGTAATGTTACAGAAACAAGAATGTCATGCAATGCCTATTGCGCATTCAAAATTCTAAAATATTTTAATAATCCAAACGTTTTTTATAATATACACGATCATGTGATGACGCAGCCACCCAATTATAATCATCGTTTACATTTATTAAAAGAAATAATATATAATTCATCATTTTCAAATTATTAAAAAATGTTGGCGATCTTTTTGTTCTCAAATGTTCTCATGTACATGATTCAAGAAAAAACAAATTCGAAAAAAAGCAAACATCATTTTTTACTGTCTAATCCCATTAGGTATCAATCATATTTTTTTTTAAATGTCTGTTCTGTGAAATTAATTACCAATATTCTATGAATTAGTCATGGATTCGCTTAAAATGTAGTAAGACATTGAAATTGACCAATCACAATGATTTAGAGAGCTCTGTGATTTGTTAGTTTGAAATGCAATTATGTTTTACATTGCATAGCGAAGCAGCGCAATGTATATTTGTCTCACTTTTTAACGTTGTAACTGGGACAATATTTTACTTGGATTAGTACTAAGGTAACCTATCTACCTCTTTTGTATTATAACATCATTGCTGAAAAGTCATCTGCTAATCAGTCTTGTCAAAATCTACTCTGCTGTTTAGGAAATTGGTCTAAAATGACGTCCAATGACGATATTGTCATTTTAAACAAATTCATGCTGACACCCAGTATGGTATGTATGAAATGGCAAAACTGAACCAAATAGTGCGGTTGCGCCCATCGCTTATACCTAGAAGTTCCGTAAAAGGCTGACCTTTTGGCCGACCTTCACAACCAAAGACAATTAGCAGGTAGTTACCTAATATGTTTTAATCCGGAAGGAATTCCAATTATTGATGTTGATTTATTTTGTAATTTTATTTTATGGAAATCAAAATATATATATATATATATATACCATGGACTTATAACTTTATTACTTTAACACATTTTGAAATATATTTAAAAAATGTCTCTTTCTTGGCTATCATGATCACTTTATTGGCTACAAATTAGCGCATGTACTGTGTGTCAAAAACCTTGTACTTTAACCTTAGGCCCTGTAAGAGGTCTTGTTTCCTTTTACATGAATCTTGTTAGAAATGATAGATCGATCTTCTTGTTCACTTGTTTATTTAATTTGTTATGTACTAGACAAAACCTTGTATCGAACTTACTATGACAATAATAAGTCAAGTACCGAAAGACGAATCGTTACCACTTGATAACATCAACACCGATCTACGGAATATATTCAACCTTCTAAGGGTAAAAACAAGTCATGAAAGAATATATTATTTTCGAAATTAGAGTACCGCTCGTCAGCCGAGACACTTTTGAGGTTTTAAGAATAATTCCAGTGCCTATAGCAAGAAACGGCAAAATGATTACGATAACAAGCGTTTCAGATTATGTCGCTATAAACATCAAGCAAGACAAGTACATCCCTTAAACTGAGTTTGATATTCGATCCTGTATGATACAAGCTGGCATATATTTTTGTCACAGTCAAAAACCGGTATATCAGTTACGAGATGACAAGATTTTCTGGGAAATTGAAGACTCAACATGCAAGATCAACATTGTGAATTGTAAAGACATTTGGCTAAAGTTATTCAATGAACGTCTACATGTATTTTTGTTGTGGGATTTGTCACGTGCGAACAATATGCGAAGATCAAATGACAGCACTTGAGCTAACGGAGGCGGGTCTCATCACGATAAGTTATGGATGTATCATCAAGACCGATTTATTAACAATATATCCACAAACCACATTCAAGTGACGTCAAGATTATACCGAATTTAGTTTTGCCAAAAATTGCTCATATCAATCACCTTATCAATTTGACCATACCAGAAGTTTGGCAAAACTACACAGATAATTCGATTCAACAAGGAATTACTGAAATAAACAACAATATTCAAATGAATAAAAATAAAGAAGACGACATGACGAAAGAAGCAGAAAGCCTTTCATCCCATGATTTGCACCACTACACGATGATCTACATTCTCGTAAGCATCATGGGTATAGTAGTTGTCGTCATCACGTTTCGACGCTACCACTGTGAGTGGCGATCACCTCGGCCCGTCGGCGTCGTCGAGTCTGCGTCAGCGAGGACGCCGGGCCCGGTGCACACGGCGCACACGCAACGTCCCGAGCCGCGTCTGTCCAGCGCTGCGGCGGCGGCTTCTACGTGTCTTCAACCTACACAGCCTATCAATCTAAATGAACTATTACGTCGTGATAAACAGGAGTGTTGCGACGCCGGTGTTTAGTAATAAATTTTGTAATTATTATTTAAGTTTTAACAAGATTTTTTATTGTTTACATTTTTTAATTAAATTTGAATTTATTATTTTTCTCGTCCCGGAATATGTACAAGTACATTGTTATTTAGAAAGCGCGCATCAGCACTTTATGCCGCCTATATAATAACGTATGTCAATTAATGACTCAGTTCGATACAAGGTTTTGTCTAGTACATAACAAATTAAATAAACAAGTGAACAAGAAGATCGATCTATCATTTCTAACAAGATTCATGTAAAAGGAAACAAGACCTCTTACAGGCCCTATCAAGCATAAGCTAATACTATTTTCTTACCTGTGCATTTGCAGTCGGTCCTGCTCGCTGTATATAGCGACAGAACGAATTCCTAATTCGTTACATGCTCTGAAGACACGAATAGCGATCTCACCTCTATTAGCTACGAGTACACTTCTGATCGGTTTGTATTCGACGCTTTTTGAATCCTGATAACGATGAAATTAGACAATTGAAAACACGAGACCTCATTGAATTCGTAGTAGAATAGGGTTAATGACTATTTTCTAATGACATAATTATATGATAGGTTTAGTAAACTAGAAGAAAATTGTGAAAAAATATTAGAAGTACAATGAAAAATATATTTTTTATTTTTTTTTGGTTTCTGAGAGGCAAAATGAAATCCCTACGGACGCCCAGCCGGACTCTACACCGACTGGGTAGTGTCGGCCTTGCACCGACTAAACAAAACCCCTCTTTGCTGTTAGCCCTAGTGACTTTTACAGCGTCACAGGTCGCGTTGGGGCGAGCGCTAAAGGCGCCTTGCCAGATGGTCGACCGCCTGAGGGTTGATATTTAAGTAGTGGAAACAGACTGGAAATAAGTTCCGTCTCTCTCACTCATAGCGCTGAGCAATGTCACTGCAGGTTTGTGTCCCCACAGCTATGTAACGCTGTCTCTCTCCAGCTAATCCCCACTCTTTTCTCACTCCTTAAAGTGTATTTAAAATTGTTAATTATTTAAATATTATGTATAAAATATATCAATTTTAAGAACAGTTATCTAGCCTATTGTAGATGAAAACATAATATGCTATCGGTCACAAAAAATGGGGTGTTTGCAACATATTTCATACGTAAAGAAGCGTCATCAATTCGTTAATACTGTAATTACTGTCTGACACTATTCGCAAAAACTGGGCCGTCTGGGTCAGGTTTATTTTTTGGATTTGTATTAATGTTTTAATTTTGTAGAAAGTAACAAGGCTAAATGACTGCGTCACGTGGTTGCGAGGTGATTAATACCTACATCAGCTCCAAGTAGAGTGTCCCAGGTCCAATTCCTAGTTAGGTTAGTATTGTTTATAAAACAATATCTACTAAATTATTTTGAAGTGCTTTTTGTTTATGTATTACTGTCTGTGTCTGGGTATTACTGGGTGCTCTATGCTCCCCCCATTCGTAGACGAAACGAAACACCCCATTTGTTGTGTAATACTGGTACAAATTTATTTCGTGGTGTAATACTTTAGTTTAATTGTCTGGAGTATTTTATTGAAAAAAGACAATTTAGATCTATAAAGCTTTCAAATATTAGTTGGACCACAGGTAATAGGTACTCTATATATGAGAGTTGTGCAGATATAGGTAAAAAATATTATGTAAGTATGTACGTACGTTAGAGATCACGTGTTTAACTTGATCATTTTAGTAGGTGTCATAAGAATTATTAATTAAACGAATTTGTCACACATTATCTATAGGTAACATGTAATCTTTTGCACGAGATTTAACTGTGCAAAGTCTGCGAAATAAAGTTCAAGGGTCAACGTGATATTAAAGGTGTACCGAAGGAGCACTTGCACCTAATTCGTGACAAATACCACAAATATTTTTGACTGATACATTTATATACATTTATATGACTGATAAAAAATATCTGATAATCCGTAACAAACATGAATATATCATATTTATATACATAGAATTAATGCATGAATCTAGTAGATACTAGTACATTATGATAACGTATCTTTACTATATCTCGATTGGGTGTCATTACCTTTACATGATAATAAAATACAACTCCGTGCAATAAAAACCAGTGCGTGATATTACAGTGTACAAGCACATGTTACATTTCTCTTATAAAACAAAAATCTCAAGTGATAATACTGTGTACAATGACGTTACATCTGGTGAAACAAACATATGTATCAAATTTAATTTCCATTATAATTTGCACGTGTGACCAAAATATAACTAGCACTTAATATTTCCTTATAAAACCAAAATTTCACAAAATATTAACAAGACTATGAAATAAATTGTTCTTTTAATGGAAATTAATTTCATTTTTATTAAAGATTAGCGACTCGCCCTGGCTTCGATTCGGTGGAATATTGAAACGATTGCGACGCCGTTTTGCCATTTTTTTTTATTGAGATTTTCATACAAAAGTACCATTCAAATCGACATTTTCCGTGAATTTAAAAAAATTTTCTTTCATACAAAACTTGTCCTTACAATTACGAATACAACAAAAAATAAATCCGCGAAATCAGTTGAGCCGTTCTCAAGTGATGCTCTATCCATTATGTGGCAATTGATCTTTATTTCCTATTAGATTTCCTTGTAGATTTCCTATTTTCTAGACTTTAAAATTAGTTACGTTTAAATATAGAGAAGTTAAATGATTTCGTAATTGTAATATTAATTTTAAAATGTCCGCCAACAGAGCTTTGTTTCAAAAAACTAGAGATTTCACTGATTAGAAATAACATGTATTTAAAATGCAACAGTGGAGTGCCTGGGAGTTTTGACCTCGGACTTTTGTTACAGTGAATGAACTTATATGGTCGAGGTGGGATTTTGTATTTTATAGTATAAATTGCAGTTTACCAAAAAACTTTTTGTGATTTTGGTTTTTGCAGTATTTAATCAAAAAACTAGAAAAAAAAAATTAGATCACAATTTTATTTAAAATAATATTTCTTTATATAAACGTTGGATTTAACCTAAATAGACATAGAAGAACGTCTTTCAAAGATACCCGAGTGTATTGAGGGTCGTAGGGACCTTACACAGTAGTAAAAAGTGGACAGGAAATGACAGCGGCAGCTGTAATGTACAGCTAAATGAAATTGTGTATATGTAACAGTGAAAATTGTGTAATTTTACGAAAGTTTTTGTACATTTCTGACGGAAGTTTTACTGAAGACGAGTTTTTCCTATTGAACTTCCCCACAAGATTTTTTGTTTCTTCGTTTGGTAATATGATTAAAAATCTGCAGTTCATTATTAGACGATCACTTAAATAATTATTGGGATGAACATGTTATTGGAATTCTTCCATACCCAATCTTCAATATTTACGTAGGAAGTGACGTAAATATTGAAGATTGGGTATGGAAGTATTCCAATAACATGTTCATCCCAATAACAATGAATCAATTATTTACCAGCTCCGGATAATCTATTGCAAATGTTATTTTGTAGTTGCAAAAAAATTAAGCTTTTATAAAAAAATTAAACCGACTTCAAAAAAGAACACTGAAAAGTATGAAATACTAATTACTAATAATCAAAACTTAAGTACAAAAATAACTTTATAAATACGATACAAATACCTACATAATTAAATTTGACAGTTACTCAAGTCGGTGCCAAGCCTACTAAACTAATAGACTTTCTGTTGTCAAACATTGATTTGGCAACGACTTCAATAACTGTCAAATTTAATTATGTGGGTATTTGTATCGTATTTATAGTTATTTTTGTACTTAAGTTTTGATTAGTAAGGCTTATATATTATTGTAATATAGCATGTCTACAGTGCAGCTAAACCAGTTGTATCAATACTCAAACTATCATTAAAATAAATAAAGTGGAAGAAAATATTTGATATAGGCAAAATTTTAATTGTTGAAATAAAGAGATATTTTATTAATAACTTTGTTTTTTATTTAATTTTCCTTAATTTAGTTCTTTTTCCTGGTTACTTTCTCTATACAAATTCATACGTTAACTCAATTTTGACGTATGAAATATTCTTCGATCTGATATGTATTGTACTATTTTAATTATTGGAATTATCTTTTTTTACTTTAAATTAAGATCATATTTTTTTAATAGGTAAACTTTTATAAATATATTATTAGTTAAACATTCCATTTTGAATTTTTAAATTTCATTCACTGCAACTGAAATCAGAGGTTTTCATGTTTCTACCGCCCCAGACACTACTACAAACACAAAATATCCAATTCATTTTGTATTGAAATACTTCTGAAAAAAGCGTAAACATATATATCTTATTTTTTCAAAACATTTTTAACATACTGTCTACTTTGAAAACGCACAATACGATTCTTATACTTAGCGTTAACTTGTAAAATGCATTTTATGACCATAGCTAAATGAAAGCATCGCTAGTATTGTCAATTAAACCTTTCAGGTTATTTTTACTAACATGGACTGTAGCAGAAATATTTTTAGCGTCGTAAGATTCATATATATTATGGTCAAATTATTTGCTAGAATAATTTCAAAGTAGTTGGTTCATTTAAATAATGATAATAAGAAGATCCGAACTTACATGACATGACAATTATGATTTCTTTTTACCACATACTTGTATTTTAATTACTTCAATTTGTTCGTCACTTTTATTTATGTTAAATCATATTAATAAAATAAATAAGTAGGTAAGTATTGGATTTTCTAAAAGCATTTTAAAAATTGAGTAAATTGAGTTAATCTGTTGTTATTGATTATGTATTTGAAACATAAAAATTAAAAAATAATTGCGTTTTATTGATACTTAAATGATTTTGAATAACTATTTTTTACTTAACTGGTAAAAAGACATTGTTATACCTCAGACCATTCAAATAATTATGTTTATTTTTATAGCAACACTATATCATTTTTCCCCATAGACCAACACTTCCTTCTCACACCCTCTCTCTGCCTGTGTCTGTACACTCTGTACTGTGTTGTACACCTCATTACAATAAAACTTGTTATTAATTAATTAAATAGACTAGCTGCGCTCCGCGGTTTCATTCGCGTGGAATACTATTCGCAACAAAATGTAGCTTATATTAATATATATGTATTATATGTATGTAGACACGGATAATGTAGCTTTCCATTTGTGAGAGTTCTTGAAATCAGTTAAGTAGTTTTAAAGATTACCCCCAACTTACAAACAAACACAATTTTACCTCTTCATAATATTAGTATAGATATATAAACAAAAAAATTACCGTAGTCGCAGTGCGACATTTTGCTGTACTCCAGGCTTGAAAGTGGGACGCTGTTACTCTCAGAGCATATCTTGCTTTCAATATCTGCATTTTTGATTTTATAAATTAAGAGCTAATTGGTTTATAAAATAATAAGTACACAAGATTTAATAATAAATATAAATCTACTATTCACAATTACTGCGATTTATTTCATTTTCGGGATAAAAAATATAGAATTTTGACTAGATTATTATGCAGTTTCGTTTCGTATCGTGCTTTCGGTGTCTCGGATTTTATCTGAAAAAAGAAGTAAAAAAGTTACATTAGTAGCTACATTAAACTTTTATGGAGTTGAAGCGAAATCAAACTGAGGAATTATTATTTGTGATTAGATATTATCAACACGAATAAAAGGCATAGGTAGTTATTCAAATTTAGGACTGAATTTGTGTGTCGAAACATTAAATAAGATACCGTTTTTCTGTAACTTCTAAAGTTTGTTCTTTTATTAGACTTATTAGTAACGATGATATCTAATTGTTTACATATACTTTACAATACCATACATGAATATAAAGAATTCTGTTACGTTTTGCATTATGCTACTCGTATGTTAACGCAGGCTGTTTGGTTACGTGGGTTTATTGGATATTATCTTTTTTGTAATAGCGTAGGTTTTTGTTATATCCTTAACTTGTTAGGAGTGTTAAGCTGACGACCCGCGGGGTTATTACCTAAAAATTTGCAGACAGTCACAGCCACGCGATCACTGCGCAACCGGTAACTAATTGTATTAAAAAATTAGTATCATGTATTACGATTGCGTATCTATTATTGTATGACTGCAAAATGCACTTTTCGCAGTAGATTTAGCGCCACTATACAAATTACATTACACAAATTCTCGTTTTGACAGCAGATATCGCGCGATATTGGCCGTCGCATGCTGTCCTGTAAGTTACGTAATAAGCGTGCCGAATGACATTGCGAACAAATCTTGTTTATCGTATAAATTGTGCATTATCGATTCACATACATAATATTTTATTAGTGTAATGATATTGCGTAATTGCGTGATCACGTTTCATGGGAAAATCACGCGAATACCATCCAGTGTATATAATGCGATCAAAAACAATGATTATTTATAAATGTTATTATCACTTGTCTCAGAAAAATTATAAATATGTGTTCAATTCTTTGTTTTATCTACAATTTCTTGTTTGAGAATAAATGTTTGAAGGAATGAAAAGAATAATATAACATTTTAAATAATGTGACAATTTTATTGCACACAGTTGTCCGTCTATATCGATTGATGCAAATATTTACCTTTCCTTTGAGTGAGTAGATAACGGTCGGCAAAAATTAAATAGTTTTCCTATAATGAAGTAATTTTTGTATCTGTAATGATAATGATACTTGTATAAAAATGTGTGTAGGCACACTTTTTTTATTCAAAAGGCAATAATTTATTTTATTCTATCGTGTTAATTTGAAATATAATTTTGCTTTTCTTTAAAATACTATTTTAAAAATTAAAATAAAAGAAGCTAGGTATCTTTCTATTTTAAAATTAAGAGTAATTTATATATGTATTAATATTTAATTGAAATATAAATATTTATTGCAGGTGCAGTTTTGCTGAGAGTTTCTACTTTATACTCTAGTTACATCGAAATGAATATGATGTAAAAAGATGTAATCATACAATTTTAATAGAAATAAATAAGCACGATAATAGAATAGAACAAAAAATCTAATAAGTAACAAAATAATTTGTAGATTATCTATTATGTCGTAGCTAGTTGATATTTCGTAATAAAACTGAAAAAAGTATATTGTTTGGGTTATTTCACCAATTGGTAAATGGGAAATTAGAATGTGTACTCAATATGCGTTATTTATGTAATAGCCAGCCTATATTTATACCTTCGTTGATTGTGGCCTTAGAGCATAATGTAGCACGATTGCAGCTCTAATAAATTGTAATTACATATGTTGCTACCACGTTACCTACTGAAGTCAGCATGATCGCATACTGTGCTAGAAAAATAGTACATAAATGGAATATACAATAGTACATACTATTGGCCGCGACTTCGTCCGCGTGGATTTAATAAGATTTTATGTTTTTTTCGAGAGAAATTCAAAAAAAATATTTCAAAAAATTTGATCTGAAAATAAAAAAATAATTTTCTGGATCTCGACAACAGTGCCACCCACCGAGTCCAACAAAGAACCATCCAGGTGATAAATAAAAAAATCATCAAACTCGGTCAAGCCATTTAGGAGGAGAAGGTTATTAAAAAGGTTAACTAAGCTTAAGTTTGAATTTCATTATACAAATAACTTTTTAAGAAATACTGAAACGATTTCAAAATAAAAACTCAAATACAAAAATAATTTCTTAAAGTTAATGCAAATATCTGTACTATGGTTTACCATCGTCATTAACTTGCAATAACTGTCAATTTTAATTATATACATAGGTATTTTTGTTGTATTTAAATGAAGTTAATTTTGAACTTTAGTTTTGATAAGTAAAGGATAATTATTTTGTACTTTTCAGTGTTTTTATTTGTAAGCTGGTTCAATTTTTTTTTAATTTATTTATTTTGCTTCTTGAGTGGTCCTGTCCTAAATAAATAACTACAACTTTTTTCCAATTTTGAAGCGCAGTGATTAAGATATAAACTGTTGAGTAACTAAAATTGTAAGGGACCACTTTGGACGTATAATATACCTAATCAAATAAAAAAAGAATTATCGGTGCACAAATGGCGGTAGAAATCTGTGAACACACATAAAAGGAAACGATTCCGACAAATTGAGAATTTCCTCCTTTTTTAGTCGGTTAAAAATACTTTCCTTCACTGTAAAAACAATGTTTAATGTTTTTATTTAAAAAAATAAAAATATTTTGATTAAATAGAAACCTTTCTGATATCGTCTTTAAAAAAAGAATATTATTAACAATGTTTAAAAATCTCTCTTTTTATATTAAAAATCTCTTTTCAATTTAAAAAAGATGTAACCTGCACGGCTACTCCATTAGTTTGGATAATTCAAGATAAATGACGTTGTTATATAAAAAATGTTAATAAACAATGTTATTCTATACAGGTGTTTGGTACGGATTAAATTAAACAGGAGCCTGAGTGTAGGTCAATTCTAAATATTTTTATGCTTAATGTCAGCTCCATCTTTGGCGATTAATTTTTAATGTTTTCCTATGATCAATGACCATATATCGCATATCAATCAAATCATATCTTTTTAATCGTCGAAGACAAGAACCGGCATTCTCCTTGCCCCAATTGATCTCCATGTCTAGAAAAACCTTGTACAGGTTCCTTTTTTGCTTTTTATCATATACAATTGGATTTATTTAAAACTAGCTGTTGATCGCGACTTCGTTTGCGTGAAATTTAAAAGAAGTATGTCGTCCCCCAGGACTTAATCTATCTCCATTTTGGAGGTATAATAAAAAATGTTTATAACCTTATGCTCGATTCCAATGTTATGTTTATTTTTGTTGGCAAGCAAAAAAAAATTAGCCCAATATGGGTGATGTGGATGTCCTTTCTAACTATATCTATGAGTCAGTCAATCAATCTGGACTTTGCCCTTTATATGTATAGAAAGAATGGGTGATGAAAGACTGACGAAGAAAATATACAGAGCGAAAGTGAGTGGTAAAAGAAGCCAAGGAAGACCAAGACCACTTATGAAGATCAAATAGCCAGAGTGTTAGCAGATGGAAATGTCAAAAGCTCTCATACCTAGGCGAAAATGTGTGAGGAGAATGATATGATTTGAGGAAGCGAAAGAAGTATGTAAGAACCGCGACGCTTGGCGCTCCGTCCTCTCTGACTACCCCGTTAGGGATACAGCGTGTGAAGACATGTATGTATATATGTATTATGTACTATAAATTAATACAACATACTGTATTATGGTACACTGAAAAATACTGAAGTTTAATTCCGAGGGTTGATCTGTTGATTCGTAATTAACCAAAGTTCATTAAAATATTAATTATTTTTACAATATCACGAATGTTCAATTTACAAAATAAAAAAGATAGACGATACACATTCTAACATATGAAAATTTACAGCATTTTATGTTAAAAATTACTATAAAGTTTAGTTTAAAAGTATGATGTAGGCGTGCATCGGACCTACCTTAGTTAATATTACTTAATCAATCTTTATATTACACAAAACAGTTTTGTAAGTATTTCAACATTTTAAGTTTAGTGAGATCAGCAACTTCCGCGTATTAGTCCGAAATTAACCCACGAATTTAGTAAAACTTTTGTAAAATCGACTAACTATTTTTTCAGTGTAGGTTTGAGAACTCTAATTATTTATGTAATTACCCATATATTATGCATAGCAATAAGGTAAATTGCTAATAATAGTAGATGATAAATCGGACATTGAACCGGTACTAACAGGCACGATTAGAAAATTATGAATATATGTATACAGGAATATAGTGTACTTTTATTATCAGTAAATAGATTGTACATAATATTTACCTGTGAATATAAACGACTTAACATAAAACATTCAAACGAATTGAATTTTAATAATTAAAGTGAAACAGCTTATGCTGCGGGTCAGTCCGGCTGCTAGCGTGGCGACGTTGCAGCGCGTCGCCACGCGCTTGTTCGTATCCCTATAGCGTATGCAGTGTTACACTTCGGAACACGCTGTTCGGAACACGTAAATAATAATTTCTTTCTTTAAAAAAATCTGATTATTTTGTTTTTGATTATGCCATATTTATTTTCTTTAATAAACAATCTTTTCATGGCATATATTCTATACAAAATAGTTTCGATGTTTCGCATCTGCCAGGCGTCGCGCATCGGCTCATTTTTTTATATCATAAACTAGTTGACCAGAGACTTGTCTTGTCTAGATTTAAATAAACAAAAACATTCCCGAATTACCCAATTTTCCGGGTAACTTTTCCAATTTTGTTTCACTAAAAACCTTATTAGGACGACTAAGAACATTTTCAAAAATTGACGAAATGATCCAGCGGTTCTCAAGTGATGTGCTTACCTACGAACAGATATTATAATAGATATGTATACACAGTCTAGCCATAAATACTGTTACAATTAAAAAAAAACAATATTACATTTGAATTTGAAACCTGTCATTCTCATATGAATATTCACAGTGTTATCTCATTTTCGCGCCAATCTTTGTTAAATGTTCTTGTGATATTAATGTGGAGTGGGGTGACAAAAAGAACCGAATTACTGTGATAGAATTACGCAAAGTAGGCATGGAGACAACTGCAATTTTTGAAACTTCAAAACTTCATCCACCTTAGTCGAATGTTTGTGTGCGGGGTTATTGATAGGTATAATGAAACGTCCTCTGTAATAGAAAAAAATCTGGCCGTCCACGTTGTATTTGTACTAAGTAGGCAATCAAAGCAGTGAAGGAAACAATCCGAAGAAATCCTGTCCGAAAGCAAAAGATTTTATCTAAGGCAATGAGTATAGCACCCAGAACCATGTCGCGTATTTTAAAAGATGACTTAGTATTCTTGCAGCTTATAAAAGACGCATTGATCGTTACCACAGAGTCGTTACATAACCGATAATTTAAAAATAAATAGGGTGGTAAAATGAAAACAACTTCTTAGGCGGTACGCAACGGGAGATCGCAGAAAAATTGTATTTACTGACGAAAATTTTTTTACTATCGAGTAACATTTTAATAAGCAGAACGACCGAGTTTATGTTCGAAGCTCTTTAATTAGTCAGTAGAAGCTTCTCAATTAGTCAGTAGGGCACAAGGTGGACATTAGGCGGCTTCAGTGATGGTTTTGTAGGGTGTTAGTTAGCCATCAAGGAGTGACTGAGCCATATTTTTGTGAAAACGGTATCAAAATATCGACCCAGATGTATAAAGATACGATTCTCGAGAAGGTAGTTAAGCCTCTTAACAACACCATATTCCATAAGCGAGAATGGTCTCTCCAGCAAGACTGAAGCACCGGACATAAAGCTCAATTCACTCGAGTGTGGCTGGAAAGGAACGTTTCTGACTTCATCACAGCTGAAGACTGACCGTCATCTAGTCCCGATCTAAATCCACTTTATTATGATTTATGGTCAATGGTCTTTTTTACACAGTATAGCATACTCGAAACGCCATGATAATTTGGAGTCCCTAAAACATTCCATGACATTGGGAGCGGCGAATTTTCCCATGGAGAAAACGCGTGTTTCAGTCGATAACTAGTCACAATGATTAAAGGATTGTATTAAGGCCAGTGGAGATAATTTTTAATGAGCTTCATATTTTCAAAATGTTATTATAATAATGTTTAAACTAACACACACTGCAGTTATAAACGTTTCATGTAATAGAGAACGACGTTTTCCTTGTAACAATATTTATGACAAGACTAGGTATCATTTTTTCAGAAATGAATAATTCCAAATACATTTTATTTCCTTTTATTACTCATTTACTAGTTACTCTATTGATTTTAATTTTTATAATTGGTTAGAATTGAAAGCGAGAGTAAAATTTTTTTTCCTAATACCACAGCTTAATTAGTTTACTACCGTAAACTAATACACTTTTTCTAAAAAAAACATTTCTTTAGTTCAAAACCAGCCTAAGGCAAAAAAATTTAATGAAAAAAACAACGATGTAATAAGACTAAGGCTGACTGTGCAAAACCAAAATCCTAAGATCAGAAGAATTTTGCAAGACCAATTACATAAGACGGATAAGCAAGACCATAATCGATACTAAGATTGTCAAGGTCTTGGTTTTTCTTTGTTCATCGCTAGTACGGAACATTAATTGCGCAAGTACAACTTTTTTTGGTTGGTTTTCGATGGTTTTTTTTTGTTTTTTTATATGCTATTATGTTTATTGGTGGTCGTATTCCACGTATAAGTGTAGGTTTAGCAGGCTGTGTTTACACAAAATCTTGTGGAACGCGGTTGATTTTACCATACAAACTTGGTAATTTGTTTTAGTAACTGTAGCTATGTTTCTGTTTTGTGCAAACATACGTAAATCTTTGGTATGATTGGTAGTACACATACCATCAGCCAGTAAGAAAAAGAGAGAGGTTGGAACGCCAAACATCGCGATCCAACTATACAAATTATAACTGACTGAGAAGTTATCTTTGCGAATCGATTCTCTGAAGTGAATGCTTAGAACACTTTGTCAGTTAACAGTTAATTATCAACATATTTCTGTTTTATCACTAAAAAATAAATAAAGTCAATTAGGTAATAAAACATGTTGCGTGAAATTATCAATTTTTGTCCTAAGTTTCATACGAGTTTCACACTGAGTGCATAAAGATGTCAATGGTAATTTTCTTGGTAATAACAGTGCTATTTACTCATACATTAATTCTATAAATTACACTGTAGTTCAATTCTCAAGGACAGCACTGCGATTGTGATATTTTAAGTCACACGACATCGAGACAATTGAAACTAATTCTGCGGTGTATTCAGCTGTCCGCATGTTACTATATCAATCAGCATGACGAATTGTTCCATACAAAATTGCCTGCCAATAGCTTTATCTATATTTTTAAAATAGGTAAGTACTTATATTTAAATTTTTGCAGACTGACGAAATTTATAAATGAATACAAACAACAAACAAATATACCAATTACCAATTGTGTGACCGCAAACTACAGCCGCCAACTCAACACTAAGCTTGTACTACTTGTATAAGTATAAACAAAACGAACTGGGAAAGCACGAATTCACGCCCAGACTTGAACTTAGAAAAATAGTCTATTAAACACAGTACTATGACGATTCGCTGATTCATAATATGAATTAACCTGAAGATTAACTACTTGGAAGACGGATTCAACACAGCGCCAACGGGCCATACAATTTAGTTTTTTTTTTTGAAAACAAAAGTATACACGTAGTGATAGACATTGTGTAGATAATATAAACTTTAAAAATCCGTGTCTAAAATTACACATCTTATAAAAACGAATAATGTATGTCTATGTTTACACTTTCTACATTGTTAGTAGAGTTCAATAATATGTAGATTGGAAAAGTAAATTTAAAATTTTTCTTAGACCATTACTTTTCTATATTTTTTATCTCGAAAAGCACAAAATTCCACAAATTTAATGAAAGTCATTCGTAAATCTCACAAAATACTGTTTCAGTCGTAGACAGACGGTTTTAGTAGAATTTTAAAAAGTATGAAAGTTACTTTGAATTTAAATAAACAAATTGAAATTCTGTTGCTGCCTTCATTAATTTAATGTACACATCTATAACATAAATGTTTTGTTATGAAACCTACCATTTGCATCAAAAGCAACTTCTTTACTGCTCTTAGTACGATAATGCGAAATTAAAACTGATACACTGTTTACTTCTTTAACTCAATAATCATTATGCAATGAAAGTACCAAACAAACAAGCATTTTGTTTTTATCTTATGGAAACTAGATTGTATTTTAATAAGCATAAGAGATGTCGCAACCAATGTCTCACAAATATCAGAAAAATGTAAAGTTTCAACAGAATGGGGATGTACCGTTCAAGTATACAGATGCCTTCTGAGACTATTAAAAGTGCATCAGCCACAGGTCCTTTCCACCGATCAACACTATTATTCCAGAATAGCACTAGAGGCGGTTGAAATCAAGAAGTACCATAATTTCAACCGGGAAGATAGATACCGCTTATCAACATCATGGAATCCTGACACCAGTGAGTGTGTCCGGAGCCGGAAAACCGGACGTCGGCAGTGTAGATGTCGTTAGTGTAGTGTGTCGAAGTACCGACAGTGACAATAACAACAAGTAAAAAAATACAGTGAATGAATGTGGGTAGTTGCGAAAAACCGCACGCTATGAAGACGTCATTCATACTCATCAGTCTGCCCGTGACCACGATCGGTGCAATCCGGTCGAAACGTCGAGAAAAAATAGGTAATTAGCCTTAAAGTATAAACGCGACATAGACCAGTTAGTAAATATTGTAAGACTATTAAAAGGTTAAGTACCTTTTGATGAGTGGAATATATTATGACATAGTGCAGAGATTCCTAAAGTGGGTTCCGTATATTATAAGACACTAAGGTTCCGCGAATGTTACATTGGTCGTTAAATCGTTCGAATTTTTTGGTTACTGTAGTCATTTATGGTGACATTATTTTTTGTGAGGAACTTGGTCTAACCCACTGGTTCCCAAACTTATTTTGTCTACTGAGTCGAGAGCTCATGCAGTCGTTGTCTAAGATGCCTCCTAGCTAAATGAAATTACAAATCACCCCCCAGGCCTCTACACAACGCCCCCATTTTTTTTCTGGGTCTCTTACCGCCCCCCTTTAGGCCTGCAGCGCCCACAAGGGGGCGTTATCGCCCACTTTGGGAATGGCTGGTCTAAGCATACATATGGACAAACATTAAACCATTTTTATTTTATAGGAGGGCCTACACAATAAAAATGCTCCATTTTCAACCTATTAATACTTTTTATAGGAAGCAGTGCAATCATTTTATTCATCTCATTAATCTTTATTCCAAATATTTGTTATAAATGGTTTTTACTCTTATTTGAAATTGCGGTAGGCGTTTTTTATTATTATAGTTTGCTATAGGGTTCCATAAATTAAATGGGATTTATTGAGTGTTCCATAGTCCTAAAAGTTTAGAAGCCACTGACATAGTGTATACCTTTATGAAAGTGAAATAGGATTTTAACTAGAACATGGTTCTTAAACCATGTTCTAGTTAAAATCCGTTAACGTTTTTGTTAGTAACATTATATGTATGTTACTAACAAAAATGCAGTTCAGAGTATGACTTCATGTTCATACCCGCTAAGAAACAAACAGCACTGTGATTTTAATGGTAAAGATCATTTACAGAAAACACTGTTAAGGCTTCTTTTCATTATGAGAAGCTATAATCAATTGTTGTGTAAGACTTCAATGTATTCTATACTCATGCCTATAAAAAGTATAAGCATAGTTTACAATAGCTTGCTGTTCTTGGAATCGACATGTTTTCTTAAGTTAAATTAGAATAAATAAAAATCATGAACGCATTTGAGAAAAAATACTGGCGCATATTTAAAAAAATTGATAAAAATAACGATAAAATGCTATTTACAGCTATAAAAATACAATTTCTATGTTAAAATGTTATCAATTCATTAACATAAAATGTATAATGATGCTATAAAATAATTACAGGAAAAAAAATGTAAACAATATATTTAAATCGTAAAGTAATAGTTCGCACAAATAAAATGTAATTATGTATACAGTAATACTCCAAACTTACGCGATAGGTGTGACCGAGCGATAACCGTCGCGTAAGTCGAATTCGCGTAAGTCGGAGTATAATTTCGCATATAAATACTTATAAATTATTTTTAATTGGGATCGGAAGCTAAAGAAAATAATAATTTAAGCAAAAAATTTTTATTAAAATCTTAGATTACGTTAAGTTTCCATTCCAAAGATAAAGTTTTTCTTTTATGTTTGATGTAGACGAATCAGTTTTACTTCGTTTGGATGACATTCGAGTCTTCGTAGATATAAAAAAAACACGGTATAAAAATATAATAATAAACACGCACTCCGTAGATAAGAATTAAATATTATGTACATAATATAAAATAAATTGCAGCTATGCGTTGATTCTGCGCGACAAATCCGAACATTATGTACATTAACTGAGTAATAGTGTGTGGGCAGTAAGTCTATAATCGATAATCGAGAGTTGTGTGACGCTCCTACAAAAGACGAATCGACGAGATTTGAAAATCGCGTAACTCCGAGTTCGCGTAAGTCGGGGTAGCGTAAGTCGAGGTATTACTGTATATAATTCTTTCCAATATAATATGTCTACTGTTGTGCACGTGGTTCATACGATTTATAAGTTGAAAAAAATTTGTGTATAAAAAATATTAATTTCAGAGTTTACAATAGTAGTTACTGGTTAAAAATGATTACTTAATTTATTTTTTATTAATCTTGAATTATATATGATTTAAATCAGAAAAGGTAATTAAAAGATGTAGCTTGAAATACTATTTCTATTGCTCATTATATTCCACAAAGAATATTTGAAATTAATTAAAAACTAGATGTACTCGGCTACGCATTGCTGCGGCCTTAGTAGTAGGGGCACAGTACAAGTAAGCATACAGTATTCTATCTTCATACAAATGCTCCCAAACGACGCGCTCGAAATCTCGGCATTTCTCGCCATACAACAGTCGCGAGAAATATATTATATGTATTATCATCTATGGTCGCGAGTGCGCCGCGGTTGTCGTCGTACGGTATGAGACGCTCCCGCATGGCTCCCGCGCATTTACTGACTAAATATTATGTCAATCAAGTTTACGAGCATAATGTTCAGTGTATAGATTTTTGAATACATCTATATCGAAACCGGAAATATTTCTCTATTGATAATTTGTATGAAATATATTATGATAATGATCTAGTTAATTTATTGCTGATTATTAATTATACTGCACATAAAATGTATTTTTTTTGTCCATTTCCACTATACTAACTCAAAAATTTTTGAAATTAGAAATAAAATACTAGTAGAATTTTATAAATAAAAACTTATTAAATTTGCAATAATATAAAATGAAAAGATAATATGACAATTTAATATAGTATCTATTATCAAATACGTAACCCAAGAAAAACATTCAGTCCAAGTCGATAGCCCTATTGCGTGTTTACGTACCGAGCGACCGTAGGTAATCATCTCTAGGACACTGCCGAGATAGAATACTGTATGCTTACTTGTACTGTGGTAGGGGGTATTTATCATAGAAGTAAACAATAAAGAAGTAGGATGCACCATTTCTTTCTATTCTAAAGCAGATTTACACTCGAGTGTCAGTCTGTAATACCGTTTATAAAATTGTAGGATTTGACGTGTCGGCAACTAATGGGAAGTACCTACATATTATTAATTTTCATTTTTAATATTTTTTTTTATTTTACAAAAACCACCGCGTTTTTGTAAAATATATTTCAAGTCGGTACTGTGACTCAAAAAAAAAATGCGCAATACGCAAAGGAATATAAAATACATTACATAAGTATTGAGTGCCACACGGAATACCTATAAGTTTGTTTATAAACTTTAAAACAGCGAGCGGCGCGCAGCGATGAGAATTTAGCAAGTATGTAAGTGAGTGCCAATGTCGGACATTGAACCTATAATCCTGTTTCATATGCAAATAAAGATTAAATATTGGTAGCTAGTGGAGATCATGTGACTGTTGCAACTGTTCTAACTGTTGTTTATTTTTAATTATGGATTTATTATGAATAATGTATATAGAGTAAAAAGGAAAATATGTAAGTACACAGAGTAAAAAGATTGATCACATAGAATACAGCGTAGGTTAAAACAGATTTTCCTTGTATGAAGTACGTGACTTAACGTTTTAATCATCGCATATAAACATGATATTGTTTGAAGTTGTCCATGCAGAATCTAAAGTATCCAATGAATACTGTTAAAAACAATTAGTTAGAAAACAAAAAAAAAAATGTACAAATAATTAAGAAACTGTAAGAAAGTTCAAATTACGTTTTTTTTTCTTTAGTCACGGGAACAGGGAATCCCTGCCGATATAGGTTTACAACATTATTATATTCAATGACAGTAATTGTTCAATTCCTATTAATGAAATAGGTAGGTACTTTAGAAACGGATTGAAGGCATTTCGCGTTACACATAATCAGATTTAAATTAAAAAGATATCAATATTTTGGCTGTACTTTTGTTGAAAACAGTCAAGTCTTAATCTTAATTTTAGAATACATACGTATCTTCACGCTGTATCCTTAATTAACGGGTTAGTCAGAGAGGAATTTAGGAATGATCCCAATAGAGCTGAGTAGTTTCAAAAGAGAAACGACCGTTACGGAGTTAAAAATGTGTCAACTCAAACTACTAGATTAAGCTAACATGGGACACCAAAATAAAATTAAAATGCAAACGAAACAAACTTAATATATTGTAATCTTTAAAATTAAATAAACAAATAAGGTAGCTTTAGCCCTCGCGACTTATCGAGAATTTCAGTTACCAAAAAATATTTTTAACGTTGAAAATGTTCAAATACTGTACTAAAAATACGTTTTAAGGCAACCAAAATGTCTCTCAAATCCTTTAATCTTGACATTTAATCAAAAAATATATGTTATTAGAAATAAAAAACCGGTCCCTTTAACACCTAGGAAGTGTTTAAAGTATTTCTGAGCACATTCTTTGAACTCTGATTAAAATCGACCCAAGTAAAATAATATTAAACACACTAAACAGTGAATTCGTATTTTTCGTCAAAACTTACGTTACAAATATACGCAGTGACCAATTTGTCATTATTTATTCTTTGAAAATTAAATATTTGATAATAATTATGTATTGTAAGATGAATGAAGGTCATACTACAAATATCATAGAAAATGATCCAAATTAAAATACATTTAAAATTCAAGAAAAAATACTTATGGCGGGTACTAACGACCAACGAAAAACCAGTACCTTGAGAAAAGACTTGTCCGAAAACAAACAAAAATATGAAGTTGACAAAACACGAAACTAGTCTGCACACAACTGTGGCAAGCACAACACTGAAGATAAGAAATAGGTCGTGGTGACCTCTACCGACGCTTATCAACAGAGTTCAATGGCAAGAGAGGGTTAAATTAAGTTTTTCTAATTGGACGCACTTAGAAAGCGTGACGCGATATCAGGCTGAAATTTTGAGGCGATTTATTTGTAATCACCATTCTAATTGGAGTTTACTCTTATTTGCGTTTATCTGTGACGCCGACACTGAAATAATGGACATGAAAAGAATGCGTGCGCGCACGATTGTATATGGTGTAAGTACACGAGTCATACACCTACGGTTTATTTATTTTTAAAAATACATATTTTTTGTAAGTATTAAATATTTTTACTTCTATTTGGTAAGATATACATTCACACTTAAGTACATCATTATCCACTTATTTTTTAGTTTCGCAGGGAAACCTGCACACAGTTATCCAGCTTCTTGGGCGAGAGACTGGGTGGCTATGCGGGTCTTTCACCCATCAAAACTTCAGCGGTGATCGACTTAGGCGCGTTGTAGAGGGGTTCTGGGATCTTCTGCGAAACGCACAGAGCCCCTCTCACACTGTCGAAGCAGAGTTCTCGGAGGGCCAGAGACAGAGCCCTCCTGCAGCTTCGCATTGCCACGACAGTGGGAACCACGCGCATTATCGTGCTCCTCGGAGTCGCATACATGGAAGACTGGAGTCCCCACTCCGACCGACCACGACTCCTGAGGCCCATTCAGTGTCCTTTTACGACAGGCAGCGAACACTGTATCTATATTCTCTGGCCCAGACTATAGAGTTGCATTATCCATTTCTGCTTTAACATGCGTAAGCCTAAATCCTAATTGCTGAAAATGTCGTGTAGGTGTAGGTAATGTTTTTAGGACTTAATGCTACCTCGTAAGAGAAAGTGGTTTAACTGTTTACGTACAAGGAGTAAGATACTACCGTCACATCATATACATAACAATCGAAGTAGACAGAGGATCACAGCGCAATGAAATCAGACTTTTCAGTTAATTCCTAGCAATTACGATTTGGTCATCTATTTGAAATTACGAGTACAGATGGGAAAGTGGAATCATAATCTTCGATCACATGTGATCGAAAACCATAACTAGGGTTACCATCTTTTTCATTGAACAGATAAAGTACATTTACTACTACTAAGGTAAGAAAATAAAGTACAACGTGTAAAAATAAAGTATGACTTTAATGCACTAGCAATTGTTTTCGACATTAAGTATGTATTTTTTGTTGGTACTTTGAAAATGTTTTGCCACTGTAGTGATGTGAATTGGCACTGACGTTTTTTGTAATCGTGAAATCAGTGTTCGTTATCATTTATCGATGCGATCGGTACTGTGACAAGCAAAAATTATTGCTCTTAAACCTTATTGCTCTCATAAATTATGAAGTACGTTTGACATAAATAACGTAACAATACTTTAATACATAGTACAGGTGGCAGCCCTAGCCGTAGCCCATAATAATTTTATAGCCACATATTGTCTGTCGGCCATTGCTGAAAATATTTTTAAATAAAATTCTAAATAAGCTTGAGCGCTCGCAAAACCTTTGTATACGGTTCATCTTTAGTTTTAGAAAATTAGACCGAGTTTCTCATTTGCGCAAAATACTAAAGTGGCTCCCCTGTTCGCTCTCTCAGGAACACTCGAATACTATGGTTTCCTCTTCAACATACTGCATAATCCATCATCTTCCTCTTACTTAAAAATTCGTTTCTCCTATGCTCGACCGTCAGACACTCCCTGTAGACAACATCTGAGATCCTTCCTTAATATTACATTCCATAAAACTGATTTCTATTCCTATTCCTTCACTGTTCACGCGGTAAGATTGTGGAACTCACTTCCGCCTCATATTAGAGACAGTAATTCTAAATGTTTTTAAAATACGAGTTAAAGAATATTATCGCTCCTTACCACCATAAACTATATTGTATATATATGTGTAATGTTTACATAATCAGTACCTTAGTACATGTGTGTATTTGATATTTATTTTAAATGTAGTTTAGTGTAAGTATAGTTTATTTATAATATGTTGTATGTTTATAATATGTATGTAGGTATGACATATAGTGTTATTATATTTTGTATACTTTTTTGGGATTCATGCACATTAGATTTTGCTTTCGTAACGGTTCTTCCATCACAGGTCTGCTGGAAGAAATTTCATTATTAAAAAGCAGTACCTTTGCATATAAATTTCATTTCATGTATTTCTTAAACATGTGTGCATTTACATAAATAATTAAATAAATAAAATAAATAAAAGGCAACAAAGCGAATTACAATCAATAACGAATTGTAAACGTGAAACCAGTGAAACTACTATGTTTAAAACTCTTAACAGATTTCCTGAGGTGTCATAATTAACTAACATGGGTATTTTGTTTAAATTACGATGCTAAACGATGGCTAAAATACAATAACCTAATTAAACACGTAGGCCTCCATGATTATGGAGGCCTACGTGTTTAATTGAAATTAACCTAGACAACAGATTTGTTGTCTAGGTTTCAGTTACATAAATTGAAAGCCAGACAGGCGAAGTGAATGGAATTTGAACATGAGACAAAATATTCGTGCAGTGAAGGTGATAAGTTTCTGTGTGACTAATTGACTGTTTGAAGTGTTGAAGTGACTAAGGTTTTATGGGAATAAATGATAAGTTAGTATATGTGACATAGTTTATATTTAATTTTTTTTTCTATAAAAGAGGGGCAAACGAGTTAGCGAGTCACCTGATGAAAAGTGATCACCGCCGGGCGTCAAGTGACTAAGGTTTTATGGGAATAAATGATAAGTTAGTATATGTAACATAGTTTTTATTTAATTTGTTTTTCTATAAAAGAGGGGCAAACGAGCTCGCGAGTCACCTGATGTAAAGTGATCACCGCCGCCTATGGACACCCGCAACGTCCGGGGAATCACGGGTGCGTTGCCGTCCTTTAGAGAAAGGAGGGGGAGAGGGAGATGGGCCACCGGCACTCACTCACCGAACGAAACACGACGGCAATAGACGCTGTTATTTGACGCCGATATTCTGTGAGAGGGTGATATTTCACCGGGCGAGATGGCCCAATTCGTGCTATCATGCAGCATGGCTCTACTATACAATATTATAATATATAATTATATGACATATAATTTTATTTCTGCGTGTATCTTTGTTTTCTTTTATTTCTTGTTTATTTGTTGTACTTTTTATTACAAAAATTAATCAAACGATTTAGCTAGCTGACAGGAATATCAAAAGCACGAGTATACTTCAGCGAACATTAATGGAGAATTATAACATGAGGTTTGATGAAACTATATGCTTGGTACACTGGCGGATCTGGCCTCTGTGTAGTCTGTTAGGGATATAACCTCAGACCACATAAAAACAGACGACGCGTCGCCTACAACACAAGAGAGGCCGGCAAAACTATAGCTTGCCATGAGTACATACAAAGCAACACGCTGACCCATGTACTCAAACTGTGCTTCGCATTATTAGTTTCAGCTACTCCGTTATAGGAGCCTGACGTAATTATCAATTATTTGCACTTGGACGTAACATCGGATACGAATTCACGGACTATCCAACTGGAGGCTACCCATCTTCATCAGCCATTGTATACTTGTATAGGAGATGGGCTGTACACCATCTCCTATACAAATATACAATATATAACACAATATACGAAATGCGCTTCATACATAAGTACTTACATAGTTACAACAAGCACCTACCCATCTGTACAGCTCATCTCCTATAGAAATAAACAATATACTACATAATATACGATATCCACTTCGTACATAAGTACTTATAAAATTACAACAAGTCTTACGCCTACGCGGGAAAATAAACAGCGTTTTGTATCACTTACTTCTCCAGACCAAAGTGATATTTCACTTATAGCCCTGTCCACAGAGGCCTGAATGCAGAAACTGCTAAATTGTGTAGTATTGACACAAAGTATAGATTAATGCAGAACCGATATTTTTATATTTATTTTTTTATTATTTTTTATTTCATTATTTTTTTAAATCTGTACTCTGCAAATTACCGGCCATATACCATGCAAAATATACAAACTACCTATTAGAGTTGCAACGAATATACTACTACTTACTATTCGGTATTCCAAGTTTTAGCCCTTTTGCTTTGTATGCAACCTTTTAACATGATACGTTGTCATGCTAAAATATTTATTTTTCTGCATTGCAATGAAGAAGTCTATTTCTCACTCGTACTAATCTTAGGACCTAAGGAGCGCGTTGCTTGGCGTTCCCTCCTCTGGCTATCCCGTTAGGGATACAGCGTCAAGATATGTATGTACGTACTAGTCTCAGAACAGGATTTCGGTCACCGCGACTGGACAAGTTCGGGAAAAATATGGGCGAATAATTCGCATATTCGGCTATTCGAGCAGAGATCTTGCTGAATATTCGGTTTTTGGAATTCTGCGAACATATGTAACTAGCCACCCGCCCCGCACGCTTATTACGTAACTTGCAGACAGCATGCGACAGCCAATATCGCGCGATATCTGCTGTCAAAACGAGAATTTTTGTAATGTAGTTTGTATAGTGGCGCTAAAACAATCGCGAAAAATGCATTTTATGGTCATAGAATAATAGATACGCAATCGTCATACATGATACCAATTTTTTATTACAATTAGTGACCGGTCGCGTAGTGATCGCGTGGCTGTGCTGTCTGCAAATTTTTAGGTAGTAACCCCGCCGGCCTCGCACGGGTGGCAGTGCCATTTTGGACAGGACTTTTGTAAAATCCGTTCTTAGTGAGTGTCTACACCGGGAAAGGAGTAACTATGCTAGATTTCAAGTCAATCAGATCTATAGTTTCCGAGATCTCGTGATGAGTCAGCCACTCAGTGATATTACGCTTAGATATAAATATGTATACATATAAATTAGCTACTATTCCTTGCAACTTTACACACTACCTACACAATTTACTAAGGACTGCATACAGAGCTCTGTGCAACTTTGTAATCAGTTTTCTGTAGTAAACTAACTAAGTAATACTACTAACTAAACTAACTAGTAAGTAAATCATTTTATGAAGAAGCTTTACTCTTCCTTAAAGGGTTTTTTTGCATTATTAGTTCATGAGGACCCGTCTTTATAACATAAGTAGGTATGTAACAATCCTATCATTGCCAAGAGAATGTAGCACTAAAATAGATCTGTTACATATTGCATTTAGTGAAGTATGAGCTAGCCTTGAAAATGAAGTTAACTAATTTTTAGACTTGTGACTAGTTAATATTATAGTGTGTCGTATATGATGATGTATCAGTGTTCGTAAAAATACGATATTTATACATAACAAATATCTTTCGAAATACCCCATTAAAATACTATACTATGACTAAATACTGTGACTGGTGTAGTGATGGATAATTTTCCGAAATTTTTGAAATCATGGAAAAATTTCAAGGAAAATTTGGGAAACATTTCAAAAATGTAAAAATATCGACAATAAAGTAATTGAAAAATATGATAAATTTCAAGAATTATTCTTGAAAAGTTTTTATGACCATCATTGGACTGATGTTATAATATTTTTATTTAAGGATGCCTACTCAGGCCAAAAGGCAAAAATAATACAGAGAATGGCTATGTATTGAAAACACGAAAATATGAAACTGCTAGAAAAAAAAAGGAGAATTTCATGTAAATAAATGAAGTAAAATTACTTTCATAAGTAAATATTCATCTTCAAATTATTCCAGCGTGTCATTATATGCAACCATTTCTAATGTGTTATTTTACATTTTTTAAGATTTTACGGCTAAGGTTAAATTTAAATCAAATAAAATTTATTAAAAAATGTTTTTAGGGTGAGCAATTTATGCCAAAAACTATTTACATATCTTAATATGACTTGTTTGATTAAATAAAACACAATTTTTTTATATATTGTAATCTGCTATACATATAGGAGATTTCGATATATAAAAAATGACATTTATTTTTCATTGAAATCTAGTACAACATATGTATCATTTATTAATTATTAGGTATTTTATTCTCAGTACAAAACCTCCCTAGAAGTAATTGAAAATGTGATCTTGAGTATAAAGTATAAACTATAAAATGTTCGCATTGCAATATACAATATCTAAAAACATGTGAAATTCACACAATTACCTTTTATTTTGCTTGAATTCAGTTTAGTTGAGACCACGGCTGATCCAACTAGGCCTAAACGTAATATAATAAAAGGTAATCATGTCAATTTCATATGTTTTTGGATTTTTTATGTGATCCTGAGTATCTGAGTCAGATAAATATGTAAAGACCTTCACACTATGTCCTTTATAGGATAAATAACTACTCCTAAAAGTTGTACATATTTCATACATTGGATTCAAATAATTAAATATTTTGAATTCAATTGTGAAAAAACTACTTGAAATTCATTGGCAGAAATTGAGGTATTATGTGTTAAATTTCAATGGTGGGAACAGAGTGGGGGTAGCTGTGTCGTAAACTCTCAGATATCGCTCGTCGTTAGGTGTGATAGATGGAACTTGTCTTCACTCTGTTCCCACTACCTACTAAAATTTCAGTGTTTTAAAAAAACAGTGTGTCTTCTATTTTTAATTGGTTATTCCAAAATTTTAATTACATAAGTCAAATGTTCAATTTTAGGTAACTGCATACATTTTTATAATAAAGGTCATCAGAAAGTTACTCCATTGACAGAAAATAGATTTAGATTAGTTATAAAACATATTCATAAACATGGGGATACAGCGTGAAGATATGTTATGTTATAAAACGTATTCATTAGACAATTACATTATAAAATAAACACTTTCGTTGAAGACAAAACGATAGTCTTCTCTGGACATACATTTACTGGCTTTCTGTGTATTGTATTTTAATAAACCTATTGTAAAATGATGTTGAAAAAATTAAACCTTACTGAGTTTCTTGTTAGTTCTTCTCAGTGTTCAGGTTTTCTCCACGAACCGAACTAAAGTAGATTTGACATTCAAAAACAGCTTGGGTTTACTTGAATAAACTGATTTGACTCTAATTGTATTTTGAATATTTTATTTTGCAATTTTGTTCGTGAGTATTCAGATTAGTTTTTAATTGATTGTCAAGAAACACTTCTTTAGCATATAATAGGGATAAAGTAAATGGACAAATTCATAAAAACCAGTTTTTTTTAATTTAATTCAAATTTAATTATTTTATTTAATTAGTAAGTAGCACTTAAAAATACGTGATAAACAATATTATGTATGTACAACATTGTAGTACATATAAGTAACAGGGAAACCTTGATCTGCTAACCGTAAGCCCTTTACTGAATGTAATGTTTGTTCAATAAAAACACATGCATGTATGTATGTAATATGAAAAAATATCATAGTTAAATAAAAAATTACTAAATACCTATATATTTAGTATTTTTTTTTTAAATTATAGTATGTATATTAAATATAGTATAGGTAGCTAAATATTGTACATCTTCTGATCCTTTGAGTTCAAAAAATGTCTATACATTATACAAAAAAAAATTACGAGAGTAAATACAGAAGTTATTTTAAATTAGTGAATAAAATGTTTAATTTTTATTTATTTAATACTATGTACCTAGTGGTATTTGTTAAAGCAAATAGGTATCACAATTATGTATGTTGTCTACCTAACCATGTTGTTTAAGTAAATTACGTATCAATTTTAATTGTTAAAAAAATCAATATTTGAAGTCTAATTATCTACCTACTCTTTAATTATTTTGATATGATATATGTAGGTAAGTACGTAAATAGTTGCAAAGAAGAGTAGAAGTCATTAACACACATAATACAAATAAAAGAAATGTATCTAATAATCTGTTTTTAAATGTGTGACCATTTAATACACGCAGCTTATTAAATAAAATTAATAGAAGAACTACATAGTAGTGCTTTCAATACTTACCGATTAGACAAGTAATAAAAGTAACTTGACGACGTGACGTGTTAGTCCTTAATTACCCATTAATTTTTAATAATTAAGTAAATAAATAATTATTCTAAAATTCGATTACTTAATACTTATTTGAAAGTTAAACTGACAATCTGTGCTGAAAATGATATTAGTTTGACAGATTTGACAATTTGCCTGACATAGTCACTATTATTATTTATATTTCTTAAGGCATTGGCAACAAGACCCTAAGAGCTTAATGAAATGACAACCTCACTTCTCCCGTTCCCGCCAAAAAGTCTGACACACAGTCATTTTATTTATTTATTTATTTATATTTCTAAAGGCATTGGTAACAAGACCATCAGCCTAATGACTTCTGGAAAAGCATTAACTGTCCCTAACACTCATCCAGTAAAGTGATAGTAGGCTTTAATGAAGTGAAAAAAGAACTTCTTGGAAGACTGCTAAAACTTCAGCTACACATGGTTATTTAGATCTCCTCCATTCTTTTCACTTACACAGAACTTTAAAACACAATGTACTATCACTGTTGTACTTTAGAACTCCTAAAAATGTAAAAAATAGAAAATCTAAATAAAATGACAACTACACTTCTCCCGTTCCCGCCAAAAAGTTCCCTGACACACAGTCACACAGTACGCAGATCAATGACGCAGATAGTATTATGTACATATTTCTTGAGGCATTGGCAACCAGGCCATCAGCTTAATCACGTACCTGTATAAAATATTGTTATGATACGTTTGTAATTTTGTATTTTGTATTTTTTTGCAGTTGTTTGTAATCGGAATAGAAATTATTTACAAAAAATTTTTACTTTTAACACGATTTAAATCGCAATCCAAAGACTCGATTCGTAAAAAAATCAATGTCCAAAAGATTGATTTCTCAAAAATCTATCTACAATTTTTTAAATTCTGTGTAAGGAAAATAAAAGAAAAATGACTCCAAAAAACGCTATATCTAGTTCCAAAAGCGCTAAGGTGGCGGCATTGTTCGTTATAGACATTGAGTATCTACAATGGGAGGCGGCATACGCGTTATTTCTCATAAAAAACTTTCTGTCATTTTTTGCAGGAGGAGAGGTACTACCCACAAGTAACTGGGAACATTCAAATGCAACGTTCAATCGTATCTTTACGCTTTCGCACACAGACAATTCGACAACATTCGAAATTTTATTCGTGACCAGCTTTGGTATAAAACTAAATGCTACCACGACATAATTTAATGAGAAGTACGTAGTTTTTTTTTTCTTTTGCGATTTGATTGTAAGTGTTGTTTGTAACGCGTCGTCTTATTTGTAATGTTAGCTAAAAGTATAGTCTCGCTAGGGACTGCGTTTACGTCACAATTTGTAAAATTCGGCAATTAAAACCGATAAGATACCTACGAATTTAAACCAATTGAAGATTCATTATTGTATGACAAACATTATGATATGATTTTCTAAAATGATGAATAAGTTATTGAAAGATATTAATTAAAATAAGAATTAAAGGAAATACTTTCTTTTTAAATCGGTAAATCGGTTTGGTAAATCGATTTAGTGATACGATTCTGAAAAATTATGTTTACTGATAAAATCGGTACAATTCAGTCCTAGGCTAGATTCAATGTGGAGAATTTTTCGTTGCTTCTGCCAGTATAAGACGATATATTTTGCGGAGCGCTTATTGCAGCGAATTCGATTATGAAAATGGTAAGAAATAGATTCAAAACTAGTTTTTATTGTGCGGCGGCTATTTTTTTATTTATACCTTGACAAAGGGCTGTGAATCGTGCTTCATGTCGTAGGTACTTAGTGAATATAGTACGTAATTTATGAAAACAATATTCCAAGCCAATTTTTGTCTTTTATTTTATAATCGCGTTGTTACCGATATAAAAACATAATGGAAACTCGATTTTTAGGTGTCCTACATCGGAAAGTCTGTGCATTGGATTCACATGATCAATTCACTGCTCAAGATCGACAAAAAAAAATTATTTTTGGACCTCAAAAAATTGATATTTCGATTAATCGATCTCAGATTGCCATCCCCATTTTGCAAACAAGTGATCGTAATTAAGGTTCTCATAATATTCTTTATATGTAGTGTGTTTTGATCACGGAACTGAAACTTTTACATATCCCTTGATGTCGGGTAAGTGTTTCATCTGTGATTGCATGTACACGCTCCAAACCTGAAATTCAACTTCACGCCTATTCAAGAAGTGAAAAATGATTCCAAAAGTGAAAAATAAATACAGGAGTTTTTGGCGCGATTTTATGAAGAGCGGTTAGCGTTTTATTTAATTATTTGCAAATGGTTTCTAGTAGATGTTGTGATTTAAAATTAGCATAGTTTTGGGTCCCAAATATCTGCGCTATTGTACTGTTATGTGAAATTGTTGAAATTAGTGCATATCTAGAGAGTGATGTTGAGATTTTCTTAATGTGGCTTAGGCTGTCTAAGTGGATCCTATTAGAAGGGCTGCCTTAATATATTTGTCGCTAGAAACTCCAAGAAACATCTAAAATGTATTACGTCGACATTTTGTTGAAATAATATGATGAATTTTTCTATTCATTACTGAAGACGTAGGTTGTATGGGCTAAGATGCCCTTACCTTCCCTTCTAAGGGAGAATCGTACTATAGTGTGCGCGAAAGTGGTAGTCACCGCTTGAGGTATGTGAGCGGCAGGACGGAAGAGGCAGATAAACGTCAATCCGACTCAGTCTGCCGTCAACCGACGTGAACCGCCACGATGGTTAAACGATTCAGTTGTTCGCACCAGTTTGTTCCAAACGCACATGAGATAAAATATTCCAAGATGGTCCGCCAATAACACGACAAGTGAAAAATGTTATTTACAATGTGCACAGTTTTTTTCTCAGACGAGTGTGACAAAGAAAGTATAGAACTCAAATATGATATTAACAATAATACATTTAAACATTTAATTTTATTTAAATTTTAACGGTGATAGTGAAAATAATATTTTGTTTTGCTTATTGAGAAATGTTAATTTGCATATAAAACACATTTTTGTATCATAAACAATAAAATTTAATAAATAAATGTGCGTTTATTTATGTTTAGCCCCGAAATAGAAAAAATAGGTGATACATCTTAGTCTGTTTCTCGTCGATGACAACGTCCACAGCATGACGTTACCGTCAAAGGAAAAAGCTACTTTTTCGTGACACAATAGGTAAGCATTTTGCTTACCTATTGTGTGTGTGTATTGTGCATTGTGGAGGGTAAAATCATGATGATGAAAACCGTAGATGGAGAAAACCGTTCAAAGGTAAATTACAAAAGCACCCATAGTCAACTTACATTTAATAATAAGAACACTAATACTTTTAATAATAATATAATACTAACAGCAATAAAAATAACGACTTATTTATTTTAAACTAATCAAGAAAAATGTTGAAATACTGGTACAAAAATGGTTAGTTTTAAATATTAATTTTTACTACTTTTAAATATCGATATTTGAAATAGTATAAGTACGATTTTCCCTTAGCGGGATACAACCGGATACAGTCCATACAATCAATGTCTTCAGTGATAAATATGTAAAATCTTTATCACTTACTTTAGTTTATCTTTAGCTACTGTAATATTTCTGTTGTCACCACTACGCACTTGATAACGATTGTTTTCTAATATACTAATAATTTCATATGGTCCTTTATACTTCGGTTTCAATTTATCATGTCGTCTATGATCCTGACAAACAAACTAAATCACCGAGATTGTAATTTACATTATCTCGACGTACTGCATCAAAACGTTCTTTAAACTTTTGTGCTACGTCCAACAACCGTCTATAAGCAATTTCTCGGTCGGATCGAATGTCGAAAGTTTTATCTAAAGATTCGTTGTCAAGTACATCGTTTAAACGAGCTTGAACACAAGGTATATTTGCATTACTACCGATTAATAAACGAATTGGAGAAAAGCCTGTCGATTTTTGTACTGTGGTGTTCATGGTTTGTTGAACTTTCCACAAAACGTTCGGCCAATCTGACGAATTATTACATGCTGCGGTTAACATATTAATAACGGTCCTTACACACCTCTCAACTTGACCATTAGCACGGGGCGTTCCTGTGGCTATCATGTGATGTTTAACTTGTAATTCTCTGAATAAAGATTGTGTTTGACTGGAGCTAAAATTAGTTCCACGATCGGTTATAATTAACGATGGGGTACCAAATAATGTTACAGTGTCACGAATTATAGGCACCAATTCCTGAGCTCCTAAAGTTTTAAGTTTCTTCAATAGGCAAAATTTTGTGAACCCATCAACTATAAAAAGCACATGCTTGAAACCTTCAGTTGATAGTGTGAAAGGTCCAGCACAGTCTAAGTGAAGCGTGTGAAATGGGATTGCGAATTTTTGAATTGGGTGCAGTAACCCTTGTTTTGGACCGGTAGGTCCTTTACGTTCAACACATATTAAACAATGAGATAAATATTTTTTTACAAATGCTGTCATGGATGGAAACCAAAAATGTTCACGAACCTTGTCTATTGTTTTATCGAAACCTACGTGACAATTTTCATCATGATATAATCTTAAAATGCTTAATCTAGAACCCTTTGGAATGAACAATTTAGGTTGTGAACCGGAGTCAGTCCTATAATGAAGTAAATTTTTTTTTTAATATAACGGTTATGGAAGCGGTGCGGGAAGCAAATTCGGGAATAAATTTTCGAAAATTTTTATTACGTAAATCGTTAACTATATCGCTAACTTTCTGTTTCTCGATGGGTGCTAAACGATAGGGCCGATAATTTATAACGTTATTCTTTTTCAATTTTATTTTAGTTCACCCGTATTAACGGTGCTAATATTGCTGGGTGTAGGTAGAACTAAACGATATTTTGATACGATACAAACGATACCGTATTTAGATAAGTCATTACAACTTTGTGTTTGGGTCATAACGACAATTAAGCTGTATCGTTTGTATATGATAGATATTAGATGTTAACAGTGATGTAGTTTAATAAACTATAAATTATGTACTACGTAATTAAACTGGATGCATAAGAGAATGGGTTTATTATTTACTATAATTACATTCCGTTTTCATGATAAATGTGGGTACATCTTAGAAAATGGGGAATCTTTTATTTAATTAATAATTAGCACACTCTCGGTGGTCGAGGGTTTTTATTTTTTTGCTTTAGTGTACGTAAATTCTAACATATGCGACCTGCAAGCTGCCTATTTACTATGCAATTTGTTGCCTTGCAACAGATTGCAGCAACAAATTGTTAGCCAGATTGCACCGTGAGTACATCTTATAATGTTGTTGTCACTTGCACAGACTAAGGAGAAGATACAAATACTTAATCTGTGTTTGTCATTATCAGCTGGTTGTTTGGGGTTGTGGTTTGTTTTTATTTTGTTTTTGTGTACCTTGTGTGTGTGATTACAGTGCTTTATTACGATGAAATACTCAAAATACCAATTATTTTAATAAATAAGAGGCTAACTTAATTCTTTATCTTGTTTATCATGCCTTTTTGTATTAAGTAGGTAATACCTATCTATACTCTTGGCTGAACGCGATACCTACTATTTCTTCTAAATGGATTTACTTAGACATCCATGTAATTTGGAAAATTGTTGTAGAATTTGCTTAACAGCATCATGTAGCAATATGCATGATATTTTTGCGGAACTAAATAATGAAAGTGCAATAAAGATAGCTGACATGTTGTTGTCATGTACTTCCATAAAGGTAAGTAGCAATGATTGAGTACAATGACTTTTAAGTGTTGTAAATATAACATCATTGACTGCGTAGTATTATCTATAACAGTAACAGTTTCCCTATTTGATATATTCTGTGATCAAAATCGCAATACTTTCATCACTTTTACCACTAATAAGAGTTATAAATGGAAAAGCAGAGCCCTAATGCAACACGTTGTTGGTCCATTACCTATTTACAAACAATGACAAGCTCACTTCATTGGTTAACTTTTACTATGTATGTGGGGAGATAAAGAGATTGATCCATTAGTGCAGTGCCAAAGCATCTGCATTCAAAACTAGGGTCCCGGGTTCGATTCCCAGTTAGGTCAATTTAGGAAAAGAACATTTCTAAATTGGCTTGGATTGATCTGGGTGTTACCGGGGCGTTCCCCAGTTCGTTGTGTGGTACCCATAGTAATGGCCTGGTACTTGTTTTGAGGTCAGATAGCTCGTGTAGTTGTATGGAGTATTATTATTATAAACGGCTGGCACATTCTGGTTTTCTTTCGCTCTCAGCCATGCAAGCCAATATATTTTCCGTAGACATATTCATGTTTTTATAATATATCTATGGAATATAGATTATATTTGTGCAATGAATGTTATGAAATGTTATTTTTTATTGTTATTGCAGGTGGAAATGAAAGACTTCCTTCCTAAAAAAATATGTGATAGCTGTTATGAGTGTTTGTTTAGATTCTATGATTTCCAAAAACTAGCATTAGAAACAGAAGGGAAATTACGAACACGGTTATGTAGTGGAAACAATAATTTAGAGTTTGATCATAATAAATGTTCAGAGGCGGAAAAAGTGGAAGTTAAAATTGAATATGACGATTTTGAAGCCATTGGAAGTAATGGGGTTGGAGAAAATTCCACTGATTTTAATCAACCAGATTTAGTGAAAAATGAATATCTTTATAACGAAAAATGTATAATTCCATTTGCAAGCTGTGACCAAGTTGAAGGACTTCAAGAGAATAATAGTGATATAGATAATAGATCATTAGAGTGTGATGTATGCCATAAAAGATTTAAAAAGTTAACAAAATTAGAACATCACAAATTATTACACAATTCAGAGAATGTTCATAAATGCAATTTATGTTCTAAAGCATATAAACATCAGTCTAAATTGTTCAAGCATTTACTTACACATGACAATGATGAAGCACAGGCCTACATATCACAATTAAGCCAAAATGAAACCCAAAGTTATGAATGTGACAAATGTTCCTCTGTTTTCAAAACACCACATTCGCTAATTGCTCACATGAAAATACATGTTAGTAAAGGCAGAGTATTATCATGTTCAATATGTGATAAAGTTTTTAAAAAAATCAGTCATTTAAAAAGGCATGAAATATCACATAGTAATATTATATATAACTGTACTATTTGCAAAAAAGCATTTATAACTATGAGGCATTTGAATGAACATGTGAGTACACAACACTCGAGACAACAAAACGAAATAAAACCATTGTTATCTGAAATACAAGAAACTGAAGTTAAGGAAGGCTACCATCAATGTGATACATGCTCATGCATGTTTAAGTCTTCTCAGTCATTAGCTGCTCATATGCGGAAGCATGTAAATAAGAACAGGATATTGTCTTGTGCAATATGCAGTAAAGTATTTAAGAAAATCAGCCATTTAAAAAGACATGAGCTATGTCATGATGATAATAGGCCTTACAAATGTACAGAATGCCCAAAGGCATTTCTTACAGAATATGCATTAAAGGAACATTTCAATAAACACCAAGGTATTAAGCAACACTCATGTCCAGTATGCCCAAAGTCATATTACCATGCTACCACTTTGAATAATCATCTTCAAAAAGTTCATACAAGAGAAAGAGCATATTTATGCCCTACTTGTGGAAAAAAGTTTGAATCTAGCACAAATTTGAATCAGCATATGAGGAGGCATTTGGGTCTAAAGTTGTTTGCTTGTAGTTATTGCCCACAGAGGTTTGTAAGCAAAGGTATGTAATTTTATAATGCTGTCTGAATAAAAAAAAAATTTTCTTTGAGGACAATAGAAACAAATAATTATACGCTAGTATTTCAATAGTGGTATTACTAAACTATACTTGTAAGTGCCACATAAACACAATTTAAAACAACAATTTTGTGGGTAGTAATAGGTTGTGTGGGTCCAGATCTCTACCATCTTGTCTGTTCTGCCACTAAATAGCACTGTTGCACTGCTTGCACTGTTGATTTCCTTAGTGGAAAGTAAGATAGCCAGTTAATTTTCCTTATAGATATCCTTGTTTTTCTTCATCAAAGGCTTCATTTACAATTTATATTACAAACATGATTTGTAACTAATATTATTAAATGTTGAAATTGTTGTGTATTTAGAATGAAATATTAGTATGCATCCTATTAATGTCTGACCAAATCTAGATTTAACAACAAAACCTTCTGAAACCTCGAATTATTAATTATAATTTTTGTTTTACATTATTTAAGTTTCTGCTCGTTTCAGCTTTTACCTATGTGTTTGTGGTTATAGACTATACAAATCTATTATATTTGAAATATTAAGTTTTGTTGCACTAGGAAAGTTCTTTTTTTGTATGCTGATCGCCACCGAAAGCAGCATGAAATAAAACTCACTAATTTAGTTTCGGTTTGAGTCCTGTTATTAAAATGAGGCTTGTTAATTTATGACATTCTATGAATAAAGGACATGGCAGGTCAAATAGATTGCTTCAATGGGAATCTATTTGTCCTACAAATAGATTGCTTAGATGGTAATCTATTTGTCCTACCTTGTGAAAAGTCAAAGTAATTTATAACTGGTTCAGAATTAGAACTGATAGCAACTTTTTGGCAGAATTTAGTATTGTATGGTTATATCTGTGTATGTGTACATAGTATATACTTACATGCAGGCAATGAATTATTTCCGAATTCGTTGCCTGTAGGGTTGTCATAATAAGACACCCTTGAATTTCATAAATCAAGTCACTCAAATATAGAAATTATCTAGAGATTCCAATCAAAGATGCTAAGAATTATTGCAGGTGCTTCCTGGTATATCTCAAATAGAATGTTACATGAAGATTTTAATGTACCCACAGTAGGGGAAATCACTGAATTAACAAAAGTATACAAGAAAAGAATAAAAAAAAAATTTATTTTAGATTAAGATATCTAAATCAATTTGAAATTTACTTTTACATTGCGAAAATGGCCTTAAGTAGGAAAATGATCTGGTTATTGTGTAACAGGCCCCAAGTGGCAATTTGAAAGTGGCCCTGAGTGGAAAATAGGATATCTGTACTTGTCATATGTAGTTATCATTGCGAGATTGGATGGAAATATAAAAATGACTGTTTTTTTACAGGTGAATTAAATTCTCATACTGTGACTCACACTGGGGTACGGGCACACACTTGTGATCAATGTGGAGCATCGTTCACTAAAGGCAGCTCACTCGTCCTGCACAAGTTCAGACATTCTGGTATAAAACCTCATCAGTGTGATGCGTGTAATATGAAGTAAGTCCTGGTGTCTTGTCAGAGCTCATCTATGTGATTTATTAGCTGTTCTGTGCAGTTCTGTATTTTGACATTATAGGTAGAGGGTTCTGAGAGTCAATATTGATTGTCGAAATTAATGTAATTACTGCTGGAAGGTTATAGAAAAGTCTAAGGTTGTTGGAGAAAATCAAGAAATTCACGATTTCATGGATTTCTTGATTTGTTTTGCAACTTTCTTTGACATTATAGGTCAGATATACTTATCAATATTGATGTGGCCACTAGTCTTTCTGGCTTTAATGATCTATGTTTGAAAACCGGCCTTTGTGGCCTAAAATACTGCATTCTACCATCACGCCAAAAAGAATATCTCCCATATATATTTACAAAAAATTGTATAATAATTTTCACTTACGAAGTTATTAAAAAACTTTTAAGTACTAATGTACAAAGATCTGTTATGTTTATAGGTTTGTTAAATCCAACAGCTTAACAGTCTTAAAACATTGAGCATACCACTAGAGACGACATACGTGTATTCCATCCCTTCAATCACAAATAAAAAACTAGATACACAATCAACGCTCCAAAAATGTCACAGATTATGTGAATTATACTTTATGCACGAGACATAAGATTGCATTTTAAATATGCTTTTACAAACATCGTTTTAATGTCATGCATGAATCGTTTACAAGCTGTTATAACCTTATGATTTGGCAGTAAGGGCTACTTTAGATTAACAATGTTACCGATAATACTATACGGTATTAATAACATATACCTACGTCAATTCGGACAATAATTTGTTTAGATTTTACAGGAGATTGTGCATCTAGTTTTTTATTTGTGATCGAAGTTCCATCCTTATTATAGGCCATATATTTCTTAGTCTAACAATTCCTGACGTGAAGTATTCAAGTTGATTAACTTGGATATGATTTACTTCTAGGTATGAATTTTTTCGCAATTATTGTCAATGAGGAATAATAATCTTTCAAAAGGCTCTAATCTTAATCTTTTAACCCAGATTATAGAAGCATTTTATGTAACCCTTAACCACTGACGTTGAATTATATACAGTAACTCTGACGTACGTCTCACAGACGTACGGTATGCCTTAGGTGCCCTAGAATTAAAACTAATAATCCTAATAAGCATTGTTCCTAATAGTTATGTTCTTTAGAGTTCTAGCTATGAAATAAAATTTAAAAAAAGACAAAAATACTTTTAAAATCTTTATTTTTCTTACAAAATCAAAAAGTAACAAAAATGTTCAGGAGCTAAAAACGACAGTCTTCATTTCTCCTAAAAATCTAACTTTTCAGGCTATATTCATCACACTCATGACTTTTTATTATAAAAGAGAAAACATGTTTAACATTTCAATCAATCAACATGAAAATATTAGTAAGAAAAGTTGTTTTTGCAAAGCTCAAAAACAGCACTGCCTGCATACTGATTTCGAGCATTGCAAACAGACAGGCTTTCATACTCTGGATCATCTACTCGATAACGGGATTTCTTCCTTTGTTCCGAGTTTGCAGATGTCGAAACGCGCTTATTAGAAGCCATTTTATATCTAAAACAAAATAAAAAATAATTTTTTACACAGGTGTACAACAAAAACCGTAACATTAACTCTGACATGACGTCCGTCAGACGTTGCGTAGTCTTTACTTTAACTATGACGCTACGTCTCACAGACGTAATGCCATAAATATTTACCTAATTGAGTCGCGCAGCACATCCACACCCCATCGCTGTCGATGCGTCGCTGAAACTTAGGAAGGTACTGGGAGGGACAAGTTCGTTCCTTCATAAAGTTATTTGAATTTAACGAATGTGCCTACGTCTCACAGACGTACGTCAGTGGTTAAGGGTTAATAAGCGAGAAAATTGTAGATCAAAAACATATTGGTCAAATTCTTATGAACAGATTACTGTTTATTAGAATTAAAGTACTCTTGTATGAAAACAAGAAGCCCAAAATAATAATTTTACGTTATTACATTTTTTATTATAATATTATCGAGTATTTAATATTTTATTACAATTTATTGAGAAACAATAATTTTCGCCCCTGACTGTACCTGCGCAGTCGCCACCATATTCGCTGTAAGCCATTGGTTGAAGTTTCATGCCGGAGTCTAAATACACTTATCTAGAATAGTCTTATTGGTTAATATTGTGCAGATGTAATATGACGTGCTCTAATTTTCTAGATTTGCAACAAAAGATCATTTGAAGCGCCATTACCGTATTCACACTGGGGAGAAGCCCTATCACTGTAACATCTGCGGGCGAGCATTCACTCAAAGCAACGATCTCGTTAAACACAAGCGTTCACATTTAGGAGACAAGTTGTATAAGTATGTAACTATCAGTAAAAATATCTAAAATTTCACTAATGTTTTAAGTAGTCCTTGTAATACTTTAGGCCAGTAACTTTTATGTAAACTGTAAAGTATCCATTTTTGTGTGATTTTCATTAAAGTTAATTAACAGTACATATTACGCATCAGAATAATAGACAAAACGAGTTTTTGCTCATTTTTAATTTACGTAAATTCAAAAGGGTACTAAAAAAAGTTTTAGAACTGCAATTTTAAGTAAATGTTATATATTTTGAAGTGTTAATCTGAGCCTCTGACTTGGCTGAATTATTATAAAACTTTGTAATAACATACATACCCTGTAATTCATACGATGTTTATTGCGAGACTAATCTAAAAGCGTGAATGAGCGAATGAGTACCAATGCAAGTGAATGCATATTTCTTTGACAATAGTATGAACATGAATGTGTTTTTAATTTCAGGTGTTCTCAATGTCCAGAGAGTTTTCGTCTGAAAGCAGAATTACGTCAACACACTTCTGATCACTTTTTAACATCAAAAGCTGTAAGTGAAAAGAAAACTGAAGACAGCTCAGTTCAAAGTAATGTCGGAAATAAACAGGAACAGATTCCTACTGAAGGCAGTGATCACAAATGTGAAACAACAAATGTCTAATATCTATTAACTTAATATTGTTGTAAATGTAATTGGGGTTGTTAATATTTCATATGCAATATTTTAAGATATCAAACTGTAATTTGTGATTCATATTACCTTATACAGTCAGGATCATACAGATAATAAAATAGGCTAATAGAAAGACTGCTTTCTTTAGTTCATAACTTATGACGACAGGTGTCGCTGCAGAACTGTTGATTAACTTGATGAAAGTTTAAATAGTAATAGTAGTAATGGCTTCTGACAATGTCAGTGTATTTTGAATTTAAAAGATAAGAAACATAATGAAATAAGTTTTAAGTGCATATTTGGAAATCGTTTATTGACATAAATAGGTACATACATATCTTAACTTCAATATTCACAAACTTAAAAATAAACATTATTTTAAATAATAGACATCCTCAAAGTTGCTTAGGGCGCCCAGCAGACTAATTACCTTTTTGTAGAAGTTTTAAATTAAGTGTTTGCAAGCAATAATATATAATAATAATATACTCAGACATTTCACACAGCGCCATCTAGTCCCAAAGTAAGCAGCACAGCGCTTGTGTTATGGGTACTAGATAGCATGTTTCAGTATATAACAGTATGTTTGTCAATCTCCACAGACACTAACTTTAGGGCATACCATGCATGGGTTCTCATTTGATGATTGAGAAAATCTGCCGAAGTGAGGGAACGAAGACCAACTGTGATTTATTTATATTTGGTTAATAATTTCTTTACAAATGTCTGCAGTTGTAGGCGATGAGCATTCATTTTTTTTCTCGGATGTGTTTAGCGCTCAGGGAACGGCGACAGTGTCAGTCACTCATGAAATGTTAACATCTCTTTAGATTTGGTTTTGATAAATTACCTTTGATCCTGACTATACTTTGTTAAGCTATTTTCAAATTTTAGATCTTTTAATTTTCTGCAAAGCAGTCATAGATAATAATATATTTGTGCACTTAACTGCAGTATACGCTATCATCAATGAGAGCGACATGTTAAGTGGGTAGTTGCAAATAGTCAAATCAGTTACGTATGAGAAGTGTTCTAGGTTATGAACGGTGACGTCATAGTCTTTGTCCGTCGTTGATGAATTTTTTTTCATAAAATTAATAAAGCAATAAGTTCTTTTTTATTCATTTTTACGTCTCTATTTAGTGATAAGCGTTTTATAATTTGTTTTTAATACCATCAAATAAAGTGTGTCGGAAGCGTATTAACTTCGTGCTCCGTAGAAAATTTCACCGAAGAAAGAATTTAAAAGTTATGGGCCTAAAATACGTGTTATTTTTAAAATTTTTATTTTTCGTCTGAGTTTAGGTTACCGAATTATGCCTCTGTACCAAACAGCTTTATATACGTAAAGATAATAAATTTGCTATGACATACGTACAGACAGACAGATGGAGAGGCAAATGGACACGCAGAAGGACATACAGGCAGACGGATGGGCAGACAAACTGACAGATAGACAAATAGACAAAACAAAACTATGACTACTTCGTTCTAAACTTAATTATAAATTTAAAGTTGTAACAGGGAAAGCCATAATTATGATAACCCTTGACACAGAAGGGAGAAGCCATCAAGTAGCCACAAAACCGAGACGTAATTTATTAATAGTCTCTTTTATACATTATTATGCAATATTCTATCGTTATTGTAAATACATATAAAGTATTAAGTGCATATACTTTTAACATAATTACGTTTGATGTAAATAAACATATTGAAAAGAATGAATTATTTATAAATAGAAAAATATAATAAAAATTATCACGGATCAATTATAGCATGAATTTTTTTGATAAGGATCCATACGTCACACTACACCGGCGGGGTTATTACCTAAAAATTTGTAGACAACAACAGCCACGCGATCATTGCGCGACCGGTGACTAATTATATTAAAGAATCATATATGACGATTGCGTGTCAATTGCGCCGTAACCGTAAAATGCACTTTTCGCGGTAAATTTTGCGTCAATATAAATTACATTATACGTAATCCCATTTTGATAGCAGATGTCGCGCGATATTTGTCTGTTATATGGTGACTGTAAGTTAGATAATAAGCGTGCGGATGTCGAATAAGAACATAGAGGCAATAATTTGACTCGTAAAAGTTGGACCCGTTTTTGACGGTTTAAAAGTTCTGATCATATTCGGATTTTTACACAGACAAACTACCCTAGAGACCTGAAATGTTTACGAATTTCTAAGCGAACTATTCTGTCAAGGTTAGACGAAATAGTGATGTACTCGTAGATATAGTATATATCGATAAATACAAGAATTATTTTTATGAGCTTATTTTAAAAATAGCAATAATAAAATATGTATATATAATCAAAACAAGATTCTTTATTTCGAAACAAAGAAATCAAAAATTTGGAATAGAAATGCAAATCAAATTCGTTTGGAAAGTACGTGTTTCCCCTAATGTAAAACTTTTTAACAAAAAATTAAATTGACAAAAAACGAAATTGAAAAGCTTTGGTGGTAGAACCACCCAACCTTTTCGTCTGTATGTATTTTTTTAACCAACTTTAAAAAGAGGGAGATTCTATGTGCGTCTGTATGTTTTTTTATGTATGTTCACCTATAACCTCATCGATCGCGTACCGATTTAAAATTTTGTTTTTGTTTGATATACTTTCGAGGTGGTCCCATTTAAATTGCACTGGTATTGAGCTTGGCCTTTAAAGATACACGAAATAATAATTACTAATTATAAGCTTTATTTATATTGATGATACATTTTTATATCATTTCGTTCTGTAATTAGAAAAGTAGTTAGTTGTAGACCCATCCTATATATTTATTTAGACCAAGGTCACTCAAATGGGAGAAATAAAAAAAATTAAGAAAAAATTTAAACCTACTAGAAATAAACACTGAAAAGTATAAAATAACTATCATTTACTAATTACAACTCAAATATAAATAAAAAATTATTTATACATACGATATAAATACGTATATAATTAAATTTTCTAGTGTTAGCCGACGGAAATGTCAAAAGCACTCGCATACCTAGGCGAAAATGTGTGAGGAGAATGACGAGATTTGAAGAAGCGAAAGAAGTATGTAAGGACCGCGACGTTTGGCGCTCCGTCCCTCTGACTACCCCGTTAGGGATATGGTGTGAAGATTGTATGTATGTATGTACATAATTAAATTTGATGGTTATTAAAGTGGGTTCCAAATTAATGTGCCACAACAGAAAGTCTATTAGTTTGGGAGGCTTGCATCGATTTCAGTAACTGTCGAATTAAGGTATTTGTATCGTATGTATAAAGTATTTTTTTTGTATTTGAGTTTTGATTAGTAAAGAATAGTTATTTTTTACTTTTCAGTGTTTTTTCTAAGTCGGTTAAATTGTATTCTTAATTTTTTTCCGAATTGAATTGAACTCAAAACTCGAGATATATTCTATCCAATAAAAGAGAATCATCAAAATCAGACTACTCTGTAAAAAGCTACACACGGTCGTATACAAAAAAAAATATGCACCGACTTGAGAACCTCCATCATTTTTTCGTCGGTTCAAAAAAGAACGGTGACATCTTTTTAATGATGACTGTGTTTTTCAACCGACTTCCAAAAAAGGAGGAGGTTTTCAATTCGGTTGTATGTTTTTTTTTATGTTTGTTACCTCATAACTCCGTCATTTATAAACCGATTTGGAAAATTCTTATTTTGTTTGAAAGGATATACTTCCAGATTGGTGCCATTGAAATTTGATTCACATTGAAGCTTTGGTTTCGAAGATACACCAAATAACGCGATTTGGTTATAACCTTTATTCATTTATGTTTATGATTCTCTTGTATGACATTTGTTAACTATCGTTGTCCCCACATGGTATAATAGTAGTAGGGCGAAGATATAAATTGCTTGTGATAATTCAGTCAGTAGAGTCAGTCTTGTGGCGGACAGAGAATATGACTGGTAGCTGTCGTCTTCGGATTGTAAGAATACTGCTAAGGTGTCATTATGATGCAACCTTTACACTGTTCTTTTATAACTGATTGTAATTGATATGATATTGATAATGGCCACAATGGGCAACAATATCCCATGTTCGATCTGTTCGCATCTGTATTGTGAAATGCCACGGTTTATGCTCTTCAATAGAATGGAAGTTAACACATTGCGCTCCAAAATTAGAAAATAAACAAATTGTAGATCTGCCCTAGATATTTTTTTAGGCCTCGGTCACTCAAAAGGGCAAAATAATTTTTTTTTTATATAAAAATTAAACAGACTTCAAAAAAGAACACTGAAAAGTATAAATAACTATCCTTTACTAATCAAAACTTAAGTACAAAAATAACTTTATAAATATGATACAAATACCCATATTATTAAATTTGACAGTTATTGAAGTCGGTGCCAAATTAATGTTCGACAACAGAAAGTATATTAGTTTAGTAGGCTTGGCACCGACTTCAGTGACTGTCAAATTTAATTATATGAGTATTTGTATCGTATTTATAAAGTTATTTTTTACTTAAGTTTTAACTTTACTACGTTACCAAGTTTAAGTTTTACTAAGTTTAAGATTAGTAAAGCATAGTTATTTCATACTTTTCAGTGTTCTTTTTTGAAGTCGGTTTAATTTTTTTATAAAAATTTTTTAATAGAAAAGGTGTATCTCTGTATCAAATTACATCTTAATCCGTTCAGCGGTTAAAAATTTCCCATACAAAGTTTCATCCCCTTTTCACTCCTTTAGGGGTAGATTTTTGGAAAAAAGAAGTATGTTTTTTAATAGAAAAGGTTTTATCTATGTATTATACTAAATTTCGTCTTAATCGGTTCAGGGGTTAAAATTTTCCCATACAAAGTTTCATCCCCTTATTCATCCTTTTAGGGGTACATTTTTGAAAAATAAAGTAGCATATGTTCACCCCCTGGTGTCAAACTATGTCCATGCCAAATTTTATTAAAATCGGTACGGTGGTTTAGCCGTGAAAACCAAACAGACAGACGGACAGACAGACAGACAGAGAGACTTACATTTATAATATTAGTATGGATATGGATAGTATGGTTAAGGATTATACAATTATATAATATTATATAATTATATATTATATATATTATATGTTATATATATTATATTATTATATAGTATGGATAGTATGAATGGAACTAGATATATAATTTCAAAGAGTGATAGTCATTATAAATTCTCAAAATTAATGGAAAATATATTGATATATCGATACGATTTTTCGCGTCCCTACTTACAAACGTGCCATCTTGCAAGAGTGAGGACGCAACATGTAATTATAGCTTGCTAGGCAAGGACAAACGCTGACTCAAAGCTACCAGCGACCAGTATAGTCAGAGCTCTGCATTTTTTTGATATAAATTTTTATTATTAATTATATACTTACCGATGAATCGTGATATTATCGTTTTTGAAACTATTTTTACGACTGTCACTACCACACCACTTTATAGCGCAATTTGGCATTGTTTACGTAATGTATACTATATTTTTTTAAACAATTAGACACAGGTCACGGATCTTCTTTCTGGTTAATACTAAAGGAGCGCGCGTTTGTGTTTGAAGTTATATGAGCGTTTGTGCGCATCGATGGCAGAAAATGGTGCCCTTTCATTTCCTGTCTTTAGGCTAATTTGTCTGTGGATTTTTATGACTACCTAGATACATTCAGTCAAGAAAGTATCGGGAATGGATGATTTGTTTATGGTTCCAAATTCAATTTTTTGTTTTTTTTCTTGTTAGATTGGCACAACTGTTTTCCATTTTGGCGCGGAGTTTGAGTTGCATCTGTTATTTAGATTAAATACAATGCTGTTTATAGTTATATCATTCTAGTGTATATTGCGAATTTCATAATGGACAAATACATCGAACAAAGAGTTTGTCTTAAATTTTGCATCGCCAATGGAATTTCGTCGGAGTCACTGAAAATGTTACAGAAGGCTTACGGTGAATTGACTTTATCAAAAACACGTGCTTATGAGTGATACAAAGCGTTCAAAAGCGGTCGAGATGTGATGGAAGATTTGCCTCGCTCTGGTAGGCTCAACGTCTGCAACTGAAATTAACATCGCAAAAGTGATGGAAATAGCGACTGAAAATGCTCATTCAAGTTTGAGAGAGATAGCCGCCGAACTTTCTGTGTCTCACGAGTCGATCCGTACCATTTTAAATAATCACTTGGTATGAAACATGTTGCCGCTCGGCTAGTCTCAAAAGACCTAAATTTTCTTCAAAAACACAATCGCATAAGAGTCGCTGAGGACATGCTAGAACGAGTCAATTCCGACCCAACATTCATGAAACGCATTGTTACTGGTGACGAGACGTGGGTTTACGAGTTTGACATGCAAACTAGTCAACAAGCTTCGGAGTGGCGCCTTCCAACTGAACCGAAACCGAAAAAACCACGCCAAAGTCGATCAAAAGTCAGTCATGTTGACTGTTTTCTTTAACTATTGCGGTGTTGTACACTCGGAATTCTTGCCGGAAGGTCAAACGGTAAATAAAGAATATTATTTCGGCGTTATGCGGCGTTTAAGAGAGCAAATTCGACGAAAAAGGCCAGATTTGTGGAAAGAAAATTCTTGGATTTTGCACCACGATAATGCGCCTTCGCACAAGGCTATCATTGTGAACGAATTTTCAAAAACTCAACTGTTACCATCGAGCAACCACCTTATTCACCAGATATGGCTCCAGCCGACTTCTTTCTTTTTCCTAAACTCAAATTACCACTTCGTGGCACCCGTTTTCATTCGGTAGAAGACATAAAGGAGAATTCGAAGACATAAAGGAGAATTGAGCACTGAACTCAATTCCGGAAAAAGCATTTAAAAAATGTTTTGATGTTTGGATTATTCGTTGGCGTAAGTGTATCGCTTCTGAAGGAGCATACTTTGAAGGTGATAAAATAAATTTGGATGAATAACTAACATTTCGTGTATTATTGATCTTTTCCCGGTACTTTCTTGACAGAGTAGTACTTGCATAGTGCTCAAATATGCCTCAAACAAAAACAATTATATTTTATCGACAGAATATTTATTTATTTAGATAATTTTTTTTTTCGGTTGACCCTATATTTTTTTTTTTGAATTTCACTACACCACTACAGCGGTTCATTGAAACATCTACTTACCAAAAATCAATGTTCTGCCAATAGTCTCTAAGTTAAATGGCTTTGACTGAAATTATGAGGATTCTGTTTTTATCATTTGCCTACGTAACTTTAAAAACTATACAAATCTTTTAGTTTGAGGAAGCTCAGCTGTGGACCATATCGTTACAAACAAATACATATATTATTAGGCAAACAGATACAAATGAAATCAGAATTTGCATACAAATTGCATACAAGATAATAAGCACGAAATCTGGATGTAGGTTTGACAGCCTAACTACGTACTGATCGTAACTATAACATATCATTTTGTACAGTATAACCATAGATTTTATAAATAACTCCAAACGTCGTGCAGCAACGATGAGGTAAACCAAGTAAGTTGATTCACCAGTACATATACATTTATTATCAGACAAGCCGATCGGTCGCCATTACGTTAGAAACCAGCACCCTTATATCTTCATTTTATTTGTTTCACACGGGACAGGCTGCCTGGAATTATAAAGTTTATGAGTATAAGTATCTAAGGAACTTCTTCTTGCTTGTACCAACTGATAAAGTAACGGCGAGATACCAGTTCCTTAAATTGAGTTTAAAAAGTTAGTACAAGCCGCCCTTAGGGTGACTTCACCAACTAAAATTTCGCTTGCATCAACTATTAAATAACTAATCGGTGCAAACGAGATTAGGGAAGGACAAAAAATATCGATATATCAAAATATCTATATTTTGTCCGAAAATAATCGATAGAGATCATCGATATTCCGATTATCAAATTCGATATTTTTTTAAGATCTTTATTATATTTTATATTGATTATGTATTACACTTATTTTTGTAATATTTTTGCACCTTCCGTAAATAAATTAATAAATGAATTAAATAAATTAATATAAACCAGAGCGCGCTAGTTTTGCTACAAGTGCTGCCTCTATATTTCGAACACGGTCTCTACGATCTCAAATTGATTCGGTTTGAACGTAACTATGCGTAATATCCCTTTGTAGTTTGTGAACGCAACCAAAAAAATTTTCTATGGATGGTCTCTTTGGCGTCTGTGACAGACACAGTTGTGCGTGTGTTAACTTATATGCGTATAGTTTAATGGCGGCAAGAGACTTCACGTGGCGTAGCTCGTTTTATGTTTTTGTTTTGTATTAGTTATTCGTATTATTTATTATTTTGTATTATTTAATAACAAACAAATGTTTGTGGTGTGAAAGGTTTTTTCTAAAAAAGGAAACAATAAACCCGCTTCTTGCAGGTAAAACGTACAAGAAGTGCGGAAATACTACTTATTTGGCTGCACATCTGAAAACGAAGCATTATGTTTTCGAATCGAATCGAATATTTTAACAATTTTTAGGTAATCGCGCCTTGAGTGAAAAATATCGATATATCGAAATATCGATACTTTTTACTCTGCATATATCGATATTGTCTAAAAATATCGATACAATATATATCGATATATTTTTTCCAATTGCCCATCCCTAAATGAGATGTCAAATCCCTAAAATGGAGTCAAATAACGAGTGCAAATCACCCTTAGAATGCAACTTTTTTTGAAGTTTGGACTTGAGTGGAGTTATTGGTAAACTGAACTTATCTGTAAATAAATAACAAAAAATATTTATGTTAACGCAGTTGTAGCAAAATCTTAAGTTACATACACGATGAAAAACCAAACGGTTTGATCGTACGATAAAATCGAATGAGCTAATAGAAGTGTTCGATCATAGATTCGTAAGCAATTAAAGTATCACATTATTCGTATAATCTTTTTAAATTGCAGACTGCGTCATAAGCCTTCATAAGTCATAAATTCGCATGCTCTAAAGTCTAAAAGATTCGTAGACTACGAGCAGTTTAAGATTCCGTAGTCGCTCGTCACAATATGAGCACGTAGATTAAATGAGGGCTTTTTGATACTATGAGCATAAGTATTACGAAATTTTTACTTATCCAAGTACATTTTATAAGTTGGTCGACTAATACTCGCCTACCTCGCTGCGATAGTTTTTCTTTAAACTTAACCGCAACGTCATTCACATCGAAAATTTTTCCTTGAGCTCTCCGGGTTGCCGAGATTACTCGAGATACCTGTATTATTGGAGGTTTTAAAAAAAAAAGTTACTTTCTATCGCAGAACATCCGCTATATTGAATTTATGATGACGTCACATATACAGAAACTTTTTCCTGCGTATTCCATTTCATTTGATACCCATTTTGTTGGTGTTGAACAAAAAAATATTTCCTACGTAACATATAAAAGTCACATGTCATTTCTTGAAAAACTAAGAACCCTACATTTGTTTTCAGGCATATACTACCTCTGTACCAAATTTCATCATTATCGGTTCAGTGGTTTAGCATTTCCCATATAAAGTTTCATCCCTTTTTTCACTCCTTAGGGGTAAATTTTTGTCCGTCCCTTTAAACTATCTCCATGGCAAATTTCATAAAAATCGGTCCAGCGGTTTAGCCGTAAAAACATATCAGACAGACAGATACGGACTTTCGCATTTATAATATTAATATGGTAGTATGAACATGGATACTAGAAATTACATAAAAACCTGTAACTTTTAAAGAGATTTATAAATCGCGGACAGACGGACACGGCAAAACTATAAAGATTCTTTGTTGACTATGGTTCTGGTGGTTATGAACACTAAAAATATAGGCCTCCTATACATATATATTCACAATGTTATTTGCCTACTCATTCGCCAATATTGATCTATATGTGCTACGCACTAGATTACGCGGTTCGAACACTCGCTTTGTTCAACTCAACTGTACTGCAGTCCGTACACCTTACTTAGTGTGGTTTCAATTGTCATAGCTTGTGTGTTTGTACCGAGCGGTGTTAATAAATACGAGAAATCAAATCAAATCGAAGTGTGAACTTACAATTCAGCAAAATATTTCTATTTAATTTGTTTTTAAATTAACCTAAACATATTTCATCATGAATAAACGCGTATTCCATAATTGACGAATTTTTAATTTAATGAACAATTATGATTTCCGTTCTGTAATATAAAATCTATAACTGAGCCATATTGTCACGTTAAGTTAGACGAAACGCGTAAGCGCCATGAAATATACGGCACTTATGACCTTGTCGTCGCGAGAAAACTGTACACTATATGCGATTCAGCGCTATATGCTTAAATGTTTGGCTAGATGACACAATCATTCCCTCAGCGCTAGAGCGAACTTTAGCTTAAACCCTTTCAAAAGTCGGGCAACAGTTTTGTTGAGAACAGCTTCTATAGTACATAGTACATATACCTCAATGTTCGCCAACCTCTTCGTACAACTACTCATTCACTTGTGTGCGAATATCAGCTTTTATTCGTTGGATTGGGCTATTTTACGATTTTACCTATGTTCGTATAATTACATTCTCGTTTTGTATTGTATACTGCATATGGTGTAAAGTAGACTACGAACCGCGAAGTAAAATATATATTTGGATGAATAAATTGAAAATTGTTTAGCGAAAGAACTTTGTAAGTAGGTAGCCTTTTTACCCTATCATTTGTTACTAAATTTGCTGAACAGCCTAAACGTGCGTTGTTCACAATCATATGCCTAAATGACGTAAAGAATGTGTAGGAGACTACGCTAATGTGCATAGTTCGCGCACTTTGATGTGCGACAAAAAACCGACATAGCTGGTAATAGCTATTACACACAGTATTGCAAATAATGCGATTCTCCTACACTTATGGTTTTGCGTATTCGTGCGCACGTGAGCGACCGGTTTTAGTCTATGTTAAGCGCTGAAGTTAAACTCAACTAAAGTCATTACGCTTTATGATTTTGCCCATTTTGCATAGCATCTGTATCTGCAGCGACGCAATTTCATTAACGTCAAAGATATAATGTATGTAAATATTGATTTCCGGAAGTATAATGTGAATAATATATGGTTTTTCATTAGGTACAGAAGATACTGGCTTTTATTCGCGATTACGTCTATGTAAATTACAAAAATACTTAACATCCTAGGACATTCATAATTTTCAAGCCAATATGAAATAAAGATAGCGTATATTTGCGTATTTGAAACCCATAGTTTTCAGTGAAATTTTAATGAGCCAAGCACAAAAAATAGTAAATCAGAATAAAAATATCCACAGAAATTATATCGGTGGGTATACCTACCAGATGCTAACACGTTACCATTTTTAACCGACTTCAAAAAAAAAGGAGGAGGTTGTCAATTCGGTTGTATATTTTTTATGTTTGTTACCTCAGAACTCCGTCATTTATGAACCGATTTGAAAAATTCTTTTTTTATTTGAAGGGATATACTTTCAGATTGCACCCATTTAAATTTCATTGCTATTGGAGCTTGGGTTTCGAAGATACACCAAATAACGCGAACTGGTTATAATCTTTATTTATTTATATTGATAATTCTCTTGTATGTCATTGCGCTCTAGAATTAGAATAGAAGTTGATTGTAGAGCTGCCCTAGATATTTATTTAGGCCAAGGTCCTGCAAAAAAAAAAAACACTGAAAAGTACGAAATAACTATCCTTTACTAATCAAAACTTAAGTACAAAAATAACTTTGTAAATACGAAACAAATACCCATATAATTCAATTTGACAGTTATTGAAGTCGGTGCCAAATCAATGTGTAACAACAGAAAGTCTATTAGTTTAGTAGGCTTAGTAGTTGGCACCAACTTCAGTAACTGTCAAATTCAATTAAATGGGTATAATAACTTCGGGTAGGTACTTACTATAGTAATGAACACGTTACGTTAATCTAAAGACAGTAATGAAAGTCTCAAATTTTATTTTAGCTTCTGAACAGCGTAGATAAAATTTCTTAGATGGAATATCAGCTTTTAATTTCATGTTAACATATAGATGGTTCCTAGTGGTACAAAAACCACTAGGATAAAAGCGAATATACAGAGCTCATTTCGACATTATTTGTTTATTTAATTGATACTTTCATTTATGGTTTACGCAGATTCTTGTTAGAATTTGAAAACTGTAGAGTTTTCTTAATAATTGGAAAATTGTAGAGATACGTGATACGCGCATTTATATATCGAATAGAAATTTTCTCTCAAGCGTATTACGCGTATCTATTTACACAATTAACGACAGATGTTTTTGATATTTTTGGCATCTCTACCCCAAGCTCTAACTCTCGATGCAACACTCGAAACGAGCTATGGCATAACACGAAGGGCACGGTGCGTTCCTATGAGATCCTATAGCTCCTCGACAAGGCGACAACACACTAAGGATGAATATACCACAGAAGTTTTAGAGTATGAGGTAAAAACTACAATCTAGATTCATATCCAAGAATCCAACCTACTTGTGTTCAGGTTTCTCCTATATTACTAAATAAAGCTATAGTTTAGTGGTAACAGTAGTCGTACCTGTGTATTTTCTATTATACCACAAACTTTAATTATGAGAATTAATCTGTACTAATACATACATACAGTAAATACTCAAATAAATTCTCGACTATGGAATGACAAGAACCAAATAGCATTTAGGTAAGCAGAAATGGAAATAAGTAGTACTAATTATACTCTAATTGTCTAATTGAATTGATTGAAATAATCTTTCCGTTATAAGAGTGTTTCTTCGGAACGAGACAAATGGTCTACACTTTTTGATTTTGAAATACCAAGCGAAACTTTGGAATACATTTATTATCTACGATTTTATATTACGAGTATCTCTATTAAAATCGGCAGCTATTAAATTCTTCTCTTATGGATGTGGAAGGAATTATTTAGGTATAGTTGGTATACTCGTATAACACTCATTTGTTAATTTTAATCAATAGCGATAGGTTTCATAGATTTGGTGCTGGTTAGCGGACCGAGTCTGATCTCTAGAATATCTTGAGAATGCTTCATTAAGAGGCGAAACATGTGTCGATTTTTGTAATTTTGGGCCGAAGATGGCTAAAAATTACAAGAATACATTACAATAGCATTAGATAACAGAAAATAAAATTAAAAGTTGAAATATAGTTTTCATGCTGGCCTGGGAGAGAAAGAAAAATACACGATGTATCAGCTATTTATCTTTTCGGGCAGGTCGTGCAAGTCGGCCAAGGGTTAGGGCTCATTATAAAAGAGACTTGTATTATAATAATTGTAAAGTCGATGAGCTAGCGACCTATTACTAATGATTTACGAGTATTATTTTATAGTTCCGACATAAAAGTATGATTTTTATTGCGCCATGATGCCCTATTCATCTCGAATGGAAAATCGTGTGAAGTTATATGGTATATATTAATTGCATTTTAATTATAAAATATCGATTTATATTCGGCACCTAAATATACCGAAAGTTGAAGCTCGGCTTTTTGAACAATAATAGACCTCTTGGACAGCGAGTGCATCGTGAGTGGAGCGACGATATTGTGATTCAAGCTTACATCTATAGAATGGTCAACAAGTGGTGAGAGAAGGTAGTGTAGAAGGGTCGCTGTTTATCGTCGCGACGCGCATGGTGCGCACGCGCATGGTTAGTTAAATTATTGTATTGTGCGTTTTATATGGATTTACGAGTTTCTTTAAAGGTGAGTTGTTTTATATATGTACAGAAGTACAAGTGTACAGAAATCGTACTTATCAATTTTTAACAATTTATGTGAGTCTTGAAGAAGTAAACTATTAATTAAACCTTAAAACACATACATAAGTGACAAATATTAACAGATTCCTAAGTACTTTCGTTCCTATAATAATTTAATGTAATTTTTACGACCCTTTTTAAAATTACTGCTTTTAATTATTAATATATATTTTTAGTGTATTTACTAAACAATATTAGTTGGAAATGATACACATTAATAAAATTATTTACGATTACGACGTGTTACGTTATGTTCAAATAAATACTTTCAGTGTTTTAAATGATTAGAAAGAATTTAAAATATTTTTTACCTAGTCAAACACTAAGTTATCTCCTATAATTGGAAACTTGAAGACAATTGTGCCACAATTAATTCCAATTTGTAATTTATTTCCCAACATTTACTAAACTGTGAATCTATCGATTCAGTCCATCGAACACGGTTAGGACATTTCGTTTGTTACGAAAGTTAACTTTCAGATTAGTACCTCAGAAAAACGATTTGTAAAATATTTATAATTCACCGTAAGATTATCACAGGTCATGACAATTGTTATTTTATGATTTAGATGAAATCTTAAAGATTTGTTTTTAATTGGGTTTCAATTAATGTTTGACAATTAAAAGCATATTTTTCTAAACTATTATATTTAGTTATCTAATATTATTATATTTACTAAAATTTTAACTATTATACTTATTATATATAGTTAGTAATCGGTCCATAGCTAACTTGATAATAAGAAATGAGTTGCCTATAAAAATTCAAGATAATATCTATATGGTCTTGATTCCATTTTTAGTTCCAAAATCGAAAACTCTTGAATAAATTGTGTTATTGTTGTTGTACGTATTGTTGCCAAATTAACGTGTATAAAATGCATGGAATTGACGTAGACTTATTGAAAAGTAATAGACATGTAAACAGGCCTTTTTTTGTCCCTTCTTTTTTGGGGGCACGCTAATTCTCGAAAGTTGTAAGTCCATAATTTTTTGTACCCCCTCACCTCCCCTTGCCACTGTGTTTAGAGGAAAAAATCAAAGTAAATTATTTTTTATTGTTTAAAAACATAATATCTTTGGAAATAAAACGTGATTATTAAACGTATTAAAAAAAATCCAAAAATGTTTGTAGTTTACCAAAATTGTTTTTTTTTCATTTTTTTCAGATTCTTTCATTTTTCAGTTTTTATGGCAATTTTTCGATATTTTCGAAATTTCCTTTGGGGGCACTGTGTGCCCCCACGTGCCCCCATAAAAAAGCCCTGCATGTAAATATGTATACACCTATGTATAATATTATAACGACAGCTTATAATGTACTTTGAGTTCTCTTTGCTGAAATTTTATCAATACGAATATTATACGAACGCAAGAAAACAGACATTAGGTTTTTGCTTAGTACTATTGTGTAAAAAACCGTCCAAGCACGAGTCGGACTCGCACAACGAGGATTTAATACCATCATACAATGTATTTGTGTTATATTTATAAAAAAATACATGTGTCGGATCAAACACAAATTAATCTTTGCAATTAAGACACCTTTTCCTATACTGTCCGACTGTAAATGTAACATTGTAACGGCGAAAAAGTGTGATATAATTATAAATTTGCAATTTTTAGATTTTCCCGTCTTACTTCTTACTAAACATGATTCTAAGTCAACGGGAAGTAACCCGGAATCTTTTGATTGCATTAACTTTGAAGCTTGACTTTTTTACACTCTACTTGACTCTATTACCCATTCTTGAAATAAAGGGTATAGACTGGTCGGACAGACGAACGGATAATAAAGTGATTCTATAACCTGAGACACATGAGTGATATTATAAAAATTCCGTCTTTTCTATTAAGATACGGAACCCTAAAACTATAATAAATATTTTGTATTATTTACTGTTAATATCTTATACCTTTTTTTATTTTCACACTTATACTTTATTAAGATTTGGTTTAAAAGGATAAAGCCTAATATTAGAGAATTCAAGAAAAGGGAGACGTCTTAGGCCCCCTTCCTTTTTTGTGTACACTCATGACTTATACTATCTAGTGGATGCAATAGATAGTTGAAATTACTTTCCTTTAATAAACAATTGACGTTTTATTAACAAAAAGTACATACATATGTTAATATTTACAAACTTAAAACTACACATTATCTTAAATAATAAACTTCCTCAAAGTTGCCGCTTAGAAAGCTGTCATTGCTCAAGGTACCTAGCAGACTGGCAGCATTGCCTCTTTGAATAGCCAAACTGATTCGTTGGCGGAAGAAGCTGCCAGCCCGGCGGTCTCCCGAAGCCTCGACCAGTCTCTTACAAATATCAGAAACCAGTCGATGGGCTTCGGGGCCCCAGGGACCCAAAGTTTCGACTGCAAAGGGCGTAAATATGAAACTCTCAGAGAGAGTCGCATACTTACGCCGCTTCAAGTTCTCGGCAGTGCTGGCCGCGGCACCTGCTGACTTGGAAGTCGCCGGCACATGGGAAACAGCAAGTGTATCGACACAAGTGGCATCCCACACCAGCGATCTTCCAAGTTTCCAAGGAATGAGCGTCAAACCATCCGGTCTCCTGCCGTCGCTGCGCACAATACCTACAGGCTCTAAGACTGCAGGAACGCCAGCGGCGACAAGAGCCCGCCGAATGACGTCATTCAAGGCAGCATGTCGTGACATGCGGCCCGCACTACGTAAACAGGATAAACCGTGGTAACCTAGTACATCGACGAGATCACCACAGCGGCAACGGTGAAGAAGGTTAGTCCTGGCCCCCAGACGAAGGGATACTATGAGAGAAAGCGTGGTATTGTCGATTAAGGTTCCTAAGTTTTTTGAAGGTATTACCTTCAACCAGTGTCTTGACTCCTTCTCAGAAACAGCTAGGAGGCGAGACCGATCTTTTTCGGTACTACAAGAATCTAAAAGTTGTAAATGAACATTTTTGCATAGAGGCTCATCCCAGTGTTTTTGAGAAAAGGTCGAGGTAGGCAGGTTAGTACTCGGACAAACACTTAACCAAGCATTTCGAGCATCAGTCAAGCACGGCACCTCAACCGATCCTAAGGAAGGGCGAATAACAGATAGGAAAAGGTTTTCCGTGCTTTCCTTTAATTGAATCTAGAATTCTCTATTAGGAAACTGCACACCTAAATATCCCGGTCGTATTTATTAAAGCGCAGTGTTATTCAATCTTATTCGTTCCACTACCCTGATATTGGCAACAGGTATCTAGGAAATCAACCACAGAAGTAACAGGTTTTAATAGAACCTATGCAAGAACGTTGTGACTAGTGACAGGTTTCTCAGAATATCAATATTATGTTATACGTTTATGGTTTTGCTTTATTTTTCAAACAAATATAAGCCATTTCCGTTAAAATAATTCTTTATGTAGGTTTCTTATTTAACTTGCCGTAAAGAATACTATTTGACACAAAAATGTGACCTTCGGTTATTTTCTCGTAACACTAATTAGGTGTTGTATGAATATTTTATCCTTATAGATATTTCGTCTAAAATGGGCGTACTTACTGATTTTTTAGTTTCGCAAGGATGGATACATAAATACAAGCATACCGTGGCTAAAAAATAAATCGCTACATACAAAGTGTAAAACTCATTGCTCGCCTATAAGGGATTGAATTGTGAAAAATTCTCTTTATTCATTCTAGAGACCGAATTAAAAACAATTGGTTTAAATTATCCATGTAATTATAATATAGTAGGTACTCATTTTTCTTGTTCTGATTTTGGCTAAACGTTAGTTTACGACGGGTTTGGGTTATCAATTTGCCCTTCTGTACCAAATTTCAGTCCAATAGGTGTAATAAAGTTGACGGAATAAATCGACTGCGAAATACAGACAGACATGAAAATTTAAGGTTTATGTCATTTTGACTACGGAACCTTAAATAGAATAAATACTTGTTCATTTATTAGCAATAAAGAGTCTAATGATTATTTTGTCTGTAACCTCTCATATGTTTCGAATTTCCATAATAAAAGAGTTTTTTACACTTTCTATCCCTTCAAAGGGTGATTTTCCACGATATGACAATATTACACTCTCATAGTGGTAAATTTTAAACTAATTTAGAGTTGAGCGTTAGTTTAACGAAACTGATAGAGTTTAAATTCCGTTACTGACTTAGTTACGCTTTACGTGCAGAGAGTGTTAATATGTTACGCAATTTATAGTAGTAGTTAGGTCTAGTTACCTATACCTAGCGGGTTTCCCCACTTCTTGAAAGACAAAATGCATCAAGGACTGTAAAAATCCTTGATTTTTATTCAATGGTCGAACTTGGCTCTGTCATATTTCGTTATTTATCAATTCTCATTTCTTAACCTTACCTAAACGTCATTTGGTGGTGGTTATTCTTTGTTATTTTTTATTAGAAGTATTCCTGATTTATTCTTGCTCACATAATTTTTAAGTGATAATTAAGTTTCGAATTTTTATAAAATTATTCGTAAATACCTATAATCAGAATTATATGTAGATATTTAAAATTGCCTGTCAGTGATTTCAAAATAAAGAAGATAGTCACTTGCATATCGTACTAAACCAACAGGTAGAGGACTTTTCAGAGTAATGTAGGCCACTTTTAACCTGGAAAACTACCGACGATAAAACCGCGGGGCAGCGCTAATACATAGTGTTTATTTGCCTTTTAATATTATTATGGTTTTGTGAGTAAAGTTTTAGTAGACACGAAAAAACTAAGTGAACCAAATTAGTTCTTATAATATTATTTTAGTAAAATTTGTTTTAGGGTAATGTTAAAGACAATTAAAAAATACTGGTATGCACCTATTTATTTGTAAAATTCGTTTTTAAATAATTATAAAGAAAAATAAATAGTATTTATTGCACAGATAAATACAATTTAAAAAATTACGCATAATATACGTGCAACAAGTTACGTTAATCTTACAATAAGAGAAATGAATGGATAATATTTTTTAGTAAATATCTAAAATAGCACATAGAAAGAATGCATGATGAAAGACTGACGAAGAAAATCGACAGAGCGAAAGCGAGTGTTAATCGGAGCCAAGGAAGACGAGGGCTGTCTTATGAAGATCAAATTACCAGTGTCAGCCGACGGAAATGTCAAAAGCACTCGCATACCTAGGCGAAAATGTGTGAGGAGAATGATGAAGATTTGAGGAAGCGAAAGAAGTATGTAAGGACCACGACGCTTGGTGCTCCGTCCTCTCTGACTACCCCGTTGGGGATATAGCATAAAGATAAGTAATGATCTAAAAGAAAGTCAAAAAAAAAACAGAGGCTTTATCGCCAGAAAAAAATTACAATTTAAGTAAATTTAATTTTAATTTTTTTATTTTCACAGTTTATGTTGAAATTCTTTGCTGAAGTGAACTGTAAGGACGAGCGCATAGTGATGTCAGATGAAAACAATAAATTTATCACTGAGACCTTATAAATAAATCTTACAATACACGGTCAAAGACGGATTATATTATCACACGTACCTACGTGACATGAAAGTGATGAAAACGAAGTAAAGAAGCTACTTTGTATAGAGTTATTCGGTTTAGTCACAGGATCTTTGTCCTATAATAGGAAAGTATGGGAAGCTACTTGACATTCTATATTAAAATAAATCTACATGTTTTCACGCTGTCTCTAAAGGGGTAAACAAAGAGGATGAAATGCGAAACGTTATGCTCTTTAAAATTCAATTACCTTTTTTGTCTATGTATCTACATACATACTAATTAAGATTTGTATTTAAAACGGATTTATATATTAGTTTTTGTAATTTGTAATTTAAAAACTACCAAGCCCAAACAAAAATAATTGGACGTACAATTAATACAATATATTACACATATCTTAGTGTTGGAAACGGCATTTTAGGTAAGAACATAAAATTTACGTCAACCTGTCATAATCGCGATTGTAAACACGATGGATGCGTGAGTGTAGCGACACACTGACACAGCTTTTGATTACGTATTAAAATACTGGCCAGACTGCACGGTGGTACACTCAATAAGAAAAATGTTTTAGAAAGACAATCTTCTATTAATAACAGGTACATATTTATTAGTTATCATAAGTACATATATAGATATTCATGTGCTTACTATAACTATTACGTCACAAATATCACGTTGTCTAACAGGGTAGATAGAGAGAACGGAGCGCCAAGCAACGCAGTCCTTACTTGTTTCGCTTCCATAACCTCATTCTTCAATCGACCTACCATTATTCTCACATTTTTATCGCGGTATGTGATTATTTTTGCTATTTCGGTCTTCTAGCATTGGTTTCCACTATTGCTCTGTTTTTCTCAATTTTTCTTTATTGCTTTGCACATAGACTTCATAACATGTTTCCGGACGCTGCGTCCAAGCAGCAATGATGAGGCAAATCAGATAAGCTGACTTATGACACATATATATTCAGATCAAACAAGCTGATTGGCAGCCATGTCGTTAGGGAAAAGCACCACACAGCATCTATATTCCAAATCAAGGGGTTCTGGTATGTATCCCGCGGGGTTATTACCTAAAAATTAGCAGACAGCGACAACCACGCGATTACAGCGCGACCGGTGACTAATTGTAATAAAAATTTGGTATCATGTATGACGATTGCGTATCTATTATTGAATGACCGTAAAATGTACTTTTCGCAGTAGATTTAGTGCCACTGTACAAATTATATTATACAAATTCTCGTTTTGACAGCAGATATCGCGCGATATTGGCTGTCGCATGTTGATTGCAAGTTACGTAATAAGCGTGCGGGTCTGTTCAATACGAAATTAACTTCTCTAAATCGTCTTGTGATATATCTAGAAGTTAATAAATTCATTTAATTACTAATATTTAAAATTATTTGGATTTGTTAAATTAGTAGGTGAGCTTTTGTTCGTTACTCAACTACGGGGATGTTATAGCTTTGCAAAAAATTCTAATATATATTTTTTATTTACGTTTCCTGTGATATAATGTATAAAAAAGAACATTCCCAGTAGAATATCGTATTGCTTTTTTAAAAGGTAAGCTTATTATACAATGACGACCGCTACGATACAGTGGTTAGACAACCAAACTTTTATGCAACATTTAACAAGAACAATTTTCCAAACAATCACATCAATTTTTTAGCTTCAACACAAGCGCTGTGTTGGCTGAAGAGAATAGAACGTACGCCACTCGTTTTGTAAGGGAGATGCAATAACCTCCCGATCAATGGCCAGTCAAACTGTCTATGTTCATTGGCACAGCTAGCATTATATAACAAGTTTACATTTCACAATCATGTTGTCGTTATTTATATATTACTAGTGATCTGCCACGGCTTCGCCCGGGTGGGATGTTCAATGTTTGCAACACCAAATTTTTTTATTACGATTTTTATACAAAAATACCATCCCCGACTTTTCTTGCGGATATTATTAAAATTTTCTTTCGTAATAAACCTGTCCTAACAATTACCAACAGAACAAAAAGAAATCTGCCAAATCGATCGAGCTGTTCTCAAATGATGCTCCGTTATACATGTGTTAATTGATTTTTATATACATAGATGGAGGTATATTATATGTATTTTCATTTGGTATATTAGGTCACATTTGTATGAAGAGGAGCATTACGCATTCTAAAGAGAGCATGGGCATTGGGCATCTCTGTCCATCTCTCGATACACCAACGACTGTGATCGATTCAAGGACAATTTAATGACAAATCTGTGGCTCAAAATAATATTTTTATACTGTTGCAATACTGGGTGTGGTTGTACAAAGCTTAAAATTTTATAGTCGAAATGCATAGTAAATATTACTCAAAATATAGACACAGGTTATTTCGAAAACGCTATCCTATAATGTATTTTAGGACAGCGTTTTCGAAACTCTATCGAATATTGAAAAATAAACTTGTACGCTTTTTATCTTACTGGGCAATTATATTGGAACATAAAGACAATAAAATCCTATTTTTTTTTAAATATAATTGAATTAACTGGTGCCGCAAAAATACAAAATTTTGTTGAAGTCATCTTTGTATCCATACTTCGAAGTTTTTAATTTCAAAGCTAATTTAGTTTTATTCATTAATTTTACCATAGGCGAAAATGTGTGAAGAAAATGATGAGTTTTGAAGAAGCAGAAGAGGTGTGTAAGGACCGCGACTCCCGGCGCTCCGTCCTCTCTGACTAACCCGTTGGGGATACAGCGTGAAGATATGTTATGTTATGTTTTACCATGTTAAGGAAAAAAGTAAATTAAGTGTAACGTACGTTGAAGATTGAATAAAAAAGATAAATGAATAATGACGTTATGTACATTGAATAAAAAAAATATAACAATTTACAATAAAAGTTTTAGACATTTTCTATATGAACGTTTAAACCTCTACAAGAATATGCAACAATATTTGATACATACGTACATATCTTCACGCTGTATCCCTAACGGGGTAGTCAGAGAGGAATATCTGATCCCGTCATTAAACTCCCTAGTAGGCTTTTTCATTGATGACGCAGAAGAAATTTTCCAAAGGCACTCCTAAACGGTGAGACAGGGTTATGTGGGACATTTACCCACAAAAACTCATGTGGTGGTTTTCTACGGTCCATGTCGAGGAGCTCCGGGATCTTCTACGGTACGCAACAAGCAACTATTGCAATATACATTTTTTAAATGTAATATTTCAATGTAGGTAGTTTTCTAGTACGGAGCTCGGAACCAGAAACATAGTAAGTAGACGGAGTCATAATAAGTTGTCGGTTACTACCGTGTGTCAAACGTTTTTTTGTTTCTTTCTATCTCATCGAGGGTAACCACGAGTAAAAGAGTTAGCTATAGTAAGTATGGCAGCCTCGCACTGTCAGTGTATTTCGTGTCAGTTATGAATCAGTCATGAAATAATTATTTGCAAAATACTCGTAAATTTTAAGTAAGTAAGCTACTAGTATTCACAAAAATAAAAATATGTCATGTTCAGCTGTGTATCGTTGTACACTATCTTCCCTAGTCACGCACATTAGTGAAAAATCTAGAAAGACGGTCAATAGCAAAAAGACACTTTAAGGAAACGCTTGTAGATAAAATGCTCCGTCCATTGATACTTGGTCCGAGGTACGGAGATACGCAATTCAAATTATCTGACCACTTGTTAGACAATTTTAAGTCCCTGCTGTAGCTCTAAATTCGTCGGTACACACTGTTCCCCACGTTAGATTCAGCCTATATTTTTTTTATAGGTGTCTTGTGACAAGAGCATGACATTAGAATAAATTTCGGCTTGTTAGAAAATATCAAGTTTCAGGTGACATGCTAAATTCAACCTACAGGCTCAGCCACACTTTCAAACCGGCCGAAACTTGCACCTTCAGAACAAAACTTTTTGATATCTTTACGAATATTGCATTTTCGGCTTGTTAGCAAAAATTACATTTTGTGTTATCATATAACACACTTTTCAACTCTCCCCCCTTAAACGGCGTACAAACAGTTTTGAAAAATCACGCGATCCGGGTTGCCGTCGTACACCGTGTAAGTGTCGGCTTGTTATTTTTCATTCAACCAAAAAGTTCATGGGCTCTTCGTCTATATCGTTTTGGCAAGTTTTTGTAAAAAATAATTCTATTTCATTCCACGTGCACTTCTTGACTTTTAAAATAAAATACAACATATTGTGATTACTTTTATTTCATTTTTATCGCGATTTATTTCTCGATATTTCAAAACGAGATAAGAATTTTGGTAATAAAGCTTGCGATGCACATGTTGACCAGTTAACGAGTCCATGTCTTACATAAATATCGATCGTATTTTATATCGAATGGTTTCGTTGATTTTAATTAACTATTATGCAATCACTTTTAGTGAATGAGGTTTCGTGGAAAGTAGTATTTGAGGTCGTCTTGAGAATATGCCTTGACCGTATAAATAATATTTACATACACAACCGTTGTTTTTGGTATGAAATTGATCACGATTGATTTTAAAAAACATTTACAAACAAAGGACTAATTATTTGAAAAAGGAAATAAATTTAAACGAGGTTCTTTGGAATTGAGAGAAAGAAGATATTGGTTGAATAGGGTTTTTGTATAGATCGTTGCTACACAAAAAATATAGTAGCCTAAGAAGCTGTTATTGTGAACTTCGTTTAATTAAATATCTTTTACAGTCCCTAATTTGTATTCAAATCACAATAAAAGGATTATTTAGTTTGCATTTTTAGTATAATTTTTCCAGATAGCATAAATTGTGTTTTAAGACATGAAAGTTATTTATAGTACGCACACACGTATGTACTTTCACATTGTATCCCTAACAGAGTAGGTAGAGACGGGAAAGTGCTACTCGTTTCGGTGCTTACATACATTGTACTTGTTGAGCCTCCTCAAACCCCATCGGTTTCCTCATCCTTTCGTCATTATTATACTAACACTTTCATCCAAACCTGCCATATTGCATACGGCCGCTTTTTACCATTGAACGTTTTTATCGCCACGATTTTGCCGTCCACGATACAATAGGGAAGCAAAATGTATACAGTTGTTTGAAGACGCTTTTGAATTTCCGTCCACGATAACATCATGCCGTGGATGTTGAAAAGGCGTGTTTTCTGCAACACAATAGGGAAGTATTTTGCTTACCTATTGTATCGTGGACAGTAAAATCGTGGCGATAACAACGTTCAACTGAAAATTACAAAAGCGGCCTATCTCTGCATTCTCATTCTTCATTTAACCATATTTTATATACTTCGCATTTCGTTACATATCTTCTCTTTCAAACATCAGATTAGTTTTGTACATATTTCACTTTAAACTCACATTCTTTTTTCATATGTATATGTGATTGGGGTCTGAGTACTTATCTTTTGATGACGCAGCAAAAGTAAAAGTACAGCATCGTCAGCGTCTAAAAGACAGTTTACCACTGCATCACCACATGTCATATCATTTTTACCAACTTTTAACGGAAGATTTAAGACGACTATGTATAAAATTCAAAACACAGCACGATTCATTTAGAGTAATTTAGAAAAAAATATTTTGATTTTTTATTTACAGAATAACGAAAATTATTATTATTAAATTATTAGGAAAAAAATAAAAAAATATGATAAAAAAATATCCATGTTATGCTTTAAGAGAAGGCAGTCAGCAAAGCATAACGCTACCCAGACGTTTACCAACGATATCCCGCCAAAACTATCAAATAAGTGTTGTCGTTGAAATCATTTCAATGAGGCAAAAACGACGTCTTAAACAGCCACATTCACTTTCACTAAGGCGCTATTTTTTTTTTACAGGCATCTGCGAAGCTAAGGAAGTGAAGCGTTCGTTACATTCGGTTCAGAGTTAGTGCTGTGAGAATAATAAATATCAAACAATTCGTTCTTAGTGTTTTTCTAGTGTTTATCTGTGAATGAGAACTGATTGGAAGTCGACTGTGAGTCAAAGGAAAAATGGCGAAAACGGTAAGTTTTAAATTCGCTGAATTTATATTTTTAATATATTTTTTCTATTAATCATTTAGAAGTAAGTTCATTAAAAATTACACATGAAAATGATGACAAGGTGTTTAATTACATAGGTATTTGGATATTTAACACGAGTAAACTCTCGACACATTAAGATTTCACTGAGATATAATGATATAATTAACTAATCCCCGTTAATATTATTTTTGTTTCATATTTTAATTATAGGTAATTAATTATAGGTGGGCTTATGAGTATTTGAGTGATCAGAAAAAAATCCATTTTAAATTTTATTTCTAATACGTCTCTTTTGTTAATATTGTTGTCGTAATATTTAAAATAATATAGGTTTAATAAATAGATTTTTTTTTAATGCTATATGTGATAATACCATAGATATTCTTATTTGTTTATTAATTGGTATAATTTGTTTATTATACCAAATTATAATAAACAGGTTAATTATCATTAATTAGGGACTCATTCTCATTTTACTTGTGAGAGGTTTTTGCTTAACGATAACACGGAAATAGTCTGTTAATATGTTATTTCTGCAAAATATATCTAAAATGCAAAAGCGCTCTCTTTAAAATGTACGTAATTATTTTTATAAAACTGATTCTATTCATTGTTCCTTTAAAAAAATGAGCAATAATCTTATTTATTGTTAGACTTGCCTTTTTGGCGGAAACGGGAGAGTGAAGTTGATATTTTGTTTTTTTGGGAGTTGCAGAGTACGAAAGTGATAATATATTGTGCGTTAAACTTTTGTGCAAGTGAAGAGAATTGAAAGTCGAATTAAACATGCACAAATTTATTTCGACCTTTCAATTTTATTTTAAATATACCAAAATAATTTTTAAATTGCAATTTATTAAATTGCAAATTGTTTTCTGGTGGATATTGTGATCTAATACGTAATATGTAGACTTACGTCCCGAGTATCTGCACTATTCTCAGTGTGATGTTGAGATTTTTTTAGTCTGTGTAATTTGTCGCCAAAAACTCCAAGAAACATTAAAATGTATTACGTCGACATTTTAATGTAAGTGACAAGAATGGAGGAGATCTAAATAAACATGTGTAGCTGAAGTTTTCGCGCTCTTCCAAGAAGTCCTTTATAACTTCAGTAAAGTCTACTATCACTTTACTGGAGGAGTTTTACGATATGAAAGAACTAATTTACTTGTGATTCTACATGGATTCTACTTATTCTGTGTCTGTATATTAGTTTGTGTTAATGCGTGACATTGGCAAATGCGCTTATCATCAATTGAATTGTTTTCTCGCTTTACTTGACGTTGGCAATGTACTCACGTACGGTGCCATTAAAAAAAAAGTCAAGTTTCTGTTTTCTATGCTCCTTGGAGTTAATGAAAATATTAAAGTTCCGTACAAATCTGGAAGAATTAAAATATTTCAACGATACGTGCAAATGAAGTGTTCGTGTAAGAATATGAGAAAAAGAAGTCTTTTTCAATTTTTATTGAGCTGGAGAAATTTTACTGGAGATTTTAGGGAATTCTAGGATAAGAAAAAAAGAAGAATGTTTATACCAGATGTGCGCTGTATCTGTATTTTCAATATACTCCGATATACTAGTATTTTGTGATTCATAGAGTTCTGCGTTTCCTCATAGGATAAACGAAAATAACGAATTTTGTAGTTAATTTTGTGTTTAATGTTCATTCTGAAGTATATTCCTTAATATACTTCTTTAAGTTTAATGTAGGTACCTACGAAATCTTACAAACTCATATCATATTTCGTACCATCTCGTCTGTACAGTGGTTTAACTCGATGAAATTTCACAGAATTGTACAAAGTTTATATTGGCCACAAACTTATTTAATACAGGGAAGGGTGACCCTAGAGTTCTGATATAGAATAAATATTTTATACGTGACACAGAATAAGTAACAATATTACTTAGATAAATAACACTTATTGTCCTCTGACCTTAGAAAGGCGATGCAAATTGTTTGTTTCTGTACGTGTGCGTGTTTTGCGTATAATGGACAAATTACGGAATAATTTTTCTAAAACAGGAAGTCCAACATTCGCGCTGAAAAAAAATAACCTAACTTAAAATATAAAACTTTAGTGGTTTAATATTTAAAACATTAAGAATTAATTTTCGATTTTTATAAACATGTAGATAGTTCCACAGTGGTCTGGAAGAGAAAAAAAATTTTGGAATGAGTCGCTTATCTTGCTGTGTAGGTCCAAATTTGGCCAAGCGATAGGGCCTATAGAATTTAAGTACAAGTAACTTGTATAGATAAGCTAGAATAGTTATTGTTAATTTTATTGTCATGGTGTGAATTTTTTATTTTACTCTGTCCAGTCCGACTAGAAAATGCGTGATGTATGTACAAACAGGTAGATTCATATTATAATTAGTATTGTGATAGTATTTTGGGGCCTAATATTATACCTAAAATTTTGAACTTCTAAATTAAAATTCGTTAGCATGGAACTTTAAATTAACGTTTTATAGAATTTTTATTTAAATCTGAGTGATATTCAGCTTTCTCACAGGAATTCTAAAAGTAGCCTACATCGCTTTTTATAAAGTTTAATGTCTATTCAGTAAAGTTGTTATTAAAATCAATTGAGAAATAATGGACTGCCAAGTAAAATGGTCCTTATACAATGTTTTTGTTACTTCAGATCCATTTTATTTACCTTGTGGTAAATTAATATATACTTACATAAGTAAATAATTGTTATTTAGACAATTCTGTTTACAAAAATAAATATGATACATTACATATATACATACACAAATACATATCTTCACGCTATATCCCTAACGGGGTAGTCGGAGAGGACGGAGCGCCAAGCGTTGCGGTCCTTACATACTTTTTTCCCTTCCTCAAATCTCATCATCTTCTAATATATAGGAATTAATGTTTCTTTGTTCGTATTTTATGGACTGTCATACCGTTCACCCGATTGCGATGAAAGGTATGGAGATAGGTTAAATCCCGGGGAAGGACATAGCTTATTTTAAAAATAAAAAACGTATAAACTCTCAGTATAAACAGCCAGACTCCACAACAATTCAGAAAAGTTCGTTTCCTATATTTATCTATCGAGAGTCGAACCTGGGACCTTTGGCTTGGAAGGGAGATACACTAACCTCTGCGTGAGTCACGAGATATGAAACCTTCAGAAGCCACTCATTTGTGTCGGTTTCTTCTATCATGTTGGAGCCTGGTATTTTTTTTTTGTTCTTGAATAATTCGCTCTATATGTCCAAAGTCTCTATACGTAAGTTTTCTCGACAAAATGTAGATATTATTTTTTTAAAGCGCTCTTTTAATAATTGAGCCTTCCAAGCTGGGGCCCGGGGTTCTTTCACTGGTCAGATTTATTTGGAAATAATTTTTTCTAAGTTGGCTCGGAGTCTGATTCTGAGGTCAATTAAGCGCCGGCGCGAGAATTCCTGGCGTCCTAGGCGAAAGACTGGAACGGCGCCCATTTAAGAAAATTCGTTGAAAAATAAAACAATAACGTAAACGGACAAATTGTGTAACTTTTAATCAAAAAATTAGAGTGTTTACTTATTACATAATGCAGTGTTTCCTTTTTTGCTGTATGAAAGAGTAAAACTTAAAATAAATGTTAGGTTAGGTAAGGTTAATTTTTCTTGTCTTAATTCTGGCAATTATTATTTGCGTCGTGCGCGATTGTCAGTTCGGAACAAGAAGCACAGTTGATGGAGTCATTATGACTCGGTAGTCACGGTAGTCCGTGTGTCGAACGAATTTTCTTGTCTCTTTCTATCTCATTGAGTGCAACCACGAGTAAAACAGTTAGCTATGGTAAGTATGATAACCTTGCACTGTCAGTGTATTTCGTGTCACCTTATGAGTCGGTCGTGAAATAATTATTTGTAAAATACTCGTAAGTCTTAAGTGTTTTGGGCAGTTGTATTCATAAAAATAAAAATGTGTCATATTGAGCTGTGTATCGTTGTACTGTGACCTCCCCTAGTCACGCGCATTAGTGAAAATCTAGAAAGTCGGTTGACAACAAAGAATTCTTTAAGAACACGCTTTTAGAGCAAAATAATGCTCCGTCCATAGATACTTGGTCCGAGAGTGTCACTGTCGAGCAGTGTTGCCAAACCAAAGAAAAATATTTTGGTAGAAAAATTGATAAAAAATTAGGAGTATTTTCAAATTGTAAATAAAATAATGTACAGATTATTTTTCAATTTCGAGGCCGCCGTTTGCCGTCCCCTAATATGAGCGCTCTAGGACGTCGCCTAGTTCGCCTATGTGAACGGACCAGCCCATCAGGGTCAATCTGTCTATAATTGTCCGAAATATTATTATTTTATAAACAAAATAATAGATATAAATTTCAATAACATACGCTGGTCTTCATTCCTGACAAGAGTAACATTGAAAGCAAAGATTTATAAATCTTTCCTGCAAGACGCAAACAGGAACGCATGTAGCCAAAAACAAGTCATTAAAATCACGTGATTGCCAAATGCAATTTATTTAATTGCTATTAGCTTATTATTTCTTGAACAATAACAGTGTTACAATAGATAGTTAAAAAGGCCGCTTATAGAATGAAATAACATATTGAAATGTGATATAAGACTTGTAATGGTTAAATTATAGTAAGTCGCCTACCATGTTAGTGGAAGCATTGTGGAAGTTTTTTAATATCCCTCAATCAAAAGAGGCTAAATTGAAATTGAAGCTGATTTAAAAAAGACATGGCTCAATATGTTTATAAAACTCGCTAAAATGGGAAAGAAATTACTTATACTTCCTTTTTGTAGAAGACATGTTTTGTTTTGTTTATGTTTTGTTATTTTTGTATGTATAGGGAAATAGTTCCCATTTAATACAGTTATAGTTTTCTAAAGAATGCCCTAACAAAACTATTATGACCAGACGATTATAATAGTTTTGTTAGGGCATTCTTATATAGAAAAAATAAAATATATACATAGACTATGTATAATGATATTTTATTTATTATATATAAGGTTTTCAAAAATAGATTTCACATACAATTTATCTAGTATAAATCTGATCAAGATTATATTATACTGATGAAGAAAATGGTCGTGATAAGTTGTTGGTCACCTGAATATGGCGGAAAATTATCTTTATTTATTTATAAGGTGCAATATACTGAAAATATATTTAGTAGTAAAATTACGCACAACAAATCATTATAGCGAGTCTATCGGGCATCATTTAATGCCAAACTAAAATTGAATTCCAAATGCGTAATATTTTTTTTAATTATTTATTTTTAAAAGAAAGTTAACGCTAAAATAAAATAATTGATTACTGTACCATTACTTTAGTATTGATTAATATCGAAAGACAGTAGTATCGATTACACGGTTTAAGTTTTAAGTAAAAATATACCTTATTTGAACCAGATTGTAGACTGAATTTCGATTACACTGTGGAGTGATTCCGTACAAGCTATTCTTAAACGGAGCGCTTATGGAGAACAAACAATAGTAAATTGTGTAATGTTCGTCATAAAGTGTAAATTAGTTTGATGTACTCTGCGGACGTTCGGAAGTTACGCAACTGGCGAAAGTGTTTGCGCTTGCGCACACTGCTTCACATTTTTTACTCTCACTATTGACTACGGTCACGGTCGCGGTTCTGTTCGGGTTTATAAACGGGAAACGCGTACTGACTTACGAATTGATAAAATTAATGTAATGGCTTGAATGGTTTCGGTTTAACGCGTAACGGTTTTGAGGCTTCAACGTAAATATGACTAGAAATTGATCAGAAGTGGATATTTATTTAATGATAAATAATTAGACCCATGTGCTTTCTATATCCTTATTGGATTTCGTTGGGAAAGGTTAATATTTATAGCTAATTAAGTAGTTATTTTCTTTTTAGAAAAGCTTCAGTCAATCTTTCCAGGGTAGATTGTAAGAGACGGATAAGTAACAGAATGTGCTAGTGACTAAAGGGTAAGGTATAGTAGGTAAGAATGTGTCATTCTTAATAAGGCAATAACGGTTGTTTTGCATTAAGAAATAACAGTATTGTTTTTTTAAAATAATGTTATTATAAACTGTTGTTTTTTATCTTAATATATTTATATTTTGCAAAACGATAATGAATGAATTATTACAATATTAGGTATGTTAATTGATATGTTACTTTCCTAACTGGCTGTCGCAATCTAGAATTAAAATCACTTTACTTCAAAGGAAGAAAGTATGAAATCATAAATTGAAATATGTACCTAATATGTAACAGTAAAATTATAGAAGTGATTTTTATTGCCATCTATTTATTTTGTACTCGCTCGATTGCAACAATGGCAACCTTTGGTAGCAACTAGTGGCAACATTGTGCGGCTCGATAAAAGTTTATAATGATATCAGAATTATTGTGTATTCGACAATATGTTATTAATTGGATCAAAATAATGCATTATATTATACATATATCTATAATAAATAAATTTGATAACGACCAAAATTGGGATGATCAGTTCCCGGAAATGTTTTTAAATTCCAGAAATTTTTATCGTAAATTGTCTATTTTGCTTTTTTCCCATTATTTTTTTAAATTATGCTTTGGCAGCCGTATAGGCGATGGATTAGAAACCTGTCACTGTTTGGCTCCGCTCTGTGATCTGTAAACGCAAATACTTATTGCTATTATGTGTTGTCAAGGTGTGATAGTGTTGTGCTTTGATGCTCAGTCAATTTCTTGAGAGAATGATGTTATGTACATTTGGCCTCATTTATTTCCTAATAAAATATGATTAAATATAATTATTTAATTGCATTTTTAACCGACATCAAAAATAGGAGGAGGTATTTGATTCGGTTGTATTTTAAAAAAAAAATTTTATGTTTGTTACCTCAGAACTCCATCATTTGTGAACCAATTTGAAAATTTTTTTTTTATATAATAACTTCGACTTCCAGATTAGTTCCAGTTAAATTTCATTGGCATTGGATCTTGAGTTTCGAAGATACACCAAATAACACTAAAATAACGCGAACTGGTTATAATTTTTATTTGTTTAAATTGATAATTCTCTTGTGTCATTGTGCTCCAGAATTAGAAAAGAAGTTAATTGCAGACCTGCCCTAGATATTTATTTAGGTCAAGATCACTCAAAAGGGAGAAATAAAAAAAAATTATAAAGAAAAAGTAAACCACCTTCAAAAAAAAACACTGAAAAGTACTAAATATCTCTATCCTTTACTAATCAAAACTTCATAAATAAAAAAACTTCATAAATAAACAAAATTTTCTAAAGGTCATGCATATTTTAAAAATAAACGCGGCGGTTTTTGTAAAATAAAAAAATAAAATAAAAAATGAAAATTAACAATATGTAGGTACTTCACATTAGTTGCCGACACGTCAAATCCTACAATTTAATGTGCCGTTTTACAGAGTAACACTCAAGTGCGAATCTGCTTCAGAATAGAAAGAATTGGTGCATCCTACTTCTTTATTCTTTACTTCTATGATAAATATCCCCTACTAAGGCCACAGCAATGCGTAGCCGAGTACATCTAGCTTTTAATGAATTTCAAATATTCTTTGTGGAATATAATCAGCAATAGAAATAGTAATTCAAACTACATCGTTTTTACACACATCAATCGAGGATCGAGTACAATTTTAACTATAAAAATTATCCAATTAATATTTATCAAATCTAGTCTTCTAGACAGGCTTCTTACTTTAATTCCTGTGTTTAAGTTAACAACTTATCCCTATATTTTGTAAAAAATAAGAAAAATTACAATTTTTGCAAATTGTGGGAAATTAACCTAAGTTAATGTCTTCAATTAAATGGAAAAAAAGACAAAAATGAGGATTTTTTAAATTTTTATTGTAAAGATAAAAAAAAGTAATAATCTGTTTCCACCATTGACACGAATTACACAATCACAGCGATTTGGCATGTTTAAAATCAGTTCATTAAAATCACTTTGAGGAATGCCCGCCCACATTCTTTCTAACAAGTCAAAAAGTTGTTGTGGGGTATGCACGGCATCCATACTCGGCAGAGCTCTTCTTTGAAGCATATCCCATGCGTGCTCAATTGGGTTGAGGTCTGGCGATTGAGCAGGCCACGGCAGAACGTCGATGCGAGCGTCGGCAAGAGCGCGTGTTACGACTCCAGCCGTGTGTGAACGTGCATCGTCGTGCATTAGTCGAAACGAATCATCCAACCGGCTTCGCAGAGGGATGATCACGTCTGAAACAATCCTCTCCGCATAAATCTGAGCACTGAGGTTGCCCCTGATCCAAATGAGATCGGTTCTTCCATCGATCCAAACATCGGCCCAAATCATTATTGTTCCCCCTCCATATGAATGAACGTCCTGACAAAATTTCAAATGTTCTTGACGTCCAGAGGTCCTCCAAACTCAAGTACGTCTTGTATCCGGCCTCATACCGAAACGAGATTCATCGGAAAAGCGAACACAACGCCAGTCTTCTTCCTCCCAATTTCTGTATTCGCGAGCCCATTGTAAACGGGCCCTACGATTGCAGGGTGCTGTAAGCAGAACTCTCAGCGGCCTTCGGGAACGCAGGCTCACTCCACGTAAACGATGTCGGATGGTTTGTTCGCTTATCAGCAAGCCTAAAGAGCTGTGGAGCCTCGTAGCCAACATCATGGCGGTCATAGTACGATTCCGTCGAGTAATATTTTGGATGTACCGGTCCTGACTGCGAGTGGTGACGCGAGATCGTCCTCTATGTTCTACGCTCGGCCACGCTGCCCGTGATACGATAGCGTGTCCAGATACGGCTTATGACGCTCTGTGTAGTGCTAAGAGCGACAGCCACAGTACGTTGCCTGGAACCAGCTTGCAACATTCTGACGGCTCTCATGATCTCTTCTCGTGTCAAATGATGTCGTTGCTCCATATCGATGCAATTTTTTTCAGTTCCGATGCAGAAATTGTAATGGCTTTGTAAAAACGCTATTACACACTTTTATAGGAATCCTGATTGACAGTTCATTTTCTATTTTTAATCAAAATTTAAAGAAAATTCTTTATTCGAATAGTGAAAATTACTAAAAAGAATCAATAACGATCCAAAAAGTTAAAATAATAATCCTCAATTGCGGCGATACTCTAAAACGTACTTGATCCCTAGACACTTTTGATGAGTGTATTTGTAATTAGCTAAAATGAACATATATTTAAAAAATACACATCATTATTTCTCTGCTTCTGTAGATTAAATGCGAATGTAAAAATACATGTAAATTTACTACGTTAGGTGGTCTACATAATGGTGAAATTCGCATTGTAATCCTCTTAGTAGTTTAGAAGTTATAAAGTTTAGAAGTTATACGCGGATTGTGACTGTTTTATCCTGATCAGATGTTGAAAATGATGTCAAAAAATACGTAAGACCGCATTTCGTGTTTTATCTTTTTACAAGAAAAAGCTATGTATGTTAAGGTTACGTTGTGAGAGTTTTGCGTTTTTTAGCGTATCTTATGTCATCCACTTTTTGCACGACGACTTTCAATTTCAATAAAAGTATAACTATTTCTTCAACTAACAACTTGGTGAGATTCGACCTTGTGGTTGGCGTTGTCTAATTTCCATTCTAAATGTTTATTTACGCATGTGTTAAACATCAATACAAATCTATATATATCTATGAATATATGGGTATACCTAGTACAAAACTTTAATAATCGGCGTCTGTGCATTGTAGTTATTTAGACATATTACATTTTAGGCTTCTTTCATTCCAAAACAAACATTTTAGAATTTTTATCTCTAACTGTACCAAAATGTGTAAATAGGTGCCCTATTAAGGTGACGCATTGGAGATTTTGACGGCGGGGATCTCAATTTTTCTAAGTGACTACAGAACGTATGAAAGTGATATTTGGTAACCTGATACTTCATTTCATTGACTCTATTTTGCCAGTTGCGATACATGATTGGTTAACTTTTGTAACACAAAAAAAATATGAAAAAATCCTTTTTTAAAACAGAGATTAACATTTTTCTGAGTAACGGAATCGATTTATGTTCATAAATTTTCTGTATAATTTAATATAAACATATTCCTCAAAATACCAGGTGGATTTTTTAAAATTAATTATAGTTATGGCAGTAAACGAAAATAACTTCTTTTTCGTATTTTTCGTAAGGTAGCGCGCGCACGTTTGCATAGAACAGAAGGTCTGTTTTGGATAAGGTAGATAGACCTGCGTAATGGACGCTTAGGCTGTATTACAAATAGGGAGTAGTGCAACTGATTAAAAGTCTGTAATTTAAAATTCATGTGTCTGATTTCTTAGTTATTTGTGGAACCAACTTATAGCGGCGGTATTCTCGGATCGTTACGATTTAGGGACCTTCAAGAAACGAGCCTACTCTTTTCTTAAAGGCCGGCAACGCACCCGTGATTCCCTGGGCGTTGCGGGTGTCCATGAGCGTTGCGGGTGTCCATGGGCGGCGGTGATCACTTTCCATCAGGTGACGCTTGCTCGTTTGCCCCCTCTGATATAAAAAAAAAATACTTGTACAGGTAACAGAAATTACCCAATTGTATCTTTATTTCCTAATTTATTCCTATGCGAATGAGCTAGAAAGCCAATGATGGAAATCGACTTTTTATAACATACTCTTTGCTCGCCGCCTCAGACCGAATAAAAATATTTTATTCAATCAAACGCCATCAAAGTTCACGGTTAGCAAAAGCAATAGCGCAATATCAATTGAATTTGAAAGTATACTGGTTTTATGGACATTTTCGTAATCGATGCAGACGAAGTCGCGTGCTTCTGCTTCTGCCAATAACTAACAAAAAGTACAAGTTTTATAACATTTACGCGAACAGGGCCGCATTCGGAATCTCGCACTTTGGTTTCTTAATCCTTGCATCAAACTGTATTATGTAACAACTAGTTCTTTCCTGCGGTTCCATCCATGTTAAATATTTACAAGTCCATTAAAGCTTAAACGTCCATGCCTTTCAATCTGAAGAGACAATTATACATTTTTTAATAGATCATTATAAGTTTTAATAGATAATTATACATGTAAACACACTTGACGCAATGTTTTACTGGGGTTCAAATTTTAAAACCCCTTATCGAAACTATAAAAAAAATTCAATTTCCTATACTTTTTTTGTACCTAAGTATATCATAATATTAGTTCCGGCTACAAATTGACAAAAGAATGTCTCATTATATGTACAGATGTTAGTCAAATATCCATTTATGTTTTTATGTACTCGTACTATAACAAGAGTTAATATAACTACAGTCTATTTCAAATGCAAATTCTGTCACGATAAGCAAGTGTTGCATTAACATGCTTAAAATTTTACTCATAGTCATTAATTACTCAGAATCTGCGTTCAAAATATATGGTTTTATGTTGGTCTGGTAGAGAAAGCAAAAATGCATACAAGCTTATCTTCCTGTGCAGGTTATAACAGTTTGCCGATGGTTGGCAACATTTCTGGTTTTTCTCGCCATTTTTAAGCCTATTTTAGCGCTAATTTATTGCTAGTAGTGACGCTAGTGTTATGTTGTTACGCCTTGATGTTCTATATACGCTAAATGGTTGGAATGGTATGAAATAATGTATAATATGTAGGTGTAATCTTTATTTATTTATTTTATTTATTTAACATGTGAATCACAGGTATTAACGGTGGTATAAATTATAATACATATTCCGTTCACTGTGTTCCACCCTTAAAGGCATACATAGGTCATCATTATATTTAAAATTATATTATAAAGAAAAGAAAAGCAAAGAAAAGTGTTACATCAAATCATCAAATACATTGTCATTTTTTATAAGTTACCGTCGTTTAGAAACTCATTTATACATTTTTAATCTATTATATTCTCATATCGTTACTATGTTTAAATATTTTATAACAATTTGCTATTGCACTAATTATTGAATACGGCTTTACTCACGTGTAATCGGTATAGGTACCGACTAGTTTCGGACCTATTGGAGGTCCATCATCAGGGTGAGTGGGATGAGTTCGCGGCCGCGCCCCGTCTCGCACTGCGCGCCTGAGCTCCCAACGCGCGGCTTGACAGGGTGGGGGGCGCGGGGTGCGCCGGCGATGGTGACGAACTCCGCGAGACCCACCCTGATGATGGACCTCCAATAGGTCCGAAACTAGTCGGTACCTATACCGATTACACGTGAGTAAAGCCGTATTCAATAATTAGTGCGTTAATAATGTCTCACGAAAGTTTTAATAATTTAATTTGCTATTGGTTTGATTGTAAAGAGTTTAAATTATAATTTAGATATGTAAGAGAACGTTTAGAATATATACGGCCAATGAAATTTTTATTCAAAAAAAGTATTCTTGTAACAAACCGTTGTTTTTGTAAAACAATGTAAAGGTTATGGAATGAAGTAAAGTGTCTAAAAACTACTTAACTAGCACTTAATATGTAATGTTGTTTTTACTGGATTATGACTGCTAAAAAGGTAATCGCGTTAATTTCCCGTGTTTTTAGACATTTTATAATGCAACGCGAAAGTTTAAAAGTTTATAGGCTTAAAATGTGTTGAATTATTATTATTACTTATTAATTGTTGTAGATCTGTCTGTCTTTGTCATAATTCTTAGATATTTTTGATGTGAAACGTCTTATGCAGCAGATCAAACCGGCTGTTGGTGTGGCGACGTGGCGATGCATCTCCACGGGCTTATACTGAGCTCTTATACCTATAACGTATGCAGTGTTGTTATTCACTTCGGAACACGTTGCCTGTGTTTTTTAAGTGAAGAATAATTTTTTTCTTAAAAATATTTTGTTATCGATTATACGAGTATGCCATATTCATTTCGTCTCATCATTTCATGCATATTTTCTATACAAAATAGTTTTGATGTTTCACATATGCCACGCGACCGCGACGGCTCATTTTTTTGCTATTAGTTTTGTAAACAGCCATAGCAATGTAGTCGTAAGTAAAATCCTGAATTGAAAAAAAAATTACTACCCTGTTGGCATCAATTTTATGCCATATTCCATATGCCATATGCCAATTTTGGAAATTAACAACTGTAACTCTCTCTTAATAAGGAAGTGTAATGATATATTATTATGCTCCTAGTCTTTGAAACAGTTCATTCATCAGTTTTTAATGACACGCAAACAAATAAACATACATAAATTTTTAAGTATTACCTATATTTTGCTAAAAATAAAATAAAATGTAGAGCTACAGTTTTATCTTCTTTTTATTACAAAGAAGAAAGTGACTGATTGAACGACACATCAACGCATATTCCTATTCCTAAATCGCTGGTATGGATGGATCTACACTGGGTCAGGAAACTTAAAGTTTAATACAGATATTCTTTATAAAATGAAGGTTGGAAAATATTTTTGGAAAGAAGTAAAAAAGGAGTCAAAGTTACCCTTAAAAAATAAAAATGCGTTTAATTATTTAAGGATATATATATAATGTAATACAAAATACATAAAATATTATGATAAAATAGAATAAATAAATAAAAATACCTTAAACTGTGTGTGAAAAATCCTACATATAAATAATCAAAGAAATATTTAACCGATATTGAAAAATAAACTTCCGAGAGTCTAAAAACAGAAATAATTCCAAGTAGACAAATTTGTGAGCAAGAGGTTACAGATATACTAATAATATAAACAGACGACCTTACAGTAATTCTCGTGTAATAGAAGAGGCTTTCAACCGACTGTGTTATTACGTCTTTATATCTGCTTTTTAGTATAGTTCATAAGCTAGTTTCACGTAAACTGCGTAACTTTTTATAGCTTATTTACAGTGGGCTCGAGGCAAGTATCTACTTAATAAGCACGATGAGTATGTAATGTTGTTTTTACTGGATTATGACCGCGACTGCTAACTCTCAAATGTCTTTTAATGACTACTTATTACCTACAAAAATGCACGTAGATATATTTGACGCACAAATAATAAATAATGTGCTTGTAATTTTAGTAAATATGTTATTTAATAATATGCATATTACATGCACATCTTCACTCCATTTTCAATTTGTGTGGACAGAGTATCAAGGCGCAATGAAATCACGTTCTGGCAAAAAGTATTTGGATTTATATTATTGATTGACTCTAATGTTACTTTGTCTAATTTCCTCTTAATGTGATGAATTCATTTCTGTTTTAGTTATCTTCTAAATTTCAGATATCAAATTGGTCAGCTACTCCAATAAAGTGATCAATTCGTAGTTCTTAGCTATCTTCAACCCGAAAATCCAAATTTGTTGATCGACACGTGTTTTGCTTCTCAAGGAAGCATTTTCAATAAATTCGAGAGATTACTTTCGGTTAACTACCACTCAATGAAGGTATGAGTCGGAATATGAAGTATTAAAATACATATGAATTCATTACCTTTTTTGGATTTAGATATGAGCAAAGCAGAATCATGTAGATGCAGCTGACAGGTTCTTATCCTATCACCTATACCTATAATTTCTCTGTAATAATAACAACATATGGAAACTACAATACTATTCCAGACAAGCAGTTTCCTAGTTTCATTTTCTGTTTAATGGTTTTCTGTTTTAACACCGTCGGTAGTATGGTAGTGATACGCCTCGTATATCAGTCGACGGTAATTAATCGCTTTCACCATACATTTGATGGTCAACTTGAGTGAGTTCGAACTAAACGCAATTGCATGTTCCTAATGAAAGTTGGCGTTTATTCATGGACCTAATTTGTAAGCGTTTGACGAGCTTATATGAACTAAAACTTTCCCTCACAGTTATTTCAAAAAGGCCTTTTTGAAGATTTTTTTATAGATACATGTGTGTGCTTTGAGAGGTGATGTAAAAACATGATACTATATCACTGAAAACGCGATATATATATCATTCTGTGATATTGCAACTATTGCTCCAAACATTGCACATTGACATTGATGTTAATTACATGTAAGAACTTAGTAGGTATTATATTGCTCGGTAGATTTTAATCTTATATTATAATGTAACGAAGTAATGTTAGGGCATTATTATAACTACTTATGACACTTGTAAAGTGTTTAAAATAATGTGTTGAATTTTACATTGAAATAATTACATATGTAGGTATGCGTGTACCTATCATTCATAAACTAGCTGTGCTCAGACGCGTTTCTGTGGCTCATTTCATTAGATATTATATTATTATTTATGAGTTATGGTCTTGAGTTCATATAAAACACCCATAGAAAAGCATTTTTAGTTTTTGCCGAATTTTCCAAATTTCCTGGCAACTTTTCCAATTTTTCTTTCCATAAAAATCTAACTCGGACTATTACGAGCATGTGGAAAAAATTTGTCAACTCGGTCCAGCCTTTCTCAAGTTTTGCGCTTCAACATTTAATTTTTATTTCCCTCTATGTATAGATTAGGCACTAATAGAAAGAGAATTGTGAATTTATGAGTGATAGTATGGATGCTCTAGTTCTTGCTCGCGCAATAAGGACAATTTTACTCATTTATTATGTAATGATTATAAATAAATGTAACGTCGCATAATAAGGTTATATTTATTATGTAATGATATTACCTTACATTAGACAATTTTTTTTTCAATATTACATTTTGTATTATATAATTCAATAAATGGTCCCAAAATCTATATACCTATATATATATATATATAGGAAAGACAAAACAGTAGAGTACCTTTTTTTTCTTTCTTTATGGCATGGCGCACAGATTATTGCATTTGTCAATTTCACGTATTAATAAGTAGAATCACAAGCATATTAGTTTTTTCTTATCGCAAAACACCTCCAGTAAAGTGATAGTAGGCTTTGCTGAAGTTTTAAAGGACTTCTTGGAAGAGCGCGAGAATTTCAGCTACCTACACATGTTTATTTAGATCTCCTCCATTCTTGTGACTTACACGAAATTTTAAAACGCAATATACTATCACTGTTGTAGTTTAAAATTTCTAAAAATATAAAAAATAGAAAATCTAAATAACATGACAACCTCACTTCTCCCGTTCCCGTTGAAAAGTCCATAGAGTATCTTTTTCTCTCCTGCTTGTCAACCGATTTTTTTTTCCAGTAAATAGCGAGCTTTAGTGTTATCAATAAAAAAAATGTTGGAAAGTTAGTTAAATTAATACGTGAAGCGAAAATTTCGTATCTTTTTTTAAGAACATAGCGCGTGCGGAGGAGTGCGAGATATGGCATAGTTTTACGTTCATACTGCCAAAGTCAAAAACACTGTCAATGTCAAACTCATAATAGTTTGTGATTATACATATACATGTAACCTTCTTGTAACAGCCGCACAGAGTAGAGATTGTATACAAAAAGTTTATGTTTATATTTACGGTCGAATTTCGACCACCGGACGACCTCTATTATAATATAAATTCGCTACGTATTTAAACTTACAAGATAAGTATAGTATCATTATAACACTAACAGCGGCTAGGTCTCGCTATAAAACGAAAATAAAATTCTATATCAGACAAACTTGGTTTTTGTTATAAGAAATGTTGTTATATTGAATAAAGTGGTTAAGCTTCTTTTGTTATGTTTCTAGAAAAATGGGTTAGGGACATACTTAGGGGCTGAGGGGGATTTACGGACTGAAGGTACAGCCCTAATGTAACTTAGGATTTTTTTATTCTTCGTAGCGATGGCGACTATTATATAGAGTGAACAACCTCTCTATGTTGTATCCACACGATATTTTTACAGTAAAAGTAACAGTACATTTTGTTCTATATTTGTATTCATATTTTGTTTCGTTGTATAGGTTGGTTTTTTTACCAAAAGTGTTAAAGAAATTCTGTTTTGATTTATTTTCGAATACTATATTGTTAACAAATATTTGCTCGTACACTGTATTATTATTTTAAATATCTTTATTGATATTAAAGTGACTAATTTAACCCTACATTGTATAGTCACTAATAACATAAATATGAATGTATATTTTATTTTATATTTTGTTTCTTGATACTTATATAAAATGTATAAAAATTGAAAATTCAGGACTATACCTTATTTCAGTATCTAAATAATGAGTAGATGTAACTAACACGTTGTTGAATCACTCATTATTACTGTATTAATTTGTTTTAGTTTATGTTTTCTGTTTTAAAGATTCATAATTCGTGACTTAGTTAATTCCTACTTAAATATTTTTATGAGCATCAGTTTCACAATGCGTTTTATTCACAAGATGAATCTCAGTATCATTCTGGTCATGCCAATTTAGTTTCTATATTACTATTCGATATAGGCATTAAGTATGTATGTGGTAATAAATATTTATGTCTCTTCTACACGAAATGAGTGACCTTGAACAGTACTGACTTTCTTTCCAACATCTCTCTGATAACCGTCCATATTATGAAAGTGTTTTTATTATGAATTGGCACACGTTTGACCTCTCCTATCTTGATAGAAAACGATATAACTGCGCAAAAAAATGTACCAAGTCCTTTATGTACTATGCATATATCTTATGCGTTACAGGTAAGAACGTGTGAACAATATTTATCTAGAATATCTCTATATTTACGTACCTATTTAGAAGTGGTTTTGGTTGCTTATAAGATAGGCATAATTTAGTAAAATGTGAACATAAATTTGATTAACAAACAAATAAGGAAAGCAATTGACTGAAATACATTGTATATCTATAAAATAATACAGAGCTTATAAGCATATTTCATAACACGTACATATTGTACAGAACCATATACGTTATAAAATATATTAAGTACAAAATTCATTTACATTTCTCTAAGAACGAACTCATACTTTCACAGTCGGATACTTCAGTACAAATTTTATTTAAATAAAAATTCGTTTGAAATTGTTGCGTAAATGAAGTATGGTTCAAATCTTGTTATTATGATCTTACAATATTAAAAATAAACAATAATTAGGGCTTAATAATTACGCGAGCGTTATAGGGTTAAAGGAAATTGATGATAATTAGAGACATTTGACCACGTAATTAATAGAAGATAGGGCTTTCGGTGACCTTGTCATTAATGTTTTTTTTTTATATCTTCTTAACCCAACATGCTCGAGTCAGGGTCCTTGTAAGTCAGTTGCTAATTGTACTTCTCTCTAATTTTATTCGTTTCTTTATTTACAGTTTTTTCTTTTTAAATATGCCTAAATTGAATACAATTTTCCTATTTTACTATTCAGTCTTCATTTTGCTATATATCGTTTATCTATCCTGTCATTAATGTTAGACTTAAAAGTAACGATGATATAATATGGTATGATACCCTACAATTTATAAAAGTGAAACTGCAACCTTCGCAAGTAGGTAATGAAGAGGTAATATCTCTATACTTTATTTATGCTAATATTACAAAGAGGTTATTGTTTGTTTATATGTAATGGATAAACTCAAAAACTACTCAAGAATTCTTATACTTATAGAAAGCTACATTATCAGCGAGTAACGTGAATTTTCGCTAATATACTATATTATGACAAGTTTGACGAAGAAAGTGTAGGACACCATGTAATTAGTGGTAGTAGAATCTACGAAAGACGACTCGATACTACGCGCCACGAGATTTCAAGTTCTTAAATAATGTTATTTATATTCGTAAATTAGCTTCTTCTGTTGGTTCAGAAGTCCAGAATGAAAGACGAGTTCATAAACAGCACATTCATTGTAGATTTATTCGTAGCAAAATTTATATATTTTTTAAATTATAAGGGTCTTATTGGGACACGGGATCTCTTACTACACCGGGTCAATAAGGCTACACACTGTAGCCTTATTGGTCCCGGCTTCCCTATCCCAGCTCTCTATGTATTGGATAGTTTTATAACGATTTCGAGTTCTAAAGTTCTTTAATATTAAAGTAACAAGTAACAAGGTTGTATGAACCTAAAACCCGACTAAAAAACTTGCAAATGAAATAAAATAACTGTTGTTCCTGAAATTCATTGCCAGAGTCTAACACCTAATACTATTTCCCTTGCTTGTGGTTTACTTTACTTTTATTTGTTGATGGTTGATTTTATTGTTATTGTTTATATGCTCTCATTCAATGGAACTTGGAAATCTGTTGCTGTGGGACATGTATCGACACACTTGCTGTTCCTCATACCACGGCAACCTCCAAGTCAAAAGGTGCTGCGATCAGCACTGTCGAGAACTTGAAGCGGTAGTATACGACTCTCTGTGAGAGTTTCGCATACTTACGCCTCTAAGTAGTTTTGAACTTACGAGTAAATAGACTTGGGGCCCTGAAGCCCATCAGGAGAAAGTCCTGGCAGCTTCTTCAGCCAGCGAGTTAGTTCGACTATTCAGCCGAGGTAATGCTGGCAGTCTACTAAGCATCCTAATCAATAACAACTTTTTAAGTAGTCTATTATTTAAAGTTTTAACTTCATAACGTTTAGATATGTACAACTTAGGTACTCATAAGGGGTCGTCCATTAATCACATAATGTTTTTATCAAGTTTTTAAAGTCCCTCCCACCCAGAGGTGAGGTTTTACATTAAACCCTAAATTACGTGTGTTTTTGTTTGGTACAAAATATCTTAATAATTTTCAGAATATTATCTTTAAATACAAGGTATAATCTAATTTTGGAAATTCGCGTGTTCAACGAAAAAATAAATACACATGATATCTCACTGCATGTTGATATTTCGTGATTTTTTCCAAACCCTAATTGTAAAAATGTGATATAAATAAGCCGTCACATAGCTGCGTATAAATTAGTTAAAACTTAACGTTCCTAATTACATAAAGAAAATCCCTTGCTGCTTAAAGAAGGGTCTTAAAGATAATACTTAAGCAAATTTTGAAGAAAATTGCAATAACCTACGTTTTTCCTTGTAAATTACAAATGATTTCATCTCGCGCTAAGCAATCAGATTGCGAAATTTATTTGCCTATGCTAAATTTCTAATGCTTACGAAACAGTGGTAACTCGGAATAATTCTATTGTGTTTGTACAAGATTTTCTAATTATGAGGCTGGAAAATCTTCAACAAAATGCATAATAATTCTTATCCCTTCTCTTTATTGATATGTACTTAATTTCATCCACTATTATATTAAAAGAACAATTTGTACATATGTATATATTTGATATCGCTTGCTCGAAAACGGCTCTAGCGATTTCCATGAAATTTACAATATAGAGGTTGAAGACCGGAAATTGATCTAGCTGGGTCTCAATTCTGAGAAAAATCGTTTTCTCCGTCTTTCATACACTTAAAACTTTTAAACTTTTAAAATTTTTTATTTCGCAGCAGAGTTACCTTCTCAATAGCACAGTAGCTGTCTACCCGCCGAAATGCGCGGATTGAAATCTTGCAATGTGGTCAGACTTTTTTGATACATTTTTTGTAAGACACCGAGTAAAGCTCGGTCTCACAGGTACTTTAGGTTTAAGAGAGAAAATGTTTCAACTTAACTCGTCCTCTCGCACAGTACGTAAAATTCAGCCCCGACATAGATCCTATAGTGTGACTTATATAAGTGATGAGCAAACAACCTGTTACTGTACAGTACAGCACAGTATGGGCTTCTTCGAATGGGGCGTAAAAATATTTTGTGTGGTAGGCGACGTGTAATACCCCTGGCGCAGGCGCCTATAGGTCACTGTCCATATATCCATCAGGTGGGTCGTATGCTTGTTTGCCACCTTCGTGGTATAAAAAAGGATTCGAATTTGTCATCTATATGCCTCTTGCATTATTACTAATGGTACAATATACTTTGTAATATGCTTACAAATTTTTAATAGCATATTTTTGCAAAAGTATGCACCATAAGTAATACAAACTTACATTATAACTCAACTTTCGCCGACCTTTATCTAGATCTGTGTAGAGGTATATCCTGTTTAACTTGAAAATTGTACAAGATAATGCGCTGTAACGTTGTAAGGCAGGATTCAGGAACTACTATTAGTAATTATACTTATACTACTAATAAAACTATACTAATTAAAATAATACCGCTAATAATACAATAACAATACTACTACTACTAATAAAGATTAAGTTTAACATGTAAATAAGCTAAGCTAAGAAACTCTTCACTGTTTTAATTAGTAATTAATTTATTAACTTTTCTTTTTTATACTGTACTGAATTGACAAACAATAACTTAAGATTTTTTACATATGTACATACATACATATTTTCAAGCTGTATCTCTAATGGGGTAGTCAGAGAGGAGTCAGGTAGTCAGGAGATTTTTTTGTATTACAGTATTATCATAATAATTAACAAACAATTACATTTTTATTGTAATAAGTAAAATTTTAAAATCTTTGTCCCATATGTTGGAAGATTCTATTATTTTTTTTTTACGAAAGAATAATTTGACAACTTGATTTTTTATTTCATTAAATAAGTTAGTATTTCTTATCACTACCGTATCATCACTACGTCACATGACATTTATACAACCTATATATATATATAATATACACAAACATATTACTATAAACACACAAACATATATTATCATTGTGAATATATATATATAATATACATATGTAAAAATTCAACTTTCGTATGTCAACATTGTGGTCGCAAAACTCAAACAGTATAGTCGGTCGATTGACTTGAGATTTTGACACAACTTTACATTTGAATACACATTTTTATATGCTAATAATTATTAACTAGAAAGTAAATAATATTCGTCTGTTAAACGCGCGCCACTGCATCGCGTGGCCAGAAACGGCTAATTAATAGTTATATAATCTATTTATATATAATTACATATATTTTACGTCATGTATGAGCATATATGTGTACATAGTTATGGATAACATAATATGTCTATGAAGCCTGTGCTAGGCTAAATAGATGTATACGTAATGTCTAGTATAAGAGTATCACGTAACCGTCATACCTATTGCAAAGTTAAATGTTATTTGAACGGAGGAGTTATACAAAGAACGTCGTTTTAATATGGTATTATGACATATAAAACTTGCGAGCAAAAATATCGGCCATACATTTTTTCCGTCATACATACTTACGCGATATTTCGTATTCATTAATATGTTTATATTAAAAACTTTTTATTTAATTTTTAGGATACATTCAAGTTTTAAATCTTTACATACATCATATTATATCTACATATTTATACATGAATACAAATAAATTAAATTGAACTGTCTGTATTTTTGCCGACTTTTCATAGTTCGATTCTCGGTCGATCGTTACGCCTAGTAGTTGCAATTCGCAAGTGAATAGAGCATCGTGATCTCTGCCTGACCTAACACACGACTAAAAAGGCGACCGAAGTGAGGCTCCGGTGGTACATTCATATGATATCGCAGTTTTCGTGGGTAACAGTCCCGTTTAACCCATCCCCACCCCTAGGGGGCTGGATAATACTTGAGTGCGAGTTTTTCCTGCGTTGCCTGCAAAAAAAAATGGGAGAGCCCTAATAAGGGAGCATATGATCGAATTTATTTATTGTCACCGTATGATTGTGAACACCGTTAGTCTATAATCTATCTCGCGAGATTGTAAACTGTCGATAAATTGGGAACTGTACCATACTGTTCGCAATATAACGTATTAATTTTAAAAAGTTTATAATCTGTTCGTGTCAAATTGACAAATTATAAACAACAGGACTCATACCGACAGGACTTACTGACAGGACTTACCGACAAGATTCATAATCTGTCTGATTTTATCACATGTAAAATTGTGAACCGTCTCTGATTGGTCAGCCTTGGCGGCAGCTCGGTATAACTTAAGATATGTTCGGCAACTAACAGTTATTTATCACTGAAACTTCATTTGTATTGTTAATCGTAGGTTTAATTTTACTATTAAATGTAACTATACTATAACTTTTAGCTATTTTCAATACAAAAAAATTTCTTTTTTTATGTTCGAATGACAGCCAAAGATGGCGCCGCGGAGTGCATGATTTTCAACCAATCAGAGCGCAAGGTACGTTCCATCGCATGCAAATATCATGCCAGTTCACAATTTGACAGTTTGACATGGATGTATATTGTATGTAAATTATCGAAAATTACTATTTTATATCAGATACCGGAGCAGTTTGGTTTTCGTGCCCGTCATTTCTGCGTTCAGCAGGTACACCGGCTCACCGAACACATCCTAGCCGGTCTCCCGCCGGCCGAAGGGAAACCTATTCCTGCCGGTGCCCTGTTCTTTGATGTGGCGAAAGCGTTCGACAAAGTCTCGCATAACGGCTTGTTTTACAAGTTGTACCAACTCGATGTGCCAGATAGTCTCGTGCTCATCTCACGCTCATGTTACAGGACTACTTGTCTAATCGTACCTTTCGCTTCAGAATTTACGGAGCGCTTTACTCTCCGCGTCCCATCCGTGCAGGGGTTCCTCAGGGCTCCGTTCTGGCTTTCACCTTTTACACGTCGTTCATCAACGATGTCCCCTGTATCCACTAAGGAGAGTTAGCTCTATTCACGGATGAAACCGCTCTGTACTACAGAAATGTACAATTCCCATTCATACTCCGTCGCTTTCAAGTCACGGCCGCTACCCTCAGGGAGTGGATTCGTCACTGAAAGATTGAGGTCAACCCTGATAAGAGTGCCGCTGTCATGTTGGGATGGCGTAAATTCCGCTTGCTCCCAACATCTCTATGTTTCGCAGTCCTATCCCTTAGATCCGCGAGACTAAATACTTGGGTGTCACCTTGGACCGCTCCATGTCTTTCGGACCGCATATCAAGCGGGTGCGTGCCCGTGTGGCTTTCATCCTTGCCAGACTCTACCCGCTCCTTTGTCCACTCATGCAGGAAGATTTCTCTTTGTAATAAGGCGACTCTCTACTAAACGTGCATCTGTCCGATCTTTACTTACGCAGGCATCGTATACGCGCAATACGCAGATTGAGCAGCAGATAGATGGGTTGGTCAAGCTCCAACCCTAATCTTGGACCCCAATTATGGGGCAAAAATGAATGCAGCTAAGAAAACTGCACTGTCTCGCGTAATATGGCGCGATTTTATAAATTGTTTAAATTTAAATTCAAATAAAAAAACGTTCCAATAAATAGTTCACTCACGTTCTATCCTAAAGCGTGAAAAGCGGTTGGGTGTTCGTACGGAATTTTTTCCCTTTCAAGAAAGAAAAAAAATACTACGTTATATTGTAAACTGTGGTACAGTTCATAATTTATAGACAGTTTACAATCTCGCGAGATAGATATAAACTAATCGCAAACCTACGGAGACATATATTTATTTATTTATTTTCTTAAGTCCATGATTATAGTGATTTCATTTTATATAAATTAAATGTGCACTTTTAAATTTTTGTTTGTCTCTATGTCTATTTGTTTGCCCGACCTAATCTCCAAAAAAAGTAGAAGTTTGGACGAGACTTTCATTGATAGGTATAGTACTTTTTACAGAGTAATCCTGACTACTATCCGTCCCGGATATCAAGGGTACAGGCCATAGTACAGCTAGTGAACTACAAAGTACCTAGTTCTTTATTCGAAGTATTTCACGGAAGACAAATTTCCTTTCCTGTATTATAGTTAATTTCATATGTTTACCAGTTAACCTCGGGTGGACAGTTAATTTGACCCTGATGCATAATTAATGTTCCTCTCGTAATCTTAACATTTTGCACTACAAATATCGGTTACATACCACGTTCACTTTAACCTGAGATTGATCACGTGACGCAAAATAACATGATTGGTCCATGTGGTTTACCAGATCCTGCAGACAAAAGGTTATAAATTTCAAAAACATTATTAGACTTCGATCCGTGATGAAAGTTCCAGTCCTTGGTAATACATTTACAATGACCAAAAAGCCGAAATCATGTAACTATGTATGCATTGTATTTTTTGTGGTAGATATATTTATTGTAAATAGTATTGTGGATATGTGTTTTGACTTCATGTTTATTCACAATTACGTGGAAAAAAAACTTTCGATGTATTAGTATTGTTACATATACACATATATATCTACTTATAAAAGGAAGGATACAGCGTGAGGATATGTATGTATGTATGAAAGGAAGAGGAAGGGGAGGGGATGATGGGCCACCGGCACACTCACTCACCGAACGAACACAACAGTAATAGGTGCTGTTATTTCACCCTGATATTCTGCGAGAGCGTGGTATTTCACCGGGTGAGCCGACCCAATTCGTTCTGCAATGCAGCAATGGCTCTACCACTCTTAAAATCTGCATGGATTACAGAAAGACAAGTGTAATGCTCTATTTCATGTAATAGTTTATCAAATCCCTTACTTTGAAAATTCGACATCTACTCCCTAGTGAGATAATAAAAATTTGTGTATGTGTACCGCATTAAAAAACTCTGACAAATAATATATATTTATTCGAAAAACTATTGAACGTGATATGGGTCTGATTGTACTTATATTAAGTAGACAAAGTTTCTAAAATGTAAAACGTAGGTATTTATATTATTATTTATATATATATATTATTATTTACCATTGAATTAGACTACAAACTTCATACAAATTGCCATCAATTCATGGTGTTTATAAGCAATTAATTTGCATTACAATGAAACATGTGCAAGATTGGATTATAAGGTTACAATAGCGGAACATTATCGCGAGACATATTAGGTAGAGGACCAACATCAACATGAGTTAGATTGCTTTTAAATTATAACAATGCTACATCGATGAAAATAAAAATTTGAAGCGCTAATGTGGTGACGTGTTTTAGTAATAAAATTACCGATAGTATCTAGTATAAACATTCGTAATTTTATTGAATGGTTTGAGATAAATAACGATTATTCAAATAAACCAAAACACCTTTATTTATTTTTGAAAGCATATAAAAAACTAAAAATTTTTTTTTTTGCGCTTTGGATTAATTGTAGAGACATTCATTGAGATGTTATATTATTGTTTTATATATTTTAAATTTATTGTAAAATGTTATTGATTATTACCATTAGATATCATTATGGCTATCATTTTGTGATCGATAACTTTGTTAGTGATTTTAACAAGCGTTGATAATAATCACAGAAGCTTTTCAAATACTAAGATGTCAGCGATTTTAACAAGCGTCGACGATATTTGTGCTAGCTAACAGAGACTTTACTGATGTCGACGGTCAGAAAGAGTTCATTAAAAACCTTCCTTCCTTCGATCACAAATAAAAGTCTTAACTCAATAAGAGTTTTGTTATATTTTTCCTGTAAATTTTAGGTAAGATTTTACATTCCTTGCAATTTGTAAAATTCTAAGTCCAATAGTTTGGGAGACAATAGGCGGGAATGTTCAAATAGACAATGGAAAATTTCAAGTTTGTACATATACGTTACTACATACAAAAATATCTTCACACTGTATCCCTAACGGGGTAGTCAGAGAGGACGGAGCGCCAAGCGTCGCAGTACTCAGATACTTCTTTCGCTTCCTCAAATCTCATCATTCTTCTCACACATTTTCGCCAAGATATGCGAGTGCTTTTGATATTTCCGTCAATTAACGCTCTGGCTATTTGAACTTCGTAATATACGTTATACGATATATGCGTTACTTTATGCCCATATTCCAATACGATAATCGAGTTTGAATATCTGCTTGAGAATAGTTAAAAAGAAATGCCGTTATCCATCGCGTGCACGTAGCGGCATTCCTTTTTAACCGTACTTAAGACATTCACGGTTTGGAATATGAGCCTTAGCTTCAGCCAAAATCGACTGTGGCGGTCGGACGCTGGAGTGATTTACGGGTAGCACGGAAACCTAAACATGTTTCATGTTAATACAACCTTGCAATATTAATGAAATCGTTGAAACGGAAGAATTTCAAATTCCTTTATTGTAACCACACTTGTACTTGAACAGTGTTGGCGTTTATTTCTATGCCAACATCGCAGTATTACGCATTACGTTAGAGTTCATTCACCTATTTGCTAAACTGATCAAATATTTTAAATACACAAGTAGACGCGTTCAGTTCGGACTAATGCTAGTTACTCCAAGAATTACAATATTTACATACTCGTGATAATTTTAAGTCTTGATTTAATTTTAAATAACTCCAAAATACCTATTATTTTATAGCTGTTAGTTTTATGCGATTACTATGTACATATAGATGTATGATCTATACTATCTATGTCTATGCTTATTGTAAATAGAAAAGTGTCTTTGTCTGTCTGTTTTTACATTTGATGACCTAAATGGCGCAGTGGTTTAGATGTTAACCCAAGCGCGGAAGGTTCCCGGTTCGATTCCCGGTCGGGTCAAATTAGAAAATGTACTTTTCTAGATTGTCTCGGGTCTGGGTGTACTGGGAGACGCCCTCAGTAGGCGTCAACTGGTTCTCATAGCACAGGGAATATCCTAGTTTGAGATCAGATGATTGGTGTGTATCGTGAGGATTGGTGCGTCTGGCGCATTATTATTATTATTTTCACACCTGAACCGCTGAACAGATTTTAATAAAATTTGGTAGCTGAACACTGGGGATATAGGCAACTCTTAAAAAAATCCAAGTGGATGAAGTCGCCGGCAATAGCCTATATTTTGTATATTACATATCATCTTGAGAAGCACACAATAATATATGTCGGTAGTGTAAATATATTTCTTTTTTTGTATGTATGTTGATTACATTAGTTTGTAATTATCAGTTTTTAATTAGGAAATTACAATTTACTTCACTGTTAAAACATTTTTTTTGTTATAGACGTTACAAATAATTAAGTCATTACATTAATTCTGCAGTAGCTATTTTTTAATTCTAATGTTGAATTAAGCTTTCACATTGTGTACTAGATACAAGCTGGCTAATGTTAATAATTAAATATTTCTAAATTTATTAAAAATTTAATTTACTGTTTGTTACATGAAGTTTGTACATATATTTTGGTACATGTTATAAATTAAAATGAAATCCATTGACATTAAGCTAAATTAATATAAACAAGCTTAGTAACTTGAAAATATTTTTTATAATCTTTTATTTTCAACATACATACATACGTATCCTCACGCTGAATCCCTAACGGGGTAGTCAGAGAGGACAGAGCGCGGTCTTCACGTACTTCTCTCGCCTCCTCAATCCTCATCATTCTTCTTACGCGCTTTTGCCTAGGTTTGCGAGTGCTTTTGACATTTCCGTCGGCTAACACTCTGGCTAATTGATCTTCATAAGTCAGCCTTGGTCTGCCTTGGGTTCTGCTACCACTCACTTTCGCTATAATATTCGTAATATAAATGTGATTTTGTTACATTTCAGATAGAATTATTTTGTTTTACTTTTTTGTTGCTGGTACGTGTTTCTAGGCGTTTGCATGTCTATTTGACATAGAGGACAGCGTGTCCATAATGTTACATCATAGATTTGTTAATATCGCAACCGGACCAACACTTCCCTGTAACATATACCTCATTCTAGAAAGTAATGGTATTAATTTACGTTCATTACGCACTATGGAGCAGACACAGCAGACACAATACAAATTAAAAACATTTAATGGCCCTGATTTCGTAACATAATAATTATAGACAAAAAAGGCGAATATTGTCTGGTTTTGTTTTTTGATTTCATAAAAATATTACGTAATAATTAGAATGAGCATAACGAGAGTAGGGTAGAATTGAACGTTCTGCATCACTCGAGCGAAGCGAGACCGAATTCGAAGTATTACTACTTACTACCGAAGGTTACTTCGGTTGATGCTTTAGTCATAAGATTATTCTTATTATTAATTATTTTCTTTTCTTATGCTTTGGTTCTGTTTGATTTATACTTTGAATTGAAAATATATTAGTTTTATTTAAGCCTGAGCCTTTTTCTAAAATGTTTATAAAATAAAAGTTAGAAATATTTACTCTTTCCATCAATCAATCGTTTTGAATTTTGCATAAAACAATCTATTGAATTTCAGTTTCAATTGTATAAATGTGTACAATATACAAATGTTGTGTTTTGCTATCCAATCTATTTTCTTATCTATATTAATAAATTAATAATGTTATTATTAATGTTATATACTACGCGAATGATAACGTTACATACTTACATATACTTAGATGAATGAGTTTCAATCCCAAATAATAGAAGATTACCAAATAATTTCAATAACTTTCGATCTGTTTAAAAACAATAGTAAAATTACGCATATAAACATGTTTATATTATTATTCGTTAACTTTCGATTCATGTCAATTATCAGTATTTATATGAAAACTATCTTACATATTACTCCTTCAGCGAACAAATTACAACTTGGTATTATATGCCTATGAACAGTAAAAGTTATCTTTATCAAGAGTATAATACGAATTAGGAACTTTCAAGTCGTTATTAGTAATATTACATAAGGTAAGTTGGGGTAAGATCGTAAGCGGGGTAATAAAAGTAATACTATCTAATAATGTATCATTTTGACGACCTAGATGGCGCAGTGGTTTAGACGTTAACGCAAGCGCGGAAGGTTCCGGATTCGATTCCCGGTCGGGTCAATTTAGAAAATGAACTTTTCTAGATTGTCTCGTGTCTGGGTGTACAGGGAGACGCCCCCAGTAGTCGTTGTCTGGGTCTCACAGCGCAGGAAATACCCTAGTTTGAGATCAGATGATTGGTGTGTATTATCTGACGCATTATTAAATTTTTTTATTACATTTTTCATTTCAATGTAAAAATGATACATTATTAGGAAGTATTACTATTTATATGATGTTACCCCGCCTATGATCTTAAATTTTCAATGTCAAAATTATACATTATTAGGAAGTACACGATTTATACGATGTTACCCCGCTCATAATCTTACCCCAACTTACTCTACAAGAAGAAACCGACATGTCCACTGATATAACAAACAGTAATTACAGGAAAACGGAATCAGATAATAACAGGTTACCAGATTATTATCTATATAATACTAGTTCCTTCTAATAAGCTCTATCCCTTGGCCGACTTTTAATACTTGCGCGGGAAAATAAACAATTGGCACATTCTATGTTTTTTTTCTCAAAAAATTTTTATATGTGCTAAACAAACTATCGCTACATTTTTATACATCGCTACGAGTTTCTAGCATTGCGTGTTATTGTAATACGCAATTTTAAGTTAATATTAAGCCTTAAACCTTGACTTAATTTTAAGTATTGTAGATTTAGGGTGGCTTTCACCAACTATTTAAATTCCATTTAAGGATTTGACATCTCGCTTACACCGACGATTTAATAGTCGGTGCAAGCGAGATGTCTAATCTTTAAATCGTGTTTAAATAGTTGATGCAAGCCACCCATAGTATATTATAGTATAATAGCCTTCAAAAATATTAACTATTTTATAGCTGTTTTATGCGATTACATATATATTATCCATGTCTGCAATAAATGCGAGTGTCTCTGCCTGTCTCTTTGTTAAGCTTTCACAGCTGAACCGATTGTGATGAATCACAATCGGTTCAGCTATATTACAATTAATTTTAAAAAATTTAAGGACTGCCACGTTTGGCGCTTTGTCCTCTCTGACTACTCCGTTAAGGATACAGCCTGATGATATGTAATGTAATGTAATTTTAAAAAAATATGAAAAAAAAATTGTAGTTATAATACGTTGACCTAAGATTTAATGGGAAATGTGTAGACTTATGTCAAGCGAAAATATTTTGTAGCAACAGAATCCATTTTTTGCTTAAATTTTAAAAGGTCTTTTGGCTCCGGTTTCACCCGATGGAAAGCAATATCCGAGGTCGCACATTATTGACGTTTGCCCTGAAGGTACCTGTCTATTCACACTTGCCTTGAAAATGCCCAAGTTATAAGAATGAGGAAATGCTGATGGCGGCTCCTTTCTTACTTGTGTACTGGTAGGTAGGTACTGTTTCGGGACCTATGTAGGTACTGTTTGGAAAATTCTGTTTCAAGTAAACGAAAAAGAAGATTTTTTTAGGGTTCCGTAATTTGCAGTTGAAATGGCAAAATTGTAAATCTCACCATTTCGACATTTCATATGATTGTCTGTTTTTATATCACAGCAGATTTATCACGTCAGCTTTGGACCTACTGAGCTAAATTTGAAACAAAGACGGTACCACAAAAACAAAAAAATGAGTAATGGTATTTTGGACCCAAAATTTTTAATTCTTTTTGTTTCACTTTTTTATTATTCAGATCTGTATCACTGGGAACATTGATCTATTGATCGCTACTATGTTACAAAACACCACCGAGTCACACTGTATTGAATACCCGTAGGGTTTATTTTTTATAATTTTACTTTTACTTTACGGAAGCCTAAGTCAATACATGTCTAATACGAACTTAGACCTTTTTAAATTTGAAATTTTATCCTTAAATAATAGTGAAGCAAAAGTTGCCAAGTTTTGGAAGAATTTAAAAATGTAAGCGAATAAGAATGACACTTGGTCTTTTAAATAATTAGTAGTGATTGATACTGTTTACACTTTTATTAGATATAATGTTGAATATGCTTATCTTTCTAAGAACTTGTGCTATAATTGAATCTCACCTACATCACTGTAAATAAGTTATTTTACAATGAAAAATTTAATCTTACATAGTTTCGTAAAAAGGACATAACTATAGGTACCTACTATAGAAAGAAAAATAGAAAAATGTAGAATGTCAGTATGAAAAGTTTTATGAAAAAAAATTATACCGCCTTCAAAAAAAAACACTGAAAAGTACAAAATAACTATCCTTTACTAATCGAAACTCAAGTACAATGAAAATAACTTTATAAATATGATACACATACCTATATATTTAAATTTGACAGTTACTGAAGTCGGTGCCTATCCTATCAAAGCCTATCAAACTAATAGACTTTCTGTTGTTGCACATTGATTTGGCACCGACTTCAATAACTGTCACATTTAATTATATAGGTATGTGTATTGTATTTATAAAGTTATTTTATTTGTACTTGAGTTTCGATTAGTAAAGGATAGAGATATTTAGTACTTTTCAGTGTTTTTTTTTATGGTGGTTTACTTTTTTTTATAATTTTTTTTTATTTATCCCTTTTGAGTGATTTTGACCTAAATAAATATCTAGGACAGGTCTGCAATTAACTTCTTTCTAATTCCGGAACGTAACGACATACAAGAGAATCATCAATATAAATAAAGGTTAGAACCAGGTCGAGTTATTTGGTGTATCTTCGAAGTTCAAGCTTCAATACCGGTGAAATTGAAATGGGACTACTTTTGAAGTATTTGCTATCAAACAAAAAAAGAATTTTTAAAATCGGTTTATAAATGACGGAGTTATGACGTAACAAACATTAAAAAAAAAACAACACCGTTGAATTGAAAACCGTCTCCTTTTTTTGAAGTCGGTGAAAAATGAATTCGTACAATTGCTTTGGAATGTTAATGATGTTGCACATTATCCATTCAATGGGTACCAGTTCATACTATTGCACTTTCTAATTTTAGGCTTCATAGGATAATTGCTCATTGGATTTTATTAATTAATTTTTTTTATATTAAATCGTACCACGAATAAGTATTGCTGAACTTATTATTAAAAATCAAAGTCAAATCAACTTATTCTAGTTACTTATTCAAGATATTTTTGAACTAATGGTGTGACGAATAGTCGCATTCACTATAATACATATTATGTATGAAGTAGAGATTGTCACTAAAGAATTATAAATTGTTCTCAACAAATTATTACAGAAAGATTGATTGAATGAGTTAGGTGTGAATTTTGTGTGATTTGTGTGTTGTAAGCTGTTTCGAGTCTATGGAGTGTACGTCAAGAGAAAATAGTGTTTATTTTAAATTTATGGTTGAATTTCGGCCACTGGGAGACCACAATTGTAAATAATTACTTAACAGGCAATATTTAATATTTCTGTTATGTTATTACCAATAGGAAACAACTAAATATAACTACCTAAATAACTAAATAATAAGTATACTTACAATAGAGGCTATGACCAAAAATATATCGTGAGCATTTTCATATTCATGCTGAATTTTATATTTATTTATTGGAATTCGTTATTTTATTTGATATAATCCCTGAAGAACCATCTAGTTTTGTGTGCACCGAGGTCGTATATCTCGTCCATCTAAGAAGGGCTTATCAGATTATATCGATGTATGTTAGTGTTTCTCAATACCTTTTGGAGATTTATGTAATTACATAATACACAATATATTTATGTAAATAAATTGTATTTGTTTTTCAATACCTACGTGAATGTAGTTTCAATAAATAACGTGATTAATATTAAAAAATACGTAATTTTCAAAAGACACCGACATTAAAAATAATCAAAATTGAAGTAAGATTATTCTTTTATATTTTTCTACTTGTTTTTAATCTATTCAGATTTCTAGGATTCTGTACCCTGAGGGTGGTTATTACTAAGCCTACGCCGTCCTGCCCCTTTTCTGTGACCTGCCTTTGCGTACCGCCTGAAAGTCACTTTTAAATTATCGGTTATGTAATGACCAGTGCATCTCTTATAAGCTGTAAGTCCTAATCCATATTACCCATGAAGACCCAAAACCATGTGAAATACGCGACATGGTCCTGGGTTTTTTTTTGGGTGCTATATTCATTTCCCTAGATGGAATCTTTTGCTCTCGGACAGGATTTTTTCGAATTCTTTCCTTCACTTCACTTCCCTTCCTGTTTATCACCCTACTCTATTTTATTATCACAAGAATATTTAACAAATATTGTCGTGAAAATTAGAAAACACTATGAATATTTATATGAGAACGACCGGTTCCAAATTCAAATGTAATATTATTGTTTTTTTTTATTGTAACAGTATTTATGGCCAGACTGTGTATATAACATTAGAACGGCTAATGTTTACATTATTATATTGTTAAATTTACTTACATTGACAGCTCTATGTACCTTATTTTTCATCAAGGTCGGAGGTTGTGGGAAATAATCATTCATTGTCCCATAACTTGACACCATTAAATGTAATACTTATTGCTTCAATATTTTTTTTATGACTTATTGAGAGAAATCTTCAAAAGATACTAACTTTTTGGGTGAGAGATCGAGTTGCGTGTATTTTGAAATACTTTCGCATAAGTTAAAAAAATGATTCATTTATAATATTGTTATTTAATAACATTGTTTTTATTGTTATTTTTAATATTTTATAATATTGTTCCAGATCGGGTCTCGATGGCCAATTTTCATGCTGCCGATCCTCTTGGCGGCTTCAGCATGTGGAAGTAACATACTAATGATCACCATGGGTGGTACAAAATCTCACAAAATGCCATTCTGGGAGCTGTCTAGAGGACTTATACGAAGGTAAGTTTCCCTATAATTCGCCACTTATTTATGTATGTACTCTAGTTGCCGCTGTTGCTTGCTCATTTTTTCATACCTATTAATTTTAATAGCTTTTAGACTCTTAGGCGTCATATTTTCGAAATTGGTAAAACATATGTTGCTTTTTTATTCAAAGACTAGCTGACCGACAGACGCCGAAGGCCTGTCCGAAATAAAAAAAATATCCTAGAACGCGATTGTAGCGCCAGCTACCGTGTCCAGTTGTGAATCTAAACCATCCAGGGACCCACTAAAAAAAACACAAAAAAATTCATCAAAATCGGTGGAGCCGTTTTGAGTTTTAGAAGTAACGAACAGCAATTTATCTTTATATATACCTCATATATAGATTTCGGTTAATTAATAGATAGACTCGTTTTCTATTTCCTTCTATACTTACAATGACACTCCTTTTCAATCCCATAGGGGTAAAATATCCAAAAATACCTTTTTTGTACATGACTACATTATATGAGGCACCCTCACTCAGGTGTCGACAGGTAAAGTAATGAAATATCTCGAAATGTTCACTAATATTCATTTTATAATGTTAAACATTACATAATTCCTGAAATAACTTAAGCCAACAAATCAGTTTGGTTAATCAAAGAGCTAATGCAGCCAGCAACCAGTCTGCTGGATTCCTTAAGCAACAACACCTTTATAAGCAGCAACATTGAGCGACTTTATTATTTAAGATAAGATAATTTGTTTTAAGTTTGTAAATATTATGTATGTACTTATTTATGTCAATAAACATATAAGTATTACACATAAGTAAAATAGCAATAATGGTTAAGTTTAATTTTTATTAAGCTTTGGTGCTATGTCCATCCAAACTGGAAATGTGAATTATGAATACTGTAAATATTATATATAAGTTCAGTATTATGAAGGTAGGCCGAGACATTCCTAACCTATTTGTTTAAACCAGGCTGTCCAGTGTCCACTGTACCAAGATCAAGAGAAGTCAGAGAATTCGACGGGCTTGCCTGAAAAGTCTCAGATTTTACAATGTTACACTTACCTAGTGATTGTAAAACGAGGCATATATTTCTTGCTCTATAGACTGACCCATACTCTGAACGAACCCTATAAAATTTCAAGTTTTTTGGTCCTGGGCTTTAAGTTGTGTTGATGTTATTCAGTAAGTCAGTCAATAATAAATTCTTTTTTTTATATTTTTATAAATATATCTACATGACTTAATTCTCTCACTGTAATTTGCAAAGGGTTTTGTGGTTAATGTACTATTGTGTAAAAATTTAAAAAAAAATACTTGACAGACTGACGGACAGATATACGTACAAACAGGGATCGAATGCTTTCATAATAGGTATATATCTTAAAAGTTATATTAATAAGTGTTAAATATGCTGTTTAACGTCTATAATTTTGTTAGTAATAAAGTCTAAATAAAATAAAAAATAGGTCGAATTGTAGAGAATTTATTAATAAACATGTTTTAATATGCAGAGAATAAGAAATTAGTATTGTATAGACTCAGGTTTTACTCTGCAGAAATCCATTTCATGTGATAAATTCCTAAAATCTTTAGCTATTTTGTGCTCAAACTCCAAAAACCACCAATTGACACGTGTTTCGCTAGTACCGAATCCGGATTCCGAATCCGGAATCCGAATTCGGTGCTGGTTAGCTGACCGAATCCTATCTCTGGTATATTCTGAGGATGCTTCGTTGAGAATTGGTGGTTTTTGGAGTTTGAGCGCAAAATAGCTAAAGATTTTAGGAAATTATCATAAGAAATTAGTCTTTTTCTATACTTACATTTGCAAAATAGAATTACGGTTCTGCTTCGATCAATAACGGTTCTGTTTATTGTTAGATTCATAAGAATGATGAACATAATACTTAAAAAACATGAAATAGAAAATCCGCTTAGTAGTGTAATAAAAGGATACGCTTATAATATAAAATTCTATGTAAAATTCGTATAGTTCTATATAAAATTCTCACTAAAAATCATTATTATCAGACAGACCCTTATAGCTTGTTCAGATACAAAACAACTTGAACTAGAGAGTATATATAAGATATTAAAACTTACGAATATAGTTTTATTGTTTATTTCCAACTTGTACATTCGCTTCTACAGCACTCGAGAATAATTGCTCTTCCGTTGTAAGAGTTTTGACGAAAATAAAAGAATATAGTAATATATACTCTATTACTTAATACAATTACTCCAACTGTGTGACCCAAATAAGTAAATCCCTACTACGTGTCAGTTCGTAATTATTGTATTAGTTCGAAAAGGAAACAATATTCTCCATGATATTGCAAAAAATAAGTAAGCATAGTTTGAACTAGTGCCTCAGTTGTCATCAAACGTAAAATATTAGTTATTTTTCTTTATTATTTTCTGGTCTAATCGTTCATAAATAAGTTGATAAAAAGAAACACATCATTTTTACTCTTGCAAAAGAAAATTTTTTCATATAAAAATTATTACTTAGTTAAAATTCAACTTATGAAGAATCTGTATTTATTTGCTATTTATTATATAGGGTAAGGCCGGGGGAGATGGCCCTACTAACTTTAAGGATGCGTAGCTGGGAAACCAAATAGAATAGAACGACCGTTTTAACCAAAACAAAATATATTAATATTTTTTATAGAATCTTAATTGAACAGTCTTTTAATCAATATAACATACACATATTATAGATTTAAAAAATCTATCGACCACAGGACTCGGCGGGAGATGGCCAGTAGTTTCTTTGCCATTCGCTTTACTTTTTCTGTCTTTCAGCATTTGTTTCTATTTATTGCCGCAGTCTGAGCTTTGTCTTCAAATTCTGTGCAGTTTTCGTGCAACCACATCTTACATATATTACACTACAGCCAATCTTCGACTCGTATCTTATAATAGTTCTCGTCGCAGCCTCGGCAATTGTCCATCTCATTTCCGTCTACTTCACTTCCAAAGCAGTCGCGGAAATCTATTGGTATTTGCAACTGCTGTCTGAGATTCGATGAATATTCTTACATTTTCTAAGTCTTTTTTTTTCTCAATTCTATAAGTCTTTTGTTCTTGTTTTACAATCCGCGATTTTTAATTAATATGACTTCTTACTTCTCTACTACTTCTTAGGCCCTTATCTTAGATCATGCGCATGTCAAAAAAAACAATCTGAAATTTACTTACTTTTTCAATTTTTTTTGCAATAAAAACACGCAGCCACTTGTCGCCGATCAAACAACGAAGCCAACTAAATTACTATTAATGTCATCTACTTTCGACTGGACATCTCTCCCGTACGGCCATCACCCCCGGAATTATTAATCAATCCTAACAATTGTTTACATTCAATAGTATCTGAACAAAAATTAAACCGCCTTCAAAAAAAAAACACCAAAAAGTAAAAAATTACTGTCCTTTACTAATCAAAACTCAAATACAATAAAATACGCTATAAATACGATACACATACTTATATATAATGAAATTTGTCAGTTACTGAAGTCGGTGCCAAGCCTACCGAACTAATAGACTTTCTCTGGTTGCACATTGATTTGCCAACGACTTCAATAACTGCCAAATGTGTATCGTATTTATAAAGTCATTATTATTGTACCTACTTGAGATTTGATTAGTAAAGGATCGTTATTTTGTACTGTTCAGTGTTTTTTCTTGAAGGCAGTTTAATATTTTTTCTAATTTTTTTTTATTTCTCCCTTTTAAGTGACCTTGGTCTAAATAAATATCGCGCAGGTCTACAATTAACTTTTTTTCTAATTCTGGAGCGCAACGATATACACGAGAATCATCATTGTAAATAAAAGTTATAACCAGTTCGCGTTATTTGGTGTTATTTGGTGTATCTTTGAAGTCCAAGTTCCAATACGAGTAAAATTTAAATGGGACCACCTTGGAAGTATACCCTTTCAAACAAAAAAAAATTCGAAATTGGTCCACAATTGACAAAGTCATTGGTGAACATACATAAAAAAATACGTAGGGACGACCATAGAACCTCCTCGTTTTTTTGAAGTCGGTTAAAAATATACAGACACACAAAAATACTTGACAGACTGACGGACAGATATACCTACAAACAGGGATCGAGGTGCTTTCATAATGATTTTTAGTGTGTTCCTGATTTAAAAAAATATGTTTAAATGTGTTATTGTTTTCGATCTTGTACGAGAAACATAAATCAAGTGTAAGTCAGAAAATGCCACTTCGAATCTCATCAACGGATTACTGCCATAATTCCTTCAGAAACTCAAATGTAATCATTTAACGTTAACAAGGCTTAGAGTAATAATAAAAGTTCGCTAATAGGTTGATGTTTAGTTAGTATCTAAATACCTTCAAGTGTGTTATTTTATATCGAATTAAACATATATTGCAATTCAGTTTATTTGTGATCTTCACATAATAAACTCCATTATTTGTATTCTCCATTTTCCATTATTGTTATAGATTTCTCTATTATTTGTTACTATATATATCGTAATAACATTTTAATATGTAGGTATGTTTATTCAAAAAGTGACTGACTACTTTGTTCCATTTGATTACAGCTCGCTGTTCTTGGGAGGTGTTCAGTTTTTTTCATTACACCATATACCTATACATATTTGTGTTTGTTATCTAATGATTCTTTCAGTCTTTTTTACTAAATTTGAGTATAATTTTTAATATTTGTTAGACATTTCTTTACAAAGATTACGTGATATGGGCTCTATTTTTGTTAAAAATATATGTTCCATCATAAAAGTGAACTTATGTATCGGATAGAACTTTGCATGGACATTTTTAAATTGAAAAGAATCTTTTCTACATTGACTCGGAGACTTGATTTGTACTCATAATAAAATTTATGCTTCGTCAAAATTTTGGGATTTTCTTGAAATCATTATGTGGATAGTTGAATGTTCTTGTTGAAAATTATTAAAAATACTTATAAGGTCACCTGCAACTGTCCATTCAGTAATACATTACTTAAAGGGCAAATGCGGCTTTCTTTCAGTTATGTGATTAATTCCTAAGATTCCTAAAATCTCTAACTATTTTCCGCTCAAACTCCAAAAACCACTAATCACCAACCACCAGCATTCCATTCAGTTAGCAACCAGATTCGGTGCTGGTTAGTTGACCGAGTCTGATCTCTGGTATATCCTGAGGATGCTTCGTTGAGAGGCGAAACACGTGTCGATCGGCGGTTTTTGGAGTTTGAGCGGAAAATAGCTAAAGATTTTAGGAATTCATCACATGAAATGGATTTCTGCAAAGTAACACCGGAGTCTATACAATATCTTGCAGTTAGTTTATGAATGCATATACTTTATAAAACAATCGAATAACTTAACTAATATGTTCTCGTTAAGTAATGGAATTACGTTTTTTTCCAGAGGTCATAACGTTACATTCATAAGCGCCTTCCCAGCCGATTTTCATATTGGAGGATTAGAAGAAATAGCGCCTGAAAATCTGGTTTCTTACGTCAAAGGTTACATGTCATGGGATCTGGTTGGAGCCAGGATGAGGGGCGAGGAGCCACTGCCTGTCAAGGACATACTCCGCTATGGATACGAGGTAAAAGATTGTGGGTACCTATTTTGTAACTAGGTTTTTGTACTGTTGTATAGCTTGGTTTTTCGGGTGGTTTTTCGATGATGCTAAATAAATATTTATGCATTTGAGCGAAAATGAATTTGGTCGTTAGCTTTTTGAGTCCGATCGAGCTTTCAGTATCAATTTAGATTTCTGAAAGTAACAAAATTGTTCATTAATAGTCCCACAATATAACTAACCGATGTCAAAATGATTGAAATAACGAATGAAGAAACATTAAATAATAACAAATGCTTTTTTTTATATTAGACCTCTCTGATACGAGCAAGTGTACTGGATGCTGTATTTTTGTGTTAAACTAGATGTTACTGGCGACTTCATCAGCGCAGAATTCTCCTATTAATTTTACAGAGCTTTTCTGTCCCTTAGGGATTGAATTTCCAAAAATTCATTCATGAGCTTGCCTTCATTATAATTATAGAACCTCTGTATTTCTATGATCTCTATATGCTACTGTGCCCCAGAAGTTGCCTATATTACAGCTACAAACAGTCCTAATAGCTGTAGCGGTTACATCTGCAGCTTTATCTTGTTGTTTGCAATTGTTTGATTATCTTTCAGATGTACAAACACTTTAATAATATTATTCTCATTAATATGTGAGGGCACAAAAAGTACATAAATCGCTCTTTGTGATGGAGATTCCGCCCGCTGATCTAAGGATAATGGCTCTTTCATTCAGTATAGATATACAAATAAAATGACGAAATATTTTCTCAACAGCATTTATTTGTTTTATCTTTAGAAATATACTTTACATTTCGCTTATATTGTGTAGGTCGATCAACTGAGTATTTTTTGTTTCACTGCAGTCCTCGGATTCCCAGAAAAACTTATTCAAAAAGATAGTTACGTATTCATTTTATCATGAAAAAATCACCATAAAGCTAGACCTATCCCAAACAATATTTGAATATTTTTCTCTATTTAAATTGTGGTTCAGAATACAGAAAGAGAAAGCACTTTCGGTTCTCCAAGGGAACGAGTTCAAGGTTTCAACGATTTTGTAATAATTCCTGAGTGGCTAGACAAATGGCAAACTTTTGGTAAAATCAAAACGCTCGTAAATTACATACTTTTCGATTTTCGTAAAATTGAAAATGAAAAATGAAAAATGAAAAAATGAAAAATTTTTTTTTATTCAGTAGCTAGTATGTAAGGAACGCGAAACTTGGCTCTCCGTCCTCTTTGACTACCCCGTTAGGGAACCAGCGTGAAGATATGTATGTATGTGTGTATGCATATTTAGCTTTCGTATCAGTACACTCGGTTTTTAATTTAAATGCAATTGATAACGTAACGATAACGTAAAAATTTAGGTAAAAACAATGTACATTAATGAAAATTTCAAGATATGAATTTCAACAAAGAAGGTAGTAATTGAAGTGCTCCTCTCGTTAAAGAAATAATAATAATTGCGATTAATGTCTTATATTGTGATTACGGCATTAAATATTACTAAGAAATAAATAAAATAAAAAAGAAATAATAATAATAAGATATTACACATATGCACATTAAAGTATACGGAATATAAAACATGCCAGCCACTTATCTTCCTGCGCAGGCGGAGAAAATCTAATAAAACACACGACATACATATATGAATCTGGAATGGGCTATGGGCTGTCAAGCAACCTGCTACTATCTGGCTCATCTATTCCAGTTGTAAGTCCAGTGACTTACCTACGGTAGGGCAGGCAGGGCATGTGCCCTGGGCGCTTTTCAAAAGAGGGCGCGAAATTCGCAAATTATTAAACATTTAAACGTTAATTGATTGATGTAGCGCAGATGTGTATTTTGTTTGAATGTGTCTTTCCAATCTACACATACCTTGCGATTGAAATATCCATCACAAGTTATGAGCGATCTTTCTGTAAGCTAATAAAACTAATACCTACTTACGTAGGTATCTGAGGGCTATAATTATATTAGTCAAATTAATGCGAAATTGTTAAAATTACGTAAATTTTTTACTCATTGTAGTTTTGCTTAGTGTAGAGCGAAAAGGAAGCGAGGCAAGTGCAATTGTAAAGTTAAAACTAATAAAAGTATACCTAATTTACGGACAAATTTTAGGTCTAAATTAAAGAATGAAAAATGTTTGTAAGATTAATAATTTTTATTTAGTGTAACATCTCTTTATTCAAGTATATCTAAATAATTTATAACGGGGAGCAAGTTTCATGCTTGGCCTAGGCGCCATTTTCAATTGATTCACCCCTGTGTAAGTCTATATACTTATTCGTAGAAGTGACGTCAAAGCATAGAACATTTTTTTAATTCTTATGATTTATTTATTTACTATTATGAGTCGTATTTTGATACTTAAATACAGACATCACTATACAAACTATTGGTTTTTTATTTTATCTTTAGTGTTAGTTTGTTAGGGGGTCACCTGAGGAAGCGTGCTCGTCGCGACCCCTGCCAGCCCTTTTCAGGGCTGCAATTCCTCTACTATGCTCATTATGCGGGATAATACAGTTTTGAGAGCTAGGGCGTCCCCCGAAAGCGACGGACACCAGTGTGTCCCCGCTGGTGTAAGCAGAGTGCAGTTCGGCGTTGGGGACCGCCACCCAACACGCTGTGCACCTAGGGGCGGGAAGTGGAGGGAGGAGTACAGAATAGCTGCGTGAAATGTGAGAGGTGGGATTGAAGAGAAGATGAATGAAGCGATTGATATTATGGAAGTAAGAAGATTTGATGTGTTGTGTTTGAGTGAAACCAAGCGAAAGGGCAGTGAACTTGCCGACTTGTCCGGAGGATGCCAGGGGGTGGGCATTTTGCTGTCCTCTCGTTTGGTTAATTGTATGACTGAGTGTGTGAACTCTAGACTGCTCTGGATGCGCCTCAAGATGGGCTTGACGAGAATTTTTATTTTGGCGGTGTATGTTCCAGTCTCCTCTGTCGGCTTGGGTGAGCTAGAGCAGTTTTGGCAGAATGTAAGAGAAGTTCTAGCGACGGTTAAAGATAACGAGAGAATTGTTGTGTGTGGAGATATGAATGGATGGGTCGGGACAGCTCGAACTGGATTTGAGACTGTCCTAGGCAAATATGGAGATAGGAGAGTGAATGATGTTGGTAGGATTCTGTTAGGAATGTGCATGGAAAAGGATCTTTTTGTTGCTAATACCATATTTAAGCACAGAAGGATCCATCAGTACACTTGGGAAGGAAAGCATAAGAGAAGTATGACTGATTTATTTCTGGTGGATAACAGGCTCAAGAAGCAGGTTATAGACACAAGAGTGCATAGAGGAGCCGTTCCGGGAGTGGACCACTTTTTGGTGATTACCAGAATAAGGGGTCTGTTTGCAGCATGGCGACATCCCGTAGTGTCCAAACCTGTAGCGGTTTGTCGCATCAAAAGCTGGAAACTGCAAGAAGCGACCACCAGGAATGAATATGAAAGGGCAGTATCCGGTAAGCTTGATGATAGATTGAAAGTGATGAGCGAGGATGTTGAAGAATGCTGGCAGAACCTTAGGGATAGTATGATGAGGCTGCGAAAGAAGTGTGTGGAGCGAATAAAATTGGGAACAGTAAAAAGCGTGATGTGTGGTGGGATGATGAGGTGAAAGAGTCTGTGTACAAGAAGAAGAAAGCGTGACGGGACTACCTTGCTACCAAAAATGACTATGATATGAAGAATTTGATGAAAGATAGATATAAGTTGCAGAAAGCAGAAACGAAAGCACTAGTGAAAGAGAAACGTGAAAGGTGTAGGGTATTAGACGAAAACAAGATATCGGACAACTTTGAGGAAAATTTCAAATTATTTTGGAAAGAAGTGCGTAAGTACCGAAGTGGCCCGGCACCTTGCAGAATGAATAAAGTGCGTTCGAAAGAAAATAACTTGCTGTCTGGTAAAAAAGATGTTCTGCAGCGATGGAGTAAATCTTATGGAGAACTGTATGAGAGTGGCGACTCCGTCTCTGTTACTGAGAGCAATTCTAATGAATTGCCACACTCGGGAGTGTGCGACAGTTTACTTGAGACTACAGCCGATGCAACTCGGCCAAACCGTCAAGCCGAATAAATAGTAATCCCGTAATTTCCCGTGTTGTTAGATATTATTGAATTGATTGAAAGTTATTATTATTGAATTTCTATGTGTAGTGCGATAAGCTAGCAACCTGTTACAACTCTTTGCATGTTACTATCAATGTCCATAGTCTGTCGCATATTATACTTCCTCGTAATATCTATTGAGAAGTGATATCGTAAAAAATGTATAAGTGAGAAAAGAGAAGTAGAAGGTAATCGTGTTAATTTCCCGTGTTTGTAGATATTTTATAATGCAACACGAAAGTTGAAAAGTTCAAGTGTAGTAATAAGTTCTACTTCTATAAAGAACTAGCTGAACCCTGCCACGCTTCGCAGTGGCTCAGTCAGTTTTTGAGTTTTGTGGACATAAACATATGGAAGCTAAATTTTTATATATAAACACTCTCCTATTCAGAAGCTATGTTGTGAACAAACAAACAAGTCAATCCATCGCAAAATATTACGTATGATTTCTTTAATTTTTTTTTTCCATTTGCTTGCTTCGCAAACGTAAAAGATGATACGATTTGAGAACATACAATTTTTGATCTCACAGGTGAAGAATTACGTTTAATACACATATTTGAACTTGTCTGTTTATAAATATTCTCATTTTCTTTAATATCGTAAGAATATTTACAATTTTCACATACATGTATTTTGTTTTCAGGCATGCGAAGCGTTCCTTAGTGATTACGAGACAAGGTCCTTCCTACGATCCGGAAGAAACTTCGATCTCATTATTTTGGACGGTGCTTACCCCGAGTGCGCTCTGGGTATTGTTTATCGGCTGAAAGTACCCTTTATGTATATTAATACTGTGGGATTTTACTCCATGCCGCAGAGCATTTCTGGAAGTCCCGCCCCTTTCTCAGTAACCCCATTCTTCGGGAAAGCGTTTACGGACAACATGGGGATAATTGACCGTGCCTTAAATGCTGCCTGGCATGTTGGAACACTGTCGGCGCATGCTTTTACTATGATGATTTTGCAAGGAGTTCTCAGAAGACATTTTGGGCCGCAAATACCGCACGTTTACGACATGGCAAAGAATGTCAGCTTCATTCTCCAGAATGGTCATTTCTCTGTCTCATATCCTAGACCATATCTACCTAACGTGGCTGAAGTGGCGTGCATTCACTGCAAGGAACCGAAAAGACTGAACCCTGTGAGTATAATAATTTGATAAGAGTACAATAAATTGAGTGGAAATGCTCAGTAAATTAAGCGATGTCATCCTAGTGGATAGAAATACATCCAAAGTGTTATAATAGTTGTAGCGAAGAATAAACATTAACTAAGTACGAAAGAGTAGTAACGAAAGTTAAAAAGCTAAGATTGAAGCACAAAGTTAAAATAGTCCTAGTTTTAACTGACAGAAACGCCAAAATACTCGCATTTGTTGTTTAAAATGTATGAAGATAATTTTTAGATTCAATTAGGCAAAGGTATGTACTTAACACTACTAGTTTACAGAAGTGTTGACTGATAACAAAATTCTTTTAAAGTGATTGTTGTGCTATGCATCAAGACATAATTTCCCATGGGAACTTAAGTCATAAAAAGAAAAGTGTCTTCGCACGAGCGTCTTACAACTATTATTTATATATATATATATTATTTTTCGTATAAGCAACTATAATATAAATTGTATTTGTAACTTAGTTAACTGCGTTAAAAATATAATCTCATATTAATTTATATTAAAAATAACATAAAAAAATCATATTCAAATATATAATTAACTCATATTGAAAATACGAATGAAAATTAAAGTTATTACTTAGTTTACTACATTTAAAGTTAACTGCGTTGGAAACCTGAACCTTATACACAAGATGTAATGACGCTAAAAAACAATAGTGTACTGAAATTTTGAATAAAATAAAATTAAAGGTATATACATGTAAGTGAGGGATGCAAAATCAATTGCAGTGCACATATGTGTCACGGGGTATTTCTAAACATGTCTTCTAAAATGATATCGGGGTTTCAGTGACTTTTATTTAAGGTGATAATTCCTGAGATATGCGCTACTAAATTCGTAAAAAGTATCGCCCTTCCAACTTTTTCAACCCTCAACAATGGTGTCGATAAATTCTGAAATTAAATTAGTAAATCAGTTTGGCTACTCAAAGAGGTAATGCTGCCAGTCCGCTGGGCACCTTAAGCAATGACAGCTTTCTAAGCGGCAACTTTGAGGAAGTCTATTATTTTAGATAATGTGTAATTTTAAGTTTGTAAATATTAACGTTAGGATATGTATGTAGTAAGTAAATTTAAGTTAGTACAATTTAAAACACAAAAATTGCTTTGAATGAGGCATTTATAGTTTTTGAGATAATTAGTTACCTACAGGTATATACTAGAGGTATATCAACGATACGATACGATAGTGTCACTAATAAAAGCTATGAAATACCTACAAATTTTTTTGCTGCCGATTAATGAATATGTGCATCTCGACTACGGAACACTAGTGCGTGGTCTGACATATGCTTGGTCGGTTTTTTATACTTAAAATTAAATATCTTTGTGCGGGAGTCAAACTCGCACTTGACCGATATTTTATTGCAATTGATTTTACGTAATTTTAGTCCCAAAGTAATTTATATTATGAATATTCGTCATTTAAAAGAGTACTATTGATTTCAAAGTCACATACCTAGTTCAGATGTAAATTTATGTATGGTCATGTCAAAGTCTGCCGCTATGTCTTACGGCTATGACACACCTCCTCGTCTCATCCACGTCACAAATAGCGTATTTGACCGTTACTTAAAAATAATTTTAAATTGCACTTTCCATGCGTCAGAAATATGTGGGTATGCGTACTAAGTCAAGATTGAGCATCTTTGTATATCCGCCAGTCAAATAATTTGAAATGACGTAGAAATATGATGTGCTAATTAATACTTATCTATACTAATATTATAAAGAGGTAAACTTTGTTTGTATGTAATGGATAAACTCAAAAACTGCTTAACCGATTTCGACAATTCTTTCACCTATAGAAAGCTACATTGTCAGCGAGTAACATGGGCTATATTTTACATGAAAAAAATGTTTACCCGTGCGAAGCCGAGGCGGGTCGCTATAATAAATATGTTTAGCATATACGTGATTAATTACTAAAATATAATTACTAGAAGCTTATTACAACTTTTGAAATATGGAAGTTTTGTACACAATCGAACATGTTATACATTATCATTATTAACTAGAAGTGTTGGTTTAGAGTATATTACAGTTTCCAATTTTGTTAATATTTGTTTGTGTGCAATTAGATCACTTTCCATCAGGTGACTCGGGTACTCGTTTGTCCCCTCCACCATAAAAAAAGTGCTCGTATAACAGATATACATTATTATGCCTATAATATTTGTACATTATGCTCGTTAGTCAAATGATGTACAAGTAACTACAGTCAAATAAACAATTTTAGGCAACGGCATTCGTATTCTCTTATATACGCTGTTAACTAATTAATCTGTGATATTTAGTTTCCTTTGAAAGACCTTTTAATTTTATTCTGTGTAGACAATATTTTGTTGTATCAGTATTCGTCCTTTGGATAGATCTTGATGATTGATCTTGCTAAATATCGGGATTATTTGTTGTATTTATTTGGTGTAAATATAAACTTTTATCGTAACGAGTAGTACCTCCTCTTATCATTACAGGACAACTAATTGCCATAAATATTTTTTATTAAAGGGGATCGTTTTAAGCTATGATATTATAACGAATTGTCCTGCCACAACTCACAAGTAAGATTGTGGTCAACATGTTCATGTAAACGTAGACTTATAATCAAATGTTCATTGTTATCTAAAATCACATATCAAAAATAAATTCATTTTTTAAAATATGTGACCATGAACATAATATCACTAGATAGCTTGTCTTACTGTTTGTATGTATAACTGCGCTGATTTTGAAAACCACCGAATGGATTTAAACCCTAGAAATTTTTTATAGAGACACTTACGGACTAACTAACATTTACAACTAACTAACATTATAATTATGTCTGCAAATAACTGTTGCCGGTGCAGTGCAGCGTATCACTGTAGAGATTAAATTGTATTCGGAGAATATCGGTCCTTGTGATTGGTAAAAATTAACTTAAATGTTAATAATTCTACTCTTTTAACAATGCGTGACATCTTTTTCAGGATATAGAAGAATGGATCTCTGGCGCAGCCGAGGCTGGTTTCGTCTACGTGTCCATGGGTTCTTCGGTGCGGACGACTAAAATGCCGTTAGCTGCCCATCAGCTCATAGTCAACGCGTTGGGCAGACTGCCCCAAAGAGTTTTGTGGAAGCAAGATGGGGAACAGAACATGACCGATATACCATCTAACATTAGGTTGTACAAGTGGTTACCTCAACAAGATTTGTTGGGTGAGTTTTGACGGGAATTACGTTACGTTAAAACTTGAGTGCTGTTCTGAGTTGTTCTATATAGCTTCCTTATTACCAGTGACAGGAATTAAGTGAGCTATTTCGAAGCAAATAAATCGAACGTTGATGTTAGTATGGATAGGTATATACACGAAATTCCGGATTTTTAAGTTACGTCATGAATGTCTGTTTTGAACATTACGCTATTTGCTATGTGTTTGTAATAAAAGATGCGAACTTCCAAGGACGAATATCCAAGGAATTTCATAAACTTTTGCAGCTAAATTATTTTATAAGAGTCCAAATGTTATAAAGTAACATCATAATTGATAAAGACGGCAAAATATTGATAACCTGCTTAGATTAATGTCAGCGTATCTATCCTCTGTGCTGTAGGTTCTGAATATTTTCATAATACAATCATTATTAAAGTAAAAAGATTTATAGATAAAGAGTACAACGCTGTCAATACAAAATAAGATAGTAAACAAATCATTAGCACTAACAGTAAGAAGAAGGTGTTACTAAAAAGCTTCGCACGTAGAATATTTTTTTTGTTAGCTTTTAATGGACAATTTGCTTGGTTGGTAAATATTAATATCGTGTTTACCTAAGTTTAAAAAAACTATGTCAGGATTTACAATTGCGGTAATCCCGGGAATATCTATATTATTATAGCGTATGACAAGTACATAAAATAGCTCGCCTAATTTGGTTCCGATCACTGCTTATAACCCACGATAGATTTGATAGGTAGATATTTTATTAAAATTTGAAGCTTTCTTCTCTTAATAAGAATATTAACGGGTTTCTCCATAGGTTTCTTTGATATAAAATAGTAAAGAAAATACGTAAACATTTGCAAGAACTTTTCCTTGTTTTAAGATTTATACATTTTATTAACAACAGGTATAGACTCAGGTGCTGCTATGTCTAAATCCATCAATTTGTACATATCCATTTTATTTGCTATCTTCTATTCAAATCTTCAGTTGATCGATATATTTTTTGTTTCTCGACGTAGCGTTCCCAGTATTTAATATGCATGCATCTATAAAGATAAATATATTGAATGCTGAAAAAAAGTATTAAATTGTAGTTATACAGCTTATTTTAATTTTCGTTATAAAAAATATTCTAGATTCCTAAATAAAGAAGAATCTTTATTCAGGAATAAAATTCGTATTCGAAAAAAGCCTAAAACTATTAATATAAATACGAGATTTCAGAGAGAATGTACCCAAATACGAAATTTATTTTAATAATTATAATAATTAATAAATTTAATAATAATTTTTAATTCGTAATTCATTTGCTTCGCGTTAGCAATGTCATTTAGAATGATCATCAAAACATGGATAAGTATACCTTAATGAATTGGGAACGTAAAATGGGATTACTGTATACCTATTTATGTATGTTAATAATAAATGATTATAAAAGTGGCTAGTTATTGGCACCTTTTTGAAATAAAACTTGACTCATGACACAAATTACGTACGGACTAAAACTACATAAATCAGTCAATTGGTTAATATTTAATTCTAAAACCTTGAAGTCATATTGTAGCCCTTAGAACAGAATTATGGGTTTAAGTGATGCCAATAATTTAAAATTTATCAGTGTAATCAGTAAAATTATGAAAAGAATATATTTTTACAATATAGATACATACATTGACTGTTGACTATTAATCTATTTCTTACCTACCTATCCAATTTATTTGGACTGGTTGGACCGTATGTAAACATGATAATGTGCGACTCAATTTTTTTCACCACTTTAATCTAATTTTTAAGCCTTAAGTGAAAATTTAATTATTAAAAAATGAAGAGATGTGTTTTAGCAATTGCCTGAGGTGTACTCATTGCAGTAAATATAACAGTTTTTCGTTAAATAAAAAAAATAACACAAAAAGGGAACGTGAGTCCAACTATTTTTTAAGGTGTAAAATAATTTGGAAATTAACACTGTAAACACAAATGGTTTTTTTGCCTTAATAATTTCATTGGAAATATTGGTCGATCCTAAAACAACGAACAGTTGTTTTGCTCCTCATAAACTCTTTTACTGAGATCACGTTGTTTGGTTTTATTATGATTCCATTAGATATAAAACCAGCTAAGTGCGAGTCGGACCTGCGCACCGAGGGTTCCGTACCACTGCACATTAGATTTGTGTTATATAGGTATTTATAAAAGAAAATGTGTTTTCTTTCATACAGTTCGGGATCCCTAGAATGAGCCTAACTCACACTTAATCGATTTTTAATATTAGTTGATTTATTGTGTTTATTGTTTGATTGTGCACTATATTTAATTGCACTAAGTGTGACCAGGGCCGGATTTAGGGGAGGGCAACCGGGGCGACAGCCCCGGGGCCTCCACAAAAGAGGGGCACCCACAATAGAGACTTCGGGAAAAAAATCTTTCAAATTCCGACTAGTAAACACTAGTAAACATCTTTTCCTTTGATATTTTTTTTCGCGGTTTTACCTTTACCTACAGTTCTTTGTACAAACCTGATAATATTGTTCTTAAATATTAACAGAAATCATTGATTTCTCAAAAATGAAACTTTTCAAAAATTAAGATTATAAAAAATAGGCTTCGAACCACGATGAGACAAAACCGTCTATCAAAACTTTCTCTCCTGAGCATTGAAAGCTATTTACTTCGGGAACTGGATTTCAACGAACTCATCAATGATTTTTTGGCGAAAAAAGCTCGGAAGGTTCCGTTCGTTAACACTAAAATTTAATTTCAGATAATTCTTGTTTCCGATAATATTTATATATGTTTGTTAAATACTAAAAGAATCTACTTGGTTTCACAATAAATTATTTATTGAAAAACTCGACTTAAAAAAATTGGTCATTTTATTTGAAAAATAATTTGGGGCCAGGGGGCCTCCCCTCCTTTGTTGCCCCGAGGCCTCCAGACCTCTAAATCCGGCCCTGAGTGTGACGATTGTTTGTATTGTCATTTTTACCGCAGAACAAAAATGAAAAAAACCTTTTTTGATGTAACGTTCAAATTAACGTTCGAATTGTTACCTTTTTTGTGGTGCGAGATCTTGCTTTCTGTCAAATTTCGTGATTTTAGGTCATAGGAAAGTAAACCTATAGACTTTACATTCCCTGAAATTTGTAAAATTCTAAGTTCAATAGTTTGGAAGAGAATAGGGGGAATGGTTAAATAAACAATGACAAATTTCAAGTTTGTACATATACGTTACTACATACAAACATATCTTCACGCTGTATCCCTAACGAAGTAGTCAGAGAGGACGGACTCAAATCTCATCATTCTCCTCAAACATATTCACCTAAGTATGTGAGTGCTTTTGACATTTCCGTCGGCTAAAACTCTGGCTGGCTCTGATCTTCATAAGTCAGCCTTGGTCTTCCTTGGCTTTTTTTACCACTCGCTTTCGCTCTGTAGATTTTCTTAATCAGTATTTCATCACTCATTTTTTCTATGTGCCCGAAGCATTTCTTTCTTCATTTTTACAATAACATCTAAGCATTTCTTTCTTAATTTTTACATAACACTGCTGTGCAACCCTGTCATACTGCGTATCTCTTCATCGTTTATTTTGTCCGCAAGGGTGACACCGCACAATTTTCTAAGGGAACCCATTTCTACTGCATTTACTTTACGAGTATTAAAATATGTGACATGAATGGCCGTATAAAACATTAAAGCTGTAATTTTTTACGCCACGAAGAGACAACAACAACAAGAATAAATCTTAGTGTTTGACATAAATTTAAACTTGATGTCTCTATTCATTTCTGAGTAAAAGCGTTTTTACTGTTTGAGGGATAGACGGACAACAAAGTAATTCATACCTGACTGAACCCTAAAAATGCGAAATATTATATTCAAAAAAGCTACGCCTCTTTTTATTATAATAATACGGTCATGATATCGATTTCAATGGAATACGAGTCTACATTTATTTGCAGAAATTCGTTTGATTACGTATACGGCTATAAAATTGTTGCATAATTTGAATATTATTTAACCTAAATTCATTCAGAATTGAGTGACTTTTGCTAACATTATGTCATATGTGCCGTTGGCAATAAGGCTTGGTATTATTAATAGAAAAATACGTACGAGTTACAGTTACTAGGTCAGATATTTTTTATGATGAAATATCTAAATATGAGTACCACACATTTTAAAATATTAATACAATGTAATATCTTTGTGGAATTTGCAAGCACATATATTCAAATTTAAATATGTACCACAAAAGCCTTTATGTTACATAACATGTTAGTACAATTTGCTGAAATGATTTTAGTTTAAGGCGACGCATTGATAAATCATAATTTAATCTAAAATAGACCTTCTGTTCTATGCAAACGTGCGCGCGCTAGCTTACAAAAAATACGAAAAAACAGTTACTTTCGTTTATTTTAAAAACTATAATTAATTTTTAAACATCAAACTGACATTTCGAGTTTATATGTTTAAAGTAAACTATACAGAAAATTTAGAAATTTAAATCGGTCCCGTTGCTCCGAAAAATGTAAATCTCTGTTTTAAAAGAGGTTTCTTGGAAAATTTTTTTTGTTTGCAAAAGTTAACCAACCTTGTATCGCGACTGGCAAAATGAAGTCAATGAAATGAAAAATCAAGATACCAATTATCATTATCATACGTTTTGTAGTCACTTAGAAAAATTGATATCCCTGGCGGCAAAATTTCCAATGCGTCGTTAAGAGCCCTACGACAAATCGTAAGCACTTCAACGTTGTATGCGTGCGACTTTCGAAGCTTTGTTATAGTGTAAGTAACGAAGCGACTTCAGTATAAAATATAATTTTGATACTTTTGTCAATCACAAGTTTCGATTTTTGTTATTAAATTTTTTTCGTTTAAAATAAATACATGTAATATTTGTAATTAGTATTAAGTGTGTTCGACACGTTAAATGCATGTAAAGGAAATACAATAACATTCCTTAACACAAATATTGTATTTAGTTACATATAATTAGGTTTAATATAGGTACGATTTTAAAAGTAAAGATTGAATAGAGGCAACTATTTACCTGTCTAACACTACTAGTATCAGGATCGGTTACCGAGAAACCACTGTTATGTAGTCATACATACATACATATCTTCACGCTGTATTCCCGACGGGGTAGTCAGAGAGGACGGAGCGCCAAGCGTCGCGGTCCTTACATACTTCTTTCGCTTCCTCAAATCTCATCATTCTCCTCACACATTACGTAGCCATTATAAGATATAATTATCCTTTACTTATCAAAACTCAAGTTCACATACTTGACTAATTAAAAATAACTTCGCACCGTTGTAATAAAGATGTATGTGATGATATGCACTTTGTTAAGTGAGTCTCCAGCTCTTCAAACAGAGAGATTCGTATAGAAATTCAATTGCAGTTTCTTAGCTTTGAATAAATAAACGTGTAAACACACAGACAACAATTCTATAAGTATTTATTTTGGAGTCAGAAAAGCTTAAAATGCCTAGTTCAATTAAGTTAATTAAAGCTTGTTTTATTTAGATTTATTTAGATTAGATTGTTATATTTAGCGAAACGTTAAAAAATTCATTTACAATGGTACGACTCGCCGCCGCACTTATCAAAACGGCCGGGGCGCGGCGCTAGTATTAATGTCGACTTTAGAGAATACCAAGTCACAGTCACGTCACAGTAGACAATCTCACCGCGGATTCAGAAGTGAATTCGACTAATTCACGTTAGAGAATGACACTGCAGGCCCTACCCTACCTCGTCAAGTGCTCGCGCTGGTCTGAGAAACACGCGTCAACATCACGTACTTTATACTGATTTTATTGTGCTTATTTTAGTTATTACACAAGTATTTATTAACAAAAAGTACATACATATGTTAATATTTACAAACTTAAAACTACACATTATCTTAAATAATAAACTTCCTCAAAGTTGCCACTTAGAAAGCTGTCATTGCTCAAGGTACCTAGCAGACTGGCAGCATTGCCTCTTTGAATAGCCAAACTGATTCGTTGGCGGAAGAAGCTGCCAGCCCGGCGGTCTCCCGAAGCCTCGACCAGTCTCTTACAAATATCAGAAACCAGTCGATGGGCTTCGGGGCCCCAGGGACCCAAAGTTTCGACTGCAAAGGGCGTAAATATGAAACTCTCAGAGAGAGTCGCATACTTACGCCGCTTCAAGTTCTCGGCAGTGCTGGCCGCGGCACCTGCTGACTTGGAAGTCGCCGGCACATGGGAAACAGCAAGTGTATCGACACAAGTGGCATCCCACACCAGCGATCTTCCAAGTTTCCAAGGAATGAGCGTCAAACCATCCGGTCTCCTGCCGTCGCTGCGCACAATACCTACAGGCTCTAAGACTGCAGGAACGCCAGCGGCGACAAGAGCCCGCCGAATGACGTCATTCAAGGCAGCATGTCGTGACATGCGGCCCGCACTACGTAAACAGGATAAACCGTGGTGACCTAGTACATCGACGAGATCACCACAGCGGCAACGGTGAAGAAGGTTAGTCCTGGCCCCCAGACGAAGGGATACTATGAGAGAAAGCGTGGTATTGTCGATTAAGTTTCCTAAGTTTTTTGAAGGTATTACCTTCAACCAGTGTCCTGACTCCTTCTCAGAAACAGCTAGGAGGCGAGACCGATCTTTTTCGGTACTACAAGAATCTAAAAGTTGTAAATGAAATTTACACAATAATAATAATAATTTACACAAGTTAATTAAAAAAAACGATTTCTGTCATATATTGTACATTGAATGAAATTTCATTTCATATCGTTTTTTTTATGTCATTGCTTTATTTGGAATTAAATCGACTTTAATTGACTACACTTTATTCTTGAAATAAGCCTTTTTAAATATTTTTTTCTATAAAAAGGAAGAATTTTATGACATTCCTACAACATTAATATTCAATAACAATATGTACTTAATCTCAACATAATTTTAGAAATTGTTAGAACTCGTCGAAACAATGTTAATTAGCACGTCAAAGTAGCTCTTCTAAGAATTTTCCTTGTAAACTGACTTCGTAGAATGTTATTGTAAGGTATTATGAAATAAATATGAAAATCTGTAACACCGATATTCAAAAAGAGAAAGGAATCTATAATAAACTACCAGCAAAATATTAAAAAAAGGTTTCTGCGAATTAAAGCATCAAAATATCACTATGTCGCACAAAAATTTCAAACAGCTCTTAACATAAGTCCCGGTATCATACATTTGGATATTTGACTGTACCACAAATAATTTATAAAATGCTTGCCATGAAATAGAGAGACGTACCTATAAAATAACTGAGTAAAAAGGAATAAAAAAGTAACTCTTTTTTTAATTTTATTTACTAATTGTGTAAAAAAATTCGTCAAGGACGGAAACACTTAGTAACTTTTGTATGAGAAGCGTCAAAATAAAGTTGATGAAGAGTAACTGATTTGTCAGCAACTACCCGATTAATAGCACCTAAGTGATGCTTTGTTAACGTTTTCTTCTTCAAACCTTTATATTTAAGATTTTTGTAGGCATATATTTGCTCTTTAAGAAATATTTAATACGTACATACAGACATATATAAATAATTTAGTTTGGTGATTTATGGCATTAAAATTATGTTCGATAAAAACTGGTTTATTGGAATAATCATGTTGAGTTTTGTAATTACAAATGTAAGAGCAAGTCATTTGGTTACATTTATGTACTATATTCCTGTATTTATTGCACACGCAAAATATAGAAATTTATAAATACGTAAAGAAAAAATGAGCGAAGGGAACAACAGCTTATTTCTAGTAACTATATTCTTCTAGCAAAGCCATAAGCAGTGACAAACTGAAAAACGAATTTTCTTTTTAAACCATTTAGTATCTATATATTTTTAAATATCTCCCTAATGAATCCTTTTTCAGTATATAATTTATATATTGTAAAAATATACTTTCCGTACAAAGTTGATTTTAAATATTTAATTTATTTTCGTTGCCAGTGGCAGTAATGAAAGTACGCAGTCGAAGTCCTTCCAGCTTGAAATCCTGCTCGTGAATTTCGGCAGATGCGTAGCCTAGATTACATTCAGTGTCGTCCGAATCTAGTATCTAATATAGCCGGCGTTGGATAAGCAAACTTATCCGCCAAATTCTGTAAGCTGCTGAAGACGCTCACAAATTTCTACAATGATTCTATCTAACGAAGAAAACAGCTTCCGTCTCAACTCATTTTCACAAGACAAGTTAGCATCTCTGGTTTCGTCATCAAAAATGTTCCTTCTTGTTATGCGCCTCTGAGGTTCCATGGAAATGCCAAGTTCTTCACACATAATTTTTGCATAACTTACAGCGCCATCTGCCCATTCCTCTCGTTTCTCTATCAGTCTCTATCAGTCAGTCTTATGTTAAGTCCCTTTGTTTGTAAATATTTTTGTGCGTCATTCTTTTCTCTTTTCATTCTTTTCATTTATTCTCACTTCATGTAGCACTGATTGCCAGAGGCCCAAGAAACAAAGAAAGGAAAATGACTGCATCGTAACTAGCAAAGTTCCTGCATCTTTTCTTGTGTTTAAGCTTTCACCTGTCTGTCAGTTTTTCCAAAGTGACGAGAATGTCTTTGTATTGAAGCCATGTCATTTTTACGACACCGCCTCTTGCACTCCACCGCATGTCTCGAACTCTATTTAAACTTTTGCCTGAAGCTGCTATCAGAACTTTCCAACGATGTGTGGACATAAAAAAAAAGAATAGAAACGTTATAATGTGCCAAAAAAGTTACTGAACTCGTCTCAACTGAGGCAGCATGTAAACAAACCATGTTTAACGAACGATTTGAGCAATTACTCCACTACTATAACAAATTTCACTAATTGAACTTCCTGATTTCCAATCACTACGTATCTTAATACCTATCTTGTTTGGTCGTTATGAGAAATGTCTGAAGTGCTGTCGAATATAATCGAATAATAAGTTGGCGAACTTTATTCTCAAAATTGCAATAAATTCGTTTTGGATTTCTGGTGACATGCACGTGCTGGAAATTTTGCCACATATTTTAGATCTTACAAGATGTTCACGAAGTACAGGATCGTACTTTGCAATTATATGCACCAATTCTAAAAAGTTTCCTCTATTAATACTGGTGTCGTTTTCTGTATGGCCACGTAAAGTCAAATTTAGTTTGGCAAGAAATTTTATAATATCATACATTCTGATATGAATTTCTTCCCATTTTTTTGTTTCCTTTGCCACTAAGTTTTGCTCCTTCTTGTCAATAGTCTGCCCTTTTTAAAGTCTGCTCTCCAACTCCTTCCATTAGCAATAATTTTAGTTGTCTAGTGCACTTGATTCGGGACTTGAAACCTTGGGATTTCATTTCCACCAAGTATTAATTCCATCAGATGAGCAAAACTTTGATCCATCCGGTGTATTACGTTCTCAAATAAACAACAGTAAAAGCAAAATAATGATGCTTTGGAAGGAGAATAAGCCATCCAAGTACGTAAAACTTTTTCGCCGTGTCAATGTGCGATAAAACCATTTTTGGGTAAGCCGTCTTGTCTCTCCTTTTGATGTTAAAGAACACGAATCTGAACGTATTACTCTTGAGGCTTTGGCGAAGTTAGTATTGATATGCTGAACAACTTCCTGGGCTTGTTGAATGAGATGCAATCGCATATTTTCATCTGTGTTCAGGCCATTTTCCAATATCGTCCAAGTTTTGGTATTGAATAGCAGACAATGCCGATGCTGTATCAGTATCTGTTTCTAAGCTATTGAAATCCATGTCAAGACATACAGATGCAGACTCTAATTAAGTAGACGTTGTTGGAATTTGTTGAAACTTCAGGAACAATGTCAACATTTTTAACAAGTACCAGATCAAAAGTGTCAAGTTCTTGTATTTTCTTAAAGGTCCAGTTGTCTTTATTGAATTTAAGCCCAACGTGGAATCTGACGTCTCAGGAAGACTTTTCACGTCTAAGACTTTTCAGATATTTAAAACCTCTTCATTTTTTCTAATATTTTCCAACTTAGCTCTTCTTTCATTACGGTAAGATGCCCCACTTTCTTTTACTCTTTTCATTTTTGATGCTAAAACATAAAAAAAAATATTGACACATATATAATAAACGGACAAATTGGAGTAGTAAATGAAACTATCGTAGAACATTTCAAAATAATTATTAAGCTTGAACAACATAACAGATAGTCAAAGGTACAATTAGATAAATAAAAAACGTAAATAAAATATATTTTATATATACACGAACAATACAATTTTTCACGAAGTTCAAAAATTTAACAATCACAACATGAGCTAGTGCTCAAGCTAGATCATTGTTTCGAAAGCGTATACATATATATCAATGATATTATAATACAAAAGAGGTAGATAGGTTACATGTACTCGAAAAGTGGCACCCCAAAATTTTGTTAATTAGCCAACCCGGACTTGGTCAAAGAATATGAAAAGTAATGTTACAGAACCAACAATGTCACGCAATGCCTATTGCGCATTCAAAAATCTTAAATCTTTTAATAATCCAAACTTTTTTATATTATACACGATCATATGATGACGCAGCCACCCAGTTTTGATCATCGTTTACATTTATTAAAAGCAATAATATATAATTCATCATTTTCAAATTTATAATTAAAAAGATGTTGGCAATCTTTTTAAATAAATATGTTCTCATGTAGATGATTCAAGAAAAACGAAATTCGAATAAAGCAAACATCATTTTTTTCTGTCTAATCCCATTAGATATCAATAATTTTTAATGTCTGTTCTGTGGCATTAACATAACATAACATAACTTCACGCTGTATCCCCAACGGGGTAGTCAGAGAGGACGGAGCGCCAGGAGTCGCGGTCCTTACACACCTCTTTCGCTTCCTCAAATCTCATCATTCTCCTCACACATTTTCGCCTAGGTATGCGAGTGCTTTTGACATTTCCGTCTGCTAACACTCTGGCTATTTTATCTTCATAAGTCAGCCTTGGTCTTCCTTGGCTTCTTTTACCACTCACTTTTGCTCTGTATATTTTCTTCGTCAGTCTTTCATCACTCATTCTTTCCATGTGCCCGAACCATCTAAGCATTCCTTTCTTCATTCTTACAATAACACTGTTGTGCAACCCTGTCATACTGCGTATCTCATCATTGCTTATCCTGTCCGCAAGCGTGACACCGCACATATTTCTGAGAGACCGCATCTCCACAGCATTTATCATACTTTCACTCGATTTCGGGCATATCCAGACCTCACTGCCGTACAACAAAGTTGGCACCAACACCGCATTGTGGATGGCCATTTTAGCAGTGTTAGATATATTCACACTACCCACTAATGCGGACAGAGCACCGTTCACTTTATTGCCAGCTGCTACCCGTCTCTCCACATCCAACTCACATCTTCCATCCCTCGAAAACGCACTCCCCAGGTACACAATTTCATTCACCTGTTCTAGACATTTTCCATTTACACTAATCACACATTTCGTTTGTTCCGCTTCTCTTTCAAACACCAGAACCTTAGTTTTGTTCACATTCATTTTCAATCCTTTTACTTCACAATCTTCTTTCATGCACGTGACTAGTGTCTGCAACTCTGCTTCTGATGGTGCTATTAGCACAGCATCGTCAGCGTACAATAGGCAGTTTACCACTGTGTCACCACATCCCATACCACTCATATTACCTTTCAATCTCTGGAGGCAACTGTCCAAATACAGCACGAATAGCCAGGCAGACATCACGCAGCCCTGTCTGACACCAGAACAGACTTCAAACCAGGGCGACATGTCCCCGTCTATCCTTACACAGGCTCTGTGGTCTCGATATAATGACCTCACAGCCTGCAGTAAGGAGCCCTCCACGCCATATTCAGGCAGAAGACTCCACAATTTCTTCCGCACTACTCTATCGAATGCTTTCTCTAGATCCACGAAAGCGCAGAAAACTTTCCGACCTAAAGCCAGAAACTTCCCACGATAACGCGAAGCGAGAAAATCTGATCCATACAACCCCTACCGTTCCTGAATCCACCTTGCGCCTCCCACAAATATCTTTCTGAGACACCTTTCATACGTTCAGTCAATACTTTAGTATAGACTTTACTCGCTAAGCTGACCAAGCTGATGGCCCTATAGCACGCACAGTCTAGGTAGGAACCTTTCCCTTTATATAGAGGTACTATGACTGCCGTGCGCCAGTCCTCTGGAACCTCCCCCTTCTGCCAACAAAGGTTGCAGAGTGCACAGAAGGCATCCCAGACCCTAGGACCACCATACTTGATCATCTCAGCAGTCACCTCATCAATTCCCGCAGCCTTTCCACATTTCAAACTTCTTATCACTTTCACAATCTCTTTCATACTAATGGCATCCTCCAGTCCCTGGCCTGAGTGTGGCAATTCATTAGAATCGCTCTCAGTATCAGAGACGGAGTCGCCACTCTCATACAGTTCTCCATAGTATTCACTCCATCGCTGCAGAACATCCTTTTTATTTGTAAGCAGGTTGTTTTCTTTCGAACGCACTTTATTCATTCTGCAAGGTGCCGGACCACTTCGGATCTTACGTACTTCTTTCCAAAATAATTTGGAATTTTCCTCGAAGTTGTCCGACATCTTGTTTTCATCTAACACCCTACACCTTTCACGCTTCTCTTTCATTAGTGCCTTCGTTTCTGCTTTCTGCAGCTTATACCTGTCTTTCATTAAATTTTTCATACCACAGTCATTAGTAGCAAGGTAGTCTCGCCATGCTTTCTTTTTCTTATACACAGCCACTTTCACCTCATCATCCCACCACACATCACGCTTTTTGCCGTTCCCAATCTTATTCATTCCACACACTTCTTTCGCAGCCTCAACCATACTATCTCTAAGGTTCTGCCAGCATTCTTCAACATCCTCGCTCATCACTTTCAATCTATCATCAAGCTTACTGGATAATACCCTTTCATATTCATTCCTGGTGGTCGCATCCTGCAGTTTCCAGCTTTTAATACGGCTAACCGCTGCAGGTTTGGACACTACGCGATGTCGCCATGCTGCGAACAGACCCCTTATTCTGGTTATCACCAGAAAGTGGTCCGTCCCGAGGTCGGCTCCTCTATACGCTCTTGTATCCATTACCTGCTTCTTAAGTCTGCTATCCACCAGGAATAAATCAATCATACTTCTCGCACCCTTTCTTTCCCACGTGTACTGATGGATCCTTTTGTGCCCAAACATGGTATTAGCCACAAAAAGATCCTTTTCCATACACAGTCCTAGCACAATCTTACCAGCATCATTTACTCTCTTATCTCCATATTTGCCTAGGACAGACTCAAATCCTGTTCGAGCTGTCCCGACCCATCCATTCATGTCTCCACACACAACAATTCTTTCGTTCTCTTCAACCGTCGCTAGAACTTCTCTAACATTTTCCCAGAACTGCTCTAGTTCAGCCAAACCGACAGAGGACACTGGGGCATATACTGCCAAAACAAAAATTCTTGTCAACCCAATCTTGAGGCGTACCCAGAGCAGTCTGGGATTTATACATTCATACTCAGTCATACAATTAACCATACGAGAGGACAGTAAAACGCCTACCCCTTGGCATCCCCTATCTCCTTGTGGTACCCCTGACCACAAAGCGATGCCTCCTCCGGGCAAGTCGGCAAGTTCACTGCCGCCTCGCTTGGTTTCACTCAAACATAGCACATCCAATATTTTCTCTTCCATAATATCAATCACTTCATTCATCTTCTCCTCAATCCCACCTCTCACATTCCACGCAGCTACTCTGCACTCCTCCCTCCACTTCCCGCCGCTAGGTGCACAGCGTGTTGGGTGGCGGTCCCCAACGCCGAACTGCACTCTGCACACACCAGCGGGGACAGACCGGTGTACGTCGCTTCCGGGGGACGCCCTAACATTATAATTGCCGTTGTCCCGCATGGTATGCACAGAAGAGGAATTGCAGCCCTGAAAAGGGCTGGCAGGGGTCGCGACGAGCACGCTTCCTCAGTTGACCCCCCAATCTGTGGCATTAATTACTAATATTCTATGAATTAGTCATGGATTCGCTTAAAATGTAGTAAGAAATTGAAATTCACCAATCACAATGATTTAGAGAGCTATGTGATTTGTTAGTTTGAAACGCAATTATGTTTTACATTGCATAGCGACGCAGTGCAATGTATATTTGTCTCACTTTGTAACGTTGTAACTGGGACAATATTTTACTAGGATTAGTACTAAGGTAACCTATCTACCTCTTTTGTATTATAATATCATTGATGTATAATTATGATACGATTAAGTTAATGTTAATTGGACAACTGGCGATCTATCAATCAGACTTTCATTGAATTGTCAAAGTGTTTGTCAAAGCATCACTCACGGACTACCCTGAAAGGACTTACGTACTGTAACCTAATTTGAAGATGTTATTATACAATATTGAACACTATTCTTTATATGATAGAAGTCATTCTCGCTGAATATTCAAATTCAAAGTAATTGGATTTACTTGAATAAAACCAATTTATTCAAGTAAATCCAATTAAAATATATCCTTGTCAAACGTCAAATCTACTTTAGTTCGGTTCAAACAGAAAACCTGGACACTGACAAGAACCGACAAGAATCTCAGTCAGGTATCATTTCTTCAACTTCATTTTACAAAAGGTTTATTAAAATGCACTATTTTCATTAAGCCAGTAAATGCATGTGCAGAGAAGATCATTTCCAGGCTATTGTTTTATCTTCAATGAAATCATTTATTTTATAGCATGATTGTCTAATCAATGTATATTTTATAACCAAACTAAATTTATTCTCTGTTAATTGAGTAATTTCCTGTGGAACTTTGTTATAAAAACGAATGCAGTTACCCAAAAATGAAACATTTGACTTTCGTAATATAAATTTTGGAATAACCAATTTATGACGACCTCGGGTTTCCATACCATTAATATCGCCTTTCTTTTTAAACAGATCTATATTTTTTCTCTTATACATAATAATTTTAAAGATGTATAAGGAGGGCAAGGTGAGGACATTAATGTCTTTAAAACGATTTTTAAGTGATTCTCGTGCATTTATACTGTAGATGGGCCATTGCTCTTTTTTGTAAAATGAAAATGGAGTTAATATGCGCCGCTGATCCCCACAGCAGAAGGCCGCAGGACATTAGACTGTGAAAATATGCAAAGTACACCAGCCTTGTCGTATCCATATCCGTCATTTGTCTAATGTGTCCAATTGCATATACCGCGGAACCGAGCTTACTAGCCAATGCTCCGATATGGTCCGCCCACTGTAACTTGTTATCTACTGTTAAACCAAGAAAACTGGCTGACTATTTTATCATGGATTCTGAGTACATTAGAAAGGGAAAATTTAATAAATTTGGTTTTTTGTGCATTCTGTAGTAAATTATTGGCAGTGAACCATTACGAGACATCTGTTAGGATCCTGTTTATTCAAGTAATATCTAGATCTTTCCTGTCTAGTTTAAATAACAATAAGGTATCATCAGCAAATAATACTGTTTCGCATAAGTCTCTGAGCATAAATGGAAAATCGTTAATATAAACCAAAAACAGGAAAGGTCCCAAAATTGATCCTTGGGGAACGCCCATTTTTAACTTTGAACCAACAGACAAAACTCCGTTAACACTCACTTTTAGCTCCCCGTCAGACAAATACGAGATCACGAGATAGAGAGAGTTACCACGTATTCCATAGTATTTAAGCTTACAAATTAAAGTTTCATTACTAACACAATCAAAAGCTTTGGAAAGATCACAAAAAACACCAATAACATCCTGGGACCCCTCCCAAGCCTGAAGCACAGTCCTGATGAAGCTTGCTCGCGCATGAGTTTGTTGACCGTCCTCTCGTGAAACCGTATTGTTGACCATGAAATACCCCGTGAAAGTTAAAATGTGCCAGCATTTGTTTGAGTAATATTTTTTGGAATATTTTACTCAACGCTGCCAATATTGACACCGGGTGATAATTGGTTGGATTTAACATACATCCCGATTTAAATAGTGGAATAATTTTACTGTTTCATTAAACTGGGAAATACGCCTTTATCGACACATTTATTAAATATATCTACCAAAATTGGCGATAATATAGTCCTGTTTATTAATCAAACAATCCAAGCACAAAATAAAATACTGCAAATTCCTGCAAGTCAGTACTACAGACGGTGTTACCAGTCGCGGATGATGTAGTCAAGATGTCATTATTATACAATCATTTAAAGAAAGGGGATTCCCCGATTTCGTCACAGTATAAGTAATAAAAAATTCCGTGCTCATTTCAATTGATGCGATCGTATGTGCGACAGAAATATGAAATGGTTCAATTATTTACCAGATATTATTATTATTTATTGTGTAATTTTGCTGCCCCCTAAAGGAGCCGCTCGGAGTGGGCCAGCCTCTGACGCCCCCACTACGCTACGCCACTCGGTATATTTATAAGGAAACCCGAGTTACCTATTGTAATTCGTTTACTTGTAATTACTTACTTAGATTTACATACATTATTAGAATATTACAAGAATAGTGATAATTTTTTTATGTAGGCCTAATCGTTATAATTTTATGGGGATATTAATACTTTATTAATTTATATTGTCTTGTTTGCAGGCCATCCAAAAATAAAGGCTTTTGTTACACACGGTGGTCTGCTGAGCATGTTCGAGACAGTCTATCACGGAGTACCCATAGTCAGCATACCAGTATTCTGCGATCATGATGCTAACGCCGCAAAAGCCGAAGTTGATGGATATGCGAAGAAACTGAACCTCGAAAATTTAACATCAGAAGAATTATACAGAGCAATCAAAGAGGTGATCAATGAACCAAAATACAAAACAGAAGTCAAGAAACGGCAGATATTATTACGAGATCAAAAAGAAACGCCACTAGAAAGAGCGGTTTATTGGACGGAATATGTTATAAGGCACAAAGGTGCTTACCATTTGCAATCACCTGCAAAAGATTTGAATTTCTTCCAATATTACTTGTTAGACGTGGCTTTAATTTTTTTATTGTTATCGGTAACAATTTTTGGACTCATCTCCTACGTGTTAAGAATTAGTTTCAAAGTATTAATAGACTACGTAGAAAATAGACAGATGGACAAACTGATTGCCAAATCAAACAGTTTATTGAAGCGTTCGAAGAACTTAATAGACCAAACGACAATATCGTCTAAAAAGAAATTGTAACCAAAAATTTATTTAAAAGCGAAGTTACCATTGTAGTTACCAGTAGAGATTTAAATATTTTCTTTAATAAAGGTGATAAAATTGTTGTAAATATTAGCTAGTAGGTGTACAATGTACCTATAGTTAGGATAAGGGACCAATTTTGAGTGTGATATTTGTTTGGTCATTACGTTTTGTAATTTATGTATTACGTTTACAGGAAATAATTATATTTTAATGTGATTAATAAAATTATTTACAGTTATTTGTAATATATTTTTTAATAATATTTATCATTGTGTGCGTGTGGGTTTTCTGGCACGCCAGAAAACTCACACACGCAACACAATACCACACGGATGGAATTTTTTCCCTTCGGGGTGAAAGCCTGGGTGTCAGTGGGTATTTTCCTTTAGTTCGTAATATTGGCTTAGTTAAAGTTCAGAGCTTAGTTTGGAGACATATTATTGATGAAGTCGTCTGAACATATATTTTTATATCATTAACTGTCAGAAAACAGAAAAGTGGCAAATATTTAAAAATGAATTTTTCCCTTAGACAATCTATATTTTTTTAATAACTTTCAGAAAAAGTAAATGATCATGTATAGCGTATACGTATTGGCTTACGTAATCAACAAATAAGAAAAGTCACACTATCTGCTTATTAAATGTACTTGATATTTCAAATGAAACACTCTGAAATTCTGAAATATTATTTGCATAGTAATTTTATTAACATACCTAATGATTACTATCTATTTAAAATATTTAGCAGGTATATTTCTACTAAACTAGAATTAAACATTAATTTTATTACATAGATATCGTGAACAAAACTAAATCTAAGAATAATTACTATTCTCAGGTAGATATGCTTCTACATTATAATCACAGTAGTAGAACAATTGTCCCTTAGTAGGGAAGGTAAAGGGATCTAGGCTCATACAACAATCGTCTTCAGTAATACATAGAAAAATTCTTCATATTATTTCATCAAAAAGTCGACAATATATTTTTAATGTTTCTTGGAGTTTCTGGCGACAAATATATTGAGGCAGTCTTTCTAATAGGATCTGCTGAGACAGACTAAGTCACTAAAAAAAATCTCACACTACTAAATAAGCAATTATTTGAACAATTACACATAACAGCACAACAGTGTAGATACTTGGGATGCAAAACTACGTCAAAGTTACATCACAATATCCACTAGAAACCATTTGCAAATAATTAAAATAAACGCCCAATCGATGCCCATAAAAACCCGCCAAAAACTCTTATAATCACATTATAATAAAACATTTTTTTTTTAATATTTATTGACGAACGTGCCAGTAACTTATAAATACATTTCATATATGTACATAAATTTTGTTTTTTGAAATTAAATATTATAACTAATATGTACATATTTTAATCAACAACAATATAAAATGAAAATAAGTATAAGTATAAATTCTAATAATAACAGTTTTTTTTTAACTTCATTGTGCAGTGAAATTTTATAACTGGCACGTTGGATAATAATTAAAAATTTAAACGGGACATTATTTTAGATGCTATTATACCTTAAATTTTATGAAAATAGTCACTGGCAAGTAAGTACAATGAATCCGAAAGTAAGCTAAGTACTATATGTGTATAGTATATACATTAGTAGTAAATCTGCGACAACTACAAATATATGTATCACAAATATTTCCAAATTATAATAACAAAAAGCATCACTATATTTAGAAAAAAATATTAAATATTATTATTTAATATTTCCTATATCACATGAGATATATGTATCCAATTTTTATCGATTAATGTTACTGATATGCTATGCATGCGTAACTATATGTCTGTGCTTACTAAATACTTTAATGTGATCGACATTATATTACAGATATTATGTAGTATTACATTTGTTCTATTTTGTTCGTTCTACTGTTATGCCATATTGCTAACAGCGTACAAAAATGATTAATGAAGGACATTAAATAATAACGCTGTTATAACATCAATTTAAAGTTAGTTATGTCGGTTTTAAGTTAAAAATTACAATACTTTAGATACTTTGATAGGAAACTTTAAATATACCGCCTCCGAGGCTTATGATAATGGTTTCATTTATAGTGATGATTGAAACTTGAGAATTACCGAACTATTCTATGAAACAAGTGGAAACAATATCAATTTTATGTAATATGTTTCTTAAACTATAACTAGTAACAGCTTTAAATTTAAACTGAAAATAAGAGATTAACTAAGTAAATTATGTTTCAAGTATTAATTGGTTGACCATACGAAGTTGTGAAGAAGATAAAAAAAAAAAAATATTCTGATATTATACAGTAAGTAACGTACGTAACGATTTCGACTGATTTTGTCTTTGGTTCACTGTCGTTATGAATAGAACTAAAATGATTGAGTGATGATATAAAGTACTATTTTAATACTAATTAGTAGTAGTCATTAGTTACTTTTATAGGTAAACCGATTCGATGGCTGAGCGAAAGGAACTTTACCTTGTTAAAACGGTCAGGTTAGGAAAAAATAAAGCAAATTGTAAGGGCTCCGTCCCGCAGGGTTATTACGTAATGAACGATAGCTGCGCCGCAGTCGCGCGACGCTTGTTTTAATTTGATAATTACGCTGTCGTGAAATAACTTTTTGTAGCAGAAACAGGGTCGGTAGCAGTACTTTTTAGTTCATTGGTTAATCAACAGAGGCAGCTATAACAATTCGCGACATTATATCGTACTCGATTTAACAATGATTAGTAAGATTCGGCTATCGCTTACTGGCTGCAGTTACGTAATAAGGTAGCCGATGATTGCTATCACCAACTTGCACGTTAATCTTGTCGTTAAAGTGCAGTGGTTACACTGTTATGGCACAACATCTTAGCCCTCAGATTTGTCAACGCGTTTGCAATCTGAAATACTTTGTTAGGCTTGATATTGCAAATGTCTACTTGCTATGAGGAGGACTGTTTTTTTCTTCTCGTTTCCGGTAAAAATCCCAAGAAAGCGATCCATCTTTCTTTCAGTATAGTGAAACAAACGAAATCGAAGAAAATTTTTAACTATTTGCAATCATTTCGTAGCGGCTCACTGAGGGTTGTTATTAAGAAAATAGTCCACAAAAGAGGTTCAATTCACGAACGGCTTTATACCAACAACGCTCTGGCTTACCAGAAAAAGTCCCATGTGTCCTGAGGCGCAATGGACAATGTTACTTGTACTCCTGATGGCATTGCGAACGGTACAAATAGTATCAAAAGTTCTAGATACTGAGACAAGTTTCCTTTCGCTTATACCCCTAGGAGTAGAAGAATAAGGCCACCGTATCTCTTGCTTCTTGTGGGAAGCGACTATAAAGTAGGGCCTTAGTGTTCACGGCAATCGCAGCAGAGTTTCGGGTCGTTTAGGAGTGTGTCAGCTCATGGGGTCCGTACCACAGTAATATTAGAATGAGGGATGCAGGGTGTGGCTTTATACCCCGAGATGTGCATCGGCATACCACTAGGGAGATTTGGTGAGCTTCGAAAGAGATCCCAAAGTCCGACATTTTTGTGCCAAGGACAATTTTGTGCAAAAAAGTTCCATACATTTTAATATTACGATACATCTTTTTTCTGGGCGGTTGACTATTATTATTATAATATTTTTTACCAGACCAATATCACTGCGATCAAAATGGATCTATTGTGATCGCTACTATGTTACAAAACACTACCAAGTTCCACTGCAGTGGAACTCCGGACTCAGAAATAGTGGCCGAGGTAGGATCAACGAGTGCATCAGTGGTCTACAGTCACAGAATGTGTATAGGTCACGACTACCTTTTGAATGCTTCCCCGCATAACAAAAAAAATTCCTTCCCCATATTAATTGAAATCAACGAAATCAATTAATAAGGGGAAGACATTTTTTTAAGCGTATTTATAACAATAATTAAGTTTTATCCATTTATACATAATTAATCCATCAGTATAAATCGAGCGCTTGACGATATAAATTTGCTTATAACGGAAAGTGGCGACGCTTCGAGTAGAAGTTGAAGAGCCGCCTGAAGATGGATTACATATTTATTTTGGAAGGTTGCTGGCCCTGACCGATGACGCTGATGTCCTTTTGATCACCATGGCTGACTTCTTCGGGGCTGATCTTTGCGACTGATGCGGAGTTAGATGAAACAGCGAATTTCATTATGCGGTCTGATAACAACATACAATTGTATTAATAAAAGGACATGACTCCTTGCAAATAACTTTTGATAATTTGTACAATCTGTTCCCAAGAAGATACAATGAGGAATTCTGAATGAATGTCAGTGTATTTGTATTTGATTTACATTTGCTGGGAATGGTATTTCAAAGTTATTATTCTTTTCACAAACGATAACACATCGTCGGTAAAATCTCATCCTTAGAATCAATATTATTTTAAGGAAAAATAGTTAAGGAAATTCCTATCAATGTTATTATTTTTTAATGTATGATGTAGTATGTGATACGGTGATGTTGACAAAAAGTAAGATACATACGAAAGTCTAGCGTATGGATTTGATATTTGGAATCTAAAGAACACAGTATGATAGACCTGCGTTCGTTTGTGATTGATTCGGTCAATTGATTGAAATCATTTTAAAGTAGGTATCGGTACATGCGATTACATTAGAACGAACGTATCGTTCATCGATTCAATCATTTGACCGATTCGATCTCAATACTCGTAGATATTTATTTGATTATCTATGCCGTTTAGTGTGATTAAAGATAAAATTCAATAAAATTACAAAATTAACTCACGTATACACATTATTTTTTAAGACGCAAACAATATAATTACAAATGCGACAGAGTTATCTAAATCGTAAAAGATCGAATTACTCATGCAATCATTCAATCTTTCGTTTCAACAAAAATACATAATTGTATCTGTGTACAATCGATGGTTGATTGGATCATTTGACCGAATCTTCTTTCATATCAAAACCTGAATGATTGAATCTTTGAAAATGAATGATTAACACAGGTCTATAATAATCAAGAGCTCCATGTTTAGAATGTGATACATTCCTAGTGGGAATGTTGCCCAAAGTGGGAATGTTGACGGCAACTGCACATCACCATACGTCTGTGATCAGTATGCAGATGAATATGCAACAATAACGCAATGTAATGTTTTGCTCCAGGTATAAAATTACAATATACTAGATATTTTGACTTTGATGCAATTCTATTTCTTTCGGTGCTGGTGTAATACACTATAGGTATATACAACGTATTGATATATGAGAAGGGTCTCCATTTCGTATCTGATCCATAAGTTGAGATTTGATACGTTGAAGTAAGAAGAAGTATATTAGGCAGACTAGCAGACAGAAATATGATGACACATCTAGTCTCTCGACAATGACAAAGAGAAGCAAAATATAATTTAAAATTTTTCATTATATTTCCTTTAACTTAAACTTAAAGGATCCTTCAAACTTTCTTTTCTCTTTTAGGTCAGCATGGAAGCTTACTATCCGAGATATATTATTACCCTTTATTTCCTTAATTCAATAGGCTGAAAAATATAACTTTGATTTGGCAAACCAGTATTAGACTCTTACCAACTGATCAGACAACAGTGATTCCTGTTAAATTGCTTTATAGCAATAATGTAATAACTAATAGCTGTTTCTGATAAAATTCAGTGATGAATTACGCGATACATATACGTAGTTCATCCATCAGTGTTAGACGCACCGTCTGTACAATTCTACCTTTGAAGTGGTAGACTACGCCTCCCAACAATCCGAGGGTACCAAAGGAAACCAGCAGCCAACGGATCACGCCCACAGCACGTTTCGGGATGAACAGCTGATGTTTCATCATCTTCACAAAGGTCTTGTTAAGGGATAGGCCCTGAAAAAAAATCATCGACCGGTGAATTCTGAGCTAAATTGTTTATGCTTCTGATTTTAGCACGTTGCTTAATTATATTATTAATAATACCAGACTCGAATAATGTTTATTTTAAATGAATGAACACTAAACGTTTGTATATATCAGAAAACTATTTTTATATGTATCGAAGTCAGTTCTCAAAAAATGTTATAATTTTATTCTATACATATTATATACGAATATAAAACTCTAGATGTGTGTATTAATTTTATATTAATTGTACATATAATATATCATTCACATTGTTTTTATTTTCGTTTCGCTTATATCGCTTATCTCTTGTCGGTTTTTAAGTTGCGGCAATATAATAGAGTTACACTGTTTTGCTCCTATGAGTAAGGCTTATACTCTGAGCCATGGCTTTTTTGTAGAGTTGCAACACACACATATTAAGAATTATAGTTTTATTATTTTAATTATTATTTTAATTTTTTCGGTGATGGGTATAATGTAGATTCTATTCTTAGTTATTCTTAGTTAAGAATAGAATCTACATTAAACCCATCACTGAAAAAATATTTTAGTCGAATTTCGAGGGTTGATCTGTTGTTTCGTAAAACAAACCAAAGTTCACTACAGTATTAATTATTTTTACAATATCACGAATGTTCAATTTACAAAATAAAAAAGATTAGTTACACGTTCTAACATAATAAAATTTGCAAATTTTTTTATTAAATTTATTAAAGAGTTTAGTTTAGTTTTTGAGTATATTGATGGTTGTTCGATAATTCAGTTGACTGTATTAATTTTTTACTATTTGGGTAATTTTAATAAACCCTATACATGGTCCGAGCATTGGTCTATCCCACAAGCAACAACATTCTTACATTAATGTTATTGTTTTAAGGTTGTGTCTGACCATACAAGTTCTACGCTGTTTGTCCTGTATCCTGGAGGGACTTTGTTTAGGGATAAACAAACAATACACACACAAACACACACACTTGTATACACAATGTTAATATTTATAACAGACTTTCCGTATTCAAATTATTTATATTTATTTAATAGAAGGCATAGAGCACCGACGCCATTTAAACCGACCGACCGAATAGTAGAGTAAAACAGTCTCTCTTGCGCTGTTCTATCATGCGCGTACATAGATTTTGTTACGCGTAGATGGCGGCAATTTTAAAAATAAGGCAGTTGCTGCCTGCGAAACATAACAATGCTCGGACAATGGTGTGTGTTGGACCTATCTTAGCTAATATTACTTAACTTGTTAATTACACAAATAAGTTTCATAAATATTTCAACATTTTAAGTTTAGTGACATCAACAATGTCCGTGTGTTAGTCCGAAATTAAGCCGCGAGTGTAGTAAAACTAAAAACGACTAAAGTATTAGTCGTTTTTATAAAATATAAACATTTATTTACATCACGCTCCAGTTATAATAATGATAGACAGATCCGGATGCATATTATGAACAAATTATTAATTCCTAAAAATAAATTAACACTATACAAGAACAATAGTTACTGTATGGCAATATCAGTATACAATAAGATACCTGATGAGATAAATAGTGAAACATATTGTAGAAAATTTAAAACGGACTTATTTAAATGCCAAAAATTATTATTTAGCGAATGAATTTTTGTATAGCTGAACTAGATTTTATTCATTATTGTTATTATTATTTGGTAGTTACGGTTTGACATGTTATTGTAAAATTTATTTACGAAGTGAACTTTGTAAATAATTGATCTTGACTAAGTAGAATGTTTAAATTTAATTTATGACTAAAATAATTGTAAGAACAAATTGTAAAAATTTACACACCCAATAAGGGTAGACATGTGTACAACGCATAATAACAACGCATAGTAACATGTATTATAGATGACATCTGTATTGTGTAATGACAGTTTATAATAAGTACTCATGTCAGCAAATAAATAAAAAAAAAAAATAAAAAAAAAATTATAATATACCTATATTTTTTCAGATAAGTGCTGTATGAGGGGATAAATGTTTGCATATTGTCGCGCGCAATCTTTATTCAATTCATTCTCGTAAAACGCAGACATGTGAACCCTTTATAAATACGTATGTGAGAAAACTTCTCGAATTTGCCTAAATCTCCATACCTTGGGAGACAGAGTAGGGTCGAGATATGTACATTGACATACACTTACAATACGTATTGTATCTACGATACATTTTATAAATTCATATTCATATGTAGACAGAACAAGGCGCAATAAAAACATATCTCGAGTCTCTTCTAACAATAACTGTTACAGATGATTAACTGCGTTTTTTTCTGAGAAAATGCTTCAGCAATATCATAATCTGGTGATTTTATTTTTACGGTATTCAAAAGGCTGAGCAATTAATTACAAATCATTAAAATATAAGTCATTATTTTGACTGTTTAAACCGGTATATTCGTAAATACTTCTATTGTAATAAGAAAAATATTGATTTTTTATTATAAGAGATTAATTTTTATATCTAACCTTGACTGTATGAATTTTTGCCTGTGCCTAGGTTAATAATTTATTGATTTTGACAGAAGTGGTGAACACGTGTCTATTGTCTATAAAAAAGCCTACTTGTCAGTTACGTGTATGAATAAAAGATATTTTCGGTTTAAAGTATTGAAGTCTTGTCTATTATTTTAACTCGAAGTTATATTACATGTACATTCATTTTGTATAATCTAAATAAAGAGGTAAAGTTTGTAAGTTTAGATGTAGGAGGTCATCTGAAACTACTCATCGGATTTAAAAATTTTTTTTACCAATATTTAAAACGGACCTTCAAGATAGACATAGTCCGTATATTATCCTGCTGTACATTATCCATTCTCCACGCGAATGAAGTCGTGAGCAACAGCTGGTATTAATCTGTATAATATACTCGAACAAAAATCATTATCAACAAATCATACGAGTATAGCTTGTATTAGTTTATATTATTAGTATTAGCTTGATAGGCTATTATACTCATTACGGTAATTATATCGAGGCCACAGAGCCTGTGTAAGGATAGATGGTGACATGTCGCCCTGGTTTGAAGTCTGTTCAGGCGTCACACAGGGCTGCGTGATGTCTGCGTGGCTATTCGTGCTTTATTTGAACAGTTGCCTCTAGACATTGAAAGGTAGTGTGAGTGGTATGATATGTGATGGTACAATGGTAAACTGCCTATTGTACGCTGACGATGCTGTGCTTATAACATCATCAGAAGCGGAGTTGCAGACACTACGTGACGTGCATGAAAGAAGACTGTGAAGAGAAAGGATTGAATGTGAATAAAACTAGGGTTATGGTGTTTGAAGGAGAAGATGTACAGACAAAGTGTGATATATGGCTAAATGGAAAATGTCTAGAACAAGTGAACGAAATTGTATTTCTGGGGAGTGCATTTTCGAGGCATGGAAGATGTGAGTTGGATGTGGAGAGACGGGTAGCAGCCGGCAATAAAGTGAACGGTGCTCGGTCCGCATTAGTAAGCAGGATGAATATATCTAACTCAGCCAAAATGGCCACAACTTTATTGTATGGTAGTGAGTCCTGGATATGGCCGAAATCGAGTGAAAGTACGACAAATGCAGTAGAAATGGATCTCTTAGAAATATGTGCGGTGTCATCTTTGCAGACAAAATAAGCAATAAAGAGATACGCAGTATGGCATGGTTGCACGACAGTGTTATTGAAAAAATTAAGAACGGAATGCTAAGATGGTTCGGGTACATAGAAAGAATGAGTGATGAAAGACTGACGGAGAAAATCTATACAGCTAAAGTGAGTGGTAAAAGAAGCCAAGGAAGACCAAGGCTGACTTATGAAGATCAAATAGCTAGAGTGTTAGCAGACGGAAATGTCGAAAGCACTCGCATACCTATGCGAAAATGTATAAGGAGAATGTTGAGATTTGAGGAAGCGAAAGAAGTATGTAAGGATCGCGACGCTTGGCGCTCCGTCCTCTCTTGACTACCCCGTTGGGGATACAGCGTGAAGATATGTATGTATGTATGCTATTATACTCTACATAGCTTGATTACAGTATCTACTGTACTAGCTAGGGCTCATCTATCTATCTACTCGTAAATATAATCAATGTTGTATATCGGAAATATAAGGAAAAACAATTAAAGCCATTAAAGACAGTATGTAGGCTGTATTATAGTATGAAAGTATGTACATATATATCACCGTATGATTGTGAACACCGTTAGTTTATTATCTATCTCGTGAGTTTGTAAACTGTTGACAACTTATAAACATACTGCTTGCAATATAACGTATTAATTTTCGATAGTTTATAATCTATCCATTTGATGAAATAAGTGCTTATTTAGTAGAGATGTTGAGATTTTTTAGTGGCTTGGTCTGCCTCAGCAGATCCTATTAGAAAGACTACGTACGTACGTAAGATTCTGGCGACAATATACTATTTGTCGCCAGAAACTCCAAGAAACATCTAAAATGTGTTACGTCGACATTTTAATGAAATAATATGAAGAATTTATCTATTTATTACTGATGACTTCAGTAATATGGACATATATCCCTTTACCTTACCTCCTAAGGGATATTATTCGTACTACTATAATAAATTATGTGTTCATCGGCTCGCGCAACTTCGTCACACGCTAAAAAGTACATTGATCTGTTCGAACCGTCAAATAGTGAATTGGCATCACAATTGCATGCGACGGAGAGCACCTTGCACGCCGATGGGTTGAATGTCGGTTGAATATCAATTTTACGGGTTATAAAATCAGACAAATTGTGAATCCTGTAAGTATACAGGATACAGTTCACAATTTATCGACTGTTTACAATCTCGCGAGATATAAACTAACGGTGTTCACAACCAAACGGTGACATATATATATGTAGGTAATAACAGTATAGGTAGATAAGTATATATGGTATGTACTTCTATGTATGGAGTGGTATAGTAGTATGAATGGTATGTATGTAGGGCTTATTATAAGCCCATAAGCTCTTGGTAAACTTTTACTTGTGCGGGACAATATCCCTAAGCAACCAGTACATTTTTTAATTAGAACCAACAAGGGAGCATTACTTTATGAATTATTGCAATCTCTTTCCTTGAATATACTTGTTTTATTTGAGTTTTGTATTCTAATTACCTGATTGCAAAAGTAAGAAACCAGTGAAGTGCAAGTTGTATTTCAGTATTTGCATGATTAGGCTTCCGTGGCAGTTGTTGTCAACTACTAATTGTAGGTATTAAAAGCTCGTTTTAGAAACTTTTTTGTAACATATTTAAGGTAATAAGACTCTGATTATTTTTTTTCAGTCTGCACTTCATTCTCAGTGGTCACGTTTTTAATAATCCGTAACCAAATAGCAGAAGACGGAACCTTTATAATTTCCTCCTGCCCATCTGTCCGTCTATCTGTCTGTATATCACAGTCATAACTCTCGCAGACGATTAGAATGTAGAAGAAATTTGGAAGGTAGGTATATTTCATGAACCACTATACAATATAGTGGAGTGAAACTGAAAAAATGAAAGTTGTGGTCCTTTATATATGTAACTACAAGATGAAAAAAAAATCCAATGCATATATTATGTAAGCATGTGGGGTATCTTCAGATACACAGGTCTTGAAATATGATTTGGGTGACTTTTGTATTTAAGTTAGTAGCTGGTTGTAGATATTCTAAAGTTGAAAGTAAAAAATGTGTTTCACCCCTGTAACTTTTTAATTACGAGGTGGAAATTTCTTATGTTATGATAAACTTAACAAAAAGAAACACTGGAAAGTACAAAGTAACTAATGTTTACTAATCGAAATTCAAGTACAAAAATAACTATAAATACGACACAAATAGTCGGTGCCAAGCCAGCCAACTAATAGACTTTCTATTGTTGCACATTTATTCGGCAACGACTTCAATTTGTATTTTTCGATTTTTCTTTTTGGAGTCGGTTTAATTTTTCTTAAAAATTTTTGTTTCACCCTTTTGAGTGACCTTGACTTAGATAAATATCTAGGGTGGGTCTACAACTAACTTCTTTTCTAATACTGGAGAGCAATGACAGAGCTTGTTTAAAAGCACTTTCAATAAATATTCGTTTGAATAAGATACGTCGTGTAATTTTTGAGATAAGGGTTATTTTCGGATAGAAGCTCAGCGAAGGCAGAGATAATTGTATATTTCAGTGTTATTGAGAAACGCTATGAAATAAAACTTATAATTGCTGCCCATTCAACGAATATTATATCTCGACTAAGAAAACTTTTCGCTGTGCGTGGTCCGACACGCACTTAGCCAGTCCTTTTTTAGATTTTTGAGTGATACTTAGAGATATAGACTTTTGACGAAGTTTAAGCTCGGCTAGGTTATCACGTATTTGAGGAAGCGAAAGAAATATGTAAGGACCTGTATGTTTGGCACTATTTTCTGTGATTACCAGAGTTGACACACTTTACGCCTATACGTAGACAAAAAAACCCTAAAATCGAACCGAAACCGCCTAATCTGAATATCATTATGACATTTTCTTAAATCGTAGGTTTTTTTTACTTCAAACTATAAGTGTCATAATTTTAAATTAATTTAATTTGATTAATTTCGTTGAAAAATAATATTTTTGTTAGGTTTTTAAACTATAAAATCCCTAAACATTTTCTTCCCCTAATGGAAGAAAAAAACTCTAAATTGGCATCATTGCATGACTTTCGTTAGAGTTATAGCGTGAGGATATGTATGTACTAAAGTTTTAAAGTTATTGAAATGCGAGCCGTGAGACTCAAAGCGTGTTCTGAGTAAAAAAGTAAAGGTATACACATGATAGGTTTCACACACCGTAATTACGTATTTTGCATTAATGGCAGCTGCGCAATTATTTTATATAAGTTCAAAATGAAGGTTACACCATTCTATATATTTTCCACAGATATACCTGCAATACTGATATTCTATTAATATTTTTTTCCACTGTTTGTGTAACTTTTTTTTATTGTGCTCGTTGTTTATGAGGAAAATGTAATTTAAGTTTAGAAATTTGCAATTTATCCTTTGATTGAGAAGCAACACTCATGTCCAATAAGAATTTGTTTGGAGGAATAAACTTGGAGATACGGACATTCTATTATACGAGCAATATTTGTATATTTATAATCCCGTTCTCAAAAATGGCTCTAACGATTTCGATGAAATTTACAATACAGGGATTTATGGGGGCGAAAAATCGCTCTAGTGCGGTCCCAATTATGGAAAAATTCATTTTCTCGTGTTTTCACACACTTAAAATTGGTAATTGGGATTGATTGGTAATTTCGTAACAGAGTTTACCTTCACAATAACACAGTGGCTATAGCGTAGGTCTACCATGCCGAAATGGTCAGATCAAAGACGGAACCACGGGGGGAGATCATTGGGGTCATGAAGGCTGGTTGTAGGTTGAGTAGTGATAATTTTACTAATCTCATTATAATTGAATTGGAGCCGGTGCTGACTAGATCTCGACTATATGACCCACCCTCAGGTCAGACTTTCTTTTGTATTGTTTTTTTACATAAAATCAAACCTAAAAAACGCCGACCAAAGCTGGGTCGTCTCTATAAGTACTTTAATATTATATTTAAAGAGATGAATTTCAACAAAACGACGCTGAGTCAATACAGATTATTGTTTCTAATTGAAGGAAAATTTCAAGGGAATTTTTTGTGGGTTCGATCTGGGGTCACTTTTTAAGAATTTAATTCCTAAAACAATAGAAGAAAATAATATTATGATACTGGAACACGGAATCTCTTGAGAAATCATCTACAATACATAAAAGTATAAACTTCGTTTGTGGCTCAAGTACTTTGCCATATCGACTTGAATCTGAATGTTTTAAAGATATAAATGTTACGTCTAAAAGATTGCAAGAGACTTAGTTGTGAGTGAGTTGAGTGAGTTCATGTAAAGTCTGTTGTTACTTTAAATGTCTGTCCATGATTTCGAAGTTTTTTTTTTAAGCTTATGTGGTTATTTGCATGTAGCTAAAACCCAAACAAGCTTTTAATTTTTTTGTTTGTCTGTCTGTTTGTTTGCACGAGCTAATCGACGAAACGACTGAACTGATTTTGACAAAAATTTCATTGGCAGGTAGACGATTTTCCAGAGAGTATTATAGACTACTTTTTATACAGGAAAAATACCAAATTTAAAGCGGGTGAATCCGTCAAACAATGCTATTTAATAATATGTTCCTTACCTCTTCAATCCAAAACAATGGCACTATCGTATTAGGCAAGTTCTTAAATAGCTCTAATTTTTCCGTTCTGTAAAGTTGTATATTGAATTGTACTCGTTGTTTAGCTATCATCGGCGTTCCACTTATCTGAAACAGACTATCAGTTAACATGTAAAGCAAGCACTATACAATATGAAGCACCAATTTCTACTATAAAACAAGTCGTTATGTGAACTATGACACAATTACTTTACTGGTTGTGACTTTCATAGCTATCCTAAAGGTGTTTAAAGACAAACCGATAATACTGCATTCAGTGGCGGTTCTAGGAGGAAGGATAAATAGGATCATGACTCATCTGAACCAAGATCATCTAAGACAACAAAAACTGTCTTTAAGGATTCATATCTCAAAAGTAAAAATGGAACAGGCTAATAAAAGCGTAGTGATACGTCTTGTTAATCCCGTAAATTTAATACTATTATTACTATACTATAATGCAATATGTAACAGTAATAATAATAATTAGTTATTATGCTATCGTTATAGTTCCTAGGTACTAGCACAGTGTAAACGTAACAGTAGGATGTCTAGATAGAAAGCCAGCGTACGCGGTTTGTTATGTGCGTGCTTATGCGCACGCGCCATGGCATGCACACAACGGCTACATTTTGGGTGAATAGGGATAATTATACTCGTACTTAGTCCGAGGTAGATTACTATGTAGTACTCTCAGACTAAGTCATTTATATAATCAGGATAGAACTTCACTTACAGGTAAGTTCATTTAATCCTATTAATATTGTACAGGGGTCGCGCGTGACGCAAACGGCGCGTGTTTCCATTTGTCTTCAATTCGTTCTTCACATCGTCACAAATGCGAACATGTCAAAATCGCATAAACGAACGTACTTTAATGTCATTAGATGTCTTTTTTGAATTTGAATTTTTTGAATTTTAGTTATTCGAATCATAACTACAAGAAATTAAACTCAACAAACAGAAAAAACTTTCCGTATCCATTGATTTTTATTATTATATACTAAATGTGTGATATACCTAAACGAGATTTTCTCCGCATCTCACACCCAACGAAATAACGCTACCATCCGACTGAGAGTAGGCAATTCCGTTACACGGGGGTCGGCCTTCTTTTCTACATCTTCTCTGATAATAGTTACTAGATAACATTTTAAAGTATTCAGAGTATTAAAGAAAGGGTAAATTGAGTACTCGGATTTGATTTTACTATTCCCCCTTCTCATTTTCGTAACTACTGGAGCAAGAACCTCAAAAATTTCAAGCAATTTTCAGCCTAATATTTACAAGAAAAATTATCTCGAGTATTTGATCGTACTCGTCGTTGGGGTAGGTAGAGAGGATGGAGCGCCAAGCATTGTTATCCTTACATATTTCTTTCGCCTCCTTAAGGCGACGCATTGGAAATTTTTACGGCAGGGATCACAATTTTTCTAAGTGACTACAAAACATATGAAAATGATATTTGGTAACCGATTCTTCATTTCATTGACTTAATTTTGCCAGTTGCGATACACGATTGGTTACCTTTTGTAACACAAAAAAAATTACCAAAAAACCTCTTTTAAAACAGAGATATACATTTTATGGAGTAACGAGAAGGATTTATGTTTATAAACTTTCTGTATAGTTAAATCTAAACATATTCTTCAAAATACCAATAGGATTTTTTAAAAATTATTACAGTTTTTAAAATAAACGAAAATAACTGTTTTTCGTATTTTTCGTAAGCTAGCGCGCGCACGTTTTGTATAGAGCAGGTCTATTTTAGATTACATTGTTTATCAATGCGTCGCCTTAAATCACATCATTCTCCTCTTAAACTTTCGCCCAGATATGCAAGTGCTTTGGTCATTTCCGTCTGTTGAGACTCTGGCTATTTAACCTTCATAAGTAAGCCTTGGTCTTCCTTTGGTTCTGCTACCCCTCACTTTCGCTCTGTAGATTTTCTTCGTCAGTAGGTTTTACAGATTTCCGAATATTAAGTTTAGTTTATTATTTTATAATTTTACGTATAAACTGAGGGATAACATAAGATATATTCGTATATACAATCGCGACGATATTGACGACCTCGATGGCGTCGTGGTATATACGTTGCTTCTAAGCGCGGAAGGTTTCGAGTCCGATTCCCGATCAGGTGAATTTAGGAAACAAACATTTCTAGATTGTCTCGGGTCTGGATGTATTGGGAGACGCCCCCAGTAGTCTTCGTCTGGTTCTCATAGTACAGGGAATACCCTAGTTTGAGATAAGATGATTGGTGTATATTGTCTGGCGCATTATTATTATATCTTATCATAAGATATATATACCTATAGATCTTATGTATATGCACATATATATATTTTATGTTATCCTCAGTTCACGAGTCAAACTCGTACTTGACCAAACTTTTGATTAAAAGTGTGCCGCCAATTGCGTTATATAATATGTGGTTACGTATGCATTTTCCTCTTACGTTCGTTAGTTTACATAACAGGTGTTATACCTACAGCACATACATAACCTCGTGCCATTCCCTATTTGAAGCGGAAAAAGCTTTAAAGTACAATAAAATCACATCTTTTCACTACCTATTCCAGTATTTAAGTTTATAGATGGCAAAGCAGACTCGGATAGTGACGAGGAAGTCTATATGCCGGTTCTTTACAGCAATTTTTTTATGAACACAGGAGAATCTTGAACATATTTCAGCACCCTAGTAATGAGACTGGGTTATGCAGGGTCCACTGAAACTGGCTGTTATTGAGGGGCTCCGGGGTCTTCTATAAAGAGTGTCAGAGACCTCTGCCGTGCTAAAGCACTTCACGTGGGAAGCAGTGACATAACCACCCAGTAATCTCGAAGTGCTTCAACAGCGCAAATCACACGTGCAATCACAAATCGTCTTTGCGGTCGCATAGTATCAACAACCAGAATCCCACTTTATTTTCTGCTGGTAAAAACCATTCCATGACAGTCACTTCCTTACCAGTTGGCGCTAGGTACCGATCCCGGTATCTCTCGTATGTTAAGCGAGCACTTTACCATCATAGCTACCTACGTCACCATCAACGAGACTTGTAAAGTCTGTTCGGGAAGATACAGGCTGGTATATTCTCTTTTTTTTTCTTGCCCAGACTAGCATGAAAGCACACACCAGGTGACAACGCTCAGTCACGCAAAATCTTCTTCTTAAATCTTTGTATAAGTATCAATCTTTTGTCTATAACTCTACGCAAATATAAATAAAATATATAATAAGTAATAAAATTTACAAACCGGCTCGAAGTCAATTTCTATTCCATGTTCATTTATATCTGGTTTCAGTCCTTTTACATTTCGCAGTAACTCCGGATCACTATCCAAGAAATGTGGCATTGAAGCATACATCGGGGCGTTGATACATTTAGTAAGATCCATAAGACCTTTTTGGGGACATTTGTCGGGAGCGTCGCAATAACAATTCAATTCAGAATCGTTCGCCAAGTCCCCTATATGGGCTATGTATCGGTTCGTCTTTATTCCACTATACGACGTTTTCTTTTGGTACCACGGTTTGAATGTTCTGTTGGAATAAAATTCTATTGTTACACACATACAACATAATGTCATTTGGCCTTTTGGGTGAATACAGTGACAAGATATTAAAAAAATCACATGTTGACGCTATTTACAGATGGTATTTATAGCTTTTACAGATAGGGTTGCCATCAGTACTTTATGATAAAGTATCGTACGTTATTTTAGGTTATTTCAGACAAACGTACTTTATACTATGTGACAGCAAATAATTGCTGTCACATAGTATAAAGTATATTAGTACCTACGTGAAAATACTTTATTCTACATATTTTCACTTTTTAGGGTTTTATAGTATTGTTATAGTAAAAGAAACAAAAGCGTTAAGCGACTTTTATGTGTACGGTACTTATTACATCGAAAAATTGTAATGACTACCGATTTGATTTTTGTACACTACCTAAAACGTCAGTGTCAATTCGCATCACTAAAGTGGGAAAAACTTTTTCAAAGTAGCAAATAAAAATATACTTATGGGAAAAAAGTATCAAGTCCAAGAAAGTAATACTTTATTTTGAGAGATCTCAATGATTTTGAGATGTTGTACGTTATTTTTTGTCTTAAAAAAGTGAATGTATTTTATTCACTCAATAAAAAAAGGTGGTAACCCTATTAACATATGGTATTCACTGATGGTAAAGCGGGACCAAAGAGCGACAGGTTGCTAGATCATAAAATTACATCTATTTTAGATCGTAATCAGATGGATTATAATTTTTTGAACATAGGTGCTGCTTAAACAAACAGTAGCACATTACCTATTGTTCAAAGATACCTACTGTCGCGTAATAGTAGAAATAATAGACTAGACAGAGTGTGATGGCGATAAGATAATTTGTTCACCCCAAATGGAAAATGACGTAAAGTTTATCTACATTTTTGTTCTGACGACCTCTGTGGCGCAACAGCTAAGCGCGTCGGAAAGTAAACGGGGGTTGCGGGTTCGATTCCCGACCCGAGTTTGGGTGTTAATGTATAATATGTATTCATTTATAAAAGAAAAGTATATAAGTAGTATATCAGTTGTTTAGTATCCATAACACAAGCGCTGTGCTGCTTACTTTGGTACTAGATGGCGCTATGTGAATGGTCTGAGCATATTATTATTACTGAGTATATTATGTGTCTGTTTTAATCATAATCACGAAATAATGTGTTTATTTGTCTATTTGCATTATATTCAGGAAGGTTACCGGCCTGGACTCACCTGCATAAATCGAATGAATAGGACTCCAGTCGATCATTTACCGTCAAGAACGGTGGGAATACGGTACCGTCTGTTCCTTGGTATTCGTTGCAACTATCGCGCCAAATATTCATTTGGCTCTTACCATCGATGGCAACCACTTTCCCGACATCCATCACGTTCTTGATACCACGTTGTACGGTGATCACGTGGGAATCTACTGTCGCGTTACGCTGATGGAATAGAATATACAGCTATAAATATCTTTAATTTTCTTTAAATTTAATTTGTCATGATAATGTTTTTCTTTTTTTACAGGTTTTAATTTGTGTATTTATATTATTGATATTCAATTGATTAATTTTTGAGTTTAACGTTTTATAAATTTGTTATTGTCTTATCTAATTAAATATTTGCATGCTATGTCATTATAGCAGAATATAGAACTCATTACATTTTTGTGTACATCAACAATGATACTCATGTCCATGTAAATAAAATTATTATTACATTTATTACACACGTATCTTCACGCTGTATCCCTAATGGAATAATCAGAGAGGACGGAGTGCCAAGTTTCATGGTCCTTACATACTTCTTTCGCCTCCTCGAATCTTGTCATTCTGCTCGCACATTTTCGCTTTTGACATTTCTGTTAGCTAACACTGGCTATTTGATCATCGTGGGCCTTGGTCTTCCTTTGCTTCTCCTAACACCCACTTTCGCTCTGTAAATTTTCTCCGTCGGTCTTTCATCGCTCATTCTTTCCATGTGCCCGAAGGATCTATGACCATTCCTTTATTTATTTTCAACAATAACACTGTCATACTCGTATTGTCTTCATTGCATATTTTGTTCACAAGAGAGACCGCACATATTTCTAAGAGATCGCATTACTACTGCATTTATAATTATTAAAATTATTTGTAGCATTTGCGAAAATTAAATGGCCTCGAAAAGAAAATAATCGTTATAGAGACGTTAATTATTAATTTTAAATATCATAATGAAATCATCTTCCATTCTTTATACAGAATGAATTTGAAATTATTATTCTATGCAGACACAACTGCGATTCAAATTTCGTTAGTGGGTGAAACGGAGCGCATGCGATCTTTTTTTGAGTAGCGGCATGCGTCAAAGCAAGGAATACACTACTCTCTACGGAAACATCAAAGCGATCAATTTAACAAGGGCGGATATCGCACAGAGAAGCGTTGGGACGGGGCGACGCTTTTGTTTGCAAACGTTAGAGCCTTTGATGTCGTTTTACAGTTACATAAAGAGTTTCAGCTTTTAGGGATAAACATTCATTCCATTTTTATTTTTATTCATTCACGCAGTTTTATTCCTCAAGTAATGGGTAGTCTCAATATAAAAGTTGCCAATAACTTTAAAGTTACTTTGTAAAGAAATATCAATTGATATAGAAAATTTAAATAAACTTTTACACATAAAACACGGAAAAACTAATTTCGTTTATCGAATAATGCCCAGCGATGTTACTTTAAAAACACTTATAGATTTAAAAATATAGTCTTTTGCTTACCTCGTGATGAATTCCTACAATATTTAGCTTTTTTCCGTCCGAAATTGTCAACGAATGTTTCGCTTCTCAACGAAGCATCTTCAGGATGTTTCAGAGATCAGACTCTGTCAGATAACCAGCATCGAATCTAATCAGCACTGATTCGGTGCTAGTTAGCTTGCCGAGTCCGATCTCTGGAACATCTTGAGGATGATTCATCGAGAGTTAAAAGACGTGTCGATTAGTTTTGGAATCTTGGGCAAAGAATATATAAATATTACAGGAATTCATCACATAAAATGGATTTTCGCAAAAAAAACTTTACTTCATATATCTAGGTACATAATTCTTCGGTACGTGTCTTTGTCACTGAACTCCTCCTAGATGGCTGAACCGATTTTGATGAAATTTTTGTGTGTTTGAGTGAGTACCCAGATGGTTTAAATTAACAATAGACCCAGTAGGTAGCGCTGCAATCGGATTCTAGGACATGTTTTTTATTTATTTCGGGAACCCGCCTTAAATGCCTCGACCGATTTTGATGAAATTTTTTATGTGTGCTTGAGTGGGTCCCCGGATGGTCATAATTGGACCCGGTAGGTGGCGCTGCAATCGGGTTCTAGGCATTTTTTAATGTCTGTCGGTTCCACTAGTGCAATATATTTTGCTTACCTTGCCAAATAAAGAGAAACGAAATTGATTGTTAGGTTCGAACACGAGTACTGTTTCCTTCTTCAAAGCAGTGCACAATGCTTTTGGCGCAAATTCAGTGCGAGCACAATTGATGACGAAGCCTCTAAATAGTATGTCTAAAACCTTTATTCTCAGAAATATGTCCGTAGGGCCGTCGAAGATACCATTTAAAGCTTTACCAATAGTATTTAGCATGGATGGTTTTTCTCTCGAAACTATTGTTGCCACAGACTAAAATGAGAAATATTTTTAGTAGTTACTAACATGTAATATTTTAACAATACGAGCTCTCAGAATAGATGTACGAGACAAAGCCAAAAATTAACTTTGAGACAACCAAAGCGTGAGAGTAAACCGGACATGTCATAGGATATGTAAATCTAACTGGGGTTTTGGGAGTGATCACGAATTGGACGAATCATGAAAAACTAGTGACTGTTACTTTTAATTCATATTTGAAAACATTAAATATACAAATATTTAAACGTTAATATTTACAAATATATTTACAATTCATATTTTATAGTACTTGGAATAGAGTATAAGAACAAACTATACATGTACTTAGATTGAGTCCGAAGGACACAGTAATAATACTGTGTCCTTCGGACAGTGTCCTTGATCAGTCACAATGAATAACGATATCTCATCTCGCTACATTCTATTGCGTTATTTTCTCTTTCATTTCTAGCATATTATTATATTATCTTTGATTATGATGCACAACGTACATTTATGTGCCAGTAGTGTATCTGTGCATCGGATCTATAAGTCAAATATACAATGTTCTAATGTATCAATGTATCCTTCTCTTTGTTCATGTCAATATTTTGTCGATTGTTTTAACTATTAGACAACAGCTAAAACAGTTTTAATTTCCTTTTTGTACATGTTGAAACATTTCCCATGTGTGTATTGTCACCATGACGTGATTTTCAATGAGGTCCTTATCAAGACCTTATCAAGACGATTCAAATGAGCCTAAATTCGATGAGGTTGCGTCGCTTTATTACAGTCTCCATGGCCACCTTTCGACTCCATATTGCATTGTTATATCAATATGGAGTCGTTATTGTTATGCAAGATTTGATTACAGACTGACACCGGGACAGGTGAAACTAAATAAAAGCTTGTGAAGAATTATACGGTGTATGTATATTATGAAAAAATGTGGAAAAATGAAATAATTATGATCATACCAACATAAACACATGCGGTAGTACAATGATTTCTTCACCAGTCAATCCAGGTCCAGACAAATCTGGTCTGAAGTAGAACTTGTCGAGTCTCTTGTATGTTATGGTGTCATTCTCCTTGTGATCTTCAATTTCTACTTTCTCTTTCCATTCCCTGTTTAGTAAGAGTATTCATTATTTTTTTTAAATTTAATGACATTCGTATGACCTTCGTTGGGTTGATCTTTGAGCCAAAGTGTTACCTGCACAAAATAATAAAAAAGCACCCATCTTTTTTGATGTGTAGCTAAAGAGATGTTTTTGGCAAGTATTTTTAATATTTAAAAACGGGACATTAAACGTGATTATCTTTTAATTTATTATTTTTAATGATAATAACTCATGATATTAATAGACGATTACACGATTTGTGTGATATCAAACTGAGCAGTAGTAGACTTATATTATGGGTATTCTTCCAGCTCTACCATTGCGCCAACGGACCACTCGATTGTATTGCATAGGGACATCGAAAAGACTTATTATGCATGTATGAACGCAAACTACCATTTACAATATTATTCATGCGACTCTAGATGTACGGCGCTATTAAAAACTGTAAAGGGTAAAAGAATAACTTTTTGGACAAAATTAAACAGACTTCAAAAAGTACAATGTAATTATTATCCTTTAATATAATCAAACCTTATGTACAGAAATTACTTCATAAATACGAAGCATATTTGACAGAAATAATAATTGCCCAAATATGACTTATCCTATGCTGATTTTTTTTAATTAACCTGTCTAACAAAATGAACTAAATTGTCAAACTAATATGTCAAATAATAACCAATAGAAATTGTGCAACTGAGTACCTTTTACGAAATAATTTAAAAAATATTGATTGACCTAATTACTAAAAACCATAGCAGTTCTCATACACCTTGCATTTTAAATTATATCATTCAAGATCATGAATAATACCGTTCTATAACATAATTTGTACAACAAACAGAAAGGTATGCATAATAAATTAGTGCATATTATGTTTGTATTATAAAATAACGGTTCTGCAAAGAAAACACGTCATATGGTTGACAGACACTTGGGGTTTGGTTTATAATTTTTTATCGATCTTTTTAATAATTCACTAAAATAAGCAGTTTTAAGTAGACCTAGGAGCTACAATTGCCTCTAAATTGAACGTTTGAAGTGTCTGATAACAAACTATAATACACTACTTCGAGGTCGAGTTTAAAGACTAGGAAAAAATTATAGGCGAGTCGAGATCGTATAGTAGGTTATACGGTATCCGATTATCTATTTTATTAGTAGTTACAAGAAATCGGTTGTATTGGTAAAAAGTTGGAGTTCAAATTCATTATTCATTCTTTCTATGTACCCGAACCGTCTAAGCATTCCTTTCTTCATTTTTGCAATAACACTGTCGTGCAACTCTGGCGTACTGCATATCTCTTCATTGCTTATTTTGTCCGCAAGGGTGACACCGCACATATTTCTATCGCATTTCTATTGCATTTATCTTACTTTCACTCGATTTCGGGCGTATCCAAGACTCACTACCATACAATAAAGTTGGCACCAACACCGCATTGTGTATGGCCATTTTGACTGAGTTACACTGCCTACTAATGCGGACAGAGCACCGTTTATTTTATTGCCAGCTGCTACCCGTCTCTCCACATCCAACTCACATCTTCCATCCCTTGAAACGTACTCCCCAGATGTACAATTTCGTTCACTTGTTGCAGACATATTCCATTTACCCATATTTCACACTTTGTCTGTACATCTTCCCTTTGAAACACCAGAACCTTAGTTTTGTTCACATTAATATTCAATCGCTTCACTTCATTCAACTTTCATTCATTTAACTTCACAGTATTCTTTGATGCACGTAAATAGTGTCTGCAACTCCGCTTGATGATGATGGTTGCTATAAGCACATCATCGTTAGCGTGCAAAAGGCAGTTTACCACTGTACCATCACATATCATACCACTCATACAATGTCTGGAGGCAACTATCAAATACAGCACGAATAGCCAGGCAATCACGCAGCCCTGTCTGACGCCTATACAGACTTCGAACCAGGGCGACAAGTCACCATCTGTCCTTACACAAGCTCTGTGGCCTCGATATAATGACTTCACAGCCTGCAGTAAGGGGTCCTCCACGCCATACCCAAGCAGAAGACTCTATAATTTCTTTAGCACTACTCTATCGAAGACTTTTTCAAGATCTACGAAAACGCAGAAAACTTTCCGACCTATGGTCACAAACTTCCTCATGATATTGCGGAGCGAAAAAATCCGATCCATACAACCCCTACCGTTCTTAAAACCACCTTGTGCCGCCCACAAATATCTTTCAGAAATGCCTTTTATACGAACGTATGTCCAATACCTTGGTATAGACTTTACTGGCTAAGCTGAACAAGCTGATGGCCCTATAGCACGCGCAGCTAAATAGGAACTTTTCTCTTCATAGACAGGCACTATTACTGCGGTGCGTTAGTCCTCCGGAAACTTTCTCGTCTACCAGCAAGGAGTGCACAGTTTATAGAATGTATCCCATACCCAAGAACCACCATACTTGTTCATCTCAGCAATAACCTCGTCATTTGTCGCAGCCTTTCAACATTTCAGACATTTTATCGCTTTCTCAATCTCTCTCATACTAATGACTTCCTCTAGTTCCTGACCCGAGTATGGCAATTCGTTAGGATCGCTCTCAGTATATTACATACGTAATTTAAATATGAAATGAAGTAATATGCGCAACGTTGCTTACTGCACAAGCGTCGCATTTAAAGGTGAGCTAGGTTTGATCCCCGAGCCTCCGTTGAGTGGGACGCAGCGATTATTTTAAACACTCTATCTAGTAGGTACTACATAGAAACCGTTGGTAATACCTATATCATCTGTTTACTCAGAGCTTTTTTAGCCGTTGAGTGGGACACAGCGATTGTTTTGAACTCTCTATCCAGTAGATACTACATAGAAACCGTTGGTAATACCTATATCATCCGTTTACTCAGAGCTTTGGAGTTGGTCTGTGTCCGTATACAATTATATACAATTATCTTAGCGAGGTTTCTTTTATATCACAGACATTAATTTGCTTTTATTGATACTGTGTACAACCAGTGTTTCGTACAATTAAAATGATAAAAATTAAAGAGATAATATAATACCTATGTATGCAAGTAATGGTAGACTAGAAAATAGTGTGATTTTTACTTACGAAAATATGACGAGATATTTTAATAACTATGCATAGTCGTGAATAACGAAACGTATTATTTTTATTTTGTACACCAACCTGTTGTCTTGTTATTAGTAAATTCAGAAAAATAAAGCACAATGTTACTTGATTGAATGTTTTACACTGCAATAAGCTGTATTGTTATTGTTTTGTTATTATTTTAATTTTTATTGCGGTACAAAAGTAGTTTCCTCTCTCGTCTGAAATGTTTTCAATCGCCATGTAGGGCAATCAATAAGCTCTGGGTTCAATTCTCAACTAGGTCGATTTAGAAACGAACTTCTTGAAATTAGCTTGATATCACCCAATTAAGCACGATATGCGAAAGTGGTTACATACATGCATATGGTTAAGTTTATTCACTTCCGGGCCGGACAGAGCATCAACACACAGCAGACTCTAACAATTTACCTATTAGCAAAAAATAATACTGAAGATCGCTAACTAATCTTTAATACCACCAGTTTGTTATAGCGAAACCTATCCCCTGGCCTATTTTTATGACCTGCGCAGGATGATAAGCAAGTACAGTCACACTTTATATACATGTTTCTTTCTCTCCCAGACTGGCATGAAAGGGATAGGAATATCTATAATCTTATGGACATAATAGCATAATTTTACTTACTCAAAGTAGTAAGGTCCTATTTCTCTAATAATAGGCGTCGCGCCATTTTGTACCTCCTCGGCATTGGTGTAGTTGAACACATACACCTTGAAGTCGAGTGCGAATGGTATTTTCTCCCACATTTTGCGTACATCGGTCTTTTTCGATAAAGCCATCTCCTATTTAATGAACACATTCTTTTATAGTACACTGGATGACTTTCGTTAAAAATATAATGTCATTTCAACATCATGTTTCGAGAATTTACTGGCTCTACATGGGCTCTACCCACCGTTATCTTATAGATACGTAATGATATGTGGATTAACATATAAATAGTATAAATTATACTGGTTGTTAAATTGTACAATTAATCTAATACAAATAATTGAAGAGACAATTGATAAAACCTATAGTGCTGTTAAAATTTTAAAATAGAAATTTGGTAGCAATTGCGAAAGTGGTGTGATTTAACGACAGGTATAATTAATTTTACTCTCTTAGTAACTGGTATATCAGGCTTTAAAGAAGCTCAATTCATATTTACTTCTGCATCAATACAAATCTCACTGCTTTACAGCTGCTTTAAATTTTATAAGTTAGATTAAAGAAACACAGTCCAGAATTGTTTTGTCATCAGAGAAGCCTAAATATCTATCGCCATTGTTTTCTCAAAAATATCTTCAAAGTATAGATTTGAGTCTGATATTGATATAGTATATTCAATACGAAGCTCTCTTCTTCACAAATCTATCTAAAATTTTTAGATAGAGTCGTGAAGAAGAGATTCTAATTTTTTAGTTTACTAAGTTAAATAATTGAGTAGCATTCACAGACGTATGCCTAATAACTCGACAAAGTTTCATCATAAACGGACGAATAATTTAGGAACGCATATGGGACAAACATACAAAAAGAAAACTTTTTCATTTACGTAAGACTAGCTGTTGTCCGTGACTTCGTTCGAGGATTCTTTTATTTACCAAATTAAATAATACACAAATCTTTGAGGGCGTACGCAACTAACCAAAGTTTCATCGCAATCGGATGAATGGTTTATGACCGCATAGAGGACAAATATACAAAGAAATGTTCATTTTTATTTGTATAAACAGAAGATAGATAATATGGTTCTACTTGTTTGTCTACTATATTAGGGACATAATATGTACCTATATTTTCGTGTGTTTTTAGTTTCATAGCCGAAACGGCAATAACTAATGACAACATAGTTTCGTCAATCCTGCCTGTTCATTCATTTGTCATAGCCGCTTTATTCTGTCATATTTAACACCATCTCTATGCTGTATTTTCCTTCATAAAATTTAATATCTCAAAATTTGTAAGATTTCATTTTAAAGGTGCATTATTTTTGATTTCTTTCTTAAAAAATAAAATCAATAATTTATAATATTAGATGTACCCCACGACGCAGTATCGTATCTAGTGTGGGGACTGAAAAACGAGTGTTAGGTGCGTAAATGTCATATGCAATAAAGAAAGAAAATATTAAGGATGCATTTAAACTGTTTTGAAAATTGCTGAAAATGTAGACAAAATTGCTATATAAAAATATAACGTCATGTAATTAAATCTTACTTCTTCATTAAAAATAAATTATATTTAAATAAATTATAGATACTATAAAATAATCTTAGCATCTAAGTAAAATATAAGGAATCATTTAAAACATTAGATATTGTTATGAAAAATAAAATTCTGTATAAGATTAATGAACAAACTTGACAAACTGTCAAGCTGACATCCTGACGATGACGTCTGCCTTGATACGAACGTGTCGCGACAGTTCGAACTTAGCTGCCGCTAAGAATCTTTGAATATAGCTGGATACCGTACTCTGAAGAGCTAGTTGAAGACAAATTATGTAACCTCGAATGACCTTTGATACGGCACTAACGTTTCATTTTTGTCTCTTTTTAACTCTTTGAAATAACTTGGAAAGATATCTACTAGTATATATAAGATTGCTATATTTAGGTATGTTAAGCTTAAAGACTGAAAACGCTCATTAAACGAAAAAACAACTCAGAACGCGTTGTGGTCTCTGCAAAACATCCACATCGGGAAATTCGTGTAATGGCTTTTATAAAAACGGCCACTACGCATTGTGGCAATCACAGAAACACCACATAACGAAATTTGTGTCGTGGCTATCTATCATACTGTACAATCACAACGCATTGTGGCAATGAAAAAATGCCACGGCGCGTTCTTACTACAGACGTGCAACTCCCAGAAATATTTTAAAGTACATGTTATCAATATGAACAGTATCAATAGAGAAAACCATTTATTCTATAGATGGTGAGTTGAAGATTGATATATTAATTCTATAGCTGCATTATATATATCTTAAAATATGATATACCTTTTTCAGCTGGGATTTCAGTATTACCGGAAACAGTGCCCATCCGAAAATAATACCGAATAGCGCCGCACCGCCAGCTCCTGCCGCAATCTTCAAATGTCTTGGTAAGTGCATCGTATGCTTCTGAAATAACATTAACAGTAGTGGACTGTTCTTATAACTGGTATGTATTGAGCAGTATCAAACACAAATAAAATTCAAATAAAATAAAAAAATATTCAAAACCAATTGAAGAGTCATTGTCTTTTTTTAAAGGCGAGTAGCAAAACTTCAGGCTGATGAAGTTATCGGATTCTTACGTCACAAACTCGTTATTGCCTAAGCCTAGACGTAACGAGATAAAGTTTAAACCTACTGCTAAAGTTTGAACGTCGATAACTTCGATATATTTCAATGAAATTAAATAAATACAAATTAAGAACGTAATAGAGAAATTGAAATAAATAAGCTGGTAATCTATCTTAAATCCTCTGTGTAGTCTACGTATGCGATGTTCCTTTTTGAATTCCTATACAAACTGCCGTCGCCCGTTTTGTCCCCCTTAGAGATGGATTTTCATTAACAGATGGATGACATGAACAAATTTCTCAATCTTAATATTCAGTCGAAAAGCTAAATACCAAATTTAATTAAAGTAACTCCAAAAGCAAAGGAATTCCTCCACAGTCTTTCATCCTTTATTTTATCCCCATGAAATAGAAGATACATTTGCAAATAATGTGAAATATTATTTCTTTCTTAATTTCTAACCGAAAAGCTAAATATTAATTTTCATGGCTTCATCTTAAAAAATAAATTATTTTCGACAAACACATGTCCCTGTTTTACTTCCTTAGGAGCTGAATTTCCTAAAACTCTTTCTTAGTGTATCTGTATACCCCCTAAGAAACATATCTTCCAAATGTCATGTTTCTATCTTTAGAAGTTTAGGCTGTGCGTTGTCTGTCAGTCGATTAGAGAGTTTTATTAAGAGTTCACCTATGCAGCCCAGTGTCACAGAATTCGTTCATTATCCTCGCGCTCAACAACAAAAACAATAAAGTTGATTTTCGCAGTTGCCATTTGATCATATTTTAGCGCGGACAAATGTCAACATTTGTTTTTGCACATAATTGTAATTTGACAGCAAATTACATTACCAATGAGAAAACTGGTTTTAGAGATTTGGGATATCCATGTTATTATCTTTCTATTTTATTTTATTATCAGACCTATCCATTTTAGTAAAAATCATTTTCAAATTCTGTAGAATTTTGGAGATGCAATTGAATCTTTGTGCAAAACAGGGTTTCTTTCGGATTTTTTTTTATCGAGATTTTTTTATTCAATAATATTTCCACATTTAAGAATTTCAAGATAAAGAGTTGAAGTTGTATGTATCCAAATATCTATCTCTCAGATTTCTTAGATATTGAGATCCAAGTCACCAAACACACCAAAGTCTGCTTAGGCTCAAATAATGGTGTTTAGGCAATTATTGCCTTTAGGCAATATTAAGCAACTAAAAATTATTCTTGTGTTATAGTTTTCATACAACGAACTGTAGGAGTTTTCAGCAGTAACACTTTTCATTCCATAATATAGAGATGGTCGATATTCATCGATACTAATAGCTAAAGATTGATATCAAGCGGAAAAATCGATGTTCATTGGATATAGATTAAAGATGAGCAAATGAAATCATTTGACGGAATAGAGATTTATAACTGAAGATCTTATAAATTTTCAATCTCAAATAACACTGTATTCCAAAAGATACAATATACTCGTATAATATAGCGACAATATACATTATATTATTACTACCATGCGTAATTTTGAATGGTGAACATATAAAAGGTAATAGGAACTTTTACATCGTGTGTGAAATAAGATAATGATAAGTCAAAGTCAAAGTCAAATCAATTTATTCAAGGAAACCCAAATGCAAGGTATTTTTGAACGTCAAATCTACTTTAGTTCGGTTCGAAAAGAAAACCTGAATACTGAGAAGAACCGACAAGAAACTCAGTCAGGTATCATTTTTTCACCATCATTGTACAATAGTTATTTAAAAATACAATATCTATAAAGCCAGTAAATGCATACGCAGAGAGGATCACTTCCAGTCTATTGTTGTGTCTTCAATGATACTTGATACTTCAATGATACTTATACTTCAATAATACTTGACAATAATCATTTACTTAGTAATTGGTGTATGATACAAGGTATTTTTAATCTAAGAATAAGTATAAGTTACTATGTAGTCTCCTAATTTTCCTTCTACGCATATTCAAACTATTCCAATCGTTCTCTGTCTCCTTTTGATTCATCCAATCGTGCAACCGTCGTCTTAATTTACATATTTTAAAACTTCAATTAATTTTAAATGTAACTTCATCTAAATATTAAAAGATGTATTTAGGAAACATGTGATTTTCCTTTTGCCGGATATAGACCTTCTTTACCGATCACACATGAGTTACACTTGTCTAATATCGATGATTGAGCACTGATATTAACATCGATGTCAATATCGATATTTTTCTAACATTGATCACCTCTACGCAAGACAATTTAGAAAACTGTAGAACCAACGTGTCTGTACATTGAATATATTTATCAAAAACACGCTAATCTCCAAAATTACTGGACCGATTTTCATGAATTTCCAGGTTAATTAAGTTTAGTTCGTCGCTTCGAATTGGCATTGTTCCATATTGAATTCGGCAGACGAGAAAAAAGATATCCCAAATTAGAATTGAGTAATGAAAAACCGTTGTTCTAGCTCTTCGTGGCTCTCTCTTTTTAATGCCGCAAACAAGCTCTTTGTTCATGTTCCCGACCATTCCACTTCAAACACTGAATACAAATAAGCTTTATAAACCAAACTAAAATTGCACACAGTTGACAATAATTTATATTGAAAAATTGGTGCCGTCGGATTGCAAGGTTTTGCTTGGAAGCAGTAATTCTAAAGACCTAATCATAATCAAATGCCTTTTACCAAATTATGATGAAGCAAAAATAAAGATAACTTTATTTCGCGTTTGCTACTTGGAGTGGAATTTAGATCTTTTACAGAACGCATTATTATGAACCCTATGGATACTTCATGATGGCTAAAGGTATATATCCTAAATAAATGCCTGATGTGTAAACTAAAATCATGTCAAATATTTTTGAAATTAGTCCAGTCGTTATTGTGTCATGAGTACGTTGAAGCACAGGCACAAAAGTAGACAATGAAAATAGTGTGTTCTTTTGAATAAATTATGCAAATTTGTTTGCAATGCAAAAATCATTTAATTTTTATATTTTATTTTTAGATCGATGTGCAGATTCAATTCAGTTGTACATTTCTCATTGAAATATAAGCCTTGTTTAAAAACGGACGAAATACACGTAGTATAAACGTCACTGACGTTGACTGACATGACTGACAACGTGACTGACATGACGTTGTAAAGCGAATATGGGAATAGTAATTTCATAGTACCATTGTTGACTTAAGAAATGTTGTTGGAAGAGTTTAATTGTTTGCTCTCTGGAAGGACGACCTTCTGCGAATGAATAATAAAATCGATGGTCTTTTGTTTAATTTTGGTTGGAGCTTGTATTAAATAAACTCTAAAATGTTCACAAACTTAATAATATCTAAATACCTACTTAGTATGTTCAAGTACGTACTTAGTTCATATGTCTGCAAAGTTATCAAAGCCAGAGTATTATTATCTATTATATATCTTCACATTGTATTTTAACGGGGTTGCCAGCGAGCCATAGAGAATAGTGTCAAAGAGTGCCAAACACAGCGGTCCTACGTCTTTCGTCTATTCAAGCTTTATAATTTTTCTCACATATTTTCAATTGGATTTTAACATTTTAATATTTTATGTTCAAATCGCTATAACACTACAAAGAGATACATACATATAGAAGATGTACATATGAGTGAGGACTCCAGAAGGTCCTGAAGCCTCTTGGCAATGCACCGACGAACACCGCTGGGCTTTTAGTGGATAAAATGCCCATATAATCTAGCCTCACCCCCAGGGCCTTTTGAAACTTTCTCCAGTGTTACTAAACAGCTTGTTCTGTACATTTTCCTCTAATAGTGTCCCTAAATGTATAGACCAAATTGAACAGGGGTAGAGGACAGGCTTCCATATGTTTTATGTGTGGTAGAGCCATGCTGCACTGCGACACGAATCGGGCCGGCTCGCCCGGTGAAATATCACTCTCTCACAGGATATCAGCGTCAAATAACAACATCTATTACTGTTGTATTTCGTACGGTGAGGGAGAGTGCCGGCGGCCCATGCCTCTGCTCCCCCTCCTTTCCTTAAAGGCCGGCAACGCACCCGTGATTCCCCGGACGTTGCGGGTGTTTATGGGCAGCGGTGATCACTTTCCATCAGGACCTGCTTGACACACTTACTTGTTTGCCCCCTTCGCCACAAAAAAAACGTTGAAACTCCACGGATACTGGCATTGTATCGTATGGTTAGAACCTTTGAATTTCGAGAAATATTTTTATTATGATCCATTTTTTATTTGTTCTTGGTAAGTAAATAAGGCTATGACTTTTACAATCTCCATAAAAAAGTCAGCTATTAGCATACTTAATTTTTCTTGGCGATTTCTTTAGGTACTATCTGTGCAATTTTATGACAAAAATTCGGGAAATTATCATATCATTGAACCGTTAAAGTTAAAGTTAAAATGTGTATACTTCAGAAAAATGACGACTTTTAAACTTTGAGCTACTGCAATGAAAAATGAATATAACTGAGTGGTATTGGGAAATGAGTTGAAAAATTAGCTCAGTCAATGACGATTTTGAAAAAGTATGACACATAGCATAACTAATTATTAAGAATGTTATTGTATAACTATTGTTCGGACGTGCGTGACTGCACGTTACTTACAATGGATTCTCGAGTATTAATAACAATAATAATAATAAACTCAGACATTTCACACAGCGCCATCTAGTCCCAAAGTAAGCAGCATAGAGCTTGTGTTATGGGTACTAGACAACTGATATACTACTTATATACTTTTCTTTTGTAAATAAATACATATTATACATAAACACCCAGACTCGGGGCGGGAATCGAACCCGCAACGCCCACTTACTTTCCGATTAAATGTATAAATTGTAACGTGATAAATGAAGTGCTCGCATATGTGTGCAATAAACTTGATGTTATGGATGAAGTGAGCCTTAGTCAGATTTGTGTATCTGCTTTTTCGGACAGTGAAATGGTGGAAGCGAAAAACCTCCTGTTCGATGCAGTCAAGACTACAAAGCGGAACATACAAAGAAGAAGAGACGGAAAGAAGGTACGAGAGATTGATGATATTATTAGCCATTTACAAGTGATACATGCAGATGAGAGGCCGGTTTTTGTGGTAAAGGAGCTGTAAAAACTACCCCCAGTGCTTTTTGATCACGTTGATGTGACTAAATTGTTAAAGATATAGTCCTATTTAAAAAAGAAATTGAAGATATAAAACAGTAGTCAAAACAAAATTGAGGTCTAACTAGATCGATTTCTCGCCCCCCTCAACACCTATATTGTAAATTTCATCGAAATCGCTAGAGCCGTTTTCGAGAAAACGATATCAAATATATTTTATGTACATGTACAAATATTGCTCGTTTAATATAATAGTGGATATAGTGGATAAGGCTTTAATATTCAGAAATAAGTTAACCATGTCCCTGTTTGATTTGATCCATACTTTTCAGGAGACCTGTATTTGTGTTCAGCCTACAAAATATTTATTAGTTATTTAGTTATATATGTACCTACTACTTATTACTTATTTCTTACTGTTTTTTGTTGTACACCTATTTTAACGTCGATATTGTCATCGTTGTTGAAACACTTGTTATTCATTCGGAAGTATTATGTTTTAAACAAAGAGAACTAACAATTTTTCTCCACATATTTGCGTATAAAATGTGTCTCTCTCTCTCTCTCTAAACTCAAACTCTAAACTCTCGGGAGAGCCTAACTCCTAGAGAGCGCGTTCCCAGGTGGCGGATCGGGGAACGCTCGGCAGATATGCCGGGTAGGAGGGAAATAAAATACTTCCCGCGGACCAAACAGGCCGGAGAGAAAACTCCGTTATCAAACTCAGTGCAGAGGCTTCCCGGGCATATCTGGAGCAGAGGTTCTACACTGCGATGAGTGCTCAGGCCGGAGCCCGCATTAGAGATAGTGGCGGAAGAACCATATTTAATGGTCAAAGGCGGCTCTCGAGTTCTCCAGGAGGACTACGGCCTTGGCGTCAGGTGGCAACCGGCCGGAAAACCAAAAGCCAAACAAACTACTCCTCGTCATGAAGTACAAAGCGAACGATAAAGTAAGGCATAATACTAGGGCGTTCCCCGGAAGCGACGACGGAAGCAAGGGCGATAAAAATGCTAGGGCGTAACCCCAAAGCGACGACCAAGTCACGGACACACATCGACACACCCAAAAAATGCGCATAGCAACCTGGAATGTGGGGTCTATGACTGGACACAGCGCAGAGCTGAGCGAAGTTCTATTCAGACGCAAGGTCAATATATGTTGTATACAGGAGACCAAGTGGAAGGGGTCTAAAGCCCGAAACATCGGCAATGGATATAAACTTATATATCATGGCACGAATACGAAACAGAACGGTGTAGGGAATGTGATCGATGAAGACCTGCAGGAACGCACCGTAGAAGTCAAACGTGTCAGCGACCGCATCATAGCAATAAAATTTGCACTAGACCAACAACCCTGCATGAACGTGATATCGGCGTACGCACCACAGGTGGGATGCAGTGATGTAGAAAAACATAATTTTTGGGATAACCTAAATGATTTAATGCAGTCCTACCCCTGCAATGAAACCAAGTACATAGCTGAAGACCTCAACGGCCATGTTGGAACCACTTCATTCTGTCATGAAATAATACATGGAGGGCAAGGATATGGAAGTCAGAACACACAAGGAATTGAGATCTTAGAATTTGCGATCACTCACGACATGGCCATAGTCAACACGTTCTTCACTAAACCAGACAAACATAAAATAACTTATAAAAGCGGCGGATCTAACACACAAATTGATTTTATCCTAGCGGACCGCACTAAGCTACATACGTTCAGGGACTGCAAGGTGATACTTGGAGAGCCTCTCACAACACAACATCGAATTTTGATAGCTGACTTCTTAAAACCAAAACCTAAAGAAAAGATAGTCAAGATACGTTGGCAGAAGTTACCCTTAATTGAAGGAGACCTGCTGATTGAGAGCGTCAAGAACTACCTTGTAGAAGCACAATCTAGTAGGTGTACATCACATACAATGTGGAACGATTTCCATGCCTACTGCATAGATTGGGCATCTGAACTGCTAGGTATCTCTAGAGGCCCGCCAAAGAACACTAAAACAGCGAAATGGTGGCAATCAGTAGTCAAAGAAAAGGTGAGGACAAAAAAGCCCTTTTTAAGACCTGGCAACTGAGTGGAAGCGATGAAGATCGCAAAAACTATTGCATTGCAAAGAAAGAGGCCAAACGAGAAGTGGCATGTGCTAGAGTGCGCAGTAATGACGACCTGTATACCAGACTGGAAAGCGCCAGGGATGATAGGGAACTCCTTAGAATTGCACGGCAAAGGCACGCCAGTACCATGGATATACGCACCACCAAATACATGAAAAATAGGGACGGTCATCTATTAACTACAAACCTGGATATAAATGAGAGATGGCGTGAATATTACTCCCAGCTGCTCAATGAGACCTACCCGTTTGAAGAACCAGGCTTGATAGAAGCTACTGAGGGGCCCATGCAAGAGATCAGTGCTGGTGAAGTGAGGAGGGCGGTTGATAAGATGGCCAACAATAAAGCTACCGGACCGGATGAAATCCCCGTGAAATTGTGGAAACGTCTGGGAGAAGATGGTGTTCTCTTCTTAACGAAAGTCTTCAACAAGATTCTACTTGATGGAATTCTAAATGATTGGAGAAAGAGCTACTTGATTCCGTTCTTTAAAAATAAAGGTGACAACAGGCTCTGTGAAAACTATTCCGCGATAAAACTCATATCGCATACATTTAAAATATGGGAAAGAGTCATCAACAACCGACTCCTATAATTAACAACTGTAACCGCAAACCAATGCGGCTTCGTTGCCGGTGGATCAACAACCGACGCGCTGCACAGTTTAAGAATTTTGTTGGAAAAAAGAAGGGAAATGAAAAAAGACGTACACTTGGCATTCCTAGATCTTGAAAAAGCATTCGACCGAGTTCCACGACAATTAATTTGGCAATCGTTACGGGCACAAAACGTGCCGGAATGCTACATCCAGACTGTAACAGATATGTACACCGACGTTACAACCAAAGTGCGGAGCCCAGCGGGAATAAGTAATGAATTTGAAGTCGCAGTGGGTGTGCACCAGGGATCGGCACTAAGTCCATTGCTCTTCAACCTAGTGATGGAATATCTTACATCTAGCATACAGAAGGAGCCACCTGGGGATCTACTTTATGCGGATGATGTCGCTCTCGTAAGGGACAACTGTGCAGAGCTTGAAACAGCGCTAGAGTGCTGGAGAACAGCGTTAGAGACCGCTGGGCTGAGGGTCAGTCGACAAAAAACCGAATATATGCACTGTTGCTTCTCGGCAGATGACCGTCATCATAATGTCAACATACAAGGCAAACTGCTAAAGAAAGTCGAGAATTTTAAATACCTGGGGTCTGTTGTATCTAACGATGGTTCGATCGACGCTGATATAACTCTCCGTATTAATACAGGTTGGATGAAGTGGCGACAATTATCGAGTGTGCGACAACAGAATACCGGTGCGTGTCAAGGGAAGGTCTATAAAACTGCGGTCCAACCTGCTCTCATCTGAGGGGCCGAATGCTGACCAATTAAGAAGGTTCATCTCACAAAACTACATGCAACAGAGATGAGAATGCTGAGATGGGCGGGCGGCGTTACCCTGTTAGACAGGGTTCGAAACGAACATATCCGCGGAAGCTTCAAGATCCGACCCATCGAGAAAAACTCTCCAAAGCGCGCCTTAGATGGTACGGACATGTGTTGAGAAGACCAGAAGAACATATGACCAGACAAGTTCTAAATATAAACACCGGTCCGAGGAATCGAGGGAGACCTCTTCAAACTTGGATGTCCGTCATAAATAACGACCTGAAGAAAGCCCAACTTATTGACTCGACGACGCAAAACCGACACATTTGGCGAAAAATGACGAGGAGAGCCGACCCCAAGTGAAATGGGACAAAGCTAGGCAAAGAAGATTTGCGTATAAAATGTCGTATTTTCCCGATTCCCGCGTGACTTAGAAAATTCATTTGCAAATTGTCGAGAGAGCAAGAAGTAAGTAATAAAATTCGTAAGGGATTGTTTAAACAGTTTGCGGCGCAGTTAATTTGTTTTTACTTTTGATTGTTCTTTTAATTACATACTGTAACTTAGTAAAAACTTCTATAAATAGTTTAATATATTCCCTATGACTTTGAATATAGAGACTTAATTTTGTTCGTTAAAAGAAAATTTATATAAGTACATACATGTGTATTATCTCATAAAACGTCTACATATAATATGCATGCATGCATGTGATACATATACGCGTGAATTTTTTTTAAATTAGCTATTTTAAAATGTTGCCTTAATGTCGTATTACTTCATTTACAATTAAAGCAGATTTTAAGTTAGAGGAGATTTGAAAAACGGAAAAAAGTTCTGCGATTTAGGATTTATGAATTCGACAACAAAAAGATTTTGCAAGTTCAAAAGTACACGCTTGTGACCTGTAAATTGAAAGTCAAAAAACCTATGCACAACGTATCCTTGAACGTGAAAGCCATCAACAGTTCTGAAAAAATGTAGGTATTTACAAAATGAGCTAAAAACTCATTCGGGTATTATTTTTCCAGCAATACAAAAGATGTAATAGCAAATTGTTTGCGTTCGTATCGATAGAAACGTAACAAAACATTATCGCGCGTCTCAAACCATGAATGTGCGAAAAAGTACATAAGCCGCGACTTACGACTGTATTACGTTTGCAGGGGGCTTAGACAAGTGGCTCAATTGTCGTAAACGCTAGTAGAACAGAATGACAAATACCACGTGATCTAGCAAAACGAATTTGAAATCGGTAGTCAAACGTTGTTAACTTTCTATTCAATCAAACGAAACGTGAAGTCGTCTGAAAACTGCCGTATAAAATGAAGCCAAATGCTGGCAATAAAGCCAGCAAGCGTTGCGATTGAACGAAGCATTTGTCACTTGTGTATCCGCTCAGTACATTTTAGTTGCGTTTATAGAATGCGAATAGCTATTTAGATAGATTAGATAGATAATAGAAAAGAAGCTATTTACAGATACCTAAACTAATGAGAGTTTAGAAAAAATGGCAAAGAAAACAACTTGTGTCGCTTTACCAGGTGTTATCATATTACGCTCTTAATGTCTGTATTTTATTGAACACTACACGTTTAAGAATGTTGTCGCGGTTATTTCAAAAAACATTTTTTAGTAAAGCCACAGTTTTCGTTTAAAATTCGTAAGAATGTTCTTAATTTACGGAGTGTTTGATTGTATGGGTATTGTGGGATTTTGAGCATTGAGAAATAGAAAAATGTTTTTCCTTTGAAGGACACTAAAAAGGTTATACCGATTTGTATTTTGTACTAAACTACTTCACTTTAGTTGTAATAAATTGATCAATTTAACATCATTTTAAAATTACTTACGTGCACTGTATCCACTTTGAAGACAGTCGCAAGAATACTTTGATAGTTGCAACGCTTCTAATCAAATGGGCGGAGTACGGTACATATACAGACACAAATCTATTTATTGCATTATAAAAAATACATAATAATTATTTTTTCCCGAAGTGATCCACTGACGTTGTCCATTCATCAAAGGCGTTTTTTAAAATACTTCAGACCATTTCAGACTCTAACGGGGTCACACAATCACACCAATTTTGTGACTCGAAATCTAGGAACCAGTTGTAACTAGGTTACAAAATAATAGAAATGTTCATTTTATGATTTGGAACGAAATCAAATCGGGGAACTTAAAGAACTCTTAATTTCAATTATGTTACTACGAATGCATTATAATAATCTTTTTTAGCTATGTTTTTTAGCTATCTATCAAAATTATCAAACTTATTGCTATAAAGTGTTTTGTTTCTTAAAGAAGCATCTTCAGCAAATTTCGGAGAAAAGAAAAAGAATTCAGTGCTAATCGACTGATAGAGGTTCGGCCAGTTAATAAACATCGAATCGGTGTGAAGCGATACATGTGTCAATGAACAATTTTGGGCGAAAGATACCTTAAAAAATATACCAAGTCGTCATTTGAGATGGATTTTGACAAAATAACATCTGAATCTACACAAATAACTAATATAATGCAAACTTGATAATTTCCTTTCCATTTTTCTGATACCTACTTTTGGAAGTAAGTTAATATAGAGTCAATTATTATTCCAAAAAGTGTTTAAAAATTTGCACAAAGTAAAGCATTACACATTTTTGTGCTTGTGTTTAAATGAATTTACGTTTAACTAGCTTTGACCTCGGATTTTTCTTAAACTTTCTACTTAACCCAAATAAAATCCAAAGTTAAACAACCTTTGAAAGTCTCATTCGGACCAGTACTTATTATTTTGTTCTTTCAATTGTTTATGCTAATATATGAAAAAACTTCTGTGGAAATATACATACGGACAAATAGACAGACGTTGACGTGATTTATTGCACCCCGTTTTTCTAATTTTAGAACGAAAAACAATTTGTTTCATTACAGAAATTAAACACGAAAGCATTTTTGTAGTGTTGTTTGTCTTTACCATACACTTCACTGGTACAAATATGTCAAATAGTCTGAGAGAATAACTTTTATGAACTTATAATAGACAGACGTATTACTCATTTTTATTTAAATTTAAAAAAACACGAATAAAAATAATTTTATTAACTAAATTGCTTGCATATTCCTCTTTTCCAATTTTGTAATGGAACATTAAAAAAAAACCACAAACAAAAATATCTTCTATTGAGAAGCAAAGTTAATTCATATTTATTTTTAATTTAAACACGGATCTGTGATTTAATATAAATATCAAATATCTATATCCACCTACTATGTTTATGATGACACTGCTGTGTGAGATTAGTCCCTTAGATTACATTTATACAAAACATATACATATGTAGTATGTACAGACATTCATATTTATAACAGGATAGTCAAAGAGGACGTATCGTCAGTATTGCTGTCTTTACATATTTGATCTCTTTAAGTCAACCTTGGTCTTTCTTGGCTTCTGCTTTCATTCACTTGTTGCTCTGTAGATTTCTTCATCACCTCCGATCAGTTATACGTCTTATGAATAGCTATTCATACTACCTTCTACAAAGTATCTTCTATTATAATATATAACATAAAATTTTGGCTTATAAAACCTAAAAAAATTAGCCTTTGTTTTTATTTTCATAATGACGGCGCATACCTTTGACTTCAGTCCTATATGATGGAAAGCGTGACTAAATTAAATTAATTATTAAAATTAGATGTTATTCACGCTTGCCCAAAAAGTACTTACATTTCTTTTAAGTGTTTTAAGTTGAAGGGTATTCATAGTTGCCAGGAGGGTATTCAGATAGTAGCGGTAAAGATTATGTCAGAAGAAGCAAATCTACCACACAAGTGGCAAACAGACATAAAGCTTACCTGGCCGTAAGTGGTTACCGTAGGTCGCTTGCGATTCCAGAAGTGTCACTTACCAGTTGCTGACACTGAAAAATCCTTCTGGCCTCCTTTTGAAGAACCTCATGGTATAATTTCTTGCAAAAAATTCTCTAGGGAACACATTTCACAACCCAATCGTTACTCTATGCTGTAGTCTAAGAACCCCATGCTGTAGTCTACAATCTCATGCTGTAGTCTATGAACCCCATGCTGTATTTAGAACCCCGTGTTGTAGTTTAGGAACCCCATGCCGTAGTTTAGAATTCCATGCTGTAATCAAAATCACACCGTAAAATCCACTTTCAGTCATAAGTATTAGGGGCCACAGTTAGTATAAGATTTATATAATGAGGGATAGTGAGCCTATCGCCTGTACAAGTTCCTGAAGTTCGAAGATTTCTGCGGCTTACTTAGGAAGCAGCTAGCATAATCACGCCTAGACTAGGCTGAAGAACTTAGCGCGTGCATTAATAAGTCTGTATTTAGATTTTGGAATTATAACACTATTTTAAAATTATTATTATTAAGTTATTTATTGTAGTTATATAAAAATAATAAAAACAAATGGTGATATGACACTTTACTCTGCACCTGTACGAGTACCGCCCTATAAAATGACGGTAGCTGCGTATGTAAGTCATGGCCGCAGGAAATATTATAGACAAAATATTATTTAAAAAAACTGAATTAGCGCAAATCGGACTTGCGAAATTATTATTGTTTTTAGTTAATATTACTTAATATCAACCACAAATTTAGCCGCAAAATAGTTTCGTAGGTATATTAAAAAAAGTTTCTAACGGAATCCAGTCCTGATAATTTTTCATCGATCAATATCTTATTCTCTATATTGTCGATTTTTTCTGAGCTAGCGTACGTGCTCATTTATAGATAAAGCGAGATCAAAATCATTTTTAAAACTTTTTCGAAAGAAAAATAAACCGCCAAAGTACGTGTCTGGCAATGTACATACAGCGAAGGGTTACACAGTCGGGATGCACAACATTCACTTTATCAGCAACAAAAATAATTTTGTATTTCATAATATTTCTCAAATACACTGTGTAAAACAAGGTTGTTGTTTCGATTAATAAACATAGTCCATAGAGAAAAATATGAAAAAGATATTATCCACCGCAGCTTTTGGTAACGAAAATCAATTCATGGAATTCGACCTTATCTAACGTCTTATTACTTGTTTTATCGCTAAATCACGTTAATTCCATATATTTTAACATTTTTAACAATAATAATAGCGATTTACACTATAGTGATTTTCTATAGGGTTTCTGGGTTATAGCGATTTAATCTGAGGCTCCGTCCACGTAGTCAAAATCGCAAACAACAAAGTCAATGACAAATTATTTAAGTAAACCCAGTTACAAGGTATTTTTGAATGTACATGTACCTACATAGATATACACTAATACATACATATCTTCGCGCTTCACCTGACGAGGTAGTCAGAGAGGACGGCGTGCCAAGCTTCCTTGCATACTTCTTTCGTCTCCTCAGATCTCACATACTTCATACTCTTTCGTATTTCGCTTTTTACATTGTCTTCAGCTAACACAGGCTGACTTATGAACATCAAATAGCCAGAGTATTATTACCGACCGAAATGTCAAAAGCAGGCGATACCTAGGCGAAAATGTGTGCGGAGAATGATGAGATTAGAGGAAGCAAAAGAAGTATATAAGAAACGCGACAGCCTCGGCCTTCTTTGGCTTATGCTACCACTCAATTTTACTTTATACCTTTACTTCGTCAATCGTTCATTACTGTCTTTCAATGAGCCTGTACAATCTTTAATTCTAAACATTCCTTTCCTGATTTCTACAATAACACTCATCCGACCTCGTCATATCATATCTCTTCATTGTTAATTTTATCCGCAAGGGTGATACCGCGTACCGTACATATTTCTGTGAGATAGCATTTCCATAGCATTTATATTATATCTTCAACATTAAGTATCCATACACATATTACATTGAAATGCGATAGTCAGAAATCTAGTACAATCTAATTTCAAAGATCAATTTACAGGATTATAATTATGAAATCGCTTAATTTATACTTAGTATAATTTTCTAATAGTTATAGTATAAATAACTATTTGTTTAATAAAAAGTTTTACAAACTACATTAATTGAGTGATTTCTTCAGGAACTTTTACTATGTATAAAAACGACTGCTAGTTAACAGTTAGTTTCTTAGTAAATAATTGATATCAAAGAATCATAAGGTCACTATAGTACTAAGCAAATAAAATAAGAAAAGAGTAGGTACTTATGGATCGATTAATCTTACAAAATAAAAGAAACCGTCACTTAGCAACAAGAGAGTGTCCAAACGCAGATTTATTTGTGATAAAAAAAAACAATCGTGAATTTTACGTAAACAGAAACCAATTAAATTCACTAATACGTACATAACCCTAGGCCTAAACACATCCAGTCTCGGATTACGAAAAAACGTTGTTTTTCGTAGTGACTTGCTAGTTTTGTGATGTGATTATAGTTGGGATTACAAGAGCAAAAGCGGGATCTATTCATTCGTAGTATGATAATTGTAATTATGCTAGAAATGTAATTCTTTAAATTAGTTTAATCAGAGATTTAACACCTATAGATATAGCTTTTCACACGTCACGAATTGTTAGATCGAAAGAAATATATGGCGTATGTTGGGTAAAATACCGCATGTATTATTTAGATACTTCCTTCGATAGCATAAGAGTTGAGAGAGAAAGTTGACCAAACTCACCGAGCAGCCGCGACTTGTCCACTTCCAAGGGGGCCCCCAGCGAGTCCTCCACAGAGCGGTTCGGCACATTCCTCTGATCAGCGCCAATTTCCTTCGCAATTTTGGTTCCGTAGATGTAGTGATTAATTTTGTAGGTTTTATAGTTTTTCACCCGCGGATCGAGCGCTCGACATCGTTCGCCATATTTCCGTGAGTGTCGGCTACACCGATGGTGCGAGTGAGAAAGCCAACAATCTCTGCTCTCTTTTTATTTATTAGTATACTTAGTAGAAATTTTGAATTCTGAATACTTTCTGAATTTGGTGCTAAGATATAAACAGAATACTGAACAGCGTAAGCCTATAATAGAAAGGGATGCGAATATACTACACATATATTTCGTCTCTATCGATATGCTGAATGTTTCAGGACTGTTAAGCTGTTGCATTTGATAGATATAAGAACTAAAGAATTCTTTGTTCGTTAATATTTGCAAGTTTTTTTTATTTTTTTTTGAACTTCACAAGTGAAAAATTAATATAAAATTTTTTGTTAATATGTATACTACTCTGTGCATGCTCTCCGACTCTCCGACACAAAAACGTGCCGGCACTGCCAAGAGGCGGATGAAACGCCTATGCACATTTTGTGTGACTGTGGACCACTGATGCGCACTCGTCGATCTTGTTTCGGTCAGTATCTTCTCAGTCCGAGAGAGGTTTAGCACATCACTTTAAGGAATACCTTGCGGTTTTTGACTGAAGTGGGACTTGGTGGTGTTTTGTATAATAGTGGCGATCACAATAGATCAATATGGTCGAAGTGATACAGGTCTAATGAGACCTGCACAGCCACGTACACGAAATAAAAAAATATAAAAATACTACTCTGTCAAGAAAGTACCGGGAAAAGATCAATAATGCACGAAATGTTAGTTATTCATTCAAATTTATTTTATCACCTTCAAAGTATGCTCCTTCAGAAACGATACACTTACGCCAACGAATAATCCAATCATCAAAACATTTTTTAAACGCCTTTTCCGGAATTGAGTTCAGTGCTCGCCGCGAATTATCCTTTATGTCTTCTACCGAATGAAAACGGGTGCCACGGGTAATTTGAGTTTAGGAAAAAGAATAGCTGGAAATAGCTGGAGCCATATCTGATGAATAAGGTGGTTGCTCGATGGTATTTGTTGAGTTGTTGGTCAAAAATTCATTCACAATGATGGCCTTGTGCGAAGGCGCATTATCGTGGTGTAAATTCCAAGAATTTTCTTTCCACAAATCTGGCCTTTTTCGTCGAATTTGCTCTCTTAATCGCCGCATAACGCCCAAATAACATTCTTTATTTACCGTTTGACCTTCTGGCAAGAATTTCGAGTGCACAACACCGTTAAAGAAACCAGTCAACATGACTTTGACTTTTGATCGACTTTGGTGTGGTTTTTTCGGTTTCGGTTCAGTCGGAAGGCGCCACTCCGAAGCTTGTTGACTAGTTTGCATGTCAAACTCGTAAACCCACGTCTCGTCACCAGTAACAATGCGTTTTATGAATGTTGGATCGGAATTGACTCGTTCTATTATGTCCTCAGAGACTCTTATGCGATTGAGTTTTTGGAGAAAATTCAGGTCTTTTGGGACTAGCCGAGCGGCAACATGTTTCATACCCAAAAGTGGTTATTTAAAATGGTACGGATCGACTCGTGAGACACAGAAAGTTCGGCGGCTATCTCTCCCAAACTTGAATGAGGATTTTCCGTCACTATTTCCTTCACTTTTGCGATGTTAACTTCAGTTGCAGACGTTGATGGCCTACCAGAGCGAGGTAAATCTTCCATCACATCTCGACCGCTTTTGAATGCTTTGTACCACTCATAAACACGTGTTTTTCAGAAAGTCGATTTATCGTAAGCTTTCTGTAACATTTTTAGTGACTCCGAACACGAAATTCCATTGGCGATGTAAAATTTAAGACAAACTCTTTGTTCGAGGTTTATGTCCATTATGAAATTCGCAATATACACTGGAATAATATTACTAAAAACCGCACTGTATTTAATCTAAATAACAGATGCAACTCAAACTCCGCGCCAAAATAGAAAACAGTTGTGCCAATCTAACAACAACAAAAAAATAAAACAAAAAATTGAATTTAGAACCATAAATAAATCATCCATTCCCGATACTTTCTTGACTGAATGTATGTGAGATAGAGATTCTTATGAGCTTGATGATAACAGTATTTTAGGTTGCATAGGCCTGTTTGACAAACAGGTTGTCAAAGCGAGAAGGCTATAGTTGCCATTTTATTTATTTATATTTCTTAATTTGTAACAAGACCATCAGCCTAATAACGTAACTTCTGGATAAACATTAACTGTCCCTAACACTCCTCTAGTAAAGTGATAGTAGGCTTTACTGAAGTTAAAAAGAACTTCTTGGAAAAGCGCGAAAACTTCAGCTACATATGTTTATCTAGATCTCCTCCATTCTTTTCACTTACACAGAACTTTAAAACACGATGTACTATCACTGTTGTACTTTAAAACTCCTAAAAATGTAAAAAATAGAAAATTTAAATAAAATGACAACCTCATTTCTCCCGTTCCCGCCAAAAAGTCTATAGTTGCCACATCAATGGATTATCCGTTAGTAGTAGATCTGTGATTTTAATATATCATACAGTGTACATTTTAGTAAAAGGAAAACACAGGTTAAATCTTTTCGATTTTTCTCGATGTTTTTATAAACTTTTGCTTAGTATTTTGAAATGGAAATAGTTTTATGTATAATTTTTATTGCTTATTAAAACATTACGAATATTAGAAAAATCTTATAGAATATTTCGTTTATTCTTTTTAATTCCAGTCATTTCATTATTTGAGGTTTACGTAGGTCCTGTAATGCTTTCCCTTTTTTTCTTGTACGAATATACACAGTGCTCGTACTCGCACAATTTTTGGTTTCAGTTGGTGTTCACGCAGGGCCTAAAACGGGGTGATTACTTACTCAGTGGCAGGGTCTTAATATTGACTAAGTTTAAGAGCATTTTTGTGAAAAGAATAATAAAAACAATCTCTAAATAATGTTCCGATGACTTTCACACGTAAGTAAGAAGCTATTTGATTCCTTTTTTATAATGCGATACTGCTAAGGTTTATAACACCTTTGTTCTTCGTTTTCAACACCAGAGTGAATGGCCGCTTTTATAATTTATTGTTGAACGATTTTATCGCCAGGATTTAGTGTTCACGATACAATAGGCAAACAAAATGCTTCCCTATTGTGTCGTGGAAAAAGACGCCTTTTCCGTCGACGACAATTAAAAATAATTGTAATTTATAGATAATTTAAAAGCGTCCATACAACTGGATACATTTCGATACACTATTGTATCGTGGACGTTAAAATCGTGGCGTTAAAATCGTGGCGATAAAATCGTTCAACAGAAAGCTATAAAAAAGCCTAATAGGAACAGTTTGTGGCGAGTGTGATTAAATTTTCGGTCTCTGGATTGCTTTTCCTCTGGCAAAAATTTTAAAGAGCAATCAATCGTATGACTTCAAATAACATTCAAAATAGCATGTACTATGAGCGCTATGAACAAAATGACGAAGAACTCGGTAGCATCGATCCTTCTAAAAAATTTTCGAAATTTTTCGAAAAAAGAACCTCAGCTAATCAGTATATTTGTTTCAGTTTTGATAAAAAAAATCTCTATTCAAACAATACCAATGAGTTACCTATGTAATAACTATTGTGCTACAATATTGAGTTTATAGTAATATTCTGTAATATGTAAGCGCTGCACCTTAATAAGAATTCGTATAACTACAAAGAATATGTCTAACTTTTGAATTGAAAGACAACAAAATAAAAGGGTTGGAATGATGAATAAGTAATAGCAAAAGTTTCCAATGAGACTTTATACAATTGTATATCGTATAAATATATTAATTTCTTGGACAAATTTTGTTCGAAGCTAAATAAATACACAGATACTTATTTCTAAAAGTAATGTAATGTCGTTAGAGAAAACCGTTAGTTTAAATTCGTTTATTGCAATTATTTTTTAACAGCTTGATGTTAAAAATACATATATCATTTCGTGTCCCAATTGAGATGGACAGAGCATTAAGCAGAACCCAATAACACATTTCTCACAAGTGGAGTGAAAAATGAGAAAGAAAATCGATAGAGGTAGGCTTGAGGTCAACTTCAAACGTTCACAAGGCATTTTCAAACTATCCCCAGGTGTCTGATCATGCTAGACTATCGATTACTTATTACCATAGCTAACGTTAAGCCAGTCGGGGGAGTAATTCTGTAGTTGAGGTATTTCCGAGCATAGAAGGAAAATCGGATAAAAAAGGTATTCTTTACGAAATCAAATTAAAAATTTTCATACATATCCTCACAGCCATTGAATAATGCGTTACATTAGAATAGTATCTACACCAAGACAATAATCATGGCGCTACGTGCTGGCAGAGCGGGGTGCGGGAACTGCCGTTTCGCCGTAAGTAAAAGCGAGACAGAGCTATTGTATCGTCGCTCCCAATGGGCAAGAGCTGCTCACGACGTTTTAATTTGACGTATAATAAAATAAGTTTAATTAATTAAAAATCCGTTTTAAATATATATTTTGCAGTCCCGAGTATTAACCCGAGTATAATTTTTTTAACAACAAGTTATTACTTGTTACAAAAAAGTATTACACAAGTGCTTTATGTATGAAATGAAGTAAAATGCGGTACGTTGTTCACTGCACAAGTGTCAAATTGAAAGTATGCTAGGTGTGGTCTCCGAGCCTCAGTTAAGTGGAACAGATATCGTTGCTTACGGCATTAAATTTCGGGGAAGACAGAGCATCAAATAAAAAAATATATGTATTCAAACATTTATAACACATCTGGTGGTTCTAATGTTCTTAGGTCAAGGGATAATAACCTTTATTTTATATTTACTACCACCACTGACCACTGGGCGACTACTAGTAATTACTACTTTTTAACTTTTAAGCTTTAGTTAGGCGAAGTTCTCGAAAATATTTTTCGTGACGCAATTTTTCGTGGATCTTAATCTATCCTGTAAAATGTAACGGAAGACGACTGAATTCACGTCAAAAATCAATGCATAAACAACGTATTAAGTCAATTATTGATAACTTTTTAATCATAATTGTCAACAATTAGCCGTTAGCGATTTTGAAATGTTCTTATTATATTACAGTGATACCATTTAAATACATTATTTCAGTATGAAATGTTCCAGCTTGTGTCCAACGGCCGTAAATATATTTTCAACGGTGCATGGGTTCTCTGAAATGAAAATGGGAGTTAGACGTTAGACAATGGAATACAAAACCGTAACACGTACTCGTAGGAATTGACTTATCGATCTTAAATAAATGGCACTGTTGGTTATTTTTCTTCTATACTAATGAGAAGCTCGTTCGTTTCGTTTTCTAAAGTAACTTGGCAACGGACTGAACATGGCAATGGGTTCGATTGGTCATTAGAAGTGACGAGGAGAAATGAGCCAATATAATTAAAAGTATTTTAAAAATAATTAATTAATACGCACTTATTTCTATCCATTGATCTTGATATCCTGCGTCCAGTCGGGCAGCACGCACTGCTTCACGAAGAGCGTGAGTTATAGCCACAGCTAAACACAGAGACGGCTCACCAGTAGCTGAAACAAGAGATTGTATCTTTAACTGTCTACATAAGTACCATTGTTAAGCAAAGCTAACGGATCAGTCATTATCTAGTAGCAATAACCAGAATCAACGGTTTAACCTATGTTGATATACTCGATATAATTCAATTATATCACTCATTCGGTAGATGATTGTTTAAAAATGTTGAAGTTGCTTTCCTTAACTCGGCTTGCGCGAGGTGTGAGTTCCTAGAAATAGTCACATAACGATAAAGCGTTATGCCCCATATAATTATATGTATATATTGCGACTATATTATTATAATTAATGTATTGTAGTATTATGAATTCGTAATCAAATCGAAATTGATAAAGTTGTGTATCTATATGTACTTATAGTAAGCCTGAAATAAGAGTTAATTAATGATATAAGAGTTTCAAATATCCTTTACGATAATAATAGTACAATGGTACCTATACCTTTAGACTGTAGAACTCCATATTTATTTCTTGCATTTCTTCGGAAGTATATCCTGAAGTCCGCTGGTATATCTTTAATTCCTGGCGGTTTATAAGTCCAAGTGCGATTAGTAAGCAACTTTCCTGTAGCAGGGTCGTAAACTGTCTTCTCTGATGTCCAATATCCGAGACCCATGACAAAAGCTCCTTCGATCTAAATTATGTACACATTTTATTTATTTATTATCCTTACGCATTATAATAAACGAGAGCAGGAAGGTTTCATAATTTACATGACATTTTATGGTATGAGATTGTATATCACATCATAAAATTCAAATGGTAATAGTCTGTAAGAGGTAATCTCTTAGTTTAGATTTCTAAGACAGTCTTTACGTACTTTGATCTTCAAATTGTGCGGATAAGTAAAATAAAATGGGTAGTTAACATTCTTCTCAAATTATGTGTGGATAAGTAAAGGTAATCAACATTTATCTCAGGGTTTGTTTTGTACAGTACCTGTGCAACATCAATTTGTGGACTTAAACTTCTTCCAACATCTTCCAACAAGTCTACTCTTATTACGTCATGATTTCCTGTCAAAATATCTACTTCTACTTCTAAAGCAACCACACCATACACGTCATAAGGCTTTATATCATCTTTCTTAGAATACATATAAGATGCTTGAAGGTCTATACCATCTTTGTGTGCCTGATTAATTAGTTCGATCCAAGATGATTTTCCCATTTTTGCTCTAATAGGAGCCAATCTGTTATTTAATATTTCGCAAGCTTTGACTGTAGCAAACGCTACACATTCACTGCCAATACTTGCACCGGTAACCATCGCATTTGGAGAAGTAAAACTAGTACTCGGTTTAACGCTTATCTTTTCCAATGGTATGCCAAGCATATATGCGCAAACTTGAGCTGCTTTCGTGTTGATTCCCTGACCCATTTCTATTCCTCCATGAATGATTACAACTGAACCATCTCCATAGTATATCGATATAATGGCATTGTAATTTCCGAGATAAAATAGATCATAAGTCATTGGAATTATTTGAATTCCACGCTTACGCCAGCGGTTTTTTTCGTTAAACTTTTTGACATAAGTTAAGCGTTCATTATAATTGGAATCTTTTTTCAGTTGGTCTATCATTTCTGGGATAGGGTTGTCTTCCTTTTTCATGTTTAGCAATCTGACTTCATATGGATCTTTACTTAAACTATAAGCTATTTTTTCCATAATATACTCTACCATCGCCACGCCTTCGGTCGAAGCTAAAAATAGCATTGCGTGAATAATTTAAGATAAACAAAATAACAAGCTGCCATTAATTATGTGATAATGTATGATTTCAAAAACCTACATGGAGCTCTGCACCAAGTATTTGAAGGAGTGTCTGTAGCCACGCTGTTAGCTTCTATGTACCAGCGTTTGGTTTCATAGCAATTACGAAAATGATTAACAGTAATAGGACTAATCGTCTCATTGGGAGAACAGCCATTGTCTTGATAAAATTGATTTTTTAAGTACTGAATAAGGCCATCTTTATTCACTCCAACCTAAATAGGTCAAAATTATAGTAATGTCTTACCACGTTATTACTTCAGCTCATTAAAATACTAAAAAATGTTTGTACCTCGAATTGACAGTAAGTAGGTAATCGTTTTCCAACAATTTGAATATTTGTTACAATAGGTAATATAAACCTGCAGGTCTTTCCTTGTAAATGGGAAACCAACGCGGCTGCGCAAGCTATTTGGCTAGAACGGGTTATTTTACCACCATATCCACCACCTACACGACGAATAATTACATTTATACTGAAAAGAATACAACATTTGTAAAATATTTCTTTCATGCAATTATTTTTTATAATTGCGATAATTATCATTTTTATTAAACGTACCTATTGACTGGTATCTTTAAACATTGAGCTATAGCCACATTCGTTAAATCAAGCCACTGAGATGCAGAGAACACTTCCATCCCATCTTCAGTTGGTCTCGCAACACACGTTTGTGGCTCCATATAGTAATGATATTGTGTTTCTAATTTATATTCTCCATAAATAACGCAACCTACATCCTTTCCTGTCTCAGTGGGTTCAACTGTTCTGTCAGTTTTAATTCTTTGATTTTTCTCTGGCGATTGTAGCACGTCGATGATATCTATTAAAGGTTTTTTTTTACTCACTGAAGTATATTTTATTTTAACGAGCATAGCCGCTTTATTTGCTGTTTTTTCTCTATCTGCAACTATAATTGCAGCTGGTTGTCCATAAAATTTCACTTCTTTGGAACATAAAATCTCTTCGTTGGCCACTATGAGCGGAACATTCAATGGCGTAAATGTATTGTCCCCAGGAATATCTTTAGAAGTATAAAATGCCATAACTCCCGGAACTTTCTAGAAATTATAAAATGCAATTTATTTTTGGAAATTATATATCTTCATTTGTAACAAAAATGATATTGATGAAAATTTACCATTGCTTCAGAAATATCAAAATCTAAAATAATGCTGCCCGGTGGAGATTCGGCAATTACAAATGCGCCAAATACTTCGCTAATCTGAGTGGATAGATCGTTGGCAAAAGTAGCTTCTCCGCTACATTGCACTAAAGCTTCCAGTTTAGGCACGGGTTTATTTAAAGGCCACACACTTTTATCTGTGTCAAAAATTTGTGTTCCTCGAGAAGTGTTTCGCTTTATTGCTTCACCACCCGAGCGGTATTTTGGATTGATTTTATTATCTGGACATAAACTGAGAATCGCCTTGTAGTAAAGAGCAATTGCAAGCATTTTTCTATAACCAGCAGACGGTTCAGGAGGAACTTCTTCAGGAGATATCTCTTCAGACAAGGTTTTAAGAGCCAATTGTAAAGTTTCTTCAGTATATGGATCTTTTCCTGTTAAAACTCCTTCAGTTTTAGAAGCATGAATAAAATCAGCTGATATGCTTCCATATACTAAAGTTGCTTTGTCTATTAAGGGAGAATTATTTTTGAATTTAAACAGAAAACCAGCGTTAACCACAGCATGTGCGTTTTGAGATCTCGGCATGATCTGCAAATGTGAAACAACTGTAAATTGTGAGATAATCTATAGATCTTTGCTGTTAATCTAAATAATAACATTAATATTACCTTGTAAGTTTTAACAGAACAACGACGTGACAACGGTGGAAGCATGACATTCAGGATTATTTTACCTTTCATGTCCGTTTTTAGGAATTCTTGTAAACATATTGTTTTCTTTTTATTACCTGCTTTAGCTAAAATATATATAAATTGAAAAGTATTATCTAGGAAAGATGCAATAGGAAAAAATCTGCTTTGATTTCAATTTACCGATTGTAATAAACGCCCCAACAGTTTCAAAAAGCAAGAATATATCGGACTGAAAGTCTTTATTTGTATATTTCATGTACAAATTTCCACCAATTGTGCCAATCTGAAACAATGAAAAGAAAGCAGTACAAGAAAGTCAACGTAAAAACACATAAACACGTAAAAATGTTTTAAACTTCGTACATTTCTAACAGGTATGTGAGCAACCAAATCCATATGGTTATAAAATTGTTTTAGATATGAGAAATCTTCATTTTCGGATGATAATTTGATAAAAAGATCCATCATTTCTGATAACGGCATTCCAGCACCGAGAACTAAGTTCACATCTAGTAAATGACCTTTCAATTCAGCCACATCAAATATATCTATTACGTTTACTGGATAATCTCTCACATGATAAACTCCTACAAAAAATAATGAATATTGACATTGACTTTTTATATATTACTTTTTAAAAGTCAAAGGTTACAATAATCTTGGGTGATATTTGATAAATTTATTTTCGTTGCATTTCTTTGTGTACCTTGTCCAGTATTTCCAGCAATTAACTTGTAATCATTATTATTCCCCATTGCCTTGAAAACGTGATCCAATATATAGGCTTTATACCATTTGTGTTTACCACAGTCGATGATGATCATATCATTACTCACTTTTTCAATTGAAACCCATTCGTCAATATCAGTCAATTTTATATCTTTGGCTTTATAACGGACTTTGTTCATAAAATCATTCATTTTATTTTTTTGAGGGCATTTGGCAGCACATTTAACTGCACAAGGTTGTATTAAAGCTAAGTCTTCCAGGTCAGCTAATTTGTTCAGCAGTTTCTTATCTGCGTTATAAGCAAATGTTTTAAAAGCATCTGCTATTGGTCTGTATCCAGTGCACCTACATAAATTGCTTGCAAATGAGTTCTCCACTTCTGCCATTGTCAGTTTTTTGTCTTTGGATTCATTAAGACTGTAAATACAAAAATGTTTGTGCATAATAATTTTTAGAGAAATGTACTAAATGCATAGTGTCTAATTACGCATAAGAGTTGTACTATGAGTGTCATACGATGGAAAGGTGGGGACAGCACTAATAACATGAAAGTGCCAAATCAATTTAGAAAAAAAACCGTTAGCTAAAGTGATCTGAATAGGAGCTAGGGTTCTATCTCTTAAAAAATACTTGGCACTGTAAAACTAATAACCCAGTCAGAAAAATGATTCGATACTGAAGAGCAAAATGTCCTGAGTTTTCAATACTTACCTGTGCATATTCATAATCCATCCCGGCGTGCAGTACCCACATTGGGTACCATTAAATTTAGCTAGCCTACTTTGTATCTCATGGTAACCAATCGTTCTGTTCCCAAGGCCTTCCACTGTAGTCACTTCCCAACCATGACAAGATAATACTGATACCAAACACTGAAACAAATGAAATCTAATTTACTTATTGCAGATAAATTGAAATAGTTAATGAAAGAGTTAAAATTTCGAGAAATGATACTATTATTGTCAAACGTTGCCCTGTCCAAATTTAAATAAACAAAAATTTCACAGTAAAACCGGACCCCAATTTTTCGGGCAACTTTTCCAATTATTCTTCCTCTAAAAACCTTATTCCGACTATTACGAAAATTTAAGAATTATTAGCCAAATCGGTCCAGCCGAACAGCATTTTATTTATGTAATAGATGAAAATAGTGACAGCATTGTATTTATCTATAAACAAGTAAAATATTTACAATTTCAAGGCTTATATTTAGACATCGGATTATATGCACTATCAAAATGCCAAAATATGCATGCAAGTATGCACTAAAAAAGGGCGAAATATGCACAAAATATGCACAATCAAAAAACCATTTATTATTACAATTTACGTTTATTTTAACATTATATTTATATGTCATACATAAAATATATTCATATTAGTTATTGTTATAATTCTTGTGACAATAAACAATAACATATTTTTCCAGGTTTTCTACAGAAAACTTGTGACGTTTGTTACTTAATATTAATTTATAGGCTGAAAATGACCTTTCGACGTCAACGTTACCGGACAGAACTTGAAATTTGGCGCCATTTCTGCAGAGACCTCTTCAGGCAGAGTTTGTCCGGTGCCGTTGATAAATGCGTCAATTTCCTTTATTCCTTCAAGACCGGAGTTTTTTTATACAAAACTGCATTTAATTTACTGCATTTAAACCCGCCTAACACGTATAACTACTGAAATATGCACTATCAATGAAAAAGTACCAAAATATGCAATAACGCTATAAAAATGGAATTATATGCATTTGCATATGCAAACATGCAAATGCATATAATCCGATGTCTACTTATATTACTTCGAAGGAATCTAAACTGTTTATTTTTACACATTTGTATTTTAGCCATTCTCAATGAGAGTAAAAAATAAATAACGAAATAAGAGATTGTGTTGTGTAGTCCAGTGAATGCACTTTTTGTTGTGTCGATAAAATAAAAATCACCACAATCTTTCTGAGAGGTACATATGTATGACTTTTAATGGATCATTATGCGTTTTAATAGTTAAAAGTTTCACACTCCTGAAGATTTAATGCTAATACTAGACTATTTTCACCAGATAATAAATTCAACTCACAGAATTAACGGAAAAATTCTTCGGTTCATTGTGAGGCAACGTTAATGCTACGACTGAAACTATACAAGCGCCGCAGCCTCCTTCATGACACATTGCTTTCGTGCCGCGTAAATCCGCTACATTTCTAATATACTCATTAAGAGATACATCGGGTCCAAATTTTCCATCCACTGCAAACAAAAAATTCGATAAAATGTAATTCTAACACTCCATTCACACGACAACAAATTACTTTTATAATGGCAAATTTTGCTCATTCGAATTTAATGACGTATTTACATATAGCGCGAATATTATTCGCAGAGTAACCACTGTCTATTAATATTGCGACAAAATTGATTTGAAAATGGAACCGTTATATTTAAATACATACCCTCGTGTTGTATTCCATTAATTTTGAAGACGATTTTATTATTAGACATCGTTTAAACTGAAACAAAAGCATTAAATATTCCTCTGATATCGTTCGCCTCTTGACGTTCTAACTTTTTAATTTCGTGATGTTAAAATTCCATTGCTACGATGGCTCAGACAGAATTCTTGTAAGTTCGTCATGTTCGTCGGTACATGATAGTCGATTTATTTTGCTATCTTAACACCTTTTGTACTGAACTTTAGCACACTGGTATCGGCGGCGGCATCGCTCGCCGCTGTCGCCGCAGTATTACGACTCGACGCTGCCATCGCGGCGCATGTATGAAAAACATGGTATAAGCAAATACAAAAATGGTTACATTGACGACGCCACAGCCTAGCGGCGGCGATATCGCTGTTGTTGTGGTGCCATGTGGAACAGGTAAAAGAGAATAAAAAAAAAATTTGCACCCATTTTTTTTATGTGACATCGCTACCAGACAAGTTTTGCCGTTGAAAGGAAACCTAAAAGTGGATGGATCTTTGGTTACAATCATAAATGCATACATAATGTTCCATTCATAGTGGATACAACATAAACTCCCAATGTAATATACCTTATTACGCAGTAAAAGCCTACAAGACATTTTTTTCATTTCTTTTACCTCAAAGGGTAGAATGTCTATATTTATACGGGTCCATTTCAATCTAATTTATCTGAAAGGTAAACAAGGTTTGGTATTTAGTTTTAAATAAGACACATTATTATTAAAGAAAATAAAAAACTTCTGACATAAAAGAATTTCATGTCATGTAAATTGTGTTATTCTACAATTCTCGTTTATGCAAAACGACTCGGAAGTAAAGACGGAATCCTAAGTTCGTCATATCTGTCAACCTATCTGTGTGTACGTCACAATGAAATTTGCCACAGAAATGTAAACAAATGCAGCCCAAAACCAAAAATGAGAAAAAAACGAACCAGATTTTAGATCTACTTGTTTACTTTTTGTAAAATTTAAAATTAATATATTGTTAACCTTCATTTGTTCCAGAATTCCAAGGAACCCTATTTAACGCGTATTCGGGACGTTCTTGACTAATTTTTTAGTCTACTGTAGTGATTTATTTCGCTTTCAGCAATAAGATATTTTTGTAATTTGTGTAATCTGTCTACATTTTTATTTATTATCATTTATTTATTATCATTTTAATTTACACGTAGTCGTAACATAAAAACAATAATTGGTATCAGTTTACTGCGGGTTCAGCCTTCTACCAAACAACACGAAAGATAATGATTAAATAGACCTGAAAATTAATATTTGTATAGAATAAAGTTCACAGCGTCTGTTCATTATACGAAAATATTTTAACGGACGTAGCGAAATGATTAAAAAGGCTTAGTTTTATTTGTAAACACTGGTTTTTACATGTACAAAAAACAACAACAATAGGACGGGGTTTTGATTCAGGATTCTTAAACTGGCAATTTCGAACAAGTGGAACAAGTTTTACATTCAAAAAATTAGGTCCAAAATACCCTTTATTGCATAATGAAAATACATAAAATATAAATCAGTACATATATATCTAAATGTTAATATTTACAAACTTAGAGTAATTATCTCAAATAATAGGCTTCCTCAAAACTGCCGCTTAGAAAGTTGCCATTGCTCAGGGTGCCTAGCAGATCATAGCAGCATTACCTTTTTGAATAGCCAAACTAATATGTAGGAAAAAAGAGTTGCCAGCCCGACGGTCTCCCGAAGCGTCGATCAGTCACTTACAAATATTAGAAACCAATCGATGGGCTTCAGGGCTCCAGGGTCTGAAAATCTCGACTGTAAACGGAGTAAATATGAAATTGTCAGAGAGAATCAAGGTCTCGACTGTTCTGGCCGCGGCACCTACTGACCCGCTGACCTGGAAGTTGTCTTTATATACTTTATCATTCTCCTTACATACTTCCGTCTAGAGTAAGGAGATTGATGAGATTTGAGGAGGCGAAAAAGTATGTAAAGACCGTGATACTTCGTGCTTCGTCTTGGCGCTCCGTCCCGTTAGGGATACAGCATGAAGATATGTATGTGCGTATGTATATGTACTTTATTTCTTGCGAAATGCAACATTAGAATCTTTTTTTATTTTTGTGTTATTTTACTAATGTGCGTGACTAGGGAAGGTCACAGTACAATGATACGCAGCTGAACATGACATTACTTAAGACAACACTTAAGATTTGCGAATATTTAGCAAATATATTTATAATTATATTTGTAAAATATTCATATTAGTAGTTATTCTATTATATTAATTACAGACTCATAAGCTGACACGAATTACACTGACAGTGCCAGGTTACCATACTTAGTATAGCTGTACTATAACTGTTTTTTTTTCTTACATTATGGTGTAGCGCACAGTTTAGCGCATTTGCCAATTGTAGAATCATAAGTAAATTAGATTTTTCTTATCGTAAAACTTCTCCAGTAAAGTGATAGTTGGCTTAATTGAAGTTATAAAGGACTTCTTGGAAGAGCCCGAGACCTTCAGCTACACATTTTTGTTTAGACCTACTCCATTTCCTTTCACTCATACAGAACTTGAAAACACAAAATACTATCACTTTTGTACTTTGAAACTCCCAAAAATGTTAAAAATAGGAAATCTAATTAAAATGAAAATCTCACATCTCGCGTTCCCGCCAAAAAGTTCATTTGACACACGGTGGCAAGAGCGGCAATATATTATAGCTCCGTTTACTGTTTCTTGGACCGAGCTATGTACAAACAGTAACTTTATTTAATCTGTTTCAGGGAGATGTGAAGCGCTTCTCCGGAAATGTAATCATCTATGGCTATAAGTTTCATTTTCGTGCATATACTTAGAAAGTTTTTAAGAGTTTGTTATTCCAAAGTTTTTCAGTTACTTGTATGTAATAGGCGCTTCACGGTACGACAGAAGTTGACTGTTTAATTTTTTAAATTAATTTAATACTACAACATTACTTAATTCTAGTTAGTAGCGCTCCGCGGTTATACTCACGTACAGTTTGGAATCTATCCGAGATAAAAAGTAGAAAAGATAGAAGACTCTCTGAACAGTCCTCTACCTGCCAATGAAATTTGCGTTAAATTCTGCTAAGCGGTTTCGGATATTAGCCCGGATAAACACACAGTCAGAAAACGCGGAAATAACTAAATGAGTATAAAAAATATTATTTCGAAATCACAGAGATTTCAATTTTATTTATTTGTAACATACATACATACATATCTTCACGCTGTATCCCTAACGGGGAAGTCTAACATACGAATTGAAAACATATTATAATTTTACAAACATACATTAGCGGACCCTACAAACGTCCTCCCCGAACGTTGGAACAAAAAAACGTTTCCTAGAACCCGATTGCAGCGTCACCAACTGGACCCAATTGTAAATCTAAACCATCCAGGGACCCACTCAAATACACAAAAAATTTCATCAAAATCAGTCCAGTCGTATAGGGGTTCAGTGACACACACACGTACTGAAGAATTACATATATAAAGATAAGCTCGCACTAAAGTTGTATAACTGAGCGTTTACTCGATTTTCAACAATTTACTAAACCCAATAACTTTATGTTCTTTTTTACATTATATCAAATAGCTATAGAGCCACAGAAAACTTTCCAAATTAGTTAAGTTTTCCTTACGAAACAGGAAAATTAACATGAGTTTATACTCAGTAAATACTCAGATGGACGCATCACTAGTTCACACAATTAACCTTATTTTAACAGCTTGCTAGTCTATCGCCTCTTGCCTGTATACAAGTATGCATAAAGGCCTATCCCTTGGCCGACTTTTACAAACCACGCAGGCAATAAGCAGTCGGCGTATTCTAAATTTTCCTTTCTCTTCCGGACCAATATGAAATCATATATAATTTACAATATGACATAGAGAATACACATATACTTATGCTTAATTAGAATGAAAAAGTCACACCGATTTTTCTATTAATAATACCAACTTTCATAGAAGTTTTCCTTTCATCCCCTCATCAGAAATATATTATCATCGTAAAATTAAGAGCTTTGGTATGAATTAATAGCTTATTAATCAATTCAATCAAGTCAATTATCCTGTGAATTAATGAACGTGATCATGACACTCTATCGCTAACGAGGTATTCGATAATGTGGCAGGAAGTGTAGCAGTAATTTACCTGTAAATATAGGTACCACAGCAATGTATCTATATATTATGTACAGTGTGATGTGCAGCAATAAAATATGTAACTATCCCGTCTGCTTGAGTGACTGACTGACAAACTATAAAAATGTTTTGAAATCGTACACATGTAAGGATGAAAACATTTGCTTAATTTGAAAACTGGTCATTGCTCAGGGACTGTTCTCATTTGCGTCTATTAAAAAAAGTACTTTGAAAACAAAATATTTTTGCTTTCATTTTTAACCTTCTCTATAAATAAAGAAATCAAGTATATTTAAAAAAACAGGTTTGAGATCATTTAGTATAAGTGTCGTGATTAACTGTCCTACCTGTGACCATTGTACAAATTTTATTATCTGTTAATAGACATACACGCTAATAATAATAATACGTCATTCTATTTGCCATTCCAAGTAAAATATTTTTAACCGCAACCATTTTTGCAAAAAAAAAATTAAAATATGGTAACTAACTTAGGTACCTGGGACCTGACAGCAAAAGTTCCATTGAATGGAAATTGACAATATGGCCACTATGACACCATGACAATATGGACCCCAAAGTAAAACAAAGGAAGTCATTTTTATTTTTCAGTAGAGTAAACTTTTTGAGTGTCACTAAAAGGTAACTGTAATAACGGACTTCAAAAAAGGAGGAGGTTTTATGTTCATCTGCATGTTTTTTTATGTATGTACATTCACCGATAATTTCATCAATTGTGGACCGATTACGTAAATTTTTTTATGTTTGAAAAGGTATACTTTCGTAGTGGTTCCATTTAAATTTCACTGGTATTGGAGTTTGGACTTAAAAAAACAGATTTACTGCTTGGTAAAATTATAAATAGTTATATTTAAAGCTGTTTCATTTCTGATTCACCATAAAAATGTATGCCGATCTGTATCGAAATCGATAGTCTTCTGTATAAAGTATGTATGTATGTAAAAATACATCGGAATGATACCCATCAAGAAGTGATGAATATCAAATTGATATTCATTTCTACTTTAGAGGTTATCTGATTTTTATTAGTTTGAACATAATAATAATAATTTATTAAAACGCAATAAGTTATAAAGTTACATACAATAAATATATGTATATACAACTTATGATTATGTTAAGCCTTATATAATTCATGGAAAACGGGAGCCCTGATCTCCAAACTAGGTAAGTACCTGTATTATGGACGCCAGTGTTCGTCTGTGACTATGCCATATGTGGTTGCTATATAGGTGTATATAAATGTGTAGCTAATAATGTGGTAGCGCGTATCGGTATGTGTGTACTGGTGTGTATGTCTATTGTCTATTTGTACGTATGTGCGTGCGTGTGCGTGCGTGTGTGTATTTGTGTGAATGTGTATGTTGATGCCTTTACATGTACAATGCTTTATTATTTAATAAAATTTTCAGTACTTTCATAGACTGAAGATAGAAGAGTTTTAATTTTATTTTTGCATTCAAATTTTGAGAGTATTTGTAGAGATAATTACGTTATTAAGTAAATCAACTTTTAGAAGAACTTTAAGAAGTCACAGTTATAACTAGTAAATATTAACCAAGAAAAAAATGAAGAAAACACTCACCTGGATGATATTATTTGCAAGTAAATCATTAAAATAAACATCAAACACAGGAAAAGAATCTCATCCAACCATTATTTTCGTGATTATAATACGGATAAGATTAATGATGTAATGCTGGAAAAAACTGTAGAGGAGCCTTTATAGCATCATGCTCTTTATGTTTTATACTGTGTCGCATATTAACAAATCACACGATATTATATCACACAAATTAAAATAGTTTAATTCCCCGACCGGGCTTTGAAAGTGATTATTTTTCAAAAGGTATCAGAATAATTACCCTATTTAGCAAAAAAAGAAAGATCAATTGTAATACACAACTAACAAAAGTTGACATTATTAACGTTAACGTTTAGTTCAGTTTTGACTTCACACTGTTTTCTTTTCCAATTTTACTATTAGTCGTAAATTGTTAGTTATTGTCAATATTCGTGATTAACTGTTATCATCATAATCATAAACGGATGGCAACACTATTATTTTGAAGGTGTTGCTGCTTAATAATAATATTATGCTATTTTTGAATGTCAAAAAATAAAATACACGAGCTAGCGAAAGCACGTCTTTTAAATTATATTTCAATATTACGAATACTCCTTATCTGCCTTCAATATATATATCCTACGTGTCCATCCATGTCGACCTCCTAGAAGAATGAAAAGCATACCAATATTAGGTTACTGCGCATACGTAATGGACTTTTATCTTGAAAGAGGAACGTTTGAAACGGCAGTAACAGTCAAGTATTAGCTGGCATATGTGTAATAAGAGATGATGAGGAATAAATGCATAATAAAATAGAAAAATACATAAATATATACATATCCTCATGCTGTATCCTTAACGCATGCCTTATATAGTTCTTTAGTTTCCTCAAATATAATCGTTCTTCGCATACAATATAAAAATAACAATGAAAAAATTATATCTTTTATTCTAACACCACAGACAACAAACACAACCTGTGCATATGCAAGTATTTTATTCTATAATTTCATTTTCCTGAGCATTACTTATCGAGTTTGTGCGTCAAATAAATGCTTTTATGAAAACAATTTCATTCTTCTCATTGAATTTATAAAAGCAGGTATACAAAAGCTCTCGTCATATTCGTCTCTGTCACTCGTCATTGTATTAGTCGCGAAACGTTAATTTGCAAGTTTAAATACTGTGGAATACGTGGTAACGCTCTCGATCTCGTGGTTTAGTATTTGTTTGGCCGGGAGCAAATAGAAAATGTGAACGGAGTATTGTCTGATGGTCAAAAGTAAACATGAGCGTTTCCCAAGGATCAATTTTGGGACCTTTCCTGTTTTTAGTTTATATTAATGATCTCCCATTTATACACAGGGCCATATGTGAAATAATATTATTTGCCGATGATACTTCATTGTTATTTAAACTAAAGAGAAAGGACTTAAATATTAGTTGGGTGAACAGGATCCTAACAGACGCCTCGAGCGAGGTGGTTCGCTGTTAATAATTAATTAGTGAATGCACAAAAAATTCAAATGTTTATAAATAATTAAATTTTCCCTTTCTAATGTACCCAGATTCCATTATAAAATAGAACAGGATGGGAAACAATTAGAATGAATTAAGTCAGTTTTGAGGGACCATATCGGGGCTTTGGCTAGTAAGCTCGATTCCACGATATATGCTATTAGACATATTAGGCAATTGACAGATATGAATACGGCTAGGCTGGTGTAATTTGCATATTTTCATAGCCTAATGCGCTATGCCTTATGGCATTCTTTTGTGGGGATCGGCGGCGCATATTAACTACATTTTTATATTAGCAAAAAAGAGCAATACGTGCCATCTACTGTATGATTGAGAATGACTAAGAGATCGTTTTAAAGATATTGATGTACTCACCTTGGCGTCTTCATACATCTTCGAAAAGATTAGGTAAACGACGAAAGATATAGATCAGCGGATCTACCATGAAGCGCAATTACCAAGCTTCGGACCGAAATTTCATTACAATTCGGCCCCGACATCGGCATGTCACATTTCGTTCTACCTAAACCCTACCATAAAGCGATCCCAACGAACTAAGACTTCTTTCGTGATTTTAACCAAACTAACAAAACTAACGATAATTCAAGAGGTTACTTTTTACTTTCGTAATTACGAATTTTATAGTTAAAAACGCTCTAAAAGACATAAAAGTGATTAAGCCGTGGTTGTGTTTGTTTAAAGCGATATATGTGTTGGTGATACATACATACATATCTTCACGCTGCATCCCTAGCGGAGTAGTCGAGAGGACGGAGCGCCGGGCAGTTGCAGTCCTTACATACTTGGGCCATAACACAATATATATTATTTTTCTAAGACCAGCATACAATTTATCATCACTTAGTTTTATATTTTAGTGACAATGAAGATTAGCCGCGATGTTCGAAGCGATTGAAGAAGAACAAGTTGAACGCTCGGTCATGAAACTTCAAATTCATCGTGTATACTGAGAAAATGTCAATAGCTCCTTCAGATAGAAGCTATTAGTATTCCTAAGAGAAAATAATTTTTTGTTTTACTTTAATGGATGAAAGGGCATAACTTTAGTATGTAGTTACAAAAAGAATTATCGAAAAAAACGTATCCGTTTAAGAGTTATGACCGTTTTAATTTTCAAGTGTTATCCCCACCATTTCTCGTAAAATTGGGTTGATCGTGTACAGTTACAGATTCTAAATCTTACATTTTTTTTTATTTTGTAATAATTTCATCCGTTACTGAAATACAGCCTGAAAACCCCCATTGGGGTATACGCATTATTTTCGAAAATGGTTTTCAGGTTGTATTTCAGTAACTGATGAAATTATTACAAAATAAAAAAAAACGTAAAATTTAAAATCTGTAACTGTACAGGATCAACTCAATTTTATGAGAAATGGTGGGGATAACACTTGAAAATTAAAACGGTCATAACTCTTAAACGGATACGTTTTTTTCGATAATTCTTTTTGTAACTACATACTAAAGTTATGCCCTTTCATCCATTAAAGTAACTGTCCCGTTTTCATATACACCCTGTATAATCCAAAAAATACACCTACGTTAAATAATGAAATTTTTTAATTACTACGTGCGGTTTTAAGAGTTCTAATCAATCTACATACATAATATTTTCACGCTATATCCTTAACAGGGTAGTGAGAGAAGGGAGTACAAAGCATCGAGGTCTTTACACACCTACCTACCTACTTGCACCTCTTTAAATTTCATCATTCTCCTTGCACGATTTCACCTAGGTATGGGAGTGCTTTTGATGAACATACATTGACATCAGTTAACACTGTTATTATTAATTAATAAATAAAATAAAAAATGAAAAGCAGAATAAGAAATATTATGTAATTTTTCATTTTAAACAATGAACAATTAGTTTAATGTGTATGTATGTTTAACAACTAGTCTTACACAATATACTTATTTAAAAAATCAACGCATATTCTTCTTCAGGTAACTAATATCACAAAATCAGTCATAATATTATTATTATACAGTGTATAAATAATTATCACTAAAATCTCATGACACAACTCCTGTGTTGACTCTTGACAGTGGCCCAACAGTAGCCGGCCCACCCCGGGCCCCGGGTGGCCGAAGGAGACCGTTGACCAGCTGCAGTAATTTTCTTTGTTAACTACTTTTATCAGCCCAAACCTAAAATTAACAGACAATTGTCAGAGAATACTTAGTTATAGTTAGATAACTACCATCTTTGAATCCGAGAAATATGCTTACTATTTGCTACTGCTTTAGAATTTTAATACATCCAACTAGGGCGTTCAACTCGTCGGTGAGCCAAGCCCACAAGTTGCTGGACTTCCTTCCAAGTGACTACGAGCTAACTTCCGGTGATCATTGAAGAATTTCTGAAGTGCATCATATAACATCATTAAGTGCATCTATTTGGTTTGTTGCTCATCTAAAATATTTGTTACAAAACTAGACTGTTTAAGTTGCATTTATTAGATACTTACGAACAATTATGTTATAGTTACAAAAAATATAACATCATTGCTTACAAAACACTCTACTTTTACATTCTATGCTTGAATACATATTCAAGCATAGAAATAATGTTCAAGTAAATTACAGGGAAATTACTTACCATAAGCGGTTATTTCTTCCAACATAAACAAAATAAAAAATAAATGACATATTATTTAAATGTAATATATCGTAAATAGTTAAATGTGTAGTGAAAACAAACTACTTATCTTTCATTCACTCACGAACATACTTTATGGTTACCGAACGAAAAAAACAAATCCGATACAACTTCACGATAGCTCATAACATCGTATTTCGTTTATGTTTCGTTCGGGTCTAAAGTTTCGTTTAAACATTTTCATGGTAGACCCACTGTTTAAGAAGAAAGGCGATATTAATGGTATAGAAACCCGAGATGGATATAAATTGATTATTCAAAAATTTAAATTACATAGTCAAACGTTTCATTTTTGGGTAATTGCATTCGTTTTTATAATAAAGTTCCTCATGAAGTTATTGACTTCACAGAAAATAGATTTAGTTGTGAAACGTACATTGATTAGACAATCATACTATAAAATAAACGATTTCGTTGAAGGTAAAACATAATCTGGAAATTATCTTCTCTGCACATTCATTACTGACATTCCGAATATTGTATTTTAGTAAACCTATTATAAAATGTTGTTGAAAACATGATACCTGACTGAGGTTGTTATCGGTTCTTCTCAGTATCCAGGTTTTGTCAAATGTCAGGTGCCAGGTTCTTTCGCCTCGTCAAATCTCATTGTTCTCCTCACACACTACCACTTAGGTGTGCGAGAGTTTTTGACATTGCCGTCAGCTAAATCACCATTGGTTTTCCTTGGGTTCTGTTACCGCTCTCTTTCACTCTGTATTTTTCTACATCAATCTTTCATCACTTATTTTTAAATAATACTTGATTATAACCACTTTTGTAGTTTGTAAGTTTAACGTTACTACTCATCTTTATAATATTATATTATAATGGCAATCGATTTTTAAATGAATCCTAGATTTTCAGTTTACAAAAATCGTTTTAACTGTCGATTTTGTGAGTTTCTAAGTAACATCCGAACGAACAAACAGACATACAAAAGATTACATAAATATTTTTTTTGTCTCGGAAAAATCGAAATATTCGCCTCAGTCTTTTTTCACAAATACGGGTATTTTCAATAAAACAAGACACGTAAGTTTCTAAGAATAAAAAAAAAAGCTTGATTAGAAAACTGCATATACAAGTATGTGAATTAATGCGTAACTTCATAGCGTTGACCGAAATTTTTATATTTATTTTCGGATATTTTATTACGTTTGTGAACTTCGTTTGTAGTGAAATAAATTACTTATTTCATTCCTAGATTACTAGAAACACTGTTCCGATTAAAAAATTACTCTTGTTGACTGAACGTATGAAAAGTGTTTCTAAAAGATATTTGTGGGAGGCGCAAGGTGGTTTTAGGAACGGTAGGGATTTATGGATCAGATTTTCTCGCTTCGCATTATCGTGGGAAAGTTTCTAGCTATAGGTCAGAAAGTTTTCTGCGCTTTCGTGGATCTAGAAAAAGCATTCGATAGTATTCTATAGAATCGCACTATTTTGCGAAAGAAATTGTAGTGTCTTCTGCCTGAATATGGAGTGGGGGGCTCCTTACTGCTGGCTGTGAGGTCATTATATCGAGGCCACAGTGCCTGTGTGAGGATAGAAGGTGACATGTCGCCCTGGTTCGAAGTCTGTTCAGATGTGAGACAGGGCTGCGTGATGTTTGCATGGCTGTTCGTGCTGTATTTGGATAGTTGCCTCCAGATATTGAAAGGTAGTATGAGTGGTATGATATGTGATGAAAGAATGGTAAACTGCCTTTTGTACGCTGACGATGCTGTGCTTATAGCACCATCAGACGTAGAGTTGCAGACACTGGTCACGTGCATGAAAATAGAATGTGAAGTGAAAGGATTGAATATTAATGTGAGCAAAACTAAAGTTCTGGTGTTTGAAAGAGAAGCGGTACATACATACATACGGAAATGTGAGATTTGGGTAAATGGAAAATGTCTAGAACAAGTGAATGAAATTGTGTATCTAGGGAGTGCGTTTTCGAGGGATGGAAGATGTGAGTTGGAGTGACATTGGAGTCCTTTCGTGACGTTGGAGTGAGTTGGAGTGATGGAAGTTGGAGTGAGTCCTTGTGGAGAGACGGGTAGCAGCTGGCAATAAAGTGAACGGTGCTCTGTCCGCATTAGTAGACAGTGTCTAACACAGCCAAAATGGCCATCCACAATGCGGTGTTTGTGGCAACTTTATTGTACGGTAGCGAGACCTGGATATGCCCGAAATCGAGTGAAAATAAGATAAATGCAGTAGAAATGCGATCTCTTAGAAATATGTGCGGTGTCACTTTTGCGGACAGGATAGGCAATGAAGAGATACGCAGTATGGTAGGGTTGTATGACAGTGTTATTGTTAAAATGAAGAAAGGCATGCTTAGATGGTTCGGGCAGTTAGAGAGAATGAGTGATGAAAGACTGACGAAGAAAATCTACAGAGGGAAAGTGAGTGGTAAAAGAAGCCAAGGAAGAGCAAAGCGGACTTATGAAGATCAAATAGCCAGAGAGTTAGTAGACAGAAATGTCAAAAGCACTCGCATATCTAGGCGAAAACGTGTGAGAAAACTGTTGGGGATACAGCGTGGAGATATGTATTAATGTATGTTTGTATAAGTTTGTACTTTACCAATTCTAAATCCTTTCCTGAATTCTGTTATGAGATTCATTATTATTTATATTTTTAATTACAAATACTGTTTCAACATTTTTTCTCGCGTAATTTACTGAGACATCTCCCGCTCATAAATATATTTTTTCACTTGTTCGTTAATATTAATTATGGCGTTTGAAACAACTCATAGGTACTTATACATACCTTTGTAATTTTATTTGGACATTTTTAAAATGTGTGATTTCTTGAGAAAGATTTATCGAGTGTTACAATAATAGATGTCGTGTTTGTGTAACACTGTAATGAATTGTTAGTTGATGAGCACGTAGTAAACCAAAATAGTAACTACTTTTGACCTCGCCTCGTTCTTTTATAAATCCAACAGCAAATTACCTTAATTCTCAGTGCAAGATAATAACGTTCCTAATGATAGGTTTTGTATACATTTCTATTAATAACCTCAGATGACAAAAGCGGTAAATATAATAGAATAATGTACTTCCACTCCTGATTTCTATTGGGTGCTAACAACCAAGATTTTACACATCAGTACACCAGCCGGCCTGTCCCCTGTGGCTTTGCTTGGCGGCTTAGATCGATAGTTTTACAGAATTGCACAACCAGCTAACTGAAATTAGGATCACCGATTTTCTTTTGCCGCCAGTGGGCGTTACTACAACGTTGGATTCGAATTTGCATGAAAATTACTGAGCGAAAGATTTGTTTTAACATTTTTTGCAATTATATTGTCTAGACAATAATAGCATGGATAATATACCTTTAGGAACATTAAATGTGAATGCTTTGAAGTAAGAAAAAAATAGACAGGCCAAAGTCACTGATATTATGTGCACAATACATATTATAGCATATCACTCAACGACTGTCGATCAGCGTAAGTTTGAGGACTGCTGATATTATATTATGATAAAAAAGCAAATAAAACAGTTTAAAACGAAATATTGTGAGCAAAGCATATATATATATATATATATATATATATATATATATATATATATATATATATATATATATATATATATATATATATATATATATTGCGCAGTATTCACTTGACTGATAGTTATTGACTATTAGTACTACTGCCTAGTGACCATAAGCCAGAAGACCCTCATTATACGAAACGGATGTGTTCGCAGTTAGTAATGGTTAATGAATACCACCCAAATGCGACGGGATTACTAATTGGCACAATGCAGTCAACCTTTATCAATCTGCACTGAGAGCTTCATTCAATCAAAGGTAACTTATCTCCGATGTCCCATAACAACGGGAATGGAATAATTGGACAAGAATATTTTTTCTTAATATTTTCAGTGTGTATAAAACACCATTGACCGCATACAATTTTATTGCGGATGTAATAATAATAAATATACATCGTGTCGATGTTATTTAAGTGATTTTGGAATCACGTTCATGACTTCGAAGGTTGCGTAGGTTTCCTTTATCAGATCATAGCACAGGTAATAAAAACGCTGAACTAGATATTTTATGATAGTAAATATGCAGGCTACAACAGAATTCTATCCGAAAATAGATATACGTTTCGACGTTTTAAATTTTTGATGACGCGAAAAAAATTTTTAAACGGTGAACAGCTAGACGGGAGACTAGATAATGTAGGATTTTTGGTTAAAAAATGTGTGTGACACACTGAGTAAGACCCTGTATTTCGAGACCCTGGTATCTTCTATGACAAACATCGAAGTTCCTTTAGCGCTGTACTGAAGTGAATCATGTCTAAAGAAATGTTGAGCGGTTCTCTCCACCCTCACAATACTACGGCAGCGCCGATCACATGTGCCGCTGTCCTTCTCAGGGTCCCTTGAAATGAACGTATGGAGGTCCCACTCGCCCCGTATTTATGACATACGGGGGATATCTTAGTCTTACTCTTTTACTGCCGGGCTTTCTAGCCCGGCAGTATCCTTCTGCATATGGCTATAGTAGCTCTCCACTCTTGCATACAACTTTGACCTATCGTGATTGCAATTGTATGTTTAAAATAAATACATACAGTATATATTACGTGTTATTGCCACTGGATAAGCCGTAAAGCAACGTGCTTATACATATAGTGTATATATATATATATGCAGGCAGTAGTACTAATAGTCAATAACTATCAGTCAATAAATGAATATGCTTTGCTCACAATATTTCGTTTTACACTGTTTTATTTGCTTTTTATTTATCATAATATAATATCAGCAGTCCTCAAACTTACGCTGATGGACAGTCGTTGAGTGATATGCTATAATATGTATTGTTCACATAGTATCAGTGACTTTGGCCTGTCTATTATTTTCTTACTATATATATATATGTATACATATGCCTCTGAATTTTTGTGTGTGTATTAACACACTAAGTACTGGCCGAGAGTTTCAATGACTATGAATTATCTATGGCACTGAGCTAGTTATAATTTAATTAATATATTATTGACTGATAATTACTATCAATTAATGAACGTCATATTGAAGCGGAAAGAAAAGTTTTATTTTGCTTTTTTCGCTATAAATTATATATAATCGGTTGAAATCGGCTTGAAATAAGAACAGACACGACGCCATTATGTTATGCATTTCGTTTGTAATGTCAAATCATTCTTATATTGTAATCAATATGTAATCATAAGATGTAATAATCATTACATTTTTTACTTTATTTTTATTCCATAATCGAAAAAAAAAACAAAAAAACGTGTTTGCTTATGACCACATGACAGAAGCGAAAACTTACATTTTAATTTTAAAATATAGATACAAGCGCGCTTGATGTCAACTGGAGCCGAGTATACCCGATTCAGCGTCACCAAAACGTAGTGATTATATTCTCTTTGGCGTCACCCACCCAAGAGTGGCGGTTGTGTTGTTCACTGCTCAGAAAGAGCGCAAAGTGCGCCTGAAGAAGTTTTCACTTCAACCATGTTAAGAGCCCATTTACGCAGCCCAGTGCAAGCGAATTCGCTCACCAGCCCCGCGTCCTGTGGTAGTAGCAATAACGTCGATTTGAGCAGTTGCGGTTTAATTATAATATTTTAGCGCCAAGAAGTCTCAACATTTGTTGTTGTACATAATTGTAATTTGTGAGAAAACTACACTACCAGTCGTTTGAGAGATTTGGGATGTTACGATAATTATCTAACTATCCATTATAATTAAAATCAATTTAAAATTCTGTAGAATTTCAGAGATGCCACTGAATTTTTATACAAAATAGGGTTCATTCCAGATTTTTTTTTATCGAGATTACTTTCTCCAATAGTGTTTTTACGATTTTAAGATAAAGAGTTGCAGTTATATCTGGCCAAATATCTAACTCTCAGTGTTCTTAAATATCGAGATCCAGGTTACCAAACACACCAAAATCTGCATACGTGTTAAGACATGGAAAGGTGACTCTTAAGTGAATGACGTCTTGGCAGTTCTAAATCTAAATCTAAGTTCTAAATGTTAAAAAAATGTATTTTTCAAACGATTTTTATTAGGTAGGTAGTTTTTCGCGGCAGTAAAATACTCGTAGTATCAAAAAGTGAGCAGTAGTTAATGATCTCTAATAATAATTAATAATAATTAATAATTAATCTAATAATAGTTAATAATAATAATAATTAATCTAATAATAGTTAATAATATCTAATCCTATGAAATAATTATTTCAAGCGCACAGATCTACACACTAAAAATTATTTGCAATTTATCAACAACTTTGGGCCTGTGATCACCTACAAAATTTTCTTTTTAGAGTTACATACGTTGGACCCGTAAATTTAAACATTATTATAGCTAAAATGTCGAAGAGAATAAATTTTTAAGTTCATTATCTATCAACGAACTATAATTTACCTACAACCCTCTAGGTTGGAAAATTCCGCTTCAAATATTTTAATTAATTTAAATTAATTATTTAAATCAATTAAACAATTTTTGGAGACCGGATGATTTGACGCTAATTTCTTGGAAACTTGGAAGATCGCTGGTGTGGGACGCCACTTGTGATGATACTCTTATTTCCCATGTACCGGCGACTTCCAAATCAGCAGGTGCCTTGGCTAGGACTGCCGAGAACTTGAAGCGGCGTAAGTATGCGACTCTCTCTGAGAGTTTCATATTTATGCCCTTTGCAGTCGAAACTTTGGGTCCTTGGACGGCCCCGAAGCCCATCTTCTGGTTTCTGATAATTGTAAGAGGCTTCGGAAGACCGCCGGGCTGACAGTTTCTTCCGCAAACGAATCAGTTTGGCTATTCAAAGAGGTAATGCTGCCAGTCTGCTGGGTACCCTAAGCAGTGACAGGTTCCTAAGCGGCAACTTTCAGGAAGTCTACTTATTTAAGATAATATTTAGTTATAAGCTTGTAAATTTTAACGTTATAATATGTATGTAATTATATAGGTATTTGTATCGTATTTATAAAGTTGTTTTTTTCTTGAGTTTTGATTTGTAGAATATTCATCTATTTCTATATAGTAACATGCTAATTCAAATAGGTTGGCATAACAATAACGAGTGATAGATAAATAAATTATCGTTCTAGGTATAATTCATGTTTGTCTAATGTTTATACGTTTCCGATAAAGTCATTGTGAAATAGCGCAGTCACTAGATTTATATGTAACTTCTTGTCATAGCAATTTGACATGATGTCATGTATTATCGCAAGTGGCGTTGCCATTTTCACGATTGGATAATAACGAAATAAGCATTTTGATAGTTTTCAAAAGATAAATATCCATTTATCCATGTAATATCTAAAATGTCTCTGTTGAATATAATTGCGCTACATTTAAAGGCATTTCAAAATTGTTAAAAATATCGACAAAGTTGTTATTTTTTAAAATTAAAAAATTTGCATTACAATTTAATGTTACTTTTTCATTAAAAAGTACCTGGGCGACCGAGCTTTACTCGGTGTCTTGTAAAAAAAGTCTGACCACATTGAAGAATTGGAACCCGAGCGTTTCGGCGTGATAGACCTACCTACGTTCTAGCCACTGGCTACCACCTGCCCAGAGTTCTCGCAATGTTCTATTCGGTGTGTATAGGGCACTCGTACTTGCCTGCTGATATGGTGAGAACTGTGATGGTACCAATTGTGAAAGGCAAAACCGGTCATATTAGTGACCATAATAATTATAGACCGATTTCATTGGCAACGATACTCGCTAAGGTGCTTGATGGGCTGCTTAACACAGCTGGATAAGTATTTAAAATTTCATGATAACCAATTTTAATTCAAATTTGGTCCCTCTACTGAAACAGCAATATTATGTTTAAAGGAGGCGGTCAAGTATTACACTGATAGAAGTACACTGATCTTTGCGTGTTTTCTTGACCTGTCGAGTGCGTTTGACCTGGTTTCCTATGAGATCTTGTGGCAGAAAATAAAAGATTCATCTATGCCTCAGGAACTCCAGATCTTTAAATACTGGTATCTGAACCAAGTCAATATTGTTCAGTGGTAGGATGCGGTATCTGAGTCGTACAGGTTCGAGTGTGAAGCGAGGCAGGGGGGCTAACTTCGCCTAAGCTCTTCAATCTGTACGTGAACGCATTAATAGAGGAGCTCAGCAGCATACGCGTGGGATGATATAATGATGGTTTGTCTAAATAATATTAGTTACGCGGATGATATGGTGCTGCTGAGCGCCTCGGTATGTGGATTGTCTAAGCTACTTGATTTGTGCGAACAGTATGCGTGGCGTCACGGTTTACTCTATAACTCGAAGAAGAGTCAGTGTATGGTCTTTCGGGCCGGAGGCAAATGTCCAGATATCATACCTACTATCAGACTGAATGGTACGGAACTAAAGAGGGTAGAATGTTCAAGTATCTTGGGCATTTGGTAACCTCTTACCTGAAGGATGATGCAGACTTAGAAAGAGAGAGGAGGGCGTTGCCTGTGAGAGCTAATATGATAGCCCGCAGGTTCGGGCGTTGTTCGAGGGACGTCAAAATTACCCTTTCAGGGCATTTTGTACGTCCTTCTATGCGGGCAGCCTGTGGGTGTCATATACGCAGAAGCAGTACAACGCCCTTGAATACAATATAATAATGCGTTCCGTGGCTGATGGGGCTGCCCCGGCACTGCAGCGCGTTGGGGATGTTCGCCGAGGCGCGTGTCGACTGCTTCTACACGATCATGCGGAAAATCTGACCACATCGCACGATTCGAATCCCTTCACTTTGATGTGGTAGACACGCTCTAGCCACTACGCTTTTAACAAATTATACTCTAGTGCTAAATTAAAAGAGTTTAGAAGTTTTAAGTGTGTAAAAACACAGAGAAAACGAATTTTCCCAGAATTGAGACCTAGGTAGATCGATTTTTCGTATTTCGTATTTTTATCGTAAATTTCATCGAGATCATTAGAGCCGCACGCTTATTACGTACCTTGCAGACAGCATGTGACAGCCAATATCGCGCGATATCTGCTGTCAAAACGAGAATTTGTTGTAATATAATTTGTATAGTGGCGCTAAATCTACCGCGAAAAGTGCATTTTACGGTCATAAAATAATAGATACGCAATCGTCATACATGGTACCAATTTTTTATTACAATTAGTTACCGGTCGCGCAGTGATCGCGTGGCTGTCGCTGTCTGCAAATTTTTAGATAATAACCCCGCCGTTTGTGAGAACGCAATTACAAACATATATGTATATCTATGTCGATAATATTATAGTGCTATAGCTCGCATAATATTATAGTGGATATGTCAAAAACATAATTGATCTTTATGAATCTCTTTAAAAAATTTATTGATTCTGTGAAATAATGATGGCAAATAAAAAGGAGTGGAATTATTTAAAATATTAGATTGTGTTATGTATAAAAAATGAATTAAATTTTCTGTAAAATAAATTTTAGCTGGCGCCGATGGAATGTGTTGTTGTTGAAAGATTGATTTATCTTTCGTATAGTTAAAAAAACCTTACAATGAATTCTATCGTTCCGCTACGCTGCGTGATAGCCTCAGACTTCTAATCTAACCCCAGATGTTTTTAGGTACGAGTAGAATATTTTCCTTACCTACAATTGCGGCAACCAAGTTCGGACTGTCACGAGACGCTCGTTAAGTGACTATTGTTATAAACAAAATTATATTGTGAAAATCGTCAATTTTAAAGTTTACTATATTTCGTCGATAAAAGTAATAAATTTATTGTGAAAACTATTCATTTTAACGTGTCAGTAATTTGATAAGTTGTAATATGAATTACTAATTCTATTGCTCCTGTACATATGTATATCCCAATATATTTGCTAACGAGTTGTCCTCAGGTTGGTATTCTCGATTTTTTTTTATAATTTCCAGGCACATTAATGTATTATGTAACTATTCTTGCAAATTTTTTTTTATTTAAATTCCAAACATGACATGATGAACATGACCCTAATTGCGTAACCCTGAGCAAAGTACTAATACCATGCAATAAACTCTCCCAGTTACTACTTACTGGGTATTCAGTAATACTGACTACCCCAATACCTGCCCCTACTACCCCAATATAATATAACCCAGTAACACCTAGTCTATCTAAGCCTATCCATCCAGTTACAGTAACAGCAAGCCCACACTCTAAGCCAATTTAGAAAAGGTCGAATTCTAGATTAACCTGATCGGGTTCCGGTAATCTAGCTCGGGGACCAGGCTTGGGTCGTCGCATAAATGTACCAGTCAAAAGTGAAAATGGTGTTTATTGGGTACAATAGGTAATACAATAGATAAGAATAATGTATGTAAGATTGTGATATACAGCATTGGGTTTCTTAGGTAGTTTTAATGCATCCCGCCTTTTTGTGACCTTAATGGGCACTACGGGCATTCTTCCGATCTCGCACCCTGGACAGTTTTCAACCGCTCTCCGTCATAACGCTACCTACTACTTTAAAGATATATACGAGTACATTTGATAGCGAGGAGTGGCACGATTTCTTTGTAGGCTTCTGAGAAACCGAAATTGTATTGAATAGATTTAATCACCGATTCGACAATACCGATTTAATTTCTATTATCTGTTAACAGAAATGGACCTATAAAAATTTTTTCGAATCAAGAAGTGATAAAAATTGTTGTACTCGATGTGGTTTTCGGTGATTCGATGACTACTGAATCAATTAGGAAGCATATTTTATTTCAATCTAAAGGAAGCTGTGTTAGGTTCGATTACACTAGAATTCTCACTTCATCGCAGGCAATTTCAGTACAAGATGAGTTTGTTAAAACATTCTCAGTTAGAAATGTAAATAGAACATTGAATTGCTTGTATAAAGTTACCCGTGCGTCAGAGGTAGATAGTCTTAGAATTTGAACTTCGTCGTGTTAAACAATTTACTGAATGTCTATTGACTATTGGTTGAAAAACCTATTGACTGAACTCAATCGAATTGATAAAATAATTCAATTGTTATGAAATTAGGGATTAAAATTTCTTATATTTTCATTTGCCGAATATTTACAGCACAGCAGCAATAATTTTCGCTTCTAGGTAAAACTTTAAAAAAAATTCTCTGGATTTTTTATTTTATTTATGAGCTCACTAAAAGAAAAATACTAAGATGTGATGAGATAGTAGTGAGACAACCTGTCGTGTATTTTATCACCGAAGCCTAAACTAATATAACAAGAAAGAAGAATTAAAATCAAGAATAAAAGAACTAAAATGAATAGTAAAAGAATTAAAATAAAAAAAAAAAAAAACTACAATCACTATCCTGCCAATACATTTTTGTGAAAATGTAATAATGACCCAGAAGTAAAACCGGAAGTCACATAATGAAGAGACCAATTACAAAATTCTTAAGAACAACCGTTGAGATATAAACTCCCTTGAGAATAATCCCTTTCATGTTGTCGCAGGGTTATGAGGAAATCTAGATTTTGATCGGACATTTGAGTAAGTACGTTAAACAATGTTGTAAGTCGACATAATGTTTGTCTTTTTTTATACTACATCTTACACCTTACGTTATTATTTGTTTGAATTTTGCAATATTTTGTGTTTTAACAGTTGCCAAATTGTATTGAGAAATCGACTTTAAACAAGTATTAATTTGGTCAGGAAGTAATAACGCGTTTCGTTGCAGTAGTAATCTATTTATTCAAACATTATAAGTACAATTATTCTACAATTAAAGTTATTTTATTTATTGTCTATTATTTAAAAACATTAATAAATCACGCTGATTGCTTATCTACGATGAAAATACCTAGAAATATGAAGTATGTTATTCAAATTATTACTAAGTTTTTTACTGATGGATTAATGGATATTAGTAGGATTTTACTGTACATTAAATATAAGAAAACTTGTGCCAGTTCTTGTAATATGATGCCTTAGACACGAAGTCAAATGTTATAAGCTTTTTTAGTAAAATTTCAGTAAATTCTAAGATCAAATTACATACTAGTAGTAGGTATTATGTTTACAAATTTTGTAGTTACACAGCATCTTTAAAAGATTTATTGCAGTTTAAAGTGCTCTATTTTATGTCCAACTGCCATAAATATATTTTCTGCAGTGCAGGGATTTCCTGAAAATTGAATCCATAATAATTTATTTACTTTATCAAATAATGTATTACATTAAAAAGGAACACAATGAGGAGGAAAATACACACATGATGTTGCTTCTACATTTTGAACGTATCATCTCGTATTGAACGTTGAAATGGAATTATCGCATTTTTAATATTTTGTTCCAAAGTAGAAAAAAGTGTATACTATGTGGAATTACCTCGGTGTTTGTCTGTCTGTACTATCTAATGTACAACGCTGAACCACTTATGTAAGTGGGGACAAAGACAGATATTAACTTCAAACGTTAAACAAAAATTTAAAAAGTTTGTTGTATTGGTAATTCTGTGTGGTATCAATCGAAAGCTTTTTCGTTCAAAAATCAAAATTCAGAAATGTATAACACGTTACTTTAAGTTCATTTTTCATTTTTTCTTGTTCATTTTTACCTCATCATGTGAAATTTAAACGAACAAAAATAATGACAGTGACAGACGAAGGAATTTCGATAGCACTTAGTAATAGTTTACGCTAATAACTAATTAATCTGTGGTAATAGTAAGTGGCAAAGCGTAGTAAGTAAGAAATGTAAAGTATTTTTAACTGTTATGGCATATAACTTCAAGAAAAACGGGAATAGGAGGAATATCTTAGTCTCCTATAAAGTAAGACACATTTAAACTTAAACGACATATTGTGAACATTTTGCAAATAATTTGTGAATATTTTGGGTGTATCGCCTTACCTATATCCACCCATTGATCCTGATAACCAGCTTCTAGTCTGGCAGAACGTACAGCTTCACGAAGAGCATGAGTGATTATTACAGCCAAACAGAGCGCTGGCTCACCAGTGGCTGAAAATAATAGTGTGATTAAAAAAATACCAAACCATAATTATCTACAATATTATTTAATCCGTTTCTCTCATGGTATTTTTCTGCAATAATAATAATAAATAATTTAATTACACCAGTGGTATGGCCGCAAGCTAGGCGTCTACTGTATGTGCCCCGCGACGAACTTGAGAAGCATCCAGTAACATGCAGATTCTATGACAATTCAAAAAATTTTGTTTCCTAAATTCACTCGGCCTAGAATCAAATCTGAGACCGTCGATTTGAAAAATAATTGCAATAACCATAATCAGGTCAGTCAAAACTATTGTTCTAATATTGACAAAAAAGGCAGCTTGTTTTCTTAAAGTTATTACAGGTATTTTAATTTTTTTATATTTTTACAATGACACAAGTTTTCAGACACATCTTTCAAAACATCGCTTCAAATTGCCAAGAGGAAATTAGATACTTATTTGAGCACCTTATTTCCACATGAATAAATGAGCTAGAGATACTCATTTAGATTATTAATACAACGCCATAACACATTTATTTCATTCGGAAACCTTCGCTTTAATATTCAGCAACAGATAAAACTTAACAATAGCTATTCTATTAAGAAAATGAATAAAACGACAGTTTTTAATCAAGTTTTAAACAAAGTGAAAACATTAACTTCGTTATTTTTTTTGCTTATTATTATTATACCTATACCTTTTGATTGTAAGACCCCAAACTCATTCTTTGAGTTTCTTTGAAAATAAATTCTCATATCTGCTGGTATGTCCTTAATACCAGGAGGTTTGTAAGTCCACGTCCGATCTGTAAGCAGTTTTCCATCAGAAGGATCATATACGATTTTCTCCAAAGTCCAATAACCTAAACCCATAACAATTGCTCCCTCAATCTGAAAAAGTATTTTGGGATTCAAAGAAATTATTTAAAATCGTACTGCAAATTGCGAAATTTATAAAATTTAATTTACTTGTGCAACGTCAATTTCTGGACTTAAGCTTCTTCCAGTATCTTCAAGCAAATCAATTCGTCTAACATCATGATTTCCCGTTAATATATCGACTTCGACTTCTAATATACAAACAGCATACACATCATACGGCTTTAGTTTATCGTCCAAGCTAGAATACATGAATGAAGCTTGGAGATCTATTCCTACATTAAACGCTCTTGATATAAGTTCTTCCCATGTAGGATCCTCCATGTCTTTCTTTACAGGCTCTAGTCTTTTCAAAAGTATTTCACAAGCTTTCATTGTTGCAAAAGAGACACACTCACTGCCAACGCTTCCGCCTGTAGTCATAACATTTGGAGAAGTGAAACTGGAACTTGGTTTAACACTAACTTTTTCTAAAGGTATACCAAACGTGTATGCACATACTTGGGCAACTTTTGTATTTAAACCTTGACCCATTTCGATTCCACCATGAGTTATAACTACCGAACCATCTGCGTGATATATGGAAACTATAGAATTACAATTTCCAAAATAAACTATGTCAAATAGTAGCGGCAGCATTTTTATAGCTCTCTTTCTCCATCTGTTTTGTTTGTTGAAATTATTAATGTCTTCAAATCTCTGATTGTAATTAGAATCTTTCTTTAACTGTTCTATCATGTCAGGAAGAGGGTTATTTTTTTTAATCATATTTATTAGTCTGACCTCTAAAGGATCTTTGTCTATAGTGTAAGCAATTTTTTCCATCACATATTCTATCATCGCCACACCTTCAGCTGATGCTGCAAAATTTAATATATAAATGTAGAACTTCCAGTGCACGTATTTACTTTTGTCTATACATTAATGATGTATAAAAACATTTAATATAGTTATCATATCATAGCTGCCAGTCTGCTGGATACCTTGAGCAATGACAGTTTTCTAAGCGGCAACTTTGAGGAAGTTTATTTTTAAAGATAATGTGTAGTTTTAAGTTTGTAAATATTAACATATGTATGTACTTTTTGTTTTAATATATTTAATGAGTTTTATAATGTTATCATAGTTATCAATTTATTATTTAATTTTTAAATACTTACAAGGAGATCTGCACCAGGTGTTAGAAGGTGTGTCTGTTAAAACTGAGTTAGCTTCTACAGACCATCTCCGGGAATCATAACAGTTTCGAAAATGCATAGCAGTGAGTGGAGTACTTTTCTCGTTAAAGGAATGCCCACAATCTTGATAAAAAATATTTTTCAAATATTGTATTTCTCCTTCTTTATTAACTCCAATCTAAAAATTATTAAACATTAAAATCCACAAAGACAAGAAAATAATACTCGACATAAATTTTAAATAAAGTTACTTCAAAGTTGCAGGACGTAGGTATTCTTTTTCCGACAATTTTCATATTGGTCTGTAACGGTAAAACAAATCTGCAAGTTTTCCCCAACAAATGAGATACTAAAGCAGCTGCACAAGCTATTTGACTAGGACGAGAAATTTTGCCACCGTAACCACCACCAACTCGCCGAACAATAACGTTAACTCTGAAACATTTTACGAAGTACATACTATTGAAGTAACATTTACTTGTAACATTCAAACGTACAGCATACCTGTTTACAGGAATATTCAAACATTCCGCAACAGCGACGTTAACGAGGTCGAGCCACTGCGTGGAAGAATAAACCTCCATACCATCTTCTGTAGGCTTTACTACACATGTTTGTAGTTCCATAGTGTAATGATATTGTGTGTCCATTGAATATTCTCCATGAATGACCGTTTTTATGTCATTACCGATATCTGTTGGTTCAATAGTTTGGTCATTTACAACTCTCTTATTTCGTTCTGATGAATTTAGAACTTGATTTATTGTTAGTAACGGTTTGTGTAAGTTTCCGGGAGCATATTGTATTTTTACGAGTTTAGCTGCTTCTATTGCTGTTGTTTCTTTGTTAGCGACGATTATTCCGGCCGGTTGTCCATAAAAATACACTTGTTTGGAGCATAATATTTCCTCATCGATAGTCATTAAAGGAATTGTGGTCGGTGTGAAGCTATTTTTTCCTGGTATGTCTTTAACTGTGTAAAAAGCAACGACGCCTGGAATTTTCTGTAATAATAATGTATTGATATTATTATATGCATGAGATCTTGTACGTAGCAAACAAACACATCAAAGTACTTAATTATTATAAAATGTATCTGTAACTTACAAATGCTTCAGAAGAATCAAAACTCTGTATAATACTGCCTGCTTTCACATCAGCTGTTACGAAGGCTCCAAACACTTCGTCAATTTGAGTAGGAAGGTCATTTGCAAACGTGGCTTCTCCACTACATTGTGCTAGTGCTTCTATTTTGGGGATTGGTTGATTTAAGGGCCATATACTTTTGTCTGTATCAAACGTTTGTGTTCCCTGTGAAGTATTTCGTTTAAAGACTTCACCTCCTAAACGATATTTTGGATTAATTTTGTCATTTGGACACAAATTTAATATTACCTGAAAAAAAAATCCGTAAACTGTATTCTAATAAACGTAATTCGTTTTGAAAGACTGACGAAGAAAATCTACAAAGTGAAAGCGAGTGGTAAAAGAAGCTAAGGAAGACAAAAGCTGACTTACAAAGATCAAATAGCCAGAGTGCTAGCTGAAAGAAATGTCGAAAGCACTCGCATATCTAGGGCGAAAATGTGTGAGAAGAATAATGAGATTTGAAGAAGCGAAAGACACTTGTAACAACTGCGAAGCTTGGCGCTCCATTGTCTCTGACTACCTAATTAGCGATACAGCGTGAAGATGTCTATTAATGTAAGTAATTAATTTTATTACAAAATATTACTGACTTTGTAATAAAGTGCAACAGCCAGCATTTTCCTATATGTGGCAGATGGTTCTGGTGGTGCTTCTTGCGGAGATATTTCCTCTGATAATGTTTTCAAAGCCGAGAATAATACATCATTAGTAAAAGGATCTTTGCCTGTTAATGCTGATTCGGTATTAGCGGCGTGAATAAACTTTGATGATATACCACCGTAAACTATTGTTGCTTTTTCTAGTAAATTAGAATTGCGGTGAAACTTAAATAAAAATCCAGCGTTTACTATCGCATGTGCATTTTGAGAACGAGGCATAATCTGAAATTATAAATTGAATTAATAATAATTAAGATTTACACTCAAACATTTCTGTGGCTTTTATATCAAAATACCTTATAAGTCTTAACTGCACAGCTTTTAGATAACGGTGGAAGCATCACATTCAATATAATTTTTTTGTTCATATCAGTTTTTAAAAATTCAGGAAGGGATATCGTACGATTTTTTCTAACATTTTCAGCTGTAAACAAATTAAAGCAGCATGATTAACTTATCGTACAAGGAATTTGTGTATAACGAAAAATATTTTAGCAATATACAGGGTTAGTTTAAAAACACTAATAACCTCTTAGTATTTTGTACCAAACATTATCCCCAATAAGTTTTATTTTATGACTCAAAAATTCATAAGTTTTTTCTTTCATACAAAAACTAAAAATACTTACATTAAATGTTCCTGAAAATACATCTACTCTACCCAGCCGCTAAAGCGGCACACGCGCATCGCTGAGACCCGGTGCGCTTGCACTGCACCATTGGAAGTAAGTACAGAGTAATTACGTTTTAGACAGTAGGTACATACAACAAAACTTAACTAATATTTTTGGAGGAACGTTCTAAGTTGTGCAAAAAGTCGTAGAACAAAAGTTATTAGGTACGTTGTTGTAATTTTGCACTAAGAGATTATTAGTATTTTTAAATTAACCCTGTATATGTTATAGCAACGTAATATAATATATTAATATATAAATTCATACCAATAGTTATCATTGCTCCAACAGTTTCAAAAAGTAAAAATAAATCCGATTGAAATTCATTGTTCGAATGCTTGAGGTATAAATTACCACCGATGGTTCCAATCTACAAATGAATGGAGTTCGTATTTTTCGTCGTCTTGAAAGAAATTCATAACTAAACACCTATCATATTTATACATTTACAACTACATAAATAAAAATCTATTGCCACGTGTATGTCGGAGTATCGCTTGAGAACGGCCTGACCGATTTGGCTGATTTCTTTTTGTTGTGTTCGTAATTGTGAGGACAAGGTTTACATTCCGAATTTTTAAATTTCCGAATTTAGATGGTATTTTTGTATGGAAATCTCAATAAACAAAATTTAGTACGTTGCAAATATTCATCATCCCACCGGAGCGAAGACGGGGCGGGTCGCTTCTACTACATATTATTCACATGAATACTCAAGAAGCATTTATAATTAGAGACCAGTTGCGCCTCGTGATTTCACCTGCGTGGAATACTATTACATACATGTATATGTATCTTCACGATGTATCTCTAACGGGGTAGTCAGAGAGGACGGAGCGCCAAGCGTCGTGGTCCTTACATACTTCTTTCACTTCCTCAAATCTCATCATTCTCGTCACACATTTTCGCTTAGGTATACGAGTGCTTTTCACATTTCCGTCAGCTAACACTCTGGGTATTTGAACTTCGTAAGTTAGTTTTGGTCTTTCTTGGCTTCTTTTACTACTCGCTTTCGCTCAGTAGATTTTTTCGTTAGTCTTTCATTACTCATTATTTCTATGTGCCCCATCCATTTAAGCATTCCTTTCTTCATTTTTATAATAACACTGTCGTGCAACCCTGTCATACTTCGTATCTCTTCATTGCTCTCTATTTGATATTTGGGTTCTGCCTGTCAATAAAAACTTATTATTATTATTATTCCTTATCCTGTCTGCAAGAGTGACATTGCACATATTTCTAAGAGATCGCATTTCTACAGCATTTATCTTACTTTAACTCGATGTCGGGTATATCTAGGCCTCGCTGCCGTACAATAAAGTTGGCACCAACACCGCATTGCGGACAGTCATTTTGGCTGTGTTAGATATATTCACACTGTCTAATAATGAGAACAGAGCACCGTTCATTTTATTGCCAGTTCCATCCCTCGAAAACGCACTTCCCAGATACACAATTTCATTTGCTTGTTCTAGACATGTTCCATGTACCCAAATCTCACATTTTGTCTATACCGCTTCCCTTTCTAGAACCAGAACCTAACTTTTGTTCACATTCATATTCAATCCTTTCACTTTACACTCTTTTTTCATATATGGTACCAGTGTCTGCAACTCTGCTTCTGATGGTGCTATAAGCACAGCATTATCAGCGTACAATTGACAGTTTACTATTGTACCATGACATATCATACTACTCATACTACTTTTCAATGTCTGGAGGCAACAGTCCAAATACATCATGAACAGCCAGTCAAACATCACGCAGCGCTATTTGACGCCTGAACAGAGTTCGAACCAGGGCAACAAGTCACCATCTATCCTTGCACAGGCTCTGTGACCTTCATATAATGACCTCACAGCCTGCAGTAAAGGGCCCTCCACGTCATATTCAGGCAGAAGACTCTACAATTTCTTTCGTACTACTCTATCGAATGCTTTTTTATAGATCCACGAAAGCGCGGAAAACTTTGGCCAGAAACTTTCCCTCGATAATGCGGAGCGCAAAAATCTGATACGTACAACCCTACCGTTCCTAAAACTACCTTGCACCTACCACAAATATCTTTCAGAAACGCCTTTTATACCTGAATGTATGAAAGACCAAAGGACAGCTTAGCAAGTAAAGTCTATGCCAAATACCTTGGCATAGACTTAACTTGTTAAGCTGACCAAGCTGATGGCCCTAGAGCACGCACAGTCTAAATGAGAACCTTTCCCGTTATACAGAGGTACTATGACTGCGGTGTGCCAATCCTCTGGACCTTCCCCCTTCCGCCAACAAAGGTTGCACAGTACACGGAAGGTATCCCAAACTCCAGGACCATCATATTTCATCATCTAAGTTCTAAGCAGTCACCTCATCATTTCCCGCAGCCTTTTCACATTTCAGACTTCTATCACTATCTCAATCTCTTTCATAGTCCTTAAGTCCGAAGTCCTTAAAATTACATACAGAAGGTATCGCAACTATTGTAATAATCTTATTAAAAAACTTAAAAGAAAATATGAAAAAGACCAGTTAGTTAAAGCAAATAAAGATAGTAAAAAAATGTGGAACGCTATAAATAGTATCACGCATCGTAAACCACCTAAAACTCAACATCCTGTATTATTACAGTTAAAGTCTTTCAGTAAATTACATACTTTTCTAATATTGAGAAAACTAGCTGAGGAAATTGTTTTTGATAATTCATCACAAGACCATGGCGCTTATAGGTTGAATAATTCACAGGCCTTTTCTTTCGTACTTTTAGAAACAAATCCAAAGGAAGTGTATGGTATATTAATGAGTCTAAAACTGAGAGCATCCCGGGTTGGGACAATGTATCTACTAAATTCCTAAAAATTGCTCATGAAGTGATTGTACCTATAGTCTCACATCCATCTAATCTTTTTTTTGGACAAGGAATCTATGCACTCGCTCTCAAAAAATTTATTATCACGCCCGTGCACAAGGGTGGTGACAGAAACGAAGTAAGCAATTACAGACCTATCTCAGTGCTACCCGCAATTTCTTAAATTAAAGAAAAGTTAGTCAAAACTCAATTAATAAAATACATGAATAAATATAACATTAACCTACACTCTCAATATGATTTTAGGCAAGGTTTGTCAACAGAAGATGCAGTTACTCCATTAACCTCGCATATTGTGAACGAAGTGGTTTCAGAAAGAAAATACGTCATTGTCTTTTTGTATTTAAAAAATCTTTTGACACTGTCTCTGTCCCGATCCTTGTGCGTAGCTTAGATTTTATAGCCATTAGAGGACTTCCCTTAGACATATAAAAAAATTATCTCCAGGATCGTAGGCAATGTGTTAAACTAGGAGAATATGTTAGTGAAGAGACTGGTATGTTGTGGTGTCCCACAAGGCAGTGTCTTAGGTCCGACATTATTTTTGATATTTATTAATAATCTTTGTGATATGCGACTTGAAAATGAGCGTATACTCTCTTATGCAGATGACACAGCCGTTGCTTTTACTGGAGATCATTCTGTGCATGGATTTGCTGAACAGGGACTGTATAAGATTGCCGACTGGTAAAAGTCTAATCTTTTAACATTAAATACCTCAAAAACCAAGAATATTGCATTTACGAATTACAACAATGCTCAACCTGGGCCTTGCCATTGTCTAAAAATACATACCAGTGATAATTTCCTTAACATCAACTGTTCTTGTATCCAAATCACAAAAGTGACTAACATAAAGTATTTAGGTATTATGCTTGACTAACGGTTATCTTGGCATACACACAAATATTTATGGCTCGAACGAGAAAAGTTATTTGGATTTTTAATACTTTAAAACATGTTACATCTAAGACACTTTGGAATCAGATATATGTCTCGCTAGCCCAGCCGGTTCTTGTGTACTGCATACCTGTGGAGTGGGGCTACAAAAGCCAAATTCCTAGAATTGAGCGAGCGCAGAAATCTAATTTAGAGGTGATGTATTTGAAGCCACATAGATTCCCTACTGAAAACATTTACTCGTTAAACGACTCCTCACTGCCAGAAACTTCTATGTTCTCTATGTTGTTTTGAAACTTGCACACTTCTACATTTTGTTGTACTAGTTATGAGGAGCAGAACTTCCTAACACAGGTATTGTTTATATTTAAAAGGATACACTGACGTAAGATATACTGTAGATGATGTATTGCATTAGCTACTGAACAAAATTTTCATTTTTCATTTTTTTCATACTAATGGTATCCTCCAGTCACTAACTCGAGTGTGGCAATTCATTAGAATTGCTTTAAGTATCAGAAACAGAGTCGCCACTCTCATACAGTTCTCCATAATATTGACTCCATCGCTGCAGAACATCTCTCAACAAATCTCACTTCCAAATAAAATACTATTCTAAATAAAATATAGCCTATATTAGACACAGATAATGTAGTTTATTATTTGTGAAAACATTTTTGAAATCGGTTCAGTAGTTCCAGATATTACCCCCAACATACAAAAAAACGCACTAGATTGGTACATTCTTAATAACAAAAATTTTTACATGGGTTAGACCCATTGCAAATAGTCCCATATAAACGTATGTATGTTATTATATAACTTGCATTTCTGACTGGAATATGAGCGACTAAATCCATATGCTTATAAAATTCCGATAAGTATGAAAAATCTTCATTCTGTTTAGATATCGTATGAAAAATATCCATCATTTCAGATAAAGTCATGCCTGCACCAAGAATCAGATTAACATCAAGGACATATTTTTTTAACTCTCCCACGTCGAATATATCTATCAAGTTAGTGGGATAGTTTGTTACGTGATATACTCCTGCAATCAAAAATATCAATTATCGAATTGCATTTCATCATATTGCGGTCTACAAAAACATATTTAAATAAATATTTACCTTGTCCTGTATTACCACCTATTAATTTATAGTCACCATGACCCATAACTTCAAAAACGTCATTAAGAGTAAAAGTTTTGTACCATTTTTGTGACACGCAATCTATGACAATCATTTTGTTGTCTTTTACATTACCAATAAAACACCAATCCTCGAGAGCATTGCTATCACCGTGTACTTTATGTAAACATTTCTTTTTACAACTTAATCCACAAGGTTTTGTCGTTACCAAGTCTTCTAAATCTGTTAGTTTACTAAGCAGTTTTTCATCTGCATCCCTAGCAAATGTTTTGAAAGCGTCTGCTATTGGTCTATATCCGGTACATCTGCACATATTACTTGCAAATGAGTTCTCTACTTCAGTCGCAGTTAAATTTTTACTTTTCGTCTCGTAAAGACTGTAATAAAACATGGAAATAAGCAATATCTTAAACTTTAAAATATATATATTTATTCTGTTTCATTAGTGAAAAAACTATTAAGTTTTTGTGAGAATGTTTTAAAATTAAAGATTTTTCAGATTTTATTACATTTCTCGCATGTATACCTTTAATATATCGGGTCAAATCTAAAACATTCTACAAACTAAAATGAGTAGCTCCTTTTATGATTATGATTAATAATTCCACATACTAATTTAGATAATTAAAATCTTCAAAAAGTCCTTTTCGTGATTAAGCACCTATAAATCACAAAATGGTCTTAGAAATTATATAAAAATACTTCAATTCCAGAACTTGAAACACATGTCCTTAGAGGAATAATATCTCAATTATGAAAATGTCAAGACGCGCGTACATTTAACTAAGTAACAATACTTATTTTGTTCAAGGTTACAAACGATAAATTGCGCTGCAAGAAAATTGTTTCATTTACTCGGTACAACATTATCAAAGTCAAAGTCAAATCAATTTATTCAAGTAAACCCAAATGCGAGGTATTCTCGAACGTCAAATTTACTTTTGTTCGGTTCGAAAAGAATACGTGTTCACTGAGAAGAACCGACAAGAAACTCAGTCAGGTATCATTTTTTCAACATCATTCTACAATAGTTATTTAAAATACAATATTCATAAAGTCAATAACTGTATATGCAGAGAGAGGCGATTTCCAGACTATTGGTTTTTATTCAATGAAATCGATAATTTTGTAGTATGCTTTTCTAATCAGTGTGTGTGTTTAATAACAAGTTAAATAACAATAACAAGTTGATTGAGCAATTTCTTGAGGAATTTTATCATTGAATGGAACACAGTTGCCCAAAAATGAGCCACTTAACTTTTGTAATTTAAATATAGGAATAACTAGCTGATATGATGTGTTGATTATTATTATACATAATGGTATGGATTACTCAAGGATCACTCAGATAATTTTGTCGAATGAATTAAAAATCACCTGTATATATCAAAATAGTTTAATTTTTTTGTTTTGTTGTAGCGCTAAGCTATCATCATATAAAATGAGTTACATAGTAAATACTTTCAAGGCTACCTGTACATGTTCATAATCCACCCCGGTGTACAGTATCCGCATTGGGTTCCATTAAAATTAGCCAGCCGTCTCTGGATTTCATGGTAACCCTTAGTTCTATTCCCGATACCTTCAACAGTGATTATTTCCCAACCGTGGCAGGAGAGTAGAGACACGAGGCACTAAAAGGTCAAAGATGATAATTAATAGAACTGAAAAAATACATCTACATTTCAATAATTATTTATTTTATTTTTTCAATAATTACATACACGTTACTAATTTAAAATGAATATTAACGTATGTATATACTTTCTCGTGGTTAATAAATATATTAGAAAAAAAAACTTAGTTTCACAAAAAAATGTTTTTATTACAATATATTGTATTAATTCGACAGCCAGTACTAGATGTTACTTTAATAATAATAAGAAATTAATAATTCGTTAATCCATTCAAAAATTTAAAATTGCAAAAATGGGAAATCTGAACCTTGTTATCTTATATTACTATAAACCTTCCCGAACTAGTTGAAAACTATATGGTTTATCGGGAGCCAACGAAAATTACGACAATTGTGACGAAAATTATAATGACACTTTCTTTTATTTATTTATTTATTTTATTTATTTTATTTATTCTTATATATAGACAGTGTATTTTCTTTTTCGTTTTTTTAATCTATTAATATAAAATACAATGTTTGTTTGTTCGTATTTTGTGGGTTGCCATACCGTTCATCCGATTGCGATAAAATTTGGTATAGAATAGCTTGAATCCTGGACAAGCTATTTAAAAAAAAAGCGAACGAAGTCGCAAGCATCAGCTACTTAATATATACAAATCTGATATTAATTGGTATCTAAATCTATCCTTATACTAACTGTGATTAACTTACAGAATTAACTGCGAATGTTTTAAGTTCGTTATTTGGCTGGAGAGACGCTCGCACAGTAACCACGCACGCGCCGCATCCACCTTCGCGACACATGACTTTTGTTCCTTTCAAGTCACATACATTTCTTATGTAATCATTCAGCGACGTATCCGGACCGTATCTGCCATCCACTATACAAATATTTGCTTAAGTGTACGCAATAATGTAAATAAAGTTGCATGCTAAAAGGCGTTCTTAAAGATTACTTTAACTATATATAACTTATAATTATAATATAGGGTAATTAATGTAACCATTCAGAGATTTTACTGTATATACATAGACCATTGATGCAGTCATCAATTCAAAGCGAGTTTATTATGTAAATCTAAACGGTTCCAAAATAATAACGCATCCTGTATTTAAATATTTTGATAGCGCAATTATTTGTTACTATTGTGTACATACTTTAATAGCATGGGAAAAAGTAATACGATGTTATTTTTATGCTCATTGTATATCTTTAAATTTAAATATTTGTGCGGCAGTTAATTTTCCTCTCTTGGAGATTGCTGCATTGACACGTGAAGCAAAGGTAAGAGTATGAATTAAATTGGTTTGTTTTCACTTGTAAATACCTATGACGAACAACAAAATTGTTTGACAAAAAATGATCTTACCGTCGTGTTGTACCCCGTTTAACTTGAAAATGATGCGAGACATCGGAAACGATTTCGTTATGTATCTGTGAAAATAAAATATTTTCTTTTTATACTTAGCTGTAATCTTATTCTCAACAAACTGCATTCGTTTCAAATAACCGATGATAATTTATCGGATCATTCATCGGTTACAGTGAATTCCATGTAAATCGTATTTAAGGACCGCAACTGTTAAGGAGACAGCGTGAAGATATGTATGTATGTATGTACATAGCAAAAACTTTAATTTTTCATTTGAAATCGTTTCAACTTCATTTTAGAAAAATGTTTTTGTAACGAGTGATTAATTTATTCTTTTATTAATTATATTCAAATAATATATTCAAATATTATAACAGAAGGAAGTATTAAAAACACGATTGTACTTAAGTAAAGGTTAACGAAAATATTTTTGAAAGTAATGCGTTAAATCTCTTATTCTCTACTTTTATTAATTTTTTTTTATTTAATAAATACACTTTAAAAGTATAGCATTATCTAGTGAAAAAGAAAGTCTTCTCAATAAAAAAGATAAATGATAGAACTAATGAAAGTGAAAAACAAAACTAGAACGCCACAAACAAAAAAATATTTAGGGCGTACAATATTATGTTTTGATCATAATATACATGTATAAATAAATAAATAGATATATAATTCGAATGCGTAAATATGTTTGCTGATTATTATAATAATATAATACATAATATATTTGATGTTATACCAATATAATATATATTAAACTAAATGTATTTTTCCGACATTGAAATGGAACGTTAAAAATGATCGTTTGAATCAATATCACAAGAGGTAATGAGAAAAAAACGAATGTCATGCCTTTATAAAACATAGCAGATGATTATTAACTTATTAAAATGATTGAAGAGATGTATAATGCAATTAAGACTGCAGTTTTAATTATAAGTCAACTCTACAATATCTAACATTAATTAATTACACATGCAATGCATCACAGAGATGCAGGGACTATTAGTACATTTATTCAACTCAAACTCAATGCTGCTTTTATTTGGATAATATCTCAACGAACAACACAATAAGTAATTCAATCTACTACTTCTTATTTATCTTTAAAATGTATATACTTTTTTTCCACTACAATTGAATATTTATGACTAATAACATACAATACCTAGTATAAACTAAAGAAAAAAAGTACAAAAAAAAGAATTCTCTCTGCTCTCTTTGACTACCCCGCTAGGGAAACAGCGTGAGAATATGTATGTATATATGTATCATAAGCGATTTAAAATTCATAGTTGCTGCTATAAATTTATTGTTCTTAAACAATTACTATTGTATACTTTACAACGAATAGTTTTAACAATAATTTTTGAGCATAATCGTATAAACTACGGGCAAAAATTTGGAAAAAATATATTAATCGAATGTTTTCGATTTTTATACAGCTTATTTTACAACGTCATTATATTTATATAAGTTAGTACACTCTTAATGAAGTGACTATTGTAGTGGATTATATCTTTTATAGCGGTAATTTAAATCTTATTTGTTATTTCTACCACTTATAAAGCGCTTTTAAATGCATTATCTATAAAAAGAGTAAACGTAAAGACATTATTTTTATTCGGACGCTATCGGTAGCTTTAACACGACTCCCGTAGTCTTACAAGTTCCCGACGCTCTAAGGCTTTGATAGAATGTAGAAACGTTATAGACAAAATGTCTATACGTGTAATTACGCCAAAACCATTTAGCAAAACATCACTCCGAGCTTAAGAATGTACCTAATTAGGGCCGTAAGATCAAGAGCAATTAAAACTATGGATTTCGTAATATACGATAAAATTTAATCGACAGTTTAATCCCTTGTCCTAACATCAAAGAAATGCAAACAGTCTACGGAGTAGTAAAACTTAGATTAATGTGTTATACATGGTAATAGTATTCGTTTCATTCACTATTCGTTCCTTGGTTTTAAGATTCTTTGTTAATATTCGATAATTTAATCTGCTCGTAATCGATTAGTTGCCATTGATCTTACGAAACAATCGAATACAGAAGATTAAACTCTCCTTCATTGTTTAAACTACCATTGATCTTATGGCCCTATGCCACATAGACAGAGGTGTTAAATGAGACTTCATACAATACATGTTATGTGGTGGTATGTCATGGGTATTTAAAGTACGTAGGCACCAAAATTCGCTTGTTTGGGAGAGGAAGAAGAATGTGTATGCTGCTCAGTGTTGGGCAAAAGTAATTTAAAAACAATTACAATTACTTTTTGTAATTGTAATCGTTGGCCTAACAAAATGTGTTCACAATACATTTTACAATTATAATTTTTAATTGTAATTGTTTGTACAAATACATTTTGCCCAAAACTGCTATTGCTTATTTTCCCCGGATCATAAAAGAATCATCTAATTTATCAGATCATTAAACGAATCTTGTATAAAATATCGGTCGTCGGTACGTGGAGAACTTTGTGAGTGATGGTTGATATACATATCTATACATCTATACCTACATACCTATGTGTAAATAAAATTAAAGTGTCTATGCCTGTAATTTTGAAATAAAATATTTTTCATACGCTTATACTAATGGGATTGTTTGTGATAATAAAACCCAAACACGCTTCATTAAATTTCGGTCCGATTCTGTCCATGTGTTTGTTTGTTCGAGCTAACCTCCGATATGGATAAAACGATGTTAATAGGACTTTTACTGGATGTAAAAGATTTTTCAGAGATTAATATAGGACAATTTGTACACCGAAAAAAAAACAAATTAAAAGCTGGTGAAACCGCGAGGAATAGTTAGCCTTAAATAAATTTCTGTTACACAAGCTAAAACTACGCTAAATTCTAGTTTAAAATTCATCTATTTCTTTTTGTGTATTGAAGGCAAAAAGACAGAACCAGACGAAAGAAAAAAAATGAATAAATATTTTGGAATTTTATTTCAACGTAATAATAATAAAATAATTTCAACGTATAATAAACTACTTACTAACTACTAGTTATATGTAATGTTGGTACAGTTATATGTAATGTTGGTAGTAGTAGTAGTTGGTACATAATACGAGTGTATTATGTATATGTACCACGATTACGCCTGTTGCGATATGAGCCCCCAATTACACCAAAGCAAATGTGTCAAAACATATGGCAGCAGCCCCTTGTCAAGGGTTCAAAGGTTTGTTTGCTACGAATGCGTCTATGCATACACTTTATTTATAATACAATATAGTCGTGCTGCGTTTACTTTCTCGTGAAAAGTAGCTTTGTTTGAATTAATCTTGAAAATTGATTACCGTAATTACTTACATCACTTATATAAGACAGGTATTATAATTTGTATATAGCCGAAGTGTTTGCTAATAAAAATGTCAAAAGCACTCACATGCCTAGGCGAATGTGTAAAGAGAATGATGAGATTTGAGAAGGCGAAGGAAGTACATATAAGATTGTAAGGGCTGACTACCGCGTTAGTAATGTAGAGTGAAGATTTAAAGCCTGGATTCGATTGTTAACCTCTTACAGCGCAGTTGTATATATTTTTGAGAAAATAAACATTTCTGTTATGTAAGTACTATACAAAATCTGGCGTGCAAGCAAGTAGTTTATTATTAGTTGGACTTCTTTTACAATTTTAACTGTACTAATAAACATTAAATATGTCAGCAGACCTTTCAATATATTTTGTACCTATTTTGGCTACAATAAGTCTGTAATAAAACATTCATGAACGTTCCAAAAAAAATAGATAAATATCTGTGTTATTGCATTATAATTCGTTCCGGGTAAAATTTTATAGAAATATTGTTTGTAAAGGCACATAGCGTCCATCGAAGTTCGATTATATATATATAAGACTAACAACTGATGGTACTGAAACTGATTCACTGAAAATAAGGAAGGCTTTTCGTGATAAAATGAAATTCCTTGAAGTCGGCTAATCCACGTGACTTATGCTTTTCGAAGATCGTTAACAGAAATCTAAGGTTTTACGACTTGTTCGCGGAAAGAGGGCTCTTATAGATCCCCTAATCCACCGTATTTTTTATATATTTTTTAGGGACTAATAAGAATGATTACACGACAGATGGTGGAATGGAACAGAGGTGCGAGCGAGAGTAAAATTTAGTAATTTCGTTTATGATGTTCTACAATATACAAATTTTGAATTTCGAAACATTATTTCTCTGACTACCCCGTTAGGTAGACAGAGCGAAGATATGTATGTCAATATTTTTAAGTACTTTTACCAGTCATCAGAATAGATATATATTCGTTTGAACAAAAGATTATTATTGCAATGTCTTATGGCTAATGTGGTTACTATGAATACGATATTAGGATAGTAGAAAGCTGAGCCAGCAAGCTAGTAAGTACCAACTACTTTCACGTAAACGGATTTCAAGCTAGTAGACAAGGTAGTAAATTAGAGTTTCAAACCAGGCAAGTTTAGTGGAACCAAAGAACAGGGAGAGTCATAAGCTCAAAACAGAGTATGACCATGATCACGATTGGTTTAAATTCAGTTAAATTATAAATGTTTAAAAAAGTGGTAATGAGAACGCAAAATAAATTTGCGGATGGTAGCCGTTGATTATGTGTATGAACCGTCCGAATCACTATCACCACCGTACTTGTTAATCATGCTATCAAAGAGCAGTGACTGCACTGTTGTGTTCTGATGTGTAGGGAAAGACAGGTGGTGTTTCTGCCACAAGAGGCACAACATTTTAGTTTACGAGATTGACAACGCATTCGCCATGTGGAGTGCTTTCTTAACCTCGATATTGGTAATGGAACGGACCTCAATCAATTTATCATCACTTGGAATATTCGCTCGTTTACGTTATCGGTTATAAAAACCTCATACATATAGTTTGTATCGATTTAAAACCCAGCAAAGCGTAAATAACTACTAGCTTCTTACGCCAATCAGTGTGGCTATTCAAAGACGTAATGCTGCCAGTCTGCTGGACACCTTAAGCAATGACGTCTTTCGAAGTGGCAAGTTTGAGGAAGTCTATTATTTAAGATAATGTTTAGTTTTACATATCTTCACGCTGTTTGCCTAACGTCCGTCCTCTCTGAGTACCCCGTTAGGGATACAGCGTTTAGTTTTAAGTTTGTAAATATTAATGCCAGGACATGTATGTACTTTTTTATTATAAAGAAAGTATTACCTATAATGATGCCAAGAAAGGATAGATAGCCGATCTGCATCCTTGTAACTGGGGTGAAAGAAAAAGGTATCTTTCGTAGGAAGCAACAAACGCAGGGGCTTCGGTGTCACAGACAATGAATTGGGGACTCTCGTCCATTTTAGGCGATTTTGACGACAACGGCAACGCATATGATCCACGCTGCCAAGATCTTTGAACCCCTCAACATGGTCAAAGGATTTCTACATCGGACTAAAAATCATAAATTATAATGGACGAAGCTTTCGCTTTAAGAGCGTGTCCATTTTTTGTTGACCTAGTTTCTAGACTTGTACTAATGTGCGTGACTAGGGAAGGGTCACTGTAAAACAATACACAACTGAACCTTATATATTTTTATTTTAGTGAATACTAATAACCAAAACGAGCAAGAACCCGCGACGGCCAGACCTTCGTTATTTTATAAAAGCTGAAAGTTTCTCTGCGCATGTCCCCAACACAGGTAGGAACGATCAGCGACTAAGACATTTGGATCATCGTGGCTTTGGCAGGTAACAGATAACAAAGGTGTACAAAATTACTCCCCAAAATCGTGAAAGTATAAAGCCTAATTTTTTTATATTTTCTTCAGGATAATATTAGAAATCACGTCATCCATTGCCAGACACTTAGTATCGTGGCAACCCCCTGCCAGACACCCTTAAACTTAAATAAATTGTATTTGTACTTACGTTATAACATCAACTATTAAGCAAATATAGTGATCAGAAGTGTCGACACTGATATTGCTGCTATAATGCTTGGTCACATACACCACCTACAAATAACATATTGGGTCCTTACATATAAAATTAGCGTTTTGTCGTACTGACCACTTTGATCTGAAATATTTCCTCTTTGGTTAATAATTCCAAATTCAAATTTATAAATTCATTTAGCTGCTTACATTTGAGTTTTGAAAACAATATTCATTTGTTTTTCCCTTATTATTTTTTTCTTTGGCGTCGCTTATTACCGCACAATGGAAAACATGAAATATCGGTAAGTCAAAGTCAAAGTCAAATCAATTTATTCAAGTAAACCCAAATGCAAGGTATTTTTGAACGTCAAATCTACTTTAGTTCGGTTCGAAAAGAAAACCTGAATACTGAGAAGAACCGACAAGAAACTCAGTCAGGTATCATTTTTTCACCATCATTGTACAATAGTTATTTAAAAATACAATATCTATAAAGCCAGTAAATGCATACACAGAGAGGATCACTTCCAGTTTATTGTTGTGTCTTCAATGAAATCGCTAATTTTGTAGTATGCTTTTCCAATCAGTGTGCGTTTAATGACAAGTTTAAATGTGTTTTCCGTTAATTGAGTAATTTCTTGAGAAATTTTATTATAAAAACGAACACAGTTACCCAAAAATGAACCACTTGACTTTTGTAATTTAAATTTAGGAATAACTAGCTGATCACGACCACGAGTTTCCACACCACTAACAACGCCTTTCTTTTGAAATAGATCTAAATTTTTTTTAGTGTACATTATGTTTTCATAGATGTATAACGAGGGTAAGGTGAGTACATCAATGTCTTTAAAATGATCTCTCAGCGACTCACGTGCGTTCATACTGTAGATGGTACGTATTGCCCTCTTTTGTAAAATAAAGATAGATTTCATATGCGCCGCTGATCCCCACAGTAGCAGACCATAAGACATAAGGCTATGGAAATATGCGAAATACACCAGCCTAGCCGTAGCTACATCTGTCAACTGTCTAATGCGCCTAATAGCATATATTGCCGAACTGAGCTTATTAGATAAAGTCCCGATATGGTCCGCCCACTGTAACTTATTGTCTACTGTTAAACCAAGAAAAGTAGCTGATTTCATTAATTCTAATTCTTTCCCATCCAGTTTCAGTCCATTATGAATTTTGGGTACATTGGATAGGGAAAACTTAACACAATTGGTTTTTTGTGCATTCAGTAGTAAATTATTGGCAGCGAACCATCTCGAGACATCCGCCAAGGTCCTATTCTGTCCGCTAATATCTATGTCTTTTCTGTTAACTTTAAATAATAATGATGTGTCATCAGCAAATAATATTATTTCACAAAGGTCTTTAAGCATGAATGGAAGATCATTAATGTAAACCAAAAATAGGAACGGTCCCAAAATTGATCCTTGAGGAACGCCCATCATTAATTTAGAACCGACAGATGTAACCCCATTTACATTCACTTTTTGTTCTCGGTCAGCCAGATATGAAATCACGAGATCGAGAGCTTTATCACGTATTCCATAGTATTTCAGCTTGTAAATTAAAGTTTTGTGACAAACACAATCAAAAGCCTTGGAAAGATCACAAAACACGCCAATGGCATCTCGTGACCCTTCCCAAGCCTCTAGTATATTTTTGACCAAGCTTGCTCCCGCATGTGTTGTTGACCGCCCTCTCGTGAAACCGTACTGTTGACCATGAAAAATCCTGCAAATGTTAAAATGTGCCAGCATTTGGTTGAGCATTATTTTTTCGAATATTTTACTCAACGCTGGCAATATCGACACTGGGCGGTAGTTTGTAGGATCTGACTTACAACCCGATTTAAATATTGGTATAATTTTACTATGCTTCATCAAATCGGGAAACACACCTTGATCGACACATTTATTAAATATATTTAAGTACTAAAATCGGTGTTACTATTGGCATTATATTAGCCAGTACATGAACAGATAATCCCCACAAATCTTCACTTTTCTTTTTTTTTAATTCTTTGAAAGTTTTCTCTATCTCAAATGAAAACGTGTGCCTGAACTGAAAACTAAGGAACCACTTTCCTATATTTTGGCTTAATAGTGCCCGTGCTGTACGTGCAGAGGATGCTAGACCACTAGTAATGTGTACAGGTGCATTTGCAAAAAATTTAGCAAAACCATCAGCAACCTGTTTTTTATTAGTAGCGATTTTATTGTTAATGTATATTGAGAGGTCTTCGTTTTTCTTATTTTGTTTCCCTACTTCTGTGTTAATAGTGTTCCATATCGCTTTTACTGTGTTATCTGCCTTACTAATTTTATTGGCGATATGAATTGATTTCGCGTGCTTTGATACCTTTTTAAATATTTTTGAGTAATTGCGGACATAGCTATGAAAGTTTTCATCCGATGTGTATGATTTTTCGTCATACAACTCATAAAGTCTGTCCCTACTTTTTCTAATACCTTTTGTCGCCCAATCAGAGAAATGTAACTTGTTGTCAGTAATAATTTTTTTCTTCTTTGAGCAGTTTTTATTAAATATGTAGGTTAAATTTTTCAAAAAACTCTTATACATGATATTTGGATCGCCAACAGAGGGAACGATGTTTGTTAATTTTGTTACTACGTTGGTAAAACGTTTTAACTGATTCCCGCCTAATGGTCTAAACTCAATTATTCTTTCTAATTTATTTTTCATGCAATTTATTTTAATTAATTGAGCTTGATGATCTGTTCGAATACCACTAATAATTTTGTGCTCTCTAATCCTGCTCTTATTCATAAAAACATTATCAATGCACGTCGCCGAATGGTATGTAACCCTGGTCGGTTCATCAAGTAGTATATTTACGTGTACGAGTTCTACCGTGGCACCAGTGCTGCAGAAACAGCTCGAAGGATTAATGATGTGTACGGCGCTGGTGTCGCAAAAGAAAGCACGGTACGTTTTTGGTTTCAACGTTTTCGTTCTGGAAATTTCGACCTTCAGAACCAACCCCGTGTACGGCCGGAGACCAAAGTGGAAAATGAAGAATTAAAGGCTATTGTGGAAGCGGATCCATCACAAAGCACTTCAGAGATAGCTGCAGGCTTCGGGGTAAGTGACAAAACTGTATTAATCCACTTGAAGCAAATCGGGAAAGTAAAAAAACTTGAACGATGGGTACCTCATGAATTGAGTGAATCGAACTTGCAAACATGCGTCGACTGCTGTGTTACTTTGCTCAACCGACACAATAATGAAGGGATTTTAAATCGAATCATTACTTGTGATGAAAAGTGGATACTGTACGATAATCGGAAGCGCTCGTCGCAATGGCTGAACCCTGGAGACCCAGCCAAATCCTGCCCTAAACGAAAATTTACTCAGAAAAAGTTACTTGTGAGTGTTTGATGGACTAGCGCCGGTGTCGTTCACTACAGTTTTCTAAAACCTGGCCAAACGATTACGTCAGATATCTATTGTCAGCAACTGCAAACCATGAAGGAAGAACTAGCTGCTAAACAACCGAGATTGGTCAATCGCTCTAGGCCACTGCTGCTTCACGACAACGCAAGACCACACACTGCACAACAAACAACCACTAAGTTAGATGAGATACAATTGGAATGTCTGCGACATCCACCGTACTCCCCGGACCTTGCTCCAACAGATTACCATTTTTTCCGGAATTTGGACAACTTCTTAGAAGGAAAAAAATTCAACTCCGATGTGGCAGTCCAAACCGCCTTCAAAGAGTTTATTGATTCTCGCCCCCATGGTTTTTTTAGTAAAGGCACCAATGAACTACCTATGAGATGGCAAAAGTGCATAGATAACAACGGTGCATACTTTGATTAATTAAATATATTTTACAAAAAAAAAAATTGACTTTATATTCCTCCCGTACAAAACGCCAATTTCATATGTAAGGACCCAACATATAAAATTCAGCTTTTATACTATAACGTAAGTACAATTACAATTCATTAAAGTTTAAGGGTGTCTGGCAGGGGGTTGCCATTATACTAAGTGTCTGGCAATGGATGACGTGATTTCTAATATTATCCCGAAGAAAATATAAAAATATTAGGCTTTATACTTTTACGATTTTGGGGAGTAATTTTGTACACCTTTGTTACCTGTTACCTGTCAAAGCCACGATGATCCAAATTTCATAGTCGCTGATCGTTCCTACCTGTGTTGGGGACATACGCAGAGAAACTTTCAGCTTTTATAAAATAACGAAGGTCTGGCCGTCGCGGGCTCTTGGGCTATGAGATATACGAGTATTTTGCAAGTAATTATTTCGATACTGCAACTTTTTGTACGTCAAGTCGGTTATGAGCTGACATTACACCGACGGTGCGAGGAAGTCATAAACTTACTACAGCTAACTGTGTTACTTGTTTACGCTCAACAAGATAGTCAATAATATATAATATAATAATAATATACTCGGACATTTCACACAGCGCCATCTAGTCCCAAAGTAAGCAGCACAGCGCTTGTGTTATAGGTACTAGACAACTGACATACTACTTATATACTTTTCTTTCGTAAATAAATACATATTATACATAAACACCCAGACTCGGGGCGGGAATCGAACCCGCAACCCCCGTTTACTTTCTGACGCGCTTAGCCGTACTAAATACATTACGATTCTCACTCCGAGATTTTTAGTTTTAGTAAACAATAATCCTGCATAACCCACTCTTACCTCTAGGTGACTGAGTAGCAAGAGAAATTTGCTACTCAACCACTCAAATTTCACTGTGTTACCGGAAAAAAGTAGCTAAGCCAAACAGTCAACGTGATTGTCTTACTATATCACCTATGTATGAAATTTACTAAAAAAATTATTTATATAATTAATCACTTGTCCTTAACAAGGTGTGAACCGACTCTAAAATAAAATAATAATAGCTAGAGAATCTGTAACAGAACATAACATTTCTACTAAAATATATTATTATAATTGTTAGGGATTTTCCTTAATCAAGGGCTATTCGTGGAGGTATTTAATAAACAGATCCTGTTATGTCATACGCGAATTTTCATATTGTTATTACAAGTTAGCTATTTAGTCTGTTTTGTTAGGATAAGCTTGTTTATGTTGTGCCTAAAAGTTATATCTCGTTGGCGTTTTGGGTTTATATTCAATATATCATATGTACAATCTAAACAAAGAGTATTTAATTACCAAAGTTTAAAATAACTGACAAATAATTAACATTATGACTTCAAACTGAGCACTAGATTTCTATGGATACCAAATAAAGAGCATTGGCGAGACTCCAAGACAATTTAGGAAGCCAGTTTTTTAAATTGAACTGGGTGGAAATTGACCCGCTATCCCGGATTTAGAAGAAAGATTATCCGCCGCTCTAACATCCAAGTCTGTTATAAAATAATGTTTGACCGTATAAGATCTGAGTATACAAGTATAAGTATAATAAATTAATTTTAAAGACATTGTAATAGATGATAAGTTATAAAATTGGAAATCAGAGAATAAAGATAAGTGGTATTGGAACATAGCTAGTAATAATAAAACACAAATTTCGCAAATTATAATGTAAAAGTTTATGAGTTGGGAAAACTGTAATTAGATAAGATAAAACTTTGGCAAAGTGTAATAGGAATTACAAGTGGTAAGCAAATAATAAAAGTATGGTTAAAAGAAAAAAGGAATGGAAAAGGCAAAAGTAAGGAAAAGATAAAAAGTCTCTAAAAGGGGAAACTTAAAAAAATCGTAATGTTAATTCATAGAGATAAGAGTATCCTATGTAGAAGACCCTTCGTCATATTTGACTTTTTAGACTTTTGTATTCAAATTGCCAAAAACGGAACCCTTACAGTTTTGTCATGTCTTTTTGTCCGTAAATTACAGCCGATTTATTTCGTTATCTTTACACCTGCTTTTAGGCGTAAATTTGTAACGTCAACCCAGAAACGAAGAACAAAAATTTAATAATGGAACTTTTGGACTGCAATTTTTACTTCTTTTTAATTTTTCGCTCGCTTTGTTTGAAATTGTTACGAAATTCTAAGTTAAAGCGTGTCCGAATATACTCTTAATCGGTTTATTTAAATTCTAGATCCAGTACATACATATCCTCACGCTGTAACCCTAACGGGATAGTCAGAGAGGACGGAGCGCCAAGCGTCGCGGTCCTTACATACTTCTTTCACTTCCTCAAATCTCATCATTCTCTTCGCACATTTTCGCCTATAGGTATTTGAGCGCTTTTGACATTTCCGTCTGCTAACACTCTGGCTATTTGATCTTCATAAGTCAGCTTTGGTCTTACTTGGCTTCTTTCACCACTTACTTTCGCTCTGTAGATTTTCTATATATCCAATTAGTTTCGTAAATAAGAGGGTTAAGAGTATTTCAAAATACTCGGTTGCGAAACATGCGGTTAATAAGTTATATTAATACAGCTTAGGCCACATTTAAAATTTCGACAAGGCGTAGCTTCCGAAAAAATTCGGTGTACCTAAGAGCTGTAACAGACCAACAGGAGATATACGTCACATGAATGATCTCATAAAGTTACCGTTTTTTTCATTTGAGTCATAGAACCCTCAAACGATACTTTCAATTAGAAATTATTCTTTTACACTTTAATAGATAAGTTATCATTGCAACAGCCGCCGCCATTTTATAATTTATACATTTTCTAACGTACGTTCTTGTGAAGTTATACAGTACACTCTAACACAGCCATTCCCAAAGTGGGGGATAACGCCCCCTTGTGGGCCCTACAGGCCTAAAGGGGGGCGGTAAGAGACCCAGAAAAAAAATGGGGGCGTTGTGTAGAGGCCTGGGGGGTGATTTGTAATTTCATTTAGCTAGGAGGCATCTTAGACAACGACTGCATGAGCTCTCGACTCAGTAGACAAAATAAGTTTGGGAACCAGTGCTCTAACACTATGTTACTATTAATCTCTAATATCAATTGCTGTACCATTCGTAAATTATTAAATATTTCAAGCGTGAAAACAGAGCACCTAAACGCATTGACTTTAATTTAAAGTAATATGATGAAGACTACTAAAATAGCCAAGGGTATCGAGGATTCAAGCAAAATGTTAAGGATAATGGATTATACATTAGGAATATTCATATTCAATCGTCCGGAAAAGCACAATTAATTCAGTTGATGCGTTGTTAAGTCACTCCCATGTAACACGCATAGTTAGAACGGTTAACTATGTGTAAGTATGGTATGTATTGGTATATATTTCTATTAATCTGTAACATTTTTTATGATTTGAGCTCAATATCCTTCATATTTTTGAACATAGTCCATTACTGATTCGGAAAATACCTATCCCTATGGAAAGTGACATTTCTGTTAAAATAATTTTAAAATAGAATCATTAATTTGATTACGTTTTTAAGGGTACTTCGCTGAGTCTTAAAAAAATTAATAGATATAACTGTCGATACATACTTTACAAATATTAGTAACTGAGCCATTAGGGCGGTGACAGTATGTCTGCCTTACAAGGCGAAGGTCTTAGGTCTAATTCCGACAGTTCAATACAGGAAAATTTTTTTTCTAAAAAGCCTTTAATCTGGTTGTTACTAGGTGGTTCGTTCACCCAGTTCACCTTTATTTCTTCATAGCGCCCATAACACAAGCTTATTTGAAGTCATACGCGGTTGAGTTTTTTTTGGACATTATATTCATTATATTGCCGAAGTCGCTTATAAGTATTCTAAGTACAAGCCAAACGCTTAATTTGGGATAACATCATTGGTATAATTGTTTGAAGTATATAAAAAAATTCAACTGTGTTCATATTCTTTAAACTCATATAATGTAACATCTGCACGTTCAACGCGGCAGCACGTATTAGTTAAAATTTTATACAGGTCACAAAAATTAAACGATGCATATTTGCATCTTGTTTTATATATTTCTCTATGATTTTTCCTCTAACTAAATATATATTGTCTGGATTACAAATTCCAGAATCGGCAGCTTTGTACTTAGATCAGCCACTACATTGTTAAGATAATATCATACGTTTTGTAATATGGCAATAAGGTCTCGTATGGCAAATAGTTTGGTGCTGTATTACTTCAAGTTTTATGCCGGTCACAAAAATCGAACGATGTATGAGATGTTTTATTTAATATTATTGTTTGAGATCTCTTGCTGCACAGCTAATTTCTTTTGTTGCAATATAATATTTTATGTATTATGTCTTTAGTTCCCATTGAAACCAAAGATTTTGTAATTATTATTCGAACCTTGTTAATGTCCGAGAGGTTTGGTGTTAGATAGGTGACTGAGGCTAGTAATATGGCGATAACATCAATGCCTCTTTGTGTCGTAGACAAACGAGATCGATCGTAAATTAAATCGTGACAACCTTTGATGCGGCAAATAGTAGATAAAAAAAGTTAAATCTATTTTTGTAAGATATATGAATCGAATCACCTTCAAAAATGTAAAAAATTGCTAAGATTCCTTTTTTAAGTCGGTTAAAAATAATAACAGTAGTGTTGTTAGATGTGACGTCACAACAGGCACAAGAATGTGATGTTTTGAATTCCGTATTCAAAGCAAGGAGATTACATGTATCTAGGGAGTGCGCAATAAGAACCAAAATAGGGTCCAAAATCCCAAATTTCATCCCTTTCGTTCAAGGTGTGTAAAAACCATGTAGTGTGTAAATCATGGAGAAAGTAGCAAGTTACAGTAACTAATAAATAATAATACAAGTTACAAATGAATTCCTTAGTTGGCTAGATCTACGTATCTTTATTTTTTAAACTTATTTATTTAACAAAAACTTTTGCCAAAAAAAAAATTAAACCGACTTCAAAAAAATACACTGAAAAGTACGAAATAACTATCTTTTACTCATCAAAACTCAAGTACAAAAATGACTTTATAAATACGATATAAATCTACATAAGTACATATACGCATAAATAAAATTGAAGTGTCTGTCTGTGCTTTCGAAATAAAGGCTTTTTCTTAAGCTTATATGATTTTGTGCACGTTACCAAGACCCAAACCTGCGTATTTAAAATATTTGTCCCTCTATCTGTTTGTTTGTCCGAGCTAATCTTCGAAACGGTTGAACCGATTTCGGCGAGATTTCCACTGGAATATAGACGATTTTCCTAAGAATAATCTAGACTACTTTTTATCCAGGATGTGTTTAGGGTTCCTGCGTAAATCGAAAATCTCTAGAACTTAGGGTAAATCTATGAATATACATACAAAAATCTAGAAGTATCAAAAATGGTTTTCACAGTTGTGTTTCTTTAAGTCAGACTTGCACATTAAAGTACGTTCTATCGTAATCTGACGTCTGCAAGCTGAGATCTGAAATGAGTTCTTTTTAGCTGAGGGGCGCCTGTAAAGTTGGTTTAACTTATAGTGGCTTATCCGTTTACCTACAGTAAACAATAGAAACAGACATAGCAGAGACAACTAAAAAATTGTGCTTTGTACATTGGAAGTATTTTAATGATGTGATTGAATTTGATATTTTACGCTTTTCCGATTCCAAAATAAATAAATAGAAATCGTTTGCGCGGTGTTACAACACAGTATATTTCGTACTTTACATTTACACAAGTCTGCGTTTCTAAAACCGCATCGAATACGTGTACATAGAAAATGTTTAAAAAAGGTTTGACAGTTTAAATTTTTGGGGCATTTTTAAATAGAAAAATAAACATTTTTAATATTTTTGTTTGTCTGTTTGAGCTTCTGTTCGCGAAAAATATTTATGATCTGCGATGTATGTACCTAGACCAGCCATTCCCAAAGTGGGCGATAACGCCCCCTTGTGGGCGCTGCAGGTCTAAAGGGGGGCGGTAAGATACCCAGAAAAAAAATGGGGGCGTTGTGTAGAGGCCTGAGGGGTGATTTGTAATTTCATTTAGCTAGAAGGCATCTTAGACAACGACTGCATGAGCTCTCGACTCAGTAGACAAAATAAGTTTGGGAACCAGTGACCTAGACGAAGACTATTATCAGTTATAGGCATTGATGGCTATATCACACATGTATAAAAAACAATTTACTAACAGTTCACGACATTTTTGTTTCATTAAATGAGACAAGCACTCCAGCTGTACCACACCAGTTGTGTATTTTATGAATACTATGTTTTCTTACCAAGTTTGCTAGTTAGACAATCGCTTTTAGATTGTATGTCAGTCGCATATACAGATTGAATACAAGTAAAGAATTTTTAGATATGTAACGGAAAGAGAACTACAAAGAAAAGCAAAATTATATTTGTTTTAATATTACATGTCACCATATCGAACTAATATTTATTTTGATCTTAGAAATACAGAGGTATATTAATGGGAAAAAATTATAAATATTTGTACATGCAATAAGAATAAATTTTTGACGAAAAGTCACAAAGAATCTTGGAAATTTTTTGATCAACATTCTTTAACAACAAACCACAGAAGTTGCACCAGCAAATAGTGGTTTTTTTTTCAAGCACGATATTTTGTCCGATGATGACTGGTCACTCTCAGGTGCACATCTGCTTCCTTGACAACAACGCGGCTATGTAATGTATGTAATCCCTACAATAACATTTACTACAACTGTATTTTCATCGTAAATTCATACGGACGAAGTCGCGGGTATATCTGTATAAATAAATTCGACAGTAACTGAAGTCAATGTCAAGCCTATCAAACTAATAGACTTTCTGTTGCTGCACATTGATTTGGCACCGACTTCAGTTACTGTCAAATTTAATTTTACGGGTTATAGGTATCGCATTTATAAATATATTTTTGTACTTGAGTTTTGATTAGTAAAGGATAGTTATTTCGTACTCTTCAGTGTCTTCTTAAAGTTGGTTTAATTGTTTTCTTAAATTTTTTACTTCTCCCTTTTGAATGACCTTGGCTGAATAAATATCTAAGTAGGTCAACAATTAACTTCTTTTCTAATTCTGGAGCACATGACCTACAAGAAAATCATCAATATAAATAAAGCTTATAAGCAGTTAGCATTATTTCGTGTATATTCGAAGTCCAAGCTCCAATACCATTGAAGTTTAAATGGGATTAATCTGGAAGTATATCCTTTCAAATAAAAAAGGAATTTTCTAAATTGGTTTATAAATGATGGAGTTCTGAGGTAACAAACATAAAAAAAAACAACTGATTTGAATACCTTTTGAAGTCGGTTAAAAAAATACAGTATTGATTGACATTTTCAGGTTAACAATACCCAGGCTAGACTATCTCTGAACACCCTAATTAAAAATTTTAAAGAAATTTAGTAATCATGAACAAAACTGAGAAAATGTTTGAAATATTATGAAAAACGTAAGGTTATTCGCTTTCAAGCTTAAGTAGTGAGAACAGCGGGGATAAGTTCCGTTAGCGCTTAATTTTAAAGTAACTGCCTAACCATATCCAATGAAATTGTTATTGTGTTTAATCATCTCCCATTATCGAACACTGATAATTTTGTTGATGATATACGATAACTCGACGATTCCGGTCTTTGTACACTGTAGATTACATGTGATCATTATTAGGTACAATGAAAGATCATTAATATAACATTATAGCAATTTGCTAAATTTTACAGGTACATTTGTTAGATATCCGCGTCGTTATGACAGGAAATTTTTTGTATACGATTCTTTGCAGTGGATTATTTGAAAATTATTATTAAGTCTCAAAACAACAGTTAAGATATTTAATATTTACATTTTGCTAGCTGTCTGTGCCCGGCCTCGCTCGGGTTAATATCAGGTCTCTTTCATGTAGCGGAATTTGTAGTTGTATTAAAACATGTGATTGCAGAACTATCAAACTGAACGTCAAATCGTGATGCCATTTACGCCATTTTTATTGAGATTTTCATACGAAAATACCATCGAAATTTCCGATTTTTGTAATAGATTTTCCCAAAGTTTTCTTTCATATTAACCTTGTTTTGACAATTACGAATACTACAAAAAAAAACAGCCAAATCGGTCGAGCCGTATTAAAGTGATGATCTTTCACACATGTGGCAAGTGATGTAGATTTTGATCTAAGTAATTCATAATTGTTACAAAAATATTTAAAATTATGTAGGTATTTGGGTATTTTTCCAGTCTTTACAAAATGAAGATAAGGAGGTGTGCTGGTAGAGATCTCTTAAGCATTGCCTATTGTAGATTACTGCTTCAAATTTTAATTATATGTAATTTTTTTTTGCGAAGAGATTTTGTAGAAATAATACCCAGTATAAATATTAATAGAAGTATAAACATTATTTTATAAAAATAAAAACTTGTGTCTTCTGTAAAAATTACTTACAAAAGAAATACATTTCATAATTAAGACCCTGTCTGTTCAACTTTAAATTCCCGGAAAGTTGGTTTTCTGTATCGATCTTAATATTCTGACGGTATATTAAAGTGCTAAATGTTCCTGTCGCTTGGAGTACCTACTACTATAATTTTTATGTGGTATCAAAAGTCACGAATTCGATTTTACATTAATATCTTATTGAAGTTTACTTTAATAGAAAATATATTAACGATTGTTTTTGTAGCTTACGAAATTTCGTACAAAACAGATAAGTTATTATGACTTATGTTTACAAGAGTAACCGTATTAGAGATAATTGTTGAAAAAAACCCTGTTTTATACAAAGATCTGGTTGCATCTCCAAAATTCTATAGAACTTTAAAATTATTTTTACTAAAATGGATCGGTAATTATAATATCTCAAATCTTTAAAACCAGTTAATTGGTAATGTAGTCTTCTTGCAAATTTTTATTATGTGAAAAGACAAATGTTGAGATTTCTCCCCGCTAAAATAGGGTCAAACCGCAACTAGGAAAATCAACTTTATTGTTGTCGCCATAGGGCGCGGCGCGGGGACAATGGACCCGTTTAGAAGGAGAGAGTTTGTCGAACCACTTGAAGCGAAAATTGCACAAAACCTGGGACAAATCCTCAAGCTAGCTGTTATATAAGTTAGACATGCGCAATTATCGTTTTTGTGTCTGTTTTAGTATTTTTGCTTATACAATGACCTTTAAACACGAATATGAGTAAGTATATATAAGTAGAGATGAAATTAGTATCCGGTAACTATCCGGTATCCAGCCAATTTGGTATTTTATTATCCGGATGGATACCGGATATTCAAAATCTATGATAAGTTCCTTAAACCAACTTCAATAAATGAATCTTTGTAAAAAATAATAAAATGGCTTATTATTATTATTCAAAGGTGATAAAGTTACAAAAACTTACAAAGTATCTTCTATAAAATTAAAATTACTTTGCTAGATATTCACTGTATTTAACGTAGAGTGTTGTATCTGGCTAGCTTGGTTCATATGGTTAAGGTATAGTAAAATAGCTTTTACAAAATAGCATGGACGAAAAAAAATCGTAACTAATCGGGACACGCGGGGCAGCGATTTGAACAAGGCAGTCGTTTCCCTACATAAAAGGTATTGTTTAGGTTTTAAGTTCTCTACATCGGAAATTTAAAAATATGTTCTAAATGTCATTGAAATCCAAATTAAAGCACGTCCTACTAAAAATGCAAGTGCAAACAATATGGGAATAAAATGTAGAAAGTCAATGTTCGGAATGGCATGTTTCATTTCGATGTGTAGATTTTTTGTGTGTTGTGCCTGATTTTAATTTGAACTATTTATTTTTGTCATCCTTTTATATATAGTGTTTACACTACACAAAAAGGGATGTTAAAATATAAATAGTGTGTTTTGGTTTAATCTTTTATCATTTATTTTTTTAACTAAGTACTCGTGATATAGTCTAATATTTTACTATTAACTGATATATTGAATACTGAGGATGAATTGAAAACCAGCGATGTGTAGATTCGCTGTTGCGCTGCTGCAGAGCTGGCTACAATAAAATCGAATAAAATGTATTATGTATGTGCCTACATATATCCCGCCCAATATTGTGCTTTTACATTTTTTGTCACAAAACATGATATCGCATAATATCGTTTGTTTTGTTTGAATTATTTATGAATAGTATTAACTCTTGAATTAACAGTTTTATAAAAAAAAAAACAACAGATACATACTTTATTTTTCCGGGCTTCTTATTGTAGTTATAACGTCTATTTAATGATTGTCAAACGTGTTCTGATTTTGAACTATTCCATTCCAGTGAAAAAATAAACTTTGTTTCACAATCAATATAGTTTAAAATAATCATCTACTTCAGAGTTATTATTCTCAATATTATATTACATATGTTTGTATTCCTGCACAAAGCACCCACACAGCGGAACAAAATGTAATGGAACAATTTACGAAAGATAAAAATCAACCTTCTCGTGTTTTAAAGTTAACACTAAAGCTATGAACATCGGCATATTTTTCAATAAATTTATATCGCACATAATACTGTCTGTCAAATTGGATACTATTCTAAATTTTGTTAAATGTGTATATCGCTTTAGTTAAAATAGGTTTTTTTCTAGTAAATGATTAAACTAGTAGAGCTTGTCTTCCTGTTTTTGCCTCGATAAGGGAAAAATTAAAAAAGTGCTGAAACGAAGCAAAATTGAGCCCAGTCTTTTATTATGCAAAGATGGCAGCGATGTATGTTTTTTAAAAATATGTTAAAGTTATACGAAAGTAAACTAAAGTGAAAAACTTCTATGTTGATTATTATATTAATAAAATATTCTAAAGCCAAATGACAGTGTTTTAAGCAAATAATATCATTACAATTAAAAACAATAAACACCTAAATTTTTCGATTTTGTAAAAATGTTTATCTGAAAAAGAATTTTACTTTTTTTCATCACTGATTATGAGCATTATTAGCGTTATTAGCATTATTAGCAACAACATAGCATATTTTTGAAGTTATACTTGTTTTGGCGTGTTTGGAAACAGATCAGAGCATAGGATCAGAGCTCAGCCAAGATCAGAGCGTGTTTTATTATTTTTGTTTTTATTCATTTTAAGCGGCTGGTTTTATTTTTTTTATTTTTTTATATGTTGCCGGTTTTGTTTTTTTATGTGTGGCCAATTTTGTTTTTTATTTTTATTCACTTCAAAGAAGTGTAACTTCTTACGTGCTTTTTTTGTGTTTGCGTGTAAGTCGGGGTAACTACAGGTACTTACGTAAATTTTTAATATTAATTTTAACATAGTATTGCCATTTACAAGCATTTGTTGAAAAACATACCTAAATTGTATAATATATAATTAATAAAATTAATTATAATTGGCGCTCCGTCCTCTCTGACTACCCCGTTAGGGATACAGCGTGAGGATATGTAATGTAATATATTATACATTATACAACTTAGGAATATTTTTTTCATCAGAATAATCTTTGTTTACTGTAGCTTAATAGCTACCGTAATAACCATAATTAGTTAGTTACACTATATTTCATCACATTTTAAATGTTAGGGATAAGTGCATCCTGGTAGTTTTAGTAGTTATATTTTAATAACGATCGTGATCGCATTTATCTGTCCGCTGTCACTGGTTACAGGAACTGCTTTGTTACATTTCACGTTATATGGAGTGAAATGATTAACGGTGAGTTTCACTTTAAATTTGGAATATATTTCTTACCATGTGATTCTCAATTAAAAATTTGGATTGAACTTTTTTGTTGAAACTCCTTTGCTGCGATTAAACTAATTCCGATCCTTTGATTAAGTGTTCAACCGGTAATTTGATATTTATTATTCATTTTTATAAACAATAATCACTTCGTTTTTTTATAGTGATTATTAACTCTAGGTGTTAACCTCTGGGGTATGCATGTGAACTTAAAATAAATAAATAAATAAAATTAATGATGGTACCGTCCATAATTGGAAAAAGCAACTTTTATGTAATCACTTCCGTGTTCGTCTTTGTTTGTCATACACCTACACTCCCATTTTTACATAAACTATTTGACGTAAACAGCTGCAATTTGGAATATTTATTGCAAGTAGTGATCTAAATACAGAAGTTAATTTCAATAATTGAGTTTTAAATTTGGAGACTGGTTTTGAAGACTTAAACATAAATTAAAAAAAAAAGTTTTTAAGTCAACGTGTGGGTTCAGACCAAAAAAAAAAGTCAACGCCGTCGCGACTAACATAGTGATGCCTGCAAAACTATGCCTCGCCATGAATACATTAAGCAACACGCAGACACATGAAACCAACCTATGCCTCGCATACATACTTTCATACATACTTTCAGCTAGCCTATTATAGGAGCTCGTCATAATTACGAATTATATTATTTTATTGCGAAAATGCTCAATTGTTTGGTTCAAGGATGCAAAAACCAGTCTACGAAAAATAAAAAGCACGATGGAATCACGTTTCATACATAAACAAGCTTAGAAACTCATAATTGCAATAAATAATAATAATACTCCAGACAATTACACAGATTGTGTGAACCCAAACTAAGCAATAAGCTTGTACTATGGGTACCGCACAACGAACTCTGGGGGAGTTCCCAGTAACACCCAGACTCCAAGGCAATTTAGAAAAGTTAGTTTTACTAAATTAACCTGACCGGGGAGCGAACCCGGGACCCTAAGCTTGGAAAGCAGATGCATATGCCACTGCGCCAACGGGCCAGTCAATTGCAATAAATCAAAACAAAAAACTGCTTGGAACATTAAACCTCAACATGTGTTGTCAATAAAAGGTGTTATAATTGTTACAATTGTTAAGTAAGCAGGTTACATGCAAGGTATTTGTTTCCTTGTTTGTTTTAAAGGATGACGGCAAATTGTTCCAAGGTGACAAACTCTAATACTATTGTAAAACTGTACAGAGACGTACAAACATTTTTTTTTTTGCTATTACAAACTTAACTTTGCAGTTGGAGAATATGGAAGAGTGTATCTTAAAACTGCAAAGTTAAGTTTTTTTTTGAATTCGACTTAAATTTTTTTGTAAATACATGACACATACATTATTTGCTAGTACGGAACCCTCGGTGCGCGAGTTTGATCCGTACTAGGCCGGTTTTTAAGTTGTTAACATGCCGTGGCCTTATTAGAAGGTTTAGCTCCTAAAGAGGATTATAATAGAGCGCCCACTCACGAAATACGCAATTTATTATTCAAAATCATTGATTATTTATTCAAAAATATTCGTTAAAATTTTTCATTATCTAATAGCTTTGAAAATCATCTTAATATTTATTTTTCGCGAAAATAAATGAGAATTGTTTCGTTATTTCACTCGGTTCTGGAAATTCGTCTAAAGAGATACCGATAATATATCAATATTAAACAAATATTAATATTAAAGTTGTATGTATACTACAACTTATTCTCACGCTGATCAATTACGTTAAATGCAACTACAAATGCATTACAACTGCGAGTTGTTTTGCATTGTGAATATTGACAGGTCTTGGATCAATAGTCCGAGACCGGCCAATGGTAATGCAAAATAAAATCAATACAAAAAAATGCACACCTGTATTGCCTTTTAGGTGCCTTTCTTAGGCGGCCATTAGACCGTCACATGTTCACGCACGCGTCATGCAAAATGAATGGTTCGGTAAATATTCATCACTCAAATATGACGATACGAAACGAGCATATTGTGCTTGGACTTTGTAAGTGAGCCTAAAGGACACAATCTGATTATTCTTTGATTACTCAGAATTAATAATAATATCTTGTCTTGCTTTTGATATAGTCTATTACACCATCCTGTCTCTTTCGTTGCTGGCATATGTTACACAATGTATTTTCATAAGTATCTGTTGTATCTGATCTATTAGTCTAATATACATATCTTTCTTTTTTTAAGCAATGGGTACAACGATTGCTTTAATCATGATGTTTTAAAATATCATCATGTGCATACGCCCTAAATGCTTAGGTAAATGTCATAATGTAGGGTTGTCATGTGTTTGAGATTATCCTAACATAAGATTAGAAAAGTCTGTCCTGCAAAACGCCATTTCAAAGTGTACTTTACAACTTGACTTCTGAAAGAGATTTCTGTAATCACTTTGAAAAATGTTTGCTTTGCAATAACTTTTAGGTATTCAAATCACTACTTAACATGAAGGCCCTAAAAATATTGTATTGTTCAATTACAAAAAACATCTATGTTTTTTCGATGTGATATGTCGTATGTCTGCATTGATGTTTTGCGTTTTATCATTAGAAAACATTGATGTTTTCGAATATCAATATTTTAATAAAAACAAACAAAACCGAAAAGTATTCATGTTTTCGTTTTTAAAGTAATTTATTCTAGAAAGTTCCACGTTACATTTTGCATAGGCTGCGCTTTTCCGGTGTCATTCCACTGGAAAAAATAAGCGATTGAAGATTACCCAATAATTTTGATCCAGAGCTTGATTGGATTAAAAAACTTTCATTTATATGAATAAATGAAAGTTGTTCTATCCTGTTGTTCGTTGTGTTTCGATACATTAGAAAAAGTACACCGATGTATTTTGTATCGATGTCGATTTTATCGATATATCGGAGTAATTCGATTCGACGAATAAATTGATTCATATCGAACACCTCTAGTCCAAAGTCTAGTCTACTTCTATCATAAAGATTACGTAGATAACTTGAACTATAATTGTTATAACTTCATTACATCTCACAACATTCTGTATTAATATCTATTCATTACCTAGGTACATTGTCAGTCAAGTTCAAACAAACGGCGCAACAAATATTTGGAACCCATGTGCCTGGTATGAGTAATGTTGGGCCAATGTGTGTTAAATTTATGCAGATGATATGTATGATACAATGCTGGTCTGGGAGAGAAAGAAGAATAAAGAATATCTAAAAACACGGGAAATTAACGCGATTACCTTTTATTTTCTCTTGACGTTTCGGCCGAGTTTCATCGGCCGTGGTCTCAAGTAAACTGTCGCAGCAAGCTTCACTCCGTGTCAGAGGCAGATTTTATTTCATCTACCCCCGATACTTGTAAATAATTATTAGGGTTCCTACACACAACACTCACGGTGTCCACACACTGAACCGGATGTGAAAAACGAGGTTTTGTCATTTGAATCACAGGATTCCACGCTGTTGATAAATTGTATCGGCTTTAATTTTAATTTCATTTTACCATTTAATAAAAATTTCAATCGGGAAAGCGGATACAATTTATCAACAGCGTGGAATCCTGTGATTCAAATGACAAAACCTCGTTTTTCACATCCGATTCAGTGTGTGGACACCGTGAGTGTTGTGTGTAGGAACCCTAATAATTATTTACTAGTATCGGGGGTAGATGAAATAAAATCTGCCTCTGACACGGAGTGAAGCTTGCTGCGACAGTTTACTTGAGACCACGGCCGATGAAACTCGGCCGAAACGTCAAGAGAAAATAAAAGGTAATCGCGTTAATTTCCCGTGTTTTTAGATATTTTATAATGCAGCGCGAAAGTTTAAAAGTTTATATAAGCATAAAGAATTTGCTACCTGCTATCTTTCCCGCGCAGGCCATAAAAGTCAGCTAAAAGATTGGGCTTCTTTTATGGTATAAGTGATAGTTGTATCAAAGCGTCATTTGTGGTCCTGTCCACAATTTTTTATACTTTATGACCTATCCACCATATGTGGTGAAACAGCTTCAATTTATGTTATGTAATCTACACATACATTACATAGAGGTAATGAAAATGATTTTTTGGTTTTTCAACTACGTGAAAACTACTGAACATATCTGTATGGGACTATGACCATTCGACGCGGAATCGTTATTGATGATTTTAAATTATTTACTTTTTGAATTCCATAGATCCTTCACCATTTTTCAAACAAAAATCTACTACCTATTAATCTTCGGTTTTCATTTACGCTCACCAAAGCGGGCGAGTAAATAGAATTAAAAATTATAATTTGAAAAATTTGGATTCAGAATAACCTAATATATCAATTTTTTCATAGATAATATAAATGTTCAATGTGCAGAAAAAATTTGGCTATTATTTCATAACAGTAAATATGGCTACGATTTTTTATTTTTATAAATTACTGAATCTCCACCCTATTATAAAACGTTTATATTTCTGTATTTTTATAAATGTGTTCAAAGTCAAATTTATTTATTCATTTAATTTAATAATTTATTAATTTATTCAAGTAAACACAATTGCAAAGTGTTTTTGAAGGTCACATCTACTTTGGTTCGCTTTGAAAAGAAAACCTGCACACTGAGCATGGGAAGAACCAATAAAAAACTCAGTCAGCTATAATTTTTCCAACATATTTTTACAATAGGTTTATTGAAATAAATACAATATTCACAAAGCTACGAATGTGCAGTGACGATTATTTCCGGACTATTGTTTTGTCTTCAATGAAATTGTTTTCTTTTTAGTACGATCGTCTAACCAACGTACGTTTGGTTTGACAAATCTAAATCTACTTCCTGAGGACCTTTACTGTAAAAACTAATGCAGTTACACAAAAATGAAGCATTTGACTGATGTCATTAAAATTTTGGAATAACTAATTTATTATGACCTGCGTTATCATTGTAGAACGTTCTAAATGGTAAAGCATCGAAGACACTTGGTAATTTAAAAATTATATGCGAATACGCAGATAAACGCCAATTGCAACTTTATTTTATAGATACTAATTAAAAATGTAATGTTAACTTACATTATTTATTTATTTTCAGTATTTTACATAAAACTCGTGTACATATACAAGACAGTACTCCTCGTCGGATTGTTCGCTGCGAGCGTGCCCAAGGAGAATGCGAAATTCAGCTTTAGCTCCATAATTGAAGCTGCGTTACCAGTCATGCATCCCGTAATTGCAGCTGGCTCAAACAAATGTATGTAATATTAAGTACATATATGTCAAGCCATGAATTATTTAGACATTGACGATACCAGATCATCTTGTTCGTACAATTGCAATCGCAATAAATTGAATTGAGTTATATATGCTGTCTTGGTAACGTAATAACGGCAATAGAATTAGTGTTTATACTACTATTTATTTCATTGTAAGTAAAAGTATCTACTGTAAAATAATTCTCGATTTCAATAACTGTAAAATTTAATTATATAGGTAATTAGGTATTATTTATGTCCAGATTAGTAAAGGGTAATAATTATTTTTTACTTTTCAGAGATTTCATTTTGAAGTAGGTTTAATTTTTTTTCTTAAAAAGCTTTGTTTTTCTTTTTTGAGTGACCTTGTCTAAAATAAACATCTAGGTTAGGTCTAAAACTAACTTCCTTCCAATTCTAAAACAGAATATAAATAAAAGAATATAAATAAAATGTTAGGAGTATTTGGTTCATCTTCAAAGTTCATGCTCCAATTTTAATGAAATAGAAATGAGGCTACATTGGAGCTATATTGAACCGAACTGAAAAAGAATCATAGAAATGGGTTATGAATAAAAAACATGCCCGAACATACACAAAAAAAGAAAAAAAATGTATGCAGTGAATTGAGAACTTCGTCTTTTTTTAATTTTGTTTATAATTGATGTAATTCTGTTGCTTGTTTTTATTAGTCGGCGACCTCTTACAGAAGATATTATGATATTTTGACAACAATCACAGAATTTGCAAAGTGTTTCTTTAGCATACTTGGCAGTACCAGCACATTATGTTATCGAAAATGTGTAATCCAAGAACTTTCGTAACTAGGTGCGAAACTTCAAGGGCAACACGAAGTACGCGGAACTCGTAAAATGATCAAACTACAAAACAACATCCATATAAAATATATGTATTGGTACAGGCGTCTCTAACAACAAGATGTGAGACGGATTCAAGGCCTTCATTTCTATCAAGGCTTTCATATTGTTACATTATACATTATTGTTCTCCTATTCAGGGTTCCGGAACTGAAAGAAAAATGGAAACCTTAAAACATCACTCACATTTTTATTTCTTTCTCCATCTGATACAATAGATTTTCTAAGAAACTTGAAAGGCATGACAATATTACATAGTAGCACACGTTTTAACACTTTAATGTTATAGATACATATTTTGTGCACAGTAATTCATTCATTCACTCATTCATTCATTCATTTATTTCCGCTTACACATTCATTCATACCGTAGTAAAGTAAGTGTGAGTTCGAATCGCGCAAAGAGATTACATACACACACATCTTTACGCTTTATCCCTAAGGGGGTAGTGGGAGAGGATGGAGCGCCATGCATCGCGGTCTTTACATACTTCACTCACTTTCTCAAATCTCATCTTTCTCCTCACACACTGTCGCTTAGGTATGCGAATGGTTTTGATATTTCCGTCCGCTAATACTCTGACCATACTCTGACTAGTAGATCTTCATAAGTCGGTCTTGTTTTTCCTTGGTCTCTCGTACCACTCACTTTCACTCTGTAGATTAGGATAAGACGAAACTATAAGGATACCTTTTTTCCATTTGGATACGGGACTAAAAAATAAATAAAATTCCATAATATTTCACAGGCGAAACCTTTAAAAGATTCTTCGGATTGACATACGAACAAATGCAGGAGAAAAATACTACAAATTTTGATATGCTCAACATAGAACTGATTAGTGAAAATGGGAACACGAAATACAATATGACAGCAACTAAACGCCTTTCAAAATCTTTAAACAATGCAGATGTAGTGATATTAATCCACGGTTTCATGGAAAGTTCGGACGGAATTATGGTTCAGGCGTTGGCTCCTGAATATTTGAAACTGTCGAGATATAAAATTCTGGCCCTCGACGGTAGAAAGCTGATTAATTTAGAGTACTTCAGATCGTCGACTTACGCAAGATTTATGGGAGAAAAACTTGGTATGATGTTAGCTGAAATTATAAACGGTGAGTTTGATGTACGATTATAAAAAACCAATAGGAAATTAGCGAACAAGTTTTTAATACAGAAAGTTATAAACGATGAGAATAAAATATCACCGCACAAAATTTGCAAAGCATTGTTATTAATAATGCTTTATTGCATTAATTGTTTGTTTAATTTTTTAATATGTTAATGAATATATTGACGCAGTGGTTAGTGCGTCTGTCTTATAAGTTCCCAGGTCATTTTGAAAAAAGAATTTCTAGTGCGTCATCTAGTTTTGGCGTTACTGGGTGCTCCCCCTAAGTTCGTTATGTTACACCTACAGTATAAACCTAATCTTTAGTTCGGAATCACACAATGGTGTAATTAGAGTTTTTATTTATATATAATTATGTATTCTCTACTTTGTATCTTCTACTTTCTTTCTTTCTAACTTTCTGTATGAATTGTTGACTCAAAAGCAAGGAAAATTCTAAGTTATCATTGAATTTTAATTCGAGGACATAATTTTCTTCATTTGATCATTGTTACTCTTCAATTAAACCTTTATTAAGAAGAGCTCTATTATGACGTTTAATAGTAGTGTAAGATTTTAATAAGTAGAAAAACAAAATGAACGATTTCACTCTCAAAATTAGTTATAATAGGCTAAAGCTAAATATTTCCATGAATTAAATATTTTGTAATACGTGATAACGCTTTCGTATTCAAAAAGCAAACACGAATAGAGTCAAGTTTTTCGGATCAAAGATAGAAATAGGTGTTCTCCAAGAGTTAATTTTAGGACCTTTCATGTTTTGTTTTGTTTGACCTATGCTTAATAAAATATTTAACACGTCATGATTCTTTAAATTAGTTTAAAATGCCATATATGCATAGATGTTAATAGGCAGAGTAGAATATTGTAGGAAGTCGCTAACAACAGGCTATTGAACGCACTAAAAATAAATAGTCTTCGGCATTGGCACCATTTTCATGTTCCAAAAAAGTGCAGTATGCGCCACCTACAATATGAACACACGGAAGTCACTGAGATATTGTTTTAAAGAGACTTATTGTTCACCTCAGAATAACTGCTTGCCATGCCTAACATTAACATCTTCTAAAATATAATGTACATTAGAATAAATAAAGATCTGTTTAAAAAACAAGGCGATATTAATGGTATGGAAACCCGAAGTCATAATAATCTACTAAATGGTTTATTTTTGTACAACATTCTTTTTACTCGGCTGTCAAGGAAGGGTTATGTTTTTCGCGCGTATCTGGTATATATGTTTGTAAATTTCTTAATTACCTCGTATCTTCCAAACGGCTAGATGGATTTCTACAGTTAAGGTGTCGTTATTCGTCTAAAAAACCCAAGTGTCCTTATATGTTTAAATAAAAAATGAAATTGGTGGATTTTTGGCGCTAAATTGTTAATAATTAATCGTTAATAATTTTTTTAACCAAACCTATCGAGTAGGGTATCAGCATGAAGGAAATTAAACGGAGATTACTAAAATATGTACCTATAAGTCATATGTTTAAATTTAATTAGGAGTAATAAATTGGCAATCAATGCATTCAAATGGTTGTAATTATAGTTTTTGATAGCTTTAAAATCGGCCAAGTGTGTGGCGGATCTCGTATTACACATTTTTACCCGGTATATCACAGCGTGAATTGAAAATCACGAAAAAAACTAAAAGAGCTAAGGCGGTTAAAGACAAAAATAAAACTGAATCCCTTCAATCACGTAAAATATGTCTTAATAAGAAAAAAATAATTTAATAAATCAAAAAACCCGCTACTGCATTTTTGTAATAGGCGTAGCGCAAGTTCCACAACAACACCACACCCAGCAGCAACAACAATAACAAAATACCAGCCACAGGAATAAAAGTCGCTATCTTCAATTAATCTACATATTTATAGATTGAAAACACTGCACTGCAGTTCACGCCAGCAATTTGGCTATTATTGTTTAGGTTTATTTATTTAAATAAACCCAATTACAAGGTATTTTGAACATCAAATCTACTTTAGCTCGGTTCGAAAAGAAAACCCGGACATCAATAAGAACCGACAAGAAACCCAGTCAGGTATCATTTTTTCAACATCATTTTGCAATAGTTATTTAAAATACAATATTCATAAAGCCAATAAATGCATGTGGAGAGCGAATTACTTTCAAACTATTGTTTTTTCCTTAATGAAATCGTTTATTTTATAGTATGATTGTCTAAACTCTAGGTTCCCAAACTTATTTTGTCTACTGAGTCGAGAGCTCATGCAGTCGTTGTCTAAGATGCCTCCTAGATAAATGAAATTACAAATCACCCCCCAGGCCTCTACACAACGCCCCCATTTTTTTTCTGGGTCTCTTACCTTTAGGCCTGCAGCGCCCACAGGGGGGCGTAATCGCCCACTTTGGGAGTGGCTCTAAACAATGTCCGTTTTACAACTAATCTAACTCTATTTTCTGTTGAGTGACTTCTTGAGGAACTTTATTATAAAAACGAATGCATTTACCCAAAGCTGAAACATTTGACTTATGTAATTTAAATTTTGGAATATTCAATTGACCACGACCTCGAATTTCCATACCTGCACGTGTTTGAATTTCTTATCGGTTCTCTCAGTGCAGACTTTCTTTTGGCACCGAAGGTAAATTTGACGTTCAAAATGTAATACCTACACATATTTAAAATAACTGAGTATACTCGAATATATATATAAAATTGATTTGATTTTGACTTTGAATTGAATTTGAATCAATTACATTTAGCATAGAACTTTGTAACAACAGAACAATATTAATTTGTTATCTCAAGATTTTGAATGTAAAATGTATATTCGAAGTCGCTCTAAGTCCTAAGTTTCGAACAATGCCGAGTTGTATTACAGCGAAATTACATCATATTATTATAACAACTGAAACACAAAGTCAGTAACAACACAGCATTATTGATTATTTTTGTACTGGTGTTCTGTTTGTGAAAACCCTGAGTGTTATTAAATAGAGTTTGAAAACCAATTTACATGACATACATATCCTACATTTTAAAATACATTTCAAACGGTGCTAACAAATTTAACCTGTTGTGAGCTTTAATCACTTACGTACTTAACGTGTAAGGGTATATATTCCATAATCTAAAGTATATTTTTAATCTATCATACACCAGCGGTACGAAATTTGAAAGGGCTTGAATTATTCACACTTGTTGCGAAGTAACTTTAGGAGCTTCTCCGTATTGTATTTACTGTTGTTTCTAACGTTACCATGGAACTTGGGCCATATTTTTCATATGAATTACAAGAAATTAATTTATTTTTGCCTAAATTAATTCTTCAAACATGTTTCAACTTCCAATTTAGCACAGCAACTTTGTAACTGTTCATTTCTTGTTAAGTTACTTTTTCTTTCCTTAAACATCCTATGTGAAATTGTGTTTTGTGTATGCCCATTAATATAAATACCTATCGAAGCATGTAATGGGGGTTATAGCCACCGTTAACCAAGTTAAATTCTAAAATTACATAGGAATATGCATTATTCCTTTAGATTTGTATAAAATTGCATTTGAACGGATAGCAAGTTATTTTTTCTTTGTAACGTCTTTGTAGGCACTTTTGTTGGAGTCATAGTATCTACGAAGGTGTCACGAAGATCATATCTAAATACTGTTTGTATTCCTTAATAATAAATGTTAATGTGTCATTGGGTACCGCTATCAGTGTCCTATATATAGACCCAAAAATATGTTTCATATATTTAATTAATTTTCTTGGAAAATCTTATAAGATTTCTTATTTCAATAAGAAGTTATTTAACACAAAATCATTTTGTGTTAAATAATATAATCCAGATGATTATATTGATTGTTCGACTCAAATTAAGTTCTTAAGGCTTCTTAAGTATTAACCCTACGCATGCCTGAAGGGTCTGACATACCCACCGCAGCTTAATAACGACGATGTCTTTTAAAATTGAAATCTACGAGAGCCGCGATCCTAAACAGCTTTAGCTCTTGGACTAGTGGTTATATTTCCGCCACTTCCGCAATGCAGAATGCATTCCTGTTCAAAGCCACGGGTGTAAAGTGTATGCAAGTCTGAAAAACCAATCATGCACAAGTAGGTACTAATATATAAATATTTTATCGGCAAGTTAATTTTTAGGGTTCCAAAGTTATAAAATGTAAAAAATGGAACTGATATGGTTCCGTCGTGTCAAATAAAAGACATACCTACTTAAGCTGAAATGTTTTCATCTTATTATGATTGAAAATTAAAAACATTATCAAAAATATCATCGATTATACTAATCCCATGATTCGAAACAAGGGGAATACTTTGATCGAATATGCATAGTCTAAGACGATTTATTAATAAAGTTCGACAGTAACATAAATTTTATTATTTAATTTTACCTAAATGTAACTTAAAAAATACTATAAAACATAGACACGACATAAACAAATGATATTTAGTTACAGGTCCGTCAGACCCCCCAGGCATATCGTGTGATTTATTTTCACCAGGCACACGAAGGGTTAAGGCTTGTACTTTGGGTACCGCACAGGGAACTAAGAACGCGCCCTGTAACATCTAGATCTCAATTAATTTAAAAAAGTTCCTTTCTGAAGTGAATCTCGCTAGATATTGAACCCAGAATCCTGAACGAGATAAGATGAAGTAACCACTACGCCGAGGGACAAGGCGAAGCATAAAATATACAAATTAGTTACAAAGATTTTGTTTTTAAACAGACATTACGTTTAAAATATTACCGGTGCTAGTTTACTGACCCGGGGTCTTAGAGAAGCGGTTCAATTGTCGCAAACGCTAGTAGAATAGAGAGACAAATTCCACGTAATCTAGCGTAATGAATTTTAAATTAGTAGGCGAACATTATTAACTTTCTTATATATCAAACGAAACGCAAAGTCACGTGAAAACCGCCGCGCCGCATAAAAGGTAGCCAAGTGCCACTTTTGACGTGCAATAACGCCAGCGACTATATGAAGCGTTCTCCACTTGTCTAGCCGCTCTGCTCCTGCAGTCTCGACTTAGATAGCGATCGCTTTACGACCGATTTCGGTTGATAAGTCATAACGATTAATTTTTAACGATTTTTGGAAGTCTCTACAATAAAACTATCGATTGTGATTGGAACCATATCAAATCTGTCAACTTTACGATTGCTGATAATGTTTTTACGATCAAATTTGACAGCTCGCAAAGTATTCGTGCTTATCGTTATGGCAAGCGATTTTTTTCGTTATTTTTATCGATCGGTAGTTTACGAAAATAACCGCTATGTCGGGACTGCAGCTCCAGGTCTGATAACAATAGCCTAAAGATGATTCGTTAAGATGCGAAACTCGTTTCAATTAGTTGTTTTGGAGCTAAAATTTATAAGAATACGTCACATGAGATGTATTTCTGCAAAGTAACGCCTGTGTCTATACAATTTTTTTATAGCTAATCTTTATTTCTAGAAGAGAATGCCAACGGTTTACTTTCCCTCTTTCTGCATGTTTTTTATTAACTTTTATTTCAGTGATTGGATGAAGTTACTATTTTGAACATACATTTTAATTGGCGCTTCAATAATGCGCTGTAAATTATTATATATTTTTGTCATATTCCGTGTTTGTCGTATCCTGGTTTTTAAGTCGTGTTCCGTATGTTTTTGTCAGATAATACACTGTTTCAGATGGACAAAATCCCGACAAAGTATCTATCATTGGACACAGTCTTGGTGCACATATAGCGGGTATAGCGGGCAAGCGGGTTCGTCAAGTGACTGGCAAATCGCTTGGTCGTATAACCGGGCTAGACCCGGCGGGCCCTTGCTTCAGTAACGTGGATCCCGCTCGTAGACTAAATCGCACAGATGCTTTGTATGTGGACGTCATACATTCCAATGCTGGATTTTTAGGTCTGAATGAACCTGTAGGTAAATAACGTCATATTTACTTGTAACTAGATTTTATTATCAATTTTAATAAATATTTTGTAATATATTATGCATATTTTAAAATATTTTGAAATTGAATTGAATTTGAATTAACCGGATCATACATTCTAAATTACCATCGGAAACCAGGTTAGGTTAGATAAATGAAAATTATTCTAATATTTTCGGTCATTTCAATAAAAATCCATGTGCTTTAGAAACGGCGACAGGCCATCAATAATGTAGAAAAACTATATGAATTCAAGATTATCCCAACCGGGATCGAACCCAAATTCTCTTACATAAAGCCTCGTTTTCACAAAAGCGATACAGTAGCTGTCTTATTTCAACTCGAAAATTGAATCTTGTAGGATCCTAAAGGACATAAAATAAGAGTGGACCGTAATATATGCTGGTTTATATTGCTTTACAAAAGATAATAAATACAATAAATAGTGAATCCAATGACCGTGCGCGTGAGACTGTTTCGGAAGTTCAGATAGTAGTGTTTTCTTCGGGCCCCCGCGTCTTTCGCTTCTCTTCGTAGACCCGAACTGCCCCGAGGATTCGCGAGTCGCGACAAATCTCAAAGGAGCAGAAGTATTATTACCCGACTGTTCTTAAAGGACAATAACGTTTTTCGGGTGTACGTATAATAATATTACGTATGTAGATTTGTTTGGTGTAGAGTCTAAAACGCTTGATGAATTTTAATAAAAAATAAAGTGTCATTAGAATCGTTGTAATTGTGGGATTACCACAAGATATCGGTAGCTATTATATAAATATAACTTCATTGTTCATAGGTCACAAAGATTTCTACCCTAATGGGGGTATGAGACAACCCGGATGTTTCTTATCCACGTGTGATCATAGCAAAGTGTGGCTTTACTTCGCCGAGTCTATAAATTCACCTGATCATTTTCCTGGTACGTGTATGTAAAAATCAATATTAATAAATGCCATAGCAATTTAACTTGCATTTGCATTCAGTTTCGGAATAGAATTGCATTTGCATTGAATTTAGAATTCGGTTGAACAGTTTTGATCCTATAGCTTGTATGTAGCTATTGGAGATACATCATTACAATATTGAGGAGGCGTAGTGAGACTGTTATCTTATCACATCATCTACAGTTTTTATTTAAAATTGAAAGCCATATAGGTCATATCACCACCTATATATAAAATTTAAAATTATATTCTTTTTTCTGTTTGAATATTTTATAATTATTCTTAAATTATATTCATTTATGGGAACACTCCATAGCTTTCAACTTAATCATAGCGAAGTCAAAGGGAGAGTGATTATGCTTTATTTATATTTCATAAAGCCTTTGCAATGCAATTTTCAGATTGGAAACACTTGAATAAACTTTATGCTACCCTTACTAATAAAGGCATAGGTCCGTAAATGGCACAAGTATTATTACGGTTATATAACTGTTTAGACTTTTTATGTAATAAAATTTAAAAATGTATCTTTCTGCGTTACAAAATTGTAGATAAATGGAGGAATGTTGGTAATAGACGGAAAGATATAGATTTTGATTTGTTTGTGGAATGTAAACCTTTACCAGCCAGATATAAACAGAAAAACAAAATCGGTATGTGCTTATGACTCATGACCACACTATAGAAATGAAAACTTGTAAGACTTTTTGGCGGGAACGGGAGAAGTGAGGTTGTCATTTTTATTTAGATTTTCTATTTTTTACATTTTTAGGAGTTTTAAAGTACAACAGTGATAGTGTATTGTGTTTTAAAGTTCTGTGTAAGTGAAAAAATGGAGGAGATCCAAATAAACATGTGTAGCTGAAGTTTTCGCGCTCTTCCAAGAAGTCCTTTTTTAACTTCAGTAAAGTCTACTATCACTTTACTGGAGGAGTGTTAGGGACAGTTAATGTGAAGTCTTTAATATTTCGACTGAAGGACTACATTGTCCATGGTCAAGCATAAATTTAAAAAAAAATGAAAACTTGTAATGATATTCTAATTTTAAAAATGTATACGAGCGCGCTTGATGTCGACTGGAGCCGAGTATAACCGATTCAGCGTCACCAACCCGAGCGCGGCTGTCCAATGTCTTTCACTGTTCTGAAAGAACACACGGAGTGTCTAAAGAAGTTTCAATTTCACGTCAATAGAAATATTATAACTTTCTACGTATAAATACGAAAAAACTTTTTTCAAACCTTAAAAAATATCGATAGCAGAGTTCGCGGTTGTTACTATCCCAGATAACGCTTTGTACAATAATGAGGTTTGTTACAAGCATGTTCATATATTGAATGTATATTTGAATGTTTTTCAGCACGTAAATGTGATAACTGGACAATGTTCAAAGAAGGATTGTGTAAAAAAAACGAAGTTTCATATATGGGAGTGAATTCTGTGAAAGGTGACACCGGTACTTACTTCTTAACTACTGCTTCATCAGCTCCATATGGTATGGGAGCAGCTGGTAGTGGGAAATAAAACTTCGACATTTTAATGTAATTATTTATTGTGAAACATTTATAGTTCTATATAATACGTATATAATACATATATAACATACTAAAAAATGTGCTCAATTCTGATTTTTTTAAGTATAAATATAACAAATGTCTCCAAATGACTAGATATCTTGTTTAATTAAAAGAAAATCAACTGAATCTTATTTACCTTTTTGGCAATTAAGATTGAAATGAACTTTAAAAAAAAATAGAATATTAACTTCCATTCGATTCCATTGTAGACGAAGTATTAGGGCGCAATACAATTACGCCTTGAAGACATTTCTATCAATACGTTTTTAGGCTGACAGTTGGCAAAGCGTAACACTTGGACCTAGAATCATTATGGACGGACTTTAACGTTAGTTGTTAGCTTCAACGTTAGTTGTTTGGGCACATTTTGTGCCCAAATTTTCGGCCACGGTGATAAAAATAAAAAAATAATATTTGCATCTTCTTCTTTCTCATGTATAGTGTAATTAATATTGCCATTCTAACAATTCAGTGACGTTAGATACGCTACTTCTATTTTTACTTCTATCTTTGTTTTTTTTGTAATAGGCTATCCCTTGACCTTGAAAGATAAGCAACTTAGGCATTTTATGTTTTTTTTCTCCTAGAGCAATATGGAAGCGTTTATCATAAATATAATAAATTGCATACAAATATTATTTTTACAAACAAGAAAGTTACAAGCTCTCGTATCCTTTCGAAAGGCCCACATTATTCTGTAAATATGAGAAACCTCACAAAATTGCTTTCACGAAGGACAAAAAACGATACTTTACCGTTGTTGTTTTAAGCAACAGGCTACGAATTGAGAAAAAATCTTGTTTCCTTTTACGAAAACATTTCAACACCAACATTTTAAATATAAGCAGATTCATAAACAGAGAGTTCATAAACAGATTTCCAGTTCATGCGTTTGCAAGGCTAAGAGTAATGCCAAAAGCATTTTTCTCATATTTTTTTACTACAGTCTTTAATACACAGATTTTTAGCTTTCTATATTTTTCTTTCCTTATTCACAATTGTGCAAACCATCTACTAATACATCTTCGAATACACGCCAGTGACTTAGTACACATAATAATCTAAAGGGCGAATAGGCTTTATCCTTACTTGGAAGCAATGATAAAACATTCATACACTGATAATAACAAGTTACAAGTAATAAAGGTTTACTTACTCAAATCAAAGAAAGAAATCAAATAAAATCTCATCAAGATAAAATACAAATCAAAAGAAATATCTGAAGGACTCAATGTAATGCAGCGTTGGCAGTCGTAATGTATAATGATATTGCCTTGCTTGATACATATTTGACTCAATGTGATGCAGCGTTGGCAGTCGTAATGTACAATGATATTGCCTTGCTTAATACATATCCTTCTGTGGTGTTTTTTTTTTACTGTAATCGTTACAATGATTATAGATACAGATCACATTATTCGTGTTTTAAATTCAAAGATATATATTAATATAGGTATCTGATGAGTAAAAATCCTAAAGATAAACAGTAAAAGTGCCTTGCTATAATTATTTGAAACGATACAGTTTTCCTTACTGTGGGCTGTGCGATCACTATGATATGAAGTTTATAGCATCATTCATCTCTTTTGCTGCTAGCGTGTGATACACAACATACTGGTGATTAATCTCTATGTGCCATATCTCACATTTAATTCTTCAATTAAATACACGGTATTCAACCGTATTGTATCTTTGCTTTTGTTTTTTATATCGATGATACAAACGCTCAATTTCTATTATTCTAATTAACATACGGCCATACTTTATGTCTATAGTAATACCATCTCTCACATAATAAAATTATAATGCTAACTGCGTATGCAAATGCCAGCGCCATTAAAGGTGAGGAGACGTGTTCAATTTTAATATGAACTTGGTGCTTTACTGTACAATCCAGAGGGGAATAATTCCAACCCAAATCTGTTATTTGATGCAATATGCCTGCTTCGTTAATGCGGAGAAGGCTGGAAAAATAAGAAGTACATATATACATAGACACCTCATAGGTACAGATTATAATCGTATTTCCTTATTATGTAATCATACTATTACCGTGTATAGGTAATCATGTTTCCTTACTATTACATATATTCATAGACACCTCATAGGTACATGTTATGTTATAATGTCTATCTATTGACGATTGAATGTTCCAATGAGAATAACGAGCAAAATCATTTGAAAAATCCCCCATTTTTAGGATATTTTTGGTAATTTAATAATCTTTTCAACCGACTTCCAAAAAAGGAGGAGGTTCTCAATTCGGTTGTATGTTTTTTATTTATGTTTGTTACCTCATAACTCCGTCATTTATGAACCGATTTGAAAAATTCTTTTTTGTTTGAAAGGATACACTTCCAGATTGGTTCCATTGAAATTTCACTAGTATTGACGCTTTGGTTTCGAAGATACACCCAATAATGCGACCTGGTTAAAACTTTTATTAATTTATATTGACGATTCTCTAGTATGTCATTTGTTAACTAACGTTGTCCCCACATGGTATAATGGTAGTAGGGAGAAGATATAAATTGGCTGTGATATAATAAATTCAGTCAGTAGAGTCTGTCGAGTCTGTCTTGTGGCGGACAGAGAATACGGCTGGTGGCTGTCGTCTTCGAATTGTAAGAATACTGTTAGGGTGTAATTATGATGTAACCTTTACACTGTTCTTTTATAACTGATTGATATGATATTATATTGATGATATTGATAATGGCCATAATGGGCTATAATATCCCATGTTCGATCTGATCGCACCTTTTAAAGCCCACGGTTTGTGCTCCTCAACAGAATGGAAGTTAACACATTGCGCTCCAGAATTAGACAATAAACTAATTATAGACCTGCCCTAGATATTTATTTAGGCCAAAGTCACTCTAAAGGGTGAAATAAAATTTTTTTTATAAAAAAATTAAACCGACTTCAAAAAATAACACTGAAAAGTATGAAATAACTATCCCTTACTAATCAAAACTTAAGTACAAAAATAACTTTATACATACGATACAAATACCCATATAATTAAATTTGACAGTTATTGAAGTCGGTACCGAATTAATGTTCGACAACAGAAAGTCTATTAGTTTAGTAGGCTTGGCACCGACTTCAGTAACTGTCAAAATTAATTATATGGGTATTTGTATCGTATTTATAAAGTTATTTTTGTACTTAAGTTTTGATTAGTAAAGGATAGTTATTTCATACTTTTTAGTGTTCTTTTTTGAAGTCGGTTTAATTTTTTTATAAACATTTTTTTTCAATTTATTGAGTAAAATTACATGATCACTATACTATAACCTAATTTCTGCCAAACTACAATATAGTTTATCGGTAGACACTGAACCTTGGTCATTCAGTGGTACATTTATACAACGCCCACGCCGTAAAGAAAAAAAAGTAAGTAAAAACCTTGAAGACTAAAACGTTGTGCTTTTTTGCCGGAAACACTGGCAGTCTTATACCGTTGACTCCGGAACACAACATAAGAACATCTGTTTTATTTATTTAATTAGTAAGTTAGGTAGTAATAGGGATCCGGGGGGTTATTCACAAACGTCGGAAACTTTCCGTGACGGAAAGGCCGATCGTCGGAAAGCATAAATTCAATCCGATGGCTTGGATTTGTGAATACGATTATATATAATATGATATAGATATAATATAAATATAATGCGATTTTAGATTTGTGAATCGCGTATAGACAAAATCATCGAAAAGTTTCCTGTCAGATACGGAAACTTGAGATTCCGATATTTGTGAATAACCCGCATGGACTGCGGGTTCCCAAACCAGCACGAAAGAATAATAAATTAACTTCATAAGCAATTACTTTTCAGTTTTTCATGTAATACAAAAAAATAGTACATAAAAATTGGCAGCCTTTTTTATCATTTTTATGATATGATATCACCATTAACAACGTTAGTCAATATGCTGCTGAATATAGGCTTCCCATAGGATTTGCCTATAGGATAGGTCCTTAGCTCTTCTCAGTTAAATAATTTATTAATTACGCTTAATATCATGAATATTATAGTGGTGTCGTAAGTATTATACCAACCCAATTTTGAATTCCTCTTTGTACGGAAAATCTAAGGATGTGAAGAAATATTTCTTGATATTAGAGTAGAGATCTATTTCCATTAACTGACACATTTCGTTCTTGTAAAATGCTGAAAAATACGAAATAATAAGTCCATATAGTTTAGCTTTCAATAGAATATTTAACTTTTTGTAATGATTTAGAATATGTTATATGTATTGGCTATTATCAGTAGATTTTACTAAAGTTAATAACGCAGAGACATTTGATTATTTAAAAAAAAAAAGATTTTCTCTATTTGCAAAATAAAGTATACATTAATAAGTAATAATGTATTTACCTAGTACATAAGGTTAATCTATAATTTAACACTGAGGAAAATCTCTTAAAACAGAGTTACCAATACAATATATACAAGACATTAGAATTTCAATACATTTGTAGCTAAAAAAATAGCATAGCTGACAATATTTATTCAAACTTTTCAATTCTTAACATTTACACAGAACTTTAACTCACTATATACCTACTACATACATACATTCATACATATTTTCACGCTGTATCTCTAACGGGGTAGTCAGAAAGGATGGAGAGCCAAGCGTTGCGGTCCTTACATGCTTCTTTCGCTTCCTCAAATCTCATCATTCTCCTATCACACTTCCGCCTAGGTTCCAACTTTATTGTACGGTAGTATGGTAGTAGAAAGTAAGATAAATGGAGAGAAATGCGATCTCTTAGAAATATAATAACAAAATAACCAATGAAGAGATACACAGTATGAAAGGGTTGTACGACAATGTTATTGTAAAAATGAAAAAATAAATGCTTAGATTGTTCGGGCACATAGAAAGAATGAGTGATGAAAGGCTGACGAAGAAAACCTACAGAGCGAAAGTGAACGGTAAAAGAAGCCAAGGAAGACCAAGGCTGACTTATGAATATTAAATAGCCGACGGAAATGTCCAAAGCACTCGCATATACCTACTATTACTTTTATACCTTAAAACTCTCAAGAATGCGTACAAAATGGCAAGATCATTTCTTCCATCCTGTAGGCACCTTATTAATTCGAAACAATCAAACATTTCGATAATTATCTCAGTCGATTGTTATGTGGATTGAACAATTTCAACGAATTAGAATGCCTTCATTCCTGAAATATCACGGAATCTTCATATGTGTGATTATATTTAACAGAATTACACTTACACAACATAAACACATACATATACACGCCTTCTTACGCATGCAAGCGAGCACAGACACTGACACACACGCCGCTGATACAACTGCACACACACATACATATCCACATATACATACATTTCCATTTTTAACTAACATCACTCACACACACTTTTATACGCAGAAACAATTATTCTGTACCCTCTTATGTTGTATAAACAGTTTGTAATTTGTCGAACTTCGTAATCGGCTATTTAAATGTTAATTCAAGTACTTTTTTCTTTCGATTGCATAGCTGTGAAGTTTGCTACTAAATAAATAAATAAATAAATAATGGAAACTGACACAAAAACTTACTTTCCATAATGGGTGTATATAAAGTAACATAATCAGATAAAAGCGCTGCCGCACCCGACTTGACAGCTTGTAATCCAGTGGAAACATTCACTACCACCACTTTGGAGAATTTCTTCGCCATTAGATTTTTTGCGTATGAGGCTACCTTTATAAACAAATAAAAAATACAATTAATCGAGAAATAATCCAATGTATTAGTAACTAACTTCATTTAGTACTAATTTTAACACTATTGCAAAGAACACCGGGATTAATGAAGTATAATAATATCCATTAAAGGAAATTACGTAATGTAGCCCTCTAATACCACATAGATACTCAATATCACGATACTCTGTTACATCAATCTGTGATGTCTGAAGTTAAATGAAGTTTCTTCGTTTATACACAACTGCCCCAGCAGGAGGATAATGTTTTTCGACTATACCTATGCACACAGTTCGATTCCTTTAGCGGTTTAGCGCATGCAGTAATAAAAATGACATGATGGATTTTATTAAATGAGATTTTGTTGCATTCGTCTGAGTCAAATAATTTTTTTTTTTATAAAATAAGGGGTAAACGAATAAGCTAGCCACTTGATGGAAAGTGATCACCGCTGCCTATGGACACTCGCAACGTCCGGGGTCAACGGAGAGTAATGGGTGCGTTGCCGGCCTTTAAGGGAAGGGAGGGGAAGGGCAAGAGGAAGAGGGAAGATGGGCCAACAGCACTCTCACTCACCGAACGAAACATAACAGCAATAGATTCTGTTATTTCATACCGATATTCTGTGAGAGGGTGGCATATCAGCGGGCGAGCCGACCCAATTCGTGGTGCAACACAGCATGGCTCTACCACTCTTAAATATATACTTTTACCCTATGGTCCCAAAAAGCGTAATGTTTTTAGAAAAATATTAATACATACACACATACATACATATCCTTATGCTGTATCCTTTACGTACTTACTTGGTACTTGGTCTTTACATACTCTTCACCTCCTCAAATCTCATCATTCTCTTTACACGCTTTCTTCTAGATGTGAGAGTATTAAAATATTAATTATTTCAAGTACCCAATTTATCAATAGAGTAAATAAAATAATGTAATGCCAATATCCAATGGTAGTAAGTCGGAAAGCTCAAGAGATATAATGCAAGTCCATAAGCTATGGCAACCGCTTACCATCTATGATCGCTTATTTGTCACCTTTATTGCAGGATGATAAACCGGCCGGAGAGAGAGTACCGGATGTTTATTCCAATAAAGTAAAAGTCAAATTTCCGTATAAAATGTACAACTGTAAAACCAACTGATATAATAAAAAGAAGTTCGCGGTGACTGTAAAGTATAACAGACTTCAAAGTCATACTACGCTTGTAAATTCATAAAAACTTATATTATAAATTAAACACCTCTAATTAGAGAAGTACGTATATGATTCTGTTTCTACTACATAATAAAAGGGAAATATCTGTTCAATATTTAATTTCGTTCAAAAATATAGACATAATTTTGTATATTCTCCACGATCATATCATCCATTGAGGCTTTGATATGCCACGGGCGCTTTTTCATTGAATTAATTCGGTAAAAAAGTCATTTTCCAAAAAGATGTACCTACACTCACAATGTTGTCCTCGCCAAAAAATATCGTAATATGAAGAACTTGTCGTTGATGTCATGAGTTTGTTTGTTTTCGTATTTAACATTATATAATATAATTGAAACTGGAAATCCAAACCCTCAGTACTTGGATTCTACTTATAGATTCTACTTATAGACGATAGCAGTAAGCAAACGAAGAGTACTGTTTACTTGACCATACAATTACGTGATGTCCCACTGCTGCTCTCGACAGTAAAAACAATGACTGACGCCAATTTCGTAAAAAAAATATTATATTTATTTCGGTGTGTATCAAGTCCGATATTATTCCATTAAAAAGGACAAACATTTATTTCACGACAAAAATACAGATAAGCAGTTATCTGTATTTTTGTCGTGAAATAAATGTCTGCATGTAACGTGGTTTAAAAGGTATGTACTGTGCGAATAATTCAAAAACATTATTTATTCATTACTTCGTAAAGTAATGAAAGAATACGAGTGAAATTAAATCATTCTACTGAGAATTTTTTCTGTAATTTGTTTGAACTTGCTTTGACGTAACGAAATATCGTTCTTCTATGTAACAATGTGTAACGTTACACATAGAAATAGTAGTAGTATGAATATAACTTTATAAAGTTATTTTAACGGAAGAATATCTGAAGTTTTAGAGAAGAAACTATCTTTATATTGTTATTGTTAAGTAAATGATCTTTTTCTTGATTCTTTTTCGTTAACGTCTCAAAAAATATATTATTGTTTTCGTTTTATAAGGTATTTTTAAAAATTTTTTTAAGTACAAAATAGGCATTATATATCTAAAATTTCTAATGAAATTACGATTTAGTAAACTTTTGTTTCTTTTTCCAAACTTAAAATTCTGAGATGAACGAAAAATATCTTTAATATGAATCGTCCTTTATAAAATCCTTTGTTTAACATTGCAGTACTGTGTATAACGAAATTTCTGTTTCTTTTATATTAAGGTACAACTTTTTTTAAAATCACTCATAAATCATTTCTAAAATATTATTTATACAGGGTTTATACCGAGCGAGTAAATGAAAAGGCTGACAAAAATGTTAACAGAAATGAATAAAATTAACACTTATTAAACGTATTTATTCAGAACGTCTCTTCATTAATTAAATGGCATTAAAATTAAGTTAACGGAAAAGAGAGGTGTCATAAGTTAGACACCACTGTCAGTTTGTACGTATTGTAACGTATTATATACGTATACGTATATAGTATACAATATTTACCTTATTAAAGCTAAAATTAAAATTTTTCGATATTATAATAACGACAAACAATATTAACGATTTGGTAAAGTTTTCAATACAAAATTAATAAATCTAGTAATTAATATCTATTCTAATAAATAACGAGAGAGGGCGGATTTTGTAAGTTTGTTTATATGTTGAGGGTAATCTCCGCAACCACTGCACCTATTTGAATAAAACTTTCACGACTTGTACACATCTTACAATATTATATAAAACTCTCATGGTTCTATGTCGCGTTTATACTTTAAGGCTAACTGATCGTGGTCATGGACAGACCACGCCTTGAGCCCGAGGTCTGCCCTCCATACGAGGTATCCGTCAGCTGGAGGAACCCTCGGGCAGTCGACCATCTGGCAGGGCGCCTTTAGCGCTCGCCCCAACGCGACCTGTGACGCTGTAAAAGCCACTAGGGCTAACAGCGAAGAGGGGTTTTGTTTAGTCGGTTCGAGTCCGACACTACTCAGTCGGCGTAGAGTCCGCCTGAGTGTCCGTGGGGATTTCATTTTGCCTCTCAGAAACCAAAAAAAAAAAATCACGGGCAGACTGTCCGTGACCACGATCGGTGCAATGCGGTCGAAACATTGGGATAAAGAGGTATTTAGCCTTAAAGTATAAACGCGACATAGACCCGTGAGAGAGTATTAAGAATTCTTTTACCATTTGAAAGGTACATTATTTATTCCAGATGTACATAGGCTATATATTTTGTATTCAACCCGGGCGAAGTCGGAACGTGCCGCTAGTTAAATGTACATCTATGAACAGACGGAACAGACGTAAATATAGTGAGCAGGGCGAAGCGTGTTCGCGTAATCACGCAGCTCGCTATACTATGTTACTCGTGGGCATGTGACCGGCCGAATTATTCTATTTATGAAAAGTTATCGATAAAAAACTCAAAAAGGGGAGGCGTGTACTTTTCATGTTATTAAATTTTATTTTTCTAGTTGCGTTGGTATTTATATGCTTTATATTTTTTCACCGAAGTTATTAGCTCGGTTTCTGAAATTTATATGCTCATTTAACATCCTGAAGAATTGCGTCGCACAATTAAAATCCTGGCCACGAGGGCCTTTATGTGATTACAAGAGGGTTATGAATAAGGAGATATATTTAATTCGGCCTCGTAGAATTAAATCAACTAAATTTCCTCATTTTTATTTATGGAATAAATAATGACAATGTGAGTATTGATTATTTGTTTTTATTCGTTCGCATCACTATCAATTTAAGCCTTTTATACATACTGCTGAGAATTTCAGATTCCTTAAGAGTTGGTTATTAACAATGTTCTGTGAAATTGTAGTTGTTATGCAGTAAATTGATAATAATGAGTAAAAAAAAACATTAGTGGATCATTTTATTGACATAGCAGTCTTTTTTCGTATAAACTAGGATTTCTTTTTGGAAAAAAACGTAGTCATCTCCGATTCTTAAAATATTATGAAATATTAAAAGAGTGTGTAAATTCAACCAATGAAATACCTCATAAGCTTTAAGAAACTGCAAACAGAATTGAAATCCATTTAATAACTTCGGAGATATAGCAAAAATATGAAGAAAGCTCACCGACGCAACTAAAAAAAATAAAAATAAGATGAAAACAATAGAGATAAGACCTTTCTTGAGTTTTTTTATCGAACGTTTTTTAAAAATAATCAGAATATTTGGCCAGGCACATGTCCGCGAGCCACACTGTAATATTACGATCGTCTCGTCAAAAAATATCTTACATTTTCATCATCTCTCGCTCGAACTTTCTAATATAGCATTAAATAATTAAATTGAATATAAAACAAATAGTTTATTTCTTAACGTCTACTTTATATCTGTAATTGTTTTAAAAACCTAAAATATTTTATTTAGAAAACATTTTAATGTCCATGTATCCCATGCGGAAAGCTACGGTGAGCCGTGAGAATAAAACCACGAAAACCAAAAAAATATGGAATACTAGAAAAACAAAAAATTAAATAATGGGTACGTACCGATTTTGGACAATCTTGTCAATTTTAATTTAAGTTTGGGATGTATTTAGAAGCACGGTATAATTGCCAGAAATAACATTAAAATGTTATTAATCGTTATTAAAACACTATAATCCACTACAATAAAATGTTACCAATACATTAAAAAGGAAAACTAACAATTCTATGTTATAAAAAAAATTAAAACCTCATAAAATAATAATTTGTCCAATGAAAATAAAAGTCTATATCTAATATGTTCCAACATAATTTCTGCTGTCATTTAACAATGACTTGGCAATGGCTTATCTGGTTTAAGTTAACAAAAATGTTATAGGTAACTATTAATTTTGAAGTATACAATAGCTGAATAAAATAATAATTTGTTGAAATTATTTATTTTAAATTGTAAATGATTAAAGTCAGCAATAGTAAATTATAGCGCCAACATTAATTTAAAAAATAATGAATTGTAGTTTTAATTTCTAATTTTTTTTCTCCTTGACATATTTCTTTTTAAGCTTTACTTTGTCCGAAATTGTTGTGGAACCGTAATTTCTCGAACGCTTTATTGGACTTATTATGTAGTGAGGCCTTGAGATTAGTTTTGCTAATAATTTGAGCGAAATGTTCTTGACTTAGAGATGAAGTTTCTATGTAAACAAAAAATAAAAGAAAATGAAATTCTGTAGTTAATGGAGATATAATGGCAGATAATGCTTTTATAATCTCCACGCAAACAGAGCTTTAAACGGTAATAAATATTACCTACATATAAAACTAAACAAACATAAACTAAACAAGTTTTACGTACAGTAACTCATATAATTGTTATACCGATACTGAAATCCCCATTATAGTGGTAAACCAGACAAAAAGAATATTCTTTTCAGATCAGAGAAATATATATTTCTATGATTTGTAATAGTCATGATTATACTTATGTATATCGAAAGACTGATAAAAGTTAAATATTGTCATATATTTTATCCTAAAATTATCCACAGTAATTAATGTTAAATCTATACATGCACTTTAAATGAAATGGAACTCTCTGTCGGTGATTTCCAAATAAAGGTATTTCTTAAGTTTTTATGGTTATTTGCAGATAAACAAATCCCAATCACGTTTTTTTTCTGCCTGTCTGTCTGTTTGTGTGTCCCGGCTAATCCGACATTTAAACACCAACTTAAGAAGCATTTAGAGAAATCAGGCGAATACTATTAGTTGGGTATATTTACACTCCACGTCTGCGGTTGTCATCACTATGGTCAAATGCATAAATGTATAAATCATGCTGCGAATTAAATTTTCTCACTTAAGTGAATGTAACATATTCTTATGAGAAATAAATATCTTCAATCCGAATAAGCTGATCTGCTGCCATTTTATTTGCCTTTTCGTATTTATAAAGTCTATGGATAAACATACCTTTCCTTCAATCGCAATCTGCATGTTTTCCAGTACGAGGCAGTCGTAGTCACTGTCAGCTAATGTGTCCACATCCATGTACTTGTCTTTCACACTCACTAAGTGAGAGAGCAAGTTCGATGCATAATATGTGTAAATGACATACGAGAAAAGAAAAAATGTGACGTATACTGTCCGTCGAGATGAAAGAATAATATTCATCGGCAGACCTGAAAATTTTTTATATCTATAGACGCGACCTTTCCAATACAATATTCTTTTAATAATACGTCGTATTAATTTTTGTTCATTCTTTGTAAAGATTATTTTTTGTTATAGGTATAAATTGCGATAGCAATGATATTTGTGATCCTCTTATTTCTGCTTTTCTCAGAAATTGGGTGAAAAATTGTTATAAACTTCGTTAAATTTTTTTTATAGATTGTAATTAAGCTACATGTTACTATTTACTTATTGTAGATTATGAAAGTGTTTCTTCACACTTTTAATTGTAACTACATAAAAAATATCTTACTTTATTTTGTGTAATCAAACAGTACTCCATGATCCCTTTACTACATTCTACACAGCATACAATATAAATGTAATAATTTATATAATAATTAAAAATAATAATATTTAAATTGTTGTAAAAGGAAATTGTTACTATAATGTTATTATGATAATAAATAAGATGTCATATTTTACTTACTTTTTTATTTCACAAATCGCTCCTTTAGAATGAAACTGACCTAACTCAAAATTTTGATATTTCGTTTTGGCAAGTTACGACAATGAATTCGACTAAAATAATAAAATGGATTTTTCGAAAATACGTGTTAAAATATTCTCACGATATGTAGCTAATGGAGTGAACACATAGGTAAATTTGTAAAATATCTAGATCGTGAATAGATTAAATTTATTATTATGTATAACTCAAAATTGTGAAATTTTGAATTATATCAGTTTCATTCTAAAGCCGTGTTATTGTACATCTCAATCTCAATGTAAATATGTAATATGACATTTAATTAAATAATTTCTGTGTTTGCTTATAAAATTATTGACATTCAGTTTTGAAAATTATACAATACGATATAATCGTACGTATAACATACTATACGATTTCTATTAATCGAATTAAATATTTGCGTCCTACGTCGTTAGCAGAATATAATATTGTATATTATAGTAGATCTCATTATCTTTTTATTATGTAACCACCTGGTATACCCATATTCTAGCGAAAACAATTATAATTATTTAAATATTGATTAATTTTGTTCATTTTGGATCCACTTCATCGTGTAAATGCAAACCTAATTACAGTGAAGCCAAAAGAAAGGCAATTAGCTGCTTTATTCATCATTATCAACGTCTTCGATTGATTAAACTCCATGCGGAATAAGTTAAAATAATAATATAACTAACATCATCGACATCAGTTTGTATTTCTCTTTATATGCTATAGTCCATGAGATTTAATAGGTCGGATTTGACATCTATCACATGGCTGCGACTAGTTATAGGACCTAACAAATATGTCTCGATTATTTTTCGATTCTAACGAAAATCGAAATCATTGTTTGATGTTCATAATAAGATCATAATATTTCACTTATGATTATTAGTTTGTTAGCTACATTGTTTGTTCAGATATGGTATTTGTTACAGTAAAACATATTTAAGTATATGAATAAACTTAATTCGATATATTTATTTTTGGGGACTAATGTCTAAGAAACTTCATTATTTAAGACTATAATAAGCACACTACGTATTAGTAGTAAATAAAGGCAAACTGTAATAAAAAATATTGGTGAAAAATAAATATTTAATCATTTTCTGAGCTTGGATCCATGTCCGTAGAGCTGTCTTCGTCGCCCACTATTATGATTAATTCATTTTCAATTAAATTATGTATTCTGACGTCTCTTTCAAAGTCTTCCTTTATTATTACTTTTGTTTTCTCCACCACCTTAGCCCAGTCAATCTTCGATATTTGATTACATGCTTCTGTCAGTAAACTCATCAAAAAAAGAATACAGAACTAAAATTATTTAAAAAATATAATGATATCTTAATTTTAAATTATTCGATTATTACGACATTTCAATCAATTATCGATTTCGTCTGGTAACGAAACGATTGCAAATGGTAGCAGTATTAGAGCAATACGCCTCGTGATATAATATTGTAACAACGTCCATTTAGAAAATTCTTTTGAAGATATACAAGGAAATATCTGTGTTTTTAACTAAAAGAAATCAAAGTTAGTAGTTTTGTGTAATGATCAGTCGTGGGCAAAATAAATAACGTTTTTTTATTCAGCATTTAGAAGAAACGTCAAATCCGACCTATTAAATCTCACGGACTACAGGATTCCGTAGTAATTTCCGACAAATTAGTAGATTTTCTAATGAACATACGTTAAAGTAATAATTACACTTAAAAGAAAATGGGTCTCAAATATCAACTAATATGGATTCCTTTCTCATTTCTAGTTTAGGGCGACTTGACGTATTTATACTTTAACTCGGTATAGGTAAAGATGATGCAATAAATTAGCTGTAGATAGAAGGAGATATGTACCTACATTAAAGGAACTATATGAGGAAGGTCTGCCAAATTCACTACAGAATCCTAAAAATAACTTACCGTGTTGACAATAAGCCCCGATAACGATCAACAGTTCATAAATAAAGTTACACTCCCCTATACCTCCAACAAGCCATTTCTCCGAACGATTTAAAAAGTAAAAAATTAGTGCAATGATGAAAGCCATGGCGTATAAGTAGTTCCACGCAGGTCTTGTAAAAGGTTCGCTGTAGAACGACCGAAAACCCCCGAATTCTGTTCGTTTCAAAATGAAGCCGAATCTGAAAGAAAGATCGACATCTTAAATCATATTAAATTATATTATATAGGTTTATTAGTAACTAGCTGACTCGATAGACGTTGTCCTGTCCAAATTTAAATAAATAAATTCTCTTAGAAAAAAGCACTTTCGGTTGTTCTCGACTTTTCCAATTTTCTGGGCGACTTTATCGATTTTTCTTTCTCTTGAAACTTAATTCGGACTGTAACGAGCATTTAAAAAAATATCAAAATCAATCGTTCTCAAATGAAGCGCTTACCGACGAACAGCATTTAATTTTTATAATATTTTTATTTCATTAAAAAATATAGAATTCATCGGCTTTCAGGCGGAAACGGGAGAAGTGATGTTTACATTTTATTCACATATTCTATTTTTTGAACTTTGGGAATTTTAAAGTAAAAAATGATAGTATACTTGCATTAAACTGTTCAAGTGTTGAGGAATAGAAATGTTTGAATAAATATATGAAATTGAAGTTTTTACGTTTTCCAAGAAATCCTTTTTAACTCCATTAAGCCTACCATTACATTACTCAACTTCAATAACTTTATTATGTAGGTATATATATCGTATTTGTAAAGTTATTTTTGTACTTGAGTTTTGATTAGTAAAGGATAGTTATTTTGTACTTTTCAGTGTTTTTTTTAAGTCGGTTGAACGTATTTAATTTTTTTTTATTTCTCCCTTCTGAGTAACCTTGGCCTAAATAAATATCTAGAGCAGGTCTACAACTAACTTCTTTTCTAATTGGAGTGCGATGTCATAGAAGAGAATCATTAATATTAATAAATAAAGGTTATAATCAGTTCGTGTTAATTGGTGTATCTTTGAAATCCAAGCTTCAATAGCAGTGAAGTTGAAGTGGGATCAATCTGGAAGTATATCCTTTTAAGTAAAATATATTTTTTTTAAATCAGTTCATAAATGGCGGATTTCTGAGGTAACAAACAAAAAAAACCCTCTCCTTTTTTTAAAGTGGTTAAAAAAGATTAAGAAGAACCAACAAGATCATACCATGACACTATTTTTTGTAATAAATACGTGGGGTTACAGGTCGCCTGTCGCCTGTTATACAGTTCCTTTTAATAAGCTTTTAAGCTTGGCTAACTTCTATGTACCAAAGCTTGGCTAACTTTTATTGCCTGCATGCATAGGAACCACAGTCGATATTTTTCTTTCTCTTCGGGACTAATAAATAGCAATTTTGTTTCCCACTTTCTTAATTGTGTACATACAGTAATTAAAGCTACTTTGAAAACCAATAACAAATCCATATTGTATGCGTCGAAATTTAAAAATTGAATGAACCCAGCATGTTAGTAGAATTACATTATGATAATGAAAAAAAATTAGGTTGACCCTTTTATTCACAAGAGAAAAGGCTTCTTTATTTAGTATATTAGGAGGCCGGAGTTCTCCGTCGAGGCCACTCAAGGTGTAATACAGTTTTATGAATCCGACGGCTAAATATTTATTATACAATAAACCTGGTACGCAATTTTATTTCTTTGTGCAGTCGCACTTTTTTGTTTATTAATATAATTTGGATATCAGATCGCATTGAAAGTTGGACTATAATAACATGAACATAATACAGTGGAATCTCGATAACTCGAATGTCAAGGGAAATGCAAAAAAAATCGAGTTAGTGAGTTTTCGACTTAACAAGAATTTCGAGATACAAAGGATTTAACTGCTAAAATTTCGACTTAGAAAGGCGCGAGTTCTAAGTATATTTTTCGACTTAATTTTTTAAATAACAATTCGACTTAGATGTTTTGTGTATACTGCGGTATTGAAAGGTCGTGCGAGAAGTTTTGGGGAATCACTTTGCATTGTTTTAGTGTTACCAAGTCAAAATAGAAATTCGGGAGATTAGGTCTTTAAATCGGGATATCGGGAGGTAAGAGCCGAAATCAGTAGATCTCCCGATAAATCGCGAACTTTTGCAACACAGTTTATTGCACGTATACAAGGTACAAACAATAACATTCCTTTTGGATTTTATTGATATGATTTGGGGAAACCCAAGTAAGACGTCATTATATGTATTTTACTAACTACGACTTACGGAGTCTCCTTTTTGAAATTCGAGTTATAGAGTATAAATATGCTTATCAATACCTCGCAGGGAAATAACATTATGTTCGAGTTGGGAACTCGAACATAATGTTATTTCCCTGCGGAATGGAAGGGAATGGTAATTTTTATCGACTTAATGAAGATTACGACTTAACGAGGTTCGAGTTATCGAGATTCCACTGTACTTATAAATATTCACAGATTTACCACTGATGGATATCGCCCTTCACACGTCACGATTTGTTAGACTGAAAGTAATATACGGCGTAAGCCTGTAATAAAAAGGGATGGGATATACCATATTCATCTCTACCGGTATGCTCAATATTTTGAGATTTATGCTGAAGCATTCAGTATGACACAAAATAAATCTTTGTTCGTCTTTTAAGTTTTTTAATTATTCTTTAACTTTACGAGTGAATAATTAGTATACAATTTTTTTGTAAATATGTATGAGATAGCGTCAGTGACAGATCTAGAATGCAATGTTTTTTTGCTGCAAAGGCCGGTTTGACAAACATAGGTCGTCAAAGCGTGTCCAAGCGAGAAAGACTAATGGTGGTCACATAAACATAATATCTATTATTAGTAAATCTGTGTAAGTAATAGAGTAATATTTACTTTTCTGCCAAAAAAAAGAAAAAAGGATTAAAAACTAACAAATTATTTATATTTTCTTTACTCATTGTCATCACTAGTATTTAAGGGAAAAATGTGTAAGGAAATAATGAAGCTATCTTATTTTATCCCAATTGACAAACAAAATATTAATAGATTTTATTTGGATTGATAAATTTCATTTCGTTTTAGTGTTAATATTATATGACAATGTTTTGTTTTAGATTGTTGTAATTTTTTTTTCGTTTTTGTTTCATTTATTTCGAATAATCAATAATTTTCGAATAAAACACAAAATTATTTCATTATTAGAAACAATTTAAATCACTAATGACAAAATGTATGGTTCTAAAATTATTTATTTATACTGCAACTTAACTGTTACGAGGCAACCATGCTTACAGAGATCCTGTTGAAACCTAAAGGATAGGAACGGTTTACTATTCCCGAGTGCTGAGAGAGAATATGCAGTAAAGCGACCCGTTTATTTACTTTTAATTATTGTTTTCCAAATACACCACATTAGTTGGAACCCCGCAAACCAACAGGGACGTTGCAGTACTGAAGTAACTTCATTTATAACATTCAATCTCGACCATTAATTAATATTCCCACAACGTAACCGAGTTGTCAGTTTGAGGGGACAATATTATTATTTAGACTTAAGATACATTTCAAAATATATATTGTTTTCTTTGCGCTAAAAATAAAGCTGTGTACGAACGGGTAATCCTCCTAGGTAGCAACTAATCTTTCCATTCAGCTTGAAGTTTTTACATTTGCCAGAGTAATATTTTATTTTAAATTTGATCTTTGCTTCCAAAATAGATATTAAATATTTAAATATTTGCTGGTTATAAATACCTATTGCATAACATGTTTTACTGCCTCAGATGTTATTTTGTGGGAATTCATCTCATTGTCTTTAATTTATAATATTATGTACATTTTTAACTACGTTCTATCAACATTTTAAACTGTATTAACTTTGTCCGATGTAACTAACCAAGTCTCAACTTTCCTGATAACGCGAAGTTGAAAAGGGAAACACATGTGGATTAACATGTTCATAATGGCGCACAACGGCTAAAAATATACATTTAACTCATAAATATTCCGTTGCGTAATAGTCTTTATAAAAATATAGAATATTTATATGAAAAACCTCCAGTTTAGAATAGCATGTATGGGATGAGCCACTTCTAATATTTCCGGTCTCATGGACATTGGCCTCACGTAAAAGTCAATGGAATCGTTAATATGTGGATAGATTGCCGATCTTCTCTCATTTGGCTTCAGATTAGATTCCGTACCTCGTATCACATATGATACACTGAAACAGGAAAAGTAAGTACTTAAGTAAGTAGTAAAGTAAGTAGTTGACGACCTCCGTGGCGCAACGGCTTAGCGCGTCGGAAAGTAAACAGGGGTTGCGGGTTCGATTCCCGCCCGAGTCTGCGTGTTTATGTATAATATGTATTTATTTACAAAAGAAAAGTATATAAGTAGTATATCAGTTGCCTAGTACCCATAACACAAGCGCTATGCTGCTTGCTTTGGAACTAGATGGCGCTGTGTGAAATGTTAAGTATATTATTATTATTATAAGTAGGTAGTCAAAATTGGAAAATAACCCGGAAAACAGACAGACAGACTGAAGACAGGCAAAATTTAAAATTAAAATTTAAAAGTATATGTAGGTTTTGATTACGTGCAAATAAACTATATAAGCTTAAAAAAAACCTTTATTTTGAAATCACAGACATGATGTACAGATATTCTTCGGCTTTAATAATTATTTTTATTAATTTCACTAACTAAATACGAGTTTGTAATTTAAAGGACTTCACAACAAAAGTTCTACAGAGAGGACTGAAATCGGCCCATTGTTTTGTAAATTAAATACGTGCTTAAACTGCAGTAAACCTTTAGGGGAAAGTAATTAATTTGCCCTAAAACTTTACCTAAAACTTGTTTATTACATTAATTCCATTGTGATAATTTTGGAAAAAACAAATAATATCTGCAGTCTTTTATATAATCCATATTTCTTTTTAAGATACTTAACTTTAAAAAATTTAAGAGAAAAATTAAACCGAAAAATAATCACTGAAAAGTACGAAATAATTAATCAAAACTCAAGAACAAAACTAACTTTACAAATACGATACAAATACCTAAACAATTAAAGACAGTTACTGAAGGCGATGCCAATTACATTGCAACTTACAAACTAACAGACTTTCTGTTGTTGTTCGTTGATTTGGCACCGACTTCAATAACTGTCAAATTTAAATACATAGGTATTTGTGTTGTATTTATAAAGTTATTTTTGTATGAGTTTCGATTAGTAAAGAATAATTATTTCGTACTTTTCAGTGCTTTTTCTCGAAATCGGTTTAATTTTTTCTTTAATTTTTTTGTTATCCCTAATGAGTGACTTTGGCCTAATTAAATATCTAGAGTATGTCTACAATTATCTTCTCTTCTAATTTTGAAACCCAATGACCTACAAGAGAATCATCAATATAAATAAAGCTTATAAGCAGTTCGCGTTATTTGGTGTTATTCAGTGTATCTTCAAAATTTAAATGGGCCTAATTTGGAAGTATTTTAAATCCTTACAAATAAAAAATCAATTTTCCAAATCGGTTTATAAATGACGGAGTACTGAGGTAACAAACATAAAAAAAACATATAACCAAATCGAGAACCTCCTCCTTATTTTGAAGTCGATTAAAAACAATAGACGCCCTACCAATATCATAAATGATTAAATATGAAAGTCTACCAAAGATTTATTGCCTTTTTGTAAGTTTCTAGAACTATTGTTAATCAGAGACCAACTTTGACTTCACACAGATGCAAATCGACGTGAGTTTTGAATATTCTTTATTACGACTTCGATTTGCTTTTATTGCCAATTTTATCTATTAATTGAAAAATCACTACGAGTTAAACCCGTTTTACGGAGAACATAGAGGTCAACTTAGATCTTAGCTTATGAAGGGCGGATCACTATAAAATGCCAACCGTTGCTGGTGATTCAGGAAATATTCTTATAATAATAATAATAATTATAATAATAATTGTCTGATAAACTTTGTGTCTAATGTTTTTATCACCAGTTTATTTTTAGGCCCAGTTTTGACTTTTATGATGTTTCGGTACATTAAGTGTATTCAAAATCACATTAATTATAATTTAGGGGGGCTTGGACCCACTATTTAAACTCGATTTAAGGAACTGACATCTCGCTTGCACCTTATTGAATAGTTGGTACAAGCGAGATGTCAAACCTTAAATTGAATTTAAATAGTTGGTGCAAGCCCCCTTAGATGTATAAATCACTCATCATCGACAATCATAATAAAATCAATTTATTAAAGTAAAGCCAATCGCAAGACTTTTTTAAACGTCTAATCTACTTTCGACTCGAATAGAAAACCTGTGGACTGAGAAGAACTGTCAGGAAACAGTTAGATATCATTTTATAACGGGTATTTTATAATACAATATGCAGAAAGCCGGTCCAAAGCCTGTGCAGAGAGAATTATTCCCAGACTATGGTTTTGTCTTTAAAGAAAAACTTTATTTTACAGTATGCTTTTCCAATCAGTGTACGTTTAATAACAAATTTAAATCTATTTTTTCTGAATTGAGTGAAATCTTGATCTTAAAACTTATTATATTATAAAAACGATCACAGTTATCCAAAAATGCCCCACACGACTTTTATAATTTAAATTTGGAAAGTAACTAGTTGATCAGGTTTGCATATCTATCATATATCGTCTTTTTTTTCTAAAAACATCTATACTTTTTCTAGTGAGCTCTGGGCACGTTGATGTCTTCAAAATGATCTCTCAGCGAGTCTCATGGATTCGGTCTAGATGGCACGTATTGCTCTCTTTTGTAAAGTAAAAGAGCCGCTGATCTGCACAGTAGAAGACCATACGATCATTAAACTATGGAAATATGTGATGTACAACAGTCTAGCCGTTGTCACATCCGTCAATTTTATGTAATAGCTATATCTAATAGATATAATAGCATATGTAGCCAGACTTAGCTTACTAGCCAAAGTTCGGATATGGTCTGCTCAATGTAACTTATTATTTACAGTAAATCGATGAACAGTAGCTGATTGAAGTAATTCTAGTTGCCTCCCGCTCAATTCTAGTCTATTATGGATTTGACACTTGAAAACTTGTCACATTTGGTTTTTTATGCATTCAACAATTACGCCAAGATCCTGTTCTGTCCGCTAATATCTATGTTACCTTTATTTTCAACTGTTTTGTACACGAATATTTTTAAGCTTTTTTTTGTATTATATCTAATGAAAATCATACAATATATACTCGTATATTATTAATTTTTCATTTTTGGTCCTAAACGAAACCATAGAAACGAAGTTTCTGTTAGAAAATACACCATCACTCCGCCCGTTATTATTATTTAAGTTTGCTGTAGAAATTCTAGGAAAATATTTAATTATGTATTGTCACAAAAATTATAACTGATTATTCATTATAAATATATATATATATATATTATGAAAATAAACGTACATTTTAATAGTAAATTTTGATAGTGCATATTTTTTGCATCTCACCCTTTTTTAGTGCATATATGCATGCATATTTCTGCATTTTGATAGTGCGTATAGTCCGATGTTTATTTATGAATAAAAGTTCGCTATTAATGTAAGCAAATTATTTAGAAATTTTTACCATCAATCTCCCTAACAAATAAGCCAGAGGAACATTTTTACAAATTCTTTATTTAAATATTTTAACGAAAATTTTCTTCTCCGAAAAAGTCAGAAGCATAATTCCAGTAATACTTCATATGACTTCTCTTCTTTACCGTTATAAGAATGACATATCTTCACGCTGTATTCTTAATGGGGTATAACAGAGAGGATAAAGCGCCAAGCATCGCGGTCCTTACACACTTCTTTCGCCTCGTTTTATAAATACACGATAATAATTCAATAACTGTTAAGATTATAATTGGTCAAGTTTCTCTCCTTCAGACTCATATTCTTATTGCAATATTTATTTATAATTGACGGTGTACAATTTTCACTGTTATATTATAAATATGGAATAATCGCGCCCTAATTTCGGAATATTACGCTGATTTAGGAATCGCTGATTCGTTATGAGAGGAAATGCGTGTCGATGAATATTTAGGATAAGAATTATCTTATTTATCAGTCGCCATTTGAGAAATACAAAAGCGTAGCACTTCCAAGGAATTAAATTAAGTATTAGGTATGTGGAAATATTTAAAAAAATTAAGCTTTAATAAAATCAAATTTTCGGAATCTTAACTTTTGTAAACAAAATAATAATAAATTTCATATTTTACATACACTTATAAATAAATTATGAAAACATGTTGACTTCTGTGAAATTGCGTAACTCGCAGTTTCAATTATGATTGAAAATGTACAAATGAACCGAATGATTGAATAATAGTAATTATAACATGACATATGACCTTTTATGACTTTGTTTTTTAAATAACCGCGACAAAACTAATATTAATTCAGATTCAGATCAGATAATATTAAATATTTATTCAGAATAAATCCGAGTTAGGTAGGTACGCTTAAAATGATTAATTAATTACAAGGGAAAATTATTATATACTTTTGCTTGCTTTGGATAAATGGACGAGCACACAATTAATACCTATTTCATATAAATCCTTTACCGTAGAGGGAGTATATATTAGAATTATTATTATTTAATATTACCGTGAGAGGTATTGCTCTCACGGTAATATTATAGGTTTCTTCATTATGACGCAATCAAAAATTAATTATATCTTTAATTCTAGCTTGATAATATGACGCTGTTTAGCAGTGGAAAGTATCACGTATGTGTAGGAAGATGTACTTACGTACAAGTTACATCTTCTAAATCATGAAATAAATTAACGTCAAATAACAATAATGTTTGTGTTCTGACATTAATTTGTTTCTGAGGGTGTTACTGCGTAGTCATTCTAATGGCCGAGGAAAACTATTTTAGAAATATTTTTCCTCGGCCATTTCTCTTCACTCATTTTATACCACATGGGGAAAAGTGGTATTAAAAAGCTGGTAGTCCCAATACGCACGCTTATTACTTAACTTGCAGTCAGCATGTAACAGCCAAAAATCGCACGATATCTGCTGTCGAAATGAGAATTTGTATAATGTAATTTGTACAGTGGTGCTAAATCTACCGCGAAAAGTGCATTTTACGGTCATGGTGTGACAGATACGCAATCGTCACACATGATAACAATTTTTTACTACAATTAGTCACCGGTCGCGCAGTGATCGCGTGACTGTCGCTGTCTGCAAATTAGGACGAACGAGTTTGTTTAGCACATTAGTGCACCGACCTTGAAAAAACCGGTACGCGCTAAAGGGGAGAAAATACTATCGCATTATGTCACTTTCTTCTACGATACATGCTGATAAGTTAATCTCCTTCTTGTGAGGATGATATGGAATATATGGCGTTGTCTATAGGTTTTTTCGTTTACGACTTTTGACCATTTGACCACCAACACCACCGATCACCACGAAAGATAGTGTGTATACCATACACACTTTTACATGGAGGTTTTTACACTATTCCCTCTGTTGGAAGTCGCCACCACGCGAACGAAATTGCAGGCAAAAACTAGTATTTTGTAATTACAGAAATTATGAACATTATCTGGGTATGCATACCTAGGCGAAAATGTGTGAAGAGAATGATGAGTTTCGAAGAGACGAAAGAAGTATGTAAGGGCCGCGAAGCTTGGCGCTCTGTCCTCTCTTACTACCCCGTTAAGAATAAAGCGTGAAAATATGTATGTACTCGTGTTCGTGACTTCGCGTACTGTAGAACCTGTTCTGATAAATATTCATTTCGACTGCTGTTTCTAAGCCTAATTATAAGAACGCGAAGTTAAGTACATATTTCAGATCCTAATTTCCATAAATTAGGTACTGAAAAATGTACTTAACTTCACGTTCCTATAACTAGGTACTTTTTCTTTGATTACGCATTCGAAATCTGCACACATATACTCAGCTCCTTGGAGAAGAAAGTAGGTTATATGGAGCTTTCGCCCACCGAAACTTCTGCGGCGGTGATTTGAAAGGCGTTGTCAAGGGGCTCCTGGAAGATCATCTACGGAACGCTCCGGAGCCCTCCTCACGCTGTACCAACATCAAGATGTAACAAAGCCACACTGTATCATCGCTTCTACTAATAAGTATTTAAGTGTATAAGTTCCTTGTAATTTAAGTATTTAAGTGTACAAGTTCCTTGTAATTTAAGTATTTATGTGTACAAGTTCCTTGGCCGATTTTTACGGCGCATGAAAAAGCAGCTTTTTTTATTTAATGAACCCCTATCCCTTGGGCAATTTTTACGGCGCGTACAAAAAGCAGCTTTTTCCTATTTTCTTTATCTCCCAGACCAGCGGCAAGCGTCTACGTGTAACACAGAAATAGACAAATTTTATTCGACACACACAGACAATACACTTATATTATGAATACTGAAGTACTTACTTGAATTTATACATTTCTTGCAAAAGTTGCAACACTTTGCAACCCATTACGCTGTGATGCCACATTGGATCGGTTTCGTAACTTCCTATACCAGTAACATTTATAGAACTACAGTTAAGTAATGAAGCTACTTTGAATGTTTCATTCATGTTGGACATATAGTTATTTTTTCTTCTTCCAGCGTATTTCCCTAGTTTTGTGAGATCAGTTTTTGTTAGATTAAGTTTGTTATATAATTAATTATTTATAGCCACATTGCCAACAATATTTTAATGGAATGGAATGGTGTACCTACAAAAAAACATTACTGTCTGTCAAACGTGTAGATAACAAAATGAAAATATAAAATGAAATACGTTGAAGCTATTTGTATATATTAATTCTCTGTTTTTTTTTGTTTTTGGTTTAATTTATCGATTATTAAATCTAATATTTATATCAATTAACGTCACTAAATGAAATAAATAAAATATTACCATTCCTGTAAAATTTAATTATTTACAAGACGCAGTTGAGTGAAATTATATATAACAAGACTACTTCGTTAGACACGACCAACTTCTTACTGAGAACTTATGCTTCTCGCACGTGTAACTTAATTGAGATGTACTTGTAGTTGTAACGAGGTGAGTTACGTTTTAATGAAAGTCAAACTTGTTAGCGCGTGATTGACGGGAAACATTGCGTGTTTTTGTGTTTCGTTTTCATAATACAAATCGCTGTCCACCCACAGACTCGATTGAGAAAAATAATATTTCAGACATGTATTTCATATACGTAACATGAAAATTTTTTAAAGTAAGTAGGAAACTTACACTAGTATTTACAAAATTAAAAATGTTGTACAGTCTGTTGCTGTCGATAACTACATAAGGAAATTCAAATTAAAAAAAAAAAGAAAGTAATTTAACTGCAAATAACGTGCAGAATCTTTTGCACTGAACGATAATACGGAAGTACTTTAGATTAAATACTGCTTACATGTTTTTATACATAATGAGGTTGTGTTATTGAGGTGTCGCTCGCTCCGCTAGCCCGTCTCGCGCGTTGTTAACAATGTCACCTTACCTAACCTAACCTACACAAGGAGTAAAAAAAAAAACCTAACCTACCCAAAAAGAGTGTTCTTATAGAGCCGATTTCGTCCTGGCGCTTCACTCTCAACTCGCAAAAAGTGTCTTTGAGGTTATTTTACGTAATTCATCTAAAGCGTAGCCAATGACATTAATTTAACTGCATTTTGACTAAATGAAGCGTTTCCATGTGGAAGGTTCTTTAATTACAGTTGTATGTATAATATTTTTAAAGTTTTACACTCCTTAATAATTTTTTCTAAGCATGTTTCGACGTTATTTATTTATTTAAATAGTTCTTTACATACGAAGTATTTATAAACAATTTAAAATTAAAATGATATTAATATTATGTGACTAAATTAAAGGAAGACACAGCTTATACAATGACAAATTGACAGAACATCGAAATAAATTTAACCAGATACAATTTTTATAACTAAAAATAAAATAAAACACATTGAATACATTTGTATTGATTTCAATACCAAGCAAACTACGAATATATACATTCAGTCAAGAAAGTATCGGGAATGGATGATTTGTTTATGGTTCCAAATTCAATTTTTTGTTTCTTTTTTGTTGTTGTTAGATAGGCACAACTGTTTTCCATTTTGGCGCGGAGTTTGAGTTGCATCTGATATTTAGATTAAATACAGTGCTGTTTTTAGTTATATCACATCTAGTGTGTTTTGCGAATTTCATAATAGACAAAAACATCGAACAAAGAGTTTGTCTTAAATTTTGCATCACCAATGGAATTTCGTGTTCGGAGTCACTGAAAATGTTACAGAAGGCTTACGGTGAATCGACTTTATCAAAAACACATGCTTATGAGTGGTACAAAGCATTCAAAAGCGGTCGAGATGTGATGGAAGATTTGCCTCGCTCTGGTAGGCCATCAACGTCTGCAACCGAAGTTAACATCGCAAAAGTGAAGGAAATAGTGACTGAAAATGTTCATTCAAGTTTGAGAGAGATAGCCGCCGAACTTTCTGTGTCTTACGAGTCGATCCGTACCATTTTAAATAATCATATGGGTATGAAACATGTTGCCGCTCGGCTAGTCCCAAAAGATCTAAATTTTCTTCAAAAACACAATCGCATAAGAGTCGCTGAGGTCATGCTAGAACGAGTCAATTCCGATCCAACATTAACCACCACAAAAAAACCACGCCAAAGTCGATCAAAAGTTAAAGTCATGTTGACTGTTTTTTTTAACTATCGTGGTTTTGTGCACTCGGAATTCTTGCCGGAAGGTCAAACAGTAAATAAAGAATATTATTTGGGCGTTATGCGGCGTTTAAGAGAGCAAATTCGACGAAAAAGGCCAAATTTGTGGAAAGAAAATTCTTGGATTTTGCATCACGATAATGCGCCTTCGCACAAGGCCATCATTGTGAACGAATTTTTGACGAAAAACTCAACAAATACTATCGAGCAACCACCTTATTCACCAGATATGACGCCAGCAGAGTTCTTTCTTTTTCCTAAACTGAAATTACCACTTTGTGGCACCCGTTTTCATTCGGTAGAAGACATAAAGGAGAATTCGCGGCGAGCACTGAACTCAATTCCGGAAAAAGCGTTTAAAAAAATGTTTTGATGATTGGATTATTCGTTGGCGTGCATCGAGTGTATCGTTTATGGAGGAGCATATTTTGAAGGTGATAAAATAAATTTGGATGAATAACTAACATTTTGTGTATTATTAATCTTTTCCCGGTACTTTCTTGACAGAGTAGTACATTGAGTATGTAATTCTTTCCATTGCGGCTTTACGAACTCTGTTCATTGCATTTTGTTTCGATAGTGTTATCTGTGGTATTATTATTCTTCTCTTTCGTACCATTTATTTTTGGACATGCAAGAAACAACGACGCATTACATTTTTAAATTGCTTGAGACTGTGACGAAATAAATCGGAGCAGGAACCATAATTATTATTAAACATATTATAATTTCCTATGATAGGGGACAGGGGTGAATACTTTCCAACGTTAGTCCTACAATGCAGTGGCATAAACAGTTTGTAGTTGCCCGCTCTACAGCCTGAGCGGGGAATTCTAAAATTAATTTGATGTATGAGATCTGAACAATCATAACTACCATTTAAAATTTTGAATAGTGTTATCATGTCTAGGTACGCTCTACCATCACGAGGTGAATTCATATTTAACTTTAAGAGCGTATCGCCATAGCCAAGTTTTCCAAGAGATGAATAAAACTGATGACAGATGAATTTTGTTAATTTACGTTGTGGATGTTCAAGGCGGTCAATGTGAGCTTGGTAATAGGGATTCCAAATTACACTACAATATTCCAAATGACTACGGACAAGTGAATTAAATAGAATAACTGTCGTAGAGGACTTTTTAAAATCTTTAGTATTTCTTTTTATGAATCCAATGATCTGCAATGATATTTTCACGATACTGTCAAAATGCTGATTAAATACAAGCTTGGAATCTAAGTAACACCCAAGATCGTGAATTTCTTTAACTCCTTCCATTACTGCTCCATCAATTTTGTATGTGGTCGGTAGGTTAGTAACTTTTCTAGAGAACTTTATATGAAAGCATTTTGAAATATTGAAATACATATTATTTATTGTGCACCAGTTTTGCAATTTATCCAAGTCTGATTGTAAATCCTCATGATCCGAGTTAGTAGTGATCTTTTGAAAAATTTTGAGATCATCTGCAAATAATAAATAGTTACTATGTTGGAAACAATCTTTAATGTCATTAATAAACGTCAAGAATCGACAGGACCTAAATGTGAACCCTGTGGGACTCCAGACGTGGGCACAAAGTGTTTTGACGAATAGCCATCACATACAACGCGCTGCAAGCAGTTGTTCAGATACGATTTAAAAAACAGAAGTAATTTACCACTTATTCCATACATCTGTAATTTCCTCAAAAGTATATTATGGTCAACTTTGTCGAAAGCTTTGGTGAAATCCATATATTTTGCATTCGTTTGTAAATTTTGGTTCATCTTTTAAGATAAGGCCTCAACAAGGCACAGTAAATTAGTTGATGTGGAACTCTTAGCCATGAATCCGTGTTGCTTCTCATCAATTAAATATATGCAAAATAAAACTGGACAAATAAGTGACTAAAAAAGTTTAGCAAAAACAGGTAACAAATAAATAGGTCTATAATTAGAGTTGTCATTTCTGTTACCTTTTTTAGGTATCGGAACAATAACAGCTTCTTTCAACGCGGAAGGAAAAACACCCGATGACAAAGATTTATTCATTTTGATCCATAGTGGAAAAAAAAGTGTGTGGCAGCAATTTTTTACAAAAATAAGAGGTATCATATCAACATCATCACCTTATCGCAAATTGAGTCTTTTTATTTTTTTAATAATGGCGGACCGAGATATATTCAGAGATGAAATTTTGCTAACCCGATCTGATGTGTAAGTTATTTCAGTAGTTATGTTGTTCATTTTAGAATTATAAACAGCAGAGAAGTTATCAGCAAACGCATTAACAAACAACTGCACGTCATTTATTTTTTGATAATTATAAATCATTTCTGCGGGCAGAGTGCCTTGGTTTGATCGTTTTTGTTTAATATATGTCCAAAAGGATTTTGGGTTGTTTATTATATTGTTCTCTTTTCTTTCTAAGTATTGCAGATAATTACGTCTAATTAAATTATTAGTGTATGACTTCATATAATCTTTTTTATACATTTTGAAATTAATTCTATGCTTATTTTTTCTTTTAATAATTTTATCAAATTTTTGCTAAACCAACACGGATAATTGTTATTTCGTAGTTGTCGCTCAGGAACATATTTCTTTATAACTTTTCTAAAAATGTTGTAAAATTCCTGAAGCATTTGGTTCACATCAGTATCAATAGCAAGTAATTCATACTAATTAATTTTCTCCAGTTCATCATTAACAGATGCATAATCAGCTTTGTAGCAGTTAAAGTATGAGTAATTTATAGATTTACTAACGACTATTTATTGACGAGACTCAACTTTTCCTCAACTATAAACATTCTTTGTACCCAGATATTTGTCTTAAAAAGTTATTGAATGCGACAATCGTATATAACTGAATAATGAAATATCAAGCTATTAATTCTCTTGAGCTACGACTACCTAGTCTGGTTTAGTTAAACGAGACTCGTTTAGAGGCGAAGCACGTATCAAATAAAATTACCTAATAATTTTAACAAATGCTTTTATTGTTCGCTTTATATGACTACAGCAGCTCCCAAAACAGGAATATTTCAAACAAAAATTTAATAGATTACAATAAACGAGTGTAATATTTATATCCAAGTATTAATAAATGTTAACATTAACACTAGAAAGACCGAAATTTTGAACTACCTCAAAAGACCAAGAGCGGTCAAATGTCATATCACCGCATAAAGGTGTTTTATTGTTTGTTTGATTAAAATAACATATGAAAGTAATGAATTAATTTATTATTTACTAAAAAAGATAACTATTAACCATATAATTAATTATTAAAAGTCAAAATTTCAAGCACACTGTTAACATTTGAACACCTTGTTGACATTGCAAGAACCGCATAAAGGTTTTTCACACGTGTCACAGTGCTTATATGTTTTGTTTCTGTACTTTTGCACAAAACACTGTCGCCTCTTTCTGTTATGTTCTATCTCAGGCTCTGGAGGTATATCATTAGTAAGTTGGGAGGTGGATGGTGTCATCGGCTCATGACTACTTATCTCTTGGCCAACTAGCTCTCTTGCCAAGTCAAGAATAAACATTTTTCTATTGATATTTTTTCCGGTTAGTTTTTTGTACAAAACCCAGGAATTGATAGCTGCTAAATCGAAAATGTTGTAAAAACACTTGCACTGGCCATCGGCGAAAAGATGCTTTCACACTATATTTTTTAGCCATTTATCAATGACGTCGACACCAAATTAAGTAGCATTGTAAAACTTGACCGTATTAGGTTTCTTTTTTGCTTCTTTTGTGTGGACAAATACATTAGGGTGAAGCGAACTTAGAAGCATAACCGATTTTGAAGGTTTACCTTGATAAACTGTAAGTGTGTAGGTTTCAGATTTATATAGGCTTGTTTCATATAAACTAAGGGAAACAGTTATTATGGTAGTAGGTACATCTCGTCGTGTTTTGTTTAACGTACCAACTATTGTTGTGCGTTTTTTTATTAGCTGTTTAGCCAAACTTACACTTGTGAAAAAATTATCGGTTGTAACATTTCGACCGGTTTTGAAGTATGGATACATTAGTCGTAACACAACACACTCTTTTATCTTTACCTAAATATGGGAAGCCTTTACATAAGTACTTAGAATCAACATCGACACAGCCAAAACTTGATGCCAAACTTGTCTGGTTTGTTACCCATAAACTGTAAAAATCTGCACCGAACTTTTGTAAAAAACAACTGCTCATCAGCAGTGAGGTTTTTACCGGGCTTGTAACATGAAACACAGTTATGAATGAACTTATTCCATACTTCAGAAACCAAGGCAAATTTATCTGTTTGAAGACGTTCTGCCCTTTCTGTTCGCACATCAAAACGTAAGAACCGCATTATTTCTTTGAAATGGTTCCGTGTCATATTTTGCGAACAAAATTGAATGCCCCAATTTTTGTCCCCTAGATCATTCACAGCAATATTTTTAGCCCTACAGGCACCTCGAGCGTAGATAATTGCAATAAAAATATCAAGTTCATTCAATGAGAGTGACCAAGTATTATTTCCTAGCTGACCATGGGCCTCGGTTTCAGTACACTTATGGATATACCGCAACATGGAGTCATCAATCATAACTCTCCATGCTGATAAAATGCTTCCTTTGAAACACCTTTTTGAAAATGAAGTGGGTCCAGCTTGTTCTGCCAGAACATTTTGCCGAGGACGGCGACCAGGTTGATCCGAAGTTGATAAATTTCCAGGATTCCAATTTATTCCGCCTGTAGATACAGCGACATCAGTATTCTGATAAATAAATTCAGTTCGAACTCTTGAACCACGGCCACGATATCTTCTACCTCGACCTCTTCTTAGATTCTGAAACAATTATCTAAATATAAAGCTTTTCGTTTCTCTGAGTATTGAAATAGAACATATATTTGAAAATTTCTAAACACTACAGTAATAAGAAAAATGTAAACCTACCATCAGAATCGCTATGAGTGTCATCATCATTACTAGAAGAATCACTTTCTTGTCTACTAACATTGGAATCGCTTTGTTCACTCTCCGAATCCAAATGCAGAATGTGTCTCTCTTCTTCAGTCTGTACACAATCTGACTTGTCCTCCGATATATTTTGCAGCGCTTCGAGTACTTCAAAATCGCGAAGGGAACGGATTCTAGGCATTATAGATAAATTTAGAGGGAACTGTAATACGTCGTTGCGTTGATAAGAACAATAATCAACTAAAAAGAAATAAAATTAAACAACAATGTGTTGTTTGTTCAACTACCTACGCCCGTATTCACGAAAATATAAACACTGGGGTCAAATGACCGCTGCAGTCTTTGTAGGTAGGCAATATTTTTTCATTGAAATCATTCCAGCTATTAATATAAACATATCCAAATAACGTAAACAAAGTCAAATTATTAAAAGTCATAAAACGAAAACGTTTTCAATGCAACGGTTCTGGAGGTATTCTTTCAAATATGTAATTGTGGTCTGTCTAGTGTTCAATAATTTTGTTGATAAGTAACTTATTAAAGAGGTACCTAATACAATTATTTGGAAGCTTCAAGTTATAGAAAACCGACGTCTTACTGCGAAATCGAAATATATATCCTTAAGCAATTCAAGCGCCTAGCCTAGCCTTTGTCAGTTAGTTGTGGTTTATGTTTTCAGTAACTTCATAACAAGATTACATAATGTTCAATATACATTGTACATAATTCATAAGAATTGATTAACAAAGTTATTGGTAAGTACTTATAATAACAGAATAACAACTTGCTTTTTGAAATACCTATAAGTAACTTAACGCTCGTGTATATATTATAAAAGATTTCTGAGAAACGAGATACCGCCCACACTTCGTTTGCGTCACAGTATACCCACACACATCACAGTACGTTTATACTAAATCTGTATGGATAACAAGAAAGTTGAATAAAAAACATGGATATCCGTATCGCGCTATTCTATCACGACGCGCAACGGTACAACTGAATTGTTTCTATAGTACCACTACATTATTACCTACGTGATACTTACACACATATATATACATATAACCTTAATACATACATACATTATACACATGCTGTAACAACCTTATATCGTCACTGGAACGCCTCGCTCGCAAGTTGTCCGTATGCGGCAAGTGCAAAGCAGATGCACAGCAAATGAGTTATTCGGTAACCAACCTGCCGTCCACTCTGACGTTTAGTCTGAGGCTTGATAACAAATCGACAATTCATTACCAACGTGGAGTTCACTTGTTGACCGCGATTCGCAATCTCTTAGTTGACCACCCCTTAATAAGTGGAAGCTTTTTTTCATATCAGGGAAAAGCCAAATGAGCAAATAAGTCCACTGACTGACTACTACTAATTACTGGCGCACATGTACTTTTATCCAGTCGTATAGACTTGGATCCGAGTTCGTTGGCTATAGACCTGTGTTTTTTTTAATATATTTAAGATATAAGATGTAATGACGTAACTTCTGGAGAAATATTAAGTTCCTTAACACTTCTCCAGTAAAGGGATAGTAGGCTTTACTGAAGTTAAAAAGGACTTCTTGGAAGAGCGCGAAAACTTCAGTTGCACATGTTTATTTAGATCTCTTCCATTCTATCCACTTACACATAACTTTAAAACACAATATACCATCGCTGTTGTACTTTAAAACTTCTAAAAATATAAAAAATAGAAAAACTAAATAAAACGACTACTTCACTTCTCCCGTTCCCGCCAAAAAGTCCATAGAACTTTTTCTTTTTTTTCTTTGTTTATGGCATGGCGCACAGTTTAGCACATTTGTTCTACAATTTTTTCTTTTTAATCGCTTGAACCACCCCGAAATTTGTATTTGCTTTAAAACTCTTTATTTTTCAAAATATTCAAGATTACTACTTGCTTAGTTATACTAATTGCGTGGGCCATGGCTCTGACGCGTAGTCAAAATCAGTTATAGTTGTTGTTTTGAAGCAATAATGACCAGTTTAAAGAAATTAGCACCGAAAAAATTTCTTTGTTATTACACTCTCGAAACTGGAGCACTTGTCGTTGGAATATTTATGTGTGTGAGTTTTTAAGTTGTATTTTATTTCAAATACCGGTAATATAAACATACGCAATCACACTATATCCATTTAAAGTGGACAGACCATCAAAGCGTAATATAATAAGATTACACATTGATGCCATTTTCAGCAATAAACATTTGTGCTTATGATGGCAAACTCTTGTCATGTGCATGAAAGAAGAATGTGAAGTCAAAGGAGTGAATGTGAACAAAACTAAAACTGTGATATTTGAAAGAAAAGAAGTGCAGACGAAATCTGAAATGGGTATATGCAAAATGTCTGGAATATACGAATAAAACTTATATTTGCGCGGGATTAAAGATGTGAGCTAGATGTGGAGTGGCTGCACGTGGGTAGCAACCGATAACAAAGTTAAAGGTGCTCTGTCCACGCTAGTTAGTACAAATACATCCACATCTGCCGAAATAGCCCTCCACTATTGCGGTGTTTGTATCAACTATATATTTCTTATTAACTATATAGTAGTGAGACGAAAGTAAAATATACATCTTACTTTCGCCTCACTGCATATGCAACGAATGTTGTCTCTCAGAAATATGCGTGGTGTCACCTTTGCGACAAAATAAGCAATTAGGAGATACGCAGCATGGCAGAGTTAGTCGAAAGTGTTTTTACTAAAATGAAGAAAGAAATGCTTAGATGGTTAGAGCACCCATAAAAAATGATGAGCTGAATACTAGTGAAATAAATGATTTATCGATTATATTTTTTATTTTGCTTCGTCTTCTCAACTTGTTCATTACCTGGTCTTAAAGATAGGACAGACAGACGGACATACATATATACGGTTGGAGGAATCCCAAAAAAGAAAAGATAGCATGAGCGTCTGACACATAGATCTCTTAACCGAGGAAAAACTTTCAATTTGGTACAGAGTCGAAGTAACCCGAAGCTGTACAAAATACAAGAGCTTATCTCACTCTCATTAAAATCTGTAGCACCATTTTAGAGTCTCTGGATGTGTACTTTTTTTTGGCAGGAGAAATCCGCACATTGTTATCCAGCCCCCTGGCGCAGAAACTAGGTTATGTGGAGCTTTCGCTCACCAAAACTCTTGCCGTGTCCTTGATGCGTCATCGTCGTCATGCTCCGAAATTTCTTATGGAAGCGCACCGGAGCATCTCTCGCGCCATGCCGACGGACTTGCAGTCGGCTGGACAGCCTCCCCCTTGCAGTGCCCGACAGCGCGGACCATACGTGCTGTCGTCTTTCTCTTGGGGGGTTCATCGATAGACGACTGGACCCCACCCTGATCAGCTGCGACTCCTTAAGCCTCTTTTACCAGCCTCTTACGACAGGGGAGGAACACCTTAACCTCATTCTCTGGTCTGGTTTATAGGGCCGAGGGCCCCAGCATTATTGTCTCTGAACAGGATAGTTCTTTTTCGGAGTAATAATATGTATGCATAATATTCTGACGTGCCAACTCTTTATTGAATTAAAATGTTTAACTGTTATTTTCAGTGCATAATGGCAGCCGGCACAATTGCAACGATAGTTCAAGTTGCAGGAATGACAAATTGTGAATACTGCTCTTTGTATCCATGGCGTAACGCATACAGTTTCAGCGTCACTTCTATTATATATTTTATTATTATGGTGCTTGTGAACTTGTGGTTCATTTGGGGCATCAAAAAGGTAAGTAATGTGAGATGGCGACTGAGCTATATGAATTCAATAAGTTCGAAATGACTTACAGAGAGAAGAAAACATTACCTCAGTTGGTCGACATTAGGGACGCAGTGGCATTCAGCTGTCATTCATCGACTACAGTACGACAGAATTTCACATAATACATGTTATTTTTGTCTTCCTTTTATACCTGTAAAATACGTACGTCGTCGAAGTAGTCGTCACGTAGTAAAAGACTGTATTTGAAGAGGAAAGAAATGCCAAGTTGTTATTCCTTTACGAAAAACATTAGATTTTTAGTTATAGACATTAAAGTATGATGAAGAAAATAAAGTATGATAAGGAAATTAAGGTAATAAGGTACTAGCAGAGATTATTAGTTACTAAGTACTAGTACCTACGTTTTGAATAAGTAGTTATTGACATTTTGCCTAATGCTTTATACACACATGATTAACGTGATCGTACGTCCCGCTTTGAGCGGGACAGTCCCGCTTTCAGGCTGTCTGTCCCGTTTTCTCCAGCTAGAGCAAAAATGTCATTTCCGTGATAACGATCTCAACTGTACGAATTTTTATACACTTGGATACGTTTTATGTCTTCCTGAAAGTAACGCACTTGTCGAAAGAGTTTTTTCTCTAATGGATAAGATATATGGACAAGTGACGAAACACAATTAAGTATTGCAGTTCTGACAGCCAATTTAATTACCAAAACTAACATCAACAAGTCATGTCATAGGCTCCATTTCTGCTCGAAAACTAGACCCGGCATTTTGTAATTAATTTACTCCGCCGAGAAATATAAAACAAATGCGTCTGCCACTGAATTTAATACTGACTAAGTCAAATTACCCATTTTTAAAACATTGTTCTCATGTTTATTGAGGTTTTGAATAAATAGTAAAATAAGTCTGTTTTACTAAATTTCGCAAGCATCCCGCACTGGTAAAAGATAAAATGGTCACGTTATACATGAACCATGAACGACACCTTCTTATGTTTGGCTCAGATCGCCTTTTATGTATATTCAAAGGGGAAATCATCTAAAAAGCCTAGACGCAAAAGGTGGCAGAAAAAACCGTCTCTGAAAAAGAAAGAGATTAACTCATTTGGAAATGATTAATAGTGTAGATCCACCGGACTTTTTTTCACCGGAATTATCTGCGAATGAATAAACTCCTGTATGATAAATTGGTAAAATTGGTGACGCTTTCGCATTTTCGATAAATTCTCTCGGATAGGTGCATAAATCTGTTGTCATTTTAACATATTTTTCTAGTCGCCACGCGCTTGTAACTGATATGTTCAATCGAACGTATGCACCCGAAGACATGTTCGAAGCGCTCGACGAACAATAATTACGCCTTTGCTCGAACGAGCCAAGTAGTTAGATATCACGCAACAAGACTTAAGATATGACGATCTATAAGTTTAATAATGACGTTTGCTCACCTATCGCGTTTGTTTGTCTCAGTCCCTATTATTGTAAATTAGTACTTATTAATTTCATAACTTTCTTTCGAAGACTATCAGATCGTAAAAACCTATATTATAAAAACGTAATACTTATTAATATTATAAGGGTATTCGGTATTGGAGCTTATATACAAAACTGATAGAAAGCTATTAAAAAATCAAAATGAAAATACCTACATCCTGACTGGCCTTTACATTTTATAATAATAAATAATAATATGTTATTTTGCAGAAGAAATCATCGATAGTATTGAGCTGGCTGGTAATAACAGCTATGTGGCTCGCGCAGACGTTTTGTTTACTCCTCGTTCTAATATGCATATACAGCACAGAAGCTTGCTTTCTAAGCTGGCTTCTTTCTCTCATATTTGGTCTGATTGCTATCGGTAGGTACCACTTCAATCATCTCTGTCCTGTAGTGGGCCAGTATTTTAGACAACGTTACGACGAACGCGATGAAGACAGCATGTGAAGTCTGCGCTACGAGGAGAAGGTTTTTGCCCCAATGAGTAAAATACTTTGGCCTAGCGCTAAAGCGACTTAATGCATTTCGTAAAAGATGCCGGAACCCCTATGACCACTGCGGGAGTTTTAGTGAGAAAAATTCCATAACTTAGTCTTATTCTTGGGAGCTTAGTAACTTTTGTAGGTTTGTCTCGATCACCGAAAAAAGTACCACTAAAATATAAAATATAATTGAAGAAAATCGTTCGCTAATTAGCACCAGCCGTCTACCGCTAACATTTCACACACAACCGTGATGCGTTCACGCGATTTTACGCACTGACAGCAAAAAAATTTACGTGACAAAATGTCGATAATGTTGAGGATAGACGGACCATTAAAAAAGCGCGAAGATAGATAAATGATCACGTGATGTCCTCCGGAGTTGTCAAGGATAAAGTGTCCATCTAACTCGTTAATCCTGCCCCTAAACAACAGTGCTTACACTGTTCTGTTCCGGTGTGGAAGGTAGGACAGCCGGGGAAATTTCTGACATAAGAGGCACAACACATCTTCAAAGTAAAATCAATTTATTCAAGTAAACCCAATTACAAGGTGTTTTTATACGTCGAATCTACTTTAGTTCGGTTCGAAAAGAAAACATGGACATTGAGAAGAACCGACAAGAAACTCAGTCAGGTATCATTTTTTTAACATCATTTTACAATAGGTTCACTAAAATACAATATCCAGTAAATCATGTGCAGAGAAGATCATTTCGAGACTATTGTTTTATCTTAGTCCTTAAGGTTACCAACGCATTCTCAATCTGAGGTACTACCTCAGGCTTCATATTGTAAATGTCTATAGACCCGCTTACTATCAGGTGTAATGGTTACTCATTTGTTCTCCCAGTAGTATAAAAAAAAAGTTCAGGTTACAATACGCTAGATACAGGCCTGTAACCCGAGCCAGAGAATACGGCTACGGGTTTCCTTGTCTATCATAAGAGGAGTCCACAGGGTTACGGCCGATCGGGGCGGGGGTCCAGTCGTCCATCCCTGTGACCCCGAGGGGGACAACAGCGCGTGTGATCCGCGCTATCGTAACACTGTGAGGGTGCACGGGAGCTCTGTTAATACCCTTACGGGTAATGCTTCTGCACTGCGTGAGAAGGGTATCAGTCCGTTTTTTTTTCTTTCTTCATGGCATGGCGCACAGATTAGTGCAATTGCCAATGTCACTTATTAATACAATGGTATTAATAAGTAGAATCGTCATGGCAAAACTTCTCCAGTAAAGTGATAGTAGACCACTAGTAGACTTTACTGAAGTTATAAAGGACTTCTTGGAAGAGCGCGAGAACTTCAGCTACACATGTTTATTTAGACCTACTCCATTGTTTTCACTTATACAGAACTTTAAAACAATATACTATCACTTCTGTACTTTAAATTCCCAAAAATGTAAAAAATAGAAAATACAAATAAAATGGCAACCTCAGTTCTCACGTTCCCGCCAAAAAGTCTTATCAGTGCGGTCCATAGTCCTCATGAAGCACTTAACTTATAGAGTGGCAATGTCATTTTTTTTATACGAAATCAATTTACGTCAATTTTACAGTTTGACTTTTGCTGGTTTTGCCACACCACCGAATAGAATATTATATATTTAAATATCTGTCGGAATATACAGAGATGTACAGTGTTGGTTATGTACTGCTTAATGCGAGCGAGAGCAGATATTTGTTAGTATAAATAAACTGAGCATTGATGAATAAAATGGTCTGATATTTCGTCTCTATAACTTGAATGCTCCATGGTACTCCCTTAACAACCATAATTGCAGGAGCTTTGATAGATAAAAGCCTCACATAACCCAACCTCTCCATGAGGCTTTGTGCAGATTTCTCTTGCATAACCAAAAAAAAATGTACTCTAGACAGGAAACATACCTAATATCATGCAAAAATATTATTATATTGATATACCGTATAATTTGAATTTTAAGTGTATTTGTCCCTCTGACTACCCCGTTAGGGATACAGCGTGAAGATGTGTGTATGTATGTACATAATTTTTATAAACCACTGAATTGTAATTATGAACCATACCTATATTTTGCCGAAAAAATTACTACAACGGTTTTTAGTCAGATTTCGCGAAAACTAATGATAATCAAATCAAAGGTGTCAGAATTCTGAGGATAAAATCTCAGAAATCTTACTTAAGGATTTATACTATCCATTTTGTTACAGGTGTACTTCTATATGAACTGCTGGTTGTATTTGCTTTTTGGTTGGAATTAAAAGGACGACATAATATCATCCCAATTGCAACATAATGCTTGACATCGTTAAAATTACAATTACTACGTACATATATACATATGAATACGTACATACGAGAAGCTAGTTTATTTATCGAATTAATCTGTGTTATGTTAACTTGATTCAGTCAATTATGAGGAAGCAATTAACCGGGAGCAAATAACGTTGTTATATTAATTTTACAGAGCGGCTGGAACATTATTACATAGTTGAATAATAATATATACAAATCGTACATACAAACATATTTTCATTTTTAATTCCTATTGAAGCGGCATCATCGCATTGATTGGTCGAAGTTTGTTGAAATTTCTATTTAAGTCCTCTTAAACTGAACTCCAAAGCGAAAACTCAACTTATAAAGTTGAGGACTGTGGATTCTGCATGTGTTTTTTTTTAACGGAACGGAACCAAGGGGAATAGTGAAAATTGACAATTTCAAATATTCAACGCGTCACAGAATCGTTTATATCGTACCAATCGGGAAATTACTTTTTAATAACAAGTATTGTCCACATTCCAATTATTTTACAGGCGGAATACTAAGGAAAAATGAAAGAAGAGAAAATTTCTTACTACGTTATCTACTAGTTATTTTATTAAGAGTGGAATTCCCTTAGACGCTGAGAATAATAACAAAATTTTCTTCAAATATTGCTTAATTTATCGTAATATTACATTTTGTGCTAAAAAATACGTTTAAACTGAAAATATATGTTGGTATTCATTTCCTTTTTATATATTCTCTGAGCCCAATACAAAATGACGTTTATTTTTATTCAAGTATCATTGTAAAACTACATATTGTTAAAGAATTTAAGTTTAGATTTTTTTTAAGAAAAACCTATAGAGCGTAATTGAGTGGTAGCAGAAGCTAAGAAAGACGAAGGCTGACTTACGAAGATCAAACAGCCAGTGTGTTAGCTGATGGAACTGTTAAAAGCACCCGTATATCTAGGCGAAAATGTGTGAGGAGAATGATTTGAGGAGGCAAAAGAAATATATAAGGACCGCGAAGTTTTGGGCTCCGTCCTCTCTAACTACCCCGTTAGGGATACAGCGTGAAGATAATAATGAATTAATGATTTTTTTAAGAAAGGAATCCCAGTCTCTACAAAACGCTGTATTTATATTAAGTACCTATCTAAGCCTGATCTTAGACTACGAACTTACATGAGGGACATTTTTCAGCAACAACCTGAAGTTAAATCAATCTGTCGCTAAACAAAGCAGCATAAGTCGTTCTTATCGACGTCAATAAATCGGTGTCGAATTCGACCATGTTCGGCACCAGTGTTGTTACTGTGAAATAAATTGGCGTAATTAAAATTTATGCTACGTTTCTAAATAAAACTATAAAATTGCCGTATATTTTCATGATTAAAGAATATTTTCATTACAGTAAATCGTTGTTTTAAATTACGCAAAATATAGATATTCTCTACCAAATATTAAAATTATTTCGCACTCGTTCGTAATGAAACGGTACAATTTATTTTTTGGTATGGTAATATTTATTTTTTTACACAAAGCCAAAATTTCCGTATAAAATAATACTGTTATGAAATGTTTGCCGTATACCGTATTGTCTGAAACAAAATATGTGAAAAGCTGTACATTACGTCAGCGCTATTCGCTAATACCCTTCACGTAAATAAAGCGGTCGATCGTTGGCGCGAGATATCAATTTCAATCGAATAAGTCGCTCCATTGAGCGATTCGACCGCTTGGAGTTAGACATCAGTCGCGGTGACTATTTGTGACTGTTGACCTGTAGACTTTTCCGTCTGACGCCATTACAGGCGACAGTTACACCACCATCTGTGTTGTTCTATAAAATGTCTGACAGTCGTGGACAACTATCACAAATTATCGCCAATAGTGCGTCAAAAAGACGCCTATCTGTTCGTAGTTTAATATTCTGTGGGACAATTCGTATGTCAATGGTCTAATAGGATACCTGAAATTATTTTGTGTCATCTACGTACAATCTAGATTGAAATGAAAATGCCTGTTAAATACATTGCACATTTATTATACTTTTTATAACTCTTTGATTTCTCTTACAGATATCTTTATAAACTTAAAGAAGCGCCAGGATCTGCTCCTGGGTTAGCCTCAATTGTCGCTCCTGTTGTCGTTGTTGGTGAAGCGTCATTACTTAATTTATTAACGTTTCCAATTAATTGTTTACGATAACTGTTCACAACCAAAATGAAATATACTGTCACTGCAAAAGAAATTTTTTTAACTTAAATTATTAATTTTAAAGTTTCCATGAAAGGGTAGTAAAAATGTGACTCTCATGGCGCTCCGATCACATTACTTCGTCAAGGGTAGGCTATTTATAAAGAACTTGAAAAAGCGATATGTCAACATTATTTCTGCTTCATTATCTATAACACCAAATACTCATTGCTAGATGTGGTAAGAACGGAGCTTTTATAATTTCATAATGAATGTCGATCTGGCTGTTCGTATGCCACAGCTACAGTTGAAGTCAAAGTCATATCAATTTATTCAAGTTAACTCAATCACAAGGTATTTTTGAATGCCGAATCTATTTAAGTTCGGTTCTAAAAAAAACTTGGACGCTGAGAAGAACTGACAAGAAAATCCGTCAGGTATAATTTTTTCAACATCATTTTATAAAAGGATTATTAAAATACGATATTCAGAAAGCTAGTAAATGGATGTGCAGAGAAGATCAATTCCAGGCTATTTTTTTAGGTTTTATTTTAAACGAAATCGTTCATTTTATAGTATGAATTGTCTAATCAATATACATTTTATAGCATCTCTAAATTTATTTTCTGTCAATTGAGTAATTTCCTGAGGAGCTTTATTATAAAAACAAATGGACTTTACCCAAAAATGAAACATTTGACTTATGTAATTTAAATTTTGGAGTAACAAATTTGTACCATCGTCTTTGTTCCAACTGAGCTGTTTGGTACAAAGACAAAACGGTAATCAAAACTAGTAAAACAAGAAACGAAAAAACGAAACACTCTAAACTAATATGTATCAGGACAAATTTTTGTTGCGTTTTTTCGCTTTATGTTCTGAATTACAGTAATTTTTACAGTACAGTATTATTTAAAATTTATGTTGATAATTGTCAATGTTAATAACTACCAATTAATTGTACTATAGTCCAACTTTTAATTGATAAAGGGATTTAACTTTTCCAGGGTAACCAGTTTTCCAATTAATTAAATAGTATTGTCCTCTTAAATTGACTTCATTTATTTATTTATTAAACAATTTATTACACACAACAGCATATGAAAAAAGAGATACATTGAGAATAAAGAGCAAAATGTACCGCTTATTTCTATAAGAAATTTCTCCCAGCGGACCCACGAGAGTGACATTTTATAAAAAAGAAAGAAAGGTAGACACTGTGTGTAAAACAATATTACTATACTAAATATAAATATGAATGAATATAAAATACAATAACAAAAACACTAAAAGATGAGAGATGAGAAATCAATATATCATTATCCATAAATACATAAAGTTTACATATATAAATATATACACATACATTCAATAACGATATGTACATGATAATTATACACTTGTACTGTGATTATACTCAAGTGAAAATGTTTGTTTTGAACTAACTTTTCATATAATGCTCTTTGACCGCTCGTTTAAAGCCTACTAGGGATCGACTCTCCCGAACGCTGGGGGGAAGATCATTCCATAGTTTAACGGCAAGTACAGTGAAGGAATGAGAATAAAAGTTTGTGGAATGGGAAGGTGTTTGAAGAAAAGGAGATAAATGACTACGACTTGAAGTTCCTGGTAAACGTAAAAAATGAAAACGCTCCTTAAGCAAAGATGGCGACGATGAAGAATGCAAAATATGATAAAATAAGGAGAGAAAATGAATATTTCTCAACGGATGGGAAGCCACTTTAAACGCGTCCTAAAAATATAAGGAATACATGAATTTTGTCTCTCTAATTTGTTCACCAACTCTTCGGTAGCATCGAGGAAAGAAACGTCAGCATAATCGACGACAGACATGATTAAAGTGTGAACTAAATATATTTTGCTACACAAACGCAAAAAGTTTTGGAGACGTTTAAGAGAATTAAATGTGTAATGTACTTTTTTACTAAAGTCAATAATACGCGGAGCTCAAGATAGATTTTTGTTAAGAGTGATACATAAATTTTTAACTGAATTTACAAAAGGAATAGTAGTACCATCATAAGTAATTTGGGGTAGAGAGGATGTAATCAATTAAATTGCACATATACCTTATACCAATTATACTGGCTTGAGACTTATTGGGATTAACCAAAAGCCCATGAGACGCAGCTCACGTTTTCACACGTTCGAGATCCCTATTAATCTCAGCAACAGTCATATCCACATCTGCTACAGAGAAATATCGATATAACTGCATGTCGTCTGCATAGAGATGAAAGTTATAAGACGTTAGTTACAGTATTAATAAAAACAGAAAATAAAAGAGGAGAAAGCATACCACCCTGAGGTATGCCCGCAGCAAGCTCGCACCGATCTGAAGTAGAATCATCTGAACGAACACACTGCGTACGACCACGAAGATAGGATTCAAACTAGGAAGAGATTAGAGGAGAGACATTTAGAGAACGAAGGATACCATGAAAGATATCAAAATCAATAAAAGCGTTACTAAAAACAAGAAGAATGAGAATAGTGAGACGTTTATTGTCTAGAGCAAATCGGATATCATCAGTAACTTTGAGCAGTGCAGTGACTATACTATAGCAAAGTCGAAAGCCAGACTGAAAGGGATTGAGTAAATTGTTGGAAGTGAGATAAGACGCGAATTGTTGATGAACAATATGATCTAAAACTTCAGATAGAAAAGGCAAGATAGAAATCGGACGAAACTGTGATGGGGACGTAGGATTCGAAATTTTGGGAAGAGGTTCATCAATTGTGTTCATCATTATTAGTTGGTAGGGGTTGCCCCGCGGCGCTATCCACATGAAATATCCTTTTTGGATTTCATGAAATAGCGATAACGTTGAAAATGTATAATTTTTGTAGCAATAAAGAAAATGAGTTAAATAATAAAAAAGGAAAAATAAAGTAGAACGTTTATTTATTCGAATTATTAAAAATGCATTATGAAATGACGACGCTACAGGGCCATATCAGCACCAAATTAAATGAATTAAATGTTAGACTAGTCGAACGATATAGTTAATCTACATCGTCTCAATTCTATCACTTTAGCGGGCCACATTATTTAGAATTTTGACATGTCGAACTGTCAAACCACTATCAAATTAAAAGCTAGACCTCGGACTAAGGAACGTAGTGGACGGATACATAGTAAGTTACGCTCTTATCACCGTGTGTCAAAAGAATTTTCGTGTCTCTCTCTATTTCATCAAGCGTAACCACGACTAAAACAGCTATAATAAGCTTAGTGAGCCTATCTCGCACTGTTAATGTAATTTGTCAAGTCATAACTGTGAAGTCAGTTTGAAATAATTATTTGCAAAATACTCGTAAATCTTAAATTTTTGGGCTATTAGTATTCAAAAAAATTAAAACATGTCGTGTACAGATGTGTATTGTTGTACTATGACTCTTCCCTAGTCACATTAGTAAAAGTACAAAAAATCGATCAACAACAAAAGAGACCCACTCTTAGAGCATTCCGTCCATTTTGATTATTGATCCGAGAGTTAGACACCTTAATGAATAGTTACAAAGGTTTTTGCGAAATAATTTACAATAACAAAATTGTCTACATAATATAAAATTACAAAATCCTTATACCAATATTCACAAAAAAGACCTTCGATTTCCTTTAAACTTCCATGTTATTAATGTTTTATAAGGCCAACAATGTGCCATAATTCGTTATTCTCGGTAAAACCTGACATGGGTACACGACGAAGAAAACTTCTGTTTAATAGCAGAAAAGTGAGTGCATTGTTTAGTTGAAGTTATGTCCGAACTTTAACTGGATGAATTCTAGATGAAGAGGCCATTTCAGTAAATCCAATAATATCTTTTTTGTCTATATCTTATGTGACTATTTTCTAATGTGACATTCGGATAATCTTTCTATAAGGTTATCAACTTGGGTAGGCTTTGCCCACCCAGAATTCACCTAATTTTAAAATGAAACATAAATATCGTGGGCACTCGCAATGCCCATTATAGACTGTATTAAGTGCACAATAACGTGCAAACTCCAAACCGATTCAGAATAGTTTGTTCCCAGAATTAACCTGCCTAAGGATCGATTAGATTATCTCGCTTAGACGGAAGTGAAGTCAATTAAGATGCTATATTGGCAAACAGTATGTATACACTGTTGGTTATTATTATCGCTTGAGTTTTCACTTCATACGAAAATTATTTCAATCATTTGCTAAATCTCATTTTACAATGTACTGATAATTGTCACATGATATTTTAAACAGTTGATCTATGATTCTGCAACGCCATCTGTCAGTGAACTAAAGAATACAGTGTTCTTATTGGTTGTTTTCGTTACCTGTGTTTTTGTTGACAACATGTTTCAGTAGGGGAACAATTTTAAATACTCGTTCATTTTAATCGGGATAGTTGTAATGGAGAGTTGATTGTGAGCAATCCTTAACAAACTCGCATCTAAGATAACTTCACTTCACTCCTATCATGTTTGGCATAGAGAATTCAATTCGAAGGCCAAGCGAGTTCAAATGCGAAGTTAGGCGAATTATTGAGCAAATCTCGCTTGGGCGATTCTAATTTTATTTACAGTATTGAATTGAAAAGAACAGCATGGGTGACTTTAATTATAACAATTTAGAGTAAGCATAAACGAAAATAACCCTTACGTGATGTGCGATAAAAGCACATATTTGCTACAGTAGTGTGAACAGTACACAAAGAAATAATACTCCTACTAACGTACAAATACTCACATATATACCAAAGTATTCCGAGTATAACCGTGAACACCCTGTTCTTTTGTTTCCTGGACGTAAACACCAATGCAAGAAGGATCATTAACATCAACATTACTGCTACGAATATCAATGTGTACCATATCCACACAGCACATAGAAAAGCATCGGCCTGAAACATAAACCAACATTATTATCCAATTAATTGGTAGAGCTCAAACCGAGCGCAGGATGGTAAAATTCTAAACAAAGTTTCTGGAAGTCTATAAAACATGTGACTTTCGTTACATTTTTGCCGTTAATTACAAGTGCAATGTAAGAATCCATACGATCGTCCAAAAATCTAGACAGTGCCAACGTGTGACGTTGAGGGATGAGACGCGGGTAGGGTCAGCCCGGGCTGCCCGCGCCGCCGTCTTAGTAGCTCGGGACACAGAGTACATTGCTCGGGACTTGTATTTCACGGTTAACGTAAACTTTTTGTGGTATAAAAGTTATTGCTGATTTAATATTTCACACAATTAAAATGGTAGGTAAGTAAGTACATACAACATGTGCAGTCAGCCTCGTGAGAGATGGAATGTCATCATTTCGCTTAAATCACCCATCTATAGCCTAATTTATAATAGATTGATTTGGCAATTCACAAATTTATAATATCCGTAATTTCAGCTTTGTAAACGGCAACATTGAAGAAGTCTATTATTTAAGATAATGTTAAATATTAAACATTGATATATGTAATGTCTAATGTAACATACTGATTTATGCCAATAAAAACATCCATAATATAGTCTTAAACCACTTGACAAATAACCTCAACTTTATCAATGCTGTATTATATTGGATTATATTAGTGTTATTTTTGCATATTTTATAGTTTCGTGTATGTATAACAGAAGTTTCAAGTATGCTTCGTGAATACGCCGTACCAGACAACGCTGAAAATTTATCGGAATTTAGGTTAGTTTCTTGTTTGTTTACATTTTAGTCAAAAAAATAAAAAATAGGATATAGTACTTTTGCGGATTACATCGAACAGAACTCTTTTTTGTTAGCGGTCGGAGGCAAAACAATTAATGATAAAGAAGATAAAGAAATACCATAAACCTGTATTATATGTTATTATTTTTGTTTCACAATTTATCTATTATAGTGTATTATAGTAAAAATAACACTGTACCGAGAAAATCCGTACCAGCACGCTTATTACCTAACTGACAGTCAGCATACGACAGCCAAATATCGCACGTTATTTGCCGTTAAAACGAGAATTTGTATAGTGGCGCTAAATCTACCGCGAAAAGTGCATTTTATGGTCATGGCGCAGTAGACGCGCAATCGTCATTCATGACATCCATTTTTCGCGCAATGATCACATGGCTGTCGCTGTCTGCAAATTAGGTAATAACCCCGCGGGTTGCTATCATACATGTAAAAACAAACTCTCGCACGCCGAATAACATATCAATAATAATGTTGTTTGAGATCATAATCTTTTGCGACGAGAATGTCGTGGAACCTTCCATGAGAGGTTGTCAAACATTTCCTGTTATATCGATTTGGGGTAGACAAGGACGAGGATATATTAGTTGATTTAGAGTTGCTTAAAATTATTACACTATATTCTATATAATATGTATCTATTTATGTGTGTATTGGAGTACACGGAAATTAATAACTCGCATGGAGAGCGAAAATGCTCAGTATCGTTTAGAAACGTCAGGTAAAGTGCCTGAATGGAATCAGAGATGGCGTCAGATGGAGTGATGGGACAACGGCGTCTTGACATTTTTGACACAAAAAGGCGCTTTAACAGAGTGGCGAACACATTCGAAAGAGGCGTCTCGTCGAGGCGTTCTATTCCTTTTTAAGTATCGATATCGAGTACACTCTCCAATTTGAAAGCAAAAGGTACGTTTTATGTAGATCTCCATTGTATATTTTCTGTTACTTCAGTTACTTCAATTGCTGTAACCTTTATAAATACTGCCTTATGGCGACGCATTGGAAATTTTGACAGCAGAGATCTCAATTGTTCTAAGTGAATACAAAGCGTATGAAAATTATATTTGGTAACCTGATTCTTCATTTCCTTGACTTTATTTTGTCAGTTGTGATACACGATTAGTTAACTTTTGTAACACAAAAAAAATATCAAAGAAACCTCTTAAAACAGAGATTTAAATTTTTCGGAGTAACGGGACCGATTTATGTTTCTAAATTTTATTTATAGTTTAATCTAAACATACTCTTCAAAATACCAGTTGGATTTTTTTAAAATAAAAATACGATTTTTAAAATAAACGTAACTGTTTTATTTTTTTATTTTTCGTAAGCTTATTTATTTTGCGTGCACGTTTGCATAAAGCGGAAGGTCTATTTCAAATTAAATTATTGTTCATCAGTGCGTCGCCTTAATTGTCCCTTTTTCTGTTATCCTCATTATTGTGACATAGGCACAATCCGCAATCGTGACAGTGTCATTCAACTAAAGAAGAAAAGAGGTCTGTTCGCGCTGTCTCTGGGATCACCATATTTCTGGCAACATTATAGTTCGCGCATGCTTATTGTTGGCGCATATAGTTTTTTATCTACTAAAACCTATTTTTAAATTATTATGAAAACGAAAATGATGAATCCTTTCAGGCAGAAATTATTATTCCAAACTTATTTCATTTCAAATACTATTGATTTTTTTTAAATTTATATTCGATTTTGTATGTTCGGTTAATGTTCTCGGTTTGTTGTCTTGTCTGGATTATTTAGATTCCTACCAATAATTATTCGAAATTATAAAGAAGACAATGATCGTTAAAAAAATTGGGAATTCTATTGAAAGAATATATAAAACTAATTTAAAAATGTTATAATGAACATAATTTTTGTATTCAGTAGCTCAGTAGCCAGTGGTCCGTCTTCTTATATAGAAAATTCTTCAATCTAAGTTAGATCAGTAGGTAATAAGAAAAAGTTAGTTACTAAATAATGGTTCAAATACTAACCCTGGCAACACCGCAGAATAAAGCAACACTGGCCGCAAAGAACAACGCTAACAATATCCAGATTGTGACGAGCAGATAACTCATTGGGATAAAACAAGAGCAGCCATATGCCATAGGATGAACCTGTAAGATGACAAAACGCATATTTCTAATATTTGTTACATTGTTAATTAAAACTAAATATGAAGATTTTTACGTTTATAAAGTATACATATTATAATAATAATGTTAGATATAGTAGTAGAGTACCTAGAGGTAGAGATGTTTCGATAATTTGTCATATATTTGACCTATTTGTTATATATCTTGGGATAGTTCCCAAATTGCCAAATGTAGCAATTTAAAATATCAAGTTTGTTTAAGTAAATGTTAAAGAAAACTATAAATAAATATCACACAAAAATGAATTTAATTTCAAATTTCAAAAACAAGCGTTATGAAATGTGTTCGAAATTTCTGCTACCCATTCAGAGACACAATTGGAAGCTTCGAAAGAAACTCCTAATTACGCGGACATTCGACCCATTGTTCCTTGTAATTTCTGTACCGCCCGAAATTTTTGTTTCAATACATGGCTTCTCTTATTTCAGAGGAGATGGACTCCTTTGATTTTAGTACTTTATTCATTATATCTACTTGATTCGCTTCATTCGCTTCGTTATCTTCGTTCGTTTCGCTCGCGTCCGTCCGCTGCGTCCGCTCCGTCCGCTCCGTCCGCTCCGTCCGCTCCGTCCGCTCCGTCCGCTCCGTCCGCTCCGTCCGCTCCGTCCGCTCCGTCCGCTCCGTCCGCTCCGTCCGCTCCGTCCGCTCCGTCCGCTCCGTCCGCTCCGTCCGCTCCGTCCGCTCCGTCCGCTCCGTCCGCTCCGTCCGCTCCGTCCGCTCCGTCCGCTCCGTCCGCTCCGTCCGCTCCGTCCGCTCCGTCCGCTCCGTCCGCTCCGTCCGCTCCGTCCGCTCCGTCCGCTCCGTCCGCTCCGTCCGCTCCGTCCGCTCCGTCCGCTCCGTCCGCTCCGTCCGCTCCGTTCGCTCCGTTCGCTCCGTTCGCTCCGTTCGCTCCGTTCGCTCCGTTCGCTCCGTTCGCTCCGTTCGCTTCGTTCGCTTCGTTCGTGAGTGTTTTCGATATGTTTTTTGCATTAGACAATTCGGTGGATACAACTGACAAACGTCAATTGCCTTCAAAATGCTGATATCGATTACGAGTGGGGTTAGACAATTAAGTTGCACAAGGGAGAACGGGACAACGAATATAGCCTTCTGGGAAACTAAGTTAAGACGCATGCTTTCTCCTCTCTCTCTCTCTCTCCTATAATTTATAAATTACACTACATCTTGTGGCGTTAACGACAGATTAAAAGCATTGTTCCACAATATTGGGGTCCGTATTGGGTAAATAGACGATCACGTCATGGGCAAATTGTATTAAAATGAAATCTAGACAGATCTAGGCATCCTAAGTTAGGACACTGAAAACTTAGGTAAAGATAGGAAGCTAGGATGTAGCGAATTAGGAATAATTAGGTAGATTGGGCGAGCGCAAATAGATGTAAAATAGATAGCATGACGTCCGTGACGCCAAATGGTCACAAAAACACTACTCACTCTGTCTCGGAAAATTTCAATAAGTATGTCTAAGTAAATAAATAAATATCTAGTTCAGACGATTAAATATTATACTACACTAAGAGTACCACGTAACGAACTGGAGGAGAACCCTTAACACTCCAACACAAGAAGATTTAGAAAAATTCATTTCCCAAATTTGGCTGAGACCGAACCTGAAACACTTGGTTCTAACCACCGCGCCAACTGGCCATACTATGCCTTTTGTATAATAATGCATAATAATGATAATGATGATATTTTATACATTATCGATTGATTATATGTAAATTACATTGCATTTATTGATATATACCTAATTAACTCACATTTTTATTATTTTTTTGTTAGTTCACAATAACTACCCTTTTTATTAATAACAAAAAAGTACATACATATGTTAATATTTACAAACTTAAAACTACACATTATTTTTTAAACTTCCTCAAAGTTACCGCTTAGAAAACTGTCATTGCTTAAGGTACCCAGCAGACTGGCAGCATTGCCTCTTTGAATAGCCAAACTGATTCGTTGGCGGAAGAAGCTGCCAGCGCGGTGGTCTCCCGAAGCCTCGACCAGTCTCTTACAAATATCAGAAACCAGTCGATGGGCTTCGGGGCCCCAGGGACCTAAAGTTTCCACTGCAAAGAGCGTAAATATGAAATTCTCAGAGAGAGTCGCATACTTGCGACGCTTCAAGTTCTCGGCAGTGCTGGGCGCGGCACCTGCTGACTTGGAAGTTGCCGGCACATGGGAAATAGCAAGTGTATCGACACAAGTGGCATCCCACACCAGCGATCTTCCAAGTTTCCAAGGAATGAACGTCAAACCATAAGGTCTCCTGCCGTCGCTGCGCGCAATACCTACAGGCTCTAAGACTGCAGGAAAGAGCCCGCCGAATGACGTCATTCAAGGCAGCATGTCGTGACATGCGGCCCGCACTACGTAAACAGGATAAACCGCGGTGACCTAGAATATCGACGAGATCACCACAGCGGCAACGGTGAGGAAGGTTGGCCTGGCCCCGAGATGAAGGGATACTCTGAAAGAAAGCGTGGTATTGTCAATTTGGGTTCCTAAGTTTTTTGAAGGTATTACTTTCAACCAGTGTCGTGACTCCTTCTCAGAAACAGCCTAACTACACTAAAATTACAGAGAGATAAAATTCTATGTATGTTGGGGGTCATTTCTCAAACTACTGTACCAATTTCAAAATTAGTTTTAATTATTGATTATTTATTCAAGTTTTTGGTTTTAATTACTCTGTTCTTCTCTTCATTGCATTAAGTTATTTAGAGAAAGAACGTGGGCTAAGGTTTAGATTGCTTCACATTGGGAAAATTTTTGTTAAATTCTTTTGCACAATTATGCGACATAACGATACAATTTGTAACGCAAGGCATTCACTAATAAATATTCAAGATTTAAAGTGTCCCTACAAGTTTAAATTTTTTAAGATATTGTTGTTGTTATTTTGTTATGGTCATCACTCTTCTTGGTCAGGTTATGTTAGCAGGAAGCGCCAAATCAGAATTCGCTCCATACTATATACACTTATGCATCACTATATACACTTATATAAACTTACTAACGCTTACATAAACTTTCGTAACTTGCCCCTCTTACCAAAATGAAAATCACTTCTTTTCTCATCTTCCTACATTCCCATAATCCCTTTATACGTAGGCAATACACTTAGCGCTTACGCGCTAACTTAGACGTTTAACATAAAATATGAAACAAATCGTTTTAAATATTCACTTACAACTCCAATAGCAGCAATAATTATCGAGCCCGTTCTTAAATCTACTCCAAAGAATGAATCAACACCAGGTAAATCATCCAACGCCGTCATTTTGTATACATAAGTTCTTAATTTTTTTTCTTCCTAATTTATCTTATTTATTTAACATTAAAACTACAAATTTTGGTAATACTTGGCTTAAATACGATGATTTTAAGACATTGTTAACTAACCTAAGAGCAATAAATATCAAACTACCATAAGTCATACATCAAAAAATCAAAAAGAAGAAAAAAGCAAAAAGCAGAACCGCTCTACCGAAATGTCAAAAAATGTTTAACGAACTTTTTGTTTAACAAACATATATTCTAATAGGAATTTAATGCTGTCTATAGTTAAAATAGAGTCATTGATTTTACATTATCTTTGCCATTGAAATACAAACTCTCCTACGAAAAAGAGCTTACAAAAGATTTCTTGAAACTTGAAATGAGGTAGTACCTAGATATGCAGCCAGTACTCGGCCTTAGCACGATAACGTCAGGCTAAACTTAGGACTTCGTTGGCGGTTGACGCTGACGCAGCTTTTCATTGTTATGACTACAGCTCGGCGTCGCATGTCCGTTGTAGAGATAAGGACCTTAACCGTATGAATTATCGTGTTAAAATAAGTTTAGTTTTTAAGTCAGTCTATAATAAAGCATTGAGCTGAAAAGACTCCTAGTTCTTTTTAAGAAGCTTCGGCTCCCCTCTCGAGATTTAACTACCAATATAAGAACATTTTATTTATTTATTTAATTTAGATTCATTATCTTATAGTATACGGAGTTTTAAAGTGCAACAACAGTGCTGAGAAATTATGTCTGTTGGTATAAATCCCCAAGAATAAGAATAATAACATTTAGTATGAGTTAGTGTGAGTTCAACTCACGAGTAAAAGGTTACTTACTATATTTCTAATAAATATAATAAGTTCGTGTTTCTAGAAATATTTTTCAGTATTCACACATACATACATATCTTCACGCTGTATCCCTAACGGAGTAGTCAGAGAGGACGGAGTTCTTACATAACTTCTTTCAGCATTTCTTTGTCAGTAAAAAATAGTTCGATATGGTGTGTTCTTTTTTCAAATTATGGCACTTTTGTACCAAATTACTGCACTGGCTGTTCTTTATTTTTAATTTCACATTTTATACGATATGTTTATCTCTAGAGGCGCTAAAGGTTTGCTGCTTTTTTATTTCTGATAAGAGAAAAATCCCCGCATTCACTCGGACCCTACGCTAACTGGTTAGTGTTGGACTCGAACCAAAAAAATCCTCCTCTTTGCTGTTAGTTCCAGTGTGGTTTTACAGCGTCGTCGGTCGAGTTAGCGCGACTATTGAAGGCGCTTAATCAAATGATCGACAGCATGAGGGTTTCTCCAGCTGAGAGATATCTCGTATGGAGCACTGAACTCGGCTCAAGGCGTCTCAGGAGAAACCGCAGCTGCTTATATATTAGTGCGTTGTGGCTTCCTATTCGAAGGTATGGGCCGGACCACAAGCGGACCGGGCTGATAGAGGCTGAACGCCAATTCGTGTGCTTAGTGTTTATTTGGCAATAATGTGGCTTAAGACCCGCGTGCTAAAAGCTTGCTGCTGTTCTGTAATTGAATACAATAACAATGGCCAGCCCATGCGATTCACACAGAGTACATATCGTTTTACATTATTCACATTCACAGCCAAGAAGACTTACGAAGATCAAATAGCCAGAGTGTTAGCTGATGAAAATGTGAAAAGCACTCGCATACCTAGGCGAAATTTTATGAGGAGAATGATGAGATTTGAGGAAGCGAAAGAAGTATGTAAAGACCGCGAAGCTTGGCGCTCCGTCCTCTCTGACTACCGCGCTAGGGATACAGTGTGAAGATATGTATGTATTAGTATTGACGGAAATGTCAAAAACTCTCGCATACCTAGGCAAAAATGCGTGAAGAGAATGATGAGATTTATAGAGGCGAAATAAGGTTTAACGATTTTCTATATAAGAAGACGAGAAATCTGTTTTTGCTACTGAATACGAAAATTAAGTTTAAGATTATAATATTTGAGGAGGTGAAAGATATAGTAAAGACTGCAAAGCTTGGCATGTACTCGTATGTATTAGGAGCTCTTTAGTGTCTGTCCTTCTGGCTGTCACAGGACCATATATAGGCGTGACGAGCCTGTGGAAATACACAACATGGGGTTCTTCTTCTTCTTCTTCTGGGAAAAAGGGGTGCAATGGTTTATAACGCGCAAGTGATACCTCTGGTATCGCAGGCGTCCAAAGTTTATGTAACAGCTTAATATCAGTTGTTATTATTACAGAAATAAAATTGTTTTCTAAAAGAAACCCATATTTTTATGAAATGCTTTGATAAATGTTGATGATCAATGAACGTAGGTCAAAGTAGTTGAAGAACAGCACACAGTCTTTTGTTTTTCTTTTCTTTACATGCAAAACGTTACTTCTTCTAAGGTGATGGTGAAATTAAAATAAGTGCTATGAGAAACATACATACCGACCGACTAAATCTATAGCCTTAGCGTACTGTAGCACTTTGATAAACTTAATACTAAAATAATGAATTTTACTAAAAATTAGTCAGACTAGTCATATCTAATGTACCTATAGTAACATATTTTCACTGGGTTTGAAAAATAGAACTGTTTGTAAAATAATAATTATATTAAGTACATACAATTTTTAATAACATATTCACAAAATAAATAAATCTAGCTAACTAAATAGCACAATTTTTATTAAATAATTTCTGAATGAAACTTTTGAATACTGAGATTTGAATTTAAACAGTTATTGTACTCATCATGTCGCTGTCGTTTTTTTGTACGTCAAGAAAAGAACTTCTTTCTGTGAAATTATTTAATGTTTTCACAGGATCCATCTTACTAGAGCAAATTAAAACGGTTATTTGTTCCAAATGAAAAGATTTTCCGACAGCTTGCTGTCTTATTTCTGCTCTTAAAGTCTTTTAAAGGATTCTTTAAATTGTACCGCATCTGGGTTATTAATAAAACCACTATAAGCTCTTTTGGTCGTAAAAATAACGTGTCTCGGTCTTGATTCACATCATTCAGAAGCAGATATTTAGAACTATGAGCAGATTTTTCTCTCTCGGAAACATCAAATCAAAGTTCAATCACATTCTGTAAACAATTTATATTTTCCTGTTACTTTTTCTCAATAGAGGATTTTTACATGGTCCTGAAATTAAAAAGTACCACTGTAAATATTTTCTCTGATTCCCAATAATATTTGTGAGGGTAATGCTTCATACCGTAAAATTATTTTCTTAATGTTCTATTGAAAGCAGATTCTTCGAACAGCGTGAAGATATATATGTATATATCATATCCGATCTTTTCTGATTATATCAAGCCACTCTTTTCCTCTAATAATACATGATGGTAATCTGAAACGAGATAACTACGACATATGAACATGATACCTGTACTTATCGATATTGTTTTAATATAGGTACATGGACAGCCCTAACTGTAATAACAACAAAAATTGATATGAAGTAATTTACTGTATTATATGAATAAAAACTGCTAATAACTAAAAATATACATGACTATAATACAGTAAACTAAGAAACACAGTAATTACGTTGGAAATATATACGACATCAGACTAAATTAATGAATTTCTGTTACATACTAGTGCAACGATAGATTTCGTTGATTATTGCTTTTCCTCGAGCCACATCCTATCACACTACACTTAGAAATTATTGTGGCATTATGTTAACTTCTCCTTTAACAAAACAGTTCAAATATCCAGCATAAAATCACAGAAACATTAAAAAATATTAAACTCATTGATATGTTTTGACACTTCGTCTACTTGCCAGCGTGTCGCAAAGAATGGCGGACCGGCACGTTTTGACATTACAATGATGTCACATAAAAAATTGCTCTTTAAGAAAAGTATTGTTGTTTTCTCTTACACACACAAGAAGCCGTAATTCAAAAAGAGACAACGCTACGTTTGAATGTTATGCGTTAGAATATATATAATTAAATGTTGCTATAGATCAACATGCCATGTCCTCTAGTTTCCTTAGTCATTGGTCAAAACACATAATTTAGTACACAATTATATAAAAAGTATTACACAATAATTTAAAATAAAGGTAAATAATAGATAAGAGGATAATAATGCAAATTTTAGAATGACAAAGAGAATAAACAGATGTAAGCGTTAAGTAAAACAATAAGTGACAAACTAAACGGAAGCTTAACACAATATTAGACAAGGTAAAGATTATTATACATTATAATAATATATACTATCAGATAAAAATTAAAGAAATACATATTTACTATACTATCATAAAGAATTTCTTAAATCGTGTTTTTATAAGTCTTTGATAGTGCAAGAGTCAAAAATGTGAATGTCAAAAACTGCCGCTAGGCGGCTCCGGAACATGCATACGCTGTTTTGTTACGGGGTATCGCGAGTGGCGTGGCGGGAAATTCGCCATACCTCGATGCGCAAAGTAGTTGGCCAATATAAGCACTTTAATTCTGATCTTTAAGTTAATCATACCTGGGCCAAATCTTTTGAATTACTTGTAAACTCATCTAAATCACAAGTGACAAAGTGTCAAGCTTAGATTTCACAATAGACTCGAATTTAAATTAGACTGCCCATATCAATACAGTAAGTAAACGTTATCCATGATACATTTCACTCTCTCAAGCGACTTCAGAATTTCCTGCCTTTCATAACCAAAATTATGCTTTCTCAGTCTCTTCTTCTTCCTATCCTTAACTATGCCGAATATGCGTTCGGGACGCAAAAGAAGAATTGTTAAATAAACAGAATGGAGCCATCGCATAATTTGGCTATTCGCTTTATTTTCGAACTTCGTAAACATGTTCGTATTTCAAACTTCCGCTCTCAGCTAAAATTTCTTCCTGTATGTTTACATCGAAATATGGATATACGCTATGTTTTATATATAATATTTTAAACATTCCCTCCGCTCTTGTATATCTTCGTACTTGCTTTCACTTTTTACCTACTTCTTCTCAACTTATACTTTTTTCTATTGCAGAAACTTTAAAGTATCCTCTATCCAACTCTAATTTCTTCTCATAATTCTTATGGAATTAGTTATCTTACAAAATGTGTGGCAGTTCTTCAGTAACTTCTTTCAAAATACGTTTAAATGAGCGCTCTTTATCATTTGATTAGATATTGTGATTTTTTAATATTAATATTTTTGTACCTATGTATATTATGTCTGTTTATATAGCTGTTTCATTTGTTTTTTTTTTATTTGTGTAAGTGTGGTTTTTTTGTTATTTTATTTATTCAAACACATTAGTGTTATAAATAGAACAAATCACTTAGTTGGTTACAATTTTATTTCACTATTTACGGTCTATAGTACTCACACCGTTTTATTAGGTTAGCTGGAAAAAGTCTCTTACTTAGACAAGACCTCACAATTTTAAGACTCTTAACTTTTGTGTTTAATAAAGTAAGTCTAGTATTATGTGAAGCCATTTCGGATTGCGGATAAATATTGCGTGAATGATTCTCTTATTACCCGTGTAATGTTATCTCTTTGATTTCTAACGGAACAGTTAAAGGAAGTTCTATAAATACAAGCACATTTTATTTCACTATAGGGTTCAGTCGGTCAAGGAACAGAGCTTATTATGAGGAAGTTGTAAAAGTGGCGGGCTAGAAACCCCTTACTGTTTCCGTGTCTACACGACTAGGACGAAGCAAAAAGAAGGGTCATGTGTTTGGAAGTCTATATGTTAAAATGTTTAATTGTAATTTTAATTTTTTCCCTAGTGCGGTGTTCATCTTATGTCGTATGTTCGTCTTAGAGTTCCGTTTAATAATAATAATGTTTTATTTGCTAGAATGCGAGTAGTTACATAAAACATAGATGAACAAAAATAAGTTCTCCTTTACACATTCTACTAAGACATAGCATGCAAATATTTAATATCCAAACTAGTGGATTTTGTAGAAAGAAAAAAATCTATTAATTTCCCATTTAGTTATACATCAATATATCAACACATTAATAATGGAAAAGTCAATTATATGTCAATTATTTAACAAATGATATTTAGTCAAAATAATATTAAAGTAAAAAATTGAAAACCTTAATATCATAGGCTCTGTCAAGGCACCTTAAATCCAACATGGCGGATATGATTTGCAACTTGCATAATACTTTGATCGGTAAGTTAAAAATTTAAAAAATGTATCGAGTTTGAATCATCTACTAAAAAGTCTTAAATAAATAAGCATTAAAAACCCTACTACGCAAAAGCAAGTTATTAGTTTGAAAAGCCTTGTAATACCATTTACTACCATCCAATGGTGAGGTAATGAAGTTATTTCTCGTAGTTGAAGGCCAGGCATTGTTACAGTTATATGCATCGCAGTTGAACTTTAGACTACGAGAAATAATTGCATTAATATAACTGGATGTTATTGAATGGTATGAAATGATACAAAACTCTTAACATTTGTTTCATGCTTTTCCGTAGATGAGTTTTAATTATTTTTTATTTTACTACGGAAAGTCTAGACTCTTCGCATGCTTAATTGGCGGAGCCTATTCCCTAATGAAGATGATTCGTTGTTGTTGTGAAATGTAGCTAAAAATACACACATCAAAAAAGTCTAAGCAACATGTACGATTTTGAACTTTTGAACGATTTTTACTATTGTAATATATTTATATTTCTTTTATAAATAATAACTAAGCATTTTTTGACGCATTTGTGACTAAAGCAACAAAATCCTTCATTCAATTGTTCATTTAATCACAGTAATTAACAATATGTGTACCGTAGCATACGTAGTATAAAGTTAAAACGAAATTAAACTTTTCATGTTTTACAAAATTAAATAACGATATTTTTTTTAATTATTTGGTAACTCAATACAAAGTGTGACTGCCTCTGTTGTTTAAAACTAGTCGGCAGCGATTTTTCATTGAATTTATAATTGTTTATCTGATCCTGCGGGAATCGGTCCCAATGGAATTTTAACAAGTCTTTCAGTTGTTGGGTTGCCGACACTCCGTCCAGGTTCTCTAGAACACGTCTCTGGAGCATGTCCCATGCGTGCTCGATGGGATTGAGGTCTGGCGATTGTGCAGGCCACGGCCACATAGATATGTATGCTTATTGCGTATACATAATCTTATATGTACGTATAATGTATAACATGACATAAAATATCGATATTAGTCTTGGTGTCACTTAAAGATCGAATACCGCTCATCGAATAAACTTGTGAGGGCCATAGACTTTTTATAGGAAGTCTGTTGTGAGGGCACGTTTATTCGATAAGAATTTCTTCGCGCCGCCACAACGCAGTTGCCGCGCGATCGCAAAGCGGACACCGCGCTGCCGCCGCACAGTTGCTAAGCGGAGGCCGCACGTCGACCTTGTACCCTTGTACACGTGCCTAGAGATCACGTTGTTAAAGCAAAAATAAACTGTATATTTATATATATAATCTCCTGTCATGCGAAAGTAACTTCACTCTGTCTGGAGTGGGCGGGAGAGGGCTGAGAGGAATTAAACGTGAGGACGAAAATTTTAGTTAATACGAGAATAGTAAACGCGCGGCCTCAAGAAACTTTTTGCATCGTATAACCGCGCCCTAATGGCTAACTTTCGATATATTACTGGAAAGTTTTAGCAATTTTCCATTCCATAACTACTGCGAAGTATGACATAAGTATATATATCTATATACACAATAAAATAACACGTGAGTCAATAGAATATAGACAAACGAGAGTTGCATTAGATTGGATTACCTTCAAACAATCCCTGCGGAGTCCCTGAGAAACACTATATTGTTAAAAATATCAAAGCGATCCCTTTACCGAGGTCACGTATATTATATCATGCATTCGAGATGAATTTATTATAGCTGCTTTGAATTACACACTTTGTTATGTTGTCGTAAGGACTTATGGTGCATAAGGGACCTACAAATATCATAAACATTATAAATTCTAATATGGCATGTACGTACTTAGTAAGTATTTGTAAAGCGAGAATTCGAGCAGGGGATTCCGTACATAAATCATATTTTTAAAACAATAAGTCTGTTAAATTAACGTCTAATTTTTTCACGCTTACTGGCAGTCATGCTGTCAAGCAGCAAACAGCATTATCACAAAATTACACCAACTAAAGTATCGAAAAAATCTTAAACAGTGTGAAACACTTTTACAAGAGTATACAGCACTTACAATTATTATACAGTGAGAGTGAGACCAACTGTACTACACTAACGAAGCATTACAATTTTTGAATTTGGTAGATACAATAAAATCATCATCGTGGCCTTGACAGGTAACAGCTAACAAAGGTGTATAAAATTACTAGTATAAAGTGTAATTTTCCTATATTTTATTCAGGATAATATTGGAAATCACGTCATCCATTGCCAGACACTTAGTATCGTGCCAACCGTCTGCCAGACTCCCGTAAACTTTAATAAATTGAAATTATACTTTCGTTAAAGTATAAAAGCTGAATTGTATATGTATTATCTTGCTTAGGGAACTATCAGAAGATGTTTTCTTAGTAGCCAAACAGTTTCCACAGTTTTTACATTTTGCCACGCAGGTTGAAAGTTTGCCGTCGTCGGTAGGTACGAGCGCGAGGCAATATACATACAAGTCGTTTTAATTATACTATGTAAATAATTATTACAATAAATAATTATAGGTTTCTATTTTCTTTTGTATATTACATACTTGATGTCATAAGTGAAGTATAAAGTAATGTATGCAACTGTACATAATTAGGTACTGAAGCATTCATGTAATACTCATAACCCGAAGCGTGAGAAAGCGAGTTTCGCTTTCGCGCTTTAATACCTTTGATTACGAGTATGACTTTGACCGCATTTAGGTACTGGCTTTTCGAATAAATTATTCTAATATCATAAAATCGTGTTGAATAAATGATACCTAATCGAGATTCTAGTCGATTCTTCTCAATTCATTTTTCCTTTCCGTACAAATACTAGTCTTCACGTTTAGAAATATCTTTTCGAAATAATATCGTTCAGAAATATTTTGACTTCGTCGCCGGAATTGAAAATCATTCGTTTATGCGTCACCTCCCATGTTATCCAGTAAAGATGTGTAAGTTCGGTTGGATATGTGTGCACGAATTAATATCCGTTGCGGATCACTAATGAATATATATATCCAAGTATAAATCGGACATGTATCCGGAGCACAACGAAAAGCGTTTGAACATAAACGTGACTCGGAGCGTATATTGGGAGCCATTTCAAAGTAATAATAATAATAATACTCCAACAATTACACAAATCGTGTGACCCTTAACTAAGGAATAAGCTTGTACTATGGGTACCACACAACGAACTCTAGGGGAGCTCCCAGTGATACCCAGACTACAAGCCAATTAATAAAAGTTCGTTTTTTAAATTGACCTGATCGGGGATCGAACCCGGGACCCTAGCTTTGGAAGATAGATACTGTGCCACTGCGCCAACGGACCAGTCACAGTACTCAATGGTCGATACCACACGGGACATGTCGGTCGATCAGATGCGGCTCCTAAATGTAGGTTCGCAGACATGAATGCACATTGTACACCGCGCTTATTACCTAACTTGCAATCAGCATGCAGCAACGAAATATCGCACGATATCTACTATTAAAAAGAGAATTTGTGTAATGTAATTTGTATAATGGTGCTATATCTACTGCGAAAAGTGCATATTACGATCATGGCGCAAAAGACACGCAATCGTCATATATCGATATTACTTGCGTTTCATAATATCTGTGCTTACAATCAATGAATTAGTAAGGAAATTAAAATAGAGGGCATAGAAAAAAAATGTACTGTCAGTGCACGGACCTCACGCGTATAACTCTCGACCAGCGCATTGCAAGTGGAATATGAATAGCGATTATCGTCGAATGATTTACTTCCCAGAGTTAGCGATTAGCGAAAGCGATAGCGATTATCGTCGAATGATTTACTTCCCAGAGTTAGGTACTGTAGGGGCTGCTGAGTGAGTAAAACTCAGTTTTCTTATTAAATCTCTGAAAATATAGTATAGGCGCAAGCACACAACCTCAGTCGTGTATTGCCGGTCGACGACTGGCTCGATGACAGCCGCGCCGACATTGCGCATACACTACATCCCTTCTTTATTTTCATTTTAGATATGACGTATATAGTGAATTATAACAAATGTAAAATAAGTACTATCAGTAGAATACTTTATTATGTAATTAAAAATGAAATACACTTAGAAAACAAACATTTCAGTAGATTTGTCTATTGAATTAGAATTGAATATGCCTACCTATTGCCTATAGGCGGAATATGGGGTGAGGGGCCCCTTACTGCACGCTCTCCGGTTATATTGTGGCCACAGAACCACAAATGTAAGGATAGATGATAACATGTCGCCCTGATTCGTAGTCTGTTCAATCGTTAAACAGGGCTACGCGATGACTGCCTTTCTGTCGTGCTGTATTTGGACATTTGTGACCATACATTGAAAATTGTCTTTCATACGCTGACGATGCTGTCTTTATAGCATCATCAGAAGTAAAGTTACAAACACTAGTCATGTACAAAGAAGAATGTGAAGTGAAAGGATTGAATATGATCGCGAACAAAACTAAGATTTTGGTGTTTAAAAGAGAAGATGTACCTGGTAGACGAGGTGTGAAATATGGGTAAATGGAAAATGTCTAGAACAAATGAACGAAATTGTATATCTAGGGAGTGCGCTTTCAATGGATGCAAGATAGGATGGAAAAAGTGAGTAGATGTGGAGAGAGAGGTATCAGCTGGCAATAAATAAAGCAGCATGAATATGTCTAATTCAGACAATCGCCATCCACAATGCGGTGTCGGTGTCGAATTTATTTTACGGTAGTGCGGGCTGGATATGCCCGAAATCAGGTGAAAGTAAGATAAATATAGTAGAAATGCAATCCCTTGGAAATATGTGCGGTTTAAATATGTGCGCATGCGGACAAAATAAGTAATAAAGAAATACGCAATATGGCAAGGCAGGATAACAGTGTTATTGTAAAAATAAAGAAAGGAATGCTTAGATGGTTCCGGCACATAGAAAGAATGCGTGATGAAAGACTGGCGAAGAAAATCTACAGATCGAAAGTGAGTGTTAGCAGAGGGTAAGAAAGACCAAAGCTGGCTTATGAAGATCGAAATATGCCAAAGTGTTAGTTGAAGGAAATCTCAAAAACACTCCCATCTCTAAGCGAAAATGTGAGGAAAATGATGAGATTCAAGAAGGAGAAAAAAGTGGGGTACTTCTTTCGCCTTTCTGACTAAACCGTTAAGAACACATAATCATCAGAATATGTAAGTATGTATGCATCAACGTGGTAGGGCCGGATTGGGTCGCCATTGTACTCGCATGAGACGCTACAAGAAGTTCGTCTTTTGCCCACAGCAGAAAATAACGAGAGGTAAACAAAATACTTTTTCTTTGTGGTTTTTTAGGGGTTAGAAATTCATGATAAAATACAAAGACAATATTAATATTAAAAGTAGTCAAAGAAGCTTTCATTTCATTTTTAAAGACTTCTTAATTGATGTCCCACTCGACGGGGTAGCTTTATGAGGAAATAATCGTACCTCGTTTCCAGTAGGGGGACCGGAATTTATTGTCTGACTGCTTGTTGTTATTAATTTCTGGTTTTAAATTAGTTGTCGCTTCTTCGCAACGTCATAGAGCACGTAATCCTGAATGATTTCTAATATTTCATATAAAAAACAATATGAAACTAATTTCTTAGTTAATTATTGCAATTTATCTTTTCCCTTTGCTTTGTTTCTTTTACTTTTAATGACAAAAAGCAGTTCCGATATTATTTTATTTTGTAATTGTTGTTTACAAAAGCGAGTAAAGCGAATACAAGTACCATAGGTAGTACCAACTCGGAGTACACTGACTGAATATCCTCGTACTTTTTAAAATGTAATCAAATCTAAGAAGATTCAGTGGGCTAATTTCTATATCTATATTTTGTGGTAGAGCCATGCTGCATTGTAGCACGAATTGTGGCGGCTCGCCCGGTGAAATACCACCCTCTCGCAGAATATCGGCGTGAAATAAAAGCATGTATTGCTGTTATGTTTCGTTCGGTGAGTGAGAGTGCCGGTGGCCAATTACCCCTACCGCTCCTTTCCTTAAAGGCTGGTAAACGCACTCTTGATGCCCCGGATGTTGCGTGTGCGTGGGCGGCGGTGATCACATTCCGTCAGGTGCTTGCTCGTTTGCCCCCTCTTTTAAGGTGAGATTTTTTTTAAAGTAAACTTTAAAGAAAATCTCGTACAGTTTAATAAAAAAATATTACAAAATGAAAACAATATAAGACTCCTAGTCTGCGCCGTTTCTCGTATCCAAGAGCCATTTATAGCTCTATTTCCCTTTAAAAAGTTTTCAAAATCATAGTTATTAATGAGTAAATAAAAAAAATGTAAATAAGAACATTACACCAGAAGGACATGAACGAATGATTGAATGAAAAATGAATTAAGACTCGCAATAGATACTAACTGGCCGGCTACACGGCAATTCTATTTAAAAGAGTATATTATTATTTTAAAGGATTCAGTATAAAATGATGACAGAACCCACATTTTGAATAAGTTTTCTCAACTATGATGAAATCTTTAAGAGTTATTAGTATTTATTTTTATTATTATCGATTAAAATTAATTGCTAAACATTAATTGAATAGGTACTTGATTTTTTTCCAGAAAAATCGCTCAGAGGAGCTATCAAAGCTCATGAATATAATAATTCGACAATGCGGTCTTTTTGTTGATGAGACCCATTCTTTTTTAGGAGCGACACCTGATGGAACAATCGTTGGTAATGCAATGCTAATAGAAAAAAATGTCCTCTGACGCTGTTTAAATTTGATATAGTAGATTCTGCAACTGAAAAGAGAAAAATGCATTTTTAGAAAGTAAATAAAAAAAACAAAATACATATGTACGTAAATAAGAACTCTGGTTGATAAAGGCTCAAGAGCAAATGCGCATCTGCAGGAAATGTAAATGTATATTGGCAGTGTGGCATGGAGATAATAAATTAAGAACTGAAATTCTGAAACCGAACTGAAATCTATTTTTTAAATTATTTTTACTACACGAAATTTATTTGCATGTACCATGGAACGTGACGTGACATTCAGTTACGATTCAATGAATTGATGAAGCACTGGTAATTTGCAAAGTGGCCCTAATTTGTACTTGCTACTACTTGCCATTTAAGAATAACTTTTGCTTTTTGAATTTTAAAGCCATATTTACAAAATGTAACGTGTTTCGTTTATCTAATCTCTTTCCTGTTTTGGCACGAAACATTGAAAATTAAGCCAAACTTTCTTCGCGTTTTCATAATAAAATCTGAAACCCCATACACAATAATTAAGTCAAGCGTTACAAAATTAATATTCGTTAAAGTATCATTATACAGCTTTATAGCGAATATTTCGCAACATTTCATGCACAGCACATGAATTTCGTAAAATGCAAAAAAAAAGTGAGACGGATAACGATACGTTAAAAATTTCCTTTGCACCAGTCAAAACGGGTTTGATCCGGAATAATCCAATTAACTTTGTAAAGGGCGTAGATTTAATTGGTTGTTATGTCACAGCGACAGCTGACGAGTAAACAACAGTGGTTTCAAGGCTAATGAAAGATCATTTAGCTACTGCAGGAGATTATTCTCAGTAAAATTTTAGATTTTAAGGATTAAAAAAGCGGCCAAGTCTGAATCGATCTCGTATACTACTAAGTTTCCGCATAGTTAAATATTAACCCGACTGCATGTTACATCTTTTCACTTTCTGAGCTGAAATTTGGTACAGAGATGTAAATTGGTAACCTAAACTTAGAAATGGAAAACAAAAATCAAATTATGGGTAGTTTGGGTTTAATTATTTTATTTAACGTTTATTTATTTCAAATGTTACGAAGTCCTAAGTTAATGCACATAGCGCGTCCGACACACTCTTAGCTCTTTTTTATAATATAACTAGCTGTTACCCGCGACGTCGTTCGCGTAGTCCTTTATTTACTAAATTAAATAATTCAGAAACCTTACGGGCGTACAGAGAATAACTCATCAAAGTTTCATCACAATCTGATAAATGGTTTAGAAACGCATAGAGAACAAACATACGAAGAAATATTCATTCTTATTGACGTAGCGATAACTAATTCCTTATTTGCTAGAATGCAAGCTTAAAAAAAGTATCTACGCATAAGAAAGTAGATAATTACATGTTCTTATAAGTAAAAATATATTCGCGGCCAAATTCTCAATTTAATGAATTGACTTTATTTTTAGTTCAATTTAAAAGGTATTTTTTTCTGTTCACTTTATACATATGTTTATATGTGTAAAGCAATATATTAAAGTTATTCAATATGTATTAGCCCGTAAGGTTTCTGAATTGTTAGCAACACCGACGAATAAACATAAAGGGGAACACTAGAACCCTCAAGAAGAGCGCGACGGTGTTCGTGACGTCATAGAAAAGAACGACGACGGCTTGTTCCCCACTACCGCTCGAGATTATATAAGTCAAAATTTGAGCGCTTCACGGCTCTCTATTGTTTTTACCTTCACGACTGCAGCCCGAAGTGTTCCAATACAAATTAATTAATTATTAATTGATATTCAACATTAATATTAATCGATTAATCGATTATTTAAGTAAAGTTTGGAGTGTTCCATTGCTATAAGTATCTAACTTACTATTTAATTTTATCGTAGCTAACAGTATATTATAATTCAATGTCAACAATCTACATGTAATGCATAGTTTACGGTCAAATTCTATACTAAGCAGAGAAGTGAAGATATTATCTAATTTTGTTGGTAACATTAAAAAGATTTTTGTGTTATGCAATGGTATTATGTTTTGTAACAGTAAGCCACGTTGAACGTAAAAGGGAAGTTTCCAGATATTTTAAAAGCAAATAAGTCATTATTATATAACAAAGGTGTAAGTTTTCACGTGGTAAATAAGAGAAGGTAACAGAGGGTAGCTACCCCAAAATTCAATCAGTATTAGTAACAATCCGTGTAAGCTGGACGCAGGTTTAGGGTGCTCACAAATGAGGGTTGGTAAATCCTAGACTCAATCTGAATCTCCTAACGTGCTAAGTTACATCTCTATAAATATAAACTGTCTCTGGGGTTCTAATTAAGAAGGCACGTTTTGATAATTGGTTAACGATGTTTAAGATTTAAATTTAATTTACAACTATCAAGCCCTTGTCAAGGGCGCTATGGCAGCATTATTTCTAACCAATTATTATTGAAATCTTTTGATTAATTGTAACCACATCATAAGCAATTAAAATAGCTTTGAATCAGTTGTACGCAATTGATTTGAGACAAGGTGGCTCGCAGCTACTATTTAAACTCGATTTAAGGAATTCGATTTGGTGCAAGCCACCTTCAATCATATAATTAATAACCTCGAAATTTTAACCACTCCACAGATAGTGATATATTGCTGACAAACAAGATTATTTTTTTTAAAAGTATATTTCGCAATTTGGAGCGCAAATTAAATAGAATTAGCCTTTTCATATCGTTGATCAACACTCGAAATCTATTGACCAATTGTAACGAAATCATTATCAACTGAAATAGCTTTGAAGAGTTGTACACAAAATATTCTTAACCCCCAGCTGCCAAAATTTTGAGCGTTTTTCAATAAGTTTGCTGAGGCGGACCCACGTTTAACTAATGAATGTGAAATTTAAATATATATTTCTTTATACATTTTTTTATCGACTGCCTAAAACCATAACGCAATTTATGTATTTTCGTTGGATACTTTTTTTTCAATGTGATACCCTTTTGAGAGATTTAACTATTTCTCCTAAATAATTTGAGTAAGTTACATAAAATTGCAGTTAACAGGAAGAAAATACAGTTTGCTAAATACTGGCTAAAGGATATTTTATTATACGAATTAATTTTCCAGTTATAACGATATATGTCGCGTTCGAATGGCGGAGTGTGAGGCCGGAGCTTAGAAAGAAACTGTTTTGTAGATCTTGCTCTTAATTTCATTATGATGGAGTTAGCGCGGTCGGCTTATTTAAAGTAAACATGTGCTGTATTTACACGTCACCCGGCTTATTTAAATTACTTTACTTTTGTAGTTCGAGAGACGGAGTCTATTTATTGCGTCTATAGTGAAAATGTTCCTTTCATCATTCAATAGTAAATCAAAATTTATCAAGTCGATATTCATTTTTAGTCAATTAGCAATTAAGCCCCAAAATATATCCACTGATAGATTTTCAAATTTTAAAGGACTTTTAATCACCCAAAGTTTGAAAGTATAAGCTTATAAGTACGTATCATATATTATAGTTCTGTAACCCTCAGGATTCCATATATATGGAAATTACGACACTAATGTTTTATGGTTTTAATCACCCAACTTTATATCTTCGGTATTCGATATTGAAATTAATAAAGAGTCGAGTTTTAGTATTCATTATTATAATACATAAAGTCGGTTTGATGTAAGTATGCATTTATTTTGAGTACAAAGTTCGCGAGCTTATTGTCTTTGCTCGGAAATTACCAAGAAGCTGGAGAGTGAAGCGAAGCTAAGCCACCGTTGGACTTTGAAATTAATTTAACTGCATGCTCAGCTTTGAAGGGGTTTTTCAACTCTTGAATTGAAATGGCTTTATTTTATGCTATACAAACATAGCTACGGTTTAACGCATACAAAGATACGATTTTACTTTATGTTAATATAATACTTGATTTACAGAAATAAATTCTATTATAATGTAAACGTGCATTATTCAAATGTTCAAAATTTCGGTTTCCTTATTTGTAGTCAGTACCTAGTTAATCGATATCTCTCTAGAAAGATGAAATTATATTGATTCACAAGTCAAAGTCTAATCAATTTATTCAAGTATACCTAATTACAAGGTATTTTTTAACGTCAAATCTACTTCAGTTCGGCTCAAAGAGAAAACGTGGACAATGAGAATAACCGGCAAGAAACTCAGTCGTGTATCACTTTTTCAACATCATTTTACAAACTGTTTATTAAAATATAATATTCAGGAAGCCAGTAAATGCGTGTAATTGTAACTGTCAACTCATTTTTTTTTAAAAGTCGTATCCCCTTGCGTCACAATGTATGTAATACCATAATCTAAGATTTTTTCTTACACCGTGAAAATAATACAATTATTATAATAATATGTATCAAACATGTATATTAATAAGAATCCTGAATAAAGACATACATACCTACACAAATAAAGTTTACAAAAAAAACAGCAATCGCATAAAATGATGTTGAGACATGCAAATGAATTAAAATAGCACATAACACGCACGAATTACGGCAAAAAGAGTCTTGTCTATGAAGGAGTAAAACTGTATAATAAATTACCAATTGACATTAAAGATTCAAAATCTATGCTTACTTTTAAGAGATTACTTAAACATTATATCAGAAACACAATTTTAATATACTTTGTACATTATACACCTTAGCCGTTTCCAGTTTCTTCGCTTCCGTGTTTTTTGATGTTATGTACTCGTTGGTTTCGATAGCAACGATCCGAGAGTTTTTATTTCTACCTACCCACTATTTCTACTTAAAACAAAAAAAAAGAAAGAAAACTCCGTATATTTTATACGTTCACCCATTGTTCTATTTCTTTTTTATGTACCTATCATAATGTTCTCATGTAAGTGAATGTAGTTCTTAATAAGAATAAAGTTTCTTAAACCTTAATATATATTTAACCTTAAATCTGCGTAAGCACGTATACGTTCCTACCTATATGTATTTACGTAGTACGTATATACTATATATACATATATGTACGTCCGTAGACATATATGCATGCCCACATACGTATATTGGCTACGATACGTGCACGACAGTAGCACCGCCTACCATGCGCAACTATACGGGATTATGTCAAATAATGACATACACATGTTTTATTGTTTTCTAATAAGTAAAATAATTAAAAGATACATGGACAGACGACAAATAGTATTTTTAGAGGAATTAGTTAAAAACAGTAGTTAGAAAAATGGATATTATTGTAAAAACCGGTTTTGAAAGTAAAAAAAAACAATATGAGTTTCCAATCTCAAACTGTGATGATAGAAAATAAATTAATTTTAGCACAACATGTAAGAAATGTTGAAGAGATCCGAAATAATGGCAATATGATAAATTCCTAAAATGTCTAGCTATCTTCCGCTCAAACTTTAAAAATCACCCCAATCGACACGTGTTTCGCCTCTCAACGAAGCATCCTCAGGATATACCAGAGATAGAATTCGGCCATCTAACCAGCACCGAATCGATTTTAGAGTTTGAGCGGAAGACAGCTAGAGATTTTAGGAATTTATCACATGCGATGGATTTCCGCAAAGTAACACCTGAATCTATACAATATAATGGCAATAGTTATTTAATACGAACCCACATCATTCGTCAAACTTCAGTGACATTAACACACTATAATAGATAGATAGATAGATAGATAGATAAATAGTTTATTCGGATTACAGCACACAATGTAGGAAATGTAAAAGCAATCAAAAAATATATATAAAAAAAAAAGCGAACAAAAAATAAAGACAAATGTGCCCGACATGTGCTGTGACTACGAAGAGATCCTGGCTCAGCATTATGTTGCAGACTGGCTACAACGCTGGTATTCTGCCAGCACCCAATAGTTGAACGTGTGTTTTCTGAGTTTATTATGAAATGACTGTTCTACTCAGTGCCCTTGTGATGACAAATTGAGCCAATATAATTTATATAATTATGAGTGGAGAAAATGTGTTAGAAAAAGTTGCTACATACATAATATATAGTGTGTGAAAGAAAATAGTATAGCTAGTGTTATTACACTACTATTATTAAAGTATATGTAAATGTTGTACAGAATAGTCAATACATAAATACGAATACTATGAACATTGAATATGATTACGAAAGTTAATGCGAAAAGTAGCAGGAGTGCACGAGCTTGTACGTGAATGTGAGTACGAATGCAACAATCTGAACGCGAATGCACGACAACTTCAGATACACGCTAGTGGACCAGATTCCTCTAAGAGTGCTTAAGAGTGGCTTAACCAGTTTAAGAGTGTCTTAAACTGTTGCTTAAATTTGCTGCGGGAACTGATATTTCTAATGAGAGGGGGAATGTTATTTCAACATTTAGTTGCGTTATATCTGAAACTGCCACGAAATTTAAATAAAACAAGTTTAAACATAAGTTACCTACTCTCATAACTTTAAACGTAATGAAGCACACATAATTTAGTGTTTTACGGTAAGTAAAGTACTTTAATTAACATTATAATATATTTATTACTGACCAATGATTCTCATGTTGTCACTGAAGTACCTAAATATAAACAAATTGACCATCCCGCATTGTTTCAGATTTCTGCCACGGCAGACGCTACGATCGCTTTGCTATATAATACCCCCACCACAGCCTCCACCATGCACTTCGCACATAGCGAATAAGTTCGTACACATAATTATAATGTACCTACGCATTAATGCATATAATACGTATAGAGCTTGGTTTATTTTGAAGTTTTTAAAACAAAACCCCTATTTTAAGTCTTCTATGTCTGTCTATCCGTCTGTCTGTCTATCTGTCACAGGAGATCTATTCAGCCATCTCTACATATACTAAAACACATAGATGTCATTTGATGGCAATCTAGAACCAGAAGTGTGAAACTTAAAGTATAAATTAATAATGGATTTTTTTTTCATTTTTTTAAATGGAACTTTTAACACCCTCTGGGTTTTTTGTAGCAGTACATTTATTACAGAGAACTTGTTAAAGATTTATCTTTGCTGAGGTCTCGTTTAATTCAAATAGAAGCAATTCTAACTTTTAATAGGACTTTTTATGTTGCAGAAAAACGAGTTAAAAAGTTTTAAAAGTAACCTACGGTAACTACAGACTTTAAATGCATTCCAAAGTGCTATCTATATCTATCTGTAATTGATTTCCGCAAAGTTCAGGAACTACGAGTATCATACATTTGTTAATTACATTTTAAATCATAGACTCGACACTTGAGTTCTAATACCACGTATTGTCATCAAATTGCCAACTTCAAAAAGTTAACCTTGCAGATTAGGGTTCCATAGTCAAATGGCAAAAAACGGAGTTCTTAATTTTATAATTATTAATGCTATAATTTCGCCTGTCCGTTTTTCTGTACGTATGTCACAGCCATTTTATTCAGAGACTATTGGTACTGTGTATTTGCATGTAGATGAAATTTGGAAAATAGACGTATACTATGACCCGCTACACAATGGTGTAGTAAAATTTCTGAAAAAATAAAATTAGAGATGGTACTCCTGATACATGTATCTAACTGAGGTATGAAAAAATATTTCTAGTGTACATAAGCATCTATAAAGATAGACGGTTATGTACAATGGAAATTTTTAGATAGGTCATCAAAAATGATGCCGAGGTTTCGATGCCATTTTTTTATTTAAATCAACAGTTAGTGAGATATGTGCTAAAGTCGTAGAAGATGTCACTCTGTAACGTTTCAGCTATGTGGTGGAAAACTCGAAAATATTAAGTTGATAGAATTTGAAAAGAACTTTAAACGAAAATTAGTATGAATAAGGTTTTTTTAATACATTATGTACTTTTAGGGTTCTGTACCAAGAAGAAAAAAGGTACTTTTATAGGATCACTTCGTTTTCCGTCTGTTTGTCTGTCTGTTTGTCTGTTTATCTGTCTGTCAAGACCCTTTTTCTCAAGAACGCGTAGAGGTATCAAGTTGAAATTAATATCAGAAACTCAGCTGTGCTGAGTGTGCCTCTGAGCTGTGAAAAAATCAAACTTCTAAGTCAACCCAATGAACAGATATGACCATTTATGTTAAATATTTTGACAATCGCAAAGAAATCAAAATCCACTTCCCGTTGACCTAGAATCATGAAATTTAACAAGAAGCAATGTCTTATAGCACAAGTAAAGGAAAAAATCTGAAAACCGTTAATTTGTTAGTTATATAATGTGAAAAAATTGATTACATTGATACGATTACAAACTATAATTTTCAGTTGAAGAGTATGGGAAAATGTGTCTTAAAACTGCAAAGTTAAGTTTTTTTTAATTCGTCATTTTTTTATAAATAAATGTCGCAAAGACATTATGTGCTGGTACGAAACCCTCGGTGCGAGTTCGACTCGCACTTAGCCGGTTTTTTAAATATGAAGTATTTTCTGCACATGCGTAAAAATTGGTATGCATAAAGGTATGTTGTGCACTTTTTCAAATATGGGGTATTCAGTGTTGTATGTATTACTCGCAACGAAATTGTTTTTTTTATTTGGTCTGAGGGCGTTGTTGCTGGGTCATGGCGTCTGGAGTTATTTATAAAATCTATGAGACTAACCGCAATATTCTGGAGAACAACCTGGCGTAATATCATTCTATGATAATGAAATTATGAAAATTCTAATTACGGAGGTTTGGTGATGAATTCCTGAAATCTTTAGCTTTTTTCCGCTCAAACTCCAAAAACCACAAATCGACACGTGTTTCGTCTTTCAACGAAGCATCCTCAGGATATTCCTGAGATCAGACTCGGTCAGGTAACCAGCACCGAATCTGCTGTTAGCTGATAAAATTAGCTGATAAAATGAGTTTGAGCGGAAAATAGCTAAAGATTTTGGGAATGCATCATATGAAACGGATTTCCGCAAAATAACACTGCGTCTATGCTTTGCGGCTATACCTATCTTATGGAGTTTTGGTATAAAATTGATATTAGTACTGTTTTGGTAGTTAATTGTTTTGTATTATTTGTATTAGGTTTGTACTGTGGCTATCACGCAACGAATTGGGACGTGTTCTAATAACACGCAGAGTTCAACACAACAGTTCATTTCCTTATACCTGATGCTCAGAAAGCCTAGCCAAGGCCGAGAGCCTGGGCTTAGCGTAAATAGGGATAATACAACTAATCTAACAGATACTAGCTTCGACTCGAAAATGATTTTTTTTTTTTTTATTTTATATGCACGATTTTTTTTACCCACTTACACGACACCAAAAAAAAACCTTCTTACAACTATAGAATAATAAATCAGAAAATGTATTTAATCTATAAATCTCCAAGCGATATAAATTACAGCTGCCCACCAGTTTCGACTAAAATGGGTAAACATGGCGCAATTTGTTTAATAACATTATAATGTGAATTTGTGAATTACTCTGGAGTTAATTGAATGAAATTAACCTAAGTTATAGGATTATTGAATTTCAGTTGTGCAATCCTATAAACACAAAACCTTAATAAGAATAACAGTAATAATGGTAAATGATGCGCCAGACAATACACACCGGTTATCTGGTCTCAAACTTGGGGCATTGCCTGTGCTGTGAGAACCAGACGACGACTACTAGGAGCGTGTCCCAGTACACCCAGACCGAGACAATCTAGAAAAATTGATTCCTAAATTGACCCGGCCGGGAATGTGTCTCGGTCAGTTAACTAGCACAAAATTCACAAACACGTTATTAATAAGTTTGGAATTTTGGGCAGAAAATAGCTAAAACATATAATAATTAAACACGTTATTTTAAAAAAATCAACAACGGCACGCTTATTACGTAACTTGCAATCAGCATGCGACAGCCAAATATCGCGCGATATCTGCTGTCAAAACGAGAATTTGTATAATGTAATTTGTACAGTGGTGCTATATCTACCGTAAAAAGTGCATTTCACGGTCATGGCGCCTTTTTCCTGGGAAGATTTAAAAAAGATAGGTTGCCCGCTAGGGGCAGCACCGGTGGGGGGTACATATGTTTTGAATTATAACTTGAAGAATAAAATCTAAAACACCTAAAAACATTAAGTTACATGCATAAAGTTACTATCACAACAAATAAACATTAATATGCCAAGCTTTTCAAGTATTAGTAAGTTCTCTAAAGTAAAAAGTATAAATAAATAGGAATAGTAACAGTAATAAAAATAATAATAATTAAGAAATGAATGTCTTTATCAGTCTTCAATACAATTGAGTGATAAATTTCTAGACAGTCGCATTTCGAAAAATTCACGAGCTAACATTTTATGAACTTTCAGTAACTTTTGTGTTAAAGCTTGAATGAAGATTTCATCTCGATTTATTATATTATAAATCACAGTACTCTAATTTTAGTATTGCGAGCGTCAGTTGAATTTTAAAATAATAATTGTGGTTTCTTTTCAAATGAATTTGATTATTTTTAACAGTGTAACATAGATTATTAGAATTCTTGATTTTATCTAGATCAAAAGGTGAGCAGTCTTTCAATACTTGAGGACATTTAATTTAAATCTTGACGTGAACTGATTTTTATCATGGTTATCATTTAAATACTTGCTTTTTTTCGGAACAAAACTTATGATTGATTTCTTTACGTGTTTGCGTTTAGTAGGATAGCTAACAGTTAAAATATTGTCAGGATTATTGCCTAATTTTCTGCCTTTATTCCATTCTTTTAATTTTGATGTGCTTGTGAATGCGTCATAACCGTAACGTATAGTGTAGTCCTTAAGTTTATAAAGTAAAGCAATTATGTGAGAGCAGTTCTTTGAAGAAGATGCTGGGCACTGACACTGAGCATCTATAATTTTGCTACTGTTTTTATCTAAAGCTATACTTATTTTGTACTTCACAGTGACACGAAAAGAAGATTGTACATCTGCTCTTAAGTAATATGCTAAATCATTTGCATTATCTTCCATATTTAACACAAAGTCACTCAAACAATATTGTCTTCCTCTTTGAAGTGCTTTCGAGTTTCCACAATTCGGAAGCTGTTCATCATCGTCAGATAAAGTAGCTTTAAATCTAAAGTATCAATAGGACCGGTAGTAATATAATTATACATTATAGCATAGCAAAAAGAATGAGGAATAGCTTGGGATGGAAAATTTGCCCAATTTGTAGTAGGAAAAGTGCAGGATGTTGAACTTGGTAGAGTTGGGTTGAGTAGTTTCATGCGTTGCTGTTTATCCGCTAGACATTTACCACCATCAATTCCAATAAAAAAAATTTTATCATTACCATTTGCAATGCATTCTTCAATTCTTAAATATACAAAAAAAAATAAAACAACACAGTTTATTTAAAATAATAAAATTTTCAATAATACAATGACATATACAAGAAAAGAGAATTCAAAACATATGTACCCCCCCACCGGTGCTGCCCCTAGCGGATCTTTTTTAAATCTTCCTAGGAAAAAGGCTAATAGACACGCTATCGTCATACACAATACCAATTTTTTTTACAATTAGTCACCGATCGCACAATGATCGCGTGCCTGTCGCTATCTGCAGTTTTTTAGGTAATAACCCCGCCGTATTGCATTACTTCTCACCGCAGGTCAGACCGCAAATCCTTTTAACTCTGTCCCCATTCTCGCTTGGCATGTAATCTTAAATTATTTTTTTGTGATTGTATTAGATTTCTTTTTTTTTTAAATCTGCATCAGCAATAATCAGCATCCGCGCACAATGGGTGACGTGAATAAAACAAAGGCAATGGCTTCTAATATTTAGTATTAGCATTAGAAATAGTTATTTAGTATGAGTTTGTTAGATAATGATGTATTATATAGATATATATTATTACGTAGATATAATATATTTCTTCATTGAAATGTATATTTGCTTGATAATAATGAACTATAATTGTTATTTTAATATTGTTACCTTTATATATCGATTTATTACTCGAATAGTTATTTGTGAAACAATAAAGGGTCATTGTGATCATTGAAAGTCATAATAGCTCCCTATTTTCATAACTCTTTTAAACTATGTGTTGCTTACGATAATCAGTATAATTATAAATTAATAAATAATAATATCCCTCCCTCTTCGTGTCGGTTATGATGGGCTTGAACACCTTGGCACTACGCCGTAAAGTTCAACTAGTTGTACACTACCACTTAAGGCGCTTCCCCTGGTCAAATACGGTTTTTTTTGCTAGTTTTAGAGGCTATCTTCTCGTTATTTGAAAATATATAAAAAGTAATAAAAAAATTGTAATAATCTTCGACATTTTAACAACACTTTTGCAGTCTCATATTTTTCAGTTATATATGAAATCTGTATTCAAAAGAAAGCCTAAATATTAGAAATACGTGCATCTACTTCATAAATAAAAGTTATATTTACTTGCGATATACACTAATGTATAGACAATTTTATGATCTAAAACTTGACCATTTTAATTTTTTCAAAAGACCCTTTTTTCATTAGTAAAATCAATAATGACTAGATTACATGAAGAATTTTACGAATTCTAGTATGAGGTGCTCTATACGTTTGCCTGTTTGGCTGGGGGAGCGCCTTAATACTGCGCAACAAAATAGAAAACAGGGCCGTATTAGAACGAATAGGTTTAAGAGTGCCCAGAGTGGCTGGAAGTGAACATGGCTTATTGGCGCCGCGCCGCACACCGCGGATATTCATACAACCACCTATGCGTACCCGTCATGCACGTAACGCACCCACCACTCGTGCACGCAATATACTTAACGATATGCTCGTTCAGAACCCAAACATTGACATATTCGCGGACAGTTTTAATGTATTTATTAGGAATGCCTATGCTTATTTCAATTTCGATATATTGATTTAATATGATTATTTTAAAATTTTAATATTATTTATAATTTGACATTTTCAATTTGAATTTGACATTTTTCGGTTCATATTGTATTTGACATTTTAATATCCTATAATTGTAAATGATTAATTATTATAATGTTTAATTTATATTAAGAATATGGTGCTTTGGAAATACTCTGTAAACCAAATGTTCCAAAGTAATTAACTTGTGATGTCTTCTGTGGTGACGTCTGATGTGGGACAAAATTTTCGTTTGCAATTGCTTATCTTGTAGGTCAATGACATCACCCATTAATTACAATAGCACTAGTACTTATATGGATATGTATTAACAGAATTAAGTAGGTATTAATTATAAGCAATATTTAAGAAAATGTTGAATGAAAAGCGAAAAAACAGAAAATATAAATAATGATATCAAAGTTATTCCATGAGATTTGTTTTTTTTTTGTTTACTCTTGACTGTTTTGCAACTGCATTCCCTCTTTCTTCATTTTATTAACAATTTCTTTTATGAAAGAATTTTTATATCGTCTATTTATAAGAGAAAAATGTTGTATTATTTTCAAAGAACTTGATAACATTTTCTTTCTTGTCATCCCAAAGCAATATGACTGCAGGCTACACACTGATTGAGAAGTCTATTGTTTTAAATACTTTTGTTTTTTCATTTCCTTTGAATAAGAATTCAATACAACAAGGTTAAATAACATAATGTCTAAAAAAACTTTCTGATTTCCTGTTAATTATATTTTAAACAAAAGTTACGTCGATAATAATAAATGGAGTTTATAAGAAAAGGATGAGTTTACATAATAATATTTAACGGGAACGGTTGAAACTTGAAACAGTTGTAGTAAGTAACAACTAAAGTGAAGTTCATAAATTGAGTTTTGACTTTTGGTAGATTATTTTGTGGGCTTAAATAGATAGTAACTTTTTTGTGGTTATCGTGCGGATAACGAAATCATCCACGTTTTCAATTTCGAACTCAAAAACATATTATTCATGCATAACATTGCTTGGTGGTTTCCAATTTAAACATTTTTTCGAAAATAAATCACGAAATCCTAATCTTACTACAAAAGCATGATGAAAAAAAAGCTTTAAAAAGTTATAAACTATCAATATTACATTACATTCTTCGATCACATTTTAAAACAAAATACACAATTAATGTTCCAAAAAAGTCCAAACCAAATGTGCACTCAAATGAGTTTTGAGTGCGCATTCTTTTAGTAGTTTTCGAAAACGCTAACAGCAAACATGTCAAAGAGCCAATTCAAAAATTGTAAAAATAACACGTCTTGAACGCTAATAAAGACGGAGTTTCTGATTTTCGGTAGATAAATTAATAATTTTATTTACGTGTTCATTATTTCGTTATAATAATAACATTATATAGCTCTTTTTGATTAAATTCGTAGTTATGTTTTTAAAATATTGTTTGACGACATAATATGTCTTATAACGAATCGAAATGACGTAAATAGCAATGCAAATATATTATGTGAATTATACTTTAAGCAAAAAAGTAAGATTGCATTTTCAATATTTTTTTTAACAAACTTCTTTTCTATGCCATGGAAGATCTTTTACGAGCTTTTACAATCTTATGCTTTGATAGTAAGGTCTACTTTAATTTATCTCAATATTACTGATAGTATTATACAATATTACAAATATATACGTCAATTCGGACAATAATTTGTTTAGACTTTACTTCGATTTTACAGAAGATTGTGGTTCGAGTATTTTTATTTGTGATCGAAGATTAAATTACATAATTTTTTACTACGTAATTCAACGATGTAAGAACTATCTACAATGAAACATTGAAATAACTGAAACACTAAACCTTATCAAATATTTATACTTGTACCTTAAACATATATACTTTTATATAAACCCAGATGCCATTTCTCGTACAGCAACGAGGAGGCAAATCAGATAAGCTGAGTCATCCGTACATACGACATATATTTATTGCCAGAGAAGCTGATCGGCTGGTATTTCATTAGAAAACAGCCCCCACACATTTACATTTTATTTGCCTTTATTCGGCTTACTTCATAGTATACAGGCTGTTTGGAGATTTAAAGACTGCCTAAACTATAATTTAAACTTATAATGGCCTCTTTTCTTACAAATTATACCTACCGAGATTTCACGAAGTTCCCACAAAATGATAGAAGGGGATTGTTTACTGTGTGCTCTACATCGTTCCTCTGCCAAATTGTGTTAATCGTGTCTTTATTGCGCGCGTGCTTACTTTTTATGTTGTGTCCCTTTGTGGGAATTATAAACATTCTTTATCCCCTACTTAAAGATTATTAAGCAACGTATTCATTAGATTGTAATTTTTATTAATTTTTATGGCGGAGGGGGCAATCAAGCAAACGGGTTATCTGATGGAAAATGATTACTGCCGCCCATGGCCATACGGAACGTCGAGAGAATCACTGGTGGGTTACCAGCCTTTAAGGAAAGAAAGAGTACGCTCGTTTCTTGAAGATCCCTAAGCCATGACGGTCCGGAAATACCGCCACTGTAAGCTGGTTCCATAAAACTCTGGTTAGCCGGTTCCATAATATATGTTTATACACTTTTTTAGACTCTCACTGTTTGTATTCATTATAATAATAAATAAACGGGTTCTTACCGCGATATTAAATATTTTGAGTTTCCCGATATTTCGAAGCTGTTACAAGCACCATGTTCACGAGTTAACTGGTGAGACTGCGGGTAGATATTCGAGAACACATATTTCAGTCTACCCCCTTTTTTGCTCGTAGTTGTTATATTTCACCATCACTACCTTGAGTGTGTACTGTCGAGGGGATTATCGAGTGAGTTCCGGTAGTGATGGTGAAATATAACAACTACGAGCAAAAAAGGGGGTAGACTGAAATATGTGCTCTCGAATATCTACCATAAAGTACATAAAGTAGAGTACATAAAGCTAATCCTCACCTGTTTGTATGACCACGCTAAACTCAAGAAATGCTGAATGGATTTGAATGCTTTTTTGTATTTTTGCAAGGAAGATATACATATCGCCTCTCCGCTGCTACAGAGACTACTTCGAAAAAGTATGAAAATGACTAACAGAGGCAACAAAGACGCATTCGTAATTCTCGTTTTTGTCAACGTTTTTGGGAGGTATTAGATTTTTTCTAAATCATGTTTTTTTTACAAAAGATGCCTAAGCTGTCGTTTTCAATTTATTGGAACATTCTAGATTTCTTCGTGTGTAGTCGGTAACCCTAAATTAAAAAAATAAAACTTCTTATTACTCATGCGGGATAAACAGTATCTAAACGCACATTTTTGCGGTTGATAAGTATCTATTTTTTCACTTTACAGTTTGAGTGTGACATGAAAATATTGCTTGGCACACGCAAATTCACGATTTAAAAAAAGAATGTAAAATGAATATCTTAAAAAAACACAATCAATTTTCTTCATCTTTCACACTGATGTCAATACATCATTGTGAAAGATAAAGAAAATCTTGATTTCGAAGTAAAAGCACACTATTAAATACGTATATTTAATGCACTATAAAACTCACATTAAAACCCTACGTATAAAACTTACTGAATAATTCACTGCATACTGAATCACTGAACACTAATTTTGGTTATATTTTAACAACGACGGTTCGCGTATACTGCTAAAGATATACTAACACTGATTGCACTAGACCACTTCTATTTAACAGCGCATGGCGGAGGGTATAATTAAATTATTTCTGGCTACCTCCATTCAATAAATTGTACACGATCGCTTGTTGCTTCTTAATAACTACTATACAAAGACTAACGCCCGATTCTTTTATAAAGCCTCATTAATACGTAGGCAAAGTATTTTGACCCCACTTTTGCCATCAAAACGTCACAAAATTGTCATACTAATTGACGAGATTAGAATGTAGTGAAGCTAACAGTCGGCCTACCTGCATTTTCACGTCCTCGTGAAATATTTATCTGAAGCATTTCGTCCAAGTACTATCTTGTCGCGATAACTTTAAACAATGAATTTACCACCGGATCAGGAAGAATCGCATCAACTAATCTACAATACCCCGTGCTGTAGCTTCTACATATCTACAACATCTCACGTTGTAGCCTCTACATATCTACAACGACTTGTGTTGTAGCCTCTACATATCTACAACACACTATGCTGCAGTCTCTACATATCTGCAATATCTCACGTTGTAGCCTCTACATATCTACAACAACTTGTGTGTAGCCTCTAGATATCTACAACACACTATGCTGCAGCTTCCACATATCTGCAACATCTCACGTTGTAGCCTCTACATATCTACAACGACTTATGTTGTAGCCTCTACATATCTACAACGACTTGTGTTGTAGCCTCTACATATCTACAACGATTTGTGTTGTAGCCTCTACATATCTACAACACACTATGCTGCAGCCTCTACATATCTACAACAACTTGTGTGTAGCCTATAGATATCTACAACACACTATGCTGCAGCGTCTACATATCTACAACGACGTGTATAGCCTTTACATATCTACAATACACTGCTGCAGCCTCTACATATCTGCAATATCTCACGTTGTAGCCCTACATATCTACAACGACTTGTGTGTAGCTTCTACATATCTACAACACACTATGCTGCAGCCTCTACATATCTGCAACATCTCACGTCGTAGCCTCTGCATATCTACGACGTCATATTATATTGAAACTTCTTCATATAGAGAATAATATAATCTTGTGGTCTTTGCATATCCAATACATAAATTTTAACTTTCTTCTTCTTATTGCCATCATAATACCGGAAGACTATTGTGACTGTGTCAGTTTCTATCTCCATCATGGTATTCATTGTAACACATTCTACAAATTCGACAAAATTAATACAAATTCAATTTAATAAACCAAAACCAAGGCTGGACATATCCCGCTTTGGAACTAAAAGCACACTAATCAATACGTACATTTAATGCACTATAAAACTCACAAATCACTTACTACGTATAAAACTCACTGAATAATTCACTGTATACTAAATAATTCACTTAACACTCATTTTGGTTATATTTTAACAACGACGATTCGCGTATACTGCGATCGCTTGTTGCTACTTGATAACTAATACTCAATGACTAGCGCCCGATTCTTTTATAAAACCTCGTTAATACGTAGGCAAAGTATTTTGACCCCACTTTTGCTATCAAAACGTCACAAAATTGTCATAGATGACTAATTGACGTGATTAGAATGTTGTGAAGCTAACAGAAGTTTTAGATTAATATAATAATAAATAATTATAAACTTATTACTTTCTATGATTTTTCTTTGTACCGAGATGATCTCCGCATTAGTAATAAAAAATAGTATCTGCAACTCGTGCGGTGTTGTTGATTGCCCACTCGAGCGAATGGGCGCACTCGCGAACGCACTTGTTGCACAATATACTCTGAATTAAGTTTTTTGTAAATTTATCCAAATGTAAGACGAGTCACTATAGTACCGGAAATGCGATATAGGAATTGCTCTACCGCATATAGGAGATGAATTTGGTAACGTTATCAGTAAATCAAGTTTGGAAACCATATGCAGCCAGCGCACATAATACAATGCGCTTAGTATATTGTAATGAAACAGTAGATTGGCAAGGAAGGAAAATAACATTTTTACGGCGAAGCGCTATTTTGATTCCATAGCGGAGCTAAGGATTCAATGTACGGCGCCCGAGGTAAAAATATAATTTTACTAGCGAGTGATACTCACTACTTTTCAATACCCTTTATGAGAAAAATAATTAAGAGACGCAGTTAGGTAGGTACAAATCAGAATATATCACTAAAACTATGTTTGCATTTGAGACATTGGTATAATTCTGAAAAGTTATGGCCACTGTTTTGTTGCGGACAGAGATTGTTGTCGTCTTGTTTACAGTTTCAGTGTTTGAAATATTCTCCGAAACTGGTCTGTCAGAAATATTATTATTCATAGGAGGGAATAATTTACATTGTTCTGAAGTAGACGGGAACGGTGACAATGATGAAATAGGCGGATCAGCTGGTGGCATTTTAATATAATCAACAATAAGCTGCTTATTTTTGCCTTGTTTTCTATGGAGTCTTCTATATAGTCGTCTACTACTGTGCTTAATTTCCATCCTCCATGTCGCTTAAGTACAGATAGGTCAGCTCCAGTATCAGCTAAAAGAGTGGCGGACATTCTTTCGAAACAATGTCCTCTATACAGTTTGGTCTCGGGCATCTTCAAATAACTAGCTATTTCTTGTGGCATGGTAGACATCTTATTTTTACCAATAACTTATTTATAACACTTGCCATTTTGACGATGAATGAAAAATCTATTGGTTTTTGTGTTATATGGTCGCAGTTTGATATTTCTCGACAATATTTTTGTATTTGTATTTTTTATAATGAACGATCTATCAATTTTAGTTTTTTTGTCTCTCCATTTTAGTAACAGTAACTGATCCCAATGCTTTTCGATATCATCAACTGTTATATTTATAAGTTCTTTATACTACAACACGCTCCATGTATCACCAAAATTAGAGCATGTAACAAAACATGACATGAAATGAATTACACATAAGTCGTTTACCCCAATTAGGATATACGCCTACATTACTAATTCGTGGTTAAACAATTGCTACTTATGAGATACGAGAATATACCGTCGCTTTATGGCAATTATATTGCCATATAGTTAATTATACTGGCTTACTTTTATAGCAAGAAAGTCATCGTCAGGTGCCTCCTTAAATAAAGTCTCCACATTTTGTGCAGAAAACACTTTGGACTTCTTTTTGTCTGTCAGACAGTCTCTTCAAATATGCTATTAATTGCTTGTAAGTCTCGATTTTTACGTCATTGTTGATGCTGACTGTGGATTTAAGCACTGAGTAGACATTCCAAAGAGTAGTAGGTTGCTCAGATTTCGCTAATTCTTGAAAATATGGCAGGAATACAGTTTCTGAAAAAGATTTAGCTTCTTGTTTATTTTTTATAATTAAATTCGCATAGGTTTTTAATTATTTTTCCCAGAATTTAGTGGGTAATAGATACATCTGATTTAACATTTTCAGGTGTCAATTTAATATTTTACTAGATAATTTCTATTTTACGAATCGCACTATGAATAATCCGCCCTGTAAAATCAGAATGCATTCGCGCCATTTTTTTTTTGTCATTGGCGCGCAGCCTCGCGCCGCCCTGGTAATCATCTGCCGGTAACATATTTCATACTATATTTTCATTTGATCAATTCGTGTTCCTTATTCAAACTCATTTCTCCCCTCTATAAAACATTTGAAGAGTAACGACCTATTTTGGTTGCACTTTTCGGGGACCCAATCATCGTTTTTCGAGTAGAAGAAATGAGAACTAAATTTCACCTACGCGGACGAAGCTGGGCAGAAACGCCAATTTATTTTATTAAGTAAAATAAACTGTTTCATTAATTGTTTAAATTAATCAGATATTTGGAGAAATGTATAAATGGGGAAGAGAATTATTAATTCAAACAACAGCTATTATATTTGAAAATGGTTTCCATTGTTAACTATTTCTTATGTATATTATATGCAATTTACGAGTAAAATTAATAATTTTCACGATAATAAATCTTTTAATCGTTATTTATTATTATTACAAATTTTGTAATAAATAAGTTTCATATTTCATTGTTTTAACTTAAATCAGATAAACCACGGCCAAATGTCGTTATTACTAGGTTACATCGTCCTAGTGTTAATAGGATGCCAGTAAAAATTATATTGAAAAAAATTATGTATATAAATAAATAAATTTTAACAGTACAAACGATTATTTAATTCTTTTTAAATTGTTTATAGCTTTATTTTATATTGCAGTTATTATATATTTTCTTTCGCTTCCTCAAATCTCATCGTTCTCCTCACACATTTCTTCAAGACACACATCGCCTAGGTATGCGAGTGCTTTCGACATTTCCGGCGGCTAACACTCTAGGGCCCCGACGCTTGGCGCTACGTCTTCTCTGACTAGTCCGTTGGAGATACAGCGTGAAGATATATATGTATGTATATATTTTCAAAATAGTATTTTTAAGAGATAACATTATACAAGAGTATCATATACTTTTTGCGATAAATAGCATTTTATTCGATATTTTTACCAATGTTAAAGTGCTTCAATGCATCCATTTTTTAATGTATACTTTAAAGGTATGTCTCTGAGATAATAAACATGTGTAATTAGACATAATGTATATATTACTCGTATATGTAAAATTTACAATAATAAACTGAAGTCTGTCACATTCTAAATGTTTTTGAAGTTCTTAAAGATAATATAACTGTACCATTATTTAAAGTATTTGTTTTGAAAATTATTGTATGAATTAATACAAAAAAGAAAGTATTGTTTTGATGTTGTTTCTCCAAGATGTGTAAGAACGTAGCGATCGTAGCGTCAAGTGCTACGACGCTGACTTGACAACTACATTTGGACTTTGGACATAAGTGACGTCAGACAAACATCAAGAACAACATACGACATAACGAGATATGTGAATTAATCAGATCAAAGTTGTTATCTTTCTCTGATAGAATAAGTCATTTGCGTCCAAACATAGTCGTCGCGTCCGCTTCGTAGCATTACTTTTTGCGTTATTTCATACAGGGATTATTTCCATGTGTGCTACGAAATAATGGTAAACTTCAAATAAGGCTTCATATTTCCGCTTTTTTTTTTAAATCAGAGGTCTGATTGTTTTGGAGATATAAAAGGGAGTACAAATTGTCGAGTTCGAGTTACAAATTTTTATCAAACTTTATTCAATTTGTACCTGTTAGAATGTGTAGGTCAAATTTTATAACTGACTTTGAAACCAGTGAAATTTTACACACACTTTTTAGACTTGTGTCAGTACAATCTAATCAAAGTTTGTTTTCAAAACGTTTTTTTCTATATATTTTTGGCCTCTCTTTTGTACTCCTATGACACTAATTATTAGTATGACAAAATAAAATATTGTACCTCAGTTTCTGAATTTAATAATAATTTAATAATTTAGTAATTGCCTAAGACGGACGGACGCATGTAATCTTAAAAAGGTTGCGTTGCGAAGGCTTTACAGCCTAAGGACAAGCGGAATTTAAGGCGACGCATTGATAAACAATAATTTAATCCAAAATAGGCCAGACCTTCTGCGCGCTAGCTTACGAAAAATACGAAAAAACAGTTATTTTCGTTTATTTTAAAAACTATTATTATTTTTAAAAAATCCAACTGTCATTTTGAAGAATATGTTTAGATTAAATTATACAGAAAATTGAGAAACATAAATCTTCTTCGATATTTTTGAAAAATCAGGTTACCAAATATCACTTTCATACGTTTTGTAGTCACTTAGATAAATCGAGAACCCTGCATCAAAATTTCTAATGTGTCGCCTTAAATACATTCCTCCGCCTGTCCATCTACATATGTATTACATAAACTTAAAAAGCATAACGATTTGTATTTTTTTATTAAACAACTTATTTAGCACTAATAACAATAATAATAATAATTTATTTACATTTACCAAAAACAGATTATTCATGTAGATTAAATTCAGCGACCCCCACACTACAGCCTGTATCGTGAAGATCCGTATATGTTACTCAGATTTGTGCAAATACAATCATTACATCAACCAAATTATTACATCAATTAAATCTAAAACATCATTAAATAATCATATCAAATATCATAATTAAATTAGAAAGGACAATAATTTATGAAATCAAAAATAATAATCAAAACAATAATGAATATAATAATCAATATAATAATAAGAATAATCAAAATAATAATCAAAAGAATAATCAAAATAATAGTCGAAATAATAATAATAATAATCAAAACAATAATCGAAATAACTAATAAAATAATCCTTAGTGCATGCTCGATAGTTTGTTTGTGTATGTGTGTGTGCTCGTTTGTGTTGTGGATGAAATGACCTGTACGCGTACGAGTACAAGGGAGCATTTCACGTTAAAGCATTTCTGCCAAAAGTTTTTCAGTATCCTCATATGTTCTATTTGCTGGCCATTTGTAAAGTACATGTTTCGCTTAATGGATAGAGCAGTTCTTGAAGTTACTGAATTAACATTTTAAAAGATTAATAGAAAAATTAAAGACGGGAATTATAGGATACTGGAGACGGATCACTGCTCCGATCTTTGTCTTGAATAATTAATTATATTGGTCGTTTATGTATTTCCCATATAATTTCTTCGTCCAAAGCTTATTTTTGCCCACGTGACAACTTAGTTCGTTATAATAAAGACACTGGATTTTCTATTGTGTTCTTTTTCAACGTCCAGTACATAAGTATCCTACTATGAACAGCTTTTAATAAAAGCGACTTCAAAGCCCGGTTTTTACCTCATTATGAAATTTAAGAATGTTGACATAACGTGGTATTAAAATTAAAAATACTCCAGAAAATTAAAAATTTGTCCGTCGTTTTATGGCATGCTTCGTAAATCTACTAGAGACTTAGGGTGCTTTCAAATTAGACGGCTGGTGCCGGACTGCTGCTGCACCGGAGCAGGACCGACGTCGTACTATTCACGTGCGGTTATTTTTTACATACAATTGACACGACAAGAAAGCAATGCGACGCCCGTACGACTCACGCACGGTAGCAGGACGGCACCGTAGCAAATACCACGTGTTTTGTTTACTAGTACGGTGAATGATCGTGTTTATTTTACGGCTAGTAAATATATAATAGCTTTGCATAAATAATAATAATATACTCAGACATTTCACACAGCGTCATCCAGTCCCAAAGTAAGCAGCACAGCGCTTGTGTTATGGGTAGTAGACAACTGATATACTACTTATATACTTTTCTTTTGTAAATAAATACATATTATACATAAACTCCCAGACTCGGGACGGGAATCGAACCCGCAACCCCCGTTTTACTTTCTGACGCGCTAAGCCGTTCCGCCACGGAGGTCGTCAACCTCACTATCATAATGATAACCTCATCATCATAACCTCATAACCCATCATAACCTCGTCATCATAATGGATGATATAAACACAGAAGAGTTTATAAATGAAATAGAAGTACTTCCCTCTTGGTTGAATTTTCTTTTAAATTTTGGTAAAGCTTGTGAAAATCATCTGCTTTATGTGATGAAGAAAACATAGGTAATGCTCTCGAGCGGCGTCATTTTCGTTTATGTTTTTTCAACAAAACCACTAACAGTAACGCTTCTTCCTCCCAATCCATGGTTCGACTGATGTCTAACTTACGATCACACTGGCAGCCTTGTACGCTTTCAATTTAGACGGTTGGTGTCGGACCGCTGCCGTCCTGCAACCGTCCTGCTGTAGGACCGTTATAACTGCACAACAAAAGTGCGGCGGGCGCTCCGACTCGACCGCCTAAATTGAAAGCGCCCTTAGATTTATAGACACGTAATCTATATCTATATATATAAAGGCAATGTATGTATGTATGTATGTTCCGTATGGACTCCGAAACAGCTGGACCGATTTCGATGAAACTTTCAGGGAATCTTCAAATTGGCCTAGCGGGTGTTCCTGTAAAGTTTGGTAGCGATCGGATCAGTTGAATTTTTTTTTGTTTTTTACGCCCAGTGAAACTAACGCCCAGTAAAACGGGCCGGGTTTGCTAGTTACAAATATAAACTTTCGGTGCGGGAAGTGCGAAAAAGAGAATGCCATCCTATATAGTGAAGAGTAAGTGCGATGGGTTATACTACAAGATGGCTGTGCCTATTTTTACTTCATGACAAACATAAATACGGTTATGTCTAAAATTGTAAAATATGTAATAAATTAGTTACTTATTTGAAATAAAGTATATACATACACACATACATATCTCCACGCTGTATCCCTTACAGGGTAGTCAGAGAGAACGGAGCGCCAAGCGTCGCGATCCTTACACACTTCTTTTGCTTCCTCAAATCTCATCATTCTCCTCACATATTTTGGTATGAGAGTGCTATTGATATTATAATAAAGTATCTATACATATAAATAAAATTGAAGTGTCTGCCTGTGATTTCAAAATAAAGGCTTTTTCTTAAGCTTATATGATTTTTTCCACGTAACCAAGACCCAAACACGCGTTTTTTAAATTATTGACTGTCTGTCTGTCTGTCTGTTTGTTTGTCCGGGCTAATCTTCAAAACGGCTGTGCCGATTTCGGCGAGATTTCCACTGGAAGATAGAGGATTTTCCAAAAAATAATCTAGACTACTTTTTATTTAGGAAGTTATTTTCGCGCGGATGACGTCGCGGGTTACAGCTATAAATAACGGTTAATAATACACCAGACAATACACACCGATGATCTGGTCTCAAACTAGGGCATTCCCTGTGCTGTGAGAAACAGACAACGACTACTAGAGGCGTGTCCCACTCCCGAGAGAATCTATAAAAATTCGTTTGCTAAATTGATTCGACTGGGGTTTGAACGTGGAACCATCCGTGCTCGGAGGAAAAATCTAAATCACTACTCTATCGAGGTCGTCGAATACAACTTTAATAAGCAATTAAATAATAAATACGTTTTATAAGAACATTGTGATACGAACACATGTAAAAATTAATCAGATTTCCGAAGGCGAAAGAAATATGCAAGGACTGCGGTGCTTGCTTCTCCATCTTCTCTGACTATCCCATTAGGGTTACAGCGTGAGGATATGTATGTGTATTTTGTATGTATGTAATGAAATATTCAATTATTTACAAATCCGCTATCACTTGTGATCGACTAAATTAATTATCGCTAATTGGCTTCAAACAAAATGAGCTATTTCTGTGCTGCATTGATAGAAATCTTCATAATTTTTAAATTTAAATGACTGATGCATTAGCACAGTGGTAGTAAATGTACCAAGATCATTATTATACAACTGATGGAACAAAGTATTAAATAAATTCTGACTGTCTGTCTCAGAAATAAATAAGAAATGTCTTGTCTGGCTACTGTCTGTTTATTACAAAGATGCTGAAAAATGAAGGTAAATAAATAAAACGAACGCGCCAGATAATACACACCAATAATCTGTCACCAACTGGGGCATTGAAATTGCCTGTGCCTTTAGAACCAGACGATGGCTACTAGGGGCGTCTCCCAGTATACCCAGACTAGACAATCTAGAAAAGTTCATTTCCCAAATTGGCCCGATTGGGAATCGAACCCGGAACGTTCCGCGCTTGCACTCGACACCTAAACCACAGCGCCATCAAGGTCGTCATTTTTTCGCTAACATAATAATTGATAATTACTCATAAATTGATCAAAGATAACTAAAATTCATACATAGGTATCATATTTGTAGTACAAACTGTGGCACAGATATATCAACCCCTCCTACGAACAAAATATACTTACATTGTACAATAAATAAATTCAATACATATAGCATGTTATACGTTATTATTATACTTCTATGGGTATCATGTTCGATTATTTCTTGTACATTTATTGTACTCGCAAATACACATATATATGTAAATATAGTTATATTAAAGTATATTAAAATTGATTGATTGATGAAAAAAATGATGATTGATTGATAAATATGATTGATTCGGAACGAATTTTCCTGATTGTATTCTAAGCTCTTATTATTATATTATAGGGATATCACGTAACGGATTTTTTTATAAAAGAATATAACCCTTGGAATTCGTTTCTTGAAATTTTGACTCTGTTTTTCTTAATACTTATTTACAACAAACACAAGAAATAAATGAAAACACCCGAGAACCGCAGCAAGAACTTAGTTTGGGGTGACAATTTGTATGTCATCTGCTATACTTCATACATACATATTATATATCTTTATTCTGTATCTCTGACGGAGTATTTCGTATTTTATATAACTTAATATGGACCAAGGCTGACTTATGAAGATCAAATAGCCAGAGTGTTAGCAGACGGAAATGTCAAAAGCACTCGCATACCTAGGCGAAAATGTGTGAAGAGAATGATGAGTTTTGAGGAAGCGAAAGAGGTGTGTAAGGACCGCGACTCCTGGCGCTCCGTCCTCTCTGACTACCCCGTTGGGGATACAGCGTGAAGATATGTTATGTATGTAATATGGATAATTCAGCGTCACTTTTATTATAAATCCTTACTTACTTATCTGCTAGGTTTGTTTATAAAATAATTCCTGACAAGAATAAATTTGTTTTCTAAAGATATTTGTAATTTAAAAAAAAAAAATATCTTATTATCTTACATGTTTCATTATCATGAGTGTCGTTTCATTAAACCTTCATCTTGCAAAGAAAATTTGAAAAGTGGTTAAAGTTGCCCTCCACGAAGAAAACACATTTGAAGGGCTATTGGGAAACTCATTATGTAATTTCATTTCATTTGTTGACGGGACCGAATAAAATAGGAATCGGTAGTAAACATTCTATTTCAATCTGATATTTAAATATTATTTTTCAAATCAATTCGATCAAGTGTGAATTTTACTTGCATGCAGAGAGGGAGTTCTGCATGACATTTATAAAATAACAGGTTGCTATAATTAATTTATAAATGTTCCTATAAGAATTGGAGCTTAGACTGTCAAGATATCTAATTTGTATCTGTATAGGATGTGTGAAAAATTACTCCAAAAGTTCATTTATCCTTTTGCGCTACAGAACTCTAAAATGAAAATTGAGAAATAAAAGATACCGATTAAATTCCACTTCTTAAATGAAACAAAGAAATTTAAACAAGTTTTGAAACACTCGAGTAACTCCGACATAGATGTCGAAATATTTGAGATTCTTTTAACGAAGCAAAATTAAACGGAAGCTGAAAAAGGATACCATTGAAAGTCCACTTCGAAACTCAAACTGGAAAATGAAACAAACGTTAAAACACTTGAGCAACTCTGAAACAAACGGTAAAATTTCGCCATATTGCGAAACGCAGAAGCCCCAAAAATGCATGCGAAAATTATTTGTCGCACAGGTATATAAGGGATAGTCACCCCGAACCCTTCAGTGACGCGGTAGTCTCGGGCTGAGGAGGTTCTGTTTGCGAAAATAAATTCATGTACATTGTTTACGTTCCACGATATATTCGTAAAAACTTTTGAAAAGTTAGAAAACACGCGACATATAAAGTTAAAAACTTAGTTTTGAATATAGTTCTATATGAAATACATGATGAAAATTAAAAGTTAGTGCGTGATTATTATAAGACGAGGTAAGTACTACAGTACTTCGTCGACAATGTTAAATAGAAAATAGCTAAGAGCATTTGTGTCAACATCTGCAAAGTAAAATTTAATTAAAAAAAAATAAAAAACAAACATGAACTACCTATTATCTAAATTTTTGTATTATATTTCTGAGAATAGTTTTATCATAGGACAAGTAATCCATATTAATTTCACTGTCTATTTTTTTTAATATTTATTTCTTCTTAAATACACTTTCATACATCATGTTTAGTAGGTACAGTAACAACTGCACTAGTTATTATTGACTGTATCGCAGTTATCAATGCCCTTCTCTGTTAACATTTATTAACTTTTGTCTTCACCACAAATGTGATCGAAGACCTTTGTACACTTTTAACGTATTACCTTTGTACACAGCAACGTTATACTAATCTACCTACAACCTACACATTAAAAAATTGTGATTGGCTCGCGCACGCACTAAAATAAATTTTTTTACTATAGAATCCATCCATAGGACCTAAACTTTTAGGACTTAGCACTTGTATAGATATGTTTTCCCTGTAAGTCCATTCTAATATTTTGCGCTAGTAACTAATTAATCAGTGCTAACATTATTAACGCGAAAGTATCTGTCTGTCTGTTACGTTTTCACAGCTAAACCACTGCACAGGACCGATTTTAATGAAATTTAGGATGGAGATTGATTATGATAAGCCCTGAGAAAGATCATTCACTAGTTATTTGAATTCCACGCGAACGGAATCGCAGGAAACAGTTATTTTAAAAAGGCTTTACATCCTGTGTAATTTTTGAAATTTAAAGGCAAGGGACCCCTAAGCTCTTTACGTATCACCAAACCTTAGAGACCCTCCCACGATTATTATTTACGAACTGATTTAAACGTTTTCTTATTCTAATTGATTTATAGGTGACAGAAAGTGTCGGTGAAATCGAACATAAGTCCAATAGTTTCTAAAACATGGTGTGGGGGAACGATCACGTCAAATAAGAGTGAGAATTTGCATCTTCTTTTATTCTACTATAAATGGAATTTGAAATTATGAAAGTATCGAAAAATGTGTGTGTTAATAACAAGTATTACTGCAATTTCACATATACAGTGTGCACGTCGTACAGTAAATAAATTATTTCTACCTTGTTTCTATCTCTGTCTACCTGTTTCGATCTCTGTTAATCACTGGTTGGTGGTAAAATTAATCTAAAATAAATTATTTACAAGATATAAATAAACGCAGAAAGTACTTTGTTCAGTAATGGCGATAGATTAGGACAAATAGGTTGAAATACTCAATTAAGGTTCCCTAATTATGCAATTTTGTCATTAGTTTAGATGGTGTATTTCAAAGACACTCTTAGTTTAGGAGTTTTATATAATACCTTTCTGCTGCCAACCGAAAGTGATAAGTTGATAACCATCAACGAATGACATTGGTTCACTCATATCAGTGTTTCAGTTAACTGGGTATAGTTAGTCACACCGAAAATACTTGTAAAGGGTCAACTGCATTAATAAAACCATATTAATAAAATGGAAACTTATGAGATTAATTTAATTTAATTATTTCAATTGCTATATTTGGAATAATAAGTGGGCAATGACAAATACTTGATTTATATGGAAAGTCATCATGACTTACACAATTGCTACTTTTTATAGTTAGTTAAGCCCAAAGTACTTATGTACCTACATCTGAATTAAAGCTTTAATCAGTTCGAAACTAATTGCATGGTCCTAACGCAATCAAATACTCGCTTGAAATGCTAGAACAGACAGAGTAGGCACCTATACAAAAATCTGTTATTTTTCAAGGGATCCGCGATCTGAACTCCAGCTCATTAAAAATAACGCTCTGACTTATGAGGCTTAATACTTTTAAGTGTAATTTAAGTGTTATCGTAACCATGACTATAACGTAATTACTATGCGGCGGGAGCGTTATATTATTTGGGCCTTTTTCCGGTCGTCTAGACATTTACCTATATGACTACTATACAACAACACTGGCCATGGAAACTGATCGTTAAGCTTATCGTTCGTCTAGGTCTAGAACATCGACGTGAGGAAAAGGAAAACGTAGGATATATGGAGTTATATAGAAAAGGTGTGCTTTCGCTTGCTCGTGTAATTCTCGACTGCCCATTTTTTAAAACTGCCGTTCTAAACTACCAACTGTCAAATCACGAAGACTGTGTCGCCATTTATTAATGATCATGATTGTAACATTTAATAGCTAACACAGGGAGTTTTTGGCGGGAACGGGAGAAGTGAAGATCGCATTTTAATTCGATTTTCTATTTTTTACGTTTTTGAGAGTCTTATGGTATAAAAGTGATAGTATATTGTGCGTTGAATTTCTGTACAAGTGTTAATAATTAGAAAGTTTGAATAAATATTATTTATTGTTGTTGTTGTATTGTTGTATTAGTTGTATGTGCAACTAAAGTTTTCGCATTCTTTCAAATAGTCCGTTTTAACTCAAGTAAAGCCTACTATCACTTTACTGGGCAGTGTTAGACACTACTAAGTAACAAGAAGACAGACATTTAAAGTTAGAGATACACTTATTTTTTACGTGCGAATGGCAGAAATGTTTTTAAAACTTAAGTAAGAAACGATTTCTCAGTATAAAAAAGAGAAGAAGAGGCTAACCCAGGCGAAAATGTGTGAGGAGAATGATGAGATTTGAGGAAGCGAAAGAAGTATGTAAGAACCGCGACGCTTGGCGCTCCGTCCTCCCTGACTACCCCGTTAGGGATACAGCGGGAGGATATGTATGTATGTATGTAAGAAGAAGCTAACACATGATTTTACTTGTTAAGGTATGTCATGGTCATTGTTACCAAAGATTGTTACAAAAATGTTGTTTCAATTCTATATTTAAGTTATTTTTATTAGCTTGTTATAACCACACATTTAGCTAAACCTCAAGACCAACAGTCGAGACAAAGATCTCCTGGGTATGCGAAGTAATGGAATACAATATTCATAGCTTGAATTACATTCAAGGTGAACTTAAGTTGACATTACTACCTATTGACAGTTGACACTGAATATTTTACCAACACAGAGTACTAATATGAACTACCTGTAATTTACATATTCAAAAATAAAACTTTTGAACTAGAGAAAGACTTCGTTAGAATACGAAATTCAAACATTTTTATAAATTTTTTTATCATTCATTGTTAGGGATGCAAATTGGCAAAATTTAAACCTATATAGTTGTCTATCTGTCCGTCTGTTTATCACAACGATTACTCAGCCATCTTTACATTTTTATGAAACCGAAATTATTGGTAACAACAAAAATGAGAAAAATAAGAAATAATAAATTAAATAATTCAATACACATTTTATTTATTTCACTTCTATCTTGTGCGAAATTAATAAAGAATCTCAAGTTAATGCGTTTTTGACACGCTATTGGTCGGATTTTCCTTCTATTTTTATTACCTATATTTTAAAAGCGTAGAAATAATCTGTTACCTACTTTTTGTGTATCTATGTAAGTAAAAATGAACGTTTCTTTGTATGTTTTTCCTTGTTTTGCAGTGGTTTCTTAATAGGCCGCTAGTCTAATGAAACAACTATAATTTTAATTTATTTAATTTAATTTATTTTTGACATAATGTTATTTTTATTAATGTTGTTAATGTTTTTGTTTTTATTATTTGTTATTATTATTTACATACTGCAACTATTACTGTATTGTATAGCATATTGTATTATAATATAGGTATCTCTGGGTATAAGCCTGAAATAAATTATTATTATTATTATAAATGGACTGTATTTAAAAATTTTTAACACTATAATAAATTGTACATTTGATCAGCTTAAATCTGTATAGCAGATTCAAGATTACAAAATGCACTTTAGACATTTGCTTTAAAAGTGAAAAAAGTGACGTTTCTAATGACATCTGTCAATCCAATTATGTGAGATTCGAACAGTCCTCTATGAGTTCTTAAACCATTCATCCGATTGTGTTGAAACCATAAACTTAGTAGGTACATATTGGCGTCTGGTCTATAGATGAACAAAGAGCCCGTTGACGCGTGACAATTTAATTTGTCAATGTCACCTATGAAATGAATGATTCCCTTCATTATTGCGCTATGTAATATCACAATCACATACACAACACGTAACCATTATTGAAAAATACAGTTCTTTTTGAAATAAAACAAGAATAACACAAAACAATAAAATAAGTCAAAAGCTTTCTTCACAGCGTGACGATTTGTGACGACCTGCCATTCAGAAAGGATTGCAATAATACAATACAATATTTGCTGTCCCTGTCTTACTTGTGCCATTATCATAAAAATTTACATTCTCACTCGCACTCTTTGTACGTCTATACGCCAGTATATACTAAGTTTATGATTGAAACTTTGGTGAGTTGTTCTGCGTACGCCTGAGAAGGTTCCCGAGTTATTTCATTTAGTAAATAAAAGACTACGCGAACAATGTCACGGCCAACAGCTAGTATGAAATAAAGAAAATTCAGACTCACTTTCATTTCGATTTCAACTGCTTCACTCTCCTTATAACGCATGTGTATGTAACATATGTAGTGTCTGTCCGGAAACAAAACCGTTGTAGAATTTGAGGGCAAAGCTGTGTTCAATTACTGTTTTTGTTTCGCTGGCAACAACTGTTCGATTTTGATAGTTTGAATTATTATTTTTATTTAATATTCAAAATAGAAGCCAAGTCCTATTTATAGTTTCAGTAAGAGTTAGTATTAATACATCTAGTTAAAAATTTCGAGATAGGAATCAGCTACAGAATAACGTATGTGGTTAAGAAGTTCAGCAAATTTAAAAAAAAAGTTTATAAATAGTTACTGGTATATTAAGTACACAAAAGTTACATGTGTATTAATAGTTTAACGACAGTATATAATAAGATGAATACATTTACAGGTGATTAGACAATATTTGGCGAACCCAAATTCGGCCCGTTCTTAATAAAAATGTAATTCGCACACTTCCAATTCACTAACAAGAGAAAAAAAAAGATTAAAAGAATAAGATACACTTTAGATTTATAGGTCCATTAATCAGAAGCATAGTCAAAATCTGTTTCTAAATATTCAAGAAATGTATCTTCTTCTGAACTTGAAGTATCAGAATCATTTATAACAAATAATACATATATAGCAAATTCTCGCATATCTTCCATTATATGATCTTCCTCCCAATATTTTTGTTCAAGATGTGGTCGCAATGGTCACAATGTGTGTTCAAGACATGGTAACATTCCTTTCACTATTGCTCTGCAGTTATATTGTGAAAGCACTCATTTATAGAGGGCAGCAGTTCTGTAGCAGACACATTGACATTCTTTGCTGCTACTTGCCTTTTTACTAAGCTCCAAATCAGTTCAATCGCCTTTGTCTTTGCTTATACCTGAATATAAAACCAAAGTTAGATCGTCTATGCATTATAAATAAAAAGTATCAAAATGATTCAAGCCTGCTACTAAAGAAAATAGGTATTGTCAAGTTCTCAACTTCATTACATATTTATGCGATTTAATAATAAAGTTTCACGATTTTAACATTGGTAATGACTTAAATTTACGTAGAAACACAATTGTCATTTAAAAGTATAAAACGCTGATAAATACCTGTCACAGCAGCCACACGCTCCGTTACTTTCTTTATGTCTATTGAGGTCTTTTATTAGGGTTTTGCACTGTTTTTTTCGCGTTGGCAAAACTGAATAATATTGAATATTATTGTTCTTGTATCACTTCGTAACGTTTTACTTCGTCCCGACGTTTTTAACCAAAAATCTTCAAAAATCACAAGAAACAATGCAATACTAAAACGATAGGACTTAAAAGAAAATTCTCAAGTTTGATAGATATTTGACAGATGTACCATGTAAGAATCATAACGTTAGTTCACTTGTTAGCCGCGACGGTTCTTTCCGGACAGACTACATGTAATGTTTAAGTAAGTTATGCAAATATTTCAAATTAATCGATAAAAATAATCGAACCGATTTCGACGGAACTTTCATTGGCAGATAGAAGATTTTTCAGTGAGTAATATAGGTTATGGTTACTTATTGTTCCGGAAAATAGCAATTTCAACGCGAGTGAAGCTGTGGGACATATCTAGTAAATACATAAAATAATTATATTTTATGTATATTAGAATACTATAAACTATTTACATATGTGAGTGGAAACCTACTACTGAAATCTATTTAGTACAGTTTTTGAGAAATTGTTGAAACTGGCAAGAATCTTTTTTTGTTCAGAAAAACCTAAAAAACTTATCCTAATATTTTAAGCGTTCCGTTCCAAAATTGTACACTTACAATTACTTTGATATTTATCTGATCTCATGATCGTTTTTCTCACGGACTTTGTGATAGAACTAAGTATCAAAGCAAAAATTCAATCTCATCAACATTAAAAATGTGTAAATTATAATAATAAATAATCAAGATTGCATTATGTTTACATAAAAAGAAAAATACACAAAACATCCGTTTACCCATTGGTACGGCATAATATGTAATTACGACTTGCAATTGGTCAGATATAAAGTTTTATTTTTTTTTCAAAATGTCGAGTCTCGTTTTATTACGTGCCTATCGTTTTCTAACATGAATGATATTTTCATATACTACATATTATAGTACATATTAATGAATATAAGCACTTAAACGACCATAGCCAAATCTATCTATAAGTAAACAATATGACAATAATGATATAATAGGCCCCAAAGGAAATCTTAGTTTTACTAAGTGTACAAGAAAATTGAAAGGAACATGACATTATATTAATAGAAATCTATACCAATCAATATTCCGTAAACTTTACGAGGAAAAATTTGCATACGCACATAGGTCTGTAACCTCGGAATATAATCTCTGATGGGGAGTTGTATTTAAATGAAATATATATCAAAGAAAGGAACGTTTGGATGGTTCAGGTACATAGAAAGTGTGAGTGATGTACGATTGACAATAAATATGAATATACAGGACGTAAATAAACTGTCGTAAAGTCTAAGGAAAAATGAAAGAAAGAAATGTATAATTCAATATAAATTCACATCAGTATCATTATGCTGGTTTTTGAACTGTGCACTAAATACATTTTTTAATAATATGCGCGTTACAGCTTGGTGCCGGCCTTATACTATTGCAAAATTCCAAAATATTTCAATAGTGTGTGTACGTGTTTGAGTATGTGTGTATGTGTTTGAGTATGTGTGTCTGCGTTTGAGTATGTGTGTCTGTGTGTGTGTGCGCGCGGGTGTGTGTGTGTATGTGTGCGCGTGTGTGTGTGTGTGAGTGCGAGTGAGCGTGAGTGTGCGTCCTTGGTTGTGCGTGTGACTGTATCCATGAATGTATTTGAGGAAAACAGAGGATGCTGTTGTCAGTCTTGTTAATATTCATATTATTCAAGGAGTTTTTCAGTATCTTAGTACGTCAACCCAAGCAGTTAAGCGCGAAGTTCTGTTTTTTACTTTTACATTTATATTGTAATTGTATTAAATTATTAATTTTATTATAAACATAAACAGCTAAAAAGGAAAAAGGAAGGTTGGCTTATGAAGATCAAGTAGACGGTGGTGTTAGGTGACGGAAAAATCAAAAGCACTCGCATACCTCAATGAAAGTAAAGAGAATGATGTGATCGAGATATTCTATCACATATTCAATAATGTTACATTGTTCATTGGAATAAATTTAATTACATAAGTAGTTGTTTCACCTTAAAGGGTTTGCTGTCAAACAAAAGAACTACACGATAGAACTGCGACGGACGGGAATTCTTATCAAAATGCTTCAGCTATCAAACACAGACAATCTTCTTTTAAACGTAAACATAATGTTTGTTCTATCGTCATGAGAAAATACGCAAATAGTGTTTTCTCTTTCCATGAATCTGTAAAATAAATAATATGTGCACGTTCGTTCTTATATTTAAATTTCGATGTGTCTGTGGTTATAATTCTTCTCCTCCTAAACAGCTCGAACAATTTTGATGATTTTTAGAATGAAGATAGACTAAACCCCGAGAAAGGACATAAGCTACTTTTATTCTAATTCCACAGAGTCCAAAGTTGCAGGCAATAACCTCATACATACAAAAATCTAAAACTCTACACTTAAAATATTAAAAAGAGAACTTTCCAATAAAAATAAAAGTTACTAAACTAAAACCCGTGGGGTTATTACCTAAAAATTTGCAGACAGCGATAGCCACGCGATCATTGCGCGACCGAGGCGACCGGTGACTATTTGCAATAAAAAATTGGTATCATGTATAATGATTGCGTGTCTATTGCGCCATGACCGTAAAATGTAATTTTCGCGGTAGATTTAAAGCTACTAAACGAATTATATCATACAGATTCTCGTTTTGACAGCAGGTATCGCGCGATATTTAGCTGTCCCATACTGACTGCAAGTTAAGTAATAAGCGTGCGGGCTAAGTGTTTAATAAAAACTTATAAATAAGATGAAAAAACTGAAGTTTCATTAGGGTAAGTCCAGGATAAATGCCCCAGTTTTCGAAGTCATATTATATCGTTGAAATTAAAAATATCGCCGGCCAAAACTGGTCGGAGGTAGCCCAAGACCGAGACAAATGGCTAACTTTGGAGGAGGCCTTCACCTGTGAAGACGGGGTTCTTGCTCACGAAGAAAGTAGGAAATAGTAGTTTTATTTTGTTATTATTATTTTATTTTATATATTATTAAAACTAAAACTTGAAAAATACGTACATATAAACACATAAATAACTTTAGAATAAGTATATTCATTTAAAACTAACCATCATGTATTGGAAAGTTTAAGCAAAGAAATAAAAGGCTTTTTATTTTATTTTATTTTTATTTTATTTATTTATTATTATTATTATATCGTTGGGGATGCAGCGTGAAGATGTATATGTAGGTATGTATTATGGCTCTCGATAGAGTAACAGAATCAAAATAAGTGCAATGCACAAAAATGCATTGGTCTGTAATCCACTTTTAAAAAAAATTAAAAAGTCAAATTGGTTTGAGTAATTATAACCTGTATTAGTTTTCCTAGACCCATATATTTTGAAGGACAGATGCCCCCTACCGGATAGGTGCCCCACCAGCAAAAATTGACCAGAGGATACGTGCCTTATTAAGAAGAAAACATTTTTCGTAATTGGAAAATAGTTGTCTGTAAGGAAAAGGTGAACATTAATAGTCTTTTTTATTCATATGTTAGGAAGGAAATTTTACTTGAAATGACAATAGGGTATAGATGACCCAGCAAAACTTGCTAGGGCATTTAAACGCTAATGAACGAAACGTTTCCTGTAAAAACACTGACTTAGTAGATATCTTCAAATTACTGAGCAATTATCAAGAGAAATGTTAAAAAAGAGAAGGTTAAGGAATGTTTACTGAACACATTAGGTACATAAAGTATCTTAATATTAATATCACAATAATTATACGACACTAAAAGCGTGAAGATATGTATATGTATGTATATTTATGCCACTGTCGTAAATATGATAAGGAGAATTAAACACGAGTCTGAGTTTATGGATCTCGACCTTCGCTTCGCACGGCTCGTCCCCTATTAATATTAACATTGTTTTAATACCTAATAATTGGTGTTCATTCAAACATTGAAAAATATTTCCGTAATTTTATGCGTGCATAATTAGCAATGTCACATCTCGGATCATTTTATGTACATCTTTGTTACTGATTTTGCTACGATGGGTTCATAACAAACGTTTGCGTAGAACTTTTTCACTTAATTTACAAATAAAATATACATCTTGCATTTTCTTAACGCTTTATAGTTCTCAGACGTCTCTACGCGACCGCCCGTGATATTTATTTCACTTTTCGCTTGGGAGTAGAAAAAAATGTCTTATATCGACACCATGCGTTTGCATCCTTTTCTTTGCCCTATGGCTAATTATTATGTTTTTTTTACCAAGCGCAACAGTTTTCTCTTTTTCGCCACCTACGAAAATAACGAAAAAAAAATTTTAGTAAAAATTCAAAAAAAATTCTATCCGTGCGAAGTCGCTAGTAGTAAATAAATTAATGTTTGAAAAAGGATCTTTTTAGTTAAATATACCTTCCTCATAATACTTTATTAGATATAATGCTTACACGGATTTCGCAAACTTATAAAAATCCTTTTATAAATAACTCATAAGATAGTTTCAATTAAATACTTAATACTCGTTACTATTGTAACTAGCCTCCACCTTAATAGCATAGTGAAACCACAACATCTAACAAAAAAAATAGATGTCTATATATGTACGTATTTCTGCAAAAATAATAAATAAATATTCTCTAAACTGTTTTGAAACTGTCGTACACATTATGTGACCCCAAACTGAGTACTATGTTTGTATTGTGAGTGCCACGAAAAGATCTGTGGATGCACCCAGTGAGATAATTTAAAAAGTTACTATTTTAAATAGATCTAAAGTTGAATTCAACCCGGAACCCTCAACTGAGAAGGAATATAATATAGTAACCACTGCGTCGATGGCTCAGACCTAACCTATCCCGTACCTATACAATAAGTTCCTTTTTTTAAATACTGTGCCTTAAAATAGGGCCAAGTTATTATTTTATTGCATTTCGTAGCTCTAGACCACTGGTTCCCAAACTTATTTTGTCTACTGAGTCGAGAGCTCATGCAGTCGTTGTCTAAGATGCCTCCTAGCTAAATGAAATTACAAATCACCCCCCAGGCCTCTACACAACGCCCCCATTTTTTTTCTGGGTCTCCTACCGCCCCCCTTTAGGCCTGCAGCGCCCACAAGGGGGCGTTATCGCCCACTTTGGGAATGACTGCTCTAGACTAAAAAAGAAATGGCGTGATGTTATGTACTATCGCGGAAAGGGAATGTTTAACAGGTAGGCCGTCACTTTAAATCGACCGTATTATACATCACGAGATAACACGATTGATGACGAGGTCCAACCTTCAACGGGTGTGTCCTCATGTATGCAAAAATAAATAAATAAGGTTTCTTTCATAATTATTTCTAAGTCATGCATGACATAACAAAAAATAATAAGAAATTAAATTTGGTTAATTTCCGATCATTTATTTAAATATCACAAAAATAAAAATAACAGCGAAAAAAATAAAAACAACTTCATCAACCAAATTAGAAACTACTCTCGATAGTAATGCCACAGTACAAGTAAGCATACAGTATTCTATCTTCATACAAACGCTCTCAAACGACGCGCTCGAAATCTCGGCATTTCTCGACATACGACAGTCGCGAGTGCGCCGCGGTTGTCGTCGTAAGGTATGAGACGTTACCGTTCATTTACTGACTAAATATTATGTCAATCAAGTTTACGAGCATAATGTTCAGTGTATGGATGTTTGAATACATCTATATCGAAACCGGAAATATTTCTCTGTTGCTAATTTGTAGGAAATATATTATCATAATGATCTAGTTAATTTATTTATGATTTTTAATTATACTCCACACGAAATGCATTTTTTTGTCCATTTCCACCATACTAACTCACAAACTTTTGAAACTAGATATAAAATACTAGTAAAATTATATAAATAAAAACGTATTAAATTTGCAATAATATAAAATGAAAAGATAATATGTCAATTTAATATAGTACCGATTATCAAATACGTAACTCAAGAAAAATATTCAGTCCAAGTCAGTAGCCCTATTGCGTGTTTACGTACCAAACGACTGTAGGTAATTATCTCTAGGACACTGCCGAGATAGAATACTGTATGCTTACTTGTACTGTGGTAATGCAGAGTCGAAACTCATCGAAGCGAAACTCTTATTAAGAATTCGTATAGTAAAATAAATGCGTGTGTTAGAATTTACTTACACTAAAGCAAAAAAATAAAAACCATCGACCACCGAGAATGTGCTAATTATTAATTAAATAAAAGATTCCCCATTTTCTAAGATGTACCCACATTTATCATGAAAACTGAATGTAATTATAGTAAATAATAAATCAATTCTCTTATGCATCCAGTTTAATTACGTACTACATAATTTATAGTTTATTAAACTACATCACTGTTAACATCTAATATCTATCATCTACCAACGATACAGCTAATTTTCGTTACGACCCAAACACAAAGTTGTATTGACATATCTAAATACGGTACCAAAACCATTCTAATCATTCTACACAGTATTAACCTCCTAACCCCTGAGGGTATGAAGTCTTCCCAATTTTGATAAAACTTGGTAGGGTTAATAGTTACGTTACTAAAATTATGGGAAAATATTTAAAAAAATCATGAACTTGGAAAAGTGGAATTCCTTGATGTACTGTATGTAGTACATTAGGTGTTAATTGAGATGAAATCTAAACTTTGATGTACTATGTGAAGTACTTTCGGTGTGAAATGAAAAAAAATAAATTTCATTTGGAATATGGAATAATACACATAAAACTAACGAACAATGTAAGTGTTTATTTATTTTTTATCTATCAATCAAATTCAGTCGTTTCTTTATAAAAAAAAAAGAATGTACTTTTTTGTACTAACTTAAAACAAAAATCTAATAAAAATAGTACGAAATCAGTCATTTTTCTTAGCAATAATTAACATTTTAAAAAGTTTTCATTGAGATTAATTAAGATATTATGTATCAATCAATCAGTCCACATTCATCCACTGCTGGATAAAGGCCTTCCTATGTAGAATCAACATTAATTTAGTCAATTCTTTTTTAACGTTTAATATATGAACAGAAAATGCAGTTTCATGACCTGTAAATTGAATTAAATTACCAATTTATTGATCATGAAACTGCAAAAAGCAATTCCTGTTCTTTACTAGACATAAATAAATGTCACAGCCCCTGCATTTGACTGTACTTTTCATATTACAACCCTCTTTTCTGCAACGCATTTGAATGTTCATATACTCAGGCAAATGTAAGGCTTTGCGGTTCTGCAGCGGAGGTATGGGCTTAATTTCCACTCTTCGCTTCTTGTGCACATTGCGTAATTCTCCTTCTAGACTATCATCCATATCTTCGGAATTAGCAAGTTGTAAATTTTCCGTAATAAACTTTTCTCCCAAATTCATCTTAAATTCTCGCAATTGCTCTATTTTGTGTCTCTGAACACCACTTGAAAGTTGACGATTACGATATAAAGTCCAGGAATTGGTTACTGATATATCAATCATATGGAAAATAAAACGAATTGTCCATTTCTTAGTACGACTTCTCTCAGCAAGCATTCTATCGGCGAGGTCCACGCCCCCATATTACAGTTGTACTTTTGTATAACTTCAGGCCTTCTAACAGTCTGATACTCTTTGAGGCATTTATTCCACCTTCTGCATGTATCGCACACAGTGTCTGAGAAGCATGAGGATATCATAAGCACCGGTTTGTTATCTAACCATTTAGTTATGGCAATTTCACTTCTGTGCTACCTCTGAGCTTCTTCATGAAGTCTTTGTCGTCGGTAAAATCACAATTTTTTGGTATTCTGTTTTTCATTATTGTTCCAATGCTATTGAATCCTCTAACAAGTAGTTCGTCAAAAAGTTTTATTGTTGAAAAATACTTATCAAAATACAAATAATGACCTGGCACCAACGTTTCTGTAAGTTTTAGTACTGCTGACTCACCAAGTGAAAAACCTTGAGATGAATATTCTTCGAATGTTTTTTCACCTTGATAAACAACCATATCCAGTATAAGTCCATCTGGATTTGCTGCAACGAAAATTTTCAGTCCCACTGGATTTGATTTGTTCGGACAATACTGTTTCAAACCACATGACCCTGTAAAAGGTATTATCATTTCGTCAATAGATATATGTTCAGACCTCTTTTGGAGATGACAACCTTGTAGTACTCTTTGGTACAAAGGCATTACTTTCCATATTTTATTTAATCGCTCTTCATTTGACACGTCATTATCAAAAACTGCTTTTAGACTTGTTCAAAGTCAAAGTCAAAGTCAAATCAATTTATTCAAGTAAACCCAAATGCAAGGTATTTTTGAACGTCAAATCTACTTTAGTTCGTATTGCATAAAATCGATCTCGTGTCATTGCATCGGCAATTATATTAATTTTCCATTTACGATTCCAGTAAAGGTCTATTATTGGATAATTGATTGCTGACATGAGTAACGATATGCCAATAAACACTTTGAGTTCATTCAAATTCAAGCCTAGGGATCTTCCTTTGTATTGCACATACGTCTGATTAGAAGTGACGACCATCTTAGTCAAAATGTCATCATCTATGTACTCTTTGAATAACTTGTACCATTCAATTTCGCTAAGGTTTCTTTCAATATAATTTGGACTGGTCATTGCATGAATTGTGGGCACAAAATCAGTTACTTGTTATTGATTTGTAGAGATAGCAGGATCGTTTCTTGAGCTCACCGTTGAATCCATTCGGAAAACTCTGCCTCTGACCCTTCTACTTCGTGACATACCTCTAGTTCGTGCATGTCGAGCTGTTCTGGTGATTGTAAAGGAACATGATGGCGAGGGGATCGGCACCGGAGATGGAGGAGCTTCCGAAACTGTTGAATCTCGCTCTTCATCAGTGTCATTATCAGAAGATTGGCTACGAACATTATTCTGCTCATAGGTAGCATCATTATCTGAGTCTTCTGAAAAATCATGTTCAGAATCAGCCAAATATTGTAAAACTGAAACAAAAAAATATATATGTGAGGCTCAGTATTCACATCTGATGTACTATGTATAGTACATCAAAAAGCGTAAAAAACCTTAATTCACAGCTGGTGTACTATGTATAGTATATCAAAGTATTTGATTTCCAGCGAAAAAAAATTGATGACAGACCTAAAATACTTTGTAAATATTATCTTTTACTTCAATAACAATTGATAACATACAAAACAATTAAAAATTATTCATCAAAAGTGTGTATGAATAAGGATTACTTACTTTGCTCTTTGCAGAGACGCGTGCGTCTACGCTGGTCGTCCATCTTAGAAAAGAACTGTTTGTCACAGGGTGACAGCTTATTTTTTTCTAAAAGTTGCGTTCATAAACCATGCATTGCAGCAGTACAGTTTTAGAAAAACTGATTTAATTTCATGCGGGAATTTTGAATTTTTGATGTACTATGAGTAGTACGCCCAGGGGTTAGGAGGTTAATGAAATCAACGTTGCGAACTATCTAAATTACTGGTCAATAAGTGATTTCTATCAATTTAAGCACAAGCCAAATACATAAAAAGATAATAATAAAAATATAACAATATTAACATCAAAAATAATAACTAATATATTAAAATAAATTACTTAGCTCGTTTTGTGGAGTGTTGCCGCGACCACTGGTATATAGTAGGGGAGCCCAAGCGGGGAAAATCGGCACTTTCTCGAGCGTCGTTGAGACCTATGGATATTGAAGATTAGATGATAGGAAGAAAAAAAAATTATAAGACGATACCCTTTAAATGGTGAGGAAAGCGTCTACAGATTTTCCAAAATGTAAAAAAAAACTGTCACATAGAAATATTCGAGCGCGTCAGATATTGATAGTGCATATATCCCACGTATCTCTGATAACGGAGGTATATTAATCTGCCAGTTTGCATGGCGGGAGTGGCCGTATGGAAGGGTAGAAACTAGAAAAAAAAATTGATTCGAGCTCGTCAGATATTTAGAGGGGACGTTAAGTATCTCGAAAAGAAGCTCCGATTTAAAATTCTGACAATTTGGACGTAACGCAAGCTCGCAGCGGCTTTTTCAAAATGCAAAAAATAAAAGTAATTTTAAAATACTCAAGCGCGTCAGATTTTCATACTGACGATTCAGCTTCATGCCCGAGACTTGCTGACTTATAATCTGACCATTATCTAGAGCGATTTTCTAAATCTGACAATCTAAAAAAAAATTTACTTTATTTATTTATTTTTTTTAATCACTGAATTTCGTAAAATAAAATGCACTGAAAGTAGCATGCAAATAAAAAAAAAATTTCTTTTAATTAGAATATATATTCATATGAAAAAAGTACATAAAATAAAAATTAAAAAAAAAATTCTCAATCTTCATCTTCATCCGTAGAATTCTCTTCTTCGTCTGATACAATTTCATCATCAATTTTATCTGTAACAAGAAATCGTTATAATTATTAACAATATTCTGTTTTTACATAAATAGTGTGTTATTAAAGTATAGACAAGATAATATACCTGATTCTGGAGTATCCCCTAGAATATCAGGTGTTATGACCACATCTTCATAAGCTTTTGGTAATTGATCACCAACGAACCATGTCATTTCTAGTTTTCCATAGACATCTGTCCATCTATAATCTGTTGGTAACATGTCGATGATCTTAGCATTGTGTGCGTTACTCCACAAGCGTGCAATATACCTTTTTCGTAATACGTGTTGTTGTAACTTCGATTGGCATGGAGGTAAGTTACAAGCATCGTAACTACGTACATTCAATGAGAAAGGCTGTGATGTGTCTGACACCTTGTATGTTTTATTAAAGATTTCAATTCTAGCTCGATTGACATCATATAATTTTTTCAAGCCATACAAGTGATAGATAAAAGATTCTAAGATGATAAAAGTTTCATCTCTATTATAATCCTCTGAACCCAAATCAACAAATACTTATTGAAAACTTTTGAAATTCATTAGAATTCGTAGCGATTTTTTCTTGCCTCGTCTGTAAAGTGCCGGGTTGAGATCACATCCTGTTAGCGCATGCAAAGCTGGAAGCGCTCGCGAAACTATTGGGCCTAGCATATTGAAAAGAGCGCAAATGTCGATATATCGTCGTGCATTACTTACTCCAAGATCTATCCATATTTCTACTGATGCTCGAAGATGTTCCATATTAGGCAACGGAAAGTAGTGTGGGGCGGAGCGAGAGAATGATAGATAGAGAAAAAGTGAAAGGGAAATAGAAATGCGGAGTGGGGAATACAGATTTCGCTCCAACTGCACGTACTACATTTTATTGACGATTTTTGTTACTTCGGCTAGTGGAAATCGTCAGATTATAATTTTCCATTATTCTTAGATTATTTCCTTCGGAAAAAATATTTAACCACGCTCGAGAATGTCGAGATATCGTTTTTTTTTATAAGTTTATAATCCTCCCACTCCCTTACGTCAAGCTAAAATCATCAGATTATTGAAAAGCACACTTATAAGCATGTGATGAACTCACCTTACTTTATTCTGACGCGCTCGATTATTTCTAACGATCAACTTTTTTTTATTATTCTGATCCGCTGTCCTAGACAGTCGGCCATATATATAGGGCTCATATTTGGTGGAGGTGCTCAACAGAGTGCAAGGTACCCCCCCCTTACATTAATCTGCCGAGCTTCATGAAATCCCCAAATCCCCGCTTGGGCTCCCGTACTAATACCACGAGTGACTGAAGTCCCTTCATACCCAAATCATGATCTTTTCACCGCCATTACTTCACGAATGACATTATGTTTTCTTTCACCCTCAATGATCAAATCTCCACACAATTTAATGTTACCGGAAGTTACGAATTTTAATATAAGTTTCTTATTTTTAAATTTATTCTACACGTATATATCTAAGTGTACATTACAAACTCACGTTTCTTGTTATTATAATTTAATTTTGTTATATACGGAATGCATTTTATATTTTCAGTATTTTTAGAATTGTATTATATATTACACGTGCATTCCACCGAATGCGCAAAACATTCAAAACGCAAAGTTTAATTCTTTTTCATTTGCGGCAGCAGAATGTCCAATATGTTTTTACGTATTCAATGAATTTACATCACAGACATCCTGCTTCCTAGATCTAACTGAAGCTATAGAAACACTTGTTAATTTTACATGACAATATACGCCAAATGTTCAATAAGTAGAATGTTAGATAGATAAATTCTTTGCTGCGCACATTCTAACAAAAATCATTTACAATTAAAACTAATGTGTGCTAGGCGGTCTAATCGCTCATAGCTATCTCTTCCAGACAACCTTTGTGGAAGCCGCTTCATATGAAACTGCAGTGTAGAAGAATATATATATATATATATATGTAAACACGCATAAAATAATAAAAATAGATATAAGCATTAATGGTGAAGTGAGAATGGTATCATGTTTAGTTGCAACAACTTAGGAATTTTGCAAGATGTTTGAGCAGGTTTTTACCAATGATGGCCAGTGACTCGGAATGACGGACATGAAAAGAAAGGTCATTCCACAAGTTCAATGTTGCTTGCATATGAGAAAATAGAATGACCGACATTTGCAATAAATATCGAGTATTTATATGCACGGTTGTTAGCAATAACAGCTTGCAATTGCGTACGCATTGACTCGCCTAAGCGAGCGCAAATGTCGGTCCCGTGCAAATTTTTCCATATTATGTCTACAATGTTGCATGAGATCCTCCGTTCTCCTTTCATTACGGTGATTCCATTTCTACACCAATAAACTCCATAAATTTTCTATGGGGTTAATATCAGGCGATCTAGCTAGCTATGGAATCACCGTAATGTCAGGGTGTTGGAGGAACCAGGCCTTGGTTATCCTTGCAAAGTGTGTTCTAATGTTTTCGTGCACGTAGAACACCCTGGGCATTTCTTGCTGTGGTTACACAACTCGCAAAATGGGAAGCATAATCTCCTTCAACATGTCGACATAATTGATAGCATTTGCTCTAGGAGGTATCTCAACGACTTCTCCTATTTCATCAAAAGTCATTCAGCCTCACAAGTTGCACGAAATACAGCCCGACTCTCTATTACGTATAATGTTTTTTCCTTGAAATATAAAAATATAAAGCTGAACAATGCGTTGATAGATTAGTGACATGATTATGAGCCTACCGATATGAATAATTCTCTCGATAGGGCACTATTAGTGCTAGCCCTTGTTGGTGTAGAGCACTGGTTCCCAAACTTATTTTGTCTACTGAGTCGAGAGCTCATGCAGTCGTTGTCTAAGATGCCTCCTAGCTAAATGAAATTACAAATCATCCCCCAGGCCTCTACACAACGCCCCCATTTTTTTTCTGGGTCTCTTACCGCCCCCCTTTAGGCCTGCAGCGCCCACAAGGGGGCGTTATGGCCCACTTTGGGAATGGCTGGTGTACAGTAATAATTCTGTAACGGTCATCAGTAGAAATTGTAGGAGGCAGGCATTTTCTAAATGAAATAAATAAATTACATAATTTTTCCTAAAATTTTTACAGACTTGCATGTCAATGTCAGAATGTCAATGACAGCAAAATGACATATCGTACTTGTGTGTGATATGTGATGAAATTGACATATCGTACCTGTGTCGCGGTTTCCTTTAAAGAGAATATAATATGCTAATGGTTGGTTCTTCTATTTCATTTTAAAAATTTGCAGTAAAAACTTTTTCTTTCCAATTTTAGTATTGAATTTGAAGTCCTTAATGAGTAAAAGTCGAATGTGTGTCGGTAGGTCGGTGCGAACGATTTATAAGTGTATGGTTCCGTGTATTGGGATTTTCAGTACTTTTGAGTGAAAAACTTTGAATAACTTATTTTTAACTTCAGTTTATTATAAAGTAGCGACCGCCCGCGACTTCGTCTGCATGAACTCGAGTTTACCGTGGGAATCACCTACTTTCTCTGGTGAAAAGATGTAAAAGAAGGACAAACAAATGTTCGAATTTATAATATATAGTTAGCATTAGGTTTGATTTAGTTCGTGAAAAATAATAATTCGAATTGACTAAGTTAAAATATTCTCTGATTTTTTTGAGTAGTTGAACAATAACTCCTTGTTGCTTACGTGAGTCATTGCAATTATAAACCTCTACTGGATTGGACTTTTTTCTTTCCATTAATAGAATAGTAGGACACACCCAGTTTAACAATGCTACCTACCATCAGTTTATTGTGACGCTGTATTAGTTTTATTTATTATCGAATCATAAATCGATACTAAATGACATAACCGTCATAAAATAATCGCACTCGCTAACAACTCAATTTCTCGTCCTTTGTTTCTTTGGAGTATCTTAGTTGGCTAAGATTAACTATGAATGTGAAAGTGAACGGTGCTCTGTCGGCATATAGGCAGTATGAATATATGTTTCATGTTTCTAACTCAGCCAAAATGGTGATCCACAATGCAATGTTGGTGTCGACTTTATTGTACAGTAGTGAGGCCTTTATGTGGCCGAAATCGAGTGAAAATAAAATAAACGCGGTAGAAATATGTGCGGTGACAGTGTCACCTTTATGGGCAATAAGCAATGAAAAGATACGCAGTACGACAAGGTTGGACGTCGATATTATAATGGGAATACGATCTTAATCGCTCAAGTCATTGAAAAGTCCACGATAATTAACAGACGCATCAACTGCTATTTATTTATACAGTATGTAAAAAAACCCTGCCTAATCCGAAACGGGCACACAAGTATCCCATTGACCCAAAGAAATTAGAAAATTATACTATTCATGAAAATAAATGTTATTGTAATTTACAATTAGTACACGAAAATACAGAATATTTTTTAAAATTATGACAACGCTTTTTGGCGGGAACGGGAGAAGTGAAGTTGTTACTTTATTAAGATTTTCTATTTTTTACATTTTTAAGAGTTTTAAAATACAACAGTGATATAGTATATTGTGTTTTAAAATTCTGTGTAAGTAAAAACAATGGAGGAGATCTAAATAAACATGTGTAGCTGAAGTTCTCGCGCTCTTCCAAGAAGTCCTTTAAAACTTCAGTAAAGCTTACTATCACTTTACTGGAGGAGTTTTACGCTAAGAAAAAACGAATTTACTTGTATTACATGGATTCTACATATTAATATGTGATATTGGCAAATGCGCCAACCTGTACGCCATGCCATAAAGAAAAAAAAAAGAAGTAAAGACGCGCGCCATACAATACCGATATTAGGCGATGCTTTAGTAGCCGACCCCGTGCCCATGCGCATTGCTTTGTAAGTTTCCTCATTAAAATAAATTATATTTTGTTCGTGATATTTTCTTTGCTTATTATCTGATAAGAATTAAAACCGAATCTCGATATCTAATAATGTAATAATATTTTCACTTACGTTAGTAAACTAATTAATCTGTGCTTTCACGAATTGAACAGGGTTTTTTTTGGATGTTACATTTAAAGATAATTCTAATAAGGCCACATTCATTGACGACCTGATGACTAACGACTGAATCAGTGTTTATTTGCTGATGGATAATCATAAAATTAGTAATGTATGTAGTACATAATTACAAATATTCACGCTGTATCCCCAACGGGGTAGTCAGAGAGGACGGAGCGCCAGGAGTCGCGGTCCTTACATACTTCTTTCGCTTCCTCAAATCTCATCATTCTCCTCACACATTTTCGCCTAAGTATGTGAGCGCTTTTGACATTTATCTATTTGATCTTCGTAACTGTACGTAGTTTTACTTCTAAACCAATAGTTACGAAATAATAAATAAGTACATAATACATGAATGAGCAACAGAATTAGTAATTCAAACGACTACTTATTATATTTAAAATTAACAGTTTCCAGAATAAATTTACACTTTCCGCCTTTATAATATGTAATTCAAAATTAATAGTTTTTGCAATTTATTTATCGTTTTTAATTATTAACTTTGGAAATTAAGAGGTTAACAATATTTTTTTATACTTAAAAATTAACTTATATCACATAAATCATGGGCAAAAGTTATAGTTAGGATAACGCTGAAAACTATACTGGAAAAATTAAGTATTAATTTTGTGTGCAAATAGTATACTAATTATATTTATATATCGTTTTAATTTTTTTATAGCTTACAATTATTTTGTAGCGTCATTACATTTTTTAAATTACGAAGTGTATTATAAAGATTTTTTACAGTAAGTAGATCATATTTTTTATAGCGATTAACATCTTATTGGTTATTTCTACTAATTATATATACGTACTAATTATATTATACATAGTGCCTTAAATCCGTCCCCAATAACACAGTACAAGTATACTTATATTCACTTAGTGCTTCATGTTATATAAGTATGCCTCTTTCCACAGACGAAATATGTGGGCGTCCAAGCAAAAAGGGTCCAGTGGTCGGCATTTAGTTTCCGAGTTATAAACAGTTTTATAGTTGGGTGAAAAAATGGCATTTCGTGATTTTAATTGATTGTTAATTAATGCTCAATTATCTACTAGTTCATACAGTAAATGATTTTATATGATGTTTCTAAGTAGAAACAAACAAATAGAAGTGTGGTTTTTTTTCAAAGAAACTTTAAAAATACTTTTTCTCAAAACAACCTTTTTCAGAGCTTCAACTTTAAATGTCGGATAAAAAAAAATTATATAAAAGAATATTTTTTTAATCCTTATTATCAATTGACTATTCTAAATTCCGAATCTAGTCTTAACTCAATACCCCACTACTGGACCCTTCTTGCTTGGACGCCCACATAGTTATACGTAACATAAAACATTAACTCAGTGTTCCATATCAATACTTTTGTCAATCTCGATACTTCACAGTAATCCCCAATAATCCCACTTACAATTTATTACTATGTCTATTTTATCGGAAAGCGTTTTTACTACAATTTGGTGACTTTCTTGTGGTTAGTGCGATTAAATTCAGAATAAATAGTTTAATGTTATTTTGGATTTTATTTATATATTAGACACAATGCGTAAGTAGATCTTGACATGCCATCAAGTACATCAGCATATTTCAAGCACTAAGATTCATTTAATATATTAACGTTAAATTTAAAAAAAACAGCCAAGTGTTAGTTGAACTCGCATGGAGAGAGTTCCGTACTATAACTCATCGCATTATTTTCAATTTTTTTCATTTCGTCGAATATAAGAAACCCGTAAATATAAAAAATCGGCAGCAACATACTTTTAACAAGCCCTTCGGCTCTTTCTGAAATTATGTACTGCTGTACATAATTTCATGCTGTGCTATGCTGTACTGTCTATGTAGACACATTAGCTGGTCAGCCAGGCGATTTATTACAGAAAATATGATTGTAAATTGTACACTGTACAGGTTTGAAGACGACTCATGAACCCAAAAAAATTCAAGTATTTTATGTCTGTCAGTCGTTGCCAATGATATTATAACACAGAAGAGGTAGATAGGTTACCTTAATACTAATTTAAGTAAAATATTGTCCCAGTTACAACGTTACAAAGTGATACAAATATATATTGCACTGCGTCGCTATGCAATGTAATACATAATTGCATTTCACACTAACAAATCACATAGCTCTCTAAATCATTGTGATTGGTCAATTTCAATTTCTTACTATATTTTAAGCCAATCCGTGACCAATTCATAGAATATTAGTAATTAATGCCACAGAACAGACATTTAAAAAAATATGATTGATAGTACCTAATGGGGTTAGACCATGGATTAGACAGTAAAAAATGATGTTCGCTTTTTTTTCGAATTTCGTTATTCTTGAATCATGTACATGAGAACATATTTATTTAAAAAAATCGCCAACATTGTTTAATTATAAATTTGAAAATGATGAATTATATATTATTGCTTTTAATAAATGTAAACGATGATTAAAACTGGGAGGTTGCGTCATCACATGATCGTGTATAGATATTATAAAAAACATTTGGATTATTAAAAGATTTTAGAATTTTGAATGCGCAATAGGCATTGCATGACATTGTTGGTTCTGTAACATTACTTTTCATATTCTTTGACCTAGTCCGGGTTGACTAATTAGCTAAGTTTTGGGGTGCCACTTTTCGAGTGCATGTAACCTATCTACCTCTTTTGTATTATAACATCATTGGTCGTTGCTGTCAGTGAAGGAATTCAGCGGAGAAATGAAAACACGATTTTCGCTCTGTATCACTGTATCCACGATGTTTATTTTGATCTTAGAAATAGCTACATATAATCGAATAATTATAAATTATGTAATTATTTTATTCATATAAATCAGTACATACATTTCTTAACGTTAATATTTACAAACTTAAAACTAAATATTATCGCATTTAATTATGTAACAGCTTTTGAGTGAATCTAAGAAATTCATCTCTTACATAAGTAGCCCTCATCCATTTAGGTGTCTAAAGTTTATTTCAACTATGAGCGTTTTCCTCTGTTTTGAGTGGTTATCAATAAAGTCACTTTCAAAGTTCCCGTACTATTGGTGTTGATCTGCAAATCGCTACCGCCGCTAGCTAAGCATCACACGTTCAATATTGACACTTAGCTCTATATATTTCGTAAATACAATAGGTCCTATATATGCTAGATAACATGACTACGTAACGTAGTATACATACACATACTCGTATTATACTGGACTATGTACTAATTTTCCTTAAGTCAACAGTATCACACAATTTTATATTAATATTTATTTTAATAAAAATAAAACGCGCTGGTTTCTAAGTCAAAAAATCAACAACTTTTATTATATTTCAAATTCTATAAATCTTAAAAAAGGAACAATATTATAGAAAGAAATAAAAAAGACATTACAAAAAAGGTGCATTTCTGCACATCCTCCCCCTTTTTACATAGGAAGAGGAACAATCTTTTTGACAGGTCGCCTTAATGTCCCAGCGGAGGTAGAAATGTCAACTACTCTAATGATCCCGTCCTTACCCGGAAACAATGCAGACACACGCCCTCTGGGCCAGACCCCTCTAGGCGACCCAGAATCTGCTATCAGCATTAAATCCCCAACAGTGATCTTAGGGGCCACCCCACCTCCTCTTCGTGGTGACAGTAATGGCAAATATTCAGTGACCCATCTTTTCCAGAAGTGATCTGTCAAACGTACTGCTCTCCGCCATCCTGACCTGCTTACTAAATCCGAATCTCATCCGAATCAGAAACCGATTGACCAGACGAGGATCCAATTATAAAGTGAAAGGGAGTTAAAGCTTCTGCACATTCCGGATCTGAGGATACATACGTCAACGGTCTTGAGTTAATTATGGCTTCCGCTTCGGCTAGTAATGTAAAAAGATCTTCATCCGAAGGGGCTCGTTCTTTCAGTGCCACTCGAAGAGCAGACTTGACACTCCGTACCAAACGTTCCCATGCTCCACCCATAGAGGGCGCTGCCGGAGGAATAAATTTCCAAATTATTTTCTCATTAGCTGAAAAGTCATTCATAGCTTTGCTGTAAAGGCACTTTAATTCCCTATTATCTCCTACGAAAGCAGTCCCATTATCAGAATAAATCTCACTAGGAGTACCGCGACGAGCTATAAATCTCCGTAAGCTCATTATCGCAGCATCTGCGGAAAGACTATTGACTACCTCCAAATGAATAGCTAGGGTAGTTAAGCAGGTGTATAAAGCCACATATCTCTTTTCTCGTCTCCTACCAATAGTAACTTGCATTGGACCAAAGTAATCCAGACCTACAAAGGTAAAGGGCCTGTGGTGATGTGCTACTCTTGCCAAAGGTAAATCTCCCATTGGAGGCTGCAAAGTCGTGGCCCGTCGAATACGACACAATTGACAGTGATAGATCACCGATCTTACGGTATTCCTGAGCCCTAAGATCCAGTAAGATTGGCGTAATTCATTTATTACCATCTCTGTATTCCCGTGTGCAGCTCTTCTATGAAAGTATTCTTTTAAGAGCCGAACTGAACGATGTTTTCTATCCAGAATTATGGGCCTTTTCATACCTTCGTTAATTCCCAATGCGTTAACGATACGGCCTGATAAACGCAAAATTAGATCATCGCCAAGTAAGGGACTCAGATGTTGAAGTCGGCTGCCACGAGGTAAAGGACGTTTCTTCCTAATTTCTTCAAGTTCGGGACCAAAAGAGTCAAGCTGACTCTGACGTAAGACATGTACCTCCGCTAGACGTATTTCGCACGCGTTTCAAATGTTATTACGAACAATTCGTTTGTTTAAATTACGGTTACGTAACAAGTTATGAATTTTTGAGCTATGGCAGTTGTACGAATTAACCTAAGCCATGAACTAAAACGACTAGGATCCGCTGATAATGGTTTAGAAATGAAATGATCACTATGTTCACTAGTACAACTTGTCTCTTGTAATGAATGACATGGATTACAATGTATTTCTAGTGGCCAATTATTATCTGAAACTAAAAACGATGGTCCAGAGACCCAGCGAGACTCAGTAGAAAAAATCTCACGCTTTATTCTAGTGGCGTCGTCCGCAACATTGAGTTCGCTAGGAATCCAGCGCCATTCGTGTACATTAGTGAGCTCTAATATTTCGCCTACTCTGTGAGCTACAAATGGTTTGTAAGTACGTGTGTCACTACGGAGCCATCCGAGCACTGTCATGGAGTCACACTAAAAAACTCGCTTTGATGGTTTATGTCTGTGTGCATCGCAAATTGAAACAGCAAGTCTAGCTGCAATTAAAGCGCCTTGAAGTTCTAGTCGCGGAATCAAAACGGGCTTTAATGGAGCTACACTAACTTTAGCAGAAATAAGAGCAAGCTTCACGTCTCCGTTCGTTAAAATAATACGCCAGTATGAAACGGCAGTGTAAGCTTTTTCACTGGCATCGCAAAAAACATGAAGCTCACGATGTGACACAGCTACATCTACTGAATTATAAAATCGCGGAATTTTGAATGTATTCAGACTAGCCAATTCGTTGAACCAAATACACCACGCTTTAGTGTCTTCGTCGGAGAGTGGATCATCCCACTTAAAATTCTTACGCCAAATGTTTTGAAACATGATTTTACCTTTAACTACAAGAGGCGCAAGTATTCCAAGAGGATCGTACACATGCATGACATGGGACAAAACTTCTCATTTTGTAAGACGGGTGACGTGGTTTCAAATTTCATACCAGTATTGAAACAAAGAACATCGTTTTTAGGTTTCCAAATTAATTCCAAAGTGCGAACAGTCATATCTGAAGACCCTAAAACTATATCGCCAGTTTCTGTAGAAGAATCTATACAATTTTGTTTGGGAATAAGTGATAATGCTAATGGGTCATTCGACACCCAATTACGTTTTTCAAACCCCATACTTTAATGAAATTCGACTATATTTCTTATAAGTTGTCCTGCGTCGTCTACTGATGTTGCAGAAGAAATGCAGTCATCCATATAGTGATCATTAATTATAACATTTACAGCACTAGGGTATCGATCTTTAAATTCTAGTGTATTCTTATTCTTAATATATTGGGCTATAAAAGGACTGGATAAAGCTCCAAAAATCAAAGAGGACATACGAAAAATTTTAATAAGTTCGTCGGTATGGTTACGCCAAAGAAATCTAAGGGCATCCCTGTCCTCCTCTCTAATTTTAATTTGCGGGAACATCTCACGAATATCTGCAGTAAAACCTATTCTCTTCGCGAAAACGATAAAGAATATCTAATATAGAATTATACAAATCAGGTCCTACTAGCAATAACGAATTTAGGCTAACACCATTACATTTTGCAGCGGCATCATCAACTATGCGTAGTTTACCTGGTTTATTGGCATTTGTGACACCATAATGTGGTAGATACCAAACGACCGAAGGTGATGAATTTTTTATTGGACCCTCTGCGTAACCCTTATCAAACACCGCTCTAATATTCTCTCGATAACGTTGTGCGAATTTAGAATCTCTACACAAAGATTTCTCCAAAGTTTTAAATCTCGAAAATGCTAGGTTATAACTATTAGGAATATTAACACTATCTACAAACCACAGTAATCCTACCTCATATCGACCATCAGGAAGGCGACGTGTAGTTTTCTCTAGAAGATTAATTGCTCGTTCATCGTATTCACTACGCAGTACCTTTTTAATTATACCTAAAGAATCTAATTTATAATAGTTTCTAATGAGAGAATCTAAGTCGTTACGATTTTGTTCTGTATATTTATTTACAAATTCAATCGGTTGTGTTCTACTGCTGGCAAAGCCATACACTACCCAACCTAAAGGAGTTAAACATGCTACTGGGTCTGTATGAGAGCCATGACGAACCTCTTTAGACACCAAAAGTTGCCAGTTGTCAATGCCGATTATTAACATAGGTTTAACTTCATCATTGCAAGTAATATCAACTAATTCAGATAGATAAGGATAATTATTAACGCATTTTTTAGAAACAGACTGTCGTGATAAACCTAAATTATTAATAGACCTAGCTCTATGTATAGTGTGTGTCTCTGAAGAGTAAAGACCTTTAATTTGGAAATCAACATACTGAACCACAGTCTCCCTTGAAAGGCCTTCCACACAATCTAGATAAATTTTACCTTCAGGGCCTTTGACACCAATACGTTTAGAAATATCAGAGTCTATAAATGTAGCCGTAGATCCGTCATCCAGCAACGCGTGCGTATTTACGCTACCCAAGGGACCGGATACAGTGACAGCTATTATTTTTAAGACAGGTCTACGCGTATAATGTGTAATATTGGTGTCCTTTGATGAGAAAAAAGTGATTGCGTGAGCCGATGTCTCATTCGTTTCACTTTCTTGAGTTAACTGGTGTTCAACTTGACTTGAAGATGAACAGTCATATGATGTCGATGGGCCTGGTTCAACAATAAGTGCGTTATTTACACGATTATTATTATTGGAATCAAACTTATGCAACAATTTGTGATGCCTGTAATTACATCCATCGACATTGCAAACCTCTTTAGACTTACACAATCGATAACGATGTGAACCTTTTTTTAGGCACCTATGACAAACTTTTACTTTTTTCACAAACTGCCAGCTGTCATCGACAGACATCAATTTAAATTTGACACTAGAAGCCATCACTGAAAAGATTGATTGATTGATTGAAATTTGACACAGTCACTTATGTTATGAACATTCTTCCATAGAAGACAATTTCGATGAATGTCTTTATTTACAGAATTACCATTTTCAGATAAGCTCTGCGAATTAACATACACTTTATCACGCCCCGTTGTTTGTGTTATTGTGAAAGTTTCAGCTATGATACCGAATTTACATTGAAGTTCTACTTCTCGCGCAAGAAAATCGACAAACAATTCTAGTTTACTACTGAAGGAATCTTGCGCGGATGCGAAATCCATCCATCGCATTCGTAATAATGTCGGGAGTTTAGAAATTAATACGTTAAATAATTCAGGTGACGTAAATAATCTGAATAGTCTAATAATTTTATAATCTCGACACAATTGCGAACGCGACAAACAAATATCGCGAGATCTTTGCCTTCAGAGTTAATTTTTGGAAGCGCTCGCACTGAAGAAATTTCCTGTAATACTATTAATTCAGGACGACCAAACCTTAAATCGAGCGCACGTAATACGACTGCGGGATCGTGCGCAGACACCAGCAACACGTTCACAGCTTCGCGAGCGGAAGTAGCAATGCGGAACTCAATCTCACCAAATTTTCTTCCGCCGAGTATGATGTTTGTGTGTTGATAAAAATGCGTTTAAAACCTAACCATTGTATTAAGGATTTTCCGTCATAAATGGGTAGATTATTGGTTTCGTTATTAGGTCTTTTTAATACATATTCGAAAGCTGTCACTAAACGTTCAATGGAACCCTTCTTTGTGTCTGTTGAGGTTGGCTGCACTACAAAGTTCACCCCTGCTGCTATTCCGGCCTGATCAGCTGCGAGCTCTTCGCTTCTCTTTTGACCTGCAATATCAAAATTCGGTGAATTCTGAATCCAATTGTTAACTTTTTGTAACAAGCTTACCACACTACAACGGCTACGACTTCTATCGCTGTTACTGCAGTGACTAGTGGTCTCGATAGCTGCTAGTTCAGCTTTTAGCTCTTTTTCAGCTGCCGCTTTTTGTGTTTTAAAGCGTTCTTCCTCCAGATTGGCTAAATGTCGGGCATATTTTGCCTCGGCTGAAAGCCTTCTGGCTATAACTGTACTGGAGATTGTTGAGTGATCACTGGACCGGGGCCGTGGCGAAACTCTCCTTGACGCAGAGGGTGTCGGTGGTGCGTCTCCGCTGTCGGCGGTGGACGGCTGTGCCTCCGACTGGTATGGTTTTAAAACCTTGCTTAACGCAAAGGGAGTCGAGGGCGCGTCTCCGCAATCGGAGGCACAGCCGTCCATCGGGACGGCTGTGCCTCCGACTGACACGGTTTTCCTGCCGGTTTCCCTGACCTACCTTTTGACCTAGTATCCATGTAGATTGTAGAAGGACCAGAATCTACTGGACTATGTACTAATTTCCCTTAAGTCAACAGTATCACAGAACTTTATATTAATATTTATTTTAATAAAAATAAAACGCGCTGGTTTCTAAGTCCAAAAATCAACAACTTTTATTATATTTCAAATTCTATAAATCTTAAAAAAGGAATGTACAAAAAACAATACGTATATTATAAAAGCCCTACAATAAAAGCGGACAGAAACTAATCGTGGGCTTTGATTTGACGTAATTTAATGTCGGTGTGAAGAAAGATTGACTCTGTGAAAGGACATAGTCCTTTTGTTTAAATTCCACGCGGACAAAGTCACGAGCTACAACTAGTAAATTAAATATAACTGTAATAGGTAGACACCAAATACATAATCAAAAAATATGGATTGTAAATTGTTACCTGTAAATTTGGAACTAACATTATTAATCTTTCGAAATAAATAAAATGATTTCCTCACCGAAAAATTATACCTTGTATAATATAACCATAATAATTATGTCGTTCTCAGACATCCCGCTGACATTCCCGTCCTTTTACGAAATGTTTTTATTGTCATAAAAGGCTCGAAGCAAAAGATTTTCGTTGTCGAATTTTATGGAATAAAGTAAAAGTAAAATAACAAGAGATTGAAAAAAATGACAGATATTTTGTATCAAATACGTATGTTTTTATTCAACATAAGAATTTCTAATAATAACTTTAAGGTCGCATTATTTTACTTTTAACTAAACTAAGCTTCGCATGGGTAAGTACTTACATACATACATATCTTCACGCTGTATCCCTAACAAGGCAGTAGAGGATGGAACACCAAGCTTCGCAGTTTACATATTTTTTGGCCTCCTCAAATCTCATCGTTCTCCTCACACATTTTCGGCTAGCTATTACGAGGGCTTTTAACATTTCCGTCAGCTAACACTGGCTATTTACGCACATACATATCCATATCTATCTGTAATCTAACCTAATCTAACGGAGTAGTCAGAGAGGACGGAGCGCCAACTCTGACTATTTAATCATAATTCAGCCTTGGTCTTCCTTGGCCTCTGCTACCATTTACTTCCGCTCTGTAGTTTTTCCTCGTCAGTCTTTCGTCACTCATTTTTTCTATGTGGCCGAAAGCTAGAAAGAAATATTACATATGTCGGTGAAAATAACAAAAGGCACTCATTTGACTATACTAAGGCAAAGCGCGACTTCTGGTTCGGAAGGGATTACGCGCTAACGGAACGTCGGGGCTGGCGCTGACTGTGCTGGACTACGGTGGCCGATGCGGTAGCTTTTTTCCGATGGATCGTTTGCCATTATTAAATTTCCAATTACCTACGTCGTAATCGTTACAAAGTGTTTTCTGTCGTTTGCACATTAACTTTGTCTTAACGTGGTATTTTATGGAGTTCGCCGCTTGTAAGATTAGGTACCTATTTCTCATGGCTGTCGCAAGAGCATGAATTGCCCTTGTCTTTTCCGACATATATATTATATCACCTATATATACGTTATCTAATACATAAAGATCGATGTTTGTTTGTTTGTTCGTACTTTATGGGCTGCCAAACCGTTCATTCGATTGCGATGAAATTTGGTATGGAGATAGCTTGAATCCTGAAGAAGGACATAGGCTATTTTAGAAATAAAAAACGCGGTCGAAGTTGCGAGCATCGGCCAGTTATTTATAAATAATTTATGAGCCTGTCAATTCCGGAGTCTATACAAAATACATTTCTAACAATTGTTATTAAATATAAATTATGAGGCCTGGATATGCCCGAAATCGAGTGAAAGTACGATAAATGCTGTGGAGATGCGGTCTCTCAGAAATATGTGCGGTGTCACGCTTGCGGACAGGATAAGCAATGATGAGATACGCAGTATGACAGGGTTGCACAACAGTGTTATTGTAAAAATGAAGAAAGGAATGCTTAGATGGTTCGGGCACATGGAAAGAATGAGTGATGAAAGACTGACGAAGAAAATATACAGAGCGAAAGTGAGTGGTAAAAGAAGCCAAGGAAGACCAAGGCTGACTTATGAAGATCAAATAGCCAGAGTGTTAGCAGACGGAAATGTCAAAAGCACTCGCATACCTAGGCGAAAATGTGTGAGGAGAATGATGAGATTTGAGGAAGCGAAAGAGGTGTGTAAGGACCGCGACTCCTGGCGCTCCGTCCTCTCTGACTACCCCGTTGGGGATACAGCGTGAAGTTATGTTATGTTATGTTATGTTATTAAATATTTAGTTATTGTAAGTACGTAATGTATTATCAATTGTACGTACATAAATACGTAGATATTTTGTTCCTACAACGAAAAAAAAAATATGGACAAACCCAAGAATATGGACGTCCTCGAGAATTTCCTTTATTGTATTGCTATGTAACAAAACAATAACAAAAAGAGTCCTAATCTACGGTCAGAATAAAAAAAGCGTTTTTTTTTTATTCTGACCTCGTACTTATAATATTTGTAAATATATTTTTATTAAAATGGAAGTTTCTTTAGTTACCTATCTCTTTGTAAACAGGAGCTTGTGTTCCGTTCATTAAGAAACTTGTTTCACAATTAACAGTTAATCAAGAAAAATCTTAAAAGATAACTCTGATTCTTATACCACATAAATAAACATTAATGAAGATTTTGTAAGTAATTATTTAATAGAACTAAAAATATAACTAAAAATCTATACAGTTTATTTTTAGCTACAGTTATAAGGTATATTTTTTAATGATTCTAAATAAATTGCTTTAACATTATAAGACGCTGATCGTTTCCAGAACGGTATTATAAAAAACCCGTATTTCCGTGTTCTTTGTCTTTTTTGGTAAAGTGAAGTAATCTTTCAAAGGCACCCAGACTCCTGAAGAGACATTGGCTTATGTAAGACTTTTACCTACAAAAATTCCCACGCAGGCCGTCCTAGGCGCACGTCGAGGGGCTTCTTGAACTCCTATGAAACGCATTGGAGTTCCTCTCGTGGAGTGCGTATGCCTAAACACTTCTCGTGGGGGCAGTGACAGTCCTCAGGCACCCTTATGACCGCCACACACGATCAAGTACGCATGATCAAACCCGTCGAGGTTGCATGAAGCGGAGGTCGCATCAAGTAAATTTGATCGTGTGTGGCATTGTAGGGGCATCATGCCAAACAACGCTTCATGCCAATTGGACGGGCTTGATCAAGCATACTTTTTCACGTGTGACGAACATTACAGTACTAAGGAAGCGCGAACCACTCACGTTTTCGTCCTCCTGAGCGTCGCGACCGAACCCTTCGTTCCAATTGGCCACGATCCCGAAAGGCTTTCCTTAGTCGCCCCGTATTACAGGCGAAAGACACAGTAGCTTTACTCTCTGTCCCGGGCTATAGGGCTATGAAACGACCTATCTTTAAAGTACTATCTCTTCATGTCAACATTCTGTATATACATAACCATTAGTCTACGCAAAACTATTATGAATTTCAACATTCGTTTGATCTTTAAATTTGTTCTTAATTAAAAACAAAGACCCACAAAGTGTGTAGTTAATTAAGTAAGTAAAATTATTCTATTCCATTCTAAGTAAATAATATTATTCTATTATCCTTTTTATAGATAGAAATCTAGTAAAATCGGTCAAAAGCGTAATGCAAAATGTTGCATAAACCAGAACTTTGTAAAATTAAAAATTTAAAAAAATTACAAAACTTTTTTTTTTATTTGTGTTTATTGGTTAACAACATCTCTGTGCACTTTGGCCATGAAACCGTACATAAATAGGTGAACTTAGACTTACAACTTATTTGTAAACTTCATGTTCCTAAGAAGATACATTTATTTTCTGATTTTTTTAAAATCTTGGTTCAGTAGTTTTACATATATTATGAGGATAATCAAGTGAATTCAAGTATTCAATTTGGCTACTCTTCAATTTGTGAATATTGAAAAGCGTTAAATAGTACAAAATGCATTTATTAATAAGATGTACCTATAAAGTGCAAAATTTGAAATATATATGTTACATGGGTTCTGAGATAATCGATCGTGGCAGACAAACAAATGATCCCTATTTTCTTTTTTAAATATGGAACCCTAATAACGACAAAAACAGAAATGAATATTGTATTTTGTGTAAGCAATATAGATAGTTTCTAATGCAATTAACTCTTTATTTTTTTTTTCAGAAAATGCACCCACCGCTATCTCTTTAAATGACAATGCACTGAGTTTGCTTCAGTGAAAATGACGTCATATCAAGAAAACTGGAATGGCACAGTGGTTATGGCATACGACGAAGGATTTCCATTGCTTATGCCAAGATGGGGTTACGTAGTGTCCGCATTCGTTTTGTTCCTTATCGGATTTTTCGGATTTTTTCTAAATCTCATGGTAATACTACTCATGTTTAAAGACCGCCAGGCAAGTTTTATGAACAATTAATTTCTAATTAACATTCAACTAGGTTGTGAATAGGCTACATAATATTGGCTCAAATGTTATCCTGCGGATGTCAGATGGAGATATAAATGTGATGTATGAGTTGCTAATTTTGGTTTCTTCACTTGTAAAATATCTACTCAATGCAGAATCCGTAGCGGTGTATCTATTACTAAGTCTAAGTGTTATCATTGTTGGACAGTTGAGACCGAGAGTAGCAAGGCTACCTACCTTTTACTTTTGGTCACTACATCTGTAAGTAATGCTATTATTATCGGAACAAAAAATTGTATGACCAAAGATCGTTATAACTATAGCACTGTCCTTATCAATACCGATGCGTGAAGTGACGTCATTATCATTTACTTTTTAATAGTAAATAATATGTTGCAGATAGTATAATGATAAAAATTACATGTAAGTATGAATAAAATACCATACGTATAAATAAGTAACATTTTTATTGCGAAATAATCTACTAGCCAATAAGTAATTAAAAATTAAAATGAGTATAATATTTTTTTTTATGTAAGAGGGCAAACGAGCAGGCGGGTCACCTGGTGGAAAGTGATCACTGCCGACTATAGACACCCGCAACGTCCGGGGAGTCACGGGTGCGCTGCCGGCCTTTAGGGACGGAGGGGGAGGGGGTGGGCTACCGGTACTCTCACTTATTGAACGAAACATGACAGCAATGGATACTGTTATTTCATGCTGATATTCTGTGAGAGGGTGGTATTTCACCGGGCGAGCCGGCCCAATTTGTGTTGCAATGCAGCATGGCTCTACCACACTTAATATAATATTGACTTAACAATTGTATGCTAATTTATTAGCGAATTGTTTTATTTATTTATTTATTCTTTCTGCACTAAAGATTTATTACACATGGCGGACTTAATGCCAACTGGCACTCTCTACCAGTCAGCCATAGGGTGAAATGAGAAAATATTTGGGCAGGAAACCTACTACTAAAAATATAATTACATGTTCATACATAGGAATTGTGCGTTAATTGCAATATTTACACGATCTCTGTTTTATAGACCAAATTTTTTTTATATGGGTGGAGGGCGCAGCGACCCCGAATCGAGCACCCCTGCGTCCTCGCAGTCCGCACCAGCACCGACAACTCATATCGTCTTCCTTACGAAATTTTTTTTCGATCTCTGACTTAAGACTTTTTTTTTTCAGCTATGGACACCGCTGAACATAATTCTCTTCAACTTGGTGTGCTCCGACTTCTCGGTGTCTGTACTTGGGAACCCATTCACACTGGTCTCCGCGTTGTTCCATCGCTGGGTGTTTGGTCATACTATGTGTGTTTTATATGGCTTCTTTATGGCTTTATTAGGTGAGTATCTCATTCTGTCCATTTATTTATAATTATTTTATTACAGTTAACATCAAACATAGTTGGTCGAAATATACGAGTACTACTTAAAAAAATATTTAATTAAATTAATTAATACTTATTTGAAATATATACAGTTATAAAATTTTGAATTTTGGTCATTTTTTATAATTTATTTTAAAATCATATTGTCTTTTTTCACCTTTCGTATATTACTTTTAGGTGACGTCAGTTTTTACATATACACTGATTATTATACACATACATACATCATGCACATACATACATCATGCACATACATACATATCTTCACGCTGTATCCCCAACGGGGTAGTCAGAGAAAACGGAGCGCCAAGCGTCGGTTTATTTTTTATAAATATTTATTTTTCATCGAAAGTTTGTGAGAATGGATTTATGGATGTTTGTTTCTCTTTCACGTAAAAACTACTCAACAGATTTTAATAAAACTTTACAATACTATAGCTCATGCATCAGAATAACACATACGCTATAATTTATAAAAATATTGTGTGTTTATGAACTTCGCGCGGATGAAGTCGCGGGCAAAAGCCTAGTAATGTAATAATTTGGTAGGTATTTACGTACTGTTTTCTCTTTTCCTAAATTTAAAACATAGGTATGTTTTGCTTTGAATTGGATTAAAGTTTCTAAAAATTGGATAACATGCCTACTTACTAAAAGAAATAAATTTTAAAGAAAATAGATCACCGTACAAATGAACATACATTTCATTTACATTATTATTATTATTACAAAAGTTATCTCTGTACTGGCCGCAATCTTTTTGCATTAGCATCAGTAAAGCGCTAACTACCTACGTAACATACTAAAAAATCAACTCAAATCTTTTGAAATACTTTCCTTAATTTTAATGAAGCTGCTTCATTATACATACAATCTAAGTAAAAATATTGTGATGGAGAATTTATTTTCCTGACAGCAATTTAGCCTGTGCTCTAACCAATAGATCTAATACGTGCGGTGCTTTTAACAAATGTCGCCATCCTTCTGTGTCAATGACTTGTGGTGCATTCCTGCAAACAACGAATACATATTAGACATGGTAATGTTTAGATAGGTCGTACTGGACATGATAAAGTCGACACGTAATCTACGATCAGAGGCCTGAAAAGCTTCTCTCAACTTTATTTCAAAGTGAGCCCCAAATTGGGGTTATTTTCCCAGATATAGAGTTTGATATCTTCGTACGTATAACAGACAATTTTATACAAACATATTAGATTGTATCTAAAAATCTATTATATTTCATCAATTTATTGGCATTTACAATCATTAATGCTCAATAAGCAAAAACAGCTCGAAAGTCGTAGTAGTGTACTCACACAGAAATGCTCACACAGAAAACTGGTTAACAAAAATATTTTTTAAAGCTGCTACAAATGTAACGACTCATCAGCATGTGTAATTTGCCATTTCGTCAGTTCAGAAATGTCGCAATATACGATACAGGAAACTTAGGCCCAGTTATCTATAGAATAGAAGTATTCTGTAGTATACACATTAGATTTTTTAATAAAATAATTTACTATACAATGATTGAAAAAATAAATTCGAACAGGCAACACTAAAAATTCTATTTTTGCGTGGTCACAGTATCATCGAGTTTTAATGTTTATATTCGAGAAAACAAACGTTCATTTAACACTTCGGATAAGTAAAATCAAAATTAAAAACTTGACGTCCTGATTTTAAGCAGCACGAATTAGAAGGATTGCAAAAGACAACCTAGACAAACCTTTCCCAATACAGGATTTAAAATTTTTAAACAAGGTAAACCTCGCTGATACGGTGAGAACTTACTAGAGGAAGAGCCCATGGACTTTTTGGTTGAATGAAAAATAACAAGCCGGCACTTACACGGTGTACGACGGCAACCCGGATCGCGTGATTTATCAAAACTGTTTGTACGCCGTTTAAGGGGGGAGAGTTGAAAAGTGTGTTATATGATAACACAAAACGTAATTTTTGCTAACAAGCCGAAAATGCGATATTCGTAAAGATGTCAAAAAGTTTTGTTCTGAAGGTGCAAGTTTCGGAAGGTTTGAAAGTGTGGCTGAGGCTATAGGTTGAATTTGGCATGTCACCTGAAACTTGATATTTTCTAACAAGGCGAAATTTATTATAATGTCATGCTCTTGTCACAAGACACCTATAAAAAAAATATCGGCTGAATCTAACGTGAGGAACAGTGTGTACCGACGAATTTAGGGCTACAGCAGGGACTTAAAATTGTCTAACAAGCGGTCGGTATTCAGCCGATATTTTTTTTATAGGTGTCTTGTGACAAGAGCATGAGATTAGAATAAATTTCGGCTTGTTAGAAAATATCAAGTTTCAGGTGGCAAGCTAAATTCAACCTACAGCCTCAGCCACACTTTCAAACCGACCGAAACTTGCACCTTCAGAACAAAACTTTTTGATATCTTTACGAATATCGCATTTTCGGCTTGTTAACAAAAATTACGTTTTGTGTTATCATATAACACACTTTTCAACTCTCCCCCCTTAAACGGCGTACAAACGGTTTTGAAAAATCACGCGATCCGGCTTGCCGTCGTACACCGTGTAAGTGTCGGCTTGTTATTTTTCGTTCAACCAAAAACTCCATGGGCTCTTCGTCTATACCTAATGCGAATTATCAGCCATGTGATAAAATACTTTCGAGAGTTTTATGTACAGATAATAATGATAGTCTTTCAGGAATAGATAATCTATAATAAAAATTGTGTATGAATACTTATATAGTTCGGGCACATAAAAGAAGGTGGTAAAAGAAGCCTAGGAAGACCAAGGCTGACTTACGAAACGAAGATCAAATAGATGAGTGATGATAACCCAACTCCCTGAGGTTTAGATGAAATTGGGTTATGCGGGGGCTTTTACTCATTGTAACCCCTGCGATGGTCATTTTTGTTGGTGCGTTGTCGAGGAACTTTGGAATATCCTACAGAACGCATTTCGCAGTATGCACGAGCACTTCTTCGAAAGTAGGGTGGGGAGGGGTTCAGTGACAATGCACCTTCAGAGCGCAGGAACACTGCAGACTGCAGGTGCTGTCGTCTTCCTCGGAGTCGCACAGATGGGCAATCGGAGCTACAAGGTTTAACGACGCTACCGAAAAATATATTTCAAAGCACAAAAATGAATTAAACGTTTGAAAGAGTAAAATACTAACAGTATAAAGTCGATAGCCCTGAACCTCAGTGTATCACAAGAATGTAAATCAGCCAGAACGAGATACTCTGCTGCGTTTTCTACAGACAGTTCCTCACTTAGTACATCTTCACAAATTATCTTGAGTTGCTTCAATCCATATTTATCCGCTACTGATAGTAATTCACTAGTGACGTTTTCGACATCAACGCCACCCGTGTATATGAAAGTCAATAGTTTCCTAAAAACTTCATGTGTCATGTCTGTGATATTCACTCTATTATTTAGATTTTCTGCCATATTGTGTCTGAACATCGCTGCAAAAACAGGACTTCGGGTTGCCAATATTATTTTATGTGCCTTGAATTCCTTGTCTTCTACAGTTAAAGTAATATCACTTAACTCTTTATTGTCTAGCCACTGCTCAAAATTTTCATGCACTTGATTACCGACGGAATCGATATTTGATTTTATGATATTCACATTGCAACTTTGTCCTATCACAGTAATTTCGAAATACACTGTTAACTGGTCCTTTGGATACAATTGATCTTTATTCTTAAAGACATTATTATATTGTGTCATAAATATTGGAACTTGATAACCGTTATCTTGTCCTGTAAAGATATGTGTTCTCTCCATTTTTACTTCGTGCATTTTCTTGTTTTCGTAATCTAAAAAACACATATTAATTTTGGCTCTCAAATCAAACTCAATTTTGTTATTTGTTACTAATGTCAAAAACAAATAAGTTTTATATCCGTCCGAGTTTTTCTGTTTGGGAGATAGAGACAGAAACCATTGCACATTGTTTTCGTTTTTATTCGGAAATATTGACGATCTAATTACATCATTATCTCCATCATATGCACTAAAATTGTCTATTTTCCATGTTAAAACATGTTTTATAATATTTGATTTAGTTATGCAAATATTCTCTGTAAAAGACATGACTCTCTTTGTTAACAACAACGACGCTTGATAACAATAAACACTCACTCCAATAAAATATTTCTGGTGAACAAATGCACAGCACAATAAATAACAATATTTATTTCACAATGAAATTGAATTATGATACATAAAACATAAATAAAGCTATAAGATGTTACACAGCGTTAACACAGATACGGGCACTCAAGTGAATGGAAGCTTGCAATGGTAAACAAAATAAACAATTCGATTGCCACTGGCTGATAAGTCACTATCTACATAATATTATTATTTCTTCATGTGCGTCACGCTTCACAGAATACTAATGTACTAGCGACACACGTTTAGTTATGCCTGCGCAGTCAAACCGAGTAGATATAGGTAACCAACTGTCAAAAATATAAATTTTCAAATTCGAATCGCGCGTTTGGTTTTCCTCGCGCAATTTAACTATAAAGGCATACCCCTCATTTATAATCTAGCGTGCGTGGCCACCTTTAATATCAAATACATACAACCACACTGTTATTTTCTACTCAATTAATTTTATTGCTTCTTATTATTATGGGAAATGGGAATATTTTTGGAATTTCATATTGTAATTATGTATTGCTAATTTTATAATGGTCAATACATGTTATGAACATTTCGCATTAAAAAAATGCAACAGATATACTCTTTTTATAATTGTATTTAAAAGTAATGCTTATGTATTATTTATAACATTTTATGTAAGTTGTACTTTGAGGAAATATATTCTGTGTTATTGTAATAAACACTTATTGTATGTGTGAACATACGACAAAATATAAATTTATTTAGCAGTTCTTGTACGGTGAGTCGGTGAGTAGCTTCCATTGGGAAGTTCAAGACCTGAACCTGATAAAATGATTTTTTCTTGACTGATTTGAAAACTATTTGATCAGAGCAACAAGTGAACCGAGTTTCAAACTGTATTTTTATTTTTCTAGGTATAGCATCTATAACAACATTAACCGTTTTGTCATTCGAACGGTACATGTTAGTGACGAGGCCTCTGAGTTCAAGACACCTAACTTCTAAAGGAGCGGCGTTGTCCATACTTTTCATATGGGCCTATTCTTTAGCCTTGACCACACCACCGTTAATGGGGTGGGGAAATTATGTTAGCGAGGCTGCGAACATCAGGTACGTCCATAGACATACATACATACAAGTTCATGGTAAAGTCCAACATAAGTGAATTTCAGTTTCTGTTTCAATGTCGACTGAAACAATGACTTCTATATAGACTATATACTACATATATAAACTATATAAACATTTTTATGCAATTCGCGAACTAAAACATTGACAATATTACATACATACAAACGAATAATGTGTACGTAAATGTAATTAGAAAGCAATATACATGAAGACAAAAACAGTAAAGGAGAAAGTAATTAAAGCTTTTTATAATTTTTAATCGACTTCAAAAAAAGGAGGAGGTACTATATTCGTCTGCATGTATTTATTTTGGTTTTTTTATGTACGTTCACCGATAATCTTGTGAGCTGCGGACCAATTTGGAAAATTCTTTCTTTATCTGAAAGGATATATTTCCGAGGTGACTCTTTTTAAATATCACTGATATAGGAGCTGGAAATTCTAAGATACACCAAAATCTTAAAAACTAACTGCTTATAAGCTTTATTCGTATTGATGATTCTGCCAAATCAATGTGCAACAACAGAAAGTCTATTAGTTGGGAAGGTTTGAATTCAGTAACTGTCAAATTTAATAATTTGGGTATTTGTATCGTATTTATAAAGTTTTATTATTTTTGTACTCGAGTTTTGATTAGTTATTTGTACTTTTTATTGCTTTTTTGAAATCCATTTTTTTTTCTTAAAACTTAAACAATCCTTTTTTAAAGACCACGTGACATACAATGGTGTTTCGCATACTTTGGTGGTAATTAGCTCCTATTTAACACTTCAGAAATCTACCTAAGTTTATTATTATATACTTAGAAGTCTTTGGGTCGAAAATGAAACCTTTTTGAATGTAATTCTTATACATATACATTTTTAGTCATCTGTAGCCTATTGGCAAAAGACGGAACCCTCACAATTTCACTATGTAGATGAAAATTAGAACGCAGGCTATCTATGAATTGCTATACAATAATGTATCAAAATTAAAAAAAAAAATTTAGTGGTCACTTCATATGTATGTCTGAGGGATGAAAAAATAAATTATAGTGCACATGTCAGCACATGTAAGCGTGTGACAGGCGTTGATAGGTCTTTAAAAACAATAACAGAAGTTTCAAAGTATTTTTTTAATTTAAGTCCATAGTTACTAAGATATATGCTTCTAAAAGAAGTAAAAAGAAACAGCAATTTTTAAAACTTACCGTTAAGCTGTTTAAAAAATATTAAAGTAACGTACAATGTGACAAAAAATATAACACAAAACAGTCAAGCGGACCGATAGACAACGAGGAGATACTACAAGTTTTTCTTTCCTTTGTTCATTTTATCCAGTTTTCGAGAGTATAGGTAAAAAAAATGAAAATTGGTCTCAACTTGCTTCATAGGTTGAATAAATAAAAAATGTTAATATGTGGTATGGCGCTTTATTTAATTTAGTTGGTTAGATATTTAGTTGATTGGTGGTTCAATATGGAAAAAATACAATGATGTTTTCTCCTAGTGTCACCTAGTAATGGCAAGATTCTAAGCCAGTTATTAATATTAGGTCTTTACCTATGAAATTGCCGTTAAGTACACAAACAAACAACAACAAATAGTTAACAAATAGTTTTTTTTTAAAACATGTTATCGATGCATCTCTGGCAGCGCAGTGGTAATTTTTCAATGCCCTTCTGGAAGAAGTCAGGTTTACAGGAGACAACAAACTCTTCAATGGCATTTTGTACGGCCCCTCGGGTATAAAACTTTTTCCTGCCAAGAAGCTGTCCAAATTTTGGAAAAAGTAGAAGTCTGTCGGCGCTTGGTCTGCTGAGTACAGTGGGTGACGCAAAACTTCCATCCCTAGCTCTTGTAGCTTAGAAACCGTCTGTTGTGCTGTGTGAGGTCGAGCTTTGTCGTGCAGGAGTAGCAGGAAACGAGCGATTAACTAAGGCTGGCCGGAGATTTGCGAGCTTCTCCATCATTTTGTCCAGTTCCTCACAGTACACATCCGAAGGAATGTTCGTGCCATTTGGTAAGAAACTGTGATGAATTATACCGGCACTAGATCACCAAACACTAACCATCACTTTTCTAGGGGTAAGTTTTCGTTTGGGGCATTGCCTGTGTGCTGAACCAGGGTCTAACCAACATGATGACCGCTTACGATTGTCAAAAAGAATCCATTTTTCGTCGCAAGTGGCAATGCGGTTCAAAATCCCTTCGTTTCTGTGTCTATTAAGCAACGCAAGGCAAACTTCAACGCGTTCGTCGCGCTGACGATCGTTCATTTCATGCGCCACTCACATATCAAGCTTTTTTACCTCGCCAATTTGACGCAAATGGACCTATATTGTTTTGATGCTAACATCGAAAACTGCTGCTAACTCAGCAGTAGATTGAGTATCGTCAGCTTCCACTATCGCCTTTAATTCGTCGTTGTTGACTTTAGTTATCGTGCGATTCAACGTGCGTTCAAACCAATAACGGGCCGTGCGTTCGTTTGTAGTGTTCACTCCGTACACGTTGTTAATGTTGCGAGTCGTTTGTGCCGCATTGCTACCGCGACGGAACTCGTATTCCGTAATTACTCGTATTTTTATTGTGTCCATACTGATGAAAAAGATACAAATATAGTGAAAACAAAACACTAATCAATAAACAAATGACTGAATTTGAAAATAAAATTCCATATTTTTAAAATAAAATTCATTTGAATTTAGAATTTATTGCCAGCCATTCTCAAATTACATTTCAAATGGCCAGTATTGTAGAACAGCAACTTCATAGGTAAAGACCTATTATAAGACGATTTTACGCACTACAATTGAAATCTATCGCTTTTTCTAATAATATAGAAATATATTTTTAATTTTTTAACAGTTGCTCAGTTAATTGGCACGAGCAATCGATGAATACGCTTACATACATTCTCTTCCTCTTCGCCATGGGACAGATCGTGCCTCTTATAGTCATTACATTTAGCTACGTCAACATCGTGAGAACCATGAAAAAGGTAAAATTATTTTAATAATAAATCATTGTTTGCTTTCAAGCAAAAGTCCACCAATGTCCCTGTTGAAGTAAGAATTTCTTATACTTGTTAAAAAAATAACATATCTTGCCTTTTATTTATCATACATCATTAGACTTCTATGATCGTATCAAACACTACTACGATGTAAACAGCTCTTGCAATTTGCTACATTTTGATACAAAAGAAATATTGTTTGCAGAATTCACAAAGACTCGGTCGTGTGAGCCGCGCTGAGGACAAAGTGACGGCAATGGTATTTGTAATGATCATCTCATTTACCATCGCTTGGACACCATATTCTGTGTTTGCACTTATGGAGCAGTTCGCGACAGAGGGCATCGTGAGTTTATTTATCAGTTATGACAAAACGACCATCACCTGCAGCCTTTAATAGTTCAGGCTGGACGTCGGCCTTTTCCGCATTTCCCAAAAAACACCATCGATCCAATCTTCGGTTTTTCTTATCAATAACAATAATGGAACATAATATTAATAGGGATCTGATATGGTCGACGCGCTAGCAACTGACCACCATTTTGTTCCCTTTCTCGTCTCGTCTGTAAGCCCACCAAACATATTGTTAGAAATAGTGTTATGTGATTTTATTAAGTTCTCTGTTCACCTCGAATATGAAATGATGTGAAGTCATGTATGTACAGTTTCACTTTGATAATAGTCTCTAAAGTGTATATTATAATGACATCAATTTTAAAAACATTTTAGCTAGTTTGTGATAAGGACACTGTAAAACGATCTGAAGAATTACAAAAAAAAGTTTCCAAGGCCGATTAGTACAAATTAGTTTCTAAATAAGTCGAGAATAGAACAAGAAACGCGAAATTTTTACATGAAAAACTTTCATACTAATGACGAGTTGAATTAAAAAAGAAAATAAATTCACAGAAGAGATTCGACTTAGTGGGGTAAGAGAGGGATTGGAAGATAAAAGATTAAGAGAGGCTTACGTCCAGCAATGAATTACAACTGATAATGATAATAATTAATAGAAATAATGTTTTTATTATGATAATTTTATAAATACTATTATTATTAACAGCAGTGAAGATTGTACGTTATCACAAAAACATAGTATTTATGATTATAATTATGATGTTACAGGTATCGCCAGGTGCTGGCGTAATTCCAGCTCTTGTAGCAAAGAGCTCTATATGCTATGATCCTCTCATATACGTGGGAATGAATACACAAGTGAGCTCTAGATCGAAATTAGTTGCAGCTGTTATAAATCCATAAAACATTCTATATCACTATTTTTTCAGTTTCGACAATCCATCAAACGACTTTTCGGAGTTCACAATAAAGGACAACATCACTCGCAAACGGAAAAAGGATATGACAATACACTCGTGTCTCCAGCTCACAAAATGTCCTATGCCAATGATACCCGATACAACTCCAACTCAAACGTGTCCGTCGTTCTCAAAAAAAACAAGAAAGCCCTCATTGCTGACGAAAGCTCTGAAGTAATTAGTAATGAAATTATTCGGTCTTCCATAAGAATTCCTGAAATGTGTACCATCCTAGAGAACAAAATATCAGGTGCCGAAAAATTTGGTGAAACAGCATGTAACGAAGAAGGTCCAAAAGACATGGAAAAAAATCTTGAAGCGTTCAGTCAGTCTTGTAAAGTTATCGGTACGCGACGTTCCAAGTTAAAAATGTTGAATTTGGAAGACTTAGATTTTGCACACTTTGAAACAAAACAAAACAGTCAACGTCGTCTCAAGTTTAAGCCATTAAAATTGGAAGACTTAAACTGTGAAGAGTCTGTAACAACCCTACATCCATTTGACAAGGATACGGGTGAAATTATCAAAAATGTGTATGGTAACCAAGCTTTTGAGGAACATACTACCGACTTCACTAATCAGAATAACGGTAACGATGAACAAGATCTTGTACTCATTAAAAAAAATGTAATAAAACATAGTTACTCCTTAGATCTAGGTACTGAAGCGTACGAAAACCGAAGTAGGAAGCAGTCCACAGAAACGTTTGAAAATAGGCAACCCAAAGGGTTGTTGAAAAACACAGTAATTAGTAAATTTTTTGATCAAGATTTCAGAAGTGGTCAGAAAAACTTTAAGAGTTATCTTTGTGAGGGTGATGCAGATGATATTGGAGATGATAGCAACTTGTAGTATGGAGGAGTTTATGGGATCACGTTAATTCATAGTATAACGTTAATTAGTCTGCATATTATTACTTTGTAATAGTTAAGGTACTTATTTGAAAAAAAATATATTTTATGATCTCGTTGTAACAATAATAATAAAAATCGCGTAGGTGCCGTCTTTTTTTAAAAGACTATTCGAAGTATGGAACTATCGTCAAGTATCTGTGATATAAGCAAGAGTGCCAAATATAATAAATCTTTACAGATTTTTGGCTATTAAAGGATCGAATTAATGTTACTTAACAATAGTTTAAGTGAAATTAGAATAGGTAATGCCGTAATGGTGACTAATCGAAATTGCCTACAGTTACGTTTTTTCTGTTATTCTAAATAATTTTTGTATTCAGACATAATCTCAGAATTCTTACTTTTAATAAGAGTTTGTTTCTCAGTATTATATTATAGTTTTGTAAGTGATAAATAATAAGTGATTAGCGTTTAAACAGAATTATATAAATTAGCATTTTAATTTTATTAACAGTAGTCGATAATGGATTTTTTTTGCATAAAATATTACAAAATAGAAGCTCCTTCTTCTACTAAGGCGAGAACAACACAACTTTTTGAAGTCCATCAAAATTGTCTTTCTTCCCTCTTTCATACAAATAAAACTATAGTTTGAATTTATATTCTCTTCGAGTAAAACCAAAGAACAAGGACATTAAACCAATATGTACAGAGTACAGAATATTAAAAAAACTGACTTTTCAAAAAGTTTTTATATTTGACAACCCTCTTTCATAATTGGTAAAGACCACTAAAATATTTATATATGTGTACTAACAACACTAACAATAAATTAAAAAATCGTTAATTAGTTTGTTCTAAGTTTATCAGACTACATTTGGCAAAGAACAACATTAACAAGTGGTGCTTGTAGGATGAAAATGTCTATTATATATCATATATAGTGTGATATGTATGAAAATATAAAACTTTGGTATTCACGAAGAACTGTTTTATTAATATTGTTACGAGTTGTGGGTAATAACTTAATAAGACGCCGGTTAAAGGTGCGAAGAGTTTATTTTCCTGCGTACAAGCAGACGTCAAGAACACACGAACTTAATTATGACGGTTCCTAGTCTTCGTAGTCTCCCCTCGAGGTAGGTACTCGCGTAGTAGTCACAGAAGGTACACGCTTCACACACAAACAACATTCCCGAATCGCAGAAGTCTTCTATCCAAAGACGTCGCAGTAATCGTCGTAGTGGTCTCCGTAGTTCGCCTTGATGTCGCCTCGATATATCACTTCGATCGATAGTTGAAAAACTGACTAGCGGCGGACATGGAGCTCTATTTATAATCGCATAAAATGAGGGTGGAAACTTCTAGTTAATTCCGCTCGCTAACAATAATTCGGCATTGTTCTCGACGCCGCCTGTTTGCATGAGTCATAGGTATATGACACGTCATCGCTCCGGAATTTTCGAAGTACAACTTTGTTTTTCTTTCTTAATTTTGCTCATACCATTCGATAGATCATTTTTAGATCATAACTCTGCCAAGCCTAGGTCTCGCGATATAAACAATAAAAGTTACGTCTCTAGCACCATCCAAAAATCGACCTTGTTCCTTGGACATAAAGTCCAACCGGAACAATATTCAAAACTTTTGAAATATCCTAATAGTTCTAAAAATGTCAATTATTATTTTCAAAAAAATATTTTAGTTAAACTTCAGTTTATAACGAAAATTACGGTAGGTATTTAGGTAATATTACACACACATATCCTCACTCAGCATCCCTAAAGGGTAGTCGGAGACGATGGAGCGTCGAGCATCGCGGCTCTCACATACTTCTTTTGTCGCCTTAAATCTCATCATTCTCCTCATTTCTTTAGAAGTATGTTAGCGCTTTGAATTGGCTGACATTTCTCTCAGCTAATACTTTAGCTATTTGATTTCTTAAATCACCCTTAGTCTTCTTTGACTTCTGCTATCACTCGCCTTCACTCCGTTCGTCATTCTCTTCATCAGTCGTTCATCGCTCATTTTTTCTGTATAGAAACGATTCAAACAAGCAAGAAATGAATCTGCATTTTGTCAATAACATACTATCACACAACCCTGTCTTAATGCAAATCTATTCTTAAGGCGCTTCCCCTAGTCGAATACAGTTTTATTGCTGCTTGTTGTTTAAGTTTTAGAGGCCATCTTCTCGCTATTTAGAAAAATATAAAAAATAATAATAAGGTAGTAATAATCTTCAACATTTTAACAACACTTTTGCCGTCTCATATTTTTCATTTATTTATAGAGTACATAAAAAATCTGTGTTTACAGAAAGTCTAAAAATTTGAAATACGTGCATCTACTTCATAAGTAGAAGTTCTATTTACTTGCGATATACACCAATGTATAGATAATTTTATGATATAACACTTGATTATTTAACTTTTTTCAAAAGTCCCTTTTTTCGTAAGTAAAACAAATAATTACTAGATTACATAGACTTTTACGAATTGTAGAATTACAATGTTAGAACATATAGAGATTCGATTGCCTGTTTGCCTGAGGGAGCGCCTTAAGTAATTTTAGTACCTATGTGAAGTAACTTAACTCCTCCACTTCTATTTGTTAAAATAAGGTAACAACTCAAACTAGATGTGACTCAAACTTGATTTTAAAAAATCACATTGTATTGAAAATATTCAAAACCGTATTTACGTTTTTAAGAATTGAGTACTCACTACTTACCTATACATATACATAGGTCGAATTTTTCAAATTATGATGTACAGCCTACTTTTAAGTCTATGTGCTAATTTTATATCAAATATTAATCTCACATTTTGTGAATTAATACCAATGAATAAAGTTTTATTGTGGCTAAAATTTGTTTCTATTTATATTTCTAAAATATCGGCCAATTCCAAAAAATAAAAAGTATGTGTGTATGTATGTGTATGCACGTAAGAAGATATACTTCTTTGATGTGAATAAAATTAAAAAACAAAACTGGCCACATACAAACTGGCAACATATAAACCACTGGTCGCTTAAATGAACGAAATAAAAAAATAATAAATCGTAAAAATAAATAAATTTTAATAATAAAACGTTATTGATTTATTGTAATAAATTATGTGTTACCTACATACGTAATTTCGTCGCACGCTAAATAAATATGCGTCAAAATAAGTATAACTTTAATGTAATACACAGTCTGGCCATAAATTCTGTTGCAATAAAAAAAAAACAATAATATTACATTTGAATTTGGAACCTGTCATTCTCATGTGAATATTGATAGTGTTTTCTCATTTTATCACAAATATTTGTTAAATATTCTTATGATATTAAAATAGAGTGAGGTGATAAAGAGAAACGAATTGCTGTACTAGCATTATACTTAGTAGATATGACGCCAAATGCAATTATTGAAACTCTCCATCCGCTTGGTATTAGCCGACTATTTGTGTACCGGGCAATTGATAGGTATAATGAAACGTCCTCTGTTTGTGACAGAAAAAGATCTGGCCGTCCACGATCATGTAGGAGATCAAAGCAGCGAAGGAAAGAATCCGAAGAGATGCCGTCCGAAAACAAAAGATTTTATCTAGGAAAATGAATATAGCACCAGAACCATGTCGCATATTTCAAAAGATGACTTCGGACTTGCAGCTTATAAGAGATGCACTTGCAACAGAAACGGATACGGTCTTGAAGCAAAAACTCAATCCGCATGAGAATGGTCAAATCGAGTTCTAATATCGTATTTACAGAGTTCTTTACTTGTTCCATGAATATTCCAAACTATTAGTGTATCGTATGTGCGTTATCAAGATGTCTCACCGCACTAAATTTTAAATAAGTAGGTATGTCGAATAGTTTTTACGGAAATTAAATGTGACAGAGGGACAGTCAGAGGGACACGTGAGTTAACTTATGAGGGTTTTTATTACCGCTTAAGGTACAGAACAACCAATTAAGCCAATTACGATACAGAACCCAAAAAATAACATGTATACATTTCACAATAATCACATTTTCTGTACTTTGACCAATAGGCAGCAAAGTTTGTACGTACCTCTAATATACACTCGCCAATCTCTTCTAATACACCTGTAATATACACAATTTTAGTATAGACAGGTTCAACAATTGTTTATTTTATGTTTCATGCACTTTATAATGAAATTTGGAAGATAATCACTAAAAATATAGTTTATTTCATAAAATAAGCTTTTCCGCAAAAAGTCTAAATTCTTGTAACACTTGTACTCAAAGGGTAAGTTTTTAATATGGGCTATACATTTAAGTAACGGGTATTTCCTCCTCTAACATTAATTACACCCTGCATTCGATCTGGTATACTTTGGATGATGTTTCTGACCTCAAGTTGTGCGATAGCTTCCCAAGCGATCAGTGTTGCATTTCTCAGCTCACTAAGAGTTTGGCGAAGGACTTTTTGGCGGGAACGGGAGAAGTGAGGTTGTCATTTTATTTAGATTTTCTATTTTTTACATTTTTAAGAGTTTTAAAGTACAATAGTGATAGTATATTGTGTTTTAAAGTTTCGTGTAAATGATAAGAATGGAGGAGATCTAAATAAACATGTGTAGCTGAAGTTCTCACGCTCTTCCAAAAAATCCTTTAAAACTTCAGTAAAGCCTACTATCACTTCACTGGAGGTGTTTTACGATAAGAAAAAAATAATTTACTTGTGATTCTACTTATTAGTACGTGACATTGGCAAATGCGCTAGGTAATCTTTGCGCCATGCCATAAAGAAAGAAAAAAAAAAGAGTTTGCGAATGGTTGGAGTTAGTCCTGATCTTACTTTTAAGAATATTCTAGATGTGCTCTACTGCGTTTAAGTCCGAACTGCGAGCTGGCTACTGCAATTTTTGATATTGCGGCGTGTAGGTATGCGTTATCACGCATTAAGAGGAAGTGGTCATGTCCAATGAACCCCGAATAAGGTACAGCTGATCCGGAAGATATCTTTGACATATCGAGTTGCAGTTAGACGATTGTCGATAAGTACGAGCATCCGAAATTATTCCTCCTCGCATCACTTTTGAGCCCCCGTGAAAACTTACAGTTTGAGTGAAGGTAATAAGAAGATACCGTCCTCTCTTTATTCTCTACACACATTCCCGACTGTCTGGAGCTCATAAAGCGATGCTACACTCGTCAGTGAACTAAACGGTAGCCCATTGCTCATAAATCCAGTCGGCTTTAAACAAAGGTTACTATTCGCTCTAACACATCAAATTAACTTAAAGTAAACAGTTTTTAACCTACCTGTACTTTAATTGTTTTTAACAAACACTATCTTAAAACCTTTGCTATGGCAAGATAAGTGCCTGGCCAAGATTCCGTTCTGATGAGTGTACTACGTATTGATTGGATCCATTTTAACGAGGACTAAATTTCTATATCCAAAATCTAATTTATGGTACCTAATAAATAACTAAATGACACGTTTTTTATATATACGTGTAAACAAATATATCTATAACCCTAAACCAGGAATTCAGAGAGGACGGAGCGCCAAACTTCGCGGTCCTTATATACTTATATAACATTATATTTTACTATTTTAACCTCTTATTTGATAACGGTACGTTCACATTTTTGATACAAAGATAAAAACATATTTTAGTCACTAGAGATTTATTATAAAAATAATAGCATGAATAAAAAACACGTTACAGAAACGATTACACTTGGGTAATCCATTAATTGAGTAATAAAATACATGTGCACTAATATGAACAATGTTTTATACCACACTGACGACTTGAGAGGACGACTTAGCTGATTGGCCTGGAAACTAGTGTGCTTATACGTATATACATATATATATTCAAATATTTAAATTAATAAACACAACTGTCAAAGAGAAGTTGGTATTCATAAAAAATTAAGAGTTGTAGACTTTTAAACACAACGTAATGGGGACAGAGTAAGAATTAGTAAGAGAGAGATAACACTATTGAAAACTACAGACTCTTTAGTCAAGAGTTTAATGCTCTGAATTCACTTTCTGATTGAGGAAGCCATATTATTCTGGCTATTCTGTTTAATAAATCAATCACAACAACTAATTAAAGAGTGCTTACATTTAAAATAACTGTTCTCAACCAATCGTAACGAAAGTTGAAGAGCGCCAATATTTAAAACGCTCTTTTTTAAGTCTGTGCTTTTTTTATGTTCTGCAATAAAAGTAACTTTGCTGTTAAAATTATAATCAAATCATAAATAACTCGAATTAAGTGGAGACTCTTTAGTTAAAATCGGGCGACGTATTAAAATTAGATATTGGTAAACAGTTGACGTATGGCAAAAAGTGCCAAACACTGACGAGAGGATCTCTACAGGAAATTGAACTGTGACCACAATTGATATCATCCACTATTATTCGCCTTGCGACAGCGACAGAGATGTTATAGTTTATACACGTTCCGTTCCCAATGTGTTATGTTACAAGTTAATATTCTATAATACATTTAAATTAATTTCTAATATACTGTGAAATGCATCACTATTATAAAAATATATTAGATTTACATTAGTGTATGTGATAAATTATTTCGTAAAACCTACATATTAAGTGTTCAGAATAACTACTAGCTAAATAATAAATAAATTAATACAATATGTTAAACTACTTCGTATTTATATAATATAGTCTTACGTGAGAGAGAGGTAACTTGTAAAGTTTGGCGTCAGTTAATTATGTGTTCTTGACCATAATAAGATTTTGCATAACTGATACTGTTTAAATATTATGACAAAAAAATCATTCTTACTGTCAACAAATTATACGATTAGTCTCTCGTGAGTCTAACTGTACTGTACCTACTGCTACGAAATACTTGACATGAAATTTCTGTCCACATAATATGGATTCGTTAAAGATAACCTCTTTCTTAATAGAGACAATTCAAATACATTATCTCCTACACTAAACGATGTCTTGTTATTGTTATCTTACACTGGAATTCTTTGTTGATTTTCCTAAGAATTTTTAAATGCCTTTAGCAACAGCAACTGAGACGTTTTATAATATTTTCAAAAGTGATTCTACCCATGTTGATCAACAGTATCTTTTAAAAATATGGAAAACATATAGAAACAATAACAAATAAAGTAGCGCGGGCAATAATTTTTGTCTGTATTTCCTCAGTTGTACTTCATTTGTGATCTAAAAAAGTAATAAATATTTATCTACATTTTTTCAGTAAGCAATTTAGCCTGTATTTTGGCCAAAAGATTCAGTGCATGAGGCGCCTTTAATAACTTCTTCCAACTTTCTGTATCCATTATCTGTGGTTTATCCCTGCGAACAATAAATTTAAGAAATATGTAAATATAATATTTTGTCAAAATTTTAAAATAAATGTGATGGTGTATGTGGATTAAACACGAAGTTAACACTTTGTTAACGCTTGTAGACGAGGACGGACTCAATTGATAAATATATGATTCATAAAACATTGAAAATGAATGATCTGTATGTGTTGTTACATTTATATTAAAAACGACAGTCATAAAATCTTCCACAATGCTACGCAGCTACTCAGCAGATTGACTTGAGAAGAGATTATTTATAGAAGTAAATTTTTCAAAGTTAGTTATTTTGTGCATTTATCAATCGACAATTTTAAAATATATAAAAAGATTTAGATACTAACATTATAAAACTGATGGTTTTTAATTTCAGCTTTTCGCAAGAATGTAAATCTGCAAGAACGAGATTCTCGACTACATTTTCTTCTGATATTTTATTACTAAGCGTATCTTCACAAATGGCTTTGAGCTGTTTTAGTTCATATTTGTCCGCTACAGACAATAATTCTCCAGTAACGTTTTCCACATCGACCCTACCCGTGTATATGAAAACCAGTAATTCTTTTAATATCTCGTATCTTATATCTGGAATATTCACTCTGTTACTGAGATTCTCCACCATACTGTATCTAAACATCGCAGCAAAAACTGGACTGCGGGCTGCCAACATTATTTTATGCGCCTTCAATTCTTTGTCTTCTGCAATTAATGTAACGTCACTCAGTTCTTTGTTGTCTAACCACGACTCAAAATCTTGAGGCATCGAAACATGTTTAACGTCCGTAAATTGGTTTAAGTTTATACTGCGACTGGGACTAATGGCAGTTATTTCACAATACAATGTTAGCTGCTCACCTGCATGTAGTCGAAATTTATTCACAAAGTCTTCATGGCGATGTATGAATAGTGATTTTATGTAATGAAAGTTATTTTCTTTATTCTTAAATCTCCTTACCGTTCTCATTTTTTGAATAACGTTGTTATTTTTAAAATTCGAAAAACACACAATTATTTTAATCTTCATGTCCTTTTCAATATGAGTGTTCGGTTGTAACATCGAACCCAAAGATAAATAAACATAGTATTTGTTGGAACATTTCAATCTAGGATACAAATATAAACACCAACGTATATTTTCGCCATTATTTGGAAATATCGGCGAATCAAGTATATCTAAATCTCTATCATATGAAATAAAGTTGTCTATTTTCCACTTTAATACATGTTTCGTAACATTCGATCTAGTCACACAAAAGTTTTCTGTAGCGGACATGTTTATTAATAATTGTTAAAAATATTTGATTTAAAACACAATAAACAATATTTCACAACACAATTAAATTATCATTTAAACACTTTTTTTATCGAATGTTCACTAAAACCAAATACTTCTTAAAATATAACAAATTACACAGCACAATATTTTTCACAAAATTGTGCAGCTCAAGAAATTAAACTGTTGGTTGAAGCTAATGCAATTATGTACGTGCATTCTACTGAACGGTTAGTTTGGTAATGATCACAGAACACATATACTCCTAGGAGAAGAATTACAACTCCATACAAAAAAAGTGTAGACTATGCGCCATCTGGTAATGCTTCCATAAACTAAAATGGCGGGGATTTAAATTGTACTCTGAGCGTATTTTTTTAGATGACTGAACTAAATAAAAATTAGCGAAAACTTTACTTGATAAAGTCAATGTTTCAACTATTAAGTTTTAGCTTATTTTTATTTAGTTCAGCGGAGAGCAAGGTAATGGAACTTGGAAAGTTAATAAAACAAACAGAATTAATGATAATTTTTTTAATTTTAAATCACGAGTTCTGATTACAATTAAATGTGGATACAAAAACAACAATCTTTTCAAAAGTCACTGTCTTGATCCACAATTCTCAACCACACCGATGCGAGTTTCCTTAAGTGATCAGGAGGAGAATAGCTCGTCCGAAACATAGAAAAGCTAAAAACAAATTGAAAATATTATCGACGGTTATGAAGAAATTTTTTCGATTTGTAGTCCTTGAAATTTCATCAAACAGGGTTGCTATATTATTGAATTTAATTAGTAGTTTATTCGATTATTAATATCGATAGCAAAATGTGTCATTTTTGTTCAAATTATTTATAAATATCTTTGTTTAATGAAGTAAAATATTTGATTAGTCATTTTTATGTGTAGTACTCAAATAATTATAATAAATTAATGAAATTAATGAAATTTCAGTATCAATAATCGATATCAGTACATTGATAAATAATATCAATAAATTATATTTTGTAATGATATCCCTGGTATCTTCTTTCTTTCTGCATCTCTTGTCACTTTCATTTTGTTTCCATATAATGTCAACACTAGCTCCGTACAAAGTTGACACCCCCGGTAATGATTCCACTACATTGACTAGTAGCTTAGACACCACATGGTCTTATTCACGCGCAGTATATTATGCAGGTAATTCACATAATTATAAAAAATTCAAAAGAAAACAGGGTGACTGGTCCCAACCATCAAATTTAATTGTTTGTTAATGTTAGGAACAGGAAACTTGCTATTGTTCTCTATATATTGTACTGACTCAGGTATTCATTTGCAGGAATCCATTTCATATGCCTATTACTTATTTTTAAGCACCCAGCTATTCTCGACATTTTGTCTACTATTTTGATTTCTAACTTTGTCGCATTTCATTCAAATAATTTTTATTCTATGATACCACATTACGGTTTAAGTTATTTGTGAACAATAAATCCACCACTGTTGTGAAAAGAATCTACCATGAAAGAACCAGCTTACTTTTTTAAATATAACATGCTTTCATTATTAAATTTTGTAATTATATTACTAAAGACCAGTGTATGCATGTGCAGAAAAGATGATGTAGATGATGATCTGTATGATGAAACCATTAATGTTTTAATAAGATTTTTGTATCGACAAAACCATTTTTTTGTTAATAACAAAAAAGTGGGTTAATTGACTTCCTGGGGCACTATACAAATGAATGCAATTAGTTTAACATGATTTCAAGTCTCCGTACTGTTAATTGCGCCTTTGTTTTTAAACTTAATTTATTGCTTAATTTATACATAATATATTATACTACGTTGGTGTATTTACTGTGTTCAAAGCATGTACTAAAACCAATATCTTTCCCAGTTGAGTACACATAAAACATTCTTATATGAAGTATTTATTATTTTCAGAAATTGGGTTATAAACATTAGTAATAATTCGATAATTCGAATTAGTGTATTCCCGTAGCCTTTTCATTCTGTACAAGACCAGAACGCAAGAGAATTAAACTAATCGCGTATAGATTGGAAATCACTTTTTCATTAAGGTCTTTCAATATATACAAGAGTAGTACGCAAATACAAGCATATACCTAATTAACTAGCTTGTTCTATAATATACAGTGCCAGTACACATACGAACTAAACGTATATAGATCGGAATAAGCGCGCCGAATTCTAGATTAACAGCAAAAGATGAAAAGAGATGGAAAAATATAGAGATGTTTCACGATTCGATGTCTCGACTTCAACCTCTCCTTAGAGTGCGGACTCCTCTTTCAATACTGCTCCTCGAAAAAGCTTCAAAAATACACCAACTAGTTTATACAAGATTGTTATTTATAGATATATCAACAGCAAAAGATGAAAATATTTGGAATTCCAGATTATATTTCTCGACCAACTATCTCTTTAGAGTGCGGACTACTGTCTCAATACTGCTCCATGTATAAAGCGGTTTCCGATCTGGCGCTTCGCTGGCCGCTACCGCGGCACGCTTGCTCGGCTCATGCGTTGCAGGAAAAAGACGTAACCTAATCTAACGAAATAAAGTGTCATAAATATATCGTCGTGTTTGTATAAAGTAACCATTACCTTAGCCTGCATTTGTCCTCACGATTTCCACCCAGCATTTACATATTGTTACCATTACATCACATTAAAGTTTCAGTGAATGAAGTTGTAACCAAAATGTTGTTATGAAAACTGTTAATTTTGGAGTTTATCATTTTTATAACAGAGACCATTAACTTTAAAGATGTGATTTATATCAAAAGTCGCAAATTTATAGAGAAAACCATCAATTTTAAATATTGAGATTTGTAGATTTGAGATTTGTAGATTTGTAGATTTGAGATTTGTAGATTGTAGATTCTACAGCTTCATTATTTATGTCTGTCTTTGAAATTCTTGACAGGCGCAAGCATTGAGTACCTACAACGGGAGGCGCGATTCACAGGCATTCCCCTCTGTCAAGGTATAAGTAAAAAAATAACCACCGCACATAAAAACCAGTTTTGATCGATTTATTACCATTTCTATAATCGAATTCACTGGGCCAAGCACTCTGCAAAATTGTCGTCTTAAACCATCAGGAGGTGCAACGAAAAATCCGCCCCATCTAATCTGGCCACAGACGGAAGTACATTCCTTTAGTAAATATAATTTTTGTACTCAGTACTAGTTTTCCATTTTAATATATTTTTTCAGAATCGTTTCACTAAATCGATTTACCGGTCTCGTCATAACGTATCGAATATGTTGCATTAACTTGTCCATCATTCCAGAAATTCGTATCGTAACTTTGTCATACAATAATGAACTTTGAATTGGCTTAAATTCGTACCTTACGGTTTTTAATTGCCGAATTGTAAGTTTCTTACTTTTTAAGTTATTTTTATCGACAAACATCTAAAATCTTTAGGAGTTGATTTCAAAAATCCTCTACATATAAAAAGTGATTGCATACATTATAAAAGAACATACAAAATTTCCAGTTCCTGAAACTAACTGTAAGGCCTTCGTATAATTATGTCAGTTAGTAACTAGATCGCTTTCTTCTTTTACTTATTTTAAACCAGCGCTATTCCGATTAATATTAATAACCATAATTTGAGAACATAAATTTTGTTTTTAAAATGCATCGGAAAGACCCTTTGACATATCTCTGCCTTTCGTTAGATACATTTTGTAGTTAAAAAAAAAACCCATTGGTACGGTTATTATTTCGGATACAAGTATTTTTTTATAAAGGAAATATTTCTACCGTTTTATCGCAGCAAGCGTTTAAAAGGATTACCTTTACGAAAGTTTTTACAATCTCAGACTTAACTCTTAAATACTATTGTTATTTTCGTCGTACACTATTACTACCGAGGGGCCGTTTTTGTTAAGTCTTCTTACTTATCTAAAACAGATAAGTTCGAATAGTTAGTTATTGTTTACTTTGTTATTTGATCTTTGTTGTATGTACAAACCAGTGTGTTATTTTTGACCAGGAAACTTCCTAAGTTACCACAAGGTTAAAAGTGTACTTCCGAATGACGGATAATTGAAGTACGTCGACATAAACAAAAAGAAAATTACAAGTCATTAAAAAATAAACTTTTAAAAAACCTTAAAACTAACAAGAAAAGAACAAAAAAAAACATATATATATGTAGTTTACTCTAAGCTTCAGTCTTACAAATCAACAAAAATAAGAACCTTCTCTATTGACTGTTTACCTTACATACTAACACACTACTTTTTCTATCAAGAGGATTTAGAAAAATGTAAAAAAATATACTCTAATTATTTGAGGCACACGCATTACACAACAGTAAAACAACAACACAACTAAGCAAAACTACCTCAATTATCATAATAATAAAAGGCAGTCACAACAAGTGTATGGCATAATCTATACATAAACTAAAATAATATAAGCTCAAAATAAAAGGTGTATGTGAAATAATTTTCGAATTATTACAAAAAAAAATACTTACCTGAACAAAATAACACTTGCACTACTATTGAAAGTACGTATGAACCCGGCTTTTCTAAAATCTCAAACACGCAAAGTAATTAGTTACTTGCGCGTCGTATTACTGTTTGGCGAGCGTTGATGAACTAGCAGGGCATACGGGAGTAGAGGGGGATAGCTCATTAAATAGGTGGTATAAACAAAAATTAAGGGTTAAAAAAGAATAATTTTTCAGCTATGGACACCGCTGAACATTATTCTCTTCAACTTGGTGTGTTCCGACTTCTCGGTGTGTGTACTGTATTCACACTGGTCTCCGCGTTGTTCCATCGCTGTGTCTTTGGTCGTAACATATGTGTTTTATATGGCTTCTTTATGAGGCGAGTCCATGTATTTATAATTATTTTATTACAGTTAATTTCAAACATTGTTGATCAAGACTAATAGAAAAAAAATGAAATATACACATACGAGTATAATAATTTGAGATTAGAGTCACGATTATTTACATTTATGTACGAACGGGTATATACTATTCATCACATCTTTTGTGGTATGAATATATAACTGATTCCGATACTTATTTGAACTGTAAAATCTTGTTAATATTGAAATTGTGGGTTCATACTTACAGTTATAACAATAAATTAACGAGTTCTTACCGCGATATTAAATATATTATAATGGATACAAACCGTGAGTCTAAAAAGTGTCATACCTACACTTTTCCTAAATTTAAAACGTAGATATGTTTTATATTGAATTGGATTAAATTTACTGAAAATTGGACAATACAACGCAACACATTCAACACAACACAACACAATAATATGCCTATACTGAAAGAAATAAATTTTAAGTACAAATACTAACAATACAAATGAACCCACATTTGTATTGTTTGTATTCGTAAACACCATACAAATGAACACCATAATAATGTAACATTTCATTATTACATTATTAGAATTATCTCTGTGTTGATCACAATCTTTTTGCATTAGCAACAGTAATATGCTACGTAAGATATTACAAAATCAAACTCGAATCTTTTAAGAAGCACTTCTTTAAGTTTATTAAGCTGCTTCATTATACATAAAATCTAATGAATCAAATCTAATGAATAAAAATGTTGCGTTGGAGAACATATTTTCCTGACAGCAATTTGGCTTGTGCAGCTCTAAATAATAGATCTAACACGTGGGGTGCTTTTAACAAATGTTGCCATCCTTCTGTGCCAACGACTTGTGGTGCATTCCTGCAAACAATGAATACATATTATAGACATGATAATGTTTAGATAGGTCGTACTGGACATAGTAAAGTCGACACATTCTCTACGATCAGAGGCCTGAAAAACTTCCTTTATCTTTATTTCAACGCGATCCCTAAACTAGGGTTATTTCCCCAGGTGTAGAGTTTGATATCCTCGTACATATGGCAGAAAATTATATACATGTCAGTAGAAATAATAAAAGGCATTCATTTGACTATAGTAAGGCAAAGCGCGACTTCCGGTTTGCTAAAAATTATTTGATAAAGAGCTAACTGAAACGTCGGGGCCGGCGCTGACAGTATTGGACTACGATGGCCGGTGCGATAGCATTTCTCTGACGGATCGTTTGCCGTTATTAAATTTCCAATTACCTACGTAATAATGGTTACAAAGAGTTTTCTGTCGTTTGCACATTAACTTTGTCTTAACGTGTTTTTTTATGGAGTAGTTCGTCTCTTGTAAGATTAAGTACCTATTTCTCATAGCTGAGAAATTCGAATTGCCCTGTGTCTTTTCCGACATACTTGTTATATTTGATTTCTCTAAAGATTTATTATATTTCATCAATTTATTGGTATTTCAATCATTAATGCTCAATAAGCAGATACAGCAGGATAGTCGTAGTAGAACGTAATAGTCTGTCTGAACGGAAGAGGTTTGTTGTTCGTATGTCCATTGGTCAACGTTGTGCATCCCGCTATGGAACGAATCCTCAGGAAAATCTCCAGATCTTCAAGAAATGCGTTAACAAATGCTCACACAGAAAAGCTTTTAACAAAAATATTTTTATAAATTTGCTATGCTCTTATTCTATAGAATACACGTTAGATTTTTGAACAACAAATGAGTGATGTGTTAAGTAAAATACTAACAGTATAAAGTCGATAGCCCTGAACCTCAGTGTATCACAAGAATGTAAATCAGCCAGAGCGAGATACTCTGCTGCATTTTCTACAGACAGTTTCTTACTTAGTACATTTTCACAAATTAATTTGAGTTGCTTAAATCCATATTTGTCCGCTACTGATAGTAATTCACTAGTGACGTTTTCGACATCAACGCGACCCGTGTATATGAAAGTCAATAGTTTTTTAAAAACTACTTGTGTCACGTCCGTGATATTCGCTCTATTTTTTATATTTTCTACCATATTGTGTCTGAACATTGCTATGAAAACAGGACTTCGGGCTGCTAATATTATTTTATGTGTCTTGAATTCCTTGTCTTCTACAGTTAAAGTAATATCACTTAACCCTTTATTGTCTAACCACTCCTCAAAATCTTCATGCACTAGATTACCGATGGAATCCACATTTGATTATATGATAATCACATTGTAACTTTGTCCTATCACAGTCATTTCGAAACACACTGTTAACTTGTCGTTTGGATACAATTGATCTTTATTCTGTAAGACATTATTATATTGTACCATATATATAGGAACTTGATTACCGTTATCTTCTGTAAAGATATAAGTTCTCTCCGTTTTTAGTTCGTGCGTTTTCTTGTTTTCGCAATCCAGAATACACATACTAATTTTAACTTTTAAATCAAATTCAATTTCATTAGTTACTAATGTGAGAAGCGAATAAATATTATATTCGTTTGAGAATTTTTTTTTGGGACAGAGTGTGAGATACCATTGTACATTGTTTTCGTCTTTATTCGGAAATATTGACGACCTAATTTTATCATTATCTTTATCATATGAACTGAAATTGTCTATTTTCCTTGTTAAACCATGTTTTATAGTATTTGATCTAGTTATGCAAATATTCTCTGTAGAAGACATGGCTCTCTTTGTTAACAATAATGACGCTTGATAACAATAAACACTCCAATAAAATCTTTCTAGTGTACAAATGCACACCACAATAAATAACAATATTTATTTTACAACGAAATTAAATTATGTTACATAAAATATGAATGAAGCTATAAGATGCTACACAGCGTTAACACAGATACGTGCACTCCAGTGAATAGAAGCGTTGCAATTGGTTGCAATGGTAAACAAAATCAACAATTCGATTGCCACTGGCTGATAATATTAAAAGGCCTTACTCACGGTGCAATCCGACTAGCAATATGTTGCTGAAATTTGTTGCGAGGCAACAAAACGACCAAGGCAAGCGTTAATAGGGAGCTTGCAGGTAGCATGCAATTTATCGCAAATAGGATCGCCCGCGCCCACAACGCGCCCACAACCAGCTAATTGCTGTGTTTAGTGAGGTTGCATGCAATTTGGGCTCAGTTGCGGCCGTACCGTTTACGGAATAGTACCGTAGTAGTAATACAGATCACTTATCTATTTCACCGTTGGTGCCACTAAAATGAACAGCAAAGAATAATCTGTATTGAAAAAATTTTAGAATAGTACAAAGATTCGCCACATGTACGGTACGTTACATGTGGCGATTCTTTGTATCTTTTTCGAGTACATGATCTACCCAAAAAAGATACCCAAAATCTTTTTGTTTCTATTATTTGGTTCAATTGATGCAGCAAGGGCAATTACAAGGCTTGCTTTTTGAAATTTAGACTACATTAGTTCATTGGTGTCATTATTAAACATAGGTAGGCGCGTGTACACGTTGTGGCGCTTGTTCGCAGAATGAAATTGCAATCGCGGTTGCTAAAGTGAGTAGAGCAAAGGCAACTGCGACTGCAACAAATTGCTAGTCAGATGCACCGTGAGTAAGGTCTTTAAGTCATATGCCCTTCATTTAACCTAGTGTGTGTATGGCCACCTTCAATATATAATAGGTACATACAGACGCACTGTTCTGTTCTACTCAATTAATTTTATTGCTTCTTATATTATTACGGGTATATTTTTGGAATTTCATATTGCAATTATTGCTAATTTTATAATCAACGCTACTAGTTACGAACATTACATATTACAAAAATGTGTTATACTCTTATTATACTCGTGTTTAAAAGTAATGCTTAAATATTATTTACAATATTTTAAGGAAATAAATTCTGTCTTCTTGTAATAAACACTTATGTATGTTTGTACGTATGTGATGATTACAATAAAAAGATAATGAGATAAAAACTGAATAACCAAATACCAGTTCCAGTCACGGCCAGGGGTTCTATCTCCCGTACAATATTTGTATGAAAGAGTATGGTAAAGCAAAATTAATTCTTAATATCTATAATAATAAAATAATAATAATAATAATAAAACACCAGACAATTACACAGATTGTGTGACCCCAAACTAAGCAGTAAGGTTGTACTATGGGTACCACACGACGAACTCTGGGGGAGTTCTCAGTAACACCCAGACTCCAAGCCAATTTAGAAAAATTCGTTTCCTAAATTGACCTGACCGGGGATCGAACCCGGGACCCTAGCTTGGAAAGCAGATGCTATGCCACTGCGCCAACGGGCCAATCGAATAAGACCCGAGACTTTCGCTATACCTACCTATAGCGAAAGTCCTCCCTTCCTCCTGCTTTATTATATAATGGTTTACATTTAATATATAGTACCTCTATAATATAGCCCAGTAAAATAGGATCCGAAAAACAATAATGTCTTATTACGATAACACATATTTTTTATAATATGTAATTTTCAGATATTGTATTTGTAAGGGAGTATATGTATTTGTAATGGATATTGTATTTGTAATGGAGTATATATAATGTGGAGGGAGGAGTGCAGAGTAGCTGCGTGGAATGTGAGAGGTGGGATTGACGAGAAGATGAATGAAATGATTGATATTATGGAAGAGAAAAGATTGGATGTGCTATGTTTGAGTGAAACCAAGCGAGGCGGCAGTGAACTTGCCGACTTGCCGAGGCATCGCTTTGTGGTCAGGGGTACCACAAGGAGATAGGGGATGCCAAGGGGTAGGCGTTTTACTGTCCTCTCGTATGGTTAATTGTATGACTGAGTATGAATGTGTAAATCCCAGACTGCTCTGGGTACGCATCAAGATTGGGTTGACAAGAATTTTTGTTTTGGCAGTATATGCCCCAGTGTCCTCTGTCGGTTTGGCTGAACTGGAGCAGTTCTGGGAGAATGTTAGAGAAGTTCTAGCGACGGTTGAAGAGAACGAAAGAATTGTTGTGTGTGGAGACATGAATGGATGGGTCGGAACAGCTCGAACAGGATTCGAGTCTGTCCTAGGCAAATATGGAGATAAGAGAGTGAATGATGCTGGTAAGATTGTGTTAGGACTGTGTATGGAAAAAGATCTTTTTGTGGCTAATACCATGTTTGGGCACAAAAGGATCCATCAGTACACGTGGGAAAGAAAGGATGCGAGAAGTATGATTGATTTATTCCTAGTGGATAGCAGACTTAAGAAACAGCTAATGGACACAAGAGCGTATAGAGGAGCCGATCTCGGGACGGACCACTTTCTGGTGATAACCAGAATAAGGGGTCTGTTCGCAGGATGGCGACATCGCGTAGTGTCCAAACCTGCAGCGGTTAGTCGCATTAAAAGCTGGAAACTACTATTATCTAGTAAGCTTGATGATAGATTGAAAGTGATGAGCGAGGATGTTGAAGAATGCTGGCAGAACCTTAGAGATAGTATGATTGAGGCTGCGAAAGAAGTGTGTGGAATGAATACGATTGGGAACGGCAAAAAGCGTGATGTGTGGTGGGATGATGAGGTGAAAGTGGCTGTGTATAAGAAAAAGAAAGCATGGCGAGACTACCTTGCTACTAATGACTGTGGTATGAAAAATTTGATGAAAGACAGGTATAAGCTGCAGAAAGCAGAAACGAAGGCACTAGTGAAAGAGAAGCGTGAAAAGTGTAGGGTGTTAGATGAAAACAAGATGTCGGGCAACTTCGAGGAAAATTCCAAATTATTTTGGAAAGAAGTACGTAAGTACCGAAGTGGTCCGGCACCTTGCAGAATGAATAAAGTGCGTTCGAAAGAAAACAACCTGCTTACAAATAAAAAGGATGTTCTGCAGCGATGGAGTGAATACTATGGAGAACTGTATGAGAGTGGCGACTCCGTCTCTGATACTGAGAGCGATTCTAATGAATTGCCACACTCGGGCCAGGGACTGGAGGATGTCATTAGTATGAAAGAGATTGAGAAAGTGATAAGAAGTTTGAAATGTGGAAAGGCTACGGGAATTGATGAGGTGACTGCTGAGTAGATCAAGTATGGTGGTCCTAGGGTCTGGGATGCCTTCTGTGCACTCTGCAACCTTTGTTGGCAGAAGGGGGAGGTTCCAGAGGACTGGCGCACGGCAGTCATAGTACCTCTATATAAAGGGAAAGGTTCCTACCTATACTGTGCGTGCTATAGGGCCATCAGCTTGGTCAGCTTAGCGAGTAAAGTCTATACTAAAGTATTGACTGAACGTATGAAAGGCGTTTCAGAAAGATATTTGTGGGAGGCGCAAGATGGATTCAGGAACGGTAGGGGTTGTATGGATCAGATTTTCTCGCTTCGCGTTATCGTGGGGAGGTTTCTGGCGTTAGGTCGGAAAGTTTTCTGCGCTTTCGTGAATCTAGAGAAAGCATTTGATAGAGTAGTCCGTAAGAAATTGTGGAGTCTTCTGCCTGAATATGGCGTGGAGGGCTCCTTACTGCAGGCTGTGAGGTCATTATATCGAGACCACAGAGCCTGTGTAAGGATAGACGGGGACATGTCGCCCTGGTTTGAAGTCTGTTCTGGTGTCAGACAGGGCTGCGTGATGTCTGCCTGGCTATTCGTGCTGTATTTGGACAGTTGCCTCCAGAGATTGAAAGGTAATATGAGTGGAATGGGATGTGGTGACACAGCTGTAAACTGCCTATTGTACGCTGACGATGCTGTGCTAATAGCACCATCAGAAGCAGAGTTGCAGACACTAGTCACGTGCATGAAAGAAGATTGTGAAGTAAAAGGATTGAAAATGAATGTGAACAAAACTAAGGTTCTGGTGTTTGAAAGAGAAACGGTACAAACGAAATGTGTGATTTGTGTAAATAGAAAATGTCTAGAACAGGTGAATGAAATTGTGTACCTGGGGAGTGCGTTTTCGAGGGATGGAAGATGTGAGTTGGATGTGGAGAGACGGGTAGCAGCTGGCAATAAAGTGAACGGTGCTCTGTCCGCATTAGTGGGTAGTGTGAATATATCTAACACTGCTAAAATGGCCATCCACAATGCGGTGTTGGTGCCAACTTTGTTGTACGGTAGTGAGGCCTGGATATGCCCAAAATCGAGTGAAAGTATGTTAAATGCTGTGGAGATGCGGTCTCTCAGAAATATGTGCGGTGTCACGCTTGCTGACAGGATAAGCAATGATGAGATACGCAGTATGACAGGGTTGCACAACAGTGTTATTGTAAAAATGAAGAAAGGAATGCTTAGATGGTTCGGGCACATGGAAAGAATGAGTGATGAAAGACTGACGAAGAAAATATACAGAGCGAAAGTGAGTGGTAAAAGAAGCCAAGGAAGACCAAGGCTGACTTATGAAGATCAAATAGCCAGAGTGTTAGCAGACGGAAATGTCAAAAGCACTCGCATACCTAGGCGAAAATGTGTGAGGAGAATGATGAGATTTGAGGAAGCGAAAGAGGTGTGTAAGGACCGCGACTCCTGGCGCTCCGTCCTCTCTGACTACCCCGTTGGGGATACAGCGTGAAGTTATGTTATGTCATGTTGTATTTGTAAATCCACACAGACATCATAATATGGTCGCATAATTAAAAAGTTATATTTAGGCAATTACAATTTATTTGGTGGATTCAACGTTTAATCTCATAAAGAAGAGAACTATGAACAACTGATAGAGACTTTAAGCTGTTAGCCCTTGATTAAACAAGTAAATGAAGCTATTACCATATCTTAGATTGATTATCTAAAAACACGGGAAACTAACGCGATTACCTTATACTTGACTTGTATCGGCTGAGTTGCATCGGCTGTGGTGTCAAGATATAATGTACTCTGTGGTGTCAAGTGAACTGTCGCTGCAAGCTCCACTCCGTGTCCGAGGCAGATTTTATACCATCTAATTCTAACCCCTATATTGGTATATAATTATTAGGGTTTCTACGCACTACACTTACAGAGTCCACACATTTAACCGTATGTGAAAAACGAAGTATTCTTACTTGAATCACATGATTCCACGCCGTCGGTAAATTGCATCCGGTTACATGCGCATTAAATTTTTAGTTGAATTTGAAAATAATTCCTTTTCAAAACATATTCCGTACAGAGAAATATTGGTTAAATTGTTGCTTAAATCAAAGAAACAATATATTTTTACAAACAAAAAAATATAAAATTTAGATAAGTTCTATTTTTTGTGTAATTTTTAACTTACTTTTTAATTTACTTTACTTATTTTTTTACTTTATTTACTTAGCGGTCTTCCGACGCGACAACCCTTGAATGTATGTAGGTATTACTACTACTTTTTATACTACAACTTATCATAAACTTAAAGGCCCAATAGGTACATATTATTTTCTTACTATTTTGGGTTTTTTAAACTTTGTTTTATTTAATTTTATTTGGCTCACTTTGTAATACGGAACAGGCTGTCGGGAGTCTATGTTAAAACTGTTAAGTAGTTATTATTTTAGAATTTTTGCATTTTACCATATTTAATGATGTCGTAACTTTCCTGAGCTAATAATATTCTAGTTCTAGTAGTTTCGAAGATAAAAGATGGAGAATCTCGGACTAAAAATTATAATGGACAGAGCCATACTGAGTCGCAGCTCTTATCACCTTTATGTCAAATGAATTTTGCTATACAACGAAACACTAGCTTATCACCTTTATGTCAAGTGAATTTTGCTATACAGCGAAAGACTATCTGAAGCTGACCTTGCCTATGAAGACAAGCGAAACTGTTTGTTGCCTCTAAATGCAGAGAAATTGGTATTGATTCGCCACAATTTGTCCTTAGTGCAGTACGAGTACTATATTTTTTTGTTCTAAAATGAAAATATGGTTCAGCTGTGTGTTTTTGTTCTTTGACAAGTCTAAAACTTAGATCCTAGACCTTCCGTAGCATTCGTATGATTCTTGGTCCGAGTGGAGAATGGTCAATTCGAGTTCTGGTGCCGTATTTGTTAGTTTTTACTTGTTCTATGAATATTCTAAGCTGTTTGTATACCATATGTGTGTTATCAATCTGTGGTTATCAAGATCCATGGATGTATTCAAGATCTTTCACTGTACTAAAGTTTAAATTAGTAGATATGTTAGTTTTTACAGAAACTAAATGTCACAGACGAACAGCCGAGCCGGAGGGATACGTGAGTTATCTCATGAGGGTTTCATTTTCTCATTTAAGGTACAGAACCTTAAAAAGTAATATATGTATCACAATAATCACGTTGGCCTATACTTTAACCAATAGGCAGCGTAACTTATTTTTGGGTTACGCAGAAGAAATCTGCACACAGATACCCACTCCTGTGGGAGAGACTGGTCTATGTTGAACTTTGACCCACTGTGACACCTGCGGTGATGGTCCTCAGCACGTTGCCGAGGGGCTGCGGGATATTCTACGGAACGCGCCGGAACCCCCTCCGGAGCCTTCCTGCACCCTCGCAGTGACACGACAGCGCGGACTGCACATGCCGTCGTTCTGCTCGCGATAGGCAACGTAACTATCTACCTTCCATATATTATATAATATGTATAGGTCGATTTTGACAAGACCTAAACGCCTATATCCAAAATTTATTGTACAATATTAAATAAGTAAATGAGACATTCTTTAGAAAAACAAATCTATGGAAAAAATTCCCTACACTGCGTACTTTAATAAATATATATATGTTCTGTCAAATTTAGGATGATAATTTTGACAGCTCACAGTAGGGATGGAGTGTATAATCGTTAATGAATTTATTCGATTATCGATTATTATTCTCATAGAACTTGGAATCTATAATTGCATGGTTATGCTGCATGGATTATAAATTATAATACAAAACAATCTTCTTTTCTATTGATTAATAATTTATCAATATGGCAATAAAAGCCCTATCACAACAACGATTTCGACTCGTGCGTATTTTTATTCGGTCAGTCAGCCTATTCAGTAGAATACGCGCGAGTTGAAATCATTTAAGCGAAAGGGCCCTTAGAGTGAAATCCAACAAGGAATAAGAATTTAAAATTATTCATTACTAATAATATTGCTCACAACCTAAATCATGTATATACTTTATTGAATAAAAATTACAGTAATATCATTTTCAGATTTCGTACAAAGGCGAGCTTATCTCTATAAGAGATTTCTTCCAGCTAACCCCACAAAGCGGTACGAATACTGCAGAGGGTAAAAAAAATTTTTACTAAGCATTAGTCATTCGATTCTATGAAAACTTGAGCAAAAAAATTTAGAATTAAAAAAAAACATGCTTTAAAACCAAAAAAATATATAAATAAATGAAGACAGTTATGTAAGCATATAAACATAATACATACGTAATACTTAATATATTTACTTAATAATTACGTGATAATAATATTACATACATACATAAAAAATATATAAATGTATACAGAAATATAAATACATAAATTATGCACATATTTAATGGTGACAAGTAGTGGTCTTTTAAACGTTTCTTGAAAGAAGTTACCTATGGACTACTACGAATTTTGAAAGGTAGGTAACTCATTTCATAATTTTGTTGTTCGTACAGTGAAGGAATTGTAAAAGAAATTAGAGCTGGATAGAGGATAATTCAAAGTTTTAGTGACACAAGAATGTCTAAGTCGAGAAGTGTAGGTAAGATGTGAGACCGGGAACGAAGATATACAGGAGCAGAGGGATTATTTAGAATTTTATATAGAAAAGAAAGTATCTCGTCGACAATATACAGGAACCTATTTTAGCTGAAAGCGAAAGATTGACATGTGATCATGTTTGCGAAGTTCGAAAATAAAGCGAATAGCCAAATTCTGCAACCGCTCCAATTTATTCAACGATTCCGCTTTTGTGTCCAGATAGCATATATCTGCATAGTCGAGGATAGAAAGAAGAAGAGATTGAGGAAGCATAATTTTGGTTTTAAAAGGCAAGAAATTCTGGAGTCGTTTGAGAGAGTGAAATGTATAATGCATACGTTTGCTTACCGCATTGATATGAGAAGTTCAATTTAAATTAGAATCTATTATTAAACCTAAGTTTTTCACTTTATCTGTGTAGGGACTAACACCATCAGAATACACCGGTGGTAAATTCATTGAACTTAGTTCATGTTCATTATTACTTGATACTTGTTGACGGGCTTGTGTCCGCAAACAGACGTCTTAGGCGCCTATTTTGCGTGTGGGTAGGATCGACTACTCCTGCCATCCTAACTCCTCCAGAAAGCCTAGCACCATTCTTATGTTGGTGAAGGCCTCTGGGAGCGATCTTGGTGTGCCAAGATGTTTTGCCCGGTAGTCTGCCACGGCTTCACATTCCAGTAGAACATGGATGGCTGTTTCTTCTGCTTCTAAGCACCGCCTGCAAAGAGGACTGTTAGTAACACCCATATTAAAAAGATGTTTGTTATATGGACCATGTCCAGTCATAGCACCAGCAAAGACCCGGAGTTTAGCTCTTGTTAGACCAAGCAAACGGCGCGAGAGTCGAGGGTTTACCTTAGGTAAAGCTGCCCTGGCCTGTCTACATTCGCTGATACTAGACCAGTATATGTCATGTTCTCTCTTAGCTAGTTTTCGCGTAACCAGGCATATGGTAGCGGTGCTATAGGTTCAAGACCAGCTACCTTTAGACTTGATCCTTTCCTAGCTAGTTCATCAGCTGCGTCGTTTTCGCGCGATAGACTGTGTCCTTTAATCCGTTGGAGAGTTACTGTGTTATGTGCACATACTCTTTCCAACGATTCATGACACTCATATATAAGACTAGAAGTAATTTTATTACTTTTTAGAGCCTGTAATACTGCCATACTTTCAGATAGTATCCGAATATTGTATTCCTTTACGTTTCTGACCATTATGGCGTTTGCTGCTAATATTATACCCATACATTCAGCTTGAAATACCGTTCATTATTATTATCATCATCGTCACTAGGTTCACAACTAGAACTGTCCCTTAGGTTGATTATAAATTCTTCTTCGCAAACGCAGTCAAAGTGGACATCTCGCTCCCAATCGTCTAGTATAATTATTTTAGTTTTATTTAATTTATTTTAAATTAAATATTTACAAAAAATATTATAGTTACATACATACATATCTTCACGCTGTATCCCTAACGGGGTAGTCAGAGAGGACAGAGAGCCAGGAGTCGCGGTCCTTACACACCCCTTTCGCTTCCTCAAATCTCATCATTCTCCTCAAACATTTTCGCCTAGGTATGCCTTTGACATTTCCGTCTGCTAACACTCTGGCTATTTGATCTTCATAAGACAGCCTTGGTCTTCCTTGGCTTCTTTTACCTCTCACTTTCGCTCTGTAGATTTTCTTCGTCAGTCTTTCATCACTCATTCTAGTGCCCGAGCCATCTAAGCATTCTTTCTTCTATTATAGTTAAGTACTTAAATGTTAATTTTTTGGTCTGGGGTTGTTCCTCATGCGTGGCACTTCGCTACGTTAAGTGGGCGGTACTCATCAATTAAGTGAGCATCCAAAATTATCATTCTTTTGACAGAGTATAAGTACAAAACTAGTATAATAGTTTCATATGTTATTAATTATTATACTACTCTGTCAAGAAAATACCGGGAAAAGATCAATAATACACTAGATGTTAGTTATTCATTCAAATTTATTTTATCATCTTCAAAGTATGCTCCTTCAGAAACAATACAATTACACCAACGAATAATCCAATCATCAAAACATTTTTTAAACGCTTTTCCCGGAATTGAGTTCAGTGCTCGCCGCGAATGTCTTCTACCGAATGAAAACGGGTGCCACGAAGTGGTAATTTGAGTTTAGGAAAAAGAAAGAAGTCGGCTGGAGCCATATCTGTTGAATAAGGTGGTTGCTCGATGGTATTTGTTGAGTTTTTGGTCAAAAATTCGTTCACAATGATGGTCTTGTGCGAAGGCGCATTATCGTGGTGCAAAATCCAAGAATTTTCTTTCCACAAATCTGGCCTTTTTCGTCGAATTTGCTCTCTTAAACGCCGTGTAACGCTCAAATAATATTCTTTATTTACCATTTGACCTTCCGGCAAGAATTCCGAGTGCACAACACCGCGATAGTAAAAGAAAACAGTTAACATGACTTTGACTTTTGATCGACTTTGGCGTGGTTTTTTCGGTTTCGGTTCAATTGGAAGGCGCCACTTCGGAGCTTGTTGATTAGTTTGCATGTCAAACTCGTAAACCCATGTCTCGTCACCAGTAACAATGCATTTCATGATTGTTGGATTGGAATTGACTCGTTCTAGCATGTCCTCAGCGACTCTTATGCGATTGAGTTTTTGGAGAAAATTCAGGTCTTTTGGGACTAGCCGAGCGGCAACATGTTTCATGCCCAAGTTATTATTAAAAATGGTACGGATCGCCTCGTGAGACACAGAAAGTTCGGCGGCTATCTCTCTCAAACTTGAATGAGGATTTTCAATCACTATTTCCTTCACTTTTGCGATGTTAACTTCAGTTGCAGACATTGATGGCCTACCAGAGCGAGGCAAATCTTCGACCACTTTTGAACGCTTTGTACCACTCATAAGCATGTGTTTTTGATAAAGTCAATTCACCTTAAGCCTTCTGTAACATTTTCAGTGACTCCGAACACGAAATTCCATTAGCGATGCAAAATTTAAGATAAACTCGATGTTTGTTCGATGTTTTTGTCCATTATGAAATTCGCAATATACACTAGAATGATATAACTAAAAACAACACTGTATTTAATCTAAATAACAGATGCAACTCAAACTCTGCGCCAAAATGGAAAACAGTTGTGCCAATCTAACAACAATAAAAAAAAAATTGAATTTGGAACCATAAACAAATCATCCATTCCCGATACTTTCTTGACTGAATGTACTACATTTTGCGTAAATTGGCGATTTTCTTGCTACTTCTACATTTTATCCAAAATTTACAAATGCAAATCAAAAAGTCTTTAAAAGGTTTTCCTGTAATTACAATGGTTGAGGTAAGACAGGACTGCCCTGCCCTGAAAGTGTAATTAATAAATGTACGTAATTTAACGTAAAAATAAAACATTTTCATTATATTTCAATTTTATTAACCTCGTATTTAACTACATTACGATTACATTTTTAATAAAAAGATAAAAAAATATCTTTAGTCGTTAGACATTTATTAGAAAAATAATAGCATGAATAAAACACATTATAAAAAAGATTACTATTGGGTAATCTCATAATTAAGTAATGATATTGGATACATTTACACTAATGAGAACAATAACATTTTAAACCACACTAACAACTTGAGAGGACGACTTAGCCGATTGGTCTTGAAAGTAGTGTCTTATATGTTCAAATAATTAAATTCATAACACAACTGTCAAAAAGAACTTGAAATTCATATAAAAATTGAGTTATAGATTTCCCAGAGTTGGAATTAACTAGAGGGAAATAACAGTACTGAAAACTAGAAACTCTTTAGTCAAGAGTCTGGTGCTCTGAATTCACTTTTTGATTGAGGAAGCCATATTATTCTAGCTATTCCGTTTAATAAATCAACTGTATTTAAAACAACTGTTCTCGACCAATCGTAACAAAAGTTGAAGAGCTTTTTTTTTGTTTTGCAATAAAAGTAACTTTTTAGACGCAGTAATAACAATTAGGTATTGGCCGATGCCAAATAGTTGACGTATGGCATAAAGTGTCAAACACTGACGAGAAGATCTCTACTGAAAATTGAGCTGTAACGGATATCATCTACTATTCGCCTTGGGACTTGCGATAGAGAGAGATATATATGTTACAAGTTAATGTTCTATAATACATTTAAATTTATTTCTAATATATTGTGAAATATATCACTATTGTGAAAATATGCATATCAGATTAACATCACTGTTTGTGAAACATTATTTTATAGAACCTATGTACTAGTAACAAGAACAATTACTTGCTAAATAATAATAAATTCATTATATTCAACTACTACGTATTTATGCAAAATTCGTGTACGAACGAAACGCTGCGTTTTGGTCTTGTATAAATTAGAAAGACGCGATCCCGTAAAAGAGACCTAATTCTTTGTTCACTTTTGTACAGTTTCATTGTCTAAACAAAATAACGAAATTTGTACAATTACAGGCTCCCACCAAGCAATTTGGCCTGTGCTCTGACTATTGTATTTATTAGATGTGCATTAGGCGATGTTAGGAGACTCTTCCAACGTTCTGTATCCATGATCTCAGGTTTGTTCCTGAAACCAAGTAATAATAGTATCAATGAATAAATTCAGATGATGTTTTACACAAATCCAAGATGGATTAGTATATATTTTTTAGATATCTTCCTGTCAAAATTTCTAGCTTTATCCAGCATCACTAATAATACAAACATACATACATATCTTCAAGCTGTATCCCTAACGGGGTAGTCGGAGATGACGAAGCGCCAAGCTTCGGGGTGTTTATGTACTATCACTAATTACATTATATTGTTTTATTAAGAACTCTCTATCAAAAAAATCCCCCAAGTGCGAGCCATACTCGGGCACCGAGGATTCCGGATCACCATACAATATATTTGTATTGTTTGTGTATTTACCGAAAAAATATAACTTGAATCAAAAACAAACTTAATTTTACAGTTTAAAGACATGGTGTGCCGTACTCGCCAACTGCAAACGTAAGTTGGTAATGGCAAATAACTACTACGGTTTCCAGATTTTTCCTTCTACTTGTGCTATAAGCCTTTCATGGTCCTAGCTCAACGGGAAGTAAGTACCCTATAGGTTTTGATTCCTTTACGAGTGTCAAAATATGCGACATAAACGGCCCTATCTTTTGATTACGTCAACTTAGAAGTTTGATTTTGTCACTGCTCCAAGAGATACCTCTACGCGTGCCTGAGAAAAAGTCCAGACAGACAGACAGACAAACAGACGGACTACGAAGTGATCCTATAAGGGTATTTTTTCCTTTGAGGTACGGAATCCTAAAAACGTTTATGTGCAAGACATATAACATAACATATCCTCATGTTGTATTCTTAGTGAGATAGATACGCGCGCAAATAGCAAAGCAAAATTTGTCGTATATTTATTTTTATGTCAAAATAAAAACCTCATTTTAAATACTTTTCTAAGTGTTATTTTTTTAAATATCCAAAGAAATTTTAAAGTATGATACCTGTACCTGTACCTAAGCTTTCAAACTAGGCCAAATTTGAGAAGTTGAAACTTCAACTTTCGATCTGTATTTGGTTTTTAGTACCACTGGATATAGTCGTACGGTAAATTCCAATGATTATTTACAATAACGAATTCTTATCAAGATTGTTCGTATATTACTTCATTAACTTAATGCAGGCAATCATATTATATTGAACAAAATAACAGTTCCAGTGTTTAAGGAAAATAAAAATACTAACAGTATAAAATTGACAGCATCTGATTTCAGTGATTCACAGGAATGGAAATCAGCCAAAATAAGATACTCCACCGCGTTCCTTACACTCAATCTGTTTCCGAGTGCATTTTCACAAATTGTCTTTAGTTGCTTCACTTCATACTTGTCCGCTACAGCTAATAATTCACCGGTAACGTTCTCCACATCGACGCGACCCGTGTATATGTAAACCAATAAGTCTTTTAGTATTTTATGTCTCACATCCGTGATATTCACTTTACTATGGAGATTCTCGGCCATGTTGTACCTAAACATTGCTGCGAAAACTGAACTGCGGGCTGCCAACATTATTTTGTGTGCTTTGAACTCCTTATCTTCCGCTATTAAAGTAACATCACTCAATTCGTCATCATCTAACCACGCTTCGAATTCTTGAGGCATCAAAACGTTCTCGATGATTTTTGGCTGATTGGTGGTCAAATTGTAACCAGGTCCCATTATTGTTATTTCGCAATACACTTTTAACTGATTATATCTACATAATCGCATTTCGTCCCTAAATATTTCGTACCGGCTCATGAATTTCTGTATCTCATACGTTGTGCCCTGTTCTTTGAATAACAGTGATTTATCCGTTTTCACTTCATTTACTTTGTCATTTTTATTATCTAAAAGACATAACTTAATGTTGACTCTCAAATCCGTTGCAATATCAATGTTCGTTAGTAACGTCAAAACGAAGGATAAATAAGCGTGCTCATTGTCGAATTCACTGTATGGAAACAATGTTAGACGCCATCGTACTCCGTTTTCGTCATTATTGGGAAATATCGGTGAATGAATGACGTCATTCTTTCTATTATAAATACTGAAGTTATCTATTCTCCATGTTAGAGTATGTTTCATGATATTAGATTTAGTTACACAAACAGTTTCTTTAACAGACATGTTTTTTGTTAAACGTGTGCACGCAACTTTCCAACAATAAACACGTTCACTAAAACAAAATGTTCCGTACAACGAAGCACACAGCACTATATTTCGCACAAAATTATTATTTTAAAACTTGGCTAAACAAAACTTATTTCGAGGAGCAAATACGTAAACTGTTAGTCTTGCAATGACCCGAATTCGACTACCAGTCTCTAATCGTCGTCACCACTCACCACTGATGGGGTATAGTCAAGTGAACATAACATCAGGTAGTTACCATAAATATAGATAGGGTTACTTACCTAGACCGTTCTCATTGTCGTTACTGGGCACCATAGAGCTTTGTGACTCCTTAGAATTCGTCCTGTGACTCCCTTTGTCCCGTTGTTATGTGTGTTTTGTTCACCTACTTAATTTGTAAATTATTTTAATGGTGTTTGACCGTTTCTTATCTCTGCTGCTATTTTTTAACCATAAATAAAATGTTCATGTTTACAAAGAGCCGTTTTTACGTTTTTTGCAAAAATTGTCCTCTCTAAGTAATAGCCATAGTATTGTATTATATTTCTTAAAATACGTAACAAAAGTAATAGAACTGCTATATTTATTAAAAATTAAAAAGTGTAAAAAGAAAGAACTTATGTCCGTTCAGTGAGCAGTGTGGCCTGTGCTTTAACCAACATATCCCACAAATGTACGTGAGATGACTTTAGTAGATCGTTCCAACTTTCTGTCTGCACGACCTGTGGTTTATACCTGAAAAGAAAGAACAATATTAAATGTTATTTCCTTTGAACTAAAAACTACTGTTAGTTACCCTATTTATCTATTTATGCTACAAAAAGTCGTCTTACCACATGGCGCTTTAATCACCAATTTAAAACTCTCGTCGCGCGACTGCGGCGCTTCTATCGTTTTTTTGCGTTATGACCCAGCAGTTCAAACAGATTTATTTAAATTTAACGATTCGATTACATGTTAATAACAATGTGAAAAGCACTCTCATACCTAGGCGAAAATGTGCGAGGAGGGTGATGAGATTTGAGGAAGCGAAAGAAGTAAGTAAGAACCGAGAAACTTGGCGCTCCGTCTTCTCTGACTACCCCATTAGGGATACCGCGTGAAGATATGTATTGTGTATACAAGGTGTTACAAAAGTTCCGGTAATGCCTGAAGCGGAATAGAATGTTAAAAACACTGAAACGAAAAGTTCGGTTATTTTTGTTTTGACTGTTAGGATTTCTGAAATAATTACTATCGAAGTTTTACAAAACAATCGATATAATTTCTAAAGAATCCCATCAAGATCAAGAAGTGATCAGCTGTTCATTAAGTTCAAGGTCATCAACTACAAAATCATAGATTATATTTTTTCAGACCGGGGATATTTGTAAATAATTTCTGTCTAAGCTTTCGTGCGCAAAATGTAATTGTGCTATTCTATTTGTATTGAACAAACTATTTTAACTTTTTTAGTGTGGTTATGTGATGTTATGTTTGTCTTTCGCGTTGCAAGGCTAATAAACGAACGCCTAACGTAAAAGTTTTTTCGGCAAATTATCCTAGTTGGATTTAGAAGATGAAAATTAAAGTACGGATTGTTACGCTTCGACTTTTAACGATACCGCCGCACTTTTTCCATAGGAACGCGTATTATCCAGCTGTCTCACACAGACCCGTCTCCTGTAGTTTAATCTTTGAAAATACCAGGCAATTAGAATTTAGCGCTATTTTTTCAAAGCTTTTTATTTTTTCTACGTAGGTTCTGTATAATAATTAAAATATGATACAATGGTTTGCTTGATATGAAACTTCGTTCACTAGACCAGAAGATTTTAACAGTAACGATATTCGACCTTTACAGTTTACTAAGAACAAAATAAACAATGCAAATAAGTAATTGAACTTTCTTTGCTCAGCAACATCAATTAGGCATCCAAGTTACATTGCAGGATATTTTGTGACATTTTTACATTTCACTTTCATATCAATCAAACGCATCAATATCGAATTTCGGAAGACAATAGTTTTCATTCATTTCGGTAAAATATTTATCGTATCTTATTAGCTTACGATAGAAATACCCTTACCCCTACTTCAATCTTTTTTTAGGGGTACCCTAAGATGGCAATGTAGACAAAGATATTGCAACTATCTTTGTCTTTCGAAGAGACACCGCCGGCGCGGTTTCCTTTGAAGCGGTTCGTCGTATATTGTCAAAGAAAAACCGACAGTGCGGCTTTAATTTATGTTTTGGTTTCTCTGATAACACTACACATCAGTCGATCGTTAGCTGTAGGCACGATAGTATGTAGTTGTTTCCTTGAATGTGAGTAGGTAGTGAATGCCTACCAAACGCAGCAACGCAGCCATTTTTCGACAGGCGAGGTTGTGCGTAAAAGACAAAGGACGACACTTTGAACCTCTCCTCTAATTTTGAATTACTTAGAAATGTATCTACCGTTTTTGGTGTAGGTACTTTGTCTGTTTATGTAGCGACCTAAAACTTTCCTTCATTGATATTTGAAAGTGATACAAAGCAATTATTTTCTTTTTTACAGGGATATGTAAAAAAGAAAATACCTAATTGCTTTGTATGCACTTTACTGTTTTAAAATTAATAAATTCATTTCGCATTGAAATTATTTCGAAAATGGGACCCTAATAGTATTATGGAGGGTTCGATATTCCGGCCTCTCAACAGCTATACCCACAGCGCACAGCTCAAATGCATGCTATCCTGGTATTTGGCTTCCTACATTAATTTTAAGGGTTCCGTACTTCCGCAAAATTTTTAATAAGTATTGTTCATTTAGTTTCGAGTCGTAATTACCCTGTAGATAATTACATTTTCAAAATAATTTTGAGTAATGTTGATTTTATCCATTATTTATTTCTAATACTTACTTATGATTTCTTCTCGTTACTTTTATTTACAATTAAAAAGACGTACAATTTTTTCTTTTGTGTTATTCATGGCTATTATTTATTTCTAATATTTATTTCCATTATTTAGTTATGACTTGTTCTCGTCGCCTGTATTTACACTTAGCGACTAGCCCCGGATTACGGGGTACGGGTAGAATAAAAAAAAATGAACCCCCATGTTACTCGCTGATAATGTAGCTTACTAAGGTAAAGGAATTTTTGAAATCGGTTTAGTGGTTTTTGTGTTTATCCTTTACATACAAACAAACAAAGTTAACCTCTTTATAATATTAGTGTAAATTAAAAAGACGTACAATGGTTGCTTTCAAATAAAAAAATGAAGCCCTCGATACGAAATATGAGTTTGAATCTTTGAAGATTCTGTTTTTTTTTAAATATTGTGTTTTTTAATATTCGTGTTTTTTAAGTATTGTGTCGTATTTAAAAAAAAAACAGTATCTAATCTCTAAAACGGCAAAAATTTTGTTTTCCAAAAATTTTTTAAAATGTGTTATTCAATTGTTAATACAGTTATAACGGGGTCATGGTACTCATCGTGTTAATTTTACATTACTGTTTTTAATTATTGAAATTATATTTCCGAACGCCTACTACGAAATCGAATGTAATTAAATTATTAAAATTTAAAATGGGACCCTAAAAATGACTACTTTTCCTCTTTCTTATAATACATAAAAACTATAATACCAAAATAGCACACAAAAAAGGTAATAATTTCATTTGCTTCGAATCGCAACTGCGCTTATTAGGTTTGTCGACATCTTTGACTGCCGGAAGGCAGAACTTGTTATTTTAGTCAGAGCTCTGAGCTGTTTACGTTAACATCTAATTTTTATTTATTTTAATTGTGAGTGAAAATGTGATTGTACGAAAGGAGGCTACTATGACATGATGCTGTGCTCGGAGCCGTTAATGGAAATTTGTGTGCCACTGTCGAATTTATGAATATCGGTTTTGCCTTGACAAACCAGAAGCAGATGGGAGGCTGCTTCTATGTTTTTAGAAATGTTTCGCAAGATGACACAACATTTGCATACCACTGGTAGTGTGCTCAGTTCTACTAGCGAAGGACTTTCTGTCACACAAATGTAGACTTCGAAGAACAGATAGATTTTATAACACTTTACAACTGAGTCCAGAAGTAGTAAACGAAGCGCTGCCGCCATCCTCAGCACGGATCACATAACCGTATGGCGTATTCATAACATTGGTGGCCAGTACCATCACAGTACCATTTCCATTTTCAACGTATATCGGTACCAATGACTAAGGAAACTAGAGGACATGGCGTTTTGATCTATACCAACATATAATTATATATATCCTAACGCATAAAATTCAAACTCATTTATCACTTTTTGACTTACCTACTGGTTCTTGTGTGTGTAAGAGAAAACAACAATACTTTTCTCAAAGAGTAATTTTTTTGTGTGACATCATTGTAATGTTAAAACGTGCAGGTCCGCCATTCTTTGCGACACGCTAGCAAGTAGACGAAGTGTCAAAACATATCAATGAATTTAATATTATTTAATGTTTCTGTGATTTTGTACTGGATATTGGAATTATATTGTTAAAGGAGAAGCTAGCATAATGCCACAATAATTTTTAAGTGTAGCGTGTTAGGATGTGGCTCGAGGAAAAGCAATAATCAACGAAATCTATCATTGCACTAGTACGTAACAGAAATTCATTAATTTAGTTTGATGTCGTATATATTTCCATCGTAGTTACTGTGTTTCTTAGTTTACTGTATTATAGTCACGTATATTTTTAGTTATAAGCAGTTTTTATTCATATAATACAGTAAATTACTTCATATAAATTTTTGTTGTCATTGATTGCCGTTAGGGCTGTCCATGTACCTATATTAAAAAAATATCGATAAGTACAGGTAAAAAAAATAAAAAAAAATAAAAAATATAGAAGATACACATCTTCACGCTGTTCGAAGAATCGTCATTCAATAGAACACTAAGATAATAAGTTTACGGTATGAAGCATTACCCTCACGAAGATTTTTGGGAATCAGAGAAAATATTTACAGTGGTAATTAATTACTTTTTAATTTCATGACCATGTAAAAATCCTCTATTGAGAAAAAGTAACAGGAAAATATAAATTGTTTACAGAATGTGGCTGAACTTTGATTTGATGTTTCCGAGAGAGAAAAATGTGCTCATAGTTCTAAACATCTGCTTCTGAATGATGTGAATCAAGACCAAGCCGAATTATTTTTGCGAGCAAAAGAGCTTGTAGTGGTTTTATTAATAACCCAGATGCGGTACAATTTAAAGAACCCTTTAAAAGACTTTAAGAGCAGAAATAAGAGACCAAGGTGTCGGGAAATCTATTCCTATGGAACAAATAACCGTTTTAATTTGCTCAGTAGGATGGATCCTGCGAAAACAATAAATAATTACACAAAAGAAGTTCTTTTCTTGACTTACAAAAAAACCACAGCGACATGATGAGTACAATGACTGCTTAAATTCAAATCTCAGTATTCAAAAATTTCATTCAGAAATGATTTAATAAAAATTGTGCTATTTAGTTAGCTATATTTATTTATTTTGAGAATATGTTATTAGAAATTGTATGTACTTGATATAATTATTATTTTACAAACAGTAATATTAACAAACAGTTCTATTTTTCAAACCCAGTGTAAATATGTTACTTTAGGTACATCAGATATGACTAGTCTGACATTGGTCACCCTTGTAGCAATTACTTAGCAATTTACTATCTTAACTTTTAAAAGCTTCATTTAAGACGCCGGTCTGTTGTGGATTTTCGTATGTGGATGTGTTTGTGTTTGTGGATGGATAATATTATAAACTGCATACTATTACTTATTTCTTCATAATGTAAATAAATAAAATTTCTTAGTTTGTGTGTACGACTGATGAATTTCGAATTTTGAACTATGAATTTGAATTTGAATGATGAACTGAATTTCTAAATTCTTTGACTAATAGAAGTCCACAGTCCACAGAAGTTCTATTCCTAATTGAAATGTTATTCCCGATTACTGCGTGATAAGACTGATAAGGCCACTAATTTTTAGTAAAATTCATTATTCTAGTATTTAGTTTATCAGTGCTACAGTACGCTATGGTTATAGATTTGGTTGATCCGTATGTGTTTCTCATAGCATTTATTTTAATTTCACCATCATCACTCTAGAAGAAGTAACGTTCTGCATGTAAAGAAAAGAAAAACATTAAAAGGACTGTGTGCTGTTATATTCAACATTTATCAAAGCGTTTCATAATAATATAGGTTTCTTCTTTTAAAAAACCATTTTATTTCTGTAATAATCATGCGATGTACTATTAAGTATTAAAAAAAGAGGTACCTAAGTAATTATAATGATAATATTAATTTTAGTTTTTAATTTTATAATCATAATAATAATAATTTGTTTGTAAGTAGGGTTCATTCAAGATTCCATACAAAATTGATCGAACTCGTTTCTATCCTTGTAGGCGCTTGTTACTATTTTTACTAATAACACTTTAAAATCGCTTTAAGCGCAGATTCTAATTATATGCTGACAGTGTCGAACTACGCTGACTGCTATTTTCAGTTTGAACAATATTTCAGTACTTTTGTATAGATCTATTATATACAATTAATTACTACTTTAAATACAATCAATATCCACTGTTGCCGAGCAATACTCTTTTAAGTAAAGAATGTCATATATGGCACGCCTCCCCGACGATTTCACGCTGCAGCACCAGAGGCGCTGGTAGGAGCTGGTCCAGGTGAAGCGTCCACTGCAATCCTTCGTCGGTCTGTACAATATAACGCAGTCTTCCGAGACATTGAGTCACGGTAGCAAACACCCATCTTTTCTCAATTTTAGTGTAGTTTCTTGCCTGCACTCTATCACCAGGTAAGAAGTTTCTGATAGTAAGTATATTTTCATTTAACTGAGGTTGAGTGGTAGACCGGTTCTTAAACATGGTGTGTAATTCAGTTCTCACATCTCTGCCAAACATAAGTTCATATGCTGTCTGACCACTTGGTCCTGGTGTGCGTCTTAATCGAGATTTAATAGTAACAATCTTTTCAGCTAAACCACCTCTCTCACCTCACCTCTCAAATCAAATTAATAGCGGTAGAGGGTAAAAAACGAAATTTTAACTAAGCATTAGTCATTCGATTCTATGAAAACTTGAGCAAAAATAATTTACAATTTAAAAAAAAACATGATTTGTAAACAATATAATATATAAATAAATGAAGACAGTTATGTAATCATATAAACATAATACATACGTAATACTTAATATATTTACTTAATAATTACGAGATAATAATATTACATACATGCATAAAAAATATATAAATATATACAGAAATATATATACATAAATTATGCACATGTTTATAGAAGTGATAAGTAGTGGTCTTTTAAACGTTTCTTGAAAGAAGTTACCGATGGACTACTACGAATTTTGAAAGGTAAGTAACTCATTTCATAATTTTGTTGCTCGTGTAGTGAAGGAATTGTAAAAGAAATTAGAGCTAGATAGAGGATACTTCAAAATTTTCGAGACACAAGAATGTCTAAGTCGAGAAGTGTAGGTAAGATGTGAGAGCGGGAACGAAGATATACATGAGCAGAGGGATTATTTAGAATTTTATGTAGAAAGAAAGTAAACGCATATCTCGTCGAAGACATACAGGAAGCTGAGAGCGAAAGATTGACATGTGATCATGTTAGCAAAGTTCGAAAATAAAGCGAATAGCCAAATTCTGCAACCGCTCCAATTTATTCAACAATTCCTCTTTTGTGTCCAGATAGCATATATCGAGGATAGAAAGAAGAAGAGATTGAGGAAGCATAATTTTGATTTTAAAAGGCGAGAAATTCTGGAGTCCTTTGAGAGAGTGAAATGTATAATGCATACGTTTGCTTACCGCATTGATATGAGAAGTCCAATTTAAATTAGAATCTATTATTAAACTTAAGTTTTTCACTTTATCTGTGTACGGAAAGCTAACACCATCATAATAGACCTGTGGTAAATTCATTGAACTTAGTTCATGCTCATTATTATTATCATCATCATCATCATCATCACTAGGTTCACTACTAAAACTGTCCCTTAGGTTGATTAGAAAATCTTGTTCATAAACGCTGTCAAAGTGGACATTTCGCTCCCGGTCGTCTTGTTATTTTATTTAATTATTTCAGTTTTATTTATTTTATTTTAACTTAAATATCAACAAAAATTTATAGTTAAGTACCTAAATGTTAATTTTTAGTCTGTGGCTGTCCGTTATGCGGGACACTTCACTACATTAATTGGGCGGTACCCATCAATTAAGTACCACATTATCTGTAGTACATTTTAGTGAAAAAAATTACGACACTTCATAGGAGTGAGCTCCCAAAATTTGACAGACAGACAAATTTGACAGAGTATAAGTATAAAACTAGTATAATAGTTTAATATATTATTATACTACATTTTGCGTAAATTGGCCATTTTCTTGCTACTTGTACATTTTATCCAAAATCTGTAAATGCAAATCCAACAATTTTTACAAGGTTTTCCTGTAATTACAATGGTTGTGGTAAGAAAGGACTGTTATTGTTTAATAATTCCACCCTGAAAGCATAATTAAGTGTATCTAATTTCGCAAAGAAATAAAACATTTTCCTTATATTTCACTTTTATTAACCTCGTATTTAAGTATATTACAATTACATTTTTAATAAAAATTTAAAAACGTGTTTTAGTCACTAGACATTTATTAGAAAAATAATAGTAAGAATAAAACACATAACAAAAAAGATTACTATAGGGTAATCTCATAATTAAGTAAAATGATATAGGATACATTTACACTAATAACTAATAAATACAATAACATTTTATACCACAATGACGACTTGAGAGGACGACTTAGCCGATTGGTCTTGAAAGTAATGTTTTATATAATATTTTGTTTGAAATAATTAAATTCATAGCACAACTGTCAAAAAGAACTTGAAATTCATAAAAAAACTGTGACCACAATGGATATCATCCACTATTCGCCTTGCGACTTGCGATAGCGACAGAGATATATGTTTACAAGTTAACATTCTATAATACATTTAAATTAATTTCTAATGTATTGTGAAATGTATCACTATTGTGAAAATATACATATCAGATTAACATTACTGTTTGTGAAACATTATTTTATAGAACCTATGTACTAGTATCAAGAACAATTACTTGCTAAATAATAACTAAATGAATTCATTATATTCAACTACTACGTATTTATGTAGTATAGTCTAGTGCGCGAAATTCGTGTATATATTGTAATCACAGATATAAAAATATTATTACGATTTATACGCGAGCAGTTTTCTATGGCTGCGTTTTGGTCCAGTATAAATAGGAAAGACGCATTCCCGTAAAAGAGACCTAATTTTTTGTTCACTTTTGTACAGTTTCATTGTCTAAACAAAATAACGAAATTTGTACAATTACAGGTTCCCACCGAGCAATTTGGCCTGTGCTCTGACTATTGTATTTATTAGATGTGCATTAGGCGATGTTAGGAGACTCTTCCAACGTTCTGTATCCATGATCTCAGGTTTGTTCCTGAAACCAAATAATAATAGCATCAATGAATAAGTTCAGATGATGTTATACGCAAATCCAAGATGGATTAGTATATATATTTTTAGATATCTTTCTGTCAAAATTTCTAGCTTTATCCAGCATCACTAATAATACAAACATACATACATATCTTCAAGCTGTATCCCTAACGGGGTAGTAGGAGATGGCGAAGCGCCAAGCTTCGGGTTGTTTATGTACTATCACTAATTACATTATATTGTTTTATTAAGAACTCTCTATCAAAAAAATCCCCCAAGTGCGAGCCATACTCGGGCACCGAGGATTCCGGATCACCATACAATATATTTGTATTGTTTGTGTATTTACCGAAAAAATATAACTTGAATCAAAAACAAACTTAATTTTACAGTTTAAAGACATGGTGTGCCGTACTCGCCAACTGCAAACGTAAGTTGGTAATGGCAAATAACTACTACGGTTTCCAGATTTTTCCTTCTACTTGTGCTATAAGCCTTTCATGGTCCTAGCTCAACGGGAAGTAAGTACCCTATAGGTTTTGATTCATTTACGAGTGTCAAAATATGCGACATAAACGGCCCTATCTTTTGATTACGTCAACTTAGAAGTTTGATTTTGTCACTGTTCCAAGAGATACCTCTACGCGTTCCTGAGAAAAAGTCCAGACAGACAGACAGACAAACAGACGGACTACGAAGTGATCCTATAAGGGTATTTTTCCTTTGAGGTACGGAATCCTAAAAACGTTTATGTGCAAGACATATAACATAACATATCCTCATGTTGTATTCTTAGTGAGATAGATACGCGCGCAAATAGCAAAGCAAAATTTGTCGTATATTTAGTTTTATGTCAAAAAGCATCTTCAATCATTCCTTCGATCATTGATGTACCTCATTTGAAGTACTTTTCTAAGTGTTATTTTTTTAAATATCCAAAGAAATTTTAAAGTATGATACCTGTATAAGCTTTCAAAACTAGGCCGAATTTGTGAAGTTGAAACTCAACTTTCGATCTGTATTTGGTTTTTAGTACCACTGGATATAGTCGTACGGTAAATTCCAATGATTATTTACAATAACGAATTCTTATCAAGATTGTTCGTATATTACTTCATTAACTTAATGCAGGCAATTATATTATATTGAACAAAATAACAGTTCCAGTGTTTAAGGAAAATAAAAATACTAACAGTATAAAATTGACAGCTTCTGATTTCAGTGATTCACAGGAATGGAAATCAGCCAAAATAAGATACTCCACCGCGTTCCTTACACTCAATCTGTTTCCGAGTGCATTTTCACAAATTGTCTTTAGTTGCTTCACTTCATACTTGTCCGCTACAGCTAATAATTCACCGGTAACGTTCTCCACATCGACGCGACCCGTGTATATGTAAACCAATAAGTCTTTTAGTATTTCATGTCTCACATCCGTGATATTCACTTTACTATGGAGATTCTCGGCCATGTTGTACTTAAACATTGCTGCGAAAACTGAACTGCGGGCTGCCAACATTATTTTGTGTGCTTTGAACTCCTTATCTTCCGCTATTAAAGTAACATCACTCAATTCGTCATCATCTAACCACGCTTCGAATTCTTGAGGCATCAAAACGTTCTCGATGATTTTTGGCTGATTGGTGGTCAAATTGTAACCAGGTCCCATTATTGTTATTTCGCAATACACTTTTAACTGATTATATCTACATAATCGCATTTCGTCCCTAAATATTTCGTACCGGCTCATGAATTTCTGTATCTCATACGTTGTGCCCTGTTCTTTGAATAACAGTGATTTATCCGTTTTCACTTCATTTACTTTGTCATTTTTATTATCTAAAAGACATAACTTAATGTTGACTCTCAAATCCGTTGCAATATCAATGTTCGTTAGTAACGTCAAAACGAAGGATAAATAAGCGTGCTCATTGTCGAATTCACTGTATGGAAACAATGTTAGACGCCATCGTACTCCGTTTTCGTCATTATTGGGAAATATCGGTGAATGAATGACGTCATTCTTTCTATTATAAATACTGAAGTTATCTATTCTCACGTTAGAGTATGTTTCATGATATTAGATTTAGTTACACAAGCAGTTTCTTTAACGGACATGTTTTTTGTTAAACGTGTGTACGCAACTTTCCAACAATAAACACGTTCACTTAAACAAAGTGTTCCGTACAACGAAGCACACAGCACTATATTTCACACAAAATTATTATTTTAACACTTCACTAAACAAAACTTATTTCGAGGAGCTAATACGTAAACTGTTAGTCTTGCAATGACCCGAATTCGACTACCAGTCTCTAATCGTCGTCACCACTCACCACTGATGGGATATAGTCAAGTGAACATAACATCAGGTAGTTACCATAAATATAGATAGGGTTACTTACCTAGACCGTTCTCATTGTCGTTACTGGGCACCATAGAGTTTTGTGACTCCTTTGAATTCATCCTGTGACTCCCTTTGTCCCGTTGTTATGTGTGTTTTGTTCACCTACTTAATTTGTAAATTATTTTAATGGTGCTTGACCGTTTCTTATCTCTGCTGCTATTTTTTAACCATAAATAAAATGTTCATGTTTACAAAGAGCCGTTTTTACGTTTTTTGCAAAAATTGTCCTCTCTAAGTAATAGCCATAGTATTGTATTATATTTCTTAAAATACGTAACAAAAGTAATAAAACTGCTATTATTATTAAAAATTAAAAAGTGTAAAAAGAAAGGACTTATGTCCGTTCAGTGAGCAGTGTGGCCTTTGCTTTAACCAACATATCCCGCAAATGTACATGAGATGACTTTAGTAAATCGTTCCCACTTTCTGTCTGCATGACCTGTGATTTATACCTGAAAAGAAAGAACAATATTAAATGTTATTTCGTTTGAACTAAAATTTACTGTTAGTTACCCTTTTTATCTATTTATGCTACAAAAAGTCGTCTTACCACATGGCGCTTTAATCACCAATTTAAAACTCTCGTCGCGCGACTGCGGCCCTTCTATCGTTTTTTTGCGTTATGACCCAGCAGTTTAAACAGATTTATTTAAATTTAACGATTCGATTACATGTTAATAACAATGTGAAAAGCACTCTCATACCTAGGCGAAAATGTGTGAGGAGGATGATGAGATTTGAGGAAGCGAAAGAAGTAAGTAAGAATCGAGAAACTTGGCGCTCCGTCTTCTCTGACTACCCCATTAGGGATACCGCGTGAAGATATGTAGGTATGTATTGTGTATACAAGGTGTTATAAAAGTTCCGGTAATGCCTGCAGCGCGATAGAATGTTAAAAACACTGAAACGGAAAGTGCGGTGATTTTTACTGTTAGGATTTCTGAAATAATTACTATCGAAGTTTTACAAAACAATCGATATAATTTCTAAAGAATCCCATCAAGAACAAGAAGTGATCAGCTGTTCATCAAGTTCAAGGTCATCAACTATAAAATCATAGATTATATTTTTTCAGACTGGGGATATTTGTAAGTAATTTCTGCCTAAGCTTTCGTGTGCAAGATGTAATTGTGCTATTTGTATTGAACAGACTATTTTAACTTTTTTAGTGTGGGTATGTGATGTTATGTTTGTCTTTCGTGTTGCAAGGCTAATAAACGAACGCCTAACACTAAAACAGTTAATAAAAGTTTTTTCGGCAAATTATCCTAGTTAGATTTAGAAGATGAAAATTAAAGTACGGATTGTTACCGCATTTTTTCCATAGGAACGCGTATTATCCAGCTGTCTCACACAGACCCATCTCCTGTAGTTTAATCTTTGAAAATACCAGCCAATTAGAGTTTAGCGCTATTTTTTCAAAGCTTTTTATTTTTTCTACGTGGGTTCTGTATAATAATTAAATTGTGATTCAATGGTTAGCTTGATATGAAACTTCGTTCACTAGACCAGAAGATTTTAACAGTAACGATATTCGACCTTTACAGTTTACTAAGAACAAAATAAACAATGCAAATAAGTAATTGAACTTTCTTTGCTCAGCAACATCAATTAGGCATCCAAGTTACATTAATATTTTGTGACATTTTTACATTTCACTTTCATATCAATCAAACGTATCAACATAGAATTTCGAAAGACAATAGTTTTCATTCATTTCGGTAAAATATTTATTGTATCTTATTAGCTTACGATAGAAATACCCTTACCCCTACTTCACTCTTTTTTTAGGGGACTCCTAAGATGACTGTAGACAAAATATTGCAACTATCTTTGTCCTTCGAAGAGACACCGCCGGCGCGGTTTCATTTGAAGCGGTGCGTCGTATATTGTCAAAGAAAAACCGACAGTGCGCGGCTTTATTTAGAGAGGTGCGTCATATGATGTCAAAGAAAAGCCGCCGACGCGGCTTTCTTTTATGTTTTGGTTTCTTTGATGACACTACACATCAGTCGATCGTTAGCTGTAGGCATGATAGTATGTAGTTGTTTCCTTGAATGTGAGTAGGTAGTGAATGCCTACCAAACGCAGCAACGCAGCCATTTTTCGACAGGCGAGGTTGTGCGTAAAAGACAAAGGACGACACTTTGAACCTCTCATCTAATTGTGAATTACTTAGAAATGTACCTACCGTTTTTGGTGTAGATACTTTGTCTGTTTATGTAGCGACTTAAAACTTTCCTTCATTGATATTCGAAAGTGATACAAAGCAATTATTTTCTTTTTTACAGGGATATGTAAAAAAGAAAATAATTGCTTTACTTTACTGTTTACTTTACTGTTGCTGAACTTTACTGTTATAAAATTAATAAATTCATTTCGCATTGAAATTATTTCGAAAATGGGACCCTAATAGTATTATGGAGGGTTCGATATTCCGGCCTCTCAACAGCTATACCCACAGCGCACAGCTCAAATGCATGATATCCTGGTATTTGGCTTCTTAAATTAATTTTAAGGGTTCCGTATTTCCCCTTAATTTTTAATAAGTATTGTTCATTTAGTTTCGAATCTTAATTACCCTGTAGATAATTACATTTTCAAAATAATTTTGAGTAATGTTGATTTTATGCATTATTTATTTATAATATTTACTTATGATTTCTTCTCGTTACTTTTATTAACAATTAAAAAGACGTACAATTTTTTCTTTTGTGTTATTCATGGCTATTATTTATTTCTAATATTTATTTCCATTATTTACTTATGACTTGTTCTCGTCGCCTTTATTTACACTTAGCGACTAGCCCCGGATTACGGGGTACGGGTAGAATAAAAAAAAATGAACCCCCATGTTACTCGCTGATAATGTAGCTTACTAAGGTAAAGGAATTTTTGAAATCGGTTTAGTGGTTTTTGTGTTTATCCTTTACATACAAACAAACAAAGTTAACCTCTTTATAATATTAGTGTAAATTAAAAAGACGTACAATGGTTGCTTTCAAATAAAAAAAATGAAGCGCTCGATACGAAATATGACTTTGAATCTTTGAAGATTCTGTTTTTTTTTTTAAATATTGTATCGAGTTTTTTAAGTATTGTATCGTATTTAAAAAAAACAGTATCTAAACTCTAAACCGGCAAAACTTTTGTTTTCCAAAAATTTTTTAAAATGTGTTCTTCGATTGTTAATACAGTTATAACGGGGTCATGGTAACCATCGTGTTAATTTTACATTACTGTTTTTAATTATTGAAATTATATTTCCGAACGCCTACTACGAAATCGAATGTTATTAAATTTATTAAAATTTAAAACGGGACCATAAAAATGACTAGTTCTCCCCTTTCTTATTAAGGTAATAATTTCATTGGTTTCCTTCGACCAATCGCAACGCTTATTAGGTTTGTCGGCACCTTTGACTGCCGGAAGGCGGAACTTATTATTTTAGTCAGAGCTCTGAGCTGTTTACGTTAACATCTAATTTTTATTTATTTTAATTGTGAGTGAAAATGTGATTGTACGAAAGGAGGCTACTATGACATGATGCTGTGCTCGGAGCCGTTAATGGAAATTTGTGTGCCGCTGTCGAATTTACGAATATCGGTTTTGCCTCGACAATCCAGAAGCAGATGGGAGGCTGCTTCTATGTTTTTGGAAATGTTTCGCAAGATGACACAACACTTGCATACCACTGGTAGTGTGCTCAGTTCTACTAGCGAAGGACTTTCTGTCACACAAATGTAGACTTCGAAGAACAGATAGATTTTATAACACTTTACAACTGAGTCCAGAAGTAGTAAACGAAGCGCTGCTGCGCTGCCGCCATCCTCAGCACGAATTACATAACCGTATGGCGGATTTATAACATTGGTGGCCAGTACCATCACAGTACCATTTCCATTTTTAACGTATATCGGTACCAATGACTAAGGAAACTAGAAGACATGGCATTTTGATCTATAGCAACATATAATTTATTCTAACGCATAAAATTCAATCTCAACGTTATCACTTTTTGACTTACCTACGGGTTCTTGTGTGTGTAAGAGTAAACAACAATACTTTTCTCAAAGAGTAATTTTTTGTGTGACATTATTGTAATGTTAAAACGTCCCGGTCCGCCATTCTTTGCGACACGCTAGCAAGTAGACGAAGAGTCAAAACATATCAATGAATTTCTGTGATTTTGTACTGGATATTGGAACTATTTTGTTAAAGAGAATGTGGCTCGAGGAAAAGCAATAATCAACGAAATCTATCATAACAGAAATTCATTAATTTAGTTTGATGTCGTATATATTTCCGTCGTAATTACTGTGTTTCTTAGTTTACTGTATTATAGTCACGTAGTTAGTTTAGTTATAAGCAGTTTTTATTCACGTAATACAGTAAATTACTTCTTATAAATTTTTGTTGTCATTGCCGTTAGGGCTGTCCATGTATCTATATTAAAAAATATCGATAAGTGCAGGTAAAATAAAATAAAATGAAAAATATAGATACATATCTTCACGCTGTTCGAAGAATCTTCTTTCAATGAATTACATTAAGATAATAATTTAATAATCAGAGAAAATATTTACAGTGGTAATTAATTACTTTTTAATTTCATGATCATGTAAAAATCCTCTATTGAGAAAAAGTAACAGGAAAATCTAAATTGTTTACAGAATGTGACTGAACTTTGATTTGATGTTTCCGAGAGAGAAAAATGTGCTCATAGTTCTAAATATCTGCTTCTGAATGATGTGAATCGATATCAAGCCGAATTATTTTTGCGAGCAAAAGAGCTTATAGTGGTTTTATAAATAACCCAGATGCGGTACAATTTAGTGAACCCTTTAAAAGATTTTAAGAGCAGAAATAAGAGACCAAGGTGTCGGGAAATCTATTCCTATGGAACAAATAACCGTTTTAATTCGCTCTAGTAGGATGTATCCTTCGAAAACAATAAATAATTTCACATAAAGAAGTTACTTTCTTGACGTACAAAAAAACCACAGCGACATGATGAGTACAATGACTGCTTAAATTCAAATCTCAGTATTCAAAAGTTTCATTCAGAAATTATTTAATAAAAATTGTGCTATTTAGTTAGCTAGATTTATTTATTTTGAGAATATGTTATTAAAAATTGTATGTACTTGATGTAATTATTATTTTACAGACAGTAATATTAACAAACAGTTCTATTTTTCAAACCCAGTGAAAATATGTTACTTTAGGTACATCAGATATGACTAGTCTGGCATTGGTCACCCTTGTAGTGCCTAGCAATTTACTATCTTAACTTTTAAAAGTTTTATTTAAGACGCCGGTCTGTTGTGGATTTTCGTATGTGGATGTGTTTGTGTTTGTGGATGGATAATATTATAAACTGCATACTATTACTTATTTCTTCATAATGTAAATAAATAAAATTTCTTAGTTTGTGTGTACGACTGATGAATTTCGAATTTTGAACTATGAATTTGAATTTGAATGATGAACTGAATTTCTAAATTCTTTGACTAATAGAAGTCCACAGTGTTCTATTCCTAATTGAAATGTTATTCCCGATTACTGCGTGATAAGACTGATAAGGCCACTAATTTTTAGTAAAATTCATTATTCTAGTATTTAGTTTATCAGTGCTACAGTACGCTATGGTTATAGATTTGGTTGATCCGTATGTGTTTCTCATAGCATTTATTTTAATTTCACCATCATCACTCTAGAAGAAGTAACGTTCTGCATGTAAAGAAAAGAAAAACATTAAAAGGACTGTGTGCTGTTCTTCAACTACTTTGAGCTACGTTCATTGATATTCAACATTTATCAAAGTGTTTCATAATAATATAGGTTTCTTCTTTTAAAAAACCATTTTATTTCTGTAATAATCATGCGATGTACTATTAAGTATTAAAAAAAGAGGTACCTAAGTAATTATAATGATAATATTAATTTTAGTTTTTAATTTTATAATAATCATAATAATAATTTGTTTGTAAGTAACCGTTCATTCAAGATTCCATACAAAATTGATCGAACTCGTTTCTATCCTTGTATAGGCGCTTGTTACTATTGTTACTAATAACACTTTAAAATCGCTTTAAGCGCAGATTCTAATTATATGCTGACAGTGTCGAACTACGCTGACTGCTATTTTCAGTTTCAACAATATTTCAGTACTTTAAATTATTACGATATAGTTTTATTTACAATTGTTCATGACACACAATCAATATCCACTGTTGCTAAGCAATACTCTTTTAAGTAAAGAATGTCATATATGGCACGCCTCCCCGACGATTTCACGCTGCTGCACCAGAGGCGCTGGTAGGAGCTGGTCCAGGTGAAGCGTCCACTGCAATCCTTCGTCGGTCTGTACAATATAATGCAGTCTTCCGAGACATTGAGTCACGGTAGCAAACACCCATCTTTTCTCAATTTTAGTGTAGTTTCTTGCCTGCACTCTATCACCAGGTAAGAAGTTTCTGATAGTAAGTATATTTTCATTTAACTGAGGTTGAGTGGTAGACCGGTTCTTAAACATGGTGTGTAATTCAGTTCTCACATCTCTGCCAAACATAAGTTCATATGCTGTCTGACCACTTGGTCCTGGTGTGCGTCTTAATCGAGATTTAATAGTAACAATCTTTTCAGCTAAACCACCACTCTCAACTCACCTCTCAAATCAAATTAATAGCAGTAGAGGGTAAAAAACGAAATTTTAACTAAGCATTAGTCATTCGATTCTATGAAAACTTGAGCAAAAAAATGTACAATTAAAAAAAAACATGCTTTAAAAACAAAAAAATATATAAATAAATGAAGACAGTTATGTAAGCATATAAACATAATACATACGTAATACTTAATATATTTACTTAATAATTACGTGATAATAATATTACATACATACATAAAAAATATATAAATGTATACAGAATATAAATACATAAATTATGCACATATTTAATGAAGTGACAAGTAGTGGTCTTTTAAACGTTTCTTGAAAGAAGTTACCGATGGACTACTACGAATTTTAAAAGGTAGGTAACTCATTTCATAATTTTGTTGCTCGTGCAGTGAAGGAATTGTAAAAGAAATTAGAGCTGGATAGAGGACACTTCAAAGTTTTAGTGACAGAAGAATGTCTAAGTCGAGAAGTGTAGGTAAGATGTGAGAGCGGGAACTAAGGGATTATTTAGAATTTTATGTAGAAAAGAAAGTATACGCATATCTCGTCGAAGACATACAGGAAGCTGAGAGCGAAAGATTGACATGTGATCATGTTAGCAAAGTTCGAAAATAAAGCGAATAGCCAAATTCTGCAACCGCTCCAATTTATTTAACGATTCCGCTTTTGTGTCCAGATAGCATATATCTGCATAGTCGAGGATAGAAAGAAGAAGAGATTGAGGAAGCATAATTTTGGTTTTAAAAGGCAAGAAATTCTGGAGTCCTTTGAGAGAGTGAAATTTATAATGCATACGTTTGCTTACCGCATTGATATGAGAAGTTCAATTTAAATTAGAATCTATTATTAAACCTAAGTTTTTCACTTTATCTGTGTAGAGACTGCTAACACCATCAGAATACACCGGTGGTAAGTTCATTGAACTTAGTTCATGTTCATTATCATCATCGTCACTAGGTTCACAACTAGAACTGTCCCTTAGGTTGATTATAAATTCTTCTTCGCAAACACTGTCAAAGTGGACATCTCGCTCCCAATCGTCTAGTATAATTATTTTAGTTTTATTTAATTTATTTTAACTTAAATATTTACAAAAAATATTAAAGTAACATACATACTTATCTTCACGCTGTATCCCTAACGGGATAGTCTGAGAGGACAGAGCGCCAGGAGTCGCGGTTCTTACACACCTCTTTCGCTTCCTCAAATCTCATCATTCTCCTCACACATTTTCGCCTAGGTATGTGAGCGCTTTTGACATTTCCGTCTGCTAACACTGGCTATTTGATCTTCATAAGTCGGCCTTGGTCTTCCTTGGCTTCTTTTACCTCTCACTTATCTTATCACAAAACTAGTATAATAGTTTCATATGTTATTGATTATTATACTGCATTTTGCGTAAATTGGCGACTTTCTTGCTACTTCTACATTTTATCCAAAATTTACAAATGCAAATCAAAAAGTCTAAAAGATTTTCCTGTAATTGCAATGGTTGAGGTAAGACAGGACTACCCTGCCCTGAAAGCATAATTAAGTGCATGTAATTTAACGTAAAAATAAAACATTTTCATTATATTTCACTTTTATTAACCTCGTATTTAAGTACATTACGATTACATTCTTAATAAAAAGATAAAAATATATTTTTAGTCACTAGACATTTATTAGAAAAATAATAGCGTGAATAAAACTCATTACAAAAAAGATTACTGTTGGGTAATCTCATAATTTATAACATAACATAACATTTTAAACCACACTAACAACTTGAGAGGACGACTTAGCCGATTGGTCTTGAAATTAGTGTTTGTTATGTTCAAATAATTAAATTCATAACACAACTATCAAAAAAATTCAAGTTATTTTTCATATAAAAATTAAGAGATAGATTTCCCGGAGTTGGAATTAACACTACTGAAAACTAGAAACTCTTTAGTCAAGAGTCTGGTGCTCTGAATTCACTTTTTGATTGAGGAAGCCATATTATTCTATCTATTCCGTTTAATAAATTAACTCTATTTAAAACAACTGTTCTCAACCAATCGTAACAAAAGTTGAAGAGCTTTTTTTTGCAATAAAAGTAACTTTTTAGACGAAGTAATAACAATTAGGTATGGGCCGATGCTAAATAGTTGACGTATGGCATAAAGTGTCAAACACTGACGAGAAGATCTCTACTTAAAATTGAGCTGTAATGGATATCATCTACTATTCGCCTTGGGACTTGCGATAGAGAGAGATATATATGTTACAAGTTAACGTTCTATAATACATTTCAATTTATTTCTAATATATTGTGAAATATATCACTATTGTGAAAATATACATATCAGATTAACATCACTGTTTGTGAAACATTATTTTATAGAACCTATGTACTAGTATCAAGAACAATTACTTGCTAAATAATAACTAAATTCATTATATTCAACTACTACGTATTTATGTAGTGTCTAGTACGCAAAATTCGTGTACGAGAAAAATAGTATTACGATGTATACGCGAGCAGTTTTCTATGGCTGCGTTTTGGTCTAGTAACAACTTATCGTATAGTATCGTATAGTAGAAAGAACTTATGTCCGTTGTTTAGACCATAGATGGCGTTATATAGAAACTGCATCGCGCTTGCATTAGTAAAAATGGATGTGCAATGTACAATATCATGTTTTATTAAAAGCGAACTATTGAAGTACAAGTCAGTTTTATTTAATAGTTACCTTAACATTTTTTGGCCTTACATGAGCCAGCCAAATTGAAAAAGTGAGTTAACTGAGTGAACAAGTAACTGTATAAAGTGACAAGTGTAAGTGTTATAAGTGAACAGACTATTAAAGATTGTGAGTATTGTGACGGACTTAGAAAAATCAACATTATAACTTTTCAATATTACATATGTACTGGACTTAGAAAATTCAGTGAACTTAATTTAAGTTAGAAAATTTACTGAAGATAAATTTAACTTAGAAAAATTTATTGGAGATCACTTAGAAAATACTTCGAAATTATATTGTACAAATGGACTTTGAAAATGTTGCTTCTGTTTGGACTACTTAGAATATTTTATACGTTCATGAACTTAGAAAATTTTACGTGACTCAACTTAGAAAATTTTGAATGATTTCGGACTTTGAATTATTTATTTGAAAAGTTAATCTGTTAAGTTAAGAAAAACTGTTTGAACAGTTCATCAAAACATTAATTCTTCACTATGGAAAATTTAATAAGTATACAAAAAGACATTGCCAATCAAATTAGTAGATTGTGTTCAAACTATAAAAAATCAAAGTCGAGAGTTACTAGATCGTATTTGGAAACAAGATTAGATTTATTGGAATCCTATTGGAATACATATAAAATAAATCGCTATGAATTGTTAAAAATGATTACGGAAGAAGATAGAAGGATGCTAGAATATTTTACAGAAGGAAAATGCTATAGTTGTGAAGATGAATACTTAGAATTAAAAACTTTAATGAAAGAAACTTTATATGGTTTAGGCGGAACTACTATAACAAAGTCAGAAACGGGCACTACAGTTACAATTACACCGAAAACTAAATTACCTCCAATAAATATACCATCGTTTTCTGGAAATTACAAAGATTGGACAAGTTTCTTTGATCTTTTCGTATCATTGGTACATAACAATGATTCGCTTAGTAAAATACAAAAATACCACTATTTAAAGAGTAACTTATCGGGAGATGCAGAAGCTTTATTAAAACAATTTCCATTAACAGAAGCCAATTATGACAAATCTTTTGAGTTACTGGAGGCAAGATATGACAATAAGAGATTGATTGTGCATGCTCATCTGTCACGTTTACTTAATCAAAAGAAACTTACTACAGAATCAGTTAAGGGAATCAGAGATCTGTTAGACACCGCAAATGAATGTCTAAATGCTTTGAACAATATTGGAATTACAACGGAAAATTGGGACCCTATAATTATTTATCTGATTGTTATGAAGTTTGATAGTGAAACGCACAAACTTTGGGAACAAAAATTAGGAGCATCGAAAGAATGCCTACTATTTCTGAATTATCAACATTTATGGACATACGATTTCGTTCTCTTGAAGCTATGAATGTATCACGTCCTAAAGAAAGTACATCTAGAGCTGTTCATTAAAACATAAAATCGTTTCAGCTAAATTCAGAACCGGTTTGTACTTATTGTTCTAGGGGTCACTACATATATCATTGTGATGAGTTTGGTAAACTAAAACCAGAACAGAGAAGAAATATAGCCCAACAGAAACAATTATGTTTCAATTGCCTTGTACCCAGACATAACGTTATGTATTGTAGACAGAGGACAACCTGTAAGATTTGTAAGCGAAGGCATCACACAATGTTACATATGCAGAATAATAAAAAAAAGGACACTAACGAGAAAGTATTTGAGGATAAACTATCGCAAATTACTACAACTAATATGGAAACGAATAACAGCTGACTAATATCTCTACTTGCTACGGCTATTGTACAAGTACTATCTAGAGATGTTAAAAAATACACTATGCGTGCTTTAATTGATCCAGGTTCACAAGCCTCATTCATTACTACTGCTGCGGTACAAAAGCTTGGTTTACGAAAACTACCAATATATAGCAAAATTACAGGAGCAAACTCAACTATGTCAACGATTTCTCAGAGTGTTGCAGAGTTTGATCTTTTTTCGCAATATACTAATTCTGACAAACTAGCAATAAAAGTAAAAGCTCACACATTGAAAACTTTGTCATCAATATTACCAAACAAAGAACTTAAAATACAATTAGGACCTAACATGAGGAAGTTACAACTAGCAGACCCAAACTTCTGTAAGCCAGGAGGATTAGACATTCTCCTTGGAGTGGAAGTCTATGCTAAAATTATTTTAGATGGACTTATTAAACACAAAACGGTCGTAGCTCAGAACTCACAGCTCGGTTGGTTAATTTCGGGAGTTATTTATGAAAAGAATTGCGACAGTAAAGACGTTCTTTTTATTCACAGCCAACTGGAGATTAATGATTTGTTGAAGCGATTCTGGGAATCTGAAGAACTATATACAGAAATACGTTTACCAACAGCAAGTGACACAAAGTGCGAGACAATTTTTAGAAATACACAATCTCGTACTACCTCCGGGCGATATGTTGTAGCGCTACCATTTTCTAATGAAAATGTCACACTCGGAGAATCGAGACATCTTGCTGTTAAGAGATTACTACAAATAGAACTGAGGTTTCAGAAAGACTCTAAATTTCACGAGTGGTATGTTCACTTTATGGAAGAGTATTTAGAGTTGGGTCACATGGAGCAGATTCCAGAAAGAGATTTAGACAAATCAATCGTTTGTTACCTGCCTCATCATGGAGTATTACGAGAGAGCAGTACTACCACGAAACTCCGTGTCGTTTTTGATGGTTCTACAACAACTAGTTCTGGAAGTTCTTTGAATGACGTTCTTTTAACTGGTCCTTCTTTACAGCAAGACATTAGAGACCTGTTTTTACGTTGGCGAACACATAAAGTATGTTTGTTAGCAGATGTACAACAAATGTACAGACAGATTCTAGTCAGAAAGGAAGATCAAGATTTGCAGCGTATAGTTTGGCGATCGAATCCTAATGAACATATTATTGATTATCGTTTATGTACTGTAACGTATGGCACTTCATGTGCTCCATACTTGGCAATTAAAACTTTAATGCAATTAGCCCATGATGAATTTAAAGATTTTCCTAATGCTTCCGATGTTTTAAAGAGAGATTTTTACATGGACGATTTACTATCTGGTTCTGATTCAGATTTTAATGCTATTAAATTATGTAATGAACTTATTCAATTACTATCTCGAGGTGGTTTTAAGTTGCATAAATGGTCATCTAATTCAATTAAGGTTATGGAAAGTTTAGATACTGGAGTCAATCAACCACAAACATCTTTAAATAGTACAATGCATGAATCTATTAAAACTTTAGGAATAAATTGGAATCCAAATGATGATTGCTTTGAATTAAAATTGCACGTTACTATTATTAATACTAGTATTACAAAACGAAGTATTTTATCGGATATAGCTAAAATTTATGACCCGTTGGGATGGTTAGCTCCAGTAGTAATAGTAGCAAAAATCTTTTTACAAAAGTTATGACTGCTTGGTCTTGGATGGGATGATTATCTTCCAGATAAAGAAAAATTAGAATGGGTAAAATTTTGTAATGAAGTTAATTCTATGCCTGTTATATATTTGCTACGATGGATTGGAGTTTCAAAATCTAATAAACGGATAGAGATACATGGTTTTAGTGATGCGTCCAATGTAGCTTATGCTGCGGTAGTATATATTAGGATAATAAATGATAATTCGAATGTTTTAGTAAAAATAGTTTCAGCCAGGACCAAAGTAGCACCATTAAAACAGATCTCAGTACCTAGATTAGAATTATGTGAAGCAGTAATGACCGCTAAATTAATACATAAAGTTAAAATGTGTCTAAATGTACCAAATGATCAAATTTATGCGTGGACCGATTCCACAATAGTTCTTTCATGGCTACAAAAACATCCAAATACTTGAAAAACTTTTGTAGGGAATAGTCACAGAAATTTTGAATGTTACTTCGCCTGGACAGTGGAATTATGTTAAATCTAAGGACAATCCAGCTGATTGCGCTTCTAGGGGTTTTTCTCCTTTAGAATTAGCACAAAAGGAACTACGGTGGAGTGGACCTAAATGGTTAAAATCAACTAATGAAATGTTATTTAATAATAAAAATATACCTGATACAGATCTAGAGATGAAATTATACACACACAATCTTAATTTAATTAATATGAATGGTGAAATTATCATAAAAGAATTTTCTAGTAGTAATCAAATTGAAGAGAGTTGTTGCTTATTGCTTTAAATTTATTAAGAATTGTAAACAAAAAATTTTGATTAAAAATACACATGCAAATGATAGAGATGTTCAAAATGAAATTAATTATTTGACAACAAATGATTTAAAAAATGCCTTGGTATATTGTATTCGTGTAGCACAAAATTGTTATTTTTCTGATGAAATTAATGAATTTTTAAGTGGTCGTTTTGTCAACAAAAAGAGTTCCTTATATTCGTTATATCCTTTTCTTGATGACAAGAAAATATTAAGAGTTGGAGGTCGTTTAAAAAATGCTCCTATTCCATACGACACTAAACATCCTATTATATTGTCTGGAAAATCTCACTTAGCAAGTTTAATTGTAAATGATACTCATAAAAGAACGTTACATGGTGGACCACTTCTAATGTTAAACATAATTAGAGGTACTTATTGGATAACTAGAGTTAAATCGATAGTTAAATTGCATGTTCGTCGTTGTATTAAATGCATAAGACAAGCTCCTCAGTTTTCAACTCAACTTATGGGCAACCTACCGTCAGCCAGAGTGACAGTCTCCAAACCATTTTCAAATAGCGGTGTGGATTTCGCTGGGCCCATTCACTTAAAATCGTCTAAATTACGAAACGCTGTTACTTTAAAAGCATATATTGGCATTTTTATTTGTACTGTTACCAGAGCCATTCATTTAGAATTGGTATCCGAGCTATCCACAAAAGCTTTCATAGCGGCTTTCAAGAGGTTTACTTCTCGTAGAGGTCATTGTTCACATCTCTATTCCGACTGTGGTACCAATTTCATAGGAGCCAATTTGGAATTAGCTCGAATGTTAAAAGCAAGTAAGTCAGCGTTGCCAATTGAACTTGCAGAGTTGTTAGCTTCTGACGGAACTGAATGGCATTTCATTCCCCCTGGATCTCCCCACTTCGGAGGATTATGGGAAGCGGGTGTAAGATCTACTAAGCATCATATTAGACGTGTTATAGGTGATACTAAACTCACATTTGAAGAATATAGTACCCTATTAGCTCAAATTGAATGTTGTCTAAATTCCCGTCCTATTTCCGCCATGAGCGACTGCGCTGATGATTTTTCCGCTTTAACTCCCGGTCATTTTTTGGTGTTCGGACCGCCCACGATAGTCCCTTTTGAGAATATGCTTGATGTCCCGATTAACAGACTTAATCGTTGGCAACACATCGAGCATATGTTACAGTCATTTTGGCAACGCTGGAAGCAAGAGTACTTAACCACTCTTCAACACAAGTATAAATGGGCTACCCAACAAAGATCATTCAAAATCAATGATTTGGTTGTAGTAAAGGATGATCGTGTCCCACCTTCCAAATGGCCTTTAGGTCGTATTATTCAGACCCATCCTGGCAATGATGGAATTGTTCGTGTTGTCACAGTACGGTGCCCACAAAATATTTTTCGCAGACCTATTACAAAATTGTGTTTGTTACCTATAGAAATCTCCCCTTTGAAGGACTAATTCGTCCTTGGCGGGCTGCATGTTTAGACCATAGATGGCGTTATATAGAAACTGCATCGCGCTTGCATTATAAAGTTTCGTGTAAGTGATAAGAATGGAGGAGATCTAAATAAACATGTGAGCGAGTTTCAACGAGCGAAGAGGAGGAACCTGAAGCTAATCGCTTTGAGTTCAATAAAGGTTCGCGCGTTCGCTTACAACAAATCAGGTTCAGTCCGGCTTCGTTAGGGCCCAAAAGCTCGGTTCTGTCCGGGTTAAAATTCGTCTTCGTCGCTTAGGTCTATAATCGCGGGGTACGCGGGGGTATTGGTCCAATAAGAAGCCCTTTTAGGGCGGCCAATGCCCCTGCCCTCTTCGCAGTATGGTTTGCGGGCTATGCGGGGTCGGAATTACTCTGACCGCGTATAGCGGGCAAACATGTCCCATCGTCTCCCCTGCTCCCTCGTCCCCACCCGTGACCGCCAACCGCAGCCACAAAGACGGCGCGATCGATCAGGTCCGGCATTGTTGGGGACGAGTGTGCAGAAGCAACGTGTCTTCACCCGTACCCAGCGCGGCAACATCCAAGCCGCACTGGAAAACGTTGTCGTCGCAGCGGGTGCAATTATGCGATCGTCGCGGTCGGGTGAATCTTCCCCCTCTTCCCTTGCCTCACTGTCTTCCTTGACCCCTGCAACTCCTGGGGCGGGTGATAGATTTTTCACGGCAGACGAATCTTTCTTCGTAGAGGAAAATCCGGGTCCCTCCACTCCGCAAAGAATGAAGACTCCTGAAAGTTCAGCGGAAGTATATACACCCGCATCCTCAACAAGTACCGTGGTCTGCAAAATTCCACGGCAGGAAAAAACTCCAACCGTGGTCCCACTGTCCGCACCCCGTTTATCGCCCGCGACAGCACCGCTCATTAGGGAGTTTGGGCCATCACCTCTGGACTCTTCCTCCGCTCCCGCTTTTGAAAAACGCCTCATCTCTCCTCGAGCACCTTTTCCATCTCTGGCACCATCCATGCCATCTTTGGAAGCCGAACCCATGGACACAGCTGTACCGCCCAAATCGTATGCAGTAGCGGCAACCACCGTCGTAGGAACAACCACCACCAGTGTCTCCTCTCCTAAAGGGGCCTCACCAAAAGAGCCAACATCTCAAACGACAAAGCCGTCTCCACGCTACCCTCCACTAATTGTCGAACACCTGCCTGACTGGGTTCGCCACTTCAAGGAACTTAAGAAGGTATTAGGTCATGTACCAAATGCGCGCCCTTACGGAAAAGGTGTGCGGTTTATGCCTAAGAGCGATCAGGAGTACCGTCTTGTTCAGCGCTACCTCACATCGCTGGAAAAAGACACTGGAATCTCCTGGTTCTCATATTCGCTGCCAGCAGAGCGAAGTTTAAAGGTGGCCATCAGAGGACTACCAGCAGACACTGCGCCTTCTGATATAGAAGACGAACTTCGCACCTTGGGATACGTGCCAGAATACATCCGCCCAATTCGTGCTCGACAGGGCCGCCCAGGGTGTATTTTCTATGCGCAATTGCAGCGTACTCCTGATCTCATTCCGGCCATATATGACATAGGAGAGCTTCTATGTATGCCCGGTGTCAAAATAGAAGCCTGGAGAGGCAGAAAAGGCCCGGCTCAATGTCATCGCTGCCAACAGTTTCGACATTCATCACACAACTGCCACAGGAAAATCTCTTGCGTCAGGTGTGGTGAGGAACACGTCGCTCGTGATTGCCCCCGTCCACGTGAGGAGTCACCAACATGCGCCAATTGCGGTGGTTCACACACTGCTAACAACACCGGATGCCCAGTATTCCGCAGGGAGGCCCGGAATAAAAAAGCTGGTACAATGCCTTTAACAGCTGCGAACACCAACAAGTCTGCCATCGCGACAAGAGCAGAGGCAGATAGTGCCCAATCCTTGATGGCCGCAGCCAATGATCCCCTGGAACGAAACGCTCCCAAAAGGAAAAGGCTCAGAAAAAGGAAGGCGAAAACCGCTAAGTCTACAATCACCATCGGTAAATCAACTGCTACCACAGCTCCGCAGCCAATAGAACCCAGGAAACTTCAACCTAAACCTCAACAAGAGCCGGCCGGCCCCACCAGAGTGAAGGAGGCACAGCGGGGGATAGTGTCGGCGCCCTTGGACGAGAACCGAAAGGTTCTTTTGCGAGCGATCCAGGTACTGCAGGACGTTTTGGTTGCACTGCAGTCCAACCAAGATCCAATTCCTGTCATCTTCAGAGGGATCACGTCATTACTTAGTTCCAATGTTTGAGACTCTGAAGATGATACACTGGAATGCTGACGGACTGTCTAAGCAAAAGCGCAATCTCTTGCGGGCAATTGCTTCCGAAAACGACGCTGACCTCGTGCTGATTTCGGAGACACACCTCCGCAGCACAGATCGATTGAAGATGCCCTCATACAGTGTATACAGGAAAGACGAAATCTCGGATACCTCAGGCATTGCTTTTCGCGGTCTAGCTGTTCTTGTGAGGAGGAGAATCGTTCATCAGCTACTAACACCGTTGCAACTTCAGTCCCTGTATGCTCTCGGAGTGGAGCTGTGTATCGCCGGCAATCCGATCCGTGTGTTTGCTGTGTACAAACCACCATCTAACCGTCTTGTGGTGGCGGATATCCATAATTTACTGGACTCACCGTTCCCCACAATTCTGGCTGGTGACATGAATAGCAAGCACACTGCTTGGAACTCGTCAAGAATCTGCCCTGATGGACGCCGCCTTTTTGATGACGCAGAGCGAGAAGGCTACGAGGTCTTGGGTCCAGAAGTGCCGACGCATTACCCGTACACATCAGCACATGTCCCAGACGTTATAGATCTCACGATTACCCGCGGCATCCCATCCCGGCCAACAATCGACGTGTTAGATGACCATATGATCTCGGACCACCAGCCCGTATTAGTCACCATAGCCGATCATCCGGTTCGAACGCGACCACCCGCCGCTCGTCGCCTTCATGACTGGGAAACATTCGGATGTTATATGGACCAGCACCTCCAATCGCGACCCATCCGAATACCTGAGGATGTTGACCTTTTAGCTGATGAGCTTACTTCCTGCATGCAAAACGCTCTTCGTCACGCCACCCGCGACGCTCCCAAAAAGACGTTCACGCATTTTCCTTCCGCGTACATTAAAAATATGCTATCTGAGAAGAAGCGCATCCGAAAGAAATGGCAACTCACTCGTTGTCCGACTTTAAAAACCCAGTTGAACTCGCTGACTGCGAAGATCTCAATTGCCTTAGAAGCAGAGGCAACTGAATCGTGGCAACGCACCATCGACTCGGCCGGAAACGACTGGACATCCATTCACAAGATATGTCGTCGAGTATCTGGTCAATCGCAGCCCATCCGTCCACTACGAGCCAGCGATGGCACCTTACGCTACAGAGCGGAAGATCGGGTGGAAATTTTTGCGGAGTATCTCGAGCGACAATTTCGACCGTACCCATCCGAAGACAACATGCACGTGGCAGAGATTCATCAGCACTTGGACAATTACTTCGCCGCACCGATAACACCCGAAGAAGATCCCATAGTGCTCTCACCAGGCCAAACTCTGCGTATGATCCAGCGCACGCCACTCCGGAAGGCCCCGGGCTCCGACGGCATTTCCAACGAAACCTTGCGTCACCTACCACACCGCTCGGTTGCGGTGGTGACGCGATTATTCAATGGAATACTGCGCACGGGACACTTCCCGACCACATGGAAGCTGGGCCGCGTGATAATGTTGCCCAAAGCTGGGAAGAACTCCTTGAAACCAGAGAGCTATCGACCCATTACACTACTTCCGACTATCTCCAAGGTGTTCGAGAAGCTTATACTGCGGCACCTTTCGCCACATATTATGCCTCGGGAAGAGCAGTTTGGCTTCCGCGCCGAACACTCCACCACGCTCCAACTGTCGAGAGTACTGCACGATATGACGGTGGCCTCGAACAAGAGGGAACACACTGTAGCCGTACTCCTCGACATGGAAAAAGCCTTCGATCGCGTCTGGCATCCAGGCTTGCTCTTTAAGATGTCCACGTCTACGACTCCTCGTCGAATCGTCAAGACTGTGGCGACCTTTCTTAAAGATAGGCGCTTCCAAGTGGCAGTGGAAGATGTCCTATCCCAAGAGCGGCGCATTGAGGCCGGTGTCCCCCAGGCCAGTTGTCTGTCTCCGGTGTGTTATGCCAGGTACACGGATGACATCCCCGTAAAGGGCGGAGCAAGGCTCGCCCTGTACGCTGACGATGCCGCATACTACGTCTCGTCCATGAGTCCAAAACACGGTGCACGTAAGATGCAGGTGGCTCTGGACGCTCTGCCCGCCTGGCTGGCACAGTGGAGGCTGTCAGTGAATGTGGCGAAAACTCAAGCGATTGTCGTCGGACACTGCCGAATTCTACCCCCACAGTTGCGTCTCCTCGGTCAGGAAATTAAGTGGTCTCCTACGGTGAAATACCTTGGGGTAACCATCGACCGCCAACTGAAGATGAGGCAGCATGTAAACGCTGTCGTAGGCCAAACGCGCGCAGCTCGTGCTCTTCTTCGTCCAGTATTCTCTTCCCATCTCCCTCTGCGCGCGAAACTGGGCGTCTATAAGACGTACGTTCGCTCGCGCCTTACGTACGCAGCTCCAGCGTGGTTTGCGTTGGTAGCGGAGAGTCAACGACGGCGATTGCGGGCACAGCAATCGCTCTCCCTCCGCACCATCGTAGACGCCCCACGCTATGTGCGCAATGCCACTATCCAGAGGGATTTGGAAATGGAGAGCCTGGACGACTTCATCAAACGTCTGGCCACGAAAATGTTCGCGAACGTGGATGCGTCGCTTTTTCCGCATATACGGAGGGTGGCACCGTATCATGCGCGGCCACCCGATAATACCCCAGGATTCGACAGGCTTCTGCCGAGAGATTTGGTAGTCGCGGCAAACCCTAGGACATAACGCGCCACCTGCTTGTAGGACGCTCGCCAGATACTAACCAGGCGAGCTAAGGACCTCGCAGGCGGCCCACCCCAAACAAGAGTACCTGGCAAAAGCCGAACCAGAGACCTGGCCGTTTTAGCGACCAGCGAGTGCTCCCACCGGTAAGGGGCCATTGCCCCGGTACGGTTTCCCCGTCCCCGTGAGGGGGCGAGATGACTACTTCATCAATAAACATGTGTAGCTGAAGTTCTCACGCTCTTCCAAGAAATCTTTTAAAACTTCAGTAAAGCCTACTATCACTTCACTGGAGGTGTTTTACGATAAGAAAAAATTAATTTACTTGTGATTCTACTTATTAGTACGTGACATTGGCAAATGCGCTAGGTAATCTTTGCGCCATGCCATAAAGAAAGGAAAAAAAAAGAGTGCGAATGGTTGGAGTTAGTCTAGTCTTGATCTTACTTTTAAGAATATTCTAGATGTGCTCTACTGCGTTTAAGTCCGAACTGCGAGCTGGCTACTGCAATTTTTGATATTGCGGCGTGTAGGTATGCGTTATCACGCATTAAGAGGAAGTGGTCATGTCCAATGAACCCCGAATAAGGTACAGCTGATCCGGAAGATCTCTTTGACATATCGAGTTGCAGTTAGACGATTGTCGATAAGTACGAGCATCCGAAATTATTCCTCCTCGCATCACTTTTGAGCCCCCGTGAAAACTTACAGTTTGAGTGAAGGTAATAAGAAGATACCGTCCTCTCTTTATTCTCCACACACATTCCCGACTGTCTGGAGCTCATAAAGCGATGCTACACTCGTCAGTGAACTAGACGGTAGCCCATTGCTCATAATTCCAGTCGGCTTTAAACAAAGGTTACTATTCGCTCTAACACTTCAAATTAACTTAAAGTAAACAGTTTTTAACCTACCTGTACTTTAATTGTTTTTAACAAACACTATCTTAAAACCTTTGCTATGGCAAGATAAGTGTCTGGCCAAGATTCCGTTCTGATGAGTGTACTACGTATTGATTGGATCCATTTTAACGAGGACTAAATTTCTATATCCAAAATCTAATTTATGGTACCTAATAAATAACTAAATGACACGTTTTTTATATATACGTGTAAACAAATATATCTATAACCCTAAACCAGGAATTCAGAGAGGACGGAGCGCCAAACTTCGCGGTCCTTATATACTTATATAACATTATATTTTACTATTTTAACCCCTTATTTGATAACAGTACGTTCACATTTTTGATACAAAGATAAAAACATACTTTAGTCACTAGAGATTTATTATAAAAATAATAGCATGAATAAAAAACACGTTATAGAAACGATTACACTTGGGTAATCCCATTATTGAGTAGTAAAATACATGTGCACTAATATGAACAATGTTTTATACCACACTGACGACTTGAGAGGACGACTTAGCTGATTGGCCTGGAAACTAGTATGCTTATACGTATATACATATATGTATATATTCAAATATTTAAATTAATAAATACAACTGTCAAAAAGAAGTTGGTATTCATAAAAAATTAAGAGTTGTAGACTTTTAAACACAACGTAATGGGGACAGAGTAAGAATTAGTAAGATAGAGATAACACTATTGAAAACTACAGACTCTTTAGTCAAGAGTTTAATGCTCTGAATTCACTTTCTGATTGAGGAAGCCATATTATTCTGGCTATTCTGTTTAATAAATCAATCACAACAACTAATTAAAGAGTGCTTACATTTAAAATAACTGTTCTCAACCAATCGTAACGAAAGTTGAAGAGCGCCAATATTTGAAACGCTCTTTTTTAAGTCTGTGCTTTTTTTATGTTCTGCAATAAAAGTAACTTTTGCTGTTAAAATTATAATCAAATCATAAATAACTCGAATTAAGAGTAGACTCTTTAGTTAAAATCGGGCGACGTATTAAAATTAGATATTGGTAAACAGTTGACGTATGGCAGAAAGTGCCAAACACTGACGAGAGGATCTCTACAGGAAATTGAACTGTGACCACAATTGATATCATCCACTATTATTCGCCTTGCGACAGCGACAGAGGTGTTATAGTTTATACACGTTCCGTTCCCAATGTGTTATGTTACAAGTTAATATTCTATAATACATTTAAATTAATTTCTAATATACTGTGAAATGCATCACTATTATAAAAATATATTAGATTTACATTAGTGTATGTGATAAATTGTTTCGTAAAACCTACATATTAAGTGTTCAGAATAACTACTAGCTAAATAATAAATAAATTAATACAATATGTTAAACTACTTCGTATTTATATAATATAGTCTTACGTGAGAGAGAGGTAACTTGTAAAGTTTGGCGTCAGTTAATTATGTGTTCTTGACCATAATAAGATTTTGCATAACTGATACTATTTAAATATTATGACAAAAAAATCATTCTTACTGTCAACAAATTATACGATTAGTCTCTCGTGAGTCTAACTGTACTGTACTACTGCTACGAAATACTTGACATGAAATTTCTGTCCACATAATATGGATTCGTTAAAGATAACCTCTTTCTTAATAGAGACAATTCAAATACATTATCTCCTACACTAAACGATGTCTTGTTATTGTTATCTTACACTGGAATTCTTTGTTGATTTTCCTAAGAATTTTTAAATGCCTTTAGCAACAGCAACTGAGACGTTTTATAATATTTTCAAAAGTGATTCTACCCATGTTGATCAACAGTATCTTTTAAAAATATGGAAAACATATAGAAACAATAACAAATAAAGTAGCGCGGGCAATAATTTTTGTCTGTATTTCCTCAGTTGTACTTCATTTGTGATCTAAAAAAGTAATAAATATTTATCTACATTTTTTCAGTAAGCAATTTAGCCTGTATTTTGGCCAAAAGATTCAGTGCATGAGGCGCCTTTAATAACTTCTTCCAACTTTCTGTATCCATTATCTGTGGTTTATCCCTGCGAACAATTAATTTAAGAAATATGTAAATATAATATTTTGTCAAAATTTTAAAATAAATGTGATGGTGTATGTGGATTAAACACGAAGTTAACACTTTGTTAACGCTTGTAGACGAGGACGGACTCAATTGATAAATATATGATTCATAAAACATTGAAAATGAATGATCTGTATGTGTTGTTACATTTATATTAAAAACGACAGTCATAAAATCTTCCACAATGCTACGCAGCTACTCAGCAGATTGACTTGAGAAGAGATTATTTATAGAAGTAAATTTTTCAAAGTTAGTTATTTTGTGCATTTATCAATCGACAATTTTAAAATATATAAAAAGATTTAGATACTAACATTATAAAACTGATGGTTTTTAACTTCAGCTTTTCGCAAGAATGTAAATCTGCAAGAACGAGATTCTCGACTACATTTTCTTCTGATATTTTATTACTAAGCGTATCTTCACAAATGGCTTTGAGCTGTTTTAGTTCATATTTGTCCGCTACAGACAATAATTCTCCAGTAACGTTTTCCACATCGACCCTACCCGTGTATATGAAAACCAGTAATTCTTTTAATATCTCGTATCTTATATCTGGAATATTCACTCTGTTACTGAGATTCTCCACCATACTGTATCTAAACATCGCAGCAAAAACTGGACTGCGGGCTGCCAACATTATTTTATGCGCCTTCAATTCTTTGTCTTCTGCAATTAATGTAACGTCACTCAGTTCTTCGTTGTCTAACCACGACTCAAAATCTTGAGGCATCGAAACACGTTTAACGTCCGTAAATTGGTTTAAGTTTATACTGCGACTGGGACTAATGGCAGTTATTTCACAATACAATGTTAGCTGCTCACCTGCATGTAGTCGAAATTTATTCACAAAGTCTTCATGGCGATGTATGAATAGTGATTTTATGTAATGAGTTATTTTCTTTATTCTTAAATCTCCTTACCGTTCTCATTTTTTGAATAACGTTGTTATTTTTAAAATTCGAAAAACACACAATTATTTTAATCTTCATGTCCTTTTCAATATGAGTGTTCGGTTGTAACATCGAACCCAAAGATAAATAAACATAGTATTTGTTGGAACATTTCAACCTAGGATACAAATATAAACACCAACGTATATTTTCGCCATTATTTGGAAATATCGGCGAATCAAGTATATCTAAATCTCTATCATATGAAATAAAGTTGTCTATTTTCCACTTTAATACATGTTTCGTAACATTCGATCTAGTCACACAAAAGTTTTCTGTAGCGGACATGTTTATTAATAATTGTTAAAAATATTTGATTTAAAACACAATAAACAATATTTCACAACACAATTAAATTATCATTTAAACACTTTTTTTATCGAATGTTCACTAAAACCAAATACTTCTTAAAATATAACAAATTACACAGCACAATATTTTTCACAAAATTGTGCAGCTCAAGAAATAAAACTTTTGGTTGAAGCTAATGCAAGTATGTACGTGCATTCTACTGAACGGTTAGTTTGGTAATGATCACAGAACACATATACTCCTAGGAGAAGAATTACAACTCCATACAAAAAAAGTGTAGACTATGCGCCATCTGGTAATGCTTCCATAAACTAAAATGGCGGGGATTTAAATTGTACTCTGAGCGTATTTTTTTAGATGACTGAACTAAATAAAAATTAGCGAAAACTTTACTTGATAAAGTCAATGTTTCAACTATTAAGTTTTAGCTTATTTTTATTTAGTTCAGCGGAGAGCAAGGTAATGGAACTTGGAAAGTTAATAAAACAAACAGAATTAATGATAATTTTTTTAATTTTAAATCACGAGTTCTGATTACAATTAAATGTGGATACAAAAACAACAATCTTTTCAAAAGTCACTGTCTTGATCCACAATTCTCAACCACACCGATGCGAGTTTCCTTAAGTGATCAGGAGGAGAATAGCTCGTCCGAAACATAGAAAAGCTAAAAACAAATAGAAAATATTATCGACGGTTATGAAGAAATTTTTTCGATTTGTAGTCCTTGACATTTCATCAAACAGGGTTGATATATTATTGAATTTAATTAGTAGTTTATTCGATTATTAATATCGATAGCAAAATTTGTTATTTTTGTTCAAATTATTTATAAATATCTTTGTTTAATGAAGTAAAATATTTGATTAGTCATTTTTATGTGTAGTACTCAAATAATTATAATAAATTAATGAAATTAATGAAATTTCAGTAACAATAATCGATATCAGTACATTGATAAATAATATCAATAAATTATATTTTGTAATGATATCCCTGGTATCTTCTTTCTTTCTGCATCTCTTGTCACTTTCATTTTGTTTCCATATAAAGTCTACAATAGCTCCATACAAAGTTGACACCCCCGGTAATGATTCCACTACATTGACTAGTAGCTTAGACACCACGTGGTCTTATTCACGCGCAGTATATTATGCAGGTAATTCACATAATTATAAAAAATTCAAAAGAAAACAGGGTGACTGGTCCCAACCATCAAATTTAATTGTTTGTTAATGTTAGGAACAGGAAACTTGCTATTGTTCTCTATATATTGTACTGACTCAGGTATTCATTTGCAGGAATCCATTTCATATGCCTATTACTTATTTTTAAGCACCCAGCTATTCTCGACATTTTGTCTACTATTTTGATTTCTAACTGTCGCATTTCATTCAAATAATTTTTATTCTATGATACCACATTACGGTTTAAGTTATTTGTGAACAATAAATCCACCACTGTTGTGAAAAGAATCTACCATGAAAGAACCAGCTTACTTTTTTAAATATAACATGCTTTCATTATTAAATTTTGTAATTATATTACTAAAGACCAGTGTATGCATGTGCAGAAAAGATGATGAAGATGATGATCTGTATGATGAAACCATTAATGTTTTAATAAGATTTTTGTATCGACAAAACCATTTTTTTGTTAATAACAAAAAAAGTGGGTTAATTGACTTCCTGGGGCACTATACAAATGAATGCAATTAGTTTAACATGATTTCAAGTCTCCGTACTGTTAATTGCGCCTTTGTTTTTAAACTTAATTTATTGCTTAATTTATACATAATATATTATACTACGTTGGTGTATTTACTGTGTTCAAAGCATGTACTAAAACCAATATCTTTCCCAGTTGAGTACACATAAAACATTCTTATATGAAGTATTTCTTATTTTCAGAAATTGGGTTATAAACATTAGTAATAATTCGATAATTCGAATTAGTGTATTCCCGTAGCCTTTTCATTCTGTACAAGACCAGAACGCAAGAGAATGAAACTAATCGCGTATAGATTGGAAATCACTTTTTCATTAAGGTCTTTCAATATATACAAGAGTAGTACGCAAATACAAGCATATACCTAATTAACTAGCTTGTTCTATAATATACAGTGCCAGTACACATACGAACTAAACGTATATAGATCGGAATAAGCGCGCCGAATTCTAGATTTACAGCAAAAGATGAAAAGAGATGGAAAAATATAGAGATGTTTCACGATTCGATGTCTCGACTTCAACCTCTCCTTAGAGTGCGGACTCCTCTTTCAATACTGCTCCTCGAAAAAGCTTCAAAAATACACCAACTAGTTTATACAAGATTGTTATTTATAGATATATCAACAGCAAAAGATGAAAATATTTGGAATTCCAGATTATATTTCTCGACCAACTATCTCTTTAGAGTGCGGACTACTGTCTCAATACTGCTCCATGTATAAAGCGGTTTCCGATCTGGCGCTTCGCTGGCCGCTACCGCGGCACGCTTGCTCGGCTCATGCGTTGCAGGAAAAAGACGTAACCTGATCTAACGAAATAAAGTGTCATAAATATATCGTCGTGTTTGTATAAAGTAATCATTACCTTAGCCTGCATTTGTCCTCACGATTTTCACCCAGCATTTACATATTGTTACCATTACACCACATTAAAGTTTCAGTGAATGAAGTTGTAACCAAAATGTTGTTATGAAAACTGTTAATTTTGGAGTTTATCATTTTTATAACAGAGACCATTAACTTTAAAGATGTGATTTATATCAAAAGTCGCAAATTTATAGAGAAAACCATCAATTTTAAATATTGAGATTTGTAGATTTGAGATTTGTAGATTTGTAGATTTGAGATTTGTAGATTGTAGATTCTACAGCTTCATTATTTATGTCTGTCTTTGAAATTTTCACTAAATCGATTTACCGGTCTCGTCATAACGTATCGAATATGTTGCATTAACTTGTCCATCATTCCAGAAATTCGTATCGTAACTTTGTCATACAATAATGAACTTTGAATTGGCTTAAATTCGTACCTTACGGTTTTTAATTGCCGAATTGTAAGTTTCTTACTTTTTAAGTTATTTTTATCGACAAACATCTAAAATCTTTAGGAGTTGATTTCAAAAATCACATAAAAAGTGATTGCATACATTATAAAAGAACATACAAAATTTCCAGTTCCTGAAACTAACTGTAAGGCCTTCGTATAGTTATGTCAGTTAGTAACTAGATCGCTTTCTTCTTTTACTTATTTTAAACCAGCGCTATGAACATAAATTTTGTTTTTAAAATGCATCGGAAAGACCCTTTGACATATCTCTGCCTTTCGTTAGATACATTTTGTAGTTAAAAAAAACCCATTGGTACGGTTATTATTTCGGATACAAGTATTTTTTTATAAAGGAAATATTTCTACCGTTTTATCGCAGCAAGCGTTTAAAAGGATTACCTTTACGAAAGTTTTTACGATCTCAGACTTAACTCTTAAATACTATTGTTATTTTCGTCGTACACTATTACTACTGAGGGGCCGTTTTTGTTAAGTCTTCTTACTTATCTAAAACAGATAAGTTCGAATAGTTAGTTATTGTTTACTTTGTTATTTGATCTTTGTTGTATGTACAAACCAGTGTGTTATTTTTGACCAGGAAACTTCCTAAGTTACCACAAGGTTAAAAGTGTACTTCCGAATGACGGATAATTGAAGTACGTCGACATAAACAAAAAGAAAATTACAAGTCATTAAAAAATAAACTTTTAAAAAACCTTAAAACTAACAAGAAAAGAACAAAAAAAAACATATATATATATGTAGTTTACTCTAAGCTTCAGTCTTACAAATCAACAAAAATAAGAACCTTCTCTATTGACTGTTTACCTTACATACTAACACACTACTTTTTCTATCAAGAGGATTTAGAAAAATGTAAAAAAATATACTCTAATTATTTGAGGCACACGCATTACACAACAGTAAAACAACAACACAACTAAGCAAAACTACCTCAATTATCATAATAATAAAAGGCAGTCACAACAAGTGTATGGCATAATCTATACATAAACTAAAATAATATAAGCTCAAAATAAAAGGTGTATGTGAAATAATTTTCGAATTATTACAAAAAAAAATACTTACCTGAACAAAATAACACTTGCACTACTATTGAAAGTACGTATGAACCCGGCTTTTCTAAAATCTCAAACACGCAAAGTAATTAGTTACTTGCGCGTCGTATTACTGTTTGGCGAGCGTTGATGAACTAGCAGGGCATACGGGAGTAGAGGGGGATAGCTCATTAAATAGGTGGTATAAACAAAAATTAAGGGTTAAAAAAGAATAATTTTTCAGCTATGGACACCGCTGAACATTATTCTCTTCAACTTGGTGTGTTCCGACTTCTCGGTGTGTGTACTGTATTCACACTGGTCTCCGCGTTGTTCCATCGCTGTGTCTTTGGTCGTAACATATGTGTTTTATATGGCTTCTTTATGAGGCGAGTCCATGTATTTATAATTATTTTATTACAGGTTAATTTCAAACATTGTTGATCAAGACTAATAGAAAAAAAATGAAATATACACATACGGGTATAATAATTTGAGATTAGAGTCACGATTATTTACATTTATGTACGAACGGGTATATACTATTCATCACATCTTTTGTGGTATGAATATATAACTGATTCCGATACTTATTTGAACTGTAAAATGTTGTTAATATTGAAATTGTGGGTTCATACTTACAGTTATAACAATAAATTAACGAGTTCTTACCGCGATATTAAATATATTATAATGGATACAAACCGTGAGTCTAAAAAAGTGTCATACCTACACTTTTCCTAAATTTAAAACGTAGATATGTTTTATATTGAATTGGATTAAATTTACTGAAAATTGGACAATACAACGCAACACAATAATATGCCTATACTGAAAGAAATAAATTTTAAGTACAAATACTAACAATACAAATGAACCCACATTTGTATTGTTTGTATTCGTAAACACCATACAAATGAACACCATAATAATGTAACATTTCATTATTACATTATTAGAATTATCTCTGTGTTGATCACAATCTTTTTGCATTAGCAACAGTAATATGCTACGTAAGATATTACAAAATCAAACTCGAATCTTTTAAGAAGCACTTCTTTAATTTTATTAAGCTGCTTCATTATACATAAAATCTAATGAATCAAATCTAATGAATAAAAATGTTGCGTTGGAGAACTTATTTTCCTGACAGCAATTTGGCTTGTGCAGCTCTAAATAATAGATCTAACACGTGGGGTGCTTTTAACAAATGTTGCCATCCTTCTGTGCCAACGACTTGTGGTGCATTCCTGCAAACAATGAATACATATTATAGACATGATAATGTTTAGATAGGTCGTACTGGACATAGTAAGTCGACACATTCTCTACGATCAGAGACCTGAAAAACTTCCTTTATCTTTATTTCAAAGCGATCCCTAAACTAGGGTTATTTCCCCAGGTGTAGAGTTTGATATCCTCGTACATATGGCAGAAAATTATATACATGTCAGTAGAAATAATAAAAGGCATTCATTTGACTATACTAAGGCAAAGCGCGACTTCCGGTTTGCTAAAAATTATTTGATAAAGAGCTAACCGAAACGTCGGGGCCGGCGCTGACAGTATCGGACTACGGTGGCCGGTGCGATAGCATTTCTCTGACGGATCGTTTGCCGTTATTAAATTTCCAATTACCTACGTAATAATGGTTACAAAGAGTTTTCTGTCGTTTGCACATTAACTTTGTCTTAACGTGTTTTTTTTATGGAGTAGTTCGTCTCTTGTAAGATTAAGTACCTATTTCTCATAGCTGAGAAATTCGAATTGCCCTGTGTCTTTTCCGACATACTTGTTATATTTGATTTCTCTAAAGATTTATTATATTTCATCAATTTATTGGTATTTCAATCATTAATGCTCAATAAGCAGATACAGCAGGATAGTCGTAGTAGAACGTAATAGTCTGTCTGAACGGAAGAGGTTTGTTGTTCGTATGTCCATTGGTCAACGTTGTGCATCCTGCTATGGAACGAATCCTCAGGAAAATCTTCAGATCTTCAAGAAATGCGTTAACAAATGCTCACACAGAAAACCTTTTAACAAAAATATTTTTATAAATTTGCTATGCTCTTATTCTATAGAATACACGTTAGATTTTTGAACAACAAATGAGTGACGTGTTAAGTAAAATACTAACAGTATAAAGTCGATAGCCCTGAACCTCAGTGTATCACAAGAATGTAAATCAGCCAGAGCGAGATACTCTGCTGCATTTTCTACAGACAGTTTCTTACTTAGTACATTTTCACAAATTAGTTTGAGTTGCTTAAATCCATATTTGTCCGCTACTGATAGTAATTGTATATGAAAGTCAATAGTTTTTTAAAAACTACTTGTGTCACGTCCGTGATATTCGCTCTATTTTTTATATTTTCTACCATGTTGTGTCTGAACATTGCTACGAAAACAGGACTTCGGGCTGCTAATATTATTTTATGTGCCTTGAATTCCTTGTCTTCTACAGTTAAAGTAATATCACTTAACTCTTTATTGTCTAACCACTCCTCAAAATCTTCATGCACTAGATTACCGATGGAATCCACATTTGATTATATGATAATCACATTGTAACTTTGTCCTATCACAGTCATTTCGAAACACACTGTTAACTGGTCGTTTGGATACAATTGATCTTTATTCTGTAAGACATTATTATATTGTACCATATATATAGGAACTTGATTACCGTTATCTTCTGTAAAGATATATGTTCTCTCCGTTTTTAGTTCGTGCGTTTTCTTGTTTTCGCAATCCAGAATACACATACTAATTTTAACTTTTAAATCAAATTCAATTTCATTAGTTACTAATGTGAGAAGCGAATAAATATTATATTCGTTTGAGAATTTTTTTTTGGGACAGAGAGTGAGATACCATTGTACATTGTTTTCGTCTTTATTCGGAAATATTGACGACCTAATTTTATCATTATCTTTATCATATGAACTGAAATTGTCTATTTTCCTTGTTAAACCATGTTTTATAGTATTTGATCTAGTTATGCAAATATTCTCTGTAGAAGACATGGCTCTCTTTGTTAACAACAATGACGCTTGATAACAATAAACACTCCAATAAAATCTTTCTAGTGTACAAATGCACACCACAATAAATAACAATATTTATTTTACAATGAAATTAAATTATGTTACATAAAATATGAATGAAGCTATAAGATGCTACACAGCGTTAACAGATACGTGTACTCCAGTGAATAGAAGCGTTGCAATTGGTTGCAATGGTAAACAAAATCAACAATTCGATTGCCACTAGCTGATAATATTAAAAGGCCCTACTCACGGTGCAATCCGACTAGCAATATGTTGCTGAAATTTGTTGCGAGGCAACAAAACGACCAAGGCAAGTGTTAATAGGGAGGTTGCAGGTAGCATGCAATTTATCGCAAATAGGATCGCCCGCGCCCACAACGCGCCCACAACCAACTAATTGCTGTGTTTAGTGAGGTTGCATGCAATTTGGGCTCAGTTGCGGCCGTACCGTTCACGGAATAGTACCTATACAGATCACTTATCTATTTCACCGTTGGTGCCACTAAAATGAACAGCAAAGAATAATCTGTATTGAAAAAATTTTAGAATAGTACAAAGATTCGCCACATGTACGGTACGTTACATGTGGCGATTCTTTGTATCTTTTTCGAGTACATGATCTACCCAAAAAAGATACCCAAAATCTTTTTGTTTCTATTATTTGGTTCAATTGATGCAGCAAGGGCTATTACAAGGCTTGCTTTTTGAAATTTAGACTACATTGGTTCATTGGTGTCATTATTAACACGTTGTGGCGCTTGTTCGCAGAATGAAATTGCAATCGCGGTTGCTAAAGTGAGTAGAGCAAAGGCAACTGCGACTGCAACAAATTGCTAGTCAGATGCACCGTGAGTAAGGTCTTTAAGTCATATGCCCTTCATTTAACCTAGTGTGTGTATGGCCACCTTCAATATATAATAGGTACATACAGACGCACTGTTCTGTTCTACTCAATTAATTTTATTGCTTCTTATATTATTACGGGTATATTTTTGGAATTTCATATTGCAATTATTGCTAATTTTATAATCAACGCTACTAGTTACGAACATTACATATTACAAAAATGTGTTATACTCTTATTATACTCGTGTTAAAAAGTAATGCTTAAATATTATTTACAATATTTTAAGGAAATAAATTCTGTCTTCTTGTAATAAACACTTATGTATGTTTGTACGTATGTGATGATTACAATAAAAAGATAATGAGATAAAAACTGAATAACCAAATACCAGTTCCAGTCACGGCCAGGGGTTCTATCTCCCGTACAATATTTGTATGAAAGAGTATGGTAAAGCAAAATTAATTCTTAATATCTATAATAATAAAATAATAATAATAATAATAAAACACCAGACAATTACACAGATTGTGTGACCCCAAACTAAGCAGTAAGGTTGTACTATGGGTACCACACGACGAACTCTGGGGGAGTTCTCAGTAACACCCAGACTCCAAGCCAATTTAGAATTCGTTTCCTAAATTGACCTGACCGGGGATCGACCCGGGACCCTAGCTTGGAAAGCAGATGCTATGCCACTGCGCCAACGGGCCAATCGAATAAGACCCGAGACTTTCGCTATACGTACCTATAGCGAAAGTCCTCCCTTCCTCCTGCTTTATTATATAATGGTTTACATTTAATATATAGTACCTCTATAATATAGCCCAGTAAAATAGGATCCGAAAAACAATAATGTCTTATTACGATAACACATATTTTTTATAATATGTAATTTTCAGATATTGTATTTGTAAATCCACACAGACATCATAATATGGTCGCATAATTAAATAGTTATATTTAGGCAATTACAATTTATTTGGTGGATTCAACGTTTAATCTCATAAAAAAGAGAACTATGAACAACTGATAGAGACTTTAAGCTGTTAGCCCTTGATTAAACAAGTAAACGAAGCTATTACCATATCTTAGATTGATTATCTAAAAACACGGGAAACTAACGCGATTACCTTATACTTGATTTGACGTATCGGCTGAGTTGCATCGGCTGTGGTGTCAAGATATAATGTACTCTGTGGTATCAAGTGAACTGTCGCTGCAAGCTCCACTCCGTGTCCGAGGCAGATTTTATACCATCTAATTCTAACCCCTATATTGGTATATAATTATTAGGATTTCTACGCACTGCACTTACAGAGTCCACACATTTAACCGTATGTGAAAAACGAAGTTTTCTTACTTGAATCACAGGATTCCACGCCGTCGGTAAATTGCATCCGGTTACATGCGCATTAAATTTTTAGTTGAATTTGAAAATAATTCCTTTTCAAAACATATTCCGTACAGAGAAATATTGGTTAAATTGTTGCTTAAATCAAAGAAACAATATATTTTTACAAACAAAAAAATATAAAATTTAGATAAGTTCTATTTTTTGTGTAATTTTTAACTTACTTTTTAATTTACTTTACTTATTTTTTTACTTTATTTACTTAGCGGTCTTCCGACGCGACAACCCTTGAATGTATGTAGGTATTACTACTACTTTTTATACTACAACTTATCATAAACTTAAAGGCCCAATAGGTACATATTATTTTCTTACTATTTTGGGTTTTTTAAACTTTGTTTTATTTAATTTTATTTGGCTCACTTTGTAATACGGAACAGGCTGTCGGGAGTCTATGTTAAAACTGTTAAGTAGTTATTATTTTAGAATTTTTGCATTTTACCATATTTAATGATGTCGTAACTTTCCTGAGCTAATAATATTCTAGTTCTAGTAGTTTCGAAGATAAAAGATGGAGAATCTCGGACTAAAAATTATAATGGACAGAGCCATACTGAGTCGCAGCTCTTATCACCTTTATGTCAAATGAATTTTGCTATACAACGAAAGACTAGCTTATCACCTTTATGTCAAGTGAATTTTGCTATACAGCGAAAGACTATCTGAAGCTGACCTTGCCTATGAAGACAAGCGAAACCGTTTGTTGCCTCTAAATGCAGAGAAATTGGTATTAATTCACCAAAATTTGTCCTTAGTGCAGTACGAGTACTATATTTTTTTGTTGTAAAATGAAACTATGGTTCAGCTGTGTGTTTTTGTTCTTTGACAAGTCTAAAACTTAGATGCTAGACCTTTCGTAGCATTCGTATGATTCTTGGTCCGAGTGGAGAATGTCAATTCGAGTTCTGGTGCCGTATTTGTTAGTTTTTACTTGTTCTATGAATATTCTAAGCTGTTTGTATACCATATGTGTGTTATCAATCTGTGGTTATCAAGATCCATGGATGTATTCAAGATCTTTCACTGTACTAAAGTTTAAATTACTAGATATGTTAGTTTTTACAGAAACTAAATGTCACAGACGAACAGCCGAGCCGGAGGGATACGTGAGTTATCTCATGAGGGTTTCATTTTCTCATTTAAGGTACAGAACCTTAAAAAGTAATATATGTATCACAATAATCACGTTGGCCTATACTTTAACCAATAGGCAGCGTAACTTATTTTTGGGTTACGCAGAAGAAATCTGCACACAGATACCCACTCCTGTGGGAGAGACTGGTCTATGTTGAACTTTGACCCACTGTGACACCTGCGGTGATGGTCCTCAGCACGTTGCCGAGGGGCTGCGGGATATTCTACGGAACGCGCCGGAACCCCCTCCGGAGCCTTCCTGCACCCTCGCAGTGACACGACAGCGCGGACTGCACATGCCGTCGTTCTGCTCGCGATAGGCAACGTAACTATCTACCTTCCATATATTATATAATATGTATAGGTCGATTTTGACAAGACCTAAACGCCTATATCCAAAATTTATTGTACAATATTAAATAAGTAAATGAGACATTCTTTAGAAAAACAAATCTATGGAAAAAATTCCCTACACTGCGTACTTTAATAAATATATATATGTTCTGTCAAATTTAGGATGATAATTTTGACAGCTCACAGTAGGGATGGAGTGTATAATCGTTAATGAATTTATTCGATTATCGATTATTATTCTCATAGAACTTGGAATCTATAATTGCATGGTTATGCTGTATGGATTATAAATTATAATACAAAACAATCTTCTTTTCTATTGATTAATAATTTATCAATATGGCAATAAAAGCCCTATCACAACAACGATTTCGACTCGTGCGTATTTTTATTCGGTCAGTCAGCCTATTCAGTAGAATACGCGCGAGTTGAAATCATTTAAGCGAAAGGGCCCTTAGAGTGAAATCCAACAAGGAATAAGAATTTAAAATTATTTATTACTAATAATATTGCTCACAACCTAAATCATGTATATACTTTATTGAATAAAAATTACAGTAATATCATTTTCAGATTTCGTACAAAGGCGAGCTTATCTCTATAAGAGATTTCTTCCAGCTAACCCCACAAAGCGGTACGAATACTGCAGAGGGTAAAAAAAATTTTTACTAAGCATTAGTCATTCGATTCTATGAAAACTTGAGCAAAAAAATTTAGAATTAAAAAAAAACATGCTTTAAAACCAAAAAAATATATAAATAAATGAAGACAGTTATGTAAGCATATAAACATAATACATACGTAATACTTAATATATTTACTTAATAATTACGTGATAATAATATTACATGCATACATAAAAAATATATAAATGTATACAGAAATATAAATACATAAATTATGCACATATTTAATGAAGTGACAAGTAGTGGTCTTTTAAACGTTTCTTGAAAGAAGTTACCTATGGACTACTACGAATTTTGAAAGGTAGGTAACTCATTTCATAATTTTGTTATTCGTACAGTGAAGGAATTGTAAAAGAAATTAGAGCTGGATAGAGGATAATTCAAAGTTTTAGTGACACAAGAATGTCTAAGTCGAGAAGTGTATGTAAGATGTGAGACCGGGAACGAAGATATACAGGAGCAGAGGGATTATTTAGAATTTTATATAGAAAAGAAAGTATCTCGTCGACAATATACAGGAACCTATTTTAGCTGAAAGCGAAAGATTGACATGTGATCATGTTTGCGAAGTTCGAAAATAAAGCGAATAGCCAAATTCTGCAACCGCTCCAATTTATTCAACGATTCCGCTTTTGTGTCCAGATAGCATATATCTGCATAGTCGAGGATAGAAAGAAGAAGAGATTGAGGAAGCATAATTTTGGTTTTAAAAGGCAAGAAATTCTGGAGTCGTTTGAGAGAGTGAAATGTATAATGCATACGTTTGCTTACCGCATTGATATGAGAAGTTCAATTTAAATTAGAATCTATTATTAAACCTAAGTTTTTCACTTTATCTGTGTAGGGACTAACACCATCAGAATACACCGGTGGTAAATTCATTGAACTTAGTTCATGTTCATTATTACTTGATATTTGTTGAAGGGCTTGTGTCCGCAAACAGACGTCTTAGGCGCCTATTTTGCGTGTGGGTAGGATCGACTACTGCTGCCATCCTAACTCCTCCAGAAATCCTAGCACCTTTCTTATGTTGGTGAAGGCCTCTGGGAGCGATCTTGGTGTGCCAAGATGTTTTGCCCGGTAGTCTGCCACGGCTTCACATTCCAGTAGAACATGGATGGCTGTTTCTTCTGCTTCTAAGCACCGCCTGCAAAGAGGACTGTTAGTAACACCCATATTAAAAAGATGTTTGTTATATGGACCATGTCCAGTCATAGCACCAGCAAAGACCCGGAGTTTAGCTCTTGTTAGACCAAGCAAACGGCGCGAGAGTCGAGGGTTTACCTTAGGTAAAGCTGCCCTGGCCTGTCTACATTCGCTGATACTAGACCAGTATATGTCATGTTCTCTCTTAGCTAGTTTTCGCACTTGCGTGCGTAACCAGGCATATGGTAGCGGTGCTATAGGTTCAAGACCAGCTACCTTTAGACTTGATCCTTTCCTAGCTAGTTCATCAGCTGCGTCGCTTTCGCGCGATAGACTGTGTCCTTTAATCCGTTGGAGAGTTACTGTGTTATGTGCACATACTCTTTCCAACGATTCATGACACTCATATATAAGACTAGAAGTAATTTTATTACTTTTTAGAGCCTGTAATACTGCCATACTTTCAGATAGTATCCGAATATTGTATTCCTTTACGTTTCTGACCATTATGGCGTTTGCTGCTAATATTATACCCATACATTCAGCTTGAAATACCGTTCATTATTATTATCATCATCGTCACTAGGTTCACAACTAGAACTGTCCCTTAGGTTGATTATAAATTCTTCTTCACAAACGCAGTCAAAGTGGACATCTCGCTCCCAATCGTCTAGTATAATTATTTTAGTTTTATTTAATTTATTTTAAATTAAATATTTACAAAAAATATTATAGTTACATACATACATATCTTCACGCTGTATCCCTAACGGGGTAGTCAGAGAGGACAGAGAGCCAGGAGTCGCGGTCCTTACACACCCCTTTCGCTTCCTCAAATCTCATCATTCTCCTCAAACATTTTCGCCTAGGTATGTGAGTGCCTTTGACATTTCCGTCTGCTAACACTCTGGCTATTTGATCTTCATAAGACAGCCTTGGTCTTCCTTGGCTTCTTTTACCTCTCACTTTCGCTCTGTAGATTTTCTTCGTCAGTCTTTCATCACTCATTCTAGTGCCCGAGCCATCTAAGCATTCTTTCTTCTATTATAGTTAAGTACTTAAATGTTAATTTTTTGGTCTGGGGTTGTTCCTCATGCGTGGCACTTCGCTACGTTAAGTGGGCGGTACTCATCAATTAAGTGAGCATCCAAAATTATCATTCTTTTGACAGAGTATAAGTACAAAACTAGTATAATAGTTTCATATGTTATTAATTGTTATACTACTCTGTCAAGAAAATACCGGGAAAAGATCAATAATACACTAGATGTTAGTTATTCATTCAAATTTATTTTATCATCTTCAAAGTATGCTCCTTCAGAAACAATACACTTACACCAACGAATAATCCAATCATCAAAACATTTTTTAAACGCTTTTCCCGGAATTGAGTTCAGTGCTCGCCGCGAATGTCTTCTACCGAATGAAAACGGGTGCCACGAAGTGGTAATTTGAGTTTAGGAAAAAGAAAGAAGTCGGCTGGAGCCATATCTGTTGAATAAGGTGGTTGCTCGATGGTATTTGTTGAGTTTTTGGTCAAAAATTCGTTCACAATGATGGTCTTGTGCGAAGGCGCATTATCGTGGTGCAAAATCCAAGAATTTTCTTTCCACAAATCTGGCCTTTTTCGTCGAATTTGCTCTCTTAAACGCCGTGTAACGCTCAAATAATATTCTTTATTTACCATTTGACCTTCCGGCAAGAATTCCGAGTGCACAACACCGCGATAGTAAAAGAAAACAGTTAACATGACTTTGACTTTTGATCGACTTTGGCGTGGTTTTTTCGGTTTCGGTTCAATTGGAAGGCGCCACTTCGGAGCTTGTTGATTAGTTTGCATGTAAAACTCGTAAACCCATGTCTCGTCACCAGTAACAATGCATTTCATGATTGTTGGATTGGAATTGACTCGTTCTAGCATGTCCTCAGCGACTCTTATGCGATTGAGTTTTTGGAGAAAATTCAGGTCTTTTGGGACTAGCCGAGCGGCAACATGTTTCATGCCCAAGTTATTATTAAAAATGGTACGGATCGCCTCGTGAGACACAGAAAGTTCGGCGGCTATCTCTCTCAAACTTGAATGAGGATTTTCAATCACTATTTCCTTCACTTTTGCGATGTTAACTTCAGTTGCAGACATTGATGGCCTACCAGAGCGAGGCAAATCTTCGACCACTTTTGAACGCTTTGTACCACTCATAAGCATGTGTTTTTGATAAAGTCAATTCACCTTAAGCCTTCTGTAACATTTTCAGTGACTCCGAACACGAAATTCCATTAGCGATGCAAAATTTAAGATAAACTCGATGTTTGTTCGATGTTTTTGTCCATTATGAAATTCGCAATATACACTAGAATGATATAGCTAAAAACAGCACTGTATTTAATCTAAATAACAGATGCAACTCAAACTCTGCGCCAAAATGGAAAACAGTTGTGCCAATCTAACAACAATAAAAAAAAATTGAATTTGGAACCATAAACAAATCATCCATTCCCGATACTTTCTTGACTGAATGTACTACATTTTGCGTAAATTGGCGATTTTCTTGCTACTTCTACATTTTATCCAAAATTTACAAATGCAAATCAAAAAGTCTTTAAAAGGTTTTCCTGTAATTACAATGGTTGAGGTAAGACAGGACTGCCCTGCCCTGAAAGTGTAATTAATAAGTGTACGTAATTTAACGTAAAAATAAAACATTTTCATTATATTTCAATTTTATTAACCTCGTATTTAACTACATTACGATTACATTTTTAATAAAAAGATAAAAAAATATCTTTAGTCGTTAGACATTTATTAGAAAAATAATAGCATGAATAAAACACATTATAAAAAAGATTACTATTGGGTAATCTCATAATTAAGTTATGATATTGGATACATTTACACTAATGAGAACAATAACATTTTAAACCACACTAACAACTTGAGAGGACGACTTAGCCGATTGGTCTTGAAAGTAGTGTCTTATATGTTCAAATAATTAAATTCATAACACAACTGTCAAAAAGAACTTGAAATTCATATAAAAATTGAGAGTTATAGATTTCCCAGAGTTGGCATTAACTAGAGGGAAATAACAGTACTGAAAACTAGAAACTCTTTAGTCAAGAGTCTGGTGCTCTGAATTCACTTTTTGATTGAGGAAGCCATATTATTCTAGCTATTCCGTTTAATAAATCAACTGTATTTAAAACAACTGTTCTCGACCAATCGTAACAAAAGTTGAAGAGCTTTTTTTTTGCAATAAAAGTAACTTTTTAGACGAAGTAATAACAATTAGGTATTGGCCGATGCTAAATAGTTGACGTATGGCATAAAGTGTCAAACACTGACGAGAAGATCTCTACTGAAAATTGAGCTGTAATGGATATCATCTACTATTCGCCTTGGGACTTGCGATAGAGAGAGATATATATGTTACAAGTTAACGTTCTATAATACATTTAAATTAATTTCTAATATATTGTGAAATATATCACTATTGTGAAAATATGCATATCAGATTAACATCACTGTTTGTGAAACATTATTTTATAGAACCTATGTACTAGTAACAAGAACAATTACTTGCTAAATAATAATAAATTCATTATATTCAACTACTACGTATTTATGCAAAATTCGTGTACGAACGAAACGCTGCGTTTTGGTCTAATATAAATTAGAAAGACGCAATCCCGTAAAAGAGACCTAATTCTTTGTTCACTTTTGTACAGTTTCATTGTCTAAACAAAATAGCGAAATTTGTACAATTACAGGCTCCCACCAAGCAATTTGGCCTGTGCTCTGACTATTGTATTTATTAGATGTGCATTAGGCGATGTTAGGAGACTCTTCCAACGTTCTGTATCCATGATCTCAGGTTTGTTCCTGAAACCAAGTAATAATAGTATCAATGAATAAATTCAGATGATGTTTTACACAAATCCAAGATGGATTAGTATATATTTTTTAGATATCTTCCTGTCAAAATTTCTAGCTTTATCCAGCATCACTAATAATACAAACATACATACATATCTTCAAGCTGTATCCCTAACGGGGTAGTCGGAGATGACGAAGCGCCAAGCTTCGGGGTGTTTATGTACTATCACTAATTACATTATATTGTTTTATTAAGAACTCTATCAAAAAAATCCCCCAAGTGCGAGCCATACTCGGGCACCGAGGATTCCGTATCACCTTACAATATTTTTGTATTGTTTGTGTATTTACCGATAAAATATAACTCGAATCAAAAACAAACTTAATTTTACAGCTTAAAGACATGGTGTGCCGTACTCGCCAACTGCAAACGTAAGTTGGTAATGCCAAATAACTACTACGGTTTCCAGATTTTTCCTTCTACTTGTGCTATAAGCCTTTCATGGTCCTAGCTCAACGGGAAGTAAGTACCCTATAGGTTTTGATTCCTTTACGAGTGTCAAAATATGCGACATAAACGGCCCTATCTTTTGATTACGTCAACTTAGAAGTTTGATTTTGTCACTGCTCCAAGAGATACCTCTACGCGTGCCTGAGAAAAAGTCCAGACAGACAGACAGACAAACAGACGGACTACGAAGTGATCCTATAAGGGTATTTTTTCCTTTGAGGTACGGAATCCTAAAAACGTTTATGTGCAAGACATATAACATAACGTATCCTCATGTTGTATTCTTAGTGAGATAGATACGCGCGCAAATAGCAAAGCAAAATTTGTCGTATATTTATTTTTATGTCAAAATAAAAACCTCATTTTAAATACTTTTCTAAGTGTTATTTTTTTAAATATCCAAAGAAATTTTAAAGTATGATACCTGTACCTGTACCTAAGCTTTCAAACTAGGCCAAATTTGAGAAGTTGAAACTTCAACTTTCGATCTGTATTTGGTTTTTAGTACCACTGGATATAGTCGTACGGTAAATTCCAATGATTATTTACAATAACGAATTCTTATCAAGATTGTTCGTATATTACTTCATTAACTTAATGCAGGCAATCATATTATATTGAACAAAATAACAGTTCCAGTGTTTAAGGAAAATAAAAATACTAACAGTATAAAATTGACAGCATCTGATTTCAGTGATTCACAGGAATGGAAATCAGCCAAAATAAGATACTCCACCGCGTTCCTTACACTCAATCTGTTTCCGAGTGCATTTTCACAAATTGTCTTTAGTTGCTTCACTTCATACTTGTCCGCTACAGCTAATAATTCACCGGTAACGTTCTCCACATCGACGCGACCCGTGTATATGTAAACCAATAAGTCTTTTAGTATTTTATGTCTCACATCCGTGATATTCACTTTACTATGGAGATTCTCGGCCATGTTGTACCTAAACATTGCTGCGAAAACTGAACTGCGGGCTGCCAACATTATTTTGTGTGCTTTGAACTCCTTATCTTCCGCTATTAAAGTAACATCACTCAATTCGTCATCATCTAACCACGCTTCGAATTCTTGAGGCATCAAAACGTTCTCGATGATTTTTGGCTGATTGGTGGTCAAATTGTAACCAGGTCCCATTATTGTTATTTCGCAATACACTTTTAACTGATTATATCTACATAATCGCATTTCGTCCCTAAATATTTCGTACCGGCTCATGAATTTCTGTATCTCATACGTTGTGCCCTGTTCTTTGAATAACAGTGATTTATCCGTTTTCACTTCATTTACTTTGTCATTTTTATTATCTAAAAGACATAACTTAATGTTGACTCTCAAATCCGTTGCAATATCAATGTTCGTTAGTAACGTCAAAACGAAGGATAAATAAGCGTGCTCATTGTCGAATTCACTGTATGGAAACAATGTTAGACGCCATCGTACTCCGTTTTCGTCATTATTGGGAAATATCGGTGAATGAATGACGTCATTCTTTCTATTATAAATACTGAAGTTATCTATTCTCCATGTTAGAGTATGTTTCATGATATTAGATTTAGTTACACAAACAGTTTCTTTAACAGACATGTTTTTTGTTAAACGTGTGCACGCAACTTTCCAACAATAAACACGTTCACTAAAACAAAATGTTCCGTACAACGAAGCACACAGCACTATATTTCGCACAAAGTTATTATTTTAAAACTTCGCTAAACAAAACTTATTTCGAGGAGCAAATACGTAAACTGTTAGTCTTGCAATGACCCGAATTCGACTACCAGTCTCTAATCGTCGTCACCACTCACCACTGATGGGGTATAGTCAAGTGAACATAACATCAGGTAGTTACCATAAATATAGATAGGGTTACTTACCTAGACCGTTCTCATTGTCGTTACTGGGCACCATAGAGTTTTGTGACTCCTTAGAATTCGTCCTGTGACTCCCTTTGTCCCGTTGTTATGTGTGTTTTGTTCACCTACTTAATTTGTAAATTATTTTAACGGTGCTTGACCGTTTCTTATCTCTGCTGCTATTTTTTAACCATAAATAAAATGTTCATGTTTACAAAGAGCCGTTTTTACGTTTTTTGCAAAAATTGTCCTCTCTAAGTAATAGCCATAGTATTGTATTATATTTCTTAAAATACGTAACAAAAGTAATAGAACTGCTATATTTATTAAAAATTAAAAAGTGTAAAAAGAAAGAACTTATGTCCGTTCAGTGAGCAGTGTGGCCTGTGCTTTAACCAACATATCTCACAAATGTACGTGAGATGACTTTAGTAGATCGTTCCAACTTTCTGTCTGCACGACCTGTGGTTTATACCTGAAAAGAAAGAACAATATAAAATGTTATTTCCTTTGAACTAAAAACTACTGTTAGTTAGTCGTCTTACCACATGGCGCTTTAATCACCAATTTAAAACTCTCGTCGCGCGACTGCGGCGCTTCTATCGTTTTTTTGCGTTATGACCCAGCAGTTCAAACAGATTTATTTAAATTTAACGATTCGATTACATGTTAATAACAATGTGAAAAGCACTCTCATACCTAGGCGAAAATGTGCGAGGAGGGTGATGAGATTTGAGGAAGCGAAAGAAGTAAGTAAGAACCGAGAAACTTGGCGCTCCGTCTTCTCTGACTACCCCATTAGGGATACCGCGTGAAGATATGTATTGTGTATACAAGGTGTTACAAAAGTTCCGCTAATGCCTGAAGCGGAATAGAATGTTAAAAACACTGAAACGAAAAGTTCGGTTATTTTTGTTTTAACTGTTAGGATTTCTGAAATAATTACTATCGAAGTCTTACAAAACAATCGATATAATTTCTAAAGAATCCCATCAAGATCAAAAAGTGATCAGCTGTTCATTAAGTTCAAGGTCATCAACTACAAAATCATAGATTATATTTTTTCAGACCGGGGATATTTGTAAATAATTTCTGCCTAAGCTTTCGTGCGCAAAATGTAATTGTGCTATTCTATTTGTATTGAACAAACTATTTTAACTTTTTTAGTGTGGTTATGTGATGTTATGTTTGTCTTTCGCGTTGCAAGGCTAATAAACGAACGCCTAACGTAAAAGTTTTTTCGGCAAATTATCCTAGTTGGATTTAGAAGATGAAAATTAAAGTACGGATTGTTACGCTTCGACTTTTAACGATACCGCCGCACTTTTTCCATAGGAACGCGTATTATCCAGCTGTCTCACACAGACCCGTCTCCTGTAGTTTAATCTTTGAAAATACCAGGCAATTAGAATTTAGCGCTATTTTTTCAAAGCTTTTTATTTTTTCTACGTAGGTTCTGTATAATAATTAAAATATGATACAATGGTTTGCTTGATATGAAACTTCGTTCACTAGACCAGAAGATTTTAACAGTAACGATATTCGACCTTTACAGTTTACTAAGAACAAAATAAACAATGCAAATAAGTAATTGAACTTTCTTTGCTCAGCAACATCAATTAGGCATCCAAGTTACATTGCAGGATATTTTGTGACATTTTTACATTTCACTTTCATATCAATCAAACGCATCAATATCGAATTTCGGAAGACAATAGTTTTCATTCATTTCGGTAAAATATTTATCGTATCTTATTAGCTTACGATAGAAATACCCTTACCCCTACTTCAATCTTTTTTTAGGGGTACCCTAAGATGGCAATGTAGACAAAGATATTGCAACTATCTTTGTCTTTCGAAGAGACACCGCCGGCGCGGTTTCCTTTGAAGCGGTTCGTCGTATATTGTCAAAGAAAAACCGACAGGGCGGCTTTAATTTATGTTTTGGTTTCTCTGATGACACTACACATCAGTCGATCGTTAGCTGTAGGCACGATAGTATGTAGTTGTTTCCTTGAATGTGAGTAGAGTGGTGAATGCCTACCAAACGCAACAACGCAGCCATTTTTCGACAGGCGAGGTTGTGCGTAAAAGACAAAGGACGACACTTTGAACCTCTCCTCTAATTTTGAATTACTTAGAAATGTATCTACCGTTTTTGGTGTAGGTACTTTGTCTGTTTATGTAGCGACCTAAAACTTTCCTTCATTGATATTTGAAAGTGATACAAAGCAATTATTTTCTTTTTTACAGGGATATGTAAAAAAGAAAATAATTGCTTTGTATGCACTTTACTGTTTTAAAATTAATAAATTCATTTCACATTAAAATTATTTCGAAAATGGGACCCTATATTATCGATATCGGGTTCGATATTCCGGCCTCTCAACTAGGGTTGCCAACCATACTTTATAATAATGTATCCTACTTTATTTTTGGTAATTATACCTTATACTTTTACATACAAATAAAGTATGCAAAAATACTTTACTTTCAACCTTTACTGTGATGCATAAAACAAAATACTCATTATGGGTACTTAACGATTTATAATTACTGAACGAAATGTTAGATTTCAGTTTCGTATAGTTATTTTATTTACATTTTTTCAAAAGTCATCACCCGAAACATTTAATACAGTTATCAGTAATTTTTCAGTTTTTATTGATATGAGCTTAAATTATATGATAAAATGGTTTGATGTTAGCGAAAATAACTGGCTTTCAATACTTTCTAACATGTATTTGAAAAATGAGGTAAAATTTGAACATTTTGAAATGGTTATTACGAAGGCCAAATTACAAGACAGATTAAATATTAAGATGGACGATGTGTGTTCCGAATCTATAAGACTTAAAGAGATCCAAAGAAAATTCACTAATGATGATAAAGAATTTTCAATGAAAAGTACAGTAGAAAAATGACAATATATACTTAAAAATGCATCTGAAAGCTTACCAAATATAAAAAAAAATATTTCTTATCTACTCTCCATTCCCGCCACTTCAGCTTTCACTGAAAGAGTTTTTTCAGTAATGAATCTAAAGTGGCGAGAAGAGAGAAATAGAGCATCAATAAATTTAATTAAAAACGAATTGATTATTTATTTAAATTTAAATGTTGATTGTCAAACAAGCTTTGCAACATTTAAGATAGATAGATAACAAAAAATTGTTAGCATGTGCTAAAAGCACACAAAAATACGTTTTTAAAGCAATAAAAACATAAAATTTGAAAAATACGTTTTTTTTGTCAAAAAAAGTTGGTAACCCTACTCTCAACAGCTACCTACACCCACAGCGCACAGCTAAAATGCATGCTATCCTGGTATTTGGCTTCCTAAATTGATTTTAAGGGTTCCGTACTTCCGCAAAATTTTTAATAAGTATTGTTCATTTAGTTTCGAGTCGTAATTACCCTGTAGATAATTACATTTTCAAAATAATTTTGAGTAATGTTGATTTTATCCATTATTTATTTCTAATATTTACTTATGATTTCTTCTCGTTACTTTTATTTACAATTAAAAAGACGTACAATTTTTTCTTTTGTGTTATTCATGGCTATTATTTATTTCTAATATTTATTTCCATTATTTACTTATGACTTGTTCTCGTCGCCTTTATTTACACTTAGCGACTCGCCCTAGCTTTGCACGGGTAGAATAAAAAAAAATACACCCCCATGTTACTTGCTGATAATGTAGCTTTCTAAGGTAAAGGAATTTTTGAAATCGGTTTAGTAGTTTTTGACTTTATCCATTACATACAAACAAACAAAGTTAACCTCTTTATAATATTAGTGTAAATTAAAAAGACATACAGTGGTTGCTTTCAAATAAAAAAATGAAGCGCTCGATACGAAATATGAGTTTGAATCTTTGAAGATTCTGTTTTTTTTTTAAATATTGTGTTTTTTAATATTCGTGTTTTTTAAGTATTGTGTCGTATTTAAAAAAAAAACAGTATCTAATCTCTAAAACGGCAAAAATTTTGTTTTCCAAAAATTTTTTAAAATGTGTTATTCAATTGTTAATACAGTTATAACGGGGTCATGGTACTCATCGTGTTAATTTTACATTACTGTTTTTAATTATTAAAATTATATTTCCGAACGCCTACTACGAAATCGAATGTAATTAAATTATTAAAATTTAAAACGGGACCCTAAAAATGACTACTTTTCCTCTTTCTTATAATACATAAAAACTATAATACCAAAATAGCACACAAAACAGGTAATAATTTCATTTGCTTCGAATCGCAACTGCGCTTATTAGGTTTGTCGACATCTTTGACTGCCGGAAGGCAGAACTTGTTATTTTAGTCAGAGCTCTGAGCTGTTTACGTTAACATCTAATTTTTATTTATTTTAATTGTGAGTGAAAATGTGATTGTACGAAAGGAGGCTACTATGACATGATGCTGTGCTCGGAGCCGTTAATGGAAATTTGTGTGCCGCTGTCGAATTTACGAATATCGGTTTTGCCTCGACAAACCAGAAGCAGATGGGAGGCTGCTTCTATGTTTTTAGAAATGTTTCGCAAGATGACACAACATTTGCATACCACTGGTAGTGTGCTCAGTTCTACTAGCGAAGGACTTTCTGTCACACAAATGTAGACTTCGAAGAACAGATAGATTTTATAACACTTTACAACTGAGTCCAGAAGTAGTAAACGAAGCGCTGCCGCCATCCTCAGCACGGATCACATAACCGTATGGCGGATTCATAACATTGGTGGCCAGTACCATCACAGTACCATTTCCATTTTCAACGTATATCGGTACCAATGACTAAGGAAACTAGAGGACATGGCGTTTTGATCTATACCAACATATAATTATATATATCCTAACGCATAAAATTCAAACTCAGTTATCACTTTTTGACTTACCTACGGGTTCTTGTGTGTGTAAGAGAAAACAACAATACTTTTCTCAAAGAGTAATTTTTTTGTGTGACATCATAGTAATGTTAAAACGTGCCGGTCCGCCATTCTTTGCGACACGCTAGCAAGTAGACGAAGTGTCAAAACATATCAATGAATTTAATATTATTTAATGTTTCTGTGATTTTGTACTGGATATTGGAATTATATTGTTAAAGGAGAAGCTAGCATAATGCCACAATAATTTTTAAGTGTAGCGTGTTAGGATGTGGCTCGAGGAAAAGCAATAATCAACTAAATCTATCATTGCACTAGTACGTAACAGAAATTCATTAATTTAGTTTGATGTCGAATATATTTCCATCGTAGTTACTGTGTTTCTTAGTTTACTGTATTATAGTCACGTATATTTTTAGTTATAAGCAGTTTTTATTCATATAATACAGTAAATTACTTCATATAAATTTTTGTTGTCATTGATTGCCGTTAGGGCTGTCCATGTACCTATATTAAAAAAATATCGATAAGTACAGGTAAAAAAAATAAAAAAAAATAAAAAATATAGAAGATACACATCCTCACGCTGTTCGAATAAAATCTTCTTTCAATAGAACATTAAGATAATAAGTTTACGGTATGAAGCATTACCCTCACGAAGATTTTTGGGAATCAGAGAAAATATTTACAGTGGTAATTAATTACTTTTTAATTTCATGACCATGTAAAAATCCTCTATTGAGAAAAAGTAACAGGAAAATATAAATTGTTTACAGAATGTGGCTGAACTTTGATTTGATGTTTCCGAGAGAGAAAAATGTGCTCATAGTTCTAAACATCTGCTTCTGAATGATGTGAATCAAGACCAAGCCGAATTATTTTTGCGAGCAAAAGAGCTTGTAGTGGTTTTATTAATAACCCAGATGCGGTACAATTTAAAGAACCCTTTAAAAGACTTTAAGAGCAGAAATAAGAGACCAAGGTGTCGGGAAATCTATTCCTATGGAACAAATAACCGTTTTAATTTGCTCAGTAGGATGGATCCTGCGAAAACAATAAATAATTTCACAAAAGAAGTTCTTTTCTTGACGTACAAAAAAACCACAGCGACATGATGAGTACAATGACTGCTTAAATTCAAATCTCAGTATTCAAAAATTTCATTCAGAAATGATTTAATAAAAATTGTGCTATTTAGTTAGCTATATTTATTTATTTTGAGAATATGTTATTAGAAATTGTATGTACTTGATATAATTATTATTTTACAAACAGTAATATTAACAAACAGTTCTATTTTTCAAACCCAGTGTAAATATGTTACTTTAGGTACATCAGATATGACTAGTCTGACATTGGTCACCCTTGTAGCAATTACTTAGCAATTTACTATCTTAACTTTTAAAAGCTTCATTTAAGACGCCGGTCTGTTGTGGATTTTCGTATGTGGATGTGTTTGTGTTTGTGGATGGATAATATTATAAACTGCATACTATTACTTATTTCTTCTAATTTAACGTAAAAATAAAAAACTTTCATTATATTTCACTTTTATCAACCTCGTATTTAAGTACATTACGATTACATTCTTAATAAAAAGATAAAAATGTATTTTTAGTCACTAGACATTTATTAAAAGAATAATAGCATGAATAAAACACATTACAAGAAAGATTACTGTTGGGTAATCTCATAATTAAGTAACGATATTGGACACATTTTCGCTAATGATAACAATAACATTTTAAACCACACTAACAACTTGAGAGGACGACTTAGCCGATTGGTCTTGAAATTAGTGTTTTATATGTTCAAATAATTAAATTCATAACACAACTATAAAAAAAAATTCAAGTTATTTTTCATATAAAAATTAAGAGTTATAGATTTCCCAGAGTTGGAATTAACACTACTGAAGACTAGAAACTCTTTAGTCAAGAGTCTGGTGCTCTGAATTCACTTTTTGATTGAGGAAGCCATATTATTCTGGCTATTCCGTTTAATAAATCAACTCTATTTAAAACAACTGTTCTCGACCAATCGTAACAAAAGTTGAAGAGCTTTTTTTTTGCAATAAAAGTAACTTTTTAGACGAAGTAATAACAATTAGGTATTGGCCGATGCTAAATAGTTGACGTATGGCATAAAGTGTCAAACACTGACGAGAAGATCTCTACTGAAAATTGAGCTGTAATGGATATCATCTGCTATTCGCCTTGGGACTTGCGATAGAGAGAGACATATATGTTACAAGTTAACGTTCTATAATACATTTAAATTTATTCCTAATATATTGTGAAATATATCACTATTGTGAAAATATGCATATCAGATTAACATCACTGTTTGTGAAACATTATTTTATAGAACCTATGTACTAGTATCAAGAACAATTACTTGCTAAATAATAATAAATTATATACAAAAATCGTGTACGAGAAAAATAGTATTGCGATGTATACGCGAGCAGTTTTCTATGGCTGCGTTTTGGTCTTGTATAAATTGGAAAGACGCGATCCCGTAAAAGAGACCTAATTTTTTATTCACTTTTGTACAGTTTCATTGTCTAAACAAAATAGCGAAATTTGTACAATTACAGGTTCCCACCAAGCAATTTGGCCTGTGCTCTGACTATTGTATTTATTAGATGTGCATTAGGCGATGTTAGGAGACTCTTCCAACGTTCTGTATCCATGATCTCAGGTTTGTTCCTGAAACCAAATAATAATAGTATCAATGAATAAATTCAGATGAAGTTTTACAGAAATCCAAGATGGATTAGTATATATTTTTTAGATATCTTCCTGTCAAAATTTATAGCTTTATCCAGCATCACTAATAATACAAACATACATACATATCTTCAAGCTGTATCCCTAACGGGGTAGTCGGAGATGACGAAGCGCCAAGCTTCGGGGTGTTTATGTACTATCACTAATTACATTATATTGTTTTATTAAGAACTATATATCAAAAAAATCCGCCAAATGCGAACCATACTCGGGCACCGAAGATTCCGTATCACCTTACAATATATTTGTATTGTTTGTGTATTTACCGATAAAATATAACTCGAATCAAAAACAAATTTAATTTTACAGTTTAAAGACATGGTGTGCCGTACTCGCCAACTGCAAACGTAAGTTGGTAATGCCAAATAACTACTACGGTTTCCAGATTTTGCCTTTTACTTGTGCTATAAGCCTTTCATAATCCTAGCTCAACGGGAAGTAAGTACCCTATAGGTTTTGATTCCTTTACGACTGTCAAAATATGCGACATAAACGGCCCTGTCTTTTGATTACGTTGACTTAGAAGTTTGATTTTGTCACTGCTCCAAGAGATTGCAGACTTGAGTATTTGACATTAATTTCAACTTGATACCTCTACGCGTTCCTGAGAAAAAGTCTAGACAGGCAGACAGACAAACAGACGGACTACGAAGTGATCCTATAAGGGTATTTTTTCCTTTGAGGTACGGAATCCTAAAAACGTTTATGTGCAAGACATATAACATAACATATCCTCATGTTGTATTCTTAGTGAGATAGATACACGCGCAAATAGCAAAGCAAAATTTGTCGTATATTTATTTTTATGTCAAAATAAAAACCTCATTTTAAATACTTTTCTAAGTGTTATTTTTTTAAATATCCAAAGAAATTTTAAAGTATGATACCTGTACCTGTACCTAAGCTTTCAAACTAGGCCAAATTTGAGAAGTTGAAACTTCAACTTTCGATCTGTATTTGGTTTTTAGTACCACTGGATATAGTCGTACGGTAAATTCCAATGATTATTTACAACAACGAATTCTTATCAAGATTGTTCGTATATTACTTCAATAACTTAATGAAGTCAGTTATATTATATGGAACAAAATAACAGTTCCAGTGTTTAAGGAAAATAAAAATACTAACAGTATAAAATTGACAGCATCCGATTTCAGTGATTCACAGGAATGTAAATCAGCCAAAGTAAGATACTCCACCGCATTCCTTACACTCAATTTGTTTCCGAGTGCATTTTCACAAATTGTCTTTAGTTGCTTCACTTCATACTTGTCCGCTACAGATAATAATTCACCGGTAACGTTCTCCACATCGACGCGACCCGTGTATATGTAAACCAATAAGTCTTTTAGTATTTTATGTCTCACATCCGTGATATTCACTTTACTATGGAGATTCTCGGCCATGTTGTACCTAAACATTGCTGCGAAAACTGAACTGCGGGCTGCCAACATTATTTTGTGTGCTTTGAACTCCTTATCTTCCGCTATTAAAGTAACATCACTCAATTCGTCATCATCTAACCACGCTTCGAATTCTTGAGGCATCAAAACGTTCTCGGTGATTTTTGGCTGATTGGTGGTCAAATTGTAACCAGGTCCCATTATTGTTATTTCGCAATACACTTTTAACTGATTATATCTACATAATCGCATTTCGTCCCTAAATATTTCTTACCGGCTCATGAATTTCTGTATCTCATACGTTGTGCCCTGTTCTTTGAATAACAGTGATTTATCCGTTTTCACTTCATTTACTTTGTCATTTTTATTATCTAAAAGACATAACTTAATGTTGACTCTCAAATCCGTTGCAATATCAATGTTCGTTAGTAACGTCAAAACGAAGGATAAATAAGCGTGCTCATTGTCGAATTCACTGTATGGAAACAATGTTAGACGCCATCGTACTCCGTTTTCGTCATTATTGGGAAATATCGGTGAATGAATGACGTCATTCTTTCTATTATAAATACTGAAGTTATCTATTCTCCATGTTAGAGTATGTTTCATGATATTAGATTTAGTTACACAAACAGTTTCTTTAACAGACATGTTTTTTGTTAAACGTGTGCACGCAACTTTCCAACAATAAACACGTTCACTAAAACAAAATGTTCCGTACAACGAAGCACACAGCACTATATTTCGCACAAAGTTATTATTTTAAAACTTCGCTAAACAAAACTTATTTCGAGGAGCAAATACGTAAACTGTTAGTCTTGCAATGACCCGAATTCGACTACCAGTCTCTAATCGTCGTCACCACTCACCACTGATGGGGTATAGTCAAGTGAACATAACATCAGGTAGTTACCATAAATATAGATAGGGTTACTTACCTAGACCGTTCTCATTGTCGTTACTGGGCACCATAGAGCTCTGTGACTCCTTAGAATTCGTCCTGTGACTCCCTTTGTCCCGTTGTTATGTGTGTTTTGTTCACCTACTTAATTTGTAAATTATTTTAATGGTGCTTGACCGTTTCTTATCTCTGCTGCTATTTTTTAACCATAAATAAAATGTTCATGTTTAAAAAGAGCCGTTTTTACGTTTTTTGCAAAAATTGTCCTCTCTAAGTAATAGCCATAGTATTGTATTATATTTCTTAAAATACGTAACAAAAGTAATAGAACTGCTATATTTATTAAAAATTAAAAAGTGTGAAACAAAAAAGAATTTATGTCTGTTCAGTGAGCAGTGTGGCCTGTGCTTTAACCAACATATCCCACAAATGTACATGAGATGACTTTAGTAGATCGTTCCAACTTTCTGTCTGCATGACCTGTGGTTTATACCTGAAAAGAAAGAACAATACAAAATGTTATTTCCTTTGAACTAAAAACTACTGTTAGTTACCCTATTTATCTATTTATGCTACAAAAAGTCGTCTTACCACATGGCGCTTTAATCACCAATTTAAAACTCTCGTCGCGCGACTGCGGCGCTTCTATCGTTTTTTTGCGTTATGACCCAGCAGTTCAAACAGATTAACGATTGTTATTCAAATATTAACTTAGACCGCTTGTATTTAAATTTAACGATTCGATTACATGTTCATAACAATGTGAAAAGCACTCTCATACCTAGGCGAAAATGTGTGAGGAGGGTAATGAGATTTGAGGAAGCGAAAGAAGTATGTAAGAATCGTGACGCTTGGCGCTCCGACTTCTCTAACTACCCCATAAGGGATACAGAAGATATGCATGTATTGTGTATGTATGCTAATAACAATTTTAACCGCTTTCGACCTATATTTTAACCATTCTTTAATCTTAGTTTTTTCATTTCCTTGGTTAATTAATGTAGATTAATATCCAAATTAATTAACCAACCATGTACGACTTGGTTTTAACCGGTATTTGTACCGCGGAGTAACAAGATTAATAATGGTTTAATCCCTTTATTCCTTTCTAAAAACCATCTCCGACCTTTGTGCCAACCAATGTTTACCAAGTTTTAGTGAGTAGAACGTAAAGTGTCCTACGTTGAGATAAGAAGACAGTCTTTACAACTTTCCTAACATAATTTTTTCATACGTCGACATGTCATAATTCTTATTTCTAAGAGATACGATATAGTCCGGTCATTGAGACGAAAAAAAAACCGCCCAGGTGCGCAGTCGTCCTTAGCCAAATGGTATTCCTACTATCAGTTATTATCACGTTATTATCAACCACGAAATAAAGTTCGTCTTTGAACTTTCTTTTTATCCATGAATAAAAATATCTAATATAATAAAATACTGATAACATTTCTTTCATATAATCTCGTTCTAAATATTTATGAATATTTTTCAGATATATCGGCGAGATTGGGGACATTGCCTTTTTTCCGAAGCTTACATTATTATCGAATGCAGCGTATATAGTGCAGTAGAATTAGATTATCAATTTACATTAATTGTGGTACTAGTGATTTTTGGCACATCGATAGAGTTATGTCTGTGTATGTTTACACTACTATCCTTACACACTCTTTACAAATATTTTATAGTAAGGTTATATATTATCTATATTGGCTCCCGCTAACACACAAATATGCACTGATTGCGCCTCCAATCAAAATGAAAACGGATTGGCGATTAATCAGAATACTCAATACATGCAAACTTTATTCTTATTTATATACAGCTAAAATAACAATAATAAATACTCACGATATATACAATTACTTACACCAATTATTTAATAATATATTATGTACACTTTCTATTTCAATTCATGATTATTGCTATTTTATTTTTATTTTATCTTCCCATCTAGTGCACGTTATTGTCTACACTCGGTGCAAGTTACGGTCCGCCTCGGGCCAGACCCCCATACGCATATCTATATCCTAACCTATTATGTACCTTACTTAGTACGCAGTAGGCGTGAAAAATGACTTGCATAAGCAATCTCACACCAGATCTCGAGGATCTGGTTATATCTAACGCGTATACATGTACAGTAGGTAATAGCCGTAAATATATACAAGAGAGCACTAGATCGCTTACAATATTGCATATGAATATTAGAAGTATTAATCACAACTTTGATCATTTTACGCTACTGCTAGGTTCCATGAGTATGGACTGCGATTTATTGATTCTTTCAGAATGCTGGCTGAGCAAAGCTATGTACCTACCGTCAATACAGGGTTACACATCTTATTCTACAAAGAATGTTTATAATCAAAATGAGGGTGTGGTTATTTATGTTAAAAATTACCTAAATCATTCAGTTACTGAACCCAATTTTCTTGATGCGAACTGCCTATTATGCAAAATAGATAATGACTTAGTAGTGGTTGGCATGTATAGATCTCCGTCCCACAACAACACCAACAATTTTATAGATAGCCTCAACGCCACACTACTAAGCCTATCTTCATACAAAAATATCGTAATAATGGGAGATATGAACATTGACATTAAACCAGACAATAATGACTCACGCTCGAATGAATACCTAAATCTAATTGCCACACACGGACTTATGCCAGCCCATCAGCTCACTACAAGGTTAAATAGCTGTTTAGATCACGTCCTTCAAAAAACCAACTTACAATCCACAGTCCTTGTTTTTGAGGCGACTGTTACCGATCACTCTCCTGTGCTAGTCCATTTAAACCTCAAACCCAATAAAAGTCAAACAAAGAGGACTGGTACAAAAATAAACTATCCTGCACTTATAGAGGATACAGAAAATTGTGACTTTTCTTGTGTAACCACCTGCTGCGACGTTAATGTGGCAACCGATATTTTTCAGGATAAACTTATGCTCCTAATAAAAAAACACACCAGCTCCTTCGTAATTCCCAGTAATAAGTAAATAATTAAGCCATGGGTTACATTGGGATTACTAAGATGTATTCGAAATCGAGACAACATGCATAGGAATGTCAAACTTAATCCTGATAACCCAATTTTAGCCCAAACATACAGACGATATCGCAACTTCTGTAATGACCTGCTAAAAAACTTAAAACGGGAATATGAAAGATCTGAATTTGAGAATGCTAAAAATAGCCCAAAGAAAACATGGGAGGTCATTAAAAAAGTTACTCTAACAGAGAAACAAACAGAACAACCTGTTGAGCTTCTAAATTCGCTAAGTAGTCCTGAAGCCTCTGTGAACATGGTTAACTCATATTTTGCCAATATAGGAAAGGAGTTAGCTAATAAAATTCAACCAAATAGAACACCTACTGAAACATCCCCTAATAGTTGCTACTTTGGTGGAAATTCTATGGTACTACTTCAAGTTACCGATGAAGAGGTGGGTGCGATAATCCAAGAACTTCGCGGGGACTGTGCCACTGGCTGTGATGGAATACCAGCTAAATTTATCAAATTGACAGGCAAGGTTTTAGCCCCTGTCATAACACATATTTGCAATCTTGCGATATCATCAGGAAAATTTCCAAATGCTCTAAAAAAAGCGATGGTTCATCCCATTTACAAGAGTGGTGACAGATACAGTGTCAATAATTATAGGCCGATCTCAGTACTGCCCATTCTATCAAAAGTATTAGAGAAAATTATGAATCGAAGTCTTATCAGTTTTCTAGAACAACATAAAATTATCTCTAATAATCAGTTTGGGTTCAGGAAGAATAAATCGACGGAAGATGCTATTAGTTCTTTAGTACAACATACAGTTGAGGCTATTGATAATAAACAAAAATGCCTGGGAATCTTTTTAGATCTTTCTAAAGCATTTGACACTGTCTCTGTTAAACTACTTGTGGATAAGCTAGAAGCTGTCGGGGTACGTGGAATGGTTTTATCCTTATTCGAAGACTATCTGTCACACCGCACACAGTGTTCCAGAATAGGACCTTACACTAGCCAACAGAACTCCATACATTATGGTGTACCACAAGGTAGCATCCTCGGCCCTACCTTATTTCTAATCTACGTCAACCAACTATGTAATATGACCCTCCCGCACTGCCGTCTGTTCGCTTATGCGGATGATACAGCTCTAGTAATAATGGGCAGCAACTGGGCTGAAACTATCACTAATGCAGAAAAGGCACTTAGATTGGTTATGGGCTGGTTAAATAATAATCTGCTTACCTTGAATATTGACAAAACCAGGTATATTACATTTGCCATCCAACGGTCTTCGCAGCCATCCCCTGAATCTCTCGATATTAGAGCTTATGTGTGTGTGGAAGAATCGGCTGTCTGTACATGTCAGTCACTAGCACAAACTGAGTCAATCAGGTACCTGGGAGTGTTAGTAGATAGTCGTCTAACCTGGTACGATCATTTGCAATCGGTCGCGAGTCGTATAAGGAAACTCATTTTTATTTTCAGGAAGCTTCGAGGCTCAGCAGACATAAAAATATTAAGTACAGTGTACACTGCTCTCTGTGAATCCCTGCTAAATTACTGTATCCCAATTTGGGGGGGCGCCTGTAAGACAACCTTTATAAACATTGAACGAGCACAAAGAGCAGTGCTCAAGGTAATGCACAGGAAACCATATTGGTATCCCACCAGCTTACTTTACTGGGAGACAGGGGTGCTGACGGTAAGGCAACTGTACATACTCAGATGTGTCTTGCGGCGGCATGCCTCTCTCCCAGCAAAACAAGCATCTCCCTCACGACGAAGAAGGAGACTAGCATTTGCCACAATGACTTGTCGCACGGCTTTCGCCAAAAGACAATTTTCTTCAGCAAGCTGTAGAATCTACAATAAAACTGATAAAAGTGTAGAAATAACTTACTTAAACGAATACGAAATTAAGAAAAAGGTTAAAACATGGTTACTTACTTTAGACTACATTAAAACTGAGGACTTATTATCTTAACACTTCTACTTCACCTTCACTCCTTCAAATAGGGAACAGCCGTTGCAATACAACATAATAACGTACAATATAATAACATAATATAATATAGGTATATAATATAACATAATATATATATAAAATATAACATAATATATATAAATTTATATGTATAATTTCACACCAACACGCACTCATACGTAACTGTATATACACACACACACATAAACACACAAACACACACACACCACACACACACACCACACACAAACGCTACCTACCTCCCACAATATTTTAAAACCAGTCTGTCTGTAACAGCACCGAACCACTGGCTTTCATAACACAGGATTTTCCTAGCATGAAGGCCAGGGGAAGATTTTTGTATGCGACTGGCCACTTGTTTTTGTAGATACCTATAGATTAGATGTCTTTAGATTAGATATTATCAATATTATGTAAAGGTACTCTCAATCTTTCTTGTGACGGAGATTTTCCAAACTGATAGGATACTTCCAAATTTGTTGTCAAATATTGATAGTGTTTTTGTAAATTTTGTTCAATAAAGTTATTATTATTATTATTATTACCTTAAATTCGCAACCGATTTGGAAGTGCGGAAAATGGTGAAAATTGAGAAAATCTTGGATTTTTGAATAATTCCAAAACAAAAATTGTGGTACAAGTTACGAGAATACCACGTGTTTGTAGTACAAATACCTACCTACTCAAGCAATTTGGAGCGGTTGCGACATACGGAACATACCTAAATTTAAAAAAGTGATTTTTCGTCTTTATCTCCTAGGCAAAATTTGTGGTACTAGTTGCGAACTCATCGGACACTTGTTTTAGCTTAATATACTTAGTTTTAAATTTGCAACCGGTTGCGACCTACGGAACCCTAACAAAATACTTTTTTCAAAATTCTACTTCCAGCAAAATAAGTGTAGTCAATATTATTGCTTATATCACATTTATAGGTCGTATTCCAACTGCTTTGTGATCACAACCTCTGAAAACACTACGGAACCTAGTCTATTTTGTAAATGAAATATACGCTTATTACGCATATTTCTAGGGGAATGCGAGCGGCGCGGGAGACAGGCTACGACTACGACTCGCCGTACGGTTCATTCATACATTGTTAAATATTAACGCATTAGCAATACTATTAGCAAGCTATTATTCCAAATTGAAAATAGATGGACGTAGACCCAAAAGTCGGAATGGTGGACTGTTTTCTTTTTATAATTATGAGAAATAGGTAATAATTTTATCTTAACAACTTTTGACAGTAAAAAAAAATTACACCGATTAGTTTTCGTTAAAAAAATAGGCATTAAGGACTGCCGACAGAAGTGAAAACTTAAAATTATGAAATAATGTAAAAAATGATGTCCAGTCAGACTATTATACATTTTCAATACAAATTACATTTATTTTCAAATATTCCTAAGTATATTTTTCTACCTGAAATTTCGTTAGTATTTGCTAATAAACCCTAAATTTGAAATGAAAGTCAGTTTGCATAACCAGGTTTGAATTGAACATCTAAGGCTTTTTTGCCAATTTTTCAGTCTAAAATTTGTATAATATAAGGTAATAAACAATAACTTTGCTAAATTTAAAATTGTTATACAATTTAATAGATTTTTTAATTTTAATATCCACGAGGAAAATATTATCGAACACATAGAAATTTGTTTTACCATGCTCGTGAAATCTATATATATGTATATAATGAAAGTTTTTTTCTTTGACCGCGATAAACTTGAAAACTACTGGACCGATCGGCATGGGACCATAACCATTCGACGTGGAATTAGTTGTAGATGGTACTTACTGTACTGGCTACTTATTTTTTGAACTCCATAGACCCTTCACCATTTTTCAAACAAAAATGTACTATTACGTACAAAATTTTCACTTACGGCTTGTCATCATATAGCAGAGGTCAAATAAAAAAGAAAGAATAAATATCATGTCGTGACGCGAACTCATAAAATTTTACTCATTCAAAATTTAATTTAAATTTGGAATTCTAAGTACAATGAAAGACATCGATATTCACACTGAAATCATAGGTATTAAAAATCGATTTTATAGGTAAAGATCTAATAAAAAAATAGATTAAGGTTAATGACTGTGTTCTTCATTGTTTTTGTATTATTGATGTTCTAGCTGTACCCGCGACTTCTTCCGCGTGGAAAAAATTTCCGTGACTTTTCCGAGTTAGTGTTTCTTTTTCACCCCTTTATGGATAGATTTTTCATAAAAAGTAGCCTTTGTGTTTTCCTTTAAAAAAGTCTATCACTGTCTTAAACATCGTAATCGATTCACCGGTTTAGCATTTCCCACACAAAGTTTTATCCCCGTTTCCATCCCGTTATGAAAAGATTAAGCTGCCTATGTTCGACTCCCGGTTTCAAACTAGATAGTTTGAAGTTCGATTCGATTTCGATTTCCAGTTCGATTTTGATGGCACGGAGATCCATGCCATCAAAATCGAACTGGCGGTTTAGCCGTGAAAACGTAACAGACAGACAGATATACTTTTGCAAGAATAATACTTATTATTATGAGATAGTATGGATCGTATAGCATACTATGTACATTTTAATGTACATTTTATGTTTAAGAAAAAATATTATTTTCGTAATCTGCACCGGGAGCAACTTCAAAAATGACACCTATATCATTTTACTAAAAGAATAATGTCCTCCATCTTGGATTTTAAGATCAACGTCATTTTCGTAATCTACACCCCGAAAATCCTTAAAAATGACGCCTATATCAATTTATTGAATACCTATAGTAATGTCTGCCATTTCAGATTTGAAAATAGACTTTTGTAAGCAGTACTTTGAGAAACCTCGAAAATGATACCTATGTCCTATGTCATATCATTTAAAAAAATTAACATGCATTATTATTATTTTTTAATTATTACAAAGACGTCGTCGATTTGAAAATAGACGTCTTTGTCATAATTAGTTCCCCGAAGAACCTAGAAATTTCACCCATTATCACTTTATACAAAAAATTAATTTCGGCCGAGTACCCAGCACGTGTTGCAATGCCGCACGTGCGCATTCTCCTGTGTTGTCCATTACATTGGATACCGATACTATAGAAGATCTTAAACAAAAAGTTACTTCCTTTCGCGTAGCATCCGCTATATTGAATTTATGATGACGTCACATGTTCAGTAACCTTCCGTTGCGTCTTCCATTTCATTTGATACCTATATAGTTGGTGTTGAACAAAAAAGTTAGCCATATTGGATTTATGATGACGTCACATATACAAAAACCTTCTTCTGTGTATTTCTTATCATTTGATACCCCTATTGATGGAGGTCTTGAAAAAAAGTTATTTCCTATTGTGGATCATCCGCCATATTAGCATATCATATTGTAGATGATGACGTCACATATACAAAAACCATATCATTTTTTCAATCACAAAATTTTTTGAAAAAATAGCCTACATTTGCTTTCGGGCAATTTCGGGCATTACTATCTCTGTACCAAATATCATCATAATCGGTTCAGCGGTTTAGCATTTCCTATACAGTCTCATCCCCCTTAGGGATAGATTTAAAAAAAAAGATAGCCTATGTCCGTCCTCTGATGTTAAACTATCTATCGGTCCGGTGGTTTAACAGTGAAAACGCAGACTTTCGTATTTATAATATTAGTACGGATGTAGATAATTTTTTATTTATTTCGATTCAAACAAAACATAACGCCGTCTCAGTTTTATTTCCAAATATATTTTCATTGTACGTACTACATTTTCATTGTACATACATATACGAAAAAAGCACTTCCTCCCGGTGACGCGTTGCACGGTGGTCTGTGAGCTTTCGATTTCTTTTAATCTTTTGATTGAGTGGGTCGATTTCGATGAAATAGACACTATATGTTACTCAGATAGAAGGTTCATTTTTTTTCAGAAATTAGATTTTTAATTCAATAAGTGGTATATGCGTGATGTGATTACAAATGAAGACAATCTACGATTTTATTACGTATATAGATTATTCAAAAAAAATTGATGCAAGTGGGCTCTGTTTGAATTAATTTTATTTCAAGCTGACTTGTTGGACGTAAATTAATTATTACTAAATTTTGCATATTGAAAGATGTATGAAAAGATAATAAAAATAAATGTAAACTAAAATGAATATACACTTATACATACATACATACATATCTTCACGCTGTATCCCTAACGGGGTAGTCAGAGGGGACGGAGCGCCACGCTTCGCGATCGATACATATTCTTTAGCTTCCTCAAATACGCGTATAAAAAGAGTTAATTGTTATTTTAAATGATGCTTCTATAAGCTCTGTAAAAACGATAGACTATAGTTAGGACAATAAATCGCTTTTTTTTTAAATCACTGTCCTGTATAGTCAGTAAAATACAGATACGCTGAATTTTTGTTAAAACAAAAAAAATCTAAATTATTTTTCGAAAAAAAAGAAGACATAAAAAGTCTTTTGTTTAAGCAGTACTCATCACTCACCGACATCCGACCGACTTACCGACGACAAATTTTTATTGGAATATATTTCCAATAAAAATTTTGTTAAGACGGGATTTCAAATATTAAAAACAGTTATCATACGCAACGCTAATTTCAACGCTAGTCCCGTACCTGTATCGCCGGCCGCGCGCCGCCCGCATTCCCCTCGCAAGACTCGTATTACACGTACTTTTTATTTACAAAATAGACTAGGTTCCGTAGTGTTTTCAGAGGTTGCGATCACAAAGCAGTTGGAATACGACCTATAAATGTGATATAAGCAATAATATTGACTACACTAATTTTGCTGGAAGTAGAATTTTGAAAAAAGTATTTTTTTAAGGTTCCGTAGGTCGCAACCAGTTGCAAATTTAAAACTAAGTATATTAAACTAAAACAAGTGTCCGATGAGTTCGCAACTATTACCACAAATTTTGCCTAGGAGACAAAGACGAAAAATCACGTATTCGTACTCCAAACACGTGTTATTCTCGCAACTAGTACCACAATTTTTGTTTTGAAATTATTCAAAAATCCAAGATTTTCTCAATTTTCACCATTTTCCGCACTTCCAAATCGGTTGCGAATTTAAGGTAATCATACACAGACATAACTGTAGCGATGTGCCAAAAATCATTAGTACCACAATTAATGCAAAATCGTGCCTTATTTTGAGCTAATTCTACTGGACTACTGTGGCACAATGTCAAGACGTCTACAAGTGTTTTATGTAAACAAGAATAATATATTACGAAACAATTGATTTATTTTATACTTATAAAAAACGGTGAAGCTCATGTCGTCCTTGCGCTTATAGTATTCCGTACTATGCGATATTATCACCCGTCTTTGTCGTAAAGTTTTCCTTTATGTAAAAAAAATAGCCGACATAACGCTTGCAGGTTTGCCTCCTCCGCCATAAAAAAAAAACACAATCCTGATAATTTTCTATCAATTTGCACCTTATTAACGATCTTAGAAATAAGATTAGAAAAGTTAATTTTCTAAATTGAACTGACTGGAAATGGAATTCGCATCCTCGGCTTATATAATACGTCTATAATAAAAGTAATTGCATATAAAATTATTACACTGATCTGCAATGGAAAAAATTCTTGAATGCATACTAATCGTCTTTTTTACATTCTATATGGTGTTCATTAAAGTACAAATAATAAAAAAAGCGATCGCATAACAATTTCCAAAAATCGCATAACTCTATTATGTTTTTCGAAGACAGAAATACAGTTATGTATTATTGGGTTACCTCATTTTAATTGACGACCTTAACGTTACTAAACTTCGTTGCTGATAATATTATTCTTTATAATGATAAATTTAAGTTTCGATGCCATTTAACAAAAGAATCGTTAAATGAAAAGTGTCTAGAATGCCAATGCTACGGCAGCAATATAACAACTCACTCAAAATTTTTTGCTATGTTCGTGATAATTTTACGGTAAAGAAGTGCCAAAAAATAGCTATTATACATATATACAGAGAATGCATACGTACGATATACTTTACATATATACCTACAACATATAACGAAAATATTTTCTTTATCTTCTTTTTTTAAAAAACAGTAAAATTTGAAACCTATTTTTGAAGAAAATCTTACGTGATGGAAAAAACAAACGAATACATTTGTAAATCGGTCATCAAACCTACTTCAAACGAATTTCACTCATTCAGAATTTTGATATTACTTAATGCAGACCTGTGATAATAATATATTGACCACATTTCATGTAGGTAACTATAATAAAAGTTTCAAACAAGTAAATAAAGAAAAATATAGGTACTAACTTTAAGAAATTGATGGCATTGACCCTCAGTGCTTCACAGGAGTGTAAGTCAGCCAGAATAAGACACTTCACTACATTTTTTACAGACAATTTCTTAGTGAGAGCATTTTCACAAATGTTCTTGAGTTGCATCATTTCATATTTGTCCGCTATAGACAATAATTCAGCTGTGACGTTTTCGTCTTTAACATCAAGGCGACCTGTGTATATGAAAATCATTAACTTTTTTAATAGTTCAGATGTCATATCTGTAATATCGACTTCATTATTAAGATTCTCCGCCATGTTGTGTCTGAACATTGCAGCAAAAACTGGACTTCGGGCAGCCAACATTATCTTGTGTGCCTTGAACTCTTTGTGTTCGGCAATTAAAATAACATCATGCAACTCTTCATTATCTAACCATGCCTCGAAATCTTGAGGCATCAAAACGTTCTCGATTGCGTTTGATTGATAGGTGTTCACGTTGTAACTCGGTCCCACAACTGTTATTTCACAGTACACTGTCAGTTGATCGTCTGGGTATAATATATCTTTTTTCTTTAAAACGTCACTCCAACTCATGAATGAAATTTCATGGCAGCAATATTGTTTTGTAAAAATGCGTGCTGTGTCAGTTTTTTTTTCATTTACTTTGTTATTTTCATGATCCAGTAGACATAAATCAATGTTGGCCTTCACATTTGAACTTTTTATGGTTTGTGACACTAACGTCACATTGAAATAAAGATGTTTCGTGCCACAATTTGCTTTTTTTAAATTCATGGTTAGTAACCAACGCACACTGTTTTCGTCGTTATTTGGAAATATTGACGATGTAATTTCCTCATTTTCTGAATCATAAGAACTAAAATTGTCAATTTTCCATGTTAAAATATGTTTTGTAATGTCTGATTTAGTTGTGCAGATATTTTCAGTTGACATCTTCCTTTCTGTTCAGTGTCTTCCAATTACAAACACTTTTTTCTCAAAAAAAAATTTAAATGACTTGTTAACAGCACAATAACAAAATACTTATTTTCACAAACAAATCACAAATAAATTAAATTATTTATCTAACATAAAATTTAGAAAACTTATATTGAAAATGTAAATGCGATCTACTCAGTTGTTACTCTTACAATTAAGCGCAGATTAAGCGACCTCATTGACTATTCTACTCTTTATAGTCAGCATCGTAACATAAATTACACCGCAAACATATAATTGTATTACAGTAGGTATGGGTAGATATACGTAGTCAGGCTCAGATGCACCCTCTTCATCTGATTTTATGATAAGCAGCAAATTAAAAAAACGGAACATAAAAAAACTTTAATTTGCACAATTACGATTTTTTTTCTTTTATTTCGAAAAGCGATTTATTATTTTATCTACATTTAGATTAATATTTTTATAAATGTTTATAAAGGTTAGTCCTATCAACTTTTCTCGTGTTACGTTGTGACACGCAGACTACTTTTTAGATGACGTAACATCGAAAACGACCTCTCCATAGGAAATCGCCAGTACTCATAGAAAGATGATAATGTTAGACCTTTATCGCAGTTTTCCAGATCTGGAACTAACGATTGAGGGAATTGGGATTTGTATAACTTGTATAATGGTTGCCTCGACCTGTCACGTAATGGAACTGGGAAAACACTTAATAACACCTAGTCTCCTAGACACTTGAAATAATCGTTTCTTGAATTGACTTATCCAGGATACAAACTAAAAATTCCCTACTTAAAATGCAGATACACTGACAGCACCAATTGACCCACATAGCGCAATTTTTAACATTAATTTAAAGTATGGTAATATATTCATCCCTCTCGCTAAGCATAATTATTATTATTATCGAAAATTAGATAACCAATTTGTTCCAACTGAATCTAAATTAAAACATAGAGTAAATTTTGAATTTCGATTCTAAGAAAAGAGCTCTCTTAGGGAGCATACACACGACGACCTCGTCACACACCACTAACGTTGTGTTAAACACAACGAATGGGGATACTACACAGTTCGCTTTCGTTTAATAGTTTGAATGAACTAACCAAATTTAAATATAGATATAAAGATGTAAATGTAAATATGGATTGATAATTATGACGGCGTCACTGATCTAACTAAAACCACATATATTTTTTCCATTATTTTGTAATTTTGGTATTTTTGTACGCGCAATCACCATTCGTTATTTCATGCAGTTGAAGAAGAAATAATTATATAGACTTAAATATTGATATATTTATTCATACGTATTGTATGTAGTGGCATGAGTATATGTAGTAGACGGGAATTCTTATATGTAAACCCTAAATACCTACTTCGTACTAGTACATTTCACAAAAACATTTGGTCATCGCAAGTAGGAGCTTGTAAGGTGTTCCACACCATATTAATAAAGTGATATATGAGGATGAAGTGCCAAGTGTCGCGGTCTTTACATACTCCTTTCGCCTCCTCATATCTCCTTTCCTCATACACTTTTGTCTAACATTTCCGTCAGATAGCCCTCTCGCTTCAGTGATTTTGTAAAATACATTTTTGGATATCTATAAAACCGCTAACGATGATTTTCTTTTTATAGGGGTTCGTTAAGCATTAGGGAACTCTGATGAAATCGGGCCCCACTCTCTCAACTAGGGCTCGTGTTTTATTTTTCCTGTAAATTATTGCTACAATTTATCCTTTTATTACTGTAGTTTATACGATTATTACTGCATTTCATCAATTATTATTAAAATATAGTATACACCATTAATACTGTAAGTAAGAGTTCATATCCCTAAAACTTTAAATCCAGTAGTTTTTAGGATGGATGAGGAAAGGAGGAATGCTTTCAACTATTCTCCGAAGCACAATATTAGGTAGGTTACTATGTATCAAGCAACGGTATCAAGGCTATTGTTCGTTTCAAGTACCTAATGTACGTCGCATAAGTACTTGCATACTGTGGTCCGCGCGTTTCTAAAGACATCTTCTGTGGTTCAGACAGACGTACGACGCGAGCAATCTCATAGGATTTTCGTTTTTTCTTCTGAGATACGTCATCCTAAAATTAGAAATTTAGCTCCATCCATCAAGAGATGGCTGATGCATGAATCAGGATCGCTTCTTTTTTTTAACACTATTAATTAAACACAAGATCGCGAATTAATATTATTAACAAGCGTACGATGTGATTCTATAATCTTTAAGTATTGCAAATTAAACTGTTTGCTACTAGCCTATGTTTTATTTCTACTCAAAAGTGTTTCAATTTAGTTGAACCATGTCACCTTATACACAATACAAACCCACGTGTATTTTGCATTAATTTTATTTTGTCTACTCGCAAACAACGCGTTTATAATTCTGTAGTGCGTTTCAACGCGCGTGATTAGCATATGAAAAAGTAGTCGTGTGGATACTCCCTTTCACGGTCGGTTTTTACTCTCCTTACTTCATTAATCTCGAATTACAGTGAATTGCCATTCGTGAAACATTCATAAGAAATCTAAATTCATCGAACACATTAAACTACGTCACTGCAGAACAAAGCTACGGTGTTCATCTCTTGGTGTAGTACACGGAGTAACACAACGCTCTCAACGGTGTATCTGGGTCGGGGGAGGGCGGCGAGGGCGACTCGTCTTTCATAAAATAAATCTAATAAAAACTGCATGAAATGAAATAATCGCTTAAAATTTATAATTTCTTCTATTATTTTTTCTTTGTTATTTTTAAATGAGTAGCACTTTCTTCCAAAAATGTATTAATTATTTGGACTATTTAGTATCAGCACGGTTTCGTTAGAGTAGCGGAACTGATTAGGTAAATATCACGTAATAGTAGTGGGCAGAGCAGGTAAATGTATTTTCATTACTTATACTCGGAAAGTAGGCCTGAAGTTGCCTGAGAAGCGGGTTTAAAATAGTACTTTTCAGCCCTAGGGAGAATCGTTTTCAACTGACAGCTGTCAAATTATAAAAAAAAGTAAGTACATAGTTCTATTTTCACATTTCTATTGAATCATGTCCCAACTTTCTATACAGCCACTCAATTACAGTGCGATGTGAAATTGAAATAACGTAAAGATAAGTATTAATTAAAGAATATATTTTTTTAAATGACTTTATTATAATTTACTTTCAACTACTTTTTTCAAATAACATAGATTTGGGCAAAATAGTTAGTAATTAATAACAATGCCCGGCCACAGAAAAAAAAAAACAAAATAGGCGGGAAAGCGACAATCCTATCTTCATTGGTGTTTTGAGTTGTAGAGTTTTGTTTATACTTCCGTATAGCAGAGATTTGTATTAACACGATGAGTTCATCAGATTCAGATATGGATTTAACGCCTGATTTCATAAAAGAAGAGGCTAAAGCAGTAGTGGAAAACCTTTTACCGCCTAAATAAAAAAAAAAGATAGGTACCTAAAATCTTACGACGATTTTATCAAATGGCGCGCTGAGAAAAAAGTGAAATCGTTATCAGAAAACGTTTTGTTAATATATTTCAACGAATTATAAAAGACTTACAAACCTTCAACATTATGAAGCGTGTATTCTATGTTAAAGACAACATTAAATACTAAACATAATGTACATATAAAGGATTTCGAGAGACTAACATCCTTTCTCAAAAGGCAATCAGATGGATTTAAATCGAAAAAATCCAAAGTTTTCGCTTATCAACAGGTAGAAACTTTCTTAAACCAAGCGCCTGATGAAATATACCTAGCAATGAAGGTAAGCAAATCTTTTTATTGTTAATTGTAGCTTCTTGTTTTAAATTGTAACGTTCTATATTTTATACACATATTAAAGATATATATCTACTTTTCAGGTAGTGTTGATATTGGCAGTAAGTGGCGCTTGAAGAAGTATCAAACTAGTAAATTTGAAGGTTGATGATATTGAGAAACAAGGTGATATAATAATGGTGAAGTTACGTGGCACTAACACCAAAGTTGACCGAACCTTCGTTGTTAAAAATAAATTTGTAAATATAATAGAAAAATACCAAAAACTTCAACCAAGTGGTACCGTGAAATATGCCAACATTGCCTCCAAGGATAACTTTGCCCGAAGAACAATTTATAAGCATATCTTTGAAATACTAAAATATCTTAATATTATGGCAACATTGATTGACTTTGGCGGAAAATAGATTATATGTATGGCAATACTGACTATCGTGTTTGTTGCGAACTTAGCTTACTAACTTGTTGGAACTCGTCGAGTGAGGTGCGTGTTTTCGAGGGCAAATTTTTGTGAAAATTTGAAGGTTAATTCTGCGAGATGGCGAAAACACAGGTAAGTTTACTTTATAACATATCATAGAAAATGATTTGTAGAGTATATTAATGTAAGTGTCATTGCTCAGGGTCTATTAAAACTAAACTTATGGTGATGGGCAAAATTATCTTGTAATGTTCCGACCTACGATTGACAACTTTGCCCATCATCAAATAAGTGTTAGGATTGACACATTACGTAACTATGTTTTTAATTTTTCCTTTATTAATTTATGGCTACTGCCGAGCTTATTTGATTTTAAATATGTATAAGGTATTTAATTAATAAAATTCAAAAATGACATTAGTTATTATTAGTACTTGCTCTACATTACCTTATAATTTGAACTTTTTTATTATTTGTATACTGGTCGGTCCCGTAGCTTTGTTGGTAGTAGGTATGCCTGCTTCCGAAACACAGGGTCGCGGGTCTGAATCCCGTCCAGACCAAACATTCATGTGATGAGCATTTGTGTTTGTCTTATGTCTGGATGTTGTTTATCTATATAAATATCTATTTATCTGTACATTGTGTATATATATCGACTGTCTGGTACCTATAGTACAGGTTTACCTAGTCTGGAGTCAGATTGCCGTGTGTGAGATATCCACACATATTAGATGCATGGTTTGTTTCAGAAAAATAAACATAAGTCTCGTATTCGACAGAGGAAGTCAAGACGAATAATTGGATCCCGGGGATATATGAACTACACTGAAGAAATGTTAAAACTTGCATCCGAGTCAGTAGAATCAGGCCAAATTTCTTCACGAGATGCTCGACGGCAACTTGGTATCCCAAAACGCACAATACTAAACAAAATAAAAAACAAACATTAAAAGTCAGTGGGTCATCCTACTGTTTTATCAGCTGCAGAAGACAACCAAATTGTAAGAGTTTTACAAGCTTCTAGCGATTTCGGCTCCCCGCTTACTAAAGTGGATCTAAAACTTGTAGTCCATGAATATCTAAAGAAAAATTCTCGAGATCATATGTTTAAGAATCGGATTCCCGGTGATGCATGGGTCCAGGGCTTTTTGGCGAGAAATGCTGACAAATTGACTGTGAGAATGACTCAAAATATTTCAAAGGCGAGAGCTGAAAAGGGACCTCAAGAAATAGCCGAATACTTTGATAATTTAAGCACAACATTAAAAGACATACCAGCAGAAAATATAGTCAACCTTGACGAAACTAACCTGTCGGACGATCCAGGTTCTTCAAAGTGCATTTTTCGGAGGGGAGTAAACTATCCCGATAGAATAGCCAATTCTACCAAAGGAAACATCTCTTATGTTTACAGCCACCGCAAGCGGCGAATGTCTCCCCTTATATGTTGTTTACAAATCAACAAATATGTACTCGGAATGGGTTAATGGAGGACCACCAGACACCAGGTATAATTGCACTAAACCAGGGTGGTTTGACAGCGCCATGTTTGAAAATTACTTTTGAAACCATAATCCTCCCCTGGGCGCAAAAGAAATCAGGGACTAAAGTAGTTATTTGCGATAACTTGTCTAGTCATTTAAGTGTTAAAGTAGTTTAGTTATGCGACCAAAATAGCATCAGATTTGTTTTCATCCCCCCAAGGTCAACACACCTCACCCAGCCGCTAGACGTGGTATTTTAAGGCCTTTGAAGAAAGCCTGGCGTAAAATTTTGTACCAGTATAAGCTTCGTAATCCAAACCAAACAACCTTGAATAAAAAACACTTTCCGACATTGCTTAGTGAATTCATTGAAGCAATTCAAATGAGAGAGACAAAGAACATAAAAAGTGGATTTAAAGCATCAGGATTATTTCCGTTCAATCCCCAAGAAGTTCTAAAGAAGATCCCTGAAATACAAGAAGAAATTTTATCGTATGGAATCGATCAAGCATTGGTAGACTACTTGCAGAAAACTCGAGCGCCAAAGCCTATGCTAGTCAAAAGAAATAAAAAAAATCTATTGTGAGCCAGGCAAATCGGTGACAGTTTCAGATTTAAATGTTGATTTCTGCAAAAGTAAAGCAACAAAAAAGTCTTCTACGGGGGCAAAAAATACAAAGAAAAACTAAAGACTCTCTATATTTACATGAAAAAAACTGGTCTCTTTGTAACTAACACTGATATAGTTTCGAATTCGGATCAAGAAGGCTTTTGGATCTGGAAGAATCTGCTATCTCCCAGGATCAAGATATTACTTACAATATCATCAATGAGAATCAAGAGAGTTATTTGGATTGGGAAGGGGATTTTGCTATCACCCAGTATCAAGATATTTCTCCTCCTCAAAGTCTCAGCAAGCTTTGCATAACTGTAATTAACTCCTGTTTGGACCAATCAGTACATTGCGAAAAAACATCATCGACACTTGCGGATCTTTCACACTTAAAGTCATTCCAAAAGGATTAGTGAAAAGAAATCCTGTCAAAGAAAAGAAAATAACTATACTCTCAGAAGTTATCATTAAAGCAGGGTCTTCAAATGTTTGTGTTTTGAAAGAAGCTTCTAATAAAATTGAAAACCAGTCATTTGTGCCTGCAAATCAAGAAAAATAAGCTATTGAAAACAGTAAAGAAGGAACATTCTACGAAAGGAAAGAAAATTAACAGACAAGCTAAAGTGATAAATTCTTCTAAAGGAAAAAAGTCAGCCGGAGGACGTATTTCATTGAAAAAAAGGAAGAATACATCTGATCGTGAATCTAGTTCGATGTTTGATAATAATGAAGTTCTTACAGTTGACACAGACGATTCGGATTACGAAACAGTAGATGATTATCTCATATCTGAATGCTTGCGGGAACAAGACGATAAAGAGAATTTTGAATCTATAGATATCTCATTTGGACTGCATGAAATTTAATATGTCGTGGAAAGCCATGAAAACATGAAAGAAGATGATTGGATTATTGCTCAGTTTACAACAAAAAAAGACTTTTGCATTTTGTTGGTAACGTTATAGCAATTAACGGTAAAATTCCTACAGTAAAGTTTTTGCGAAATGTTAAGGAGTCTAAAAGTGAAAAAGGAACCACTTTCACGTACCCTTTAGTAGATGACATTTACACAATTTTAGTTAAGACTACCACTGACTTAAAAAAACAAGTCAATGGTAGTCCTAACTCAAATTGCCTGAAAACTGAGATAGGAGAGTTATTCCTGCGAGGGACGAATTGTGTTATCGAAAAATATGTGATTTATACTGTTATTGTGGGGTGGATTTAGAGCAATCACTAGTAAACGACCCCAAAAACTTTGATTTCTAATGAACAATTATTGTGATAAAATAAAACGTGATTTATATTGTTATGGCGGGGTGGATTCAGACTAATTATTAGTAGAGAACCCCAAAAACTTTGATCTCTGATATAACTTTATCCAAAGGCAAAAATTAATGGTTAGAAATTCCTACTTTTGATATTTTTAAACATCATTAGAGTGTGTGTTTAAATTTATAAAAAATAGACACGATATGACTGAAGTGATGATTATCATTATAATCTAATTTTGTGTCTTCTCCAGTCATTTAAGTTCACACTTTAATTTGTAAATCAGTGTAACGTAAACAACAACTATTAAAATATGACAGTTATAGGCCACTAAAAAAAGATGTTATTTTCATTACTTAACGAAATGTCTGTTTAAGTCTTTATTAAATTTACCTCCCACATACGAGTTACTTGGCTTGATCTTTATTAGTGTTATCTACTTTGTCTAAAAAATTGTTACTTACTTGTAATTTCGAACTTAATTAAATAATAATAAACGTGAAACATTTTTCTTTTTATTTATTATTAAGTACACATATTTTTTCGAAGAAAGGAAAAAAATATCAGAATAATTTTTAATATGTCCCAACCCTAGCATTTTTAAAAGGCGAAATGTGGATTGTATGAAAAAGATAAAAAATGTCAGAGTAACATTGCCCAGTCATTTTAGTAAGAAACTTTCCATAGTGTCGTTTACATTTCGGCTAAAGTAATCGCCATCTGTACCAAAATTCTTGTACTGGTTTTTATGTCATCTGCGTAAAGGCCATATTTGCGACAAAAATCAATGTGGGCAATGTTGGCTAAAAGTCCAGATAACCTTGCCCGCCAACAAAATCGAACAAATATTGAATGAAATATTGAATAATAGTAAATTTATCTATACATACACATGGTCTTACAGTTTTAGCTAATGAAAGAAAATACTTATGTCTCCATAGAAAAATCTTACGAAATTTGTAATTATTCGAAAAAAGTGGGCAATATTTGACGGTATGGAAACAAACCGTTTTTAACCGACTTCAAAAAAAGGAGGAGGTTCTCAATTCGTCCGTATGTTGTTTTTTTTTTTTTGTATGTTTGTTACCTCATAACTCCGTCATTTATGAACCGATTTCGAAAATTCTTTTTACGTATGGTAGGTAATACTTCAGAGGTGGGCCCATTTAAATTTTACCGATATTGGAACTTGGACTTCGAAGATACATTAGAAAACACGACCTGCCAAATCAATGTGCAACAACAGAAAGTCTTAGTGTGGTGAGCTTGGCACCGACTTCAGTAACTGTCAAATTTAATTATATAAGTATGTGTAAATACGATTATTTATAGTTATATTAATTGTACTTGAGTTTTGATTAGTAAAGGATAGTTATTTTTTACTTTTCAGTGTTTTTTTTTTGAAGGCGGTTTAATTTTTTTTAATAAAAATTTTTTTTTCATAAATTATCATAAAGGGAAGTGTCTGCGGCAAGTAATTTGCAAAAACAAGATTTCGAAGCCACCTACCTTAATTTGCCAAACTCAAATCTATATTCGGGTCACTGCTTCCGCAGAACATCAGCGACTTTGCTAGCCGATTCTGGTGCCGATTTAACTGTCATCTAAAGGCATGGAGGTTGGAAGTCGACTAAAGTAGCTGAAGGCTGCATAGAAGAGTCAGTGGAAAATAAAACTAAGATATCGCATAGAGTAACAGAAATGATAAATCTGCATTCCACTGACTCTCCACAACCAAGCACTTCAAAGGATTATCCGGTGCAATCCAAAAACACTGCTGTAGCAGCTGAAAAAATAAACAAATACCGATGTCCCCAACATATACCCAAGAATCCCTGGATACTGCAGAAACTCAACTTTCCCAGAAAATATCAAATATCAACATACCCGGAAAAAACCTTTCACTAACTATAACTAATTGCTCTAGATTTACCATAAACTTTAAATAAATATCTCACCAAAGTTGTTGATTTATGTAAAATAAAATTAACTCATTTTTTCTTTAGCTAATTAATGTTTTTATTTTTACTTTCCTCGTATTCGTAATGAAAAGCACAGTGTTTACCTCGGGTGAAAGACTTATTTAGTCCCTCGAACTACTCGAACCCCGTCTCGGGTCTAAATAAGTTACTTTCAGCCCTAGGGTAACAATGTACTATTACATGCATACATATCCTCACGCTGTATCCCTAACGGGGTTGTCAAACAGGACGGAGCACCAAGCTTCGCGGTCCTTACTTACTTCTTATACCTCCTCAAATCTCGTCATTCTCCTTAGGCAGTGTTGCCTAAGTATGCGAGTGCATTTGACATTTCCGTCAGGTAACTCTGGCTTTTCGATTTTCGTAAGTCGACCTTGGTCTGAAATTGGCAAATGTGTTTACTTCTTCGTAACGGGTGTCGACAGCACTCTGCCATTTAAAACAAATAGAGCCCATTGTCTGTCATTTGCAATGAAACTTTATGTCTCGGGGAATTACTCAAAATTCTCGTACTGAGTTTATAACACTCATAGACCTGTTTAAAAAAAACTGTGTAAAGCGTGTTCGAGTCGCGCACAGATGGTTCCGTACGGTAATTACAAAAGGTGCGGTAATTATAAACTACTATATACTTTTATTATTATGTAAGTAGGATTTGGTGTACTCTAAATATTAACACACGATATTGCGTGATTGGCCATACATAGAAATAATAAATAATAATAATGCGGAAGACAATACGCACCAATTATTTGATCTCAAACTAGAGTATTCCCTGTTCTATGAGAACCAGACGAGGACTACTGAGGGCGTCTCCCAGTACACCCAAACCCGAGACAATCTTGAAAAGTTCGTTTCCTAAATAGACCCGACCGGGAATCGAATCTGGAATGCAATTATTGCCCCTGTAGCCGGATGCACGATATCGTGAGACATGCAATTCAGAAAAATAAGTTATATTTACCAACAAAAAATATATAAATATAATAATTATTGTCAGACATTCTGTGTAACCACATATAAAGTATTAAAAATAACGGACAAATAGACACGTTCACGTTGCAAAAATCAACATTTATAGGTGCTTTCTAATTTTGGTTTCGTTGAACTAATTGGTTTCATAATTACACATATTGTAATATTAAGGGTCGGAGTCCCTAAATCGCGCCCAACGAGGTTTGTCATTCCGAGTTTAAATGATAGTAAATATAGAAATTTCTAAACAAAATAAATACCACTCCGTGTTCTGTGAAATGAAGCATAACGTTTATAAAAAAAATTACAATAATATTTTATAGCTACGACAGAAAAAAATCGTGAATTTCATGCAAAACTCTAGAATAGCATTGTCGCGTTCCGAGTACTGTGATTTAATAAGATCATAAAAACAACAAAACGGATATCAATTTCATAGTAAAATATTAAGCAACAACGTAATTAAATCTGTTTTTCAATACAATTTACGGTTTTTTTACAATAGGTTATCAAATATACTACATTTTTACGAACGATTTTTTCATACAAATTAGTATGGGCACACAGCCGCCAAACGGCTTCCTTTACAATCGTGAACGCTAGGCCAGGCTCCTTTCTTCAATCGCCCGCGGGCTGCCAAGGTAAGAGTTTGCGTCTGTTCGTTTTGAAAATTTCGCGATCTCTGTTTGTGTACAAATACAAAAATTCACTGTAGCGGTACTACTGGTTTTAGTAAGTAGTTCCGATGAAAAGTGATAAAATGATCAAAAACGTTCCAACCATTATTTCCGCAAAGTAACACCTGAGTCTATACAATATGGGTATCATATTTTAGGTTTTTCGGGGTGCTGATTACGACAATGACGTTAAATTCAATTTCAATTTCAAATCCAAGACGGCGAATATGACTTTTTTTGGATAAATCGATAGGGGTCTCGAATTCTAAGTATTTCCGGGTGCTGATTACGAAAATGACGTTAATTTTCAAATCCAAGATGACGAATATTACTTTTTTGGATAAATCGACATGGGTATCATATTCTAAGTTTCCGAGGTGCTGATTACGAGAATGACCGTCATTTTCAATTCCAAGACGGCGAATATTACTTTTTTTGATAAATCTACATGGATGTCATATTTTAGGTTTCTAGGGATACAGTTTATGAAAATGATCATGTGATTCTATAAGTTTCTCTTCTCTTTGTTCCTTTTTCCCAATTTTCGAGAATATAGGTATAAAAATAAAAATTAGTCTCAACTTGCCTCATTGTTGGGCAAATAAAATTTTTTTATGTTAGTTAGTTAGTGTTAATTGGTTAGTTATTTAGTTGTTTTAGTTGATTGGTTGGTTAGTGATTCAATTTGAAGAAAATATCAATGCCTAAACTAGTAACGGCGAAATTCTAAGCCAATTATTAATATAAGATGATTTTCTGTACTACACTCATCAAAAGTGTCTAGGGATCAAGTACGTTTTAGAGTATCGCCGCAATTGAGGATTATTATTTTAACTTTTTTGGATCGTTATTGATTCTTTTTAGTGATTTTCACTATTTGAATAAAGAATTTTCTTTAAATCTTGATTAAAAATAGAAAATGAACTGTCAATCAGGATTCCTATAAAAGTGTGTAATAGCGTTTTTACAAAACCATTACAATTTCTGCATCGGAACTGAAAAAAATTGCATCGATATGGAGCGACGATATCATTTGACACGAGAAGAGATCATGAGAGCCGTCGGAATGTTGCAAGCTGGTTCCAGGCAACGTACTGTGGCTGTCGCTCTTGGCACTAGAAAGAGCGTCATAAGCCGTATCTGGACACGCTATCGTATCACGGGCAGCGTGGCCGAGCGACATAGAAGACGATCTCGCATCACCACTCGCATACAGGACCGGTACATCCAAAATATTGCTCGACGGAATCGTACTATGACCGCCATGATGTTGGCTACGAGGCTCCACAGCTCTTTAGGCTTGCTGATAAGCGACCAAACCATCCGAAATCGTTTACGTGAAGTGAGTCTGCGTTCCCGAAGGCCGTTGAGAGTTCTGCCTATAGCACCCTGCAATCGTAGGGCCCGTTTACAATGGGCTCGCGAACACATAAATTGGGAGGAAGAAGACTGGCGTTGTGTTAGCTCTTCCGATGAATCTCGTTTCGGTATGCGGCCGGATAAAAGACGTACTCGAGTTTGGAGGACCTCTGGACGTCAAGAACGTTTGAAATTTTGTCAGGAAGTTCATTCATATGGAGGGGGAACAATAATGGCTTGGGCCGGTATTTGGATCGGTGGAAGAATCGATCTCATTTGGATCAGGGGAAACCTCAATGCTCAGATTTATGCGGAGAGTATTGTTTCAGACGTGATCATCCCTCTGCGAAGCCGGTTGGATGATTCGTTTCGACTAATGCACGACAATGCACGTCCACACACGGCTAGACTCGTAACACGCGCTCTTGCCGACGCTCGCATCAACGTTCTGCCGTGGCCTGCTCAATCGCCAGACAACCCAATTGAGCACGCATGGGATATGCTTCAAAGAAGAGCTCTGCCGAGTATGGATGCCATGCACACCCCATAACAACTTTTTGACTTGTTAGAAGGAACGTGGGTGGCCATTCCTCAAAGAGATTTTGATGAACTGATTTTAAGCATGCCAAATCGCTGTGATTGTGTGCTCGTGTCAATGGTGGAAACACAGATTATTATTTTTTTTATCTTTACAATAAAAATGAAAAAAATCCTCATTTTTTGCCTTTTTTTTCTAAATATATAAATAATAATTATTTACTACTACGTTCTGTATTGTCACTTAATTTAATGTATTAATTGTTTAATAAAAAATTATATATTTTCCTGCTAAACATGTATTAATAATTTTTTTGTAATTTGTCCTTGCTTTACTATAAGTATAAAACCTGCGCACTCTCTTACAGTTTACGCTGTAAACTGTGTGCGCACAGCTGTAGTGCTGTGTCCTTTTCTATAGTGGGGAATAGCACGCGCAATGTCTCTCTGTCTAATAGTTTTGCTCGCTCCGTTTTTTCAAATTAAAAGTCTTACAACTACTGTCTATGAACAAATTTCCACAAGCAACCTTATACTACTTTATTTGTAATTTAATTGTCTTTATTTTAAAACTGGTCTCGATTGGTTGACAGAAAAGTGCAATTACTAATTTCAGCTCACCTGTTTGAACGCAGCTGCCAGGTAATAGGGACCAGAAAAAGGTAAGCTACTGAGGTGCTGCATATTGTGCATAGTATAAACTTTCCACTGGAATTGGTTTTGTTCGGTAGACACGCCGGCGAAATTTAAAAAAATAATATTTTTTTAGAATTTTAATTAATTATAGCCATGAACATTTTTTAGGGGGTTGCCTTATCGAGTGATGTTCAGAAACTTATTTCATTCGATAAAATAACATTTTCACTGATCTCCGCCACAATGGCGGCACCATGCCGATGCAAATACGGGATGAAGCAGCTACGCCCAGTTACCTGCGTCAATTGGCAGGTTGTATGCCATCACATCTGAACCCAGATCTCGAGGGGATCGTTCGGCGCTGACACCGCGTTGACGCGAGCTTCTCGGAACCTCTGGCCCGTCGCACTTTTTCATTATTGAAATTGTGTGACCCATAACTAAGCTTTAGATTTGTACCTGAACATTATTGCACAGATCGAACTGGGGGACCTCCCAGTAACACTCAGACTCTAAGCCAATTTAGAAAAGTTAGTTTCCTAAATTGACCTAACCAGTGGCTCTACCATGAAAATGCTTGTACGAAACTTCGGACCCGAACGAAACACAAACGATATACGATGTTATGAGCTACTATGAAGTTGTATCGTATTTGTTTCTTTCGTTCGGGAACCATAAAGTATGTTCGTGAGTGAATGAAAGATAAGTAGTTTGTTTTCACTACACATTAAATTCTTAAAAAATGAATTGATATAATTCGATTACTTTAAAAGTACGTTCGCTTGTATTGAACCTATGTTAAATTACGAGAAACTGAAATAAGTCGAGTAAATGGCATGAAATGTTTGACAAATAATAAATCAAATCACGACATATTAGATTTAAATAATACGTAATGTATTTTTTAATTTTGTGTTGGAAGAAATAATCGCTTATGGTAAGTAATTTCTATGTAATTTACTTGAACATTATGTTTTTTTATTTCCATGCTTGAATACATATTTGTAAGCAATGATGTTATATTTTTTGTAATTATAACATTATTTGTAAGTATCTAAGAAATACAACAGCTAAGCTTTAGATTGCTTCACACTTAGTAAAATTTTGTGAATTTCTTCTGTAAAATTCAAAAAAATGATGACATTTTGATATATCCTTCATTACAACTTAAATAGTATAATTTTGTAACAAATATTTTAGATGAGCAACAATCCGATACTGTGCCAAATAGATGATGCACTCAATGATGCAATATGATGCACTTCAGTGATTTCTCAATGAGCACCAGGAGTTAGCTCGTGGTCACTTGGAAGGAAGTCCAGGAACTTGTGGGTTTGGCTCACCGAGGAGCTGAACGCCCTAGTTAGACGTATTAAAATTGTAAACCAGTGGCAAAAAGTAAGCACATTTCTCGGATTCAAATATGCTAATTTTCCAATTACCTATTAGTAAAGTATTCTCTGACATTTGTCTGTTCATTTTAGGTTTGGGCTGATAAAAGTATTTAATAAAAAAGTGACTGCAGCTGGTCGACGGTCTCCTTCGGCCACCCGGGGCCCGGGGCGGGCTGGCTACTGCTCGACCACTGTCAAGTGTCAACACAGGAGTTGAGCGTCATAAGATTTTATTAAAAATTATTTATATGTTGTATAATAATAATAATATGCTGATTTTGTGATATTAGTTACTAGAAGAAGAATATGCGTTGATTTTTTATATATAAGTATATTGTGTAAGACTAGTTGTTAACATACTTACACAAACTAATTGTTCATTGTTTAAAATGAAAAATTACAAAATATTTCTTATTCTGCTTTTCATTTTTTTCAATTCATTAAATAAGTGTTAGCTGATGGAAATATCGAAAGTGCTCACATACCTAAGCAAAAGCGTGTAAGGAGAATGATGAAATTTGAAAAGGCGCAAGTAGGTAGGTGCGTAAAAACCGCGATGCTTTGTACTCCATTCTCTGACTACCCTGTAGGGATATAGCGTGAGAATATGATATATGTATGCGTGTAAATTGTTTAGAAATCTCAAAACCGCACGTAATAAGTAAAAAAATTTCATTATTTTAATATAGGTGTATTTTTTGGATTATAAATAGGTACAAAAATTACACAAAAACTACACAAAAAATTAATTTCTCTTGGGAATACTAATAGCTTCTGTCTGAAGGAACTATAGACTTTCCCAATATACACGATGAATTTGAAGATAAAGATCCTATGGCTGAGTGTTCAACTCGTTCTTCTTGAGTCGCTTCGAACATCGCGGCTAATCTTAATTTTCATTAAAATATGAAAGTAACTGATGATATATTATGCTGGTGCTAGAAAAGTAATATATATTGTGTTATGGCCCAAGTATGTAAGGACCGCGAAGCATAGCGCTCCGTTCTCTAGGGATTACCCCTCTAGGGATGCTACGTGAAGATATATGTGTATGTATCACCAAATAGTTCCACTTTTAACACATATATCGCTTTAAACAAACGCAACCACCGCTAAATCGCTTTTATGTCTTTTAAAGCACTTTTGACTATAAAATTCGTAGTTACGAAAGTAAAAAGTTATCTCTTGAAGTATCGTTAGTTTGAGGTTAAAATCACGAAAGAAGTGCTGTCAAATGTACGTAACTTCGTTCGTTCGGATCGCTTCATGGTAGGGTTTAGGACAAACAAAATGTCACATGCCCATGTCGGGGTCGTTGTCGGAACGAATGTACTTAATGGTACGAATTGCAACGAAATATCGGCCGAAACTTCGTAATTGCGCTTCATGGTAGAGCCACAGATATCGAACCTGGAACTCCAGCTTGAAAGGCAGATGCAACACCACCGCAACAACGGTCCAATCACATACATACGTACATAACATATTATTTAATTGTTTACAACTTACACTAGAAATGCCACCAATAATGATTTGACTGAATACCGAATATTCAGTCACGTTCTCTAACGAAGCGCCAAATATTCAGCGACTGAATTTTCGGCAAACAATATGTACATTTCGGCAGTATTTGTTTCACTTGTTCAAATCCGAAAAGATTTGTATCTCCTTTCAGCTCGGATCAAATAAAAAAAGAAAGACAATGCCGTCGCGAACGACACAGTGACCGACAAAACTATGTCTCGCCGTGTTGTCAGTACACGGCGAGGCATAATCAACACGCACGCACATGCAACAGTTCCAGCTAGTCTAGTGCAGCTAGTAAATAAGATACCGTCAAAAACAAAAAATGTAAAAAAATGCCGTCTCGCAACGCAGTTTTTCCAATACAAAAAGTTGTGAAATGTCATGTAAAACCAAGTCAGTTATTTAGTTAGTGTCTATGGAAGCACCGATTCTACAACTTTGTTATAAATTGTTATCTAATCAATTAACTATCATCTAATATCAATATAGTGACCGTAACAATGTTAGACATCTTTATTTCTATAATAAATATAATGACTTTGCAATCGCACGGCAACATATTAACATAAGAATAATTACTATTTAAACTACAGCTCCTAATCGAACATAGTGCTAGCAGGCCTAATTTATGCAATTTGTAAACAAGCACAAAGCGCTCAGATCGCTAATATTAGACGCTATAATACAGCGTGAAGATATGTATGTACATGCCTATTTTTTATTTGTTTTCTTTTTGGACAGGGCTTTTATATTTTATATTATTGATTTTGTTGACATTATTATTATTATTTAAATTTCGATTTATTGTACAAAGTAATAATTAATAACTAAATGAAAAAAAAATGTTATAAAGAAATCATAAAAAGTTTATATTTATGACTATTTAGAAGTGCTCTTATGAGCCTTATGAATAAAGACATTTTTATTGATTGATTGTATAGTGGCGCTAAAACTATTTTGCACATCTCTGAGTTTTATTTATACTTCAAATTCCCGATATAAGTGGAAAAACTTTATATAGACAATTAGTTTTGTCACGGTTGTAAGTCAGACAAAATTTGTCTTATACTTAATTATTTCTAAATGAGGCTTGTTTAAGTTACAAAAATGTAAATTCCTATGGTATATATGGTATGTACATATGGTATATATATCCTAATATTATTTGTTTTATTTGTTTTTATTTCATGGTACAATTCACCGATTTTTTCAAATGGTCAATTGTACCAATTTTTCCTGATCGATTTCCATTTAAATTATGGCTTTCCTATTCGTCGCTGACATCCAAATGTAGAACAAATTTATACCCAAATAACTATTTTTTTTATCTGTATCATCATTTGTCTCTTTATTAGTCTGATATTCCAGAATAATAGCGCCGAATAAAAATATGTAGTTACTTTTGACCCCGGTCTGCCCTAGCATACTCATAGTATTTTTAGGTTTGATAAATATAATAACCAGTTATTGTACCTATTCTCAAATAACGGACATTTTAGATTATAATCATCAACACGTTTGATATTTACAAAATGTTTCTGTGAAAAGAGTGTACCATTCGTATACAATACTGTCATTAATCCCTATATCTCGTGTTACATTATGAGGCCATAATTAGGTATACCTAATATAGTAACATGATACAACAAAGAACAATACAAATAATGAAATTATTGTTTCTGTGTAACGTGTACCTACGTGAAATGAAATATGAACATGTGCCAGTAAAACGTGGACGATAGACGATCGTATTATGTAAAATGAATGAATGAAAGAAAATAAAAAGAAATAAGTAGTGATTGAGGACAGCCGACAGAAGTGAAAACTTAAAACTATGAAATAAGGTAAAAACTTAAATTGTCGTGCTAATGTACATATTATTTTTCAACTTGAAATCTCGATAGTAAGTATATGGCTAATGAACTCTAAATTTAAAATAAAAGTCGGTTTGCATGTTTAAGTTTGAATTGCAAAATTTAAGGTATTTTTGCAAATTTTTGAAATTTCGATAACATAAGCTAAAAACAATAAATTTGCATTAGTAACCATATTTTCAAAATTCAACACATAAATCTAAAATTATTATAAAACTTCATAGTTTTTAAGTGTAAAATCCGCGGGAAAAATATTATTGAACAACTAGAAATTTGTTTTACCGCGGTATTACTCATTGTATGATGTACGGCAGAGATCAAATACACATATATTAAAATAAATAAATAGCATAGGTATTGGTGACGTAAACTTATAAGATTCTATAGAGTAGTACCTACGTCCATGGAATTTATTCATCCAAAAATCGCCCAACGTGCCTATAGAAGCTTTTCTTCTAAAATATATTTCTTTTTGTTTTAATTATTGATAAAAGAAAATCGTCAACGACAGAGAAAAACTATGACATCACCATTCATTAATCTCGAATCTCGAGCAACTCATACAAAATTACATTTTTGACAAAAAATGATATTTATGTCGGATTTAACTTATGGTCAATTCCTACAATACAAAATAAATACAATTTCTCAGACTATATTTTTGAATTCATCAATTTTATAAGTATTTCATTCTTACTCTTAAAAATGGAACAAGTCTTTTGGGAAATTCTTCATATGCAGGTTAACAAGAAAATAAAGATATAAAGTATATTGTCTCTCTACAAAGAGCCTTTGGGATCGCTGACATTTTGCTTTCAAACAAATCTCGTACATACTTCTTATACTTAGTAGTTACTACACATATAGAGCATACAATACTTCGGAATGTTTAGATTTTAGAAACACTTTGATTAAACCTAATTAGTTCTCTGGGTTTCAAGTTGATTATAGTGTTAAGAAATTATGTTGTAAGGACTTTGTAAGCATGATAGAAAAGATGCATCAGCAATTTTGTATGCAAGCGAGAAGTATGCGAGCGTCGACGGCAGTTACTGCGCAGAGTGCGCATTAACGGATCGGTTTGAACGTGGTCATTATTGGAGTTCAATTCATAAAATAAATTATTACGGAACCACCAAATTCTGTTCCTTTATTTCTGCCAGTAATTGCCAGTGCAACTCACACGAATACAAGCATAACCTAAAATGTATATAGGTCAAAATATAAAATAGCCTTCTATTTCCATCTGAACATTGGTAATACTTATCATGGTTTTCGGTGTTCATTGCAGGTATTCAGACGTAATAAAAAGATAGACTACTCATCGCATAAATCCAATAGCATAGCAGCCGAAAAAGCCGCGGTCGAGTTACAAGTTTACGTTTGACTTTTCGCTAAAAACCAGTGGGCTCTTAAAATAATAACGCTTTCTTTTTTATTTAATTAAGTCACAGTTCTTACGAATCTTACGAGTCAATAACCCCCCAGTCTCTCCTCAGGGGGCTGAATATCTGTGTGCTTCTTCTAAGTATTTCCGAGTTCGGTGTTCTTAACCATAAAAAAGATGTGTTAAGAACTAGAATTTAATTACTCTGTGAACAGTTTTGATCGATACTTTTATGCTACTAGACTAGACGTGAAGTTCAGAGGTCGCTATGGGTATAGAGGCGGTTATGGAAACGACTAATCAGGGATAACTCGGTACAAGATAGATTCATAAGTACCGATGGACGTTCTCTAACCATCTCAGAGACGACATTGGTTAATCAATGCCTAAGCATGGTCTCTGGCCATTTCAGTGACGACATCGGTTAATCAGTACGTATGAATGGCCTGGCCATCTCGATGGCGATATCAATATGCATGGGTATTCCGATCATCTCACTGAACTAGCTAAGTGAATTTCATTGTATAATAATTAACTTTATTCGTCTAGAGTTGTAGCGTAAGTTGACGAAAAGAGTTAACCAAGGAAATTAACTAAGGAATCCAGTTCCTGACGATCATGAAACGTGAGTATTTTCATTTGGGCTTAGGTTCAGATTTATTCCCGACGGTATTGCATATCAACCAATCCACACCACACGATATGCTATCTCATCAATTTTTACCTACAGATGACTTTTTTTCTCTCCTAATCAGGTTCATACAACCAAGCCCAGTACTTACCTTAGAACTGTTCTGAGTCCTGGAATCACATTACTTAATTGATAACTGGTATATCATATTATTCTTCAGTATATCATGTCCACTATTATACGAGTATTAAAAGAGCAATATTCTATTATTCATTTTCTGGAACAGTGAAATGAATGTTAAATTTCATGGGATTCCTTTAATTTAAGATACTATGTTTTTAGAAGAATAGTATTATAGAGAATAGTATTATACGAGCAGTATTTGTATATTTGTAATTGCATTCTCAAAAACGGCTCTAACGATTTCGTAGCCATTTACAATATAGGGATTTACGAGAACGAGAAATTGATTTAGCTAGGTCTCTATTCTGAAAAATTCGTTTTCTCTATGTTTTCACACACTTGAAACTTCTAAACTTTTCTAATTTCGCAAAAGAATTTACTTTCTCAATAGAACAGTGGCTAAAGCACATTCCGCATGTCTAACGCTAAAATGCGCGGGTTCGAACCCTGCAATTTAGTCAGACATTTCAGTATTTTTTTTATATGACACCGAGTAAAGCTTACGTACTTATTTATTATACGAGTGTTATAATTTCCCTCTCAGTGTGCCTCCACCTTATGAATGAACGAACGTCGAGAATGAAATGTAGATTGATGAACAATTATCAGAATTGATATTAGTCAGTTTTTTTATAATAGGCAATTTTGTTTTGTAGTTTACAATACAGAACACTAATCTTGCAAGTGTGACTTGCGCTTGGCACGTTTTATCACCTTTTCTATGGGGTCTACGATCCTTTGCAATGTAAATTTTCCAAATCTGTATCACGTCTTCTTTAGTGTTGGTTGACATTCGTCCTAATTTTTAGAATTCCTATTTATTAATAATATCATATTGTCCCGTGACCATATAGGATCAAAAAGTGTCTAATAGCGAATCTACCTCACTTAAGACTATTGGGGTATTGAATTGTGTAATTCAGCACGGGTAAGAATTTAGCCTTGAATATAATTAGTATATCAAAATTGCTTGGCAAAATAAAACACTGAAATGAGCTTTTAGCTGGTGTACTAACTATGACGTAGGCAAAAGGTATACCTAATGTTTCCATCTGCAAAATTATCTGTTTGTATTGTGATATTTGCGATAGTCTGCTCCACACAAATTAAGTAAGAAATACTAATACTAATGTGTCATACTTATTGACAAATATGTAATTACTGATATTTTCCGTTATCACTGAAAAAATTGTAATGGAATTAAAAGGCAGTAGCGGAAATTTATGAGGTAAATTCTCGATGTCTAGAAGCTACTGGTATTAGAATTCCAAAAAATTCAGGGTATCTAATGCCTTACTTAACTTCACAGGAAAATTATGATGAGATCGCTAGGTCTGATGGGCTTCCGGAAAATATTTTACGGATTTCTAATAATTAATTTTACAGATCTCCAGAAGTTAATTTTAATGAATATTGTACGCGTAAGTGTACCTACCAAGTTATAAAAACAATTACGGTAGGTACCAAGTATCTGCTGCAAAAAAAAACTAAGGGTCCGCGCGTACCCATGTGAAAATGGGATCTATTGAATCATAGGCTCGATCGTATTTGTATTCGCTAATCCTGGAAGTTTGTAAACTAAACTGTCCACATTTACTTGAAGAACGGGCGCGGTCGTTTGGACCATTTTGTTTTGCACTACAGTAGGGATATTCTGTGACCAAGCCACTTTCGAACAGGCTATCTACAAGTATAATATGACTAGGGCTGCCACCTCTCCGGGTTTGAGCACTAGCTATTTGAATTTGTAAATACGTACTTACTTAATTTCAATAAATAATAATTATTATAACATAACATATCTTCACGCTGTATCCCTAACGGGGTAGTCAGAGAGGTCGGGGCGCCAGAAATCGATAATAGAATAATAACACAATAATAAATAATAAATATAAATAATAAAAGTATAATATAATAAAAGACTTTAATTTCCAAACATCGAAACAAATACCTACCTAATCATTAAAACATACAATAAAACTTTAAATTAAGTAGGTATAAAATTTACGTCGGCCTCTGAACTCTCAATACCTACCTCGGTCAATATGTAAATAATACCTACCTCAAAAAAAATTGTTTTATTGAATGAAGTTAGCTATTTTTCCGAAATCTCCGGGTCTGCTCTTTTTAAAAAGTGGAAGCCCTAAGGCATGCCTTTTAAGTTTTGTCGTTTGAAGAAAAAAACACAACTAGAACCTTATAGTACTTTTTATTGTTTTTCAAAGTATTCACCACGTAGCTTAATACACTTTTCCATTCGCTCAAACCAGTTATTATAACATTTATTCCACTCTAAAGTGGGGGTGTTCAAAATGGCTGACTTGAAAGCGTCGACTGCTTCTTCACCGGACTGGAACCTTTGACCACGAGGACTTTTCTTAATTTTAGGAAATGTAAAGAAATCGTTAGGGCTTAGGTCAGGACTGTATGGAGGATGGTCAAGAATTTCTACTTTTTCCTGCTTCAAATACTCAATCGTTTGACGAGCGCTGTGTGAGCTTGCGTTGTCGTGGTGCAGGATGATGCGTCGCTTTGAGTTAAATTTTCGAAGTACGGCGATGACTTGTGGTAAACAAACTGTGGTATACCACTCTGCGTTAACCGTTCTACGATCTTCAAGTGCAATAGTCGCAACATGGCCGGTTTTTCCAACGAACGTGGCTACCATCTTCTTTAAAGTGCTTCGAGAACGAACAACTTTAGTCGGCTTTGGCTCGTCTTGAAAGACCCAGATTGTAGATTGTTCTTTGGAATCAGGATCGTAGGCATAGATCCAAGATTCGTCACCACTGATGATGTCGTAGACGTGATTTGACTCTCCTCGGTTGAACCTTTGCAGAGTTTTCTTACACCATCTGACGCGGGCCGCCTTGTGATCGTCGGAAAGCAGATGCGGTATCCAACGGCAAATTAGCTTTCTCACACCAAGCGCTTCATGCAAGATCTTCTGAATGGTTGTCCCTGAGATGCCTAATAGAGCCTCTATCTCTCGATATGTCACATGACGATCTTCGAGAATTAGTTGTCTCACAGCAATGATGTTATCTTCAGTGAAGGCGGATTTTTGGCGTCCTTCGCGAGATTTGTCACTAACACTAGTATGTCCACGCTGGAATTCTAAATACCAGCGTTCGACAGTCCGCAGACATGGGGCTTCATCACTGAACACAGATGTTAGCTCTTCAAAACACTGAAGCCGTGTCAGGCCTCTTCTAAAGTTGTAGAAAATTATTGCAAGAACATTTTCCTTAGAAAGATTCATTTTCGTACGTAACCTGACAGATTCCAATCGACGCTGTGACTAAACAATAGCATTAATCCTAATACTTTCAACTGTTTTGAGATTCAAAATTTAAACACATTCGAATATAGAACAGTTCCAAATTCAAAATTGCCAGGAAATATGGAAACGACAGAACTTAAAAGGCATGCCTAGTACTATATTCAGTACACAGATCAGTTTCTGTAAGTAAACATATTTGATATAGAAACTTGTTATTTTGGCACTTAGCACATATCCTGCCACCGCCACATGCATTTAAAATCAATGGTGTCAAAAATCTTCAAAATTCATTCAGATATGAGTTATGAAGATCGCACACCACACACACACACACAATAAAAAGCAATAACTGTAAATGTCACGTAAATGTTTGTACTTTGCTTCCGCAGTTATAACTGTGGTGATAACAAAAGCTCTTTATTAGACATACATGTCAATAGGTACCGATATGAATCAGGTTATAAGATGTACAGATTTAAAATTATACATACATACATATCTTCACGCCGCATCCCCAACAGGGTAACAGGTAAGGGTAGTCAGAGAGGACGGAGCGCCAAGCATCGCGGTCCTTACATACTTCTTTCGCTTCCTCAAATCTCATCATTCTCCTCACACATTCTCGCCTAGGTATAGGTATGCGCGTGCTTTTGACATTTCACTCTGCTAACACTCTGGCTATTTGATCTTTATAAGTTTCACTTTCGCTCTGTAGATTCTCTTTTTCTTTTAAAATTATTAACTAAGTAAAATAGATACCAGAATAAATTATGTCAAATTCAATCTCTATTAAGAGTTTTAAAAACGTATATATTTTGAAAATAATATTTAGTACCTATGTTAGTTAATAGGAGTTTAACCATGCACAGAGGAGGGTTCTGCATTATAATACCGTGAACAATATCATATGCCTAACGAAGGTGCCCGGTGGAGCTAGTACGTCATTGTTTCTTGCTCGTACTTAACACATGCTCGTTAGTAAACTAATTAATCTGTGCTTGTACGGTGCGCACAAAAAAAATATCATCTTTAATTGTTACCAAAAGGTTGCCTATGTTCCTAGATCAAATTAGTATCATGATTCACTTCACTTTAATATGTGAGTAACATGATTCTTTCGAAATGTAAGACAGAATAATAACAGAAGAATATCATTGTTTGCGATGTGCAAACAATAATAATTATCTCTATTCTTAATTTTTAAGTGCATTTTTAAAAATATAAATTTTTATACTTATCATGACGTCTATTATTCTTTCAGTTCTTAGTGGTTTTTGTTGAAGCACAAACACACAAACGGACAAAAATTCTAAAAAATATTTGTTTTATTAATAACTAATAAGTATAACAACTGAATCAATAACTTGCGAATTAGTCTTTTTCTAGTTATGTTGTAAATGTTATAGTCGCCATATTTTTGTCCTAAAAATGAGAAAAATAGAATATACATTATATTCGTGAATTCAAGAGTACATTAACATTTAATATCCAATTCACAGTCCTATTCTATCTAGTATCTCTACCTCTGAAAGATATCATCAATATCAATATCCAAAAACCAACTCGTAGATGTTATTGTTACAAACAATAGTTGATGCCTATTATCCTAAAATCATTTCGATGTCAAAATGTTTCGTGTTAGTCTGGGACTGATAAGGGCGTTGTTGCCTCTAGGGAACTCTAATAGCCTTCAAAATAGATACCTACCTATCCCTTTTAGACATTCGATCATTCCTAGTTTATAATGCCCTTTGTGTTATACATCAATAGTAAATCTTGTACCTTAAATTAAAATCGGTTTTAAGTATAAACAATAAATTAATTGTAGAAAATAAATAATAATAGGCATTATTTAAATATAGCATTCAGATTTTTCAAAATACAAAAAACTTCAATTTCAATCATACCTGGTGACATGTATAACACATCATATACATTTGTGTAGTTATATAGGTGTGCCAGCTTATATATTATGTATGACAGCACTATGGCGTTAACCATCAGATCAATATACTATCTACCACTTAATCTGCGGTATTATTCCATCATCATCATCAAGTCACCAGAAGAAGTACTGTATCATAAGCACATTGAATAGGTATCTACTTACTAAAATTTTCTTTAATCGAACATTCTGGAACTTTGTGTCAGTAAATTACGTATGTACTCAAGAATCTTTGAATCTAGCGGGATACCGTATTCTGAAGAGGTAGTTGAAGACTGAAATTATGTGACTTCGAGTAAACTTTGATCATTAAAGTTTCATTTGTCTCTTTCTAACTCCTGGAAATAACTCGAAAATACACCTACTAGTATATATAACATTTATGAGATTGCTATATGTATCAATATATCAACAGCAAAAGATGAAAAGAAATGAAGGAGTATAAAGGCGTTTTAAAGTTGAACTAGACTTCAACTACCTCCTCAGCGTGTGGTCCCTATTTAAATATGGCGCTTCGCCAGCCCCTGCCGTGTCACGCTCGCTTCGCTGGTTCGGCTCGCGCGTTGTGGTAATAATACCTAACATAGCCTAACCTAAAAGAGTGTTCATATAAAAATTACAAAATATCGTAAAAAACTTAAATTTAAAAAATTCAAAGCGAATACTTATATGTATATATATATACCTCTGCTAGCTTTTGCACGCGACTTCGTTCGCGTGAAGTTCAAAAAAACATTATATCTTTATAAATGTGTTATTCTGATGTATGAGCTATATTATTGTAGTTTCATTAAAATCCATTAAGTAGTTTTTGCGTGAAAGAACAACAAATGCGGCTCATAATGCAGCCTCCTGTTGTAATACTGCTCCATGTATGTGTTACGAACTAGCTCGCTATCTACTTCTCAATATCAAGAAGCCGGCTCTTGTTGATTAGGAAAAGCCTATGTCCCAAATACTCAACGTATTCTTTAAAACTGTATTTTGATAACCATTATCAAATTGAGACTAGGTTATGTGGGGCTGCGACCCCCTATAATATGCGGCTCCGAAATCTCCGCACTGCACCGGAACGCCTTTCGCGTTATGGCGAAATACTTCTCAGAATGGCAGTGCCGAAGTCTTTGCAACTTCGCAGTAGAGCCACGTCACCGCGGACCCCACTCGCTGTTGTCCTGACCGGAGCCACACTCCAACGCTGAAGGCCCCTTTAGTCGCCTATTTAGCCTCGATCACACGAATAATTTCGCTCGAAGCGATCTAGTCTCATGTAGGTCTATATCAAATGATTAGTAATAACTCGCTAGCAGCCAATTGTAGCGAGACGACTCGCGCAGGTTATGCGAATTTTCTACACTTGGTGGGTGTCCAAAACATAGAAACGTCGTCCCTACCTCGTCGCGCATTTTGGATTGGACAGACAATTGGATTCGATTAGAATGAGCGAACTTAGCCGAGTAAATGCTGATCCAGAAAAGAGATTTAAACTTAACCCAGACGTGCGCCGAGTCTGCTCTGTAACTGCATACATTTGAAGCTAGTTTAAAACAGACTTTTCGGTTAAAAGGCTGGAAAGATACAATGTTATGAATTATTATTTTTAATTTTACCCTCTCCCCACAGGATTTAAATATTAAAATGAATTTATTTACCAACAGAATAAATGTGAATGAAAACATAAAAAATAAATAAAACATCTGATATTGTTTCGAAGAATTTAATTTAAATAGTGTCTATATTAAGGTACAATATATTAAATATAGGTACAACTATTTGCTTAAGCAATACTGAAACAAAACAATAAAATTTACAATGACAAACTTTATGGATATACTTGAATAAATAAAATTTTTCATATTTCTGAATTTTACGGTAACAAATTTTGAAAAAAAAATAAAATCATATTTACATCCACTAAAACTCGTCTCTTTTTAACCACAAATTAATAATTCAATTTTTATTATTTAAAAAAAATTAATGACAATTATATTACAATGTAAATGTATCAAAAAATTTGACATATAAGTCAAATACAAAAATCCAAAATCTGTAATAATACAGTTGTCTTCAATAATATGAAATGATAGAAAATAATCATAATCAAATTACTATTATTATTATTGAAGTAAACTGTACATTATTCCTCAATTCCTATATTATAGGTCACAATTGATCACATACCTACGAGAAGACATTGTAATGGTCAATTCCGCGATATATTACGTGTACACATGCTCATTGATAACTTTTGCCATGAAAATGTTAAAATTAAACCAAACATAAAGTTTTAGTAGAGATATGTTAGTATTTTTAATAACCGATCCTACTGTTAGGTACAGATCTCCTCTCATAAATAAGAGTAGAGACAGAAAAGGAGAAAGAGTTATAGAAGTACCCAGCTCTGATCACTTAAATTTCTCATTAAAAATGTAAAACAATATTAAAATTTTAATTATGCACTGAACTAAATTTGAATGAAAAAGACTATATGTAAAAGACATTTTTATAATGTTTTACATAATAATTAATAATTCAAATGCATATTTATTTAAATTTCAAATAACAGAAGCAGGTAGCTATAGTTAAATATTACACAAAAAGGTTTTTTTTATTATTCTCAAGAGCAAAAATTAACTTACAAGGTCTAAAAAGAAACTCAACTCGTATCAGATATGTAAAATTCTATTGAAATGTAAATGTGTGTATGAAGAAAAAATTAGTTTCTATCATAGTTGCTTAAATCACGCATAAGTATATACTTATCGATATTACTACGAATATAATTTATGGCCTTATCACAGTACATCTATAACTACAAAATAGGAAGGTTAAAGATGAAATAACGCAATCAGAAACAAAGATTAATTCTACATTTATATAATCCTTAAATGAATATTTGTTTCATTTAAAAAAAAACAGATTACCAAGCTTTGATAAGACCATAGGTTTTATTGTAGCCGTACTTTTATCTATATTGTCTATTGGAAAACATTTACAGTCTTGGACTTGATCAGTCGTCTAGCAAAAGCTTAATCGTCAAAAATCTTTAACAGAACAGAAATGTTCAAAACTAGGCACCACATTTTGTGACCGAACAGTTAAAAAAGATAATCCAAAAATGCCAGCGGACATTTTTCATTCGTTGTCATAAACAAACTAATTTTTTTTCTTAAGTCTCTAGTTTATATCAAATCATTTGTGACTGCGATTCAAATACTGAACATCCATTTAAGCATATAACTTCGTCTAGGAGAACTAACGAACCGTCACTCGAAAATATCACTTGCTATTACGCTAAATCATTCAATAATACGTTCATATCTATTTTCCCAAATACCGTTTCTAAAACGGAACTTATACTGCATTTCTTGAAAAGAATAGTTTTTCAACCCAACCGCGCTATTAATTCTTTTGCCTTTCTCTCGAATCTTCTCTACAAACACCCCTAGGAGGAGAATCCCTTCCTTTGTGACTGGCCTTAGAAGTCTTCCTTGATCGTTTGAACTTGGCAACATCGTCACCGAACACGTCTCCAGTACGCAGAGCCGATATGAGATCGTCAAACTCCCCCTTCTGTCCATTTGTAAGCGTTCCGTCTCTGGAATCGCCATTTGCATGACCATTGCAGTCCACACTGCTGGACTTGCCAAGTGACTTTCCCACAGAACTCAGTAAACTGGAGGCTTGCTTACGTTCCATGGTTCGTTTTTTGAGCTGCGGAAGAGAGGCTACAATTATTTATTGGTCTTTACAGTAATTTATATTAAATATTCCTTGTAACCTAACCTATTACTTTTACAAAACGTGAACACATACCAAACAATTTGAACGTTTCTAACTTCTTCATTATGGACGTATTATAATCAATGCTCATTTATTTAAACTATAAGTACATCCCCGTTAAGGATATAGCGTGAAATATATATATGTATGTATAAGTGCATTATCTATAATCCGTAAAACTCCACATATGAATCAGTTGAAGTATAAGGAATATTCTAGAATTTCTCATCTGACAATTTTATAATTTCATGTTATGTTCAATCAGGGTGTTTAATCATTTTAAACTGCATATTTACTCAGCTCATATGTATCCATGTATCTTCGACAGTTAGTATGTGGTCTACCAATATACAAATTTTCACTATAGATGGTTTAGCAATAATTTTAAAGTGTTTATTGATATTATTTATATATAAAATACGTATGTAGTATGTCTAAAGCACAATCTGATACGTATACGTATATATGTATACGTAATACGTATGTAGTATGTCTAAAGCACAATCTGAGAATCCATACAGTTGGGTAACGGAGACTAGACAGACAGGGCAATTGCGTGGTGCATGAGGAATAAACGCGGGTAGGGCGAGCCCAAGCTATTTACTCCGTCGTCTCAGTAACTCGGGACTTGTCTTTCGGGGTTAACATTCTTTGTTGGAGAGGATTTAATATTTTACACAATTAAAATGGTGTATAAAACATGGGGTGAGAGAGATTGAAAGTCGTCAGTTTGCTTAAATCGACCTAATCGTCCGTCATAATTATAGTTTCATATAAAATGTAAAGTACTATGAATGTTATAGGTATAAAGTATAGTAAAAAGAAAAATAAGTAAATGTGTCATTAAACTTTTATTTATTTAAATTGTAAATAAATTTAAACAACCCCAGGTACTGCGAGTCATGTGTTGCAATGTCGGCTTTTGCGCAAACCTCAAAGACGTTCACCCATTGTTTAATTTTTTTGCGCTGTCTGAAATGTGTGCGCGTGTACGTATGTGCGCGCGTGAACGTGGACGCGTGTGTATGTCCGTGTACGTGTGTGTATGTGCGTGCACGCGTGCGTGCGTGCGTGTACTCGCCTCTTGGTCGTGGCGCGTGCGCCGCTGCTCCTCGAGGCGGCGGCGGCGCGCGGCGTCACAGTCGGCGCGGGCCTCGCCCAACTGCGCCAGGAAGGCGGCCAGCGCACCGAACAATTGCTCGGGCGACGCGGCCGCCTCCTCGCCGAACGACTGCGCGCACGACTCCAGCCGACCCTTCATGTCCTGCACCCATTACACGCTTTTATATTTCCGTCGATGATAACGTCCACAGCATAACGTTGTCATGGAAGCATTTTGCTACCTATTGTATCGTGGACGGTAAAATCGTAACGATAACATCACTTAACGGTAAATTATTAATAAAAAATAAAAAAAGACTAAATGCGGTAAACGATAAATTATAAATGCGGCCATTGAATTATACGTTATATTATAATAGTACATCAATATAATAATCATTGCCCTACGCGCTAGCAGATTGCGGCGCAAGAACTGACGCTTCGCCGTAAGTAAGAGCGAGACAGAGCTATTGTATCGTCGCTCCGAATAATTAAGACTTGCCATGCAAAACTGTAAAAACTCCCATTGCCCAACGAGACTCGCTCGACAATAATTCATCTTACGTCGCATTCGAACTCACTTGGCTTTCAAATGGAATTCAATAACCCAAATTTAGGAGCGAAGTAAAATGATCTTGGAAGCAAGTTTGTTAAGGATTGCTTTAAAAGTAAACATTTTAGTCGATATTTCGTCTGTATTTTAACTACTTCTTAAAAAAATTGTCTGGAAATTGCCGTAACTCACTAAACAGTGTGTAGAATGGGCCTTATCGTAAATATTCACTGAGTTAAGGGACGAGACCAGTAATGTCTATATTATTTTTTAAGTTTTCTACGTCCCAACACTAGTGCCTAAACAAGTTCTATGTTCACGAAAACCATCGTTAAAATGAACTGTCACACACATTTTCGCAGCAGTGAGCGCAGACAATGTGTGCAGCAAGGTAACGTAACAAAAAGTCGCGTGACAAAAATTATCTGATTTGCGCCCAGCCCTATGTGTGAAATGTTACTGACCTGGAACAGGTCCTCCAGCTGTGTGAAGGAGCAGACAGCATGCGCGTGAAACTCGCGCATTACGGGCACGAACGAATCTTGCGATGAGCCCGCCGCCGTCGGTGTCGCGGGTAGAGACGCGTGGTAATCCAGTTCTCGCGACACCTGCCGCGTACACACATACGACATATCAACGAACGAACATATTTATTACATACTGCTAAGGTACGGAACACCCTCCCCTTGCCTATATTTTCCTCACACTTACAATTTGAGCACACTCAAAACAAAAATGAATAGACATCTTCTGAGCACACGTAGTTACATACATACATATCCTCACGCTGTATCCCTAACGGGGTAGTCAGAGTAGACGGAGCGCCAAGCATCGCGGTTCTAACATACTTTTTTCGCTTCCTCAAATCTCATCATTCTCCTCACACATTTTCGCCTAGGTACGCGAGAGCTTTTAACATTTCCATCCGCTAACACTCTGGCTATTTGATCTTGTCAGTCAAGTCAGCCTTGGTCTTCCTTGGCTTCTTTTACCACTCACTTTCGCTCTGTATATTTCGCAAACAAACGTAATTAATCAATATTAATCACGTTTGGCCAGAAGATCGTCGTCGTTTTCCGTCAGACGAGACAGGGCCCAAAAGTCAGCCGATTTCATTTAAAAAAATATAAAACAACTAAGCATTACCCATCTGCTTAGCTGGACGTAAATTAAAATCTAATACTAGTTGATTTTGTTTGTGATTTTTTTTACGTTCAACGGTAAATTTATTTTTTGTTAATTTATTTTTATTCCGTACGAAACTCCCGTGCTTTTACCGTCTCGTTATCATTCAAATCATTTCAAATTCAATATAACCAATATAACATGATTAAAATATCGAAATAATAAAAAAACTTATGAATAAGAAAAACCGTGGACATCTCTTGTTTTTATTGACACATTAAAAATTAATATTTATGAGACTTTTTGGCGGGAACGGGAGAAGTGAGGTTGTCATTTTATTTAGATTTTCTATTTTTTTCATTTTTGGTCGTGTTATAGTACAAAAGTGATAGTATATTGTGTTTTAAAGTTCTGTGTAAGTGAAAATAATAGAAAAGAATGAAGTTCTCGCACTTTTCCAAGAAGTCCTATAAAACTTCAGTAAAGTCTACTATCACTTTACTGGAGGAGTTTTACGATAACAATTCTACTTATTAATACAATACGTGACATTGGCAAATGCACTCCATGCCATGAAGAAAGAAAAAAAAATTATGCATGTAAATCGAAGTAAAAAAAAAGTGATGAAAAATGGATGAAATGAAAAAAATATCATAAAATCATCTACAAATAATTCCTCATCGAATGATCAAAATCACGTACTGATACGTTCAGCAGTTTTTAATTGATAGATAGACAAAAATTCAAACTGGTTTATTCCTCTTTCTATACGTTACTAGTTTATATTATAAAGTTTTGCCGACAGGCGACTATCAATGTATAAATTAACACTACTGGTAGTCATCAGAGAAAATAAAAACAAGAGGAGTTAATGTCTATACTTGTCGTCAAAAAACGGACGCATGTAGCCACCCGCTTATTTACACGATATTTAGCGACCAGTCACAAAGGTCCTGCAGTTGCAAGTCGGATGATGGCACCTAATGCTGAATACACGTTCCACTTTTGGCATCTTTGCCCATTATCGTCCAACAGAAACTAAGATTATGCTTAATAGCCGACCATAACTTTCATTAATCAAAGTTTTGCTTCGTGCAGAATCTATGCGCAATAATCACATTAAATTTTAAGGTATATTCATAATTCAATGTAAAAGGCAAAGACAAAACTTAAACTTTTTAAACCCATTATACAACTATCAAATTAATAAAACATTACAGCACAACCCTAGCACTTGTACGTGTCGAGAGTATAAGTATTTAATATATTCTATAGTTCAAATGTTATTTTTATTTTCTCTACAGTTATACCAACGTCTAAGCTAATTAACTGTTTTTAATAATACATTATACATCATATATGTATGACTATAGCATACAAATACATACCTCCCTGAGTCCAGTGCGTAAGGCGCCCACGTCCTTTTCCAACTGTTCTACGCAGATCTTGGCGGCCGCACGGACATGAGGCAGATCTTCTTCCAATAGCAGTACGTCCTTGAACTGCAGCAAAATAAATTATATGAAACGTTATCACTGAACCTGTAGTGTTTGTTGAGAACTTGTGCAGGGATGTTTGATTTCATTCAAGAGGTTAGTTCAAGGGTTAATTTTTAAAATCGACCCCATTTCATTCCATTTTTCCTTTAAATGTATAGAATCCTAAAATTCAAGTATTTAAACCTAGAGAAAAACAATTCGAAAATAAAAGTAATGTACCTGAGTTTCAAGCAATTCAACGAGGAAATGCAATAGCGTGGTGTTTCGAGTCACACTCGACTTGGTGTCGGCGAGCTTGTTGAGGGACGACAGACGGAACCCTGACGCGTTACCTCGAGCACCTCTGGACACACAAACAAACAAAATTACTTCAATATGTCACGAGAACAGCTGCAAAATTGAGGTATTACGTACATACATTCCGAAATTTAAATTACGAAATTAAAAAGTGTTTCTCGGGTAACTGCGTTCGTTTTTACAATAAATTTCCTCACGAAGTTATAGTCTAGGCGTCAGGGAGCACTAACCTACCTTTTAATTACAAGTTTACCTACCTCGTTGAATTATTGCATGATGTTATAGGGCCTCCATGGAAACACTAAATCCACATTTTTCTATATTTTTTGTTTCTTGGGATGGGGGAGGTGGCGAACAGGTGCAGATTGACTCAGTTTCACGTAAACGTCATTTTATTGTATTGGACAAACAAAATCTGGGCAGCAGAAGTTGGTGAAATTTTATGAAAAATTTTTTCATGCAACTGAAGAATCCAATGTACTAAATCATAGTCGACTTGACTTAGTCGTAAACAGTTCATTCAAAGTTCCATAAGTGAATTTCGTGTCGATGCGTCTTATGCGAAATTCAAATAAGAAACCCTTTTTTTGCACACAAAAGTTTTTATCAGATGGAATTAATTGTTTTCAAGTATATCGACTGTAATTTAGTAAATTGAATATTCTTCTATTGCATGAAAAATTTTTCATTAAATTTGACCAACTTCTGCTGTCCGGATTATTTTCGCCCGATACAATGAAGTGACGCTTACGTTAAACTGAGTAGATCTGCATCAAGAAAAAGAAATAGTCAATTTTATTTATTTTTATGGATCACTCGCGCTTGGCCAAAAAATTGATAATGACAAAATTGTTTTCACAAAAGGGATCGAATGGTACTTAAGACGGTTCCTTTGTATATCCTATAGATTCGGATTTCCCCATACTGTATTGTACGAAAAAATATTTTATTAAATTTGACCAACTTTGCTGTCCAGATTTTTTCCTCCGATAGAATCAAAAGATGCTTACATAAAACTGAGTTAATCCGCGTTCAAAATTTTTTGCCAATTTTACTAAGTTTTATGGAAATCTCACACGAACAAAAAAATTAAAATTCCAAAATTGTTAAATAAAAAAAAGATCAAATGGTTCCTAAGACAGGTCTCTTATAGATTCGGATTTCTCCATAATGTTCCAGTTAAAAAAAACACTGTACATATATTACTAATTGTGCATAGGTATATGCATGAAATGTTTAACAATACATAGCAAAAAGTCAATTTCAATGAAAAAAAAAATTTGCGCTCCAAAAATGTTTCGCCCACTCCCTCAGTGGTAAGGCTTGACGATAGCGCAAAAGTTGTCAGGGGCAAAGTCGTAGCGCTCGAAGCGCCCTCTACGCGCGTACGTTATGTGCGGAGGTGAAGTCCGGGCCATGTCGAATGTTCGGTCAGGTCGGTCAGGTCGGTCAGGTCGGTCAGGTCGGTCAGGTCGGTCAGGTCGGTCAGGTCGGTCAGGTCGGTCAGGTCGGACAGGTCGGTCAGGTCGGACAGGTCGGTCAGGTCGGTCAGGTCGGTCAGGTCGGTCAGGTCGGTCAGGTCGGTCAGGTCGGTCAGGTCGGTCAGGTCGGTCAGGTCGGTCAGGTCGGTCAGGTCGGTCAGGTCGGTCAGGTCGGTCAGGTCGGACAGGTCGGTCAGGTCGGACAGGTCGGTCAGGTCGGTCAGGTCGGTCAGGTCGGTCAGGTCGGTCAGGTCGGTCAGGCGCACCTGTTCATGTAGTTGCCGAGCGCCAGCACGATCTCGAGCAGGCGCCGCAGGCGGCGGCTGCGCGCCATGTCGCGCGCGGCGCGCAGCACGGACGCGGCGCGCGCGCTGGCCTCGGCGGCCGCGCCCGCGAACCGCTTCTTGAACAGCAGCAGCCGCACGCGCTGCGAGTAGTGCGGGATCCTGTCGCGCGTACGCAACACACAACACACAACACGTGTTGAGTATGGCTTGTATGCAACAATCTCAGAACCATACTTTTTTGCAGTACTAATGACTTTTGTACCACAGATAAAAATGACCTTGTGTGTCACGTAATATGTTCAGTGTTACCAGTTAAAAATAAGCAAAATGAAAATCATACGTGACGTCACATGAATAATTTTTCTGCCTTCATAAAATTGGTAATGCAAAATCTACAATGGTTCTAATGTTTTTTAATAATAACATTTAACAATTTATTGCACTCAGAAAAAAGAGCAAAAGGTACCGCTTATTTCTATAAGAAATTTCTCCCAGCAGACCCGCAAGAGAGACATTATATAAAAAAATTAAAAGAAATAGACTGTGTTTATACGCAGACCAGTAAACCCTAGAACACGGTAATATAATAATAATAATAGTAATAACAATAATACTCCAGATTCTGGCATATTATTATTATGAAATGCAAAATATGGGAGGTCAGCAGTATTACTTTACCAAATTCCAAGTATGTTCGATACATACGACGGCTACGGAATTAAAAATCAGGAACATGCGAACATACATTTTTATTATACGCGATAATATTATAGGGTCGGGATCGATTGCCTGTCCAATCGTAAGTGTCTCGCAACACAACACTTCCCCGATTGTCCGCGATTGGCAAACGCACTGATGGCGGCAGAGTGGATGTGACTGGAGTCACGTAGTGTCAGCAGGTGGATCTCCAAGTCACACGAGCTCCGCCATAACTATACCCGACAAAACAGGTGCCAGGATACTAATGAACACGTACGGAGGACCACGTACGGAGGACCCCAATAAAATGAGGTGATAAATAGAAATAATTTCTCACAAAATAAACTTGCCGAAATTATCGATGTCACAAAATAAATATTTTCGATTTTGTGACAGATGGATAAACTTACATAGAGAGGGGAACATCTGTGACCTTATAAAAATTCCATTATTTTCTTTGAAGCACAATACCCTAAAAATAGGTTCTTGTCAAAAAAAAAACGTAATCGTAACTACAATATTACTCACTTTGAAATTTCGTATAGGAACCTATCGGCACGGGCCATGTTATCCAGTTCGTCCTGATGTTCTTCCAGCAAGGCAGCTTCCTCTGCACTAGGCGTGAACTTGAGCAGTTGCTCCACCATATCTATTGGGAGTTGTTCGCCGCTGTCCATACGTAAGATCGCACTAAAACGTTATAAAGAGAGAACCAGTTAAAAATAATCGATAAATATGTGTAAGTAACGATGACTTTGTATTGACAAAATTACAACTTGTTTTCAAAGAAAAATTATACTGTTCTCATTTTTAAGTTTCGTTGTTCATTTTCATTGAGGCGTGTTGGCCTCAAAAAAAGAAGGCAGAGAACACCTCCAGTACAATCGATCTAACAAATAGATGATGACAACGCCATGTGCGTCACTAGTTTCATTCTGTAACGTGCTCTTACCGGCATATCTCTTCGTCAGTCATCTTCAATTTGGACAGCAGGATGGTGCAGTTCTGGGCCCGCCGCCCGTCGATCACCGACAGTATCTTGGTCCGTGGCTTTGAGCCCAACTGTCGCAAATCTTCTACTGAACCTTCATTCTAAAATTCAAATAAATTCTTTTTAACCCTCAAAGTAAGCAAAGCAAAGGCGAGGAAAAGTAAAGCTAGGGAAAGTAATAGCATTTGTATACCTCAGTCAAGATATTATATACGACTCAGCAAGTATCTTACTTAAACCTACAGGCAATCTCACTGAGGGGTTAATCGTGTTACGGAGGATTTTACACACAGTAGCAGCTGTAGTTTGCAGTAGTCGTTTTCGGCGTATGTCAAGGAAATTTCCTAAGGAACGTACCGAGATCTTTTTGCCGCTGTGCCGAAGCATACATTGGGAGATAGGAATACTGTAGCTCTCAGCAACACGTAAGTAATCTAAATTATACTCTTTTTACTGTAATGCTCTAAAATGATCTCAATGTGACTAATTTTGTCTTTAAACGAATATTCCTAGTAACTATTGCGTTATTACCTGAACACCGTTCTTCTGATAAGCACAGAACATCTTGTCTATCGCGTGCAAATCAATAGCATTATACAGTTTGGTGTCGTCCAACTCCTGCCATATCGTCCCGTGGAGCTTTGCGTCGGGTAGTTTGCTCCAGTTGAAGCTCTTCAACGGGTTGCCGGGGGTGGGCACGTTCTTCTTGGGTTTGGGCGGCGCGGGCGCGGCGGGGGCGAGGGGCGCGGGCGGCGGCGCGGGCGCCGCGGGGGGCGCGGGGGGCGCGCAGGGGGGCGCGGGGGGCGCGGGGCACGGCGGCGGCGGCGGCGGCCCGGCGCACGTCTCGATCACTGCACTCTTCAAGTTGCTGACCTACGGAGTAATAATAACTACAACTAGAGGTCGGACTTTTTGGCGAGAACGGGAGAAGTTAGGATATCATTTCATTTAGATCTTTTATTTTTTACATTTATGGGAGTTTTAAAGTACAAAAGTGATAGTATATTACATTTCAAGGTACTGTGTAAGTAAGTAAAGAATGGAGTAGGTCTAATTAAACAAGTGTAACTGAAGTTCTCGCGCTCTTCCAAGAAGTCCTATAAAACTTTAGCAGTCTACTATCACTTTACTGGAGGAGTTTTACGATAACGATTCTACTTATTAATATAATACGTGACATTGGCAAATGCGCTAATCTGTGTGCCATGCCATGAAGAAAGAAAAACATGAACACATGGAGCACTCAAACTATAGAGAAGAAATGTCATTTATTTTGTGTGAAATCAATTTATGTCTACACGCTGCTGCGATTACTGCGCGCCCTGTGCGCCGATTGATTGACTATATACACACTACGACAACACCTAAACGTGCGTATAAATAAACAGATAACGTAATACAGGTTGAACCGATGAAAACGAAATGATAGGTACACGTCATCGAGCACGTCAATTAAATGTCCAATTTAAAATAACCCGTGATAAAATGACCGTCAATTTGAAAATTGTATATTATTTAAGTGTTACTAACCGATAAAATGAGATTATATCTGTTTTTTAGTTTTATTTTCTCTGTTTTTGTCACACCACCGAATAGAACAGGAAGTCATTATGGAAGTATCTAAATATCTTTCGGATTATACGGAGATGTACACGCAGGTCCAGTATTGGTTATATAATGTTTGAATAAAAACGAGAGTCAATATTAGTTAGTGTCAAAAATTGAGCAGTGGTGAGCAGCATGGTCCGACATTTCAGCTCTATGGTTTAAGTGCATGCATTTACATTTAGAGAGTATTTTGTCCAAAATGCGTCAGGAGAATGATGAGATTGGAGGATGCCAAAGAAGTCTGTATGTAAGAACCGCGAAGTCTGGCGCTTCGTTATCTCTGACTACCCCTTTAGGGATTTAGTGTGAAGATATCTATGTATTTACAGAATAATACATAAATACAAATTTTTACGTTCAAGCTCTAGATACCCACGCTAAGATTAAACTTTTGTTGCGCATATCAATATTCTCATTGCCTCTGCGTATAATGTGTGTATTCGAGCGAATGTGTGAATATACCTATGATGCGTGTTCAAAAGAGTTTAGTAACTCCGTCTCAGAAGTTTTTGTAAGTCACATACTCGTTCGCCCCCTCCGCCCATAAAAAAACCAAAAAAATAAAACAATTGTAAACTTTAGTTTTACAGTCAATATACCCATTACGTGTAGAAATCACATAAATACTTTTAGTAACAATATCAATTGTCGAAATAATTAACACACACCAGGCCAGTAATTAACTGATTTTGAAAAAAAAAACGAGTATACTTTTTCGAAGGTTTTTGATGCTCTAGACCTTTATATACACGACTATATATATCTATATATACGGCTTCATCATTGCTTTATCCGTTCAAGACTTAGATTTAGATTCAGCGTTTTAGAAGCCTTCGGAAAAATATACTGTAGTTTTAACATCAGTTAAATTTTGTCAGTCTGTGATAGTAAATGAATGGAATAACCCACATATTGAAATTGTGCAAAATTGACATTCCACAAATAAACATCATAAAAAAATTGGTTTCTGCTTGTTTTTGTCGTATAGAAAATGTGTGACGAAAATGATATTTGAGAAGGTGAAAGAAGAATGTAAAAATCGCAGTGCTTGGCATTCAATCCTCTCTGAATAGTTAGGGAAACAACGTGAGGATATGTATGTATGTATGATTAAAAAATTAAAATTATAATGAGTGAAGCTGAAAACGAGTGAGTTCACGATTTAAATAGTATGATGTAACTCATCTCTCATATCACTCACCTTAGCATCATCTGGTATACTTCCTTCGCTGACTAGTTTTTCAAACCTCGCTCTTTCCGCTCTCTCTTGGTTTAGCTGAAAATTATAGAAGTTACCTTTGTTAAAAAAAGAAAATCATTTTTTATATTGTGCCCTAATCAAAAATATTGGAATCATACTGGATATTGTATCGCTACCAATTTGAGACCGGAAAATGTGACCTTGAGGCATATCACGCGTAAGTTTTGACTAGCTCTACTGCTAATTGGTAATCGTGGTAACGTACTTCTACTTTGAAGGTAACAGAGAACAGTATTTTGCCATGGTGGGCAGTCGGCAATGGAGTCTAATGGGACTCTTGCGAAGCGCCTCAAGATCATATTTTATGGCTTCAAAGATTCGCTAGTGGTGAAATATCCATTATGATTTTAAGATTAGTTCTTAATTTAAATCAAACATAGAATAACTTTCATGAATTTGTATTATCCCTATTTTTAGTCAGCACTCAGCACCTGGCTAATGTGTGATATTAACACTATGAAGTATCAAGTGAAATAAGCTGTATATTGCGATGATAAAGGCATTACAATTTTTGCAAATTAATTTATAAAACTGTTCTTAAAACTGGTATGTGTTATACAATCCAAATAAAAACAAAAATCATGAACACAACTGTGAATTAATATCTTAAATTCAATGACACATGTTAGAGTTATTGACTCTTCAACTTAAGTAGAAATGAAGTTTCGATACATGACGTCACAAACTCGTAATGACATTGTTCAGCACTAGAAACGACAGTGACAGAGCTTATCCTCTCTTACCCCACTCTTACTTACTCTTAGTCAAGTTTAAACGCAATTAGCTAAACGTTTTTCAACGTATCTTACATATTTTGTCACAGTGGTATTCATGACTATGAAATGTATTTTTTAGTTATTGTAGGAATATTCTCTAAAAACAGTCGAATAACCTAATGGAGCAAATGTTATAGTCAATTCTATCCTGTATATCGCTGTCCGCAATGATAGTGAGCAGTATACCTGTTGCTCGAGCTGGTGAGACCTGCAAGCGGAGGCCCGCGCCCTCTCTTGGCACTCCATATGTGAAGCGGTTTCCCTCTCCAGTCTCTCTTTGAGCCGGGAGACCACGCCCTCTAATTCCTCTTTCTCTTGAGACTGTTGGTCCAGCTGCTTCTCCTGTTAGTATGGTTAAGGAGTTAACATGCATGATAGTTATTAATGATGAACAGTTGCAACATTTATAACAAAATAAAATATAATACCGTCATTTTTAAATGAATAAGTTTACATTACAAGGTTCCAAATAGATTATGCCTCATCAAAATCAAAGAAACACGTATTATATGAAAGCCATAATGTAGTCATGGTAGAGTAGAATAAGGCGAGAACCTCTCCAAGTCTGGCTACACTCATGGTGTAAACTGGGAAAGCTGAAATTATAGCAATATGTATAATTTGGTATCAACTTCAAAAATCTGACATTTGAAATTTCAGTTGGATATTTATTATTATTTTTCGAATGTTGCAATTGTTAGCTATGTGTTATAATGAATGCAAACCAAATTAAGTAGGTAGTAAGTTCAAAAAATAAGCGGCTTCGTTATCCTGTATTGCTTATACCCGATCTAAGCTGTTCTCGGCAGGTGCACCTTCACCATTGTGTTGTAACTTCATGACGAATCAAATATCACAATGAATTTTGTTTTCTAACTTTGAGAATCCTGAGACCTCGATTGGATAATTTATTAAAATACAGGCTGTTCAAAAATCTTTAGACGATTTTAAAATAAATACATAAAAATAAAATTTCACAGCAACTAATATTTATAACATTTCAAACAAATTTTAATACTTTTTATATTCGTTTTAATTTTAAAACGTAATTATAAAATTACACAGTAAAAATACACATAATATGACGTAGTGAATTCAATTTTAGCAACATAATTATAAATTGGAATTTACAGTAACCGACTACAAAGTAAAACGTACAAGCATGTAATTTTTGACGTTTTTTTTTGAAGTTTTTTGAACACCTGTATAAACTAATATTAAAAATAAGTTTGGCCTTCACCGTTATTTTATAAACAAAAAATAGGTATTACCTTCTTAGCAAGTTCGGTAGCCAAATCTACGTTTTCCTTTTCCAAGTTTTCGGCTTTCGTCCTGGCTGCGACGAGCTCCTCCTCTTTGGCCAATAAGTGAACTATTTCACCAACATTTATTTCTAGTGGTGCCACGTCTGGGTCATAAACCTGCAAAACAAATTTTTTTAAACATTTTTAGAACGTTTTCAATTTTACTTGTGTAGTCATTGTATTCCATGTAGCACTTAACCTATAGAGTGGAAATGTCAATTATTTTATTTGAAAACTATTTACATCTAAACGCCGCTACAGTTATGGGTCCCGATTGGTTAGTCCAATATCAACGAAGCTTGTGTGCTTGTGCTTATGAGTAGGCTGAGATAACAGAGGTTGCACTAAATAAAAACGCATAAATACACCTCCTCGAGCACGTCAACTGAGGTCCAGTTTAACTTGACCCGTGATAAAACGAATTTAATATGAAAATTGTATATTTACTGTTACTTATCGATGAAATGAGATTGTGTCTGTTTTATAGTCAGATTTTTGCTATTTTTGTCACACCACCGAATAAAACAGTAAATCATTATACAAGTTTACGTTAGTAAACTAATTAATCTGTGATACAAATATTTAAATATCTGTCAGAATATACAGAAATATAGAATATACAGGTCCAATATTGGTTACACATAATATATTATTTTACTGCGAACGAGAGTTATTTATTAGTGTCAAAAAAATGAGCAGTGGTGATAGGATAATCCGACATTTCGACTCTATAGGTTGAGTGATTCATGTGGTATTTTTTTTTAATTAACATAATATTTCAACTGAACAATGCAAGCGATGCGGCTAGTATGTCGGCTCTGTCATAAAGTGCTGCATTTAGAATCCGCCCCTAACCGAAATTATTCGAAACTTTTATTTCAGATTAGATTACGTATTCGGATAATTTTTTTATTTCGGATATCCGATAGTTTCGTTCATGGTTACGTAGCTCCATAGCATCCTTGGTCCATAGGCTTCAGTCCACTTACCATTAGATGGACTGTTCTCTCATTTGTCTTGTCATTGAATAAAAAAAATTAAGTTTAATACCTTCCCAGGGTCGCTCTTATCATCACGCACGTTGTCTTGGGAGCTAGTAGAGCGGCTGCACGAGGCTGGCTGTTGCAGCACTACTTGTTGCACCACACGGTCCAATAGCAACCAGTGTTGGGAGCAAGGATTGTATTCCACTGTAAACAAGATTCATAGAAAATATTTACTTAATGGACGATTTGATTGTATATTTCGGTATCGATAATAGCTATCTCTACCACTTATTGTAAATGTATGCTTTACAAAGCAGTAAGACAAAAAAACAGATATATGTCTTTTACAATAAAATTATGTGGTTTATGAGTATAACGCACATGTCAAAAGCACTCACATACTGAAAAACGAAAATGGGTGAGGGGAATGTTGAGATTTGAGGAGGCGAAGTATGTAAGGACCGCGAAGCTTATCGCTCAGTCCTCTCTGACTACCACGTTAAGGCCATACGTATAACCAACATTGTTTGTCTATGGCTTGCATTATTATGTAGCCTAGTTTACTCTATTATAATTCAATCGATTCATTGCAACAGGTTTTATAATAATAACATGAGTGTGCATTGCGACTTACATGGCAACAACAGCAAGTGGTCGAGCAGCGACATTAAGTGCGGGTAGGCGGCGGTGTGCGACAACTTGCGGCGCAGGACGTCGAACATGGCGGCGGCGCTCTTTGTGTCCACGTGCTGTTGCTCGAAGCGTCGCGCTAACTCCTTCTCGTCTTCGTTGCGGACCATTTCAAAGAAATCGATGTGACGATCGAGGGTCTCGTTTTCATATTTTCGCAGCTTCTCAATTACTGAAAACAGAAGTTTATACTTATATTAATGAAACATACTGTATAACGTTTATTCATCACCGCGAAACCTGTGTAACGACTCCACCCTAGCCCTGAAAGAACTATAACCTTTAAAGACGTATTAACCAGATATTTAGAATACCTCACCTGGTTGAATACCAAGCATGAGAAGCTCATATCTCAAATGTAATCTGAATTCCAAACTCTCTTCGCCTGGACCATAGTTCAGCACCGCATTGACAAAAGACATGGTAGCTGTCTTGAGGCCGAGGTCATCTCTGTAAGCTCCTGTACTTCGGTCCAGCTCATTGACGATACCTTGGAAACGGGCCCTTTCGCCAGCATATTTCTGGTAGTGCACCATAGCCTCGAGTACCTGGAAAAATGATCAAAAAATTAGGCTAAAATTATTAACTCATCATGTCGGCCTGTCCATCCATCTAGCTATAACATATCGATTTATTATATCATGTTACACCTACTAAGTCCTTTGATACGGTTACGTAAATAGGAAAACGAGCAAAACAAATTGACTAATAGGTTTTTCTTTTACACGAAATTTCTCCGGTACGTGTCCGACACGCTTTTAGGCGATTTTTTAATTTATAAGAGAATTGTGATAAGTTCCCAAATTTTTACCTATTTTTCGCTCCAACCTAAAACCACCAATCGACACGTGTTTCGCCTCTCAACGAAGCATCCTCAGGATATACCAGAGATCAGATTCGGTCAGCCAAGCAGCACCGAATCCTTGGATTCCTTGGATTCGGTGCTGCTTATTTTCTCTCATTTTCCACTATTAATTTAATTATTTTTTAATTCTCTTATATTGTATAGACTGAGGTGTTACCTTGCGGAAATCCATTTCATGTGATAAATTCCCAAAGTATGTGAAAACGTCGAGAAAACGAATTTTCTCAAAATTGAACCCTAGCTAGATCGATTTTTGACCACTGTAAAGCTCTATGTTGTAAATTTCATCGAAATCGTTAGACCCGTTTTAGAGAAAGGGATATCAAATATACAAGGTGTTACAAAAGTACCCTACACTACCGAAAGGGGGTTGACGTACCCATGAAACTGAACAACTTTCCCCAAGGAACATGGGTCAAGATATGAAAAAAAAAATGTGTACCTCTCACTCTAATTTCCCTGAGCGTTCATTTTGTATGAGAGGACCAAAATTTTTTTTCATATTCCGACCCATTACTCAGGGAAAGTTCTTCAGTTTCATGGGTACGGTAGTGTAGGGTACTTTCGTAACATCTTGTATATATACATACTATGTATATACAAATGTTTCTCGTTTAATATAATAGTGGATAATGTGACAATGTATACCTTCTTATGACCTCCAGGCACGAGACACACGGCCCCGAGTATCTCGAGCGCCGCCACCTTAGTCTTCACATTCTCTGTGTCCAGAGACTGCGCGATCAGGTCGATGCTGGTGGGGTGAGCCAAGACATGAGCGCGGCCAGTCTGGAAACATATATTAGATGTTAATAAATCAGTAATTGAATCACTATAAATATGAAGAAAAATAACTACAAACAAGTAACCATTGGCTTAGCTAATTTAAAAAAAAAGTTGAATCATGGTACTACGTTATTTACATTTTCAAGCGAAATTTAATAATGTCATATTTAAGTAGCTGTTACGCGCAACTTCGTTGGCATTGAATTTTAAAAAAGGAACCTATGTACTTCAGGGTTCACACTATCTCCGTGCCAAATTTCATCAAAATTCTGCGATGCTTTCGCTTCGTAGAAAGAGGACGGAGTGCCAAGCACGGTAAACATTACATACTTTATTCGGCACCTCCAAAGTAATCAGTCTTTACACACACACTTTTTTTTTTACACTCACAAACCTCCTATATAATTTAGATTTAATATAGACGATATTATGCGCTCCTAATATATTCACAATATACTCCTAATGTACTCGTAAGTATAGGATGTTACTAAAGGTATTATTTCTTATTACTTATTACGAATCTCACATTAAAGACAGAAGTAAAGACAGTTCCAACGATTTTTATCGTCTCTTCATATATGTATATCATTTAATCATTAAATAAAACTTAGGTAAATATAACTTACTGAGGGTCTTATTAAATGATAGATTTAGCGCGCACAGGACAGCCGATCCTATCTTTCTAACCAAGCGAAATTTAGTCACATAAACTCATAATCATAAAATTGAAGGCAATACACAAGTAATTTCTATGTCTATATGCATACGTAATTCAACTTTCATCGATTCGCTGCTGTCCTTAGCTTTATGACTTTTAGGAAAAATAGTTTTTCCTATCATTCATGAACTTTTTGAGCAGAAAAGAATAAATTTACCAGAAAACTTACAGAATTGTTCATCAACGCTTTAATGCCAGCAATAAGATTGTGTCTCGTGACAGCATCGTCCCGTGGAGCCCTTTGTAACGCATCGAGAAGAGCGCCCAACCCTCCTTGCTTAATGAACCGCAATACGAAACTGTGGGCTCGAGTCCGAAGCGCAGTCTTTAACCCATCGACAAGGGCACAAACTTCCGTCGGTGGAACACCTTCTGATGACGCAAACGCCTGTAAAAAGAGAATAAAATATTTTGACAACATATAAGAAAGTATTAAATTATGCAGGTGATTTAGATGTCTGTGCCGTTATTTTTAAGATTACTCATAATGCAGACTACATTAAGATTAAAATTATATAAATCATTTTTAAGTGCAGCTTCTTAACGAACATTTGGGATGGAGATCTAAATAATAAAAAGTGCAACAAAAGAGAAACGCAACGAAAGTCCGCAAAGCATACATCCGTTTGGTTGAATAGATAATATATAAGTATCTCGCAACTAGCATTGATCTTTTTGTGGTCCAACTCTGGCGGTAGCTACCAACGGCACAGTCGCGATGTTGACGGGTTCAAACGTCGATATATTCATAACTTTTTCAATGTTATTTCGTAGAATAGGATTTATTGGCTGTTGAGAATCTATATCTATACTAATATTACAAAGAGGTAAAATTTGGTTGTATGTAATGAATAAACTCAAAAACTGCTCAAACGATTTCAAAAATTCTTTCACCAATAGAAAGCTACATTATCAGCGAGTAACGAGTTGTATTTTATTTTCAAAAAAATGTCTACCCGTGCGAAGCAGGTCGCTAGTTAGTAATACAATAAAATATAATCAAAGCCATCCACCACCTTCCTGTAATGTAATGCTGTATGATGTCTAAATCCTATCTCGCCCAGTGTTGAATCGACAGACAAAGAACTTATTTATTATAAAGAATTTGAATAGGCGATCTGTCATTATACAGTTCCGCATAGCCATCTATAAGCCCCAATCCTCACTGTCAGAATTAGCAGTAAGGATTGTTAGGACAGACAAACGGACAGATACACGTGATAAAAATATAAGAACCCAATAGCAAATTAATTACAGTCTTTAACTTACATCAGCAATTTCATTTAAAGCCTTAATATACTCTTCGACTTGTGGTGCTGTGGCCAAAGGCGGAGCCTGCCCTGGCGGCGGCCGTCGACTGCAGTAGATCTGCCATTTCTTGGCCGCCGGCAAATCCATCATCGCCGCCTTGTTCACTGCTGTCAAGTCTAATTCCTCCTGCAAATTTAAATTACGTTTGCAGTTAAAAATAACTAGACATTTATTACATTTATCCTATACATATTTCATTAACACTCCACAATGTTTCTAAATAAACAAAGTTATCATGCCATTTCAAACATTATACGCGATCGAATTAATAATATGTAGGTACAATAATTATTAGTAAAATTTGTTGGTGAATTCGTTATCAAATTACTACAGTTCGATTCCAAAATCGATTAAAGTGGAAATCGAGAATCCTACAAGCTTCATTTTGTTATATAAGAATCAAATGGCCAGCCCCTAATATGAACCTTAATACAAAAAATATATTTTTAAATAAGTAACTGCGCTAAAGTTTGCTTCAGTCTTTGCCAAAAAGGCAAACAACATTTTGTATTTTATTTAATTATTACTAAATAAGACATGCTAAAAATTAAAATATATGAAATAGGTTTTGACGCAAGTTATTTCCTACCTACTTAAGACATTTAAAAAAAAATCCATATAGACATTGCCATTTTTTTGTAACACTCTTTTATCTATAAAAACTCAGTTACATTAATTACATTTTGAGCAAACTGGATTGAAATTAACCGTATTCTTTAAATGCTTGCAAATATTTTTCAAAAACAACAGTGCATGTACATATTACAAAGATATAGGTATCATATGATTTTAAGGTTAAAAGGACAATTTTGCATCATACATATTAATCCTGTATTCCTGAAATATCAAATAGTGCTTGTCGATCAAATAAGTACGTGCAATTGTTTCACGTAAATAATTGACAAGGTGATGAACGCACTGGGCATATATGGTCATTACTAACAACGCTGAACTGAAACTAAATAGTGTATCGAAGTATTTGGACCGGATTTCCTTGGTCCGAAGAAAGCCGATCAAAGGAACCGGTCCAATCAATTTGCGAGGTTCAAACTGATATCATTTTTAATACACAAATCGTGATTGATTAATGGATCTATGATACCCCTTTAGTTTACCTTGGCATCATAATTAAGGATATAGGTAGTCAATGATGTTATGTACCTGAACTTGTCTAGAGATAAAGCACATGACAATAAACGAAACAGAGAAATACTGTGTGTCTGCCCGTGTTGAGTAAACTAATACAAGTGCATATTTATAAAAATTAGAATAAAATGTTATACTGGAATGGAAGTAATGAAAATGGAAAAGTCTCGAAAAGGATTCTTAGGAATTCATTTAAAACCACTTTAAAATGATTGACAGTCACGATAATAATGCTATTTATCTCTAAAAAATAAAATATCGCTATTGTAATAAAACCCACAAATATTACCTACAAAATATAAAGACGCTATAAATAATTGCAAGCTAAGAAAAATTTAAACAATATAAAATAATAGTTTGGACAATTAAAATACATTAAAATACATATTTTTATTAAAATACATATTTTTTTGTGTGTATTAATTTTAAAAATAAAAACACGAAATAAAGTCAGTAGCTTAAAATAATAGGTTATAGTTGGAATTAGTAATTCTATTATATTTCCCAATTTTATTTTATATTTACTGAGACATTAATAGAAATATCTAGTAACCCTGACGGGGTAATCAAAGAGGACCGATAGTCAACCATCGCGGTCACCGCATTTTTCTTTCGCTTCCTCAAACCTCATCATTCTTCTCGTACAGATTAATAGAAATAAAAAATATAAAATGGCACGCCGAAGGATAGATAGAGATTTTAATGCTGATTCAGACTGAAAATACTGACTAGGCATCTGGAGCTCAGCAGGGCTATACAATAAGGAATATTAAGGTGTAGGTACCTATTATCTAACGAAAATTCTATCAATTTTAGGACAAGCAGATGTTCAGGCTATTTCTCCTAAAGCCTAAAGGATGCACAAAGCATGGAATTATACCTACAGGAACATTTCTAAACGCCCGCTCCCAGCGTAAAAGAATATCAGATCATTTAGGACTACGTCTGCATATTATGAGAATAAGAGAACGTGTGATAACCACTTTTATAATTACAGTTGGCATACGATTTCGCAATAGTAAACGCTACAATAATTGCGAACAGATCGCCTCGGGGGACGTGCCTAAACGATGTCATTAGTTGCCACACGCCCACAGCTATTATTGTTGCGGAAGTAGACGATTATGTAGTTAGATAAATACTTGTCAAAAATCATGCATGTATAATCTTCATTATACATACGTATATGCAAAACGCATATGTATTAATGTAGGCATATGTAATAATAAGGAAACAAAGGCAACAAATGAAAATAGCAAGAAAGAAAACCACTAACCACATCTGCCAATAATCATTTTGTTTATTTTTCTTTTGTTTTTTATTTTTGTTAAAAGAAACCTGCACACAGGTATCCAGCCAAAATTTCTGCGGTGGTTGCAGGATCTCAAACGCACCGAAAGAACGCACCGAACCAGCCAGCCCCGACTTCGTAAACTTACGATCAGCTATTGACCTAAGGAGTGACAAATCAGGAACGTGCATTTATTAGAATAGGTACTTATTATGTATTCATTTTAAAAGCAAATATCTCCAAACTTTCGAGATTCTCCTTGTTTATCCAAAAAAAATAGGCCACAGCTCGGCTTCTGACGCCATCCTACCTAATACATAAAATTTGGAGACTTCTTCGATACAAATTTTGAATCTGGGGCTGTAATTTTTTGCAACGACAGAGCAAATGCCGGCGATTGATCTTGAAAAAACCTCGCTTTGAAGGAGATAGAGATAGGAGAGAGAGAGAGAGTCCGAACAGAGCATGTATAGCGAACAGCGAAAATACTCGCTTAATGAAGCAATTGGACGATTTTCCCTGTAGTTATCGAGTTTATGTTATTTATATGCCTATGCATTCTTAAGCACAGACATACAGCCAGCAGTATTAACCAGCTATATGTATGAAAGGAAGAAAGGGAATAGCCCACGAGTGCCAGTCCAGGTCCAGAGGAGGGCAGCTGCCTTCCCTGCTCTCCCTGTGCCCCATTGGGTACGCTCGTGCGATCAGCCACAGTGAATTTGCAGATACTAAATAGTATTCTACAATAAAAACTTCAAAACTCGTTGAATCTTGAATAGAATCGATACACCTGGATCATTTTATTTGAGTTAGAGTTAACACATTCACTTATATCAAGTTTTAAGTTTTAACGAAATTAATTTTTACTCATACAAACTTTAGCCTCTATTTCCGTTAGTGGAACAATAAACTACTTCGTTTATTATAACGCAATTCAGCGTTAAACTAGTTCGCCACCTAAAAGTCGATTTTCAAAGAACGATAAAACACTAGCTTATTTCCAGTGATAAATTCGTAGATGTGTTATTAGATATCTCCCGCCCAAAGTTTCCAACTTGATGATCGAAATGTGTTTCGTTTCTCAACAAAGCATCCTCAAAAAACGCAGAAATCAAATTCCATCAGCTCACTAGCACCGAATGCTATCAGTACCGAATATCGATACTAGTTAGCTGACAGAATCTAATCTCTGGTATTTGCTGAAGATATTTTATTGAAAAGAAAAACACGTGTCCAATCAATACTTTTGAAGTTCTAATTTAATAAATTTTATATCTTTTAGGTAGAAAATACAGGAATTCATCACTTGAGGGTTGAGATTAATTTCCGCAAAGTGACATATACACAATAATTGCTTATTTATTTTCAATTGAGTCAAAATGTCATTTTTAACACAAAAAACAACAATAGAATGTTCCATCATAAAAATAATCGAATAACAATCGTACTTACGCAATGTACATATCATATCATTGTGATTTTGTAAATGGAGAATAAGAATTAACATTTACAACATTTTATACAATCTCGCTTATCGAACTACAGGGAAGGACATATTTAACGCTAAATTTTGCACTTCGATCAATGAAACAGCCTCGGGGCATAATAAACAATATGAGAATTTCAAGGCGTTAAAACCACAAAGAGAAGCCCAAAACAATAAAACATCAGTCAACGAAAATGCCAAGGTTCACACCGCACCTGTAGAAAAAAAATAAAGAAAGTTAATGAGAAACACGTAGCTGTCAACGCGATGAGTGATGTCCGTGACATAACGATAGACGAGACAAACTGTAACTGATGTTAAAGACACAGATATGCGTGCAAGGAAACAGAGTAATGCTTAGAAAGCTAATGAAGGGACTCATTGTCCGGTCGAAGTACCGCCGTCAACCAGAATATTATTACGTAAGGGAAATAACGTCAAAACGATCGAACATGTGTAGAATGCTAAAACAAATATTGATTTATCAAGACCTTTGTATGTTAAACAAATAAAGACAAGGATCACAACTTTCAAATCTCTGCTTTTAAAACTTAAACTAATATAACACGTCAAAAAAAATTATTCGAACACATTTTTGAAACAAGATTGTTATACGTTTTTGAAGTTCTCTATTCCTAAAATTTTGTCTGAGGCTCGAAAAGTCACCATTACTAACATCGTTAATGATAGAAACGTGACAATGTATGGAACTGAGGTATGATGAGTAGTCGCGCTATACATTTTTGAAATTTTTGCATTTTCTACTAACGAAAGCAACAGTAGATAGTAAATAGCGACTACCTAAGGGCATTGTTCGATTACCTATTTGTGTGTTTGTTTGTATGTCAGTTCAAGCTACACTGAAACACTACTAAACTACATGTGAGCACAAATAAGGGTCCATAAAGTCATTACGCTGTCTTCATTACAAGGTCAAGCCATTATGAAACTACTGAATACTGAAAATATAAGACTCTTTTTCTACGCAAACGAAGTCGTGGAAAGAAGTTAGTTATATACCGGGTATATGTATATGGACTGCAGAGCAAGATAAAAGTTCATAAGAAGCGTTAGCGCAATAGCCAGTCCTTTTCAAATTATTATAATATGAAATACCAACATACTTAAATATTTAGAGCAACGTTTAAGATGATTACGAGGATTTCCAGCAATCTCGGTAAGGCTCATACTGCAATGCGCCCAAGAATTAACTACATACATCACCAGCGTTTACGGCACAATTGCTACAATTAGCTAGATACCATTAAAGATATTTCAGGTCAACAACCTTCAACATGAACATCACAACCCGTGATTTATGAGGAAAAGTGTAATAACAGTAGAGAAACTTGATTACAAGTGGTTTATTTGATTACGACAACGTGCTATCTAACATGATTTTATTTGAGCTACCTACATTTAATCATGTTAATTAGTACGTAATATTTACATACATTCTACACACCTCTCACTTTTACAGCTTTTTACGTAGATTACGACTTAATGACAGTAACTTCCACTTCATTTTACCTTCTATGGTTTTCTTTTTCAATGTATTGACAAGAATTAAGTATATAAAAATAAAATTTCCTGGACCCAAAAAACATTAAACAACAGAATGCATGTTGAAATATAATTTTCAATAAATAAAAGCATAAATTAGAAATTTTCAAAAATAGATATATGAATATTCATTCAACGAAAATGTTGTTCGTATTAGGAAATTATATTCTTTTTACCCGACTACGAAGGAGGGTTATGTCTTTCGAGTATAAGTATTTATGCGCGTATGTATGTCCAACGACTGCGAAGGAAGGTTATGTTTTACGAGTGTATGTATGCATGTGACTCTGTATGACTATTTCTTTGGCACGCTCTGTACCCATATTTTAACATATGAAGTATCATTAAGATTTGTCTTAATTGTGGGAGTGAAATAGAATGTAAAATTTCAATATGTCGCTGTATGAATGGGCTAAAAGTATAACAATATGGGTATCCAATGAAAGGTAATAAATAGTCAACTCCAAATATATAAAAATAATAAATATAAAAATATATAGAAATTGTGACATGCAGTCGAGTTTTTGTTTTTTTTTATATAATTTAGTCTTGTACATTATCCAATGTTTATACACTTGTAGGCACATATTTTCTGGAATTTCTTCAGTCTTAGAGTGAATTACTGAAAAAAATCCCTAACACAACTTGACTCACACCTGCACACACATCTTCACGCTTCATCCCTAACGTAGTCAGAGAGGACGGAGCGGCAAGCATCGAGGTCCTTGGTAAAAATTTCAATAACTTTGTATTATTTTATCTAAATTAGTAATTTTTTGCCTTATACGATATATGAACACGCCCATTCAGTAGCTGTTGATAACCTCATAAGTGAAGTTCAATTCAAATAACAGTGTACCACTGTATTACCGTGAGAAAACGCTTTGTTTTAGTCGTATTTCTTTGTCGTAACCTATTTATATTTATAGATAGAATAATAAAGCGCAGGGTCAATGTTGATTTCATTAAGAACAACATTGACGGTACAAAGAATATGTGTGTACGTATACATATTTGTACCTATATTTTTTATATATTTAGGAGATGAACAACTATGCGTCTGCTTGATAGTAAGCAGTTACCGTTGCCTATGGACGCCTACAACACCTGGAGCATCACTTGTGCTTTTTAACCTCTTTTAAAGAGCCCCGTGCTAGACTCTTGGGTAAACGTCGATAGTGCTCATTCCACAACCTGTATTTTTATGGGGGAAAGCTTCAGAACTGATGGTTTCGAGTATGTCGGTATTAAAATGTGAGGATAAGCTCCCTACTAGTAGCAAGAAGTGAAAAGATAGAAAATGCTTAATAAAAAATATCGTAACATATCGCCGAGCGTGGAAATTGTAAAATTAACCTTTCATCATCGTTCCCATTTCCCAATGTGGCTACACAACTATCAAATCCGTTAATCTTAGCATCCACAGTAGTTAATATTCCATACGTTAAAATCTTCCAGAATAAATACCCTAGAGAAGTAACCAAGCTCAGCCAAATTGCATTAAAATTTTAGCTATCTAGACAGAGTGACGAAAACAGATGTATGTATTTTCTTTACAATTATAGTAAATGTACTTTTATTTAAATGTCAACAATCGGTTATTTAAGATTTTCTTGACTATTCCTTAACGTATTATTTTTTAGCGTTATAAAACAGATAGATAAACGTATTAATATAGATATAATATTAGACTTAAGCTTATAGGTACTTCTATAGATGATGACAAAAAGCTTTTTACGGAGCGACATGCAGGTACGTAATTATGTACATCCGTATGCACAAGCTGCGAACTTTCTATTGTACAATTCTCATGACATGTGATGGGTGAGTGGACAAGTCCGACAAGCTTGCTAGTGACCTGTGAGTGGCTCTTACTAGCCACTCGGGGAAACCTTGGCATTAGAAACGAGTCGTCATGTTACAGCGCTGTTTTCATAGATAATCGGCAATGTCAGTGATCGATCACTCACTAATTCAACTTGTTAATTATTTCAATTAATTAAGTTAATTATGTCAAGTAATCATGAGTTTACGTTAGATGGGATTAATGACAGTACATGAATAAGAATTAACATTAATAAAGATACATGTCTAGTTAAGACAGTTGTACCGAAAATTGTTTTAAATTCTTTAATTAAAAAGGACAACACACCAATTTTGCAATAAAGATCATTTCTTCACAACAAAAGCCCTGAAGGGAGCAGCATATAAATATCAATGGTTTTAAAAAAAAAAGACTTGTATTCTCGTTTATCATAGTAACAATGATATATACATTTATTTCCTCTTATAACTTTATTTATCAATTATCAACTATTAATACAGATCACCTTAACTTGTCAAAGAACATAATATACCCAAAAATGCTTAGATAATGAGATTTTTGTAATTTTACAAAGATATAATTTGTTTTTTTCTCAACTGTATCTAATACTTTATAATGCAACGCTGCCGCTTTACTCGGTGACGCGTCCCTCTCGCGCCGCCTGCTCCCGTCTCATCCGTGTCGTGCCGACCTCAGTCAATTGCTACCTCAGAACAGAAAAAACGACTATAAAGCCCAAGTGGGCGTGTCCCGCGTACCATTATCAAGCCCTGTAATGCGCACTTCGGTCAGTTAAACGCGCATTTTAATACGCTCAACATCATAAAAACGACAAATGGAAACTGTATTTATTTAGTTAAGCATAAGGTCTACTTTCAAGCGAACTAATTGGTAGTTTTGGAAGTTTCCGACCATAGACAATGCAGCTTGCACGAAGTTTGCGCAGACGCTTAATTAGTGATGTAACACAGTGACAGTGGCATAAACTAGGTAATGATATCGATAAATAGTTATAGATCTGCCATAAAATATGTTAAGTACTACGATTACACAAAAAATGTATATTAGTAATTTCCAATAATAAATTATACATTTATTGATAATTATTATAATATATTTAGTTATCGGAAATGATTACAACTATTATAGTTCATTGTAATCTTTATTTATTCATGAGTATTATATTATTTAGATTTCTTAAATCTCTGCATGAGAAAGAAAAATGGATTGAAGTAACAGGGAGGCAAAAATCTAGAATACAATACTCATATCGATTTATCCAAAAAAGTAAAATCACCATCTTGGATTTGAAAATGAACATTAGTTTCATAATCAGCACCCCGAGAAACTTAGAATATGACACCCATATTGATTTGTTCATAAAAGTAATATTCACCATCTTGAATTTGAAAATGAACGTCATTTTGTCAACAATTAGCACCCCGAGAAACCTAGAATATAACACTCATATCGATTTGTCCAAAAAAGTAATATTCGCTGACTTGGATTTGAAAATGACGTAAAACGTTACGCTTCACTCTTTGTTAACGTTTGATTTTACTCTCCATAAAATTTCCGTACCGCGCCCTACATAATAAAAACCGATTCTTTAGGAGTAAAATCCAAAAATAGATCAAACGACAGTTCCAACGATATATTTTATAAAGCGGTGAAGACTTTTACATTTTTCCTTTAAATGTTAGATAGGGCTTTACATTCCCCAAAATTTTTCAAATTCTCGATTCAGTAGTTCCGGAGACGGGGAGAGAGAAGGGGATAATAATATAGTCGTGCAATAGTCGAATCCGAATCATTAATAGTCTTTTACGGGAATTCTGTTTTCTTATTAAGGCATATTACCACAAAGAAAAAAAATAAGTAATGACGCATTGAGAACCTCCTTTTTGAAGTCGGTTAATAACAGTCCTAATTGTTGGTGCTTAAAGTGTAAGCGTAACTAATTCAAACATTTAATATTTTTTTATTAAATTTCGGTAAAATTGCTTTTATTGATAAACGAGAACATCCTTAGTCGATTCCGCAATGTGATACCAGTCAAAACTGCCGTTCAATTATCCACCTCAACATCAAGCCGATATCCATTTTGTTTATGGATTGTGCAACGGTAATGCAGTTGCAGCTGTTCGAGAGTACCGACGTAGACATCCTAAATATCCGCGTACCTGGTGCACACAAGTTAACAATGTAAGAAAATGAATAATTAATTCGTTTTTATGATACAATTTAAGTAATAACTGTTGGATTTAGAATGCAGATTTTTAATGTTTTTATGATTCTTTTCAGTTGCACCGACGATTTGGTGAGGTGAGAATAACACCGGCAAATTCAGAAAGATCTGTTAATTTAACAGTACCTCAAGAAATCAGAATCATGAACCTGATTATCGAAGATCCGACCTTATCCCTACAAGGCGCATAGCAATGATAGTAGGTGTGGCTCATACGCTCGTGTGGCAACCCTCGCTTTGCTAAAGCCATGGTTTACATCCTTACCATTACCAAAAAGCTCAAGGGCTGCTATCCACTGACAATCTAGCACGAATCACATTCTGTCAAAATTTGTGGATAAACGAAGCGCAGTTTAAGTGAGCAGGGATATTTAATTCAAAAAACCTTCACCAGTGGCTTCCAGATAATCCAAAATCTGTATGGGAGACATCACACCAAAGAGAATTTTCAGTAAACATGTGGGTTGGAGTCTTTAATATTCAATCAGTCGGTCCTATAGAAATACCACATCGGCTTAATGCTGAAAATTATTTATAATTTTTGAGAAATATACCTGAATTGGAATTTTTTGAACACATTGATTACATTATGCAGTATGTGGATACAACACGATGGTGCTTCAGCGCACCATGGGTCTGAGTGCGGGCATATCTGAATTCCACATATCCCGAAAGGTGGATTGGCCGAGGGAGCCCCATCTTAGCATGGCCGGCCAGGTCTGCGGATTTAACTTCCTTAGATTTTTATGTATGGTAAAGTTAAAAAGTACTCAAAACCCATACAGTCACGGGATCATTTACTGGTCAGAATTCAAGAAAGTGGAAATGAAAAACATGTCCGTAGCTTTAAACAGTCAAATAAGAATTAGATTAAGTTTATGCATAGAAAATGAAGGAGGCCATTTTGAAACCGATTTGCAATAAATTTCAAAAAAAATCTGTTGTTTTATCAACCTACCTTTATTTCTAAGATATAAAAAAAGAATAAAACATAGTAATTTTGTAAAGGTTGCACCTTTATTGAGCGCACAGTTTTAATAGCAAATGAGTTGCAGTTGATGGCGGCCGCGGCGATGCTGCCACGTCGCCACAACGCTTGTGTAAGACTTGTTTCTCCTAAAAATTTTTTAATGTCGTATGAAAAAAATTAAATTTTAAAAAATAATTGTCGGGTATATGTTCTTTGACAAGTATTAATATTAGTTATATTAGTATAGTAATTTGCCGAAGTTAGCGGAAAACGTCGTGAACACGTTGTAGAAAACTTGTTCAACAATACAGTCATAACTAGAAATACATGGCCTGTGTAAATATAGAAAACTCTTGTTTGTTCAAAAATACAGTCGTAACTAGAACTAGTAATGGATCGATAAATAATAACATGTTTAATAACTAAATTAATGTTTAATAACTAATTCAACTTAACAAGTACGATTCAAGTTAATTTCTAATTAAGCGTATAGACTCGTCGCTATTTAAGTCTAAATAATTATGCTGAAGCATAAAATTAAAGTTAATAGTAAAGTCTCTCTTCACTAAACATTAACTTTCTTAGGTAGGTAGGTACATAGGGCGTATTAGAAAGCTCCAATAGACATTTACGTTAATGAAACTGTCAGAAGCTAATTTACGCATAAATAGTAACAATTTGAAATTAGCTGAATTAAGTTTAATATTTTTTTAAAGGTGTACACTTTCTTAAATTTTAATACCTACAGTTTTATAATACTTACTGAAAAGACAAACCGATATTTATATTTTTTTTCGTTCATCATATTTCTCATTAAGTTTTAAAATTAAAGCTTATTTCATATATGCTCCATGAAAAAAACAATAAGAAAATATTTTGGAAGATGATATTTTTTTTGTCATAAAATGAAGATAGTCGTATATAATATATTATATATACATATATATGAGGGTTAGATTGGCTTCGTTGGTAGTCTTTTTTTAACTGTTTGAAAGTCTCCTATCAAAAAAATATCTTCTTCTTCATCTTCTTTGAATGGCACCATCGCGATTGCAAATATTGCCAACGTGCCGTTAAAATTAAAATAACAGAAACATGATAATTATGGCAAAAGTTTAAGAAGACTGCAGCAATTGAAGAAGGAAAATACACGATGGAGATCACATATAAATTCGATCAGCGACCGCTAAGTTCGAACTTCAAACTGTCACGAGACGCTCGTAACCCATATAGCAGATGTCATTGTCAGGATGACAGTTCAACAGTGTGTCAAGTTTAGTGATTTCTTTAAGAGAATTTTATTAATTTTAAAACGCAATCTAATGTTTTAAATTAATCTCATTTTATAGTAATTAATAGCAATTTTGTCAATATTTTCACAAATATTGGAGTACCTACCTTTAAATGCATCCCATTACCTTTCATCTTCACTTCCTATACGCTACACAATCGAATGGCTAATAGTATAATCCTTTGAATCCAGTTTTCCAAAATCATAAACGATTTTCTAAGTCTTTTTAGATAAAACATGAAATATTTACATGTATAAAATAAAATTTATGTATTGCAAACGATCTTCATAGTTTATGTCAATAAACTATTTTGCGTATTTTGATATGACACGTTTAATTAAACAAAACACAAACCTTATTTATCTTTTTGGCAAGTTGGACAGAAATAGACTCTATGTATGGAATGATGGATAGACAGCAACTACATTCAATTAGGAGCACGACTGCGCGACTGTGCTTTGAGAGTGTATCGCGGCAAAAATTTGCTGAGTGCATTTATTTGCATAGGCTCTTGCTCAATTTACAACTCAGTTTACAACTACAAGAGGTTATAAAAAACAACTCTCACTACCACGCCTCTTTAATACTGCATAAGAAAACCATACTTTAAAGAACTAATTTGTGATATTAGCTGCTCATAAATTATCGCCTCGATATATAATATTATCGTTTTTAATTACTAAGTTTTTATGTGTGTCTGGTTTTGCAGGTTTTATACATACCTAAGTATGTAAATAACGCTACGCTTGGCGCTCCGTCCTCTCTGACTACTCCATTAGGGATACAGCGTAAAGATATGTATGTATGTATGTACATAGGTATCTGTAATATTTTTATGATGAACTATTACTAACATCACTTTCTTGTAATTGTCAAAAACTGTTTTCACACTTATGTGAAACCTATAAAGCTGAAGTGTATTTGCCAAATAAATTATCGGTAGATTCGTGCTGAAGTTACGAATGACGATGGCTACATAAAAAGATTATAGTTTTAATCAAAAATTGAACTTGTCTTATTTGATAATCATGGCTTCCGATTTCAGCAATGTATTTAATACGTACATACTACATACATATCTTCACGCTGTATTCCTAACGGGGTAGTCAGAGAGGACGGAGCGCCAAGCATCGCGGTTCTTACATACTTCTTTCGCTTCCTCAAATCTCATCATTCTCCTCAAACATGAATTTAATGACATTAGATTAAAATACAAACCTGTTTAAAAAAATAGTAAAAAATGCAAAAACCTAAATGTTTTGTTAATTCGGTTCTATATCCGTTCGCATATAGGCATATATATGGTAGATTTATTTCATGAACTTCATAGCTGAAACTGGCTGAAAGGCATAGGGCAGACAGACAGATAATCTATATTATCTATATTCTATATTAGTATTACAGAGTGAGTGGATTTTGTAAGTTCGTTTATGTGCGGAGTGTAATCTGCGGAACCGCTGTACCTATTTGAAAGGTACGTTATTCTAGATAGATATATGCCAGGGGTCAGTAAATCCCGGATCGCGAACCGCATGCGGCTCTTTCTAGAGACGATTGTCCCCCTAAAAATAATTAAAACTACAGTGGAAAGAGCACACGAGCACTCATATGCTTTAATCGTATACGAGTATACGATTAAAGCAGAAATAAAAAATGTGGCTCCTTCAAATTCATAAAATCGATATTGTTATTGCGGCCGGCTCTTCAGACTTAAAAGTTTGCCGACCCCTGACATAGGCTATAAATCCAACCCAGACTAAGTCGAGATTGGCCACTAGTAATATGACAAAATGAAAAGAACTCCATTTTATGGCTACAGTACGGCGGTAACCTAAGAAGATTTTAAATAAACAAACAATAAGATATAAGTAGGCGTAGAAAATCAACTCAGAAGAGAGACGTTAACAATGATTGATGTTATGGTGAAAATATCGATTTGGTACACATTCTGCGCAGGCGCATTTAGAAGAAATCATTAATAACTTGCTCATTGGCACGTTTGTATTCTAACTCTAGTGCCAATCATTGTCAGCGAGCGATGACCGCAGCAGGGGGCGGGAGAAAGTGTTTACAATGAAAAAATTTTGTGTTATGTCAAGTCACGTTGTTAGCGAAACATTTTTGACTCAGCGTTATCTTCAGAGATTATGCAAATATCATAAAATCAGCATATTGGCTACACATTCACTCCACCTGGCGAGTGAAGACATCAATACACAAACACGTATTCAAAAAGAAAGAATTGACCATGAATATGATTTTGAACTTAGACTGCAGGTCGTTTATACATACAAATATTATACACTCACATATAATTTTTAGTCTACTGCGGTGAGCCAAAATTTGGATGTTTGACTCTACAGACAATTACGAGAACGGTGTGACTCCAAATAAACTAGTACTACCTATGCTTGTACTATGGATATTACACAACGAACTGAAGTAGCATACAGTAATTCCCATAACTTTAAAAAGTTAGTTTAAATTCATTTTGGCTACGGCCTGCTACGGTTAAAAACATAACCTTCATATCTACAAATATCTAATCACTAGCGACCCGCCACGGCTTCGCATGGGTAGCAGAGCTATTTTGGACAGGACTTTCATAAAATCCGTTTTTAGTGATCGTCTACTCAGCGAAAGGAGTAACTATGCTAAATTTCAAGTCAATCGGACCTATAGTTTCAGAGATCTCGTGATGAGTCAGTCTGTGAGTGGTATTTCGCTTATATAGATATATGTGACTACGATACTCATACCAAAAGAGGTCTCAGAATAATTAATAAAACATGATTTATAATAGTAGATTCACATAAGCAGTGATAATATCTATAGTTTATAAAAATTAATGGTCGTTGACCTCTTAAATGATTGTGACAATGTTATCAGATGTTCGACCGTAGGACATTTGACACAATAGTGACAGACGATGCATGCCATCTTAATTATTTGTCTGGGACTACACATAAGTCTTTGCAGAGCCAACAAACTGTCATGCATATCACTATTATCACTATTTGACGAGTGAAAGTAACATGAAATATTACATAATTATTATATCGTTCAGATAAATCTATCTCAAGCTTCTATAATGCAGAAAGAAAATGTAGACGTTCGGCAAAATACAAATACATTGGGCGCTTTCGTAATTTATCGTTCAACGTTTTTATCACCACGATTTTTCCGTCTACGGTACAATAGGTCAATAGGAAAGCGAAATGTATGCAGTTGTATGGAGACGCTTTTATACTTTCGTCCACGATAATGTCATGCCATGGACGTTGAAAAAGCGTCCTTTTCCTCCATACAATAGGGAAGCATTTTGCTTAGCTATTTTGTACCGTGGACGGTAAAATCGTGGCGATAAAAACGTTCAACGCAAAATTAACATATAAAAGCGGCCATTTATTTTTATAATAATATTATATAATAACTTCAAAAATATAAAAGAGTACTACAATTTACAAACAAAAAAAAACGAAATGAAACTACGACGCCACAGAAAACACTCAGACAACGTTATCGAATTCATAACATCCCTCTTTTGCTACGGGGTTTGAAAACAAACAGAGCCACGTCTGTACGTGCATGATGTCCCCATAAATGTCCGAATATAACGGAGGTAGATATTATTTAAAGAAACAGATTTATGAAATGTTTCAAATATTTCGAAGTTTTTAAACATATGTTAATAATTTGATTCTAATTTGGTTATTAATTTATGTTATAATGTGAACCGTTTAATGCGATAGTTGGTAACGATGTGCTGCAAATACGAATCTCGTGTTTATTAACAACGGCTAGTAATTGGCGTGGCTGCAAACTGTAAATCAAAATAAACGCTGCCTTCACAATTACCGCAATATTGGGTGCTTGTTATACGTTCTTTTAATAGGGTTGGCGCGATGAGAAAATTCGATGTATATTGTTTTCATTTTGACTTTTTCACATATGGTTTGGGATATATTGAACTGGACAGAAATCCGTGGCCGTTCTATGAGCTGTTCTATGTTTTTCTGAATACATATAGGACATAAATGTCATTCGACTTAAATTATATGATAGACTGAAAACCGTGTATTACGTGAGAAATAATAATTTATGCAAGAAATCTTGAAAAATTTGCCAAAGCTTTTTAACATAGTACACGATTTAATGAAAGTTAAACTTATATGAACAATCATAATTTTTTTTAAAGATTATATCGATATTTAAGAATATTAACTGAAGAGCAAAAATTACATCATTATCCAGATCGGAACCAAACGAGAACAGATTACTCAATAAAAAAATTGCCTAAAATATTTTATTAAAATATGTAAAAATGGGTCGCCGACAACCCTGTGACTGGTTTATCTACGGAGTTGTGAAAGTAGCCTAAGGGTGGAGGTGTGAAGCGTGATTCCATCTCATCTGTCAAAACAGCACCTTACCAATGTCAACCAATATTTATAGAGCATTTATGTGAACATATCTAACTCTATAACCTGATTAGAAAACTGGTACACAATATGGTTAGTTTACATTTATTATAGACTAGCGACGTGCCGCGGCTTCGCACGGGTAGACATTTTTTGAAAATAAATACAGCCTGTGTTAAACGTTGATAATGTAACTTTCTTTAGGTGAAACAATTTTTGAAATCAGTTGAGCAATTTTTGAGTTGATCCATTACAACCAAACAAAGTTTATCTCTTCACAATATTAGTATAGATCCCTTGAAACACAAACAGCTTGTATAACTACGTGTTAAAGAATACAGACTTTATACTTAGTTATATACAAGTTAAAAACTAAGATCATGACAAACATCCCAGAAGCGAAAAATCACCAACTACCTGTAGGTGTCGTCGATCATACATTTACTTGGGACATAAAATCACCCTTGGCATGGAAGACCAAGTGGCAGAAGCCGAAAAATGTATCGCACAAGCATGGCAGGTCTTTGGAGCATACAGCTCGAATAAAAAATAATCAATCAATCAATAATCCTATCAAAAAAGATTCCCCAACACCTGAAACGAAAGTGTTTTACAGTGTGTCCTGCCTGTTTTCACGTATAGAATGGTGACAGCAACTCTCACCCAAAGATCTGCTAAGAAATACCGAGGTACACATAGGGCGACGAAGCAATTGATGCTTGGAATAACGCTCATACAACATAAAAGGAATGTGTGGATCAGCCGGAAGACAAAAGTTAGAGACGTGGTAAAGGAGATTGAGCGCCGGAAGCGGAGAAGAACAAGGCGCATTGCCACGATGGACTGCAGTCGATGGGCCAAAAAGGCTTTGTAATGGAGACGCCGCACTAATACCTGCGGAAGAGGTAAACCATCTTTGAGATGAGTGGCAATGAACTGAATGAAAGTGGCGAGAGATAGACAGGCATGAAAAGAAAGAAAGGAAAGAAAGAGAAGAGGCCCATGTTCAAAGACAGGCGCATCAAGGACTGATATAGATAGGGATTCATACTACTTTTTTGTTATCTTAAAGTTAAATAAATTTGTATTTAATTGTTCATTCTACATTGGACACAAACCTGAAAAAGAAAACCTGGACACAGAATAACCGACAAGAAACTCAGTCAGGTACAATTTTTTCAACATCGTTTTACAAAAGAAAAAGAAGTAAGAAATGTCAAAAGCACTCACATACCTAGAAGAAAATGTGTGAGGAGAATGAGGAGATTTGAGGAAACGAAAGAGGTATGTGAGGACCGCGACGCTTGACGCTCCGTCTTCTCTGACTACCTCGTTAGGGATACGGCGTGAAGATATGTTTTAAAAAAGGTTTATTAAAATACAATGTTCAGATTGCCAGTAAATGCATGTGCAGAGAAGATTATTTCCAAACTATTGTTTTGTCTTCAACGAAATCGTTTATTTTACACTATGATTGTTTAATCAATTTATAACAGATCTAAATCTATTTTCCGTTAATTGAGTAACTTCTTGAGGAACTTTATTATTAAAACGAACGTAGTTACCCAAAAATGAAACATTCGACTTATGTAATTTTAATTTTGGAATAACAAATTTATTATGACCTCGAGTTTCCATGATAAATGATCTACCTCCCTGCGTAACTTATAGTAATTTTGAAATTTTGATTTGTAGAAATGAATTTACCTAAAAATAATGTACATTGTACTTAGTCAAATTAAAGAATAATGAAAGCAAGTAAAATTCTCATACATACACACATACTAGTGATGTAATGAATATTCTCATTTGTATTTGAGAATGTTCGCATGTATTTAAATTTTCGCTTTGCGAATAACGTAAATAAATACTGGCACTTGCATTCGCATTCGAAAATGTGAATAATATATTTGTTACAAATTTAAAACAGTATACATTCATAGGTATATTTTATGATTTCACACCACTTCCCGTTCCGAGTGAACAAAGCAACAAGGCATAACAAAATTATATGTAGACGCCACTTATCGCAATAAAAATTTGGGCTTCAAGATGGCAATACAGAACTAGATATAGACAACTAGCCCATCGCCTATGCAAGTCTTACGGACTGTGCGCAAATATTGCACATTCAATATTTTCCTTTCTCTCCCGAATCATCATTTCGATTTATTACATAATACTTGCAATAAATGAATATACAAGATGCAAAATGCAAGTGAAAAATATGTTTCTACTATTTTACATAATTATGACTACACTTCCTTGATAACCTTTCGTGTTTAGGCGTCATTACGGTTCATTAAAGCTGTCAAACAACTTGCATCCAAGACTTGCATAACTGCAGTCTGTCATACAATGATGAAATTAGCCCAAGCTGATGGGAACGCAATCACAGTTGCATGGACTCGTTACACGAATACAGTTTATTATGAGAACTCCTCGTTTATGTTCGAGAACTAAAAATATTATTCTTCGTACATTCTTTATTTCGATGAACTCATTGTTGCGCATCATTATTTTGCACAAAAACAATTGCGAATACAAAATATATCTTGTCATATATTTAATGTAACAACCATACTGTAACAGCTTGTTTTCAAATCAAAAATGAAGGAAATAAATCAACCACACTAAGTAGAAAACCCTGACTTCGTCAGTTCCTAAAACAATTTTCATAGCATAGAACTTGTAAACAGTGGAACAACTCAAATAGCAAAGCGGCAACATAATGTCTAAGATAATATCTATTATACAACAACAGTAAAATGTATGTCGATGAGAACATTGGAGATGAAACTTCCATTAAACACATTAACCTACATAATGCTCCAGTGTAAGGGGATATGTTTTATTATACTTACGACCAGTTCTGCGAATTTGGCATCGAGTTCGTCCTGTGGCGGTATTGGGTGTGTGGGGGTGACTGCTTGCAGCGCCAGACCTCCTTCACCCCCCACCACGCAATATGTGATCTCAGGGGGTTCATCGTTCTGGAAAAGAAAAATAGTTGAAAGTGCTGTCATAACTAAGTCTTTAATTGCTGTCGTAATTCTTTCTACAACATACAATCCTCTTGAAATATATTATTATTCGTTCACCCACCATGCAATATATAATGTATTCTTCTAATATAGTATAAAAATCAATGTTTGTTTGTTCGTATTTTATGGGCTGCTATATTGTTCATTCGATTGCGATTAATTTTGGTATGGAGATAGTTTGAATTCTGAGGAAGGACACAAGCTATTTTTAAAATAAAAAAGGCAGATGAAGTCGCGGGCATCAGCCAGTAATTTATAATTTATAGCATACTTTCCTCTTGAAACAAATTATTATTTCCTTACTAAAAATTCCAGTACATGAGCGACCCAGTAATGCTCAGTGTTTTCCGAATTAATTCATAGTGTCATCTGTTGTTGAGTGGCGAATATCAATGCATTAATATTTCAACCTACTGATAACCCAATATTCTCAATATTGAAAAACAAATCTTTTGTACCTTAATATTCAGGTAGAAAATTAAGCATGAGTGAAAAAAGAGTTTTACTCAGGGAGAATACCCATTCTGCATAAACTTGGAAATAAAATATCTAAATACAAAATTTTTCCCAAATCGTTAGAGCCCTTTCCGATTACCAATATATATATATATATATATATATTAAATACAAGAATTGCTCGTTTAAAGTAATAAAATAAGATAGGGATATGCAAACTGCACAAACACACAACAGACATAAATAGAAATTTATATGGATCTAAAGTAATTCTGTACGGAGCTAGCATAGCCATAATTTGATTCTTACGTATCTTTTTTTAAAATTACTATGAAGACAAACGCGAAGCATCTGATGGTAAGTTAATGAACGAGCAAACAATCCACGTGATGGTAACATGTACATAATTACAATATCATGTCTAAGAGTTCACTTTAAATTGCAATTGCGTCGGCTACTCTGAGGAGTAAGATGTGCCTCATGTATCCGTAATTTCACCGGCTGTATTACCCTCCACACCGGAACACAACAGTGCAAGAGCTACTTATTTAGGATTACCGAGTAACATGGTACCGTGATTTGGAGGTACCCCCGCCCAAGGTCCTACCGCCTGCATCCGTAACACCCATAAAGATCGACAATTTAAATGCATAAAAATCAATTGCCGTGCGTTAGTCTCACAGAAACTCGAAAATGGCTCGACCGATTTGGAAAATTTCTTTTTATTGTGTTTGTGTACAAAACAGTTTGTACGAAAAAAAGCTTTTGGAAAATCTACGGAAAAGCCGGAAATTTGTATAGTATTTTTGAATGAAAATCTCAGTAAAAAATTACAGTGTTTGCGCGACTCACGACTCACGAATTCAGGACTCTTGGATAAAAGGGTGATCGGTGGAAAGGATTTGTGGACGATAAAATTCTATCCATTGATTCGAATCTGATTCAAGATGATGTTTCGCTATCGCCGATTTGGTTGTTTGCTGGCTTTTTTATAGCTGCGATAGCGGATCAGAAATCAGAAATCAGCGATAGCGGAACATCTCCAATCAGTTACCAATCATTGGATAGAATTTCATCGCCCACAAGTACTTTCCACCGATCGCCACTTTTATGCACGAGTCGTGCGTGAAGTGATTTTAAGAAATCAAGAGATACAAAAATTTCAATCGGGAGAACACAATTAATAGCTATGTTCCATGGTTTCACCGGCGTTAAATACATAAATTATTTATAAGTAATTTGAAAGCAGCTCCATCATTCGGATCCTGGCATAACTATGAACCATTTCCTCGCCTCGACAAATCAAATTTTATGCATTGTGGTAGTGTGATCTCGGTCGGACGAACCGTTTGGAGGCTGCACTGCACAGTATTTAACCACGATATGAATACGTTAAATAATAAATAATTATTCTACAAGTGCGTCCATCACATGCACATTTAAGCGGTACATCGCATGCACTTTTTTTTCTTTTTTTTTTTTGCTCGTGGATGCGCTCGCACATGATCGATAGATTTTTTTATACAAAATGCCTTTCTGTTTTTTAATCAATTTTTATCTTTTGTACCTTTTATTGTATTAATGATGTCTGTATTTATTATTAGTTTTACTTTTTTCATGCATATACTACTTATCGTTTGTTCCTTTTTTATTTTTATTGTAGAAATCTTTAATTGTCCTGTACATTTATGCTACACAACATTGGAAAATGTTTTAGTATATATGGCTGTTGATTTCACTAAATAAATAAATAAATAGAACGGATACAATTTATCAACAGCGTGGAATCCTGTAATTCAAGTAATAAAACCTCGTTTTTCACGTACGGCTAAATGTGTGGACTGTGTGAGTGTAGTGTGTAGAAACCTTAATAATTAGTTACAAATATCGGGGGTAGATCATATAAACTCTGCCTCGGACACCGAGTGAAGCTTACTGCGACAGTTTACTTGAGACTACAGCTGATGGAACTCGGCCGAAACGTCAAACGAAAATAAAGATAATCATGTCGGTTTCCCGTGTTTTTAGATATTTTACAATGCAACGCGAAAGTTTAAAAGTTTATAGTACATAACTTAAAACAGTGAAATAAATTAAAACAGTATATAACTCAGTTTTTTGACACTAATAAATGAGGAGTGAGACGGTCCGATATTTCGCCTCTATAGGTTTAGTTCACTTGGGTAGACGTTGTTCTGCCTTTGTCGCCAACGCCACGAGTTTCAAATGGCTACAGTAACTTAGCTGCAGTACCAACTATCGAATCCTAGCATAACTATAAACCATCGTCTCGAAATAAAGTATGTATATGATTATAAATGGGATGCATTTAATGGTGAAAATTTGGTCAAAATTGCTATGAATTGCTATTAAAAAATGTGTATAGTTATTTAATGAAATGTTACTTCTATATTAAAAATTTTAGGACGTTACAAAATAATTAGCGCCAATAAAAAAAATAAGCAATCATTTAAAATAATAGATTGTGCTATGAAAAATAACATTTCCTATAAAGTAAATAAATAAACTTGACAAGCTGTCATCCTGACAATGCCGACATATCCGGCGCAGTGAATGGAGTTGGTGCATTGCGCGATGTCTCTTTTTAACTCCTGGAAATAACTCGGCAATACACGTACTATTATAAGGTATAAGATTGCTATATATACATACGCCAATAGCAAAACATGAAAAAAGATGGAAGGATGTAGAGATGTTTCAAGATTAAATTTCTCGACTTCAATGACCTTAGAGTGCGGACTTCTATTTCAATACTACCCCTGGAAATAACTCAGAAATACACCTATTAGTTTATACAAGGTTGCTATATAATACCAACAGCAAAAGATGAAAAGAGATGGAGTATTGTAGAGTTGATTGGAGATTAAATTTCTCGACTTCAACTATCTCTTTAGATTGTGGACTTGTGTTTCAATACTGGACTTGGAACTAAGTCAAGAATACACCACATCTATATATATAGATATAGCAATGTTATATACACAAAAGTATAACATTGCTAAATATAGATATACCAACAGCTAATCAGCACAAGATGAAAAGGGATGGAGGATTGAGATGATTTGAGATTAAATATTTCGAGTCCAACACTCTTTAGAGTGTGGACTCCTGATTCAATACTGTTCCATGTATAAAGCGGATTCCGACCTGGCGCTTCGCCGGCCGCTACCGCGGGACGCTCGCTCGACTCGCGCGTTGTGGTAAAAAGACCTAACCTAATCAAAAAAAAGTGTTATAAATATATCGTCGTGTTTGTATAAAATTACAAAAAAAATTGCAAAATTTTATCCAATGTGAAACAATCTAAACCTTAGCCTGCATTTGTCCTCACGATTTCCTCCCAAGCATTCATTCATTATCACCATTACACCAAATTAAAGTTTCAGTGATTGAGGTTGTAACCAAAATATTGTGAAAACTGTTAACTTTGTAGTTTTTTACGCAATGTGAAACAATCTAAACCTTAGCCTCCATTTGTCCTCACGATTTCCTCCAAGCATTTATTATTTATCACCATTACACCACATTAAAGTTCCAGTGATTGCAGTTGTAACCAAAATTTTATTTGAAAACTGTTGATTTTGAAGTTTACCATTTTTTCTATAGCAAAGACCATTAATTTAAAAAAAGATGTGATTTATATCAAAAGTATCAAATTTATAGCGAAACCGTCAATTTAAAATATTGAAATTTGTAGATAAAATTACTAATTCTATAGCTCCACTATATATATGCCATTATAAATTTTATTCATTCTGATTGCTACTTCTTTGACTACCCCGTTAAGGACGCAGCGTGAGGATATGTATACAATTTCATACATACATGTATGTATGTAATTCTGATTACCTATTTAAATATATTATCTGATTACCTATATAAATACATTATTTAAGATATTAGTTAGTTTTAAGTTTGTAAATATTAACGTTAAGATATGTACGTATTGATTTATATCAATAAAGTATATCTTTGGTAATATAAATATTCCATTTAAAAATAAAACATTTCACAATGAAATCGAAGTAAAACTGTACCACGACGCAGATAAAACAAAACAATACGAGAGCCAGAATTGAAAAATCTTAATTTAAATTGCAAAGATAAAAATGAAACGAGGAAACTGCAATACCTTCCTTACAAGGGCAATGCGAAGCCAATAAGGAAACGCATAAACGGATGGACCGTTAAAAAATGTGGAGTCGACAACCACTGAGACGAATTACGGCAGCTATTACCATAATTGGAAACTAATGGGACTTAAACACATTCTGTGACAACACCTATTTTATTTGTATTCTTATCAAGCAGTTTTTATGATCCTTATTCGATCAATTAATTATTGCGTAAAACATATCGTAACTACGTAGTTTAATGAATAATAATAAGATTTGAGGAGGTGAAAGAAGTATGTTAAGAGCGCGATGCGCAGCGCTCCATCCTCTCTGACTACCTCGTTAAGGATATAGCGTGACGATATGTTGAAAATACCATCACGCAATATGAATTCTCCATTACCCATTTTCCTAACAAATAGAGTACGATTATTTATACCGATGAGCATTGATTACTAATTGCGTGGATAAAAACTGATTTCACGTTTTTTTTCTCCAAGGAACTAAAATGTTCCCCTAAATAAATATACAAGTACAATTACTAATTGATTTCCCAAAACTTTAATTATCTTAGAAAGCAGAAGCTCTGCCACCACGCCAACGGGCCACTTAAAAATCAATACATTTTAAAAAGAGAAAAAAAAATATTGTTTGTTTGTAATGGATAAACTCAAAAACTACTTGACCGATTTCTAAAATTATTTCACCTGTAGAAAGCTACATTATCAGCGAATAAAATGGGCTGTATTTTATTTTTAAAAAGTATACCCGTACGAAGTCGGGACGGGTCGCTATCTTCAATACTCCAACTAAGACCGAAATTGTATCTAACATAGTCCAATCAAATAACGGCTGAAATTGAAATTTCGATGTCTGAATTTTTGACGTAACGTTAATAAAAGACTTTTAAACGTGCGTGTAAAATTTCAACACAATAGCCTCCGGCTGCGCTCAAAAAAAAAACAGCGTAATAACGTTATATCAAAAATTCGTCCTTATTATCGAAATTTCGATTTCAGCCGTTATTTCAATTGGCTAAACACAATGGGGATCCATTCAACGGTTAAATTTAAACTCGCATCACCTGTATCGAATTTCCATTCTTTACCTACTAAGTTATAAGTTATTGTTTTATATTTGTAATGAATAATGAGGTTACACGAAATCTTAAAATATATACATATTATACAACTGATAATCATAGACTCAAAATAAACATCAAAAGCGACGTTGAGTCAGCGTCCGAATGTGACCTAAAGGCGCCTGCGACAATTCTCCAGTGTACAAAGCATATCACGAATCGCTTGACTGATGGCAGGGTCGACACACGTAAACACAGTAAAAGAGAATATAATCACTAGTTCCTTGGAGTTATCAAAAAATACATAAAATGTATCACTGAGAATGCAAATAATAAGAGAGCCGAAGAAGACAATGGAATGTTTTAATTATATTACCTAAATCAGTTACATTCTACGCATAATGGAAATTATTCAAAAATGAGCTAATCGATTTTATGAAACAGGTATTATTTACGTAGTTACGTAATTAAGTTAAAGTTTAAATATCCTAGTAGATAACGAAGACGGAGGCGAAGGTAAACACCCTTACATAGAAGATACCTATTCATTTTAGTATTAGATATGCCGTTATCTATTAAATTTATTACAAATACTAAAGCTAAACTTTGCTATAGTGACATAATTTCATAAAAGTAGCTGCTTCGAAATGTGATTAAACAAAATAATTTAATTTTAGAATGCAATAAAATAGAAGTGATAACCCTAAGTTTGAAAGCTTACAAGGAACTTCTGTATTTTAGTCGATGACTTCATCAAAAAGACATCTTGTACAACTGAACAAACTTATTTATGTCTAAAGGGCATATTTATCATGGACTAACCTTAAACTTAACAAAATCCTTTTAAGCGAAACCATAAAAATCTTACAAACAATTGCTTACTAAGAAATTTAAATAAAAATAGCCTTTAACAAAAGAACATCAAAAGGCGCAACGCCGTACTAAGAAATGCTTTTAAGTATGTTTAATCAAGCAAAGGAGTATTTGTCGAGGAATCGCTGGAAAACTTACATATTGCTTAGCTAAAATCGATAGTTTTCGCTTCAGTGTAGAATTATAACTTTTACTCCGTTTCTTCTCACTGGAACTCATTGTTCCCATTTTGCTCCTTAGATACACATGCACTAAAATTGTTTTCTAATGAGAGCACCCGCACAAAACTAATTAAACGACACACAGAATACCAGAATATTTAGGTGTCACGTTGTATATCTCAATAAGAAACAACAACCGTCTGTCTGCCTCAATTACTTCCGTCCGATTGTTAAAATGTATAGTTACGCTCTAATTCGATTAATAACAAAATCGACGTTTAATTATGAACACAGCAACTACTTGAATAAGGGCTCTGGAATTCTTTTGACGACTGCAACAGACGTGTCGTGCTTCCTTTAATGAGTTTCTGATAACGTAGCACGACTGATGACCTTGTTTACTTATGTTCAATATTAAATACAAAGAAATCCAATTAACATTGTCCATTTTGACATTCGTTCGTTTTGTATTTTAAACTTAGCAATATACCCTTTGACCTATTCCAAATGGCAGACTACTTTATATTTGGCGCACAATTTCTCAATTTCTGTTGCAATATCGTCTTTAGTAGTATCAGCTTCTTAATTGCCGTTATTGTAATATTTTGACAGATCTCGTTTTGAATCTACTTCATTTAATTCAATTACGCACCGTTGACCCCTGTCGGGCTTGTTACTTCAACGAGAGCGCCCACAACGCCAATCAATCAAGCTGCAGATGTGTTACTTTCTTCAATTACCTTTATTTATATTTCATATACAATTTTGTTCTATTCAAACGCACGTAATAGCATTACTTATCTAAATTATCTGTCAAATTAGCTATTGAATACTGACATTGATCATTATGAAGGTTCAGAACATGGATTTCCGCTAGCAAATATAGAAACCGAGTTTTATTTCTAGTTATGAAATAAAATCTAATCTACACTCTTGTTTTTGCTTATCTCTGAATTTTCTCATGTCGAGAGTAGGAGCGAATTTTTTTTTTATGAAAGAGACCTGATGGAAAGTGATCACCGCCGTCCATGGACACCTGCAACGTCCGGGGAGTCACGGGCCTTTAAGAAAAGGACGGGGAGGAGAAGGGGGAGGAGGGAGATAGGACACCGGCGCTCTCACTCACCGAACGAAACCAACAGCAATAGAGCCTGTTATTTCACGCCGATATTTTGTGAAAGGGTGGTATTTCACGGGCGAGCAGGCCCGATTCGTGTTGCAATACGGCATGGCTCTACCACACATATTTTCTGGCACGAGAGGCACAACGTCTTTAGTGCTTTCTTAGGTTCGATATTGTTAATGTCCACAGTCTCAGTCCACTTACCATTAAATGGACTTTTTACTAGTTTGTCTTCACTGTGTCTTATAAACACTATTCTCCCCGCAACTATTCGTTAAACACGTATAATATAGGAAGTTAGACAATTGTTGGCTATTGTAAATAATCGTGATTAACTATTCTAATTATAATCATTAACGGATGGCAACACCATTATTTTGAAGGTTTGCTGCTTAATAATAATACAAGCCGTTTCCCGCCCGCTTCGCTGGGCGTAAGTGAACATTTTGTACGTAATAGTACATTTTTATTTGAAAAATGGTGAAGGGTCTATGGAGTTCAAAAAATAAGTAGCCTATAACCATCTACAACTAATTCCGCGTCGAATGGTCATGGTCCCATGCCGATCGGTCTAGTAGTTTTCAAGTTTATCGCGGTCAAAGAAAAAAAACTTTCATTACATATATATAGATTATGGTATTTTTAACATAACATAACTTCACGCTGTATCCCCAACGGGGTAGTCAGAGATGACGGAGCGCCAGAAGTCACGGTACTTACACACCTCTTTCGCTTCCTCAAATCTCATCATTCTCCTCACACATTTTCGCCTAGGTATGCGAGTGCTTTTGATATTTTCGTCTGCTAACACTCTGGCTATTTGATATTCATAAGTCAGCCTTGGTCTTCCTTGCCTTCTTTTACCACTCACTTTCGCTCTGTATATTTTCTTCGTCAGTCTTTCATCACTCATTCTTTCCATGTGCCCGAACCATCTAAGCATTCCTTTCTTCATTTTTACAATAACACTGTTGTGCAACCCTGTCATACTGCGTATCTCATCATTGCTTATCCTGTCAGCAAGCGTGACACCGCACATATTTCTGAGAGACCGCATCTCCACAGCATTTAACATACTTTCACTCGATTTTGGGCATATCCAGGCCTCACTACCGTACAACAAAGTTGGCACCAACACCGCATTGTGGATGGCCATTTTGGCAGTGTTAGATATATTCACACTACCCACTAATGCGGACAGAGCACCGTTCACTTTATTGCCAGCTGCTACCCGTCTCTCCACATCCAACTCACATCTTCCATCCCTCTAAAACGCACTCCCCAGGTACACAATTTCATTCACCTGTTCTAGACATTTTCCATTTACACAAATCACACATATCGTTTGTACCTCTTCCCTTTCAAACACCAGAACCTTAGTTTTGTTCACATTCATATTCAATCCTTTTACTTCACAATCTTCTTTCATGGACGTGACTAGTGTCTGCAACTCTGCTTCTGATGGTGCTATTAGCACAGCATCGTCAGCGTACAATAGGCTCCTCTATACGCTCTTGTGTCCATTACCTGCTTCTTAAGTCTGCTATCCACCAGGAATAAATCAATCATACTTCTCGCACCCTTTCTTTCCCACGTGTACTGATGGATCCTTTTGTGCCCAAACATGGTATTAGCCACAAAAAGATCCTTTTCCATACACAGTCCTAACACAATCTTACCAGCATCATTCACTCTCTTATCTCCATATTTGCCTAGGACAGACTCAAATCCTGTTCCAGCTGTCCCGACCCATCCATTCATGTCTCCACACACAACAATTCAACAATGGTATTTTTAAATGTTAAAAAATAAGACAGTCAAGAAATACACGAGCTGGCGAAAGCACGTCTTTTCATTACAACTCCATATATCACCATACGTTTTCCGACCACGACAATATCCAAGAAGAACGAAAAGCTTTCACGATGGTTATTATGAATGTGTACCTAACAGCAAAATACACAATTTTCGCAGTTAGCAATATCGGCTATAGTACATTTATAATTCAGTTCATTGTGTAATCATCTTGTTACTCGTCTGTAGTTTTGTCTATTATTCCTGCTCTGTGTCAAGATGACGTATAAGAAAGTGTAATAATTGTAATATGCTCTAATATGGCTCTTATAAAATAATATAATGAAGATCAAACTACTCTTTCACTTAATTTATCAAGCAACAAACACGTGGTGTAAAAAATAATGCTCATCTCTCTTGTTGATAAGTATGTATTGACTGACCGACATAACTCCTGCTTTCGAATGCGAACTGGTTTTCCACATAGAACAAGAAATTTAGTGAACAGAACTCACAGGGTTGGTCAATTGTAAACAGTTGCGAAACCAGGGTCACGAATTGCCCTCTCCCATTAGTAGAAAATGCATTAGTTCTACTATTAACTATTACGTGAATCATTTTGGAGAAGCAACATCGAAAACTTAGCTTAGTAATAATAATATAAACAACTATAAAAGATGTTTTATGATTGTATAATTAAAAGTATTTTTGTTACATACAAATTTTAAAGTAATAAAGTACCTTTATCATATTATATTATGTACTTTCGTTTTGAATAACCTTTAGAAGTATGGATTTATGTTATGTCGTTTTTAGGACATTTTTAGGTCGAGCTTCTGAATTCTCAACACACTGGTTTCAAACAGAATGCTCCATTAGGTAAAAGCTTAATGTTAAATGCCTAAAACTTAACGTCGTTATTTTGTTTCATAATAAATTACGCCTTTAATGATTTGGCAAAATTAGATATATCTACAATATCATTCATTACATCATTATTTTCTTCAGAAGTAGCACTAATCTCTAGATTTATGTATAACACAAAAACTGTAATTTCGTTTTTATCCACTGTTGTAAATTCTTACGTAATTACAATCTTTGCTTAGCAGAAAGCATTGTCAAAGATACCTAATGTGATTTTATTATGATTGCAAGTTTTACAAAAAAATATTAATTTGCAATTTTACGAAATAAAACTGAACATTGCGTTTATACCTACAAACTGTTGATAAAAGCTGTTGACCACGAAACTGATCTAACGTAATGGGTATCCTTATAGTTAATTCATTTAAATTAAATGCGCTTTGGACCACGCGCCAATCTCTTGAACGGAGGTCAGGGATCGAAGTGTTTTCACTTCGGCGAAACGCTGTGACAACGCGTGAAAATAATAATTAATAAAACAGCCATCGAAATCAGCTTCTTTAAAAACAATTAATTAATCAGGATCGATCATGAAAAATTATGCCTATTAATTTTAAAGTCAAACTTATCCAGTATCGGATTGCAATATAAACTTTGCAGTTCACTCATTCGATAAACACGACACAACTTATTTGTCATTTGAATGGAATTAAATATCCACAAGATAAAATACTGTTGTATTACAATTAGGTCTATACGTAAAATAAAAGTACTGACCTAGATTACATAATAGTTAATCATTATGTGAACCGAAATTATAAATGCGTTATTAGACACTATTATTTCCATGATCGTAGCTTGCTGATTTCACCGTGGTATGGCTTTGTAAAGACCCTAGCTTAAATCTAACTGAACCATTCTCGTAAACGTCTACAGACATCAATTAACACTTTGTAGGTATGTAGTTGAAACTAACAAGACAAATAATGATGGATTATTGACAATGCTGCTTGGTTTTTTTGAAAACGGGTACCATTAACTTTCGAACCAGCATCAATCATGACCATTTTTCAAAATATTATAATATTATTATATTTTTATTTTAACTCAGTCTGACAGGGATACAGCGTGAAGATATGTATGTATGTATATTTTTATTACAATTATTTCAATATAATGACAAAGTGAGAACTAAAATGCATTTCGTAACTTTCATATCAAGTAATTGTTTAATTGACCGTCATTTAAATGCTATCTGATAAAAATCTTATCTTATTGCTCTATTTTGGCATTTACAGTGTGGCATTTTGCTTGGTAATTTCTTAAACAATGTAATCTTTAACTCCTTTCTATATTTTAAGGACAGTGCTATATCTCTCTTTTACATTACTATTAAACATTATATGTAGTAATTCAAAGGGCAGTTGTAATAGTAATTAATAAATCGGAAGATAATGTTTTATTCAAAGCGAATTTACAGCAAGAATAGAAGACTATACACGTGTATTATTACAATTAGAAGAAAGAAAAAAATCAGTTTATTTCACTGTTCAGTGTACAATCTATGGCAGTGCAAAAAGCAAAGCTACTCAGTTTAATTAGTTTAATTTCTTACTTAGCTATAGGAAGCGAGACGCTGAGTTTCAAGCGCTTGCTTCAGAATTAAGATAAATATAAACAATAAAAACTAAAAAAAAGATAAAATAAATTGTTAAAAATCTGTTAAAATACATGTATTTTATATTTTCGCAGTCAAATTATACAAGTTAAAAATAAATGCTTGTTTAGTATTGGAAGGAATAAAAACGACAATAAATCCCAAAATGCACCGATGCCACCATTAACTGAATCGTTCGCACCATTGCCTTTTTTTCAACTAAAAAAGATTAATTTAACAAAGCATGTCACTGTGGCGGCATGCTTTGTTAAATTAATCTTCTGTGCTATCAAATATCCTACCATTGGAGGTAACGCGACACCGGCATATCGCCTTCCAACCGATTGTGGATTCGATTCGTGCGCTACTTTCACCACCCCACCAACGTAGTTAAGGCAAGGGCTTTGATGGATAGCAGGCAGAAGACGACACCATTGTCCAACTTATTTACGGAATTTAGTAGGTTTATTTAAAAGCGGTACACTTTAAGCAATACGCTTTATGGCAATTTTATTTATCTTCACGAGTCTTCACGTCACGTTTCATCGGCTCTCGTAACACCGCTCTACTAATCCGCAAGCCTATTGCACTTGAAACATGTCTAACCTTAGACAGTGAATGTTTGGGCATCCCGGAGCCCCCTGAATTGCACCATTGAATGCCACCGTGGGTTTTGGTCATTAGGACATAGCATACCGCCTCGTCACCCTCGAGATGGGGCGGTATGCATGTTGTGTTCCCCACATATAAAAAAGGAAGACTAAGGGCCGATACTTCAATAATATCTTATCTTGAATTGATCTTGAACTGAAAAAAGTTCGACTTAAAATGTATTTCAATGTAGAATTAAAGTTATGGGCTCAACTGAGGAAGCATGCTCGTCGCGACCCTACCAGCCCATTTCAGGGCTGCATTTCTCCTGTGCACATCATGCGCGACAACGATTGTGGTATATTTAAGACATCCCCCGAAAGCGACGTACACCGGTTTGTCCCCGCTGGTGAGAGCAGAGTGCAGTTCGGCGTTGGGGACAGTCACCCAACACGCTGTGCACCTTGCAGCGGGAAGTGGAAGGAAGAGTGCAGTATAGCTGTGTAGAATGTGAGAGGTGAGATTGAAGAGAAGATGACAAAAGTGATTGATATTATGGAAGAGAAAAGATTGGATGTGCTATGTTTGAGTGAAACCAAACGAAAGGGTAGTAAACTTGCCAACCTGCCCGAAGCAGGCATCGCTTTGTGGTCAGAAGGGTACCACGTCAAGACAGGGGATGGCAAGGTGTGGGCGTTTTACTGTCCTCTCGTTTGGCTAATTGTATGACTGAGTACAGATATGTAAATCTGAGACTGCTCTGGGTGCGGCTCAAGTTGGGGTTGACAAGAATTTTTATTTTGGCTGTGTATACACCAGTGCCCTCTGTCGGTTTGGGTGAACTAGAGCAGTTTTAGGAGTTCATTAGAGAAGTTCTAGCGACAGTTGAAGAGAATGAGAGAATTGTTGTGTGTGGAAACATGAATGGATGGGTCGGGACAACTGGATTTGAGACTGTCCTAGGCAATAATGGAGATAAGAGTGAATGATGCTGGTAGGATTGTGTTAGGAGTGTGTATGGAAAGGATCTGCCTGTAGCTTATACCGTATTTAGGCACAAAAGGATCGTAGGAAAGATAGCGTGAGAGTAGTATGATTGATTTATTCCTGGTGCATAGCAGGCTCTCAAGAAGCAGGTTATGGACACAAGAACGCATTGAGCAGCCGATCTGAAAACGCTCCGCTTCCTTGTGATAACCGAAATAAGGGGTCTGTTTGCAGCATGGCGACGCTGTGTAGTGTCCAAATCTGCAACGGTCTGTCGCATCAAAAGCTGGAAACCGCAAGATGCGACCACCAGGAATGAATATGGAAGTGTAATATCCGGTAAGCTTGATAATAGATTGAAAGTGATGAGAGAGGATGTTAAAGAATGTTGGCAGAATCTTAGGGATAGTATGACCGAGAGTGCGAAAGAAGTGTGTGGAACGAATAAGATCGGGAACGGTGAGAAGCGTGTTTTGTGGAGGGACGATGAGATATTTTTTTTTTGTAAAATATATTTAATTAATCAAAGTATGCACCGTTGTTATCTATGCACTTTTGTCATCTCATAGGTAGTTCATTGATCCCTTTACTAAAAACACCATGGGAGCGAGAATCAATAAACTCTTTGAAGGCGGTTTGGACTGCCGCATCGGAGTTGAATTTTTTTCCTTGTAAGAAGTTGTCCAAATTCCGGAAAAAATGGTAATCTGTTGAAGCAAGGTCCGGGGAGTACGGTGGATGTCGCAGATATTCCAATTGCAGCTCATCTAACTTAGTGGTTATTTGTTGTGCAGTATGTGGTCTTGCGTTGTCGTGAAGCAGCAGCGGCCTAGAGCTATTGAGCTCGGTTGTTTAGCAGCTAGTTCTTCCTTTATGGTTTGCAGTTGCTGACAATAGATATCTGCCGTAATCGTTTGGCCAGATTTTAGAAAGCTGTAGTGAACGACACCGGCGCTAGTCCACCAAACACTCACAAGTAACTTTTTCTGAGTTAATTTTCGTTTAGGGCAGGATTTGGCTGGGTCTCCAGGGTTCATCCATTGCGACGAGCGCTTCCGATTATCGTACAGTATCCACTATTCATCACAAGTAATGATTCGATATAAAATCCCTTCATTATTGTGTCGGTTGAGCAAAGTAACATAGCAGTCGACGCGTGTTTGCAAGTTCGATTCACTCAATTCATGAGGTACCCATCGTTCAAGTTTTTTTACTTTCCCGATTTGCTTCAAGTGGATTAATACAGTTTTGTCACTTACCCCGAAGCCTGCAGCTATCTCTGAAGTGCTTTGTGATGGATCCGCTTCCACAATAGCCTTTAATTCTTCATTTTCCACTTTGGTTTCCGGCCGTCCACGGGGTTGGTTCTGAAGGTCGAAATTTCCAGAACGAAAACGTTGAAACCAAAAACGTACCGTGCTTTCTTTTGCGACACCAGCGCCGTACACATCATTAATCCTTCGAGCTGTTTCTGCAGCACTGGTGCCACGGTAGAACTCGTACTCGTAAATATACCGATATTTCATGTTTTCCATTGTGCGGTAATAAGCGACGCCAAAGAAAAAAATAATGAGGAAAAAACAAATGAATGACTGTTTTCAAAACTCAAATGTACCAGCTAAATGAATTTATAAATTTGAATTTGGAATTCTTAACCAAAGAGGAGATATTTCAGATCAAAGTAGTAAGTACGGCAAAACGCTAATTTCATATGTAAGGACCCAATACTATGGAATACGTGGTAACGCTCTCGATCTCGTGATCTCGTATTTGTCTGACCGGGAGCTAAAAGTTAGTGTTAATGGGGTTTTGTCTGTTGGATTAAAGTTAAAAATGGGCGTTCCCCAAGGATCAATTTTAGGACCTGTCCTGTTTTTGGTTTATATTAACGATTTCCCATTTATGCTCAGGGACTTATGCGAAACAGTATTATTTGCTGATGGTACCTCATTGTTATTTAAACTAGACAGAAAAGATCTAGATATTACTTGGATAAACAGGATCCTAACAGATGTCTCGAAATGGTTCGCTGCCAATAATTTACTACTGAATGCACAAAAAACCAAATGTATTAAATTTTCCCTTTCTACTGTACCCAGAATCCATGATAAAATAGAACTGGGTGGGAAACAATTGGAATTAGTTAAGTCAGCCAATTTTCTTGGTTTAACAGTAGATAACAAGTTATAGTGGGCGGACCATATCGGGGCGTTGGCTAGTAAGCTCGGTTCCACGGTATATGCAATTAGACGCATTAGGCAAATGACGGCTGTGAATACGGCAAGGCTGGTGCATATTTTCACAGTCTAATGTCCTACGGCCTTCTGCTGTGGGGTTCAGCGGCGCATATTAACTCCATTTTTTTTTTTACAAAAAAGAGCAATACGTGCTATCTATTGAATGCACGAGAATCACTTAAAGATAGTTTTAAAGACATTGATGTCCTCACCTTGCCGTCCTTATACATCTTTGAAATTATTATGTATACGAGGAAAAATATAAATCGGTTTAAATAGAAAGGCGATATTAATGGTATGGAAATCCGAGGTCGTGATAAATTGGTTATTCCAAAATTTAAATTACGTAAGTCAAGTGTTTCATTTTTGGGTAACTGCATTCGTTATTATAACAAAGTTCCTCAGGATATTACTCAATTAACAGAGAATAAATTTAGATTGGTTATAAAACGTACATTGATTAGACCAATCATACTATAAAATAAACTATTTCATTGAAGATAAAACAATAGTCTGGAAATGACCTTCTCTGCATATACATTTACTGGCTTAGTGAAAATATTGTATTTTAATAAACCTTTTGTAAAATGAAGTTGAAAAAATGATACCTGACTGAGTTTCTTGTCGGTTCTTCTCAGTGTTCAGGTTTTCTATTTGAACCGAACTAAAGTAGATTTGACGTTCAAAAATACCTTGTAATTGGGTTTACTTGAATAAATTGATTTGACTTTGACTTTGAAGAGTCTGTGTATAAGAAGAAGAAAGCATGGCGAGACTACGTTGCTACTAAAAATGACTGTGGTATGAATAATTTACTGACAGATATAAGCTGCAGAAAGCAGAAACGAAGGCACTAGTGAAAGTGAAAACGACTTCAAGGAAAATTCCAAATTATTTTGGAAAGAAGTACGTAAGTACCGAAATGGTCCGGGACCTCGCAAAATGAATCAACTGCGTTCGGAAAATCACCTAATGCTAGCACATAAAAAAGATGTTCTGCAGCGATGGATTTAATACTATAGAGAAATGTATGAGTGACGACTCTGTTTCTGATACTGAGAGTCTCTGATTCTAATGAATTGCCACACTCGGGTCAGGGACTGGAGGATGTCGTTAGTATGAAAGAGATTGAGAAAGTGATAAGAAGTATGAATTGTGGAAAAGCTGCGGGAAATGATGAGGTGACTGCTGTACAAGTACGGTGGTCTTAGGGTCTGGGATACCTTGTGTGCACTGCGCAACCTTTGTTGGAAAAAGGGGAAGGTTCCAGAAAGGTTTCATTCGGACTGTGCGTGCTATAGAGCCATCAGCTTGGTCAGCTTAGCAAGTAAAGCCTATACCAAGGTATTATACTGAACGTATGAAAGGCGTTTCTGAAAGATATTTGCGGGAGGCGCAAGTTGGTTTTAGGAGCGGTAGGGATTGTATGAATCAGATTTTTTCACTCCGCATTATCGTGGAGAGGTTTCTGGCCATTGGTCAGAAAGTTTTCTGTGCTTTCGTGAATCTAGAAAAAGCATTCAATAGAGTAGTGCGAAAGAAACTGTGTCTTCTGCCTGAATATAGGGTAGGGAGCACATAAAGTCCACCCTAACTAATCATAATCTAAGCGGAGGATTTCTGTTCTTTAAGTTGCGATTTGAAATCGGGGTGTGGCTAACTAAAAAAAGGCGCTTCGTGGTTATTCCGTTATTTTATTTTTTGACTTGTTTTTGATCCACATATGAGCAACAGGCTGTGGTATATCCTATTTTTCTCATTTATGTCCTTAATGTAAACAAATATGGTGACTATGACATTTATAACATAACTAGAAATGGGCTAGTTCACAAATTACTGATTTAGTTGTCATACTTATTAGTTATTAGTAAAACAAACATTTTTAGAATTTTTGTCCGTTTGTGTGTTTGGAAAGGAACGTCATGATAAATGCAAAAAATTTGAATTTTTAAAAAGCATTTAAAAATACAAAGGTAAGGAGATGATTATTCTTTGCAAATCGCAAATATTGTAATAATATTCTTCCGTTATTTTTCTGTCTTACATTTGGAATGAACCGTGTCACTCGCATATTATAGTGAACCGATTTATGATACTAATTTGATCTAGGAACATAGGCAGACTTTAGGTAACACTACAAATTAAAAACAAAACGACAAATAACCAAAATGTTTTCATTGCAGTATGTTATTTGTTAATATTTCATAGTTTCATGTATATGTCATTTCATGCCAACTAGCCGCCGCTTAATAAAAAGGCTAGGCTGTTAACTGAAAGGCTAATTAAGTTAGTTGACTGCAACATATATAACGAAAAGCAGTGTTATTAAAGTGCTACATGTAATACGTCGGACCAGTGAACGGTGAAAATTTAGCGAAATTTTGGTTAGTTTCTTGTTTGTTTACGTTAAAGTCAAAAGATAGGATATAATTTAATAATTACTATTTACTTTTTTGATAGTTTTAATAAAGTGGAGTACAAAGGGCGTACAGCAACATTTTATTAGAGATAGTCACAGGAGAAAGTTAAGCAAAACATGTTTGGTAATTGGGGAACAATAAAAATACATTCATTCCTTGTTTGGCAGTTTGACGCTAAATGTCAAATGTGGCGCTAGCGTCTCTGCGGAATTCGATGTGAACTAGCACATTTTGGTTATGTTGCAACATTGAGATTTATCTCAGATTAGTTAGTTAGTGAGAAAGATCCGGAATGAAATACAATTTCAAAAGTGAGACAGCTTAATGTAGAACTTTAACTAATAAGATAAGATAACATTGAAATACCGGCCTCTTATCGGCCCTAAATATCAGGAGAAAGAAAAGAAAGGAAGAGAGGAAAAGGAGATAAAATATATACCACATATTTAGAACTTCCACGGAAATAAAAACTATAAAGAAATGTCAGTAATGAGGGAAATACAGTCTTCGAGCCGACATAATAATACAAAAAAATCTGAACAGATTTCCAACACACATATAACTAAGAACTTTGCCACAAGTTCTTAATTAATTACTATATATAAAAACCCAAGAAATTAGAGTACGAAGATTAATATTGATTTTCTAAAATAGGTACAAAATGATTCAGAAATAATAAATGTAAGTAGCTGAGTAATAATACATAAACATATGTACTCGTATAGACTAACATATACAAAAACTGTGCAATTAGTACAAATACAGCCACTGAATAAAAAAAAAAATTGTTCTGAAGACATTTTTATCTCAAATATTTCACTGAATAGGCTAATGAGACTATCACACAATAAAAAATAATACAATACAATAATACAATACACAATACAAATAAATACAAATAACACAATAGCATATCAAACAACAGAAAAGTGAAATAAACGACTTTATAAATAGATAATTTCTCTTTTGAAAAAAGAAATTCCATTCTTTATTACTAATCTATAAAGTTTTATAAAGAGTATACCATTCCCACCCGGATGCCACGAAAAGGGAATGGATAAGATAAATTTTGAAACTCGGAAATTTTTAAAATAAAATTCTTTTTGAAAAGGGATATATATATAATTAAATTTAAAAAGAAAAACAGTATTAATTTTAAAATGAGAAAAACAACAGAAAAGTATAAAAGTGGGTGTGATGGTGTGGTGTGGAGTTTATAAAATTAAACATAAATACCTTTTACATTCACCTTTTAAATTATAATTTACATATGATAAAAAAACACTAACTATTAGCTTATATTAGATATTACTGTTCCACATTTCACTCTCACTCTCGAACTATGTCTTCAAATTTTAAACCACCATTTCATAATTCTTTAATCTTCTATTTCTATATAAATCTCGACATTCTTATTAGATATGTGTCGGCGAGGTGACAAAATAAACATATACATATACTGTTTTAACAGTAATTATTTACCATTTTTGGTTATGGAGTTTTTGCCTTGATTATTTTCTTTAAATCATGTCAATTTTCCGACTTTTACTGAACTCGTTATATTATCTTTGTTTTTATAATCAAATAGAATATCATTTCGAGGAAAAAAATCTTGTCCTCGCTCCATCACATCCTTTCTTATAATCCTCGTTTTTGTTTTCTTTCTATTCTTTAAAATTCTGTTCTATTCTTCCAAAAAACATATTTAAATTTTTAACTTGCCAGTTCTACAATTAATTTCTCTGACAACCTCTAAGCTCATAAAAAAGGTACAATAGGAAAAAAGTTACAAGAGGTAAACTTTGTTTGTTTGTATGTAATGGATAAACTTAAAAACTACTCAACCGATTTCAAAAATTCTTTCACCCATAGAAAGCTGCATTATCAGAGAATAACATGGGCAATATTTTATTTTCAGAAAAATTTCTACCCGTGGAAGCCGGGGCGGGTCGCTAATAAGGTTATATGTACGAGTGTACGAATGTATGTATGCCACAATAGCAACACAAAAACCATACAAGCATTCTAGACGAGAAGGTATATCGTCTTCCCCATAGGCAGGGATAATAAGAGTCCGGAGAGTTCGTACTATAGGCCGTCATATTTCAGTATTATACGTTTACATGACGCGACGATGCCTTTTTCATGCCCTTCACACAAAAAAACGACCGGAAGACACCAACATATAACACCAACATAAACATATTTGTAAATGCATTTTTTTTTCACTAATTTATTCCCGTCCATGTCATTTCCTGTAAGACCTTCCGTTGTCGTTACTAATCTCATTTTTGTTTCAATTATTGTTTAGATACATCATCAATGCTTAGATGGTTCGGGCACATGGAAAGAATGAGTGATGAAAGACTGACGAAGAAAATATACAGAGCGAAAGTGAGTGGTAAAAGAAGCCAAGGAAGACCAAGGCTGACTTATGAAGATCAAATAGCCAGAGTGTTAGCAGACGGAAATGTCAAAAGCACTCGCATACCTAGGCGAAAATGTGTGAGGAGAATGATGAGATTTGAGGAAGCGAAAGAGGTGTGTAAGGACCGCGACTCCTGGCGCTCCGTCCTCTCTGGCTACCCCGTTGGGGATACAGCGTGAAGTTATGTAATGTAATGTAATGTAATCAATGTCATAATCAGTCGATTTGCTCGCATTTGAAAATATAGTAATCTATCTAATCTAATAATTTATAAAATCAAAATAAATCGTAAATCGCCGACTGTTCTAGAGAAAGATGTAGGCTCCGAATCAGAAGGTCATGAATCGCATGCAATAATGAACTCTGTCCGCGAAAAACGCCGTTACTAAAATCTTCTTACCTGTAGGCAAGGGCACAGGGGCCAACGTCGGCGGAGCGCGTGCGGCATCTTCTTGCGCGGCGGTTGTTGGTCGGGCTCGCCGCAGGCCCAGCGCACGAGGCGCGCGCGCGCCGCCTCCGCCGCCTCCAGCCCGCGCGACCAATCGGGAAGACCCTGAACAACACAACACAACACTCTATTAAAGATCATTTTCCATTTGTTGGTCGCTGAATTCATGACGTATTTTAACCAGGACGAAACTGAACTATCCGTATAAAGTCCTATATAAAGTTTGTCCGTCAGTCTAGCTATTTTACTCGGAGACTTTTTATATAGACGAAATAATAAAGATAAGCGTATTCTATTAATCGTTATACAATAATGCAGTGAATTTTTTTTTTAAATGACACCGTACGTGAGTACATTGCCAACGTCAAGTAAAGCGAGAAAACAATTCAGTAGACGATTAGCGCATTGCCAATGTCACGCATTAACACAAACTAGTATACAGACACGGAATAAGTAGAATCCATGTAGAATCACAAGTAAATTAGTTCTTTCTTATCGTAAAACTCGTCCAGCAAAGTGATAGTAGGCTTTACTGAAGTTAGAAAGGACTTCTTGGAAGAGCGCGAAAACTTCAGCTACACATGTTTATTTAGATCTCCATTCTTGTCACTTACACAGAACTTTAAAACACAATATACTATCACTGTTGTAGGTACTTTAAAACTCCTAAAAATGTAAAAAATAGAAATCTAAATAAAATGACAACCTCACTTCTCCCGTTCCCGCCAAAATGTCCTTAGTGAAATTACGAAAAAAATAAAAATAGGGGTGATACTCCACACATGTAACTGAGGGATGAAAAAAATTCCATATCTTTAGATAGGTTTTCAAAAATGATGTAGAGGTTTCAGTGATGTTTTTATTTAACTCAATAAGTTGATAAGATAATATGTGTTTTAAAAGTCGTAAAAAATGTGTTTTTAAGTATTTGGTAAGTAATTTAAAAAAAAAATTAAGTTAAATATTACATTTTCGGTTACACGCTAGACGACCGCAAAATAACTTTGAATATTTATTCTTCTCGGAAACAGCTGGAACGATTTGGACGAAATTTTTAATTTAGATAATGCTTAATTTACAAGTTTATTTATCTATATCCCTGAAAAAAACTCATTATAGCGCAAATAATAAATCTAGAATATTGATTCTAACGCCATGTCATAGAATATTGATTCACCGGTAAGATAATACTGAGGCACCAGTAGACTGAAATATGCTCAGAACAGAAAAAACAACTAGAAACCCCAAGTGTGTGTGCCCCGTGTACCACTAGTAAGCCCTGTAATGCGCACTTCGTTTTTCGCTTACTTCAGTTAAACGCGCAAATGGAAACGATCTTTATTAAATTAAGCATAAGGTCTACTTTCAAGCGAACTAATTAGGTAGTTTTGGAAGTTTTCGACCATTGACGGAACCATTGCACGAAGTTTGCACAGACGCTCAATTAGTGATAGCACAGTGACATATACTTGGTAATGATATCGATAAATAGTTATAAATCCGCCATAAAATATGTTACGTACTACGATTACATAAAAAATGTATAATAGTCATTTCCAATAATAAATTATATATTTCTTGATAAATGTTATAATACTAGCAAACCCGGCCCGTTTCACTGGGCGTTAGTTGAAGTTAAAATAAATTAAACAGTTTTTATAATTATTTTGATACTGCAAAAAAAATCTACTGATCCAATCGCTACCAAACTTTACAGGAACACCCGCTAGGCCAATCTGAAGATTCCCTGAAATTTTCATAGAAATCGGTCCAGCTGTTTCGGAGTCCATAAGGAACATACATACATACATCGCCTTTTATATATATAGATATTTAGTTGTCGAAAGTGATTACAACTATTATATTTTATTGTAATCGTTATTTATACATGAATATAATTTTAATTAGTTTTCTCAAATCTCCGCATGAGAAAGAATAGTGGATTGCAGCAACATGGAGGCAAAAACCTAGAATACGACACCCACATTAATTTATCCAAAAAACCATCTTAGATTTGAAAATGAACGTTTATTCGTAATCAGCACCCCGAGAAACCTAGAATATGACACCCATATCGATTTATTCAAAAAGGTAATAGAAATCATCTTGGATTTAAAAATAAACGTCATTTTCGCAATTAGCACCCCGAGAAACCCAGAATATGACACTCATATTGATTTATCCAAAAAAGTAATATTCGCCGACTTGGATTTGAAAATGACGTAAAACGTTACGCTTCACTTTTTGTTAACGCTTGATTTTACTCTCCATAAAATTTCCGTACCGCGCCCTACATAATAAAAATCGATTCTTTAGAAGTAAAATAAAAAAATCGATCAAACGAGAGTCTTCCAACGATATGTTTTATAAAGTGGAGAAGACTTGCATTTTTCCTTTAAATGTTAGCTAGGGCCTTACATTGCCCAAAATTTTTTAAATTATCTATGAAGTAGTACCGGAGATGGGGGAGAGGGAAGCGGAGAATAAGCAAGTCAAATCCGAATACCGAATCAAATCCAAAGCATGAAGGATTTACGGGAATTCTGTTTTCTTATTAAGCCATATTACCATAAAAAGAAAAAAAACCTAATGACGTATTGAGAACTTTTTTTAAGCCGGTTAATAACAGTACTAATTGTTGTTGTTTAAAGCATAAGCGTAACTAATTCAAACATTTGATATTTTTTAATAAATTTCGATAAAATTGCTGTTATCGGTAAACGAGAACATCTTTAGTCGATTCCACAATATGATACCAGTCAAAACTCGATCCGACAAAATCGTGCAACATTTAAGTGCAGTAATTTCTTAAGGCGACGCATTGGAAATTTTGACGCCAGGGATCTCAATTTCTCTAAGTGACTACAAAACGTATGACAATGATATTTGGTATACTGATTCTTCATTTCATTGACTTATTTTGACAGTTGACAGTTACACGGTTGCTTAACTTTTGTAACACAAAAAAAAATCAGAGAAACCTTTTTTGAAACAGAGATTTACATTTTTCGGAGTAACAGGACCGATTTATATTTCTAAATTTTCTGTATAGTTTATTTTAAACATATTCTTCAAAATGGCAGTTGGATTTTATAAAATTAATTATAATTTTTAAAATAAACGAAAATAACTGTTTTTTCGTATTTTTCGTAAGCTAGCGCGCGCACGTTTGCATAGAACAAAAGGTCTATTTTAGATTAAATTATCGTTTATCAATGCGTCGCCTTAACTAGAACAATAGTAATTACTTTGAATAAATGCTTTTTAGAAAAAAAAATACACATTGATAATGTAATGTATATATTACTGCTTATATTCAATGTTAATATTATATAGATTTCGCACAATATTTATGAAAATTCTTTATCCTGACAACTTCAATGTAAAGACTACATGCTGTACACATTAACACTGTCGTAAATAACATTGCGAATATGTCTACAAAGCTTTGGAATAGGGTTTCTTTTTAATTATTGTTGTTCTGTTGACGAATGTTCATTTGCGTGACGAATAGCTGATCAGTATTCTATGTGGTGAAAATATTACGATGTGTACGCATGTGTTTACAGGTTACGCTGTTTTTCCTAATAACGGTTCGGTATATAAGCTTTTAAACTTTCGCGTTGCGTTGTAAAATCTATCTAAAACGTGAAAATTTAACCGGATTACCTTCTTATTTTGACTTGACGTTTCGACCAAGTTGCATCGGCCGTGGTCTCAAGCAAACTGTCGCAGCAAGTTTCACTCCATGTCTGAAGGTAGACGTTTTGTCATATACCCCCGATATTTGTAAATAGTTTTCGGGATACCTACACACAGCACTCACAGTGTCCACGCGTTTAACCGAATGCGAAACACGAGGCTTTATTCTTTGAATCACAGGACTCCATACATCGTCGATAAATTGTACCCGTTTTCCCGATTAAAATTTCTGTCTATTGATTGCAATCGCTTCACGCACTACTCTTGGACAAAAGTAGCGATCAGTAGAAAGACCTTGTGGGGTTTGAAACTCAATCCAGTGATTGGTATCTGATTGGAGCAGATGTTCCGCTATCGCTGATTTGGTTGTTTGCCGGTTTTTCACCGCGTAATATGTTCTTTAGGCCAAACGAAGCCGCACTATTACTGAAAGGGTTACAGAACATATCCCCGATAATTATAAATTTTAATTTTAATGTAAATTTACAAACATCGGAGGTAGATGACAAAACGTCTACCTCAGACACGGAGTGAAACTTGCTGCGACAGTTTGCTTGAGACCACGGCCGATGCAACTCGGTCGAAACGTCAAGCCAAAATAAAAAGGTAATCGCGTTAAATTTCCCGTTTTAGATATATTTTAACAATTTTATCAATTCTTTAAGTATATAATTCTATATATGATCGCTATTATATCTCAACGGGAATTAGTTGTCGCCTGGTGGACGAAATTCATCGAAATTCAGTGGTCGACATACGCTCCACGGATAGATATATCTATACATCTATTCATATAGATAAAAGTGAAGTGTCTGTCTATGACTTTAAAATGAAGGCTTTTTCTTAAACTTATGTGTATTTGCACGTAAGCAAAACCCAAACAAGTTTTTTTTGTATTTTTTTCTGTTTGTCCGGGTTTTAATCCGAACGGCACGTGGTGGTACATGGTATTCAGTGAAAATACTATTCGCTCTCTTTCCTACACTATTTCCCGTTCCGTTCACGTTCTCACACCGTTACGTTATGCAGCAAACTTCAGTAATATGACTAATATAATTTTCCATCATATGGCAGTATTCCATCGATGGCTGGTATGATCGTTAGGATAAAACAACTTCGCTCGCAATTCTGTAGGTACTTGAATAAATATATTTGCCCTTCAAGCTTCGCAAAAGAAATTAAGCCTTATACAGTATAATACAACAATTTTCATAGATCTTACAATAGAAGAAAATAAAGATACAAAGATAAATGAAGATACAATGGAGACTATATATATGTAGGTACCTAATTAACTATATAAGCAAAACAATCATTTATTAAAAACTAGCCAATACGGCCGATAATAAGTAAGTGTTTCTAATACGCGTGATATCAGACAAAATAGACGTCATGTGCTTATATTGTTCCGTAACACGCGACATTAACCAGTCTCACGTAAAATAACGGAACCAAACAGCAGAGGTGTCTCTGTTAACGGTAATCGGACAGTGAGAGTGAAATAATTATCTTGTAGACGTAGGCTGAAAATAAAAACGCGACACAGTTTAATGACAAAGTAACTCAACTTTAATGAGAATGACGCAGCTGACCACTAAGTACAGTGAGAACCTTGGATTGCGCAAGAAAAGATTTATATGTGTCATTCATTAAATTGAAAAAATATTCATAATAAAACACAGATATTATGACTTATTTCATAGTAGGTATACTGAAAGCTGTAAGGATAGAGTATGAAGATTTATTACATACAATTAATTAAAAAAACCGGAATTTAAGCAGTGAAAGGTTTCCTAGTCGGGATGCACAATATTCATTTAATATTCAAAAATAAGTGTGAAAAACAAAGCTATTTCTGTGGTAGCTGAACATGTAACCGTAAATACCCCATATCTCAAAAACTACACAACATATCTTTTTCAACCAATTTTCGTTTGAAAATGCTTTTTACGTTCTACTATCTTAAATTTTTTCAGAATTTTCCATCCTCTAGCTCAAAAGTTAGAGAGGACAAAGTTTTTACAGCTTTAGAAGCGCAAATCTCAGCAACTATTTATTTGAATAGACTTATCTAAAGATACCTCAAACGCTTGTTTGCACCGGAATTTTGTTTTCTTGCCTCTTCTTGTGTTTATGTTTATGTCACAGCCCTTATACTCAGAGAATATTTAGATGCAGTTTGGGGGTTAGGTGTATTCTATTGTAGAATTTTCCTATAGAATTTCTTCGTGAAAGTTTGACTACATGAAAGGTACATTTCATATATTACATGGATTATGAATTTTATTTTTTTTAAGTTATACTACGTTATCGATGTAACACAGGTGAAGTTGGCAAAGGAAGTTACGCGCGTCTACGTCGATCTAACACAGCATGAAGTTAGCAACGAAGAGTTTATTTTATTTTTAAGTGACCAATTTTTTTTTATAACTGGCCAGTTTTGTTTTTTTATATGTGGCCAGTTTTGCTTAAAAATGTCAAAGAAGTATAACTTCTTATATGCGTAGATGACTACACATACCCATACCTTTTTTTTCCTGCGTGCGGTCCTGCTGATAATGTCAGTTTTACCAAGTATTTTTTGTTCCCCAACACAATAACTACACGAAAAAGAAAACTTTCTAGAACTTTCAATGTATTATTGTATAAATTGATACTGATACATGAAATGAGATATTTTTAGGGTATCACAGCATCCATCTGAATGCGACTTGGAACCAACCACACGGCACTTCATTCTGCTATTGTATGATCGCTGAAAATCTATTTTTTTGTAAAATAATATGCGCGACTATCAGGATCGAACTGGCATACGTGTAGTCAATACACCCCTAGGCTTTAAAGCTGAGCCTCTTTTTCTACAGACTGAGCCCGTCTCATTACAGCATCTCCTCCATCCTTCATGGGCTAGAGAGTATGTCTATCACGCTGAAATGCGCGGATTCGAATGCTGCAAACTGGTGAGACGTTCTAGACACCGAGTAAAGCTCGGTCGCCCAGATACTATTTAAAAATTTTCTTTTTTGAGAAGCGTTCTACTATCAATACTGAATCAAGAAAATAAAAAGAATATACCCGTGTCTGACTTTGTTTGGTAAAAAAAAAATTGGAGCAAATTAAACATAAAATACAGTTCAACAAAGATTTAAAATGGATTCAGAGCTATTTAATACTTTTTATACGACTGTGTCATAATGTTACTACGTACATACTAGTGTACGCACACCTAATACGTATATTATTTGATATTCCAAACTTTTTGCGTCTAAATCTTAGAATTTACTTTTCTTTTTTATAGTTCTCATCGACTTCTGACCTAAATTCCTATATAAATCCTAATTTATGCACACCCATCATCAGATGATTTGTTGTGTTCATTCAGTCCATTTCAACACATACTGCGAGCGCGCCTGCAACTATTGTTCCATTGAACTTTGAAGGCGGCATTTACTGAACTGTTGCGAGTAGATTACAGTTTATGATAAACACCAAAATATGTTTCCTTGGAACTGTGTAGATTCGACTATACGCCATCGGTGCCAATCAGGAATTGAGATTTGTCTATCTTTATAGATCGGCGGGGTTATTACCTAAAAATTTACAGACAGCGACAGCCACGCGATCACTGAGCGACCGGTGATTAATTGTAATTAAAAATTTGTATCATATATGACGATTGCGTGTCTATTGCGTCATGACCGTAAAATGCACTTTTCGCAGTAGATTTAGCGCCACTATACAAATTACGTTATACAAATTCTCGTTTTGACAGCAGATATCGCGCGACATTTGGCTGTCGCATGCTGACTGCAAGTTATTCCTACGAATTTGGGACATTGAGGGATGTATTTAAAATATTGCAGATAGAAAATTTGATATAATAGAGACTTCATTTTAATTTCACAAAGGAAATATGTATTTAAACGAGCTACAGAATTAGTAACTTGAACTGCAACTTATTACATTTAAATATATACTTTGAACTATGAATTTACTATTCTCGACTTTAATTACATGCAATTTAAAATTAATTTACGAAATATATTTATGATTAATTTATTATGCTGCCGGTCTGTTAGGCTGCCTAAGCAATAACAACTTTTTAAACGACTAAGTCAAAGTCGAATCAATTTGTTCAAATAAACAGTATTTTTGAACGTCAAATGTACTTTAGTTACTTTTTTGAAGCAGTCTATTATTTAGGATATTATTTAGGATAGTAAATATTAACGTTTATTTGTAACAAACCATCAGTTAAATATTTAATCATATAAATTGTACTTATTTACTTTGAAAAAATTATTATCTCTTATTGTTTTAATTTTCTTTGTCTTACAATTATTTTATAGCGTGATTATATTTTTTCAAGTTAAATCAAATTTTAGTACATTTTTAATGAAGTAACATTTAAAAGTAACATTTTATTGTAGTGGATTATACTTTTATAACAATAAATACCATTTAATTGTTATTTCCAAAAATTACTAGCAATTATAAAATAGAAATCACCCTAAGTAGGGCATTCACATTATTCGAAAAGTCACTCGCCTGAGCTGAGAATTGAACAACCCCTGTATTTTTATGATACCGTTCAAAAGTGTCAATCATAACGATCAATTCCTTGTTACTAACATAGAACCTTAAAGAAAGGTCATAAAATTATACAGTAGCTCAAATTCTCAAACTTAACAAACAATAACATAGCAACCTCAGGACATGTAAAGTTTAAGTGCTTTTTAAAAACTGTAAAAAGACGATCGTCATGTTCGAAATAACTTACTTTACGTTAAAAAGAATGTAATTAATATTATATTCCTTGTGTGTATTATTACCTACATCAGTCAACACAAAAATTAAAAACAATGTATTTGTCGTGGATTTTTTATTAATACAACGATATGAAAACAAAGGAAGCGAAAGAAGTATGTAAGAACCGCGAAGCTTGGCGCTCCGTCCTCTCTGACTACTACTCGTACTTATATGTATTTAAAAACAACATTTTATTGCGACATGTTTTATATAAGGAAGCTAATCAATAAAAACCACATAAAGCATTCGAATATAACTGAGATGTCATCAACTGCATGCATACTGCGTGCAATTATTATCGAAGAGCCTGTAGTAAATGATATGAAGCAAATGAGACCTAAATACAAAATCTGCCCCATATACAAGCTCATGTTTAAATGGAGGAATTAAGAAAATCAGATGCGCTTTACTCACATTAGTAACGATCTTTAAAAAACCACTACATAACCGTTACTGGAATAGTACCTGCATTTTATCAAAAGAGTTAAACACCGTGCATTGACATTCAGAGACTGCATAAACACTTCACACAAACAACAATGCACACTCCCAAAAGTGTAACGCATCCAAAACGGCATCAGAAATAAGTGGAACACTTTCTTGTGACCGTGAACAGTAAAGCGTGTACTAAATGGCACCACCTGCTATCATTGGGTCGGGTCAGCATCACCATGAGTGTCACGTGCGGCGACCTCCGCACAATGGCTGATGAGGCACTCTAGAAGCGGAGAAAGTGAACTGACGATACTATTGACGAATTACAAGTTCTGAATTCTAGATGCAGGGAACAATAGATAATTAATAACAATAATACCTCCGCAAAAGCACACCAATTAATGGGATCACAAACTAAATATATAATAAGTTTTTACAATGAGTACTACACAAACATCCGAGGAATAGCTTAGTGACAACGAATTAGTTTCAATACCGACTTTTTATTTTACAATATTTTTAATTATTATAAAATACAATACAACTGATTAAGTTAATAAGAGACAGAGAAATGGTATTTATTTTCAGTGTTTGCATTATTATTCATTAGAACGATGTAAAAGTACCTACTTATTGTATTTTTATAATACACTAGCAAACCCGGCCCGTTTCACTGGGCGTTAGTTGAAGTTAAAATAAATTAAACAGTTTTAAAAAAAAAAACAAAAAAAAAATTCTACTGATCCGATCGCTACCAAACTTTACAGGAACACCCGCTGGGCCAATCTGAAGATTCCCTGAAAATTTCATCGAAATCGGTCCAGCCGTTTCGGAGTCCATAAGGAACATACATACATCGCCTTTTATATATATAGATAAATAAATAGAACTACAGTCACTGGAAGCAGAAAATATATACATAAAAATATTTTGAGAACTTTAAAAAGGCATATAGAACATGTTTAAAGCCCACAACAAGAAAACACAACGACGAAATATCAAAGTTGAGAATAAACGTAATTGCATCATGAAAAAAATATTTGCGCCTTCTTAAAAATTTGGAGGTCGTTCATTTTATTTATTTTTATCCACAAATTTACTTTCTCAAAATTCAGAAATTAGTACAAAAAAAGAAAGTATATTTAGGGTGGCTTGCACCTAAACTGTTTACACTCAATTTAAGGGTTTGACATCTCGCTTGCACCAAGTATTAAATAATTGGTGCAAGCGAGATGTCAAATCCTTAAATCGAGTTTCAATCGTTTAGGTGCAAGCCACCGTTAATATTTCATTGAAATGAAAAATTTCGTTAAATACAGATAAACACTGCGCAAAATAAAAAAACTGTCGAAACAGTGGCCAGCCATAAGCATGACTCGTTCGTTGTCTATTATTATCTTATTTCATTCGGTTTCGGTGGTCCAAAACTAAGCTTACTGACACACATTTAATCTTATTCGGAAACTATCAATTCATTGCGATGCATTCAAGCGTGTCAATTACATTAGCGTCATTTCCTTGTGTTCATTTATGGGTGACTATAGATATTTAAGTGCCAATAACTACCCACGTATCTGATATTGTGACTACATAGTAATTGCCAAAAATATTTCACACCAATAGGCAATAGTTTATTTCTTAATGATAACTAAACTATAAACATAATATATATATATATATATTATAAACATATATATATATATATATAATAGGGCTTTTTTTTGTGGGGGCACGTGGGGGCACGCAGTGCCCCCAAAGGAAATTTCGAAAATATCGAAAAATTGCCATAAAAACTGAAAAAATGAAAGAATTTGAAAAAAAAATGAAAAAAAAAAACAATTTTGGTAAACTACAAAAATTTTTGGATTTTTTTTAATACGTTTAATAATCACGTTTTATTTCCAAAGATATTATGTTTTTAAACAATAAAAAATAATTTACTTCGATTTTTTCCTCAAAACACAGTGGCAAGGGGAGGGGAGGGGTACAAAAAATTATGGACTTATAACTTTCGAGAATTAGCTAATATATATATATTATTTTTAATGAGCACACACTACCCTCATTCATTTTCTTTTTTAAGGTGTGCTGGTAGAGATCTCTTAAAGAGATAAGTATTGCCTTTAGTAGATTACTGCTTCCAATTTCAATTATATGTAATTTTTGTTTGTGTGCAATAAAAAAAATAACAAACAAAAAAATATTCAAAATGTAATAAAAATTTAAGTGAAAATATTTTTTGAGAACAAAAAATCGTGGAAACAGAGTGGGGTTATCTTCTGTCTCTTTCACTCCTAACGCTGGGCAATGACACTGCAAGCTCGTGACGCCACGGCTATGTAATACACTATCTCTCTCTAGCTTATATCTCAACTGAGAGTACTAATGAAGTTTAAAACCCAATAACTCTATTTTTATCATTGAGTTTAATATAGCTTTTTCACAACTGTATTCAAAATTTTTAAATATATTGATACAATGTTTAAAATAAGTCATCTAACCTATTATAGACTACTTGTACAATACAATACAAAATTTGGTCTAACCCTTTGTGAGGTGAATGATTAGATTTGAAGAGGCGAAAGAAGTAACTACGTAAGAACCGCGATAATTGACGCTTCAACCTCTCCAACTATCCCGTCAGGGATACACCGTGAGGATATGTATCTACATACGTATACGTGTAACAGTTACACCCGAAAACGAAAAAAAGAGCGAAACTTCCTTTTATGGTAATTTGTGCTTTTTTAAGTTATTTTTTAATTTTCTATTTCATTTTAACTGATAGCAAATACATATATGTTTAAAATGGGCATTGGTCGACTATTGCTCGTTAACTTGTAAACTGTGATAGTTTTCCTTTTAACTTCATTATAAATACCACTACCGTGAATATTTTGACATTTTCCAAAACAACGGTTTAACTAGTACGGAGGAGACACCTGACTCTAGCAAAAATTACCACTTTAAAACATAATATTTCGCAAATGGACACCTCGATTGAAAAATGTTCTTCACATACAAGAATTTCAATGACACCCCAAACAATGGAAATAAGAAGAGTAAAAAAGATCATCCCCGTTTTACATGTATGGGCGGTACCCAAAAAAAGTTTTTTTCACGATTTTTTTCTCATAACTTTGTCAGAGTGATTAATATTTATAACTATGCCAAATTACAGCTTTATAGTACCAGTCTCTGAGTTAAAAATCGTGAACAGACGGACATGGCGAAACTACAAGGGTTCCTTGTAACAGAACCCTTATAAACGGTGATCAATGTAGTCTCCGTAACAATTTTATAATGTATAGATAGGAACTACACAAAAGTCAATATCCGCGATTACAAATAGTACAGTAGAACAACAAGTAAATAAGCAATAAATCGACTTCAGTACCACGAAGTGCGCTCTCCTTATCGAAGTAAAACGCGGAGAGCAGTACTGAATTATTCATACGACATCGGGACGAACAGAAGTTGACGCGGACGCTGATCACAATATAAGTGAAAACGGTCGTTTATAACAATCAGATATCGTTTTGTTTCAATGTAAGAGAAAAGTTTAAAATTATTGAAATAACGATTGAAGTATACGCTTTTGTTCTTGAAGAAAATTATTATTTTACTGGTCCGTCACATCAGAGCAAATATTAGTGAATTTTCCTTCCAAACTAACGAACCGTTCGCAGTCAAATACATTCAGGATTTTTGGAACGAAGTCTCCTAACGCGGCTTGTTGGATGTGCGAATTGGTAAAAATCGTCATGTAACGAAAAAGCGTTATACCCCTCCTCCATTCGACTCACAGCGACTGTCTATCTGTCTCTTCCTAACACACGCTAGTTAATTGAGCAACGTGGGGCGAGACCCGCACGCCGCACGGCGTTAGGTTGGTTAGCTCTATATATAGATTCACAGTGATCTTTCTGTCTCTTTCTATTATACACGAGTGTATGTGTGCGTGCGAGTATCGAGATTAGAGCAAACGAGCAGCGAGGAAATTTTGTTAAAACTTATTTGTTTTTGTTTTAAATCATACGTGAGTTTCATTATCTCATTATTGCAATTAAGCTTTGAGAAATGGAAACTGCAGCTAAGGAACTTCGTTCCTGACAGGGATCCCCCGACAGCACACGTGTTTTTTCGTAAATTGACTTGGAGTCTGGATGTTACTGAGTATATCCTTATAGTTATATAACTTAAAAATACTTAAAGGTGGTAGAGCCATGCTGCATTTGCTTTCACAGAATATCGGCGTGAAATAACAGCATCTATTGCTGTTGTGTTACGTTCGGTGAGTGAGAGTACCCATCACCCCCTCCCCCTCCTTTTCCTCCTTTCCCTATTTCCCTAAAGGCCGGCAATTCACCCGTCACCTAAACCTAAACCTTCACCTAAACTTATACATGGTTTCCACGCAATGAAATAAGGAAAGTACCCAAATTACATATAAACCTATTTACTACATACTACATATCTTCACGCCGTATCCCTAACGGGGTAGTCAGAGGACGGAGCGCCACGCGTTGCGGTCCTTACAACCAATTTAGATAGTGAAAAAAGTATAAAACTAATAACAATACGTAAGATCGATGAAGCTATGTAATATTTATATAATCACCATAAAGGCAAATGATAACGATCGATAAGGGTCGTTCAATCAACAAAATGCACGCATACTTATCCGTGCCACGCTTTATAACAGTGTAATCAACGAAATCCATCAAAACAACAACGTTCTACATGAATTAGTTACGTGCGTACAAAACGGAAACAGCAGCCGGATCTAACACCGATACAATATTACATCACTATCTATTAGTGACGTAGGTCATTACGTAATTAACGTGAGCTATAAACAACTAGTGAGACCTCTAGTAACTGACATATCGATTGTAAGATAATGTACCCTCCAGACAACTATTCTAATAACAATAATGAATATACAACAAACCAGATGAATATTCAGATATACCATAAAGAAAAGTCCGTTTAATCCAATCAGGAACCAAACAAATTTGTATGATGTTATCATGTAAACAACTTAAGGCGACGCATTGATAACAATAATTTAATCTAAAATAGACCTTTTGTTCTATGCACGTGCGCGCACTAGCTTACGAAAAATACTAAACAACCGTTTTTTCGTTTATTTTAAAAACTATAATTAATTTTAAAAAATCCAACTGTCATTTTGAAGAATATGTTTAAAATAAACTATACAGAAAATTTGGAAATATAAATCGCTCCTGTTACTCCGAAAAATGTAAATCTCTGTTTTAAAAGAGGTATCTCTGATATTTTTTTTGTGTTACAAAAGTTAAGCAACCGTGTATCGCAACTGTCAAAATAAAGCCAATGAAATGAAGAATCAGGATACCAAATATCATTGTCATACGTTTTGTAGTCACTTAGAAAAATTGAGATCCCTGTTAAAAAAATACATAGATAAACCCTTCCATATAAAACGAGTGAAGACAACAAATCGAGAAGTGGTTGCACTTAAAATAAAATATTTCGTACAATAAGTTCGTTTCATAATTATTTACAAAAATTTTTTTTTATCTAAGGTAAAGAATTACAACAAAAATCTTAGATGTATACCCCTTAAGACGTACATTGATATTGTAATTCTCATACCGTAACCATAAAATAGTTATAAATTAAGGTAATAAAGCTAAACAGATATCTTGAGTCAAAGGTCAAGTGACACTAACTTGACCAATTTGCCTACTTAGCGAATAGGTGGGATCAGCTGCGATAGGTTTTCTTAGTGACACAGAATCATAAACCGCAGTGGTTTAAAAGAATAAGGACTCCAGTGAAAACTGTCACGATGTCTATAAAAAGAGAAAATATTTCGACATAACTACCTATCAACCTATATTCTTTTTGTCACGTTTTAAGGTAAACAAAATATCGTAATTTTTATTTTATCTTTAGTTACTCAATTTTTTCTATAATTACATTTTTTTATAAATCAATAAAATTATTAATTGCTAATACCATTACACCACGAGGTGTTAATAAATAAATATTACTTCACAGTAATTTGAACCACCCACGAAGCATCTTACCTTAATAGATTTTTCACATTGAGAGTCCAAATTACGAATTCTTTTCACAGTTTTATGAATTCACCTTAATTACTACAAACATGACTTGACCTCAGTATGTGGCAGGTCCATTGAATTGACAAATCGCTACAACCTTCGCCACTTTGGTGTCAATACGCTATGAGCCAGTGATGAGGTTTAAATAGAAATATTTTCAAATGTGTTTCAAATACATCACCTCTTTTATTTATTTTCTTGATTAGAGGTCAATAAATAATGAGGTTTCATTAATACCGCTCGGACGTTTCCAAACACTGCTTATTTAAAGTACAAATAAATAAAATGATATACATAAACATATCTATTACTCAAAGGCATACTTTACTATTATTATCAAAAATCAATTGTCGCTTTCAATTAAAAGACACATTTTGCTATTGACACTAAGCTAAGTTTATTGAAAAACCATCTACACCCAACGTATCTACAGCTAATATTCCGTCAGGGTCAAATAATAGGGAAGAGTGAGTAGGTCCTATCCTATTTTTTTCATTTTTGTCCTTAATGTAAAATGTGGCGACTATGACATTCTAGCATAACCAGAGATGGCCTGGTTCGTAAATGATCGATTCATTTGTCATACTTTATCAGTTATTAGTAAAACAAACATTTTTTCTTTTAATTTTTTCTGTAAGTCCCAAAGTAAGCTGTGCTGCTTACTTTGGGACTAGATGGCGCTGTGTGAAATGTCTGAGTGTATATTATTATTATTATTATTTTTACCGTTTGTGCTTTAATTGCGCTAAAAACCACCAAGAATTAAAATAACAATAAACATCATGATAAGTGCAAAAATTTGTATTTAAAAAAAAAACTTAAAAATAAAGAGTAGGTGATTATTATTATTCTTTCCAAAACTATAAACAATATCTAATATTCTTCTGTTATTATTCTGTTATCATTTTTGAATGCATCGTGTCACCAACATATTAGAGTGAATTGACTTAGGATAGGGTACTAATTTGATCTAGGTACGCAGGCAACCATTAGGTAACACTACAGATTTTAAAAAAACACAACGTTTGACAAATAACCTCAATTGAGACTGTTTGGCGGGAACGGGAGGAGTGCGGTTGTTATTTTATTTAGATTTTCTGTTTTTTACATTTCTGGGAGTTTTAAAGTACAAAAGTGATAGTATATTGTGTTTTAAAGTTCTGTGTAAGTGAAAAGAATGGAGTAGGTCTAAATAAACATGTGTGGTCAGCCACACATGTTTATTCCTGTCCTGTGTATAAGTCCTGTAAAAGTTCATTGGCGGGAACGGGAGAAGTAAGATTGTTATTTTATTTAGATTTTCTGTTTTTTACATTTCTGGGAGTTTTAAAGTACAAAAGTGATATTGAAAAGTGAAAGTATATTGTGTTTTATAGTTCTGTGTAAGTGAAAAGAATGAAGTAGGTATAAATAAAAATGTGTAGCTGAAGTTTTCGCGTTCTTCCAAGAAGTCCTGAAAAATTCAGTAGTCTACTATCGCTTTACTGGAGAAGTTTTAACGTTTTATATAACTTATATTATTATACTATTACAATACGTGACATTGGCAAATGCGCTAATCGCCATTTTTCAATGATGTACCTATATTGAAAAATATTAGTGATTTAGTTTCGTATATATGCAAAGCAGTGTTATTAGAGTGCTACGTGTAATACAGCGGACCAGCGAACGGTGAAAATTTACTGAAATTTTGATTAGTTTTTTGTTTGTTTACATTAAAGTCAAAAATGAAAAAAATACGATGTAGCGAATAAGATATTACAAGTTTTCTAGACCAAAATGAAAAATGAAAATGGACAACAAAATATAGAACATTGTATTAAATTTTACATAAAAAACAAAATGTTATGAAAAAAATAATTATAATGCTCCAGACAATACACAATAATCATCTGATCTCGAACTAGGGTATTCCTTGTGCTATGAGAACCAGACGACGACTACTTGAGGTGTCTCACAGTACTCCCATACCCGAGACAATCTAGAAAAATTCGTCTCCTAAATTGACCGGACCAGGAATCGAACCCGTAACCTTCCGCGCTTGGATGTCACATCTAAACCACTACGCCATCGTGGTCGTCAATATTTCATAAGATTGATTAAAAGAAACGGTTAATGTCATGAAATGAAAATAAGATTCACCGTTATATTGAGACATCATAAAAAAATCCAATACATTAATCATCATAAACATTTAAAGGCACAATCGGCATTCACTTTTCAATCCACGTCCAATCAAATGAATACACATGTCAATTCGTCCATGAGACACGATAAAATCGACATATTTATAGTGACATTGCCAATAATATTCGCTTGAGATTCAACACATCTCCATCGTCGACTTTTAGGAATGCATTCAGACGATTTACTATTGACAGTGTGATCGATAAGATTTTTTTCACACGTAATTTTGCGTAACCAGTGCGAGAATATATTCATATGAGAAGGTACATACATCTCAGCAATATAATGCACGATTTCTCAAACGACTTTTACTCAAACTATAATAGAATTAACTTCTAATTCTATTTTAACTAGAAGAATAATAATAATAGTCCAGACAGTTACACAAATTGTGCAAACCCAAACTATGTACTAGACTTGTACAGTGAGTACCACGCAACGAGTTTGGGGGGGCATCCCATTACCACCCAGACTCCAAGTTAATTTATATAAAAGTTAATTTCCTTCATTTGACCGGACTGAGAATCGAACCAGGGACTCCGGCTTGGGCCGGCAGATGCTTTACCACCGTGCCAACGGGCGATCAATAAAATGAAGTTTATTTTAAGTAAGAACAAGCAGTAAGACGTCAAAGTAAGCAACTGGTCCAGAAAAACGTTTGGCGCTCCGTGCCTCCGTCCTCTCTGATTACCCCATTAATAAAAATAAAATAAAATTATTCACGAAAATAAATGTCAAGCTTGTGTCATGATTATGAATGCTCCGCAAGGAACCCGAGCAACATTCGGTTTCATCTTTAACAAATATTTTAATCTTAATCACTTTTAGACAGTTTAGACTATAGCGATTTTTTGCCAATATGTATTTGTAAGACGATGAAGAAAACATATCTGAATTTCTTAAAGGATCTTCTCAGTACAGGTAACTGGTCTTTTGAAACCGACGGTTTTGTCTTTAGAGAATAGCTGGAAATTAGTTCACTGGAATAAAATTTGAACACAAATTATCTCCGTATTCGAATAACGTATCGGGGTCATCTACTACACGCGCATTTCAAGAATTTCCGACTACACAGTACATACAAAAAAAGCTGAAATGAGTAAAGTACAGCAACGAAACTCCGCCAGGAGTTCCGAGAAAGGGCCTTTGTATTTGACGTTACGGAATTTAATACCATTGTTGAGTTCGCTCATGAATTTCATTAAAAATTACATATTTTATTTTATTTTTTGGGATAACAAAGAGTAATGCATTAGTAATGAATTACAAACGACAGATATAGATAAATTTGTTAGTGAAATACCTACAACATTATACATAAATTAAATATATAGAAATAACATATATCTATAATCTCATAGTCATGAAATTAACATAGGTCATACTAAATTATTTTTACTTATTATTACGTAACAATGCCGTATTCTTAATCGCGATGCGATCGGTAACATTTAGGTAAAGAAGCAGAAAAAATCCATATGATTCTAACATTCTTGCGGATAAAACATCTCGAGGTTTAAATGACACCTTGGCTCTATTCTCTTCGCCGAATTTTACGGCCTGCGTGAGGAGTAATAATTACAAATGGTTAGTAAGATTCATTAATCCCTTCGACATTCCAAATTTCACTGTCATATTATATTACATTAAGTTCGTTTTATGAAAATACAAAGATCTCAAACATAAATTTATATGTACATACATACCTGTTTAAAGTTTTACACTATAAAATATTTTAGAATTTCTAAACTGAACACAAACCAATGGAATAACGATATTTGTTCATTCAACTGAATTGTAAATAAATGGATTCTATTGCGCGAATATTGAAACTATGAAACAGTTTAAAATAATGTAAACAGTCACAAGTCACAACTAATAATATTAGAAAGAAAACGAACAATAAGGTTTACATAAAGACACAGGACTGTTTTATTATACGAGTAATGTAAATATATTAACGAGTAATATTTCATGCAATACATGGAGATAAATATAATGTTTTCCTAATTATAAATCTAGTAACTGCAAATTTTCAAAAAACTTTAACGTCGTTAAATTAATGAAAATCTCGATGCCCTGTCGAATGCACAGGAGATACTAAGCCTGAGCATATACGGACCTTCGAGGTGCTGGGTGGGCTGTTCTGCCACTTAAACAGCGCAAGAGGCGCTCCCTTGTGTAACAAAATAGGTCCCAGAGCACCTCGATATGTGACGAGAAGAACCAGAAGTTTTGTAGGTAAAAGCCCCCAATAACCATACAAACACCTACACGCTCATGCACAGACACATACACACACAACTCACAACACACACACTCCAACACGTGCACACATAATATTTTAAGAGTATCTGCTTATTTTTCTTTGTAATTACTCTTAATTGTATAATTGTAACTTACAAATTAGCATTGCTGTATATTTTTATATTTACCATATATAGTTCACGGGAAGGAACTGACTACTCACAACACGGAGTATCCTGGTATGAGTCAGTGTAATTTCTTTTGTGTCAATGTATAAAATAATAAAAAAGTGAAATTATAAATTCAAAAAATAATCCAGTTTCACCTCTAGACTAGGTACGTTTTGAAGGTTTCTCTCGCGTTACCAAAACAATGCACAAACCGATATGCTGACTGCACAGTGCAGAACAGAGCAGGGCAGCAAAATTTGATTTCACTACATGCCTACGACGCATGTGCTTGTGTGGCAGTAGATGTATGTATACGTAAAATGTATAGTATAGATCAGGAGTTCCTTAACTGTGCGCCGTGACGCCCCGGGGCATCGCGAACCGGTACGATCAGACCGCAAGCCTTTTGGAGCAAGGTATCCCAAGAATATCCTATTCTAAGTACCACAGCTATGAAGACTCTATTACCGTTTGCAACGTCGTACTTCTGCGAAGCTGGTTTTTCTGTATTGAAGTAATTAAGTTGAAATACAGATCACATATCAATTTAGAAAAAGAAATGAGAGGGGCTATTTTAAAATTTTAGCCCCAAATTGAGAAGTTATGCTCAGAAAAGCAAGCTCATCCGCCTAATTGATTGAATGTACTGTTTTTCCTAATAAAAAATTTTTTTTCTAGTTAATAATAATTATTATTAAGATTCTATATTCTTTGAGAGTTTTCACAGAATAAATTAATCTAGACTTCTTAATTTACACCCAGGTATCTTCTTTTACAAGGGCGTTGCAAATAATTACAATACGTAAAGGGAGTCGCAGTATAAAAAAGATTGGGAACCCCTGGTATAGACTCAGGTGTTACTTTGCAGAAATCCATTTCATCTGATGAATTCTTATTTTGGTACCCTCCGACCAAAGCTCCAAAAGTAAAGTTGTGAGACTTTAGTTTTGTCCTTTGTTTCGGTACTGGTTTGCTGACCGAGTCCTTAGCTGACCGAGTCCGATCTCTGGATTATACTGAGGATGCTTCGTCAAGATTTGAAACACGTGACGATTGGTGGTTCTGGAATTTAGGGTAGAAAGCTAAAATGTGGCCTCTGCCTCCGGTCATCTTCGTCAGAAATATAGTTCTTAAAACACTGGGTCATTTCAAACCAGTACTCGTATTATCCACTTTGTACTAAATTCTGTCGACAACTTTAAAAATATATTCGATTTCCTCTTTTGGATATTTCATGCCAATTTACTGAATAAGTCACACTTTTGTGTTTTTCTGTGATACTAAATAGCACGTCTACTGTTTGTATGGTTTCAGGAAATAAATATCACATCACGTAACGTACAATAAAAAATGTTGTTTTCAATAACTAATAAAAAGTAATTGCAAAAGAACACTTATATAATTTATGTATTACAAATATTTAATATTAATGATATTATATGCACATTTTAACCAACATACGTCTATTTTTTTAGTGTTACAGACAAGTTTTAAAGTGACAACCGCGTATTCAGACTTCATGCAGACATATTACATGAACGAAAAATTTGCATTACGAGAATAACCTTGGCCATCCTCAACGGCTTCTATCAAACTGTAACAGATACATTTAATATTCTTCTATTACCATTGTCTAACTTAAAATCTCAGTTCAATGCCCCCATTATACGTGGTAGAGTGCTGTAAACCCTAATTACGTGTGGGGGTAATTGTCTATTTTACCTTCGTTATCTTTCGTTTATCTTCGTTAGTTTTCAATAGGTAAACTTTAAATGATACATACACCATAGTGTAGCTTAAGACCTCAAATGAATACGCCTACTATATACTATGTAGGTTACGTATTTGTTTTAAATATAAATAACTTTTTTGGTCAAATGTAACTGATATATTTAACAATCGTAACATTAATATGTAAAATGTTACAAATAATTTGTATGTTACATGTCGTATTTACATATTGCTAAGTTCGAATGCAGTTTTGAAATGCTGCACAAGTTAATGACAGTGCAAAAATTTGCAATTACGCGTGGATTGCGTTACAATGCCGGTCTGTCACAATTTAGTTGAAAGATTTATGAAATATAAATGGGTGGTTTACGTTGAACCGCCATGCAAATCGTAATAAATATCGTCATATCGTCAATTTTTTTATTTTTCGCTCCAAAATGCTATAAATTGCATGTTTATGAAACATTTCGGTGTAGTTACTTAATAGCACAGCACTTAAATTACGTAATCAGTACCTACCCACCAAAAATTAATCAATTTACTAAATAAACAGAAGAAAATTTAGGTATTCGATTAAAAAAAAAATAGGTAGACACTACACACAAACACAACATTAAATATTATTTTATAATCTAAATAACGAAAAAACGTAGCCTGTGCAAAATAAAATAGTTACATAATATACATATGTACGCACACATATGTCTATATGCATAAACACATTCACACTCCGATATATTTACATAATTATCTTCTTTATTTAATGGAATGAAGAACTTTCCCTTCCTTCAAAATTTCTTCTCAGGTTATACCAGCCATACTCAACCTACTACCCGCGGGCCACATGTGGTCCGTTGAGCTTTATCGAATGGTCCGGTAAGTTAAAACAATTTATTAAGGCATAGGGATACAAATTTTATTTACATTATTAGCACTAACATATCTTTGTGAATGGTCGTACTCAGAAATAAGGTAGGTATACAATAATTGAAAAAATTGTTAATAAGTGCTCAATATTGCTAAAATTCATTGAAATTTTTTTAAACCTGTTTTAATCGTAATGTTGTAACCCACTTGAAATAATAATTATAAATATGTGGTCTGAGAAAAAAAGAGGTTGAGTATGGCTGGGTTATACTGTTACTGTTATCATAATTTTTACTGACTGACTGGCTGGCTTTAAAAATCATCGATGATCTTTCATCATTTCAACGATAGCGGACCCCTATCGTTTTTAGTGGTTCGTTAATTATTAGGGGACTGTGGTAAAATCGGGCATTATTAGAGTTTCATATCTTTAATGGAAAATTGTAAGTGGAAAATTGTTGTTTTTAGATTTTATAACAATTCCTGTACGTTGTTTATCTCGAATCTATAAATACCGATGTAAAGTGTTTTCAATCATATTCAGTTATTACGACAGTAAATAAATAAAAAAATAATATTTTACCAAAGTAACCGACCGCTGCAAAACATAGTTGATTGACCCATAATACATACAATATGTAAGTACATCTAGTTATATCTAGTCTGTGTGTATTCGTGATTCTTTTCTCCTAAACGGATTACCGACTTTGATGATTTTTTTTCGTCCTTATGGACTTACTTAGATGGTTCTTAGCTTTAGTTAGACGCGGTAGGTGACGTGACGTAACACTGACTATAGTGACGTTTTCTCAGGAATTCACGCCGACGAAGTCGCGGGCAACAGCCTACTATAATTTAAAATTCCCGCGATACAGATTACCCTAGTCTTACATTTGAATTCAACTGAATTGTAACCAAATAAATTCATTTCATTACGAAAACAATTCCAAAAGTAAATGTACCTATACCTAATGAATAAAAGAAAAAAATATAATACATAAATAGGATCGCTAAACACACTACAATGGACACCAATTATGGAAGTGACTTATAAAAAAGCATTCGAACACGAAGGTTAACATATACCTAGTTAACTGGAGCATTAATTAACACATCGATCATGGTAAGTAACCGTCAAATTGTAAATAAAATTAAGCAGTAGTAAGAGCCGAAAAGGTATATGATAATCACGTCAATGTCACGGGTCTCATACTAAATAGATAAATACTGCGGCTTGGTTATGAGTTTAATGAAAAATAATTATAACTTGTCAGCGATGCTATAACGTAATTTATAATGTAAATTGTAAATCCTTCTGAATATATATACATATCTTTACGCCGTATCCCTAACGGGGTAGTCAGAGAGTATGGAGTATTTCTGAGTATGATTTTAATTATTCGTATCATTAAACAAATGAGCCGTTGCGGGACGCCTGGCAGATGTGAAACTATTTTGTATAGAAAATATGCATGAATCCATTAGAGTACTCCAGAACGCAACTGTTATTTTTTTTTCTTCATGGCATGATGCACAGATTAACGCATTTGCCAATGTCACGTATTGTATTAATAATTAGAATCGTTATCATAAAACTCCTCCAGTAAAGTGATAGTAGACTTTACTGAGGTTTTATAGGACTTCTTGGAAGAGCGCGAGAACTTCAGCTACACATGTTTATTTAGACCTACTTCTTTCTTTTCACTTATACAGAATTTTAAAACACAATATACTATCACTTTTGTACTTTAAAGCTCCTAAAAATATAAAAAATAAAAATCTATATAAAATGACAACTTCACTTCTCGCGTTCCCGCCAAAAAGTCGCAACTGTTATTATAAATCTAAAACAATACCTCAATACAATAACAACACCTTATTCCAGTTAGAACAATGTTAATACGAGTATAATACAATAACAATACATACTTTATTCAGTAAGCAAAAATACTTATACTATAATACATACAATAGGTACTAGATATTTATACAGTTATGTACGAATATATTAGTTTCTTAGTCAACATTACATTCCTATTAATAACGAAACATCAATTTGTTTTATTTTATGCCAGAACTGTTTTTTTTCATGCAAATACTGAAAAGGACTTAACCAATTAATCTCGATTTTGAGATTAGCATGTGTACATGTTGTTAAAACATAGACCGTAAACGGTAATGTGCCAATACTACATGAACGAACCCGTGAGTAAAAACTGGTATAGAATGTTCATAAGATAAAACAACGATAGTGTGACTGTGTGACTAATAGCGATCGAGTGACGATTACACGACCGATGGACACGATAATAGGAATCTGTTGACATCAGAATAGACACCTTTCAAATGGTAGCGTGACGATGGCGCCATGAACTTTAACAGTTGGTCTTTTAGTATATATCTATTTATATTTGAGTAGAAACGTTTTTAGGCTTTCGTAGTTATATGACGAAAACAGAATTAGTGTTTCGTCATATTTGTCTGTATGTCCCTCTGACTGTCCATGTGTCACAGTCGACTCATTCTGTCATTTATAGACCCACTCAGCTGTTTGATATAAAGGCGTTAGGCAATAGGAGAAACGTATATCTTGAGGATGCTTCGTTGAGAAGCGAAACACGTGTCGATTGGTGGTTTTTGGAGTTTGAGCGGAAAACAGCTAAAGATTTTAGGAATTCATCACATGAAATGGTTTTCCGCAAAATAACACCTAAGTCTACACAATATCTTAAATAGGAGAAACATTGAATACAGAGTCGTAGAATTGAAGAACCAAACCTAGAAAAGGAAAACAAAAAATTAATTACTTAATGGATATTTTCGACCCAACTTTTTATATATTAACTTCTTTATTATTGTCCGAAATCGCTACGGAACCAAACGTTTGGAATTATTTCGTCTCTGTAGCGCTTTCGCTCAGCTTTTGAGCAGCAGCTCAAAAAAGGAGGATGTTCTCATTTTGGTAGCATTTCTTTTGTTTTTTTTTATGTCTGTTACCTCAGAACTTTGTCATTTATAAACCGATTTAAAAACTTTCTTCTTTATTTGAAAGGATACATTTCCAGATTGGTCCCATTTAAATTTCACTATTATTGAAGCAAGGGTTTCAAAGATACACCAAATAACATCACCTAAATAGAACTGGTTATAAGTTATAACCTTTATTTATTTATATTGATAATTATCTTCTATGTCATTGCGCTACCGAATTAGAAAAGAAATTAATTATAGACCTCCCCTATATATTTATTTAGGTCAAGGTCACTCGAAAGGGAGAAATGAAATAAAATTATTAAAAAAATTAAACCCACTTCAAAAAAAAAAACACTGTAACGAACGAAATAATTATCCTTTACTACCTAATCAAAACTTAAGGCGACGCATTGATAAACAATAATTTGATCTAAAATATACACCTTCTGCTCTATGCAAACGTGCGCGCGTTAACTTACAAAAAATACGAAGAAGAGTAGTTTTCGTTTATTTTAAAAATTATAATTAATTTTATAAAATCCAACTGGCATTGGCATACAGCAAATTTAGATACATAAATCGGTCCCGTTACTCTGAAAAATGTAAATCTCTGTTATAAAAGAGGTTTCTTTGATATTTTTTTGCGTTACAAAAGTTCAGTTAATCGTGTATCGCAACTGGCATAATAAAGTCAATGAAATGAAGAATCAGGTTACCAAATAGCACTTTCATACGTTTTGTAGTCAGTCACTTGAGATCTCTTCCGTCAAAATTTTCAATGCGTCGCCTTAAGTACAAAAATAACTTTGTAAATACGATACAAATACCCATATAATTATTGACAGTTATTGAAGTCGGCGCCAAATCAATGTGCAACAACAGAAACTCTATTAGTTTAGTAGGTTTAGCACCGACTTCAGTAACTGTCAAATTTAATTATACGGGTATTTGTATCGAATTTACAATGTTAGTTTTTATACAAGTAGTGTGAATTTTATAATTAATTAAATTAAATATTAATAATATATATTTTACAGATTCATTTATAATATAGCAATTCATATTAATTTCTTAGAAATAATAATGAAACCGAAACTTGACGACCTCTGCATCACAGTGGTTAAAGACAAAGAAGGTATTATGCAAGAGTTCCCAAAGGTCAGTTCCGGGTTAAATTAAGAAAACGAGCTATAAATTGCCTTGTATGTGGATTCACATTAATTTAGCAAAAGATCAATTACTAAACCAGTTATAGAACTACGATTAAAAGTGCGTGTACTAATCTAACCTAAGAGCTCTTTAAAATATTTTGACCAACGTTCTTCGTTTTTTTAGTCTGTGTAGAAAAAGGTGCAAAAATTAAAGAGTATAGATATACATATATCTTGCATTATACATATAATGCATGACTTATTAAATAATCACTTTTAAATCTCAATGAAAAAAAAGAGTGTAATAAGTTTGACGCCGTATCTCTAATCTCTGTCTGATTTTTACCAAAAAAAAAAAGGTATTTATGTATGCTCTATGGTAATGTGACTCTTAAATGGATGAACCTATTTGCATACGATTTTTTTGTTTGAAAGCCAGTTCTAAGAATATTCTTTACTGTTTTTTTTATTTAAATTTTATGGTGATATGAAATTTATATATGTATCTAATTTTTAATATCTAGTAGTATTTAAAGCTCACAATCTATCTTTTATACATCGAACTATAAAAATAATCTTAAATCTCCGAAAATTCTTCACCGATTGCTTTGAAATTTTGACACAGTGTACACAGTGTTGAATTCGAATACGCGCGTATTTTTATATGCCTATTTAATATATATAATGTACCTACTAAGCTACAGCAACGCTACAGCTACAACGGGTACAGTAGTTAATTAAAAGCTTTAGAAAAATCCATCTAGAACAAAATTAAATGTATTAGACCATTGACGTATTAGGCAATATAACTATAGAAATACCGTGGTTATAGTATAAGCAATAACGTATGACTAAATGCAAAAATTAAATTATAACGGAAACAGTAAGCATTTTATTATCCAAACCTAGAATTAGCATTTCGTACAATGCAACAACGCATCGCACAATGAAATAACCAACGGCTTCTTTAATTACAGTGTTACCAACAGTGGCAGAGATCTATTCATGAAAAGCAAACATACGGTAGAACTGTTTCCTACACAAAGTGCTGTAGGAAAACATAGTGATCGATGTGCGTCGTGCACGACTGCGCCTAACCACAATTAGCATCTTACGTGTACCGTCCGCTCCACATGCAAGATGCGAATTGAATGTTGTACAAAATGTTAACTATCGCTAAACACCAGCTGTTAACATCAATCGTGTAAAGAACAACACCAACATTTTAACGTGAAATTTTATTTTATTTATCTCCTAGCGACTCGTCCCGACTTCGCCCGGGTTGAATACATAATATATAGCCTATGTCCATCTGAAATAATGCACTTTTCAAATGGTGAAAGAATTTTTCAAATAGGTGCAGTGGTTCCGGTTCGACATATAAACAAACTTACAAGATCCGCTCTTTCTCTTTGTAATATTAGTACAGTACAGAAATAATTCACAATACATTTCAGGTCCCCGATCTAAGGGAGTTAAAAGTCCCGTGAACATAGGTTCAATTACAGGTGCGTACAGCGCTCAATATGATTTTTAAATACGTTGCTAAGTTATAATTTGCATGACAGAAGCACCCAAGGATTTAGCAATAACAGAATAAATACATAAACATGTAATATTTAACTCTTTTCATATGCATATTTCTATGTTGTATGTTGCAAATGTTTACGATTAAGAAGGTTAAATTATGGATTTACTAATCAATAAATGAGGAAAATGATAATAACATAAGATAGCAGAGTTTGAAACAACTACGGGTCTCGTGTGAACCGAGGTAGACTTAGATCAAATACATCGAGACTGGGATTAAGTTTGTCTAAAGTGTTACATTTGATTATCATACGATTGAGCGGAGTATGGAGCATGGCAACCTAGATTTGACCTACCCTATCGAGAGGTAGACTGTTTACTAATGATTCTCAATTTAATATATACATCAATAGACGTAAATAAAATCGAAGCATCTGTCTGTAATTTCGAATTGAAGACTTTTTCTTAAGCTTATGTGGTTATTTGCTCGTAAACAAAACAAACCCGAGCAGGCCCAAGTTTTGTATGTCTGTCTGTTTGTTTGTTCAGGCTTATCTCCGAAACGGCAGAACCGATTTTGACGGGACTTTCATTATCAGGTAGATAACTTTTCATAGAGTAATTTAGGCTACTTTTTATACCAAAAAAATACTGAATTTTAACTCGGTGAAACCGCGAAGCACAGCTAGTGTATGATAACATTTAACCTAATGAAATATGTACAAGTGCTGTCGCTTTAAAGCAATTAAACTAGATAAAGTTCATAAAACAAAAAATCTAAAACAATGTAGGTATTAAATGTTGAAATTCCTGTTGAATAACACATGAATGAATAAAAAAATTATAGTAAAATATACTTTTACTATCAAGGTTACTGGCAATGGAGTATGAAGCGCCGACCGAGAACCGGTTGAAAAGGAAAGGATTTTAAACGCTTATTTGTTCGGAACACATTCCGTATGGTATAACACTTTCGATTTCGGCGTTTACATTTGGAATCTCCGCGTCTAATACTTCAAAAACATACCATTAGAAGTATTCGAAGCATGAGAACAACCACAAAGGTCAATCGTGTTCGTGACAGCGAACGGGAGCAAAACCACAACACTACGTAGGCCATATCAATCAGTGTCCGTGAAACAGACGCCTACGTAAATAAACAATAATGCCTAAAAGACAAAACCGTAGGTACGTCTAGTTAGTTTTTAGACCTATAAGGTGGTCAATCAGTGATATTCACACGTGTTTCTATTTATCATCCACTAACCAGGCGTTTAATTAAGAGAAAATTAGCCAGTAATGCTTGATATCAATCATGCTCCATGCTAAACAAAATTCTAAAATAAGATATAATATCGAATTCGATTCCGTTAAATATAGATTGCTATCAGAACAGCACTATCTGTTACAATAACGCAATCTTTAAGAATCTCATTGCCATACAAAACATTATGAGTTATGAACGCTTTAACGATATTATCTAAGACCTAATATTAATTTCGAGCATTTATTTTTTTTTTTACTTCGGGCGTTTTAATGTAATTTAATTAATGATCATGAGTTTCGACCTCATAATTTACCATACATATTGCCTCTGGCACGTATACAACTGTTTTTTACATTATTAAAGCTCACCACACTTTATTATAATGTGCATTTACTATTACACCGATTGTTTTAAAAATAGTTATAGAACGTAAAACATAAAACTGACTTTAATGCCAGTCGCCAAAAATATCTTAATTTAGCGAATTGTACTGGCCTTTGTATGCGAATTCGCACGTCTTGTGAATCTAACGAAAGATCCTTTTCAAGCAGAGAGTGTATTTACAATAAGGCATGTATTTAAAGTGTATTTAAAAGAATGCTTGCTATTGGTTCTATAGGTGTGAAAATAATAACCTCAAGACGAATATACCAGTTTCAGATCCTAAATTAGTGGATGCCAGGCCATGGGTGTTTTCAGCAGTATTTGCAAAGGATCAGAAAAGTGGAAAGTGACGAATGTTTTTACTGTCGCAAAGAAGATACCGCTAGACACACTATATTTGAGTGCATTCGATGGGAAGAACGAAGAGTTATGACAAACATCAAGTTGAACACTAACATCACGGAGGAAAATTTTATAGAGATGAGGAAAGTTGGAAAGAGATTATGAAATTCGTTTCTGGAATCATGAAAGAAAAAGAAACAGAAGAAAGGCGACGGCAAAGAATAGGAAGGGAGATTGGAAGCTGATGATACAGCACTCGAACACCAACCACAGTGAAGCAATGCGGAAAGGCGGTTTCGCTGCGGTTGGGGAGAAGGAAGGGGGGGTTTTAGTCGGTAGGTCTGTAATCGACAGGAGTCCGACACTACTTGGTTAATGAGGTTAACCAAGTGTCGATGAGGATTTTCCCCATCTCCACTAAGAAAAAAAAAGATCCTAAATTATAAAGAATTATAATTTATAACACAAGTGAACTCTAAACAGGGAGCAAACATCTGTCCAGTCAAACATATATTATATTATACAAATTTAGTTATAAGTTTACATTTATTTTACGTTACACATTTATTTTGCCTAAATCTAATACTATTTAAATTTTTCTGTGTATGATTAATTATATCTTCGACTCTCATCTTCCCACTTTGCCATCAAAATTCAAAAGCACTGTCTATTCACATTTTATCAAATATCCAACCTAAAAATATTCAAAATTCATGATTAAAACTGTACGACATCGATGTAGCTTTACCTAGTAGGGAGGCTAACTTGATAAAGTCGTCAAATAACGATTTTGGTGGGACTGAGGAGTATTATACCGACAACTAGTAATCTCATATTTAGTAGTTTCCTAAATAAAAAAAACGGTTTTTCTCAATTGGTGGAGGGGGGAGCTATGATGTCACAAATTTGGTGATTCTTGGTTTAAATTTAGTCAAATAACACAATAACTATTTAACCTATTTGCACGAGTGAGGTGTCATATGAAAGGTATTAAAATGCCTAACAAAAAACGTTTGACAATAATTAGTGTAGGGTTAATGTTTAAAAAGTTATTTGAATAAAAAATTAAAATTGAAGTGTTAATTTTATAGAGTTAAATGGTTTAAATTCAAAATCTTATTTCGTTTTTCCTCTGCACTGTACACTGAATTTTTAAAATAAGATAATATGTAAACAAACTACGAGAGTTTTAAATGATCGCGGCGCATCACGCGGGCGCGGGCGCTCGTTCTCTAGAAACGGTCGGCCGAGTCAGAGCTACGCCAACACGCGACAGTTTCTTGCAAACTGAGTTACATAAACTTTTGAACTGTCGCGTTGTATAATAACAAACATACATATCTTTACGCTGTATCCCTAGTTGGGTAGCCAGATATATAGCGGAGCGCCAAGCTTCGCGGTTATTACATACTTCTTTAGCCTCCTAAAATCTCATCATTTCCTCACACATTCGCCAAGGTATACGAATGCTTTTGACATTACCGCCGGCTAACGCTCTGGCTATTTGATCTTCGTAACTCAGCGTTGGTTTTCTTTGGCTTCTGCTACCACTCACTCACTCTGTAGTTTTACTTCGTCGGTCTTCCATCTTCATCAGGAAACACTACTGAATACGACGATACCAATTGTCGATATAATACTGCTCGGTCCCACGAAAATATTTTTTTAATCGCTTAGCCTCTCTACTAAACAACTATGTCGCACAAATTGTCATAATAATAATAATACTAATACTCCAGATAATTACACAGATTGTGTGACCCCAAACTAAGCAGTAAGCTTGTACTATGGGTACCACACAACAAACTCTGTGAGAGTTCCCAGTAACAGACCCAGACTCCAAGCCAATTTAGAAAAGTTCGTTTCCTAAATTGACGTGACCGGGGATCGAACCCGGGACCCTAGCTTGGATAGTAGATGAATATGCCACTGCGCCAACGGGCCATTGTCATAATCGTTGCTTGATTCTTCAAATACACCAAAAAGATTAGTATGAAACACTTTTAATGAAATATTAAAGACAGTCATAAGTGAATACTTCATCTTTATCACATTACGTTACGGATCATCAATTGTTCCGGTCACTACCTTCAAACGCCAGTCATCATTGCAATCCTCATTTTGATGTCGAGTTTATTAAATCTCCTAATTAATCATTTTCGTTACTGTGATTACTTTTAAAATTAGTTTCATCATAAAACAGTATTATTATTAAAAATAAAAATTTAATATTAACGGACTGCTGAGTAAATTTTTTGATTGATGACTAAACTAGTAATTAAACTAATTACGATTACATTCATATTAAGAAAATAAATCATATTTACAGCAAAAAGTTACAACATAGGTTTTAAGGTCAACGCACATTTCCTACCCCGGTACTCGAGCAGCACCAACTCGTCACGCGTAGGGTTACCAGATGACATGAATTTTCCTAACATGTCGGGAATTTGTACATTGTTAGGAAAACAAGAAAATTTGAAATTGTCAGGAATTTTAAAAAGAATAAACGAGTTGAAACAATAAAAAAAAACTAAAAAGGTAACATAAACGGAAATACATACTTATAGAAAGAACCAAATCTTAACAAGTGAATTATTAGATCAGTTTTATAATAATATATCAGACAGTATAAAGACAAAATACTATCTGGTATATTATTAAAAAATGTTAGGCAATTTATTGATAAGCCAAGGATTTTGTCAGGAAATCTGCTTTTTAGATCTGTTAACCAATAGAGAGGTCCAATAGAGAGGTCAATAGAGGCTGACTAGCCGCCGGAGAGTGCGATCAACGAATTGTCAACAATTTGTTACCAAGCATCATGAGAACCACTCGCGAGCTGCGGTCTACACAAAATCGGCGCTTTGCCATTACAAACGACTAAATGGCGGGTTATCATTAAGTTGTTCACTCGACATCCACATATCGACAACATGCGGCCTAAACGTTCCGGTACGGAGTTATTAAATGAGCGTACGTTTACGTAAAATCTATAAAACAAATACCAATCACCCGAAGAGAGGCTATTCTATGCTCGGGTTGGTAATTGAGCGACGACCGTTAACCTCCACCAATAGGTTCGGCTTAATATCTGTTTGTGAACTTGTATAGGTGATGCGCTAGTATCACGTCGTAGTATAGTTCCGCTTTGTCATCTAGTCCATACTTATTTGTGATGAAATCATAAAATTTCTAACTATTTTCCGCTCAAACTCCAAAAACCACCAATCAACACGTGTTTCGCCTCTCAACGAAGTATCCTCAGAATATACCAGAGATCGAACTCGGTCAGCTAACTAGCACCGAATAACTCGGTCAGCTAACTAGCACCAAATATTCGGTGCTAGTTAGCTGACCGAGTCCGATCTTTGGTATATCCTGAGGTTGCTTCATTGAGAGGCGAAACACGCATTGATTGGTGGTTTTTGGAGTATGAGCGGAAAATAGCTAGAATTTTTATAAATTTATCACATGAAATGGATTTCCGCAAAGTAACACCTGAGTCTATACAATATCCATACTTATTGCTAAAACTTAGCAGGGTCAATATACGATTTGACTGATCTTTGACTCTGTTCCATTTTAAAGTGAAAATGGCGTGATATTGTGTATGTAGGTATATCTGTATATTTTAAGAACAGATTGTCCAATTTTCATATTGTTTACCTTATGTCCAAGTATTGGGTGCTCAGTACTCACCCAACATCCATTTTTTAACTGATACCCACGGACACGCCTAGTACTTAGTTTTTTTTATGGCGGAGGGGGCAAACGAGCAGCGAATCACCCGAATTTGAGGTCATGCAATTGTGCAATTGCCTGAAGAATACTCATAGTTATTTACTTTATTTAAGTTATTATTTATTAATTTATATGGACTAATATACCTCTACTTATCCACTACCGTGTCTAATTATGTTTGTTTTAATTTTTTGTTTTAATTACTGTGTACACTGAGGGTAATATCACAAAACTCTTGCCTGTTTTGTTCTAATATCTATATACTATTTGCATATCCAATATACACAACAAATAATGTTAAAAATTTGGATGAAACAACTCAATTAAAATAATAGTTCGTGGTCCTAATGTTCCTCCGTAAATTATATTGGTCAAAAGCATTTTCCTTCCAACCAAACTTTCAAGTAAAGCCTCGACAGCAGCCTTCGTATTGTTTAGTAATTGGCCCTCATTTGTTTATTTCAAAACAAACATTGGCTACGTATTGGTTGCAAAATTCTTTTACATTACTGATTACATTTTATCTCAAATCCCAAAACTCTGATTGATTAATAATAATAATTTATTAGATAAGATTGGCAATCTCTCGCGTGGGATTGAATACACTGATAGGTTTTACAAAATCTTAGAGCACAAAAAGAATCCTATCGACATTCCGCACCTTCACATTTTTTTTGCAACCTTCAATTTGGCAATAGTTGCTTGTTTAGTTAGTCCAGAATTGTGAATTTAATATTCCATACAATTCTCAAAGGGATCTAAATAACCAGATTACAATGTGGCCTGTATAATAATACCTACGTTTCACACTTTACCTTAAATTAAATTACTTTGTGATAAAAGGTCTAAATAGTCACAGATAAATGAATGAATACACAAAAAGATTTTTTATGAATTCAATAGTTTACTTACCTCACAAAATAAGTAGTCCAGTTATATCTAATATATAAAATTCTCGTGTCACAGTTTTAGTTACCATACTCCTCCGAAACGGATTGACTGATTTTGATGAAATTTCATATGTATATTCGGTAGGTCTGCGAATAGGTTGTTATCTATTTTTTATACTCTTAAGTGATAAGGGTAGTCCACCCCAAAATTTTATTTTTATTTTTTGCACAAAATTTTTATTTTTTATTTTTTTATGATTTGGCATTGAAAAATACATACAACCCTATATTTATATATATTTAATATTGGGCAAAACAACGTTTGCCAGGTCAGCTAGTAGATTTATAATAATTGGTGTGAATATCGAGTAAACCCTATTAATATAGTTTTTCTTGCGGGAAAACGCTAAAAAAATCAACCTTCAATTTATAGATTAGATATACCATAGATTAGAATCTATGACATGGGCTCCCATTTGCCAGAAAAGCCGCGGGAAAATGCTAAACAAAAATAAAAAAAATAAAGAGAACAACTCACCACATTGATTTTCCCGAGGATGTGACTGATTTGTTCTTTACTGCACATTTTGAATTATTGCTTGTAGCTATTACCTATACCATCGTATAGATAAGTCACTGATCCTGTAGAACAACCTACTGACGTAACTGACAAAATAAGGTTACTTCTTCGTGTGACCAGAACAAACTCGTATTTAACAATCTTAATTTAACGCTTTAAGCAAAAAATTTGTATCAGAACTCTACAAAGATAAATTAGTGTCGAATCAAGTTTCTCTATAGATAGATAGCGTTACAAATACAAGATAATCATTAACATGGTATTCATCCATAACATTATTCTATATTTTGTCATTAATACTTCTTACATAACTTCATCAAAAATATGACATAATTTGTGAAATATATCTAATACACTGCTGACAGTGATATCAGTACAGTATTTAACATGACGGAATAAATGTACGAAGACACTCGATTTTTATGCAAAATATATGATGCAGTAGGTAGTGTCGATGTCGGAGTCAATATTCAGCGTACCTACAGAGAAACTGTAGCTGGGTCCAATTTGTATGGTAAACAATTCTACAAAAAAACTATTTAGGTATGTGGGGCTATTTGAACAGAACCGAAAAAAGCAATTTTGTTTTTGGAACTTCCATACATACATACGTATATTTACTGTGTCCCTAGCTGGCTCTTCAGAGAGGACAGAGCGCCAAGCAAGCTTCGCAGTCTTTACAAACATACTTCTTTCGCCTCCTCAAATCTTATCACTCTCCTCACGCACTTTTGCCTAGGTATGCGCGTGCTTTAGACATTTCTGTCAGCTAACGGTGGCTATTTGATCTTTGTAAGTCAACCTTGGTCTTCCTTGGCTTCTGCTACCCACTCACTTTTGTTCTGTTTTTAGTATTACCACAGATTAATTAGTTACTAACGTAAAGTATTACGTTTCTATTAATAATCATTTAAAAATGTATTAAATACATTACTATCGCTTTCAATTAAAAAAGACGTGAATTGAAATAAATTGTTTACATACAAACAAGTCACCACCCGATTCTATCTGTTTTCCATTACCCGTTGTAGCAACATGTAATTGCATTATTTACTATCCACATGCAGAATTAAGTATCGAACTTCGATAATGATCTACGCACACAACAATGACCTCTTATCAAACGTATTTCACAAGACATTTCGCAACATTCATTATGAGTATAATTATAAATGTAAGTATAGAGTTATAGGCATTTTGCCACAACAAAAGATTGTAATAGTAACACACATTTGTCATTTAATATAAATAAAATGTCTATAAATTGTAATTATAATATCATAAGTCATTGCGCTAAAGTACTTTCTTTATCCATAAACTTCCTTAAGTACTACTATAACATTCTATAATGTCTACAGTTCATATTCATACATTCATATATCATACAGTCTACGGAACAAAAATACAGTTTAGGTACATACATACATACATATCCTCACGTTGTATCCCTAACAGGTTAGTCGGAGAGGACGGAGCGCCAAGCGTCGCGGTCCTTACATACTTCTTTCGTTTCTTCAAATCTCATCATTCTCCTCACACATTTTCGCCTAGGTTTGCGAGAGCTTTTGGCATTTCCATTTACTAACACTCTGGCTATTTCATCTTCATAAGTCAGCCTTGGTCTTTCGTGGCTTCTTTTACCATTCACTTTCGCTCTGAATATTTTCTTCGTCAGTCTTTTGTCACTCATTCTTTCTATGTGCCTAAACCATTCCTTTCAGTTTAGGTGATTATAAAAATTCTCAGACGCCTTACATACTAGTATTTAAGTATCTTAATACACAATAGACGCAATCCTAGTCTAAAATACTTCTATAGTAGTTTGATTTTCTACTCCAACGATGTAACCTGTTTGATACAACGATTTAAATGCAAATCTTAAAGATTTGGCATGAGTGAAACTGTAGTCGTTTATGCAAAAATTTTAAAGATATCCACCACTAATGTTATTATCTCATCCGTGATGAAATTCATGAATATTAATAGCATATTACGGCAAGAAAGATTAGGTGATATCTGAGGATAAAATAGAAAACAAGTAAAACGAGACAACAAATTGTTAATTAATTTCAACAAACGTTTCAAGACCTAACACCTAACACTGATAACGTAGATAACAAACCAAAGCACCTAGGACAATATTCTAGAACAGCTCAGATTCATTAGTTACTATAGAGTAAATGACATAAACTACTTTATTCTTGTACTGTGAGTACTTCAAAGTTTTATTATAAACTAGCGACTCGCTCCGGCTTCACCCGGGTAGAAACTTTTTTGAAAATAAAATACAGCCCATGTTACTCGTTGATAATTTAGTTATAGGTACAAGAATTTTTGAAATCGGTTGAGTAGTTTTTGAGTTTCTCCATTACATACAAACAAACAAAGTTTACCTCTTTATAATATTAGTATGGATATTGTACTACACCAGTGGTTCCTAAACTTTTAAGACCATGGAACACTCAATAAATCCCATTTAATTATCTATCGTAAAAATATCTATCGTAATTTCAAATAAGAGTAAAAATCATATATTACAAATATTTGGCATAAAGATTAATGAGATGAACGAAATTATTTCACTGCTTCCTATGAAAACTATTATTTGAGCTAAAATCGAGCATTTTTATTGTGTAGGACCTCTTATAGAATATAATGGTTCAATATGTATGCTTAGACCAAGTTCCGCACAAAAAATAATGTCGCCACAAATGACGGTAACCAAAAAATTCTAACGATTTACGACCAATGTAACATTCGCAGAACCTTAGTGTCTTGTATACCCACCCAAAACCCACTTTAGGAGTCTCTGTACTACACTATCAAATAGTATGACAGTACTATTTCGTAGTACAGTAACACTATAATAAGAGAAGTGGGATTAACTTCTAATCTTTCATGAAATATATAATAAATAAGAAAGATAAGTTTTATCTTTTAGTAATACTTTGAAACAACTATGTAAAGTAGCTGAATAAAGGTTACGCTAAGATACAGTTAAAATTATTCAAAAGAACTGACAATTAATTTATGCCAACTTAAATTGAAATTAACATTGGTTTTTGGACAGCAAAACATTTAGTAACTAGAATTTTTTTTAAAGTTCTAAACGTAACTTGGTCATTTAGGAACATAGAGACTTATTTCACATTGATCTTTATTGTAAGACTGACAATATTATATCAAACTCAACATAAATTTCGAACCCAAAACATTAATTACAAATTTTCGTAACATTACCGAGTAATGTTAATTACAAAGTTACGAAATAAATATTCATATTGCCCAGTAAAGGTAACAGTAGACCGCGATGCAGGCGGCTTGTGAAGAAAATAAAGGCCAAGGCTACATGAAACGAAGGTCTCAATACCTGCAGAGGAAGTCCATTGTTGGTGGATGATCACGGATTGGAACAATGGTGAACCACAGCCGGTAATAAGTAGAACCCATTAACGAAGCACTATTGAATTAACAGCTCGTTATTCAACCCAACAGAGACATAACTAGTGTTGTGCTGTCAAGTTAGGTAAATAAATATATTTAAGACTCAGTATATGCAGACTTTGCCGGTTTGATGACCAGGATCTCGATAACTAAGTAGACTGAGAGTTAGATATTCGGATATATAAACAACTTTAACTCTTCAACGCAATTGAATTCATTTGAGAAGTTACAATTAAAAATTGGAACAATATAGATTAAATTCTATCAATATTGCTTATTTCTTAAATCAAAATTATAATCATAACAATAAATCTCAATGTTCGTTCGTACTTTTAATTTATAAATAGGTACAAACGAGGGTACAAATTAATAACCGTTGACTCCGTTTTCGTAAAAATCAATAGATTTATTCAATGAATTTAAAATAAAAAAAACCTATCGCTTTAATCTCCCTGAACATTTCGAAGAAAACAAAATTTCTGTTTCGTTCAAATTAAAAACATTTTGTAAACTGCCATTTTCAATTCAATTCACGCCATTCTAATGGCGCGTTTTATAAATTAATGACTACCTATTTGCTAGATTTTAAATCACTTTCACTGAAAGAAAATTCGTTATATACTTAATTTTCGATACATTCGCAGTGGATACGAGAAACTTCAATGCATTATTTATTATCTCAACCAAAAGCACTAAGAAAAGTTTAAAAGCCCCTACAAATATTTGCAATAATTCAACGGTAAAAAGATCTTGAAACAACACGTGTATTTATGTAGGTAGATACATACATGTATTCGTCTGGCCCGGCCCGTCAGACCTCAAAGTAACGCACCTGCGTTGTGAAAACCGAAGGTCCCGGGTTCGATCACTGACCACAAAAAAGTTTTAACTTCCGACGAAAAAGAAGAGTATTACAAAACCGCCATTGTACGTCTGTTTGTCTGACTTTCTTTTGGTTTAACAGCTATAGTTTTCGAGTACATTTCAAGTATGTTCGGCGGATGTCGGCCCAGATTATATTTTGTACCGAGGTTTTCTAAATTTGGATTCGAATTGTTTAGTTTACACCTTCACTCAAGGGGTAGATAAAATATAACTAATTATTAAATAGGTAAACACTAAACATACACATTCCGATCAATTAATTATTTAAAGCCATACTTAGCCATAAATAATATATGTAATAATAACAGCCATAAGTTGGAAAAAATATTCTCGTAACTCATTTTTCATTTTTCTTTTAATTTAATCAGTTAACATGTAAATTGAACTAGTAAGTAGTTCATGGGTAGATATAGGAGCTGCTTTCAAAGTCTGTGTATTATTTTAAATATAAATTAATCATTTTATTCGTTTTACCTTAAACCTTCTATGCCATTATTATTCATAAATTCCATAACAACAAAAATTTTCTCTTCCCCATATAAAAAAAATTCAACCAAGTCCACATTGAATATATACATACAGAGTATGTAAATGACAAGCGTACACTTTCACATAGGAACTTCGAATGCCTCGCAGTACAGCCAATTCACCATGTATTTAAGTTTTCAAGCAATCAAATATGATTTATGAAATCATAAAAATGCAAGTTAACACGTTTTCTCACTAACTAAACGTTAAATTCGAGGTTTACTTTCACCGTTCGCATAAGGTACGTAGCGTCAGTAACGATCATGAACAAAACTAATATTCATGACTTAACAAATATGGTGTATTGAAACAAAATGTAACGTAAAACTTTACTATATTTCATCTGCACAAAAAAAATGAAACGTATCTGTGTCTCTCCATTTGTAACAACCAAGTTAAATATTTTACTTATTTTTAATATACATATAGTTAGTACAAAATAAAAACATAACTACGCACCACCACCACTTATTCGAACACTTTATTTCATAAGACGAGAGAGAAAACACAAACGAAAGAAGATAACAATGCTATGTGAAGTCAAAACACAGTAGATCAAAAATCGGCTGTGAATTTAAAAAAAGTTGTGTTAGGAAATCGAATACTAAAATTGTATTTTTATTAATTTATTAGTTTAACTTTTTACAAATCAATTTTTTTTAAAGGTATTTTTAGAACATTCAAATTTCGATTCAAAACTTCAAAAAGTACGTTCTTAAAAAAGTGTGTTTATTATTTTATATAGCAGACCATAAAAGCTTAAAATATTCCTATAATAAAATTTGAAAAAGTTAGTTCTGAATACATATTTCTATTTTCTACCAGTGTCCAATCAAATTTTAAAAGAAAATTAAATATAATAATAGCAGAATTCAATCGAAATCAATTCATGAGATAAAACTCCGTGAAACAAGGTAACATCACAACAAAATCAGATCTGTGAAACAATGTTACACGCTAAATTCAAAATAAATTATAACTATCTCAAATGAAGACGAAAGCAAATAGAGACCGAGATCAAATGACGTAATCGCAGCATGCAAAAGAATGCAAGCAGACTTACAGCAACAAAACTTCATAAAACGAGTGCGTTCAAAACAGTTGAAACGTTCCCAGCAGGGAAATAATAAGTTTGAATGCAGAAATTGCTGCACGTGCTTATAGCTGGCCGGAAAAAATAATCGCCTCGCAGGCGAAAAAAGTAAAAAGAAATTATTGTCTAAGGTTACGTAATGACGCCGCTTGGCGCCAAACGCAACGCAATGAAAGATGGGTGCGGTGAAATTGTTGAGCATATACCGAGCCCTTGATGTTGCAATTTTTTGTGCAATTTGTTTTTGTTTCGCAAAACTAACAATAAGAAGTTATTGTTAGTTTTGCGTCTTAGAAATAAATTAGAATATTTTAGTAATTCTAAAGTAAATTGTTCAAATTATGTATTTTGTAAATAGATTACTTGCTTATGATGTTAAGATGAAAACAGATTCAGGAAAATCCGACTTACATAAATATAAAGTACCAACATTCGTTATCGGCATTTGATGTAATGGTATCAGCTAAGTATCAAAACTAGACTGTAAATGAGACATCGATATTTTAAACTTGTTTGTTTTTTAACGCCTATATGATATGAGTATTACAAGTAGGTACTATTAACTTATAATTTTCTGATTATTGGATACATCGAAAATCCAAAAAGTAACATTATTTAGTTTTCGCTCAATAACATTTGAATACAGTGAAATCAATTCCAATCAAGTCCAGTTATGTAACTTCCATCGCATTAGAAAAAAAGCAATTTGTATTTCCTTCCCTTTGTATTGCCTAGCGTTCATCAATTAGTGTAATGTCAAATTGGAATTCCGTACCCCGTTAACGTCCATGGCTAACATCCATCGACATAGTACCATCGGTATACATCCGTGGCTAACATTGGTATCAATCAAAGTTCAATTTGTAACATAATCTGTGTAGTCATTGAATTAATTTAAATATCGAACCACAGTGGGTAGGTACATATGTAATATTAAAATATCATTGTAATTTCAGAGTGCATCGGACATAGAATTTATAAAGTTCATCAGTAACAAACATTAAAGGAATTGTTGGATAAATAATGGATTTCAACATATTCTAATAATAATTATATGCGTAGACTAGCTGTACCTACCCGCAACTTCGTCTGCGCGGAAAATTTTTTCGTGGCTTTCTCGGATTAGATTAGATTATGTACAAAGAATATACATATGTATAAAAATTGTTTTTGAGAAAGAGCCTACGTTTGGCCTACGTCTGCCTCCGGGCACGTACTATCTCTATACCAAATTTCATTACACATCATATATATCATCATAGTACAGCGGTTTAGCATTTCCCATTCAAAGTTTCATCCCCCTTTTCACTCACTTAAGAGTAAAGGTTGGTGATAAAAAGTAGCCTATGCCCGTTCCCAGGTGTCAAACTATCTTCATGCTACATATAATCAGTAGAGTGATTCAACATTTCCCATACAAAGTTGTGTCTCCCTTTCCACACCTTTAGGGGTACATTTTTGATAAAAAGTGGTCTATATTAATTTGATAAGAAAAAGTCTATTACTGCACCAAATTTTATCATAACCGAGGTTTAGCATTTCCCACACAAAGTTTCATCACCATTTTCACCTTTTTAGGTGTACATTTTTGATAACAAAAAGTAGCCTAAGTCCGCTCTCTGATGTTAAACTATCTCCATGCCGAATTTCATCATAATCGGTTCAGCGGTTTAGCATTTTCCATACGAAGTATAGTCCCCCTTTCATCCCTTTAGGGGTAGATTTTTTTTAAAATAAGTAGCCTATAATGTGTGCAAGCACATGCTCTCACTACGTATCAATTTCCATCAAAATCGGTAAGCCGTTCTTTACTTATAAAAGGACGTACAGACAGACAGACAAAAATTTTAAAAATGGTAGAATCGAAGTCAGTTAGTCATAAAATAACTATCTATCACAAAATTTGACAGTAAAACTGTAATTACAGACAGACGCTACAAATTTATTTATTAGTATAGATAGTAGTTGTTCAAGTGTAAAACTAGTTTCCATTTCAATTAAACCTTCCTTAATACAAATTTTGAAATTTTAAACCCTTCATTTTTATAGATAACGAAAAACGAAGATTTCTAAAATCCTACTAGTTACTTTGCGGAAATTCCTTTAATGTGATGAATTTCTAAAATCTTTAACTATTATCCGCTCAAACTCCAAAAACCACCAATCGACACGCGTTTCGCCTCTCAACGAAGCATCCTCAGAATATTCCAGAGATCAGACTCTGTAAGCTCTATATATATACAATCGGTCAGTAAGATTCAGTGCTGGTTAGCTGACCGAGTATGATCTCTGGAATATCCTAAGGATGCTTCGTTGAGAGGCGAAACACGTGTCGATTTGTGGTTTTTGGTTCTTTTGTGGTTCTTTTGTAGGTACTTTTCAGTGTTTTTTTTTTTGGAATCGGTTTCATTATTTTTGATAAGCAACATTTGTAGTCAATTACACAAACGTTTCCTTGTAATCTTCATACATAATACAAATTCAATTTATAAGGAGGAAAAAGGGGGGCCCTTTCCTCCATAAAATGCAAATTTATTTCCATTAACCTCTTCTTAACACTACATAACACAAAATATCATTATACCAAATTTCATGACCGTAGCTTTAATCGTTTTTGAGTTTCATGATTAATTTATCAGCCAATCAGTCAGTGAGTGGTATTTCCCTTTTACATGATACTATAGCCACCAGCTCTAACGGGATATATTATTAATGAATAATTTCTAGTCACCTTCATTACGTCCTATCAGGAATGAAATTATTTTCCTATTTTGTACATGCTACAATACAAATAAAGTTAAGTAATCAAATCATATACATAGACAGATAATAAATAACCCTAGACAATTCGTGGTAAAACATAGTGCAGTTATTGGAGCCGGTACTGTCAGGAATGAAGGCCAGACGGTGACCTAGCTTATCCGAGACATGTCGCCATAACTATTACTTACATATATTATAAGAAGCAAGGAAACATCGATAAATTGCACTCAAGTTTTAATACGTCTTACGGACGAAGCATTAATGGTCTCATAGTTTATACAATAAGTAATAGTAACCTAACCTGGTTTCTTACATTCCATTTAGTTTTTACAAGAATATACATATGTATGTATAGTGTAGTAAATATTGCATAACATTGCGCTGACGAAAAGGCTTTGCCCCATGATTCACTAATACCACATTTCAGCCCCTATAAGTTACAAGGCAATTTTTAATAAACATAAATTGTCCTAGAGAACTGGAGATCATGAACAAATGTCATTGAAAAGCGTACCTAAATCTGTTCAGCAAGTAGTTCTAAAGATAAGCCATAATGCAAAAAGACGGACGCGCGCCTGGTATATTTATGCTATGTAGGTAATAATAACTTATGTCCTGTCGTATGTTAATAAAAAATAATTATTCTCACATTAATTCTGTAATACATTGACTCAGGCGTTATTCTCTCATATGCTATTTATAATTAGTTTATGAAATATATTGTTATGTGATATATTACTCCACAAAAATTCACTTATTGGTCGATATTCAATTCTCAACGAAGCATCTTCAAAAAATGTATACTTTGCACTAATCTATACTAATATTAATACTAATTAATATTACAAAGAGGTAAACTTTATTTGTTTGCATGTAATGCATAAACTTAAAAACTACTCAAATGATTTCAAAAATTGTTTCACGTACAGAAAGCTACATTATCAGCGAGTAACATGATGGATGGGTTGCATTTTATTATCAAAAAAAATCTAACCATGCGAAGCCGGGGCGTGTCGCTAGTAATATTATAAAGAGGTAAATTTCGTTTGTGTGTATGTAATGGATAAACTCAAAAACCACTCAGCTGATTTCAAAATTTCATTCACTTCCAAAGGAGAATGAAATATTGAAATCAGCTGAGTGGTTTTTGAGTACTACATTATCAGTGAGTAGCATGGCCTGTATTTTTTTTTTTAATTTCTACCCGTGCGAAGCCGGGGCGAGCCGCTAGTCTACAATATCACTAAGCCCCTCAAAAAATATAAATACAACATATGAGATATTGAAGTAAAATTACACTAATTATTCATCGTGGGTAACCTGACTTGGTATCTTGGTATTTCCTCTGGTAATGTCGCAATGTAATGCCTATTTGCACAAAGGTTAGGGTGAATGAGTGCTCAGAATATCTAAAAATAAACAAGTATTTATGAAAATTATGTAACGTAAAATACTAAGATAATGTTAAGCCGTCTATTCTATTGCATATTATTAATAAATGAAAATAAAGGTAGCTGAAAAATTCCTACTTATAAGTTAAAGCGAAATCATATTACGTATTGGGGAGTAATGTCAATATTAGATACCTATCCATAAATAACAAAATCATAATTTTAATCGTGAACTAATTAATTTAGGATTCTTGACGATCTTGTAATTTTATTTTTAGTCTTACCATAGAAAAACATAAATAAATATTTAATCCGAAAATGTCACAAGAAGAAGTAACGCATACACTAATTAAACACTGGCAACATAAGTTCCACTATAATTATTTTTTTCCGGCACCTAAAACGTTAATTCGAAAATAGAATAGATCGATAGGCACGCATTTTTGCATGTTCACTGTCGCTCATGCTATAGGACGCGTGTTGCGGTCGAGGTCCGCGGCAGGTGACTGGCCGTGCGCCTGCGCACTTCAACCAGTGACGGTACAATCCGCTGTGCATTTCCGATCGCAACGCACTACCTCACGCTGCTGCCCTGCCTCACCGTCGCTGAACCGCAAAGTAGGTAGCGATGTCACGGTATGTCAGAGAAAATAGTCGTAGAAAACAACTATCATTATTTGCCGTGCCGTACTGGTGGATACTCATCTATTTTTATTGTGAACGCGACTTGAATTCAAAACAGCGCAATTTTTAGGCCGTTGACAAATTACGTTACATGATGGAATTCTACATTAATATTAAACCACGCGATATACGTTAAAAAAAAATATTTTATTGTAAATTATATTATGGTTAGAAGTCAAGGCGCTAAGCAAAATATCTTGAACAGTAGGACTACGTTCTAATTCCCATATTTATTACATGAGCTTCCATGCTGTGATCTCGTAGAAAAAAATACAGAATAGATTAGCTGTTTATTTTCCCGCGCACATAGTAATAGTTGGTTAAGAAGGCTTATTATATGAAACTTGACTAGACTACGGAACTAGCAAATACCACCATTTCATCATCATCATGTCTAAAATGACGTTAAGGTATATTTTCGTTGTGCCTTTCTGTTCTCTAACCCGCGGATTGAAAATGGCTCAAAATTATGAACAACAGAATAAAGCCAATATTAAAATACCTTTGTTATGATCTTTATTATGAACAATGGAAGTGCGTTTTATTATTATTATCTGTTATATAAACAAGTAACAGATAAGATGAAAGGAAGAGAGACTTTCAATCACGATAAGATAATAACATTCTCGCGTCAGATGTTGTGATAATAATCACGACTAAGTCCACTGTCATCTTGAACAAAAAGCCATAGTATCTCAGATAATTATTCTAAGTATAATACAATACCTCACATGGTGTTACAAAATATACAGTTTCGTAACTCATAAGGGCATAATACAGTGGACTGTTCATAAGGACGAAACTAACATCACTTTTCACTAAATTATGTACATACAATATTTTCATTTTTGTCTTTAAAGTAGTAAACAAATCTAGTCACTGTGACATTTATTATAACATAAATGATGGGCTAGTTCGCAAATGATTGATTTCGTTGTCATACTTATTAGTTACTAGTCAAACAAACATGTTTAGAATTTATATTCGTTTGTGGGTTTGTGCTCCAATAAAAACCACCAAAAATTTAAAGATTAAGAAACGTCATGATAAGTTTAAAAATCTGTATTGTTAAAAAAGCCTCAAAAATAAAAAATATGAGATTATTATTGTTTGCACAACGTAAACAATAATGTTCTGCTATTATTCTGTCTTACATTTCGAATGAAATGTGTCACTCACATATTAGAGTGAACTGTAATGTGATCTAGTAACATAGACAACCTTTAGGTAACACTACAAATTAAAAATGCTTGACAAATAAACTCAATTTTTTCAATGCTGTACTATGTATATTGGATAATATTAGTGCTATATGTACATTTTTTATAGTTTCGTGTATATAATAGAAAACCAGTGTTATTAGAGAGCTACATGTAATATGCTGGACCAGCGAACGGTGAAAATTTAGCGAAATTTTAGTTACTTTCTTGTTTGTTTACACTAAAGTCAAAAATGAAAAAAAGAGGATATTTTGCTATCTTTTTCGATCGTTATTTTGTCCCTTTCATAGCGACACTGCTGAAAAACATATTTTATAAGTATAATGCGCACTAACATTATTAATCTCGGCTCTTATAAGAGACAAGGCAAATTTTTAAACACACAAATTTTCTAGATAGACTGCAATAACAGTGAAAACTGCATCCAAATACATTCAATGATTATCAAATATCAAGAATTTCGCAGTCATACGGACAGACGAGCACATACCGGGGACTTCCTTTTATGCATAAACGTTCAAATACATTAAATTACTGTGTAGCGATTACATAATTATTTATATTGTTCAAACTAAATAACTAAGCAATACGTTATGAAGTGTTTGTAATTAAACTGATTTTTTTTTTCAATTTCACAACTTGCATACTTCTTACAATATTGACAATTACAATTAACAATATTATCATCTGACAATTGGCAGTGTTGTATGTCGAAGTATTGACAGTTCCTATAATAAAAATATAAAGTGTGATGACTGAATACTTACTAAGGGTAGATGGTGGGAACTGCGAACTATAAAAACGACGCCGACGAGACGCGACGCTAAGCCTCTTAGCTCTAAACCCGCGTCCACGATCGGTACAATCCGGTTGAAATATCGGAATGAGTACGGTATTAGCCCTAAAATATTAACTCAATACTGACCTGGCTTTTCAAACAGATTATATTGTAAACAATATCTGTACTACTCCATTATAAATAATTCTAGATACAAATCTACCTGCATTCACTTTTCTAGTTACAGCTAATTACAGAGTGGTCTATAAGTCAAGTAAAAAGTTCCTACGCACGCTCGCCACTCAACGATTAAAAATCAATCCCACGCAAAGCGGCGACTAATTTTGTGCTTCCTACATAAATATTTAAGAGGTGATGGATCTATGTGACACTCGTTTTGAACTGGTAGGAATGTCGGCTCCTATAATTTGATCACAATGTAACTAAAGTGCGAGTCGATGACAGGCAATGAATACGGCAATAAACATTTAATTATATACATATGCATTAAATAAACAACCAATCACATAAATCAGTTTTGGAATAGATATTGTTTTTAAATGCAGATAAAAATGTAACAGCTTAAAGATTTTCTTATTAATATACCAATTATTAACAATATCCAAAATCATAACAATCTGTCAAAAATGTTTGGTTTGTTCATTAACCATATAAAAACAAAAACAAAATTTAATGCTTATTTTCGAAATCGGTAAGTAATTATCCATTAGGGCAATACTTTATCCCCTTTACTGGTATAATATAACTATAACAAAATGTTAATAACATAACTAAAGTTGTAGTAAGCAGTAAAATTTCAATAAAATATGTTACTGAGCTTATAACACAATTCCTAAAAGCTCTGAACATTTGTCTGAACATTTGTCTTTTCAAAACATCAGTCAATGACCCCAGTACGCCAAAATTCTATTTCCCTAGAAGAGACTAGTGTAGTAACTAATAGTAATTGAAAAACTTACAACCGTGAGTAATATCCGAAAATATACAAAACTTAATTGACTAAATAGATAACCAACAACCAGCATACAATTTAGGATTAGAAACAATCAACTCACCGCTCACAAATTGGCGGATGTGAAGTGCGGGTCTCGCCTCATTGATTGATTGGATTAGCGAGTCCACTGACAGGCTCAGTGCCTCTTGATCTTTACGATATCTTATGCCGTAGTGGTTCAAGTAACAAATTAGACGCAATAAAGTTGATCGATCTGATAATCTTCAAACACTTAAAAGCAGTTCCTGCTTGAAAAATAAATGTCGAAGTAGTGAAAATTGATGAAATAAGTTGATATTTTAATCAAATCTCTGCTAGATCAACCGATGCTGAACGGAAACAAGTAGAAATATTAACGTACCTACGTAATATTATACATATATTTAATCATATTTACGTACACATCCCAATTTCGTCACCAATACCTACGGGTATATTAGTATTACAGAAATTAAATACGAGTACAAAAATAATCACTATACCATAAAAAAAATTCCTTTATTACGAAAGTTGGTGCTTTCAAATATTGACAATTGAAAGTTTAAGTACACTATCACTATAAAGAAAAAGAACAAGTTAAACAGAACTCTTATGAGTTATACCATAATACACAAAGCTCGACCTTCTGCTTGCACTCAACAAAAATTGTTTCTCACAAATCAATGGCCACAGAGATCGATTCAAACACATTTCCTGCATCGGCAATAATAGCTGTAGTAGTACGCTTGTCATCTATGACGTGTCCATTAGAAGTTAAACATGAGTTAACCATTACTTGTTATTTATTATGACTGCTGAAGGTATAATAGAAAATGTTTTAAGTGTTGGCCTAGATACCGAGTCCTTCGAATTACATTTAAATACTTTTTGTTACTTAAAATTACTGCTTAATTGTTTTTAGATGCTTAATTATCGTAGTTGCTTTATTTTGAAACTAAACGTACCTACTTGTTCATCTTCTACATTTCTCGTAGTCCATAGTCGATCGATGTATATTTTTAAGCTTAAAGTGCTGGCAACTTAAATATTTGAAACAAAATTGAATAATTATGATTACGGTCCTAATTTATCCATAGAATTTGATGGAACATAAGTAGAGCTCCGACGAACACAATATATTTCTGTCATGTCAGATCATGTCAATACCAGGAAATTCTGATATTGACTCTCACACTGATTGTATGTCTTGTTCTGAAGTCATTCATTATTTTATATAGGATACAAGCAATTAGCATGGATGCCAGCAAGACCATGCACCACAAGTGAAAAATGGAGTAAGCCAGCTTTTATCTAGCTTTAGCCGCCTTATATGACATGTAGTATTATAAATGGAACTATTGTAATACTTCCACAAAAGGAGGAACAGAGATACTTAAAGCTAATTTGTTTCTTTGTCTCTTCGCCACTCGAGCATAACACTAATATTTTTATTATTCCATGTTTTGACTACGTGCTACATAGAACACTCGACTAGATGAAAACAATAGACTTTGTGCCTGAGTGACTCGGCTACCGAGACACCGACAATCCTAAGTAGATTGTATATTATTCTATACGGTCCCTTGAAAACAGAACGCTCTTCCTTAGATACACATGTCTGCACGAAATGAATACTTTTACCCATACGTATGTTGCAACAACTGACATAATTAGTAGTTACAAGCATTTGCTTCCTTGCGAATCGCAAAAATTATGTTAGACATATTCTTTTCCGATTTCTTCAGGAACTTAACAAGTTCTCGTTCATAACTAGCAGAATCGTTGGGTTGTTTTAGAGAAATTTGTTTTCTTGTTACTTTCTATTAGGGATGTTACGGAAGTGGTTTTATCGGAACCGGAGTCGGAGTTTTTAAATTTGGTTTGTCGGAACCGGAACCGGAATCGGAGTCAAAGGCGGAAGCAGAACAGAGATGTCTAAAGGACAAGTCTAATGAAATAAAATAATACAAACATTATTCTGCCTTTTTAATTTCAGTTCAAAATATAATACACCTGCTTACTAAACCTAGTCTTTGAAAATAAAAATAATCGAATTTTCTTAAATCTTTAGTAGTAAATTAAATCAAATAAAGTGACTCCAAAAGAAATATATTGTATTTTATGAACAAAAGCTTAAAGGAGAACATAAGGAGGGTGGTTCTCCGAGCGACAAGCATAAAGTTCTTCGTATGCGTTGACCGCGGCAGCCGCCGTGGCTGTGCTTTTGGACCTCCGATTATAACCTCCGATTTAAAATGTCAGAGCCGAAGTCGAAATCGGAAGTGTAATATCAACCGGAAGTTCCGACTTTTCGGAATCAGAGTCGAACTCCGTAACATCCCTACTTTCTATATAGTTATTGAATTTGAAGCAAGTATGTTCACTTTCATAATAACAATTATACAAGCTCCCCAATTCACCCGCAAACACTTTAAAATCGTATTTTTGTAAATTAACATTTTATTAGTTATCACAAGTGACACCTTTTACTTAAAACCCGGCCTTTTTTCACTACTTTCATATTACATATTAGTATTCATTTCTTTATTAAAATCAAATAACACAATTATATCTACCTAATAATTTAATAAATTGGTTTCTGGGATTTGAGCGGAAAATAGCTAAATATTTTAGGAATTCATCAAGAATTCATCACAATTTAATAAATATTTAAATATAAAAGCATTTGTACGGAAACTTATAACCATTAATCGAGAAAAAGGCAGAACAGATCGACTGACAATCATCAGAAATCAACGAGAGTCTTCAATAAACAAGTCACTTAACTTAAAGGAGAACGCTTCAAAGGAACTTCAATGGATCGATAAATCACTGGTGATACTATCTAAACGTACAGCTGAAAAGAAATATCGAACTCGATCTAAAGTCGACCTTCATGATGTGTATCTCGATTATCGATTTACTTTCTCTTCTTGTACGCGTTATCGAATAATCGGACCTTTCAATCAATTTTCTAGAAGAGAGGTCATTTAGAGGCTAAAACTTGGAGTAAAGATAAATCAAAACTTCTAATGCTAAAAGTCTCCATGAGAAAACAGTTACAAAATTAAGCTATACCCATAACGGAGTAAACAAAGAGAACAATTGCTGAGAATCGCAATCCTTATATTTTCGCCCCAAAAATCCATTCTCTTCGTATACTACAGTGAAGTACTTTGACAAACTCGTCGTTAATATTCGAACTATATGATATTCATAAGTAAGCTACAGTACTGATTGAAGCACTGTAACTACACTAGATCAAAAAATATGTTCATCTGTCTGTGTAAAGATTCTTTATTGTTATGGAAATTACAATTAAGTAAGATTGACTTATGAAGATCAAATAGCCAAAGTGTTAGCAGACGGAAATGTCAAAAGCACTCGCATACCTAGGCGAAAATGTGTGAGGAGAATGATGAGATTTGAGGAAGCGAAAGAGGTGTGTAAGGACCGCGACTCCTGGCGCTCCGTCCTCTCTGACTACCCCGTTGGGGATACAGCGTGAAGTTATGTTATGTTATGTTACAATTAAGTATGTATATGAATATACATAAGTATTTTGGTATACTGTATATGTTTATAGGTATATAAAATTCGGGTGTGCATTTGTTCGTAATTCTTCTCCTCCTAAACGGCTTGACCGATTTTGATGAACTTTTTGAACTTATGGGGTCAACTGGATGGTTCTTAGCTATACTTGGAGCCGATAGATGGTGCTGTTGTCGAGATCCGCATTTTTTTTTATATCCCAATCAAATTTTTATTTGTTAAAATTTGGGCAGGACGACGTCTATCAAATTTGCTACTTTATGTATAAAATAAGAGTATACTTGATTTTTTGTATTAAAATTCTAATAAAGATACTAATAAAAATACATACGTATATGCATCCGCACGTAACTTCAAGTCATTTCCTATTTGGGGTAGACAAGCATCGAAGTGTCATAGAACAACATCCCGAAATGACGCCATTTCGTGTAATAATGATTTGAGCTTACAGATGACAAGTCCTATCCCTTCGACTTACGATGGCGCCGGAAAATAACGTGGAAAGCAGTTTGCTACTTCCTCTATAACACGTACAGGTAGGTGAGATTTTCAACACTCTTCCGGTGTCAGTGTTTTCTCATACTTATAAGTTAGGAATTTTCAATGCAAGAGTGAATATCTTCTGGGTTCTGTGCAAACGTGACTTTCGGTCTCGTCATTCCTTTTCATCAGGCAAGACACCAAATAAAAAATCTTTCTTCTGAAAAGTTTATATTTCTTACCTACTGCAGAATTATAAGTACCTATAACAAATAAAATAATCTTATTAGTTAATATGTCATGAGGACCTTTTTTCTAAATCTAAGAAGTTGGATGTATTCTTACGGTTTCTTTAACTCTCAAACTAATCTTTTCATACCATAGAAACAATGATTCGAATGTGTGACCGTAATTTCAACACACCAAATTTTATTGTATGTTAATAACCGTTAAATACTCTGGAAGTGTTTTTAAACGGAGATAACTAAACATGTTTAAAACAAATAAGATTTCAGAAGTTATTTAACTCCAGAATCGGTGAGAAAATAAGTTTTAAAAATATTGTTACAGTTATAATTATAAATCTATAACTAGATGTAGCGTTTAATTAATATAACACTATTTTTTAAAACCTAAAACGTTGAAAACACTACACAAAAACATTTACTTAATAAATGAAAAAGTAATAATTTTCTTTATATAAATGAAATAATCTTACAAAAACTAATCTTTCAAAGCTTTGATGAAAAAAAAATTCTTTCGCGCTTTTAATGTTAAAGTCACTAAGACACACCTGACACTATTATTCATAGTCGATCTATATAATATATATCTCCGCTTCGTTGTGTGCCCATAATATCCATAACGGGTACAAGCTTAGTTAGGTCATAACAAATTCCACCATTTGCATTAACTTTTTACGTCAGATTGTAGAAAAACGGCTATGACAGACACAGAGACAAGCAGACAGACAGATAATTCCATAAGTGTTTCTTTTTCTTAATTTTAGAACAGAACACTACGAATTAATAAGTATATTGCAAGAAAACTCAAACAACACGACCAACACCGATCTGAAACTGTTCACTATTACATAAAATAATTTCGATTCAAGGGAAACACCAATAAACATAATGTATATTATAATATTATAAAAACTGTTTAAAGTACGAGCATTTCTTTTAATCATACCTTAATGGGGTATGACAGAAAAGCTTACTAATTTTTACTCAAGTTGTGTAAGGTATACATGTCCCGTACCACTTCTGTGTAATTTATGTGCGTGTTAATAATGATATGATGCACTGCAGTGGATGCATTATGGCGTGAAACCCACGGGCGCACACTGTTAACCTAATTGATGCTTAAAAGGCGTGTCGCCCGGCTTCGCCTGCTAACATCCGCCATTTGCATGTTAACTATGAGAGTGCCAAACGGATAGTAATAGCTCAAAGGAAAACGGAGATACGGGATAGATCAAAGAAGCTTGTATATACATAATATATAGTAAAAATAACTAAGGTCGGATATAAAGCTAAAATTAAAAGAAAAAACCCGGACAACTGCGAGCCTGACTCGCACAACTAGGATTCCATAAAATGTTCCCCCATACACGTCACAGTCAATTCTCTAACTGCAAGTGTAAGTTTGTAATCACAAAAAATATTATTTCAATTAACGATTTTCTGATTTTTTTGTTTACTTATGCTTGCCAAATTTCATAATTCTAGGTCATTGGAAAGTATCTTATAGGTTTTGATTTACTTGCGAGTGTTAAAATATACGGCCTGTGTGGCCGTATTTTTGATTGCGTTGACTTAGAACCTTGATTTATTACAGCTCCAAGTGACCGTAGATATAACTATTCGATTTTAATTCCAACTTGATACCTTCACGCGTTCTTAAGAACAAGAGTCTTGACAGACAGACGGATGGACTGACAGAAGGATAACAAAGTGATCGCATAAGGGTTCTTTTTTCCTTTTGAGGTACGGAACCCTAAAAATATCTACAAATTTATATTTTACTTCGAAAGAGAATATTCCTCTCTGGTCTGAGAGAGAAAGAAAAATATAGAATTTGACAGTTGCTTAACTTCTCGCGCGAAGTCACAGTAGCTGCGGTAGCTGGCTGAGGAATAGAGCTTCTTAAATTATTAGTATAATAAGGAAATTGTATTCAATAACTTGCCGTCATCTAGTTCTGCTTTGCCGTATGTAGGTAAGTCAAAATATTTATTACAAGAGGTGGTATCAAGGTGTCAATTCATTGCGCCTATATGTTCTACTTTATTTATACTAAAGATAAGGGTGTTACTGGGAACTCCCCCAGAGTTCGTTGTGTGGTACCCATAGTACAAGCTTACTGCTTAGTTTGTGGTCACACAATCTGTGTAATTGTCTGGAGTATTATTATTATACTCTTGTTAACATTATTCAAAAGGTCAGGGCAATCTATTTTCGATTGTGTTATTTTCATGATATTTTTCAAATCTTTTATCCAACCGTGATACTGGCCATTTCATTTAAACTGAGGGTATCTACGAAATCGCTTTTGTGTTGATTCTATCCGGGAAATGAAGATCTTATACTGTGAATTCTACATTTGAGTTTGAGTTTACTAAAGGAACTAGTTTACTGAAGGATCTTATTACAAAGCTGGGCTATCCCCGCGAACGGGAAATGGCGTAAAGAATAAGAAGAATAAGAATAAAATGTATTATACAATATAAGTGACAAGGCTACCAATAGAAATACATAACTATTTGAAAATGAAATCAAACCAGACTTAAATAATCTTTTATCTGCTTTGTGACATATTAGATTTAATATAAGGAGTGAAGGCAAGATAAGTGCTATAGAAATCCAATCTTTCAGAAATCAGAAAGCGGACAAAATAAGCAATGAAGATAAACGAAATATTTTAGATTAGAGTTTGCATGAAAGTGTTATTATAATAACTAAGGAAGGAAGCTTAGATAGCTCCAGAGAAGGAATTAGTGAAACGCTAAGAGTAACTTATGGAGATCAAATAGTCAGTGTTAGCTGACAACAATGTCAAAAGCACTTTGCCAGCTAGTACGCTAACATGATAATTCCTTGATCTCATTGCACAGCTTTAATAATAAATAAATAATGAATAAGCGAAATTAATGTCCGCGTTGCTACAATGAGATCACGATATGTCGCGTACATATTTACAACCAAAAACAAGGTACAACAACACACTGGCATACCTCCGCCAGAGATTAATTAGTTACTCTCCGCAAAAGTCTGTGAGGAGAATGATGAGATTAGAGGAAGCAGCAGTATGTAACGACCACGATGCTTGGAGATTGTAACTGTACGTATCTATTTATACCACAAAAAAATTAAGGGTAAATTTCAATTATTTTCATAGTAGGTAGTGATTTTAAGAAAAAAAACAACGCAGCGCAACGACAACAAGAGACAGCAACCAATGAAATTTATAAATCCTTTCAAAACAAGAACGCGCTTCAACTGCAAAATTCTAAAAGGTCAAGGCTACAACGTGACGTCAAACTTTTTGATTAAATATTGACCGAGATTAAACCGACGTAAAACGTAATATCAAGAACAATCCTCAACTCACGCAATGAGAAACTCACGAAAGCAATTACGGATATCAAATATCTGAGAATCGACTCGACATCGACAAATGAATAATTGAAGCGATTTGATAAATAATGCAAATCGTGTCAAAATAGGTATCCAATACACAAACACACGAAACAATAAAAACTTAAATATTTTATTGCAAATTTTTCCATGACTTTCTAGTGACAAAATTCTCATATAAAATTACCAATTTCGATTTTTTCGATTTTGCGGCTGTTCCTTTGTATTTTTTTTTAATTTAATTTTTTTCCTAAACCACCCCAGTATTGAGACGAACAAAACAAAACAAAAAATTACAAATTGGACGAGCCATTTTCAAAGTTTTTGCGAGACTAGCGCACGGAAATTGATTTTTATCTTCTATATAGGTATCTATATAACCGAAATATCACTCACTGACTGACTCATCACGAGATCTCCGAAACTATAGGTCCGATTGTCTTGAAATTTAGCATAGTTACTCCTTTCACGGTTCGAAAGGAGTAACTATGACGTTCACTAAGAATGGATTTTTCGAAAATCCTGTCCAAAATGGCTATGCTACCCGTACGATACCGAGCGGGTCGCTAGTATAATATATAGATAATAGAAGATACCATTACAAGACTCATGTTCGAGCCGATGATATTTAGCATAATATGTAGTGGTAGCAAAAACTAAGGAAGACCAAGGCTGACTTATGAAGATCATATAACCAGAATTTTAGCTGATGGAAATGTCAAAAGCTGGCACTACACTCTGGCTAACCCGTTACGGTTACGACGAAAGGACATGGATGTATGTAGCGTTACAAAGTTGCATTTCGAAATTATCGACAACGATATTTAGCTATTGTAATTGTAACCAAAAATCTAAGCATGTTTAATGTACACAGAGCCTGAATATTTCCGACAATCCTCGAAATACATTAATTATGTCACAAGATCGTTTAGCCCACAAATAACATTAAATCCAAATCGTCAGATATAACTTACTTACCTACTAACGTCCCATCTTCCGCGTTCCATTTTAAGCGAGAGTTATATAAGGAACGATATTTTTCAATATGAACACAGCTGCTGCCGCCCATCCCATGGGGAGTAAAGCAAAACACCATGAACAGCGTAACGACCGTGTCGACAAACAGATGGGATGAACGATTTCACAGGAACGAATAAAACTATTGGTAGGACGGTAAATCAAACTTCGACAACACTGTTGCGCATCTGAGCTAACTCGTTGGTCGAAATATTCTATGTATAAATAGGTAAAGACAAAACAGTTCAGTACCTTTTTCTCCTCTGTTTGTCAACCGATTTTCTTTTTTTAGTAGCTATTGATAAGGTTTAGTGTTATCAACAAAAAAATATTGAAAACAATTATATTAATACGTGAAGCGCAAATGTGGGATCCCTTTTTACGAATATCGCGCGCACGAAGGAGTGAGATTTGGCATCTCGGACCAAGTACCACAATGGACGGAGCATTTCCTAAAAGCGTGTCCTTAAAGTGTCCTTTTTGCTGAGCGACTTTTTAGATTTTTACTAACGTGCGTGGCTAGGGAAGGTGACAGAACAATGATACACAGCTAAACATGACATACTTTTATTTTTGTGAATACTTGTAACCAAAACACTTAAGATTTACGAGTATTTTACAAATAATTATTTCATGACCGACTCATAAGCTGTCACGAAATACACTGACGGTGAGAGGTTGCCATACTTAAGCTGTTTTACTCGTGGCTACGCTCAATTAAATAGAAAGAGACATTTTGTTATTGTATTTTAATAAACCATTTGTAAAATGATGTTGAAAAAATGATACCTCGCTGAGTTTCTTGTCGGTCCTTCTCAGTGTCCAGGTTTTCTTTTCTCTTCTCTTTAAACCGAATTAAAGTAGATTTGACGTTCAGTAATACCTTGTAGTTGAGTTTATTTGAATAAATTAATTTAACTTTGACATTGATTTGACAGAAAAATTCGTTTAACACACGATGGAAAGAGCGGCAACTTATTATGACTTCGTCCATTAAGTTTCTTGGTTCGAGTTTGGCATAGTTTCACGTTCATACTTTTTCTTTTTTATTCCGCCACCATGTATTATTACCTCCCCGGTACCCCACATGCATTTTTAGGGAGGTGGTTGCCTTGTTATGCTTGCTCTGCTTGCTTATTTCTTTCGTCCCTCTCCCTAGTTGTCATTATTTTTCTTACGACCTTCGTGATTCTAGCCTAGTTATCCGGACTCTCCAGCATCCGGTCCACCATGGTTCCCACCTCCAATCCCTTATCCATCGTATTCCTCTCACTCCTAAATACAGCAGGAGGTACACACACCTAAATATAGCGTGCTCCGGGGTGTCCAGTAGTTCACAGTAAGACCACATTTCGCTACTCACTTTGCCTATTGCATGTAAGTATACATTGAACACCCCTTGCCCACTCAGCGCCTGCGTGATGCGGCTATCCACACTTCCGAATTTCCTTTTCACCCATTTATTGAGGTCTTTTATTAGAGTCCGAGTCCATTTCCCCTTGCCCATTCCTGTCCTTTCCTCCTCCCACTCGTCCAGTGTCCTTTCTTTCTCCCTACTAGAATTTTCCTCTCTCGCTGCATTCCTATACTTTCTGCTTTTCTCCATTGCCAACCTGTCCACAGGAATTGTTCCCGCAATCACCAACGCAGCCTCTGTTAAGATGGTTCGATATGCTCCTGTTAAGCGTATAGTCTTTGTGGTTTCATAAAAATGTGTCTATAGCGTTCGACATTTAGAGCTCTAGACCACACTGGCGCTCCATACAGCATAACCGATTGGGTGACGGATGCCAGTAATCTACGTTTATCCTACTCAACGTTGTTGCTAATTTTTAGGCTTTATTGGCTGTTTGTTCTATGTGCTTATCGAACCTTATCATTTCATCCAGCCACACTCCCAAGTATGTTAACGTTCATACTGCCAATCTCAAACTCATATTAGTTGGTGATCACATATACGTAACCTCCTTGGATGAAACAGTCGCACATAGTAGAGATTGTCGCCAAAGAGTTTGTCACATTTCCTTCCTACTCACCATTTCTTTTTCAGGGTGTACAGATAGTACCCAGGTTCAAAAAAACACGCCCGACACAACTTCTTGCAATAAGTATTTAGTTTTACAGATGGTAAACAGAAACTATATAATTGCCAGTTTGCTCGTCCATTGCATATAGCAGTTCCTTAAAATACTGCCCTGCTAAGAAGAAAAAGCACGAGTCGTACTTTATGCGAAATAGAGTTATTAACATTTCTGGATTGAATTCAAGCGGAATTCAAGTAAACATTACTCCACTGTATCCGCTGTACACAGTACTGCACGAAGTAATAAATATAAAACTTTCACGAAACATTTTCAACAATAATCTTGAAAGGAAAAAAGTATGGAAGGTTTCATTATATCGAAATTAAAATGTGATGCTCCCGAAATATGCTCCACTTTCTTTAGTGTAAAACGTAGCCGCATTGCAATCATAAAAACGCATATTTATTTGAGTCTCCAGTTTTGTTGTATATGTATGTACCTACATACATATATTTCTTGTTATTCCCTATTTAACTTTCGGTAGACACGTCTATAGCATAATATGATCAGGAATAAATAAAATAATTATAAAACGAATTATATCAGTTACATATAGTGATTCAGTATATTATATGTAGGTATAGACTAGGGATGTTACGGAGGTTCGACTCCGATTCCGAAAAGTCGGAACTTCCGGTTGATATTACACTTCCGATTTCGGCTTCGGCTCCGACATTTTAAATCGGAGGTTATAATCGGAGGTCGAGGTACAGCCACGGCGGCTGCCGCGGTCAGCGCATACGAAGAACTTTATGCTTGTCGCTCGGAGAACCACCCTCCTTATGTTCTTACTGTTGATTACTCTTTCATTTGTTCCGTCAGGCTCAATAGCAGGCGAACAACTTTTTAGTGGAGCTGGCCTAATGTATGACTCATTGTAAAAAAAGGTGGGAATGCGATAAAGCTACGAAGCTTTTGTTCATAAAATACAATATACTTCTTTTGGAGTCACTTCATTAGATTTAATTTACTACACCAAGATTTAAGGAAATTCGATTATTTTTATTTTCAACGACTAGGTGTAAGCAGGTGTATTATATTTTGAACTGAAAATAAAGACGCAGAATAATGTTTGTATTATTTTATTTCATTAGACATGCCCTTAAGACATTTCTGTTCTGCTTCCGCTTTCGATTCCGATTCCGACAAACCGAATTTAAAAACTCCGATTCCTACTTCGGTTCCGATAAAACCACCTCCGTAACATCCCTAGTATAGACTATAGATACAGACATACATACCAATTATATCACCAAATCTTGCTAATACTTATCCATGCTTCCCATGTTATTCAAAATTGTTGAAAAATAAAGTTCTTTCCGATTGTCAATATGGTTTTAGATGAAATAAATCTAATGCAAATAATGCAGTACATAACGTTAGCGACTTTGCGGTTAGAAATATAGACCCTAAATAAAGTGTTAGTGATTTTCTTGGGCCTAGCTAAAGTAATCGACATCATGTCTATCTCCATCCTAATAATAAAGAAATCCGATAACAAAGAAGTACCCAGTTATGTAAACCATACTGCAAATACAACTAATATTCCAACTATTAAAACTGCACAAACTCCACTCTAATTTAAAAAAGCCAATTTTGTTTCCCGGCCCTGGCTACAAGGCTGTCAGTTAAATAACCTAACCTAACCATGACATCAGTAAGCCTTATGGCAACATCATAAGAGAATGTAAATTATATAATTTACTTTACCATTGTTGGCAAAACGATAAAACACTTATTTCATTATGTTATTATAAACTGATGCAGACAGTACTTTCTTTATGCCGTCATAATCATAACATGCTCATAACCTTGTATGCTGACATACCTACTGTATTTTTCGCATCTTATTCGCTAATTTAAATAACTTAATTAAACTCTTAGGTGACAGTATTAATTGCATAAATAATTTTATAGTATCGATATCAATAATAAAATAAATTGCTATACGTACAAGAGATAAACAGTTTTTATTTGGCATTTCTATTAAAATTTATTGAAAATAATAATTGATAGTTGTTTATGCTGTTAATAAAATCGCCAATACGTAAAATGTATTCATAATTCATTATATCGTCGTAAAGCAAAACTTCCGTAGTGGGAGAACATTCGGAATGCCGTTCAGCGAAAGTAGCACGATTGACATGCAGTAGCAACAACTTTATTTAACTGCATATCAATATATTATTATGTTATTATGTTATTATCGGTCCCGATAAAAAACTCGTAAAATGTACCTATAGTAAAGTGATCTTAATCTATTTACACGCAAGTAATACGAGTCATCTGATTAGAAAGCTGTAACTTTAAGACAAGGCAAGCTACTCAAAAACAACGCAAATACCATTAATATTATGAAGCACTTTAATAAATATACCTAAAATTAATATAACAAAACAGTTTGTTTATTAGTGATAACCTCAAAGAACCCCTAGCTTAAAAAAATGATCGTTAATGTTTTGATCCGCTCCCGAATATGGAATTTACGAAAGCAGATCTTTAAAAGTTAATTGTCATTGAAAAGAGCTGGATTATGTTTCTGAGCTCAAGATTAGACTTACTGACGCGCATTAAAAGAGAGATATTTTCAGCGATGAACGGGTTTTGCTTAAAATAACGAACACACACATGATAACGAAAGAAATAACATACGTTAGAAATATACAAATTTTAAAAAATAAGGTTCAGATTCAGATATACAATTTTTAAATTTTTAGGTCTTCAACATAATTGTAATGGTATGGAAACAACAATGTAATTGCCCAATTAGTTTCTAAGTTTTTCAATTAATCTAAAATTAGAATTTTACAAATTTCTTTTATAAAGAATTAATGAATTCCGTTCGTAATAATATAAAAAACACAACAAAAATCCAATTAATAAGACACTATTTCACAAACGAAAACGAACATTCATAAATATACATAGGTGCAAAGAAAGTTAATAAACTATTATTTAATAACACAACAGACATAATTGAAGCAATAAAGTTAGCGATAAAACGCCCTATAAGATATCTTAACGACTCGCGAGGTAATCGAGAAGGGACCTAATGGTAATGACAGATATTAGACTAACGTTAACGTACGACTTTATAGAACACCCACGACGACATGTTAGCAAATTACGTTAGAAAGTTATTTCTGAATAGCGATACTCAAGATCGATTTTGGTTTTGAATTTTTATAAGATCAAGACTGATATTGTACATCACTAATATCTACGAAGCTACAAATGGTATTTTGTATATATAGACTGGAAATGTCTTCACCAATCTGCATGAAATCCGTATATCGCAGTATGGCTCAACCTCCTTTAACCTCGTTTGCGGAAAGAGGCCTGTTACTAGCAATAGGACATTATATAGACTGTTACTTCACTTTTAGTATTATGCTGAAGTAGTGAGATGAGAAATCTTGAGAAATCCTCTTTTTGTTCTACGATCGATCTTTCGTTATCAAACTGTAAACATAAATAGAGGAGCGTAAGGACCCGGCCTCGACTTACGTAAACAAACCGGGTGGTGACGCATTAGAAAAAGCCTAGTTCAATAATTTCTAATAAATGGTCGGAAATATACCTGTTAAAGTTGGTTCGTTAACTTTAACAGGTATATTTCTTGCGTGTATGTACCTTTGTTTCTTCTTCTCTATTTTTATGACGGTTTAAAAATCAATCTTTTTAAATCGTCATAATAATTTTCGCCATCTCATTAAGTTAAGATGTTACAAGTACAAAGATCGAAGAATGTGTATTTAGTATTCACGATTTCCAGAACAAAGTATGTCTCATCACTCTATTTACATGTTTACGCCGAAATATGGCAATGCTTTTCACTCCTTAGTATTCCAGTCAGTGAACTGTAGATGCGTATCCAATAGCACAAGCAATTTGTTTTATTCTAAGTGATACAACTTTAGCTTGACAAGAAAAAAAAAGCGTAGACTTCCTCAAAGTCTAATATTATTTCTTTCGTTTTGTAAACGATTCTCAGTCTTATTCATTCATCCTTTTCAAAAGTGCAAACTATTTAAAAAAAAAATTCTCTGAAAATGTTCCCTTTAAAATTCCGTTTACTTAAATCAATTTACTAACGACACAACCGAAGTGACGTATAAAATCGCTTAAACAAATTAAAGAGACAGAATCCACGCAAACATAACATTACCAAACTTATAAATTAATTTATTGACAAGGCACACGACACGTGTTAACTGATATTAACATTATGAACAAACAGACACAAATTATGTGACACGCTAATACGACTAACAGAATTTAACTGACATTTAGTCTCAAATCCACTGAAGTGCTAATTTTTGTGTTTGGGAACAATCATTTATGGCTACTGCTTAGTAGGCATAACGTCAAAAAAATCAGGGGTGAACACCTCTCTCTTCTTCATTCGTTTTAATTTGCTGCCTCCTTTGATATTCCACTTGACAAGGTCATAATATTTTCGTAACTATAAAACAAAGAGGTGCATGAAAATCACGCAAAAACTATTATTGAAGTAATCAATCTCTTTTGAATGCAGAACAGTTACACCTCTAGCTAAAACTAGGCTACCATATTCATGTATCAAGCAAGCAAAACCATGAGCAAAATCAAGTTTATAAGTTTCAGTAACCAATATGGTTAAAACGGAAGCCTTCAATACAGTTTCATTAAGTTTGCCTGTTCATATGTCACAGCCGACTTATTCGCCATTTACACCTACAAGTAAACAAGTTATCCAAAACTAGAAATGAGTAAAAAAAAATATATGTACATTGTACATAATAGGTATTTTGGACTTTTTTTTTCTAATTTACAATACATTTGATTACATCAGCACCTAAAGTATATGCAGAGGTAAAATAATATAATGAGAAAAGTACAATTTAGACTATGTAACTTCTACTATGTCCAAAAATGCCATAGAACCCAACGTTAATGCACGTGTGCTCTTTGTCGGTATTTGAAATTATACTTTTTAGCGTGTTAGGTGAAAAAAATCGTGTACCTCTATAGTTTCAACAGGCAACAGAAGTTAGAACATCGACATGAAGAGGCTTTATTGTCTATTGTCTTTGTGTTTTCTTTAAATGTGACTAGTTTTAATTTTTAATTCAATCGTTTCCAGTAGCCAGTTTTAAATAACTGGCTTCAAAAAATGGAAGAGGTTATATGTTCGTCTGTATGTATGTTCACCGATAACTTCGTCAACTGTGGACCGATTTCGATTTTTTTTTATTTGATAGGGTGTACTTCCGAGATGGTGCCATTTAAATTTCACCAGTACTGGAGCTTGGACTTCGAAGATATACCAAATAACACCAAACAATAGACCTGGTTAACCTTCATTTATATTGATGACTCTCTTGTATATCGTTGCGCTCGAGAATTAGAAAGATGATAATGATAGACCTGCCTTATTTAGGCCAAGGTCACTCAAAAGCGAGAAACAAAAAAATTTTAAGAAAACAAAATTAAACCGCCTTCAAAAAAACACTGAAAAGTACAAAATAATTATCCTTTACTAATCAAAACTCAAGTACAATAAAAATAACTTCATAAGTACGATACACATATCTATATAATTAAAAAAGACAGTTATAGAAGTCGGTGCCAAATCAATGTGCAACAACGGAAAGTTTAATAGTTTGGTAGGCTTGGCACCGACTTCAGTAACTGACAAATTTAATTATGTAGGTATGTGTATCGTACTCGTGAAGTTATTTTTATTGTACTTGAGTTTTGATTAGTAAAGCACAGTTATTTTGTAGTTTTCAGTGTTATTTTTTGAAGGCGGTTTAATTTTTTTCTTTGTAGTATGTGTGACCAGACCAAAGCGGTATAGCTTCTGACGTGCCTAAGTAAGTAGTACACATGCGCTTTTTTTATAGATATTGTTAATCAAATCGACTCAGCTCTTCAAGCTCCACGAGGGAATAAAAACAGACAAATGATAGAGGTGCACACTACACGCATTGTATTTTACATTACAGATCCCAATTCCCTAGGTCAATTTACAAAACGAGGTGTTCTAAATTAACGTGGAATCCGACTATCACTGAGTACTCTCTCAGTTCGTTGTGTCCCATCCATATCCATAGTACAAGCTTACTAGTTAGTATTGAGTAAGCTCTACATACATTATTTATCCAGTATCCTAAGCGGAGTGGACGAAGAAGACGAAGTGCTAATCGTATAAGTCTTAAAACCGTCACAGACTTGTTAAAACATATATACGTTACTTATATTAGCTTACCGTAATGTGGTCATTCAAAGATGAAACATACATATATATCTTAACGCTGTATCCCTCACGGGATATTCAGAGAGGTCTTCAGGGTATTCAGGAGGTTATTTAATTATTATAATAGAATATTTATAATATGGAAAATATACCGTAATATTTATGTCTAGCTATATAGACTACGTACGTAACGCATTTTACACAGAGTTCAAGCAGGGCGAATTTGAGAAGGAGAAAAAAGTACCGACCTCTTTCTCCTTTTCAAATTTCGTCATTATTTTCACACGTTCGCTGAAATTTTTGGACTGCCTTTGACTTGTCCTTGGTTTTCGCTGCTTTCTACTATCACTTAATATTACTTTATAAATTTACTTCGTCAATTCTTGGTCACTTATTACATTAGAATTATTAATTAGATTTAGATTATTATTAATAATTATTTCGGTTAATACGGAAATGTAATTGTAAGTGCAAGCTTGTTCCACGGTTAGTCATTTTTTTTTAACTCCACGCGGGAAATTTGAGTGTTATTTTGACGCCGTTGTCTGTGTGTTTGTTTGTGTGTTTGTTTGCATCATTTCTTGAATGAGTAAACCGATTTATATCTAAATTTTTTTAAATTGTAAGTGCAGTTGAAATGTTTTTAGGTTTGTTTTGTAAAAATCGGGCAATACTATTTTCTGAGGACTTTATTTTTTTTTATTTTTAGCGTTAATATAATGATATATCTACCTACATAATACCTACGTATAAACTTAATACATATGCATTAAGTTTCTGATACCTACATAACTCTCTACCATTTAGAATATCTTACATATTAACGTTAGTGGTTTAATCTGGCGCTAACATCTTAATAGTAGATTAATGATCGGACCACTGATTATCGTTTTAACTTATACAAAGGTCGACTTGTACAAATTACGCTCACGTAATATCATGTATGTTAATTTGATGGCGAAGTAATTAGGAATAATGGTTGTGGACATTTAATTGGCGTGGTGATAAGTAATGTGTACCTATTTATTTTTTCTTGTTAAAAACTATTGGTAATTCACAAATTCAAAAATAGTTTAAAATATGCCTGTGTTATTCCAATACAATAAGATAAAAAAGGTAGTCAGTAACTTGTACTTAACAAGATATGAATCAATTACGAGTCATATCAAAAGCCAATTTCTATTCTAATATTTCTAATTGCCTACATAAGACAATTTCTGTAGGTAAAAGCGTTCATCTTAATTCGTTTCAAAAAATAATGTATAGTATTATAACGCAAACAAAATCAATTTTTCTTTAATTTCCGTAGTTAGATAATTAACAGCCATTACATGAATTAATAATATTCATCATAAATAATAATTCCGTGTTTATTTACAAAAGGCTCATAACAACAGATTACCCTAACATTAACAATCAGTTAAAGATGACGATAGTTTAACTTCTACAGAAATGCAGTGCAAAAGATAAGGAACGAAAGTATTCTTTTTATCATCATTATGTCCCAAATCTCCTCAGCATATGCTTGTAATTAACTCCATTTACGGGTTAGACCAAGTAAATGGTATCTAAGTATTTAATTACAGCTGTCGGTCTGTACGTCTGTATGGTTACGGTCATCCATTCTGAGAAACATTCTCACTATACGGCAAGTGTTGAATTGCGGCTTTTTCGAACTGAATCTATATTTTGGGTTTCAGGTTTATTAGTTTTAGTTCGTGATGGAGACAATTAGGGAGCACGCCTGTGGTTGACAATACTATTGGAACTGTATAAACTGTTTTCTTTGTTCCAGATTCTTGTAATCTCATCCTGCAGATCTGTATATACGTGAATTTTTTCAGCTATTGTTTTTTGCAAATTATGCGTGTTCTAGCAGTGTAATATCTGGGCGATTACAGAGCACAGTTTTGTCTGTCAGTATTGCACGGTCGAAGTACACTTTATGGGTGGGGTTTTCTAATTGTTCTAGTTTACTAATCTCTGGTACTTCTCTACCACTAGCTGTAGGTTTATCGTCATTTATAGCTAGCTGTGTATAGAATAACTTCTCGTTTTTACTAAATAGCTTATTATCTTTTTTCCTTTGGAGAGCTTTTTTATATCTTGCTAGTCTATTAGCTTTTACTGCTAACGCTTGCTTTAATGTATCCATTGTTATCGAGTTTTCTGTTATTGACCTCATGCCTGCTATGTATTTTTCAGTTTCTAAATATACAGTTAACTCTGTCTTACTACCTTCTTCGATCTAATATTGTTCTTTATGTATTGTCAGTCTTCCTATATCTGATCTCAGATGACGTATTTGTGTTTCTATTCTAGTTTACCAAGCAGGAACTCTGTTACTAATCATTGGTGATTGGAAGTTTTCTGTGGTTTTAAAACCAAGTTCTCGTGATATAACTAAAGCACTACAATATACTAAGCTATGTATGTCAATCATTCGGGAGTCGTCTGACAAAAAATTGTTAAGTATTTTGTTATTAAATAGTTCCATAAAATTTGTAAGATTTGTGCTATATTTAAGTTTAGTCAGTTTTGGTCTGAGCGTGGGTTCGGTGCCTACTGCCCACGTATTTAGCCAATGTTGTTTTGTTTTTGTATAGTTTTTGTTTATTATTATTGTTATTATTTACAACCAACAACAAATTTTAAAAATGTAGACAGTTATGTGTTTCAGTAATTACCTATTAATTACATTGTAAGAACATTTTTCAGAAAAAATAAACAATAAATGAGAAATTACCATTAGATGATATAACCTACCACAAACCACCTATTTATCTTAAACTACAGCTTAAAAAATTGAGAAAATTATTATGGTGTAAAACTTATTCGAATTATGTTGTTGTTCGCACGGACGGTAGCGAGATTCTATATCATATAGAGAGACCAGTCGTAAAAGTAGAGACTCAAAATCAAAGTACTTAAAAATTCAAAACAAAATCTATTCCATTTTAATCAGATTTCTATACTTTCTAATAGGGTTAAATAGGAAGTGAAAGTATGTATGGAAGTTCCTCGTTACTGATAGGAAATCTCATCGGGCGCAAGGCTAGATTTATCAATATTCACTGTTTCAAACAAACACAAATAGTTGCCAATAGAAGCAACGCATTTTATTTGAAATCTACATTTAAACATAAACAGTAGTCGATCAAATTCCATGGGTTTTGTACACCTTTCACAAAGAAATACACTTGCATAATATAATAAAATCGGCTGAGAGTGTGTCGAACATGTGTCAACTTATGATTCAAAACCAATTTTAGACAAACTAGAATTTAAATAAAAAAAAATTTAAAAATACAATTTACATAAGTAAAATAACCACGTTGAAATTTTTTGATTTTCCGTTCTAAGTTTAAGTATCAATTTATGTCTCTAAACCAAGTATTCAACTCGGTAGGTAGGTGTAAGAAATGGCTAAAAAGGAATTCTTGTAATACTTGCTGACATTTTTTTTTTCTTCATGGCATGGCGCACAGATTAGCGCATTTGCCAATGTCACGTATTGTAAGTATAAGTAAAATAAGTAGAATCGTTATCGTAAAACTCCTCCAGTAAAGTGATAGCAGACTTTACTGAAGTTTTATAGGACTTCTTGGAAGAACGCGAGAACTTCAGCTACACGTGTTTATTTAGACCTACTCCATTCTTTTCACTTACACAGAACTTTCAAACACAATATACAATCACTTTTGTACTTTAAAACTCCCAAAAATGTAAAAACTAGAAAATCTAAATAAAATGACCTCACTTCTCCCGTTCCCGCCAAAAAGCTCTCCTGACAATTATTATACTCCTTGTTTTCCTAAAAAGTCTTCATCAAATAAACGCGAATGCCGCCACTGTGTACGCCACAGCAAATTACCAAATGCCATTGCAAGCCAGATTGCCTTTAATGACGAAAATTACTTACATATGAAGGAAAACATTCCATTAGGACACCAACTTCGAAGTACCAATGTTTCCAGTTCACACTTTCACAGTCTAAATACACGAGAGTGCACTTAACAAAGCTGACTTTGCTTGTAAACCTTTCTGCATATTTTGTTACTTCACATGGTTTCTAAGTTAATGGCAGAAATTACTCAATACTCTGTGCAATATGTCTAATTAAAAAATAAATGACGGCATTACGCCTGGTTTACTCGCGTATTAATTATTTAATAACTAACCGAATAACTGAATAAATACACCGACAATTACATTAATTATGTGACCCTAAATTAAGCCAGGCTTATTACCAGTTGTACTATTGGTAGCTACGGGTACCACAAAACGAACGAACGAAAACGAATAATTAATGAAATAACAAGAGTTGCGCATTTATTTTGAAACCATGATAATATTAAAAAATTTGTTGATCGATCTTCACTTAGAATTGGTGTCTACCAATTACAATATACAAAGAATAAATTAAATAAATAAATATACAAACATAAAGAGCTATGCTATATATACAAATGTATGCAAAGCTGATTTTGCTTGCTGCAAACGCAGGTCAATTTCTAGACCAAAAAACCCTGATTCGCGATTTTCATTAAAATCGTTACGGCGCAGTTACATTGCAGTTAAACGACGTGACAATTTTCATGCAGCCACTGCGCGGCGGCCGCACGGGTGACATTCTCATGTAATTAATAGAAGCGAATGTAAACCCTATTTACTAGGGAACAACGTTCGAATTTCTGAGAACTACCCAACCGCGCGGTCTCCGCGGGGTTGTTCGCGATCACGCGCGTTCTAAAACTATCCCACTCTCGCATTCTATTCCTCTCTGGCCACTCTAGACAGAGTGAAGTTACTTGCGCTTGACATGAGCTTAGATATGTAAATCTATATAATAGTGTATGTATAAGTGACTCCGCGGCGACCGCACGCCGACCGCGTTATGTCGGCGCGAAGAAATTCGTGTCGAATAAACGCCCTTTAAAGTCGTTTCCAGCATGGAGCACTCAGTCTATAGAGCAGCAATGTCATTTAATTTGTATGAAAACAAATTACGCCTATGGTAAACACTGTTGCCACAGATCTACCACACTGTTGCAATTACTGGTGTTCTGTTTTATAGTTCAATTTTTTTTTGCTGTTTTTGCTATAACACCGAATAAAGCAATAAGCCATTACATAAATATTTAAATATATGTCCAGTTTTGGTTATGTACTGCTTAATGCAAGCGAGAATTGATAATTGTTAGTGTAAACAAACTGAGCAGTGGTGAATAAAATGGTCCGATATTTCATCTCTGTAGGTTGAGTTCTCTATGTTTTTGAGAAATCCAATAATTACAAAAGTTAGCATAAACAATAACTTCCGATCTGAGAAACTATATATGGTTATAATTACACATTAGATTTTGCTCTTGTAACAGTTTCTCTGTCACAGATCTGCTGGAAAAAATTTCATTATGAAATAAGCGAAGATGTATTTTTGATAACAAATAATTTTTTATACATTTTTTACCATAAAAAAAATATAAGTTCACTTAAACGCAAGATTACAAAAAAAAATTACATATTAATTTTTTTCATATTGTTCCACCGCTTCAAAAAAATTTAAAAAATTCTTAATGTAGAGGAGTATAAAAGACATTTTCTGCCAAAATTTGGTGTGACACTTTTCAAAAAAGCGTTAAAAAAATATATAAATTTTAAATCTTCCGCCAAAAGTTGGCTTTTCGTTTGGGAATCATTACAAGTGTTTTTTTGTGTCTTTTGCTCCTAATAATTAGAAGAAAAATCACCGTTCATTAATTTTGAATTTTACTATTAAAAAAAAATGAAATCGAAAAAAGAGATTTTTTTGAAAAACTCGAAAACCGTTTAAGATAAAGAGCTGAAAATTTGGCTGAATTATTTTTATTTGATACCAAAACGATCCCCCAAGTGCGAGTCGAAAAAGCCGCAAGGGCAAATTTCCTGTGTAAATCCGGCTATACCCTTTCATTTCATGTTTCTCTTAAACGTGTGTGCGTATGTACATAAATAAATAGTTTCTATATGGCCTATTGCCACAAGAAAGTTTATGCATAGGTATATAGGTATAGTTTTCAATTCTAAGAACCCAGGTCGGATTCCTGACTTTAGGAATTCAGAGCTAAGGTGTTACTCGCCTGTTGTACGAGGCGATAGCAAACGACTAAAGGGGCCTTCGAAGTCATGGTCGATCGGAGATCCATGTCGACCACGAGGAGGACGACAGTGAGTGGTCTGCGAGGATGCTATTAGGGCTCTGTGGCTGCCTCACTTGCCCCGAGAAGTGCTTTGGCATGGCGCAGAGAAGGACGCCATTCTGTAGGAGGTACCGCAGCCCTTCGACAGCGTGCCGTGGTCGTTTACGAAGAAGTTTAATAAGTAGAAGCCACACATAGACCAGTCTCTCCCCCAGTGGACAAGATATTCATGTGCAGGTTCCTCCTGCGTTACAAAAAAAAGTGTTATTGGATGCTCTTTGCTTTCCCAGATCGGTGTGTAGCGTAGCCTAGCGTAGTCTACATTTCTTTTGTCACTTCAAGTATTTCTGAGACGAAACTCCTTAATATCGCACCGGTGGTTAAAACACTAAAATCATATTAGTATTGTTACATACATATCTTTACGCTATACGCTTTCGCTTCCTCAAATCTCATCATTCTCCTCACGCATTTTCGCCTAGGTATGCGAGTGCTTTTGACATTTCCGTCTGCTAACACTTTGGCTATTTGATCTTCATAAGTCAGCCTTGGTCTTCCTTGGCTTCTTTTACCACTCGTTCTCGCTCTGTAGATTTTCTTCGTTCTTATAGTATTGTTAAGTTTATCAAATTGATCAGATAAATAAAGAAAGTAAGATCAATGTGAATCAAACTACAAAAAAAAGTATAGGTACGTAATACCTATTATAGATACAGTTGACCGACGCAGTTTCATTCAATTGCGTTACACAATAAATACATAGCTATTTTCGATATAAAATATCTTACTTCAAGTGTTTTCTTTTTTCTTCATACAAGTATTTTTATATCATAACTTGCTGTTAATTAAGTGTAATCATAGCTTACTTAAATGATGCTCGACCGTACTTGCGTAAACTTTTAGCTGATTGTAACGAAGCGTTTAACTGTGATGTAACGTAAAGATAAATAATGGACAGCCATCTAAAAAATATTTACGTATCGCGCACTTGCTGAACAACTTTCTAAAGGGATGAGGAAAAAAATATATTTTTATTTTTATGATCAAGTTATATAACTTGTATTGTACAACTTGTTCCGTTTTATAGGGATGGCAATTCTCTTCTAAAAAGATATACATAGATAAAATTCGAATCGAATCGAAGATTAAAGTATCGATTCACAAAAAATCAAAATTAATAAAATCGACATTTTTTTTATTTTTTGAGCTTTTATATAACAAATAAACAAATATTTGAACGTTTTTAACTGTATAGTTAAGAACGTTCAAAGAAAAGTTATGTAAATGTGAAATTTTTAACAATCAATTCATGTTACATACATAAATTGATTGTTAAAAATTTACATAGGTACATAGGTCCTTATTTAATTTTTCGATAAAAGACAGTGTTACAAGTTCTGAAACGCCAACGTTGCCGCAGTTCCATTCCTTTACTCGTCTTGGATTACTACAAATACAGATTGGATTGGATTGGATTATTACAAAATTTTAACAATTCTCAATGTCCAATTTTGAATTGGTGTGTAAAAGCACCACTGAATACGTTAATACCCATCGTTGCTAAGGCATTCAACGATATAAAGCCACTAGGACCATGACAAATTCATATTATCAGCCCACTATCAATTTAAACAGTACATTAAAATATCAATAGCCAATTAACAAGCGACTTAATATGTATCCGTTGGTAACGTGACCATGTTATATTTAAATGAATTATTGTACTATCAGAGGAATGCAGCCAGCTCGGCTCGGCGCGGCGTGGCGGCGGCGAGTGGCGGTTTGCGGATGCTAGTGCTGCATTAGAACTGATTCAAAAATCCTCTAAAATCAAACCTAGCTCCTCCTAAACCAAATATGACATTATTTCAAATTTCAAATTTTATAAATATAAACAGTTGCAGTTTCATTAAAAAGTCACGAACAATAACATTGTCTGTTAATTTTAAATAATAAATAAAATAAAAAAGCCTTTTATTTCTTGCCAGTTAATAATATATACAAAAAAATCTTTTATTTTAAATAATTCTGTGTATTACGTTATTAGTTTTTATATTTACTTTATAATAACAGTCTTAGTATGTTATTTTGCAAGAACCCCTCCGCAGACCCTTTCAAAAGAATGTCTGTCAATACAGTCTATTAATTTCGAAAGCCCCTAAATATTTTAATTCTCCCCCATCTCTCATACATACATACACACCTTCACGCTGTATCCCTAACGGGGTAGTCAGAGAGGACGGAGCGGCGACCTTCGCGGTCCTTACATACTTCTTTCGCTTCCTTAAACCTCATCATTCTCCTCACACATTTTCACCTAGGTATGCATCCTTTATGATTCCTTAAACTCTAAATTTAGTGGAAAAATATCTACCGTAAGTTTGTTACGCTGGCGGGCGCGCTCAATAAATTATTTGCCAACTCGCAATAATTATTATCGTCGATGTGATATCGATATTTTTTTTAAACTAACTTTTTTCCTAACTACATACATTGACTGCTTATTTATCGATGTAATTATTATAACTAGTATTGTACTCGCTCTTGTAATTAGTACTATAATGCGCAAAAAAATTGTTAAAATATATTTATAAAATACTACGATGACACATAATATGTATTTCATAATATGTGTAATGTTAATGTTCATAATATGTGTAAGTCTATGTTCAGATAGACTTTATAACTACAGACAGCCTGTCCCGTACTACGAAGTGAGGCAAATAAAATCAAATAAAATATAGACGTGTGGGTGTGTTTTCTAACGAAATGGGGGCCGATCAGCTTATTTTTTAATAAATGTGTGTCGAATATACAATTGAGTCAGCTTATCTGATTTGTCTCACCGTTGCTCTGCGAAACGTGGCGGGTGAAGCTATTTATAAAGTCTATGTATATAGGTACACACTGAGAAATTAAATGTAGTATACTTAATTGCTGTATCACTTATTAATAACAAAAACGGATAATTTTCAATTGCTACTGTACTATTACGGTGGACCACCACTACTTTGATCTAAACTGATAAATCTCATTCCGATATAATTCAATCTAATCTTGAAGTATTCGTAACTCAGTTCGATCTACATGACAGTGTTCAGAATTCTAATTCCATCACTGAGCTATAGTTGTGATTTCCAGCGAACACAAGCAATGACTAACTGGAAATGGAATTAACAAAAAATTAAATGTCAGATCACTAAGATGATTATACTTCTTATGACAAAAAACATAGTCTTTCAGATAGCACACTTTCCTAATTGAGTCTATCAAAGAGTAACATTCCGTAACACCAAATGGAATTTTTTCACGTCCACCGAAACTTAATCACGATTTCCTTTGATCAAGCAACCGTAACTCGCCTCAGGCATAGACATAACAATCTAAAATATTAATTGTACAGAGGCGAACAGGGACTCATGTTAGGCTATTGTTTTATATTAATAGGCACTGCACCTAGCACTATGTTATTAAACACTAATGTAAGCAGAATCACAAATCAGTGAATTAATTGTGAACGTCTGTAAAGATCAATTTGCATATCGAATAATAGACACCAGATTTATCTAAGCAGTTTGCAAATCACATAATCAATTCTAGCTCTGGCCATGAAATAAAAAGGTCTCCATTCGAAATTCGAATTCTATTTTAAAATATTTACTCATCTACAAACCAGTAGGAAACAATATAATTTACACATCTTATTCATTAAAAAATTAACTAAGGAAAAACAAGTTTCTTTAATGGAGGTAACTGTCATTACCATACGGTTTTTAAAGGAAGACCAGACTCAACGGTGGAAAAACGTATATTCTCTCTGGATCGAAGGGAGAGAAATACATTATCTATACATACGTGTAATACATTTTTTTTTTACTTTTAATTATTTTCGGAATATAATAATCATAAATAGCACGTTATGCGTTGAAATTTCATGCGGTAAACAAGAATTGGGATATCTAATTAACGGGTGCAACTGATGTTTTCGCGTTCTTCCAAGAAGTCGTTTATATCTTCAGTAACACCGACCTACTTCAGTAACGCTACTATAATATTACCGTAGAGCCGAATGGTAAAATAAAAAAACGAATGACAAACATGAAATAGTAGGAAAAAAAAAAAGGGAGAAATTTAAATCATACATATATGAAGTAATAAGCAACGTGATATCTCTTTTTAAATGAAGATGGCAAGAATGTTTTTGTTAAACATAAAGCGGATTACCCAAATAAAAAATAAATTCATTACTGCAAAATGTAGTTGTAGCAAAGTTGTAGTAACATTTTACAATCAGCAGTTGACATATCTTTAACAAATCGACCATACTGTCTACGATTAAACAAATATTCAAAACGTCTAATCAATAATCATTTCCGCAACATGAACACTAATATACACACAAAGGCAGTTTGACGAGTTGTAAACTTACATAAATAGACCGACTCTGCAATTTATGATTAGATAGTACAATTAGATAAAGAAAAAAAAAATGTATTCGTTGTTTTTGCTTGAAATCAGCACCGGATGGCCTTGCTTACCTCCGCATAGAATGGAATCTTGATGTTTACACACCTATTATGGCGTTCATTACATGAAGAAAAGAGAAATATGTCTAGTTTTTAAAGAAATTATTGTTTAGGGCGAATCTCTAGGAAGTTAGAACTCCGCTGTTTCAGTATTTTCATCAATTCCTTCAGCCAAATACAGTTCCATGATTAATTAGTTGAAAGAATTTATAGAATACTAGCTGTACCCGCGACTTTGTCCGCGTGGAAAAATGTTCCTTGACCTCTTTAGGTTACTGAGGTTACCCGAGGTACTCATATTGTTGGTGTTAAAAAAAAAGTTATTCTCTATAATGGAACATCTGCCATATTAGATTTATGATGACGTCACATATACAAAAACCTGCGTATTCCATTTCATTCGATACCCATATTGTTAGTTTTGAACGAAAAAGTTATTTCCTTCTATGGAACATCCGCCATATTGGATTTATGATGACGTCACATATACAAAATCCTTCTCCTGCGTATTCCATTTCATTTGATACCTATATTGTTGGTAATGAACAAAAAAATTATTTCCTATTAGGGAACATCCGCCATATTGGATTTATGATGACGTCACATGTCCAGAAACGTTCCCCTGTGTAGTTCATTTCATTTGATACCCATATTGTTGGTGTCGAACGAAAAACTTATTCCCTATTATGGAACATCCGCTATATTGGACTTATGATGACGTTACATGTCCGGGAATTTTCCCCTGCGTATTCCATTTCATTTGATACCCATATTGTTAGTGTTGAACGAAAAAGTTATTTCCTATAATGGAACATCCGCCATATTGGATTTATGATAGCGTCGCATATACAAAAACCTTCCTCTGCGTATTCCTCTTCATTTGACATCCATATTGTTGGTATTGAACAATACTCCGAGAAACCTAACACATGAGATCTATCAAAAAGATCTATCAAAAAAAAAAAATATTCGCCATCTTAGATTACAAAATGAACGTCATTTTCGTAATCAGCACCCCGAGGTACTTAGAATTTGACACCTATATCGATTTATCCAAAAAAATAATATTCGCCATCTTGGATTTGAAAATAAAAGTCATTTTCGTAATCAGCACCTCGAAAAACCTAGAATTTGATACCCATATCGACTTATCCAAAAAAAGTAATATTCGCCATCTTGGATTTGAAAATGAACATCATTTTCGTAATTAGCACCCCGAGAAACCTAGAATATGATACCTATGTCGATTTAACCAAAAAAATAATAATCGCCATCTTGGATTCGAAAATAAACATAATTTTCGTAATCAGCACCCCGAGAAACTTATAATGTGACACCCATATCGATTTATCCAAAGTCATTTTCGCCATCTTGGATTTAAAAATGAACGTCATTTTTGTAATTAGCACCCCGAGAAACCTAGGATATGACACCCATATCGATTAATCCAAAAAAAGAAAGTAATATTCGCCATCTTGGATTTGAAAATGAACGTCATTTTCGTAATCAGTACCCCGAGAAACCTAAAATTTGATACCCATATCGATTTATCCAAAAAAGTTATATTCGCCATCTTGGATTTGAAAATGAACGTCATTTTCGTAATCGGCACCCCGACATACTTAGACTTTGACACCTATATCGATTTATCCAAAAAAGTAATATTCGCCATCTTGGCTTTGAAAATGAAAGTCATTTTCGTAATCTGCACCCGATAAACCTAGAATTTGATACCTATATCGATTTATTAAAAAAAAAAGTAATATTCGCCATCTTGGATTTGACAATGAACATCATTTTCGTAATTAGCACCCCGAGAAACCTCGAATATGATTCCTATGTCGATTTATCCAAAAAAATAATAATCGCCATCTTGGATTCGAAAATAAACATAATTTTCGTAATCAGCACCCCGAGAATCCTAGAATTTGGTACCCGTATCGATTTATCCAAAAAAAGTAATAATCGCCATCTTGGATTTGTGACGTCACATATGTATCTACCTTCCCCTGCGTATTCTATTTCATTTGATACCCATATTGTTAGGGTTTAGCATTATAAAGTTCCCCTATAAAGTTTCATCCCCTTTTTCACACCTTTAGGGGTAGATTTTTAATAAAAAGAAAACTATGTTTTTTTAATGGATTACATCTTAATCGGTTCAGCGGTTAAAAATTTCCCATACAAAGTTTCATCCCCCTTTTCACCCCTTTAGGGTTAGATTTTTGAAAAATAAAGTAGCCTATGTTCACCCCCTGGTGTCAAACTATCTCCATGCCAAATTTTATCAAAATCTGTCCGGCGGTTTAGCCGTGAAAACGGAACAGACAGACAGACAGACAGACAGACACAGACAGACAGAGAGACTTTCGCATTTATAATATTAGTATGGATATGGATGTGATTGAATACAGACATTTATATCATGATATGAGGAAGCGAAAGAGGTGTTGTAAGGACCGCGACTCCTGGCGCTCCGTCCTCTCTGACTACCCCGTTGGGGATAGAGCGTGAAGATATGTATGTATTATATTATATCTATTATATTAATATTATATGCTCAGACATACTCAGACATTTCACACGGAGCTATCTACTCCCACAGTAAGCAGCACAGCGCTTGTGTTATGGGTACTAGACAACTAATATACTAATTATATACTTTTTCTTTTGTAAATAAATACATATTATACATAAACACCCAGACTCGAGACGGGAATCGATCCCGCAACCCCCGTTTACTTTCCGACGCGCTTAGCCGTTGCGCCACGGAGGTAGTCATGTCTGTCATGTATGTCAGGATATTATGTACTACTAGCCGCGTGTCCGAAGGGATTTCCCATCGGGAACATCTCAGGAACCATCAGACTTTTCTCAAATGGTTGAGTCTTTGGATAACCTTCTCTGGCCATGCCACCTTTTTTTACCCATTTATTGCAGTGAGAAAGAAGCCTAACCATCCATTTCCATATTTCTAACATAAAAAATGACTAAAGTTAATAAAAAAGTACTAAGTAAAGTTAGAACTCACCTACGTTATACATATACATACATACATACATACATGCGGAGCGCCAAGCGTCGCGATCCTTACATACTTCTTTCGCTTCCTCAAATCTCATCATTCTCCTCACACATTGTTGCCTTGGTATGCGAGTGCTTTTGACATTTCGGCTAACACTAGCTATTTGATCTTCATAAGTCAGCCTTGGTCTTCCTTGGATTCTAAGGAACTTATATGTATAACGTAGGTTACCCACCGGTTTAGACTGGGTTGTCTTTCGTTGTTTTCGATTTCATCATTACTCTCCATCAGGCAAGATTGAGTCAAAGATAACGAACGTCAAAAATAACTTTACAAAACCCTTTAAAATAACTGATTAATCTTTATATTTATATCTATATATTAATTTAAAATGACTGGCCCGTTGGCGCAGTGGCATATGCATCTGCTTTCCAAGCTAGGGTCCCGGGTTCGATCCCCGGTCAGGTCAATTTAGGAAACGAACTTTTCTAAATTGGCTTGGAGTCTGGGTGTTACTGGGAACTCAACCAGAGTTCGTTGTGTGGTATGTGGTACCCATAGTACAAGTTTACTGCTTAGTTTGGGGTCACACAATCTGTGTAATTGTCTGGAATATTATTATTATTATTAAATTTTAAATCAACAAAGCGTTAAAGGACAGAATATTAAGCTGTTAGTTATAATTTGATAGGCTTTTAATACATTTATTAATACTACAAGGAAAATATCAATTGATTGTCACTGTCGTACAAAACTTTTTAAAACCCCTTACATAAACTTATAGAGAGCTCAATCCACGAAAACAAATTTCACACTTTGTCCTAATCGCTTACACTGCAAACCACACTTTTCTACTATTGTATTAGTTCTAACATATGTACTAAATAGCGATGAGTCACACACGCAATCTAAGATCAATTACCTAATCAAGACAGAGCGTCACGGTCAACTAGAATTATACTCTACTTAAAACAATGAGTGTCTCATCGCGAATTTAAACTATAGCTATATATTCACTCCAAGAATCACGCCCAAGTAACACAAAGAAACTGTAAAAGAGCTGAATAACAAGCTGTTTCTTCTCTTTAAGCTCCTGAAGAAAGCTGCAGTAATGCTGTATAAACGTTTATACAGACCTTATAAGTGGGCCACAAATTAGACAGTCCAGAGCTGCAGAATGACTGGTGAACAGGTGTTCAAAACTGACTTAAAGCTGACTAAGTGCTGTTTTAAGGCTGACAACTAGATTTATGTTATTGCATAGACACAGGTGTTACTTTACGGAAATCCTTACATGTGATAAAATCCTGAAATCTTTAGCTATTCTCTGCTTAAACTCCAAAAACCACCAGTTATGCTTCGTTGAGAGGCGAAACACGTGTCGATAGGTGGTTTTTGGATTTCAGGAATTTATCACATAGATTTATGTTGTAAGATTTCTCTTTTGTACAGCTCATACGCAGTTTTAATAGTAAGAAAGGCTGTTTTTCCTAAATCTATATATATATATATACTACTATATAAATCTCTTGCGTCTGTCTGTAATTTCAGATTTTTTGTCAAATTTTGCGATAGATAGTCGTTTTATTACTTACTGATTTCGATTCTACCATTTTCAAAATTATTGTCTGTCTGTCTGTATGTCCTTTTATAACTAAAGAATGGCTTGACTGATCTTAATGACAATCGGTACGTAGTAAGAACACGTGATTGCGCTCATGATAGGCTACTTATTTTTTAGAAAATCTACCCCTAAAGGGGTGAAAAGGGGGATGAAACTTTGTATGGGAAATGGTAAACCCCTGAACCGATTACGATTAAATTTGGCAGGGATATAGTTTGACATCAAAGAATGGGCATGGGTTACTTTTTTTATCAAAAATTTTCCGCGAAGAGGGTGAAATGGGGGACAAAACTTTAAATGGGAAACACTAAATCTCACTAAATGCTAAACCACTGAACTGATTGTGATGTATTGTGGATATAGTTTGACACGTGGGAACGGACATAGGCTACTTTTTTATCAAAAAACTATCCGTATGGGATGAAAAAGAGGATAAAATTTTGAATGGGAAATGCTGAACCTCCGAACCAATTATCATGTTTGGTACAGAGATAGTATGTTCCTGGAGACAGACGTGAGCTTAAACGTAGACTTTTTTTGTGTTTAAACATACTATGCACTTTTACATATAATTTAACCTAATCCGGGAAAGCCACGAAACATTGTACATTTTCAATTATTTGATAATAATACAACGTTCCTGTCAAATTTAACATAAGTGAAGAACAGTAAAAATGGCCTAGCGATTACTATTGAAAAATTCCGTAAGTAAATATCTATTTTTCTCTATGTATGTGCAAAGTATGATTGTGAACATCAATTTAGCGTAAAAGTGTATGGGTATATAGGTATATTAAATTTTTTACGCGCCCACCAAATAATGAATATAAAGCCCGCCACACACCATCAAGTACGCATGATCAATCCCGTCCAGTATGCATGAAGCGGAGGTTCCATCAAGTCATATTGATCGTGTGTGGTGCCGATTTGGCTTGATCAGTTATACTCGACGGAAATCGTTTTTGCATCTTCCGTCAATCCATCAATCCATCAAGCCGTCAAGCCCGTCCTACAAACTTGAACGTGTGTGGGTACATTATGCCCTTTCGTCAGTTCACTCGAAATTTTGGTTAAGGGACAGTTGTATTATGTCTCACCGATGCTTGTCTAATTACGAATATCTTATTACTCATCACCCTCCTCACACATTTTAGCCTAGGTGTGCGAGTGATTTTCACATTTCCGTCAGTTAACACTGGCTATTTGTCTTCATTGTTTTGTAAAAGGTAAAACTAAGTAGTTTTTATTAAATACCTTTCAATTAGGTAAATAAAAATAGTTTCATTCTAAAAAATATAATCGATTTATAATTTTTAACCAATTAATGGGTGCCTTAAGCAATGACAGGTTTCTAGGCGGCAACTTTGAGGAAGTCTATTATTTAAGATAATGTGTAGTTTTAAGTTTGTAAATATTAACGTATGTATGTACTTTTCGTTAATGTAAATAAATATTTATAGTAATCAATTAATAATTGATTTATTATTTCTTTCAATTGATTTCATTGAATGACTTAAATATTTTTAATGATTTACTTTTTTATCGATTGATAATAAATAATCGATAATCAATTGATAATTTTTTAGTTTATAAAAATAGTTTGTCTTCTTGATAAACTCACCTGATTAAATAATATTTCTTAACGGAATACTTTTTAAAAACTCGATGTTCAATTTTATTGTGATTTAAATATGAATCCACCAAATAAATCGTAATTGAATGAAAATAACTTACTTAAATATGCGACCATGTGTGTCCGAGCATAATGTGTCGCAAATAAATAATTTCTTAAAATTGCATATTACACATACTTATTTAAAAACTGTAACAATAATACCATTTTTTTTTCAAATCCTATATTTACTGGGCTATATTGTGATAACATTAATATATTTTTTTATTATCTGGAACATAGCTCACTTCGATATATATTTCAGTAAATAATAAATAAATACGATTTTAAAAAGATAATTCGTAATAAGACATTCGCAAAACCGTCGCTTAATGCTTTATGCAAACTGGACGCCGCGTCAAGTGCTTCATGCATACTGGACGGGATTGACATCAAGTACAATGGATCGTGTGTGTGCTCTAGGGGCGTCATGCCAAACGACGCTTCATGCTTACTGGACAGACTTGATCAAGCATACTGGATGGTGTGTGGCGGGCTTAAGTGAATAATTAGCCGAAAAAATAATGTGTAAGGGGGAATATTTTTCAAGCGATTAACAAAATAACACAGTTTCGGTCCCCATCTGTCTTGCTCGTAAATCTTAAATTATTAAAATTGTTTTTACAGTAATAAGATGGTCCAATAACAATAATTTGTCATCAAAATATAAAGATAAATATCAACATAATGGCGATAGTTTCTTAAACAGCTGCAAGCCTTGGAAACATAGTTTACGAAGCGTTTAGTTTTAGGAAAGCTGTGTTAGGTCATTCATGGCACCCTAAAGCTGGTATATTGCTGTAAGAGATTATTTAAATAAGGTTAAAACTGTACAATAAGCGTAAAATAAGCGTTTCATCACGCTAAAAGTGGTGCACGTTGTCAATAAACAGCGAGTTTGCAGCGAGTTCAGGGTTTAGCAGTGCGACTCTCCAACGCATGTTAGTCGAATTCATTTCTGAATCCGCGGTGACATTGTGAACTGTGAACTGGTATTCTCTAAAATCGACAGAGATAGTAGCGCCGCCTCGATGAGTGCGGCAGCGTGTCGTACTATCGTAAATGAATTTTTTGACGTTTCGCTAAATATAACAATGTAATTTAAATAAATCAAAATAAAACAAGTTTTAATAAACGTAATTATCGTAGAAGAACTTAAAATACACTAACACGAAATCTCGACTAAGATGTTTATTCTTAAAGCAATCCGTAACAAACTCGCATCCAAGATCATTTCACTTCGGTCCTAGTATGTTTAGTTTAGATCTTCAGAGAATTTAATTCGAAGGCGAAGTGAGTTCGAATGCGAAATGAAGTGAAGTGTAGTCTCGCTTGGGAGATTTGAGTTTTACAGAATTGTATGGCAGTTCTTATTTCTGTTATCAATTACATCCATGACTTTAGCATAAGTATGTTATGACAAACTGAAAAAGAATAAACAATCATTGTTATTTTTATTGTTTCACCCTTGAATAACGCCGTCCGCCTTTGACCTCTGTTTTAAACACCCTTACTTGTTTTACAGAATCGTACAATCCTGGGATTGTACTTACACAGTTAAAGGTAAAAAATTTTTCAAAACTGTACTTAAAAATTCATTTACAAAAACGACAGCTAGAAGGTAAAAGAAATCGCCCAAGTGAATCATCAAAAGCTATATCAAAAGACTAAAAACTACGCAATACAAATGAGACGGAAAGTGAGAATAACTACGAAAGTGCTGACAATGACATTAAGAAAACTCAGACTAAGAAGAAAACAATGAGAATGAAAACCAAATAGAAATGGAAGAAGCAAAAAATAAAGAAAACGATACTGAAAATGAAGTATCGCTGCGCCTATTATTTGTTTCGATATTTTTCAATAGATTTTCAAAGAAATTTTTATACACTCTGACATAGTGATTTTTCATATATGTATTATACGTAATAGTTATAATACACATACCTAAATAATATTTTGTTATTACATTATATTTTGTAATCTACACCGTGAAGTTTTTGTGGTTTCCGAGCCAAAAAGAATGATTTTACACATAACACTTAACAAATTTACCCAGAAAATAAGATTAAACGCTTGATTTTTTTTTTAATTGTCATGTAAAACGTCCTCCTACTAAATCGTTTTGTATGACAAGTTCAAAAAATTGTTATCGTGTTTTTAATTTTTTACGTGAAAAGGTATTCAGTTCCTAAGTGGAATAATCTCTTTCAGCAACCATAAAATTTACACGGGGTATAATAGAGTAGTTTTGTAATGTAGAATAAAAACAAAAGTCTGCAGTAGTCTGAAGATCGTGATAATGATAATTTTAAATATTAATTAGGTATATGTAGTTACCAATGTTATTCTTGAATGTTGTGTATTAATTTAATATCCTTAACTTTTAGTTATAGAAAGATATTAACGTAATATCGTGACTGTGATTGTACAAAGCTTTAAAATACAGGACCATAATATTACTGTTTATGTTACCATTTTATTTTAAAACTAAACTATAACGTATGCATGTAAATGTGTACCAAAATAACTGTCTGAGATATTTGCTGCATACGATTTTTTATTTTACATTTCGGGGGCAAGTGAAATTTGATTTTATTTTCGTACATTAATTTAATTAAAGAAATTTTTTTTTATATTGTGATGATTTCATGAAGTGTGAGAGGTAAAGCAATCGTCTGGCTCAATTTGACTCATATCGCTATTGTAAAGTTTTGTAGCTGAGGATACGCAACCCGCTTCATTACAAAGCGTCGGGCGAGGCTTGACTATCGAACAGAGCTGGTTATATATTATAGGTCCAAGTAAATAAAGAACTTGTTAGAACTCTTCGCTGAGTTCTAAAGAGATTATGCAGGTTTAAGCTGCGAAAAAATTATAAGGTGCTGTTGTACAGTTTGTTAACTTTAAACCCCTTTATAACGCTATAGTAGAACCAGCAGCTGAATATGGTTGATAACTTGGTTTCTTATACTGCATTTGTGTTGCTTGGACCATTCTTATACAATATCTCTTTCGCTTCCTTGTCGTGCATTTTCACTGAGATACGCTAGTACTTTTGACATATCCCTCAGCTACTGTATCGAATTATTCGAACTCGTTAAGTCTTCCTAGGCCACTATTACGGCTCACTTTCGTTCTATAAATTCTCTTTGTCGTCATTTCTGAGTACTAACCATCTAAGCATTGAAAACTTACGGTCGGCGCTCATGCGCCCACTCGGCATCCGATATGCGTCGGTTCTCCTCGAATGGTGCATTTTAACTGATTTTATCGAATCCTTCAGTACTATTTAACTGATTGAGTGCTAGTTAGCTGACCAAGTCCGATCTGTAGCATCTCCTGACGATACTTCGTTTAGAGGCGAAACACGTGTCAAATATTAGGTTTAATACGTTTGAGATTTTGGGCAGAAGATATGTACACCTCGCAAGCAGTCCATCTGAGGAAGGCGAATGAACCACTCAGTGACAAACTACTATGCACTCAATTGTAACGCGTTAACCATGATTTGATCGTACGCTGCCCGCGTGTATTTCACGTGCGGTTGCATAACAATTACACGACAATACGTTAACCGCGCCGCAACATGTCGACTTTTTAGCGACGAGGCGTCCACTCACCGTCGTTTAGTCGACCAACCGTTGACAACGAGTCTCTGGACAACTCTAAAATAGTGCTGGTCGAGTGAAAGAACGATAAACATACGTTTAGGTTGTTAAAATTTAAACAGATTACTAAAATAAAATGAATTTATGTAAACTTTTGTAAACTTAAATGAAACAGCCAATACATTCAACAAACAGGATAATTTTACAAACAGCCAAGCAGAAACAATGATATCATTGAATAAGTAAATGCCTAATAAATAAATAACCATAAATTACGAGTTGCAATTGGACTAGAGCAGAGGTCGGTCTATTCTATCCCTTCACCTGATGTCACGCTCACGCATCGACGCACTGGTCATCTAATAGAACTATGCAAATTTACAAATTTCCATTTGTAATTACAATAATAATACTCTAGCCACATTTACATACATACATATCTTCACGTTGCATCTCCAACGTGGTATTAATCAGAGGACGGAGCGTCAAGCTTCGCGGCCCTTACATTCTTCTTTCTTAAAAATCTCGTTATTCACACTCTAGAGAATTACACAAATTGTGTGATCCCAAACTAAAGACTAACCCTATACTATGGCTACCACGCAACGAAGTGGGAGAGTTCTCAGTAGCACTCAGATCACAGATTAACTACTAGTTATGCCCAGACTCCTAGCCAATTTAGAAAAGTTAGTTTTCTAAATTGATCTTACCAGAGATTGAACCCGAGGCCCGACAATGCAACACAACACAAAGTAAAGAATACAGAAACCTACACCTACTTCAGAAGAAAACTCAATAAATCAAGATTTTTAATCAACATTTATTTTCATTTTTTGGGGTTCGAGCCAAAATAGTATTTAAATGGAACCCTATCTATCTGTATATCACAGACGATTAATCCGTTGTCACGACATAATATGTAATACACATACAAATGTAAGAAATTATTAAAATATTTTTCACATTTATTTTAATACTGTTTGGTATTCTTATGATATCCTAACTTTTCTACTAACCGTTTTAAAATTATTATTTAACATTTTAAAGTTCATTAACGCTTCAAACAATAATGAGCGGCGACCAAAACAACAGTCAAAAATGAAGGTTGTAAAGTTGCGTCAAAATTGATATGCAAAAGACCTAACCAAAAAGTAGAATTCATAAATAAAAGTTTACCGAACATTCTTGCACTGCATGGAAATGCCACGAGAGGAAAAAAGAGAAAAATCTATCTCTCCAGCAGGCAGCTGAGCAGCTCCTCAAATATACCTCGGTGATACCTATTTAAATGTACATATAACGCGACAAACAAATTGAAATTAACATGGTCCTTAAGCAAGGAGCAAGGGAGTTCACATTTGAATGTAAAAATGTGACATAACTCCATTGACAAAACACGAAATTATCATACGATCAAGCTTCGATCAAGCGACCCTACACGATTTGTCACCCGACGGGATTCGAGTGAAAGTGACATGAAATATATATGTTTTAAGTTTTAATGAGAAAATAAAACAACAAATACAATATTGCGTCGTCACTGAAAAATAAATGAACAAGTTTATACAAGCGATAATAAACAGGAAAATGATAACTATTTGGTTTTACGGTACTACTACACACAAAAGTTTTATTTTTAAATCTATTTGCATTTACTCCAGTTATTTACATTCAATTCAAATCTACAATGTTACTTACAAATTAGGTTTGTAAAATTTTGTCCGTGGGTGGTCTAAATTCAATACCCCGATCATTATTATTTTCGTTATAAAATCGGCAGCAGAAGCGTAACAGGATGACAGTTAGACAGTGAATTATTTATTTGATTACTACGAAAAAAATTTAATTATAGCAGATTCTAAAATATTTTAATAATTGACTTGGTATTTCTCACTAAAAAAACATAATATATGCGGACAACAATATAAAACCGTGAAGGTCGACTTCACAAATAGGTAATGACTTTTTATCTTCCATTGAACTCTTGAATTTTCATCCGAAATTAAGTTCTTTCCTTTCCATTTTATTTATATATACTTACAATTAATATTTACAATTAATTAGTATTTAAAGTCAAATAGCCATATAAAAATTATTCCTGATGAACTCCGCAATAGGCAATTTTATTTCTTTATTATAAAGTCTACCAATAGTTCCAATAGTACATTCTCGAAGCAAGCTGGATTACAAGTCACAAAATAAACTTCATTGGTACATGTTAACTATAAAATGATTCACATATTTTAAGGTCAACCAGACTGTCGTCAACATGGTGTGTCAATAAAAAGTAACTCTTCCAAATTACATGGCATATCAACGATGTCAATTTCAACACGTCCGCACTTGACACTCACAACATCGGCCGATGGGCGGAACTTGCTGGCGCTTGATATGATATAGAGACAGCTTTGATAATATGGTCCAAGTAAATAAAGAGCAGCAATTGACTTGCAAACGAGAAATATTGTAATTTTAAACGACCTGTATAGGCAAATCCATTTTCCATTATCGAAGTCATTAACTAGAAAATATAAAAAGTCATAATCCACGTGGTTTACGACTAAATGAACTCGAAGAACATTTATCATATCACTTAAACTTAGATTTTTTTTAATAGTCTTACAACTTGTCAGGCCAAAACTGCTCCCTACACCCCCTGTGAATCCTGCTTTCTGGGATATACAGTTGTGATCTTTACGACTAGTAAGAAGTAAGTTTTTTTGAAAAAAGTAGGTACCTACTACCTACTAAATATTCACTACCTCCTTTTAATACCTAATAGTTATGATATTATTTATTTGTTTATCATTTATTTAAGCATACAATTGAATAAGTGCACGTACAAATTGAATATTTATATTTTAGTTTTTAAACGGTACTATCTATCACTTCGGTTATGATTACACGCATTTAGTGCGTGTAGTGTAGTTACTTTGCAATTTCAAGATTTAAAAAATAAGTAGGTATTGTTAGGTGTAATCGCTATCGCTTTTGGCATTGTTCCTTCTATCCAACCCCAACATCGCAGCTGTGTAGGTGTCGCAATGACCTTGGTACACTTGACGAATCAATAGTAACCGAACAATGCTCTCAATCGCCTATTGTTTTTCTCGCGCTCAACTCGAATTTGCACTTATCGGTGTGTTGCGTTACATTGTTTGCTGGCCAGGTGATGAAAATATTCGTAATCGAGATTCCAGAAACTATTGGGCAAGAATAATTTTGATTTACTGACACAAGAGTTTAGACATTATTGCTTTTATCTCCAACCACAATCAGAGAAAAAAAGACTAGGTAGATATTTTGATGATGCAGTAAAACGTTCACAATTATTTTCACTCGAGACGTTTTAACATCTTCCGGGGTACCAAATTTGGAATTTTGCCAAGTTGATATGCATAACTTTGAAAACGGATTCATTCAAGTGGAATGTTAAATAGATACTTCGAAAAGTAGTATAGCCTCACGTATTCTGTTAAAGCTTTCTTAGGCTTACCAAACAAGTGGCAGGTAACAATCAGATCAGTTTCCAAGATCGATAATAAAGCAGTGGTTTGAATAACGGGAACTTTCTATTATTTCCCTTGCTTCCTCGCCTGGGGCGGTCACGTGAAGCTTGGTTAGTTGCATTGTGTTACTTCCTGATAAATGGTATATTTAACACTGAGTTGCATGTGAATTTATTATTCGTTTTATGTTATTAAACCGCAAATACAGTCTAAATATCTTCATACTTTTTTAAGTGTTTATCACTACTGACATCTTATGGTCAGATAGAAATCTATATTTAGTATCTTATATTATTAAATCATAACATAACATAACATAACTTCACGCTGTATCCCCAACGGGGTAGCCAGAGAGGACGGAGCGCCAGGAGTCGCGGTCCTTACACACCTCTTTTGCTTCCTCAAATCTCATCATTCTCCTCACACATTTTCGCCTAGGTATGCGAGTGCTTTTGACATTTCCGTCTGCTAACACTCTGGCTATTTGATCTTCATAAGTCAGCCTTGGTCTTCCTTGGCTTCTTTTACCACTCACTTTCGCTCTGTATATTTTCTTCGTCAGTCTTTCATCACTCATTCTTTCCATGTGCCCGAACCATCTAAGCATTCCTTTCTTCATTTTTACAATAACACTGTTGTGCAACCCTGTCATACTGCGTATCTCGTCATTGCTTATCCTGTCCGCAAGCGTGACACCGCACATATTTCTGAGAGACCGCATCTCCACAGCATTTATCATACTTTCACTCGATTTCGGGCATATCCAGGCCTCACTGCCGTACAACAAAGTTGGCACCAACACCGCATTGTGGATGGCCATTTTAGCAGTGTTAGATATATTCACACTACCCACTAATGCGGACAGAGCACCGTTCACTTTATTGCCAGCTGCTACCCGTCTCTCCACATCCAACTCACATCTTCCATCCCTCGAAAACGCACTCCCCAGGTACACAATTTCATTCACCTGTTCTAGACATTTTCCATTTACACTAATCACACATTTCGTTTGTACCGCTTCTCTTTCAAACACCAGAACCTTAGTTTTGTTCACATTCATTTTCAATCCTTTTACTTCACAATCTTCTTTCATACACGTGACTAGTGTCTGCAACTTTGCTTCTGATGGTGCTATTAGCACAGCATCGTCAGCGTACAATAGGCAGTTTACCATTGTGTCACCACATCCCATACCACTCATATTACCTTTCAATCTCTGGAGGCAACTGTCCAAATACAGCACGAATAGCCAGGCAGACATCACGCAGCCCTGTCTGACACCAGAACAGACTTCAAACCAGGGCGACATGTCACCGTCTATCCTTACACAGGCTCTGTGGTCTCGATATAATGACCTCACAGCCTGCAGTAAGGAGCCCTCCACGCCATATTCAGGCAGAAGACTCCACAATTTCTTCCGCACTACTCTATCGAATGCTTTCTCTAGATCCACGAAAGCGCAGAAAACTTTCTGACCTAAAGCCAGAAACCTTCCCACGATAACGCGAAGCGAGAAAATCTGATCCATACAACCCCTACCGTTCCTGAATCCACCTTGCGCCTCCCACAAATATCTTTCTGAAACGCCTTTCATACGTTCAGTCAATACTTTAGTATAGACTTTACTCGCTAAGCTGACCAAGCTGATGGCCCTATAGCACGCACAGTCTAGGTAGGAACCTTTCCCTTTATATAGAGGTACTATGACTGCCGTGCGCCAGTCCTCTGGAACCTCCCCCTTCTGCCAACAAAGGTTGCAGAGTGCACAGAAGGCATCCCAGACCCTAGGACCACCATACTTGATCATCTCAGCAGTCACCTCATCAATTCCCGCAGCCTTTCCACATTTCAAACTTCTTATCACTTTCTCAATCTCTTTCATACTAATGGCATCCTCCAGTCCCTGGCCTGAGTGTGGCAATTCATTAGAATCGCTCTCAGTATCAGAGACGGAGTCGCCACTCTCATACAGTTCTCCATAGTATTCACTCCATCGCTGCAGAACATCCTTTTTATTTGTAAGCAGGTTGTTTTCTTTCGAACGCACTTTATTCATTCTGCAAGGTGCCGGACCACTTCGGATTTTACGTACTTCTTTCCAAAATAATTTGGAATTTTCCTCGAAGTTGTCCGACATCTTGTTTTCATCTAACACCCTACACCTTTCACGCTTCTCTTTCACTAGTGCCTTCGTTTCTGCTTTCTGCAGCTTATACCTGTCTTTCATCAAATTTTTCATACCACAGTCATTAGTAGCAAGGTAGTCTCGCCATGCTTTCTTTTTCTTATACACAGCCACTTTCACCTCATCATCCCACCACACATCACGCTTTTTGCCGTTCCCAATCTTATTCATTCCACACACTTCTTTCGCAGCCTCAACCATACTATCTCTAAGGTTCTGCCAGCATTCTTCAACATCCTCGCTCAACACTTTCAATCTATCATCAAGCTTACTGGATAATACCCTTTCATATTCATACCTGGTGGTCGCATCCTGCAGTTTCCAGCTTTTAATGCGGCTAACCGCTGCAGGTTTGGACACTACGCGATGTCGCCATGCTGCGAACAGACCCCTTATTCTGGTTATCACCAGAAAGTGGTCTGTCCCGAGATCGGCTCCTCTATACGCTCTTGTGTCCATTACCTGCTTCTTAAGTCTGCTATCCACCAGGAATAAATCAATCATACTTCTCGCACCCTTTCTTTCCCACGTGTACTGATGGATCCTTTTGTGCCCAAACATGGTATTAGCCACAAAAAGATCCTTTTCCATACACAGTCCTAGCACAATCTTACCAGCATCATTTACTCTCTTATCTCCATATTTGCCTAGGACAGACTCAAATCCTGTTCGAGCTGTCCCGACCCATCCATTCATGTCTCCACACACAACAATTCTTTCGTTCTCTTCAACCGTCGCTAGAACTTCTCTAACATTTTCCCAGAACTGCTCTAGTTCAGCCAAACCGACAGAGGACACTGGGGCATATACTGCCAAAACAAAAATTCTTGTCAACCCAATCTTGAGGCGTACCCAGAGCAGTCTGGGATTTATACATTCATACTCAGTCATACAATTAACCATACGAGAGGACAGTAAAACGCCTACCCCTTGACATCCCCTATCTCCTTGTGGTACCCCTGACCACAAAGCGATGCCTCCTCCGGGCAAGTCGGCAAGTTCACTGCCACCTCGCTTGGTTTCACTCAAACATAGCACATCCAATCTTTTCTCTTCCATAATATCAATCACTTCATTCATCTTCTCCTCAATCCCACCTCTCACATTCCACGCAGCTACTCTGCACTCCTCCCTCCACTTCCCGCCGCTAGGTGCACAGCGTGTTGGGTGGCGGTCCCCAACGCCGAACTGCACTCTGCACACACCAGCGGGGACAGACCGGTGTACGTCGCTTCCGGGGGACGCCCTAACATTATAATTGCCGTTGTCCCGCATGGTATGCACAGAAGAGGAATTGCAGCCCTGAAAAGGGCTGGCAGGGGTCGCGACGAGCACGCTTCCTCAGTTGACCCCCTAACCTATTATTAAATCGATACAATTAAAGTTTCCTGAACTAAACGAATTACTTTTTGTTATCTAATTAGGTACCTACACATATTTTACACACACGTTCACATTTCTATCCCAAAGGAATAGGCAGTGACTTAATCACCACCTACTTCAAGTACAACTCTCTTAGCTTACAAAGAAAAATTAATCTGATTCGTAGTCTTCAGTTCAGTGTTTTCCTCCACGATTAAGTTTAAGCTACTTTTGACTTACAATTATTAAAAGTCGTAATAGTGCAGTCATAATACCTTTTTCGTAAAATACCGTCATACCATCATCTTCACGCTGTATCCCCAACGGGGTAGTCAGAGAGGACGGAGCGCCAAGCTTCGCGGTCCTTACATAATTCTTTCGCTTCCCAAATCTCCTCATACATTTTCGCCTAGGTATGCGAGTGCTTACCGTCATATTATTCAAAACGTCGTTTTATAAAAATAAGTTTTTTTGGAAAAGGAAACATCGATGAATCTTCAGAGAAAGGAGGACCATGTACGCGAGCCCACAGAATAGTAATCAATTTCATATCCTCGTACAATGATTCGATTTAGGTGCTTTAGTGTTGTGCGTGTGTATGTACACCATGATTTATCGACACTATGTTGTTATACAACCCATAATACAGGTGTTTAAGTACAGAAAATACTGGACTAAAATGCGTCATATTACTATGCATACGATAAGATTATTTGATAGTCTATTGCCTAATGAAAGTGGAGCGGTACTGATAACTTCGAATGAGAGCTTTTTAGATAAACATAAATGAAAAGGTATTTCAGCTGAAGAAATTATTTTCATAACACTTTAAATAACCAAATAATTTATTTCGACTTAAGTTTTATTTAGCGCTTATGTTATAAATAATATAATAGGTACTTGTCTCTAACATTTCTTTGTCATTGTCAATTAGGTTTGTAATAAAAATGCGGACGAATTCTTTTATTCTCGTATCTTGGAAAACTCATTTTGGAGTATTAACAGAGAATAGCTAATATTCTACAATAAATTTAATCGAATACTTCGAATTTTAACTACAACTATAATTCCTTCTCTTCCACTGTTACTTGATAATAAAAATTGCAATTAAGAATTGGTTTATCCTGAAAGTTCGTCAAAAACACTCGAAATATTCTTAAAACCTACATACGACTTTGTCCCGGTCGCATTAGAGGTCAGAAATTTTGTCTCTAACTTAGGCTAAAGGCTATGGGAAAAAGGAGGCGACCCCCGCTCCAGGGCTTTCCTAGTCCAGCAATTATCAATTGCGGTCCAACGCGGCAATGCTGCCAGAGTAATGGGCATATTTGTTTCAGGACGGATCTTGGAGCTGTCTTCTTCCAGCTGAATACCATTTACACATCATAATCTAATCTACATAACACACTTTATAATAAGATAGTTTTAATTTTTAGTGTTTATTTATTTGTTAAGTAGGTTCCATTTTATAGAATAATTTGAAAGAAAATATTACTGAAAAATATTATAGTGATGGCAACATTTTCATCGATATCTGAGGGAAGATCAACATGAATGCGCCACCAATGCTCAAAATGCAAAACATGCAGAAGGCCGCGAGTAATGTACGTGCCCACTAAATAGAGGTCAACTGGTACAGTCAGTACTTACCTAATGGACGCGGATATGCACTATGAAAAAGTTTTATAAAATAACGAAACTCTGTCGCAACCATGTTGCAACCTGCAATTAAGGCATAGGTAGTCGAAGTTTTTTAGACAATAAAATAACAAACAAATATCGATGACCTCACTCATCATCACTATTCATATTCAATATATATAAGAGGTAATAACCTCTTGAGAAAATTCAGGACAATTTTAAACGTAAGTACGAGATTAAGTGGATTCCAATATCAAAATAGTTTAAGGCAAATAATTATTTGAACGAGAGGTTGTCTGGTGGTCGAAATTCGACCGTAAATATAAATATAAACTTATAATATAAACTCTTTGGAGACAATCTCTACTCTGTGCACAGTGGCGTGCACAACTTTTGAGCAGGGTAGGCAGTCAAAATAACAAATATATAAAAAAAAAATATAATTTTAATACATAATTAATTATGCTTACTAATACAGCAATACTGACGAGCGAGAACGTTAGAGTTATTTAATTTTTCGTAGTGATTGTTATTTGTTATATGTAGTTAATGCAAGGAAAACAAAATAAACTATTATTTGCGTTAGTAAACTAATTAATCTGTGCTATTAGTATTTGCACATCCCGTTAGCCAGTTAAATGTTTCATAATATTTAGACTTAAAATTTCGACTCGCATTACCTGACTTTTGATATAAATGCAACTCTGGGACACACGGTGTGTCACACACCTGCCTTTAGCCTATAATTTGTAAATTTTCCTACATTAAAATTTTGAAAACGCGGCTTGTTTTAGTTTTTGTAAATACACACTGCCAGCACAATTATCACAGCTAAAACATTCCATTCTTTGACATACAACTGAAATTATCTATTATAAACCGATACTTTATTTCAAATACGGATTGTAAGAAAAATAGTTTTTTTTTTAATTAACTCATAGAACAACAAATCACTTTTGAGTATAAATCAATCATAAACAAAGCAAAAAGGAGTAACTAATTTGAATTTCGTAGATGTAGTCAATGTCTCCAAAACATGCACACAAACTTAGTTTTCGAGTATAAAAGAGCACACATTTGAAAGATTATTTCGTGTACTGATAGGTGAAATGTAAACATGAGTTCGTGAATTGTAGGCACCGGACAGACATGCCTCCACGGAAGTGTTATATCGCGGGTTTTTTATATCAATAAATGGCATGATTGTTAAAAATAAAATACAGCAATTAAAAAATACAAAATACGATTACGAACAGATGAAGAACGAAAGAATGGGGATGTTAGATGGCGCTGTTTTATAAACAATTGTTGTTTAATTTCAAATTGTCTATAAAATATAAATGGTAGATATCGAAATAACTTTCATTTAAATTGTCGGGGTAGGCAGTGTCTCCGTACCTATATGGGATGCACCCCACTGTCTGTGCGACTATTTGAACTAAGGAGGTTACATAATATTATATGATCCTCGGACCAAGTATAACAATGGCCAGAGCATTTACTCTAAGAGCGTGTCCTTAAAGTGCCCTTTTTTGTTGACCGAGTTTTGTTGAGCGAGATATTTACTCATATGCGTAACTAGGGAAGATCACAGTACAACGATACACAACTAACCATGACATATTTTCATTTTTGTGAAAATTAGTAGCCAAAACAATTAAGATTTAGGAGTATTTTGCAAATAAATAATTATTTCATGACCGACTCATCTTCTTCTTCTTTAGTTGAATAGCGCTGTCGCGATTGCGAATATTGCCAATGTCACGTAGTAATGAGGATAATAGAAAAAAGGGGAGACCAATTAAGGTGATGTTTATAAAGATTCCAACAATTTAAGTAGGAATATAGTACACAATGGGGATCTACATAAAACCTTGCTTTTGGTTTCAATTTGGAGACTGAAATGTTGAGTTGAAATCCACACCTAAACATGACCGACTAATAAGCTGACACGAATAACACTGACAGTGCGAGGTTGCCATAATTACAATATCTAACTGTTTTATTCGTGGCCACGCTCAATGAGATAGAAAGAGACAAGGGCGTCGCCAAGGGGGGAAGGGGGGGGGGCAGTTGCCCCCCCCCTAGAGATCAGATGTAGCTAGCCGCAAAGCGACCAAAGTGCGAGCAATTGACTTCCTTCATTAAATATTATTTTTGTTAAAATAAATAATTATTACTGTGTTTAAAAGATTGATTTAGTTATTGTGCTGTCGAGGGCTTGTGAAGTTTTATACATTGATATTAGAACCGTTCTTATTACAATCGTCCTCGAGGCAAAGACTTCCAAAGTGTAACGCTTCATGCTCTCGGCGTTCATATTTTTTATCCTCCATAATATTGCCCCATTGCCCCCCCCCTTAGTCATAAGCTGGCGACGCCCTTGGAAAGAGACACGAAAATTCGTTTGACACAACGATTTAAGAGCGCCAACTTGTTATGGCTTCATCTATTATGTTTCTTGGTTCAAGATATTATGATCACAAACTATTATGAGTTTGACATTGACAGTCTTTTTGACATTAGCAGTATGAACGTAAAACTATATCAAATCGCACACTCCTCCGTGCGCGCCATATTCTTAAAAAAGGATTTGAAGTTTCCGATTCACTTATTAATATAACTGTTTCCAAAACTTTTTGCTTCAATAGCTACTAAACAAAAAAGAAAATCGGTTGGCAAACAGGCGAAACGAAACTGATTTGCTTCACCTATATATACATAGATTAATTACAACAATCGTACCTACTACCTATAAGCAATATAATACGTGGAAATATAAAGAACCTTTTCCAACGTCTCTAATACTCTAAACTCTAAAATTTTTAACTGAAAAATTCACGTAATGTTCTACTGACTTCCGTTTGTGGCCACTGTCTTTAAAGTTAAAAATAATGATGAGCGAAGTCGGTCTTGATCTTACTTTAGCAAGTTAACGAATGCTAATCTGTACTTTTGGCTGTTCTTTTGATGGATTCACCAGCTTTGCATAGATTTATTGCAGTTTGTGTGACATCTTTAACAAGACCAAGACTGATTTTGCTCATCACTAAAGTTAACCATGCACACAATAGCCACAGTTTAAAGTGGTCACTATCTGACAGAAGAGTTTTGAAATAATATTAATCACGTTCCAATTTCTAGTAATAGAGATAAAGAAAAATCTAGAACGTTCTAGCTGACTATCACGCCCATGATTCAAAGTCAACCAAGAGATAAGACCTTATTTATTATAAGGAACTTTAGGTTGCATAGTTGATGAGCTTAACAACTAGGCATGGGTAACTCGGGAAAAGGCAAATGATTCAAACCCGCCACTGCTTGACAGACATTTGAATCAGTCGAAAATCTTAAAATTATTTCTCCAAATTCTTATCGATTCCGAGGAGTTACTGATTTCCAACACTTGTACGAGCCCAGTTGGATTTGAATTTGTTCGGCGTTGAACACGCAGTATAGCATAACCGTCTGAATCAGAGTAAGATTAAAAAAATGAAACTACTACTAAAAATACTAACTTCCAAAAAATTACAATAGTACCTTATATATCTTTCATTAACTTACCTTATAAGTATAGGGTATACCTTACCTAACCATGTATAACTCTTGCACTATAAACGACTTATTATCGTGTAGCGACAATAATTAAATTAAAAAAAAATTTAGACAGATTAAATATGTATTTTCCTGAAGTGGTACAAATTGATATTTTGTAAAAAAATAATTATAACTATTATTAATACTATACGGCGATGACGTCTGGATAGTACCGAATGGAAGGCAGCTTGAATATTAGAAATATCACGATAATAGGCAGTTTTATCCTTAGACTCCTCGCGATGATCCTTATATTTGCCTTTATTGATATATCTCTACAGAGGAGTTCTTCAATTATATATATATCTTCGTTATTTTGAATTTTTAAAGGGAAACGTAAGAAATTCCACTTTTTTTCATACCATACCATTATCTCTTCTGACACTTGTCATCACTGAGTAAGTAATCACTACGTCTTGTCATCTCCTCAAATTCCGTTTTTCTTTTCTCCGCCTTCCTTCTTCAAAATTTCAAATTTAAATCTAATTTTCTTAGTACTGACTCCGGCCAGTATAAAATGAAGTTATTATTTTTATTATACAGACTTACATTATATCAAGAGTAATTATTATTAGTTTTTACACCAACTTATTTTATAACTATAGAATTTTGGCATAACATTAGAAAAAGTAAACATATATGAATATGTCAAATATACATACATAGATATCTTCACGCTGTATCCCTAACGGCGTGTATGTTTCTTTATGGCATGGCGCACAGTTGAGCGCATTTGCCAATCACAAATGTATTAGTTTTTTCTTATCGTAAAACTCCTCCAGCAAAGGTGATAGTAGGCTTTATTGAAATTATAAAGGACTTCTTGGAAGAGCGTGAGAACTTCAGCTACACATGATTATTTAGACCTACTCCATTCTTTTCACTTATACTCTATCACTATTGTTCTTTAAAACTCCCAAAAATGTAAAAAATAGAAAATCTAAACAAAATCTCAACCTCACTTCTCCCGTTCCCGCCAAAAAGTCAGGTATCTATTTACATTCAAAACAGTGATATTCTAAAATTGAAATATGTTTAATATTCTTCTAACTTCACAATATATAAGTATTATAGAAAATAGACCAAAGATAATAGTTTCTGTATTATACGAGCATAATCGCTATCCACTTGAAAAAATTAATAATAATAATAATACTCCAGACAATTACACAGATTGTGTGACCCCAAACTAAGCAGTAAGCTTGTACTATGGGTACCACACAACGAACTCTGGGGGAGTTCCCAGTAACACCCAGACTCCAAGCCAATTTAGAAAAGTTCGTTTCCTAAATTGACCTAACCGGGGATCGAACCCGGGACCGTAGATTGGGAAAGAGATGCATATGGCACTGCACCAACGGGCCCGTCTATATATAAGAATCTCAGTTAGCATCACGAGTTATCTAATAAACACTATCCATTTCATTAGCCGTCACGGTCTTCACGCGAACAGTCGGACTGATGATCTCTAATTACGACTAATCAATACATGACAGCAAACGGTGAAAGTAAAGATGATCACGTCACGAGGCGCACATGTTTATAGGGCAATAATTGAAAAATAGAAAGGACTCTTGTAGATGTTGGAGATAACGTCTACAGCAGAAATAGTATCATAATATTTTGCAAGAGAATAGGAAGAGGTATTTTGAAATGCTATGTAGTTAAGAATTACATAGCATTATAGACAAAACCGATACCTAAAAGTTCAGTACTTTGGCATTTTGTGGAAAAAAGAGATTCATGTCTATTTTACGTGTTTTTTTAACGAACGTTTAACGAAGTTTTTAAATTTTTACGACTTGTACACATTTTATACATACATATATATCTTCACGCCGTATCCCTAACGGGGTAGTCAGAGAGAACGGAGCGCCAAGCGTCGCGGTCCTTACATACTTTTTTCGCTTCCTCAAATCTCATCATTCTCCTCACAATTACACATTTTATAATCATAAATAATGAATAGCCTATATCATGTTAACATTTGAGGTTCCGACGTGTCAAGCAGATTGCACAGTTTGTGGTCACGGATGGTGTAACGAAAATAAAAATAACTTTAAAAGAAAAAAAATGAACCAACTTCAAAATAAAATCACTGAAAATTACAAAATAACTACAAAAATTGTTTTGTACTTGAGTTTTGATTAGTAAAAGATAATTCTTTTGTATTTTTCAGTGTTTCTTGAAGTCGGTTTAATTTTTTTCTTAAAATGCAGGTATAATAAAAGCTATTGTATTTAGTTCTCTGTTTTGAGCGGCCTTGTCCTAAATAGACATTTAAGATAGGTCTGCAACCTTTCTGCAACTAACTTTTTTCAAATCTAGAACGGAACTTTAAATGAAAGAACCATCAAATTAATAAACCGTCGAGAAGTTCTTTTGTATATAAGCATTACCTCTATCATCAGATCTTAACTAAATTTCTAAAGCAACACCTTGGACATAAGCCCTTTCAAATAAAAATAAAAAAAATTAAAATCGGTATAGAAATGGCGGAAAAATAGGTGACAATACACAAAAAAAGATTGACGAATTGATAACCTCCTCACTTTTTTCGAAGTCGATTAATGAAGTGAGGTGATAAGTGAAGGTAGTGGGAACCATACATTACAAAGAAGTTAAGCCTCATCAAATCTATGACTCAAGAGTTTTTCAGTCTTGGAATACTCTTTTACTCCAAATAAATAAATACATTTCTATCTTCACACTCATTTAGCATTCGGGGTGGACAGACCATCAAGGTGCAAAGAATCACACTATTTCTTTTAACAACAAATCTTTGGAATTACAGATGATAACGCGGAACTGGCCATCACGTGATAGGCTCCTTATAATAAGCCCTACCCATTGGCGTCTGGCGAATAACTTTGGAAGCTTAAATAGAATAACGAAAAGCTATCACGTGAGGCAAGATGTAATACTTAATTGCCGTTATGAACGCTAAAAATTGCTGTCCTCCGAGAGTTTAACTCCAGAAGTATACTCAGGAAAATTTGAGTCTTGAAAACTGTCAACACTGTATTTTGTCATCATAGTTTTTAGGGTTTCGTAACCGAATGTAAAAAATCGAACCTCGTTGACCTGTCCGTCTGTCTGTCCGTCCGTATATTACAGCTATTTACTCTTGAGACTAGAGTAGAACTTAAAAAAGAACGAAAATTGGTTTAAATACGATATGAACCCTCAGTAAACCCTACTATCACTTTACTGGATAAGTTTTACGATAAGAATAAACTAATTTGACATGGGCAAATGCGCTAAACTGTGCGCCATGCCATAAAGAAAGAAAAATATAATATCTGTTCATCTCTACTGTAACTGAATTACATAACACATATTACATACTGCACAAAAAACTACATTTTTACATACATATTAAAGTGTGTCCTCTGAAACAAAAACGCTTTTTTTTATTATTGGTAACTCTCAGTAAAAAACAAATTATATAGACGGCAGGGTAGAAAGAGACAGGCTTTATAACTCATTGCAGTTAATTGCACGCATTTATTGAGTGTTACGTGCAAATGGTTGTGCAACAGGCCGAATAAAAAATCGGCCAAGCATAAACTTAAATCACTGTACTAAGGATTTTGTACAATACAAAACATGCTTTATATTATCAGCAAAAAAAGGAATTATTTTGCCTTTATGTATTACAGGTAAATATTATTTATTTATACGAGATAATAATAATAATACGCCACACAGATTTTGTGACCCCAAACTAAGCAGTAAGCTTGTACTATGGGTACCACATACCACACAACGAACTCTGGCTGAGTTCCCAGTAACACCCAGACTCCAAGCCAATTTAGAAAAGTTCGCTTCCTAAATTGACCTGACCGGGGAACCCGGGACCCTAGCTTGGAAAGCAGATGCATATGCCACTGCGCCAACAGGTGCAGTGGCATAGGGTCCCAGGCCAGTCTATTATTTACACGAGTCATTTATTTATACGAGATATTTATATACTTAGAATATCTTTCTTCATTTTTCTTACGCTATGCTTTATAAATCATTAATAATTATTTATTAAACGGAGGTTATTAATTACCACATATCCAAATTGTCACGCATCCCTTCTAAAGGTCTAACCATTGCGATAATTAGCAATTAAAAGTGTATCTTTAATTTTTACATTTAAATTAATAAATTTCTCCAACTCTTTGAACATTTCATAAAAAACCCTTACATAAACTATATTTGATTACTATACTTTACCAAAAAATAATTAGAAATGTCTATATTATGCCATTTATTTTCAGTCCTTAAACGTAGATACCTAAAAATAATTTTTAGTATTTTCCTGTATTATTTAACCGCTAAATCATTGTTTTGAGAATTATTAAAAAATTACATATAGATATTAAATTTAATTAACGTCCATTTCGCTGCGAAACCCTAAAATCAATATTAACCAGCGTCCGAAATGCATTGTGATCCTGTCAATCGATAGAAAGTGAATACGGTAAAGGTGATTCTTACATACGCCGTATAAATTGGATCCTATCGGTTTTAAACCTTGTCTTACAAGTAATAGATTAGCTTCGGTTTTTATTAAATCTATTCATTGTTCAAATGAAATGGAAGAAAGTTAATCCTATACGTAAGTCTTTTTTAATACCAGTTTTATTTTCATTTCATTAATGAATCCAACAATACGAAGCGTTTGATTAAAAAGAAAGATTTCTTTATAATATCTAATACTTTTTAATAAGAAAAGTTATATTAAAAATCCTATATGTTTTAATTAATTTTAAAAGTGGCTTATTTAAATACATCTTGTAGTTTAGTTTCACTATTAAACCTAACAAAAGCAATCTCTTTATAGGGAAATATAAAATTGAGCAACAGAATCAAACTATCAAATTACAACTTGTTACATTTAAAATTAATAGTTTTCTCTTTAAATTTACTATTTATAACTTTAATCATATACATATGTAATTCAAAATTATGAAATAAAATTATGTATAAAAATTATAATAGCTTTTGACTATTTACAATACTACTTTTAACCATTAACTACTACGAACTTTAAAATTAATAGTTCAAACAAAAATTGTATTTACCTTAAATCATATAAATCATCATTGTTAGAATGACAGCAAAAATTATATTGCAAAAATGGTGTAAAGAGTCGTATTTTAATAGGCATCTAATACAGAGTACAGAATCGTATTAAAGAATTTTAATAGACGAAATCCAAATTATTATTTTATGTTTATTTCACTATTTCAATTTTTTTTAAAGCTTACAATCACTTCATAGCCGTGTAGGCTATGTAGGTATCGTTGAATAGCATTTTTATTGTCATTTTACAATGAACAATTATAATGTACTTCCTACAATGCATTCCTTTTTTAAATATGTTATGTAACAATTTATAAAATATGAAATTCTATACTTATTGCCGGACACACTATATGGTTTCTCGCACCATACGCATGAAACGCCTAGTGTCAGATCGGCATGGATCGTCGTCGTCTGCACGAGACGTCATTTTGAAGTGCGTAGGATATACGCGACATACATAAATAGTGTGCAGAAGAACTGAACATAAGACAAAATACCTACTCTAGACAGTGTCTTGGTTTCGCACACAATAATAATACATAACTTCACGCTATTTCCTTTAAGGCTTACAGATGATAAAATGACATCAGGTTGCTATAGCCCCGTACCAATTCTATCCTACACTATTATACGAGTAATATCTGTAATATTTATATTCGTAATCGCGTTTTCGATAACGGCTATAATGATTTCGATAAAATTTACTATGTAGGACTTCACGAAAGCGAAAATTCGATCTAATTCTCAATTCTGAGAAAATTAGTTTTCTCGTGTTGTTGCACACGTAAAATTGGTAATTGATATTGATTGGTAATTTCACAAAAGAATTTGGCTTCTCAGTAGCACCAGTAGCTGAGCGTAGATCTATCACACCGAAGTGCGCGGTTTCGAACCCTGCAATGTGGTCAGACTTTTTTTGTTTTTTTTTTTGGTCGCCCAAATACTACCTATAATTAGTCTAAACCTTGGCTGACTTGACTGCGCACAGCTACAACCTGCGCAAGAAATAAGCAAGTAAATAAAACAACTGATATAATATGGTACAATCTAAGTACATTTTTCTTTCTCTTGCAGATATTATATTATGATATTTAGAGTTCTAAAACATATTAATAGATATTTCGAAATCGAGCAAGAACCTAATTTCTGAATAAAATAATGATTCCGACTTGAAAATAGCCATTGCAAGTATTTTCCATCATCTCAACAATGCTTTTCGAAGTATTCCGAAAATTCGACAGCACTTTAAGCACTAAGTACTTAAATCTCAATTTTCAACCCATCTCCACTATATTCACAATAAACAGCGAGAGTCGGTTCTTGTTTATCGGACGTCCGTCTATAGATGAGGCTTCCTGCCTTCGCCCGCGCTACCACAAACAAAACACGGCGTGGCGCAGACCTGTGTGTGAATCACGTTCATCACGCGCGCTCGCGCGCAGCCCGCTCTCCGGGGTCTACTCAAGTGCTGTGCGTGTCGCTTCATTATCGCTACATCGCTATGTTTTATTTTTTTATTTGAACAAAATCCGTCTATATTATGTTACAAATATTTTAAAATATTACAGATCAATTTACAGAAAAAAGCAACTTATTTTTTTGTTTATTTGTTTTTTTGCAGCTTATTGTTTCTGTTGTAATGAGGTACAGGTAGCCCTGTTTTACGGCATTTCATTTTTCGTCAGTCAACATATTGAAACTATTCCTCGTTTTAACGTCACTATGATTCGCTTTACGTCACAATTGACGGTTGACTACCATCGAAATTAAACAATTAACTTCAAAATAATTAATCGAAGCTTTCAATCACATCCAAGCTGCAACGCAAATATTTGAAGCTTTGAGTTGAACTTTTTAAGAAGCTTTGACGTTAATGGTAACATTTCTATCGCCTATAAATGTTACGGAGAAATGTACGAAAATAAAAATAAAGACGCAAAACAAATGCGTTTAGAAGACTGCAAAAAAAACATAACATAACAACAACTTAACATGATGTACAAACCAAGTCTGCATATATATAAAAAAATTGGGAGACACTTCTAGTAGCCGTCGTCTGGATCTCATAGCACAAAGAATGCCCTTGTAATATTAAAGTTTGTTTATCTTATGTAACTGGAGTCTAAGAACAATTTAATTAAAAAGCATTATGTATTTCATTATTATCGAATCTATTTACAAGTAAAGTATTACCTAAGTACCTAATAAACGGCATGAATTTAAATACCTATATTAAAATATCCATTGAACGAAAGTTTTTGATCTATATCTAGAGAAATTTTCTATTTTTTTCATTTTTGTTTGTAATGTAAACAGATGTGACACTATGACATTTATAACAAAACTAGAGATGGGTTCATGAAATGATTAACTCAAATGCCATTCTTATTACTTATTATTAAAACAAACATTTTTATAATGTTTGTCTGTTTGTGTGTTTGTACTTCAATAAAAACCACCGAGAATTAAAAGAATAATAGACGTCATGAAAAAAAAAATTGTGTAAAAAAAGTGTAAAAATTTGTACTTTTAAAAAACACTTAAAAATGAAAAATAGGATATTATTATTGTTTGTACATCACAAACAATAATATTCTTCTGTTATTATTTTGTTTAAAATATCCAATGAATTGTGTCACTCACATATTAGAGTGAACTGATTATGACACTAATTCAATCTAGGAATATAGGCACCCTTTAGGTAACATTACAAATTAAAAACAAAACGATTCACAAATCACCTCAATTATGCTGTACTATATTGGATAGTGGTGGTGTTATTTGTGAATATTTCATAGTTTCGTGTATAAAACAGAAAAACAGTATTATTAGAGGGCTACGTATAATACGCCGGACCAGTGAACGATGAAAACTTGGCGAAATTTTAGTCAGTTTCTTGTTTGTTTATATTATGGACAAAAATGAAAAAAATAGGCTATACAACTAATTAAGAAATGACCTATTCATATTGACTTCAGAAAATAGACTTAAAAAAATTTTTAAAGATTCTTAAGATTCTTACTTCTTTACATATGAAAAATTTTTTATAAAAAAATTAAACCGACTTCAAAAAAGAACACTGAAAAGTATGAAATAACTATCCTTTACTAATTAAAACTTCAGTACAAAAATAACTTTATAAATACGATACAAATACCCATATAATTAAATTTGACAGTCACTGAAGTCGGTGCCAAGCCTACTAAACTAATATACTTTCTGTTGTCGAACATTAATTTGGCACTGACTTCAATAACTGTCAAATTTAATTATATGGGTATTTATATCGTATTTATAAAGTTATTTTTGTACTGAAGTTTTAATTAGTAAAGGATAGCTATTTCATACTTAAAAATACTACATGTCCTACAATAATTAAAACAGTTACGTCCTAATGTTTTACCATAAAACAACCATATTAAAAAATATAAATAAGGGAATGTTAACAATTACATCACTGGCACAAAGGGACAGCGCTACCGCAGAACAAAGGCACGTAATTGGTGCGGGGAAAGATCCGGCGCGCCCTGCGTTTGCGTCACCATCAACTCACTCGTCATTTAACATCGGACAACAACACCTCAATTTACATACGTTTTATATTCATTTATCTTTACCTTATTAAAATTAAATATACGTACCTATACATCAAAAGTTTGTTGAAAATTAATTACATCATTTTCATCATTTCCAACAAGGAATATGTTATCTGTACCTATGTACATATATAAATATTAGAATATTATATCAAATCCGTACTTACTCATAATCGTTTTGAAATAATTTACTTACTTAATTGTAATATGTTCCTTCCTATTTCTACATATACAAATATCTAAAACCGCATAAAAATATATTTTCTTTGAAGGAATAAAATGAAAATAACCCCATTAAAGCAAAGGATTATACAGCAATACAATACCGTACCATACCATAAACCTATAAGGTATATAAGACCATAATAGAAGATTCGAACATGGTTTTTGTTTACACTATAAAAGAACATTTAAACAATTTTTCGCACCTACAATTTCGCGATAACCTGTGGCGATAGCAAACTCACTTCAGTAGGCCCCGCTGGCGCCAGTAGGTCAAAATAAAAACATCTCAAGACGATTATTTTTATTTTTATTTTGAACTTTATTGGTAAGACATAAGCGTTCGAATTCAACGCTTTAGCCATGTTAAGCGAAAAGAACAATGTCTCAAACGGCATTCATCACGTAGGAGAATGAACATTGCCTAACAAGGATTAAATATCAAATTGCTCTGCAATTTACGCAACGTAGCACGTGCTTATTGATAGCCGTATGGAAGCAAGCTTCCTGCAAGTTCCCTCCGATACAGCACGTTCGTAACACAATTAGTTCGTACTGACGTGTTCATAGAACCGTTGACTGGATTTATTTAAATGGTACGCATAAACAGAGCAACGCGATGAGTATGCGCTGAAATCATCTGTAACACATTCTTATGGAGTTACGATGTATTTGTAGACAAGTAAGACTGAGATAGTGTGAAATACGTCATACTGTAAAAGATTAAAATCTTTCTTTTACACTATTTCCGGCGAAATACATTAAAATAGGCTTAGACATATAAAAACAGAAAAAACTGAAAAAATATTTACACAACTTCACAAGATATTTACTATTCTCAATGAAACTACAATTATACTGACGTATTAGATATTATACTTTTCTAAAAGCAGTCAAAAACCACAAAATCCAGTTACGAATATCATATTTCTGCCACACAAGCTGCAGTTACCGTAAAACAAATGAACTGCATATCGATTGCTAGCTACAGCTGTGAACACTATTATACTGTACAAACATTATTTACACAATACAAGTACCTAGTAATTCTATAACAGTTACGTAATACCTATTATTACTTGAGTCACAGACATTTATCAACTATTTAGGTAAGTAAGTAATACAATATTGACACGTAATTTTTTCCATCGTTCGAAAAGCATTTCAGCAAATGAATTTAATAACAACACGCCAAAAAAATTCATTAAATTACCTGTAAGGAACTTGATAAGGAAATTACACAATACCTTCCATCTCAATATCATTATGTAAATCAGCCAACATCTAGCACTAACGTAGGTACAAAATCTGATTTTCTAAGCTACAAAATTGTGCAATAAGTGACATTTTTTTAAAATATAAGTAATATTTATATATTTGGCTAAGCTTTACAATAACTACTGCTTCTCGTTTTGACACTTGATAACAGATATTGTTAACTAGTTCTTGGGAGCCAAAATTATGCCTGTATAGATGGTATTTCGATATTACTCAATTTTCAAAAAATCAAAGTTTAAGCTTTAACGAAATCTTTTCTACCCAAAAACGACTTCTGGCGTTTAGGTTATAAATTTACGGCCATCGTGAAGCCTTAGACTTAGATGTTAAGTTTTTTAAACTATTCGTCTATGATAAAACAAATTCTATCACTGAAACCTCAATAATACACCTCATTAAGTATAAAAAGACCTGGGTAGTAGTTATTGTAAAGTGCTTCCATATATTTTAAACCACAAATTCATTACAATTCATCAGGGAAGTGAATAATGTTATCTTTCATGTCAAAAATTATACTCTAGTTATATTTTCAAATGACAAACAGATTAATACATTTTCAAATGAAAAGCAGATCAAATTCAATGAAGCGAAGAGTTACTATTAAATCGAGTGATTATGTCATTGATGACGAATCTTAACAATAATTCAAACAAAAATGAAGATTAGTAACGACAACGGAAGGTCTTACAGGAAATGAGATGGACGGGAATAAATTAGCGAAAAAAAATTGCGTTTACAAATATGTTTGCTTTCCGGTCATTTTTTGTGTGAAAGGCTCAATGAGCAAAGCAAGCAAAATCAAAATGAACCGTCGCGTCATCTAAACCTATAATATTGAAATATGACGCCCGTAAGTACGAACATTCCGGACTCCTAATACCCCTGCTTATGGGGAAGACGACATACCTTCTCGTCTAGAATGCTTGTATGGTTTTTGTATTGCTATTATAGCATACATATACACTAATGGTACCTATAACCTTACTAGCGACCCGCCCCGGCTTCGCATGAGTAGACATTTTTTTGAAAATAAAATACAGCCCATGTTACTCGCTGATAATGTCTTTCTATAGGTGAAAGAATTTTTGAAATCAATTGAGGAGTTTTTGAGTTTATCCATTACATACAAACGAACAAAATTTACCTGTTTATAATATTAGCACATATTACTATAGAACTATAGATAGTATAGATAAGAAGGAAGCACTCGGTTGTTTTTAATATTGCAGTTACTAAAGGTAGACTGGGAGACTCCGTAGATTCCCCACAGTAGTAATTGAACACTGCTCATTATATTCTTTTAGACATACATACGAGTACATACATACAATGATAGTACCGAAAATGATAGTAATATCAAGAAATCGTATTCTGTCCGGAAACAGTTTCTGATATGATGGATTTTTTAATATTCAGCCTATCCTATCCTAGAATTCGGTGCTGATTAGCTGACCGAGTTCGATCTCTGGACTATCGTATCCTGAGGACGCTTCTTTAAGACGCAAAACATGTGTCAGTTAGTGAATTTGGACAAGAATTCATCACATTGAAACTGTGCGTTGTTTACGACATTTCCTACAACATACAGAAAATTTTATGGAACCAGCTTATAGCGGCGGCATTCCCGGGCCGTTATGGCTTAGAAACCTTCAAGAAACGAACCTACTCTCGTGATTCCCCGGACGTTGCGGGTGTCCATGGGAGGCTTTGATCGCTTTCCATCAGATGACTCGCTTGCTCCTTTGCCTCCTCCGCCATAAAAAAAAACATGAAATGTATTTCGGCAGAATAACGTCTAAATCTATACTACACGTGTACAATTAGGTACCTAATTACATCTATTATGTCTTATTCAATTACTTCAATTAGGCCACAGATCACTTACAATTTCCATGTTGCCATTTCAAACAAACGTCTTTGTAATTACAAAAGTCCTCTTTTCTAAATAACTTATTTCAATCACGATCATACTGAACGTAATCAATAAGCGGTAGAACCAGTGGTGTAGCAAAAAAGATCGGAATCGCGAATGCGGCTTGAGATGCAATAACGACAAAAAGGCAAGATATCTGTGATCAAAAACTTAATTTTGAGTGGATGTGTTGTCCGATAGTAAAATACATAGTATGAAAAATAATTACGATATTGTATAGATTCAGGTGTTACTTTGCGGAAATCCATCGCATGTGATAAATTCCTAAAATCTCCAGCTAATTTCCGCTCAAACTCTAAAAATCACCAATCGACACGTGTTTCGCCTCTCAACGAAGCATCCCCAGGATATACCAGAGATAGGATTCGGCCACCTAACCAGCACCGAATCAACCTATCCTATAATAACCATAACCTATCGTTGATTCGGTTCGGTTGATTCGGTGCTGATTAGGTGGCCGAATCCTATCTCTGGTATATCCTGGGGATGCTTCGTTGAAAGGCGAAACACGTGTCGATTGGTGGTTTTTAGAGTTTGAGCGGAAAATAGCTAGAGATTTTAGGAATTTACCACAAAATAATTACATTTTTTGTTTCTGGATGATTATTTCGTATGTTACTTAAAAGGTAATGATTAAAAGTGGCAAAAGCATAATTTTATAATTTAAAATATTCTAATTTATTGCTAATGTGTCACCCGGAAAAATCTTATAGGTAGGTATTTGATATAAAACCTAAGCGTATTGTTAAAGTTATATTACATAGTTCAATTACAAACAATATTTTCCTTGTTTATTATTATAATATGTAATTACGACATGAAATATAATTTTCCTACCTACCAATTGTGATTTGTTTGCATATACATATAAATACTTTGTATGTACATCAATCACTCAAATTTCTAGTCTTTGAAAATATCGTATAGTGAAAGGCGATGAATAGACTTAAATTATACGTAAGTAATTAAACATGAACAAGAATTTTAACAATTTTACGTAACATATGTGGTCCAATTTTGTATAAGAATGTGCAGTTCTAAATATAGCACTACCTTCTTCGGAGGGAATTTGAAAGTTCAAAGACCCCGCGAACCAACATTTATAAAGTATAGAGCTTTATGGCGGCCTTAACGAGGGCTGAAAACAAGAATTGAAGGACACAGTTGTACTTTTTTACGTTAAAATTGAAAAATCGCATGAGTAATCAAAGATTAAACACTCTGATCAGAAAATAAATAGACATGATTAATAAAATTCGTTTAAAATTAGAGAAAACTGTGATTGCATTTACGGTACTCTAATTTTCACAATTTATATCATAACCTTATCATTATCCTACCATTGTCATTATCATGGTCATGGACATAAATAAAGATGTTTAGTTTCACTCTGGACAGAATCGCGAACATTTTCTCATGAAAAAATGGAAGTGTACATTAAACACAACAACGCAAGTAATGTAGCTGATAGATGTAAAGAAGTATGATATTGAGAGCTTTCCAAGAGCTTTCATTACGTTTAATGCGAGTGGTCTAGGGAGTTTTTAAATTATTAAAATCAAAGTATTTGATGGTTTATTATGTATTTGCTATTTGGATATAGATACTCGCATTGTAGTAACATTACTTAAATCGTACTCGATTAACTTGATGTTTTCGTAATAGTGTCTCTTTACTACTCGGAAGTGTACATAGTGGCCCTGCCATGCTGTTGAATCTGATATTTGCGTTCGTTCCATATTTCTATGCAATATCACGATGAGTTACGAACAAATCGATTAAGCTTATTTTTAATCTAACGCATATTATCAACAAACCGCTTTTTGTACAGTTAAAAAGTATACCATATTTTTCCATATTTATTCTTATTTATTCATTCTTACCTAAAGATTGCTTGCGGGCATTAGTAGCGAGCATTTAGATAATACAGGAGAATGTTATGTCAGGTAAGAAGCGCCTGTTGGCATTTATCCAAGTCTATAAATGTCCTACAGAGATAAAAGGGTAGATGTTCCTGCTTCCATAACAAGGCATATAAACACTTCAACGTATAGTCAAGATAACAGATCAGTCAAGACTCTCAGGACAGCATGAGAACATAATTAAATATATTACCGACTACGTCGTGTGTTGACTAATAAAATGGATTGCGCTTTTTATGAAGCTGCTCGTGGTTTGAATTATTTTATAAACAATACTAGTAATGTCAGTAAAGAAGCATCGCTTATTTTCTTATCAATTTGTCCAACTTACAAATTCTTTGCATCAAGAAAAAACTTTGGAAACAGTTGTGAACACGAAAGTACTTCTCATAGCTACATATATTAATTTGTTGATGCACTAAATGTTTATCGATTTGCAAAAAAACTGGTCAGACCAGTCGGAGGTTAACCAAACCTATTGTTTTCTTAAATGGGCTAAGCACCGACTGTTTTGACTGAACTTCTTATGGGGATCAAAGTAAACCTCAAGAACGAGACAAGCATCAAACTTAATTATGTTGTTTATTAGAGCTACCTAAAAATACTCCTGCAGATGTTGTCCGTAGTCAATTAGTAACCGTGTTTAATTTACTAGAATGTGTCATGTCACACAACGATGTGATGACATAATTGTATTAATTTCATTGTCAATCCAAAACACGAAAGTTCTTAATTTATCTACATTATTATTAAATCAACATCAGTCGAACTTTCCAGATTTCAGAAATTTACACAACGTAATTGTAGTTTTCATTTTATCATTAAAATTTACGTATATAGCTCCATTAAGTTTCGTATTTGCAAAAACTGCAGACAATTCTCTGCCTAAGTATGTAAGTCTATAGATTTTCAACATTATTCAATGTCTGTATCTTAGATTTATCTAACGTCTGTATCTGTACATATATTAAATGTTTTGGGAAAATAGACTAGAATAGACTTCTGTGTTTCTGTGGTGCCTATTTTATAATGTATGTTAATCGAGTGTTACCCAAAAATTAGGTGGAGTATTGATAATTAATTTGAATACAATTTCGTAGTTTCAGAGATTAGGATCAAACTCTCATAATCTAACTTATATATAATGCATATCTATATAATTATTTATTAGTGCCTATGAGAAAAAGAGGGCTTTTGAATTCATGTGGACGAGCAATCAACGGACATATTATTTATTTATATTTGAAAGACATTATTCGTACTCACAGTCTCGCACAAGTGATTTCCATTGTAATAAGTACCAATAAATAAACATTAGACTAATGTTTATTAGTATTACAATGGAATAATGTCATTAGTAGAATGTGTGTTTCATCTTAATATGGTAAGTGATAAACACTTATTTATGTTATGTAAATCAATACAATGGTCAATAATATATTAAAAATCAGGGATGATACAATTATCTTAAAACAATATATTTAAAGCACTACAATGACTTATTTACTAAAATAATTATAAACATAAAATTATAACTGATCAAGCTCCGAATAGCTAAGTGGGGGGAATGTTATATTAGCAGTTATCAATAAAATGCAAAAAGTTAGGGGTGGCTCAGCAAAGAAGGTAGGGTCATGTAGGGTCTAGACTAGGGGTGGGTCCGTGCCTCGACCAACAAATAGGGACGCGTTCAATCGATACGCAAAATATGAATATACTAACACATGAAAGAGCCGCACTTTCATTCAAAATAAGAAGTCCGTACAGCTTATTCATTCGAAGCTGCCATCCCGAAGCCATTCATAGTAAATAAGGTTTTCTTACCTTACTAAAATTATTAAATCCTACGAAACACTGCCGGTGTTCCGAAAAATAAACACTACACTTCACTACACAGAATATTTAAATTTGCTCAATTTAACTAAATATATAAATCAGCTGGGTGTTCAATGTTTTGCCGCGGAGCTGTCAATCGTGTCCTTGAGAGACGCGATGCAAGCCATGTTGTTTTGAGGACGAGCGCGTGGCGACTGCGCGCAGCCGCCCCTACCGCGCGCATGTGCCGCGTCACCCCTGTCCCGCGCTCCACGCGGCTTTCCTTACAGAGTTCCAAACTGTCCTGCTCCTGAATCTTTATGATGCAGTATATGGAAAATTTTAAGATAAGTTATGAACAGTAAAAAACACAAAATTCCGCGTTGTAAATTTCAAAACTGAGACATCACTTAGCTTCAGAAGGCATCCAAAAGAATTCCTCCCGTTTGTAAAACAGCAGACATTATTACATCAAATAAGCTGATAATTCGCTATTTCTCTATAAAATAGCATGCATCGCAATTATTGAAATCATTGATTGATGCAATTTTTCTAGCAAAGTGATGACCTATCGGCTTAACTGATATAAGGACAAAATTATGTACAATATCTAAATGGTTGTCGTTATTTGTGTTAACAATGTATTATACTATATTCTCTGATTAGTGACACGGTCCAACTAAATTTAAATTATTTTTCAAAATAGAAATTATAGTGCACATTTTCCAATGTCACGGAAGATGCGCGGAATCTGACTGACAAAACTGGATTCAACTCTCGACAAACCTTAAGTCGTCTCCGGAGTGGCGAACTAAGCCTGTCAGGTTCCCGCGCGGGGCGTCAAAAGTAAACGAGGCCTTCGGTATTAGAAGTTGATGTATTTTTATAAGCTTTTTATTCAGTTCACATTTGTATTTATGAATGCATATGTTTAGTTGGCAAAAAGTCTGTAAGAATAGTAAAGTACCATTTTAAATCAAGTTGATTTTTTTAATTACTCGTGAAATAATTTACTAACCCAATTTTACTATCTATAACCATAACATTATGCAAAGGACCGAGGAGAATAGAAAAAATTACAAAGTGCAAAATATATGTAAAACTGAAACTGAACGAATTAATAAATTTTACTTACAAAGATTAGTAGAAAAAATTTTTATTAAAAATTGTAACTGACCGGTATAGGCTACACTTATTTGTATCTACGGAGCCTCCAACTCCAAACTGCCTCTTACTTAGGTAGGTACTAACTACTGAATATATTTTTAAGCCTTATTTAGGATTTGATCGAAAGAACTTGTCGACATTTGGAGGCCCTCTGGGGCCAGAGGTTCGGGGCGGGCCGCCCCTTCGCCCCCCATTAGTCTGGCACAGCTTCTCTGAGAAATATTTTTATGAGGCATATTAATGAGTTTTCCGAATACCCAATAGTTAGAAATCCAAAATATTAGAATAATTCAAAATGCATTTTGAAGTGAAGGAGTTATATTCATTTTCAGATGCTGTAAACTATGAAGAATGTCGAGGAAAAAATGTAAGAGATTGGTATATTACTATATTAGTGAATATTTGGAATACTCCGACTACTATTTTCTCAGAACGCAAAGAAAATACTTATAAGAATAACTGAAAATGTATCTTAAATGACAAGAACAGTACTTTTACCCTGACATTATAAAGCAGAAATATCGCCTCACGATGAAACTCAACTTCAAATACATGGAATAACTAGTTGTTACCACGTTTAATTGAAAGTTTCTAGGACACCTTCGGAAAAACCATCAAAAAGTATAGGTAATTTCGGCAAATAAAAATTGTAGGTCTTCCTCTATGTATTTCAGATTTTAGGTAATACGCATTTTTCATCGTATCGGTTTATATTGGTACCCATAATGTGAAAGTCACAGATATGTAGTGTTTTATGCTCCGAGGTGTAATTTATAAGAAACATTATAATAATATTTATATTTCTATTCCCTTAGATTCTTTTCCTTTAAAATTCCCACGGTATAATATACATAGAAGAATTCTAATACTCAAGTAAGTACTATTGGGGCTCCAGAGTTCGTGCTGGTATGGGGAAAATCGTAGAATATTCCAGCTGCTACCCTTACCGCGCGGATCGTCGGTCTAGGCTTAGGAATGGAGAAAAGGTTTCTTACATACATACATATATACCTTCACGGCGTATCCCTAACGGGGTAGTCACAGAGGATGAAGTGAAGGTTTCTTATAAGTTATAACTTGTATATTCAGGTATAGGTGACGGTCTTTGGACTGTGGGAACCTGTAATTTTATTTTATTTATTTTAAAAATTATATGGTTACGCTAACCCAATCACGTACGGGTCGCACCTGAGCCTCTCTCATGCTGAGCCGAATTGATTCAAGTTACCGAACCTCCCCTGCACCCTCGCAGTGAAACGATAGCGCGAAACACACGCGCTGTCGTCCTCCTCGAGGTCACATGGGTAGAAGATTGGACCTCTCATCTCACTTCGATCGACCGCGACCCCGAACGCTCCTTTAGTCGTCTCTTAACAGACGACGAACACCGTAGCTTCATTCTCTGGGCCAGATACCGGGTTGATAATCCGGGAACCTGCGGCGTACATTGCTACCGCCTCGGCATCGTCGTCTCCAAGTGGGATCGGCCCTCTCCCATCCTCACTCGGCGTGTTCCTTCTTGACCATGACGTGCTCACAGAAAGAAGATATGGCTTTCCGTGACACTCTTCTGCTAGCATAGCCGCTGCTACTGCTGGTAGGGACAGATCTTGCCCGATCAGGCGGAATACGCCTTAGCTCGCATGCCTAAGCAGGTTACTCCTCCAGCGTGTACTGGGTACTAGTCTTTACCATTACCACTTAGCCACTGCATGTCGGCGTTTCCACCGACGCACTTCTCCCGCCGTCGCGGACGCGGGTTGCCCACCCCGGCTGCGCAGAAGGAAGTACAACTTTGCGTCTTGCTCCGCTAGGATGTCCAGGAGCGGAAACCACGCCAGGACTAACGCCACCTCTGAGGATCCTTAGCCTTAGTACAAGCCTAATGCTTAACTTAGGGTTATGAAATTTGTGTAATCGTCTGGAGTATTATTATATTATGAAAATCGTACATTTTTACTTTTTATCAACTGTTTTAAAGAAATTAATGGGAACTCTCAATGCGCGAGTATAACTTTTACCTATTTTTCTTTACTTGTGTTTACAATCCTGAAATATAACGATGTAGTGCATAAACTTCTCCGCGCTAAAATATACTCAAATCATAACGTGAAAATCAACCTTATTGCTGCCGCTGTATGTCGTGAGGATGATGAAGAAATTCGCTTACGCTGGGCTGTACAGACGGGCTTTTAATAGTGATCAATATTCACAAATGCATCTGCATCTTGTAGTTATACTACCTATATCCATTGTCATTTGTTTGTATGTTGCGTTGCCATACATAATATTATAGTCTCAGTATAGCGTATAGGCGGCATAGGCCTCCAGGAAAGTAAGGAGTTTCATTCGCCCAGTCCGCCCACGCTATACACAACGTAGGGTCATACAAACACACGAAACACCTTATTATACGCCTACAATAAGAGACTTTCCATGTCGATAAAAACTACATAAATCTTGCTGAGTTCAAATAAAAACTTTTATTTGTATTTTAGAGATGAATTTAAAATAGGTAAATAGGTGCTTACTTTTTTTGGAGTGAGACAGTTTTGTGAGAGTTTTATCTACTAAAAGTCTGAGATCGTCGTCATCAGCGAGATTCTGGAATCTCCTGTGGAACGCACCGGAGCCCTTCTCGTGTTGAATCGAAGCACGTCTCGAGAGAGCAAAGATCGCCTTAGCATCCTCGCGGTGCAATTACAGCATGGAGCGCGGACCACTCGCGCTGTCGTCATCGTCCTCAAAGACAGACTTACCCACAATATATGTACATTTCATTTCCCAATCGGTGTGAACAGAGATTTTATGCTAGTATGGAAAAAATCGTGTGAAAACAGTAAAACATTCCAGCTGTTTACCTTACCGCGCTGGCCTTAGGTCTAAACTGAGAAACGGAGAGAGCAGAGAGGGCTTGTTGGAAAGAACTTATCTAATTATGCTTTGAAATTAATCTCAATATAAAAGATCCTAAATCTAAAAGTTGCGTAAAGATATGACGACTTTGTTGGGCCTTAAAGATTTCACGCCAATTGAGAAGTGATATTAAATTATGTAACGATGTATACAGTTCAAAGCTAGTATAATATATGTTTTAAAACCATAATTTAAAATAAGTAGTATGACTCAGTATTTTATATACCTATCCTCAAGCTGTAATGTAATGGGGTATGTGAGAAACGTCGAACCGCCAAGGATCGCGGTCCTTACATACTTCTTTCTTCAAATCTCGTCTTTGTTAACTCATCAGGCAGTATTTTTTTTTTATAAAAGGAGGCAAGCGAGTCATCTCATGGAAAGTAATCACTTCCGCCCATGGACAGTGGACACTCGCAATGTCCGGGTAATCACAAGTGCGTTATCGGCTTTTAAGGAAAGGAGGGGAAGAGGAGAGGTGGGCCACCGGCACTCTCACTCCACCAAACGAAACACAGCAGCAATAGATGCTGTTATATCTCGTCGATAGTCTGTGAGAGGGTGGCATTTCACCGGGCGAGCAGACCCAAATTCTATCTACCACAAGATCTACCACAGAGCAAACACACAATAGTGGTGAATGGTGATAAATAGTATGTAGTATGGTATTGGAGAATAAAAATTATCGCTCATTTCACCTCTATATCGCATCTTTATATCCAATATCGCACGCTCACCCGGCATCGCCTCTCATGGAATGGTTTGAATTTGTTATACTAACGATATGTATACGTTCACTTTACAATTAATTTACGGTTACAGCACCAGAACACGCGCTTGTAAACCGTTCGTATCAAAGATTTCTGTAATACACAAGGTTATTTCGAAAGGATGGGTAAATACGGAAGGGTATAAAAGTACCCATGACAACGGAAAAGTTGCGTTCTACAACTTCGCCAAAAGTTAATATAGGGTAGACTGGGTACGGTTGAAACATTTTAGCGTTTATCATCCATAGCATCGGGGTTAGTTAAGCGAGCGATGATGGAAATATATTAAATAAAAGGTCGTATATCTGTCTACTAATGGACAATGTTATTTGAGATCATTGTACTGTATTTTATGTCTATGATCAAATTAAAAAAAAAATGTAATTTGTTTCAACCGTCCCCATGCTAGGGTCGGTTGAAACAGTACCTGGGGTCAATTGAAACACATACAAATAACACAAAATATAATAAATTAACATGTTTTATTAATCATATAATAACATTTTACGACTCGTAATGGCACAGTTGAATATCACAAATATTTTTTTATTAATATTTAAGTCTTTGACGATACTTATAATCTAACATTATTTTTAATCAGCCTTCAAAGGTTTATATTAAGTACAACTTAAACTTATAATAATCGGATGTTGGTGACGACAATTTTTTTGTAATATTTGTGTACTACTTGCTATTATATATCTCGAAAATCAACAGCATTCATTATAAATTAGATTTTAGCACTCCCAACTAACAAAACACAGTAAAACTTCAAAACATTATTTCTATAAATATCTACATTTTGATGCATAGATAAACAAATGACAGAACAAAACAACAATACTTTTTGTTTAAGAGAATAAAATTCAACAGCTTTTAAAAAAAACTTTAGCACTTCAGTTATAAAATAGGTTAAGAAAGAACTAAAGACTTATTTACGTACATACCTCAACAGGGAACAGTGGTTCAGTCCATTTTTTTCTGCCGCTGCTCTTAACGAAGATCCCGCTTTTACATCTTCATAGGCTTGTTTGTAGCTTGATAAGTCGGCCCGACCTCTCGTAGTCTTCCTTTGGCGTACCCTTGGCATCTAAGAAACAAGAAAATTAAATAAATAAACTGTTTCAACCGTACCCATAAAAAATGTTTCAACTGTCCCCAATCCCCCTTCTAGGTATAAAACGGTTTACAGTAAGAATGATAACAAATTTGAATAAAAACTAATCATACTGCCATATTCTACAAACTTTAATTAAAACGATACAAAACTCTCAATACTCTAACTTTAATCAAAACCATAATAATTGCATAAATGTACGAACAAAAATACTTACTTTTCCGTCAAAAAACACAATGGGGCCTCCTATACACAAGAACAACGCGCGAAGAGCGATGCAACACTAAAATTCGTGTTTCGACTTGTCGTCCGCTTCGTTCTTTCCTCGTACCCCTCACCTCATCACGCACGGTTCGCGAGGTATTCGCTTTGTTTCAACCGTCCACCGTTTCAACCGTACCCAGTCTACCCTACTTAATATTTCTAGTGTAAAACTTCAGTTTAAACAAAATAAAGGTGAGGCAACCCTAATATCAGCGTTATCCCGTCGCGTCGCTAACAATTAGCAAACATTTGGAATATATGACATAATGATAGGGTTGAACGGGTTTTTTTTGTATGGAGAACAAAATAAACGTATCCCATAATTATTACATCTGCAATATAACAGTAAACAGTGACACCTTGGAACCCCGGCGGATTTATACCCCCTTTCACAATAATCTTGTATAAACTGAGGTAGAGGCGCTTTACGCACTAAATTCTGTAATTAGCACCAATGCGCTTGTCATACAAAAATATTATAATCATTTTACGTCACGCAATATCACAAAAAGTATTAAAGCACTACATAATATCTTGACGCTGTATCCCTAACGGGGTAGTCAGAGAGGGCTATATAAAATATTACTTATTTAAAATTAGAAAAACTTAAATTATCATCACAGTTTAGTAATTTCTACATAACTTTCTCATTTCCACATATACTGTTCTTTTGTAGAAATATGAAGATCAGCATATAGGTCCTTTGATTTGTTGTAGACTTTTCATACAAAATTATTTATAACTTAAAAACTGAAAAATTTGTTTGATTAAAAATATTAAATGTAATATGTGCGCAAAAACGAATTATATTTCGCCTATTATGAAATCATTTAAAAAAGCTTGAAAAATATCAAAATTTTTCTTCATAATCACGTTGCAATGTAAAATATTATCTAAAAACACGCGAAATTAAAGTGATTCTTCTTGTTCTTTTAGTATTATTGGCTTCTCGTTTATACGAATTCTGCTAGTGTCAAATTATTCATGAGAGATTCACGCAGAAGCAATCATAAAGAACACCGCTACCATGGCAAACTATATAGATACCACAGATTAATTAGTTACTAATGTAAATAAATACTGTCTTCCATAATTCTGAAGAAAGGGAGATAAAGCAAACATTTACTATCACCTTATAAAATAAACGTTAAAATTTTGGACTGCTACATAGGAATTAGGACAGAGTAAATACATATGATAGCAATGATTTTAAATTGTATTTTAATTTGTTTTATTTTATTTATTGACTGACTTTGAGTTTGAAATTAATAGGTCGAGGTATATTTGAGGGAAGAACATCATAAAGAGAATAACTTAAATTCGGACATTCGAAGAATATATATACCTTCGTCTAGACCACACTCACATAAGGAACTATCCCTGATTTTTCCTCTCACTCACATAAGGAACTATCCCTGTTTTGCGAGGTGATCAGTGGTGTACACATGTCCTAGTCGAAGCCGACAGATGGTCGATGTGACATGTTTAGTATAAGTAGCTTCATGGTAGATAAAAAACCAAGGTTTATTAGGGATCGAGTCTTGTACATCAGTATAAAATTTTCCTTTAAACGACTTAGATTCATACCACCTGGAAGCCCAAGATGATCTAAGTTGTGTCTTAGCTATATGAGGTAAATCTTGTACATATATTATGCTCTGTAATGAACGAAGCAACCTCTATGAATAGCGTCTTTTTGTAAGAGATCAGCAACCTCATTGTTCCGAATTCCACTATGACCTTATATTCAGGCTAGAACAACACGGAATCTTTGACTGAGACATTAATATAGCACAGTTTTTATGTTTAGAATAACAGGTGATAATTTAGAGTAAAATGAATTTGGTAAAATGACCTGTAAGCAACTTCTAAGAGTCTGAAAACATGATAGAATTGTTAAATTTATGGGAATCAACATATTTAATTGCTTCCAGGATAGCTACAGCTTTTCCTGTAAGAATAGAAGATATAGGAGGTAATTTATAATTTACTGCAGCTGCAGTGTAAACATCATTCAGTAACTTTGAGGAATCCGTAAACATAAGTAGCCTTGCCATTCATCAGAAATAATTTTGTTCAATATATCATCAACAAATGGATGATCATTTTCAATGCCAAAGTTTAAAACAATCTCAGGCTGGAATATTAAAGCTTTGCAAGGGTAATCAAAGAGAGGGTTATATCACTCTGAAAGATTGAGAAATTAAGCTTAATTATAGTTACCTATATAAATTGCATTGAGATTAAAAGGAGATTCGTTATGGGTCCAGTAGCCCTTGCTATTATTTCTAATGGATTGTGATAATTAATGCAATGATGAATATCAATGGGTAGTATCCGGTAAGCTTGATGATAGATTGAAAGTGATGAAGAATGTTGGCAGAACCTTAGAGATAGTATGATCGAGCCTGTGAAAGAAGTGTGTGGAACGAATAAGTTTGGGAACGGTAAAAAGCGTAATGTGTGGCAGGATGATGACGTGAAAGTGTCTGTGTATAAGAAGAAGAAGAAAGCATGACGAGACTACCTTGCTACTAAAACTGACTGTGGTATGAAGATTAATCAAAGACAGATATAAGCTGCAGAAAGCAGAAACGAAGGCATTAGTGAAAGAGAAGCGTGAAAGGTGTAGGGTGTTAGATGAAAACAAGATGGACAACTTCGAGAAAAATTCCAATTTATTTTAGAAACAAACACTTAAGTACCGAAGTGGTCCCAGTAGAATGAATAAAGTGCATTCGAAAGAAAACAACTTGCTAACAGATAAAAAAGATGTTCTGCAGCGATGGAGTGAATACTGTGGAGAACTGTACGAGAGTGGCGACTCCGTCTCTGATACTGAGAGCGATTCTAATGAATTGTCACACTCTCGTCAGGGACTGGAGAATGCCATTAGCATGAAAGAGATTGAACAAGTGATAAGAACTCTGAAATGTGGAAAGGCTGCGGGAAATGATGAGGTGACTGCTGAGATGATCAAGTATGGTGGTCTTAAGGTCTGGGATACCTTTTGTGCTCTATGCAATCTTTGTCGAGAGAAAGAAGAGGTGCCAGCACTGGCCCACCGCAGTCATAGTACCTCTTTAAAGGGAAAGATTCTCATTTAGACAGTGCGTGCTATAGGGCCATCAGCTTGGTCAGCTTAGCAAGTAGTCTATACCAAAATATTGACTGAACGTATGAAAGGTGTTTCTGAAAGATATTTGTGGGAAGCACAAGGTGGTGTTAGGAACGGTAGGGGTTGTATGGATCAGATTTTCTCGCATTGCGTTATCGTGGAAAGTTTCTGGCCATAGGTCAAAACATTTTCTTCGCTTTCGTGGAACGTGGAAAATCATTCGATAGAGTAACGCGAAAGAAACTGTGGAGTCTTTTGCCTGAATATGGCGTGGAAGGACCCTTTACTGCAGGCTGTGAGGTCGTCACATCGAGGCCACAGAGCCTGTGTAAGGATAGATGGTGACATGTCGCCCTGGTTCGCAGTCTGTTCAGGTGTCAGATAGGGCTGCGTGATATCTGCCTGGCTATTCGTGCTGTATTTGGACGGTTGCCTCCAGACATTGAAAGGTAGTATGAGTGGTATGTGATGGTACAGTGGTAAACTGCCTTTTGTACGCTGACGATGCTGTGCTTATAGCACCATCAGAAGCGGAGTTGCAGACACTAGTTACGTGCATGAAATAAGACTGTGAAATGAAAGGATTAAATATGAATGTGGACAAGCCTTCTGGTTTAAAAGGGATGATGTACAAAGTGTGAATTATAGATAAATGGAAAATGTCTAGAACAAGTGATCGAAACTATATATCTGAGTAGTGCGTTTTCGGGGGATGGAAGGAAGGTGTGAGTTGGATGTGGAGAGACAGGTAGCAGATGGCAATAAAGTGAACGGTGCTCTGTCCACATTAGTAGGCAGTTTGAATATATCTAACTCTGCCAAAATGGCCATACACAAAGCGGCGTTAATTCCATCTTTATTGTATGTTAGTGAGACCTGGATATGCTCGAAATCTAGTGAAAGTAAGATAAATGCAGTAGAAATGCGATCTCTTAGAAATATGTGCGCTGTCACCCTTGCGGACAAAATAAGCAATGAAGAGATACGCAGTATGACAGGGTTGTACGACAGCGTTATTGTAAAAATGAAGAAAGGAATACTTATAAAGTTTAAGCACATAGAAAGAATGAGTGATAAAAGACTGACGAAGAAAATCTTCAGAGCGAAAGTGAGTGGTAAAAGAAGCCAGGGAAGATCAAGGCTGACTTATAAAGTAACCAGTGTTTTTGGCCGATGGAAATGTCAAAAGCTCTCACATACCTAGGCCAACCAACCTAGGACAGCCAAGCTTTCTCAATTGACTTTCTACATAAAACTTGTTGTACTTTTTAGTGAAAATTGAAGAATGTTTACATCAGACAAGCGTTAAAATTTTATTGTAATCTGAGTAATGACACGAAAAACTTGATTATATTTTTTTATGCCTACTACATTGGTTATACGAGTATTATGAAGGCTATTAAAAGAAACTGAAAATGGAGTTTTTGGCGGAATTTTATGGGGAGCGGTTGGACGTTCATTTTTATCGGTAGCAAATTGTTTCTAGTGACTATTGTGACGTAAAGTTGGTGTAGTTTTGCGTCCCAAATATCTACGCTGTTGTGCAATATGTGGAATTGTTAAAATAAAGTGCATATTTAGCAGTGCGATGTTGAGATTTTTTTAGTGACTGACTCAATATATTTGCCGCCACCCGCCAGAAACTCCAAGAAACATTAAAATGTAATATGTCGACATTTTAATAAAATAATGTGAAGAATATAACTGTCATCACTATCAATTACTGAAGACATCAACTGTTATGGGCATTAATCCCTTTGCCAAAGAAAAATTGTACAAACAACAAAAAAAAAGGAAAATGGAAATTGGACTGTCAGTCAGCTATTACTTTTTTTAATTTACATTTCTTAAGGCATTGGTTACAAGACCATCAGCCTAATGACGTAACTTCTGGAGAAACATTAACTGTCCCTAACACTCCTCCAGTAGAGTGATAATAGACTTTACTGAAGTTAAAAAGGACTTTTTGGAAGAGCGCGAAAACTTCAGCTACACATGTTTATTTAGATCTCCTCCATTTTTTTCACTTACACAGAACTTTAAAACACAATATGCTATCACTGTTGTAGTTTAAAACTCCTGAGAATGTAAAAAATAGAAAATCTAAATAAAATGACAACCTCAGTTTTCCCGTTCCCGCCAAAAAGTCTCAGTCAGCTGTTACTGCTGTCCAGTGGTGCCAGCTAAGGTTATTTTATCCTAGATTTAGGGTAAAACTATACTGACACGGTAATTTTAGGATATCAATTAGGTTAATTTTTGAGACAAATAATTTATTTTGGGTATTTTTTGGTATAAAAACTTAGTAATCTCTCCGCCACAACGAATTAATAATTTTATAAAAGATACTCATGTAATACTTTTGTTACGCTTAACTCCCATAGACAGACAAATAATGTTAAGTCAAACTGATGTAATTGTTTTTATATGCATAGCTATTTTTTTTTCTAAATACATGTTTTGTTTGCTAAAAATCAATGACTCATACGAACAACAACAATACAACAAAAACAACAACAACAAACATCAACATACGAACTGGTATTTTTGCAAAAATCGAACAAAGAGGTCGTTCGTTCGCTTGCTCACTCAACTAAGGCACGTGGGTTACAACACGGCCCTGAAGCGTTTTCGCTTCGCCTGGGACGCGTGGAGGCTAAAGCTCATCTCTAACAGTCGTAGAAAAGACTGAATCAAGAAATCTTTCTTCGATTAACGGAGTAGTCAAAGAAGACGGAGCGCCAAACTTCGCGGTCTTTATGTACTTCCTTCGCTTCCTCGAATCTCGTCATTCTCCTCACGCATTTTCAAAATAAAAAATAAACAGTCTAAAATTAAATTATATTTAAAGATAAAAGGTAGCCTTATATTTTTAGTAATTAGAACGTAGTAGAATATTTTGAACGCATTTTGCTCTCAATTCGTCTACGTAAGTCGAATAAAATAGCATCGTTGTCGTGAAAAATAAAAAATTTACGAATTAATGCAAATAAAATTTTGTTTCATTTCATTTTTTGTTTCAAAATTTACGAATTAATGCAAATTAAATTTTGTTTCATTTCATTCATTTTTCAAATGTAATTCAGAATTTAGAGTACATTGAGGTTGAAATAGGATAAAGAATAATTAAAACCTGGCAGCACTGCTGCTGTCATTGTCATTCTACACAGAGCAAGTAGTCATTCTGTTACATGGTTATAAATAAATAAAATTACCTATTTTAGGAAAGTAACATCTGTTACATACAAATTTTAAATTTATAATTTTAACAGGAAACTCTCTTTTGTAATCTAAAATTATGCCTGAAGAATCAAAGAAAAATCAGTAAGACAACTGTTACAAATGAAACATTAGTAAAATTAAATTTTATGTGTTTTAATCATTTTTATCTTCTCTTAGACAAAAGAAAAATAAGAATGAACCAAGGGATCAAAGAAAACCCCGTCAGTCACGCCATCAAAGTGCTTCAGCTACGAACAAAGGTGAAAAGAAAATTGAGGAACCCAAAGGTCTGTGTTCAATTTCCTACTATACCGACTTGTACATTTTTTCTTTAACTAAGAAGATAGCAGATGAAGGTACTTGTTTTTACACTAAACGGGAGGTATTATTTAGGCATCAATGATAGAATTTGTTTGTTTTTTGACAAAACTTTGGAATAGTTAAAAAACCCGACTCCAAAGGTTAACCTCTAGAATTACTTCTATCTAGAGTTACTAGAATTCGTTTTTGGTTATAAAGATTTCGTAAAGTGAAACTGCTTTAAGAATTTGATTTAATAACAAGCATCAGTTACATGGATCTAATTTTGACTCCCAAAATTAAAAAAATATCCAATGATCAATTGTCAAAACGGGGAATGGTAGTTAATTCTTAATTTAATTCTTAGCCACAGATGGAAATGAAGCCAGTAATATAGCTTGTTTTTCGTGAAGAAGGCAGTAAATACATAATTTTTAGGGTATCATATCTTAAGAGGAAACGAAGTTTCTTATAAGGTCAACTTCAATTTTCTGGTGATGACTTCTAATGTGACAAGCACATTAATTCTGCCAATGTCAAGTATGGCCGAAGACATTATACTGGATGTTGATAAAAACAAAAATAAAAAAACTTTTATTTGCTGTTTTTCAGACAAATGTAGATATCTTAAAACAAAATAGTCACTTTGGATAAATAAACAAAGATTTTGTCGAAATAAAGTTGTGTACTAATCTATTGGGTCCTTACATATGAAATTGGAGTTTTGTATGGGAGGAATATAAAGTCAATTTTTTTTTGTAAAATATTTTTAATTAATCAAAGTATGCACTGTTGTTATCTATGCACTTTTGCCATCTCATAGGTATTTCATTGATCCCTTTACTAAAAAAACCATGGGGGCGAGAATCAATAAACTCTTTGAAGGCGGTTTGGACTGCCGCATCGGAGTTGAATTTTTTTCCTTGTAAGAAGTTGTCCAAGTTCCAGAAAAAATGGTAATCTGTTGGAGCAAGGTCCGGGGAGTACGGTGGATGTCGCAGACATTCCAATTGTAGCTCATCTAACTTAGTGGTTGTTTGTTGTGCAGTGTGTGGTCTTGCATTGTCGTGAAGCAGCAGTGGCCTAGAGCGATTGACCAATCTCAGTTGTTTAGCAGCTAGTTCTTCCTTCATGGTTTGCAGTTGCTGACAATAGATATCTGCCGTAATCGTTTGGCCAGATTTTAGAAAGCTGTAGTGAACGACACCGGCGCTAGTCCACCAAACACTCACAAGTAACTTTTTCTGAGTCAATTTTCGTTTAGGGCAGGATTTGGCTGGGTCTCCAGAGTTCAGCCATTGCGACGAGCGCTTCCGATTATCGTACAGTATCCACTTTTCATCACAAGTAATGATTCGATTTAAAATTCCTTCATTATTGTGTCGGTTGAGCAAAGTAACACAGCAGTCCATGCGTGTTTGCAAGTTCGATTCACTCAATTCATGAGGTACCCATCCTTCAAGTTTTTTACTTTCCCGAGTTGTTCAAGTGGATTAATACAGTTTCGCCACTTACCCCGAAGCCTGCAGCTATCTCTGAAGTGCTTTGTGATGGGTCCGCTTCCACAATAGCCTTTAATTCTTCATTTTCCACTTTGGTCTCCGGCCGTCCACGGGGTTGGTTCTGAAGGTCGAAATTTCCAGAACGAAAACGTTGAAACTAAAAACGTACCATGCTTTCTTTTGCGACACCAGTGCCGTACACATCATTAATCCTTCGAGCTGTTTCTGCAGCACTGGTGCCACGGTAGAACTCGTACTCGTAAATATACCGATATTTCATGTTTTCCATTGTGCGGTAATAAGCGACGCCAAAGAAAAAAATAATGAGGAAAAAAACAAATGAATGACTGTTTTCAAAACTCAAATGTACCAGCTAAATGAATTTATAAATTTGAATTTGGATTTCTTAACCAAAGAGGAGATATTTCAGATCAAAGTGGTCAGTACGACAAAACGCTAATTTCATATGTAAGGACCCAATATCATGAAAAATATAAAGATTGTATTAGACAATATGTCTAAAAATCATCTGCCCCCAAACATTCTTATTTTCAAATTTAACATTAGATGTATGCACAAAATTATTACTATATTATGAAAAAAGTGTAGGTCTATATGTAATAGCTCTTAGCTACATAATTCTGTAATTATTTTAGTTTAGCTTTTGATAAGTTATATTTCATATTCGTAGGCTGTTGACAAAAGGGGAATGGACTAAAGATAATAAGTATTTGAAATTAGTAGGATGAGGAACATCTGAAGGAAGAATGTCATATAGGGAGAACAATAGGTTGGGACAGTTAAAAAATATGTGATCAGGAGTGCCCTCATCTAAACCACACTCACAGATAAAATGATCTCGAATATGAAGTTTAGCCAAGTGAACTGGTGTGCATGCATGGTTCAATCTAAGTCGGCAAATAGTAGAGGTGACCTTTTTATTTGCATCTCTATAAATAAAGAACCAGGTTTTATGGGGAATTTCATTTTGGATATCGCCGTAATATTTGCCCTTAACTGATTTAGAGATCAGCCCGGCTTCAAACCTCCATCAACCCAAGCTTAGCCAAGGACCTCAGGTCGTGACAATAAATGGTATAATTGTTTGTAGAGCCATGGGAGATTGCATGCTTGGCACAACAATCAGCAGATTCATTGCCTGGAATGCCGCAGTGACTACGGATCCAAGCCAGGACTATTTTTAAGTTATTCTGATAACAGTAAAAAAGCTCCTCTCTAATTTTTATAATAATTGGGAACCTTGATTTGGAGTGAAAAAGATTAGGTGCAATAGACCGGAGACAACTAGCGGAATCTGAAAATATGAGGGTATTACTAAAGTTATGAGCTTTGGCATATTGCTTCTAAAATGGCTAACGTTTCTCCAGTAAAGACAAAAGATTGAGGAGGAAGTTTCCAATTGAGGACAATTCTAAATGATAGTAGCCAAACAGCTCCAGCAACACACCTGGAGTTCGACAATTTTGAAGCATCTGTGTACATCGTTGTCCAGCCTGACCATTCATTGGACATTTTTTCGTAAAAAATCGTAGGAGCATTGAACAATTTTTTCTTAATACCAAAATTTAATAGTACCGAAGAGCGGACAATAAGGGCGTTATAGGGAACTGAGAAAAGAGGGTTACAAGGAAATTTAGATAGTTGTACAGGAAGGCCATAGAAATTAGAAAGACTTTTTACTAAACATGGCCAATCATCACTTGAACGGCGAAGATTACAAAGAGAGCTTTTAAGAAAGTTAAGTTTAGTATGTAAAGGATGGGAGGAATACTGCATTATATTATAATAAAATCAATTACATAAATATTGTCTGTGAAAGGAAGATTGTAGATTGCCAGTAGGGACGTCCGCCAGGCCGCAGACGGGCTGTCGGCTTCTCACGAGTGGCGCCATTCAGCCCCATTCCCCAGTTGAGCTCCGGTTACTATTGGCCTGATGGTTTTCCCTCCCTGGTTTCGTCCGTGAATCTTCCAGTTTTCCTACAAAACATGAGGATATCCCTTAGTTTGATTGTCCTCAGTTCTTCTTCTTCCAGTGTATCAGACCCTAGTGTATTGAACCTAATACCTGCATACATATTGCATTTTGCTATAAATTGTAAGCTAGTTTCCTCCCCATTACAGTGTTTGCATAGAAGATCTATTGTTAGTCTGAGTAGTGATCTGTTTAATGTACAGCGACCTGCTATGATACCTACCAGTATTCTTACATTACCTTTTTCGAACCTTAAGATGTACTTAGCCTTTGTTTTATCTTTTCTTCCAAAGTACATTTTGGTTTGGTTTGTTGTTATTTTTTCCATTCATTTGTTTCTTCATCAATTAATTTTTCTATTACACTATTTGTCACTGTGTTTGAAATCGAGAGATGTGGTTCAGGTCCTGCTATTGGTGTGACCGCTCCACATCTAGCTAGCTTGTCTGCCTTATCATTACCTTCGTTACCGCTGTGTCCGGGGATCCAGGCTATAAAAACGTTCCTTCCCTCTCCTAATTTATTTAGGATTACTTTGCACTCCCCAACCAAAGCCGATGTAGTTGTTGGCTTATCTAGTGATTTGAGTGCTGCTTGACTATCAGAGTATATTATGATTTTCTCTGTTACTCTAGTCACCAAATCTAGTATTGCTGATGCACATTCTATGATCGCATGTATTTCCGCCTGAAATACGTTCGCGAACTTGCCCAAAGGTTTGATGTTTTCTCTATTCAAGCGGGGAATGAAAATTCCTGCACCTGCCATTTGTGATGATTTTCTCCTTGAGCCATCCGTATAACATGTGATGGTGTCCTTATCTGTTTTTAGTTCCCAATCCTCTCTGGGTCCTATATGTATTCTGTATTTCTTGTCGAAGATTCTTCTTTTCCTTATTAGGTCGTTATTGTGTATAAGCATTCCTAGCTTATCTTCTGATAATGACTCTATACTTGTGTGTCCTTTGTCAAATGGTTTGCCCTTCCACTCCCCATATCTCTTCATTTTATACCATTGTTCCATGGCTGTCTTCTTTAGTTCTAATTGCACAGGGTTAAGGTTTAAAATGATTTCTAGTGAGGCGGTAGGAGTTGATCTCATCGCCCCTGTGATCATCAAACACGCCAACCTTACAAAGGTTGGCGTGTTCGCCAACGGTGATCAAACACGCCAACCTTTGTACCTTACTTAACTCTGCTATTATTTCCTTTGTGTTTCTATGCCACCAGATCACCGTTCCATAATTTATTCTGAGTTTGATGACAGCTGTATATATCCAGTGTACTATTCTCGGTTTTAGGCTCCATCTGTTTCCGACAGACTTTTTGCATTGATATAATGCAACTGTAGCTTTTTTACACACTTATTTAACATGCTTTGTGAATCTTAGAGCATGATCAAGCGTTATGCCTAGATATTTAACTTCTTTAACTGGCTTTATTTCTAGTCCTTTAATTGTGATTGGTCTCATGTCCAATCCTTTCCTTTTGTTTGTAAAGATTACTATTTGTGTTTTCAAAGGATTCAAATCTAGTCCTCTTACATTACACCACTCTAAGTCTTAATAGCCATATTTAATACTGATCTAGTTGTTTCTAGGTGTTTCCCGGTTACGAGTATCACTCCGTCGTCGGAGTATGCTTGCATGTATACTCCCATGCTATTAATGGAGTATATCAACGAGTCTATTAGTAGGCACCACAGAAGAGGTGATAGACATCCTCCTTGTGGAAAACCTCTTTTTGCTTCAACTCTGCTAACTGTGTTACCCAATTGCGCTGTAATTACTCTACTTCTTAGCATACAAATAGTCCATTTTTTTATGGTTTCGTTATGCCGCCTCTAGTCATTGCACTTTCTATAGCTTTAAATTTTGCTTTATCAAAGGCTCCCTCGATATCGAAGAAGCATGCCAACGCAAATTCCTTATTCGCTATAGCTCTTTCCAGCCTGATAGTGAGATTATGTAAGGCCGTTTCCGTGGACTTACCCTCCAAATATGCATGCTGGTTGCTATGAAGTTCGTCTTCACTTTTCCTTAACTTGTGTCTGATATGATGATCTATTATTTTCTCCAGCGCTTTCAGTGTAAATGAAGATAGACCGATGCATCTGAATGATTTTGGCTCTTTGTAGCATTTTTTTCCCGGTTTTGGTATAAATGCCGCCTTCACTTCTCTCCATCCTTTTGGAATGTATCCTAGTGCTATACTGCCCCTATACAACTGGATTAGATACTCTTTTATTAACTTGAGTCCTTTTTGCAGTAATATTGGTGTTACGCCATCAAGAGCTGCTGCTTTGAAGGGTGCGAATGACTTAATTGCCCATTCTAAGATGTCTGGAAATACAATATCTTTTGCTTCTTCCCAACTTACTATAGGTTCGTCGTCGGTGTTTACCCGTTCGTTGTACTTTCTGCAATCTGGGAAGTGTATTTTAAGCATTATTTGCAATACTCTTTCCGGTTCCGAGAGTGTTTCGTCATTTATCTTCAAGCTGCTTAATTGATATATTTTCTCGTTGCTTAGTATTTTGACTAAGCGTGATGCTTCAGAGTAGTTGTTTATCTCCTTACAGAACGTACTCCAGCTTGTTCTTTTTGCTTTTAATCTTTCTCTCCTGAATTCATTTCTCGATTTTCTATACATATTCCAGCTTGTTTCGTCATTTTTCTTTAAGGCTATTCTTAAAGAACGCCTTACCTTTTTCCTTTGTTTATATAGTGAGTCATTCCACCATACTTGTCCTTTCCTGTCCTGAATTATTTTCTCAGGGCATACTTGTTTAAATGCTGCCATTATAGCAGTCCTCAAACTTTCAGAGCCTACTTCTATATCTTCCTTTGTCTTGATAGTCTGTGGATTTGGTTTCCATCTTTTCAATTCGTTGGTGAACCTTTCCCAGTCCGTTCTTCTTGGATTTCTGATTTTGACTTTCTCTATGTAGCTTTCTACTTCAAAAGTTATTCTTCTGTGATCTGAAAAGCTCTCTTCTTCATTTACCTTCCATTTGCTAATGTATTTTTTGATTGAACCCTTCAACAGAGTAATATCTAACACCTCTTTCCTAGATCTCGTTATAAATGTTGTTTCGCATCCTATATTTATACATTTATATATATCTAAGTCGTTACTAGTTAGAAAGTCTAGCAGAAGTTCTCCTTTTTTGTTCGTGTCCGAACTTCCCCATACAACGTGATGTGAGTTTGCATCATATCCTATTATCATGGGTGTATTCTTTGTTTTGGATCTTAATATTAGTTCTTCTAATTCTTCTGAGGGTGGTTCAAAAGTAGCTTCACTCTGTAGATAACATGTTGCTAGAACTACCCTTATGGCTTTAATCTCTTCCACTATGATAGTTGTTTCTATCGCTACCAGGTCTCGGCTACAAACTATTTCCATTTAACCCGTCGCCTTAATATTATTGCTTATAAATATACAAGTTCTTGGCTTATTTTCACCATTATTTATAAGAGTTGTCCGCCAAGGACTCCTAAGCCGTTGACACGTCCATTCCATATGTACGGTTCTTGTAGTAGGGCCACATCAATATTGTCCCTCATAATAGTTCTAGATAGTTCTGTCATTGCGTTTTACAATGGTGAAGATTCAATTGGCAGAATCTAAGCTTTTTATGTGTTGTTGTGTATGTGTGTATTGTAATGTTTTGTGTGTCCATGTCCATTAGTGTTCCTGCAGTGTATAGTGTGCTACATCAGAGATGCGAGTCTTCCCTCTGGCTCTGGACTGCAGTATTACTGCTTGTCCCCAGCTTCAGAGATACTTACGCCGCTCTCTGATGCCTCTTCTTTCTTCTCTTGCTCCGCCTTACTAGGCTGTACTGCTCCTGTGGTCTGGGGATGATTTGCGGCTCCACAACTCGTACATATGTAAGACGGTGCGCTCTCTTTTGCTATACCCTCCGTCTTCTTTGGGTTTCTTAGCAATTTGACTCTAATTTGAGTGGCCTGGAAATTGAGCCACCTCGTCACTTCCTCACCTCACTTCTCCTCCACTTCCAACGGAAGGGCAACTAATAGCCCGCATCCTGCTGGCATGATCTCTTTATTGAGAGTCTTCCATTCATTGATGCGAAGCTCCTCTTTATCGTTGTTCTGTCCTCTCAGCAGTTTCAGGGGATCTTTGGGAAGATCCTCCTCACTCCCAAGAATCCACACTGATGCTTTCGCTCTTTCAAGCTTTCTCGCCACGATCTTCGTGTCGCCGTGGGTGCCGAAGTCGCAAGTCATCGGCCACTCCCTAGCCTCCATCGTGATCGGTGTCACAAGGAAGAATCCTTCCGACACCAATCCCGACGTGGCAAAGCTAAGTGACCTCCCCGCTACTCCAGCGTCCACGGCTTCCTCGATCAAGGCGAGGAGCCTCTTCCTTATTTTGGTCCCTAGAGCCTCGTCCACCAAAGCCCCGTCCTCTCGGCAGATGGCCACCGCAAGCTCGCGCTGCTCCTTTGCGGAGCCACGCGGTCCCGCGGCCGCCACATTCCATTGGTTTTGTCGCTTCGCTGGAGGACGCTCTGAGGGACCTTCCTCAGAATCAGTGTTCTGACGTTTGGTCTTCGGTGGCCTGCTGGCAACATTATCTGTCTTATCCGGTGTCCCGGCCGACATTTTTATTTCGATGCTGTCAGCACGTCTTCTTTGGTTTCTTCGGGCCTGCCTTGCCTTTTTCTTTTCGGCCTTCGAAAGGTATACCGTGAAGCCTTCCTTCTCTTCCTTCTGAACAGTTACGTCAGGTTGATCAGGAGACTTCAACAGCTTTTCTTCTTCTAGAGAGAGAGAATCTAATGAAATGTCTATTACTTTTTTAGGATCCGGAGGTCCTCCCGGAGCCATCTTGCTGGGTCCAGGGTTCCCTTCCTTCCCCTCTACTACTTTTGCTTTTGTATCTAAAAAGAGAGGTCCCCCACCTGCTTTGTCAGCATGCGGCTTCCCTTCTCTCGTTCCAGTGTCATGAGTCATCTGCGCCTGGTTCCCCGCAGCAGAGACTTGTATCTTTTTTGTTCTTAATAATTTTCTCCATAGTGCACTGAAATAACGGGAAGAACTAAAGTTTGAGTGTGGCAGTGCTCCCTTGCCACACCCCAGCTAAATTTAAGCGCACATGGGGTACGCCACATCCCATGCACAGTTTCGTTAATTACAGCGATTGCCCGGTGAAGCTCCGCCCACATGAAGGGAGAACCTAGGCCATCTTTTGTTGCTAAGGTTTAGTGATCGGGATTACCTCACTCCCAGAGTACCTCTATTGGTATCCAGGATGCGGTTCGCCCTACCGCTTTCCCGTCACATAATGGCCTACCCTCTCCCCACCGCAGGCGGACTTTCTCCGCGCTACCCCCCGCTGCCCACAGCTGAAGGCTGTAGATCTTCGGCACGAACCCTCCTACCTTTATCTTGGGGGTATGGAGAATCGGATACTCCCCGCACTGCCCCCATCCACAGTGCGGCAGAGAGGGATATGCCCTAGATAAAGATTGAGGAACAGGACGGATAGTTGGGATGGGACAGGTGTGTTGTTCTAAGGTTTGGAATTGTGATAGATTCGAATGCGTGGCTATAACCACACATTCGAATCCATCTCCCCCCTCCCCACGAATCACACTGTATTGCGCATAGATCGCAATCCATTGCGATTCCGTGGCCTCCTTTTATCCGGGCTTGGGACCGGCACCCTAATGGACCCATTGAAAACAGATCCATCATGGAGGCGGAGTTCTGCGAAGGGAAAGTGGAGGATCCACACATTCTATCTGAAGAGCGATTACCGGAGAGGATTTCATTGTACCTAAAAATAGGCGTAAAGTTTTGGACTGAATACGATTTAATTTTAATAATAATTTTAGAGTATATGGGTGACTACCCCACCAGGTGCCTGCAAGAGATCTTAGAATATTAATATTTTTTTCACATTTATGTATGAGAAAATTTATATAAGAAACCCCGGATAATCTAGAGTCTAGAATAACACCCCAATATTTAACTTTAACTGAGGAATTGTTTCACTATTAATATACAAAGGAAAGTTGGGAATAACCTTTTCTTAGTGAAGACAACAGATTGACATTTAGAAGCAACCAGTGAAAGATCATGATCTGATAGTCAGCTATTAAGGTAGAAAAGAGCAGAATTTAAACGATAAGTAATGTCTGAAAGAGACTGAGGTATAGAATATTACAATGTCATCAGTATATAGGAGAATCTGACAAAATGAATTAACGGAGCATTCTAAATCATATGTATAGACTATATAAAACGGGCTGAGGACCGATCCTTGTCGAAGACCCTTCTATACATGCCTAGGAGGGAGAAGGGAATTATGGTGTCTAATTATAACCGACCTGTTAGACAGAATATTAAATATGAAGCGTTCCATCCTCACAGGGATACTCAGCTGTAGCAACTTGAGCCTGAGAGCCGGAAGAAGAACGTTATCATAATTATGCTGAGGCGATGTCAAGAGAAACGCTTGCTAGGTAAGACTTGTTAATGAAAGCCAGACGAATATCAGTAGTCAGTATAGACATACTATCTAATGTACTCATCCCTTTCCGGAAACCAAATTGTGTATTAGCTAAAATGCCTTTACTTTCAACCAACCATTCAAGACTATTTTTAATCATGTGCTCAGGTATCTTAACCAACACGGAAGATAGAGCGATGGGTCTACGAGAATTAGGGTCAAGTGGGTCCTTGCCATGTTTTAATAATGGGATAACGATTTGGTAATTCCAAGTTTCGGGAAAGTAGCCATTTACAAAGAAATGATTAATTAAACGTAAATAAAGAAGTTTACACTGATCGCTGAATTTAGATATGAAACAGTATGGGATGCCATCAATTCCAGGAGACGAATCTAATAAACCATGTATAGATGATTCAAGTTCGTCAAAGGAGAAAAGAGAATCTAAAGCGTTAGATGAATGTAGCAAGGATGGAGGTGACGGAAGGGACTCGGCACATGGGACAAAGGTGGAGCCAGTTTATCGGCGAAAGAGTCTAGCCAAACAGAGGAATAATTTGAAGACATATCTTTGAAATTAAGTGAACCGTAATATTTTATAATATTTTTCCAAACCAGGGATGAAGGAATTCTAGGGGAAAGACTTTTTTTTCTAGGAAGTTCTAGGGAAAATCCATCCTGTTTTTTTCTTCTTGGACAAAAGTCTTCTTGTTTTGGCTGATATCTGTTGGAAATTTGGTAAAATTTCCATAGTCATGGAGTTGTTATAGAGGCGTTCTGCTAATTTACGTTGGTGAATTAAATCTGAACATTCAGAATCCCAACAGGGAGGAGAAATTTTGTGTCTACCAGAAAATCTTTTCTTTTTGGGGATAGATTCGTCAGCAGCGGATAATAGACAGGAAACAAATTGTGAGTAGAGACTTAGAAGTCTGCATTATTTTTAGGGTCAGAAAGATTGATTAATTTACTGTCTAGAGATGAAGAAAATTTTGAGTCTAAAATTTAATAGAGGGGGAAGAGGATCTGAAGTGAGAATTTGATGGAAAGGAAATAATAATAGAAAAATGATCACAGCTAAACGATTTGAGTAGGGCTCTCCAAGAAATAACTGGAGTAAGATCAGGGGAACATAAAATTAGATCGACTACGCTGTTAGGATTTTGAAAGGGACGTACTCTCCTAGTTGGGGAGCCATAATTTAGAAAACATAGATCACAATCATCTAATATATCCAATAGGTATGGAGAAAAACTGTCACAAAAATGAGATCTCCATGTTACATGATGGGTATTAAGGTCTCCCACAACAACAATGGGGGAAGGAAGGGAAGAAAAAATAGAAGAAACCCGCAGAACCATCAACCCTGTCATCCCTTTATTTTTTTTTATTTTTTTTTTGCGTCAGGAAATGCTTTATGCATTCCGTCGCGCTTGGGGGAGGCGGGGGGATATGTGGGACTCCACGGCTGTAAGGTGCAATGCCGGGCTACCCACTAAAACCAGATGGTGTTCCTCGAGAGCCTTTGTACCGGGTATACTTTCGTACTCTTCCGCGACCCCGGCGGGCAACGGCCGGCGCTAAACCGCCAGCCTCGTCTCGTTTTGGGTAGGAGGACAGAACTCCTACCCATAATGTCGTGAGAGGCGCACGGGAACACCGCGCGCGCCATCTCGAGGCTATCTGAGGAGTGACCCTCCCCCGAAAGTCACCCCAAGCCTCTATGTGCACTCCGCCGGCAGAACGGTGGTGTATATGCTCACCCGAAGGTGATGATCCCTGGGGAGGCCCTTAGTCGGTGGCCATCTCCTCTACTCTTACCGCGGTGGGTACTGTCGAGGCAGCGGCAGTTGACACCGCGCCCCTGCTCTTTTTGGGCTTAACCCCCTCACACTTTTTCCCCCCCGATATGTGATTGGCCGGCAGACCGCTGGCGGCACACAGCGTGCAGTGATGCGCCGCGTTGCACGTGCCGGCCAAATGACCCTCCTGACCGCAGCGATAGCACTCACCGCTACGGTCCAACTCTGAAGTGCAATTTATGCGCAGGTGCCCCAATTGAAGGCACCTGTAACACCTCATTGGTCTCGGCTCTAAGATCTGGACCCCAGCCGAGACCCACCCCACTAACAAGCGACCATCCGCTACCTTCTTCGCCGCCTCAACCGGGCACCGAACCCAGGCAGAGCCTAAGCCGGAGGGAGTGCGACGAATTTCACTCACCTTAAGCGCCTCGACGGCGCAACCCCCCTTTTTTGCAACGGCTACGGAGACGTCAGCCACCGACAACCCTGTCATCCCTGAAGCATGAAAAGCCGGGGCTTCTGAACCGAAATCTAGCGACAAGCCAGGTCTCCGAAACGGCGAGGAGGATGGGATTAAATTTATTGATTAAATTAAATATTTCCGATTTTTTACGACGAATACTCTTTGCATTCCATTGGACTGCTACTAGATCCATTATTATCAATGGTAAAAATGACTTTGGAAAGTCTGCAGGCAACGTTGTACGGTAAACAATCATTATATGTAGCGATAATGTTTTCAAAAATTCATAATAATGATTGTAAAAGGTTATCATTTGGGGTCACTGAGTTAGAGGAGGACATAAGTAAAGCGCTACCATTAGGTAGTGAGGAGGGGGGTTACTAACGATAGCCTGATGAGCTGTTTTATCATATTCTTTAACATCGTAAAAAGATGTAAAAATGCGAGAACGAATAACTGTTAATTTGGGATCTATTGTGAGAAGTATGATGTAGTTTTTTAGGAGAAGGAGTAGAAATAGTATTTAGAGTAGAGGACTTGATAACTTCCACGAAACTTTGACGAACAGGAGGGATTTGAGAAGATGCCTCGGCGTAAGAGATATTACCGTTTTGATTGACTTCTGCCTAGACTGCTCCAGACAACACTTGTTGATAGTAAAATGACTGCCAGAGCCATAGAGGCAAGTCGATCGGTCTTCTGGAACCTCGCAACTGTCACCAGAGTGAGGTTGAGCACAGCGGTAATACGTGGGTTTGGAACGGCACTGGGCACGGACAAGACCAAACTGCAGCAGCTGTAACATTGGATGGTGGGCAAAACATGGGTGTCAACAGTCAAAGAAGTGTGGTATGCCTAGACATGTGGGGGGACAACCTGACCTTGAAAAGTTAGAACTACTGTTTGGGATGGAACTCACGTGGTAGAGCCATTAACCGCAACTTTTATGTTGAAGCGCCTAGCTTTGATTACGAGTCCGCAATTTAAGAGGAGGTCCAATGATTCCACAAATTCCTCCAATCCCTAGTCTGAAAGAACACCGTTAACAATGCCCAGCTGTATATGTAGGAATAACAGCTTTATAATTATTGGGTTTAAGAGCTGGAAAGGAGATAAATTTGTTGGCATGCTCTGCTGATTTAAACTCTACGGAGATTTTATTACGGTCTACTCTCTTCATACTTATTTCATACTTCTCATACTTATAAATATTGTATCTGATGGATTGTACCATCAGATACAATATTTTGAACACGGTTTTTGTAAAGAAATTGGCCAAATTTTATTGGACGAATAGAAGTGCCCACAGAAGGATCTGGTTCAATCCCAGACACTATAACTACGAAGGGGCCTTTATGAGCATGCCCACATAACTTTTGGCCACTAATGACAGATGGGTGAATATACACTGACTCAGTAGGAGCAGATGGTTCAATCAAATATTTCTTATTGGTGACAGTCTGATTGTAAATGTTCACTTTGCCTTTTTAACGAACGAGGTTGTGGAGTATCCTTTTGTAGAAATATATACGGGAAATTATTAATTTCCATTACTTCCGGTGAAATATTAGGAGGATCTGGAGGTTCAAGCGTAATATCATCCATCGTTAAAAAATATACATTTACCTAATTAAAAACCACCACCACACTTAAATAAACACTTAAAAAAGGCGCACAGCTCAACAAAATAATACAAAAAATGAGTGAAATCTTAAAAATAGCCAAAAATCCGTGTATGGCCTATACACCCGTTAATGGGATTTTTGGATTTTTTTCACAACAACGAAAAATGGAATCCCCTTTTCAGGGCTGCAATTCTTCTCCTGAGCACACCATATGGACAAACGATAATGATAATGATAGGGCGTCCCCCGAAAGCGACGTACACCGGTTTGTCCCCGCTGGTGTGGGCAGAGTGCAGTCCGGCGTTGGCGACCGCAACCCAACATGCTGTGCACCTAACGGCGGGAAGGAAAGGGAAGAGTGCAGAATAGCTGCGTGGAATGTGAGAGGTGGGATTGAAGAGAAGACGAATGAAGTGATTGATATTATGGAAGAAGGAAGATTGGATGTGTTATGTTTAAGTGAAACCAGGCGAAAAGGCAGTGAACTTACGGACTTGCCTGGAGGGGGCATCGTTTTGTGGTCAGGGGTATAACAGGAAGAAAGGGGATGCCAAGGGGTAGGTGTCTTACTGTCCTCTCGTTTGGTTAATTATGTAAGTAGGAGTGAGACAGTGCTATCCTGTCGTCGCTCTGAATGGACTAGACCTGCTCTCACCACATTTTAATATTACGTATAATAGAATAAATTTAATTTGTAAAGATCCATTTTAAATGTATATTTTGCAGTCTTATAATAGTCCGAGTATCCATTTTTTTATTATTTGTTGTAAAAGCATTACATAAGTGCATTAAATATGAAATTAAGTAAGATATGCCAACCTTGCTCTCGAAGATCTTTGAGATTGTAGTGAAATACAGTGTTTTTGGAATAGCAAGTTGTCACATTTTGTAGAATAATTACTTTAATTCATGTGATAACGTTATCTTAGTGTAAAATATTAAAACAATCCAGAAAATAGTGGTTAAATGCATATAAGTGACAATAGTGAACTTTAAAGAAAATTTAGAATCTACCCTCACTTTTTTTTTCTCTGTTGCTGTCACCTGTGAATATGATTCCCACCAACAGGATCAGTGTTGTCAGTGTACTAAAATAATTTATACTAATTCAAATATTTGTAATGGATACGAATGATCAATCACCTAATGCAGACAATGTCTCGGGAAATAGAAAAATGGTGCAACAAGCTTTTCACCCCAGCTTATTTACAAACAGAGCTAGAAGCATATCAGTGGGAAACAGACCAACCAATGAACGCAATAATAATATGGAATTTCAAGAAATTTGCACCACCCCTCCCGACACAAGTAATAATGAACAAGTGAAAAATACCGGACCACCCACCTGGCAAAGAGTACCATCAATAAGAAATTCAAAAAGGAAAAAACTGTCGCATTCGCCTTCTCCACAAAATTTAAAAACTACCAACAGATTTAGTGATTTGCCTGTGGACTCTATTGATGAAAATAAAAATCTACAACAAAAAATTAACAAGCCGCCACCTATAATTTTATATGGAATAGATGATGTCAACAAATTGACCGATTTGCTGGGATCTGTAGCTGAGAGAACACAATTTACCTGTAATAGCACTGAAGTGTATAAAAAACTAATGAGTATAATTCGGGAGAATGAACTTATTGGACACACTTTCAATAGAAAAGATAATAGACTTTTCAGGACTGTAATTAGAAATTTGCACCACTCAACCCCGCACATGCAATAATTGAAGCATTGGAAAGTACAGGAAATACTGTTACAGGTGAAATAATTAATGCCAAATATGGAAAAGATAGGAAGCCTACATCTACGTTCTTCGTAAACCTTCTAACCGGTGCTAATAATAAGTCTGTTAAAGACATCAAAGTGATTTATTACCAATCTGTTATTGTGGAGGATCCAAGGAAAAGAAAAACAATTGTACAATGCCAAAGATGTCAACAGTATGGCCACACAAAATACTACTGCATGCGTCCATATCGTTGCGTTAAGTGCGCACAATCTCATAAAACTTCTGAATGCCAAAAAACTGACATGAACACTCCAGCGCAATGTGCCCTATGTCTTGGACCACATCCTGCTAACTACAGGGGATGTGAAGTTTACAAAGAAATATTGGCTAGAAAAACCGCAAGATCAGCGCAACATAAAAATGAGATTCCCACGCAGGCACAAGCACAACCAATTAAACTCTCACAACCTACGATTATAAGAGATGAGAGGAAAACGTATGAGACCACTTGTCCAACATATGCTGAAATAATGAAATCTACCAACAATCGTGAACATGTCGGCCAACAAACATGACGATAGAAAAATTACTATTAAAACAATCAGAAAAGTTCGACCTTATCTTACAACAAATGAGCTCGCTTCTTGGGCTCATAACTTCACTTCTTGAAAAGCTATCCAAATGACTTCATTTAAGATAGCCACCTGGAACATCAATGGTCTAGCTCCCAACAAATATGAAGTAGAGACATTGCTACATCTCCATAACATAGATGTTCTGTTAATATCTGAAAGCCATTTCACTGCCAGCAGTCTAGTCAGGATTCCGAACTATAACATATATGACACGAATCATCCTGATGGTACAGCCCATGCAGGTTCAGCAATAATCCTGAAATCGACATCAATTCAAACATCACGAATGTGCTCAGTTTAAGACGAGTCATATACAAGCCACTTCAATTGCCGTAGAAGACAAAAATGGAGACTTCATTATATCCTCTGTATATTGTCCTCCGAAGCATAAAATCACTGAGGCGCATTTTACAGAATATTTACAAACTCTAGGCCAACGATTTATAGCTGGTGGTGACTGGAATGCAAAACATACTCATTGGGGTTCAAGACTAATAACAACCAGGAGCAAGGAACTTAAGAAAAGCGTAGATAACAACTCACTGACTACCGTGTCGTCATCTGAGCCGACTCATTGGCCCACTGATCCCAATAGACTACCTGATATTTTAGACTTTTTTATAACAAAGGGTCTAGGTAGATTATTTTTTATAGTTGAACCTTGCTTGGATAGTTCTTCTAATCACGTTCCGGTTATCTTAACTATTAGTATTAGAATTCTCAATAGGGAGCAGCAACCTCGAATATATAACAAGCACACAGACTGGGAATCATTTCGAGATTTGGTGGGGAGCACGTTGGACTTAAAAGTGGCATTAAAAACTGCTAGTGATATTGAGGATGCTGCACAAAATTTTCTTAGAATAATACAAATAGCTTGCTGGAGATGTACACCAGAAATGTCTAAGTCGCCTAAAAAACATTTGTTGTCCCGCGACGTACAATTAAAGATTAGAGAAAAAAGGAGATTACGCCGTGTGTGGCATAATAGTAGACATCCAGATGACAAAACTGCGTTAAATAGAGCTACTAAAGACCTTAAAAATGCCATAATAGAGGTTAACAATGCTACCATCCGGGCACATTTAGAGTCATTAATAGTCACTACATCAGCCACTACAGCAGCCAGTTATTCTTTATGGAAGGCGTGTAAAAACCTTAACAAGCCAGTGAACCCTAAACCACCCATTCGGCTGTCGGGGAACGTTTGGGCTAGAACAGCATTAGACAAGGCAAATGCGTTTGCAAACTACCTCTCCACCGTCTTCTGACCTAACGTAGATGGTGTCAATGGAGACGAGAGTGACATAGATGAAATTTTAAACCAGGATTTCCAACTAGAAGCACCACTTAGACCTGTGACGCCTCAAGAAATAATTAGAAGTATTAAAAACATGGAGGCTAATAAAACACCTGGTTATGATTTGATCGATAAAAAAGTGTTAACGGAGATTCCTCGTAGAGCCATTTTGTATCTTACTATGTTGTTTAATAGCATTTTAAGAACTGGTCAGTTTCCAGCTGTGTGGAAGGTTTCTCAAATAATAATGATTCACAAACCAGGCAAACCCATGCATGATGTGACTTCATACAGGCCTATAAGCTTGTTGCCCATCGTATCCAAACTATTTGAGAGGTTACTTTTAAATCGATTGTTGAATTCCCTCACCGAAAGATCAATTATACCTGACCATCAATTTGGCTTTAGACGAGAGCATGCAACTATAGAACAGGTTCACAGAGTATGTAACGTTATTCGAGGAGCAATGGAGCAAAAACAATATTGCTCCGCGGCATTTCTGAACGTCCAGCAGGCGTTCGATAGAGTCTGGCATAAGGGCTTGCTTTGTAAGATTAAATCGGTTTTGCCTCATACGTTTTATGGCATTCTGGAGTCCTACTTGTCTGACAGGATATTTCAAGTGATTGAAGGAGACTCTACCTCTGAGTTTCATGAGGTACTAGCTGGTGTACCGCAGGGCTCTGTGCTTGGGCCTCTTCTCTACACAATCTTCAGATCCGATTTACCACACAATCCTGGGACTACTTTGGCGACTTTTGCCGATGACACAGCAATTCTTGCATGTAGTAGATGCCCCATAGAAGCTTCTGAAGTCTTGCAGAAAAGCTTGAATAAAATCAACAAATGGTTCAAAAAATGGAAAATAGGCGTCAGTGCATCTAAATCTGTTCATCTCACTTTTACTTTGCGAAAACTTAATTGTCCACCAGTTGCTTTAGGTGTCAATCAACTGCCACATAGTAATGCAGTGAAATACTTAGGTATGCACTTGGACCGTAGACTAACCTGGAGGAAACACATGCAGACCAAAAGAAATGAAATGAATCTAAGATATAAAGGACTGTACTGGTTACTTAGCAGAAATTTAAAGTTGTCTGTTGACAATAAACTCTTGATTTATAAGACAATGCTTAAACCTATATGGACCTACGGAATTCAACTGTGGGGATCCGCCTGCAATTCTTATATCATGATGATACAAAGAGCTCAAAACAATATCTTGAAACAAATAGCTAATGCACTGTGGTTCATCACTAATGTGGAATTACACAAATACCTTGGCATGACAACAGTGAGGGATGAAATAAACTCCTACTGTACTAAGTACAAAAACCGGCTGACATGCCACCCTAATAAGTTAGCTGTGCAACTCACTAAATCGGAGAATATAGGAAGGTTAAAGAGGAGCAGGGTACCGGATCTCGAAACCTACTAGTAGCTATATAGAATCATTTCTACTGGGGAATGTATTCTAAATGTCATGAAACAACAACACATCTGCTCATAGTCCTAAAGACTGATCGCATGATTTAAATAAAAAAAAAAAAAGTTACTTCCTAACGCGAAGCATCCACCATGTTGGATTTATGATGACGTCACATATACAGAAACCTTCCCCTGCAATTCCATTTCATTTGATACCCATGTTTTTGATGTTGAACAAAAAAGTTATTTTCTATTATAGAACATCCGCCATATTGGCTTTATGGTGACGTCACATATACAGAACTCTTCCTCTACGTGTTCCATTTCATTTGATACCTGTTGCGATACTTCTTCTCGTAGTTATTCATGATGGTAAATAATATTGCGGAATTTGGTAGAAGATATATTGGTACTGTGCGGCGTGTTAACGCCACAGCGCTGTCGTTTACATCTCATGTCTTATACTAATTCTTATGGCTATTGATATTGGAGATGTACGTGACAAGTTCCCTTGTAGCGATGCGGACATTTAATTTGTAGATTGCGCACAAGGTTACGATTTGCTGTGTCAGTCATATCTGACACACATACTGTTGGTGTTGAACAACAAAGTTGTTTCCTATTATGGAAAGTCCGCCATAATGTATTTAGACGTCACATATACAAAAACCTTCCCCTGCGTATTCCATTTCATTTGATAGGTACCCATATTGTTGGTGTTGAACAAAAAAGTTATTTCCTATTATGGAACATCCGCCATATAGGATTTATGATGACGTCACATGTATAAAAAAACCACACGTCATTTTTAGAAAAAAAAGCAGCCTACATTTGTTTTCGGGCACATACTATCTCTGTACCAAATTTCATCATAATCGGTTCAGCGGTTTGATTCACAATAGGGTAGGTGGCGCTGCAATCGGGTTCTAACAATTTTTTTTTTATTTCGGGCAGGATATCGTCTGTCGGGTTTCTGTGTGTTTGAGTGGGTCCCTGGATGGTCTAGATTCATAATTTGACCCGGTAGGTGCTTGCTGCAATCGGATTTTACATTTTTTTTTTATTTCGGGCAAGACGTCTGTCGGATCCACTAGTATTTTATAATATTCATAGGAGAAATAAAGTTTTTAATGGAAATAGGAAAAATATAATGAGTCCTAGGTGTATTTATAAACCTTTAGGAATTAATTCCACAAACTTGCCATTTTATGAGTGTGATACAGAAAAAACCCGTCATATGCGAGTTGAACGTACTCCTGGTTAATTTTTTTATAATTATTGATCTAATGTATTTTACAGTTGTTGTGCAACCTGAAAAACCAGTACATGAAGAGCCTGGACCTGAATTCTACAAGAATTTAAAGCGAGAAACTGATGAAATTCTAAAGATAACAGAGGAAGCAAATTCAAAGTACAGGAATAAGGAAATAAAAAGTAATTGGACTAAATATGAAATGCCAATCGAAAGTTATGAAGAGATGGAAGAACAAGAAAATATGGGTGCTGATTATGAAGTACATACATTCATTTTATATATAGTACCTATAACAAGCTTAATATAATCTCAGACATATGTAAATATGTTTAATAAGTTATAAATGCATTAATATAAATTACCATTAGCTGTTATGCAACTCTGGAAGAGAAAAGGAACCAAAATGGGCCAGTTGCTTCATTTTCCACACAAGTTGTAAAAGTAGACTTACTATTATTTAAATATTACTACTATTTTTACTTTTCCTTGTCTTCTACATTTAAGCACAGATATTTATTGCTAGAAGCGGCTACAAGGTTTGATTTTGTTGCGCCTTGATGCTGTATCCACTCTAATGGGAAATAGTGTGAAGTATTTAAACAGAGTTATGTGTACATTAAAAACAAAAAGAAAATATTGTATTTTACCAATTTTAAGAAATATGGAACTAATATGCTAACATAATGTCATACAGTTTTCTTTCTGCACAATTTTTAATCTTGAAAAGGGAGAGGAATGGAATAATATTATTACATGGACAAAAGACAAAAAAATTGTGTTTGAAACAGCGGATTTCAAGTATTTAGCTCAACCATTTAAAAGCTAATAATATTATTGTCACTAATTTTATGATTTATTATTTAGAGTTAGAGACATTTTATTCTATAAAAATACATTTACTAATTTTTGACAAAATAAAATTTTCAGAAACTCATACAAGCACCACTGTCAATTGGGGGACATTTTCAATTTAAACATGAAAAGTCTTGGTCAACAGAAACAGAACCTTCTATATATGATAAATATTTCGAAATCAACATGGATAATCTAGCAATAGCTGTCTCTACTATACCATTTTATGAAAGAAATAATATTAATAAAAGCATATTCAGTGAAACTGATATACTAAATATGGAAAACAGGTCAACAAAATATAAACAGAAATACTATAATGATAAAACATATACTACTCCAGAGTTAGAAACTCAAGAGAAAATATTAAACACTTTAAAGGAAAATTTAAACAAAACAGAAGGAAACATTCAAGATAATGTTGATAATGAAAATATAGAAGTAGTTACAATTCCAATAGGTAATGAGGAAAAAAAACCAACGGTTGAACAAGATTTCGTTGAATCAACAAAGCAAGATTTGGAAATTAAAGAACGTAGTCTGAACCTTAAAGTTACTGACATAGAAGTAGCCAATAAAACAGAATCAATAAATGATGTAAATAGAACATCTAAAAATAATGTTGATAATGAAGATAATGATATAGATTCTCTATTACTCAAAGTTCAAAACAAAATTATTACTTTTCCTGTAAAGGAACCAATAGTGAAAATAAAGAAAGATGAAATTTCAGTTCAGACAAAGCAGAATGAAATTGTAACAAATATAATTGACAAAGAAATATCTACAGGTAAATTAATTTATATCTCGTGCGTTCATAACTTTGAGACAACATTTTATTTTCAATTTCATTTCATTTATTGTTTACACACATTATAACTACTGACATCTAGAGTTAAATATAAAAATAACCCATTAAAAATGGGCGCCCTTGTTTTCAATGCAGGCCTTCAAACGTGTGGGCCATTCATCTATGGCGGCGAATCTTTTCAATAGGAATCCGTTTCGATTCCTTGATAAGGGTTCGCTTGACAAAATCCAGATTTGGGTGAGACTTTCTGCTTGCCCTTTGCTCCAAATCAGTCCATAAAGAATAATCCAAAGGATTCAAGTCAGGGCTCGACGACAGCCAATCTTCGCTCCGAATGAATCCTGGCAAATTGTCCTACAGTCAACGTTGGGTAGACGTAGCTTTATGCGAGGGTGCCGAGTCTTGTTGGAAAACCCAGTATTTACCGGCGAATAGCGTATCATTCAATGGTTTAACCACCGCTTCCAATATGTCATTTTGGTAATTATGTGCCTACACTTTGACCCCTTGTTGACGAAAATGAAGCGTAGTGACCCCCTCGTAAGAAACACCCCACCAAACCATCACATTTGCTGGATGATGAGTGCGCTGGACATTGCGTACAGAAGGCTGGACATCCTTCGAACTTCTGGCGTAAGCCTTATTATTCTGCCGTTTAAACTTTTCTTCCATCGTGAAGATCTTCACATTAGTGATTAAGATGTTTTTTGGACTGGCCACATCTTTCATGGTCTTCTAAAGAGCTGATCTCTTTATACCTCTTTATCGTCCTATAATACACAAAGTTCCGGCTACATCCCTATTTCGGATTTCACTAAATATCTATTTTTATTACACACATTTACACACAAATTTATATTTTTTCTGATTCGTAACATTCGAAATTTAAAATTTAAAAATAGGCTGCCACCTGCCATTATCACTTTAGTTTTGAATTGTTTATAGAAAAAAAAACACTGAAAAGTATAAAATAACTCTCCTTTACTATTCAAAACTCAAGTACAATTAAAATAACTTTATAAATACGATACACATACCTATATAATTCAATTTGACAGTTACTGAAGTCGGTGCCTATCCTATCAAAGCCTATCAAACTAATAGACTTTCTGTTGTTGCACATTGATTTGGCACCGACTTCAATAACTGTCAAATTTAATTATATAGGTATGTGTATCGTATTTATAAAGTTATTTTAATTGTACTTGAGTTTTGATTAGTAAAGGATAGTTATTTTATACTTTTCAGTGTTTCTTGAAGGTGGTTTAATTTTTTTAATAAAATTTTTTTATTTCTCCCTTTTGTGTGGTCTTGACCTAAATAAATATCTAGGGCAGGTCTGCAATTAACTTCATTCTAATTCCGGAGCGCAACGATATACAAGAGAATCGTCAATATAAATAAATGTTATAACCAGTTCGTGTTATCTCGTGTATCTTCGAAGTCCAAGCTCCAATATCGGTGAAATTTAAATGGGACCACCTCTGAAGTATTACCTACCAAACGAAAAAAGAATTTTCGAAATCGGTTCATAAATGACGGAGTTATGAGGTAACAAACATACAAAAAAAAAGACTGGCGGGAACGGGAGAAGAGAGTTTGTCATTTTATTTAGATTTTCTACTTTTTACATTTTTAGGAGTTTTAAAGTACAACAGTGATAGTATATTGTGTTTTAAAGTTCTGTGTAAGTGACAAGAATGGAGGAGATCTAAATAAATATGTGTAGCTGAAGTTTTCGCGCTCTTCCAAGAAGTCCTTTATAACTTCAGTAAAGCCTACTATCACTTTACTGGAGGAGTTTTACGATAAGAAAGAACTAATTTACTTGTGATTCTACATGGATTCTACTTATTCTGTGTCTGTATACTAGTTTGTGTTAATGCGTGACATTGGCAATGCGCTAATCATCTATTGAATTGTTTTCTCGCTTTACTTGACGTTGGCAATGTACTCGCGTACGGTGCCATTTAAAAAAAATATAATTTAAATTACAAAAAAAAAAAAACCAACATATAGACGAATTGAGAACCTCCTTCTTTTTTTGAAGTCGGTTAATTAGTCTAAATTTATGACCACACGAAGTAATAATAGGCAACACTGAACCCAGCAATTCATTCTTATAAAATACTAGCTGTTGTCCGCGCGACTTCGTTCGCGTAGTCTTCAATTTATTAAATTAAATAACTCTGAAACCTTCGCGAGATATGAACAACCCACCAGTTTCATCACAATCTAATGAGGGTGGATTTTACCAACGAAAAGTAGCACGTTATCCAAGAGTAACTAGTGACTACTCTAGAGTCTAGAATAAGACTACTTTTCGCTTTACCAACCGCTAGCCCAAGTATAAGTTCTTCATCCGAGAGTAAATACTTAAGTGGCCAATTTTGACAGAGTAACTCATTATACCCGGTATTATAATGTCATGGCGGACAACAATCAGCTGTTACCTGACAGCTTTCGGTTTCTAACGAATATATAACTTTTCGTCACCTCAGATTATTTATGCTTTTATGTTTAATGTAATTTTATAATTTATATCAATTGGAGCGTTTGCGAAATGATTAAAGATTCAGATAGTGATGACGATATTGAACAATTTATTCCGAGGCGTACGAGGTGGATTAGAGATAATAGTACAAACGTCATATTGAATTTGCAAAAAGCGATTTATCTTCACTGCAAAGGTCCAAAAACGCATGGGAACATTCCATGCGCGCTGTTGTTTTTGCGGCGGCGTGAGCATTCTCGGCACCCATCGTGCGCTGACTTTAGTCTTGCTAAGATGATTATGTAGAATTTTAAAAATTGTTGTTTCGGATACTCCAACCATTTTTGAGCTGTTTTTTTTTAGCCGAGCATCTTCCAGTACTAGTTTTTGTACTTTTTGCAAAAGTTCTGGAGTGGTCACTTATACGATAAACCGCCCCGGCTGTGGTCTTCAAGTAATTCCCTGCCTTGCTTAACCTTCGTATACTCGCGCGCAAAAGCATTACATATATACTCGCGCAAGGTGCCTCAGACCGAAAGTTGATCTCGTCTGCATATTTGTAATTACATACTTATTAAGTAATATCAATTTATTTCTTAAGAAGATGTTATAATTGAATAAGAAAACTGAAAAAAATATTAGTACTTTAATTTTATTTGGTAGAATCAGTCTTAAATCAGCCTTTTAACAAATAACATAATTTTTGATACTCTAAGTTAAACAACATAATTAATTTTTTTTTGTATTAACTCAAAAAAAAAATTATGCAATATAATAAATGAAAGTAACAAAAATAATTTAATAGCATAAAAAAGTATTAATCGTTAATGGTTTCATTGGTGTAACAATCAGAACATACCATAACTGCATGCTCGAGACAAAAATATTTTTTACATTTCATGCAGTTGTATCGCGTTTTTCGGTTTTTTCTTGAAGAGCAGAATGAACAACGACCTGCTTGATGGTTGCCAGAAGATGAATATTCTGGATTATCAAGTTTGCATATTTCTAATATCCTTTGTCTCAGTGTTTTTGGCAAACTTGAAATTAATGCCCGTTTTTTTAGATGGGGCATAATGAGATCATATGAAAGCATCTCTAGAAACTTATTGCGTCTGATTTTTATGTCGACATTGTTTAGCCCATATATTATATACGAATTTATCGCTACCACATTCATAAGGCTGTAAAAAATTACCATCGGCCACCGATTAGTTCCTCTAGCACAGTTATAGGTTTCGCACATTTTGTCTACCGTATCTACTCCCCCTTTTGTAGCATTGTAGGCCACAATTATTTCTGGTTTTCCAGTTTGTTCATGTATTTAAGCATCAGCGTGCATGCTAGAGATTAGTAAAACATTTTTATTTTTTTTTGGCACATATGAAACGGGAGTGCAGTTATTTCTATGTCCAAATAAACTGGACTTTTCTTTACGACCTTTTACATTAGTGAATTCCGTTGGCAGTTCTTTTTTATTCTTGCGAATTGTGCCTATCACACTCAACTTGTGATCCCGCATTAAATTGTCAACTAAAGGGATGCTTGTAAAAAAATTATCACAAGTTATATTTCGACCAGATCCATGGATTACGCTACAAAGACGCTTGACTAATGCCTCAGACCCGGTATCGACTTTATATGGCCCTTCATGTTGTTGTCCTACATAAACTTCCAGATTTGACGTATAAAACATTTTAGCATCGGTGAGTGCATATATTTTTATGCCATATTTGTTTGGTTTTGAAGGTATATACTGACGGAAGCCACAGCGGCCTCTGAATGCTTCCAACTTCTCGTCGATTGTTACAAATTGTGAGGGGCTAAAATATTTTTTGAAAGATGTCACAAGGTCTTCAAACAGGTCTCTTATTGGAGCCAACTTGTCGACTAAAGCACGCCGAGTTCTTGTTTCCTTGTCATCAAACCTTAGACATCGCAATAGTAGGTAAAATCGACTCCAGCTCATTGTCAATCGGAAAATCTCTGGAGACGAACCATCAGTCCTGAACAGATCCTTAGCTTTCAGCCGACCATTTTTCCTAATACCAGCAAATAGAAGAAGACCAAGTAATGCTTCAATTTCCTCTTCGTTAGTAAGCCGGCAGTCCCTAGCTCGTTTGAATTCAGGTGAAAGCCGCTCAATACGTTGGTTAGTATACTTCATAATTAGACGGATGATTTTATCAGAAAAATATAATTTCCAAATCTCACCTGGATCTTTTGTATTTCTTGCTTCTCTTATTACGCCAGGAAGTTGCATTACGATATTTTGAGACCATGTTCTAACACTAGAAGATGGACTATTTTTGTTCCATCTAGTAGTTTTATCTTTACCAACATAGTAGTTTGCACATGTATTCGAAATCTCCCCAAATTCGTCTGATGCATCACCCTCCTGCTCAGTGTCCGTATTTTCCTCTTGCACTTCTAAAGCGTCCTCCGCCTCACTGTCACCGCTATCATCATAATTTGAATCGGAATCTTCACATTCTAATAGAGCCCTTATTCTGTTTTCGTTCATTGTGGCGACAAAAATAAGTGAAAATAAATAAAAGAGTTTAAAATAATGTTACACATTATACTCAATAAATATTATACACCACTAAAATCAATTAATACATTGCATTGAGTAATATTCTAAAATAAAAAAGTAGTAACTTACCTAAAATGGTATCACGTATACTCGCGTCGGTCTCACGGACCGATAACAGTAAGTAAGTGACACACGTCCACTCGACACCGGCGCTTGCGCCGCACTAAACAATGGCGAAAAACAAATGAAGAAGCTACTAAAAACCGCAAAGTCACAGTGTTGATATTTTTTGAGAAAACAAGGATTTATTGGTTTGTCGGTCTGAGAGACCAACGCGCGAGTATACGAAGGTTAAAGAGACTGCCACTTTTAAACCATGGTTTTCCAGGACAAGAATTCCCGTAAACCGACGACCTCTCTTCCAGTATAGTTTGAACGGTTTCACTTGTTTGATAAGGAATTTGATGACGGCGCGATAATAGATTTACTCCATATTCGACAGTTTCTTCTCTTCCGGATTAAGTTGCTTGTTTGATGATAGTTCAAAGACTAATGATCCGACTACGATAATGCTTTATATTTATGCTAATACGTATAAAAAGAGCTCACTCACCCCTCTCTAACTCCGCCATTCCGCAGACTTAAAAACGCACCCTCGAACACTGCCCAAATCATAATCCTTCCCCTTAAAAAGGAACGGTTAATAGTTTTAAATGCTTGCCCACCAATTATTGCAAACGAAAAAATCTAAAAAATTTTGTTTTTTGCAAAAGGGATCGAAAGGGGTCGCCACCAAAAGGGGTTTGAAGATTTTTGTTTATAGACCCATACTTAAAGGCCGCTATTTTTTTTAAAGTTACGGCGCACGTTAAAACTCATATAAATCTATTCGAGACGCTTAAATGGATTAAAAAATTACTAAGGTCGCCAGTCACGTTAGAATTATATGCCAGAAACGATTGATCTACAGAAAATTCAAAAACCAACAAAATATTAGTCATTAAATGTTTTTACACATTCGACGACATCGATGGCGCAGTGTTTAGGTGTTGTGTCTAAGCGCGAAAGGTTCCGGGTTCTATTCTGGCCAGGTCAATTTAGGAAATGAACTTTTCTTGATTGTCTATGGTCTGGGTACACTGGGATACGCCCCCGATATTCGTCATCTGGTTCTCATAATACAGGGAATGGCCGAGTTTGAGACTAGATGATTCGTGTGTATTGTCTGGCGCATTTATTATTATTCAAATAGCCATTCCTAGATAATCTTTTAAATGTTGGTATATTCTAAATGGCACACATTTTTTTTATCATGTACCTATGACAATTTATATTCATCTGAACTGACAGTACATTATATTATATAGGTAGTTCATGTAAAAATCAAAAATAATTATAATTTATTCTGGCCTTGTTTTTTTCACGGTTATTGAAGTTCTCATACACCGATCTTACTGCAAATAACTAACGTGACACTAGAGCATAGAAGCCTTAGATTTTTTTGTTAAGCGTCTCCAATAGATGTAATAGGTTAAAAGAATTAAATTAGCGGCTGGTAAGTATGCCAAAATCAGTGGGTTAAAATAATTCTTAATAGTTAATAATTTTAATTAATTTTTAATAGTTAAAACAATAGTTGATAAAGGTTTGCGTAAATATTAGAGAAAATAAAACGACGTATCTAGCTAACAGTTTTTTCGAAATCAGCAAACATTCTTTAAATGGTAATGTGGTTGGTTCCATTCAAGCGGTACTCAACGTTTTCTGTACGTGTATAAAATCTTTCAGAGTAGATTCTCTCTTTCGCATTGAACACCACTTCAATATCCTTTCCAAGGCACGGAACCCTCGGGGCGCAAGTTAGACTTACACTCGCCCGTTTTTTTCTATATACTTATATAAAATGCTATCGGAAATTATTATTATATTATAATAATTTTAGAAATTATAGGATTCTTATTTATACCTTAGAAATAAAATAGAAAAAAAAAACAAAATAATATAAATAACATATTTTTTTTTTTCAGTAAACAAAAAAGTCAACCCTACAGAAACCAAGAACCCCGTGATCGAGACGCCTGAAGATCTTGAAAAGTGGCTTGATGATTTCTTGGATAATTAACACACAACTTTAGTACATACATTAATACTATAATTTATCGTATTTCTAGGGTTAGATAGCTAGCTTATAGCTTTTGCAAGTTCGATTAGCAATCTGTATGTCATAGACTAGTGGGGTTCTCAACCAGTGATCCGCGAAAACTTAATTGAAATCCATGAAATATAAGTTATAATTCCCACAAGTCATGATTAATCTGACTAAAGTTTATTTTCAGACTCGAAATTTTTATTTTGAACCTTGGGACCCTGTACCAAACAAAAAGGTTCTAATGGTCAAAAAAGGTTGAGATCCACTCGTAGACGATTAGATATGTTAGATTCAAAAACAGATATGAGATAAAAAAAATATGGGTACAATATTGACTGTGGTATCGATAGTTTGATCTCTTGAAATCAAAATCTTTTGAGATGGTCCTTTATATCAAGATATATCAGGGTGTCGTCTCATAACTTATATGAAAAAATATAATGGTTAATGCAGCGAAAGTAACCCTAACGGACATGTTCTTGGATGTTGTTTTTATAAAATTACTCACAGTATAGGTATATACATATGTTTAAAAACTAATTCAAGAATGGCTTTGAGCAAAAAAAAAATACTAAAACGTCAGATTATAGAACACTTTATTGAATGATTTGTATACCTAAATTTTATTGTAGTATTCTTATATGTAAGAATATTTGTATATTAAGAAGAATAAACATACTTAATCCTTTGTTATTATTTTATTAATTAAGAAACAGTAAAATGTAATAATCAAATTTCTAAACTTCGACACCAAACAGCATTACAGTCAATGATAGATATTAATAAAATTTTCGCTTCACTTTTATATCCAATCTTCATCAACTTTGTTTTAGTGACTCCAAAATATATCCAGTCTGATTCTTACTGCATTTTGTATGATTCAACACAAGGCTTCACTATAATTTGTACTATATATCACTGATAAACTTAATTCCGTAAAGCTATGAATCATTTCATCCATAGAAACACAAGTACACATGGTTAGTTAGATAAAGGTTCTATCGTATAAGCTATTGGGTTGAAAATGAAACAAGATTGGTGATCCTAAATTCAATATCAAATAATGCAGTCAAATTAAAAAAAATTAGGTACCTTTAATAAAATACATACAATGTAGGTCATTGCAGGAGGCACTGCAATGAGTGCAGAGGTTTGAAAATTTTTGTTCAGGGCCTGGCATACTCAACGTGCGCCATTTTCTTATTTGATAATTGTAACTCATGATGAAAGTCATGAATCGATTGGGGACAATACGAACAACAAAATACTAAGGCTGCTATATCCTAACGGCGCAGTTAAACGACGCGAAAATTTTCTAGACGGCCGCGCGGTTGCCATCGTCATTCTCCTATATCGACATCTCATGCAAGTGGTCGTTCGCAATCACCGCACGTTCTAAAACTTTCCCACCCTCGCATTGCATTCTCTCTGGCCACTCCAGAGTGAAGACAGACTGAAGAAGTTATTCGCCGCATGACATGAGCTTAGATATGTAAATATATAGTGTATTTTGCGGTATGCACTTTGCGACCGCGCGGCACGCGGCAAGCACGGTGTGTCGCCGCGAAAAGAAATTCGTGTCGAATTTATTTGTTGTAAAGTTAATTGCAAAAATAACATATGTGCAGAAACTTCAATAACCCTGAAAATGTTACTCATTAACGTTTGTACGCATTAAATCGTATTCTAATAGCAATTCCTAATTTGATTATAAAATGTTCACTTTTTTTTCTTTATGATATGGCGCACAGTTTTAGCTTAAGAGTCAGTGAAACTGAGACGATAGTGCTTATAATACTATACCTTTGGTATAATACTATACCAAAGATGAAATTTTCCTCGATGACCCTCCTATACCTGCCATACATGAGGTGGAGAGTCACTAAGCCCAAAGCGGGTAGTCATGGCGTCACTCAGGTAAGACAGGTATAAAAATCAGACCAACTTCAAAAGTATTTTACCAAAGCTGCCGTTTGGATATATGAAAAGATATAATTATTGCTATAAAATAATGCAATAGCAGACGATTTGGCCGGTTGTAACCTTATGGCAGACGTTTTTGAAAATTTGAGAAAAAAAATAAATTCAAAAGTATTTTACGAAAGCTGATTTTTATATAATATATTATTTATCATAGTATTACAAGCTTAGTTTCAACACGGCAGACGTTTTCTCCGGTTGTAACATCCTGGTAGACGGCAAACAGTCATATAGTGCGAGTCGATGCATCTACAATATTCACTCGTACATCTACAATATTTGGATACAAATGCATATATTATAAAGAAAAAAGCAAGAAAGGATATTATTGACTGCTACAAGTGTTTTATGGGGAAGATGGTCCGGTAATAAAAAAAATTATGAAAATGAAGATAACAAATATAAAATTGAAGGTTTTATTGATAGTTTTCATTCGTTTGAATCAAAATATAAATTCGGTAATGGATAATATAATAATTTTTTACTCAATTCAAATTTACATTATTTCATATTATTAGGGATTATTTTCTTTTATTCGTCAGTCTCATCTGCGGACTCATTCCCAGCTTCACATGACTCATCATCCATCGAATCAACCTCTGTAATAAAAATGAAACTGCAATGTGGTTGAGTAGAGCATGACAACTCATATGTTTTAAGTGGTTTGAGGGAGATCAACTTCCGTGTTTTGTCAGCGATTTTATCAAGGATATTCCAGGTAATTTCATTATGATATATTCTATTTTGAAAGTGCTTGGTTCAGTTAACAAATTTAAACTTCATTTTTACAGAGGCTCTTTCGATGGATGATGAGTCATGTGAAGCTGGGAATGAGTCCGCAGATGAGACTGATGAATAAAAGAAAATAATCCGTAATAATATGAAATAATGTAAATTTGAATTGAGTAAAAAATTATTATATTATCCATTACTGAATTTATATTTTGATTCAAACGAATGAAAACTATCAATAAAACCTTCAATTTTATTTTTGTTATCTTCATTTTTATATTTTTTTTTATTACCGGACCATCTTCCCCATAAAACACTTTTGTAACAGTCAATAATATCCTTTCTTGCTTTTTTCTTTATAATATATGCATTTGTATCCAAATATTGTAGATGTACGAGTGAATATTGTAGATGCATCGACTCGCACTATATGACTGTTTGCCGTCTACCAGGATGTTACAACCGGAGAAAACGTCTGCCGTGTTGAAACTAAGCTTGTAATACTATGATAAATAAATAATATATATAAAAATAAGTTTTGGTAAAATACTTTTGAAATTTTTTTTTCCAATATTCAAAAACGTCTGCCATAAGGTTACAACCGGCCAAATCGTCTGCCATTGCATTATTTAATAGCAATAATTATAATTATATCCTTTCACATATCCAAACGGCAGCTTTGGTAAAATACTGTTGAAGTTGGTCTGATTTTTATACCTGTCTTACCTCAGTGATGCCGTGACTACCCGCTTTGGGCTTAGTGACTCTCCACCCCATGTATGGCAGGTATATGGTCACGGAGGAAAATTTCATCTTTGGTAAAATACTTACAGTCTGCCTTTCACTGGCTCTTAAGCTATTTAGCGCATTTGCCAATGTCACGTATTAATAAGTAGAATCACAAGTAAAAAAAACTCCAGTTAAGTGAAAGTAGGCTCCACTGAAGTTATAAAGGACCTCTTGAAAGAGTGGGACAACTTCAGCTACACATGTTTATTTAGACCTATTCCATTCTTTTCACTTGCACAAAACTTTAAAACACAATATACTATCACTTTTGTACTTTAAAACTACCAGAAATGTAAAAAATAGAAAATCTAAACAAAATGCAACCTCACTTCTCCCGTTCCTGCCAAAATGTCTTGTTTAAGTATTCTAAATGGTATTAGCAGGCACACATTTTTATTTAACCTAGTCAAGTTTCGCATTGTGCGCCACTATTTTCGAAAAAAATATTAAAATGGCGGCTGATGAATATGCCAAAATCTTCAAACTCCTTTAGAAAGTATAATGGAGTAGGCAAGTCAATTATTTCATAAAATTGAATTTCTTAAAATACTTTATTACTTAAATCATTACAATAATTTGTGAAGGGAGATGTTTACTGCTTATTTAGCCAGTACCAAGTGTGTAAAACGACGCCTACAGATTGAGTCAATATCTATAATAACCATCATTATTATATCTATTGCCTCTATTATCATAATCATAATTATTTGACTGATTGCGCCTTACAAACTGATTAAACGGTTCAGGTTGTTTCAGTGATTTAGCTCGTGCTGCCAACTGTGAAACTAATTGAGCTGGAGTCATGTGAGCAATAGACATAGTGGCACCATCAGACATACTGCCCGTAGGGTTAAACACAGCTTTGGAACTGGCTAAATCTTGTTCAATCACTTGTGTATAAACTGATGACGAGAAATGTTCTGGTTCAATTGATGTCCCAATTTCATTGTAGTTTGTAGAGTCGCGGACTTCGCAAACGTCGCAGTAAGGCTTCACTGTCTGGACAGCAACATCCTTCATGTTCTTAGATGGTTTCTTCAATGTTCTTCCGACGACCTTCTCCAATCCAAGAGCAGAGATGATATTGTCAACAAGTTTCTTGTTCTGCTGTGAAGACACATCACCTATCGGCTTTGTGAACTGGAAATCCACAGTTGCTTGCCTCTTCAATGGTGAACAGAATTGGGGAGCTAAACTTTTCTGCTCTTGACTAATCATGTGAATAGTGTTATAGTCAATCGCCAAATGGTTTGGTAGAAGTAATTTTCCCAACTTCATTAAAGCTGTATTGCAGCGGTTTAGCACTGCAAACACGAAAATTTTATGATATTCAAAAACGACCTATAAACTATGTAAATTATTGAAAAATGTGTATACACTAATCAAGTGTACTTGGTTTAACATCACCATAACACAGTTTATTGTGGAATTACAAATGTTTTCCATCAAATTACTGTTATATATACATATGTATTTACTATGAACTTTATACAACAAATCAATTTTGAAATACACTTTAAACATAAAACTAATGCAATCAAAGACACCTACCCATCACTCTAGTCTTAGGGTCCATGGGAGTGTAAACACCTGTAATCATATATTATTAGATTTAAACAACAATAAATTATATCACAATACCTATTATTATTGTCCTGTAATAAACCATAATTGGATTTAAAAATAAAGTAAGTATACCTTTATTCGGTGCAAGTTTGAGATAATCTTCTTGAGAGAGCTTGCCATCTGCAACTAACTGCAAAAATTGAAAGGTCATTATGAGTTGTGCTAATAAAACAAATATACATAGCTAAAAAACATGTTTATACTTACTTGTGCCAAAGGATCATATAGAGGCTGGGTAACCAAATTCTGTTTTGTTTTCACAGATGTTGAAACTATTTGTGATGGAGGTGGAACCATAGAAGGAGTTACAACTGCATTCACAGTAGGAGCACGGACAGGCTGAGGTTGCGGTATAGACACTTCAACAGATGTAGGAGGTACCTGAGCCATTGGTGGTACTGGTTGAGCATAGTTATATGATCCCCCAAAGCCTCCAGTATAAGCCGGCCCCTGTGGGTATGAGTAATTTGGACGTGAACTACTCTCAGACACATAGTCACTTTGTATTGATCCACTGTAAACTGCTTCTGGACCCGTATAGGAATTTGTAGAGGGAAAAGTTGAGGACTGAGGACTTTTTGGATATAAGAAAGTATCTCTATGAGAAGAATGAGAGTGTGATTGTTGTCTATGTCGGTAAGGGGATCTTGAGTGTCGCCTAGGGCTGAATCGTATAGGACTGTGTCTTACAGGACTTCGTCGCATGGGATTATGTCTAACAAGGCTATAACGATGAGGGCTCCATTTTCTGAATACTCGTGCTGTACTGTGTCGTAGACTGTGACGCGGGCTGTGGCGAGGACTGCGGTGAGGGCTGCGATGAAGACTGCGGCGAGGGCTGCGATGAGGACTGCGGCGAGGGCTGCGACGAGGACTGCGGCGAGGACTGCGACGAGGACTAAATCGAGGACTACGTTTGCGATATTTAGCAACAGATTCATAGCAATCTCTTGACTTTGAATGATTACTAACTGGACCTTGAGCTGGCATATATTCAACCACTTTGACAGGTGTTTTCTTCCTTTCTTTCGATTTACAGTCATCAAAATAGTCATCAAGTTCAGTACCAGGTGGACGGATGTCATCAGTAGATTCTAAATGCTTGGCGAGATAAGTTTTCACTTTTTCTTCTTTGTCTCTTTTGATAGCTTCATTGGTCTTATTAATATCACGCCGACTGCCGGGTTTTATAAAATCATCCAGTCGACTGCTATTTGCTGACTGCGGACGATCACTTGAGCGCCTGGAACGTGGTGATTCGTTGTAGCGCCGTACCCATCTATATTTGTCATTTGGATATTTTCTCAGCTTCTCGTCTTCTTTAGTTGAATGTATTAACTCGCGAAGATCTTTTACACTGTCCACGACTTCAGCAGTATTTCTCGGCCGAGAAGCTCGCGATTTGTGAACGTCGTCGTCATCCCAACTGTCAATCACACTGAGACCCTCCATGAATTCGTCTTTATTAAAGTCATCAAAAAAGTCACTAGGTATGTCCTCCGTGTCGGACATATCTTCTTTTTGTGTATCCATTACGAAAAAATAGCAATGGAAACCAGGTGTTAAAAAATTGTGAGTATTTTGTAACTAGTTATGTATTTATTCATCAATCTTACTTTTGAGTACACATAAATGCAGTTCCTATGTCTGCCGCATTATGGATAATACTAACTATACAAAACACAACAAAATGGAGTTGTGAATTTTCAGACGAGTTTCACGAAAATTATATTTTTTAAATGATAGCTACTATATTTTCAAATTCAACTTCAACTAAACATACCAAAATACAACCACAGAATACTAATCACGGACTAAAGAGAAGATACCACAAATTAGTAAGAGTATGTCTACTGCGACACAAATATCTGGATTCGTAGACAGAGTACAGAGAATACTACCTACAGACTTTGCCATATATTCATCTCATTCATACAAGAAAGAGATTAACTTATCGATATGCAACATGGAAGAAAGTGACAAAAGTACAGTATTATTTCTATTCGTTAGGGCGTGCGAGTTTTTTCAAGGTCAGGCACAATGATGTGCTGAACAGGGATCAGAAACTGGTTAATTTTCTAAACCGGTTTAAGTCATTAACGCTTGCGGTTTGGGTGTGGGTTTATAATAATAATAATAATACTCCAGACAATTACACAGATTGTGTGACTCCAAACTAAACAGTAAACTTATACTATGGGTACCACACAACGAACTCTGGGGGAGTTCCCAGTAACACCTAGACTCCAAGCCAATTTAGAAAAGTTCGTTTCCTAAATTGACCTGACCGATGATCGAATCCGGGACCCTAGCTTAGACACCAGATGCATATGCCACTGCGCCAACGAGCCAGTCGGTTTGTGTTACGGTTTTCGGTATTTTAACCGGTTAATCGAGATACCGGTTTTATACAAATTCCGGTTCCATGAACGAAAATTAACCGGCGGGATTATTACCTAAAAATTTACAGACAGCGATAGCCACGTGATCACTGCGTGACCAGTGATTAATTGTAATAGAAAATGTATAACAATTGCGTATCTATTATTCTATGACCGTAAAATGCACTTCGTGGTAGAATTAGCGCCAGTATACAAATTACATAACACAAATTCTCGCTTTGACTGCAGATATCGGCCGATATTGGCTGTCCATTACTTATATATTTGATGTATATATTTGATACCCATACCGGTAGTAAACTAATTAATCTGTGCCCATACTGTTGGTGTCGTACAAAAAAATTACTTCCTTCAATGGAGTATCTGCCATATTGGATTTATTATGACGTTACATATAGAGGAATTGTTACCTGTGTATTCCATTTCATTTGATACTTATATTGCTGGAAGTCTTATACTTTCTAACACAGAGCATTCGGATCTGTGATGACGTCACATATACAGAAACCTCCCAGGCACGCGCATAACAACTAACTAAAGTTTCATCGCAATCAGACAGATGGTATGGGAACGCATAGAAAACAAATGTACAAAGAAACATTCATCTGTAAAGTAACAGACAGACTCGCATTTTTTGGAAAAAAAAAACGAAACGTTCATCATTAAATAAACAGACAGCCTTACGCATTTATACAGTTAGTACGGGTATCCGCTTTTATTTATTTTTATTGGTTTAAAATCTTATATCATTAAATTTTCAATTTAAAAACAATCATTGAAAAATGTACGTGATAAATATTTTAATTACCTAATTAAGTATGTAACAATAGTAGAAAAGGAACAAGATTATAAGGAACTAGGTATATAATTTCAAAGAATGATAGTCATTATAAATTCTCAAAATTAATGGAAAGATACATCGATACGTTTTTTCTCATCCCTACTTACACGTGCCACCTTGCAAGAGTGAGGACGCAACATGTAATTATAGCTTGCTGGACAAGGACAAACGCTGACTCGAAGCTACCAGGAACCAGTATCACTAGAGCTCTGAATTTTTCTACTATAAATTTTTATTATTAATTTTATATTTACCGATGAAAAGTGACATTGTCTTTTTTGAAACTATTGTATAGATTCCGGTGTTACTTTGCGGAAATCCATCGCATGTGATAAATTCCTAATTGTGCTGGTTAGGTGGCCGAATTCTATCTCTGGTATATCCTGAGGATGCTTCGTTGAGAGGCGAAACACATGTCGATTGGTGATTTTAAGAGTTTGAGCGGAAGATAGCTAAAGATTTTAGGAATTTATCACATTTTTAGAAACTATTTTTACGACTGTCGCTACCACACCACTTTACAACACAATTTGGCATTGTTTACGTATTTTATTCTATATTTTTTAAAACGATTAGACACAGGTCACGGATCTACTTCGCGGTTAATACTAAAGGAGCGCGCGTTTGTGTTTGAACTTATATGAGCATTTGTGCAAATCGAGGGCAGAAAACGGTGCCTCTTCATTTTCTGTCTTTAGCCTAGTTTGTCTGTGATAGCACCTAATAAGTATAGGCACAGTAGAAGGTATAGGCGTCTTATGTCACTGGCGGAACGCTCAGAGTACCGTAGCTATGACCCTGCCGCCTGCGCGTCCCACTATCTTAGTCAATCATCTCGTCGGTCTGTGGTTAATCGTTTTGTACTTTTCAACTCTAAAGTGTACGAGTAAGGTAAAAATTCGTTTGTGAAATTTAAGAGATGCTGTGGTTTTGTATGAATCCGACAAATATTGGTGGACTCTAATTGTAACAGCTTGGTTTTGATTTAAAACGCAGTAAAATTTTTGAAAAAGTGTATTTAGTGTAGATATACGAAATACTTTAAGTAACAAAACGTCATATAGCAAGTAAAGTGGCTGATTTATTATCAGAAATGAAAACTAAAAGATTTTTCTTAAACATTCGTTAATTTACTGTTCATTTTGTTGGATTTCTATTGTAGTCATTTTTAAACTAATTATTACAGTTGTATGAAAAAATATACATATAACGTTTACGCTGAAAATATAAAGCTTTATTTCAATATTCGCATTTTTTTTTAATATGCGGGCCTAAGTCCAGGTGGATTCATAAATATAGTATCTTAAAATTACATAATTACTTCAATTATAGAAAAAAAGTCTTATTACGAATTATTGTCTTTCAAATCGTATTTTTACTGGGCTTTTCTTTTATGAATCCAATTATTTCAAAAATTAATAAACATTTATGTAGACAAAATAATTAAATTAAAATTAATTTGGTGCAGGTGTACCGATTTTTCAAAATCCAGGTTGACCCAGATGACCCGGAAATAATCACATTACATGCAGGTTTATATTAATTTAATATTCGACCGCCAACTCAAAATTTAAAACAAATGTGTTGACGATATATAGGGACAGCTCTAGTACTTACAATGACTCGTATATATAGACATAAAAGATGATATAAATACCACTCATATTGTCTTTAGAGATAACATAGACTAATTTATATCTATCGCGTTTTGCTTATGATACTTAGTGTTAGTGCGAAAGTGAATACCGATACAAAAGTTGCGTCTTAAATTATATAATCCGTTCATAAATACTTGGTCCTAGGATTTCTACTTATTTATGATACGTGATATTGCCAACTGCGCTAATCTGTGCCCCATGCCATGAAGAAAGAAAAAAAATTGTTTCTTGTTTTTAGTTTTTGGCGAAATTTTTTGGAGAGCGATTGGCCGTTTTCATTGAATTCATTGAAAATGGTTTCTAGTGGATATTGTGATGGAAAATTAGCATAATTTTGCATCACAAGTATCTACACTGTTGTACTGTTATGTGAAATTGTTGAAGTAAGTGCTTATTTAGTAGTGATGAGATTTTTTTTAGTGGCTTAGTCTGCCTTAGACGATCCTGTTAGAAAGACCGTATCAATATATTTTTCGCGAGAAATTCTGAAAAACGTCTAAAATGAATTATGTCGACATTTCGATGAAATAAAATGAAATATTAATCTATTTATTATTGAAGACGTTGGTTGTATGGGCTAAGATACTTTTACCTAATTACCTTCCATCACAAGGGTAAGTAGTCTGTGAGGGTAACTAAGGGAGAATCCTACCGAGTTGTTTCTTGTTGATAATTTTTTAATTATTCTAATTTTATTGCATCTTTGTGTTTTTATAGTTTTATATAGCCAAAAATTTTATCAGTAATGGAATATACACAAAGGCTTGAGTGTACTCAACGATTATACTCAACACAATTAGAAAAAACGTATTCAGAACAGGTTAGTAGTACTTCAGGTTAATGTATAACATGTAGTTAATACTACCTATTCATAACGTAAATTGTATTTAAAAAGAAATAATTGTTTATAATTTTTGCTGTCCGCTGTTATGTATATTTAATTTCAGATTGGCTTTTTGGGAATATGCGGAAAGAAATATCCAGTCAATAGAGGCCCAAACAAACTTGGCCGAGACCCACAAACATGCAATATTGTTTTAAACTTAAATGTAAGTAATGCTGGTTTTTTTTACAGTAGGTACATAATATTTATTATTAAAATTATTATTGTTATTTTTTAGTCTATATCCAGACAACATGCTGTAATAAACATATTAAATTCAACAGATTTTATGATAATGGACTTGGATTCTGCAAATAAAACCAAATTATTGGATGTAAGTAGTTTCTTTTGTTGTATAATAAAATTAATAAAAAAATCTTAGGTAATTATATAAAAATTCCAATATAAAAAATAGTTTTGACTTCCAATTCATGAGATATAAAAATTCATGTAGGTAATAAATAAATAATTAAAGACAAATATACCCATTATTTCATAACAAATACAAAAACTATGGTACCTATATCATAGACAACTAATTCATTATTATAACACAAGTAGGCTAGACTTTACAATAACCACTGCTTCACCTTTTGACACTACAACAGATATTGCTAATTAGGTAGTTCTTGGGAGCCATACTATGCCAGTATAGCCGGTGTGTTCGGTATTAATCAAATTTCAAAAACAAAGTTTCATTTTATGAAATCTTTACTAAAGTAATCTTTAAAGCAATTGCTTTAGACTTCGATATAAAATGTTTTTTTTTCACTATTCGAGTCTTCTATCAAAAAACAAATTCTATAACTGACACCTCAATAAAACACCTCATTATAAAAATAAAACGTACAGTAAAACATGTAAGCAGAAGTTATTGTAACATGCTTCCATTGAAAGTATTATTATTGTCTCAACTTTAATTTATTATTACCAAAATTACTTTAGTGAGTTATCACACTGTCATCAGTGGCAATCGCTGAAGTGTCAACTCACCCTGTACTATGTAATAGATAGTCTCTTTTTTAGAGCAGATCTCTAAAATTATGTAATTACCTAATGCTTCTATGAATACAGACACATAATTAGCAATGAGCTAAAATGAATAGAAACTCAAAAAGTGTACAAAAAAATAAATTAAAAATAGTTTTGTTTTGGCTGAAGGTGACACTGAGACCAAGATATAGATGTTTTGTTTTCAGTTGTAAAAATTAGTTTGGATTGGACAATTTATTCTGATTTTTTATGAAAAATTATCGATAAAGAACTTAAAAAGAGGGGTGTGGTGTATCTTTAATAGTTTTCATTTTGTTGAATTTTTAAGTCATTTAGCTGTGTTGGTTACCTTGTTTCATCTTGTTACGAGCTGTAGATAATAAGATGCCGGTTCAGGGTGCAAAGAGTTTATTATCATTTATAGAAACAGATGTCAAGAACATGCGAATTTAATTACGGTGGTTCCTAGTTTTCTTAGTTACCCCTCAAAGTAGGTACTTGTGTAGTAGTCACCAAAGGTACATGCTTCACTCACAAACAACGTTCCCAAATCGCAGAAGTATTCTATCCAAAGTTGTCCCAATAGTATTTGTAATATGCTTTGATATATTCTTTATAAAGCTTCAATCGGTAGTTGAAAAACTGACTCAGGGCGGACGTGTAGCTATAATTATAATCTGATAAAAGAATGAGGGTGGATACTTCTAGAATCCCAATGCTAGTAACAATTTCTAGTTAATTACACTCCTTAACAATAATTCGACACTGTTCTCGACGCCGCCTATTTCCATGAGTGTATGTGACATATGACTGTGTATGATGACTGGCCCGTTGGCGCAGTGGCATATGCATCTGCTTTCCAAGCTAGGGTCCCGGGTTCGATCCCCGGTCAGGTCAATTTAGGAAACGAACTTTTCTAAATTGGCTTGGAGTCTGAGTGTTACTGGTGACTCTCCCAGAGTTCGTTGTGTGGTGCCCATAGTACAAGTTTACTGCTTAGTTTGGAGTCACACAATCTGTGTAATTGTCTGGAGTATTATTATTATTATTACGGCCACACACCATCCAGTATGCTTGTCTGTCCAGTAAGCATGAACCGTCGTTTGGCATGACGCCCCTAGAACACACACACAATCCGTTGTACTTGACATCAATCCCGTCCAGTATGCATGACGCACTTGATGCGCCGTCCAGTTTGTAGGAAGCATTTAAGGGATGGTTGTGCGAATGCCTTATTACGAATTATCTTTTTAAAATCGTATATATTTTATTGAAATGTATATCGAAGCGAGCTATGTTCGAGATAAGTAAAAAATAGATTAATGTTATTAGTTATTACAATGGACTATATTGTATTTGTAATATACTATTTTTGTAAACTAAAAATTTATCAATTGATTATCGATTATTATCATTTGATAAAAATGAAATCAATAAAAAAAATTAAAACAATCAATGAAATCGATTGAAAAAATTAATGAAAAAAATATTCATTGATTAAAAATTATAATTATAATTTTAGAATTAAAATGTTTTTATTGACTTAATTTAAAATGTATTTAATAACAACTAATTTGACCTTCCACAAAACAACAAAGAACAAATAGCCAATGTTAACTGATGAAAATACGAGAATCACTCGCATACTTAGGCGAAAATGTGTGGGGAGGGCGAGGAGATTTGAGGAAGCGAAAGAAGTATGTAAGAACCGCAAATATCGTTGCTTCCGTTCTCTCTGACTACCCCATTAGGGATATAGCGTGAAGATATGTACGTATGTATGGTATAATAATAATTGGTGATTGATAATCAGTTGACAATTTTTTAGTTTATAAGAATAGTTTTTCTCTTTGATAATTGCACCTTATAAAAGAACATTTCTGAACGGAATATGTTTTAAAAACTCGATGTTCTCATTTTTTTTAAATAAAATGTGAATCCTCCAAATAAATCGCTGTAATTGAATGAAAATAACTTATTTAAATATGCGTCCATATACGTAGGTGTATTCGCAAATAATTTCTTAAAAATACATATTGTACATATTTAACAATTAACTGTAAAAAGAAATACGAATTTTTTTTTCAAATCGTATTTTTACTGGTATTGTAATAACATTAACTTATTCTTTATTTATCTTAAACATAGCTCGCTTCGATATATCATACAATAAATCAATACATATTTCAATAAAATAAATCAACACATTCGCGCAACCGTCCCTTAACTAAAATTTCGAGCGAACTGACGAAACGGCATGACGCGCCCACACACGTTTAAGTATGCAGGATGGACTTGATGGCTTGATGGATTGACGGAAGATGGGCAAAACGATTTCCGTCAAGTAAAACTGATCAAGCCAAAATGGGGCCACACACGATCAATATGACTTGATGGAACCTCCGCTTCATGCATACTGGACAGACTTGATCATGCATACTTGATGTTGTGTGGCGGGCATTAGTTTGGGGTCACACAATCTGTGTAATTGTCTGGAGTATTATAATAAAAAAAGCAAAAAAAATCATCCCTCTTGAACTTTCGAAGTACAACTTTTGTTCTTGTTTCATAATTTTGATTATACCATTCGATAGTAGACTTTAAAACTAATAATGCGTTTTAAGTTCAAAGGTCTGCAAAGCCTAGGTCTCGAGATATAAACACTAAAGGATGCGTGTCTCGTGTCGTATAAAAATCTACCTTTGTCCTTGGACATAAAGTCCAACTGTAACATTATTATTTGCTGTATCTCTGAAGTTATTGGCTCGATTTTAATTCTGTTGTTTCTAAAAGTTTATGAGGTACTTTATTAGTAGAATTCGTAAGCTCATTTTATATTACAGGACAATTTAAGAAAATCGGAGATGAAGGCATTTTTTCCCAAAAAGAAATCCTAATTTTTTTTAAAAAGATGGTTATGTCGATAAATTTCAACTAGTTGTTGTTCGAAATTTTGAAGAGTTAGGTATTAACAATGTTCTATGAATTTGTAGCTGTGATGCAGTAAATTAATATTAATGAATAAAAAAACCATGTTAATAGGAAATTTCATCAAAATCAAATTGATGAAATTTGCAATGTGAAATTTAATGCAATGCAGTCACGACTATTTTGTTTTTTTTTTATATTCCTGAGCAAAGCTGGTCGCTCAGGTTCTCTATTATACATACATTCATATCCTCATGCTCCCACGGGGTAGTCAGAGAGGACGGAGCGCCAAGCGTCGCGGTTACATACTTCTTTCGCTTCCTCGAATCTCATCATTCTCTTTACACATTTTCGCCTAGGTATGCGAGTGCTTTTGACACTTCCGTCGACTAATACTCTAGCTATTTGATCTTCATATGTCAGCCTTGGTCTTCCTTGGCTTCTTTTACCACTCACTTTTGCTCTATAGATTTTCTTGTCAGTATTTCATCACTCATTCTTTCCATGTGCCTGAACCATCTTAGCATTCCTTCCTTCATTTTTACAATAAGACTATCGTGCAACTCTGCCATACTGCGTATCTTTTCATTGCTTATTTTGTCCGCAAGGGTGACACCGCACATATTTCTAAGAGATCGCATTTTTACTGCATTTATCTTACTTTCACTTGATTTCGGGCATATCCAGGTCTCACTAATATACAATAAACTGCGTTAGATATATTCACGCTGCTTACTAATGCGGACGGCTGCTACCCGTCTCTCCACATCCAACTCAAATCTTCCATCCCTCGAAAACGCAATCCCCAGATATACAATTTCGTTCACTTGTTCTAGACATTTTCCATTTACCCATAGATCACACTTTGTCTGTATATCTTCTCTTTCAAACACCAGAACCTTAGTTTTATTCATATTCAATCCTTTCACTTCAAAGTCTTCTTTCATGACCGTAACTAGTGTCTGCAACTCCGCTTCTAATGGTGCTATAAGCACAGCATCGTCAGCGTACAATAGGCAGTTTACGATTGTACCATCACATATCATACCACTCATACTACTTTTCAATGTCTGGAGGCAACTGTCCATATACAGCACGAATAGCCAGGCAGACATCACGCAGCCCTGTCTGACGCCTGAACAGACTTCGAACCAGGGCGACATGTCACCATCTATTCTTACACAGGCTCTGTGACGTCGATATAATGACCTCACAGCCTGCAGTAAGGGGCCCTCCACGCCATATTTAGGCAGAAGAACCACAGTTTCTTCCTCACTACTCTTTCGAATGCTTTTTCAAGATCCACGAAAGCGCAGAAAACTCTCTGATCTCTGGCCAGAAACTTTCCCACGATAACGCGAAGCGAGAAAATCTGATCCATACTACCCCTATCGTTCCTAAAACCACCTTGCGCTTATCACAAATATCTTTCAGAGACTTCTTTCATACGTTCAGGCAATACCTTGGTATAGACTTTACTTGCTAAGCTGATCAAGCTGATGGCCCTATAGCACGCACAGTCCAACTGAGAACCTTTCCCTTTATATATAGGCACTATGAGTGCGGTGCGCCAGTTCTCTGGCACCTCTCTTTTCTGCCAACAAAGGTTGCACAGTGCACAGAAGGTATCCCAGACCCTAGCACCAACTTATTTGATCATCTCAGCAGTCACCTCATCATTTCCCGCAGCCTTTCCATATTTCAGACTTCTTATTACTTTTTCAATCTCTCATACTAATGGCATCCTCCAGTTCCTGACCCGAGTGGGGCAATTAATTAGAATCGCTCTCCATAGTATTCACTCCATCGCTGCAGAACGTCTTTTTTATCTGTTAGCAAGTTGTTTTCTTTCGAATGCACTTTATTCATTCTACTAGGACAACTTCGGTACTTACGTATTTCTTTCCAAAATAATTTGTAATTTTTCTCGTAGTTGTCCGACATCTTGTTTTCATCTAACACCCTACACCTTTCATGCTTCTCTTTCACTGGTGCCTTCGTTTCTACTTTCTGTAGCTTATATCTGTCGTTCATTAAATTCTTCATACCACAGTCATTTTGAGTAGCAAGGTAGTCTCGCCATGCTTTCTTCTTATACACAGTCACTTTAACCTCATCATCCCACCACACATCACGCTTTTTACCGTTCCCAATCTTATTCGTTCCACACACTTCTTTCGCAGCCTCGATCATACTATCTCTAAGGTTCTGCGAACATTCTTCAACATCCTCGCTCATCACTTTCAATCTATCATCAAGCTTACCGGATACTACCCTTTCATATTCATTCCTGGTGGTCGCGTCTTGCAGTTTCCAGCTCTTGATACGACAGACCGCTGCAGGTTTGGACGCTACGCGACATCGCCACGCTGCAAACAGACCTCTTATTCTAGTAACCACTAGAAAAAACTCTGTTCCCAGATCGGCTCCTCTGTGTGCTCTCGTGTCCATAACCTGCTTTTTGAGCCGGCTGTCCACCAGGAACAAATCAATCATACTTCTATCATCCTTCTTTTCCCACATTTACTGATAAATCCTTTTGTGCTTAAATAAGGTATTAGCAACAAAAAGATCCTTTTCCATATACAGTCCTAACACAATCCTACCAGCATCATTCACTCTCTTATCTCCGTACTTGCCTAGGACAGACTCAAATCCTGTTCGAGCTGTCCCGACTCATCCATTCATGTCTCCACACACTATAATTCTCTCATTCTCTTCAACCGTCGCTAAAACTTCCCTAACATTCTCCCAAAACTGCTCTAGCTCGCCCAAGCCGACGGAGGACACGGGGACCACTAAAATAATTATCCGCGTCAATCCTGTCTTGAGACGCACCTAGAGTAGTCTCGGTTTTACACATTTGTACGCAGTTACACAATTAACCAAACGAGAGGACAGTAAGAGGCCTACTCCTTGGCATCCCCTTTCTTGTGGTACTCCTGACCATAAAGCGATGCCCCCTCCAGCCAAGTCGGCAAGTTCACTGCCTTTTCGTTTGTTTTCACTCAAACATAACACATCCAATCTTCTTTCTTCCATAATATAACAATAATAATGCGCCAGACGATACACATCAATCATCTGATCTCAAACTAGGGTATTCCCTGTGCTATGAGAACCAGACGATGACTACTGGAGGCGTCTCCTAATACACCCAGCTCCGAGAGACAATCTAGAAAAGTTCATTTCCTCAACTGACCCGACCGGGAATTGAACCCGGAACCTTCCGCGTTTAGTGCGACATTTAAACCACTGCGCCATCGAGGTCGGCAATATCAATCACTTCATTCATCTTCTCTTCAATCCCACCTCTCACATTCCACGCAACTATTCTGCACTCCTCCGTCCACTTCCCGCCGCTAGGTGCACAGCGTGTTGGGTGGCGGTTCCCAACGCCGAACTGCATTCTGCTCACACCAGCGAGAACAAACCGGTGTACGTCGTTTTCGGGGGATGCCCTAACTCTTTCGCATACGTTGTCCCGCATGGTGTGCACAGGAGAGGAATTGCAGCCCTGAAAAGGGTTGACAGGGGTCGCGACGCGCACGCTTCCTCAATTGACCTCCTATTATAATATCAGAACTTCTGAATATCAGTTAATATTATGAATTGCCCAATCTACATAATTGATTGAACAGATTAATTATGTGCTTATTACGTTGTCCTGAATTCAGGCTTCCTAGTTAGGATAGAGAGTGGGGGCAATTCATAATTGCTCTTAATACACTGACACTGATTTAAGATCTGAATTAAATTGGCAGCTCACGAGTATATCGTGCGCATGTGTCTTGCAAAGCGACATGGCACCAGTGCTACCAAAATTTGGGTTTGCTGTAGCCCTAGCTGTTATGATATAAAATAAAAAAGAAAAGGAGATGCTGGGTGAAGCTATATTTATTGTTGAAAGATAAATTATTAACCAGCTCGAAATCCAATTGCTGAACCAAATTGTTCAGCTAACCAGTGATAGTTACCTGACCAAATCTGATCTCAGGAATATCTTGAGGATGCTTCGTTGAGAAGCGAAACGATTAATAGTTTGAGATTTTGAGCGGAAGATAGCTAAAAATTGTAAGAATTTATCATGTGAGATAATTTTTCGCAAAGTAACACCTGAATTTGTACAATATAACTATAATAATTCGAAGATTTTATACAAATCTGATTTTCGAAAATATTTAAGATTAAATACTCCTTAAATTAAATTAATGATATTTATACTCCAGTTTTAATGATAGCTTTGGCAATAGTTACTCCTCAAATATATGTTTGATACATGTACTTGAGTTTTGATTAGTAAAGGATAGTTGTTTTGTACTTTTCAGTGCATTTTTTTTGAAGTAGGTTTAATTTTTTCTTACACATATAAACGCAGTAACAAAATCTTTGCCTAAAAGGGTGGATTGGGTATTCTGTATTTAAGACATTACTTGTCATTTTGAACATAATATACCTATATAAATAAACTAGCAAAAGCACAGTTACACATTACCTTTTCGTTATTTAAAATATTCGTCTAAATTTTACAAAAATAGCGATAGATAACATATCTGGACATGCAATTACTTTGTTAAATTCCTAATCAAGAGGTGTTATTCGTCTTTGTATAGTGTACCAAAAATTGTACGGGTTGTGGTCTAGTAGCAGTGCTTGCTTCGCTCGCCCAATAAAACAACTATTACGGCATTTTATTTTACACAATTGTAGACACAGGATTTCATAGCCACATTTATTCCTTACAATCTACGCTGTCAATTACCACATGATCGCAATAGATCAATATTGGTCGCAGTAATACAGGTCTGGCGTGACCTGCATAGCCACTTACATCAACCATTGTAATATCATAGTTTACTGTTTAAAGAAACGACCGGATCCTATTCCCTGAGTTGTGTTTGAGTTTTTTTTTTTAAATCTTTCAATGCAGCTTTCTCATCTCTAAAATCGACGACATGGTTACTTGGAATATATTCCTCATTCTTCTAGTCTCTTAGTAGTTCTCTTAGTTCACCATACCAATCCTTGTGAATGTTATGCCCTGTATTTAATGAAATGTGTTTGTTGCGTAGTATTAACTCGTATTTTAATGAAGTACTTGTCCAATCAGTTCATAGCGTAATCATTATTTATTTGTTAGGCCAATTATTTACAACAATAAAACTTAAAAGTAGGTTTTATTATAATCTTTTTATAATAACCTGTCATTGTTATAAGAATGCATTTTGGTATGTTACTTGGTGGTGTCCCTGAACAGTCACATTAAGTTTGTCCAGTTAAATTGTGTTATTGGGTTTCATGTTGTGAGCATTATTTAATAACTACTTATGTATTTGTTTTCAGAAAACTCTCCAACCTTACATACCACAACCTCTCAAAAATGGTGACACAGTACAATTTGGGGACGTTTTTGGCATATTCAGGTTGCTAGAGGAAGATGATGATTTACCAATGACACAAGCTATAGATATTCCTGATACACCCGTAATAAATCGTCAGATATCAAGAGTGAATGTTCCAGTTACTACAATACCAGAATCACCTGATGTCAGTGATAGGGTAAGTTAATGGATCCAATGTATATTTATAAATTATGTGTGCTTTAAGGTTAATAATCACCAAGCTTAATATATTTTTCTATTAGCCTTATTGTAATTGTTTGGACTTTCAGGATGATTCATTCATACTTGCATCTCAACCCAAAAGAAGTGCTGAGTTTAAAAGTCCATACAACCACTTTATAAAATCATGTGGTAAGACAGTAGCTCTTCAGCCAATAGGTTGCAATAAAATAGATAACATTTATTGGAAATCTTCAAAAAAATCCTGCTCTTTTAATACTTCTGACAGTTTAAATGATTCAGGGATATATCAAAAAACTGAAAGTGTAAAAAATGATAGAATACATGAAATGGAAACACAAGATTTGTGTAAAGAAGTTAATGATACTAGAGATTCAGCATATACTACAGTAAAAGCAGAGATAATAAGTTCTATTTATGATGAGCCTACTCAGGTTGATAATTGTTTACATGAAGCTAAAATTCAATTATCATCACCAAGTCTAGAATCAGTAGATAAATTTGATTCAATATTTACAGCTAATACGCAAATACCAACTTCGATTCACACTGAAAACACACAGATACCAATAGATTCATCACCTTCTATTTATAGCATGGACACTCAAGTTCCAGCACCTGAATTGAACCATTTACCAAAGGTTTATGAGATAAACAATCAAAACGAAATCAAATTTCATCTACTTACTGCTAACAAAGAGAATCATAATGACATATTCAATGTTGAAACTCAGATGGTTTCCCTTAACAGTCAAAATAACGAATCTATTACTCATGAACAAAAAATTGAAATAGACACAGAGTTATCCAGTAAATCATCTCACCATGATGCTGATAGTAATCTGGATAAGTCTGGGGAAGTGATATTATTTGACGAAATTGATAGCCAACAAATTGAGCCAGAATTTGAATCGCAAGTATTGTTTGTATCAGAAAGTTCTATCAAATGTAATGAAATAGTCATGAAATCTCAAATCCCTAATAATAAAAATGAGAATAAAAGCGAATCGACAAAGTTTAATGAAAACGTAAATGTGAGAAGACGTGTTAGTATTGATTCTAATAGTTCGACGGACTGCGAAGATATTGACATTTTGCCTACACAGAAAATCCCACAAAAACCTTTGGTGAAAGACGGTGACAATGCTGACATTTTAGTAACTCGAGTAATACCTGAAAAAAATATTTATGAGGATTTTGATATTCTTCCTACTCAATTAATTCCAGACGAAAAAAATGATTATTGTGACGATGAAAATAATTTACTTCAATGCGATAACTCAAAAAATAAATCAAGTAACAAAAGTAATATTTGTTTTGAAGAAATGGACACACAAATTATTGAAGAAGATTTTATAACTTTGGCAGATCATGAAAAGGCAAATACATCAGATACGGTAAATTTTGAAGAAATGCCCACACAAGTAATTCAATCAATTGTAGAGAAACATGATGAATTTAATGAACACTCAACACAAGTGATTTGTAATATAGAACATGATGTAGGAACACCTTCCAAACAGAAGTTTCAAGAGGAAACAATTAGTCCATTTAAAATACCATTGCAATCACCTATTAAAATTAGAAGAAAAAATGTACAAAATATAACTACTTCTAGACCTCCGACACCTCAGGTTCAAAAAGAATTGTCGTCGACTGATATGGCAGTCGACGACGACAAATATTATAAAGCTACTCAAGATATATATAATGATTTATATTCTCAAAAGGAACCCACAGCAGTTGTTGAACAAACTTCTGAAGCTACTTTAAACAATAATGTTATAACAGATATTCCTAAAGAAACTGTGGTTGATGATTTTCTACCATGTTCAATAGAAAATTACAAAGTAGGTGGTAGGTTTCCAGGTTTAGAAAATAAAAACGATGAGGAAACGATCGAAAAGTATGTTTCGAATTTATCTCGACAACAAATAAAAGAAATAGTGGGCATTGAACAAGTACAAAATATAAAAAAGCAACCAAGTGATATTTCTGATTTAGAAAGTACACCTCAGAAAGTTCAACAAATTAAAGCGCTAGATATCGATCTACCAAGTAGTCAAGAAATAAAAAGTAACATTCAATTAAACACAAGATCTCTTATCACCGAATCATCCAGTGATTCTGAGGTGGAAAATAATTCTGAAGAACAGTACACACCTATATTGTTTAAGGAAAATAAAAAGCAGAAAAAGGACATAAAAACTGATCTCAGAGAAAAGTTTGATACTGAAGCTTTACCTACTAGAGTAATAACACGAGTTCGGAAACCTACAACTAAATTACGGAACTGTGATCAAACCAGAAACATACTGAAGCCAAGATTTTTGACCGAAGAAGAAGAAAATTTTAACGACGAAATAATTAAAGAAAATATATGTCGACTACGAAGCAAAAACGAAAAGAACAAAAAAGATAAAAGTAGTGACGAAATATATGTGACAAATAAAAATCAGAAGTCCAAATCAAAACAAGATAACACAATGAAATCCGGGACTTCCAAAAGCAAAGAAATAAAAATAGAAAAAATTACAACTAAAAACCCTGTATCCAAAAGTGATCAGTCAACACACAGTAATAGTAAGGATGTTAAAAAAACAATGTCCAAAAAAATTGAAGAATATTTAATAAAAGAAAACAAAGTCGATGGTAACACAAAAGAAACATGTGTTGATCGGCCGAAAAATGATAAAAAAATTGATAATATTTTAGATACAGGAGATAATCTAGAGTTGTCCAGTAAGAACAATACAACATTCCGGAGTACAAAAAGTAGTAGGTTAAGAAAAAATAATGATGATAAAAAATCAAAAATGTTAGAAGATGGCAGTAAACAATCAAATTCTTCAAAGAGATCAAGAAGAGGAAAACGATCTCTTAAAGACGATAGTAAATCCAAATTCTCTGAAAAATTAGAAACTAAACGATCATCAAAGTCTCCTGAGATTTTGCCTAGGCCAAAACGCAGTTATAGGAAGAATGATCCAGATAAACCTCTAGTCGAAGTAGATACAGCTATTAGGCGTAGTGCAAGACAAAAATTAAGAAGAGAAAATAACGAAATTCAAATAACTAACATTGAAAAACGTAAATCAACAAGAAATCCTGCAAAACATGAACAAAGCACAGTGTATAATATTTCTTCAGATTCTGGCGGCGACTCGCCGAGGGTTCTAAAGAGATCTGCTGCCAGTGATATTACTGGAATACGAAATCCAAAAAGAAGGAAGAATCCTGATTCTGTGAACTCTAATAGCTCTACTCCAGCTAGAACTCACCGCGTATTATTCACAGCTTTTTCTGATGACGAAGTAAAAACTAAACTGGAAGAATTAGGTTAGTAGAGTTAACTTAATAACAGCTTTTACAATCAATTTTAAGTAATAGGTCGTCGTTGACTTACCAACCGGCCACGCGATCGTTCTGTCGACGTAGTTGAGATTTATTATATTCCCATACATATAAGCTCAGTTAACAATTCAGTATCGTCACCGTAACGCCTCCCTTGCAAGCTGTCCGTATGCAGACGATGAGTAAATTACTCGGTAACTACCCGTCGTCCACTCACTTTTAACTTGTGGTCGAAACGAATCGTGCGCCGCCCGCGAGTGATTAGCGTTAGGTTTGGTAATAAATTAAATTATCGACTGTTTGTTGACAATACAACGAAGACCACGCACGATGTGACAGTGTTGTTCGAGAGCCGAGGTCTGTGGCGCAATAGGAATCTCGAAGGTCCCAAGCAGAGAGGTCATTTAGGCCTTCTGTTGCTTGGATTGAGCCCCGCGCGAAAGGGCGCTGAAATGCCGCTACTTGCGCGTCTGTCTATTCTCGCCGTAACTATGTCGTCATTTTGTATCTACATAATAGGTACAAAAAGACTCAATCATTAGTTTGTTTTATTTAGTCTAATCAGTTTGTTAGACATACCGTGCGTGAGTGTCACTCACGACGTGTCGATGTCGGTCGTCGAATGTTCGCGTAAAGAAACGATTGCAAAGAAAAAGAGGAATCCACTAGAGAATAGGGACCCCAAGCACATGCTTGTAATGCTTATGTGTTAATCTACCACTGGCCGATGTGAGTGATATATGTGTGTTGACTTTAAGGATTCCAATGCACTATATTGTTGTGATATTTCATTTAATATCACAATTTGACAAGTTAATTGGTGTATGTAATGGTTTCAAGACTTCCAAATGATACATTTATTTAATGGTTTCAGGAGAAAATTGTGTTAAAAGTTTATCATTACATGCTTAACCTTGAACCAACTTCAACCTAGGTTTAACTTACAATTAAGCGCAGTGCAAGTACAGTACATGTATTATATATTTAACTTTAGTATGCATAGTATGTACACAGTGTCTATCTTTCTTAAACGAAACTGTCACTCTCGTGGGTCTGCTGGAAGAAATTTCTAATAGAAATAAGCTGTACCCTTTGCTTATCTTCTCTACATGTAACTTTCTGTTTGTGTATTATGTGTGTGCAATAAATATTTTAATTTAATTTAAATTAAGCGCAGTGCAATCATCTTTTACTATAATCAGTTTTAACTGCAGTAACAATGACAGATAAAGTTTTATTAAGTTTAACTTCACAACAGTTTTGTTAAGGTTTCAATTCTTATGAATTCATAACCTGATTCCCTTGAAATTACACATGCCTCCAGTCTTTAATATTAGGATAATTTTAACAGTCAATTATCAAATGTGGATGGTGCAGGTGTATTACCTGTTCAAACTGAGATTTAAGGATGTACTGATTTAAATTAACATTACAAGTACTGAGAATCTTAGTTATTGAACTTCAAATAACTCTTCAGTCCTATCCTTCAAGATTGTTAATTTGTGAATTTTAAATTATCGTTACTTTTTCTTATAACTATAGGTTTGTTAAGTAGTCACACGAATGCTTATCGATATAAATACAATGTATTGTTTATTTTCTAGGAGCTGTAATAGTAACTGATATAATGGAGTGCACGGTGCTGGTCACTCTGAAAATTAAACGCACTTTCAAGTTACTCTGCGCAGTGGGACTGGGCCTACCTATAGTGGGTTATGACTGGTTACAAGCATGCAGTGAGAAGAACACTATTGTTGGTGAGTCCCACTAACATGATAACAGGGAAGGTCTTTAGGCCCGACAAATTATCAAGATAAAAATGATAAAGATGATAAAACTACTTTTTAGAATGCTATTGAAATCACTGTAATTTTATCAATACAGTGTCAAAACAAATAGAATTATTGCAGATAATATTTTTGTTTTAGAATGTAAGTAAATAAAGGATATCCATTTTTATTGTCTTAGTTCATTCTATTTTCGTTTTAAGTATCTGCGACTTCGAAATGATGCATCTAACTCTAATTATTGAATTCGCAGATATCTATGATTCGATATCGCCCCAAGTCACTTAACAACTTTTTAACCCAACTACGGTGAAGCATAAATGAAGGTTACGATTTTATCAGCTCATGTTCATCTGTTTCGTTGCATTAACCATTTTAAACATAATATAAAGTATTGTATTTCTCTCAATTACTTGCGTGTTATAGGTTAGGTTGTTTTTTATAAAGTCCAAATATGACATCTATGGTACAACCTAAAACCAAGTACCTTCTTCTCTTTAATATATTGGCAACTCGTTTCATATTTATTAGAAACACTCCTGATATTCTCATGTAAAAAAGTGGAAACACTTTGACATTTTTACATAAAAAGTGGTATATCTCAGATTTAAAATATCTGACTTCTTTATATCTTATCTCTAAAGTGATAGTAAAGTTTAAAAGGACTTCTTGGAAGAATGCAAAAACTTTATTATCACTTTTATACTTTAAAACTCCCAAAATGCATAAAAAATAATAGAAAATCTAACAAAAAAACGTAAATTTTACTTCTCCCATTTTTGCTAAAGAGTCCAAGGTTCATAAACACTTTGGACAAGACTGGCTGGAATAGCCATTCCCGGTCAGTACGTAGGTCAGTCGTTAAATAACGTGCCATCGCCTCGACGTTCGGACCAGCCTTTCAGCTCTTCTAGCCACTTTGCTACTACAGGTCGGCGTTTCTGCCGATGTACTTCTGCCATCGCGGGCGCGGTATCCCCATCTTCGCTGCAGAGACGGATATACACCCTTGCGTCCATATCCGCTAGTCCAAGTTTTAAATACCTATAGCATCAACAACACTGATTTGTAAACGTAAATTCCAGATCCATGGCCATATCTGGTACAAGACGAAACTGCAGAAAAACGATTCATGTTCAATTTACGACAGACTTTGACGGGACAAAGAAATTTCCTGAAGGGATATTGTATATCTTCCACCCCCAATGCTCAGCCCAGTGCTCCGGAAATGAAAAGTAAGTGAATGTGTCTCACTAATCGACTACAATATTTTTGGTATTCCATTCCAAAATACGAAAATAACATAATTTATAGAATCACAGTCAATTTATCTGAGACTTACACATAGAATTTCGGAACAATTTAGTAAGTAGTAAGTGGGCTCAAAGACATACATACTATTAAATTTTGACTTTGAGTATTAGAGTTTGTGGGCTTTGAGGGCTTAAACAGAAAGTTTAATTTTTTTTTATGTTATTGTGTGGGGTAAGAAACGTAACTCTGTACATAACCTTATTCAAAAATGTTATGGTAACATTTCTGAACTCGAGATGAGTTATTTTTTAACATTCGTTGAGACTAAAATGTAGATTGAAGGAAAATTATCAGGATTACATTAAAAACTTTGTTTATAACAAACTCGTTTTGTGGTTGAAGTACAGAATACTGATTGGGCAAATATAATACGATTCGCAATTTGCCGGTTTTTGTAATTAATTTTTCACAAAATTAGATATTTGTCTACATATTTTTTGATGATAGTTGTTTCCCAATTATGTACAGGCAAAGGATCACAAAAATTCTATTTTTAACGGACTTCAAAAAAAGGAGGAGATTCTCAATTCGGTTGTATCTTTTTTTGTTTGTTACCTCATAACTCGGTCATTCATGCACCGATTTGGAAAATTCTTTTTTTATTTGAAAGGATACACTTTCAGATTGGTCCCATTTAAATTTTACTGATATTGGAGCTTGGGTTTCGAAGGTACAACAAATAACACCAAATTACGCGACCTGTTTAAAACCTTTATTCATTTATATTAATGGTTCTCTTGTATGTCATTTGCTAACTATCGTTATCCCCACATGGTATAATGGTAATAGAGAGAAGGTATAAATTACCGGTGATATAATAAATTCAAGTCAATCCGGTGGCGGACAAAGAATACGGCTGTTGGCTGTTGTCTTCAGATTGTAAGAATACTGCTAGGGTGTAATTATGATGTAACCTTTTCACTGTTCTTTTATAACTGATTGATATTGATATGACATTGATAATATTGATAATGGGTAATACTATCCCATGTTAGATCTGTTCGCATCTTTTATTGTGAGAGCTACGGTTTGTGCTCTTCAATAGAATGGAAGTTAAGATATTGCGCTCCAGAATTGGAAAAGTAATTAATTCTAAACCGGCCTTAGATATTTATTTTGGGCAAGGTCACTTAAAAGGGAGAAATTAAAAAAAATTATAAAAAATTAAACCGACTTCAAAAAAAACGCTGAAAAGTACGAAATAACTATCCTTTACTAATCAAAACTTAAGTACAAAAATAACTTTATATTATAAGTCCGATACAAATGTTCATGTAATTAAATTTGACAGTTATTTAAGTCGGTACCAAATCAATGTGCAACAACGGAAAGTCTATTAGTTTAGTGGGTTTGGCATCGACTTCAGTAACTGTCAAAAATTATATGGGTATTTGTATCGTATTTATAAAGTTATTTATGTACTTAACTTTGGATTAGTAAAGATAGTGATTTCGTACGTTTCAGTGTTTTTTTTTTGAAGTCTGTTTAATGTTTTTATTAAATTCATTGACTTTTTTATTGCATTAAACAAAAGTCTAAGTAAAATATTTGAGCAGGATGAAACTAGTTCTCACTTTTATGTATTACAGTTGCGCCCCGCGGTTCCACTCGCGTTAAATTTGGTATTTTTTCGGTATGAAAAGTAGCCTAGATTACTCTCTAAAAAGTCGTCTCTAAAATGAAGGTTCCGTCAAAATGGGTTCAACGGTTTCGAAGATTAGCTCTTACAAACAGACAGACAAAAATTAAAAGAAAGCGTGTTTGGGTTTTAGCTACAAGCAAATAACCATATAAGCTAAGAAAAAGCGTCTATTTCGAAATTATAGACAGACACTTCCATTTTATTTATATGTATAAATTCTAACGACCCGCCCCAGCTTCACACGAGCAATCGATTACAAAATGATAATTTTTCTCAATATCCGTAATACGAACCCAGTGCTTTAAATTTTATGATCTCCTGACATGTTTATCAGAGACCTTTTTTTATTTTATTCTTTCTCTCTTTCTTTCTTGTCTATCATCCTTCTTAAGTTCATCTCCCTTTTTTACTTTTCCTCTTTCTTAATGAATCTTTCTTTCTTACTTTTCCTATGTATAGCCCTATTCTTATTCTTTTGATATCATTCTTTATTTCTTATCTCTATTACATTTGTCTCTTTTTTACTTAATTCGGGGTTACACAATGTTTAATAAGAACTTACAATTAACAGAATACATTATTTGCAGTGTGTTGTAAAAGTGCTTAGTTTGGGTTCACACAATGGAAATTTGAGTATTGATTAATTTTCAGTGATAGTGGAATGCTCGGGCGGTGTGTGGAAGGAGGGAGGTCTGAAGTGGGTGTGTGTGTCTTGTAACTCGGACAAGGCGCTGTGGCCTTCGCTCAAGCGGCGAGGGGCTGAGGTGGTCACCACGGAGTTCATACTCACCGGCGTGCTGAGACAACGAGTGGACATCGCTCAGAATAGATTCCAATAACATTGGGAATAAGTTCTAACTGGACTGTTTTGGTTGAACTGAATTAAATGTTTCTGAACTAGTATAAAATATTGGAGGTTATAGTCTAGTTTGATCAGTGTGATTGGAATTATGAGCAGAAAGAGGTACATTTTTAAATTTGTCTCAATTACTATTTATTAACTTTACTTCGAAGTTGTTGTTCTCTTTTAAGAAAAAAAAAAGTTTAATAAAAGGTTAAACTTGGAAAAACATTATGGGATGAAAAAATCTCGTTTTCCAAAGTGTAATAGTGAAATTATTAATAGTAATATTCTTTATTTGTTCCTTTATAATTTATAAAAAAAACAATTGTATATGATATAACCCCATTATACTTACCTGATATCAATCACAATCGTCTGCACATCATACATACAATATGTAAAAAATTCCCTGTCAGATCTGTGACGGTATTATTAGGTATCGATATTCGGTTCTATTTATATAATCATTTCCATATAACAATAACAAAAATTCCCCAAATGTAATATAGTAGAATGGTACATCTTTAATGACGCTACTGTATTTGGTTTTGCTTTTATTAAAATAAAATAATGTTATACGTGTTTTTTCTGTGATTTTTTTTTATTTTAGCAATCTAAATAGAAAACAATGTGATTCTAGAAATAAAAAGTAAATTCTATTTAAAAAAAACTGACTTATGTACTATTGCGGGAAGGGAATGTTTAGGAGGTTGGCCGTCACTTTAAATTGGCCGTATTATACTATCACGAGATAACACGATTGATGACGAATAGAAAGACATGAATTGCAGACGATGAGATGGCAGCTCTAATTTTGAAATTCAAATTTGTATTCGTTTCAAGGCCCAACCTTGAACGGGTGTTTCCTCATGTATGCAAAAATAAATAAATAAGGCTACTTTCATAATTATATTTTAGTCATGTGTAGTGTATGTAGGTATGTGCATACACTGTCTCATGTGTTTATGAACAAGTCGATACGTCAGTATCACGAGAGCCTGCGGCGAGAGTGGACGTAGTGTGACGTTGTACGTATACATTGTCGAGCCAGTGCTTCTAAGTTAGAACAAAGAAGACAGACACTACAAATGGCGACGAGGTAAAAGGTAACACTAGAAATATCTATCCAAAAAGAAAAAAAAAATTTTTTTAAATAAGAATAATATGTGCACGATGAGAACCATTTAAAATTACGTATTCGTATTAGACGGGCTGGCGAGTGCTTACGCCGCCGAGTTACTTTGACAGTTGGGAAAGCAGTGTCGTCGGTCCATTGGACGCCATGAACGGTGCCAGTTTTGAACGGTGACTTCGAGGAAGTAATTTCTCAGCTGGGTTTCTAAAGGTCGTAACTTAGTATATCTATTGTAAGGTGATGAAAAGTGATACCTGATTGGGTTTTCTTTTCGAGCCGAGGGGTAAATTTGGTGATGTTCAACAACGTCTTGCGATCGGCTTCGCTTGGGTGGACTGATTTGACTTTAAGCTCTATTGTTTGGGATGATTCTTGATTTTGAATTTGCAAATGATTCATTTCAGATATTCATTGCTGTTAAGTATTTTTCTTGATATGTAGTTCGTTTAAACTGGAATATTACAATTGGCACTACAAAATACTAGTCGTAGCGAACAGTTTTGATGCTCGAGTTTTGTCGATAGATATTTGCGGTACAAACGAAGGTATGGTTAAATTGCTTGCATTATGATGTCATTAAGAGTATGACAATCTGGCACTTAATACTCGTAGATGGACATTTGGAGGAAATTATGATTGTATTACAGGATAGTGGGAATAGCCGGTACCTGTCTACAATCACCAGCGACTGAGTGTGGGCGCTATTCTATTACCATGACAATTATGTCGTGCATTATTATGTAGGTACATAAGTGTGCTTTACATGCCTACCTACGTAAGTGTGTATCTACCTTGGAAAATTAAAAATCGTATGCGGTGGATACGTAGCGGAATGGTTAGTTGGAATTCACACTGCCATGTTTCCATCGGAAAAAATAAATAAGAGACTATCTTGAACTGTCTGGAGAGTCATATCGGCGGGTAGCCCCCATTCTATTGCGAATTTGGTGAACCGGCGTCTCGTAAGCGGCTACAAGTTCCTATTGAATTATATATCTTGTAGTAATGCCGTCTTGAGTCCAAGATTAATTAAGGACTACCTCCATTTAATATTTTAAAGGAATATTCGGGATGAAATAATGGGTAGTGAGAAAATTGATGTAGATGTGCAAGAGATTAATGATTATTTACCCATATTGTTACCATTGTTTGTATTCTCCCGATGCAGTTCATATTACGACGGTTTTATGACGATCTATTTGATAGCAACAGTTGCAGTTATTGAGATTGTGATCAGTGTCCCGAACGTATAAAATATCAATATGATCTTAGATATGATATGACATATAATATTGGTGTTTTATAATATGCATAATAAGAGGTTTCAAGCGTCCTATGTCACATGTTTTAGTCCGAAGGACTAGCGGGCTTCCAGCACCGTGCCCGGTTCAGAATATAGTTAATGGTAGTTTGAAGAGGCACGCCTGCTTTACATTGCGAGTTTCGAGTTTGCCACGTACCAGTTGCTAATCAAGTTAATTTGAATAGCATTTTACAGCAACTATCAGGGCGTATGAACGCTCAATGCCAGGTATGTTCCCTCAGTTTGAATTACATTATAATTATTTTGTTTATTGCAATAATATCATGGATGATGATACTTATTGGAAAGTAAGGGTTCATGTACATATTATATCAATTGTGGCTGTACGGTTGTGTGGATTCTAGGGCGTGTGGATGTCACGTTATGTTGAGTAAAGAAATATGTAATAGTATATCGAGGAACAATGAAGCGTAAATGTTACTATTTGTGTATCGCCGAAGTCGCATCATCCGACTGACAACTGCAACTGACAGCGCCACACTGGCGGCGCATGCTACATAGTGATGACGAAAAGGAGGACTCCCATTACAGTGGAAGGAATAATTATTGAAAATCGAGAGGGTATTATTAATATATAGTCGTTGCTTTCTGTACGCGATTTTGGCTGAAAGTTAATTCTGATTTTTGTCCGCCGCTATCTGAGGGAATTTTCACTATTTTGGAACTATTGTTTAAAATTAATAAATAAAGACGAAGTTCCAGTATGTCGCTGTTTATATTGATACGAAGGCAACAAGGTTGCTTTAGTTTATGCTTAGTAATGATACAGTATGCGCGTAGAGATACATATATGGAATAAGCCATCTGTTAGGAATAAAACATGTAATTGTTTGTATTGCCTCTCGATACCAAGAAATGGCGCTAGTTGTCCCGTCAGCGCCGATTTAATTATTTCTTTTGGTATGTGGGTAATTGTGTGTATGAATTAAATTAAGTAATAAAGTCTAAGAGAGGGTGTGGTCTTTTTGTGATAAGAAAAAGTGAAAGTTTTTGGAATATTGCGTATAAATCTCAATTATCATACGTGTTCTGAAGCTAAAAGAAATTGTGCCGTGTCGTGTTTACATGTAATGTTGTGTTCGCCGACTGGAATTGGTATTTAATTGTTTTGCATTATACTGTTGCTATATAATTCTTGAAGTGGTAGGCAAACAGTTTCCTAAATCTATCTTACGTTTTGTGGCTTAACGGCGCCGGAAACCACCTCCGACTTCTACCACTCTGAAGACTAACTCACATTAAAGGTGTTAAGCCTCTATTATTTGTACAATTTTGTCTATTAGTGTCTCGTATTGCGGTCGATGTCGGCGCAGTTCCCGACACGTTTGTTAATTTGCCGAATTTATAAAAGGCCCAGCACGCGCAGTAGTCGTGCCTGCAGCTGTACCACACATATCGGTGTGGTTATTTGTGTGAAGTCGTGTAAGTCACATAGTTAAATTGTACATTGCAGGCAGTGCGGCAATAATTGAGAAATTAATAAGTTCTTGAAATAGACATCGATTCGCGAAGTGTCACCTCTCGATTCCAGGGTGCGGCTGGAGATCAGCGGACGGGCTGAGCCACGGACTTGTTTGTCATAATATTTTTATCCCATGGTTTTTCTTTTGTGGGACGGATGAGTTATATTATTTTTACTACAGATCGCCCGATGGTCGGGGTTCGACCGTGAATAGAAGTGTGAACTCTTTGGCGACTGTGTCTAATCTGTACGGCTGTTTAATCCAAGAAGGTTGCATATAATATATGATCGGAACTGAGTTTGACATTGCCAGTCCTTTTGGCATTGGCATTGTGAACATGGAGCGGTACCAGGTCTTGTGCTCCTCCGTGCGCGCGGCGTTCTTAAATAGTGATCGAAAGTTTGCGCGTCACGTATTAATATAACTGTCTGTTTCCAAAGTTTTATTGATAACACTAAGGCTGTCAAAAGCATTCGCATGCCTGGACGAGGGTGTGTGAGGACAATGATAAGATTTGGGGAAGCGAAGGAAATAGGTAGGGATCGCGACGTTTGGCGCTCCGATACAACGTGAAAATATGTATTTACTAAGGCTCGTTAAAAAAAAACAAAAAAAGGTGACTACCGCAAGAGGAGATATTGAACTGTTTTGTCTATACTTATTGTATAACCTTAATGTGTTATTATTATAACAAGTGTATTATGTATTGGTTAAAACAACAATAGGAAGATGAAATAAAATATGAAGCTTTATTTTTACGATAAAAAAATACACAATGAGTAATAATATGGTGTAATTATTCTTAGAGAAACATAGTTAAACTCACATAAATGAAAACCGTACGTAATTGTGAGTAGGCAGTACGGGCCTTCCAAGTAAATGAAAACCGTATTTGTGTTTCAGGCAGTATGGACCCTCATATAAATGAAAACCATACGTAAATGTGTTTAGGCAGTGCGGGCCTTCAAACAAATGAAAACCATACGTGAATGTATTGAAGGCAGTATGGGCCTCATATAAATGGAAACTATACGTAAAATGTATGTTGTGTGCAAATGGGGTAAAGTTTAAACAGGTGCAGTATGGGCATTCTTATCCATGTTAAACCATACGTACCTACTTATAGGTTGTTGTCCTTTCGGTTCCAGGTCGCCCAACACTGTTACGGAAAATAGACAAATGAATCGAACGAGTTAACGTAGACAAAAACATTCCCTTCCAAATATTGAAATCCAATATATTAGAATATTAGAAAAAATAACTAAATGGCGAAAAAAGCAAATACGTTCTTGTACGCATTGTAATTAAAATTTATTTGAAAAGGGAGGGATGTAGTGTATGTAGGTATGTGCATACACTGTCTCATGTGTTTATGAACAAGTCGATACGTCAGTATCACGAGAGCCTGCGGCGAGAGTGGACGTGGTGTGACGTTGTACGTATACATTGTCGAGCCAGTGCTTCTAAGTTAGAACAAAGAAGACAGACACTACATCATGCATGACACAACTAAATATAATAAGAAATTAAATTTGGTTAATTTCCGATCATTTATTTAAATATCACAAAAATAAGGGTACAAAAAAATAAAAACAACTTAATCAAGCAAATTAGAAACTACTCTCGATAGTAATGCAGAGTCCAAGTCGAAAGAATCACCGTAATGTCAGGGTGTTAGAGGAACCAGGCATTGGTTATTCTTGCGGTGTGTGTGTGCACGTAGAACACCCGGGGCATTCTTGATGTGGAGACACAACTCGCAAAGTAGGCAGCATACTCTCCAACATGTTGACACAATTGATAGCATTTGCTCTAGGAGGTAGCTCAACGAGACGAATTGACTTCTTCCGCTCCATCAAAAGTGATCCAGCCCCACAAGTTACACGAGATTATTTAAACGGCCCTACTTTCTATTACGTTAACGTTTTTTTCTTGGCAGCGTGTATGGTTATACCGCCATAGATTCAGTCTACCGTGTTCACTTGATTTAAACGTTTTTTCATCCGAAAAAATTGTAGACGACCAATCAAAATTCAAATATTGCCGTGCAAAATTAACACGTGCAATTTTATGAGCGGTTAGATCTACTTTTTAAACAGAATATCAGTGGTGTAAATTCATTGAATGTAAATTATTTATTTAGATAGATAGATAGATATGATTTATTTCAACACCCCAACACAATATATGACACAATACACAAAGTAAAGTAAACAATTTAGACAAACAACATTAAAATAACATAATAAAACACAGCAAAAAATTACAAAAAATGGACAACAAACAACGCTGTCACGTACTGTGCTGCGGGGCGTCCGAAAAAGGAAAACACTCAGCATAATGTCGCGACCGAGGCCGGTCGAGACGCTGATTTTCAGTGTCTCCGAGTCAAGTGACGTCCACGGACTTCAATCCCGTACCATTTCAACAATTTATAGTTATGTCTTAGTGTGCACATCGAAACGCTCCGCAAAATGTCTAGTTGGTATAAACCCATCTATTTCGTAAGCTCGTAACATTTCCAAGCGTTGTTCATTCGATAACGCCGCTTACTGTGTTTCGCTAAAAAAGTAAAGTAAATGGTTTTGAAAAAATATATAAAGCTGAACAATGCGTTGATCAATTGGTGACATTATTATGAGCCTACCGATTTGAATAATTCTCTCGATATGGCACTAATACTTCGCCCTTGTTAGTGCGGAGTAATAATTCTGCAACGGTCCTCAGTAGAATTGCAGGAGGCATTTTCATTTAAAATTTTTTATTCATGACCTACGACCAAATCATAAAGGTTCTAAATTTATAGACTTTTAAACTCGTCTTGCATTATAAAATATGTAAAAACACGGAAAATTAACGCGATTACCTTTTATATTCGCTTGACGTTTCGACCGAGTTGCATCGGCCGTGGTCTTAAGTAAAAGTAAAGTATTAACTGTACAAGTACAGTAACAAGTAAAAGTATTAACTGATTTTATTTCATCTACCCCCGATATTTTAAATTATTATTAGGGTTACTACACACAACACTCACGGTGTCCACACACTTAACCGGATGTAGAAAACAAGGTTTTGTCATTTGAATCGCAAGATTCCATGCTGTTGATAAATTGTATCCGTTTTCCGCTTCTAAATTTGTCTATGCATTCATAAAATGCAGTTAATTTTTATTTACTGTTCTTTGGCACATGTCGCTCTTCGATTCTAGTCATTCGTGTTAGTTCGGAATACGAAGATTACCGATTGGTATCCCGTACGTTTATCTCTCAATTTTAAATTTAGAAATGACAGACACCAATAGATACTTCAATTTGCTGACTTTGTCGAGTCGATAAAACAGTCTATTACACGGCAAATTCAAAGGTTTTTTTAAGTGCTAAACATTCACTTTCCGCGATAGTACATACCTACAATAAAAAAATTTATTTTACTAGAGATCGGCCGGTGGGCGAAATTCGACCGTAAATAATACTTATAAATATGAACTTATCGTCTCTTTGACGACAATATATGATCACAAACTATTATGAGTATGACATTGACAGCTTTTTTGACATCGACTTAAAACTATGCCAAATCTCAGATTCCTCCGTGCGCGCAATATTTTTAAAAAGGGAACCGAAGTTTTCGCTTTAAATATTAATATAACTATTTTTTTTATTGATAAATCTCGTTAATAGCTATTAAACAAAAAAAAAGAACCGGTTGACAGACAGAAAAGAAAAAAAGATACCAAACTGTTTTGTCTTTATCTATTTATTATATAGATGAGTTAACTTAGATGGTAATACAGGCGGCACGGGCCAGCATGCGTTAAAAATTTGTTAGCTTTCGGAATAATTGGGTCTAAAAATTTTACTCAAATTAATATTATATAATTTTTTTTCGGTAGTCATTGGGATACCTAAATACCTCTTTTGGATCGGACAGGGTTTTTTTACATAATGTGCATGTATGTTACATTAATATAATGTATTTACATAAATTACTTCAGGGATGTTCCAGAATTTCGACATTAGGAATGTCGTCATATGGATGTCAACTTTTTTACTTATTTTAGGTAATCTACTTTATCTTAGTGTTGTTGTCTTCGATCACAAATAAAAAACTAGATTCACCATCTTCTGTAAAATCTAAACAAATAATTGTCCGGACTGACAAATACATTTCTAAGGAGAATTATCTGCAATATTGTGTCAATTTAAAGTAGACCTTACTGTCAAAGCATAAGATTGTAAAAGCTGGTAAAAGAATCTTGCATGGCAATGAAACGAAGTTTGTTAAAAAATATAATTAAAATGCAATTTTACGTCTCGTGCGTAAAGTATAATTCACATTATATTTGCAATGCTATTTACGTCATTTTGATTTATTACGTGAATGTTACAAAGATAAGACATATCGTCAGGCAATATTTGAAAAATATGATTAGGGATTTAATAAAAAAGAGCTGTGTAACGTTATTGTTATAACGAAATAATGAATGCGTAATTTATTTACCGAAAATAAGAATCTCCGTCTTTTTTTAACATTCTTTACGTGTTGTTTTTACAATTTTTGAAGGAGCTCATTGACATGTTCGCTGTTAGCGTTTTCGAAAACTACTAAAAGAAAAGTGCACTCAAATACTTATTTAAGTGCACATTTGGTTCGGACGCTTTTGGAACGTTGATCGTGTATCTTGTTTTTATATATGATCGAAGGTTCTTGTTTATTACTTAAGTTTTATTACCTGTTAAACAATAGTTGTAGTTTTTTTTGTATTGCATATAGATATGTTTTTTGTCTATTGTAGAAATCATTAGTTACCTCAAAAAACTCATAATTTGTCCTAAGTGTAGTCTATGAGGTTAGTATACTTTGAAATATAAAAATCACAAGTCTTCACTGTATCCGCATTCGTTGTGACTCAGCTTTAAATACATCTTCAAGCTATATCTACATAGACAGACAAGATGCGTGAATTGAGTATAGTGATTTTGTTATATTTTAAAATTAAACAAATAGTACCTGTTTCAAACATAAATAATTTATAATTTAGTATTAATTATTTTTAAAAGTTTAACGATTAGAATTTTAGTCTTTCATGTAAATAATAATAATTAGTATTTGTCATGTTTGAATCTGTTTGTGTTAACAATTGAGTAAAAAACACATTTTAAGTTTTTAATTTTGCTTTATATGTAAATGTTACACAGGTTGAAAATATCTTAGCGAACATTGTTGAAGAATTTACACAAAAGAAATTAAAAATATTTCAGCACCTACATACTTGTAAAAATACATTATAAGGCCATGGGGCTTTATAATGTATTAATATGAAATATAATATAATATGAAATATTTTTTATATAGAACTTTTATTCGGGATTTATGTATGCATAACATGTCTTAAATTTTTTACAAGCTTTTAACTCTACTTAATTTACAAGTAAATTTTGAACCAATTTCGGTCATATTTTGTAAGGCCAATAAGTAACTACTAATTTGTTAATATTTTCCTTATATAAAATGCATACTTACATAAAGATTTTTGTTTTAATAATTATTAGTAACAACTTTTTCTGATGATGTTGGCAATGGCTCGGTAGTTTCATGAAGGTGATACACACTCGAGTGATATTTAACAGAATTTTGGTAATAATACACACTTATAACACATATATGACCGATTTAATTTTTTCAAATGTAAAAAAAACAAGAAATTAAGATCCATGACCTCGAGTACATGATTCAATATTAAGAGTCTATGCAGACTGGTGTGTTTGGTGACCTGGATCTCGATAACTAAGACGAGTTAGATATTTAGATACATACAACTTAATCTTGAACTCCTTAAATGTGGAAACATGTTTGGATAAAAAAATCGATAAAGAATTCCAGAAAAACGCTGTTTTGCACAAAGATTCAGTTGCATCTCCGAAATTCTACAGAATATTAAAATTATTTTTATTTAAATGAATAGGTAATTTTTATATCTCAAATCTTTGAAATCAGTTTTTTAATTGATAATGTAGTTTTCTTGCAAATTACAATTATGTGCAAAAACAAATGTTGAGATTTCTCCGCGCTAAAATATGATCAAATCGCAACTGCGAAAATCATCTTTATTGTTATCGTCATGAACGATAATGAACGAATTCGGTTGCACTGGGCTGCATAGGCGGTCTCTTAATTATATATAAATGTGAAACATTTTCATACCAGAATATATACCTGTGCAGTAAGCGCCATATTGATTTGGTTTCGTGTCAGCCACTACACTCATTGAGTACCTACAACGGGAGGCGCGATTCACAGGCATTCCCCTCTGTCAAGGTATTAGTAAAAAAATAGACACCGCACAATAAAACTAGTTTTGAATCGATTTGTTAATGTATTGTACAGTACGGTCAGTAAGCACCGTTACACTCTGCTCTGTACTAAACGTCCGTTCCCTGCGGCGCTACGCAACCAAAGAGACCGCTTGTAGGTATTTATTTCCCTTCTCTAGACAGCCGCCGTTGTGGCGCTGTCACGTGCGTGGGAGAGGACAGAATACTTCTTTCCCTTTCGCACCTGTACACTACAGTTACCATTTTTATAATCGAATTCACTGCGTTAAGTGATCCGCAGTATATGTCATCTTATACCGTCAGGAGGTACTAAAAATCTGCCACATCCAATCTAACCAAGGATGGAATTATAGTCCGTAAGTAAATATAATTTTTGTATTTAGTTTTCCATTTTACTATTTTTTCAGAATCGTATCACTAAATCGATTTACCGAACTCATCATAACGTATTTCGATTCATTCGAATATGTTGCAATAACTTGTTCATCATTCTAGAAAGTCGTAATGTAATGTTTGTCATACAATAATGAACCTTGAATTCGCTTAAATTCGTATCTTTTTTAATTGCCGAATTGTACAAATTGTGACGTAAACGCACTCCCTAGCGAGACTATATTTTTAGCTAACATTTAATTGTAGACCTTAAAGCGTTAGGAATAAAATTACAATTAAACCACAAAAGGAAGAAAAAACTTTGAAAGATATATCTCGTGGTAGCATTTAATTTTTTACCTTAACAGATCACGAATAAAATTTCAATCAAGTTATTTCTACGTATTTGTTAAATTAGGAGAATGTTGTCAAATTGTTTGTGTGCGAAAGCGTAGACATAATTCAACAATTGCATTTGAGTGCTCCCATTTACATGTGCTAGTACCTCCTCCCGCAAAAAATGACAGAGTTTTGTATGAGAAATAACGCGTATGCCGCCTCCCGTTGCAGAACTCAATGACTACCTACACTAAATCTATTAAAAATACATACATTTTATTATTGTTAAATAATAATAAAAATGATCTAAATATTTTGTTAGAATTTGTGTTACCTTGAAAACTATAAAACAAAAATTAATTTAATTTTGTTTATTTTTAAAATAGTAATATTCCTAGTCCTCATTTTCCTTACATTACGTGTAACACAAAAGCTCAAGCGACCTCATTAATTACTAATTTTTATAATTATAGTATTAATAAATTTAATTTTACATCTTAGTTATTTCTTAAATTGTTTAAATCACAAAATATCTGTGGATCCAGCATAGCAGTTAATACACGACATTGTCTGCACTATATAGGTACATTTGTAGTCTATTGGAAGAAAAATACACTTTATCTCGCATTACGTTAGATTTCGTTTCGTTTGTGCGACCACGAATGAATTTTAAATTAAATGTAATTATTATAATAGTTGGAATGAAAGCAGTTAATTATTCTGAAGAAAGCAGTTTCTGCATAATTCTGTATGCAGCATTGCAGTACATTGCGTTACGTAGCGCACTGGTCACAGGTAGAGCGCGGCGATATTGGAAGTTTCTGGAAAACTGGGGGCTTACCACTATTTCTTATAGCATTATTATTTTATTGTTAATTTAGAAAGCTCGAAATTCTGAAAGTAGGTTAGTGATGGTTTTATCATTCGACATTCAGTCATCAGTAGGCGAAAGAAATATGTAAGAACCGCGATGTTTAGCCTCCAATCTACCTTAATGTTACTTGTCTTACGGGGGAGTAAGACAAGTAAAAATAAAATAATAACGCTAAGAGATGGTGAGCCCCCTGGTATTGAATCGATATTAAGATTTTTAGCATCGGGATTCCAGTATTCCCTATAAAAGTTAATTTTTTTTAAAGAAACGCATATGTATATTTGTGATGAATTTTTATTAAGAAATTTAAGTTAACTTCAGTTCTTATTAGTTTTTACTCTAATAACTACTTAAAGTTTAGTTCAGTTAACTCTTTAGTTTTTACTCTAATAGCTACTTTATAGTTCAGTTAACTCTTTAGTTTTTACTCTAATAGCTATTTTATAGATTTATCATAATTACTAAAAAACAACTACCCCGTTGGTGATACAGCGTGTATATATGTATGTATGTACTAAAACACATGACATGACCAATTAGTCTTGCACCAAATAGGTCGTATTGATCTTCGTAAATAGCCTTAAATGTCAGTTGCTGTCTGCGGTGTTCTGAATTGTCTCAAATCGCCGGAATTAGCAAATACCTTGTATTCGTATGATGACTTAATTATAGAAGTTTAAACTTAAAATTTTCTCTTACGATTTGATATTATCACGCTATACTTACTGTAATGAAGTGTAATTAAGAGATTAGAAGCGAAATATTTAACATACCTACATACATATCTTCACTCTGTATCCCTAACAGGGTAGTCAGAGAGGACAGAGCACCAAGCTTCGCGATCCTTACAATACTTCTTACGCTTCCTCAAATCTCATCATACGCCTCACACATTTTCACGTAGGTATGCGAGTGCTTTTGACATTTCCGTCGGCTAACACTGGCTATTTGATTTTCATAAGTCAGCCTTGGTCTTCCTTGGCTTCTTCTAACACTCGCTTTCGCTGTGTAGATTTTCTTCGTCAGTCTGTCATCATGATTCTTTCTGTGTCCGAACCATTTAAGCATTCCTTTCTTCATTTTCACAATAACACTGTCGTGCAACCCTGTCATACTGCGTATCTCTTCATTGCTTATCCTGTCCGCAAGGGTGATACCGCACATATCTCTAAGAGATCGCATTTCTACTGCATTTATCATACTTTTACTCGATTTCGAACATATCCAGGCCTTATTACCGAGGTGAATGGCCGTTTTACCCGTGTTAGATATATTCACACTGCCTACTAATGCAGACAGAGGACTATTCACTTTATTGCTAGCTGCTACCCATCTCTCCACATCCTACTCACATCTTCTATCCCTCGAAAATGCACTCTCCAGATACACAATTTCATGCACTTATTCTAGACATTTTCCATGTGCCCAAATCTCACATTTCGTCTGTACCGCTTCCCTTTCAAACACTCAACCTTAGTTTTGTTCACATTCAAATTCAGTCCTTTCACTTCACATTCTTCTTTCATGCACGTGACTATAGTGTCAGCAACTCTGCTTCTGATGGTGCTATAAGCACAGCATCGTCAGGGTACAATAGGCAGTTCAGGCAGAAATATTTAACATTTTCGTAAAATTAATATTTGACATGTTGTTATGTGTATATCCATAAAATTAAAAACACATATTTGATATTTATACCTTTACTTAATATTTATACACTTATATGGAATTAAAAGACTTACAAAACTATTTGTTTTAACATAATTAATGTTTGTAAAACTAAACCTACCGATATCACATAAATACCTATTTTTGCCACAGCGGTTCAAATGACCCGGCCTCGAAAGTTATATGTGTGCAAAAAATATATCATTTACAAATAAAATAAATATCGGAAATTTTACATACGTATATTTGAAAATCAAATGAACAAATGAATGGCGTGATGTTATTTCAGGAAATCTCGACCAGTTTTCAAAAATTGGTAGGTTTAGTATAATAATGGTATAACATTATGGGATGCATTTAATGGCACTTCAGAATTGGTGAAAATAAAGACAGAATTGCTATGAATTCCTAATAACAAATAAAATGTTATTCCTTCATTAAAAAGATATTAGCTTTAAAACATTTTAAGACGTTATAAAATAATTATTGCCAATAAAAAAAAATTAGCAATCATTTAAAATAATAGATCGGTGCTATGAAAAATAACATTTTCTATAAACTAAATAAATAAACTTGACAAGCTGTCATCCTGACAATGCAGACACATCCGGCGCAGTGAATAAAGTTGGTGCAATTGCGTAACGTCACCATAACTCCTGGAAATAATTCGTAAACACACCTACTAGTTTATATAAGACTGATATAGATAGATGTACTAACAGCAAAATATGAAAAGAGATGGAGGATGATAGAGATGTTTTGAGATTTAATTTCTCGATTTCAACTATCTCTTTAGAGTGTGGACTCCTATTTCAATACTGCTCTTGGAAATAACTCATAAATGCACCTACTAGTATTGCTATAAATAAATAACATTGCTATTAATAGATATACTTTACGTAAGTAACTAATTAATCTGTAGATATCCCAACAGCAAAAGATGAAAAGAGATGGAGAATTGTAGAGATGTTTCGAGAGTAAATTTCTCGACTTCAACTATCTCTTTAGAGTGCGGACTCGTTTTAATACTGCTCTTGGAAATAACGCAGAAATACATCTACTAGAAAATATAATATTGCTATATATAGATATACCAACAGCAAAAGATGAAAAGAAATGGAGGATTATAGAGATATTTCGAGATGAAATTTCTCGACTTTAACTATTTCTTTATAGTGCAGACTCTTGTTTCAATACTGGTCCATGTATAAAGTAGATGTCTATCTGGCGCTTCGCCGGCCGCCACGCTCGCTCGGCTCGCGCGTTGTAGTAAAAAGATCTAACTTAAAAAAAAAGTGATAAATATATCGTCGCGTTTGTATAAAATTACAAAAAAAATTGCAAAATTTTACCCAATGTGAAACAATCTAAACCTTAGCCTGCATTTGTCACACGAATTTGTCCTCAAGATTTCCTCCCAAGCATTTATTATCAGTATCACCATTACACCACATCAAAGTTTCAGTGATTAAAGTTGTAATCAAAATTTTATTGTGAAAACTGTGAATTTTGAAGTTTACCATTTTTTTTTATAGCAAAGACTATTAATTTTAAAGGTGTGATTTATATCGAAATTAGCAAATTTATAGAGAAAACCGCCGATTTTCAATATTGAGATTTGTAGATAAAATTACTAACTATAGCTCCATTATATATATCCCTAATATTATTACATCAAGCTTCGCTTCAGTAGAAATGTGTATCGAAAACTAAATGTAGATGGCGCTACGTGCCATGTAAAATGTATTTACATATCATAATATTATTGAGAACATTGAGAAGTTTACTGAACTTTTTCATTTAAAAAATATATATTACGGCCTAGGGCACTTCAACTTACATACCTAGTGATATTTTATTTATAAAGCATTTTAATACTTTTATTACATGAAATTTCAAAACGCATCACTTGAATACGAAATGATAACTACTATGGCGTTGTCACGTTGACAGCTTTCTCTTCTTATGCACTGTGCAAACCTCGGACCAAGAATGGACGAGCCATAATGAGTTGCCGCCCTTATCACCGTATGTCAAACGATTATTCGTGTCTCTGTTTGCCTCATTGAGCGTAACTACGAGTAAAACAGTGAGCTATAGCAAGTTTGGCAACCTCTGTCAATGTAATTGGTGTCAGTTCATGACCGGCTTAACGTACAAATAATTATTTGAAAAATACTCGTAACTCCTGTGTTTTGGCAACTAATAAAAGAAATAAAAATTTGTCTCTGTGTTGTGTATGTGTGTACTGTGGCGCTTTCTTAGTCATGCACATTAGTACAAATATTGAACAGAGGTCAATAAAAACGGACATGCTCTTAGAGCAAAAGCTCCATCCATTTATTCTTGGTCCGAGAGTAAACAGTCGCACAAATTGATGCCAAAGAAATGTTAAAATCTTGCCAACAAATAATTGCTGACAGATTGACAAAATGCATTTTGAACTGTGAATTTTATTGATTTGTGAGCTGTGAAAAAAGCGTTTATACTTCCGGTCAAATTTCGTCCACTGCCACTTTACCACTAGTAAAAGTAACTACATGAACTAAGGCATTTCAAATTCATTAGGCACGTATCAAACAAAACACTGTAAAAACCCTAACACTTATATATGTATATGCCCTGAGCGTACCCCAATTACGCGATACAGGTGGGTTTTTTTTTATATCGTAACACAATATACTATTATAATAAAAGTACTTATATTTAAATACCTGTGCGCTAATATATAACACATCACATATGTAAATGCATCAGGCAGCACATTTTGTGCAACAATATATATTACAATTTAAAAACAAGTGTGATGTAACACAAATATATATAATGTATGTTTATCATTGGTTATAGTACAATAGGACCTAACTAGCTCTGACAGGTATCGCTTAAGGTAAAAACACATCAAGTAAAAGTATCAGGTAACCCATTTTGTGCAATAACTGCAGTACATACACATTTTATGTTAGAATTTATACCTATGCTACAAGTGTGATGCAACTCAAATATAATGATGTTTATCTTCGATCTTACTACAATAGGCCTGACTAGCTCTCTGGGTACCGCGTAAGTTACATAGAATATTGAAAAAAACTCAATAATAGGGTTGCATTACTTTCATAATTTGTACTGTACTGAAATTAGAAAAAAAACAGAGGTGGCGTTGCATACATGAAACTAAGAGATGAAAATAAACTTTATACGTATTTAGTACCTTAGGAAAAAAATTTGAAGCTTTAACTATATGAAATATAGTACACATATTTTATACATCTTCACAACAATGTGAATAATTAGGGGTACAAACCCCTAATGGGGTAAACAGACAGTCAGAGGAAAAAGCGCCAAGCATCGCGGGCTCCTTACACACTTTGTCTCCTCAAATCTCATTATTCTCCTCGCACATTTTCGGTTAAGTATGCGAATGCTTTTGACATATCCGTCAGCTAACACTGGCTATAAGATCTGTCGGCCTCCTTGGCTTCTGCTATCACTCACTTTGGCTCTGTAGATTTTCTTTGTCAATCTTTCATCACTTACTGTTTCTATGAGGCGGCCGAACCATTTAAGCGTTCCTTCCGTCTTTACAATAACGTTGTTGTTTTTAATCTCTTGTCTCTCTCCTGTTAGACAAGAGAGAGAGTTGTTTTTAATCTCTTGTCTCTTGTCTAAGAGATTAAAAACAATATGAAGGTTTAGCGTAATTGAACTAAATGCAATGTGTGTATTTTTTTAGTAATGTGTAAGTTTTTTTAATTTTGTTGCTCTAAAAATAATAATGTACATGAAACGGGGAGAAGTGACTTCTCACTGTACTGTAGGACGAGCACGAACTTTCGACAGTTTCGTAACGTAATCGTATCGAGTTTACTATACGATTACGAGAGTCGCAACACGAAGCGCATTTTACCAACTATCGAGAGCTCGCTACGATTACGAAGGTGACGTCATTCTAACGTAACTAGGGACTGCTAGGGACTGGCAAGTTTGAGTAAACTACACAATTTATTGAATGAAGGGTGCGTCCTAAAACGAAATCAGAGAAAGTTTTAGATTTTTATTTGAAATCTAAAACTATTATAATAAATTTATTAAAAAATAAATCATTAAAAAATATATTGTATTAGATATTTATAACTTATAAATATCTAAAACAATATATTATTGTTTTACATTGGGCATTATTTTTCAAAATAAAATTAGTTTTTATATTATGGCTGATAGTTTCGAACGGCTTCGATTTGACGGTTTTTTGACTTGCTTGTCGTTTTAATAACCTCTCGATGTCACATTTCTTTATGTTAACACTACTGAGACTTGAAACATTCTTGCGGTAAAGTTTATTGCGTTTTTTGTGTACGTTTTGATTTTAATTTCATCACATGAAAATGAAAACAAGTCCTACACAATATTATTATTATTATGAAAAAGTATTCGTGCGTCTGTCATCGAGATTTACGTTACCGTACGTCAATAAGGTTCGTGCTCGTGATTTTACTCTTTTTCAATACAAATGGCTTACGTTACCTTTACGTTACGAAGGCGATACGAAATAGTTCTTTTTACGTCCTATAGGGGCGCTGCACTAAAAGTCATACAATTTGCTTACGCTTACGATACGAATACTTTGTCGATAGGATTCGTGGCTCGCGCTACTGATCGAAACCTATGGTAGTGCGAAGACTCACAATCGTAGTTATCTTCATAGTTCCTGAAAAAGGAACTAATACATAGAAATTTCAATTTTCCACTGAAACCCAGAATCTTACAATCATATTGGATATAGAATTCTTTCGAGTCCAAACTATGACCTTGAATCACTCACGCATGAGTTTTATCATCACATGGTAACACACTGTTCTATGATAGTTAATATTGGTTACAATCAAAAAACAAGTACAGTAGGACACAAAAGATATGGCGTGTCGTTAATTTTCGTTCGTGCAAACATGAAAAGACGATCAAAAAAGAAACCTCAAGCTGGAGTAACCTCAAGATGGAGTTAACTGATTTGTCCACCTATTTCCCGCGCCAATAAAATTGTGTCAACTATGCAGGTAAATTAGTAAGCCAAAGATGTGTACTTATTGTACGTTATCGTTGTTTCAAATATTTGTTAGTGATGCAAAATCCAGTATAACTTGGTAAGACACTTGGTTAACTTATACATGAAGGATACTGTTGTATGATGGTATTAATTACCGTTGAAGAACTAGTACCTTGCTATGGTTACTAGTCAACAATAGTGAGACGAAATTAATATGTGAAGGGACTCAAGGTCATATTTTATGGCTTCAAAGATTTGTTAGTAATGCAATATCCAGTATGATTCTAAGATTCTTGGCGAAAACTTGCAACCCGAATTGGTTGGACACTAAAATACATTATGTCATGATAAACATGAAGATATTAAGTTTTTTCAACTTCTTAATAAAATATTAACTTCGCTTGCGAGATGTATTTTACAGAGCTAGTTATGTCCTATTATACTATCACCGACGTTGTCTTCGGTATATGATTTGTCTTAAAATATCACGATACAGCCTCAATCTTACAGTACTGCGCGTGTATAATAACATACTCCATATCACCGGTAATTGGACCAGCATTATTGCCTTTGCTGTAAATAAAAAATAAAAATAATAATTTTAATTTCACAAAAAAATGCACTAAAAATATTCAAGCATGCTATCTACAGACATGCATATATAGGTAGACCGCTAAAGTGAGGCCTCACCCGCGCGGTACAAGGGTGTGGGGGTATAACGACAATGGGGAACGAGGGTGGAGCGGCCATTAAGCGCGCGAGTGCGATACACAAGAGGTGAATTTCGCACTGGACAATTCTTGAGATATGTGACGTCATAGCAGTTAACGATTAATGTAGTGGTGTTTTTTTTTTAATGAGAAAATTAATTTATGACGATAATTTGAATGAAAATACTTTATGCTAATGTAAAAAAATAAAACAATCGGTAATAAGCTCTTGTACTATTATTTAATGCAAGGTATTAAGATTATAAATCAATCACATATCCATATTATCAATACCATTTGAACTCGATTCTTGACTTTCGAAGCTTTCATCATCAGAATCGTCCTGCACATTCATATAATCAATTGATCAACAACATCATCAAAAAGTCTGTTTGCAGTATACGTCCTCAATTTTAATTACGAGGTTAACACAATGCTCCCACTTCTCTGCGGAATATTCAGACAATAATCCCTCTAATGTATTTTTTTTTTTGGTCCAAATTAGAATCGATATTTTGTTGTCCTAATTGTCCTTTAATATCCCCCAGACTAATTCAATAGGGTTCAGGTCTGGGTGGTATGAGGCAAATGCACTTCATGTCCGTTTTTTGCCAAAACCTCATCAATTTTGTAAATATCTTCTGTGAAATGCCTTTTAATTAATTGTAATAGTCACATTTTCTAAGCTTATCATCGAAAGACACGTTATGTCGTCGTAACCATGCTTGCATAGATGGCTTAGTAGAAGCCATAGTTGGCTTTTTATCTTCTCAAATTGAATGATAAGCTGCGTTATTCATTACTATGACAGAATTTGGTGGTATATTTAGCAAGTTATTCATTTGTCCATTTACTGAAATTCTCGAAATTCATGTCCTTGTGATAATCGCCTGTTTTACATTTGGATTTGAACATCAAAAGTGCTCCGTCTACAAATCCAGTTTGACCTCCACAATGTACAATCATTAAACATGGCCCTTTACCAATATGGGTTAGCATGCGATGCTCATTCTTTGATTGCTAACATTTTGAGACGTTATGAGACGCATTGACATAAGTTTCATGAAGATATAAAATAGTTCGTCCTTCTCTATCTTTTTTTTAAAAGTATTTAGGTATTTCCACCTCCACGATTTTATATTTGGCTGTTCGATAAGGTGTACCTTTTTAGATAGGTATCTTTTAAATTTAAAACTAGATCATGTAATAATAGCCTTAAATTTTCCCTGCCACAGTGTAATATATTTTCTTCTCTAAGTACAGGATTCAAAAATTTCAGTGTTGTTATCTTTTTATAAATTGTGTAAAACTGAGTAAATTTTCTTCTTATCACTCCTTTTGTGAAATCGTCCAGTTCTACTCTTTTTCTGCGAACCTGTTTTGGTTTTTTTTGGTGACTTTAAATTTTTGTTGTCTTTCAATGCCTTGTTGTACAATTCTAGATACAGACTCTTCTGATAGTCCAGTAACTTCTGCTACGGTTTTGTTCAAAACTATATCTTGTTGATATTCAGCAGAAAATGGGTCGAGCTTTTTCTTTTAAAATATTCATACACGTTAAAAGCCATTTGCTTGCATTGACATTAAGTTTGTGTCCGAAGATATTTCGATTCATCTTGAGATTGTAATCACATGTATAAATCTCACAAAGCGTCAGCAACTGTCAACACGTGTGATCGGTAACCGCGTGGTTATTACATAGTAATATTACATTGTCTTTGGCGAAATGAGCTACGGCAAAAACGCGCCTGCCGCCCGCTCTCCACTGGATCTCCTTAATCGTCAGCCCCGGCTCCCTTGTACCGCGCGGGCGAGGACTCACTTAAGCGGTCTACCTATAGAAATAAAAATTGTAGCAAAAAAATTTAAATGGAACAATATTCATTGATAATAATTATAAGCGCATTTTATATTTTTACATTTATATATTTAAATATGTATCACAACGATTCTCTACACTAATTTCTTAGAGATCTAATGTAAATATAGGCATATATGTATATTTTTGTTACAACTATCAAATAGCTCTACCGGTAAGCTCATACTATGGTGCTGAAAAGTAAAAGCCTAAGCTAATAGATAGTTCGTGCAGTCTTCAGTCACGCTGACCTGGTACCTACGCCTCCGGATTCCTCCTCATCAGCTCCAGGTCTGCCTCTACCATGTCGCGTACCAGTTCGTCAAAGGTCACCTTCGGGACCCAGCCCAGCTTCTCACGGGCTTTCGTTGCGTCACCGAGCAGAAGGTCCTGTGGTAATTTAAATAGATATTCCATTTAATTTATGTTACCCTTAAGAACTAGGCTTACAGTAATATTACTTATACTACATAAGGAATTGGGGAGGATCCAGCAATATCCAAATTCCAAGACGATCTAGGAAAATGTGTATGTTAGTTGCTATAAACAGTTGTTTATAGCCACCAGACGGCTTATCTCCTCACCCCATCTGTGCAAGGGGACCTACGTCCAGGACTTTCCTCAACTCATATTTGAGAAGAAACTAGTACCCAGGATTATTCAACTCATTCCTCCTCACCTCCTTTGTGGCAAGACTATGTGTTTAGGTCTCTCCCTCCTTTTCTTTGATAAAAGTCTTCTTCTCAACTTGCATGCGAGAGAAGAGACCTAAGACCTTTTCTCAACTAATATTTGACAAGAAGCCTATCCCCAGCAATGAGAGTATGTAACGATACGTATAGTCATGGCATAGATTTATAGATTTGATGTTGACATATTTATATTTCATTATTTAACAGTACAATTGACATCTTAGTCATGACATGAAGTTTATAGATTTGACGTTGACATATTTATTCTTCATTATTTGACAGTACAATTATAATTGACATCTATGAGTTTTTGTGTGACAGAGATTTGTTTGTAAGATATGGTAAGCCCTTTTAAAGAAACAAAAAATTTTTCTACATTTTTTTATAGTATTCACTTAATTTTTTTAATTGTTTTTAAATTACTGTATACGCAAAATACAACAAAGAAAAGTCGGGCGGGGTCAGTGAGGTGTATGAAGCGTGTGGGTCGTGGGCACTCACCACCTCCGTGGGCCGGAAGTACTTGGGGTTGACTCGCACGAGCACCTGTCCCGAGGCGTGGTCGCAGCCCGTCTCGGCCACGCCGGCGCCGCGCCACACCACTCGCCGGCCCACGGCCTCGAAGGCCCGCTCCACGAACTCGCGCACACTGTGCGCTTCGCCCGACGCTACCACGAAGTCCTCAGCAGTTTGCTGCTGCAGCATTAGCCACATCGCCTGTCGCCGATCATTGTTTGCATTTATGAAGGGCAAATGTCACGAGACAATATAGCACTGATTTGTCGAACCAGCCCCTGCAGTCTCGACATAGCGATCGCTTTACGACCGATTTTGGTTGGTAAGTCATAACGATTAATTTTTAACGATTTTTGAAAGTCTCTACATTAAAACTATCGATTGTGATCGGAATCATATCGAATCTAACTGTCAACTTTACGATTTCTGATAATATTTTTACGATCAAATTTGACAGCGCGCATAGTGTTCGTGCTTATCGTTATGGTAAGCGATTTTTTTCGTTATTTTTATCGATCGGTAGTTTACGAAAATAATCGCTATGTCGGGACTGCAGCCCCAGGGGGCCTAGACAAGTGGCTCAATTGTCGTAAACGCAAGTACAATAGAACGACAAATACCGCTTGATTTAGCGTAACGAATTTTAAATTAGCTTCCAAACGTTAACTTCCTATAAAATCAATCGAAAAGTAAAGTAGTGTGAATAGCGCCGAATAAAACGTAGCCAAATGACACTTTTGAGGAGCTATAACGTCAGTAACCGTTTAGATTTTACGAAACGTTTTGCCACTTGTCTAGACGCTCAGGACTCATAATGAATGGAGATTTTGCTTTAAGAGCGTGTCCGTTTTTTGTTTATGCGAGGTGCTACGCTTGTATTATGTGAGTAACTAGGGAAGGGTCACAGTACCACAATGCACAACTCTACATGATATATTTTTATTTTTAATATTAGTAGCCAGAACATTTAAGATTTACGAGTATTTTGCAAATAATTATTTCAGTAATGCATGGGTTGTACGTCGAGCCGGTATGAGCTGACACGAATTAAAATGTCTGAAGAACGGGAAATTAACGCGATTACCTTTTATTTTCGCTTGACGTTTCGGCCGAATCGCATCGGCCGTGGTCTCAAGTGGTCTCACTTGGTCTTACGTCAAGCGAAAATAAAAGGTAATCGCATTAATTTCCCGTGTTTTTTGATATTTTATAACGCAGCGCGAAAGCTTAAAAGTTGACACGAATTACACTGGCATTACGAGGTTGGCAAACATACTATAGCTGTTTTATACATGGTTACACTCAATGAGATAGACACAAAAATTCGTTTGACAGATGATAAGAATGGAAACCCATTATGGCTCCTTCCATTATGATTCTCGGTCCAAGACTGATATTTCTTTTTTATCCCAAAATTCCTCCAGATATAAAACAAATTACATTGTTAAGTAGTAAGTGATTCGATTACATTTTGTAATTGCATATCACTATTTTTTAGGCTTCCATAACTGGAATCCGTCGAGATAATGGAGGGATGATAACATTTGCACATAGTAGTAAGGAAAAACAACCATTTTGTGAAAATGTCATAATAAAGTAAAATTGTTTATGTACTTTTGTTTTAACCAGGTGTTCATTAAAAATTAATTTATTACTTATATAAAACATTTTTATGTACTTTGATTATTCTGAAGAATTATTAAAATAATAAAAATATGGTTATCTTTTTATTAATTATATATTAAAAAATAACAGCAGAGAGGAATTGAATATCCATATTAGCTTCCATGTTTATGACTTTAATTCTGAGCCAACTAGGAACCCTAACATTATCAGTCTGTGCATGTTTTTATAAATAAAACCTTATTTAGGTAATTCATTTTTATAGTACAAAAATTCAGCTCCTATTCACATAAGTTAACTACAAGTCTTTACCTCAATATAATCTTTGGCATGTCCCCAATCTCTTTTACTATCCAAGTTGCCAAGTTCTAAGCAATCCAGCAAACCGAGGGTGATTTTAGCCACGCCTCTCGTGATTTTCCTTGTCACGAAGTTCTCGCCCCGTCGGGGCGACTCATGGTTGAACAGCAAGCCATTGCATGCGAACATACCATATGCTTCTCGATAGTTCACCACTATCCAATACCCATATAATTTTGCGCAAGCTGTGAATAAAAGGTAATTACAATTAGTACTTTTATCTATTTAATTTCTATTTTCTGACTAAGTTTCTTACTGCTTGGACTTATTAAATATTGTCTGTCAAAACTGTCAAAAATATCTTGTAATGAGATAAAAATATTATTAAAAGAATCAGTATACCCAAGACATAGACATTAATCTCCAAATAATATAATTATATCATTAAATATTCTCTATAAGTGAATGATAATGAGTCTAAGAGGATATTCTAGACTTCGGTTCTCGGCTGCAGCAGAATTTGGTGGTGTTTTTACCATAGTGGCGATCACAACAGATCAATGATGGTTGCAGTGATACAGTGTGACGTGACCTGTATACCCGCTTATCTATATATTATACTAGCAGTACTCGCGATTTCGTGGAAAATTTTTCCGTGACTTCTCTGGTTTACTGAGGTCACCCGAGATACCTATATTGTTAAAGGTATTGAAAAAATTTACTTTCTATCGCTGTGCATCTACTATATTGAATTTATGATAACGTCAAATGTACAGAAACCTTCTCCTGTATATCCCATTTCATTTGATACCCATACTGTTGGAGTTCTTTAAAAAAGTTATTTCCTATCGCGGTGTATCCGCCATATTGAATTTATGATGACGTCACATACGCAAAAACCTTCCCTGAGTATTCGATTTCATTTAATAACCATATTGTTGGTGTCGAACAAAAAGTTATTTCCTATTATGGAACATCCGCCATATTGGATTTATAATGACGTCACATATACAGAAACCTTCCCCTGCGTATTCCATTTCATTTGATGCCCATATTGTTGGAGTTGACTAAAAAAATTATTTTCTATTATAGAACATCTGCCATATTGGTCAGAAATTGGGTGCGTTTAGAGCCAAAGTCAGGCTCTGTTTAGATTGTATTTGAATTGTCTTTTTTTATTTTTCTCTTTTATGTAATTTAGTTATTTTAATTCAGTCTGTGAGTTTTGTGTACTGTCCACTGTGAATGTTTGTCATTGTTTGCTGTAACTGGTAACCATATGTTTAATGCACGATGTATACACAAAATTTGGTCACAAGAATGTCAAAGGCCTAGAAAGAGAATGTAATTTTAGCATGTAAGTTCTTGTAACTGTATTGTGTATTAAATAAAAAAAAAATTAAAAAAAATATTAAAATATTGGATTTATGACGTCACATATACAGAAACCTTCTCTTGCGTATTCCATTTCATTTAATACCCATTTTGTTGGTGTTGAACAAAAAAGTTGTTTCATATTATGGAACATCCCCCATATTGGACTTATGATGACGTCACACATATAAAAAAACCACATGTCATTTGTTAAAAACCAAAGTAGCCTACGTTTGTTTTCGGGCCTGTACCAAATTTCATCACAATCGGTTAAGCGGTAGATTAGCATTTCCCCTATAAAATTTCATCCCCCTTTTCACCCCTTTAGGGATAGATCTTAGATAAAAATGAAGTCCATATTTTTTTAATAGAAAAGGTAGATCTCTGTACTGAATTTCATCTTAATTGGTTCAGCGGTTTAGCATTTCCCATATAAACTTTCATCCCCCTTTTCACCCCTTTAGGAGTAGATTTGTGGAAAAAAGTAGCCTATGTCCGTACCCTGGTGTCAAACTATCTCGAGGCCAAATTTCATAAAAATCGGTCCGACGGTTTAGCCGTAAAAACGTAGCAGATAGACAGATTTTCGCATTTATAATATTAGTATGGATTAGCTACCTGAACGAAGGCGCAAACAACAACTAGTATAAATAAATGAAAATTAAATAATGGTGGGTCTAACGAGAGGCAAACTCCGTAACATAATCGTAATGAGCCCTTTGACCGGACCTTACAATACAGTATTCTTCTTCTTTTTTGTTCATATGGCTCCATCGCGATTGCGAAATTTGCCAATGTCAATAATAAGTGAGAACCACAAGTCACTAACAGTCATCTTTATAGTGGGTGTTTAGCTGCAAGTTGGGGAAACGAGCTCATACGTAAATAAGAGAATGATGCTTCCTGACTGGCCTATTAGTCTAGGTTGGGTCAGGTATGTAATTAGGTCCCATGTCTATTAAGAAACAAACTTTTTAAAATTCTTTTTAAATTTGAGTGTTACCGGTAGGTACTATCGCTTGTTTTGTTTGTTTTGAACTAAACAAAAAACAAAAATTATAGTTTAAAAAAACTAAAAAAACACACTTTAAAGAGAAACCGAACCAAACGAAAAAGTAAAAAATAATGTTTATTAAGATTTTGTTTAATAGTGATAAAAATTCCACCAATTCAATATAATTAAATGCTTTTTACTAAGTTTCAAATAAGAATAAAGGGATTGACAAAAAAAATGATTTTATTGTAAAAAGCGTGGGGTGCATTTTACTATATTTTTTAAAAAGCCACTATTATCAATAGCTACCAATAAAATATTTTAACAATTGATATCATGCACCCCACGCTTTTACTCTCATTCATTTCCTAAATTGACCCGATCGGGAATCGAACCCGGAACCTTCCGCGCTTGGTGCAACGTCTAAACCGCTGCGCCATCGAGGTCGTCAATGTTAATAAGAGACAATAGCCATGATATTGCTAGCGGTATGACAAAATTCGGAGAGGTGCAATGTGTAGCGACCGGGGGGGTCAGATTCCTTAGACATCTCAAGATATTGTGCATGCACAGTAGCTGTTAATCTTCTTTTGTTACCAATTACTGTGTTGTCATTCAACTCTTAAAAGAATTCCACAATATTGCACTATTGTTTGTTTATACGTTTGTGTTATATGACGTATGACGCATTATTTGCTGATAACACGTCATTGTTATTTAAACTAGACAGAAAAGATCTATACATTAGCTGGGTGAACAGGATGTTTGCAGACATTTCGAGATGGTTCGCTGGTAATAATTTACTTTAATGCACAGAATATCAAACATATCGAATTTTACCAGTATCCTGCTTGATGAACTGGATCTGGGTGGGAAATAAATATGGTAAATAAATAATGGGCGGACCATATTAAAAGTTTGGCTAATAAATTCGGTTCTGCGATATATGGCCATTAGACGGATTACAAAATTCATGGGTAATAATAATAATAATTGATTTATTAACAAAACTTGTTACATTGAGATTATACTCCTAAACTCGGAAAACCAGTATTTTAGGAGATAGGGTGTGGATACTGTTTGTACTGCTGGTGTAATTTGCAATTTTCATAGCCTAATGTGATATGGCCTTCTGCTGTAGGGAACGCTGATGTATATTAATTCCATTTTTAGGATTTGGTAGTAATGCAAGGAACCCTTCTAGGTTCGTCAAGTCCGTATGTTTGTCTGTTCGCAGCTTAACTCACATTTAATCTAGCTAAGTTGTAAAATAAAATCTTTAAACGATTTATTTTTGGGTACCTATCAATTTTACATGTAATGATTGTTTACTCATCTATTCCATTGTAGGGGGTGTCGTTGGATAGATCTTTCGGAAAATAATAGGGGTATGTGATGAACATTTTTTCAATGCAGAGATTTGTTGGCGAAATATTAAGCTTTTTTGTTAGTCACATGTCGTTTGTCTTTGGATATGTGAAAAGTATTCACAATAGCAAAATATACGAGTTAAAATGAAAATCACAGCTACATAGGCTCTACAGGCTAACAAGTAAATTAATAGTCAGCAATTTATAAAATGTACTTGAATAAGTAAAAATTCCATACAAAATATCTTAGATGGCGTTTAGCCAATAAGTTAAAACTAGGCGCATTAAAACTTTGTAATGTTATTTGTCATTATGAAGTTACATTTGCAGTTAGAGAGAACGATAACATGTCTTTCCATTGCAAAGTTGTTTGTTTTTTAATTCAACATATTTTTCTGGCAGGTTTTATTTTACAAATAATGTGCAGTGTGAATGCATGAGAGTGGAATGAGAGATCGTTTTAAAGATATTGATATACTCACTTCATTATACTCATATAATATCTTTGAAATTATGATGTATATAAGGAAAAATATACATAGATCTGATTAAAAACAATGGTGATATAATTGGTATGGAAACCGGAGGTCATGATAAATTAGTTATTCTAAACTTTAAATTACATAAGTGAAATGTTTCATTTTTGGGTAACTGTTTGTTTTTATAAAAGGGTTCCTCAAGAAGTCACTCAATTGACAAACAAGAGAATAAAACTTAATCTAAAAATGATATTATGTGAAATGTGATATGTACCATATGGAGATCTAGGGTAAAAAGGTGTCTTTTCATTCTGGGGTACTTCCACGACTTTTCCATATAGCTCTGATGTTGAAGCCTGGTATATTTTTGTTTCTTTTTCTAATCCTGCTGCCCGCACAGCCTCCAGTAACCTGAGAGTTCCTAATGCATCAACTTGTGCAGTGTATTCGCTAAGCTCGAAAGAAACTTTCACATGTGATTGGGCACCGAGATTATATATTTCTTTTGGACGGACCTGAAAATCAAAGAAAGAAGAGATCAGGCTCAATAGCACACATAATATGAAGAGGCCTATTTCCAGTAGCGGATTACTATAAAATATTGATGATTAATGAATGAGTGTAATCACCGATCTATGTATATAAGGGGCATTTAGAGGATCTAGACTCCCCTTCACGAATGCTATTATTTCTCAAATATCCACTGTATTCTGCCACAAATTTATGGATTTAACTTATTGGCATTTTTGTTGATAATAATTCACATCTGTATCCGCTTCATAAAACTGCTTGAATGTATTGCCGTTTCGAACTGCCTTTTTAACCAATTTCAAGAAAAGGAGAAGGTTCATATGTATGTATTTTTTTATGTGTTATTATTATTAAATAATGCACTGGCAACTCATTAACTCATACATGAATATCACTGCACATGCGTTCTATTTTCATTATGTTCAGTATGTTCACCATATCTTTGTCAATTGTGGGTCGATTTTAATGATTCTTTTTCCATTGGGTTCCATGAACTGATTTATATAGATGAGCGGCACCGATAGTAAACGTATAATAAAAACGTTCCAAAATCGTACACGTGTCGTTTGAGGCGCGCACTGCGGTTTCGTATTAATTTTTGATTCCGATTGGTTCTCAAAAATTGTACGAAACCGGAGTGCGGGCCTCAAGTGACACGTGTACATACAGGTGTAAAACACAGAGAAAGCATAACCGAGTTGACACTGGCTGAATAGAATTTTTATTTATTTTATTTTTAATTGATTGACATAACAGATTTATGGACAGTAAACTTATATTTTTTAATGTAGATTAATGTATTCATTTTTAATGCAGATTGCGCGTTGTCCGCCGGGAACAAAAAAATAAGTGGAGTAGCTTGTATCTAATTAAATATAAATTATAATAATAAAAATCGTTTTTGATTTGAAATACGATCTTATATTTTATTTTAATGTAGATTAATATTGATATATTAATCTGCATTAAAAACAGATTATAATAATAAAAATCGTTTTTGATTTGAAAAATGTAGATTGTATTATGTAGATTAATATTGATTAATATATCAATATTAATCTACATTAAAATAAAATATAAGATCGTATTTCAAATCAAAAACGATTTTTAATATTATAATTTATATTTAATTAGATACAAGCTACTCCACTTATTTTTTTGTTCCCGGCGGACAACGCGAATGAAGTAGTCGAATGGTCGCAACTGACTATAAGCAAACCAATCTGATTTTGCAAAATCAGATTGGTTTTGTTGGACCGTTTTGTTTGTTAGTGTGGGCCCATCTATATACATCAATTTCACTGATATTGAAGCTTGGACTTCGAAGATACACCAAATAATGCTAACAGCTTACAAGCTTTATTTATATTGATGATTCCCTTGATAAAAATTTGATAAACAACTCTATGAAGATATCTGGTATTTACAAGGTATTCCATACTTCGTCATGTGACATTTTTAAATAATATATCTTTTTTAAATAAAGATTTTTGTGCCATGGATTTTAATGTTATTTTAGTTGTTATGACAAAAAAAAGTAATCATATAATGAGATTAATGTACCATGTCCATGTAAAGTTTTATGTTGTTAAATATTAACCTTGGAATTTTAGTGACATGCAAATTGGAGTAAAATATGTTATACAATAGTAATAATAGACATACCTATCCATATTAGAATTGTAGCCAATTCTAATTTACAATATTTTAAAAGTTTAGTCATTAATCAAGTTTTATTAACTAACAATGTCGTACCTATATTGTTATTTAGAATAAGTGTATTGTTATGTGGTATCCAAAAACATTTAAATATTTGAACAGGTGCCTAACTGAATAGTATATTAGTACAGTACAATTGAAATAAATTCTAATTGAGTAAGGGATAAAAATAGAGTACTACTGAGTGCTGCTGAACATGCTGAAATACAACACCTACATTATCACTACTGCTCATCATATCGAGCTTACATTTTCAATGGGGATTTTTTTTTGAGAAAAGTAATGTTATATAGGGCATATGCAAATCATTTATCCATTATATTTCCTATCTAAAGGACATAAATGTCCAATTTGGTAATGGCTCTTTAATTACTAAAGGAGTGGTCACAAATAATCACAAAAAAAGGTTTACAAAAAAAGTTGATAATTTATGTAAAATCTTCACTAACAATATTAGACATAGCAGTAATTGGTTTAATAAATACCTTAACAATAATACTGATAAGGCATGTTGTATCTGTGAGATCACCATAATGTAGATGCATACGTCCTCCGGTATGACATGCAGGTTTTCCATAAAGGTGCTGAATACGACCTGTATTGAATGATGATGAGCGTCGGAGAACTCCATGCACTTCATATCCTTTTTCGATTAGAAATTCTGCTAAATATGAACCATCCTGTAAAAATTTAAAAAAATCACGACCTATAAAATGTCATATTTTTAGCATTTCAATATCTAACAATATATATTTTTTGTTAAATACTAATTGGATGTTAAGCATTAAAAACCAAATTATTAATTAATCATATGTGCACCTAAAAATTGATTAATTAATAATAACATGCTTTGATAGTGATACTTAAAAATTAATTTTATGCTACAATATAATTATTACTTCAGAAGTACTTTACTTCCACTACTGCATACGTGTTTTATACTGAATGGGATATATTTACTGAGGTGTCAGTAATAGAATTTGTTTTTTGATAGAAGACTCGAATAGTTAAAAAAACTTAATATCAAAGTTTAAGGTAATTGCTATAGATTTCTAACCTGCCAGATTTCGTTTCTGGGAGGAAAAGATTTCATAAAGCAAATCTTTGTTTTTCGAATTCGATTAATACTGAAAATATCATCTATACAGGCATAGTTTTGGCTACCAAGAACTAGTTAACAATATCTGTTTCAAGTGACAAAATGGAAAGCAGTAGTTTTTCTAAAGCTTAACCATGACTTCTAATTTCTAAACACTATGAGATATACAGCTACATTTTTTAGAGGCGATATCTACATATCAAGTTATCAACACAAATTCGTAGAAATAGTTTGGCAGTGAATGATGGACAACTTATAATTAATAATGTACTTTATAATTACCTGTCCTGTGATACCAGTTATTAAAGCCACTTTTTTATTTTCATCATTGCTTTCACCGGACATTTTTGTAAAAAATAATGTATTACTCAGTTTTATTGTTTACTGAAATATAAACACGTCCTCGTGTGGCATAGAGTGAGCAAGACAAGCCTGTACTATGCGGCTGTTCGACTGATAACTGATAAGTTATCAATGTACATGTAGCATGTACTTAAATTACACGGTGTTAACCAAAGTACTTTCTGTTAACGTGTTAACGGTTTATAACTATGACCGCAATATTCGTTGATAAACAATTTTATGGGAAATACAGCGAGCGAATAAAGCGTTCGACAAATTTAAAAACAGAAACTTTTATACACGTACACTTTTATCTCTTAGCACTATTTAATCACTACGTTTTTATTTTCCCAAGTATTTATGTTAGAGCATGTAAGAAAATATATTTTACTTGTTGTGGTACATAATCGGTGTGTCCAGTATATACTAAAGTACTCTGTGATCGTGTGTTATGTTATAACGTACTACGATGAAAGAAACAACCCTCCATGATAACGTATGATGTGCATCAGTCAATGACTAAGGAAACTAAAGGACATGAAACAAGTACAAAATAATCGTGCCACCTACACTTCATGTGTCGCAAACAATGGCTGCCGATTAGTGATTCCCAAATATCTACTATGTAGATGTCGTTGTCAGTTGTTGAAATAAGTATTGTTTCCGCACCAGTATTGAAATAAAAATCATTTTGTATGATATCTTCAGAAAAAGGGAGGGCTTTTTTTGTGTCATAGATTTGTATAAAAGTACTGAAATATTGTTCAAACTGAAAACAGCAGTCAGCGTAGTTCGATGCTATCGGCATATAATTAGAATTTGCGCTTAAGGCGATTTTAAGGTGTTATTAGCAACGATAGCAACAGGCGCCTTCAAGGATAGCCCCTTTCTGTCCTTCGATCATTTTTTTCCATTTAAATTTTTTAAATGAACCCTACATAGAAACAAATTACTTAGGTACTTTTATTTGTAATACTTAATAGTACGTCCATGATTATTACAGATATAAAATTGCTTTTTATAAGAAACCCATATTTTTATGAAGCGCTTTCATAAATGTTGAAGATCAATGAATATAGGTCAAAGTAGTTAAAGAATAAATAGCACAGTCCTTTTAATGCTTTTCTTTTCTTTACATGCATAACGTTACTTCTTCTAGAGGTGATGGTGAAATTAAAATAAGTGCTATGAGAAACATACATACGGACCAACCAAATCTATAGCTATGGCGTAGGTACTGTAGCACTTTGATAAACTAAATACTAGAATAATTAATTTTACTAAAAAGTAGTGGTCTTATCACACAGTAATTGGGAATAATATTTCAATTAGGAATAGAACACTGTGGACTTCTATTATTCGAAGAATTCTCAAATTCAGTTAAGTACTTCCAGAGGTTGCCCCGTATATACAAACAAACAAATTTTATTTCTTTTCGTTGTAAAGAAATAAATAATATTATAGTTTATAATATTATCTAGCGTAGAAAATCCACAATATACTGGCCTTTTGAATAAATATTTTAAAAGTTAAGATAGTAAATTGCTAGGCACTACAAGGGTGACCAATGTCTGACTAGTCATATCTAATGTACCTATAGTAACATATTTTTACTGGGTTTGAAAAATAAAATTGTTTGTTAACATTATTGTTTGTAAAATAATATTTATATTAAGTACATAAAAATTTTAATAACATATTCACAATATAAATAAATATAGATAGATTGGTACTGTACGTACATCGTACGTACATCGTACGTAAAATAATGAAATAGTTTCCGACACCTTTTTTAAAAGTTTTTTCAAGTTCAAGTTTTTTAAAAGGTTCTTTAAATTGTACTGCATCTGGATTATTAGTAAAACCACTACAAGTTCTTATTGGTCGCAAAAATAACTCGCCGTGGTTTCGATTCACATCATTCAGAAGCAGATATTTAGAACTATGAGATTTTTCTCTCCCGGAAACATCAAATAAAAATTCAGCCACATTCTGTAAACAATTAATATTTTCCTGTTACTTTTTCACAATAGAGGATTTACATGGTCAAGAAATTAAAAAGTAATCAATTACCACTAAATATTTTCTCAAATTCCCAATAATCTTTGCGGGGGCAATGCTTCATACCTAAAAGTGCTTTCTTAATGTTCTATCGAAAGAAGTTTCTTCGAAATGCAAATAACATAATATATATCATGAATACATCATACGGGTTCAATTTTCTTTTCCAATTATGTCAAGCCACTCTTTTTCTCTAATAATACATGATGGTAATCTGAAACGAGATAATACGACATATAAACATGATATCTGTATTTATCGATATTATTTTAATATAGGTAGGGTCACATGGTTAACAGTGGATCAGTGGTACACAGTTGATCACCTACACGCTGACGCTATTTAGTAATGTCAGAGTGAGATAAATATATAAACGGGTCTTGCTTGCGAACCAGCAAGTACTCCCACAGTCGCTGCGCGGATGTGCTTATCGAGAGACGCAGGAGTGTACCTTTTTATTTTCCGCGTCTAAAAACGATCGAGCAGGTAAACCGTATTTTGTTTATTTTCCTTTAAATATAGTTTTTATCCAATATCTTCTGTTGTAATTGTTTGTACAGATTATTGTATAATGAAAGAATGTAAAACAATATTCAGAAATATGTTTCTTTAAAAAAAAAAACATTTTGAACTGCGCAGGGATAACATGGTTAACAATGGATTGGTCCACTGTGTACACTATGGGTCGTGATCCGATGTGTACCATCATCTGATCGATTTTGAATTTAGTAAGTTAATCGAATCATTCCTTTACAGAAATGCCGAGAAACAGAGTAAAAGAAAGAAAAGTAGGTGCTCATTCATATGAGCAAATGCGGGAAGCTCTGCAGGATATAAAAGATGGAAAAAGCATCAGACAAGCTGCTTCAGACCGTTATATTTCTTTTACAACACTACAACGGTATTGGACAAAAGAAAAAGAAACTCCGAACCTTTCTAGATTAACGCCAAATTACGCAGTAAACCAAGTGTTTTCCAGAGACCAAGAGCTGGTATTAAAAGACTATTACATACAATGCGCAAATATTTTTTATGGCCTGTCTGTTAACGATTGTAGACAAGTAGCTTATGAAATGGCGATAGCTAATAGCATCAAAATGCCGAAGTCTTGGACTGACAACCGATTGGCCGGAATAGACTGGATGAGGGGTTTTCGTCAGAGACATCCAGATTTAACGCTGCGTAAACCAGAAGCGTGCAGTTTAGCGCGAACATCAGCCTTTAACAGGGAAACTGTCAACCACTTTTATGACAATTTGGAGAGAGTAATTAATCGTCATCCGGCATTTGCCGACGGCACAAGAATTTATAACTTGGACGAGACCGGTACCACCACCGTACAGAAGACCCAGCGGGTTATGGCACCAAAGGGGAAAATAAGCATCTGTAGAGTGACCAGTAGCGAAAAGGAGACGCTGATCACTACTTGCAACATCATAAGTGGTGGCGGCCAGGCGATTCCTCCAGTAATTATTTCCCTAGAAAGAATGTAAACCCACGAATGGCTGTTGGTACACCACCCGGTTCATTGATTCTGGCAAATCCATCTGGATGGATGAACAGCGATCTGTTCGTCGATGTAATGATTTTTTTATACGGAGAACGGGCACTTCGAAAGAATACCCGTCAATTTTAGTAATGGATAATCACGAGTCACATCTCTCCATCGAAGCGCTAAATTTAGCAAAAGAATCAGGTGTCACAGTGCTTACATTGCATCCGCATACATCAGCGCGTCTCCAACCACTAGATGTTGGTATTCACGGACCCTTCAAAACGTTTTATTACTCCGCAATGAGTTCTTGGATGTTGCGCAATCCTGGATGCCCTATAACAATTTATGATGTGGGAGCGTTAATTGGTCAAGCTTTTGTAAGATCTATGACACCATCAAACATAACACAAGCATTTAAAAAAACCGGAATTTTTCCCTTTGACCGCCACGTTTTTAGTGACGAGGATTTCGCCCCCACCAGTGTCACCGACAGACCAGAAACCACACAACTCGAAAATATTTCAAACATCGAACACGCTGTCACTGACCAGACTTCTGTACAAGAATGTAGTTCATAGTCTCTACGCACAACTGACACTCAAAAGCCCTCCACTAGCACTGCTAATGAAACAGTTAGAGGTTCAACGAGTCCATCTTTACTGGAGGATTTGAACGGTATTATGAATTCAGCATATTCTCCTGTGTCAGTTTTTACCACTCCGAAAAAATGTCGTTTAAATGGTCCAGCTGCTGCTTCATTTATTTCTTCTGATGATTCCGCTAGTCAGTCTACTGTTATTATTCACACTATTCCTCCTGAAAGTAATATAACAGATCCCTCTGGAATCAAACCCCTCATTACACCAGATCAATTTCGGAAGCCACTTAAAGCACCTGCAAGAACTGGAAAGAGGAAGCCAAAAAAATTTGGAAAAAGTCTAATAGCCACAGACACACCAGAAAAAGAAGCTATTGCAGAACGGAAGGTAGTTAAAAGGAAGAAAGAAACCAAAGGTAAAGGCAAAAAAGCAATTCGTCAAGTGCTGCAAAGTGACTCTGAAGAAGAAGATGGTATAATCTTGAACGACGAAACGGACGATGAAGGAGACTGGGTAGAAATTGAAGAAAATATTATAACAGAAGAGTTATTAAGAAGACCACTTGTACGATTACCAAATGAAGGTGAATACGTGTTGGTGGAATTTGCTTCCAAAAGCCAGAAGATATTTTTTGTTGGCAAAGTTCTTGAAGAGAGAAACATTAATTCCTTGGAATTGTATGTGAGTTTTCTAAGGTATAAAAAGGGCAAGTTTGTTATGCCCGATATCCCTGATTTGTCATATGTGAAAGATAATGATATTAAGCTCATTTTACCTAAGCCCACCGTTAGTGGAAGCACTGTGAGACAACAGTCTTATTTTACATTTCCTGTAGATTTAAGTCATATTAACATTCGGTAAGTTTGTTGTTCGTAAATTTTTCAGTAATTATTTGACGAACACAATTCTTATTACTAATGAAAGAAAATGTTTCAGACTGACTTTAAAAAGGTGCCATTTAAAGTGAGAATTGTTTCTCAATTTTCTTACGTAAAAAAGAAAAGTTTATAATGTTATAGTTGATTAAGAGTAAAACTGAACTGATAAGAATAACTGTAGATGTTGTAAAACTCAATCAATTATATTTAATATTAATATCTAAAATTAACAATAATAAGACTGAAAAATACAGTGTAGGTACTTATCTTTAATTTTTGAGGGAAAGTAAATTTTTGTTTTGTGACAATAATATGTCTCATAGTAATTATAGCACTTTATAATAAACATTTCATTGATTATATGTAATCTATTTTTATTTATTTGTGTATAGAAAACTTCGATCCACTGTTAACCTGGGTATGATCCCCTGTAAGCCTGTAGGTGTACACAGTGGATCAAATTTAACTTTAAAAAAAAATATCAATATCTTATAGTTATTCTAAATTGTACGCCAAAGAGGCCACTAATACTACAACCTTAATAAGATTTTGACCCCATGGCAAATTGTCGTACAAATCTGACGATTGTGTTCTGAATTTCAATGCGAAGAAAAAATGTGATCCACTGTTGACCATGTTACCCTACATGAACAGCCCTAACTGCAATAACAACAAAAATGATATGAAGTAATTTACTTTATTATATGAATGAAAATTGCTAATAACTAAAAATATACATGACTATAATACAGTAAACTAAGAAACACAGTAATTATGATGGAAATATATACGACACCAGACTAAATTAATGAATTTCTGTTACATACCAGTGCAATTATAGATTTCGTTGATTATTGCTTTTCCTCGAGCCACATTCTAACACACTACACTTGGAAATTATTGTGGCCTTATGCTAGCCTCTCCTTTAACAAAACAATTCCAATATCCAGCACAAAATCACAGAAACATTAAAAAATATTAAATCCGTTGATATGTTTTGACACTTCGTGTACTTGTCAGCGTGTCGCAATAAATGGCGGACCGGCACGTTTTGACATTACAATGATATCACATAAAAAAATTACTCTTTGAGAAAAGTACTGTTGTTTTCTCTTACACACACACACGAGGCCGTAAGTCAAAAAGAGACAACGCTACGTTTGAATGTTATGCGTTAAAATATATATAACTTAATGTTGCTATAGATCAACATGCCATGTCCTTTAGTTTCCTTAGTCATTGGCATCAGTCAGTATCGTAGACAGAGAAACCTACAAATAAATCTGTGCTACTAACTACGCTACACATTCTATCTCATTCACACAAGAAAGAAGTAAACTTATCCGCATGCAACGTAGAAGAAAATAACAAAGCGCTTGCCGGTTTTTCAAGGTCAGCACACTAATATGCAAAACAACATAGACTACAAAGCTAAATAAATTAGCAAAAGCACAGTTTTGAGTAGGCTCACGGGCCCCATTACTTTTGTAATCTCCGACAGATGGCTATAGTAGTGTAACAACACTAATTGATAAATTAATTACAAAATGCTTATTTACAAACTTAAAACTAAACATTATCTTAAAAATTAGAAGTTGCCGCTTAGAAAGCCGTCATTGATTAGGGTGCCTAGCATATTGGCAGCATTACTTCTTTGAATGGCCAAACTGATTCGTTGGCGGAAGAAGCTGCCAGCCCGGGTGATTCCCGAAGCCTCGACCAGTTTCTTACAAATATCAGAAACCAGTCGATGGGCTTCGGACCTCCAGGGACCAAAAGTTTCAACTGCAAAGGCCGCAAATATGAAACTCTCAGAGAGAGTTGCATACTTACGCCACTTCAAGTTCTTGGCAGTGCTAGCCGCGGCACCTGCTGACTTGGAAGTCGCCGGCACATGGGAAACAGCAAGTATATCGACACGTGGCATCCCACACCAGCGATCTTCCAAGTTTCCAAGGAATGAGCGGCAAATCACCCGGTCTCCTGCCGTCGCTGCGCGCAATACCTACAGGCTCTAAGACTGCAGAAACGCCAGCGGCGACAAGAGCTCTCCGAATGACGTCATTCAAGGCAGTATGTCGTGACATGCGGCCCGCACTACATAAACAGGATAAACCGTGGTGACCTAGTACATCGACGAGATCACCACGGTGGCAACGGTGAGGAAGGTTAGTCCTGGCTCCCAGACGAAGGGATACTATGAGAGAAAGTGTGGTATTGTCAATTAATGTTCCTAAGTTATTCGAAGATATTACCTTCAACCAGTGTCCTGACTCCTTCTCAGAAACAGCCAGGAGGCGAGACCGATCTTTTTCGGTACTACAAGAATCTAAAAGTTGTAAATGAACATTTTTGCATAGAGGCTCATCCCAGTGTTTCTGAGAAAAGTTCGAGGAAGGCAGGTTAGTACTCGGACAAACACTTAACCGAGCATTTCGAGCATCAGTCAAGCACGGCACCTCAACCGATCTTAAGGAAGGGCGAATAACAGGTAGGAAAAGGTTTTAAAAGTGGAATATATTAAATTTGAAGATATTACTAAAGATGTCATAGAATCTATGACATCTTTAGCAATATCTTCAAATTAATAAATATATAAATAAAGAAAATTTAATATAAATACGAATTGCACGAAAATCATGCGATAATTCGCATGATTTTCGTGCAATTCGTATTTACGCCGAATATGTCAGATTCTAGCTCAGAAACATACAAAATTAGATTAAGGGTGGCTTGCACCAACTATTTAAACTCGCTTTAAAGATTTGACTTTTGCTAACACTAACGATTAAATAGTTGATGCGAAGCACACAAATAAAACCGATGTTGTAACAAATCACACCTTACATTATTCTATTTTCAGTTCCTTAAATCGAGTTTAAATAGTTGGTGTAAGCTGCCCTAAAATTAAAACTAGACAAAAATTTGTTCGGAAATGCCACATTCAAATTTTTTTATCCATTTTCACCACAGACAAACTACCCTAGAGTACCTGAAATGTTTACGAATTTCTAAGCGAACTATTCTGTCAAGGTTAGAGGAATGAGACGTAAGCGGGCGGCAAGGTAACGTCACGTACTAAACGAAATAGTGATGTACTCGTAGATATTGTATATATCGATAAATACAAGAATTACTTTCATAAGCTTATTTTAAAAATAGAAATAATAAAATGTATGTATATAATCAAAACAAGATTCTTTATTTAAAACAAAAAAATCAAAAATTTGGAATAGAAATGCTAATCAAATTCGTTTGGGTAGTACGTGTTTTTCCTAATGTAAAACTTTTTAACAAAAAATTAAATTGACAAAAAACTAAACTGAAAAGCTTTGGTGGTAGAACCACCCAACCTTTTCATCTATGTATTTTTTTAACCAACTTTAAAAAGAGGGAGATTCTATGTGCGTCTGTATGTTTTTTTATGTATGTTCACCGATAACCTCCTCAATTGTGTACCGATTTTAAAAATTTTTTTTTGTTTGATATACTTCCGAGGTGATCTGATTTAAATTGCACTGGTATTGAGCTTGGCCTTTGAAGATACACGAAATAATAATTACTAATTATAAGCTTTATTTATATTGATGATACATTTTTATATCATTTCGTTCTATAATTAGAAAAGTAGTTAGTTGTAGACCCATCCTATATATTTATTTAGACCAAGGTCACTCAAATGGGAGAAAAAAAAAATTAAGAAAAAAACGAAACCTAGAAAAAAACACTGAAAAGTATAAAATAACTATCCTTTACTAATTACAACTCAAATGTAAAAGAAAAGACTATACATACGATATAAATACGTATATAATTAAATTTGCTAGAGTGTTAGCCGACGGAAATGTCAAAAGCACTCGCATACCTAGGCAAAAATGTGTGAGGAGAATGCTGAGATTTGAAGAAGCGAAAGAAGTATGTAAGGACCGCGACGCTTGGCGCTCCGTCCCTCTGACTACCCCGTTAGGGATACGGTGTGAAGATTGTATATATGTAAGAACATAATTAAATTTGACGGTTATTGAAGTGGGTTCCAAATTAATGTGCCACAACAGAAAGTCTATTAGTTTGGGAGGCTTGCATCGATTTCAGAAACTGTCGAATTTAATTATATAGGTATTTATGTCGTATCTATAAAGTATTTTTTTTTGTATTTGAGTTTTGATTAGTAAAGATTAGTTATTTTGTACTTTTCATTTTTTTTTAAGTCAGTTAAATTGTGTTCTTAAATTTTTTCCGAATTAAATTGAGACCAAAACTCTATCCAATAAAAGAGAATCATCAAAATCAGACGACTCTGTAAAAAGCTACGCATGGTCGTATACAAAAAAAAATATGCACCGACTTCAGAACCTCCATCATTTTTTCATCGGTTGAAAAAAGAACGGTGACATCTTTTTAATGATAATATAATAACATAATATCTATTCAATACATGGTGATATAATGACACATTTTTAATCTTTAAAATAAAACATTCATTGATTTTTGAAATGAATTAATTTCGAATATATTCTTCTTACAGCTTTTCGTTTAGTTTTCGACGTGATTAAATAAGAAAGTCTAATATCGATATATTTTTTCATTACACACTTTGACAAATCGATAATATGATTAGTTTCTGTAGAATCAAATTGGTGGTCAATAAAATCTGGAAATAGTTGCTCCCCAATAAATGTATTTAAAGTTTTTCCTACAAAGAATTCTGACCGGAAATGTTTAACTTTTGTCTGTTGAACATCATCGTATAAATATTTTTTGACTGTCATTTCACTTCGCTTACATATTTTAATTACAGACTGTGACGGATAGATCAAACCACCTAAGTCCCGGTAGTAGGTTAAGCTCTTTTTATTCTCAGTCAGCGATACTAAAGCTTGAATACAAATTGAGCATTTTAATTTCTTTATCAGAACGCTGACGACGAATCCTGCCAAATATTCAATTACGTGCTCAGAAAACCGCGACAGTGATACGGCAAGGATATCGAGTTCCGGTTCAGTATCAGTGTTTGAATCTTTGTTGGTTATGTCTTGGCATCGATATCCAGGAGTAGTTATATTTATGCGTTCTGTAGGTGATGAGCAATTTAAGATGGCGATCTTCTCGAGAGGCACGCAATTTCCAGCTCCGGTATCCATGAGTTCTGTGTGAATTAATATTTTTTTGTAAATAGTTTCAAACAGTCGTGGTGTGGGATTATTATTGCAACCACCGTGGGACCTGACGTTGCAAAAAAAGAGTTCAATGTGGTCTTGACTTAATTTATGTAGCGGAAGATACGTAATTGGCCATTGTTCACTGTTTATCAAATCACTATACAGTACTTTTGTGCTCTCGATCGCCACGCACATCCCTAAAAATCCAGTAAAACGCGGAGAATCGACTAATTTAACAGGTGTAGATTTGTGTTTTACATTTTTTGTTGTAACTGAAAGTAAGAAATCTTTTGCTTCGTCTAATCTTTGCAGTACCGTTCCATAGTTTTCAGCATTTAAAGCTCTTTTTAGACCACGCGCGTGAACTCTTGAGTCTAATATATCAAACACATCGTTCAATAGTAACACCATGTTCACTGTCCCATCTATATTCCTAAATTCTTTCAAATCCAAGTCTTTACAAAACTGTAATGCTTTTGCCACAGATCGACTAAAAATTTGAGTTGCTAACTTTACCTTCATTATATTGTCTTTAAAATGTATACTGTATTTTATATATTTATGTATAATGACTTGCCCGCAATTTGTTAGCCATATGGAAATTTTCAGATTCTTGGAGCTTATGTAGTTCTTCTATATGCTGCCATTTTATGCAATTATTAGCTTTGTCCACAAATTCTTTGTAAAATTGGAAAGCATTTCTAATGAGTTTAATCATATGGCATGGGTCAAGCCATATAACAACATTAGCACCGGTCTCTGGATGTTTAAATGTCGTTTTTAAGTTTCTAGGGTTCAAACTGCAACCTAACTTTTTAGCCATTGTCAAATTTGCAGGACAGCCATCAAATGTCAGTGCAGTAATATTGACTTTGACTTCGTAACATAAAGAAATAGCCTGCAAAACTAAAGTTGCTTTTTATTCTCCCCTTATACTATTAATTAAAAAGTAACCAATGGGCACCTTAAAGCGACTATTGATGGGTACTACTAAAAAAACAAGTGGATCGGTGCATTCATCATTACAATCAGTATCCTCAATTCCAGTGCCATAATCGACATATCCAAAATATCGTTGACTTCCTGGATGAAATTCTACTTTATTTTTAAGTTTCATTTCGTCAATAATGAGTGTGGCGTGGATAATAGATTTAGCTTGCTCTGTTTTATGACTTAAAGCATTAAATGATTCTTTTGTAAAACCTGGCCGACCACCAATGCACTGATACCATTTCGCCAATGTTCGTAAAGATGGCAAGCAAGTGTCGAAAGTTTTTCTAACATATTTATAAGCTTTCGTGGAATAAAAATTTAATGTCAATGCGAAACTTTTTAACGCAGGCGAGTACCGTTTTTTAACTATTTTTCCAGTTTTCATTTTAAGATTTTGTCTTTGAATTAATTCTCTCTGGCCGACACCAAGCCTACTCAAAATACCAACATTTGCTGCATCTATGTGATTTTTGGATTCCAAATCTCTTAATACAGTTTTTAACGTAGCTATTCTTTTATTTAGATATCTATTGTTAGATTGCAATCGTTTAATCTGTTTATTTTTATTTGAAATGTGGTTGCTCAAATCTATGATACGACGACAAAGCATTTTCTTCCGAGGTGTACATGTTGGTGAGTGCAACATGCATGACGGAGAAAGGGCGTGCTTTCTAGAGTGATCGCTATGACTATGATTGGGTGAACATAGATCTAGACACTGAACGTTGGTAGCCTGAAAATAAAGATAAGATGTGATTTTTTTTTAATTAAAAGAACAAGCTATCAACATATCAAATTTCATCAAAATAAGTTCAGCGGATTAGCCGCGAAATAAGGTTAACAAACACTTTTGCATACAATATAATGTAATAAAGTGAGTAAGGAATTCCTCCTTTTAATTAGATATCAAGTTCACGTTTTAACGCAAAATAAAAAATACTTTGTAATTATTAATTACTGTAGTTTGTGAAGAACGAGACTGCATTGGTTCCATATGACATTTATTTCTCATTATCTAATTTTTTTCACTTGTAGTTTTGATACTGGTATTCTGAAATTGTAAAAGAATTGGTCGAAATAGCAAAGAATATCTACGTAAAATAAAAATTAACAGATTATATGCTAACAAATGGCAAAAAAGTACCAGTATTGGCAAATACAAAGTTGGAATAGATGTGTGGAATAATTTTCTTCGACATTTCATTTCCATAAAACAATCTGGTGTAAAATGTCTAGAGCATATTGTGCTATTTGAAGTCGGATACCAGTCTTCATCTCTCATAGTTTTACTGATCCATATTCTTTTTGTATCTGCATCAGTAGGAAATCTAAACAAAAGTAATATTAATAATTCATAGGGGATCACAGAAAAAGCTGCCAAGTATGTGTCCCATTACGCACTACGGTTGCTGAGTTTAGTGATTTACTTAACCGAAAATACCCCATTTCTCAAAAACTGCACGACATAATATCTAATTCAAACAGATTTTCGTCGAGTCCTTTTTAAGTCCTATTATTTTCAATTTATTAAAAAATTTCCATTCTTGTAAAGTTAAAGAGCGGAGGGAAGGGACACCTTTTACGACTTTGTAGTTGCATATTTCAGTAACTACATACTACACTACAACATACATACTACCTAAGAATCGGCACCAGCTCCGGTGCCGATTCTTAGGTGTGGGTGCTCCGGGCCTAAAGCATTACAGGGTATAGCACCCACTCCCAGGCATTATTCCCAGCATTTTGGAAAATTAAAATGAAAAATTTGGTAATTTTAGTAGTATTATTATTAACTTATTGAAATCTAATGAATGTTTTTTATAGAAAATCGACACCCTTAAGTCGTAAAAAAGAGCATACAATTTATATACCCACTCATTTATATAACACTTTTATAGGGACAGGCATTCGTTTGCAAATTTTAGCACGCCGTTGTATAGCGGGTTACATTTTACACCTAATACACTTCTGTATAACATAGTGACGGTAATCTCCGAGTGACGTGATTATAACTTGCTGATCAACAGATCAACAGAAACCTTCCTCTGCGTATTCCTATTCATTTGATACCCATATTGCTGGTGTTGAACGAAAAAGTTATTTCTTATTAGGGAACATCCGCCATATTGGATTTATGATGACGTCACATGTCCAGAAACCTTCCCCTGCGCATTCCATTTCATTTGATACCCATATTGTTAGTGTTGGATAAAAAATTTATTTTCTATTGTGGAACATACGCCATATTGAATTCATGATCATGTCACATACATAGGAACCTTCTCCTGCGTATTCCATTTCATTTGAAACTGTTTTTTTAATAGAAAAGGTGTATCTCAGTACCAAATTACATCTTAATCGGTTCAGCGGTTAAAAATTTCCCATACAAAGTTTCATCCCGTTTTCACTCCTTTAGGGGTAGATTTAAAAAAAAAAAAAGTTTTTTAATAGAAAAGGTTTTATCTATGTACATTACTAAATTTCGTCTTAATCGGTTCAGGGGTTAAAAATTTCCCATACAAAGTTTCATCCCCTTTTTCACCCCTTTAAGGGTATATTTTTGAAAAATAAAGTAGCATATGTTCACCCCTGGTGTCAAACTATGTCCATGACAAATTTTATTAAAATCGGTATGGCGGTTTAGCCGTGAAAACAAAGCAGACAGAGAGACTCGCTTTTATAATATTAGTATGGATGTGGATTATACAATTATATAATATTACATAAAAAATTTTGTTTGTGTGTATTAGAGTACACACGTAAGAAGTGAAACTTCTTTATGACACCATTTTTCGAAAAAATCTACTATTTACAACTTTACAGAAGTTGGTTAAATAAAGCTAAAAAATTTAAATTAGATAAAGCTTAAGCAAAAATAATAATCGTTATCTTGGATTCGAAAATAAACATAATTTTCGAAATCAGCACCCCGAGAAACCTATAATGTGACACCCATATCGATTTATACAAAAAAGTCATTTTCGCCATCTTGGATTTGAAAATGAACGTCATTTTCGTAATCAGCACCCCGAAAAACCTAGAATGTGACACCCATATCGATTTATCCAAAAAAGTAATATTCGCCATCTTGTATTTGAAAATGAACGTCATTTTCGTAATCAGCACCCCGAAAAACCTAGAATTAGTTACCCATATCGATTTATCCAAAAAAAGTAATATTCGCCATTTTGGATTTGAAAATGAACGTCAGTTTCGTAATCAGCACCCCGAAAAACCTAGAATTTGATACCCATGTCGATTTATCCAAAAAAACCCGAAAAATAAATACCATAATCACACCCACGTGTTGGATGTAGGTATTAGAAAATAAAGATTGTGCGTAACCGAAAAATGTGACGGAAAGAAAGATGCGCGTAACAGAAAAATCTGACGAATTTTTTTTAAATTGCTATAAAATTTCTCTCATACGAAATTCTCTCGATAAAGAAGTTTCACTTCAATTATATTATATAATAATAATAAATAATATATTATATTATATAATTATATGTTACATATATTTTATGTTATATTATTATATAGTATGGATAGTATGGATGGAGCTAGTATATATGTGTATATAATTTCAAAGAGTGGCAGTCATTATAAATTCTCAAAATTAATGAAAATATATTGATATATCGACACGTTTTTTCGCGTCCCTACTTACACGTGCCATCTTGCAAGAGTGAGGACGCAACATGTAATTATAGCTTGCTAGACAAGGACAAACGCTGACTCAAAGCTACCAGCGACCAGTATAGTGAGAGCTCTGAATTTTTTTGATATAAATTTTTGTTATTGATTTTATACTTACCGATGAAACGTGATATTATCCTTTTTGAAACTATTTTTACGACTGTTACTACCACACCACTTTACAGCGCAATTTGGCATTGTTTACGTAGTTTATACTAAATTTTTTGAAACAATTAGACAGGTCACGGATCTGCTTTCTGGTTAATACTAAAGGAGCGCGCGTTTGTATTTGAAGTTATATGAGCGTTTGCACGCATCGATGGCAGAAAACGGTGCCCTTTCATTTCCTGTCTTTAGGCTAATTTGTCTGTGATTTTCACATTTTATTTATCATAGTACCCCATAAGTAGAAGGTAGTATTTATATAACAAATCGAAGTAATTCTTTAAACTGAACTTTGCCTAAAAATTAAATACTTTTTTTTATCGGCAAATGACCTTTTTAAAATTTTATGAATGTATCAAAACTAATACAATATTAATTTGAAAAGTATAGAAATAATATTCCGCGGTATTTTCTCTTTACTTATTTTATATCCTAAGGGGAAAAGTGATGTTAAAAAGCTGGTATTCAGCTTACGAGTTAGGCTAACGCCCTTATTGCCAATGCCTTAAAAAAATTTATTTAACTTCATACTGTGTATTGTGCCGTACATGCCTGACCTTGAAAAAACCAGCATGCGCTAAAGGATAGAAAACACTATAGCTTTGTCACTTTCTTCTACGTAAGTTAATCTCTTTCTTGTGTGAATGAGAAGGAATATCTGGCGTTCTCTGTCTACGTTTTAATGGTTTGATGATATTGTCAAGTGTCAGCAGGGTTCCCAACTTAGGGGTTTTCCCCCCAGATTTAGGGGGGGTAAATAAGTGGGTTGGGATTTTTTTAGAGGTTTTATTTTTTTAGGGGTATTTTTAGGGATTTTATTTACTCTTCATATGTTTTTTTTTTGGTTATTGAGAAAAATAAATATGTAAAAGTATAGACCTTGGGATAATTCCAAACTAGCCAATCATATGTATTTGTTGACCTAGCGACTATGGGACATCTAGTACAAATATATTACAACTACTCTGTGGTGACTGGTGGTTATCGTCCCTATACTTACTGGAAATACATATGTACGTTGATTGTTGTTTACTTGTTTAATTCGATTTTGTTAGTGTACTGCTGTGTCGACATGAAATTTGTTAATGATGCCACTAAAATGTTAAGTTTATTCAACGTCAACATGTATGCTTTTAAAAAATCTAAGTCTCCGGAAGAAAACGAAATTATATTTGATGTATGACATAATTTATAAATAAAGAGTATTAAAAAATATCACTGCATATTATTTATATTTATTTTAGGGGGATTTTAGGGGTTTTTGACTAGTTTTAGGGATAAATATATTTGAGAGTTGGTAACACTGAGTGTCAGATGTCAGTTAATTGTAGACACGTTTTTAGGTTGTTTTATTGTTATCAATGTAATTTAAATTTATAAAGTTTATTACTCTTCTGTTAATTGATCCTTGTAACATTCTTATGTTATAAACTAATTAAATACAGTCAAGGAACTTATTAATTTAGAATAATTAAACGTTTATAAGTTCGTAATACATTGATATTCCTTATTTCTGTACTAGAAAATAACCGAGAGTTATTTAAGAGTCAACGATGCCTGATATTAAGATTACGCCATTAGGAGCAGGTCAAGATGTGGGACGCAGTTGTATATTATTGTCTATGGGAGGTAAAAACATAATGTTGGATTGCGGTATGCATATGGGTTATAACGACGAAAGGAGATTCCCTGATTTCTCATACATAGTACCAGAAGGTCCTATCACGAGTCAGATTGATTGCGTTATAATATCTCACTTCCATCTCGACCACTGTGGAGCTTTGCCGTATATGTCTGAAATGATTGGTTATACTGGCCCTATTTACATGACTCACCCCACAAAAGCTATAGCTCCTATACTCCTTGAAGATATGAGGAAGGTTGCAGTGGAGCGGAAAGGTGAGTCAAACTTCTTCACATCTCAAATGATAAAAGACTGCATAAAAAAAGTCACCGCTGTGACATTACACCAGTCTGTGATGGTCGACAATGAACTGGAGATTAAAGCGTATTATGCGGGTCATGTGTTGGGGGCTGCAATGTTTTGGATAAGAGTTGGATCTCAATCTGTCGTTTACACTGGAGATTACAATATGACTCCTGATAGGCATTTGGGCGCAGCTTGGATTGATAAGTGTCGACCTGATTTGTTGATATCTGAATCAACTTATGCAACTACTATTCGAGATTCGAAGCGTTGTCGTGAAAGAGATTTCCTTAAAAAAGTACACGAATGTGTGGAGAAGGGTGGTAAAGTGCTTATACCTGTTTTTGCTTTAGGACGAGCTCAAGAACTCTGTATTTTACTTGAAACTTATTGGGAACGAATGAACTTGAAATATCCAGTTTATTTTGCTTTAGGTTTGACAGAGAAGGCCAATAATTATTATAAAATGTTTATAACATGGACTAATCAAAAGATCAGAAAGACATTTGTTCAACGTAATATGTTTGATTTTAAACACATTAAACCTTTTGATAAATCTTACATTGACAATCCTGGAGCCATGGTTGTGTTTGCAACACCAGGTATGTTGCATGCTGGTCTTTCATTGAACATATTCAAGAAATGGGCTCCGTCTGAACAGAACATGGTCATTATGCCTGGTTTCTGTGTGCAAGGTACTGTTGGTCACAAAATATTGAATGGTGCTAAGAAAATTGAGTTTGAAAACCGTCAGGTAGTCGAGGTTAAAATGGCTGTTGAATACATGTCATTCTCAGCACATGCCGATGCCAAAGGTATAATGCAGTTGATACAGTACTGTGAACCCAAAAATGTATTGCTGGTGCATGGTGAAGCTCAGAAAATGGAATTTCTGAAAGACAAAATTGAAAAAGAATTTAATATAAGCTGTTATATGCCAGCTAATGGAGAAACATGCACCATTAATACACCTACGAAAATTCCTATAGATGTATCCTTAAGGTTGTTAAAAGCAGAAGCTGTGAGGTACAATGCTCAACCACCAGATCCAAAGAGAAGACGTGTAGTTCATGGGATGCTCTGTGTGAAAGACAACAGACTGTCCTTACTCGATATTGATGAAATGTGTGATGAAATCGGCATCAACAGACATGTCATTCGTTTCACAAGCACTGTGAGATTTGATGATCCCGGTCCAGCCGTAAAGACTGCAGAGAGACTGAAGTCTCTGCTAGCAGAGAAACTGGAAGGTTGGTCTATAACTATTTCTGATGGGAACATATCAGTAGAATCTGTCCTTATTAAAGTTGAAGGTGATGATGATAACACAAAGAACATATATGTGTCTTGGACAAATCAGGATGAAGATTTGGGAAGTTATATTTTAGGTTTGCTACAATCTATGGTACAATGATGTTAAGAATTACCAATCATAGATTTTTATTTTGAGATTGTAATGGGCACTGATTGTAAGGTTTATTTTTTAAGAATAAATGAAATGTTTGTAGTTTGTACAGAATCTTTAATAAAATTAAGTTAATAAATATTAATTTTACTTATGAAACTAATTTACGTACACCAAGTTACATCCAAGTCACACTTCCCTTGGTACCATAAAAATTGGAGTTTGTTTATGAGCGTCATATTCTTCAGCTGATCTTCCATTGATTTTGGCTTCTGTAAAATAATACAATGAAATGTAAACTTCAATTGATTTATTTTCTTTGTAAACATCTTATTCAGTGAACTGATTTACTATGTAAAATAATAATTAGATATGTACATATATCAATGCCTGAAATAACTTGACATTTAGATGAAACTGACGTATTCATCTTAGTATAATAATACTTTCAAAACGTTTTGGTACCAAGAGATTATCATTGACTATAACTAAGTACCTACGTACGCTATATTAGATAGTAACTGCTAAGTATACAATGTATCCGGTCATGAGATCACGAACTAGCGATAACTAATATTAAGGAAAAATGTAATACGATAAAAATTAGCAATGCCCATGACTGGTGACATACATACATATCCTCACGGTGTAATTATTTATTTTATTTATTTATTATTCATACAATAGGCAGACTTAACTCCTAGTAGCATTCTCTACCAGTCAACCTGAGCTTAACTGTCAGAGAAAATATGTTTCCCTAACCTGAGAGAATGGAGTGCCAAGCACCGCGACCCTTACATACTTCTTTCGCCTCCTCAAATCTCATTATTCCCACGCACTCATCATTTTTGCTCAGGTTCATTCTTGCTATTTGATCGTCATATTTGATCGCCTTGATCTCCCTTGGCTTCTACTAATACTCACATTTCCCTTTGTAGATTTTCTTCGCCAGTCGTTCATCACACTCATTCCATCTATGTTCCCGAACCATCTAACCATTCCTTTCAGTATTTTTACGATAATACTGCCATACTGTGTATCTTTTCATTTCTTATTTTGACCGCGAGGGTGGGGGACCACACATATTTCTGAGAGATCCCGTTTCCACCGTGTGCACTTATACATACTTACATATCCTCACTAATATATAATTACAACGCACAGTGGATGATCATTACGACGAATTTCGATATATTGACACTACCATCTATAATGCGGATAGAGCATCTTTTACTTTATTGCCAGCTGCTACCCTTCTCACCACATTCAGTGCACATTTTACATCCTTCGAATACACGCTTCCGAGATATCCAGTTTCATTCACTTCATCTTCATCTTCCATATACCCATATTTCACACTTCGTCTGTACATATTTTTCAGACACCAGAACCTTGGTTTTCTTTACATTCAATTTCAATCCTTTTACTTCACATTATTGTAGCATACGTGATTATAGAGTCCGTAATTCTACTTCGAATCATTATAAGCACAGCATCGTCGACATATAAAGCCGGTTTATGAATTCGCCACCACATATCAAAGTAGTCATACCTCCTTTTAATGTTTGAGGCAAATATCCATGTATAGAACGAATAGCCAGGCAGATATCACGCAAGTCTGTATCACGTTAAAACTACCTTCGTACAGAGCGGCTAGGCAAGTGGCAAACGTTTAGTAAAATCGGAACGCTTGCCTAACGTTTATTTTATTTTTTATTTTTTAAATGGCACCGTACGTGAGTACATTGCCAACGTCAAGTAAAGCGAGGAAACAATTCAGTAGGTTCAAAAGGAAATTTGGAATGATTGGCGCATTTGCCAATGTTACGCATTAACACAAACTAGTATACAGACACAGAATAAGTAGAATCCATGTAGAATCACAAGTAAAATAGTTTTTTCTTATCGTAAAACTCCTCCAGTAAAGTGATAGTAGGCTTTACTGAAGTTATAAAGGACTTCTTGGAAGAGCGCGAAAACTTCAGCTACCAAGTTTATTTAGATCTCCTCCATTCTTGTCACTTACACATAACTTTAAAACACAATATATTATCACTGTTGTACTTTAAAACTCCTAAAAATGTAAGAAATAGAATATCTAAATAAAATGACAACCTCACCTCCCGTTCCCGCCAAAAAGTCTTGCCTAATGTTATTGCTTGTCAAAAGTGCCATTTAACTACGTTTTATACGGCAGTTTTCACACGACTTTACTTTTCATTTGATTTAATAGAAAGTTAATAACAACTTTTGATTACTAATTTAAAATTCGTTATAATACGCTATATTACGTGGTATTTGTCAACCTATTCTACTAGCGTTTACGACAATTGAGCCACTCGTCTAGGCCACCAGGGTGACATGCGTCACTATATCAACTCTTACGCAGGCTCTATGGGCTCGTTATAATGACCGCATAACAGTAAGGAACCTTCTACGCCATATTCAGATAGGAGACTCCACAGTTTAGCACTACTCTATCGAATGCTTTTTCTAGATCGACAAAAGCGCAGAAAACTTTCTGACCTTTGGCGGAAATCTTACTTACGATATTTTATGCGGGGATATTCTGTCGAAAAAAAAATTGATTGTATTACATGCCCTCAAGTAATCGTTAGTTCGTGACCGGACACATTGGTTAATTCAAAGTTTAAGCACAGTTAAAATTATTTATAATCTATAGATATATAGGGCATACATATAGGTATATAACACATATTAATACTATTCAAGGTATACCTACTTATATATTATAACGGATCAAAGGCCTTGGAAATGACTATCAGTAAGTATATATGGTATTTAACAGTGGAATACGATATTTCAGAAGTATTTGTGGTGACTTTTTCGCGGACAAAATAAGCTAAAAAAATAATAATAAAAACTATAACACCGTGTGTTCATTTAACGAAATTTTGTAAGTTTTAGCTATCTTGCATCCGAAATTTCAAAATTATAATTAAAAATTTAAATTTAAGTAATTAGAAACTAATTAAAAAATCGAGTTAATAGGTGAAATGTGTGGCGATTACTGGGTGTCGAACTGTCGACTTCTGATATTTAAGTCTGATAGGGCTTATTATTTTCTAGTTATTTAAACATTAGGTACCGCAGTTTCAAAGATAACTTATGGAAAAATGAGCGATCTTAAATAGCTTTCCTTTATTGAAGTACCGCACTCCGAAAAGGATCTCATTCGATTACTATGGTATTTTATTTACTAACCATTGCTGGTGGGAACAGCCTCCTAAAATCACCTCGGTGTAAAAATTCTGTATGAGCTTTTAGTAAACTATTTTTTAACATTGCGCTCAAACACGGCCTGCACAATTCACACACCGGAAGATTATCTTCGCATCTTTCCTTGCAGTTTGTGCTACATTCGTCTGCGAACACGGCTATATTCTTTTCAGATGACATCATATTCCTAATAGCAGTGATTTCTCTAAAATGAAATTAAATTACAAAATTAATGCTTAGTACCTACATCTATAGTAACGTTAGATACGTTAGATACATCTATAGTAACGTTAGATACGTTACTATAGATGTAGTACTACGAGAATTTAGGAAAGTTTGTTTCCTTTATTGGGCGCTTTTGTAATTTACAGTTGAAAAATATTATCGTCACGATTTTATCATCCACGATACAAAAGGCGTCTTCATACAACTGCATACAGTTTGCTTCTCTAATGTATCGCGGACGGTAAAATCGTTACAATAAAATTGTTTAACGGTACATTATAAAAGCGGCCACTGGCCTATGGAAATCAAATTTGACACTTTCTGATTGCACTCAACAACACTGAACACTCAAATGCGTGTCCTAACCACGAATACCGTAACCTTGTACCCTTCCAAATAGGTCAATAAGAGAGGAATGGATACCGTATCGAACGTCCTGGCTAAATCTAGAAAAGTGCCAGTGCAATGCAGCCCAGAATCCAAGAACATTAACGATGTCCGTAAGGACGTATGAAACTAAAGTCGTAGTACTGCCAATTCAAAAACCGAATTGTCTTTCCGAGAGGAGACACATGACTGGACTAGAAATACTTAACCAGCTGGGTGTTATCTTCCCTAACACTTAAGATAAGACGAATAGGGAAAGAGGTCTATGCTATGGTTGCCAGGTATATACGCTTCTGGGACCAAACTTTTACATATATATGTATGTAACCTGTAGCCAATCTCCACGAATCAGGATGAATACCAGAACACAAAGTAAGGTTATAGATAGATGTACATCAAATGTTGCCAGATTAGGTGCTTTTTACGTTTAAGAAGCCGAATAGGCACATTGTTCTGCAGCACTGTCACTTCTATAACTCAAATACAATCGAGTCAATCACCTGAGAATCATTTGGATGAAGAAAGAACGAATTGTAATGAGTAAGTAGTACGTATTGAGTACGCTTGTTTCACTCGCTCATTCACCTTAAGTCTTCAGAATTATGTTCGCTAGCGATTGGGCGCTTTTATGATTTATCTTTGCACGTTTTTATCGTTACTTTTTTACCGTCCGAAATGCAATAGGTAACCAAAATGCTTCCCTATTACGTCCGCGATAAAGACGCTTTTCCAACGTCAACAGCATGACGTTATCGTGCACAGAAATATAAAAGCGTCTCCATACAACTGCATACATTTAGCTTCCTCATTGTACCGTGGACAGCAAAACGTTCAACGGAAAATTCTAAAAGCGGCCATTGACCTACAATTGTTAAAAAGACATTGCTAATTTCACGCACAAATATGGACCAAAACACAATGGCACAGTGTAATGATGGCATAAAGAATACTGACTTCAATTTAATCTCACAAGTCAACTTTAATTAATATTCACCTGTGATTAAGAGCGTTGTATTCATTCATGTGGTTAGCCACTCCTGTTAATGAAAATAAATTGTATATGATTTGTTCGTACAGCAATTGGTTTGGTGGATAATGCGCTGAACTCAAATTTGGTGACATATTTGCCTCTAATAAATAAACTTTTAAATCCTCGTCTACAATTAAATCGAATCTCATCAACTCGAAGAAATTGTCTTGTGACGGATAATTCTTCAGCTGTAACAATATGATAATTTACTCTCAGTAAGTACCTAAATAATAGTTTTATACGAAAATTCACAAAGTAGTTTCAGCTCCTTTTGTTTGCTTTCTGAATTGACCATCAGGGGCTTAATCACGTAATATTCTATCCCTTCAAAAACAAAATTTGGAAAAAAATCCCGTCTCGCAACGCAGTTCTTCCACTACAAAAAGTTGTGAGATCTCATGTAAAACCAAATCAGTTATTTTAGTTAGTGTCTATGGAAGCACCTATTCAACAACTTTGTTATACATTGTTATCTTATCATTACCATTACCCATCAACATTTATAGTTTTATTTTATTTTAGATTTATATTTTAGATTAATAATATTAATTTTCTGGCTATTTGATCTTCATAAGCCACCCTTGGTGTTCCAAATAGGCTCTAAGATTCCAAGGTTCCAAGGTCGAATTAGCCAGACTGTTAGCTGATGGAAATGTAAAAGCACTCGCATTCCTAGACGAAAGTGTGTGAGGAGAATGATGAGATTTGAGGAGACGAAAGAAGTATGTAAGGACTCCGATACTTGGCACTCCTTTTTTCTCTGACTACCTACCCCCGTGAAGATATACTATATAATATACTAATGCTTTAATCTAAGATGTGAAATCGATATTCATTTTCAGTCACTGGAAGTTACGCAAATATTAGGTCTAGATTTGGAATAAAATGTACACTGCGTTTAGGAAGCATTAATTTCCACACCAATGAGTCAGTCAAGTTAGAACGTATTTCTATTCTAGCCAAATTATAGTTACTTCGATGTGGCTCTTGGAGACAGGTATGGTAACTAATACCTAAATCTATTCTTTACAAACATGTTGCTAAGTCTGAATCGTGTCTCACGAGTACATGGGCGAAGTAAGAAGGGGGTTTCGCGAAGCTAAGTCCCCTGACAACTGTGTTAGCCCCTCTGTCCCTTAAAAAATTCTAACATTTACAATAAACAAATATTTATAATAAACAGATCTAAAATCCTACTGATAACTATCTAATAACAGGTAATTTGCCTGTTAGCCCTTTAGCCCCCTAGGTTAGATGACCTAACTTCGTGCATGTTTTCATTCCAAGAATTTATAGATATGTTACCTACAATGTAGAAATATTCTAGATTGATAGTATGTAAAATCTTTTCTTATAATCCCACTCTCGAAGTCTAAAAAAGCTTACATTCTCACGAGTATATAATAGGTAAGCGTTTAATGCAATATTTTTTTACTCACCGCTTCAATTATATGGTGCTCTTTCATGAGAAATATATCGGTTATGGCTCTCTCTATTTCGGACCACATTCTCGACGAATCTTTTCCCTTTAATAAAATTAAGATTTCATATAATAAAACCTACGTCATAGGAATCAGACATAACCATGTTACCATTCCGAAATAAAATATATTTAGCTACTTTTATTACTTTCTGTATTAAACATATTTAATAAAAATGTTGCTAAATATGTTTCCGATTGTGTACTATCGTCTATGTACTATATAGTAATAGAACTATAACAAACGATACAATATTATAACAATACATCATGTAAGTATGTTATTTAAACTAATAAACAAATCAAATAACATATATGCTCAGTTTCAAATGTTCTACAGATATGATAAATGTAATACGAATAATTTGGAATATCGAACTTAGTAAAATTTATAAAAAACAGGTATGCAATATATGGATGCAAGTTCAAGACGGACAATTGAGAAAAAGGATCGAGGGGATATATATATAATGGAGCTGTAGAATTAGTAATTTTATCTACAAATCTCAATATTTAAAATTGACAGAACTCTAAAGAGATAGTTGAAAACGAGAAATTTAATCACATAACATATCTGTAATCTCTGTATATATAGATAGTAATCTTATATAAACTAGTAATAGGTGTATTTCCCAGTTATTTCCAGGAGCAGTATTGAAATAGGAGTCTGCAGTCTAAGGAGATAGTTAAAGTCTAGAAATTGAATCTTGAAACATTTCTATATTCTTCTATCTCTTTTCATCTTTTGCTGTTAGTATATGTGTATGTAGCAATCTTATATATACTGGTAGGTGTATTTCAGAGTTATTCCCAAGACTGTGTCGGCATTGTCAGGATGAAAGCTTGTCAACTTTATTTATTTAGTTTATAGAAAATGTTATTTTTCATAGCACTATCTATTATTTTAAATGATTGCTTATTTTTATGCTATGCGCCTTTCAGTTCTTTAAGTGTAAAGGTGATTGAATAAATCGACTGAATTATACGGACAGAAAGACAAACCTACATATTTCCGTTTTCGCCATTTCGGCTTTGGAACTCTAAGAAGCATACCGTAGAATCAACGATTTATCTTCAAGTTGTGAACTTGTGAAATTCTAGATGACTTTGAAAACGGTTGTCTAATTAACTGAAGCTGTACGTTCGATATACTTTTTTATTAAAAATACATGGTAAATTTAATCAAAGACAAACAATGTTAGATAAGACGTTAAGACCCATAAATGAATATACTGTACGTGATATACAGATTGTAGTCTGTACTGCTTATCCTTTTGTCTGTTTATCTGTTTGTAGGGATAAATAACAACATGTTATTCCAACTGCTGTAGAAAACTAATGAATGGATTTCATTACAGATTGCTCTGATAGACAGACTAGGACAGTTCAGAAGGATTACACTTGAGTGCACCGCACCTACATGATGTAATAATAATTTTCTATCTTATTCAAATTCTTCACTACATGCTATGAGTATAACCTAAACCTTACCTTTGATTTAACATAAGTATCGAAAGCATCTTTCATACTAAATCCCATTGCCGTGTAAATGTGTGCAAGCGATGGTACTTCCCACGTAGGCAGATAATCATCTCCTATTACATATTTATCTAAATTTTTTGGATCGAAAGGATAATACTTTGCGGGACAGTATCTGAAAGTAAGACATTTAAAATAATATACACACTACCTAATATCTAATATACACACTACATAATACCTAATATACACGCTACATATCTAGGACGTGGACAGAATATCAAGGCATAACAAAATTCCTCGCATTTTGATGATAATTATAATGTGAATAAACGAAATGACATATAGTGACCATCTAACCGGTGATCGCCATAAGCCTTTAACTATACCACCTACAGTCCTACATACAAGTCAGTTGTTTTTCTTTCTCGTGTAAAGCTTGGAAATAATGCAACACAAAATAATAAATATTTAATAACTATTTACACTTTAGTAATCAAAACTCAATTACAAAAATAACTTTGTAAATACAATACGAACACCTACATAATAAAATTTGACAGTTACTGAAGTCGGTGCCAAGCCTACCAAACTAATCTTTCTGTTGTTGCACATTGATTTGGGACCAACTTCAATATTTATTAGTTCAATAATTCAATACTTCAATAATTTGATACCTATTTTGTACTTTTCAGTTTTTTTTTGAAGTCGGTTTAATTTTTTTCATAATTTTTTCTTCTTCTTTTGAGTGACTTTGGCCTTTTAACTTCTTTTCTAATTGTGGAGCGCGATCACAAGCAAATCACAAGAGAATCACCAATATAAATAAAGCTTATAACCAGTTAGTGTAATTTGGTGTATCTTCGAAGTCCAAGCTCCAATACCAGTGAAATTTAAATAAGGTCACCCCGAAAGTATATCCCTCTATAAGTCTATACCCTTTCAAAGAAAAAAAGAATTTTTGAAATTAGTTCATAATTGTCGAAATTATCGGCGAACATACATAAAAAAACATACATACAGATGAACATAGAACCTCCTCCTTTTTTTTGAAGTCTGTTAAAAATTGGGGAGTAATAACCACTGACACAGAGGGATATATGTACGAGTTCATATAAGTATATTACAAATGTCTCCATGACTATCCAACTGCATGACATACCTAAAATGTTTTTTTAATAAGCAAAATAATTTAAATAATGCTGCTTATTTGCCGCTCATAAATATTATAAGCGACTACGATGGCAAAATAATCAAAGATAAGCAATGAATTCATGATGATTCACAGAACTGAGTGACAGCTATTGATAACCATGACACCGTCCAAGTACTGCTCCCTAGTGAGTATAAAAATGACCTTTATTGTCACTATACATAATAATTGATGTATTTTGCCAGCAACTGCTATTGGACATATTTATATCTTATTTTTTCATTTCTGTCCTTAAGAGCCCTATGACAAATCGTAAGCACTTGAATTTAGGTATTGGCGCGCTCGGTCATTCATGTATGCGTACAGTCTGCAATAAAGGTACGAATTTCACACTCACACTGCAATAAAGGTACGAATTTCGTACCTTTCCTTTCCTTTGCCGGCTTTCCCGGAATAGATTAGATTGTACTGATGATTGTAATATGTACAAAGATTGTTTTTGGAAAAAATTTCATTGCAATTGGTTCAGCGGTTCAGCATTTCCCATTCAAAGTAAAAATCTACCTCTAAGAATGTCAAAAGGGAATGAAAACAGAGGAAGGGGTGAAAATCTCCACGCCAAATTTCATCATAATCGGTTCAGCGGTTTAGCATTTCCTATACAAAGTTTCATCCCCCTTTTCACCCCTTTAGGGGTAGACTTTCTAAAAAATAAGTGTACAATCACATGCTCTTACTACGTACCAATTTTCATCAAGATCGGTCAAGACGTTCTTTAGTTACAGACAGACACACAAAATTTTTAAGAATGGTAGAATCGAAGTCAGTGAGGCAATAAAACGACTATTTATCACAAAATTTTACAAAAAAATTGAAATTACAGACAGACGCTAGAGATTTATATAGTAGTATAGATGTAGATAGATGTCTTTGCTATGCTTATGTATGTTTACGGTAAAAAATATAGGATCAACGAAAAAGCCACTATGAGATAAACACATATTACAGATATGCAACTTAACTTAAAGCTCATTTTAGATCTCAACTTCTGGACGGTGGATCACGATAAAACATACCTAATGTGCAACCTGTTTTTAAATTCTTGCAGCACTGATTATGAGATGCCTCGTATGTTGTATACACAGACAGATAAAAATTCTAAAAAAACCGTTTTGGTTCCCATTAGTTTTATGCGTACCTCTCGGGTTATTCTTTTTATATATCTTTAATTAACAGGTGCTGATCAACTTACAGTTTATTTATTTGTAAAGTTTTTCAATTTTTACATAGGAAGCTCAGATTATTATTGAAAAATTCTCTATCTTCCTGTGAATGTCACGTTAAAATCTGTACAAATTGTTATAAATGTAATCATCATCATGTAGTCATTTTGATATCCGGCTTGCAATACTTCTTGTAAGCTAGCATTACTTTAGAACTTTTTTATTTAACTTTACTACTAGTGATTATATTTAAAACACAATGTTTACATGCCTAACAAAAAATGCAGTAAATCAGAAAGTCATAATAGAGTCATGGAACAGAGAAGTAAACACTGGATCAAAAACAAGTCAATCGACATATACGGGTCGCTATTTAGTGTTCTCCCTTGTGATCGCTTGTTATGTAGAGCTCATAAATTTCTTGTACAGGTACTATCTCTACAAGCGCTCGCGCGGCTGAAATACACGCGTCAACTTTTAACGCGATTTTATTGTTTATTATATTTATCACACTGATTAATAAAAAAAAAAAATTTCTGTTGTATATTGAATATTGAATGAAGTTTCATTTCATATAGCATTTTTTATAAATCATTGTGTTTTTTGGTACTAAATGGACGTTTCATGACACTTTATCCTTGAAATCAGCCTTTTTAAATATGAATATAATTTTCTGTAAGGAGTAAGAAATTAATTACATTTCCACAACACTAATATTCAATAAGAATATACAATGTACTAGATCTCAATATAATTTTAGAAATTGTTAGAAATTCGCGTACCTTGACGTCCTAATTAACTTATTTGTTCCGACGAGTTCTAATTTTAGTTTACAAGAAAAACAATGTCAGTTAACAAGAAAAATTCATGCGTTCATTCATGCGACACGCGTCTATGAATTTCGTATCATCGACATCGTAGAATGGTTATTGTAAGATATTATAAAATGAATATAAAATACGCAACACTATTGATATTTCAAGAAGAGAAATGGATCTATTATAGATTGCCAGCACAATATTAAAAAATCTTAAGATTTTTGAGAATTAGAGCGTCAAAATTTGTGATTTTTGTGCGTATTTCGCGCAAAAATGTCAAAGGGCTCTTAACAATTTATAGCTCACTGTGTAATTTAAGTACTTATTTTTTACTCAAAATTATATCTAATGTCGTGGACGTCTAAAAGAACCATTCTGCTTCACCTATTCCAATAATGAAGCGCTGAACACAACAATCTGTGTGGTAATTTGTCTGTGGGTAGAAATAAAGACGTCTGAATCATTTGTTCTAGCGAATTGGTGGTCGATCCGCTTATTACAATGTCAATGTGTGCGTACTGCCCGATTTCACCAATGCTATCTAAGTCGACACATAACTATATAGCACCTATATTAAAGGACCCCTAAATCGGTTCTTAGATAATATTCGTTATCACCAATCTAACGGCTCTCTAGTATGTCAGACGTTATGTGACGTTTTTTGTTTCGATAGTGTCCTTTCATTTCCAAAAGTTATATCGTTAAAACAGATATTATTGTTTTACTTCTAAGTTTTTATATAATGTAATAAATTATTATCCATATTGTCAAAAGTTAACATACAAAACTGTCAAATAGTGTTACGGGTTCGAAAATCAAATTTCTGAATGTAGTGGATCTTTTAATTACACAGGGGCTCTAACGTTTCGTGAAACGCAAAAACTCATCGTTAGCGGTCCCCTATCCTTTTTTAGGGGTTCGCTAAGTATTAGGGGACTGCTGAAATCGGGCACAAGGTTCGTTTCATATCTTTATTTTTGCGCCGTGGTCTATATTTAGATAATTAGCTAAAAGTTACGCTGAAGATAATGGAGCATAATATACGCATAAGACATAAGACAAGATTAGTGTAATTGATCTCTGATTTCAATGGTTATGTTTAACACTTTATATCAATTATTGGATGAAAGACATACCTGAATAATACGTCACCTTTATACCAATAGACTCTTAGAGGATTAACAGACGTCAGAACGACGTACACACCAATATCGAACTTATGTCCGTCGACTAAAAACGGGTTTTGTATGTACTCCTGTACAAAAGTTCTTCCGCTTGATAAATCAATTTCTGTCACATTCTTAAGATACACACCTCTATGAAGATTATTCTTTTCCAAAAACATCGATTTTTTATATTTTGCGGCATATTTTAAAAATTCTTCCTTATCTTCAGGCAATTTGAAGGCTTTAGGTATATACTTGGAGTTAGAAGTGGCTAGGTTGACTTTGTTGGTTATAAACCCCGTACCGGGAAAATGATTAACCTTTTGGTATGGTTTTAATCTGTGTAAGTTAGGATAAAGTGATCTGAACGGATAATCGTGAGACCAGAGCAAGTTCCATGGTGTCTCATTTGTCGTTTTTTCGTATCCAATCCTCTTCAACACTAAATGGACGTGTTTTAGAAGTCCATTTCTGTTGTCTACGTCATTGTAAGCAGAATATACCCAATATTTGTTGACTAGTTTGTTTGTTGTATCATTTTCGTGTTTCTCATTTCGACTCTGAACGTTCAAGATTTCTAGAAAAATTCCTAAAGACACCCCGATTATACATATTAAAAGAAATATACTGGTATTAGTGTTATCCACAGATTCTTTTTTGATGTCTACATTTCTATCTGAGTTCTCATTGCCTTCGATTGGTTTCGCTTTCTTGTACAGTGACTGAGTGCTTTCCTGAAACGATTTAGATTAAGTTTAAAGTAATTATGGATGTTCTTTATAGTACGTTACTACATGTCAAAAAATTCATTTTTCATTTCATGTGTTTTCGTTGCTTGATAAATTTGGTATTTATCGCACTTTTATCATTTTGAGATATACAGAAAAAATTGAGTGGTGAGTTATTTTTTATGTTATGGAGCGACGCCATTTGACTGCTGATGAAACGCAGAGAGCTGTAGGAATGCTACAAGCGGGAAGAAATCAGTCCCAGGTGTCTCGGCATTTTAGTGTCAATAGGAGCGTGATTTATCGCGTTTGGCAGCGTTACGTTAATACAGGGGATCCTGCTGAGCAGCACCCAGGACGTGGAAGGAGTACAATTGCTCGACAGGACCGAAGATTTTATTTTGTGATGAGTCCCGGTTTGGATTTAAGCCTGATACGAGAAGGGTAAGAGTGTATCGTCGCATCGTCCCGGAAATGTTGAACGGCTGAGATTCGTCCAGGAAGTGCACCCTTACAGTGGCTCCACAGTGATGGTATGGACAGACGAACTGAGTTCGTTTTTGTTGATGGCAATATGAACGCTGAAAGTTACGTTGAAGATGTCCTCGGGCCTTATGTTCACTCATTTGCACATTGTCTTAGCTCAGATTTCATGCTGATGCATGACAATGCGCGTTCGCACACAGCTCGTTGGACCAGAGAGTACTTGGTAATGGAAAACATCCGGCTATTGCCGTGGCCTGCACAATCGCTAGACCTCAATCCCATCGAGCACGCATGAGACATGCTTCAGAGACGTGTTCTATAGATCCTGGACGGAGTGTCGACAAACCAACAACTGAAAGACTTGTTAAAATTCCATTGGGACCGATTGCCGCAGGATCAGATAAATAATCTTATAAATTCAATGAAAAATCGCTGCCGACAAGTTTTAAACAACAGAGGCTTTGAGGCAACAACACTTTGTATTGAATTACCAAATAATTAAAAAAAATTACGTTATTTAATGTTGTAAAACATGAAAAGTTTAATTTCGTTTTAACTTTATTTTATACTACGTGTGTTACGGTACACATATTGTTAATTACTGTGATTAAATGAACAATTGAATGAAGGATTTTGTTGCTTTAGTCTCTAATGCGTCAAAAAATGCTTAGTTATTATTTATAAAAGAAATATAAATATATTACAATAGTAAAAATCGTTCAAAACTTCAAAATCATACATGTTGCTAAGACTTTTTTGATGTGTGTATAAACTAGAAACCTTATTATTTTTTATATATTATGTATTATATACACTGACGAAGAAAATATACAGAGCGAAAGTAAGTGGTAAAAGAAGTCAAGGAAGACCAAGGCTGGCTTATGAAGATCAAATAGCTACAGTGTTAGCAGATGGAAATGTCAAAAGCTCTCGCATACCTAGGCGAAAATGTGTGAGGAGAATGATGAGATTTGAGGAAGCGAAAGAAGTATGTAAGAACCGCGACGCTTGGTGCTCCGTCCTCTCTGACTACCCCGTTAGGGATACAGCGTGAAGATATATATGTATATATGTATACATTTATTTATTTTTAAATTTAATTATACGAACATCACAAAAATAACTGAAAATAACAATATAAAAATAAATGTTGTTATATACTGTCTGAAAATATTCATGTTCAATTATTTCTATGGCATATTTAAAATAGTTTTTTATTCCACGTATAAAAGTAACACATTCCGTTTTCTAATTTCGTTTTAAAATTATTAATTGCAGAATATCTTTTAATACCCACGACGGACGATACATGCGTTTGGGGTTAGAGGTTGTTTGTGTGTATGTATGTCTGTTACCATTTTCCTCGAAAACTACTTAACCAATTACAATGCGGTTTTTTCAATTAGAAGGTCTTTTTTTAGAGGAGGTTCTTAAACATGTTTTACGGCTGTAGACCACCGGGGGGCGCTGCGGCAGCCAGGGTAGTCGGCTCTTGAGGGCTTTTATCAGAAAATAATCCTTTTGACATTTATAATGTTAGTGGGATGTAGATAGTAATGTACTTAACGTACTCTCTAAAAAGATTAAAATAACATAACATAACATATCTTCACGCTGTATCGCCAACGGGGTAGTCAGAGAGGACGGAGCGCCAGGAGTCGCGGTCCTTACACACCTCTTTCGCTTCGTCAAAACTCATCATTCTCTTCACACATTTTCGCCTAGGTATGCGAGTGCTTTTGACATTTCCGTCTGCTAACACTCTGGCTATTTGATCTTCATAAGTCAGCCTTGGTCTTTCTTGGCTTCATTTACCACTCACTTTCGCTCTGTAGATTTTCTTCGTCAGTCTTTCATCACTCATTCTTTCCAAGTGCCCGAACCATCTAAGCATTCCTTTCTTCATTTTTACAATAACACTGTTGTGCAACCCTGTCATACTGCGTATCTCATCATTGCTTATCCTGTCCGCAAGCGTGACACCGCACATATTTCTGAGAGACCGCATCTCCACAGCATTTATCATCCTTTCACTCGATTTCGGGCATATCCAGGCCCCACTACCGTACAACAAAGTTGGCACCAACACCGCATTGTGGATGGCCATTTTAGCAGTGTTAGATATATTCATACTACCCACTAATGCGGACAGAGCACCGTTCACTTTATTGCCAGCTGCTACCCGTCTCTCCACATCCAATTCATTCCATCCCTCGTAAACGCACTCCCCAGATACACAATTTCATTCACTTGTTCTAGACATTTTCCATTTACACAAATCACACATTTCGTTTGTACCGCTTCTCTTTCAAACACCAGAACCTTAGTTTAAAAATAAAATAAAAAAAAAAATTAAAATAAAAAAAAGCAAAATAAAAAAATTTGAAAAATCCCACGCAGGATGTTAAAACGTAATCGAAATAGGATTAAATAACTTTTTTTGAAGTCCCTCGACTAGTGGCTTGACGTTTCAGCCGAGTTGCATCAGCCGTGGTCTCAAATAAACGGTTTACTTGTTTACGGTAGTTTACTTGAGACCACGGCCTATGCAACTGGCCGAAACGTCAAGCCACTAGTCGGGGAACTTTATAAAAAGTTATTTAATTCTTTTTCGATTACGTTTTAACATCCAGCGTGGAATTTTTAAAAATTTTTAATTTCGTTTTTTTTAAACGTACCAGCCAAGGTACCAGAACCAGAAGGAACAAGGCGCGGCTCAACAAAAACTTTGGAGCTTCGAATACTGTGCGAAAAAATATAGTGATAAATTTTTTAATATTAAGTGTATCTGAATAACATTATTTTTCTCCGTTAGTACAGTAGGTAGAGTAAGCGACGAGAAACCTTAATCAAACTTAGCCATGTTTATTTAAATATACAAGACCTTAAAACAATATAACTTATTGAAATTCGAAACTTGTCTAAGAATCTAATTTGTTCTGCTTTGAATCTGAATATAGTTTAATGTTATTTATTTACAGTTACAGTAGGCATGAGGAAAGTGGGATGGTGGTGTTTCTTATCTAAATCGACGCTTCCCACAGCTTCGAAGTTGTATCGCATATTATGGTAAAACACCTTCGCATTAGGTACTAACCTTTTGTTGATTATAATTTACGTTCTAGATACAGTTCATATTCCTACGCTGTGGTTGATAAATTTTATACGGTATATAGTATTTATAACATAACAAATAATTGTGTGTTCATTGTGTCACTGGTTTTTTGAAAATGGTTCTAACGATTTCAGTGAAATTTTGATTTTATCATATACCAAATTTATCTAGATAGGTGTCATCACTTAGCAAACTCATGCAGCTTGGTCGCCCAAATAAATAATTCAAATAACTTATTACTTTACCAACTAAATTATTATATCAATTCGCTATTATAATAATCGTGGTGATCCTGAACTGACCATTAGGGTGCAACATGAGTATAGGTTCGAGCACATAACTAATTGAGGGAGTACCCAGTAATACTCCGAATCCAAGAAAATTTAGGAGTATCAGAATCACCAGATTTTTGACGCTACTTACAAGTGACAAAATGGAACCACATAAGTAACGCTGGGTACTTGCTAGCTCATTGTTTAAGGCTCGTTTACATATTATTAATTAGCATGTAAGTAGCGAGTCAATTATGCCACGTGTAAACAGCTATAGATCCGCGGGTTATTACCTAAAAATTTGCAGACAGCGACAGCCACGTGATCACAGCGCCGGTGACTAATTGGATGCTTTAGATCTAAAAATCACTAAATTTAATTGCATTGTTTTGAGATAAGTCAGTTGACTTATCTCAAAACATATAATCCATCCAATTTAAGATAAGATTTAAGAAGAATAAGAAGATAAGTCTGACGGTAACTGACTTACCTCAAAACAACGAAATAAGTCAGTTCACTTATCTCAAAACAACGAAATTGGATTTAGTGACTTTTAGATCTAAAGCCAATTGTAATAAAAAATTGGTATCATGTATGATGACTGCGTATCTATTATTTTATGACCGTAAAATGCTCTTAGCGCGGTAGATTTAGCGCCACCATACACATTACATTACACAAATTCTCGCTTTAACAGTAGATATCGCGCGATATTGACTGTCGCATGCTGACTGCAAGTTACGTAATAAGCGTGGCGATTTTTTTCTATCAGTCAACTAAAGATCTAAAGCAGCAACTTACGTCGTTACTTACCGAGTTATTTACACGCGGTATAATTGACTCGCTAAATCAAGTACAAACATAATTTCTTTTTACGGTAGTAACTAATTACTCTGTGTAACAAATTAATCTGTGGTTTCGTCATTAATAATTATACATACATACATACGCACATACATATTTTCACGCTGTATCCCTAACGGGGTAGTCAGAGAGGACGGAGCACCGAGCTTCGCGGTCTTTACATACTTCTTTCGCTTCACACACTTTCGCCTAGTTATACGAGTGCTTTTGACATTACCGTCGGCTAACACTAATAATTATAATACTTGTATATTAAAAATTTGTTTTTGTTCTTGGCCTGGGTTTAATCTACATCCATTCTAATTCTCATCAAAATCGGTCCGGCGGCCGAACAGAGAGACGGACTTTCGCATTTATAATTTCATTAGTATAGATTGCTATAGGCGTTTATACATACGTAAATATATGTATATATCGAAAATCTATTTCTAATGCCAGCGGAAAACAAATCCTGAATACAGAAATTGAATATTTTAACACCGCTTTAAAAAACGTTAAAGAACTTAAATTGTTCTATCTATACAAAAAATTATTAGGTAAGAATTTCATGATTTTACCTAAATATCTATAAGTACCTGACAGAAAAAAAATACCTAGGTACAAAAATCATTATACATACTATTAATGGAAAAACGTACATAATTATTTTTAAATAAATAATAAATAACAGTAATGTTAATAAAACCTATGTAATTCGAATGGGTCCACAAGTTACGTCAGTATGGACAATGCTATAAATAAATCTAAGTAACATATTAAGTCGTACAGGTAATTTATTAGGTATGTATGTATCTACATAATACTATATGTATGTAGTTTGAGGTAAGTAATACGAAATAATTTTAGCATGTAGTACTCATGTACCGGTTAAATTAAATGTTACGAACAAATATTAACAATATTATGAATTACTTACGTCAACATTATCTGCCATCGTTTATTAAAAGAAAATTATTTGAACAACATATTATCCTGCAAGTATTGAGTTTAAACGGAATAAAAAACTCGTATTTTAAAACAGCACTAGTAACTCGTAAACGTGTGTACACGCGGATCTTCGAACATGTATTATTGTTTATGCACTCGAACTGATTAACATCGTGAAGTCTTAGAAGGAGATGAACGATGAGGTTGAATGAGACAGAGTTCACTTTCTAAAACTTGGCAAACGAGCCGCTTTTTAAGGTCACATCACTTGGTACGGCTGTACTTATGTTTACCTACGTTATTATTTATGTATGTAGGTGTTTTGTTTTCTTACTTTCTTATTCGCTTATTTCTTATTAGGTAGCATTTATCGCCTCGTATTTTAACTATATGAATGAAAAGTGGATATAGTTCAAATTATTATTAAAAAACTATCCGATGAAGGAATGATGATATAAGCACGTGGAAGACATATTATGCATCTGCGTTGTTGGTACTTAAACAGGTCGTTGGTACTTAAACACATCACTTACATCACTTCCCACTTGGAATGAGTAGGACATCAAAGATGCAACAAAACTACACCTTGACAGTAAAAATCCACACGCAGATAGCCAGCCCTTTGGGAGAGCGACTGGATTGTGAGGAGCTTTTAGCCTGCACTCTCGCAGTGCTATGACAGCGTGGACCAACCGCGCAGTCAGCGTCGTCCTCCTCGGGTTCGCATGGATGGACGGCCGGAGCCCTCGGCCACGACCTTGAAGGCCTTTTTAATTGCCTCTTATGGCAGGTGAGGAACATCATAGCCGTGGCTAACGATTTGGTGCGTACGTTGCCACCGCCTCGGCATCGTCATCTGCGAGCGGAGTCGGACCTCCCCCGCTCCCGCTAGGAGTCCTCCTTTTAGAAAATTATGATCTCACAAAAGGAGGACATGGCATTTCACGATTCTTCCGCTAGCATAGCCGTTACTATCGATGCTATAGACAACAAAGCAGAACCATGTAGTCGTGATCGTCTACAGCAGCAAACTTATTTTGTCTACTGCCCACTTTGAGAATAAATTATTTTTTAGCGCCCCCATTTTTTCACCTAACTTCTGAAAAACCACTATAACTTCAATTTAAATTAATTAATTATTGTGAGCTATATTAGCGGAGATTAAACATTAATTCCAAACGAGACTTTTACTATAACCCGGAAAAGTTAACTTGAAACCTGAGCGCAGTAGGTAATACACAACGGCGCTCAGGTCTCAAGTTAACTCTTACGGGCTACACCTGCCAATGAGAATGATTATTCAAACGCAAGTTTATAGTATTCAAACAGAGTATCTTTTATTCAAAATAAAACAAATATAATCGATCCTTATATAAAAACTAATGTGAAGGATGAATCTGATGCTGTTTAATAAGTTTGTTGATATCAGGTTCTAATTTACTCAAGAACAGTCGCAAGTCGCCACGTTTGGTAACATGCAAACGATTTCTCTTTTTAGTAAGCAGTGTTGCCACAGCACTAAATCCACGTTCACACAAATATGACGATGGGAATGCTATCAAGAATCGCTGAAAGATTGACCACAATCCAGGGTACAATTGCGGGATCAGTTTTTGTAGCCAAAATTCTTGGTAACCATTTTTGAACTTGATTTTTATTTCCTCGTTTGTTGTCAATTCTATAAGTTCTTCTTCCAGCTGGTTGACATTTGAAAACGGATCCAACACCCAGTCTGGTATTTCCAAGTTCAAAATGTCCTGGTATCGTTCGGTGAAGTCAATGTGGAGGTTTTCTAAATGTTGGCAGTAGGCAAACAATTCGTCGTTACTGCATGATACTGATAAATTCGGAAAATTGTGAAACTCACGTCTGCCCATATTCTTTTTGTGTAGAAGCAGTTTGGCTGCGAAAGCAGCAACGACGTTTTTTGTTTTAATTAAATTTAGTTCATCTCCTTGCAGTTGGAGATTCATGTCGTTGAACAATTTATACAGGTCTGTCATGTAAGCTATATCATTCTTTGATGTAATGAGCTTGTTGTGCAATTCTGTATCTTTAGTTTCCAAGAACTCTATAACAGAGTCAAACAGGTTGTAAAATCGAGTCAGACAATTGCCTCTTGATAGCCAACGAACTTCAGTATGAAACAACAAACGGTTGAAATCCTCGTCATTAGTAACACAAAGCTGATGAAATAATCTATCATTCAAAGAGCTGTTGCGGATTTTATTGACTGCTTTGATGACATATTGCAGTGATTGAAATAGTCACTTACTTAAGTTTCTAGCAACCAAATGTCTATGAATAACGCAATGTACAGCAAGGACATCTGGAATTTTATTTTTTAAGTACGCTATGAAGCCTTTATAGCACCCTGTCATAGCCGGAGTGCCATCCGTAGCAACTGATATTATATTTTTCAAGGGAATCTCTTTCTCATCACAAAACTTTTCCAATGTATTGAATATGGTTTCGCCTTTTGTATCGGTCTCTAAATTTCTAGCAAAGAATAGTTCTTCACATATCTTCTCATCTTTAATAAACCTCACGTAAGACAGCAACAATGCTTCATTAGTTGGTAAAGTGGACTCATCGAGCTGAATTGAGAATTGACTTGTCCTCAGGTGATCACACAATGATCCTTCAATGTTTTCAACCATTTCATCAATTCGTCTTTGCACAGAATTATTACTGAAAGGAATTCTTTGGATAATATCTGCGGCTGGTTTATGAAGCACAGTAGTTATTACTTCCTTTATTGCTGGCAAAATTAACTCTTCTCCGATATTATGTGGTTTGCCTTTTTGAGCAATTAACAAAGAGATATTGTACGAAGCTCGAAGTCCGTCGTCATCTTGCTTAGCAGCCGCCGAAAGTAGTTTTGCTACACTTGGCTGAGTATTATGCTTCTTCTCTAGGTCTTGAAAATATGCTACATTCTTGTCTTTCTTATCTGGATGCATTTTATTCAAACGATCTTGCAGTTTTGAAGGCTTCATTGCTTCATTCGAAAATGTTTTTAGACATAGAAGACACAAAGGCGACGATGGGTTTGTCGGATTTTCAATGAATCCGAATTTAATATATTCCGCACAGTATTGCCGTCTCTTCTTCTTTACTTCCGACATTGTTTTGTTTTGAGAAATACGTAAGTAAGTGTTGAACTTAAGTACTGCTCATCTATTGCGCGCGAAACCGCAAATGAAAATAAAATAAATATTACGTTGTTTATATAGGATTGCATAAGCAGCACGCACCGACATGAATAAAACAAACATGCATAAACTCGTTTATCTCATTCGACGCTCAATCGTACTCAACAAGTCAGAACAAGTATTCTATGAACCAGCCGATTGATACAGGAATGCACAATTCGGGTTATTTAACAAAAACTTGTTAAAACATGATTGCCCGCGGTCTATTATCTACGAAAATTACCTATCTGGGAGTACTAATAATTATTAAAATGCGAAAGTGTGTCTGTTGCCTTTTTATTTGTTTGTTTGTGTCTACTTTCATTTCGAAACGGAACGACCGATTGACATGATTTTTATTTTGTATATTCAATAAAACAGGACAGATATATGAACTACGCGGAGAGAAATATCGAACTGAGTTTGAGCAATCTTTTAATTAATATTAGTTGATGTTCACAAGTTGTAGTTGAGAGTCGAGAGCTCATGCAGTCGTTGTCTAAAATGCCTCCTAGCTAAATGAAATTACAAATCACCCCCCAGGCCTCTACACAACGCCCCCATTTTTTTTCTAGGTCTCTTACCGCCCCCCTTTAGGCCTGCAGCGCCCACAAGGGGGCGTTATCGCCCACTTTGGGAAAGGCTGGTCTACAGTCTAATCCAATACCAGTTTCGTATAACGTGGCATATTCCTTGATCGGCTTATACAACCTGCTCAGCAGCTGACTTATTCTATATTTTCTCCCAAACTAGCCTAGCTTTATCGTTAATATTTAATATCAATAACCAACTTTGCTAATGTCCTTATGCTTCCAATTGTAAATATAGAGTTTAAATATGTATTTATTTGTATTTAATTGCATTCACAAAAAGCTTAGAGCAAAATTCGAAATTTAAACATGATTCACCCTTATGTGATTCCCACCATAGACTTTTCTAAGGATACCTGAGTAATGATTTTAATGAAGACAACTTTTCAGGGCATCGGAGAAAGAGTTAGTTAGTTTTGTACAATTCAAATTATTTCAAGATTTTAGGAGCTAGACGCACTTTCATGTATAGATAATTCTCACCCTTAAATTTTAAAGTCATTAAAGTCTATATTTGCACGCTGAGTTAGACAAGTTACTAAACAATGTTACGGTAACAATTTAAACTTACAAACTAGAAAACCGGTAAAGATTGTCTTTGGCGCTTCGAATTTGGCGTTATAATAAATAGGTAATTGACGGTATTGATATTGATTTTAGAGTACTTACATTTGAAGCATTCTTTTCATTTCAAAAAATATTTGACCTCTTAAAAAAATTTTAAGCTATGTATAAACGGGGTTCTCGAAGAGGATAGAGTGCATTTTGTTAGACATTTCTTTCAACTAACACTGGTTATTTGATCTTCATAAGTCAGCTTTGGTCTTCTTTGGCTTCTGCTACCTACAAATAAATGGAAATTCCAAAAACGAACACCATTTTTGCCATTAAATATTTCTGATAATTCCTGATAACTTTCTCATAAATATGTCTACTCTTTAATAAGTGTTTTTATTGACAACAAGTTTCAATGTTCATTCATAATCACAGGGTTTCCATTCATTATTCAACGATACGACGATTGCTATAACATCTTCAACTGGGGCTGCAGTCTCGACATAGCGATTATTTTCGTAAACAACCGATCGATAAAAATAACGAAAAAAATCGCTTGCCATAACGATAAGCACGAACACTTTGCGAGCTGTCAAATTTAATCGTAACAACTGTGGTAAAAACATTATCAGCAATCATAAAGTTGACAGTTAGATTCAATATGATTCCAATTACAATCGATAGTTTTAATGTAGAGACTTTCAAAAATTGTTAAAAATTAATCGTTATGAGATGACTTATCAACCGAAATCGGTCGTAAAGCGATCGCTATCTATGTCGAGACTGCAGGGAAATAAACGATGAAACAAATTTTTATACAAAACAAGATTATCGTGAAAAACCCACTGAAGATAAAACTTGCATATTTAACTAGCAAATAATGATTTAATAAAATCATCGTCTATTAAGAACTTTGTATTATTATACATATATATATAGATATTAAATAGTAGTCAGCCAGTGCTGCCAGTCTGTTGGGTACCTTGAGCAATGACAGCTTTCTAAGCGGCAACTTTGAGGAAGTTTATTATTTAAGATAATGTGTAGTTTTAAGTTTGTAAATATTAACATATGTATGTACTTTTTGTTAATGTAAATAAAGATTTCTATATTGAAAAAAAAAATAGTAGAATATATTCTAATGAAAGTATAATGGTAAATAGCATTTATTATAATAAATGACGTTCTCATGAAGTACACATGAAAATAACTGTAAAAAAAATCAAATAGTCTAAGTATCCTTTTATTTATGAAATATAATTGAAATTGAAATTTAATTTGTTCTGCGTTTCGTTTTCTCCGTCTGTAGAACAGTTTACGTGAACGACATTGAACTTGTCTTCAGCGTGTTACAGTAAAACAATTTTTAAACTAATTTGAACAATTTAGCAGCAACAAGGTTGCGTCGTCAACGGAATTCGAAACGGTTAATTGTAATTCTGAGCCAGCGGGATCGCATAGTTGAGGTCGTTACTAAGGGCTAGTGAAGCGAGCTTGTGTATAGGATATAAATTATTATAAATTTTTTACACGTATACAAGCTTTAATTGTAACCACTTCGACAAAACGTAGGTATTTTTATAGTGACGTAAAGTAATTAACTATTATATTCGATGACTGATTTAGCTAATTTTAATTGATTCCCACCCAATTCTAGATAATAACGGACTTTGGGTGCAACATTGGAAAAGGAAAACTTGATACATTTGGTTTTTCGTGCATTCAGTAGTAAATTATTAACAGCGAACTATTTCGAGACGTCCGCCAAAATTCTGTTCACATAGCTAACATCTGTCTTTTTGGGTTAGTTTAAATAACAATGATATGTCATTAGCAAATAATATTATTTCACATAAACTGGGCATAAATAGAATATCATTAAATCGAGAACAGGAAAGGACCCAAAATCGATCCTTGGGATAAGCCCATTTTTTTTTAAATTTTGAATTGTAGAATTTTCTTACTTTCGCGTAAGTTATTTTAATATTAACTAGTCTTTGAACTATCGGAGAGTGTAGAATTTTTTAATGACTAAAAGCCGACAAAGAAAGGATTTTCTGGAGATATACTTATTTATGATTTTTTGCAAACTTTTATTTAACTCTACATGTTTGAATACGTGGGTCAAATTTTGTAACTGAATTTTAAACCGATTCCGCTTAACCGATTGAGTTCAAACTTTGCACACATTTTGCGGCTGGTAACAATACTAGTCTAGTGGCAGCGTGTTTTTAAGAAACGTTTTTATAATAGATAACTTTTCATAAGCATGTACGTTCTATTTCTATTTATCAAAACTTTTTATTGAGTCATTTATTACCTATATTTTATGTTACCTCGTATTTCTGTACCATTGTACTGAACCATAAGTTCTCCTTATAAATAAAATAATTTTCTGATTTTATTAATAACTAAATTATTTATTACTAAAATACATTTTCGTATGATTGTTTTTAAATTTTTTGACATAAATCAGTACATATTTTCGTACTATATGAGACTGGTGGTTTCGTACTACATATTTTGTACTAAGTATATGAAATGTATTACAATAATATCTTACAGTTGAAAAATCTTTTGTGTGTTTTAATAAGTTATAATACCTGAAATATATTGTAAATGGAACTAATGAATCTAAGAAACACAAAAGTAATAAGTACACTAAAATAGGTAGGTTGTATCTTGCCAATATCATAATTTGATTCGTAGAAGTAGTTATTTAGTAAGTATTATATATATGAAATGGATTCCTAGACTTGTACTTGTTGTAATTAGGAATGACATGTTGATATGTAACAGGGATTTTATGTCGGTCATAAAACATAACATAACATAACATAACTTCACGCTGTATCCCCAACGGGGTAGTCAGAGAGGACGGAGCGCCAGGAGTCGCGGTCCTTACACACCTCTTTCGCTTCCTCAAATCTCATCATTCTCCTCACACATTTTCGCCTAGGTATGCGAGTGCTTTTGACATTTCCGTCTGCTAACACTCTGGCTATTTGATCTTCATAAGTCAGCCTTGGTCTTCCTTGGCTTCTTTTACCACTCACTTTCGCTCTGTATATTTTCTTCGTCAGTCTTTCATCACTCATTCTTTCCATGTGCCCGAACCATCTAAGCATTCCTTTCTTCATTTTTACAATAACACTGTTGTGCAACCCTGTCATACTGTCGGTCATAATCTAGTTATTAAAAATACCTTATGTTTTAGTAAGAATTAGTGATGTAACAAATATTGGATTTCCCACATTCGCGAACGCGAATGCTAATGCAAAAAATGAAAAAAAAAGAAAGTAGTTATTAATATCAAGTTACTTTTTGCGAATTGGGCGACGAATAGCCCGCACGCTTATTACGTAACTTGCAGACAGCATGCGACAGCCAATATGGTGCGATATCTGCTGTCAAAACGAGAATTTGTGTAATGTAATTTGTATAGCAGCGCTAAATATTCCGAGAAAACTGCATTTTACGGTCATAGAATAATGGATACAGAATCGTCATACATGATACAAATTTTTTATTATAATAATATTACCCCTATTTTTTGAGCTAACTTGACCCCGCCGGTTAAGTTAACTCAAAAAATAGGGGTAAGGTTACAAAAATTCACATAGAGCTAAAATTGGTACGAATGTTAAGAACACCATTATAAATGAAATGTAAAAAGTTCCCATCGATCCCACATTTGCAAAAAAAATTATTCAAGGTCAAAGTTTGCAAATATGGGTTTTTGCGTTTTTCAGCCAAAGAATTTTTATAATTTAAAGAAAGAAGTTTTATAGATCATGCAATTATCTATAAAAATTGTCTTTACACTTTTTCTCCTAAGAGTCACCGTTTCCGAAATATAACAATTCAAAAAATTGAAAAAAGTTGTGTTCTTCATAATATGCACACGTTTCTACGCCACCTGTGAGGTAGTGTTCTTGGCGCGTTTTTTTTAACGTGATTTCCCTGATAAGCCTATTCCACGATCTATTGTGATCCTGTTTAATTCAATAATCTACATACATAAAAATTTTGCTTCCGCATGTTTGTGTCTTAGCGGAAGGATTGACTTGAAATTTGTTCACAACATAGCTTCTGAACTGGAGAATGTTTATACTCGTATATAAAAATTTAGCTTCCGTATGTTTGTGTCCACAAAACTCAAAAACTAGGCGATGGCTGAGCCACAGCGAAGCGTGGCCGGATTTTGCTAGTATTTAATAATAAAAATGGTACTACTGGAAATGATGAAAGCAACGCAAATTCTAAGAAATTGGGAAATATTATTTGTCTGATTCATAATCATCTAATACTTCTGCTTCTTTTTCTCGTTCTTGTTCTTTTTCTTCTTGCTGGGTGCAAGTAAATTGTTCTAACAGCGATGCATCAGATGTCTCCTCGCTGATATCGTACGAACCCTCTTCTGATGGCGATTCAACATTGGAGCACGACAGGCCTCGACAACTTGTACATGCCAATGAAGAAAACAATCCAACTTTTTTGCAGCCGCATTTAGCATTACACCCCTTTTTACAATTGTAAAAAATTGTATTGAGGAGTTTTTTCGGTGCAGGTGCGAGTAAAGTTTGGATTGGCTCCAATGTATTGTCGATCAACTTTTAACCCCAGTTTTCTGGGTCTAGTTGATTACCAAGCCACACTTGAATTTGATAATATACCCGAAATAGATGTTGATGAGCAGAAGCAGAGGTTGGAGGAAGACAAGTTAATTGCACTCGTTTTTTGTTACGAGCATTTATTACAAAACATACGTATCGAAACTTATCTAAGCCGGTAATTTTTTTTTTTGGAGCTCCATAGACAGAAAGACGAAAACCAATTCCATTGATGATTACATTTTGTGGAGTAGAGTTACTCTTTTTAAAAACTTCAGCACAATGAACTAAATCTTGCTTCTCAAACATTTTAAAAATTGCTGTTTTATCCCTCCTGAAAAATGCTGATGTCGTATCGCAGCCAGTTGTTCCGTGTAAAAATAGTACATGATTTTAACACTTTGCAAAAGCAGATAAACATTTGGATGAATATATTCCGACTGATGTTGAGTTTTACAGTAATGTCAAACGCATTCACACACCTGCGAAAGTATGTGAAGGGAATGATGAGAATTGAGGAGGCGAAAGAAGTATGTAAGGACCGAGAGCTTAACGCTCCGTCCTCTCTGACTACCACGTTAGGGATACAGCATGAAAATATGTATGTATCAGTTCATGTAATAAACACATATTATCGCAAATTTCGATATGTATATTTAATAACCGTGCAGATTAAGGGTTTCTCAATTTAGTGAAGCACAGTAAAATTATTCCATTATTTAAATCAGGTTGGGGTTAAATCCAACAAATTACTGCTCATTGTCGATATTGCCAGCGCCGGGTAAAAATTCAAAAAATAATACTCAACCAAATGCTGGCGCATTTAACATTCACGGGGTACATCACGATCAAAAGTATGAGTTTACGGGAGCGGTCAACAACCCATGCAGAAGCAAGCTTGATTAAAACTGTATTTCAGACTTGAAAGGGATCCCAGGATACCATTGGTGTTTTTTGTGATCTTTCCAAGACTTTTGATTGTGTTAGCCACGAAACTTTAATTTACGAGTTAAAATACTATGGAATACAAGGTAACGCTCTCTATCTCGTGATCTCGTATTTATCTGCCAGGGAAAAAAGTGAGTGGGAATAGGCTTTTGTCAAACGCAAAACTTACCCGTGTGCATTGTTTTTTATTATTATGTACTAAATGTAAACGTGCTCTCCGCATCTCACATTCAACGCAACAAACCTACGTATCCGGCCAAGAGTATGCAATTCCATTACGCATGAGGCGTGAGTCGGGCTTTCTTTCTACATATTCTTTGACAGTAGGCTAACCTAATTATATTTTTCCATATCTTTAAATTTTTTTTCTGTTGAAATCCTTTTATTTGGTTTGATATTTGGTGTGGTAATTTTGTAGGGTACCATAACTCAAAAAGGGAAAGGAACCCTTATAGGATCACTTCATTGTCCCTCTCTCCGTTCATCTGTCTGTCAAAACTCATCTTCTCAGGAAGCTATAGGGTACCTACCTCTCCTTGACCTAGAATCATTAAGTTTGCAAAAAGCAATGTCTCACAGCACAAGTAAAGGGAAAAATCCGAAAATCGTTAACTTGTAGTTATATCACATGAAAGAATATTTTTTTGCTATTACAAACTCATACTCGCAGCTGGAAAATTGTCTGTGACGTATATCGGTGAGTGGGCATACATTTTACGGAACCCTCGGTGCGCGATTCAGACCCACACTTGTCCGGTTTTTTCTTTAGTTTCGGTATATATTATCTTTGGAAAATACTTGCTGATCACGAAAAAAGCTTACCTGTAATATAATATGTTTTAGGCTTAACGCTGTGCTTTAGCAGCAGTCGTGTCATTGTTTTTTTCTTTTTTTTTTCAATTTATGAACAATTACCTGTACCCGCGACTTCGATCAATTGGAAAATGTTTCCGTGGCTTTCCTGGGAAAAAAAATGTTCCATATAATACAAACAGTTCCCAAAGTTCAAACTAGGAAACGTGAAGATAATTATGTATCAGAGTAGCCTATGTCGACCCACAGGTGTCGTACCTACATATTACATGCGTACCAAATTCAACAAAATCGATTCAGCGGCTTAAAATTTGTCATACGAAGTTTCATCCCCAAATTCATACCCTTAGAAGTAAATTTTTGAAAAAAGGTAGCGTACACTACATGTGTCTTCGAACACATACCTACCATCATTGAACCTTCATCATAATCGGTTCAGCGGTTTAGAATTTTCCATACAAAGTATCATCCCCCTTTTCACTTCCATAAGGGTAGATTTTTGATAAAAAATGATACCGGGGATTCATGTTTCTAAAGGTGGCACTTCACATGGCTATTTGTATTTGCGTATTTGGCATATTTGGCAAACAATTACCACGTGTGGAGAGTATATTTGACAAAGTATTGGCCTTATTTGCCTATTTGACAAATATGGCCAATACCAAATACGCGTTACCGTGCGCTTGTCGGTTTCTCGACGCACATCAAAGGGGTCAAATAGGCAAATACGCAAATAAACCGTCTACACCAGCCATTCCCAAAGTGGGCGGTAACGCCCCCTTGTGGGCGCTGCAGGCCTAAAGGGGGGCGGTAAGAGACCCAGAAAAAAAATGAGGGCGTTGTGTAGAGGCCTGGGGGGTGATTTGTAATTTCATTTAGCTAGGAGGCATCTTAGACAACGACTGCATGAGCTCTCAATTCAGTAGACAAAATAAGTTTGGGAACCAGTGGTCTACACAATGGCCATATTCAGAAGCGCACGCGCCGTGGATCTGTATGGACGTGCAGTATTTTGTGTCTGTGTAGTGAGCGCGAACTGGAACAATTATTGAAAATTCAAATTTTTATGCATAGTCAGCATCCATCAGCGCCTTGCTCTCCATGATTTTTTCACTATTTGTATTTTTTCACGCACTGCATGTAATAGTTACATGCATTTAAATAATAAAATCCCGCTGTAAGTTGAAATATGTCCATAGTTTTGGTGAACACATTTTCTTCTGCTGCCAAATGTTTGTGTGTTTGTTATTTGGCTGCCATGTATGGACGGTCGTATTTGCCTGTATTTGCATGTTTGCGAGTACGTCATATATTTTTCCAAATACAACAAACACCCAATAGCAAACACAAATACCCATGTGAAGTGCCACCATAAGACTAATAGTTTTGTAATTATTAAGGTAAGATGACATAGACCTTTTTGGCACGGTCCACTTTTCTGACCTGGTACCTGTATATTTCGGTGTGATTTTAAAGACGTTTTACATCAAAAAAAAGTAGCCTATGTTCATCTCCTGGTATCAAACTATCCATGTGCCAGATTTCATCAGCATTGGTGCAGCAGTTTGGGCGTGAAAGTCGACCAGACCCACGGATAGGCAGACTTTTGCTTTTATAATATTAGTACGGATTAGTTGTAACAACTAATGCACTGTTTGGTTTAGTTTAAGCTTTAATGACCTAACGTATAGAGCTAATGTTAATCTCACTGTGGGGTATTAAATCTGCCCTTCGCCGTGTGTGAAAACAAAAACAATTTTACAATAACGAGAACACTGCGTGGGTCGTCATTTTATTTTATCTAACAAGTTTAACGCATCAGCTGATTATTACTAAAGTTTTGGTAGTTATAAAATAGGGCACCCCAGGTTACGAGTAGATAATTTAAACATAAATATGCTCGTAAGATAATGATTTTTTAAACAACAGGACACAGAGAGTTATAATGCGTTTTTGATTAAAGACAGTTTAGTACCCAACACTAAGCACATACCCTACACTCGAGATCTACAGTATTTTCTAGTCGTTATATAATTGAAATAACGTATCATTGTAGGTATGAACATTATTTGTAAAAGTCGACCATTTTTAACTGACTCGAAAAAGGAGGAGGTTCTTAATTTGTCGAAATCAGAGATAATTTTTTATTACGTGGATCGATTTTGATGACTAACTGACCAATTCTCTCAGAATATTCAGCTCATAGTCTTCTATGATTTATTTTTTAATCTTAAGCAGTATTGCTGCTAAAACCTTGGAGTTTGATCTCTGTTGGCAACTGAAAGATATTAAAAAAAATAGATTGATACGTAGTAGTTTTCTTCTATGTACCTTTAAAAAGTATACACTAAAACGTTTAAAGAATTCCTAATACGAAAACTAATAAGCAAGAAGAGCACTAATACTTACTTTAACAACAGTGGAGTTAGCAAATTAAAAAAAAAATGAGTCGGGATCGTTCAATTTTTTTTTAATTTTTTATCTAATTTTTTCGTTCCATCGATTCTTGCTTTTCAGTTCTTTTTTATATTACATCTATTTTAAAGTTTATGTTTGAAACTTTCATAGGTTCTTACTTATGAAATTGCCGATTTTTTTTGTACTGGCTAGTATGAAGATCGATAAATTCAAATTAATTTTATAAAATAGCCTTCTTCTTCGATTATTATTTTATTATTATTGAATTGAATTTTATATCGTTATTAAATTAATTTTAAAATTTAAAATTTCCCTCAAAAATCAGCTGTTTATTTGTTTTCACGCCGTTCGATTTATTTTGATTACACTGTTTCCGTGATGATAAAAAATAAAAATTGCGCATGATTTTGGAATACGAGTTCCGTCGTGGCACCAATGCGACGTAGACGGCACGCAATATCAACGATGTGTATGGAGTAATCGCAACTGAATGCACGGTGTTTTTGGTTTGATCACTTCCATTCTGGAAATTTTCATCTCAACAGTACCCGTAACCCGTAGCGGACCAGAGATGAAAGTCGTTAATGATGAACTGAAAGCCATAGTGGAAACAGATTCATCTCAAACCACGTCGGAATTAGCCGCAACCTTCAACGTAAGTGATAAAACGATAGTAATTCATTTGGTAAGATGAAAAAGCTTGGAAATCGGGTCGAGGCCTACTGTCTTAACTTGTTGAATAGGCGCACTAATGAGAGGATTCTGAATTGGATTGTCACTTGTGATGAAAAATCATTCCTGTATGACAATTGAAAACGTTCGTCACACTGTTTGGACACAGGGGAGGCAGCCAAACCATATCCTAAACGCAAACTGAGTCAAAAGCTGCTTGTGAGTGGTGGACCCGTGCCGACGTTGTTCATTACAGCTTCTTGAGACCTGGCACAACAATTACAGCATAAGTGTACTGTGAATAGTTGCAAATGATGTTGAACAAACACGCTGTCAGACAACCGAGACTTGTCAATTGCTCTCCACTCCTTTACGACCACGCTCGTCTACACACCGCACAATGAACCGTCTCGTAACTACAGGAGCTACGACTGGAAACTCTCTGTCACCTACCATACTCACCAGACCTTGCTCCAACTGATTTTAATTTTTTTCGGAATTTGAATAGGTATCAATAAAGGAAAAAGTTCAAATGCGGTGAAGCGGTGAAAAACTCCTTTAAAGAGTTCATCGATTCCCGTCCACATGATTTCTATACTAGAGGCATCAATGAACTTCCATTAAAATAGCAAAAGTGCATCGACAATAATGCCTAATATTTCGATTAATCAAATCTTTTGAAAAAAATAGTTTGATTTTTTTCTATATAAAACTTTAATTTCATAGGTATGGACCTAATAACTTAGAAACAAAAAATTAAGCACTAAGAAATATACAAATAACATAGATAGGCATTGTATTAAAAACATCAAAGAATGCTTTTTAATGGGCTCTAACGATTTGTAAATAGGACATAAAAATGCCAAATGAACTTTTAAATATCACTATTTTCCTAAAAAAATATGTTATCATTTTATTTCTGCTATATGTGTAGGTACAGATGAAAATCGTATTGAACTTTAATGAAGTATCGGTTAGTATTTTTAGAAATTAATTAGATACTGTAAATAATTTTAATATTTACTAACCATTATCAGTAAAACAGGAACAGTTAAAGACGTCGAGATGAACCGATTAGTAACCTATCCATCATGTTTAAAAAACCTCTGAAAATGATAATTCACATCTAACGATGAATAACATAGGTATTGACCGAAAAATAACGAAATTTCTAATGATTAAATAAGGGCTCAATGAAGATATATATAAAATATTTGCTTAACACAATAGTAAATCGTGTCAATCAATGTCAATATTTGAGAGACAATACGAACTAAACCATACACATATAATTATACGTTATACTAGAGGTGAATAGTAAAAAATCAAAACAAAATCGTGGCCCTACGCACTTGCAGAGTGCAGCGCGAGAAGCCGGGAACTGCTGCTTCGCAATAAGTAAGAGCGAAACAGTGCTATTGTGACGTCGCTCCAATTGGCTCCAATAGGCGAGACCTGCTCACGATATTTTATTTTTATTTAAAATAAAATAAGTTTAATTCATTAATCCATTCTAAATGTATAATTTTTCAGAGTAATATTAAACTGAGCATCAAACTATTTATTTATGTATTACACAAAATATGTATGCGAGTACTTTTGATATTTCCGTCAGCTAACACTTTGGCTATTTGATCTTCATTAGTCAGCCTTAATATCACTACTAAGTCCTATCACTTTTGTACTATAAAACTCTCAAAAGCGCAAAAAATATAATACTTCACTTCTCCCGTTCCCGCCAAAAAGTCCTTTTCTTTTTATTATCTTGATTATTAGTAGTAGAACGATTCTCACTTAGGAGGGAAGGTAAAGGAATCTAGGCCATACAATCGATGTCTTCAGTAATAAATAGATAAATTCTTCATTTAATTCCATTAAAATAAAAATGTAATATTTTAATGTTTCTTGGAGTTTCTGGCGACAAATATATCGAGGCAGTCATTCTAGTAGGCACACTATGCCACTAAAAAAAAACTCAATATCAAACTACTAAATAAGCACTTATTTCAACAATTCCATATATTGCAACAGCGTTAATACTTGAGACACAAAACTAGGCCAATTTTACATCACAATATCTACAAGAAAAAATTTGAAAATAATTGAAATGAACGCCCAACCGCTTCCCATAAAATCCCGCCAAAAACTCTATCTTGATTATTTCAAGATATTTTTTACATTTTTTTTATTAAATCGCCAGTCATTTTTTTGTTTTATTGTATTGCCAACAAAACTATCTTGCCACCTTCTGCCCCTTAGAACTACCTACCAAAAAAACTCCATTTAACGCTCAAAGACTTTGACCAGTAGATACGAATACAGAACACTGGAGAAGCTTGTAACTAGCTAAGCACCATTAGTTTAGCGAAAAAAATATTTAATTAAAATGCTTAGAATAATTTGCCACACAAATTACGGAATCAAGAAATAAACCAATAGTAGGTACGGTACATACCTGGCGATCCTTGATTGCCGACATTGTGGTGAACTTTTATGAAAAAAGCGACGATAAATATTAATAGCGAAGGGCACCTCCAGCCACATGCAAAGCGATGACAGCAAAAACAGTAACACATAATTCGATTCCATATTTAAATAGTTTTTATTTTTGTTTGCGGCCATTGTGCGATAAGGTTGATACTCGTAATGCACGTCATGTTGAGTCCAGCCATTAGGACCGGCTCACAATTCACGCACAGGAACGCGCTAGTGGAAGTTTTTCCTCATTCCACAATTTGTATGGCGAAGGAAAAAAAAGGAGTCCAACCAAACACTATAAGAAGAATTAATAAAAAACTGTATAATCTTTAGCGTATGTGGCTGGTTTTATAACAAGCTTTACGAAATTATTATTAAAAAGTAATTTACGCTTTACATAGGCGATTAGCCGGAAAAATATATCGAAATGAATTATTAATCTATATTGATCCTATGCATTATTTATTAATCTATTCCACTCCTTCCACGTGATTAACATATTTTTAATAAAACAAATTTATTGTATAGATATAGCTATTTCTACTGTGCATGTAGCTACTACTGACCCTGCGTAGATTTTTTGATAATGGGGTCAATGTCTTTAAAACTGTGTACTGTGTGTACAAAAAAAAAATGATTTACTGTGATGCATCTACATACTGACAAATACCCTGAATTTTCAGAAGTGAAGGAATAAAATAATTAACGTTCAAAGACGAATATATTTATTTAATTATTTTATAATTCTCCTCAGCTATTTTCTATCGGGATCACGTATCTAAGAGAAAGCATAAAGAGTAAAATTACATAGTAAGCCTCAACTTTTTGTTGTTTTAGCGCTTTTCAAATGTTTTTGTAGTAAGTGATAGGAAAATAAAAAGCTTTGAATATATTAGGTATATTACATAATACATACGGTCTTTTCTAACATATTTAAAAAGCATCGAATTTATAATTAAAAAAATCGTTCTACGATCTGATAGAATTTTTTTTCTCAATTTTTCGATATGAAAACTAATAAACGGAATATTTTTAAGCAGAGAACTTGAATAGCGGTGCATTTTGGTACTACTTTACATATTCCTTTGGAAAATAGTAATGCACGTTTGTTACATTATTGTAAATATTATACTAAGAATTAAATAAGTGAAAAAAAATTAAAACATTTTTCTTATGGAATCACGTGATGATGGACTCATGCTTACGTAACAACATAGCCGCTACGATAAGTTAATGAACATTTTGAAGGCGAAATATATCCTAACTACACGTTTTGAAAATATAAGTTATCTTTTATCATTACTTAGTAAATTAACATTACAAAATCAATCGTATCAATCCTCTATTGAAACGGAATGCATTATCTTCAAAAGTTTCAATGTTTACTATCGCCGCAGACGGGCTGACGGGCGCCGCAATACAAGGAGGTGTTGTGGTAAGAAGCCGAAAAAAAAAAATTTTTAAAAAGAAATAAATGTAATGAAACACATTAACTTAGGTTTTCGTATTAAATTCAGACAAGGTAGAAATAAATCCAAAAGTAGAGGCCAAAATACTCCTTGTTTAATGTTTGGTTTCTCATTTCTGTGAATTCTCATGAAGTCGCAACCACGCTCGTTGTTGGCGCATCAACATTTTACATTTTAGTCTCTGTAATCACTAAAAAATACTCTGTATATGTGATACTCACGTATCATATTCCCAGGAAAAACAAATATATTACAGTTTTTAAAGAAAAGGTTTGGAACTCCTTACAGTCTGGCGTCTTGATGGTCATCCATCCGCACCATACACTAAGACCACAGGTCACACATTAAGTTTTCTAAGACTCCATTCAAAATAAAATCGCGAACTGGGGAACGCCTTACTTCGAATATTTTCCGAAGTTTTAAATGCTATACTATTTTGCAAGCAGATTATTTGAAATTATTCGATTATTTGAAAAATCAGTATAACATACCTAATACATATTTTTGTATATTTATTTTATAATATTTACATTCTTGTATTATATACACTTTGTACATTATTTAGGAGGGAATAAAATACATGTAGTACTTTAGTAGTAAAACATGAAGGAAGAAATTTATGTATGTATTATGCAATACTTTTATTTTTAAGAACATTAAATAGGTAGATACATACATAATAGCACCCCGTGTCGGGCGCCATAGCGTCTACTGCGCCCATCGATCGCACGCACCGTCCCGCGAGATGTCCCCGACCCAACGGCGCCGCTTGTTTGTAGACACTCTTTTGTGCAAACGAGTCTATTATACAGTACACATACAAACACGAACACACACATGAAAGCATTTAGTAATCGTCGCTTTCCTGGGTCAATGATGTTATATTTATTCTAATTACACTGTGTACACCGATAGATATAGAGCGTGACGATATGTATGTATGGGATTATTATTTTAGTACTTAAATGTTGGAAAATATTACACGAAGAATGAACAAACGAATCTTATAAATAAACCATATCTCATACGAGTAGTCATCAGTTGCAGTAAATTTAAAGTTGCGTTTACTATGGAACACGACCACGAAAACTTCTACTCAACAGCAATATGATATAGTCCTTTAATATTACTTTTTACGAAATTATTCAGCCAAATCGCCAATTCCGCCAAATCGCCAAACGCCAAATCGTTTAAATATAGTACTATATGACTATGTACATGACTGATTTGAATATTAATAAATTTTGTTGTTATTTTTTAAATATCATATGGTATTTTTAATCTACAGAGTTGTATACATGTACTTACAGACAGTAATATATTCTAAAATTCCAGTTTGACTTATGATAAATTAACCTAAAAATAATACCTAAAAGATTAGTTATTGTATTTAACTTGCTTTTAAAGAAATAGAGTGAAAATATTGATTGTGGACTTGTGGCGAAATATGGAGGAGGCCTTTATCCGTAAACGGGTACCAGAATTTAACAAAAAGCATATAATGTACTAAAATGTAAATACTTAACTATGTAATCTGGAATATAGAGCTTATTATTATTATTATTACATGTAATGTGCCTATCTATCCCATTAAAGAAATAGAGTGAAAATATTGATCTCTATGTACAAATATTTTTTCTGTATTTTATATTATTTTAGGATGATGATTGCTCAAAATACCGAAATGTTGTTTATGGTCAATTTCATTCTGACCTGATTCAAATTTTGGGATTTTGAGTCCATGTGTAGTAGTATCTATGTGTGTATAATGTACTAGTTTTTGCGGAAATGAATCGATATTTTGAGAAATGAAGTTAATTATCAGTTTATGTAGGCATTGCACGATGGTAAGATTAAAATAAGTTAAAATAGCTCTACATATGGATTAATAAATTAATAAAAAGTTACTTCCAACATTAATAGCGACGCAACTTTTGTAATTTGAGGTTTTTGTTTTCTATATACTCGGAATACGAACTGAAACAATCGATTAAATAGATTCATTACATATCACAGATAACATTGGAGTACTAAATATAAGTTAATATTAATTTTTTAAAATATTTGTCACGGGGTTTTTAGTGGATATCTGAAGTAGGGTGATCCGTGAACAGGTAGGTAGATGTACTAAAGGTCCATCTACCTCTAGTTTATATCTACCATCTAGTTTATATTACATATAAATATCAGGTTATACGTAATATAAACTGGTCAAATAAACCAGTTTATATTACGTAGTATCCTGGTTCATTAAGCCAATAATCCGCCATACGCCGCACAACCCGGTCTTGCGTAGATATTAGAGAGTCACTGGCCTGCATCCTTCGGTAGTTCCGCTCAGAAGCTCTGGTTTGGTCTTTGGTAGTTTTTAGTCTCGAGGTACTCTGGAGGTTTCCAGTCACAACTAGATGGATTCTCCAGAAATCAACTACAATTCCTGAATCCTGACTCAGGAATGTCGTCACTGGAATACTGGAACTGTAATCTTGTAGTTGGAATCCCCAGCGAGATTCCAATGTAGGATCTACGCAGAGACGAAGAAAGGTGTAACCAGACTGAACTCAACGAGTAGACGAGTGTCAACTTCGGAGGTGTGATCCGTGATTCATTCATATCACTTTGCGATGCGATCGCTAATTAAAAATTACCCTCAACAATGCAAACACGCGACGCGCTTTAGAGTTACGCAGACGCAGTTTCGAGAACCTTTCAGTAATTACATTTATTATGTAGGTTCCGTAGATATTACTTTGGTTCTATTTATTTATTTTATTAAGTTATTTACATTATTTATTTACGTAGTTTAAGTTATTCATTTATTTCTATATTTTTATTATTTAATGTAAGTGTATATTTTATTTACGTTACATATTAAGAAGTTAATTATTTTAAACGTTACAAACACAAACTTCGGCTTTGGCGCGTGAAATGACCTAAATATTAACTGACTTTTATTATACCCGAATCGAGTTTCCGTTCTGCGTTAGGCGTTGGGTTTAAGGGCATTGTGCGAAAAGTAAGACAGCTTACACGTGGCGTGGTAGAAAGAATAGCAGCAACTTTTTATAAATTTATGTTATGAGTACACAATATTTGACGTCATTTTACAAAGCCATAGGAAAATTGTGATGCGCATTCACGACTCCATTCTGTTCCGTTCCATATTCATTCTGACAGGCTACTTATTATCTATTTATGAGAAATTTATTTAATGTTGGTCTGTTAATTATTATAAAATATGTTGCCAGTCACAAAATATGACGACTATCAGCATAGTACATATTATATGACACGATGATACTGGTGTTTCTCAAATCATATCATATCAAGAGACTGAGGTACTCTTGTTACACGTTCGGCTGAAGTTCGTTGAAATACCTACCGTCTTCGCTTCCTTCTATTGTCTTCGAATAAGAATAGATCTTAAAAAACGCAAAAGTTACCAAACGTGTATGTATAGTGTCGCGAATTGCGACGTCCCTGATTATCTATTCTTAAGTTATTACTTTAGTATTTTACGTGTCATAATTAGTAAACGAGAGTCAACTTCCGTTATATTTAAAAAATTCTGTTAAGGTATTTTAGGTAAGCAGATTATTAATTTAACTTTTCATATGTTAAAGGATGCGGTCAGAATTTTAAATACAGTAGGTAACTGTTTTTAGGATTATTCCTGTTTTTACAAAAAAACAACAAGCATAGTCCGCAGATACATACATGTGGGTATAGGTGTTACTAACTACTACTACCTAGAGTAATTTTTCATTGGTGCTACCGTTATGCTACCTTATCAGATATTATTTAAAAATAAAAACTTTGCTAAATTGTTTTTGATTTTTTTTGAAGTGAACTTCTATAGGTACGTTGGGTGATTTTTGTATTAACCAACACGTTCTCATCACCGACATGCTATTTATTTATTATTTAATATTTAACTTCAGCTATACATCTACACATCATGCAATGATTATTTCATAGTGACTTAGGAGTAATCTTAGTAGCCTGGTAAAATAAATTTCTAGATTTTAAAATTTAAAATTCTAAAAAAATTTATAATAGTTTTAGATTTATGTGTTGAATTTTGAAGATATAGTTACTAAAGCAAAATTATCGTTTATTAGCTTAATTATTGGCTTTTTTTGCAGTTCAAACCTAAACATGCAATTTTTTTAATTTAAAATTTAGGGTTTATTAACATATAGTATCGAGTTTTCAGGTTGAAAAATATACATGTTGACACTACAAAATAATTTTTACCTTATTTCGTAGTTTTAAGTTTTCACTTCTGTCGACAGTTCTCAATGACTGCCTGTTTAGTTTTTTTTTTTAAATCACTGGCTGACCACCTATAAAAAAAGTGGATTAAAACTTTTCAATGTATTTTAAAGTATCGGTTTGGCGGGAACGAGTGAAGTTTACATTATATTTTATGAAAGGACTTCAGCTAGACATATTTATTCAAACTTTCCATAATACTGCAACATTTTCACAAAACTTTCACGTTTGTGCTTTTGAAATCCCAAAGTGCCAAAAATAGAAAATCTAAAGAAAATGTAAACTTCACTTCTTCCGTTCTCCTCAAAAAGTCAGAACAAAGCTTAAAACAGCGAATAGTATGAAGTCAGTAGCACAAAGTAAGCTTATTAAGTAGGTGTACGCAAAGTGGGCTTTTTACATGAAAATGGTAGGAATATTTGCAACATAAACATAGTATACTCTAGTCTAGGGGGGTGCTGCGTGGTATACCTCCCAGTGTGCCTGGCTGCATTGTTTTCTTATGGGGTTGCGGCCCTGGGGAACGCAATGCATTAGGACGGTGCATCCCGGTAACAATGGTTAGTGAGGAACTTTCGGGTCCATCACTAGCTATTGGCGAAAATACCACATACACACCACATGCATTAGTACACAACCACGCACACAATCATACACATACTCACCCACATCTCTACACACACGGTTGTAGGGCCCAGTGGATGCGCCCCACCGAAATCCCGCCGTGTCTAGCATCCACCTGCGCTTGCTGACCTGCGCAGTAGAGCGCCGTAAGCAGGGACGAAGGGATCCTGGAGGCTGAGCCGAATGGTTGCTGCGGCTTCCGCTAGGCAACACTCCTCTTTGGCCCGGACTTCAATGGAAACGGTGGCCTTCACACCTAGTCAGTGTGGAGGAAATGGTCGTAGTGCCCCGTCAGAGGGTCGCTGACAGGGAGGCTGGGGCCTTTGTTGGTCACCCCGGTGACGGACGGAGGTGGTGTTCGGCCATGCTGATGGAACAAGGATGTGTGGAACAACTGTTGCACTTCAGATCGGATGCGGCAGCCACACATCTGTAGTCCCTGATGTCGCGCATGGACACCAACACGGTCTTCCTATACTCTGGTAGTAATCCTAGTGACCATACTTGGCACTCCCGTTTGTGGGCTCCGTGGAGGGTGGGAAGCTACCAGGATGAAGATTTCATTTGCAAGTCATGGATAAAGAAAGATCTGACACAACAAAAAAAAACACCAAGGCTGTCGCCCCAAAAGGAGACGCCAAACACCCGGCTGTTACCAAGAAAGGTGATGCCGAGCACCAAGCTGTCGCCCCAAAAGGTGACGCCGGGAAATCGTCGCTTGCAGTCAAAGGGAAACCTAAGACTGCAGCGAAACCATCTCCGCAGGGGGCTGGGGTTCCATCCAAAGGGAAACCGGAGGAGGAGAACCCTAAGGTACCATGCGGACCATCAAGCCAGCCGTCTGGTCCACAACACCTAGGTGTTGACGAATCCTGGATGCTGGTGCAGTACAACAAGCGCGGGAAGAAGCTGTCGAACCTCAAAGGTTACAACCAAACCAGCGTTGCAACAGGCCGTAAGAAGGCGAAGCTCAACCCCAAACGACGGAGGAAAGAGCGAGCCCAACGTGCCAGACAAGAGACTTCCGTCGACGGGGGGAGGGGGCGCACTAAAAGGCCGAGGGCTGAGGAGTCGCCCCCTCAGTCCACGTCCAAGAAGACGAAGTCCGGGCCCACACCACCTAGGCAGAAGCCTAGCTATGTTGATGTGGCTAAGAGCGACCTTGTCGTTGCCGTCACGACGGCTGTGACGAGACGCATTAGCCACACTGATGCCAATTCAGTGTTGGCCAACCTTCAGGACCGGATAGTGAAACTTTCACTATCTGCGTCCAAAGAAACGCCGTTTGGACCGGTTTTCCGCGGTAAGCCCATCATTGCCGAGGGGGTTATCAAGATGTGGTGCGAAGACCTCCAAACACTGAATTGGCTTAAATTAGCCATTGAGGACGTGTGCCTGCCATCAGGCGAGAAGCTCGTCGTGATGAGGCAGGTAGACGTTCCCAAGAGGGTCGTCTGCGGTCTCATTGTGCCTGGGTCGTGGCCGAAGCCAAGCGTCATAGCTTGCTTGCTGAAGCTACAGAACCCTTGGGCCCATGTAGACCAGTGGTCCTTGCTGAAAATAAATGCAACGGAAAAGGTCACCTTCTGTGTTCTTAGCATACCGGAGGACGTCGCCAAGGATTTAGTGAACCGAGATAGGAGACTGGGCTTTAGCCTAGGCTCCGTCTACGTCAAGTTCCGAGGCCCCAGAGGGAAGTTCTTCACTGAGCTCCCCGCTCTGGAGGCCGAGCCAATGGCCAAACCTGGCTCCTCGAAAGGGGAGACGGGGAAGGACATGAGCACTACTCCGGTGCCACAAGCCGCCGAAGGTACTCTGATGAGTGACGTCGAGCTGGTTGAGGCGCCTCCTCCAACAGTGCCTGTGCTCACTGAAGCAAGTCAAAGGAGCAATCCGAAGACGAGGATGACGAGAGCTGGGCTGGGAGGATGAGTAGGCTAGAACTTGAGGAGGGAACGCTGTCCTATGGCGACGGTATCCCCTTTAGCCAGGACCCTTAAAGTCCTACAAGCCAACCTCCAACACAGTCGCACAGCAACGGCTCAATTGCGCAAGTGGTTAGAGGTCAACACCGAGGCCATCGTCCTGATTCAAGAGCCGTGGTTCAGGGGCGAGAAGATATGCGGCCTCAACAACACCGGAGGTAAGATACTCGCTTATAGTGGACAAACACCTAGAGCCTGTATCTTAATTCCCAAAAACTTATCAGTGTATACGCTAACCGAGTTCTGTTCTGGGGATCTGGTAACCGTCAGCATCCTACAGGCTCAGGAATCGAGTCTCCCAAACCTGGTAGTGGCCTCTTCCTACATGGAGGATGGCGAGGTCGTGCCGCCACACGAGGTCTCGAGACTGGTCGAGCACTGTGAGCAACATGCCCAGGAGCTGATTATCGCCGCAGACACCAACGCATGGCACCCAGCGTGGGGAATGCGGGTAAGTAACAAAAGAGGTGATGATCTCATTACATATCTTTTCTCCACCAAGCTAGCTATTATAAATAGAGGCTCCAAACCGACCTTCGTTACCAAACGTAGTAGAACGATCATCGACGTGACACTTGCAACGGAGGGAGCAGCGGATATCATCCGGGACTGGCATGTGTCGGATGACGCATCTTGCTCTGACCATAGATGGATCCGCTTCGACCTACTGGCACGCACGATGAAACCTGAGCCAACCAGGAATCCGAGGAAGACGAACAGGGCCACTTTTGCCAAGACAGTGCAAGGTAAGCTTAGTGGTGCTCGCATGTCGGCTCGGTTCCAGACTAGGCCTAGCAACCAACAAGACATAGAATCAGAGGTAAATATACTCACTGACACTGTAATGAACAGCTACCACACAGCGTGTCCTCTAACCTTAGCCACCAGAAACAGCAACAGCAGTTCTTCATGGTGGGGCCCCGAGCTCGACAGAATCAGGAAAAAGGTTAGACGACTGTTAAACAGGGCCATGAATACCAGTGCCGACCAGGACTGGGAAAACTATAAGGAGGCCAAGGCACATTATAAGAAACGACTACGCTATAGAAGTTCGTCCTCCTGGCGAGGATTCTGTAGCAACATCAAATCCTGCAATGAAGCAGCACGGGTAAGAAGAATCCTATCCGCAGGGACACAACAGAACATCGGGTCCCTATGTAGGAACAACAACACATATACCGTCTCCCTTGAAGAGACGTATGAGATATTGCTCCAGACACACTTTCCAGGCTGTCAGCTTGTCCAAAGCACAGACTGGGAAGAGATTGATAGCTCGCCTTCGGAGACCGATTGGCAGATCGCCCAAACAGTGGTAACGTATGACAAAACTCTTTGGGCCATAAACAGCTTCCAACCCTTTAAGGCGCCCGGACCGGACGGCATCTTCCCCGCTTTGCTGCAGTGGGGGGGAACCGTACTTGTGGAATTATTGACACTGATTCTACAAGCCTGCTTGGCCTTCCAATACGTCCCCACTAAGTGGAGGGAAGCAAAAGTCATCTTCATACCCAAACCAGGTAAGAGTGATTATACCAACGCGACGTCCTATAGACCTATTAGCCTCACCTCCTTCATGTTGAAGACGCTGGAAAGGCTATGTGATAGGCACATTAGAGACACTACGCTTCTATTGACTCCACTGCATAAAAATCAACATGCCTACAGTGCGGGTAAGTCAACTGAATCGGCACTTCACGCAATCGTAAGTAAAATCGAGGCAGCTATCCAGTCCAAATCTGTCTGTCTGGGTACCTTCATCGACATAGAGGGAGCCTTTGACAAGACAAAGTTCTCTAGCATTAGCTCAGCTTTGAACAAACATGGAGTGGATGACCTGCTGTCCAGATGGATAGTAAACATGCTTAAACATCGCATCGTACGACCACCAGGTAATACTACTAATAAACTACAATGGCATTAGTTGCAAGAGGGTGCCCCCAAGGGGGAGTCCTTTCACCCCTGCTGTGGAACCTAGTGGTAAACGACCTGATCGAGACACTAAACGCCAGGCGTCTCTACACGGTAGGTTACGCCGATGACATTGCAATACTGATAAAAAGTCGGCATGCCAGCACCGCCTACGACGTGACGCAATCAGCTCTAAGACTTGTAGAGCGATGGTGCACGGAGCATGACCTAACAGTAAACCCGTCGAAGACAGAAATAGTCATGTTCACACTTAAACGTTCTCTGGGTCCGTACACACTACCAGTTCTGTATGGCACAACACTGACGCTGTCTAAAGAGGTAAAGTACCTAGGTATGATCCTCGATAGCAAACTGAACTGGAACAGACACCTGGAGAACAAGATCAACAAGGCCTGTATCACTTTCTATCAATGTCGCAGAATGATAGGTAAGACGTGGGGACTCAGTCCAAAAGTCACCCTATGGCTTTACAATACAGTGATCAGACCTATCATTGCCTACGGGGCTTTAGTCTGGTGGACCAGGACGACAATGACCACAACCATCGCGAGGCTACAACAATTCCAGAGAATGGCATGTTTAGCGACTACCAGCGGTATGTGCACAACACCAACGGCAGCCCTGGAGATAATGTTGGATCTGCTTCCGCTCCACCTACACGTGCAGCAGGAGGCAGCGATGTCTGTAATAAGACTACGAACCCTTGGTCTCTGGCAGGATACAGGTATTCCTCACACGCGAATCCTTCAGGAAAGCCTGAAGTTTTAACCGATGCTGCTGACGATTAGTGACAGAATACCCAAACAGCTTGTATTCGACAAGAAATACAAAATTCAACTCGAGGAGTCTCCTTCCGGAGATTATAGCTCCACTGAGTTAACGGTCTTCACCGATGGGTCAAGAACCAACGAGGGTGTCGGATCCGGAGCCTTCTCGGAGGATTTGAACATCAGGCACTACACACCGCTTGGGGCTTACAACTCTGTCTTCCAGGCAGAGTGTGTGGGCATCACAAGAGCCGCGACCATAATCGCCGACAAGAAGGTACAAGGATACAACATCCGTATACTCTCTGATAGTGCGGCAACTCTGCATGCCCTGAAGAGTGACACCATCACGTCGGGGCTAGTTCTTGAATGCCACAAATCTCTGACTAAGGTATGTGAACAAAGTCAGGTCGTTCTCCAATGGATTAAAGGCTATAGTGGATCGAGAGGCAACGACGCAGCAGACGAACTGGCAAGAAGGGCGTCAGCGGAACAGGTACTTGGCCCTGAACCGATTGTCCCACTTCCACTGTCCCAGGTACGGAAATGGCTGCGTGAGAAATCAACAAAAGAACACAACGACGACTGGATCAGGAGGTTAGACTGCAGACAGTCTAGAGCAGCACTGGGGCGCCGCAATACACGGTACACTCGCCAGCTGCTGAGCCTCAACCGACAACAGCTGCGCCTTGTTACGGGCGCGCTGACAGGCCACGGTTCGTACAATAAACACCTGTTCACACTAGGTATTACTGACAGTCCTCTTTGCAGAGCTTGCCTCGAGGCTGAAGAAACGGCCGCTCATGTGCTCATGGAGTGCAGGGGAGTGGCGGCTCATCGGGCTAGATTCCTGGGTTCACCGGGGACGCTCCGCGAAGCATGCGGCAGCGTGAAGGCCCTGTTGGGCTTCCTGCTGGAGCTGGGATGGCAGCAGTGAAGCCTACTTCCCACACTCACGCAAAATAGGCGCATCGAGACGTCGAGTTGCGGAAAACAGCCCGCCTACTTATACGAATACGAATACTTATTAATAGTATAATATAAACTTACTAGTCTAGGTAGACTAACTTTATGGGTTTATGATATAAAAAACGGGCTGCCAGTACCCAAAAAATAATCCATCTGATGTCATACATTGACGGAGAGAAATGTATCTAAATAATGTTCGGTGAATAAATAAAAACTATGCCAAATTTAATTAAAATCCGTCCACTAGGTTTTATGTGATGAATCTATAAATAAAATGATAAAAATGCAAGAAAATGTTGTTTTTAATTCTGTAGCGTACCTACATATTATGGCACGTGGCATACAACAAAGATATTATAATAATTACTAAATAGTCTTGCAATCTTTGATTATTAATAATCAAAAGCTTGCAACATAAGCAGAGGCAAATGATAGGTTGTTAGCTCATCGCCATACCAGTTCCTTAAAATAATCTGTATCCCCTGGCCAACTTTTTAAACTTGTATCCCAGATAACAAATAACAAAAACAGAAAAATCAGTAATTCCTCATTAGAAATAGTAATTTGCCTACCTACTTTGAAACTGAAATTTGTTCTAGGCACTACTTCCTCGTAATAAAAACCTTTTAAAAATACGAGTGAACGGTCATGCGCTTATGCTATTTTTAAATTGGCGAATGTAAATTTAAGAGTGTAGAACCGCGAGCCGCGACAATTGGCTAGTAGATTTCATACCGTTGGGTCAATGACCCCATAATAGTGTAACATGACCTTCTTGCGAGCACGTGTTTGTGTGTTAAGCGAGTGTACTGCACAATAATAACAATTTTGTATGAATTGATGATGAAAGTTGATTATTTTAAATTTGTGATGACAATGATATTTCGAAGAAAATTGAATTGATTGAAAATTACGAGATATTTATTCTGCAGGATTTACGAGTAATGCTTCGGCGTTTGATGCGGTCGCTGAGGATAAGCAAAGTTGCGCGCAGTCTCCTATTAGATGGATTTAATAGCATCCATGACCACCGTCTTCATGCTACCCTTAAATGAACTGTTCGATTACTAATTGTAGGATGACCATTAGGTCAATTGGACCACTAGGTAGGCCTCACCAATCCTCACTGGATCCACGTGGTAGAGTACGATTCCTCTCGTTCTTATCTCATGTGTTAGATGAGGCTTAGAAAGGATATTGATGCAATGATGCATATAGGCCGCTCATTTTACTTTATTGGTAAGTATTCATTTATTGGTATTGGTTAAGGCGACGCATTGGAAATTTCGGCGGCAGGGCTCTTAATCTTTCTAAGTGATTACAAAACTTTAAATTTGGGAACCTGATTCTTTAAGTCATTGGCTTCATTTTGCCAGTTGCGTTACATGATTGTTTAACTTTTGTAACAGAAAAAAAATATCAAAGAAATTGTTTTCAAAACAGAGATTTAAATTTTTCGGACTAACGGAACTGATTTATATTTCAAAATTTTCTGTACAATTTAATCTAAATACATTCTTCAAAATTAAAGTTGGATTTTTTAAAATTGTCTATAGTTTTTAAAATAAACGAAAATAACGGTTTTTTCGTATTTTTCGTAAGCTAGATCGCACTCACGTTTGCGTAGAGCAGGAGGAGGTCATTTAGACCTATTCCATTCTTTTTACTTATACAGAACTTTAAAACACAATAAACTATCACTTTTGTACTTTAAAACTCCCAAAAATGTAAAAAATAGAAAATCTAAACAAAATGTCAACCTCACTTCTCCCGTTCCCGCTAAAGAGTCCAATATTGTGTTTTTTTTATTGTTTTTATTTATGTGATAACAAAGCAGTACATAAAGTTTTTACATTAATAGTATAATATAAACTTACATTAAGTTTCTCCTTATACCTATTGATTTTATCGTTCGAGTAGGTAAAAGTGTCCAAGTTAAGTTCTCATCCTTTGTTTAACTCACTGGTTCCCAAACTTATTTTGTCTACTGAGTCGAGAGCTCATGCAGTCGTTGTCTAAGATGCCTCCTAGCTAAATGAAATTACAAATCACAACCCAGGCCTCTACACAACGCCCCCATTTTTTTTCTGGGTCTCTTACCGCCCCCCTTTAGGCCTGCAGCGCCCACAAGGGGGCGTTATCGCCCACTTTGGGAATGGCTGGTTTAACTGATAGGCTATACATATTTTTCTGTACAACAGTATAACTACATCATTTTACAAAATATGTGGGTGAGTTAAAATAAATAACAGAAAAACGCAACAATGCACTAAGTAGAGGGATCATTCGTCGTCATACACAGCGTGTTCAATATTGTTAATACATACTGGGTTATTATGATTATAATTCTAAAATTCTATTACAATTATACGAGACTACCGCATACTCTTTTATATATACAATACATACACATATGCACATACGTAATCACATACACACATATACTTACATATACATAATAATTTGTACATAGGTACATATATACACATATACATACATACCTACATACATATACACTTATATACGCTTACATATGTCAACAAACATAATCACACACACGCACGTACGTTTACGATGCAAATATTGCTCGGTAGGCACCTAGTAGAACTTGTAAGTCGTTGAGGTTATGTATTATTTAATTTATTAAGAAAATAAAATTTGAGTTTATTTTTTATATTTTTTTCATTTATTTCTATTTTTAGGTTTTGCGGCAGTTGATTTATTAATGTAGGTACTGTATAGGACAGCAAATTTTTACCATACATATTGTTATATACTGGAATATTTAGCTTTGATTTCAGAGAGTTTCTTGTTGTTCTGTGAATAATATACGGTACTTGAATATCTTTGTTAAAATACTGCTCGGTTAAAAGATTATATTTAACTTTATCGTGTATTGGAATTAATTTACAATGATAAAAAAGTCCTTCATTGTTATCTTTGTACTTATTTCTTACTTTTATTGGTAATATTATCTTTAATATTCTCAACTGAAGTTCATATATTTTATTAAGGTGATTTTTAAATGTGCGGCTGTAACTACTTAAGCCATAGGATATAATAGATTCACCCAGGGCCTTATAGAGTGATAATGCCGTATAATAAGGAATTTTATTTTTAATGAGTGAGAATTTAGCCAATATAGCTTTCAGTCTGTTGCAAACATTATTGATGTGTTCTGTCCATTTCATTCTGTTATCTATTAATAATCCTAAATATCTGTGTGTACTAACTATTTCTATGGGTAAACAATTACACTTAACGTTCTTACTATTGCTGTGAATACAGTTTACAGTTACAGTTGGTCATGACCAATGATATTTTGATCTAAATTTTGCTTGTTGTGACTAGAACTTACGTGCATTAACTTTGTTTTTTTCTGAATTTAAAACTAAACCTGAGTCATGAGACCATTTTAGTAGGTTATTGAAATCTTGTTGAAGAAGTTCCATTGCAGTGTTTATATTCTTGTCGGCCATCAGTAAGCAAGTGTCGTCAGCAAATTGATAAATTTTGCTATGCTTGATTACATTTGGTAGACTGTTTACATATGTTAAATAATGCAACGGACCCAGTACTGAACCTTGCGCTGTTCCTTCAGTAACAGGTATGGGGTTACTCAATGAATTCTCCACTTTCACACGATATGATCTATGTTCTAGATAAATTTACACCATTTTAATAGTGATCCTCTTATGCCACAATGTTCCAGTCTATTTAACAGTATATCATGTCTTAATGTGTCAAAAGCTTTAGTGTAATCTATAAAAATAATAAGTATTTGTTTTTTATTGTTTAGATGTTTATATAAAGAGTCACCAAAGTTTGTTAGTAGCTGGGTTGTGTTTTTTTTGGGTTGAAATCCGTACTGTGTATGAGTTAATATTTTATTATGTGTATAATACTTAAGTATTTGTTGTGATACATATTTTTCTACAATTTTATTTATAGTTGTTAATATAGTTATAGGTCTATAATTTTATATTTAGCCTTACTACCCTTCTTAAGTATTGGTCTAACAATCCCATTTTTGAGGTTATCTGGATATACACCTGCAGTTATACAAAGATTGATAAACTTTGCGATTATCAGAGCTATATCCTTTAACATAAGCTTAATGTCTATGGCTCTTACGTTGTCAGAACCAGGTGCCTTATTTATGCTTAATTGTTTTATTATATCTTCTATATTACTCGCAGTAGCTTTTTGAAATCGCATGGTCATATTAGCAGGGAAAATATAACTTTTAGTATCCAATGAATTACGGTTGCATTTTGGTATTATTGATTTTATCCCTTTGCTTATTGTATTAGAAAAATTATTTGCTATATCGCTATTAGATACATCACATTTCCTAAAAGCGCTTGTAATGGTATCGTCAACCGATTGTTTGATTTTACCTGTTATTGAGTTCAATATGTGCCATAATTTCCTAGGATTTTTTCGACTATGAATAATTTCATTTTTAATAAATTTATTTTTAGATTTTTCTATAAGTTTATTAGCAAAGTTTCTAGCTTTATTGTATTTACTTTTTAAAACCATATTGTTAGGATCAGGTATCCATTCCTTAAATAATTTATCTTTATATACACATGCTTTATTAATTCTAAGGTTAAACCATTTAAAATTGCTGTTTTTTATTTTATTAGTAATTTTTTAGTAGTTTCTGAGCTTTTGTAACATTTATTTATATTGTGACACATACATTCATACAATTCCATAGGACAATTGTGATTCATGTATATGTTTTGCCACTTTATTTCCTGAAATAATTCTTGTAATTTACTTTCGTTATAAGAAGTTTTAAAAATTAACTCACCTGTATATGATTAGTGTTGACACATGCAACTGCTACCGCACGGCGATCGGCCACAGTACTTAGTGCCGCTGCGTACAGTTCTTGTGTGCGGGATCTCACATAAATATGGTCAATACAAGTTTTACTTAATTTGTTGTCACGTGTTTCGATACGAGTATAATCGGTGATCCCACACGCAAGCCCATAAGCATGTAGCATCGTACTGTATTTATGCGTTATAGGTGTATCTTTCTTTATGTCAATGTTAATATCTCCCAGCAACAGCAGGTCGCACTGTGATTCCATATTATTCAATAATCTGCTTAATTCCTGTATGAATAAGTGTTTGCTGGTATTTGGCGGTCGGTACACTGCACATAAGTTTACGATATAATTTTTAGGTGTGATAATTTTCATTGCTAGGCATTCAAAATGTTGTGTTATGGTTTTAATAGATGTCATTTTGTGTTTTGTATTAATATATATAATGATCCCTCCACCTTTTTGATAACCCAGTAGTTTAGTGTACATGAAATATCCGCTCACGTCCAGCCGCTGCCACGCCAGCGCGGGGTTGCGCCGCGCCGCGCCCGCCAGCTCGCCCACGGTGCCGTTGGCGCCCACGGTGAACGCCCACAGCGTATATTATTACATAGTTTGTATATCCATTCAGGTTATACAAACAACTTAACGAATCGTATATATTGACCTCCGTGACTACGACAACATCCACACACCTCTTACTTGTTAATATATGTTGTTCGAGTGCATTGAAATTTTTTATTAACTTACTTATGTTTATATGAACGACTAGTATGTTAGTTGAGTTTATGCCAGGTATACAAATAATGAAATCATTTATATCGGTGCAGTCAGTGATTTCAAGGATGTCGGTACAATCAAGTGATTCAGCCATTTTTATAAATACTTAGCATTATATACTTTATACTTATAAATACTTTGTTAGCAACGAAGAGAGTTTATTTTCTTTTTAAGTGACCTGTTTTAATTTTTTTATACTTGGCCAATTTTGCTTTTTATTTTTATTCACGTCAAAGAAGTATAACTTCTAATATGGCCTTTTTGGGGGGAACGGGAGAAGTGAGGTTGTCATTTTATTTAGATTTTCTAATTTTTACATTTTTTCGAGTTTTAAAGTACAAACGTGATAGTATATCGTATTTTAAAGTTCTATGAAAGAGAAAAGAATGAAGTAGATCTAAATAAACATGTGTAGCTGAAGTTCTCGCGCTTTTCCAAGAAGTCATATAAAACTTCAGTAAAGTTTACTATCACCTTACTGGAGATGTTTTTCGATAACGATTCTACTTTATTGATACAATACGTGACATTGGCAAATGAGCTAATCTGTATCGTAATGCCATGAAGAAAGAAAAAAAACCTTTTTAAGTGTGTCCATGAGTACAAACATGCTTTTTTTTTCTTTTATATAATAATAGTTCGTTTTATATAAAAACTATACTGCCAAATCTCATGTAAAATAGTAAAAAGGTCGGTCCTGCAATACTCCCCAATAAAATGATGGTAGACTTAACTGGAGTTACAATGGACTTCTTGAAAGAATGTAAAAACTTCAGTTCCACGTATATTTATTAAAATTTTCAAATTCTTCGATATTTTTATCGCACGCACGCAACTTTAATGCACAATAACTGTCACTTTTGTACTACTTTTAAACGCCTAAGGTGTAAAAAATAGAAAATTTAAAGAAAGTAAATGTAAATTTTATGTGCTCCCTTTGTCGCCAAAAAATCCCTACACTGATTTATTATTTTTATAAGTACAGTTTAATCAATTTTTATAAGTACAGATCTAATAAATGTAATGTTCTGATTTTTTATTTTTTTCTCCTACCATTTTTCCACGTTAAAGAATTTCATAATTGAACCAGTTGAAGTTGCTTGTATAATATCTAACTTTCAGTCTTCTTAGATATGGAGATCTAGGTCACAAAACACACCAAAGTCTGCGTAGGCGGACTCATATTAGTTAATACATATGATATGGGCCACGGCGTGTGTCTATGGTATATATATATAATATAGGTTTATTACGAACCGCATAAGATTTATTTTCATTTGTATCAACCACGGGCGATCACGACTTGATTATAATGGAATATTAAAAATATAACACACGTCGAAAATATTCGAAATTGATTTAATCCAATTAATGATAGTAAACAAAGCAGTTACGGTTTTCTGGTGTCAGGAATAAAACAATTATTGTTTCTATTGTTTCTCAATACCAAGAGATGGCGCTAGTTGTCCCGTTAGCGCCGGTTTAGTTTATTTTTTTTTTGGTATGTGGGTAATTTTGTGTGTGACTGAAGTGTTGTTATGGAGAAGTCTTAAGAAAGGGTCGGTTGCTTTGTAATTAGAAAAAGAGAAAGTTTTTGGAATATTGGCTGTAGAATCTCAATTATCGTTTTTGTTTTTGAAGCTAAAAGAAATTCTGCCGTGTCGTGTCTACATGTTATGTTGTGTTCACCGACTGGAATTGGTATTTTTTTTTTTATTTTTTTATTTTTTTTTTAATTTGCACAAAAAAAATACACAGAAACAGGTATTTAATTGTTTTGCATTATACTGTTACTATATAACTATTGAAGTGGTAGGCAAAGAGGTTAGGAATGTGATAAGTGGATCTATCTTCCGTTTTGTGGCTTTACGGCTCTGGGAGCCACCTCCGACTTTTACTACCCTGAAGACTAACGGACATTAAAGGTATTTAGCCTCTATTATTTGTACGATTTTGTTTATTAGCGCCGCGTATCGCGGTCGAAGTAGTCGCAGTTCCCGGCACGTTTGTTACCCTGCCGAAATTATCAAGGGCCCAAGACGCGCAGTGATCGTGCCTGGAGCTGTACCGCACATCTGCATGCTTATTACGTAACTTGCAGTCAGCATGTGACAGCCAAATATCGCGCGATATCTGCTGTCAAAATGAGAATTTGTGTAATATAATTTATATAGTGGCGCTAAATCTACCGCGAAAAGTGCATATTCTGGTCATAGAATAATAGATTTGCAATTGTCATATAGGATACCAATTTTTTATTAAAATAAGTCACCGGCCGCACAGTGATCGCGTGGCTGTCGCTGGCTGCAAATTTTTAGGTAATAACCCCTCTGATTATTTCGGTTACTCGTTATATGTTCAATATACATATTTTTATATGGTGTATGAGTATAGGTATAATAATGACTTTCCATTTATAACTAGGTAGTTATAAATGGAAAGTCATTACTGTGTTTATAAGTCTCTCTGTTTCTTCATATACATACATACATACATACGGACATCATACATACATCGTACATACAGTATACGTAATATTCATTTGTGGTAGCGTTTACTGATGACTGTGATGTGATGTGATACTGTATGCTTTTGCGTAGCTCTTAATTTTAGATAGGTACCTAAATAGATATTCTATTATTATTAAATACTACTTATTATTAAATAAAGCGTTATTAGCTTCATTTATTCATTTATTTTTAGCAAATTCCACTTATATATAAATACATAAATATTTGTACATTTAATAAGTACGACTACATTATTTGTAGTATGAATATACGAGAATATTATTACATAGTATGATTGGTTCGTATATCATGTCTATGAAATTGAATGAGGTAAATGAAAAAAGTAGTAAATAATTATGAAAAAGTTGATTTATTATTATTATAATTATAATAATTATTATAATACAGTTTACAATAATTACAAGCGATCACCTAAACGGTGAAAGAAAACGGCATATTTAATTATTTAATCCGTCTACACATGACCTCGCGTCCTCGCATCTGCCGATCCGTGTACACTGTAGATCGCATGTCGCGGTATTGTCCTACGGTGGGTGTATGCACGACGACGATGCGTGGACGCGATGAGCCAAGCGCAGCGGATGAAACTATCGGTGACATATTATGCTATCCGTACAATGTAACGTATGAGACGACGCAGCGCACGGCGCGCGATGCGATGGCGCGATAAGCTCAGCGCTGACGGCAGTATTATTCGATTTAATTATTTATTTAGGATATAGTCTTTCGAACGCGAGGAACAAAATATTACACAAGTCGAGAATATTATTCCTAATCGAATCGGATGATCGGAGTCGAGAGCGGCAAAAGCTCGCCGCGGCGAGCGGCGATGAGCGGCGCGGCGCGCGGCGGGGCGGGGCGGAGCGGAGCGGAGCGGAGTGGTGGCGACAGGCTATGTACAGGGGCGCCGCTAAGGGCAGTCGCACTCCTCGACTACCATCTCGGGCAGGTCGCGCTTGATGATATTCGAGTCGGCGCCGAAATAGATGAGCGAGAGCGCCGAGAAGCGCACCGGTGCGCAGCACGCGGCTCGCTCGAGGCGCGCAGCCTCCACCACCTGCGAGTGGTAGTTGAGGAAGGGCGCGCAGGCGCCACGGCAGTAGTTGGCGTAGTAGCCCTCCGGCGCGACGATCCAGTCGTCCCAGCCGAGCGCGCGGAAGCTCACGTAGTAGGACTGGCGGCAGCAGCGGCCGTGTGCGGCCGCGTCGCACGAGAGCGCGCGGCGCGCGCGGCGCGGCGCCGGCGCCAGGCGCACGCGCAGCAGCGGGCGCGCCGCCGCCGCGCCGCCCAGGCGCAGGCGCACGCGCCCGCCGCAGCCGCTGCAGTCCAGCAGCAGGCGCAGCGCGCCGCGCGCCGCGCGCGCCCGCGCCGCCCAGCGCCGCACGGCGCCGCTCACGTCCAGCCGCTGCCACGCCAGCGCGGGGTCGCGCCGCGCCGCGCCTGCCAGCTCGCCCACAGTGCCGTTGGCGCCCACGGTGAACGCCCACAGCGTGTAGCGCACGTGGCGCGCGCGCGCCGAGCTCTCGGCGCGCACCAGCAGCTCGGCCGACGCCACCGTCAGCCCGCCGCCCGCGCCCTCGCCCTCCTCGCCTAACCGGAACTCGATCAGCCGCTGCCCATTCAGCGTCGCACCTGTTACGGCCACACGGCGGCTTTACTCGTTGCGCTTAGACTTACTCCCTACGGGCGCGGAGTCCCTATGACCCTAGCTAGTGCGAAATGACCCATCGAGAGGTGCAACCGTTGCGATAAGGACGGGAGTGGACGGGGTTGACGACTCGTCGCAGAGTGCGCTCGGTGTTCGCTCATGGCTGTGAGCTACGCTTGCTCTATCGTCGCTCGCGTTCGGCTTTCATCGCTCGAACCCGAGTGCCGAGTTGAGTTCGCGCTGGCCTAGTGCATTTCTGCTCGTCTCGTAAATAACTTACTCGGGAAAATGGTTTGACTAATATTAACTTAACAAAAATATCGCAAAAGCTGACACCTAGAAATAAAGTATTTAAGAAATATGTATGTAAAGTAATTATTATGATAACAAAACTGCAGGTGTCTCAGCTGCTTTTCGTCTTGCAGGATTGAAGTTCACCTCGTCATCCATCATCAGCAGGCCGACGATCGAAGACCTGCAAAAAAATTATTCGAAATCATTCGTAATTTTCGTATCATATCGTTTCAGTGTAAAAACACAAAAATTATCTGCCTACATGGAAATTATTTATCCGAATCATTCCAAGCGGACGAATGTGATCAAAGCTGTGCAGGTTGCCTCACTCATTGCACTCCTAACATATATATTTATAATAAACTGTATTTATTTATTTGGTACAACAACAGTTTACAAACATCAAAAACTATTCTAAAAACTTAGAGTATAATAACTAGCTATGCGAGTTTGGAAACCAATAACAGTCGTACTCGACTTTTACAAAAAACCCGCTCTCACATGTGACTATCAACTATACGTTACGAAAATTACATGTTCACAGAAGGATCAATTATGATCCTCCCGTAAGTATACAACTTCTGGTGAAAAACATCCAGTTTAAGGTCGTAGCCAAGCTCGTTGTACAGGCGACACATCCTTGATATCGGACTATTATGAGAGACGTTAGTCTTAGCTTTCCATATAGGAATATGGAAAACTTTCGGATATCGAGAGGAACGCCCACTAACTCTCAAGTTTATAAAATGTATTAAGCCATCCAATTCATTGTTAATAATTTTATGCAGCAAGATCATATCGCTTATTTTACGTCTTTTCGTCAAACTTTGGTGTTTCAAATATGCCAGTATATCTTCGTATTTATTCAGAGTTACCTCATGTTTTTGTCTGTTAATTATATATTTTAAAAACCTTTTCTGTATTGATTCTATTCGATCTTCATGAATCCGATAAATTGGAGACCATATTGTTGAACAATATTCAAGTATGCTTCGAACCAGCGATAAGAATAAAATAATCATTGCAGACGAACTTCTGAATGATTTGGTAGTTCTAATTATGAATCCTAAAAGTCGATTAGCTTTATTAATTATAAATTCATAATGATCCCTAAATGATAATTTTCTATCAAACGAAATACTTAAATCCTTCATTGTATTTACTTTTTTTAATTGTGAATCATTTATCTTGTAATCAAATATTGTGAGTGTATTATTTTTAGTGAAAGACATTATAAAACATTTTTTAACATTTAGTGACATATTATTCGCTGTACACCACGAATGCATTCTATCCAAGTCTTTTTGTAAAGTTAAACAATCCGCAATCGATGATATCCTTCTATATAATTTAACATCATCAGCATACGCCAAGCATGCATGCCAAGTATGCATAATATTGCAATATATATACATATATATTTATGTTCTGAACATAGAGATACTTATGTGAAACAATTTGTTTCAGTATACTTTTATGTCTCTAGTTTTATGCATGTGTATGTGTAACATTTTTTAATTTTTCATCAATTCTGTTTCATGTAGGTATTATCTGACTACGATGAAATTAAAAGATTGGGAAAATATCTTAAATAAAAAAATACGTAGATAGACCCCCCCATACAAAACAAGTTGAATACAAGAAATCAAGGGGACTTAATAATTTAGAGGAATTAATAGATAGATGTGCAATTTCATACTATTTCCCATTCAAGACAGTGTATGCTGACACAACTTTCCTTTATCTCATTGCACGACTTCATAATATTACTTACATGGCTAGTATAAACAGTTTGTAATAATAGTCATAAGATGTCATGAATACGCCAAATATAATATCTACCAAATTCCGCAGTGATAGGTTTCTTGTCCACGGCGTCAGGTGACATTTAGATCCGATGAAATCACCGGGCCTACGTAAAAACGACGGCGGTTCACTGGTTTATATGTCCCTTAGTCCACATGACGGATTCACGTAAGATAATTCTTACGATCGCCGGATTGCTGAATCTAGCTACGTAATATTTACGCGCGGTCATCAAGCACAGTCTAACCAGTCTATCGATGTGTGTCCACGACGGACGTGCATTCGAATTGTGACCGACTCGTTACGTCGAAATCCTACGACAATATGGAGGTAGACAAGGAACTACTAATGTCTTTAATGGAATCAAAGCTCGTACTTTAGGATAAAATCATTGAGGAATATATAAACGCATTAATATGCAATCACAAGCTTTTCGTCTTCAAAATTGCCATAATACACGTCCTCGTGACATAATCGAAATAGTCTACTTCGGCCGCGCTGGATTTTACCTCCGCCGTGGCTACTTCCGACAAAAGTCTTATCATGGATAAAGATGTCAGGATAGATTTCGTACGCGGATCCGGCTAGAATTCTTACCATGGACAAGAAGCCTTTTTCCACCATCATGAAGTCACAGGAAAGGTATGGGAACACAGAGCATCGAAGTGCAATAAAATCTCAGCTTCTCTTCCAGCAACATGTGTTTCGATTTGGGTATAAATGACAAAACGATAATCAAACAGTAGGTTGCTAGCCCTTCGCCCGTAATGCCAGTTGTTTAATATATTAAATCCTTTAGCTTATTTTCTAACTCGCGCCGGAAACAACTGGCACTCCTATACTTTTCTTTGTCTTCCAACAAGTGGTATGGAACGAATTTAATAAGCGAAATAAATACGGTACATTGTCCTATTAGCTTGATTTCTACTAAAAATATTATTATATTAATAACCATACATTGATAGGTCCCTCGGAATACATGAATGGGATTCTCCAGCATGGTTTTATTGTCAGACTACACAATATAATGAATGATCAGAAAAATATTAGCTATACTTTCATGCTTAAATTTTCTGTACGCTATCTTTTAAGAAATACATCATGAAAATCATAATTATTTTCTAATAACATTATTTTTCCTAAGAATAGATAGAAATTCGAGATGAATTCAATTTAAGACTTTTATATCAATATCTCACATCTGTACTAGTTATATATAATAATCATAGACTTTATAGCTCTAGACAGCCTGCCCCGTACTACGAAGTGAGGCAAATAAAATCGAATAAAATGTTGATGTGCGAGTGTGTTTTCTAACGAAATGGCAACCGACCAGCTTATCTGATAATAGACGTGTGTCGTATGTACAAGTGAGTCAGCTTGTCTGATTAACCTCACCGTTGCTGCTCGGACACAGCGTCTGGAGTTGTTTATAAAGTCTATAGTAATATAATATACATACATACATACATACATATCTTCACAATGTATCTCTGACGGGGTAGTCAGAGAGGACGGAGCGCCAAGCTTCGCGGTCCTTACATATTTCTTTCGCCTCCTCTCATCTCATCACACTCCGCACACATTTTCGCCTAGGTACTTTTGACATTTTCGTCAGCAAATACTCTGGCTATTTGATCTTCGTAAGTCAGCCTTGGTCTTCCTTGGCGTCTTCTACCACTCACGCTTTGTAGATTTTCTTCGTCACTCTTTCATCACTCATTCTTTTCATGTGCCCCAACCATGTAAGCATTCCTTCCTTCATTTTTACAATTACACTGTCGTGCAATCCTGTCATACTGCGTATCTCTTAATTGCTTATTTTGTCCACAAGGGTGACACTACACATATTTCTAAAAGATCGCATTTCTACTGCGTTTATCTTACTTACATTTGATTTTGGGCATATCCAGTCATATTTTCAATAATAATGAGAACATAATTGAGTTCCGTGATCGAAAAGGAAAATCAGAACACATAAGATTACTCTACGGTCGTGGCTCTCGCTCTCTTGGTCTCTCCGTCTGTCCATTAATTTTCATACAATAAATTTTCTCAGTAATTATGTGACGTCTGACGTATATACAAATTTGAAGTTCGGCATGATACATCTTTTTAACTAAAATTAAAAAATTAAAGTCAAAATTTTATAATATTCATAGGACGATTATCAAATGTTATTATCGCGATTTTGGGCTATGTATTAATATTAACATTAAAAGATCAAGTTTCGTAGGATTTTTTTATATCTGGGGGCACGGCAGAGTCCCCGCCAAGTTGATTACCATCCTTTTCTCGAAGCGACTCACGGCACTTTTAAACCTCTGTAACTTCGTTGCGGATAACGCTAGAAGTCTACATTTTCAGTGACTAAGAGGTCATACTCATAATACAACAAGATATATTTCCAAATTACATTCAATTTGAACTTGTAGTTTAAAAATCATTGCAAGTCAAATTTCCTTAATTTTGTCACTGACACACTTACCGATAATCAAAATTCTAAAGTACTTCTAGCTGTCTCACAAACTTCAAATTTTGAATTTTAGTTAGCGTTTAGCCTCTAAAAGAAAGAAAAAATGAAAAATCCCGAAATAGAAATAAAGATGTCTAATACTGATACGGTCACTATAAATGTTGATAGGTATAACATTGATATTAATTTAATATTGATTAGAGAACAATTTATAAAAAAATTGTTAAATAGGTGCTTCCATAGACACTAAATAAAATAACTGACTTGGTTTTAAATGAGATCTCACAACCTTTTGTAGTGAAGAACTGGGTTGCGAGACTTGGCATTTTTTTTACATTTTTTGTCTTTGATGAGATACATATATTCGGAAAGTATCTAGATGATGCGTAACAAAAAATACAAAATACTGAAATAAGTAAGGGGAACGCAAACGTTAGGGGATTCCCCGAGCAACAAGTCAAATCTTGTATGTATGCGCTCTGTCCACGGTCGCTCGCTGCGTTTCAATCTTCATTATAGCCTCTGATTCAAAATTATCAGAGCCAAATTCAAGGTCAGAACTATAAAGTCGAACCTTTCGGTATCGGAACTAAAGCTCCGTAACATCGCTAATACAAACTAAGTCTCCATGTAAACCATTTCGCAGGCTGAATGCGAATATTTGGTAAATGAACTTTAAAACCTTTGCTCTCTTAGAAGAAGTTATCTATTATCGCATTCATTCGTGGAGAATGTAAGAATACATATTATATGGCATCTGACGTTAGCTGTAGAAAATATATTACGTCACAAATCATCAGATTCCGATGTCCACACATTGTAACACTTTAAAGAATTTTAAATTAACGTTTGCGATGATAGATAATGACTTTCCGTATAAGCTAAACAATTTTCGCCATGTGTCACTCCACCCACCCAGTAGGTTTATTCAGCTATCATATCAACGTAGCACTGCTGCTCTATGACCGCCTTTTCCATGTAGTATGGCGTAAAATTAGCCGTCGGTATGGTTGTGAGGTAAATAATTCACTGCGGTGGATCGACCGCGGCCCTCGTCCATACATGCAGTGTTATGCAAGCACATACTAACTTTGAATTATCGATTGTGCGGACTCTGAATTTACTTTCGCTACTACTCGTAAGGATATAAAAAAGAAACAATTTTAAACTAAATCAATAGTATATAAACTAAGACATAAGCTTTTATAAAACAATTTACAAAATAAATTTGATTGATGTCTTTTAGAAACATTTTAGATTAAGCAAATAGAGATGTAACTTCATAAAATTTCGTTACTTTTACATAGGTAAGTTTTTTTTGTAAAAGTATGCCCCGAATCGTCTTAGGGTCTCGGGGCTTGCAGAAGCTGTTGGGCTCACCGAATTCAGGGAGCCTTTAGACTTTCAGAATTTTAGCCATTAAACGATAAAAATATCAAAATATACTTTTGACCTTCTTGAATGTTATGGTTAGCTGTATTCAAAAGCAAGTGACGCGATTACTCCTTCACGAATTGAAGAATTGAACTTACGTGGATATGTGAAAGGAATGTTTTTTATTAATTAATTTCATTGGATAAAAATATACGGAGATGGCTTTTGACATTTCGGGACTCCCATCAGCGGGGGGTCCTGGGCTAGTGTCCCACGTACCCTTAGGATAAAGACTGAATAGAGTCTGACCTAAATAAATCAAAACTGTCACTGTTTTATTGTATAATTTGTTGGTGTTATGGAAATGATTTAAAAAAATAGTTCGATTTTTTTTAATGATCATACTACGAGTATGTATATGAACCAGGTATGTACACAATTTTACGCCAATACAAATCCGGAGTAGGACAGAGCATTGAAGTCCTTCAAAATCACATTTTGACATGGTTTAAGGAAAATCGGAACGATACTATAATTAACTAAATATTTTATACCCCTAGATATCGTATCGTTCATTTTGCAGGATTTTTCGCCTCTCGACGAGAGTGAGTTCTACATTATGTGACCCTGGCAGTGAATTTCTGAAAATTCTTTGAAACTACGTAGTTGATTATATTTCCAAACGCAAATAAGTTCCTATAAATACAATAAGTAGCTACTACTACTCATTGTATTACAATTATAGTCTGAATCGTAGGTGTGATTACTAGAGATGAGTAAGTTCGGATGGATACATATTCACGGACCCGTATCCTCAGTGGTACTGTTGGATGTAGTTCCAAACGAAAATCGGACAGCCTTTGGAACAGAAATGTTTGCCGGCGGAGTGGAATATACGCAGAACACGGTACGATCACAGACTTTACTGGCTCTCTGAATATTGTTTTAATATACCTTTTGTAAAATAATGTTGAAAAAATGATACCTGGTTGAGTTTCTTGTCGGTATTTCTCAATGTCCAGCTTTTCTTTTTTCTTCTATTTGAACCAAACTAAAGTAGATTTGATGTTCAAAAATACCTTGTATTTGGGTTTACTTGAATAAATTGATTTGACTTGTCTATTAAGGTACGATTTTATTACCTAGTACTACACTAGATTCAGCTCCGAACACCCTGTAATAGCCGGTTCACACTCTACGACTTATGTCTGCGCAGCGTGTTTGCACAGTTGCACAGACTTTTTTGTTATAAGATACAAAGGTACACAAATATCGGCGCAAACTTCAAAGTTGACGTCCATATGTTTCATTTGCACGAATTTTAAGTCTGTGGAAACACGCTGCGCAAACATAAGTCGTAGAGTGTGGACCGGCCTTAAGTCCGGTTCAGGAGTTGGTATCAAATTATCAATGCAGGTCCGCGGACACGGAACCTGGACCCGTAGTCGCAGAGCAGGATATACATCCGGACCCGTATCCTTAAAAAAGTCGGACCTACCTACCTCTAGTCATTAATATCAAAAATATGGATATGACCTAAAATTCCCGGAATATCCCGGGATTCGGTATCTTAGAACAGATGTAAACACATATATATCTTTACGCTGTATCCCTAACGGTGTAAAGACTTTTTATTCTGTGTGCAAATACGCTGCGCAAACATAAGTCGTAGAGTGTGGACTGGCTTTATGTCCGGTTTGGGAGTTGGTATCAAATTACCAATGCAGGTCCGTGGACATGGAACCTGGACCCATATCCGCAGAGCAGGATATACGTCTGGACTGGTATCCTTAAAAAAGCCAGGCCTACCTATCTCTAGTGGTTATTGTCAAAAATATGTATATGACCCAAAATTCCCGGGATGCCCCGAGACTAAGTAAGTTAGTAATGGATGCATATATATTTACATATTTCGATTCCTCTAGCCTATAGCTAGCGCTTTTTGGTTATGTGTACTTTTAATTAATTTAGACAAAGCGGTCCACACTTTTTGAATTAATTATTGAACATAAAATACCTAGCATAGCTGTCATCCGTCAAGTAATCAATAAAATGCGTTTACTCTACAATGAAGTTAAAATATTGGCAAGGGTAACATACATATATCGTAACAAATAAAAGTTTATTTATTTGAATAGTTTTTTAATTTTTAGTGCGAGATAAAAGTGCGTTCTTTGTTTTTTTAATTAATTTTTATTTTTTGATTGTTTCGCAAAAGCTGTTGAATTTTTTGATAAAAATGTGGACTTCGGGAATCATAATGACTGTTTTATTTACTTATTCTGGTAACCGATTTCCTGTCGTTAACTTTTTAGAAAAATTTTGTATACATAAGCATTATAATCATTCTCATGTAATGTATAGCGCTCCGTCCTCTCTGATTACCCCGTTAGGGATACAGCGTAATGATTTGTATGTATTTATATCCGTTCTAAGATAGCGAATCCCCGGGATATCCCGGGAATTTTGGGTCATGTCCATACTTTTGATTGTAATCACATTCACAATTCCGATCACTGGTAATGAGTAATTATTGTTGTCTAGTATAGACCAAATCGAACGTTAATTTATACTACATTAGTGATACGCCCCGGCTTCGCACAAGTAGAAATTTTTTTGACAAAAAATATAACCCATATTACCCACTGATAATGTAGCTTTCCATAAGTGAAAGAATTTTTGAAATCGGTTGAGTAGTTTTTGAGTTTACCCATTACATACAAACAAACAAAGTTTACCTCTTTATGATATTAGTATAGATTAGTATAGACATATTTGGCTTAGTTATCATTTAAGTCGATTATTATTTAAGTCGATGTGTGAATTTTAAGTTTTATATAGTTGACGACCAAGCAGAATGAATTCGGGGTCTGATTCATGAATAATATGAGGTTGTGATTAGGTCAGTGCTAGCGAATTACGTGGAATACGTTTGATACTAAGGTACCTGCGGGGATTAAGGCCTAGCTAAGGAAGATTTGATTTAAAAGTTCAATTACTATAAAATATAATGGGAAAATGGCATTTTTTACCATAAACGAAAACAAAATTAAACATTATTGAAAACCTTGCCAATAGACCTTATTTTACTATGGTAGGGTAATAAAGCCTACAGCTGTAATATACTTAAATAATCAAACTACGCGTTATACATTTAATACTTGAGATCAATAATTGCATAAACGCAGCAATTACATTAAAAATTATTAAAAAAAATCTGTAATTTTCTCCCCATAACAACCATTTATTTGAGTAAATGCTCGTTCTATAGGCATCGTGGTCGTAGACACTAAAACTAACCATTGTTCAATTAGCATTACATTACACACACTTGTTTACATTCGTAAAACCTCGAAATTTATATAAAATACATTATGAGACAAATAAAATTTGATTCATGATGTAGGAGGAAAACAAAATCATTGTTTAAATTAAGTAGGCCTTAATAGAGTCGACTATGTATGTAAGCGAAACTAAATTAAAAATATTTGAATCACAGTACGTTATTCAAGTATTTATAATAAAAATCTTAAAATGATTAAGAACTTTACACTGCAAATTTATACAAATTAGTGAAACATGACGATTAATACTTGCGATTGATTCGGACCGATTTTTATTATTCGTACCGCGCGGTCGTCTCTCGCAATGTAAGATACAATCCACGAAACGGGAAGAGGAGTATTTCGCGTTTGTAAACTCATAAAGATATCTTCGTGTGTTAGGCGTCTGTGAGTGTTGCCTTGAGCGGGAGCTTTCATTGTAAATACGATTTTGCTCACATAGACTTTATTAGACGACGGGCCTTATTACCCGCAGGTACCTTACAATTAAAAGGCATTGTGTTATCGTATGACAAGTTAGAACATTATGAACTGTAGAAATGGATCGAGTATACACAAAGAGTGTCGTACCAGTACGTTGTGTACAGTAATGTGAGAGACAGACAGAATGATTCAATAGACTGTAACGAAAATGAGACAAGCTATCGTTATTCATAGACTATCGGATTGTTTCGACTCGGCTCGATGCCGCCGCTGCGTATCATATTGAGCGCTTTCCCCGTAATTTAAGAGATCCATTTGTCAATTTTCACATCATATCTCTGTAGATATATTTTTGAAGATGGTAGAGCCATGCTGCATTGCAGCACGAATAGGGCCGGCTCGCCCAGTGAAATACCACCCTCTCACAGAATTTCGGCGTGAAATAACAGCATCTATTGCTGTTGTGTTTTGTACGGTGAGTGAGTGCCGGTGGCCCATCACCCCCTCCCCCTCCTTTCCCTATTTCCCTAAAGGCCGGCAACGCGCCCGTGATTCTCCAATGTTGCGAGTGTCCATGGGCGGCGGTTGGTTACTGTCTATCAAGTGACCCGCTTGCACGCTTGCCCCTTCTTTTATAAAAGGAAAATATCAATGGTCGAAAATTAATTTTGTATTTTTTTTGTGTCTATTAAAATTACTGTATAGTACTGCGTTCTTGACTTCTTTGCTGATCAGAGAGAGAAAGAAGCACATAGGATGTAGTAGTTGCTTGTCTTCCCACACAGGTCTTAAAAGTCGGCCAAGAAATAATAATGTGTATTTATAGCCGAAGGTAGGTAATTCATATCATAATCGAATACGGACACAACGTCACACGTTTGACCTGACCTCGTAACATACGTTTACGTCGCGTTATTCCAAGAATGTTACGAAAACAGTTTATCAACTTGCAATTTACAAAACTGTATATAGATACGACGCTTTTGTTAGATCATTTTATTTTTTCGATGATCAAAATGTCTTTTATTTTTTTTTATAATATAGTTGGGTCAGAAAGTTATCTATCACTCGTTTTAGGATTTAGCATAAAATGTTTCTAAGTGACTATTTAAAATATTTCGTACTAGGTATTACAATTATATATAATTATAGTAATAACAATTATACTATATCCTATTTTTTTCATTTTTTAAACAAATGTAGCGACTATGACATTTATAATATAACTAGAGATAGACTAGTTCGCAAATGATTAATTCAGTTGTCATACTTATTAGTTGTTAGTAAAATAAACATTTTTAGAATTTTCGTTCGTTTGTGTGTTTGTGCTTCAATAAAAACTACCAAGATTTAAAAGAATAATAAACATGATGTGTAAAAATTTATATTTGTAAAATACACTAAAAAATAAAAAACATGAGGTTATTAATTTGCATCGCAAACAATAATATTCTTCTGTTATTATTCTGTCTTACATTAAAAGAGAATGTAACATTACTACGCTTACATTTCGAATGAATTGTTTCACTCAGACATTAGAGTGAACTGATTTATGATACTAATTTGATGTAGGAACATAGACAACTTTTAGGTGACATACAAATTAAAAATATATATTGAGGATATGTATGTAGGTATGTACAAATTAAAAACGAAAGGCTTGATAAATAACCTGCATTTTTTCAACGCTGTACTATATTGGATAACATTAGTGTTATTTGTGAATATTTCGTAATTTTATGTATATAATGGAAAAACAGTGTCATTTGTAGTGCTACAGTAATATGTCGGACCAGCGAACTGTACAAATTTCGCATAATTTTGGTTAGTTTCTTGTTTACATTGGAATCAAAATAAAAATATGATATACGTATTTCATAACTTTGACGTATGTCTATAATTTTAAGATGCTATTATATGTATGCGTTGTGCATAACTGTACATAACATAATTGTAGTAAAACTACTCCCTAGAGAAAGTTGCCGTCTGCTGCCGCTTTCGTTAATAAAAAAATCAAAAATGTATAGGTGTTGACGTTAGCAGGTGAAAATTGATCATCGTCAAATTACGCTAATTCATGCATTTTGACATTTCTAACGTTAATGAAAATAAATAGATCTGTTCCGTCTTCACCCTAAGGGCATGTGGGGCATGGGCCAAGGGCGCCGACCTAATGCGGTTCCCGAAATGACGAAATCCGTGCATGTGTTTTTATCCAATTAAATTAATCTGTTTGAAAAAACATTTCTTTCACATATCAACGTAAATTCCATTCGTGAAAAAAATGTGTCACTTAAAGTATATGTACTGTATATATATAAAGATATGTACAGAATAGATTTTTCAAATGAGGTGGTTGTAGAAATAGCCATCTTATAGTTTAGCATACCTAGGGGCAAATGTGTGAGATATGAGAATGATTAGATTTGAGGAAGCGAAAGAAGTATGTAAGGTCCGCGATGCTTGGCGCTCTGTCCTCAATGACTACCCCGTTGGGGATACAGTGTGACGATATGCATGTATGAAATTATGTAATCATAATTTTTATAACAGTAATAATTGTATTGTGTTTCTATTCAGGTAATATTAATATTTAAAAGTATGCATAACAATTACACATTTCTAATTTGGTCGGCTTTATTAAACTTAACAGTTCAGTTAGTAAAAAAAGAAAGAAGCCAGAAAAAATGGTCAAGTGCTAGTCGAGCTTGCGTATCGAGGGTTTGCAACCAACACACAGAATACATTTGTTATGTATTTATCAAAAAATTGTGTAGGTATTTCTCATTTCATTCGAAATCCTTAGCGCGAGTCCTACTCCAATTTAGTCGGTTCCGCTATTTTTGTTTTATTTTAGTGTTTGCACAATTGCTCTATTTAATCACACCAAGGTTGATGCATGTATGTAATAGATTAAAAACGAAAAAAATTTTTTTCACGTCATATAATAACAAATTAACGAGTTTAGGATTTTTTTCATTTACTGAGTTACTCTGAGGCTTTGATTTTTGCCAATTTTCACGACTCTAGGTCAATGGGAAGTACCCTACAGGTTTTGATTTACTCGTGAGTGTCAAAATATAAGGCACAATAGGTTGTATTTATTGATAATTTTGACTTTGAAGTTTGATTTCTTTAGAGTTCCAAAGGACCGCAGAAATAAGTATTTGATATTAATTTCAACTTTTTAACTCCACGCAATCCTGAGAAGTATCTTAACACACAGACAGACGGACAATGAGATGATTCTATAAGGGTTCCTTTTTTTCTTTTGAGGTATGGATCCCTAAAAATATATTATAGTTGTTTCTTTTTCAACACATTCTTCTTTCTTAATAAAAAGAAACGCATTCCTAAAATTTTCTCACCTTCCTAAGAATAATATTTACAAAGGAATGTGTTTTTCTCTATTACAAAAAGAATTTATTTTTGTAAACGGAGAATTCTATATTGCTCATAAATAAAAAGTACTATAACCTATTATTATTATTTTTGTGTTCATTTAATTTTGTGATATTTAGGTATTTATATTTAAAAATAAATACGTAGGTATGAATGATTTTTATTTATAAGTCCTTCCCTAAATACAACAGTAAACATATCTGTTTTAAATGGAGCCGCGGTCTAGTATACTAATAGTAACATTAATTATTTAAATGTAAATAAATAAATCTTTTAATGAGATACAGCGAAAATTTATTAGCGAATAATATCTTTATTGTTGATGAGGGGGTTGCGTGAGTTTGTCAGTCTCGTGTTAAAAATGTGTCCGTTCGTTCGGTATCCTACAACTATTTATTTAACCAAATTCGTGGAATATATTACCTTATTTTGATACCAAAGGTCAAGATAAAAGGCTATTTATAGATTCTTAGAAATATGACGCCAGTTTCGCGTACATAATGTAATATCTTAGCTCGAATTTGACGTGAACGCGTTGTTTAAATTACATTGTAGATATGCAATCTTTAATTATGTTGATTTATTATGCTTACCATACAAATATATCCTGAGCCTCAACAGGGTAGTCAGAGAGGACGGGGCACCAAATATTGTGGTCTTCACATACTTCTTTCGCCGCCTCAAATCTCATAATTCTCCTTACACGCTTTCACCCAAGTATGCGAGTGCTTTTGACATTTCCGTCAGCTATTTGATCTTCATAAATCAGCTATTTTTGTAATTATTATTATTATATTCATTATTATGTTTGTAATGCATAAGTAACATAATACAAAGTGAAAGCCTTCCATTTTTTTTGTATGTTCCGTCAAAGAAGTTGGCGCTCGACCACTTTTGGAGCGATTAACGCTTGCATGGGTCGAGCCGGGCGGCCACCGCACACTTCAACTTGCCCGGCCCACGTTCATTTAGACATATCGACGTGCGACAAGATGACAAGGCGAATAATATTATAAGCGAGATTGTAAGCTTTGATCATGTATAAGATGTTTATAACATATTTCATCTCGTCGTAGTGTCTTCAGTTTTTAGATAAATTATATCTTTTAGATAATAAGCCTTCTGAATATGCATTTTGATCACGTCTAATTAAATTCATATAAGGACATTTATAAAAAATTATAAATACTTATTTTTCAAAACAAAAAGATTTATTTTAGTGTTATAGAAAATAGGGCTAAATAGTGTTATAGGAAATATTTTGTTATTAATTTAAGAGTTCTGTACCAAAATGGTAAAAAAGGAACATTGTGTTGTTGCGATTTCGTTTTTCTGTACTGCCATTTGCCATAGCTACTTATTTCAACAACTACACATACATATTATTGACTGGAAATTTGGAAAACTTTTAAATAATGCTCGTCTACTTTTATCGCGAGTATAACAATTTTAAATTATTTGTTATTTTTATTGCAAAAGGGGCGGAATTGAAGGGACATATATCCCAATATGTGAGTGTTAATTTATGATTCCAAACTGAGCGCTATTTTGACTCTATTTATTATATTATCGTGTGGTAGAGCCGTGCTGCATTGCAGGACGTATTCGGCCGGCTCGCCCGGTGAAATACCTCTCTCTCACAGAATATCGGCGTGAAATAACAGCATCTATTGCTGTTGTGTTTCACTCGGTGAGTGAGAGTGCCGGTGGCCCATATCCCGCCTCCCCCCCCCCCCCCTTCCCTCCTTTCCCTAAAGGCCGGCAACGCACCCGTGACTCCCCGAAATTTGCGGGTGTCCATGGGTAGCGGTAATCACTTCACAATTAGGTGACTCGCTTGCTCGTTTGTTTGCTTTGCTCCCATTAAAAAAAACTAATTATTATTGGGATTAAACATTTATAGATATATCATATCAATTCATTGAAATTAATGTTTCTAAATGTTAAGTTTGTATCATTAGAACCGCACAGTTCATTGGAACTACATAGTAACATCCACATTCCTGGTTTTGAAAACATTTTTTTTTACATGAACACGACGAATTACATCGTATTTAGGTTCTTTTAATGGCGATATGTAAGTGCCGATATACCTTATTATTACAATGTGATTGTCCGAAATAATGATTATTCTTAAAACTTAAAAATGTATAATAATTTTTTTTTCTTTCTTTATGGCATGGCGCACAGTTTAGAACATTTGCCAATGTCCACGTATTAATAAGTAGAATCACAAGTAAATTAGTTTTTTCTTATCGTAAAACTCCTCCAGTAAAGTGATATAGTAGGCTTAACTGAAGTTATAAAGGACTTCTTGGAAGAGCGCGAGAACTTCAGCTACACATGTTTATTTAGCCCTACTCTACTCTTTTCACTTATACAGAACTTTAAAACACAATATACTATCACGCTTGTACTTTAAAACTCCCAAAATTTAAAAAAATAGAAAATCTTAACTAATTGTCAATCTCGCTTCTCACGTTTCCGCCAAAAAGTCTATAATAATCTTCTATCATAGACATCTTTTATCACATCATAGACTTTTATCATAGACATGAATATCAAAATTATAAGCCTAGAACAAAACGAATCAGAATTAATTAGTGAGCGCATACCGCATTCTTACGAAAATTTTAATGTCCGGTCTCTTAAAGTTACATTATTTACTGCTACTCATAACACGCGGTTTTTTTCCCGTAACTGTGTAACGCACATTTTGTATGTATGGCGTTGATATGAAGTTAATTTACAGTCATTCTCATTAATTTTACTGTTACATAACTACCTAACGTATACTTATAAGTATACACTTAACGAAATTACACTACCACCTATCAATAAAAATGGATATTAAATACGCCATATTCGTGAGAATCACAACACTCCCGAAGTGTTATTTTAAACCGATAATGAGATTATATGCTTCGGTGTATAGTAATTAGATACGTATGTCCACACCCCCGTAACAATCGGTAAATTCCCGCGGTCAACACATTAATCTTTCATTCAATACTGGCGTAATACCAGAAGCTTAAAAAATATCAACGAACCAAGTGGAATTTATACGAGGCGTAGATTATTAAGTTCAGTTGTACTTCGCTACGAGGTTAAGTAGTGGATATGTAGTTACTATGAGATTACGTAGCGTAGTAGCGCTTTAGTAGTTATGCTTTGCTACGAGATTACGTAGCGTAGTCGCGCTTTAGTAGTTATACTTTGCTACGAGATTACGTAGCATAGTTGTGCCCGGCTACTAGAATACGTAGTGTTTTTCATCGTGAGATTACGTAGTCTAGCTGCGTATGCTTGTATGATTTGTGCTTCGCTACGAGTTTACATAGTGTACTGAGCATAACGTTATGCAAGTTCTGGTCCAATGGGTAGTCTTGGTAACTTTAGAATATGTTAGAAGGGTCTGTTCTCATCAATAGGACATATAGTAACTTAAGATACATATAATTATTACGTAAATCACTTTAGTTTATTTAAATAAATGAGAACGATGATTACATTACAAGACTTTGCGTTTCAAGAAATGTCTAAATTTGTTATTGACTTTATTTGTTTTCTTTTTCACTTCTTATACTAGGAGTTCCCAATTACCCGACTTTCTGCTATACAAACATTATATTAGAAGACTACATAAACAAAAAAAATATTTGTATAAACTATAAAGACACAATACGTTTATATTTCATGCTTCTAACAAACGATACGAAAAAAGAATTAAAAACGTAATAGTTAAATAGGCACGTAATAATAAATTAAAAATATAAGTAGATAAGTAGAGTAACTTTGAGGAAGTTTATTATTTAAGATAATGTGTAGTTTTAAGTTTGTAAATATTAACATATGTATGTACTTTTTATTAATAAAGTAAACAGAGTAGATAAGTACTTATAATTAAATTTTTCAATATACTTATATATTAAATATTCCATGAGTGACACGGCAATTTTTACGGTGTACAAGCATTCCTCGAGAAATTTAAATCATAACAGTGAATACCACATTCCAAATCCGATCAGTGATTCTCGAGATTAGCTCGGTCATACAGAGACCGTGTCGGGGACATCTGTTATACTATGTAATGATAAGATAAAAACACACTTGCTCACAGTTCCAGTACATTTATTACTTTATTTCAAGAGCTATTTTGAGACGATATTTTTGTAGATCAGCTATTTGTGTGCTGGTCCGTAAGTTACTCGGACCAAAAATCAAAATAGACGGAGCTTTTGCTCTTTGAGCGTGTCCGTTTTTTGTTGACCTAGTTTCTAGACTTTTACTAATATGCGTCACTAGGAAAGGGAAGTTAATAAATGCGAAGTTCCCATACTTATATTACAGCTAATATATACATACTATAGCTAATTATTTTACTCGTTGACATACTCAACGAGTTAGAAAGAGAGACCTGAAAATACGTTTGACGTACGGTCATATAAAAATATGTTCAGCTGTGTATCGTTGTACTGTGACGTTGTACTGTGTGTGATAGTCACGCACATTGGTAAAAATCTAGGAAGTCGGTCAACAAAGAAAGGACACTTTATGAACACGCTTTAAGTCCGAATGCTCGGTCCTTTGTGATACTTGGTCCGAGGCGGCAACTCATAATGGCACCGTTTATTTTGATTTTTGGTTGGAAGTTAGTTAGGTAAAATAGACAATCATTTACATATTTATAAATCTGTGCTGAGCAGCAACTTACTTAAATGAACAGGAATTATTATAAATTATAAAATCGAAAAAACCTCAAAGGATAGTAATATGTTAGTAAACTAATTAATCTGTGGTAATATTGTTTCTTCGAATTCGTGGACAACTAAGTATGCTTTATTAATTTGTTGGATTACTAAAGTAGGGATTTACTAAAGTAGGGAAAATATTGTTAAAAGTTAATTTAATACATTGATAGGATATATATAATTAGCTTTATGATAAGTATATCATGCAATATTTTTGCATGAAATGAATACCTAACTATACTTTCCCAGTAATTGTTGTCAAGATTTTAGGGACAGCAGTGAGACAAAAAAATGGTTGATTTATCTATTTAATTTGTTTTGATATGGCCACCTTGTACAACGTAAAGGAGAGAACGTGGAAACAGCGCTGCTAGAGGTGCTAAACGCAAATTTCTTTTGGAGCGTGGTAACAGCGCCGCTAGAGGCGCTAAATAAAGATTTTTTGTTATGTCAAGGTCATAATAATTTCGTTTGGACTATCGACGACCATATTGTCCTCATCAATCTACCCGTCTTCTCATTGCACATCTTGATGTCCTTTCATCTTGATGTGACAACTAGTCAATAGGTTGTTTCATGAAGCGGTACCATTTTGTGAAACGATAAGGTATCTCATGAATAGGGTATATGCATGTGGTTCAAATAAGGGTCGAATATTTTTTTTAATAAACTTTATTTCTTCAAAATTATGCCTGCATTAATATTTTAAATTATAGTTTCTTTTTGAGTAAAAAATTAATATTTAAAAAGAAAAAAAAATTGTAGGAAATTCAAATATTTAAAACGCGACGCCATCGGTCAGAGCGAATGTGTTCTTTTAAACTACTTTAAGTTACTTTTTTGGCGGTGAATATTTTTTACTATTATATGTATTATTATACATATACATATAGCATATACATACGTACGTACATATGTTATACATATAGCGATTTTAACGATATAATAAAAATATGAAAAAAATACATATTTCCTATTGCCCAATTCTGTGGTTGGACGACGAATTAAAACTTGTTCATTACTTTGTAATTAACAAAAGTTATCGGTTCTTTCTTAGTTTTTTACCTATTAGTTCTATTTCCAAAGAAGTGTTTTTACACGTACTCGTTAACGTATATGAATTTGAAGTAAAAAGTTGTGGAAGCTATATTTTATTATATTTAATTATCCAGTTTTAAAATTATCAAACTCAGTAGTTTTAATAAATCTGTATTAATAATAATAAGAAGCACTTGCGGCGTAGTGGTATTTTGTTATTTGATACGAGGTTACGAAAGGTTGCTCGCGGTAACTTATTTGATGGGTGAAAATCCAAATAAACTGGGTTCATGTTTCGGAAATCGCCACTAAAGGCGTTAGTGGTGATTCGATGTTTGATACGATCACTGCGATAAAGCAGTTAAGCATCGTTACATGCGGTGATCTACTAGATAGGTGGCTGGCATCCATATTGAAGAGGCTCCAAGCCTCGGAAGGCGCATTAAGCCGTTTATTCTGACGGCTGTGTTAAAGTATGAATGCTGTAAGATCACCCACTCAATAAGTGATCCCGCACAGCGTTGCTTAAAGCGACGCATTGGTAAACAATAATTAAATCTAAAATAGACCTTCTTTCTATGCAAACGTGCGGGCGCTTGCTTACGAAAAATACAAAAAAACAGTTATTTTCGTTTATTTTAAAAACTATAATTAATTTTAAAAAATCCAATTGTCATTTTGAGGAATATTACACAGAAAATTTAGAAATATAAATCGGTCCCGTAGCTCCGAAAATGTAAATCTCTGTTTTAAAAGAGGATTCTTTGATATTTTTTTTGTTTTGTAAAAGTTAACCAACCTACTGCCAAAATAAAGTCAATTAAATGAAAATTTAGTATACCAAATATCACTGTCATACGTTTTGTATTGTAAAATTGAGATCCGTCGCCTTCCTTAATGATCGTAACACCACCTTAATAACCGTTATGATCGCACTGGAACCACAGTATGTAATTTTAACAGATCTCAAGCTATAGGTAAGTCGTTGCATTTTATAAATTTAACACAATAGTAATTGCTGCTTCCCTTCGGCTACTCATTCTTAACTTAGATTAATTCGATGATAATTATGTCCCTTAATTGTTGCTATTAGCCATTACGCTATTAATGGGCCCTGTGAAATTAACCAGATGTACAAATGTACTTCGATTTATGTTTTGTCCCATAATAAATCGAACAGGGCCGTGGCTTTTTGCGTATCAAATATAATACTCCAACAATTAATAGTATTGTTTTTATGCGTTAACGTCAGAAGTGCCTTAAAAATTAATGGCATGAAAGTAAATTTGTGATATAAGTACTAAATTCTGTCATTGTATATCTAATGTATTTAATAAAACTAACAGTGACTGATTGACTGAAGGACAAAGCATAGCCTAAAGGGATAGATCTAGAAGCTTGACATTTTTCACAAGAATTTCGTGAGCAAGCACGTAAAGGATTTTAAAAAATTCATCCATCAAGAAGGTTAAATTAAAAAGTAAAAACCTTTCAAAATTCGTAGAAGTCCGTTGTCGGTAACTTCGTTCAAAAAAAATTTCAAAGGACACTACATATCACTTCATTGGATTTTGTGTTTTTCTATATCTATACATCTATATTCATATTATAAAGAGGTAAACTTTGTTTGTTTGTGTTTGTGTACACACAAACAAAGGTTTTGGGTTTATCCATTAGTATAAAGCCAAAAACTACTCAATCGATTTCAAAAAATCTTTCACCTATAGAAAGCTAGCAACAGCGAGTAACATGGGCCGTATTTTATTTTCCCAAAAATTTCTACCCGTGCGAAGCCGGGGCTGGTCGCTAGTATACTTATTTACTTATTACTACTTATTACTTGCTATTTTTTTGTGTACGTAAGTAATTTCTTTTTTTTATTGTATTTTTTTTGCTCAAGTTTTAATGGAACAAATCACTAACGATTAAGTTATTTTTTTTTTATATCAGAGGGGGCAAACGAGCAAGCGTATCACCCGATGGAAAATGATCATCGCCGCCCATGGACACCCGCAATGTCCAGGGAATCATGGGTGCGTTGCCGGCCTGTAAGGAAAGAGTAGGCTCGTTTCTTGAAGGTCCCTAAGTCGTAACGGTCCGGGAATACCGCCGCTATAAGTTGGTTCCACAAAATTGTCGTATGTGGTAAAAAATGTCGTAAAAATCACACAGTTGTAGACCGCCATCCATCAAGGTGGTGAGGATGAAAGGACAGTTGATTGCGTGCCGTATGGTAACGGAACTCAGCAGCAGGCAGTACTCCGAACAATTCCTCAGAAGAAATCTCCTATAGAGATAAGTTCTTCTTAATTGAAAAAAATTAATTAATGTCACATTCGTGTTCAATGAAGTGTATATATGTATAATTGTATATATATAAATAGAGGATGAAATTTTGTATGGAAGTTTGTAATTTTTTAAATTAGAAATAAGTAAGGAAATTGGTGAGTAGGCTGTTTCTTGCTGCAACCAAAGAGTAAAGAGAGGGTATGGACCGAACAAGTTACCCAAAACCTCTATCATAATATGAGTAAAGTGGGATGGTTCCTGAGATGTTGCCGATAGGAAATACTATCTGTCACAAGGCATATATAATAATTAAACTGAAGTATATTATTTATATATATTTATAAGTATATACAAATAATGTTTGCACTGAAATGAGTTAGTACTTGATTTATTTATTTTTCTGTCCCGCATTTTGTATTATAACACTAACTCGAGATATTACTTACAATTAAATAGATTGTCACAAACAGGAATTACACGAAAACGAAGTTTCAACCACTTAAGAAAAATTTCAATGAAATGACGTATACAAAAAAAAATCTATACCAAAATCATTATTATTAAAAAATAAATTCATACCATCGTAATGTGTAAATTGTAAAATTATGTTTTTCAAAGTTAAGATTAGTGTAAAACTGCACTTTTAACACGTAAGTATAAATAGTACCCAGCAATTCAGATTGCATATTTTAAATATTTCGCGTATAATTATTTTAATATTTTATTTATCATTTTCTCATAAAATGTTCATGACGTTTTGTACATTTTTAAATATAATAAACAAAACTTATCTACAATTTTCTTTTGTCGCCCTATTAAAAATATTTTAAATCGTGCGAGCTTATATTATCCTAGTGGAAATGCTTGTAAACTAAATATGAAATACCTCACCTCGGATATTCATGTAGGAAAGTTGTCATTAGTGGAACCGCGTAAAAAGTTTTCCATGGCGATTGACGCGAGTCAACCGCTCCGACTTGCTGGATCTGCACCACTGGGGTGCGTGGGAAACCCCTGCGGTTTATATACCCACAGTGCCACGTTAAGGGGAAGCTACTCTCGTAATTGTAATAATTATTGCCTATGTATTTCATTATTGTATTCATATGTACATATATAGTTCATTACTATAGCTTCCATAGTCATTAGCAAGGAACTACGTTTTTCAACATATTTAAGGGGGTAAAAAAAGTATAGAACAAGTCAGTCTGCCCAAGACCACGATCGGTGCAATCCGGTGGAAAAGTCGAGATACAAATATTGACCTGAGGTAAACATTAACAATATTGACTCGATATAGGTTGTTTATGTATAGTTGCATTACTCACTACATTTCATAGACTTATAAATAGCAACAGACGTCAAGTCCTGTACAGCAATGGGAGACAAATCAGATAGCTGTCTGAGCGTTCTGATTTGACATACGACACACATTTACTATCCGATAAGATGATCGGCCGCCATTTCGTTAAAAAACAGCACTCACACATCTACATTTATTTGAATTTAGTTGCCTCACTTCGGAGCGGGATAGCCAATTCTATTTGACATCTATAAATTGTAATCACCATCGTTAAAGGTATGATTTTATTGCGCATTTATGACCTGGCCATTCTACACAGGAACTGACGTAAATCCCTGAACTTCCGTATGTAGTCCGTTATCAGAACAGTGCAATTTCTAGACTAATTGGCTGACGTGATGTATTCTAATATTTTTTTATCATCTTCCACCCAAAGTTTCAGACTTATTGATCGACGCGTATTACCTCTCGACGAGCATTCTCAGGAAACTACTGAGCTCAGATTTGGTCAGGTAACTAGCAACGTTGGTTATTCGATTTCGGTGCTAGGATAAGTGACTGAATCTGATCTTTAGAACAACTTGAAATCTTGGTCAAAAGATTCCGAATATTCATCACATGAAATGGATTTCCGCAAGGTAAATACCTGAATCAATACAATAATTGTCGGACTTTCATTCCACACTAAATTAATTTCGATTTGACACTTTACATGACATTTTTAAATAATGTTTTTTATTTTGGTAAAATGGTGCGATATTAAGTACAACATAATATCTTTTTCTTGTGACGATGTTAATGTTCTTTATCTTTATCAATTGTGCATAATTTTTGATTTTATTTTTCTGTCTGTATGCTCTTGGCGGATTGCAGAGGGCTGACTTTTTGTTCTGGTTCTGATCTAATATCTATCTATATCTACAATCACGGACAAATAAAGTTGAAAGTTGACCGTCGAAAGTTAGTTACTATACATTTTTACTACGGAAATGAATGAATAAACCATATATTATTTTTCTTTCATACATTTAAATAATCATGTTAATATTTTCCGTTTTATACTAACATGTTTTATGTAGGTGTAATACCCACCTACCTGCTTTATAGGCCGCATTGTTAGATTCTGACGTGCTACTTGTTTGTGCGTAATATTTGATACAATAATTGCCTGTAGTGATTCCGCTCTGAATTCTTCAATAGTGGTAATTTATCTTCTAATTAGATAATTGCGTTAATGAATATGCTTATCCTACATTTATTTCAATAGGTAATGAACAGCATGTGGTATATATAGAATATTATTAATATCCTTATTTGTATGTACATATATTAATCCCAGTAATAATGATCTAGTTTATCTTTATCTGTTAGGTACTATTCATTAGCAAATCATGAAAAAAAAACATTATAGCACTTAAATGTAGATAAATGTTTGTAGATTATAATAGACCATACTTTTTCCATTTTTGTTTTTCCGAATAAATAACAGAAATAAAAAGATCTCAATTGATATGAATTTGCACTAATATTGCACTGCACCTTAAATATGTGGGGTAAGTTATAGTATGAATCAGAAGTTGGAAAAGCTGAGGATTACGTCGGCGATTTTTGGCATCAATTTCGTTACGGACCGGATTATGTGTTTACGTATTTAATAGTTATTTCTCAATGAATGTTTTCTATTTTTAGCCAAAGTTAATAATAATAATAATAATATAATATTAATTCCAACACAGTCCAACAAACACATTCCATTTCAAACTCTTTTCATACACATATTTATATCAGGTAAGCGCGATGTTTACAAATTCTATGCACTCAAATTCAATCATTTATTTAGTAATCTCACGTACAAAGCATTTTTGAAAGTCAAACCCATCACCTCAGAAAAATCTATACTGAAATCTTCATTAATTGAAAGTGAACATTCGATCGATTTGACACTTTGGTGAACGTCGCTCACATATATGGTATCTTTACAAAAGTGAACACCAGAAGCATGAGCTGTCCGTCTATTTCCAGTTAATAGAAGTATAGCGCTATTTGGACCTTGATTAAGAATCGAAACTAAGACTCTCGGCTTAGAAAGCAAGTGTACCTACAAACCAACGAGCTACTTATCAATTATTATTTACGTATTCAGTTAAAAAAATGATTCAAGATTTGTTATCAACATACATTTTCAACTAATTAATCGACTACTCAATCGAGAATTATACAATTACTGAAATCTATTGATTTTCACTAAACTTTTTAAATAAGCTGTTACAAAATCCTCTGCCTAAAAAAAATATTTGGACCTCTGTAAGCGATCCACCCTGTACGGACAGGACAAGATATTACATGTGAAAAGAAATTACAACTTCGCAGGCTGAATTAAACTACGCCTTTTTTTTGACCGACTCATTTTAATCATCTATTATTCTGATTTGTAACTCGAAAAATACTCAGTAGATTTTAATAAAACTGTAAATGTATTCCGGAACAATTCCTCCTTCATATAGTATAAAGTAAAATAGTATAAAATAGTATAAAGTTCAGTAAATCTTCAAAAATTTACTAAAACTAGGCGTTTCATACATCTTTGCATTTTGTTTAGTACATTTTGTCGTATCTATGTATATTCGTAAGCTTTATTAACATCAGCTCGTCTTTAGTTAAGTTTCTTTTTAATTAGTCAATTCTCAAATAAAATTTCAATAACTTTTGCGTCTGAATCACTCGAAAATGATAAATTATTAAATACGTACAACTATGTTAACACATTAGACAGTTCATTAGTAGAATAAAGTCTCGCACTTGTAAAACATGCTCTAGAAGTTTTTAATTTTAAGCGGCCCTAGTTGTAGTCTCTTCCAAATAACAGTGATATGCGTAACAGCCTAATTATATGTACATTACGAAACTTAACATATTAATAACAATGCTTTCTACTTTATCCAAAATAGTCTTTTATAACACACAAAAAATTGAATGCATAACTTTTGAATATTTCTCATTACAGCCTTACATTAATTAAAACATTACATTAATTATTATTATCAACTTGGTTCTCATTACATTAATTAAAACATATCTAATTTTAGTTTCAATAAAAAAAATTAAGTCTCGTTGAGATATTTGTGAGTGAAAATATTTAAACATGTTTCACGTATATTTGTATATTAATATATACACTTACATATTATGAAATAACATGTTATAAATATCTATATTGTACGTACGTATTCAAGGCTAAGATAAAAATATAATTCATGGAAATGAAATGTACATTAGTTTTCCTCCTTACTCAATATTTCTTATTTTATATAGTGTAATATGAGTATAAGATTTTATTAATACTAAAAACGATTTTTGTCAAAGTCAGTCGTGACTGACATGATTTTTTAGGGTTTTAGGTCTTCTAGGGTCTTAAAAGAGGAAACTAAATCACAAAATAATGGACAGAATAATAGATGCTATGCTATTGTTCTGTCCATTGCCACTTGATTTTCTCAGAAATAATGTAACGTAGAAACTTATAAAATATATTTTTTTAATACCTACATTTATATTGACTTATTAACTAATTATTCATAATTAAGCAACCATTCCTATTAATTTTACTTCCAAATATCTTTGACTGAATGTTTTTATAAATCCGGCAACTTAACTACTTACTAAAGGCTTACAAGAAACTTATAATGAAATTCTTAGATCTTATAGATGTCAAAAATTAATTTCGTAAGATTGTAATTGAAAAAAAAAATGGTAAGAAACTCTTGCAATGGAAATCAAAATTTAGAGCGGTAAAAGTATTTTTATAACTAATTTTAATTATTGTTATTGCCGTTTTTTACACTTTATCGGCATAATTAGATGTAAATTAAATGTTTATTAATGTCCCAAATGACGATGTTAACAATGATTATTCAAATACCATATGTAATCAACTACAATAACATTCTCCATAATTTTCAAGAATTTTGTAGACCTGCGTAACACAGCGTAGACTTATCGTAGCGACGTCTACGAATTTAATGTTTTTTACGAAATCATTATCGCTGAATATTTTTATGGTTAAATGTATTCAATTTATTATGGAATAGTTAATTATAAATTGAATAACAAATAGTAAATTTATAGGGAATACTATTAAGTTTAAGTATTACCTAATGCAGCTTAGCTAGAAATACTCCGAAAACATTAAATTAACGCGATTACCTTTTACGTGGCTTGATGTTTCGGCCGGGTTGCATCGGCCGTGGTCTCAAGTAAACTTTACTTGAAAGAAATCAAAGTTTACTTGAGACTACGATGCCACTCGGCTGAAGCATCAAACCGAATAAAAGGTAACCGAGTTAATTTATCCTGTTTTTAGATATTTTATAATGCAACGCGAAAGTTTAAAAATTTAGGTTGAAATGCTAATTCTGTTATTCATTTATACTACATTATGTAATTTTCTTGTTAAAATTTCTCGATGGTTCTCTCGAGTAAACGTATTTTTAAAGTCAGAAGCTGACGTCTATAATCGAGAACGGTCGAAATATATTTCAATAATTTTCTTGACGAGTGACGCGATTGAAAATTTTGATGAACTAGATTCTTTCCATATTTCATCATCAATAGTGTATGTATGCCCGTTACGATTTAAAGAAACAGCAACTCATTTTTACCGAGAGTACAGCACGACAGGACGAGTGGGTGTCAAATTAATTATTCCATTTCTTAGTTATAATCTAAGTTAATCTCCAATTCCATGAATTTGTATTTAACCAAACATAATTACATACCGATATTAAAGCAAATATTCTTTTAATGTTAACTTTTTTTTGGAATTCTCTTGGCCAAAAAGAATTAATGTATTAATAATCTGAAACGTGTCAGTTGGGAATTTACTTATATTTTTATTATATATCGTTAGTGGAAAAAATAGGCTTTGTTATTTTAAATTTAGAACAAGATAGGTACTCTAAAAATACTTAAGATCATCAGCAAATCTTGACCAATAGATGTTAAACAGTAGATATACGTACATATGGTAAATGCCACAATTAGCACAGAACATGCTAATCCTAGTTTTAGTTCCAAGTCGCACTTATCGGAATTTTCGCAGGCCACGTCCACAATTAGGGCATGTAGGTTGGCCGCAGAAGCACAGTTAGCTTGACGAAATAAGGAACGCGAACGTCGGCTGTTTGAGAGAGAGCAGCAGTTGCGGCTTGCTCAACAACGGTTAGAGTATGAACGTAAGCTCGTTCACCAAGCGAAATGGGTGGAAGAGCTCGAGATGGAGGCAGACATAGCGACTCAGGATGTCGACAAGCTTTTTTTTCTGCAGGCCGGCAACGCACCCGTGAATTCCCGGACGTTGCGGGTGTCCATGGGCGGTGGTGATCACTTTCTATCAGGTGACTCGTCTGCCCCTTCCGCCATAAAAAAAACAAAACATATCTATTTGTATAATTCATATAATTAAATCAGTTGTGTGTCACGTGTGGCTCTCCAAATTAAGCTTTAGGCCTGTACCTGTACTATGGGTTCCGTACTATTAATTGCGGGTGTTCCCAGTAACAGCCACACTCCAAGATACTTTAGACAACTTTGATCTTTTTTTTTGTATAAAAAAAGAGGGGGCAAACGAGCAAGCGGGTCACAAGTAACCACTTATATATATTTTGCGAGATATTCTGCGAGAGGGTAGTATTTCACCGGACGAGCCGGTCCCATTCGTGCTGCAGTATAGTATGCCTCGGCGCTATCACTCACTACCACGATCTGATGCGGAACCGCTTACTTTTTTTTTATAAGCAGCTGTTTTATATTTTTTCGACTCTTATTCGGAAAAAAATTAAAAACTGCTGTCTCACGATATCTCTCTTACGCCCTTACGATTGGCTCTCTCTTACGCTCTCGAAGTGAGTAGACGTCCGTTTTGTTATTTTTCGAAAATTTTATTAAATCGTGGGTATAAATTTGTGATTGGCAAGCGACCAACCGGTTGAACGAAAATCCAATTCTCGCTTGCTGTTGCGGTGCTTAAACGACTAAGCTCCTCCTCTGAACAGAGATAGTTGCTTGTTGGTGCAGTCATCTTGAAAATCGTTGCGTGTGTGAACGAATCTACCCGGTGTGTGTGAAAAGTTTGGTGGGGTTTGATCGCGCGACTCGCTGGTGATCGACGGCTCGTTCGCCGTTTCTACTGAAGACGTACTTGCTTCTACATACGAAATTTGCAATATCGTCATACCAGTATCATCGTAGCAACTGGACTGGTGTGCTATGGCGGTAGGTGATAGAGCTACGTATTGTTCTACAGCTTATACACATTGCCCACAAACATTGTACTGTGCTACGGTCCGCATAGTTTTCTTATATTTCTCTGTTGTTATTCGCGACTTGCTTTTTGTAGGCTTTGGGTTATTACGTTGTGCTGCTCGTGCCACACTACACTGTTATTAAACTGTTTGTGGTAAATACTACTTTTCGCTCTTCACTTGCCTAAAGTGCAACGGTCACCTCAGTCTGGTTCAGGAGCAGTATCCCAGAAACAATTGTCTACTCCGGAGCTAATCGAAATCAAAGTGATTCGGAAGCAATTAGTGCGAGGTTTAGACAAAAGAGACTGCGTCCGGACTTTTCTCCCCGCAATGATTGCAAATTTTTAGAGAAGACATCATGGCTATGCTTACTTCCTGGAAGGAAGACCAAAACTCAACCCTAGATAAATTATCTTCGGATATTGTGGAAAAAAAATTACAAAATCTTCAAATCCAACAAACGAACCGTGAAATTGAAAAATCAATAGACTTTATTAATAACAAATACAATGAGCTGAGAAGTGAAATTTTGACACTGGAAAAGGAACGGCTGGATCAGCGCAATTACATACTTGATCTTGGAAAAAGAATAGAGGACATACAGAGTGGTACTCGTTCGGCCACAATTGAAATCAGAAACATTCCTCCCAAAGCAAATGAAAATAATTGCGACCTTGCTGCTACTGTCATTGAAACCTGTAAGATTGTAAAGGCTAATGTGAACTGGAAGGACACACGCGATGTTTACCGCCGTCCTGGAAAACAAGGACATAATAGACCAATTATTGCTGAATTTCACACAGTTCTTAATAAGATGAATGTCTTGGAAGCCGCGCGTGCATTTAATAAGGGTCGCTCCGCTGCTGAGAGATTGAATACAGTTCAACTGGGCATTGCAGGGCAGTGTCAACCAGTTTTTATTTCAGAACATCTTTCGAGCACTAAGAGACAGTTGTTTTATGAGGCGAGGAAATTTGCGAAATCTAACAAATATCAATTTTGCTGGATCAATAATTCCAGAATTTTTCTACGAGAAAAACATGACTCTAAACCCTTTATTGTTAAAACAATGGACTGTCTTCGGCGTTTACAGTCAGAGCTACCGTCTTAATAATCAATACTTTAAAAAATTGTTCATTCTAAGTTAGTACTTATTTTTAAATATCTTTTGCAAATAGCAAAAATCTGTATAAGCATTGAGACCCTTATTAAAATTACTTATTTCCTATTATATAGCATAGAATTAATATTTTATATTATGCCTCTATCTGCCTCTTACACTAAACACTTGTTCACTTTAAGCATGACTTAGATAAAAGGCCATTCACTTTGTCTCGAGTAACATGGTTTTTGTTTTTTCTATCTGCGTACAAAACCAGGCAATACTTTACACATCGTCCTCAGAAATTTTGTTTGTTACATGTTATAATTTCACATATTGTAATGTATTTGTAACAACTACGCATGCAAAAGATTTTAAATAGTTATTTCAAACCACATTACGTAGCTCTATAACTTCTGTCCATACTTTATACCTAGTAAATGTCTTCAGGTTACATCTGTGAAAATGGCTAATTTAGATTCTTTATTTCAAGAACTGGAATCTTTTGGCACTTCCTGTTCTTATTTTTGTAAGCCTGACGAATGCTTAACTTACCTGGGAGATATTAATAACACAATTAAAGTTCTTCATTTAAACATAACGCAGTGTAAATTGCAATTTTAACGCTTTACTGGTTCTTTTAAATACCATAGAAACTCAATGTGAAATAATTATTTTATCCGAATGTTGGCTTAGTAAAACCACAATCATTCCATTACTTGATGGTTATACAGCTTACCGTACAGATAATTGTTACAACCAAAACGATGGCCTAATTATATACATAAAATCAGAATTGACTCATTCTATTTCGGAACCTCAATTCTTGGAAGCAAACTGTTTGATCTGTAATATTTTGACCCCTAACATAACTATAATTGCTTTTTATCGCCCTCCATCATTTATCAATGTCGACAGATTCATGAATAGTCTAAATAACTTACTTTCCAGCTTTGCTCCAAAATTACATCTTATTGTTATGGGTGATTTAAATATCAATATATCTCCTTCTACTCTTAATGAAATTGCTAACGACTATTTAAATCTTACTGCTTCTTATGGGCTTCTCCCTTCACACCTCTACCCGACTAGAGGAAATAACTGTTTAGATCATGTTATGTTAAGTTAGTAATATGTCTAATGTTACTCTTGTCATGGATTCTTACGTAACAGATCACAATCCTGTTCTTGTAGGTCTAAAATCTCCTAACTTAGCAAAGACATCGAAATTCACTAGTTGTAAAATTGATTATTCGGGTATTACTAGTAATATTGCAAATATTGACCTCAAACCTATTATGAACATGACAGACGGTAATAAAGCTGCTCAGGCGCTGGTTTCTATTGTTTCAACTATAATACAAAAGAACTCTTATCTTGTGAAAACACCCTCTAGGTTGAGAATAATCAAGCCTTGGATCACACCTGGTATACTTCGTTGTACTCGTAATAGAGACAACATGAACCGAAAGCTTAAAAGAGATCATAATAATTACATTCTAAAAATAACATACCTTAGATATCGTAATTTTTGTAATAAATTATTGAATAATCTGAAACACAATTTTGAAAAATGTTTATTACAAAATGCGAAACATGAACCTAAGAAGCTGTGGGATATTATTAAACAAATAACTAACACCAAATTCAAACCTTCTGCGCCAAGTGACCTTTTACCAGTGATCGCTACCAGTGATAAACTAGCTGTTAACGTAGTAAACAATTATTTTTATGATTAATTATTAATAGTTAGTTAGTTAATTATTAATGAACTTGATAATAAGTTGAAATGTGTGGGTATCTTCTTAGACCTCACAAAAGCATTTGATACTGTCTCTGTCCCAATACTTTTGTTCAAATTGGAGAGTATGGGTATTCGCGGTTGTTGTCTGGAGCTTTTCAGAGATTATTTGTCGCACAGAACCCAGTGTGTAAAAATTAAGTCGTACATTAGTGACGAAGCATTGCTCTCCTATGGCGTCCCCCAGGGATCAATTCTCGGTCCCACTTTATTTTTAATTTATATTAATTCCGTGAGTAATCTTTCTCTTACTAATTGTTCTATTTTCTCTTACGCTGATGACACGGCTTTATTAATTCACGGAAGAGACTGGGATGAAACTCGTAGATTTGCTGAAAGTGCTCTCAGTACCGTGCTAATTTGGCTTTCCAATAACCAACTTACTCTCAATTTCAATAAAACAACTTATTTAACTTTTGCCATTAAATCTAATTCTCAACCTAGTGCGGGTAACTTGATATTAAAGCACATAGCTGCACCAATAGTTCACATTGTTCATGCCCAGCCTTAATGAGATCTAATAGCACGCGATATCTTGGAGTACAAATTGATTGCTTATTCAGTTGGAAGATTCAGATACAAACTCTAGCTTCTAAAGTCCAAAAACTTATTGCCATTTTTAAATCTCTTAGATTCTCATTCGATTATGCCACCCTTAAAATTGTTTACTCCGCATTATGCCAATCAATTCTGTCTTACTGTATTACTGTTTGGGGGGGTACACCAAAAACAACTATTCTGCCTCTGGAACGTGCACAGCGTGCAGTCTTGAAGGTGATGTCTTTCAAATCTTACAGATACCCTACACACTTACTGTATCAAGAATGTCAGGTCCTCACTGTGAGACAGCTTTTCGTTCTTCAGACCATCTTAAGGAAATATCTTGATTCTGACACGAAGCATGGCACTATAAACGTTAGAACACATTAGGTTTGTCACGTTAAGCGATTTAGATTTGCTTTTACTAAACGTCACTTTTTTAATTGCGGGCAGTCATTTATACAATACAGCTAATAAACACCGCAACATTCATCGCTGTAACAGACATGACTGTAAAATTAAAGCAAATAATTTGTTACAAAAACTTAATTATCATGAGACAGAGTCACTGCTGGGTTATGTTTGAAAGTTAACACAATTAAAGTACTAAAGATTTTTAAACACATATATATTATATTCACACATTTACTTGAACATACATACATTTACTTACGTAGAGGCAATTCATTAAATTCATTAAATTATTATATAAGTAATCTTTGTTATATTTCTATACTATAAGTAACTATAAGTTTTACTATGTCAAGAAAGCACTGACACCCACAACACAAGTTTAATCTTAGCGTGGGTATCAGAGCATAAATGTAAAAAGTTTGTAAAATTAAATAAGTCAAATAAATGTTATTATTATTATTATTATATATGATTATATGAGGTGAAAGTGGCTGTGTATAAGAAAAAGAAAGCATGGCGAGACTACCTTGCTACTAATGACTGTGGTATGAAAAATTTGATGAAAGACAGGTATAAGCTGCAGAAAGCAGAAACGAAGGCACTAGTGAAAGAGAAGCGTGAAAGGTGTAGGGTGTTAGATGAAAACAAGATGTCGGACAACTTCGAGGAAAATTCCAAATTATTTTGGAAAGAAGTACGTAAGATCCGAAGTGGTCCGGCACCTTGCAGAATGAATAAAGTGCGTTCGAAAGAAAACAACCTGCTTACAAATAAAAAGGATGTTCTGCAGCGATGGAGTGAATACTATGGAGAACTGTATGAGAGTGGCGACTCCGTCTCTGATACTGAGAGCGATTCTAATGAATTGCCACACTCGGGCCAGGGACTGGAGGATGCCATTAGTATGAAAGAGATTGAGAAAGTGATAAGAAGTTTGAAATGTGGAAAGGCTGCGGGAATTGATGAGGTGACTGCTGAGATGATCAAGTATGGTGGTCCTAGGGTCTGGGATGCCTTCTGTGCACTCTGCAACCTTTGTTGGCAGAAGGGGGAGGTTCCAGAGGACTGGCGCACGGCAGTCATAGTACCTCTATATAAAGGGAAAGGTTCCTACCTAGACTGTGCGTGCTATAGGGCCATCAGCTTGGTCAGCTTAGCGAGTAAAGTCTATACTAAAGTATTGACTGAACGTATGAAAGGTGTTTCAGAAAGATATTTGTGGGAGGCGCAAGGTGGATTCAGGAACGGTAGGGGTTGTATGGATCAGATTTTCTCGCTTCGCGTTATCGTGGGAAGGTTTCTGGCTTTAGGTCAGAAAGTTTTCTGCGCTTTCGTGGATCTAGAGAAAGCATTCGATAGAGTAGTGCGGAAGAAATTGTGGAGTCTTCTGCCTGAATATGGCGTGGAGGGCTCCTTACTGCAGGCTGTGAGGTCATTATATCGAGACCACAGAGCCTGTGTAAGGATAGACGGTGACATGTCGCCCTGGTTTGAAGTCTGTTCTGGTGTCAGACAGGGCTGCGTGATGTCTGCCTGGCTATTCGTGCTGTATTTGGACAGTTGCCTCCAGAGATTGAAAGGTAATATGAGTGGTATGGGATGTGGTGACACAGTGGTAAACTGCCTATTGTACGCTGACGATGCTGTGCTAATAGCACCATCAGAAGCAGAGTTGCAGACACTAGTCACGTGCATGAAAGAAGATTGTGAAGTAAAAGGATTGAAAATGAATGTGAACAAAACTAAGGTTCTGGTGTTTGAAAGAGAAGCGGAACAAACGAAATGTGTGATTAGTGTAAATGGAAAATGCCTAGAACAGGTGAATGAAATTGTGTACCTGGGGAGTGCGTTTTCGAGGGATGGAAGATGTGAGTTGGATGTGGAGAGACGGGTAGCTGCTGGCAATAAAGTGAACGGTGCTCTGTCCGCATTAGTGGGTAGTGAGAATATATCTAACACTGCTAAAATGGCCATCCACAATGCGGTGTTGGTGCCAACTTTGTTGTACGGCAGTGAGGCCTGGATATGCCCGAAATCGAGTGAAAGTATGATAAATGCTGTGGAGATGCGATCTCTCAGAAATATGTGCGGTGTCACGCTTGCGGACAGGATAAGCAATGATGAGATACGCAGTATGACAGGGTTGCACAACAGTGTTATTGTAAAAATGAAGAAAGGAATGCTTAGATGGTTCGGGCACATGGAAAGAATGAGTGATGAAAGACTGACGAAGAAAATATACAGAGCGAAAGTGAGTGGTAAAAGAAGCCAAGGAAGACCAAGGCTGACTTATGAAGATCAAATAGCCAGAGTGTTAGCAGACGGAAATGTCAAAAGCACTCGCATACCTAGGCGAAAATGTGTGAGGAGAATGATGAGATTTGAGGAAGCGAAAGAGGTGTGTAAGGACCGCGACTCCTGGCGCTCCGTCCTCTCTGACTACCCCGTTGGGGATACAGCGTGAAGTTATGTTATTATTATTATTATTATTATCTCAAATGTATCGGTAATATTGAAGATACATTATCAGGATTGCATTTTAATAGTTCTAATAGTGTTTTATTCCAAAATTGGAAAACGAAACACTTAACTAATTTGATGTCAACCTATGTGTCCATCCACATACATTTTTCTGAGATTATTTGACCCAAACAACTGATTGGCTCTCGGACCAGGAAACATAATAAGCTGCCGCTTTTATCGCCGTGTGTCAATCGAATTTTCGTGTCTCTTTCTATCTCATTGAGCATAACCACGAATAACAGAGTTAGCTGTAGTAAGTATGGCAACCTCGTACTGTCAGTGTAATTCCTGTCAGCTTATGACTCGGTCATGACATAATTATTTGCAAAATACTAGTACATTTTAAGGCTACTAGTACTCACAAAAAAATGTCATGTTCAGCTGTGTATCATTGTCCTGTAACCTTTCATAGTCACGCACACATCTAGAAACATCTAGAAACTCGGTCAACAAAAAAGGACACTTTAAGGACACGCTTTTAGATCAAATGGAAATGTTATATTTGATCCGAGAGTTGCTCAGAGTTAGATGTTAACTTGTGAAGTCGAGTATTCGCTGTAGGACGTTAATTTTGGAGACTTAAATAGATAATTGAAAAATAATTACGGGGTTATCGTGTGTTTCCCAAACTTTTTTGTATCGAGCCTCCCCAGATTATTCATAATATTTTCGTGCCCCTCTTTATTTTTTTTACAACTAAATAATTTGCATTTGTTTTTATATCATGAAATATAAAAACAAATATACATCATTCGACGCCATATTTGTTGTTGTGTTGTATCCAGGTGGAACGACGATTGATTGAGTGCATTAATTACTTAGTAATAGTGAACGAATGAGCGAATGACCTGAATTTATGAGAAGAATTTACGATTTTAAATGGATTTTTCTTTCTAAAATGCAAACACATCGGGCCCTTCATACGAACTCACTACGTCCTTCTAGAGAGATGCGCCCCACTGGGAAGTCCTAGTACATTGGTCTTGACACATTGGAAAGTCCTAAGTGGGAACAACAGCGAAAGCTCCGTATTCATGTCAATGTATTTCGTTACCCATATTATCTAACTCAAAAACTTTATAATTATTACTGAATTTCCAATTTCCAATTAACGCGAAATAACTAGGTGATGACGGAAAGCGACTGGCTCCATAATGAGCTCCCCACAAGTTCAACAGTTCTCAGTCATCAAAACATGAATGCGCAGTACACCTACATTGATTCAAACTTGTGCATTTGAATTCCAAAAAGGGGCATACCCTGACTCTAAGACAGGACCTGACCCTAAAAAAGATTTACTTCTTCCCATCGCAATCCTACGCCCGTCGCGACGGTTGCGTTATCATTATGATTCTACGCTACAGCGCTAGACGTGTACACTCTAAATCAATTTTTGGCATCGTCCCAGTGTGCGACGTTGTTTGTCCGACTGTACGGCGCCCACTTATTCCGTTACTCTGTTGTTAACCGTATTGTCGCTGTTTGGTATTCATTTATCTGTATGTATAGGTATAAGCTTACGCAATGGGTGCCTAGTATCTATAATCTGACTAAACGTGTATTAGCTTTGTTCGCGCTTTCACTACTCTTGCAATTGTTATACTCGTGACATCAACGTACAGCACTAACTGCTGGACTATAAACTTGAAAGTTTGTTCAGATGTTCGTTATAAAGTGGAAGCATATAGAGGTGTAAAGTTATTTTCAGAAATTCTATCTCTAAATGGACAAAATAGAGGATATAGATAATAGAGGATGAAATAGTTTGTATGAAAATATTTTTTTTAATGATAAACCCATAAAAATTAGTATCTTTAGATTTCTAGTTTGAAATCGTTTTTGTAATAAAATTCCGCAAGAAATTACTCGATTAACGGAAAAGAGATTTAAACTTGTTATTAAAGGCATGCACACTGATTGGAAAAGCATACTACAAAATTACCGATTTAATTGATGAAAAAACAATAGTCTGGAAATAATCCTTTCTGCACATGCATTTACTGGCTTTATGAATATTGTATTTTAAATAACTATTGTAGAATGATGTTGCAAAAATGGTAGCTTACCCAGTTTCTTGTCGGTTCTTCTCAGTGTCCAAGTTTTCTTTTGGAATGGACCTAAAGTAGATTTGATGTTCAGAAATACCTTGCAATTGGGTTTACTTGAATAAATTGATTTGAAATTGACTCTGTTTTTGCAATTAAAACAACAGTTTCAGAAGTTTCGGAAATGTCTTCTACAGGAGAGTAAAATAGAGAAGGAAACTGCATTGAAATTCTGTAGTTTTTATCGATATCTATTATACCATGAAAGTTGGTATTAGGCCTTTTAGTTGGAAACTAATAATGACGTGTTTCAACAGTTTTGATAAATTCATCCTCCGAGCCTCTACAGTGGTAAGATAGGAGATGATGGTTCGTATGGAAATTCAAAAAGGAACATCGGAAACGTAGTTTATAGAGAGCTGTTAAAGGCTTAAATTCCTTATTTCTACTTATTTGTTTTATTTGTTGTATTTCTATTTATTTCGGGACCCCTGTGGACGAAGTCGCAGTTGAAATGCAAGCAGTTTCTTATTGCAAGTTCCTGGTTTCTTAAGTCCACATAATGTTTAAATATCGTATTTACTGTTTTTAAAGTATGTGTTCTCTCTAACAATTTATGTACTTTTGTGTTTTTTAAAATATTTCCAAAACCCATTTGGCCTACTCTTCTTTAAAGGCCTCTTCAATGGCCTCTCTGAACACGCATTAAAATCGACTAACGATTTCTTAGAGAAAAAATATATTGAAAAATTCGAAATGTACTGTAAAAGAGTAACTTCAGATGCCGTAACGAGTTTTTAGAAAAAAAATTATTTTATAATATAACATATATAAGGGTAGCTCAGACTACTTCCTAGAGGACAGCTGGCTGTCTGATCAGCCACCGCAAGTTGTCAAATAGTGGTAACAGGGCCTCCTCTGCAATTGCAGTACCACGTGGGACCACAAGCGCTGTTGTCTTCCACGGTGTCGCATGGATGGACAACTGAAGCTCTACCACAATACGCAACGCATAAGGTAACACAACATCTAATCCAACGACGAATAGCTTGTTATTCCATTTTCAGTTTATAATTTCTCAAAAACCTGAGTTGATAGAGCAATGTCGAAGTCAAACTCAGATTTAAAACGTAAAAATTTTTAAAAGTACACACTGAGCTTGTTGGTTAGTGATACAAGCTTGGAGCTTTTAGAGATACTATTTTTAAGTTTGGACATTGTTATTAGTCAATCTAAAGTCTCTGTCTCATAAATTCAATAAACGTGCGGCAATTCTTTTATTAAATTCCTGATTGACAAATCACATTAGCGCCGTCTTGTGAATAAAATCTGGTTTAATCTTTTATCTACTGTTACACAAAGAAGTAAACAAGATCGAAATTTGAATTGAAGTAGATTTGGCCTTCGACATGAATTTCATTAGGTATATATAGTATGAAACTGAAATGAAAGTATTACAATTGACGAGAAAGTTCATAATCACTGAAACTACGATAATGATAATATTGCAGTAAAATTATAATGAAATAAATAAAAATTAAGGAACCGGTCCAAAAGCATGGTAGAAATGTGATAGAAATGTGTGATAGAGCCGTGCGACATTGCAGCTCGATTTGGGCCGGCTCGCCCGGTGAAATACTACCCTCTCACAGAATATCGGCGTGAAATAATAGCACCTATTGCTGTTGTGTTTGGTTCGGTGAGTGAGAATGTCAGTGGCCTATTTCCCCCCTCTCCCTCCTTACCTTAAAGGCCGGCAACTTATCCGTGATTCCCCGGACGTTGCGGGTGTCCTTGAGCCGCGGTGATCACTGTCCAACAGGTGACTCACTTGCTCGTTTGCCCCCTCCTTTTATAAAATAAAGCTTGATGGAGGCATATTAATTTATGTTTCCTTAGAAATTTTGAACTATAAAATAAATTTTAAAAATTGAAAGGAACAATAATAATGCGCCAGACAATACACAGTAATCATCTGATTTTAAACTAGCGCATTCCCTGTGCTACGAGAACTAAACGACGACCACTAAGGGCGACTCCCATGGGGTCCAATTGGGTCTGAATTTTTTTGCCCTTATTTCTGGTTTTGGGTTACCACTTTATGTCTTTACCAAATTTCAGTTCAGTAGGTGTAAAGGTGTTGGAATAAATAAGCTGTGACAGACAGGCATTTCGAAGCTTTAAAATGCCGTTTTTTTACATTTTGGCTACGAAACCCTAAAAAGAATAGACAGTATTACAATTCGAAAAGGTATGAAGTACAGTAATTTACATATTTCAGTGTTCTCTTTTTCGTCAATACCTAAAAGTATCTACCGATAATATTGAACAAACATGAACATTATTTACTACAGTTTATATAAGAACCTAGGAGTTTTTATGAAAGACTAAAATAGTGTTATAGTCGTAATTAACAAATTTTATAATAGTAAAAAGTTCAATACTTTCGAGAGGACTTTTACAAAAACGCGAAACACGTGTGTCATTATTTTTAATAAGCAATATTTGTACTCGTTTTCACAACCGTGTTCTGTATTCTGTTTCACATACAAGCTTCATACAAAGTTCAACTCCTCTCCTTTCTCCCTTTAAGTATAAATTTCCAAAAACCCTTTCTTAGAGGGCCCTTACATTACACAGACTGTTATCAGACCTTTCATGATCCTAGCTTTAGGTAACAGTTTTTAACGAGTGTTCACAATTACCCACGATGACTACAGGATTTATTAAATGTATGTTATCTAGGTTTCTATAGAAAAACAAAATAAACTAGTTATTCTTTATTAATATTTTTTCTGAATACAACTTTAACAATTCACTTGCCTACTGTTAACTCACACAGATATTAATATCAGAGATGGACTGTAGAATATGGATATGTACAACAATTTATTAGATACATGCATTACATTGGATAGAAAGGAGCATGGATATTAATATTTATAATTAGCTAAATATACCATACGTTACATAACTTTATTAGTTTAATCTAAATCACTCTTAATCTGTGTATGTCGAACAATCGAATTGTGAACTGGCATCATACTTGCATGCGACGGAACGCAACTTGCACGTTATTGGTTGTGCTCCGTGGCGCCATCTTTGGCTGTAATTCGAACTTAAGCAAACAGATGTTTTTGTGGTTTGCATGATGTATGCATTCAAATACCACTGAGTCCATTGAGCTGTAATTGTTGAGTTATGTTTGATACATTACTAGGAAGATTTAGTAAGTAGTTTGAGCGCCGATTTCTCTAAAATCTACGCGGAGGAAGTCACGAACAAAGGTCACTCTAAATCATTTAATATACCTACTAATGCAAATTATTAATCTTTTGTTAAGTAACTTTAAGCAATCGTTTGTTAAAAATATATTTAATTTTTAAACCCGTGAAATAATAATTATGTGTATATTATGCTATTTAACATACAATAAATACACTTTGTACGTAGAATTTGAGATAAAAATATCACCATTAATTATACTCTATTCATTGTACCTAAATTGCGATTTAGGACGTAAATGAAATCGAAATAAAATCACTTGCTAATATTTGACAAATTGGACAATAAATCCTTAAGTACTGATAAAAGTCTGCATTTGATATATTGGAATACCTTTTAATCTATATTTTTCTTAATGAAATAAGTTCAGATCAAATCAAAGGCTTTTCTAATATTTTTATCCGTACTGTCTGACATCTTTAGTACCTACATATATTATTTGTAATTTACGATAGTCATATGCGATACTGATTTTTAAACAAATTGCCATTAGAAATAAAAATTCTATGTAGTTAAGTGTCAGTACATCGAATAGGAAATATTACATATAATACATACATATCTCTAACAAGTACATTCATATCAAGATATTATGTAGATGTAATATCAATTTTCTTTTTATTATTTAATTTATAGTTAAACTAATAATATATTTACAACTAGGTCGCTCAAAAGTTTTACAAATCATTTTGCAATTACAATGAAAGGAAAAATTTTCAATCCAAATCAATGTTGTTATAATGCCATATTATTTATTTTTTAATGATTATAAACCTTACTCCATATTTGTTTTTTATGCTTTAACTAATAAATTATAGATATTTGAAAAAACTTTCATTTTTATAGCATTTCTTCTCAATATTTTTCGAGTGATCTAAGTTTGTGAACATTTTAAAGTATATTATACTCGTATCACCGTATGATTGTGAACACCGTTAGTTTATAATCAATTTGTGAGATTGTAAACTTTCGATAAATTGTGAACTGCACCATACCGCTTACAATATAACGTATTAATTTTTGATATTTTATAATCTATCCATACATGTCAAACCCTCAATTTATGAACTGGCGTCATACTTGCATGCGACGGAACGCGCCTTGTACGTTGATTGGTCGAATATCATGTGCCTCGTAAATGTTACAAACATAAACAAACAGATGTTTTTGTGGTTTTTAATAATTTTCGTATTGAAAATAGCTTGAAATTATAATAGAGTTGCTATCATTTAATAGTTAAATTAAGCCTACGATTAACCAAACAAGTGAAGTTTCAATGATAAATAACTGTTAGTCGCCGAATATAACCTTTGTGAATAATAAAATCGGACAGATTTCAAATCCTACCGGTAAATGAAGGTTCGTTCACAATTTGACGGTTCGACATGGATAGATTATAAACTACCGAAAATTAATACGATATTTTGTAAGCAGTAGGCAGTACAGTTCACAATTTATCGCCAGTGTAACAATCTTGCGAGATAGATTATAAAGTAACGGTGTTCACAATCATACGGTGACAGGTATTATGATCTACCACAACAATAATTTATTTTTATCACTATTTGTGCCAAAAAGTGCCAAAATTTCATAATATTGTCATCGCCATAATATAGGTAAGTACATTTATATTTTATTAGATACATATAGTCTAAGGTATATAACAATATAAAGCAACGGTTCTCAAGCTGTCACTCGTACTTCAACATGGTTATTCATAACGTATCGAAAACTTCCCGTGGCAGAAAGGGCCGTTCTTAGGAAAGCATAAATTCAATCCGACGAATTGGAAAATACTATTCACAAACTCTATCGGAATCTCATTGGAAAGGACTTTACGAATCCGAATGAAAATGCATATATGAACCATCTTACAAAATGGTAGAAATTGTATTCCTTTTGGTAGAAAATATTAATGTGGTTTAAATGTATGACATTTTGACAATCACAATGTATTCGGTAAAATATCATAAATAATACATACATACATATCTTCACGCCGTATCCCTAACGGAGTAGTCAGAGAGGACGGCGCGCCAAGCGTTGCGGTCCTTACATACTTCTTTAGCTTCCTCAAATCTCATCATTCTCCTCACACATTTTCGCCTAGGTATGCGAGTGCTTTTGACTTTAAAAATAATATTAAATAATATATCATAAATAATAATATTGAAAAAGAAATTACTTAGTCTTTTTTAAGATGAAACATTTTTTGTTAATTATTTTACTTACATTAGAAGAACTAAACGAGCTTTGTAAATACGAATCATACTGTCTGCCTTGGTCTGTGCTTATTGTCTGTGCATTCAAAAAGTTCAAACAAATTATTCTAGATATCGTTTAGTGAAAATGAATAAATAAATAATAACTACAACGGAAAATACAATAGCGTTTTTATTTTTGATTGTTGTTGTGTTTCTAAAAATACCTCAAATATGTCAAAAAATGTTCAGCTATGAATTGCGTAGCTAATAAAACATGTGATCAAAATATAAGGCAAATTAATCCTTAGGCACGTGTTTAAAAAGGGCACGAAATTTGTCTAGATTACATACGCGCACGCAATTTGTTTACATTTTTGAAGACGGACGTCATAGATTATGCACTATATACATATATGAGATAAGAACAGACGTCTTGGTGATGCTAGTGCCCGAACAAGGTACAAATTATGAGTGTTATCCTTTTCTTGTGATTTAAACATAATCTAAGTAGTAATCAACAATAATTATTTGCCAAAATTATTTATTTAGTTCTCTCGGAAGCGTTTCTGACACCTAAAAGTCGTCGGAAACATCCGAAGGTTTCGTCCCGAATTGAACTGTCAAATCGTTTTGTTTCGGAAATGTTTCGGATTTGTGAACAGTGTTTAAACAAAATCATCGAAAAGTTTCCTGTCTGATACGGAAAGTTGGGTTTCCGACATTTGTGAATAACTCTGCTGCTTTAGGAGGGAAAGAAAATGTGTCAGTTGGTTGTCTTCCAGCACAGACCGCAAAAGTCGACCACGTGAAAGAGTTTGTTATACGGAACTGGTGTAAGTCACGGATTAGCAACTTATCAATATTTGATTCCACTTTTTCATCTGCATAATTGTAGAAGTGATGTCAAAGTGTGAATTTATTGCGCATTGTTTTTCTGTTCATTTAATTGAGATGTGGCGTGACTTTACATTTAGTATTTAATCAATAGATTACAACCTAGTAATTAATCTATCGATTAAATATTTCATAGTTATTAACCAGAAATAGGTACTTATTCATTGTAATATATTATAGTGTGTTAGGCAAAAACTTTGAGAACCGCTGACCTAAACGATACATTTTTGTTTCTTATTATAATAACCGAGGAACATCCAATACTTAGCAGATACAATAAGCTAAAATAATACTATATGTTTAGGTTTATAAGATTAAAAGTACCGAGCGTAAAACAAATGTAGAGTAAAATGTGTAACTGCTCGAAATTAACAATATCGTACAGCATACAGTCTTTTCACACTGGTTGTAAAACTGTGATCGAAAATCTATTCACACTTATACTACATTAGAAAAGTGTATCTATTTTACCATATTCATACCTGTGTCCGAAATAGTAGATATCTATTAAATAAAAAAGACATATTTATTTACGACTAATTACTATTACTTGCACTTCTATTTACCATCGAATTTCTAGGGCGAATTGTATTAACTTAATACTTTGGTGAAATATTCATCGCGAAGTGTCATTTGCTATAAATTAATCCAGTGTAATCTTGTTTTTGTAGTTTCGTTGACTAGTTGTACTTATTACACCAAATAACAATTTTCTTGTTACTGTATTGCATAACAGCTTACATTGAAACGCGATGCTGGACATAGGAGGATAGTGTTCAATGTGTATTTCACTAACGCAGTGTGTTAAATCTGCACTGATTACATTAAAATAGTTGCCGTGAAAGGTTCTACAAAGTCCTATATTTCAATATTGCACATCTGTTATAGTTTCTGTTACAGCTCGTTACTTTCAAGACAAGAAAATGGCGATTGTTGGCCACAAAATGACCCCTGTACACTGAGCGTTATAATCTGTAGTAGTATCTACGCATGTTTTGTGCTTGTTAACCAACATTTCATTACTATGTTTGCTACACTAACTCACATACTTCATTTAAATTTTACGAGTACATAAAATAGGCGAACCTTTGATTTTTATCAAAGAGACGAACTCATACATATTTAAAAAGAAATTTAGAAGCTCATAAAACTGTTAAATAATTTATGATGCAATTGTGAAACCAAGACGCCTCGAAAGTACGTGGTCCTATCTCGAGTTAATAAAAAAATCCAAATATCCTAACTTGTGCTGGATCTGATAACAATACTTAATATATATATATATATATATGGGTCACGACCACTTAAATATATAGAAATAAATTCACCAAATGTAGGTGTTGTGATAATTTGCAATGCCTCTGTAGACATACATTCTTTAGCAATCCAAATAATGTTAAGGAAGACATGAAGATACACAACTCATGTAAATATTTTATAGCATAATATTTAATATCTAAAAAGATGTAAAATGAGACAGCAAAAATACTTTCAAATTTTCTTTCACCATATTATATTAAATGTAGGTATATACCATATTATTATTCAAGTTAAATTAAATAAGCGGTTGCTGTACAGGTCATATGGGTGTTAACGTATGTTTCATCATTTTTGTTGAGAGTTGTGTTTGATGCTACCATGGACAAGAGAGTCCATTTTCTGGAAAATCAGAGAAAGTCGGGGAGAAATCAAGGAAGCACAAGGTTAGAGAAAGTTAGTCAAAGCAAGTGAGACACAGAAAAGTCAGAGAAAATATGAGATTTAACACAGCTCGCTCCACACACTTTCTCAGTGATTGTAAAATGAGAATATATTTCATGTTCCAAATTGACCCCTAATCCAAGCCATCTATTAAAGCATTATTTGCACTCATTGAAGAAAATAACAAAACATAAAGGTTATGAAGTGATCCATTATTTACATAATTTATCGTCATATTTTGAAAATTTACAGAAAAAATTGTTTTAATATGAACATGGCTGGTCAGGGAAATTTGGCAAAATGGTCAGGGAAAGTCAGATTTGAAATTTGCAGTGGATACCCCATAAACGACATTAAATTGATTACTTTCTATAGTTTTGCGTCATGATAACTAAATTCAACCAACGATGGTAATGAAAATTTTAATGTACCTATGCTATTGACGTAAGTTGACTAAAGTCACGAGATAAATTTTTGACAGCAAACGTCAAATCACAAACGCTTGCATTTTCTAACGAAAGCCACAATGATAGTAACTATCTCTAAGATATAATATCTACTATGACAGATACTAATATTTCAAATTTTTTAAAAACGATATTATGTGCTTCCTTACAGGTTTTACAATATTATCTTTTACAAGTATAGCGATTATTACTTAGGCAAAGTTACATTGAGCGGTACGTACTACTTTACATTGTTACTACTGATGTGGTCTCTAAGTAGATTGCAACCAACCAAAATGAAGCTGACTTTGTCAAATTCTATACATTTTCTCCAAATCACGGTATTTCCAACACCATGACTGACAGAGCGTCATGAGGAGGCGGCACGTCGAAGACAGGAGTGCCGTCATCTCCACAATATTCTGCATATGGGACCTTACGCAGCGTGCGCAAACCGAGACTGGAACAGATGCGTTGCGAATACGCACCAGTTGCGTCAACTTTGAAGAGCTGAAAAGAGAAACGCAATATTTGGTAAATTATTTCTTATATTGTATAGACTCAGGTGTTACTTTGCGGAAATCCATTTCATGTGATAAATTCCCAAAATCTATAGTTATTTTCCGCTAAAACTTCGAAAACCACCAATCGACACGTGTTTCGCCCCTCGACGGAGCATCCTCAGGATATACCAGAGATAGGACTCGGTCAGCTAACCAGCACCGAATCAAATGGAATGGATTCGGTGCTGGTTAGCTGACCGAGTCCGCTAAAACTTCGAAAACCACCAATCGACACGTGTTTCGCCCCTTGACGGAGCATCCTCAGGATATACCAGAGATAGGACTCGGTCAGCTAACCAGCACCGAATCAAATGGAATGGATTCGGTGCTGATTAGCTGACCGAGTCCTATCTCTGGTATATTCTGAGGATGCTCCGTCGAGGGGCGAAACACGTGTCGATTGGTGGTTTTTGGAATTTTAGCGGAAAATAGCTATAGATTTTGGGAATTTATCACAAATTATTTCTTAGTAATTTTTATCCACAACTGCGTCTAAATGAATGTCTAATATCCTATCAACAACAATTATTTACTTTCGCAGTTGGCTACACGTTCTCTGTGTGAAGGTGGTCTAATTACCCTATTATTTATATGGGACCTGATCTTTAAAGGGGCACAATCATCAGTGTAATCCATACAACAGTTTTTGATTGATATTATATTTCTAAAAAACTTTTTAATATACATGCTGATGATGGGTAGGTCCGAATGGATCTCTCGGTTCGAGTTGTAAGCCGATGAAGTGTAATGGAAGGCATGTAAATGAAAACGTGACACAGATCGCGCGTCGGGAGTCGTAATAACGTGTTCTATAATCGTTTCCATATAAACTCCTGGGCGCCTCCACGTATGGCTCAATCGTATATCGTAAATCGTCGTAAACGCTAGTAGAATAGAATGACAAATACCATGTGACCTAGCGTGACGAATTTTAAATTGGTAATGAAACGTTATTAACATTCTATTAAATCAAACGAAAAGTAAAGTCGTGTGAAAACCACAGTATAAACCGCAGCCAAATGACACTTTTGGCGAGCACTAACGCCAACAAGCGTTTCGAATTTACGAAACGTTCGCCAATCGTCTAGCCGCTTTGAACGCGGAACCTTGATTTTTGGTTTTCGTAACTTCTTCGGATGTTCGTCGGATCAGACTCTTTTAAAATATCGAATCAATATTTTATAACCGTAAAATACACCATTATGACATGGATCCACCCAGTTGAGAAAAGAGTCCTGCCATGCAATTCTGTAAAAACTCGAATCACCCACGCGAGACACGCTCGATAATTCACCCCACTTCGCATTCGAACTCACTTGACCTTCAAATGGAATTTTCTAAATCAATCATTATAGGAGCGAAGTGAAGTGATCTTAGATGCGAGTTTATCGGGGATTGCTATAAGAATAAACATCTCAGACGATATTACGTCTTAGTGTATTTTAACTTCTCTGAGATAATTACGATAAATAAAACTTGTTTTTTTTTAGACTAGATTGTCATATTTAGCGAAACGTCAAAAAATTCATTAACGATGGTATGACTCAATGTTGCACTCATCGAGGCGGCGCGCCGCCGCCGGCGCCGATGAGCGCCGCGGCGTTAGTATCTCTGTCGACTTTAGAGAATACCAGTCCACAGTTGACAATCTCACCGCGGATTCAGAAGTGAATTCGACTAATTCGCTTTAGAGAATCGCATGACTGTTCTATTCTTCTGTGAGTGTTGTACTATGTAATTAAAAAACTTCAATAATTCAATAAATTGTGATTTGTAATCTGCCAGTCAGAGAAATTTGTAACCTGCCATTGAAATTTAATCTAAAATATTTGAATACCCACCTTAAATCCATTTTTCTTAGCGATTTCGATACTTTTCTTCATAAGCTCTTTAGCCAGGCCTCTCCCTCTAGCATGATCTGAGACAGATATGATCCTACATTCCAAAATGCTATCCACTTGAAACATATTGAACAGATCCAAGTCACGACTAACGCTGTACAGTATAGTGAAGATCTTATTGTATTTCTCGTCCGATGATTGCTGAATCTTCTCGATTGACTGTTCTATGTCTCCGGGTCATAATATGCCGTTTAACGCCACACCAAGAACCTGAAATTCATTTAAACTTGCCTTATGCATTTTGGCTTGATCATCTAATTAAAAGCTTAACATTCTTCTTTTATCCATTTATGATGCAGATTTCGATAGAATACTGTTACATTATAATATTAGTATCGCTCTAGGCGGTTTACTAGCATGTGTAACGTAAAAGTTCGTTACATGAAAATAATACTTGTAATTAATAGTATATATCATCACGCTGTGTCTCTAACGGAGTGGGCAGAGAGGACTGAGCGTGGAGCGTCGCGATTCTTGATTTTTTCCTTTGCCTCCTCGAATCTCATCATTACGATGGATTCGGGGAAAGATCGGCCGTGTACGTATGGTAAGAGCGCGACAGTGGATGCGCCGAACGTGTGACCTTGTTCTCACTCTCGGACTGTTTTTTTTGCTGCTACCGTCTTGTTGTGTGCACACTTATTTAACGTACTGTTCATGACTAATTATTTCAACATATTTTTATTTGCATTTGCATTAAATCAATTTATGAAATCGTGATATACCTATTATGCGAGATAGTGCAGTTTTCTTAGCTGCATACATTTTCACCCCGTAATCGGGGTCCATGATTAGAGTTGCGGCTTTACCAACCCAATATATCTGCCGCTCGATCTGCGTGTTGCGCGTATACTGCGCATCCGCCAACGAGACCCAGACGCCACCCCTCTTCCCGACGACCTCCAGAGCTGCACTGCTTACTACAGGCCGACCATCTGCCACCTCAGGGAAGTAGAGGAACCTCGGACGTGGAATCAGACGGGCTTATCTTACGTACAGACCTCACGACCCTTTTGTTGTATTTTTTTTAATATTTTTATATAAATTCGTGTTAACTGAGGTGGTTCGTGTTTAAATCTCAACCCCATGTTACACATGGATCCGCGTGATGCATGTCAGAACGTAAGCGACATTAGAAGCATTTGTATGTAATTTGACTGAAACATGGTTGTTTGGCCCGTTGGTTAGATGGTTAGTGCATCTACCTTCCAAGCCGAGAGCACCATTGCTAAATTAATATTTCTGATTTTTATGGAGTCTTGGTGTTAGTGAGTTTTTTTCTCAGTTCGTCATACGAAAGTGTTTAGTTTGAGGTTCGGTGCCCATAATACTCCATTGCTTGGTTCGGGGTCGCGTGGTTAATGTAATGAATTATTTAAATATTGTTGCAGTTATCGGTTTTGAAATCAGCATTTTCATGAAGGCCTGCGCATAAACAGGGGGCTTCGCTCTTCGGAAATAGAAGAAAGAAAAGAAAATGACTTGTAAATTGAAAAATATAAAGTCAGTATAAAGAGTTATTATTATTACCATATCGTCCTCCAAAACAGCTACCGAGAGTCCATCAACCATTGTAGCTGTGCAGAGCCTCTCCAAAGCAGCGTGAGCTCGTCCCCGCTCGCATAACTCTACGGCTTTATTGAGTGGTTCGTCAGCGAAGAAACTGTCGCGAAGATGTTGAAGTACCGCCTCCGTCATGTCCGGAGTTATTGTCACAAAGCACGCCATCCCTAACGACAATAAATAATATGTATTATGTACGTAGATACACGCCGTCTTATAAATGGTCTAGCATCCTCTGCACGTGCAGTACGGGCACTCTTAAGCCAAAACATAGGAAAGTGGTTCCCTAGTTTTCAGTTCAGGCACACGTTTTCATTTGAGATAGAGAAAACTTTCAAACAATAAAAAAAAATAAAAGTGCAGATTTGTGGGGATTGTCAGTTCATGTACTGGTTAATATAATGCCAACAATAACACAGATTTTAGTAAATATATTAAATAAATGTATTGATCAAGGTGTGTTTCCCGATTTGATGAAGCATAGTAAAATTATATCAATATTTAAATCGGGTTGTAAGTCAGATCCTACAAACTACCGCCCAGTGTCGATATTGACAGCGTTGAGTAAAATATTTGAAAAAATAATGCTCAACCAAAAGCTGGCACATTTTAACATTTCTAGGATATTTCATGGTCAACAGTACGGTTTCACGAGAGGGCGGTCGATAACACATGCGGGAGCAAGCTTGCTCAAAACTGTACTAGAGGCTTGGCAGGGGTTACGGGATGCCGTTGGCGTGTCTTGTGGTGATCTTTCCAAAGCTTTTCATTGTGTTTGTCACAAAACTTTAATTCACAAGCCGAAATACTATGGAATATGTGATAAAGCTCTTGATCTCGTGATTTCATATCTGGCTGAAAGTAGATTTGACGTTCGAAAGTACCTTGCATTTGGGTTTACTTGAATAAATTGATTTGACTTTGACTTTAAATAAAATAACTTAATACAATCTTATTTTACTGACCTACGACATTATTTAAATAATCCGATGTACTGAATAATATGCCAGGAATATACACCACTACTTAATAAACTAAAATACAGAATACGATATTACTTAATTAAGCTGACTTATTGAATTAAATATCTACAACATTACTTATATTAAAGTAACTTTTAATATTATAATATTAAAAACGTAATTTGTTAATTTATTTTGCAGACAAAGTAGAATAAGAGAGTGAACAACAGAAACGGTGATCTACAAAGTTTTGACAGTTTTGTGCTTACTAAAGAGATGCATTTAACGGCACTTCAAAATTGATGAAAATATAGACAAAACTGGTATGAATTGCTAATAACAAACATAATGTTATACATTAAAATGTTATTCCTTCAATAAAAAGATATTAGCTTTAAAAAATGTTAAGACGCTATAAAATAATTATTGCTAATAAAAAAAAATAAGCAATCATTTAAAATAATACATTGTGCTATGAAAAATAACATTTTCTAGAAACTAAATAAATGAACTTGACAAGCTGTAATCCTGACAATGCCTACACATCTGGCGCAGTGAAATTATTGCTAATAAAAAAAAATAAGCAATCATTTAAAATAATACATTGTGCTATGAAAAATAACATTTTCTAGAAACTAAATAAATGAACTTGACAAGCTGTAATCCTGACAATGCCTACACATCTGGCGCAGTGAATGGAGTTGGTGCAATTACGCGACGTCTCTTCCTAACTTCTCGAAATAACTCGAAAATACACCTACTTGTATATATAAGATTGCTATATATACAGCAAAAGATGAAAAGAGATGGAAGGATATTGAGATGTTTCAAGATTAAATTTCTGGACTACAACTATCTCCTTAATGCGGACTCCTATTTCAATACTGCTCCTGGAAATAACTCGGAAATACACCTACTAGTTTATTTAAGATTGTTATATATATATAATATATACCAACAGCAAAAGATGAAAAGAGATGGAGGATTGCAATGATGTTACGAGATTAAATTTCTCGACTTCAACTATCTCTTTAGAGTGCGAACTCTTGTTTCAATTCTGCTCTTGAAAATAAATCAGAAATAAACCTACTAGTATATATAACATTGTTATATATTTGCTATATATTATTGCGTTTACCAACAACAAAAGGTTAAAAGAGATGGAGGATTATGGATGTTTCGAGATTAAATTTCTGGACTTCATCTATCTCTTTAGAGTGCGGACTCATGTTTCTATGCTGCTCCATGTATAAAACGGATTCCGATTTGGCGCTTCGGCGGCCGCTACGGGGGCAGGCTCAGTTCGCTCGCTGGGCTCGCGCGTTGTGGTAAAAAGACCTTACCTTACCTAACCAAAAAAATGTTATAAATATATCGTTGTGTTTGTATAGTTACAAAAAAGTTTGCAAGATTTTACTCAATGTGAAACAATCTAAACCTTAGCCTGCATTTTTTGTCCTCGCGATTTCCTCCCGAGCATTTATTATCACCATTACACCACATTAAAGTTTTGGTAATTGAAGTTGTAACCAAAATTTTATTGTGAAAACTGTTAATTTTGAAGTTTACCATTTTTTTTATAGCAAAAACCATTAATTTTAAAGAAGATGTGATTTGTATCATAAGTAGCAAATTTATAGAGAAAACCCTCAATTGTAAATATAAGAGATTTGTAGATAAAATTACTAATTTTATAGCTCCATTATATATAACCCCTTACTAAAGCACGTGAAATGAAAAGAATTAAAAAACGGAACAACGTCAAAGATTGAAATTTTATCCCATTTCTGTGAATTAATTTGAAGAAAATGAAAATCTGAAATTGGAAGTTGTAATATAATTCGCGTTCTTACTCTTCCGAAACTTTTCGCTTCATAACAAGGCAAAATATCTATTGAAATAATGTTAGATTACACACATAATTGTAATGTGTGTATGTATATACAGTTTGTTTGATTTTCGTAGTCAATTTACATTACTGTATTATGTAGTAAAAACATGATTTAATGCACTTCTAATTTGAATAAGAGAAAATTTAATAACATAAAGTTCGCAAATTAACTTATAGTAGGGAGGCCAACTTGAACAAAGTCGTCGAATAACGATTTTTGTGGGACAGCAGTATTATACAGACAACTGGTATTGTCGTATTTAGTAGTGTTTCCTGAGAAAGATAAACGGTGTTGTCACTTTCGCAATCGGTGGAGGGGGCAACTATGACGTAACAAGAATGGCGGTTCTTGGTTTAAATTTTGTCAAATAACTCCATAAGTACTTAACCTATCTGAACAAATGAGATGTCATATGAAAGATATTAAAATTCCTAACAAAAAACGTTTGGCAATCATAAGTATAAGTTCATAAGTATACGTTATTTGAATAAAAACAAAAATTGAAAGTGTTAATTTTTTATAGTATAAGCAACGCGGTAAAAATGCTAATTATATTAAAAATGGTGTTTGTGAGTGTGGTGTTGTCTCTGAATATTTCGGTTCGGTATTTGCTGAAAGAGCCTCTCCACATCTTGACTCAGAAGCTTCTAATATTATTGCTCCAAATGGTTCTTTTTCTTCTTTGACAATTAATGCGAACGAAATTTTCACAATGATAAATTTACTTGATTGTAATAAGAGCGCTGGACCTGATGAGATACCTCATTTATTCATTAAAGCTTGCAAAAGTGAACTTACAACTCCATTGCTTCTAATTTTTAACATGTCCTTAATATCAGGCGTTACTTCTTATTGGAAAACAGCGCACATTATCCTTATACATAAGTCAGGCGACGTAACAGACTGAAAATTAAAGGCCTATCAGTATTCTATCTTGTATTGCCAAAATTTTTGAATCTATAATCTTCGATCACTTATACTTCCACGTAAAGCCACTGTTATCTGCAAATCAACATGGCTTTATGAAAGGCAGAAGCACAGTCAGTAACTTGAATATAGAAATTACCTATGCAACGTTTTTGCTATGGGAGACCAAGTCGACTCAATTTACACAGATTTTCGGAAAGCATTTGATAAAATTGATCACAACATCCTAGGTAAAAAACTTGCGGCTTACGAGATTCACGGCGATCTGTTACGATGGTTGGTCTCACTTCGGACCACTTTTCTTCATAATATTTATCGATGATCTTGCAAAGCGCTTATCCTGCCAGTGTCTTCTTTATGCAGATGACTTCAAGGTATTTAAATCCATAGAGAGTAGACAGGATTGTGAGTTACTTCAAGTGGATTTGATAACTATTTCAGAATGGTGTTACCTTAACCGTATGTTCCTGAATTTGAATAAATGCCTTGTGATTTCATTTACCAATAGACGATTTCATAAAATCTTGTACAATTATGAAATAACTGGTGAACTTTTGACACGTAGAACATCTATAAAAGACCTCGGCGTTATTTTTGATGGAAAATTAAGTTTTCGGGACCATGTGGAGTAGTTTCTGTGAAATCCTTGCAGATGCTTGGTTTTATAGCAAGGGTACACAAGATTTCAAGAAGCCTCAATCTTTCTTGAATTTATGCGAAAACCTTGTCAGGAATTTACTAGGGGGTATGGAGCGGTCACATGGTCTCCCTTTTATGAAATCGATTCCAATACTATTTAAAAGGTTCAAAACAAAATGTTGCGTATTGTTGGTTTTAGGTATAAAAAGGGTCTAAACTTCTCTTCTTATGATGACAAACCTGCTGCTTTCCAAATGACCTCTTTACACTAGACGCCAGCAACAGGGCTTGGTCTTTCTTCATACAATTCTTCACTCCTTCTTGGACTCTCCTTCTCTACTTGCGTCTATTAGTGTTAATATTAATTATAAATGTCGTAATTCTAAACCTTTCCTTCTCCGAGTTTATAAAAATAATACATCATTTTATAAGCCTATTGTAAGAATGTGTAGACTGTATAATGATATTACTTCTATGGCAGTTGTAACCTTGACGTGCTTGATGCCAAATTCGCTACTTTCAAAAAACAAGTCAGAGATACACTCAAGTGAACTTTTAAATTTACCATTGTATTATCATATTTATTTATTTTTAATCTTTGTATTTACATATTTTTGTTTAAGTTTATAAACAATAAGTTAGTCAAATATAATTAATTTAGTGGTGTGTACATCGTTAGGATTTCATCCTAGTTTATTGTTTTTTATTCTTTGCAAAATTTGTATTATTTTTAGATGTAATCTGTTTTGTATACCCAAAATAAAAATAAATAAATAAAAGAAGAACCCTCTGCCGTGAGCGCGACCACAGTATAAACATAACAGTAGGATATCTCATAGAAAGCTAGCGTACGCAGTTTGTATGTGCGCGCGCTAAAACGCACGCGTCGTGGCATACACACAACGGCAATATTTAGGGCGAATATGAGCAATTATTGTAGCGCCATTCGAAATCGCACGCGACGCGAACATGCGACCGCTTCAGTTTGTCATTAATTCGTTCTTCACATCGTCGCAAACACTGAAAAATGCAGAATGCAGAGTTATCATTCTTTAACATAACTATAAGAAAGTAAATTTAACAAACACGAAAAACTTATTCGCGTGCATTTGTTTTTTATTATTATGTACTAAATGTATAATTAAACGAGATGCTCTCCGCATCATACACCCAACGCAACAACCCTACATATCCGGCCAAGAGTAGGCAACTCTGTTAAGCATTAGGCGGAATTCGGCCTTCTTTTCTACATACTCTTTAACGCGACCGACTGTTATTACCTGCGTGGGAAGATAATGTAGCTTATAAATTCTTTGTTTCCCTCCTAGATCACAATGGAAGAATACGTGGGTACATGGAAACGCATAATGAATAAAATACAAAGGTATGTTTGAGATTTGTGTTGATCCACTTTCTTATCTTCTTATGATCAATGAGAAATCTTATCGTCTTAAATAGGCGTGCTTGGTGGAGCAAAAGATGAGATATAATTAGCCAAGTCAAGATAAAAACAATTTATTAATAGAAAAGTAATTAAGAAAGTAAGAAAGAGGGGTCCTGTGCAAGGTCGGCCGACTCAATCCGCTGCAGCCTGTACTCCCCTATCCCCTTGTATTGCATGTAACAGTGTTGAGTAAGTCTTAGGCATGGGTAACTCATCATAGTTCCTTGCACCAACTCAGACTCAGCAAAATGTTACATGCCGAGTAGGCTCCAAGTGAGTCTCAAAGCACGAGTAGCCCACGTACTGCGCCCGCTGGCCTTTAGCCGGCTTTTATGCGGTGAAGTGTGTTATGCGCTAATATTTTTTGGAGTAAATGAGCCGACCCACCCGGAGTAGCAAACAGAGCTGCCATAATTACGTGGCACCACGTCTTGGCCCCACTCCACTGGGCGAAGGGAGAAGTTTAACCTCTGAGAGTGCCGGAGGCTCCGGTTGTGTCCTGCTAGTGATTCCGCCGCCCTCTTAATCGCACCGTTAAAGGCCACCGTTGGGTTTTGGTCAGTAAGGGTCTAACATTACCGCCTCGTCACTTCCGTGATAGGGCGGTAAGCATGATGCGTTCGCCACGTAAAAAAAAGTGTTATCCGCCTCTAATAAGTCTATATAAATTTATCTTGACGACTATACGAATATGTGTGAATCACCACAGTAAGGAAAGAGGCCAGGAACAAATCCCAGTGTTAAATTACTTCTGTTTCTGGTTCTCGGTACGAGATTTCGCACGATTCTTTTAAATTGCCTTCTTTTAAATTTCTTTTAAATTCTGAGCATCAAAACAAACGTTTTTTGGTAGTAGATGAAAGTACCCAGTCCACCGAGGAAGGGACTTAATAATTCTATCATACGACAGGCAGGGGATACAGTAGCCCGATAACCTTTTTCTATGGCGTACACTGTAAGGCAACAATAATTCAAAATTTCGAAATATTGGATTAGGTAACTTTTTGACGGGAACGGGAGAAGTGAAGTTGACATTTGTGTAACTGAAGTTTTCGCGTTTTCCCAAGAAGTCCTTTTTAACTCCAGTAAAGCCTACTATCACTTTACTGGAGAGTGTTAGGAACTTAGTAAAAAGTAGACAGACATTTCACATATAGAAATACACTACTCTTTTACACGAAAATGGCAGAAATGTTCGTAATAAATATGAAACGAGTTGCCAGTATATACCCAAAAGAGAAGAAGATTAGGTAATTATTGTACTCACTTGTCGATACGATGATCAAGTGTATTGATATACATGTACTAATTCAGCTCTGCAACCACGTAAAAAATGTTAATGTTTTTCTACTTTGAAACGATATACATACATTTCTATTACGCTCGGGAATTTCAATACGCGGAATTATTCAGCTGAGAGGAGCTAGGGCTGAACATAGCATTTAATAAAGCCTGTCGCGTCCCAGGGATCGTGCCGGATGATCGGGTCAAGGTCGTTCGGATACGATAGTAGGGGTCGCTGTCTTAGGAACGACTACATAATTATACATACCTATGCATCTAATATGTAGGTATTGGTACACTGTCCTTGTATGCTTCTAATTATCGACGGTGAAACTAAAAGGAAGTTGGTAATGAACTTAACCCACCTGTATGATGTGAATACCTACATATCATTTCTTTGTTCTCACCTACAAGCTATACTCTTTAACCGATTCGAGACAACGAGATACAATATCATTAGAATCGTGAAAGCCCTATGGACAACATAGTGGCTAGGTGACTATCAAAATCGAATATGATGGGAGCCCCAAAGTTACATTTTAATTTGGAATTCCCCTTGATATGGCTATCATTTGAAGGTATTGATAAGAAAATTTTTCAACTTCATAATTAATTTAAAGGTTATTACAATGTTAATAATGACAAATATCCCCAAATAATTATTACCAAAAGGGGAACATTTTTTTAAGAGGATCAACGGAAAAGGTGATCAAACAGTCTGGTGACAAGTGGATCACTCCACTTACAGATATTTTGGACCCATGGAAATGGACGTTGGAGATTCAAGGCCAAGAAACCACTTCCATTGCAAATGCGTTGACAATCCTGAAAACTTATAAAGTTTTCCTCCTTGTGCCAAAAATTTCACAGATATGAATTCTTATATGCAAGGATAAACATACCAATTACTTGATTTTATAATTGAAAGTGTTAGATAGATAATATTACGTATGTTTAACAAAACACTAGACTATATTCTTTCTGTGGTTATAATCTGTTTTATTTTATTTGTATTTGTGATAAAATCGAAGATAAGACCTTTATTAAAACATAATAATATAATTATTAACGTACATACAGTAACATAATCAATACCAATACGTAGAGGGCATAGTAACGATAACAAATTTCCAATCCATATTTTAGACGATTCATTATAATAATACAATTACAACGCGATTTGAGAATAACTCGGTGTTTTAATTTATTAGATTAGTCAGTGATTTAGTGTTTAAAAGATAAAAAAGCTTTTAGAAGTGTAATGCCCCTTAAAAAACATTTTTTAGACCAACCTATTCAAATGGTTAAATCTGGTGTGTCTGTCTGTGATTTCGAAATAAAAGTTTTTTCATGAGTTCCTAAAGTTATTTGCACTATTTTCACTTTATAAAAACCCAAACACATGTTTTTTCAAATTTTTGTCTATATGTTTATTTGTTGGGGCTTCAATTCGTAACAGATTTCGTATTTTTATGGGACTTTCATTGGCGAGTAGAGAGGACTTTTAAAAGAGTAATCTAAACTACTTTTTATTCTGAAAAATACTAAATTTAACGCGAGTGGAACCGCGGAATAGAGCTAGTTGTTAATAAAATTTTCGCTAACGTTTGTGTTCTACATAGTTACAAAACGTGTTGTTTTTGTTTTAGATTGTAGATAAAAAATGAGCTCATTAGTTAATGAAATAGAAATGTTAAAACTGGCTTTCAAGCAATCGCACGACGCATTTCAAAATCAAACTATAATACGGGGGAGAAATTCGGTAAAAATTAAACTATTCATTGCACAATTTAATACACAACGGGTTTTACGTGACCCATTTCTATTCTCGTTTCATGAACACACAGATTACATTGACCGACAATGAAAAGTTCTGCCGCCTGAAGTTCTCTTTATGACCACGTCAGCAGCTGTGATCGTTTTCTTTTTCCCCTTTGAGTAATTCGTACTCAGTAACTAGGCGATGGGCTAACAACCAATCGCCTGGGTCTACTTTACCATCTTTTAGACCAAAATATTATTTTGTGAAACGTGTAGCATCAAAGTGTGATTTCATTTGACGCTTTTGTCTAACCCCGTTCTGGAAATAACGCAATGCGAAGTTATGATATGATTTTTATAAATGAAAGTATTTATGAAACTCAAATCTACTACCTCAATTTTAACTCAAAATTTGAACCTTCTAGAGAATTTTCGGCCACTTTTGTTTTGTGTCATATAAATGTTGTAGCTATCCAGTTCGTTCCACGCACTATGTTCCACACGGACATAAGAAGAATATAAAGCACAAAATCTTTCAAGTTAGTTTAGCGATGTGGTGTTAAGGTGTACCTAAAGAACATAAGAACAAAATACCTTTCGTTAATAGAGCGGAATTAGATCTAAAAAGAAAGTCTCATTTGATACATTTTTAATTAAGCTCTAAATTAACAATTTAGATCAAATTAAAATTAGGTACTTAATCATATTCAAATACTTTATTACCCGACCTAAATATGTAGTTCGACGATGTTACACGGTCACAGTACATACGTACTGGACCACTGGGCTAGACTGTATTTTAGATTAGATTGTAAGCTTGTTGAGATTTGTTGCTTGGATACGTTAAAAAACAGTTTATTTCGTAGGTGCGACACATGAGAGGCAACCCTAACTCGATAGCAAACGAAGAGGGAAATGAGGCGGAATCGTATTACACCCGTCCGTTCGTACCGTACTGTGATTTTTATGATGTGTAATCATAAAATAGCCGTCCCTAGCTCTTTTATGCGATGATAAACTTTTTGGGTTGGATACAGTATTACTTTCTTTCATTTACTTGAAAATGTACACATGTTTTCATTGTGCTTTTACATTAAGGGATGTTTGCAGGCCTATTCCTTATTTTAATTCTTTATTTTAATGCTTTAATGTATTATAAGTATTTTATGGTTAATATTTCAGTGTTTGTGACTCAGTAATAGTTCAGTAATAGGTCAACTAACGTTGCACACGATTACCTAATGCAATGGGTGATTTAGTGGCATTCAGTTGTAAGCTACTCTTAAAAGTCCGCCTATGCAGACTTTTGTGAGTTTTTTGACCTGGTCTCAATATCTAAGAGGACTGAGAGTTAGATTTTTGGATTCATGCAACTTCAATTATTTATCTTGAAATCTTTAAACGTGGAAAGATGATTGCTGAAAAAATCTCGATAAATAAATTGCAGAAAAAACCCTGTTTTGCACAAAGATCCAGTTGCATCTCGGAAATTCTACAGAATTTTAAAATGATTTTTACTAAAATGGATAGGTAATTGTAGTAGCTTAAATCTCTAAAACCTGTTTTTTCTTGGTAATATAGTTAGTGATCTGGCAAATAACTATTATGCGCAAAAACGAAATTTTAGATTTCTCCGCGCTGAAATATGATTAAAACGCAACTGCGAAAATGAACTTTATTGTTATCGCCGTAGGGCGCGAGGATAATGAACGAATTCGCTTGCACTGGGCTGCATAGGCGGACTCTTAAGTTTATTTTTGTCTCGGCGTATTCTCAGATATTTCTGTACCTACAACAGTAGATACACAGGGTAGGGATTGAGTCAAGCTGGGTACATTATGAAGGTTTCTCCTGAGATACCAAAAAAAATTAGAATCGAAATATTCGTTAGTAAAAGCCCTACATAAACCAATCTTTCCCCGAGCTGGGTACCTTTTGAGGATTTCTCCGTGTTACCACAAAAAAAAATCCAATACTTGGCCAGGTCAATAAAGAGAAAAACTGCTCAAGTGGCTTAGTGCATAACTCCTAGCGGGTATATTTCCGAGCCATTTTTCTAATTTATTACATGGAACTTATAGTACAAGAAATTTAGTGCTTAGTTCAGTGCAAAAATATATATTGGATTTGCAGTACCTACTAAGAAATTCACTCTGCAACCTTTGTTGGCAGAAGGGGGAGGTTCCAGAGGACTGGCGCACGGCAGTCATAGTACCTCTATATAAAGGGAAAGGTTCCTACCTAGACTGTGCGTGCTATAGGGCCATCAGCTTGGTCAGCTTAGCGAGTAAAGTCTATACTAAAGTATTGACTGAACGTATGAAAGGCGTTTCAGAAAGATATTTGTGGGAGGCGCAAGGTGGATTCAGGAACGGTAGGGGTTGTATGGATCAGATTTTCTCGCTCCGCGTTATCGTGGGAAGGTTTCTGGCTTTAGGTTGGAAAGTTTTCTGCGCTTTCGTGGATCTAGAGAAAGCATTCGATAGAGTAGTGCGGAAGAAATTGTGGAGTCTTCTGCCTGAATATGGCGTGGAGGGCTCCTTACTGCAGGCTGTGAGGTCATTATATAGAGACCACAGAGCCTGTGTAAGGATAGACGGTGACATGTCGCCCTGGTTTGAAGTCTGTTCTGGTGTCAGACAGGGCTGCGTGATGTCTGCCTGGTTATTCGTGCTGTATTTGGACAGTTGCCTCCAGAGATTGAAAGGTAATATGAGTGGTATGGGATGTGGTGACACAGTGGTAAACTGCCTATTGTACGCTGACGATGCTGTGCTAATAGCACCATCAGAAGCAGAGTTGCAGACACTAGTCCCGTGCATGAAAGAAGATTGTGAAGTAAAAGGATTGAAAATGAATGTGAACAAAACTAAGGTTCTGGTGTTTGAAAGAGAAGCGGTACAAACGAGATGTGTGATTTGTGTAAATGGAAAATGTCTAGAACAGGTGAATGAAATTGTGTACCTGGGGAGTGCGTTTTCGAGGGATGGAAGATGTGAGTTGGATGTGGAGAGACGGGTAGCAGCTGGCAATAAAGTGAACGGTGCTCTGTCCGCATTAGTGGGTAGTGTGAATATATCTAACACTGCTAAAATGGCCATCCACAATGCGGTGTTGGTGCCAACTTTGTTGTACGGTAGTGAGGCCTGGATATGCCCAAAATCGAGTGAAAGTATGTTAAATGCTGTGGAGATGCGGTCTCTCAGAAATATGTGCGGTGTCACGCTTGCTGACAGGATAAGCAATGATGAGATACGCAGTATGACAGGGTCGCACAACAGTGTTATTGTAAAAATGAAGAAAGGAATGCTTAGATGGTTCGGGCACATGGAAAGAATGAGTGATGAAAGACTGACGAAGAAAATATACAGAGCGAAAGTGAGTGGTAAAAGAAGCCAAGGGAGACCAAGGCTGACTTATGAAGATCAAATAGCCAGAGTGTTAGCAGACGGAAATGTCAAAAGCACTCGCATACCTAGGCGAAAATGTGTGAGGAGAATGATGAGATTTGAGGAAGCGAAAGAGGTGTGTAAGGACCGCGACTCCTGGCGCTCCGTCCTCTCTGACTACCCCGTTGGGGATACAGCGTGAAGTTATGTTATGTTATGTTATGTTACTAAGAAATTTTTGAAGACAGGAAAAATTACCTTGAGTGATGTCACGTATATTTGCTATGTCTTTCTTTCTTTATATTTCTTCCTTTTTTATATTTATATTTGTTATTCTCTTTAAAGTATGCCGAAATTGATATGAGAAGTCAAGCCAGCCATTTATCCTGTCTTTAAAATTTATTAGTACCACAAGATACAATATATATATTTATAATTCTACGATTCTTGGTGTCATTGCGGAATTTATTATTTATACATGTTCCACATCTCATTTGTAGATCTACAAATATATATATGTAATACAATAATAATAATAATTCTTTATTCGTAATAATAATAATAATTCTTTATTCGCAATAATAATAATAATTCTTTATTCGTAAGAAATGTGGTATATAAAACGGAGATGGTACAAATGTTATAAGTAACACACATTTCGCTACATTAAGTAATACACATTAAACACAAAATAATCATGTCAACATAATTAAAATGGATTAAAAAAAAACATGTACATATTAAATTTGTCATAGTAACATAATTGAGAATGTCATTAATTAAATAATTCAGTTACACTGTACAAATTTTTTGCCTTTAACCATTTTTTTAAAGATTTTGTAAATGGCGCATACGGTAACCTTATCACATCCACAGGTAGCGCATTGAAGATCCTTACACACGTAGCGTAAGGACCTCTCTGCCACAGACTTGTTTTGGGAACTCTATCCAAAACCAATCTGTACGGATTCCTACTATAATAAAAATATATTAAATGTTTCTGAACACGGCACCTACTCTACCCAGTCGCTAAAGCGGCACACGCGCAGCGCGGCGCTCTGAGGTCCAGTACGCTTGCACTGTACCATTGGAATATGTACACAGAGTAATTATGTTTTAGACAGTACAACAAAACTTAACAAATATTTTTTGAGGTACGTATTAAGTTTGGAGAAAAGTCGTAGAACAAAAGTTGTTAGGTATGATGACAGGAATTTTGCACTAAGAGGTTATTAGTATTTTTCAATTAACCCTGTATAAGTAATGACAGCTAATAAATTGTAATTGATTAATATTAAATTATTATATTACCAGCGGCCCGTCATGATTTCGCCCGGGTTGAATACATTATATATATCGGTGTGTCCATCTGAAATAATGTACCTTTCAAATGGTGAAAGAATTACTCAATTAGATGCAGTGGTTCCGGAGATTACCTTCCACATGTCACATATAAACAAACATAAAATTCACTCTCTCTTTATATTATTATTACTTATAGATAAATTCTATTATATGTCACTAATACCTAAATAACAGATATCTCCAATCTAAGTAAAAGCAATATAGAGATTCTGTAATAGGTGCGATTGCCTGACATATTAATAAAATCTGATTTTAGAAAACTACTTATTGTCAGTTCCGTATCTATTGCGCGCGTTCGCTGCAGAATTATCGTTTCCATGTAATCGATTTTAACTTCGATCGAGTCAAATATCACTGGAGATAAGTGTTTTTGCTTACTTGAGTAGGTAAGTGCAGATTCAACAAGTGCTACGATACAAATAATGTATGTAAGTAGGTATTAGGGTTTTACTTACATTTTTTTAAGAACTGTCATAAAAATCCTACTCTTTCATCTTAATTAGTTAAAATGAATGTCTATGCTTTATTTTCTCTTTTTTTATATTGGTTACTTTTCCTTATTTACTCGTTTATAAAATACTAGCGGCTCGCCTTGACTTCGCCCAGGTTTAAGACGTTTTAAATAGCATATGTCCATGTTGAGCAATGTATCTTTCAAATGGTGAAAGTATTATTCAAATAGACACATAAATCCAAATATAAATAAACTTACAAATTTTGCTCTCTTTCTTTATAATATTAGTATAGATTACGTATATTTAAATAGAATATCATAGGATATTAGAAAAGTAGCTACCACAAGTCATCGCGCAAATCATCAAGTAGCTTATGGTTCAGACAATTTCCAAAGTCACATAATTAATCAGTTTTCGTGGTCTGTCGGCTACAAGGACGACACACGGATCTACGTACTATACTGTGCACGCGGAGAAGGCAACATGGTCAATACATTTTTTTAAATACTATTTACATTAAAAATGCAATTAAAATAACAAGTTGGAAGCTACGTATTTAGAAAGTTTTAAATACATATTTATTTAATATCTACCTAGATTTGATGAGGCATACTTGGCGCCCCGTCCTCTCTGACTATTCCTTTAGAGATTCAGCGTGAGGATATGTATGTGTCTACATAGGTGTTAGAAACATATATAAAAGCGAAAGGGTTATTATAAACTACATTGAGAAGTAGATAAGTAAACATTACCCAGAAAAAATACAGTGGGAGAAATTGCTCTTTTTTTCGTTTTTCGTAGCAAATAATTTATTTTAAATTTATAAATATATGAAAAGACTTATTTATAGATAATATTTTATATTTATATATTCTAGATCTTTCGGTTACGCGTCAGACGGTTTGTACCTAGTTTGTACTGAACGGTGCAACAGATGTCTATTAACTGGGAATTTCATAAAATGGCGGCTTTTCCCGAAAGGCCCAGTCGCGTCTTAATCTTTCCAATTGTACAACTTTATGACACATATAGCGACCTAAAAAATGCCTAACTCCGTAATAACTGGCAAAAGCATAACTTCGTGAGGGCTCGGTGGCTTCAATTTGTAATTTCAGACAGAGAGCGTTAGTAGTATAATAAAACTCCAATTAATAAAGTATTTATAACACATCGCTGTTTTTTTTTCTTTTTTATAAATTTTACAAAAATAATGGTACATAACACATCTAGACACGACTTTAAATTACTACGTTAAATTCTTAATCTAGAAGTGTGATAGTTTTTTCATAAAGTGTACCACAAAAATGCGCCTTGTAGTAGTGATCGCTTCACTCGCCCAATAACTCAATAATTTTCATTAAAATCTTGACAATTCAGAAAACAAATTAAGAAGCAGTAATATTGACTTACCAAAATATTTATATGTATTGTTATTGTACATGTCATTATAAGATTTCATTCAATTTACTGAAAAAGTGCATAATCTTTTTCAGTATTTTCACATAAAATGGGTGTTATTAAATAGGACAAGGTTTATATATGTAGTCTATGTCTAAAGCAATTTTATGTATTTTATGTGTTGTTTAATTAAATTAAACTCTAAATCTTGTTTACCTTTCTGACTGATTCAAATGAACTTGATATTACCTATATCTTACAATATATGATTATATTAAGCCACCTCCACACGTTTCGTAATTCGTCGTTCACTTAGTGGAGACTGGAGAGCCTTTGTCGTGCTTTAGGAAGGGGGATGGGAGACAAGAATTCCTCCCGTTGCCTGAGCTATAGGAGACGAGTTGGCGGAATCGACCATTATTCAGACGCTTTTTTCGAGTTACGATCAAATTCTTCTTACATACCTTTACTCACATAAAAGCGACTAGGTATATAGGTACCTACAGTATTAAAGCTATTAGTTATTTTATTTATTCATTTATGTAAACTGTCATTGAATAAAGAAGACTTAAAAAAAACTTTAAAAGCAGCAAAACATTTCTTTGAAACTAAAAATAAAATATAAAACGAAAAACCACAAAGAATTAGAGACAGGAAATGTTAGTTCAATAGCTGTGTATAATTTAATATATTATAGTTCGATAGCAGTGTATAATTTTACAGCTACGTATATTATTATTTCGTTTGTAGATAAAATAACAATTACAATATTGTCTGGCTATAGTTAGATGGGTACAATCATTATATCAATGAGATTTTTTATTTATTTTAAACCAGCTGAATGCTGAATGCTGCCACACTTCGCAGTGACTAAATTTTCAATTGAAAAGTGTTCAAACTAGGTACTTTATAAATCCTTTTAGTAATATGTCGAACATAACCCATGTTAAGCTCAATCGATTCTAGTTATAAGTGCCACACAAACTAACATTGATATTGTATGTATGTATGTGTATGTATAGATGAACCTAACTACAAAAAGTTAAATAAGTAGTAGGTACAGTACATAACCTGGGACATTACACGAGCTTATTGTAACGATGCCGACGACTCCATCATTTAAACCCGTTGAGGCGTTTATTCAGCAAGGAAATAAAAAAATACAGATGACCTATTCTTAACCCAATGAAAACAAAGAAATGCCTATCAAATTATAACTTTATTAGCAAGAGTTATGGTTACATATTACAATCGAACCGAAGTAAAGGAGATTTGACGTTCAAAAATACCTTGTAATTGGGTTTCCATAAATAAATTGATTTGATTATGACTTTGACTTTGACAATTCTGTAACTTTTTTTTTCGCCATCAGAACAAAATTCATTTAATTTTAAATTTCGGGTTTTTGAGTTACGATAATGAATCTACCTAAAACACTTAAAATTGAACTTTCAGGTGAATCCATAGGTAGGTGCCTAAGCATCTATATAGATATACATATGTACCTTAACGCTTAGGTAAATAATACAATTTTGTAAAGACGTTGATTATTAGAGAAATACATGATTATACACACCGTTTTAATTATATAACAAAGTACTCACGCAAACAGCCCATACATTATGATAGCATCAGACATAAAATGTGAGATTTATTTCTAAAGAAATATTGTAGTAACAGTAACGATACCCAACAAATTAATTTATCGTAGTTACAAGTCACTGCACCCGCCTATTCAATTTTTTTCTTATACCTACGTCTGATAAAAAAATTACATAAATGTGAATCCTAAAAGTATCTGTAATTCCAAGCGAAAAGAGATCATTATACTCACCTGATGGGCCCTTTTCTCTCGAAATTAACACAATTTAAATACAAAATGTCGATACGAGACAAAAAAAATATTATAATAATATCATCACAACGAATGGCTAAGTTTGACTTGATAAATATCCATAAATAATGCACATGCAAATATTTTAAAAAAACTGGTACACTTTAAAAAACAATAATTTAAAAAAATAAATATATTTTGGTTGCCAGTTATGCAGGTATTTTACATTGAATTGTGTTAAACGATGTGTATATCGCGGAAACTAAATACCAATACTTGGTCCCTTACTACTTAGAACCTTCGGTGTACATTATAGATAAATGCTTTACGTAAATAGATCTTTTATATTACATCATGGCTTCAGTTAAATAAATTATACAATAAATTATACAACAATTAAAAAGAAATACAAAATATATAACCAGCAGCTATCAGTGTATTAAGATGAATAGAGAAAATATACGGACTTTTTTCATAATTGCGAAAAAACTTTTAAATAGCGATAAGCTCGCAAAGGATAATAGGCACCGCCTCCTGAACTTTACGGCAAATAATAGCGTACCAAATAAATGTACTATAACTATCAATCAATCGAACCATATTAAGCTTCGATGAAACTAACTCATATTAATTATGTCATTAAATTAATGACAAACACTTACTCTACGAAATTAATAATAAAAGAAACTGTGCTACTGTCAGTAGTAAATATATTATCAATTGATAGTAAATTTTCTAGTAGCTTACCTCGTGCGCCGCCCACGGCCGCCGACTGCGCACTGATAACAGCCCGCCCGGTCACGCCGGCCGCCCAAGCAGCATAGATTACTTTGTAACAGATAGCATGTTTAGGTAAAGAAATAAGATGCACAAGGAAATTCGTACATTATATTGTATCGAAGTATGAAAAAATAGATTTTCCATTGTAATATTTAATATTTTTTAAATTGGTTCATTATTAATTAGTATTTTGTTTAAAAATGTATGTATTTTTTTAATATCCGTATTTTAACATTTTACTTTCCGTTACGATTTAAAAGGATTTAAATCAATAATATAATTGAATTATGTGCAGCTACATAAAATATAGTACAAGTATAACTGTAGAGTTTAAACATAGATTAATATTTAATTTAGAATAGACATAATTGCGTAGGTAGACATTCATTTTTGTAGTCTCAACACTGATAACGACAGAGAAACATGCAATTCATCAGTTACTCTTTTCTGTTTTTGGTTCAATAGCCAAGTGGCGGAAAACGAAACCCTTATATTTCGTCCGTCACATACGAGTATGTGACCGTCTGTCACAGCCATTTCACTCGAATACTGCAATGGCACTAAATAGTTGAAATTTCGAACGTATTTTTATTCTATAAACCGCTACATAATGGAATTGTGAAATTTAAAAAAAAATAAGGATACATGTAACTGACAGATGAAAGAAAAGATTCCAGTTCCCATTAGCATGTAGGGTATCTTCAGACAGGTCTTCAAAAACGTTATATGTAGGTACTAAATACAGGTTTCAAAGTGTCATTTTTAATTAAGTCGTTGGTTTCTAAGATATGCGCTTCTAACGTCGTACAAAGTGTCCTCCTCTCTAGATTTTCAACTATGGGTGAAAATTAAAAGAAAAAAGATAGTAAAGCTTAAAAGGAATTTTTAACGAAAATTAGTTAGAATAAGATATGTTGTGTAGTGTGGAGTATTTTCTGTTACACTTTCAGCGATCACAGAAATATCTAACTTTGTTTTTCAGTGTTATTGAGAAACGCTATGAAATACAAACATATTATTGCTGATGAATAAAGAATGCATGCATCTCGACTACGGAACTCTTCATTAATTGCGCGTGGTCTTTTTTTTGCCGTCTTGGTCAAGTTTGATACTATACCCATGTATGTTGTAACATTTTTTTTTTCTATTGTACCTTTTTTATGAGCTTAGAGAAGGCTTAGAGGTTGTCAGAAAAATTAGTTGTAGAACTGGCAAATTAAAAAATTAAATGTTTTTTTTGAAGAATAGAAGAAAATTAAAAATTCTACAACTAATTTTTCTGACTAACCTCATAAAAAAGGTACAATAGGAAAAAAAATGTTACAATGTCCACGATGGTGTTAAAAGTATTCAAGATATTTTTGTTTTTTCTTATTAAAGAACCAGACAAATCAATATCCAGTTTCATTATTTTTAGAGTTCTGTACACAAAATGTAAAAAAATTGTGGTTTCGTCGCAATCTAAGAATCCGTAACTTTTTTCTTAGAGCACTGTAGATTCGTCATGTCTGTCTGACCATACGTCATAGCCCGTTTACTTATAAACCGCAATTTTTAATTTTGAGCCGAATATATCTTCTCTATCTTCTCTTCTTTATCTCTAAATAGTACAAAGCAAAGTGGCTGTTTTCGTCTGTCTGTTTCTTCGCTAACTTCTTCTAAACCATGCAACGGATTTTGATACGGTTTTCACTATCATTTAGAGAATTTTTTCCGGAAGGTTTTTATATTAATAATACATGCACATTATAGTAGAGAAAAGCCGAGAATTTCAATGATTTATAACGATGTCGTAAGAATATATTTTTGGGAGCTTACATTGCTAATGCTGGCTAAACCTTACGAGATACATCATAATAACATACTACGCAATTGTATATCTTAAAAAGATCTACAGAAAAGTCTAGGATGGTACACGTCCATCTTCTAAGGATAAACCACAGTAACAATTTTTATTTTTTACGTATTAGTAAAAAATAATGAATTATTTACGGAACTATTTTAAACAATTAAATTTAATTCTGTCCAATTAAATACGTTAGATACATTGTACAGTTTGTACATTTAATGTAGATAAAAATTCCCCTTTACAGTATATCATTAAAATGAATATCTTAGAAGATATCACAAAACGGTCGGAGTGTTGAGTGTATTTCAGATGGAGGTATATGTAGACCCTTTCGCGTGTAACATCTAACCAAAATCTATTTGTACCGTCTAATGAAAAACAGCCAAAATATTGTATATAAAGACATTCTATAGTTATACGGCCTACGTCACACACATTGTACAACCGTGCGAAGCCGGGGCTGGTCAGTTGTATATTATTATATGTAACCTCTTTGGCTGAAAGGCGCAAATATAAAGTTAGTATACGTTACGCTAGTATACTATGTTTATGAGCGCAAAATGGGTGCAAAGTTGTAAACTGTTAATCCTAAATCTAATTTTAATCAAATCTGATTATAATAAAGTGTTAAACACTTTTCCGTGGTCATGAGGACCAATCGCAGACAACGGTTGGTATTTTAAATAACTTACAGTTTGTATAAAGATATCTATGATGTTCGCGATAGTATGTCATGCTGAACGCTAATGACGAGAGCGTCCTCCATTTTTAATCCCCTCCTGTCCTTATAGGTCACGGCACAAGTCTCTTTGAAAAGATGAAGAGTAAGTAATACTGAAATATCTCAGCACAATCTGATGTGCAATCATAAGAAATAGGTTCTGACTATATGAAACAAAATTTAAATAAAACTACCAAATAATGTTTTAAGCACCGAACGCAATTGTGTCCAGAAGTGCTGATTTAATGCGACGACTTAGTTACATAATACAGGTAAGTATCTCGTTTATGGAGATAAGGAATGTGCTAACAACAAATCAAAATACATTGTGCACTGAATCCGCACGCTTATTACCTAAAATGCAGTCAGCATGCGACAGCCAAATATCGCGCGATATCTGCTGTCAAAACGAGAATTTTATAATGTAATTTGTATAGTGGCGCTAAATCTAGCGCGAAAAGTGCATTTTACGGTCATGGCGCAATAGACACGCAATCATCATACATGATATCAATTTTTATTACAATTAGTCTCAGGTTGCGCAGTAATCGCATGGCTGTCGCTGTCTGCAAATTTTTAAGTAATAACCCGCCGCTGTGCGAAGTCATTGTCTCGTTCTTGTACGATGCGCATACAAAAAAAATACGATTTTTTACACAGTATTACATATCAGGGACCACTTCGTCAGGGAAACAGCGTGAGAATGTGTATGTATACATCATACATATCTTGCCGAGGTAGTCGGAGAAGACAGAGTTGCCAAACAATATGGCAATATACATAATTTCAGGTACATAAAATATCATCACGCTGTATCCCTATCGGAATAGTCAGAGAGGACGGACACAAAATTAAATTAGTGAGATATTTTTCTTCTTTTAACCGTACCAGTACGAGACAATGATATTGTGTAGGTGTCACGCTCTCACGTTATTGTGCATGGTAGTATCTATAATATAAAACATTCTTGTAACTGCTTATAGTCCGGTCAATTTAGACATTCGAAGTTACCTAAATTCCCACCAAGCTGAAAATCAGTAAGATTGTTTAAAAAATGATTAAAAATAAAATTTGAAAGTTCCCCATCTTTCCCCTGTATGGAAAAAATTTTATTCAAGGTCAAAGGTCAAAAAAATAAGTTTTTCGCGATTTTCAGCAAAACGGTAAGTTTTATCATAAAAATACCTCGGACAAAAATTGTAGATCATAAAATTATCTACAAAAAATGTATCAATACTTTTTTCCTACGAGCCACCATTTTTGAGATATAACGATTCAAAAAGTTGTAAAAGTTGTAATCGTCATAATATGCACACGTTTCCACGCCACCTATGAGGTAGTGTACTTAGCGCGTTTTTTTTAACGTGGTTTCCCCAGTAGGCCTATTCCACGGGTCAGTTGTGATTCTGTTTAATTTGAAACTATTGCAAAATAATGGATATTAGCAGAGATTGAAAAGATAAAAGCAATTTAAGTTAAAAAAAAGTAGTGAAATTTAATCGTCCGAGTCGTAATTTTCAAATTCTTCTCCTTGTTCTTCTTCTTGATCTTCTTGTTCTTGTTCGTCTTGTTCTTCTTCTTCTTGTTTTTGTTCTACTTGTTCTTCTTCATCTTCATCCTGAGTGCATGTAAACTGCGTTAATAGCGATGTATCGCATGTCGCCTCGTTGGAATCAAACGGATCCTCCACTGTAGGGTAGTCTATCTGATAACCAAGCCACACTTGAACTTGGTAATATAACCGAAAAAGATGTTGATGAGCAGCAACTGAGGTTGGAACTTGGAGGAAGACAAGCTAATTGAAAACTGCTGAACACAATTTTTTGCAACTGCAAAAAGGGGTGCAGTGCTAAATGTGGTTACAAAAAAGTCGGACTGTTTTGTTCTCTGGCATGAACACATTGTCAAGGCCGGTCGTGCTCTAATATTGAATCACCAACATTAAACTCTTACTGATTTTCAGCTTGGTGGGAATTTAGGTCGCTTTACTCTTATGTTTTGGTTTAATTTGACCGGACTATTAGTCTATCTAATTAACTTTTGGAATCTATTTTTTCGAGTTGTAGTACGTATTTAAAAAAAAAACAAACAAAATAGAAAAACCCCCGCACCACAAATTACGTAAAGACTTCTAATTTACTTCTGTATTTTTAACGGTCCAGTCATTTTAATTTTCAACTTAACTTTTATTTAACATTTATGAAAGTTAGATAAAAGACCAGATGAGACCTTCGGCTACCAACAGAGATCAAACTCGAAGTTTTTAGCAGTAATAATGCCTAAAATCTCTTCGTGTGCAGTGTTTTTTTTATTGGAATAGTATCGTGAAATCCACAGGATTATCACGTAACGAACGAGAGATACGCCGCAGTCGCGCGACTCTAGTTTTAAATTGATAATTACTGTGCCATAAGGTAAAATGATTTTTTGTAGCATAAAGAGAGTTGCTGGCAGTAATTTTTACTTCACTGATTAATCAACAGAGGTAGCAATAGCGATTCGCGTCATTACATCGTACTCGATTTAACAACATATTATATCGCAATCGATCACATAAGATTCTACTATCGCTTACTGGCTGCAGTTACGTAATAAGGTGGCCGAATCCATAGAAGATACAGGAAAACCGTCTCAAGAACCATTCTTTTTTTTTTGCGAAAATAATTTTGGCGTGACAAATTTTTAAGTCAAATGTGAGTTTTATTTATTTATTTAATACAGGCTTGCCAACAGGTTTTACACCAAAAATAAAAATAAAATTACATGTCCATAATTACAACTAAATAGAGTGCAAATCCAGTAAGAGACTAGCACAACATGATTACTTTACAGGAAGTGAACAGTACAACATGATGACATTAAATACAAGTAGTACATAAAAATTAGTAAAAGTGGCAATTTCTTTTTTTTTAATGCGAATTGACTCAGTTTCATGTATGTGTCATTTCATTGAATCGGACTAAAAAAATCTGGTCTGCAAAAGTCGATTTTCATGAGAATATTTTAGAATCCAAAACACCTACTAAATTATAGCCAATTTACTCGGAAACAACAACGCAGTGTGACAGGGTCGCACGACAGTGCAGTTATTGTCAAAATGAAGAAAGGAATGCTTAGATGGTTCGGACACATAGAAAGTGTGTGATGAAAGTGATGGAAGTGTAACGAAGAAATTCTACAGAGCGAATGCGAGTGGTAAAAGAACCCAAGGAAGACCAAGGCTGACTTACGAAGATCAAATAGCCACAGCGGACGGAAATGTGAAAAGCACCCGCATACCTAGACGAAAATGTGTGAGGAGAATGATGAGATTTGAGGAAGCAAAAGAAGTATGTAAGAACCGCGAAGCTTGATGTTCCGTCTTCTCTGACTACCCTGTTAGGGATACAGCATGAAGATATGTATGTATTTATGTACTCGGAAACAATTTATTCACTAAAAAAGGGACAAACATTTTCGCGTGCTAAAAAAGTGTTCCATATTTGAATTTCGTGTAGGTGAGCCCTTTGACAAATTGTAAGCTCTTATATTTAGGTATTGGCGCGCTCGGATATGTACGCCTGCGACTTTCGTAGCTTTATTACAATGTGTGTAACGAAGCAACTTCCGTATAAAATATAATTTTGATACTTTTCTGAATTAAAAGTTTTGATTTTTGTTATTTTTTTTCCTTTTACATAAATATAATTTGTAATTATTTTTATTTTGTATTATATAATTTATAATTTGTGTTAAGTGTTCTCGAGGCGTTAAATTCATGTAAAGAAAATACAATAACATTTAATAAAACACTTTGAATGAATTCTTTGCGAGTAAGTCGACTGATTTTGTACATTGGATTCTTTTATGGCATGAAAAAATATTTTATTAAATTTGACCAACTCCTGCTGTCCGGATTTTTTTGTTCCGATACAATGTAATGACGCTTATATGAAAGTGAGTCCGCACTTAAAAAAAGTAATTGCCAATTCTACTAATTTTTATGTAGTAAAGAAGATAGAATGAGGTCGATATACCTAATAAATATATTATTATGTATGTATCTCTCATTCGTAGATGGTTTGTAGAAGATTGTAAATTGTAGTTAAGGTAAATTGTGCGTGACCCGGCTGGGATACGATCCCCGATAGCCTCGAGGTCACTATGCACACCCGAACTGAACCGCGTGTACGCCAGTCCGCTAACTGCAACTCGATGACAGGAGCGGGGTGGGTTGGTGAAAATGAGACTCTTCTATTGTTTTTCTATGATGAGCTTCTAGTGTTCTTGTGGCGTGGTAGTTGGCGTAGCAGAAGAGAGTGCGGTGGCGGAGCAGAGCCGCTCTTTTTTTTTTTTTTTGGTTTCTGAGAGGCGAAATTAAACCCCCGCGGCCTACCCAGCCGGACTCTACGCCGACTGGGGAGTGTCGGACTCGAACCGACTAAACAAAACCCCTCTTTGCTGTTAGCCCTAGTGGCTTTTACAGCGTCACAGGTCGCGTTGGGGCGAGCGCTGAAGGCGCCCTGCCAGATGGTCGACCGCCTGAGGGTTCCTCCAGCCGAGGGATGCCTCGTATGGAGGGCGGACCTCGGGCTCAATGCGTCGCCAGGGGAGCTTTCCGCACCTACGTGCATCTTAACGGGCTTCCTATTCGGGTGAGGGCCGGGCCTCTAGCGGACCCGGCCGGCGAGGCGGCTGAGGGCCGGTTAGTGTGCCTAGTGTTCCGCGTGGCAGTTTACAATGTGGCTTAAGGCCCGCGTGTGTGCGTGTAGAGCTACGTGATCGAGCTTCTAAACGTGAGACCCTACGGGTGTCGCGGGGGTCGTCCTCGTCTCCGCCGGTGGGGGCGGTGCGGTCGTAGTGTGTCGTAGGTTGGCATGTTCGAGTTCGAACGTGTTATGTCGTCGTCGCTGTCACCTAACACATGTTTAGGCTTACGATAGCGTTTGCGGACGCGGGTTTCGGGGGTGTACGATGACGCCCTGACCACTAAAGGGTTCGAGTGTAAGGAGGAACGGTGAAAGAAGCATTGGGACGCCTCTTTTAGATATTGAGTTATAGAGGGCAATTCTAGGTCGTAGTGGAGATCTACGTTGCGCACGTAATGAGGGGCACCGGTGGCCCTGCGCATGAACCTATTCTGAATAACTTGGAGGGAGTTGATGTGAGTGCGCGCAGCGTGAGCGAATACTACACTGGCGTACGTCATGATAGGCCTGACGCACGTCTTATATAAGGTAACTTTATGTCTGAAGGACATTTTGCTTTTAGCGCAAATGAGCATGTTGAGACGACCAAGGACGAACGCGGCGCGGTCGCGGACCGTTTTGATGTGTTGGCCGAAGGTCATGGCACTGTCAAGGGTGACTCCTAAGTATTTGACTTTCCTAGTCCAAGGGATATCCTGGCCGAAGAGCGTGATAGTACGGAGAGTGTTAGCGCGGTGGGCGCGGCTGGTCGTCGTGCCCCTCGAGAAATACACGGCGGCGCTTTTCTCGGGGTTGACTTCGATTCTCCAAAGACGGAACCACTCGCCTAGGCTCGTGACCGCGACTTGGAGGAGTTGGGAGACTCTGAGGCGACTGCGGTCTGATGTGAACAGTGCGGTGTCGTCCGCGAATAGGGCGAGCTCTACACCGGGGGTTTTGGGGACGTCGTTCGTGTAGAGCGAGTAGAGCGTGGGCGATAAAACAGAGCCCTGTGGGACGCCTGCCCTGATGGGGCGGGGAGAGGAGAGCACCCCTTCGACCCTATAGCGGAAGGAGCGGTCCGACAAAAAGTCCCGTACTATGCGTACGAGATCGTCGGGCACGCCAAGCCGGCGCAGCTTGTACACCAGCCCGGCGTGCCAGACTTTGTCGAACGCCTTCGCTACATCAAAGAAGAGGGCCCCCGTGCCTATAGTGCGACTCGGGCGGTTAAGGCCCTCCAGGATGTGTTCCGTGAGGCGGTGCACTTGTTGTACGCACGAGTGTTTGGCTCGAAAGCCAAATTGCTCGTCTATGAGGAGACCAGTAGTGTCTAAGTGGGCTTTGAAACGAGCCAGAAGGACCCGTTCATAAATTTTCCCTAGCACGCTAAGGAGACTGATTGGGCGATAGCTATTGGGGCTACTGCGGGGTTTACCCGATTTCGGGATTCCGATGACGATCGCTTCCTTCCAGGCGGCTGGGAAGACGCGGTTCGCCATGGCGACATTGATAATAGCTGCTAAGAGCGCGAGAAGGCGCATCGAAAAAAGTTTGACTGCTCGGTTGGAGATGCCGTCTCTACCGGGGGCTTTTCTAGGTTTGAGAGCCTTGACAATGTCCTGAACTTCGTCAACCGTCGCGGGTCTGAGTTGGCAGGGGGCGGTCGCGGGCGCTAGGGAGCCTACTTCGCGATTAACCATGTCTAAATGGTTCTGATCTACAGGCTGAGAGCTAGGGGAGCATTGGGCCTCCAGAGTGTCGGCCAAGATTTCGGCTTTATCTACATCGTCGAAAGCTGTCTGTCCGTTCGGTTTCGTCAGAGGCGGCATCGTTTGGAACGTGTCCGATTTGAGAGATCGGGCCAACTTCCAGTAAGCCTGGTGCGTCGGCTCGATCTCTCGCATGAGATCGCTCCACCTGTTATCCCTAAGTTCGGAAATTCGGTATTTGACTTCGCGTTGGAGGGCGCGTAAGTTGCGTTTATTCGTTTCTGAGGGAAACGAGTCGTAAGCGCGGGTCGCGGCGTTCTTGGCTCTGATCAGCCGACGGATGTCTCCAGGGAGCTCCCAACGGCGGTCGTTCGCCGCCGGGACCTCACGGGAGCACGAGGAGACCGATTCGCTGATGTGGGCGGTGAGCGCGTCTATCGCCGTGGTCGCGTCCTCGACGGAACGGATAACGTCTGGAATCGCGTTAAGCCGCGGCGAATTCTCAGAGTTTAGCGTTTCGTCTAAACTCTGCTAATCCGTCACGGTTTTTGTGAGCGTCCTAGTGTCTATCATAGGTCGTAGTTTGAGTAGTACCGGCCTATGGTCAGAGTCTAACTCGTGTAACGCCTCTATTGAGTGCAGCGTTAGAGCCACGTTCTTTAGAAGCGCTATATCGAGTACGTCCGGTCTGTGTGTTGTAACTCTGGGATAGTGGGTGGGCGTCATGGGGGCGATAACGTCAAAGTTAAGGACATCGATTAGTTCGTCTAAAGCTCTACCATTTCGCGAGGTGGTGTGCGAATTCCAGCGACGATGTTTAGCGTTGAGGTCGCCGGCGAGTATGACAGAGTCGTCTAAATTTAGGAGGGCCTCTAGATCGCTTCTAATTAGCGCTTTACCGGGAGAGAGATAAACAGACGCGAGTGTGACAAGCGCGTGCCCCGTGAGGGCCACCCGGCACACCGACGCCTCTATGTTGGTGAGGGCGGGCGTATCGATCGGAATGCAGTGCAGGGACCTTCTGTAGTAGATAACAGTGCCGCCTTTGGGGGCGGGCACCCTATCGTTTCGCACGATGTTAAACCCGGAGAGGCCGGGGTCGCGATTTCTAGGTTTCAAAAACGTTTCCTGCACTAGCATTATATCTATTTGGTGGTCTCCCGTAAACTCGTGAAGAAGATAGCGTTGCCTGCGGAGTCCGTCCGCGTTAAAAAATGAGATTATGAGCCCGCGCGGTTTGATGCGCGTGGAGGGAGTTGTCACGTGGGTGCCCGGTTTTATAACCTACGAGGGGGCGCCGTGAAGCGGCTTAGGCTGTCCAGAAGGGACGCGTGTTCGGCGAGTATGATGAGCCGTCCCATCCCGTCGCTACAGTCGCGGATTTTGCGCGCGACTAATTTAATTTCGTTAAGGTTGAATCCTTAACGAGGTCGGCGAGCATTCGGATGTCGCCGAGGAGATCGGACGCCGGCGCTGAAGGAGCTGGCGTTGGCGCTATGGTCTCTCGGGCCGGTAGGGCGCGCGCGGGCGCTGGATTGGTCGGCGCTGAGAGCGCGGGTTGTGGCGGCGCAGAGGGCGCGAGTTGTGGCAGCGCAGAGGGCGCGGGTTTGGCTGGCGCAGAGGGCGCGGGCCGTATGGGTGCGGAGGTCGCGGTAGGGGCGGCCTTAGGTTCAGGGCCGCTCACTGGTTCCCTGCCTACTAAAGTACCAAACGATGTGTCCGCAACTAGCGCGGTCTGTAGCGATATCGATTCGGGCGCCCGGTCAGTAGCTCTATCTCTATCTATGGACTGTATCTATCTCTATCTGACCGGGCGTTCCACGCTGCGGACACCTCTGATTGGTTACTTGTTGGGCAAGGGAAGCCAGTGGGCGGGTGAGTAAATGTGGTGAGTTTGTGTGATGTGTAAGTGTGTGAATGTGTGTTTAAGCTCTCTTTAGCCACGGAGACCACGGCACCCCCGAGTGCTCCCGCACGCCGGAGACGTCTGACCCTCCCGGTTGCGTACTGTGCGGAGAGCTCGGACATCCCGCGAACTATCGCGGTTGCCCGAGAGCTCCGCGCCGTCGCCGCCGTGGGGGTAAGTCGCGCCGAGCCGGCGGAGCACATCAGGGCCAACGCCGCGGCCCCCCTGCGCACCCAGCCCAACCTAAGGCCGCCCCTACCGCGACCTCCGCACCCACACGGCCCGCGCCCTCTGCGCCAGCCAAACCCGCGCCCTCCGCGCCGTCACAACTCGCGCCTTCTGCGCCGCCACAACCCGCGCCCTCCGCGCCAACTCAACCTGCGCCCTCAGCGCCGAACAAACCCGCGCCCTCAGCGTCGACTAAATCCGCGCCCGCGCGCGCTCTACCGGCCCGAGAGACCATAGCGCCGACGCCAGCACAACAACCGCGGCGTAAGGGGCCCGCGCCTCAAACGCGTCCAGCGGCGCCGGCTCCTTCAGCGCCGGCGTCCGATCTCCTCGGCGACATCCGAATGCTCGCCGACCTCGTTAAGGAAGTCAATCTTAACGAAATTAAATTAGTCGCGCGTAAAATCCGCGACTGTAGCGACGGGATGGGACGGCTCATCATACTTGCCGAACACGCGTGCCTTCTGGACAGCCTAAGCCGCTTCACGGCGCCCCCTCGTAGGTTATAAAACCGGGCACCCACGAGACAACTCCCTCCGCGCGCATCAAACCGCGCGGGCTCTCAATCTCATTTTTTAACGCGGACGGACTCCGCAGGCAACGCGATCTTCTTCACGAGTTTACGCGAGACCACCAAATAGATATAATGCTAGTGCAGGAAACCTTTTTGAAACCTAGAAATCGCGACCCCGGCCTCTCCGGGCTTAACATCGTGCGAAACGATAGGGTGCCCGCCCCCAAAGGCGGCACTGTTATCTACTACAGAAGGTCCCTGCACTGCATTCCGATCGATACGCCCGCCCTCACCAACATAGAGGCGTCGGTGTGCCGGGTGGCCCTCACGGGGCACGCGCCTGTCACACTCGCGTCAGTTTATCTCCCTCCCGGTAAAGCGCTAATTAGAAGCGATCTAGAGGCCCTCCTAAATTTAGACGACTCTGTCATACTCGCCGGCGACCTCAACGCTAAACATCGTCGCTGGAATTCGCACACCACCTCGCGAAATGGCAGAGCTTTAGACGAACTAACCGATGTCCTTAACTTTGACGTTATCGCCCCCATGACGCCCACCCACTATCCCAGAGTTACAACACACAGACCGGACGTACTCGACATAGCGCTTCTAAAGAACGTAGCTCTAACGCTGCACTCAATAGAGGCGTTACACGAGTTAGACTCTGACCATAGGCCGGTATTACTAAAACTAGGACCTATGATAGACACTAGGACGCTCACAAAAACCGTGACGGATTGGCAGAGTTTAGACGAAACGCTAAACTCTGAGAATTCGCCGCGGCTTAACGCGATACCGGACGTTATCCGTTCCGCCGAGGACGCGACCGCGGCGATAGACGCGCTCACCGCCCACATCCGCGAATCGGTCTCCTCGTGCTCCCGTGAGGTCCCGGCGGCGAACGACCGCCGTTGGGAGCTCCCTGGAGACATCCGTCGGCTGATCAGAGCCAAGAACGCCGCGACCCGCGCTTACGACTCGTTTCCCTCAGAAACGAATAAACGCAACTTACGCGCCCTCCAACGCGAAGTCAAATACCGAATTTCCGAACTTAGGGATAACAGGTGGAGCGATCTCATGCGTGAGATCGAGCCGACGCACCAGGCTTACTGGAAGTTGGCCCGATCTTTCAAATCGGACACGTTCCAAACAATGCCGCCCCTGACGAAACCGAACGGACAGACAGCTTTCGACGATGTAGATAAAGCCGAACTCTTGGCCGACACTCTGGAGGCCCAATGCTCACCTAGCTCTCAGCCTGTAGATCAGAATCATTTAGACATGGTCAATCGCGAAGTAGGCTCCCTACCGCCCGCGACCGCCCCCTGCCAACTCAGACCCGCGACGGTTGACGAAGTTCAGGACATTGTCAAGGCTCTCAAACCTAGAAAAGCCCCCGGTAGAGACGGCATCTCCAACCGAGTAGTCAAAATTTTCTCGATGCGCCTTCTCGCGCTCTTAGCAGCAATTATCAATGCCGCCATGGCGAACCGCGTCTTTCCAGCCGCCTGGAAGGAAGCGATCGTCATCGGAATCCCGAAACCGGGTAAACCCCGCAGTAGCCCCAATAGCTATCGCCCAATCAGTCTCCTTAGCGTGCTAGGGAAAATTTACGAACGGGTCCTTCTGGCTCGTCTCAAAGCCCACTTAGACACCTCCGGTCTCCTCATAGACGAGCAATTTGGCTTTCGAGCCAAACACTCGTGCATACAACAAGTGCACCGCCTCACGGAACACATCCTGGAGGGCCTTAACCGCCCGAGTCGCACCATAGGCACGGGGGCCCTCTTTTTCGATGTAGCGAAGGCGTTCGACAAAGTCTGGCACGCCGGGCTGGTGTACAAGCTGCGCCGGCTCGGCGTGCCTGACGATCTCGTACGCATAGTACGGGACTTTTTGTCAGACCGCTCCTTCCGCTATAGAGTCGAAGGGGTGCTCTCCTCTCCCCGCCCCATCAGGGCAGGCGTCCCACAGGGCTCCGTTTTATCGCCCACGCTCTACTCGCTCTACACGAACGACGTCCCCAAAACCCCCGGTGTAGAGCTCGCCCTATTCGCGGACGATACCGCTCTGTTCACATCAGACCGGAGTCGCCTCAGAGTCTCCCAACTCCTCCAAGTCGCGGTCACGAGCCTAGGCGAGTGGTTCCGTCTTTGGAGAATCGAAGTCAACCCCGAGAAAAGCGCCGCCGTGTATTTCTCGAGGGGAACGACGACCAGCCGCGCCCGCCGCGCTAACACTCTCAGAACAATCACACTTTTCGGCCAGGATATCCCTTGGACTAGGAAAGTCAAATACTTAGGAGTCACCCTTGACAGTGCCATGACCTTCGGCCAACACATCAAAACGGTCCGCGACCGCGCCGCGTTCGTCCTCGGTCGTCTCAACATGCTCATTTGCGCTAAAAGCAAAATGTCCCTCAGACATAAAGTTACCTTATATAAGACGTGCGTCAGGCCTATCATGACGTACGCCAGTGTAGCATTCGCTCACGCTGCGCGCTCTCACATCAACTCCCTCCAAGTTATTCAGAATAGGTTCATGCGCAGGGCTACCGGTGCCCCTCCTTACGTGCGCAACGTAGATCTGCACTACGACCTAGAATTACCCTCTATAACTCAATATCTAAAAGAGGCGTCCCAACGCTTCTTTCACCGTTCTTCCTTACACCCGAATCCCTTAGTGGTCAGGGCGTCATCGTACACCCCCGAACGCCGCGTCCGCAAACGCTATCGTAGACCTAGACATGTGTTAGGCGACAGCGACGACGACATTACACGTTCGAACTCGAACATGCCAACCTACACACTACGACCGCACCGCCCCCACCGGCGGAGGCGAGGACGACCCCCGCGACACCCGTAGGGTCTCACGTTTAGAAGCTCGATCACTTAGCTCTACACGCACACACGCGGGCCTTAAGCCACATTGTAAACTGCCACGCGGAACACTAGGCACACTAACCGGCCCTCAGCCGTCTCGCCGACCGGGTCCGCTAGAGGCCCGGCCCTCACCCGAATAGGAAGCCCGTTAAGATGCACGCAGGTGCGGAAAGCTCCCCTGGCGACGCCTTGAGCCCGAGGTTCGCCCTCCATACGAGGCATCCCTCGGCTGGAGGAACCCTCAGGCGGTCGACCATCTGGCAGGGCGCCTTCAGCGCTCGCCCCAACGCGACCTGTGACGCTGTAAAAGCCACTAGGGCTAACAGCAAAGAGGGGTTTTGTTTAGTCGGTTCGAGTCCGACACTCCCCAGTCGGCGTAGAGTCCGGCTGGGTAGCCCGCGGGGGTTTCATTTCGCCTCTCAGAAACCAAAAAAAAAAAAAAAAAAAGCTCTCTTTATTAATATTCCCTTAATACTATTACATTTCTATATATCTATTTCTATATCTAACTATTAACTAATAATACTATATAATTCTCTTTCCCTATTACAATATGTCTATATTAACACATATATCTATCTATTTCTTTATTATTAACATCTATTTCACTATCTTACTCTCAACATAGGTCTATACTTAATTAACTATCTGTACCTATTATTACTATTTCTTTATATATTACTTTTTATTTACATTTGCGTTATTATCTATAATCTAATTTTCTACGTCGCGAACATAAATGGTATGTAAAAATTAGATTTTTTGGCGGGAATGGGACTAGAACGGACCGGAGGAAGTGAAGTTGGTATTTTGCTTCCATTTTCAGAAACCAGATATTTTTTCTTTCTTCATGGCATGGCGCACAGATAAGCGCATTTGCCAATGACACATATTAATAAGTAGAATCGACAGGAAACAAACCACCAAGGAACATACATGATCCTAGCGTTCAGAGTTTTCGTTTTTCTTCATATCGTAAAACTCCAGTAAAGTGATAATAGGCTTTACTGAAGTTATAAAGGACTTCTAGGAAGAGCGCGAGAACTTCAGCTACATATATTTTTTTTAGACCTACGCCATTCTTTTCACTTATACAAAACTTTTAAACACAATGCACTATCACTTTTGTACTTTTAAAACTCCCAATAATGTAAAAAATAGAAAATCTAAATAAAATGACGACTTCACTTCTACCGTTCCCGCCAAAAAGTCCACCAGATATTTTACATCAGCGACATGAGGCAGAAATGTTAAAAACAAGTTGCCATATAAAAGAGTAGAAGAAGAACAACGTCAACCACGTCAACTAAACAAGATTCCCATTATAAAAGTTTCTCCCTAAATTTGGGGGGAGAAAAGGCAGAATGGGATGTTAAGGGGCTTCATATATTTATGGATAATTTTAGGAGCACAAGAAATACTTAAAGTTATTTATCAAATATAAGATGAATTTAAAACAACCGGCTTGACAGAAGCTAATTAGTATAACTAATATAATAATTAGTATAATTTTTATGTAGGTATCAACCACTTGCAATTATTCTTGGAACTATTTTTGAAATTTTAAAAACTGTGATAAAATAATATCGATTAATTCGTTGAATGATAAAATCATAAAAAAAACAAATGTAACAATTTGTGATACCTAATTACAATAATTATTATTGTATCATTTATTGGAAGTGCACGCTTCCGCTGCGCTTTTTATAGTTATATACTCTATGTTTCTTCTTAAAATATACTTTGTATTCTGTGATCTCATATATACAAATATTAACATAAATTAACAGAAATAAAAAATCGTTCAGTCAAATATAGTTACATTTTAAGTGGATTTTAGGGATGTCTTCTCAGGACATAGTATCACAATGGACTTATCATTTGCTCTAAGAGCGTATCCCTATGGTGTCCTTTTTTGTCGACTGAGTTTTTAGATTTTTACTAATGAGCGTGACTAGGGAAAGTTCACAGTACACCGATACATAGCTGAACATGACATTTTTACTTTAATGAATACTAGTATTTAAAACACTTAAGATTTACGAATATTTTGCAATTAATTATTTGATGACCGACTCCTAAGCTGACACATATTACACTGACAGTGCAAGGTTGCCATACTTACTATAGCTAATTGTTTAACTCGTGGTTACGCTCAAAGAGGTAAAAAGAGACATAAAAGTTTGTTTGACACACGGTTGTAACGGCAGCAACTTATTATAGCACCGTCCATTATGTTTCTTGGTCGGATATTGCATAATCATGATTGTCGACTAGTGGTTGGGGAGAAAGTTTCTTAAGAGCTGGTAACACTGCAGTTAAATGTCAAATGTCAAATTGTGGTCAAATCCAAAATCCAACTCGTATGTTATCCTATTTTTAATTAGTTTCTGACTATTGTTTCCGTGACAATCTAATTGATGAATGTTTCTTGAAATCATAAATGAATCGACGCTGGACGTAAAAGCATATGATTCAAAAGATGTTAGACATAGCTACCTCTTGTCGGTCATGTATGAAAAGCAATGTTCCGCTTGTAGACTTGTTTCAACCTATCAAATCTGAAGAAAATGATCTTGTTCAGTTAGATCAACTGCTGATGGACTGTACGGCAACACAGGTAATGAAACTTTTTGAAAATTAAATGTTTCAATTTTAATTAATTGTAAGTAAGAAGTTAAAGAAAAAGTAACGGCATTGTTCTTTTCAGATAACGAAAGAGGATAGTTTACCTCAGAGTGTTTGTGATGATTGTGTCAAAATACTTCACATATTTTATACGTTTCGTACACAAGCGATTAAAGCATACGAAGAATTCAAAAGACTAATCATCCTCCAAACTAATGTCAAAACAGAACAAAATGAATTTAAGAATGAAATTGATTTTGAATCTTATGACGATACAATATACAATGATAGTAGCAGTGATGTAAATAAACTAGGAAAAATATATGAATGTCATAAATGCCAGAAAACATATACAAAAGAAAAACAGTTTTTAAAACACTTAATAACTCATGAAACAGCTCCACTGTTTTGCACTGTGTGTGGTAAAAAGTTTCATAAAGAAACCTCTTTACACAAACATATGTCTAAACATGAGACAAGAAAAAAATGCTGTGAAATATGCAGCCAGCATTTTGAAAATGAATCTTTGTTATCGGAACATATGGCAGTGCATTCTGATCTTCAAATTAAGACTGAAAGTATAGATGAAGCTCAGTTTCAGTGTCCTCAATGTAGTTTAACATTTAGTAAAGCCAGGTCACTGGCTATGCATAAGAAAAAACATAAAAATGAAATTGTTAATGGTAGCGAAAGTTTCATAGTAGGACAACCAAAAGAGTTTCAGTGCGATGTATGTGAGAAAAAATATTCTACAAAAACCTTATTGAGAAGGCATTTGAAGCTACATAGTGATGAAAGACCATTCCAGTGTACAAAGTGCCCTAAAAATTATTCAAGACAGGACCAATTAATGCATCATATGAATAGTCATGATGGCATTAAGCGTAATGTTTGTAGTTACTGTAATAAAGGTAGCTATTTTATTCTACCAAAGATAATTTATTAAAGTTGATTCCTCTTACTTCTTGCATGTTAAAGCATAGCTTACTTTATTTAGAAGGAGTTTTTAAAAAATGCTCTTATGATATGTATATATGAAAGCTAAGCAATATTTCATGTTAAAATTGAAATATATTTAAATGAACATATATAATATAGATACTTATCAGCAGAAAAATCGGATTCCTAACATAAACAACTTGTATTTAAAGAAATAAATTTCATAAGTTTGAAATCACATAAATTAGTAAATATAAGACATTAGTTATGAAAACGTAATCAAGTTTTAATCTATTTCTTTTTACTTGCAACTGCATATTTTCACTTCAAAATATGGTAAAAAGAGAAAAGATATAACTATTTCATAAAGTTAAATGTGAAAGATTTTCTAGTTACAATATAATAATATACTCAGACATTTCACATAGCGCCATCTAGTCCCAAAGTAAGCTGCATAGCGCTTGTGTTATGGGTACTAGGCAACTGATATACTACTTATATACTTTTCTTTTGTAAATATATACATAAACACCCAGACTCGAGACCGGAATCGACGCAACCCCCGTTTACTTTCCGACGCGCTAAGCCGTTGCGCCACAGAGGTCGTCAATAACTATTTCATAAAGTTAAATGTGAAAGATTTTCTAGTTACATTATATTGAAACAAAAATATTGTTTTCTTTCTCTACACTATTTAAAAATGCATAACATTTTGCGCTCTACTATTATTGTAAAAATATGAGCTCAATATTTTTGAGCATTGAAGTGATTCATATTATAACAGACTGAGATATTTCCATACCAGTAATGTGACCAATCAGGAACATGTGACCAGTCTAGCAATCATCTATTTCAGGAATCACAATTTGTTGTTATAATTTTTTTAGATTATTAATTCAAGTTTAATTATTTTCAGCATTCACTCAACTATGCAGTTTGAAGGATCATCTACGCACACACACGGGCGAGACGCCATACTTGTGTAGCCAATGTGGCAGAGGCTTCAATAACAGTTCAAATCTCCGCCAACATATGATGCGCCATACCGGAGTTAAGCCCTACGCATGCAATCTCTGTCCAAAAACATTTTCTACTAAAGGTAAGCTTTGAAAATTGGAACTTATAATAATATAATAATCCTAGTGCTTACTTTGGTCTCATAATTGGAGTAATTATCTTCAGTATTTATAATTAATGTATTATTATCCAGTGGAATTAGAATTTAATATTTGTTTTGTATATATTTTTTTTATTTATTTAATTAGTAATTGCACAAACAAAATTACATATAAACAAAAATGGAAGTTCTAATCTACAAAAGGGAATTCTATCTATTTAAGAGATCTCTACCAGCACATCTTGTTAAAAAAGAAAATGTGTAAGAGTAGTGTGTGCTCAAAAAAAATCCACTAAAGGTAAGAAAAAGGATTAAGATTCTTTATGAATAACGTCACCACTTTCTTTTGTAATGTTATCATCAGAGCTCGGAAATTAGGGAGCATAAATAACTAAACTTCATTTGCGGAACGATATAGAGTTAAAACGGGCCCTAAAACTAATTTACGAGCGCCCCAGTTTGATTGGCGAATAGAATGGAGTGGTATAGAATATCATTTATTTCTCTCAAAGTGTGTTTATTTCTGCCAAAGTGTGGTACAGACATTTGGTCAAATTAATAAAAATTAAGTAAAATTTTATTCTTACACACATAAAAACGGCTCAGCGTGATACCGCAACGCAACACGTGAATTTATATGATTTTTTCTTGTTATAAATTCACAACGCAGCGTGCGCAGCGTGCGTTGTTATTTGTATGGGGTGCCGCCGATTTTTGCGTCTCGTCACCGCAACGCTTTTATGTATGTGAGCTCTGCTGGTTACTAAATTATTGTTTTAAGTTTTAAATTAGTTTTATTAATATCATTGTCATATACATAGTTAAATCATGTCTGTTTTTGATGCCTTGCAAAACTTTAATCGAACAATTTAGTCGCACTATTGAACTCTTAACTCTTGAATTACTCCGTCATTTAAGAGTATACATTACCTAATTTTATTTCCAAAGAAATATGAAATTTGAAACAAACGGCCTTGGTTTACGTATTTTATGATAACTGTTAAAAGTACTTATACGCTTTTGTTATACGTAAATTGAAATAGGTACATTTTTGAATTTTTTAAATATCTGCGAAAACAGAAATTTAATCGCATAAATTGAAAAGAATAATGTTAATGTGTTTAAAAACCGCTTCAACAATTTTTAAATATCAAAACTAAGAAATATAATAGTTAAATATAAAGGGCCCCTTGGGCCCTGGCTACTTATTGTATGATATGTTAAAAAATAACATAAAGACCTGATATTTACATTTAGGGAATATTATAATAATATATTTTGTTTTATAATTTTATTCTTCCTTCCAAGCACTCGAAACGTTTTCCGTCAAATGTCATCGAAATCTCAAATTTAATCGCAAAATGTATAAAGACAATTTCTATTTGTATATTTAAGACAATTTATTGGCAACATCACATTTATTATATCTAGAAATTAAATTGGGGCCGCCGTAAAACCGTTTTAGGGACCCTATATCATTCCGCAAATGAAATTTAAGTATTTATGCTCCCTAATTTCCGAACTATGGCTATCATATGTGTAATTGTGTATGTTATACCTTATGTTTTATATGTGTATTTTGTCCTGTCTACCATATGTTGATCATATTAATCAAATTTTTGGAAGCTTTCACGGCTTACCATAACCAATAAGAATACCATACCAATAATAAACTACTCATTAAAAAAGTTATATTTATTTCAGATAATAACAACATATTCGTTTAACAAATATTTAAATAGAACTTAACTAAGTGACATTACCAGCACAAAATCATCAAACATTTAGATTTTTGTAACCACCAGCAGTAACTAAGTAACTAAAAACAAATTTAAAAAAACTTAATTACAATAACTAGAATAACTATGTAGTGCGAAGTGAATTTAATTTTAATTTATTTGATATTAATTTAATTATGATTTAATTTTTAATATATTAGTAGTATTTGGTTGAAGCTTCTCCTGTACCTATAATTGCATCGTTCGTGTGGAATTTAAAAGGAATTTCCAGACCTGATCATAACGCCTGATGAGTGTTTATTTTTTCTTTCATTTCAATTGTTCCATTTTTGGACCATTATTCTTCATAAATGTTTACTGGGTGGAAATCTGGGGAACAAGAGGGCCTGGCACCGCTATTATATCTGGTTGTCGTTAGATCCATTCTCGAACCACGCACGCCCGGTTTATTGGAGAATTATCTATCTGGAAAAAAATTAATTTGTGTTAGTTCAGCACAGGAGATATACCGTGCACACCTTGTAACCATCATATTTTCCAACAGCTGTTCATACGATTGATCTGTTTCCCTTTCGTGGATATAGACAATCTCATATCTAATGCGTCAAACTGGCACTCATATTAGCCGCTTTTATATTTTCCGTTTAACGTTTTTATCGCCACGTTTTTACCATCCAAAATACAACAGGTAAGTGAAATACTTCCCTATTATGTTGTCCATAAAGACACTTTTTCAACGTCCACGGCATGACGTTATCGTGCACGGAAATGTGAAAGCGTCTCCATACAACTGCATACATTTTGCACCCCATTGTACCGTGGATGTTACAGTCCACGTTTTTGGCGCCAAACATGGCGATAAAAACGTTCAATGGAAAATTATAAAAGCGGCCATTGACTATAATATGAACTGGATTCATTATTTAGAGTTACATTTATCGGCCCGAATCTCGTGATATTCGCACGCTATAAAAAACATAACGTCTTAAGGCGCTGTGATTTTAACAAGATAAAGACGTTGATTTAGATAGCCTAAGGATATTTTCTATTTTGAAATTCTTCAAATTATTTTGATTTCATTTAATATTTGCATTCTTATATGATCACAATTACAAAAGATATAGGCCAGTTATATGGAATTATATTATCTACTGTATACTAATATTAAGTATAATATTCTATTATTATTTTTGTTTTCTGGCGATCTTACAGTTTCTGCCAGTGACTGCCAGTAACACAGTGAAGGATGTAAAATAAGTTTGTAAAGCTTAATTGATCTTCAAGTATATATTATAGAGTTCGCTATGAAACTGGTCTAATGCAAGAGAAGATTTGACCTAAAACTTTTCACACAGTACTCGACTGTTAAATTCCTAAAACAAAAGACAACACACAATGTCGAAACGGTTGTGCGAAGGTTATAATAAATATTGTTAGAGTTAACAAAATTACACAAAATATACACAACAGGGGAGTTTGCGTAGGTCAAAGGGGTATTAAAGTTAACAGGCCGAGGGATAGTAGGGGGAGGAAATTGTAGAGAGCTAAAGAAAATATGATCCAGGATTATTTCATTTACAAAAAAAACTGTCTGTGATCCTGACCTTTACTATATAATATTCTAACGCTAGGAAGTCATGTCGGACTCGAATGCATAATATGTTATGACATATTAATTAATTTAACAAATGTTTAAATAGAACTAACAGTTACTAAGTAACTGATAACAAATTTAAAAAAAAAACATAATTACAGTAAAAACCAAAACCAAATGAAATACTGTAAGTAATAAATGATACATTTTTCCCAACCTTTACTTACAGGCTTAAGCATAAATCGGTTAATCATATTTTATTCTAAGTAGAGTAATTTTTAGATGCAAATTGCAACTGATTATACCATCATTGCATTTCGAACGAAAAAAGAGATATGTAATTTATGGTCATTGGCAGAAAAATCAGTGGCTATTAGGGGCAGTTCTAAGCGACAGGTCGTTTAAACAAATAATTTTTAAACTGATCAAGCACCAACTTCCTTGATAGTGTTTATGTATATACTGTATGTAAATGTCGTCGTATGATCATAAAATTGGACCGATTCTGCGTCTAGTAATGACGTATATACGATTGGGTTTACATGTGCGCAAGATGCCCACGTAAAAACAAATTGAATTTGATAAAAAAAAATTGTAGTAGTAAAGTAATTAACTCAGAAAAGTGCATTTGATTTACAATGAGTTATGAGCAGAACTTATTCGCATTGAACGAAATGACGGGTATTAGTTGAAGATTTCATGAAGTGGTGGAATGTACTGAAATGCCCACAAGCACATCATGATCATCTCAAGTCTAAAGTCCTATGATGACATAATAATATAGTATTATATTTATTAATAATAACAAAAAAAGTACATACATAATGAAACTGACTTAACTCAAAATTGTGAGATTTTGTTTTGGCAAGTTACGACAATGAATTCAACTAAAATAATAAAATGGATTTTTCATTAATGCATGTTTAAATATTCTCACGATATGTAGCTAAAGGGACGAACAGATTAGTAATTTCATACTGTATCTAGATAGTAGGTAGTTTAAGTTTATTATATCAATCCAAAATTCTAAAATTTTGAATTAGGTCACTTTCATTCTAAAGGTGCGATATCCTGACGTTAATATTTACAAACTTCAAACTACACTACATTAATATACTTACATACATACATATCCTCACGTTGTATCCCTAACGGGGTAGTCGGAGAGGACGGAGCGCCAAGCGTCGCGATTCTTACATACTTCTTATACTTATTTACATTAATATAGTATTATATTATAATGTTATACTAATATTAATATATCATCATACGATTCGTCATACGAATTTGTGTTATATCAGTGGCTATGCAGGCGTATGGTATATATTATCACCGACTCCATACAGATCTGTATAACTACTATCAACTCCCACGTATTGTGATCATCACTTTTATGTTTGAAAATCCTACCAAGTTTCACTGCATCTAGGAACTGCAGTAAATGTTTATGTGTGTATATAGGTCAAATGACGTGCCACCGCAGCACGCACACAGGCGCACACCCGTACGCATGTGAACAGTGCGGCGCCCTCTTCACGAAGCCCAACTCGCTCAAGAAGCACCGCTTTATACATCTTGGCGTTCGGCCCTATGTCTGTGATAATTGCGGCGCCAGGTGATGAAACTATCCTACATTTTCAAATTCAAATGACTTTTATCTAAATAGATAGATAGATAGATAGATAAACAGTTTATTACAGTACTACAACACACAAGGTAGGTACCTTTACAGACATAAACATTATTAAAACAAAGTACACAATAAAAAATAATAATAATAATAGTAACAATCTTAAAAGTAGCTAAAGATACACAAACAATGTTACAACGACATAAATATCAATGCATGTCCCATGCATGATGAACTGCATGGACCATGGACAGGTGATTAAGTATAAGCAAAAGCCCAGGTGTGTTGCAGCACTGCAAAAGGTCATAGCTCAGAGTATAACATTACTCTAACAAGAACAAAACTCTGTTATTCTGCTATAGCCTAGGAGCATTTGCGAGCTAAAAAGAAAAGGGAAAGCAAAAAGTTAATATAAGTATTTGCTACGTGTGTGTTCGTGTGCTTCATGTCGTGTCTGTTTTGTGTGCGGTTGCTCAATAAAGTAACTGTATAGTGTCCAGACAATGTAATGTCCATTCCAGATATAATCCGAATAATGAAGATGAAGACATGAAACAATGATAAAATAAAAGATATTAACAATGAATTGCACCATCTACACAAACTCAAATTTGATTGGTTTAAACTGTATACCAAAATTATTTCACATAAAATTAATAAATAAAATTGAAATTAATAGATTCATCTCACTATGATATTGAAGCTGCTGTTGTCAAAGAGCTGGCTGGAACTCCAGATTGTTGTTGGTCTAGTAAATATTCTTTAAGTTTTTTCTTAAAAATGAATTTTGACTGAAGAAGTCTTAACGGGGGTGGGATGTTGTTCCAGCATTTTGTTGCTTGGTAGCGAAAACTACCCTTGAAAGCAACAGTTTTATGAAGATGTGCAGCTAGTAATGGTCGTGATGGTCTTACATTATATCTGCTGTGGAATGGAGAGAATTGCACCTTCTTGTACAAATATTCGGGTGTCCTATATTTAATTACGTCAAATACCAAACCAGCGAGGTGCTGATGCCTTCGGAACGCCATATTAAGTGTGGAGGTTTTGTTTAGATATGGTGTTATATGAGTGCGGGGTGGAATGTTGTAACAATACCGACAACAAGCATTCTGCACTCGTTGTATGAGACGCTGAGTTCTAGAGTACAAACGTGGGCCATACACAAGGTCACCGTAATTCAAAACCGACAAAACAAGAGACTCACAGAGGGTAACCCGCGCCGTCTCAGTAAGTAAATTCCTTATATTATATAATATTTTGAGTCGGTAAAAGCAATTTTTAACCAGTTGTAAGATATGTGCCTCAAATCGCAACTCACTGTCAAAGATGATTCCAAGATTCCGAGTCTCATTCACCCTGTCAATAACATGTCCCGAAACAGTAATGACTGGACATGAGCCCAATACACGTGCGATTTGTTGCTTGGAGCCAAGAACAATACATTTTGACTTCAAGGGATTTAATACCAAGGCGTTGTTCAAAGACCATTGTGACACACGCTCCAGATCATTATTTATCTTAAGCAATGCATCGGCAACACTATTGCGTGGCACTGAGATGTAAATTTGGACGTCGTCGGCATAAAAGTGCGTCCTACAGTGAAGAATATGACTGGACAGATCTGCTGCATAAATAACAAACAGCAAAGGACCGAGCAGCGTTCCCTGCGGTACGCCACGATTGACGGTTCTAATGTCCGATCTAAGAACCAAACCGCTCTCTTTCTCGAGTTTTACTGATTGCTGACGGTCTGTTAAATAGCTATTAAACCAGGACAAAGTACTGCGGTCTAATCCGTAATATGATAGCTTTGAAATCAAGAGGGAAGTATTTAAACTGTCGAAGGCACGAGAGAAGTCAAGTAGTGTTAGAATAGTAGCTCTACCAGAATCCTGCTCAGACAATATATTGTCTGTAACGTCCAAAAGCGCCGTTACTGTGCCCCTGCCCTTGCGGAAACCGGACTGACTATCTGGTAAGATCCCTTTGTCTTCTACGAATTTGCTCAGTTGAACATAAACTGCTTTTTCCAGTACTTTAGACAAGAATGGTATGATGCTTATAGGTCTTAGCTCTTTAAGTTCCGTGGGATTGTCCACTTTAGGCAATGGAGAAACGACTGCGGTCTTCCACAACGTAGGTACAACACCAGTAGATATAGATTTGTTAATTATAGCTGTTATAATCGGAAGAGTACGCGGCATTGTTAAAAGAACCATCTCTCGTGTTATGCCATCCACACCACAAGCATTGGATGTAATAGTCAGAATATATTTGCTAGTGTCACTCTCATCAACAGGCTTTAGTATTAGCTTATTGCCTTCAAGTCCATGGTGTTCAAAGTAAGACAGTTGTGATATAGCTACTGTAGTAGAACCCGGTACATCCAGAAAATGGTTGTTAATATCATCTGGGTTACTAAAGTGGGCAGGAAGTGAAAAGTTCTGTTTACTGTTAGGCATGATTTTTTCTTTCACATTCTTCCAAAATATCTTTGGGTCGTCGTGTTTTGAGTTGATTAAATGGTTATAATATGCACGCTTTTCGTAATATATACTATTATGAACCAACTTTTTTAAGTCATTATAATATTTTTTGTGACTGTCCCGTTTTGTATCTCGGTATCTTTGTAAAGCAGAATTACGGAGATCAATCATGAATTTTATATTATCCGTAATCCAAGGCAGTGATGAATAATTTTTTGTTTTATAAGTTTTCAAAGGCGCATGCTTGTCAAACAGAGACAAGAGAAAGCCATTGAATGTGTGGACCATACAATCTACGGAGGACAAATTGAGTATAGACTCCCAGTTAATACTGTATAAATCACTATTAAAGTCACTTAGATTGATGTTTTTAATAATTCGATGTGAAAACCATCGCTTCAAAGGTTTCTCTTTCTTCACATTTATTGTGACATTCACCATGGCATGCCCCAGTGATCCCGTTATATTAGTAACAGAGACGTCCCGAACTCGTGCGTTGGTGCATACGACGTCAATAAGTGTCTCGTTATCTGTGGAAAAGTGCGTTGGCTCGTTAACCACTTGCTGAAGGCCACTATATTGCAGAAACTGATTAAACTTTCTAAGCTTTGTGTTACGCGAATCCATCATATTGATATTGAAATCACCCATCAAAACAATATAATCATATCTCGAAAAATGAGCTACAGATTGTGTAAGCGCGTCTAAGAATAAATCTACATTCACCCATTCAGGGCGATATGCAGTACCGATAATAATACGCAATCCATTTAAAGCGACCGAGAACCACATCTGTTCAATGTTGGCTTCGGGGTGCACGATGGTTCGCGCGCGTACGCTGCCCGCAATGTAAAACGCCACCCCTCCCCCTCGTCCGTCACGCATATGCAGCGGTCGAGGCGTCGACTTCAGTTTGTAACCTGGAGCAACAGGAGCGCGCGCCTCCTCACCGCTTCGCAGCCAACTTTCGTTTATGGCGACCAAGTCTGCGCTGTGTCTATTCATCGCGATTATAAAGTCGTCGTGTCCAGTGCAAAGTGAACCAGGGTTGTAAAGTGCTAACTTAAGATAATTAGTCTTGCTAGCCATCGGAGAATGTTAAAAAGCGTCCACAATCTATAAACAAATAGTGGTATGTATGTATTCCGATGCTAGTAATTGCATGATTATGTAATCGGTGCAGTAATATTAATAAGAACCATAAGTATGAATATGAGATATGTATATGTATACATGTGTGTTTATAAAGTTTTTTATAAATACTACAAACAAGCAAAGCCACAACACACCTAGGGTTATGTATTCGCATATGTATTCTATAATAATAAGGCATTGTCATTTTTATAACCTCATCACATGAGGACAAGGACTCAGAATACATAAAGATAAAGAGACAGAAAAAAAAGCAGATACACGGTACAAAAGACAATACAATATGTCCCCTAAAATTATCAACATTAAAATAAATAATAGAATAAATAATAGAAGCCAAGTAACTAAACAAATTAACACACATTTTACTGACCTTTATAATATAACATAAGTAATAGGCCCTATTTGTTATAACAAACCGAATGAGATCCAAAAACCCTTCCCAGATCTGCTTCAGTATGCAAACGGACCCTCGGTGCACCCTGTCGCTGGCGAGCATATACGCGACCGTCTCTCGTCCAGATGTAAGTCCAGTTTTCTCTGCCAGCAGCCTCACGCGCTTTTTGGAAAAGCTGTCGGTTGGTACGAGTCAGCCTCTCATTGACGTAGAAGCGCCTCGGTGTCCCCGGCAGGCCAGCACCTTCGGTGGTAGACCCACGACGGACGCGTGCAGCTTGCAGCAGCTGATCACGCAGCGCGCGCCGCGTCAGACGTACCGCAATGAGACGCGGCCGCCCAGGGCCGCCGTCCTCCATTGGCACGGACACTCGACCCACACGTGCGGCGCTTACAATGTCCTGTTCCGCCAGCGTGACTCCCAGCTTATTGGATAACGTCATAACCACGTGTGAGACTGATTCACCCATCTGCTCTGGCACACAAGAAAGCTCTAAGTCATTAAGTAATAATTCCTGGTCACGCTCGTTTAAGTCTTGCTTGAGTTGTGCGATTGTGGTGGCAACCGTAGGATTAGACGGACGAGTTTCGATGCTTTCTTCCAGCCGACGCTCCAGGATATTCATTTGTGCGGTAAGCTCATCAACCCGTCTGTCGCAGGTTTCGACTTTGAGCAAGACCTCGGATACTACAGCTGTCAGACTCGCCATCTGCTCACGGACCGCACGCATCTCCTCTCTAAAGAGACGAATCTCGTCGATAAGCACCTGGACGTCCGATGATTTGGGTTCCGCAGCCGGCGTATCGGCCGATTCCTGGTCCTTGTTATTACTCTTTACAGACGCCGAACCGCCCTTACGGACTGTGACGTTTTCGGTGCCGTAATTACGCACTGGTGTGTTAACGTTTCCTGCTTTCGGCCTCTTACTCCTACAGAGGTCACACTGCCATGAATCTTTGCCGGCTTTACTCATTGTAGTAAAGAAACGAGTCTCGGATACATTTGTACATTTCCGCTCGTAAACATTCCTGCATAGGCAACAACGTAAAAACTCCTTATCAATAATAGGATGCCTGCAACCTGCACATACCATATCGTTCGACATATTCAAAATAACAATATACGCAACGATCTACAATAATAGGCAGAGTAGCGGGCGCGGTGACACGGGCCTGCGGCAGCAGCGCTCAGGTGGGTAGAACACAGGTGACGTGTCTATGTGTGCGCTGTGTAGCGATACGCACAGCTGATTCGTTGACGGGCGTCAGCTGATCGCGAGTACGTAAGTCACCGCTTTGAATTTACTCGCACTGTTAACCGTTGAACAATTATTACGAATATAAACACCTCAATCACAATTATCACAAACACAATTCTCATGAAATTTTAGCACAAACAAAAAGCCCGGAACACTAGCTTTCCTTTAGTGTACTTTTTAACTTCAAACAGTAAGTTTTTTAGCAAATCTCGAATTATTTATTTGGAGCGACGTAGACGCGATGTTTACTTGTCAAGAACCCGCGAATGAACCGCGAATAAATAAATTCTATAACAATTTACTTTTCAAAATTATATCTTTTCAAATGTCAATAAAAGCTCCTGGGGGTTATTCACAAACGTCAGAAACTTTCCGTGGCGGAAAGGTCGATCGTCGAAAAGCATAAATTCAATCCGACGGCTTGAATTTGTGAATACGACTATACATATTATGATATATGTATAATATAAATATAATACGATTTCGGATTTGTGAATCGCGTATAGACAAAATCATCGAAAAGTTTCCTGTCGGATACGGAAAGTTGAGTTTCTGACGTTTCTGAATAACCCACAGATCTGTTACTTCAGTTTTATAGATTACTAAAATGTTCCTGACTTCGAAAATGTTTTGTATTGTTAAAATTTTGGCATGTAGGTACATAAATATTCTAAATACTACTTATCATATTGTAATATTTTGATTACTAAAGTACTCCAGAGTAGTAAAATGTTTTAAATTGTTGAAATTTGCTGATTACCGAAATGTTCCCAACTAAAGTCCAGTTCAATGCAGTTTGTCAAAAAGATAATTGTTTCATTTAACCAAACAAGGTATGTTATAAATTATAATACATAAAAGTGTTTTTGACATAAATTACTTTAATAACAAATTTTATCTAAAAAGACGAGACTAGAATTTTGTACGTTTTTGTCACATTGTATTGAAATGGACCATACCTAAATCAATGTTCCTACTAACGCAAATAATAAATAATAATAATAAAATATTTATTTCATAACACATACATACGCAAATACCATAATTGAAATTTACAAAAAATCAGGTTAGTGTTACCTACTGAGGTTACTTTTAAGTGTTCGTACTTAGATACCCAAGAAAAGATTAAACTTGTGTTATGGGTATCTCGGTTCTATCGCACATTGATAACACATTAAATTTTTTTTTTTTTTTTTATAAGTAAGAGAAATAGTGGACGTTATTTCAATAAAAAAACTATAGCATGCGTGTAAGCAGGTATTTGTGTGCGCGAGTGTATCTGTATGTATATGCATACGCGCATGGGAGAATGTTATGTTTAATTATGTTTATTAGTGTAGTGTATTTAAATGCAAAATGTTCCATCAGTATAATCCTCTGTTTTGTAAAATTCAACCAAAATTAAGTAAGGATTCTGTTTTTATATAATTTAAACTGAGCAACCAATTCACTATCTTAACCTTACATTTAACTTTACAATCGGTATAAATATTGCATTGTTTGTTTGCCAGATTATACAGATGACTACTAACAATATTGAAGTGACGTTTAGCTAGACTAGTTTTATGTTTATCTATGTAGCATACTTGAAACGACCTTCTTTTATTTAAAATAGCACTATCAAACTTTTATTTACTATGTTTACGCAAAAGGGTCTGAAGAACAAAAAGTTGTCTCACAGTTAAAACCTGACAATCCTGATACAATGAAATCGTAGGATACCTGTACGAATTAAAGGTCATCACTTTTAAGACGGCCCTCTGCGCTCGCTCAAGTTGCAAAAAGTCTGTTTTTGAAGCTCCTCCCCAAGCTGTGATACAGTAAGAAATGATAGATTGACAAAGGGCAAAGTAAATGTTTTTCACAGTATTAAAATCGGCTGATAATCGGAGAGATTTAAAAATTATAATTAATTTGCGAACACGGGAAGTAAGGGTTTGAAGTTGAATTTTCCAATTTAATACACTGTCAATTTGGACACCAAGATATCTGATATTCGATGATCTAGATAGAGTTGTACACGAGCAGCGCGAAAAATCACGACAAGAATGGGCTTTTATAATGAAGGAAGGAGGCTGTAAATTAGGTCGTAGAGAAAAGGTTAAGTAACAAGTCTTATCAAGATTAAAAGTGAGGCAATTATTAGATAGCCAATTCATTACATTTGAAATGCAAATGCAAATGATATAAAAATGTCGTTTCGTTGTCAGTTTCACGTGCAAGGACCACCTGAAGCGTCACTGCCGCATCCACACGGGCGAGAAGCCGTACCGCTGCCGGTACTGCGATCGCGCCTTCACACAGAGCAACGACCTCGTCAAACACACGCGATGGCACATCGGTCAAAACACTTACCAGTGAGCACCTTCTATTGCAATGTTTATCTGTGAAAAAGCTCCGCCTAATTGCAGGTTTTGCAAAATGTTATGTATTTCTTTGCTACTCGATTTTGAAAAGTAGATGTTTTTGTGCTGAAATCAAATATTAAATAAAAGTATATGTTAGTGACATCTAGCGTAAAAATTAAGAACTACTTCGTCAATGTTCGAAACCTGCATTGATTATAAACAAATTAGACATTCAAAAGTCGTTTGGAAATTTTAGATTTTGTAAAATAACTTTTATACCTTGTTGAAGTGTCGCATTAGCTCAATTTGATTTCTACAATAAACAAATCTGGAAACATTGATTTTCAATATTTTTGTTCACAGCATCGATGTATCTATGCTTTCGAGAACGTAATGTAAATAATCTATGAACATAATATCAATGTTAAACTTCAATGTTGTCACGCTCAATATCGATGTTTTGATAATATCGATATCGATCATCCCTAATTCTATTGGTTCATTCCATTCATTTGTTGCTTAATAGTCTATCAAAAGTTATTATCCTAATTTTTGATACATATTTTTGAACTGCTTCACTCAACTTCTTGTTAGCCATTTTATGAACACTTCGTATGGCGTATTTTCTTTTGACAAAAGATAAAATAAGTATTATGTAATACTAGCTATTACCCGCGACTTCGTCCACGTGGTGGCGAATTACAACAAAGGGGATTTCGTTAAATTTTCTCCACCAAAAAATATATGTACATGCCAATTTTCAGGGTGATTGGGCAATTAGTTTTTTTTTTAAATACTCTAGACAATTGCACAGATTGTGTGACCCCAAACTAAGCAGTAAGCTTGTACTATGGATACCACACAACGAACTCTGGGGGAGCTCCCAATAACACTCAGACTCCAAGCCAATTTAGAAAAGTCTAAATTGACCTGACCGGGGATCGAACCCGGGACCCTAGGTTGGAAAGCAGATGCATATGCCACTGCGCCTACGGGCCAGTCAAACATCCATTTTTGTATATATAGTATATATACAAGATGACCTGTCCTATACCTCATATCGGAAATGGCTTGAAATAATAATATATGTATATGTAATATTTTTTCAGATGTACAATATGCGATATGCGGTTTCGTTTATCGAGTGAACTCAAGCAGCACTACCCTACACATTACATCAATGGGGAGCCTCCCACGGTACCAATTGCTAAGGACCAAGTAGCACCAGTACTTGTCCTTAAACCACCAGAGAATGAGAAAAAAGTCGAACGTGATGCCCCCCCAGTGGAACCTCAGAAAGAAAATAGTGAGCAACGAATCACTATTACGTTTAACAGTAACCTTTTAGATAAGAATGGGCTTGCTGGGGATATTACCATCAATATTTTACCCCAAAGAACATAAATTATTCTATTTACATATATGTGTCAAAATTGACTTTGAAATTTTGGTATTTTGAGTTATGATAATGAAACCATCTAAAATAATATAAATTGAAACTACATGCGTTTTGCTTCTAAAAGAAGCATTCTCAATTGTGAACTGACCAGTTATTGCCTTAATAAATAAAATTATTAAAATTTATAAAAATTGCATTTCATGTTAAACACATATGTAAATATATGAATGTTATTTCATCAAGTAGATGAAGGTAATTTTGTCTTTTTGATGATGTGATTTAGGTCTCGGACCAACAAAAAATTTGGACGGAGCCATAATAAGTTGCCATTCTTATCACTATGTGTCTAACAAATGTTCGTGTCTCTTATCTCATTGAACTTAACCACGAGTAAAACAGTTTTCTATAGTAAGTATGGCAACCTTGCACTGTCGGTGTAATTCGTGTCAGCCCATGAATCTGTCCTGAAATAATCATTTAAATAATTATTAGCGGGAAATTTAACGCGTTTACCTTTTTATTCTGGCTTGACGTTTCGACCGAGTTGCATCGGCCGTGGTCTCAAGCAAACTGTCACAGCAAGTTTCACTCCGCGTCTGAGGTAGACGTTTTGTGATCTACCCCTGATATTTGTAAATAGTTTTTGGGACATAAAAGTTTATAATTATTATCTAGTTTTGATACTAGTGTTCAGAAAAATAAAATTTGTCATGTTTAGCTGTGTGTCGTTGTACTTTGACCCGTCCATAGTCACGCACATTAGTAAAAGTCTAAAAATTCGGTCAACAAAAGGACACCGTAACTATACGCTCTTAGAATAAATGCTCCGTCCATTTTGAGTTTATTATTGAGGGTGAGGTTCATTATTGTAAAACAAATGTTAGCTATTATCAATATTCTCGATTAATCGTTCTAATCATAATCATTAACAAATGGCAGCACTGTTTTTTTGAAGGTGTTGCTACTTTCAAAAATACCATGTTATTATGAAAGTAGCAACACCTTCAAAAACAGTGCTGCCATTTGTTAACGATTATGATTAGAACGATTAATCGAGAATATTGATAATAGCTAACACAAAATTCTAAAAATTTCGATATACTTCGTTTAATTGCATTCCAGGTTAAAAATATTGATAATACGAGAATTTCAGACAAGGTGAAACATCGAATTATTGCTTATTTATTATTGTGATTACAGGGTAACAAAAGTTATTGATATCAAACCGAATAGACTATATATAAAATCGCGTTATGTTCTTTTTAACGGTACTTGTAAAAATTAAACTAAGTACTTTAGGCCTCTTACGACATTCTTGCCTGTTCTCCTCAGCACAGGTTCTTTTTAAAGTGCACGTAGGTTTAAATTCCAATAACATGTTGTAATTAGAATGCAAATGTTTTGTTATAGATATCAAACTGTACATTATGAAACAAAAAAATGATAATTTGTGCTTGGTATTCCAACCACAAAACTGAACGGTTTATTTTTCAAAACGAATTATTGTTAATATACCTATATATATTATTTTGCTTAACATTACATTTCATCACTGTTTCGCTTCCCGCTTATTGAGAGACGAACAGTGCTGAATTGAATGCATTCTTACACTGAAACTGTTTCACTCAGTAATGATTATTTTACTGAATATCACCTATGAAATAAAAATAACATGACAAATATTTCTTTTTTCATATTCTCATAATCAAAATAGGTATTACCTGTATCTTTTTTTAGTTATATTTTACAGTCAATAATGTGTCTAGAAGCTCTGCTGGGCAGCAAATGTCTGTGGTTTTCTTTCTTTATATCTCCTTGTTTGTAGGCTCTCTATGCTCGGGGTCACTGACCCAGTCACTCGGCATTAGCTACAACCCTGTTTACAATATAAATACTTATTCTATATAAAGGTCTGTTAGTGAATCTCAAACTCGATTATACAGCAATTTCTTTTGCGGCCTAATTTCAATAAAATGATCGTGGATGGAGAATATTTCGACCGACCCTTTAACGCGATGGTAGAGCCATCTACTTTCCACTGTGAAGCCTCGGAGTTACACTTACTTTTAGAGCCTAGGGTTCGATGCCTAGTCAGGTCAATTTAAGAAACAAACTTTAAATTCGCTTGGACTCGGTGTTACTGGAAGCTCTCCCAGTTCGTTACGTGGTAACCTCAGTACAAGCCACACAAGTGGTGAAATTGTCTAGAGTACATATTGTTTTATATGTTTTCTAAAAGAAAAATATTGTTTGACTGGGAAAAGGCTCCGTAATGTGGATCAAGCTTTATAAGTTTGACACAACCATAGATATTTTTTGTATATTCTCAGATACTCGGTTATTGCAAGTTAGTATAGTATTACCCAAAATATTAGTCGCCAGTAGTAGCTTTCACTCTACCAACCAACCAATATGTATTCTACAAACGGCAGACTTTTTGTTCGATTAGTAGTGATGCGCCGTTGCCGGTAATATTGTCCAGTGGGAATATTACTGACAAAATTTGCCAGTAATATTCTCACTTTGGGCACTATTGCCGGCTACGGCACATCACTATCGATTAGTCAGAGTTGTCTATGTATGTCAAGCAATCCTCCGCTAATTACTTTTGTATACAAAGTTCAATATTGTTACGCTTTCGGCATGTTCGCCTATAGTAGGAAATCGATTACGTTTTTCTGTGCAAACGAAAACTGATAAGAGAAATTATATTTTGTGTAATGCTATATGTAAGTACCAAACTATGTGTACTATACAGACTGTATTTTTAACCGGAACATTATGGGAAAATCCGAATCCATAGGAGATACAGGGGAATTCTCATAAGAACAATTCTGTCTTTTTGTGAGAACAATTTTGGCGTTATAAATTTTGTCGTCAAACCTGTGATGTCCATAGAAATGAGTAAAACTGCCCTTTTTTTTAAAGTGGTGATTCGATTCATTTTCATGTAAGTATAATTTCATTGCATCAGAAGAAAGAATGTGAACAGCAGAACTTGGTCGAAACTAATATATTTTTTCGTGTAATAGAAAAATCCAATGTGCTAAATTATTATCGATTTACTCGGAAACGACTCATTAAAAGTGACAAAAACTTGTGTGCTAAAAACTGTTCCATATTTGAATTTTTTGTAGAACGTATCAACACCAAATTCAGAGCATTTTGAATATATTGTTCCTGAGTAAGCCGACTATGATTTACATTGGATTCTTCTATTATATGAAAAAATATCAAATTCTACCAACTTCTACTGTCCAGATTTTTTCGTCCGATACAATAATATGATGCTTCGATCCGCATTAAAAAAAATTGCCAGTTTTACTAATTTTTATGGACATATCACGCTTAACTGAAAATATATATTACCTAAATTGTTGTTACTAAAAAAGAGTGAATGTTTTTTAAGAGACTTCCCCTGTATCTCCTATGGATTCGGATTTTTCCATACTGTCCCAGTTAAATAAAACGCTTTGTATTTGTGTACTAATATTCCATGTATGTACCAAATCGTGTCTTATTAGGTACTCTAATGTTGATATAATATTGTTTGGTAGTTATTACTAAGCGTTTATTATTATTACGTTTGTAGTTATTGGATATGACGTAGTGCTTAACTAATATGTATGAACGAAACTATTTTTATTATTTGGTGGTTTCGATCACAAATAAAAAACTAGATACACAATCAACGCTCCAAAAATGTCCGAACCAAACGTGCACTCAAATTAGTATTTGAGTGCACTTCTGTTTTAGTAGTATTCGAAAACGCTAACAGCGAACATGTCAAACTGCTCCTTCAACAATTGTAAAAACAACACATCTGAAGCGCTAAAAAAAGACGGAGATTCTTATTTTCGGTTAATAAATTAAATAATATTATTTACGTGTTCATTATTTTGTTATAGTTATAACGTTACATAGCTCTTTTTTGGTAAATAAATCATATTTTTAAATATTGTGTGACGATATATGTCTTATCTTTGTCACTTTCACATAACAAATCACAATCATGTAAATAGCAATGCAAATAGATTATGTGAATTAAACTTTACGCATGAGACGTAAGGTTGCATTTTAAATATTTTTTTTAACAAACTTATTTTCAATGTCATTGTTAGAATCGTTTATGAGCTTTTATAACCTTAGGGTTTGACAGTAAGGTCTAGTTTAGATTAACACAATATTACCGATAATACTATACGACATTAAAAATATATACGTCAATTCAAACAATAATTTGGTTTAGTCATTGTTAGAATCGTTTACGAGCTTTTATAACCTTAGGGTTTGACATTAAAGTCTACTTTAGAATAACACAATATACCGATACTATACAATATTAAAAATATATACGTCAATTCGGACAATAATTTGTTAAGATTTTACAGGAGATTGTGAATCTAGTTCTTTATTTGTGATCGAAGATTGGTGTTATAATAAGAGAAGTCCGAAAGAAGTAAGATTAAAAGAAGTTTGTTCATGTTCGTGTACAAAATATACCGCGTGACATGAAAACGAAGACTTCTATGTAAACTGAGATTGACCCACTCTACTCTAAGAAAAGAACATTTTTGTGCAATTAAGTACAACATTGACAATATTGCACACACAAACAATATTTACGTAAATGTAATTGGAAAGCAATATACAAGGTTATTTTGAAAGGATGGGTAAATACGGAAGGGTATTAAAGTACCCATGACAACGGAAAACTTGCGTTCTACAACTGCTCCAAGTCAATAGTGCTAGTGTAACATAGTGTGCAACTAGTTAAAAAAAAAGGTGAGGCGACCCTAATATCAGCGTTTTTACGTCACTAGCAAACCTTTGGAATATACGGCACAATGATAGGGTTGTACAATTTTTTTCTATTAAATGAATGTTTTTTTGTATGGAATACAAAATAATCGTATTCCGTAATTATTACATCTGCAATAGTCATCAGTAACACGTTGGAACCCCAGCGGACTTATACCCCCTTTCACAATAACCTTGTATATAAAAATAAATAAAATAAAACTCGTTTATTTCAGATAACATCGAAATCCATAGAAATGTTAGTAATAACTTAACCCATGTTAGTAAAATCTAGCAACGACGACGATCACAGAAGTGTATTACTTTCTGTGATCGTCCTCCGCACCATGCACTTCCATAGTGGCGATGTGTGCCTGTCCGCTATGGTCATCAGGATGCTATTGCGACCGCCCCGCAATCTGCGGATAAGGGATGCAGTTTTTTTGCGTACAATGGCCGCAAAACCGTCTGTTTCGTACGCTGCAAACATCCCCGATGCACAACAGAAGCGAGGCAGTCGCAGCATCATCCTGAAGATATTATTATACTGAACGCGCAGGGTGTCTAGCGATCTTTTGGCATGCCTGACCCACAGATGCCCCGTGTATAAACTTTGGCAGTATGCTTTGAAAAGTGTCACTTTTACTTGCTCACTACAACAGGAAAATCTGCGGGCCAGCATGTTACCTCGAACCGCCAGGGCCCTACGCTCTCTTTCTATATCATCATCATCTTTAAGGTCGTCAGTAATGATATGTCCCAGATATTTAAATTTAGTCACGCGTTTGATGTTCATGCCATTTAGGGTAAGACTAGATGTATTATCGGGACACTTACCGGCGGCCTCAAAAACCATGTATTCTGTCTTTTTTACATTATAAGTGAGACCATGCTCAGCGGCATAGTTCTCACATACCCTTACTAGGTCTTTTAGGCCTCCCATCGTCTATCGTATATGAAGACAACAAGAGAAATTTAAGCTTTTTCTAATTTAAATGACACTTGGTAAGACCGCGAGCCGTACACCGCCTTTTGCACCTGGTGTTAATTAACTCCTATTTAGTGCTTCCGAATTTGGTACGTAGGACGCGTCTACTTGAGTTTATATGGAAGTCTTAGCATCGAAAACGTCATGAGATTTAAACTGAATAATTGAACATAGATGTATAATATAGAAAATGTAGTTCTTATGTATTATATATCTCTTTAGATGATGATTTTGTATAATTATAGAAAAAAAAAACATATCAGAAGGCCTATGAACGCTTTTTCAACTTACATAAATTTTTGAGTAATCTTTAGCGGTGATTAGTATACATCTGCTTTCGAAACTAAGGATCCCAGGTTCGATCCCGTTCAGTTCAATGTAGGAAACGAAGTTTTCTAAATTATTTCAGTCTGTGTGTCATTTAGGTAAATACTAGGCGTGTTCTAAGTTTGAGGTCACAATTTCTGTATTGTCTAGAATCTCTATGAAGAATTGGCTCAATAGTAATAAGTTTTAGTTTATATGACAAATTTAATTAATGTTCAAATCATTGAACAAAGCTTTGTCATATCTGTCAAGTTGACTTGTTACAAATGTAAGATTATTATTACATCTATAGAAATCGATCTACTATAACATTAGTAGCATTATTACGTTTTTAGTGTAAAACAGTTTCAAATAATTTTGTGCTGTGTACAAATTTATTTATTACAAATATTATTTTTAATATTATTTTGTTATTTAGTAGCTAAATTATAGATTGATTCTCAACGTAAATACTAAAATGAAAATTAATTTTATTTACGCTATTATTTTAAATATTGTCAGAATATTAACGCTTAATAGGAGTGTCCGTGAATAGGTCACATCGAACAAATGAAGAAATAAAGTTATACACTTGTATGTTACAGTGTTTCGATTGAAATGTGACCTGGGGAACGCGATATTGTTGTATCTTTTTCCAATCTATTGTCTATTTTATTATACAGGGTGTATATGAAAACGGGACAGTTACTTTAATGCAGGAAAGGCATAACTTTAGTATGTAGTTACAAAAAGAATTATCGAAAAAAACGTATCCGTTTAAGTTATAACCGTTTTAATTTTCAAGTGTTATCCCCACCATTTCTCGTAAAATTGGGTTTATCGTGTACAGTTACAGATTTTAAATCTTACGTTTTTTTTTATTTTGTAATAATTTCATCCGTTACTGAAATACAGCCTGAAAACCAATTTCGAAAATAATGCGTATACCCCAATGGGGGTTTTCAGGCTGTATTTCAGTAACGGATGAAATAATTACAAAATAAAAGAAAACGTAAGATTTATAATCTGTAACTGTACACGATCAACCCAATTTTACGAGAAATGGTGGGGATAACACTTGAAAATTAAAACGGTCATAACTCTTAAACGGATACGTTTTTTTCGATAATTCTTTTTGTAACTACATACTAAAGTTATGCCCTTTCATCCATTAAAGTAACTGTCCCGTTTTCATATACACCTGTATATATTCTATTTTATTTGAGGAAGATACAATTGACGAGTATTCGTCCGGCAAACGGAGCCATTTAAGGCTCCCAAATGCTTTGCTTCAGTTTCATGTGCTTAATCGCTTTCTAAGCGTTATTATTCTAAGGTTTATATTTATATTATGTCGGTTTTATATTCAGAGGTTAATTTCATTTTTATTTCAATGGACTATTTGGGCTCTCTTGGTACAGGTACGTTCCAAATATTGAACTAAAATAATTAGAAATGGTTAACTTAAGTGGAAAAAACATTTGAAATTCATTGAAAAATACAGTAATTATTATTGGCTTTTAAGCTTTAAGATTAATGAGAATTGGCTAAAGTCGTGAACTCTTAATGTCCTTAATCAATTTTCCTACAGTAGGAGTCAGACAGAGTTTATCCTCACTATCCCCACTAATAGAATTTAAAAGCCAATAGTGTGTATCTGTCAATTTGGTATTTGTAATATTTTATTACTATATTATCCATGGCTATTAATCGTATTATTTCAGTTAATTTGAGAATATAGCGTAAAAAATTATATAGTGTAAAAATCTATGTATAATAACTAGCAGTTACATTCAAATTGTAAATACTACAAAATTATAGCCTGATCAGTAATATATAAGGCGACGGTCGGTCATGTTATCATGTTGCGTATGTTAAAGAGAAAATGTTTCTTGAAGGTATTCGCATAGCTATAAATATAATTAATGTTAGATTAAATATAAATGAAAAAGGAAGTGTTGCCTTCATGGCAATCTTCATGTATTTCTGGTTAGGCTGATGATTTTTCATTTATTTATGAAGCTGTAACATCGAAAAGCTGATCGAACTTTCACCTCTTGTAAGCAAAACCGACGGTAAAACCAACGGAGCTTCAATGTTTCATTGAAAAATGAGTGCAGTGGTGTAGAAAATGCACATTTATTTGATTATTTGGTACCTAAAGTTCTAGTTAAGGAAGCAGAAACAAAATTAGCCAAAATATGAAACTAAATCATTATTTAAAAATTAAAATTACATTTTGCTTGGCAATGAAACATTCGTTCAATTAATGAACAGTACGTAACGGTAATGCTTAATAAATTAACAGAAAATCGACCTTGTTACTGTAAATGTAAGGTTAATTTCACGTTATATTTAACCCGATCGACTGCAGAGAAAAGACAATGAATGAGGCCTTATTTTTGAATTGTAGAAATCGATGTTTAGCTTTTGTATAAAATAAATTTTCTGAGTACATTATTTTTTCTTTTATTTCTGTAATGTTTATTTTAACATCCTGAGAAATTAAAAATTTGAAAATCTCAATCACAATAAATAATCTGACTCGAATTCCAAAAATAAATAAAAACGAACTCGAAAACAAGAAAAAGAAAAAAGAGAAGAAAATCAGTATCCGTTCAAAAGCTACGATGCCACAAACACAATGGCGTTAAATTTATAATACCTGCTTTTTTCCGTCAGCAGTAGCAGCAGCAGCAACATCAATCGTCGTCCAACTTATAACACCCCTCTTTTTCGTCGAAGTTCGAAAGAAGGTAGTTTCGAAACAGTAGCAGTGAATACAATACGGATAATTGCTAAAAATAGGCATCAATTACCGCCCCAGTAAATAATTTTAGTCGATTATGGAAATTCTACATGTTTAATATAATAATGCTATGCTGTACATAAGTGTGATAGTCAAAAGTACGTAATAAACATAATTATTATAAATAGAAAAAGTTAACTTAATTAACTGTACTGCGCCATCTCCTGGATATTGTTAGAACTATTTCATTTTCCTTTGAGCCTGTGCAGTGATTATAGTTCGTAGCGCCATCTCGTTGCTATCGATCTGTGATTTAAAGTTATATGATTACGGCAAAGTGTAATGCGTGCGGTATGCCAGCCGAAGAGGACGTTAAAATAACTTGAGTCAAGTGTAACAAATTATGCACAAGGATTGTGTTCGCATCGAGAGGGATGCTGTAGTGCCATCCTCCTGGACATGCCCTGAATGCAAAAATAAGCTGCCCAAATGCATCCAAGATCACACGCCCGTAAAGACAGCTGACCAACGAGAAGCTATTACTGGTGACCATGGCACTGGGGGTTGTATCAAGGATGTATACCTAATGCGAGGGTGAGCAGTCTCTCTTAGAAGAGATACGTTCCTTTCGAGTGGAAAGGCGCAAGTCCCTGGAGGAGATAAAACATTGCGCGAAGAATTTCTTGAATTGAGGAGAACCTACGAATCCCGCATCGTTCGATTGGAGGCTACGGTGGAATCCTTGGAGGAGCGATTGGCGAGCGGTGGGGTGGAGATTATGGATTTACAGATTACAGAGGTCACTCAAGGCCCTCGACAAGCGTGTGGCGCAATTGCAAAGAGACCTTAACGATCGGGACCAGGAGCTACTCCTTAATTACGTGGAGTTGACTGGGATGCCGGATATTGTTGGTGTTGAATAAAAAGTTAATTTCTATAACGGAACATCCGCCATATTGGATTTATGATGAAGTTACATATTTATACAGAAACCTTCGCCTGCGTATTCCATTTCATTTGATACTCATATTGTTGGTGTTGAACAAAAAAGGTATTTTCTATTATGGAACATGCGCTATATTGGATTTATAATGACGTCACATATACAGAAACCTTCCCCTGCATATTCTATTTTATTTGATACCCTTAATGTTGATGCTAAAACAAAAAAGTTATTGGAACGATAGTTCCTTACGGCAGGCTTGGAGGAGATAGGAATTTTGCTGCTCGACCGAACTGAAAAAAATGTGAGACTAAAACCGTAAGAAAAATATATAACGGAAGTTACGTAGTAATATTACATTCTCTGAACGGAAGTGCTATAGTCGTATTTGGAACGAAGTTCCTTATTCTTTGTACGATTTTCCACTGCAAGGGAAGGCAAAGAGATATATGCTCACAACAGCCGATGTCTTCAGTAATGTGTAGGTATATCCTTCATATTATTACGAAAATGATGTTCATTTTCAAATCCAAGATGGCGAATATTACTTTTTATTTGATAAATCGATATGGGTATCAAATTCTAGGTTTTTCGGGGTGCTGATTACGAAATTGACTTTCATTTTCAAATCAAAGATGGCAATATTACTTTTTTGGATAAATCGATATGGGTGTCACATTATAGGTTTCTCGTGGTGCTGATTACGAAAATTATGTTTATTTTCGAATCCAAGATGGCGATTATTATTTTTTTGGTTAAATTGACATAGGTATCATATTCTAGGTTTCTAGGGTTGCTAATTACGAAAATGATGTTCATTTTCAAATCCAAGATGGCGAATATTACTTTTTTTTTGCAAATTGTGTTGCTTCTATATTATCCGAAGGAAATTCGTTCCTAACTGGTGTCCCATGACACCACATCATTTATCACAATTAAAATTTCAAGACCTGAATTTTGATATATAACTCAGGTCTTGAAATTTTAATTCTAAATATTAAGAAACATTTAACTGGCTGACGGGTTGTGCACATACCTGTACCTACTAGTAGTTTACTTTGTTTTCCTCGTATTAACTATATATAACAAATAAAAACCACTACGAAAAATAATTAAAGTAACGGTAACATTCTTGCTCGTCAGTATTGCTGTTAGTAAATATTATAATTATGAAATTTGTTGTTTTTTTCATACATATTTCGACTGCCTACCCTGTTGCAAAATCCTATGCACGCCACTGCTAGCCGTCCTCTGACTAACAGACTTCTTGCTACGATGTATCGAATGGGATACATTCCAAGTCTGTTGGTTAGAGGGACGGCTAGATAAAAAATAAATTAAAAATGAAAAGACGATTTTCCTGGAATACCCCATATATTTGAAGGATGTCGTCGTAGTAAAAAATTATCAACTTTCTTTGATGTATCGAATGAGAAATAAAAAAGGATGACATTGCATCGGTAGGATCATTTACAGTGAGTGATAACTCACAAAAAACATTAATTAGGCTGTACAGAAATTCTTATAGTTATTATAAAACTATTCTTATGAAGTCTCCATATATAAAAAACTCCCATAAGAAATCGCTTTATTCGATCCATCCGTTAGCGATCTGTGATGTTACAGATAAACATACAGACACATAGCTGCACAGATACACACAAAGGCTTCAAACTATACACCTCTCATCTTTTATCAGGGGTTAAAATATTTATTTCTTTATTAAGTACCTATGCTTTTTCCCATCTAGGTACCTTGCAATACGTATGATTAAACACGTACTTATTTCAATAAATTCTAAATAAAACACGGTATTAAAAAACAGATTTATTTAACACTGTTTTAAAAGTAAAGCCAATGATGTTAGTACAGCCTAAATAACGTATCTACACCGATTTAATTTATTTAACCTTTATGGGATAAAAAAGGCTGGCCACACAATAGACAGTATTATCAGAATAACGATTAAAAATTTTAAGGTAAAGTGAGTCCAAAAAAGCGTAAAGTACAACCAAATAAGGCAGAGTCACGTATTGTTGCTGCCAAAATAGCGCGCTCAGATGAAATCTTTGGAGTAACTAACTGTCTGGCGCCGGTTTAAAATTGCGACCACTAATTTTATGTTGTGGCTTTTTACAACGAAATTTTTATAATTTAATAGTACTTTTTATGTTTGAAAATAACGTCGCTTAAAGACAAGGCATTTAGTGAGAAAATCAATAAGAATAGAAAATAGAATACTTATAAACATAATATTAACCCTATATACGAGTGTATAAAATAACATAGAATGTTTTTATTAGTTTACTGTTATGTATAGGTATTTACCCAAATGAACCAAATCGATAATTAAGGTAGAATTAATCACAACATAATCTAGCTATTTTAACTTATAATATCTACTTATTATGATGGAAATAAAACACAAGAAATTTAGTTTATTTTAAATACGCGGAGACATGAAGTTTTAAAAACATAAAGTTTTATTTTTTGTATGAAACTTAATTATTATGTGAAGATTTTGCGAAGAAAGTAGGTCCTTTGTCAACATTTTGTAGGCAAACAATTACAATATTATTATGTAATTGTTTGTTGTTTATAAAATTACATTTTGCCCAACACTGGCCGGTGGCAACGCACGTGATGCCGGCATTAACTGACTGTTAGCCCTGTAACCTGGGCTAGAAAATAAGGCTACGGTATTTCCCGCCTGCCGTAAGAGGTGACAAAAGATGATTTCGAATTCGCGGCCGATTGGAGCGGGGCTTCAGTTGTTTACCACGCGACCCCAAGGAGAACGATACCAAATGTGGTTCGTGCTGTCGTGGCACTGAAAGAGTACATAAGAAAGGGTTCTGTAACACTGCAACTCCCTCTCGAGAACTGCTTTAGCATACCATGAGAGGGGCTTCGGCACGTTCTTTAGGAGATCCTGACGTCCCTCGATAATCGCCATGGAGTTTTAGTCGGTAAAAGCCTCACATAATCCAGTTTCTCTACTAAGGCGCTGGATACCTGTGCTCAGATTTCTCTTGCATTCCAAAAAAAGGTGAGCGTAGTGAGCGATTCTCAGCTGTCGGGTCATCCGGGTGTTTAACTTTTTTTTTGACCACAGACCACTTAGAAACACTGATTTAGTAGCATTGTGCAGAACTATTTCAGTTAAAATTAACGTTTTACCAACGTTTTGTTTTTGTAGAGGAGGTCGCATAAGTCACCATTCCACCAATGTGTTCCACCATTCAAATTCAATCAATCAGATATAAATTATATAAGTATAGTTTGTAGTATAAACTATATAATGTCTGGATATAAAAGTCTGAATTTTTTCTAGCTATTATGTATAATCACTATTTAGTCACGTTATGTGTAACATACAATAGTAGTAATCTTGTTATTTCTATGGATAATTTGATTTGATTGTTAGATGAGTAGGTATATACTACATATTAATTTATTATATATTATTATTTATTATATATATTATAAATAATACATATTATTAAAGCATACGTACGTGTGATAATATGTACCTACATTACACAATATTCATCCTTAAATTATTATATATTCACGCTGTATCTTTATTTGAAAAATTGATATTTTTTATGTTCATAGTATTAGTGATGGCACAAGGCTCTGTCGCAGGTCGGGTGAATCATGCTTCTGAGGTCAGGATTACCAGTTCGAGTATGAGAGTAATGAATGAGTGGTCGCCGTAAATCAAGTGATTACGTACCGCACCATCGTTTACTGGTTATTAAATGTTTTTTTTTTTTTCGATTTCTTAGTTTCATCATTATTTTCGTTTATTTTATTATTTATGTAATACAGACCACGGAAATCAAGAATTTTTAATCTCTCTAAGTAGCTATTTGTTTTTGTATTTTATTGCTTCACTATGCATCAATATTTGGATAATTAATTTCATAACGAATTTTTACAATAACTAAATACCTACCTTTAGTAGGGACTAAACTGTTTATGAATTATCAAGCAGTGACGTAATGCGACGGCACTATACGACTTATACGATGTTGCTTGTAGATAAATGCTAATGTATTCCGCAGTTTTAGACTAAATTGTATAATATTCTATTTTATACCTACGTAAGGCGAAAACGTCATTTAGATTTGTTTTCCGTTTAAGGTTAGCACTGCATGAGGAGGTACCATATTAACTCATCGCAAGAATAAGAACGTTACGCATAACTATTGAAGTAGGTACTCAAGTACAAAAGAGATACTTTGTTTAATAACACTTTTAGATTTCGTTAAAATATTACGAATTAGAATATTATGTATTATTTTAAAGAGAAAAATAATTCCTATTGAAATATGTACAGCCCTACGCTACGTATAGAAAATTAGGAATTAATATTTTCGTATTAAATAATCAATTAAAAACTTATTTGTAATTTGTTGGAATGAAATTTATCTAATTTTGGAAAACACCTGTGTAAGTACATTTTACCTAAAAGGTGTTATTAATTCTTCAGATACTTACAGTTAAATATAATAAATATAAACTAAATACTAATTATTTTTTTACAACCAGGCAATATTACTTAAATTATTTAATTAAGCACAAAACGATTCGGTCTAATGGTTTTAAGTGGCTGGTGATTTAAGCATGAAGTTCGAGTTCGATGCCCGTGTTGAAGCAAGCGTAACATAAACACTACTATACAGCCACTCCAGAAAGACATCATTTTCTTAATTATATATATAATTAAGAGATATATAATTATATGTATACATAGTCTGGCCATAAATACAATACAATAAAAAACAATAACATTACATTTAAATTTGGAACCTGTCATTCTCATATGGATATTCAGTTTCTCATATGGATATTCAGAATTTTTGTTATATTTTCTTGTGATATTAAAATGGAGTGGGATGATAAAGAAAACCGAATGACTGTGATAGCATTACACCAAATAGATATGGAGCCAAATACAATTTTTTAAACTCTCCATCCACTTGGTATTAGTCGAAAGTTTGTGTACTGGGCTATACCGGATAGGTACAATAAAACGTCCTCTGTTTGTTACAGAAAAAGATCAAACCGTCCACGTAAGTATTAAAAAAGTTCTAAAAAGGCGATCAAAGCAATGAAGGAAAGAATCCGCAGAAATCCTGTCCGAAAGCAAAAAATTGTACCTATCTAGAGAAATGAGTATAAATATCACCCACAACCATGTCGCGTATTATTTTAAAAGACGACTTAGGACTTGCAGCTTATAAGAGACGACCAGGGGCTGCAGTCCCGACATAGCGATTATTTTCGTAAACTACCGATCGATAAAAATAACGAAAAAAATCGCTTGCCATAACGATAAGCACGAACACTTTGCGAACTGTCAAATTTCGTCGTAAAAACATTATCAGCAATCGTAAAGTTGACAGTTAGATTCGATATGATTCCAATCACAATCGATAGTTTTAATGTAGAGACTTTAAAAAATCGTTAAAAATTAATCGTTATGACTTATCAACCGAAATCGGTCGTAAAGCGATCGCTATCTATGTCGAGACTGCAGGGGGACAAATTCGATAATTTGTCCCCCTGCAGTCTCGACACTAGTCTACATAAAGTCTCTACATTAAAACTATCGATTGTGATTGGAATCATATCGAATCTAACTGTCAACTTTACGATTGCTGATAATGTTTTTACGACGAAATTTGACAGTTCGCAAAGTGTTCGTGCTTATCGTTATGGCAAGCGATTTTTTTCGTTATTTTTATCGATCGGTAGTTTACGAAAATAATCGCTATGTCGGGACTGCAGCCCCTGGTCATTATTTAACCGATAATTCAAAAATGAATAGAATGGTAAAATCAAAACTTCTTAGGCGGTACGCAAATGGAGGTCACAGAAAAAATGTTAATTACTGACGAGAAAATTTTTACTATCGAGAACGACCGAGTTCACGCTCTAAGCTCTAGACAAGCTTCTCAATTAGTCAGTAGGATATAACGTGGGCGCTATCCGGATTCAGTGATGGTTTGGTGGGGTGTTATCTACCAAAGAGTGGTTGAGCCATATTTTTGTGAAAAAGTACCCATCAAAAGATCAGCCCAGCTGTATCAAGATACGATTCTTGAGAAGGTAGTTAACCCTCTTAACAACACCATGTTCCATAACCAAGAATGGTCGTTTAAGCAAGATTCAGCACCGGGTCATAAAGCTGGATCCACACAAGCGTGGTTGGAAAGGACAGTTTCTGGCTTCATCAGAGCTGAAGACTGGCCGTCATGTAGTCTCGACTTGATTATTATTTATGGTCTCTTTTAGACAGTATGGCATAGTTTAAACGCCATGATAATTTGGAGTCCCTAAAACATTCCATAAGATTGGCAGTGGCGAATTTCTCTCATGGAAAAAGTGTGTGTTTCAATCGATAACTGGCCACAATATTTAAAAAGGATTGTTTTAAGGCCAATGGAAATAGTTTTGAACGAACGCGCGCTGCAGTCAACAACGTTTTATGTAATAGAAAAAAACGATGTTTACATTGCAACAATATTCACTTATTTACTGTTTTCAATCTCCCGAATTATTGCTTCAACGGCTCAAAGCAAACATATCGACATCTTTCGAGTTTGCTAAGGGATGACACCTATCTGGGTAGATAAATTTGAAAAGTAAAACATTATCTAAATACAAAATTTCATCGAAATCGTTAGAGCCATTTCCGAGAAACCAATTACACATACTTATAAATACGTACTTATATAATATATGTATAATTGTATATGTACACACAAGATTGCTCGTTAAATTAGATTAGATTATTAAGAGTCTGCCTATGCAGACTTTGGTGTGTTTTAATATAGCGGGGGTATATACATTGGATTCGATTGGATTGGATACATCGATATTTGGATACATATAACTTCAACTCTTTATCCGCCAAAACAGCCATCCACAATGCGATGTTGGTGCCTACTTTATTGTATGGTAGTAAATACATACATATCCTCACGCTGTACCCCTAACGGGGTAGTCAGAGAGAACGGAGCGCCAAGTGTCACGGTTCTTACATACTTCTTTCGCTTCCTCAAATCTCATCATTCTCCTCACACATTTATGGTAGTCAGGCCTGAATATACCATACATACCCAAAATCGAATGAAAGTAAGATAAATGTAGTAGAAATGCAATCTCGTAGAAATATGTGCGATGTCATCCTCATTGGATAAAATAAGCAATGAAGAGAGACGCAGTATGACAGAGTCGGACGACAGTGTTATTGTAAAAATGATGAAAGCAATACTTACATAGTTCGGCAAAATAGAAAGAATGAGTGATGAAAAATTGATTAAAAAAATCTACAGAGCGAAAGCGAGTGGCAGCAGATGCCAAGGAAGACCACGGCTAACTTATGAAGATCAAATTGTTAGTGTTAGCTGATGGAAATGTCGAAAGCACTCGCGTACCCAGGCGGAAGTCTGTAAGGAGAATGATGAGATTTAAGGAGGCGAAAGAAGAATGTAAGGACCGTGACGCTAGGGGCTCTATTCACTCTGACTGCCTTGTTAGAGATCCAACGTGAGGTTATCTGTATCTGTATCATATTTGTATGTATAAGAACAAAAAACTTGAGTTCCAACCACAAATCATATACCTACTACATTACTTTTTTTAATATTTAAAAACATTTTAATTCCCTTTTAATTCAGTTGGTTCCAATTTGTACGGGATATTGGAGAAACGCTAATGTAGATAGGTACAGAACGGTACATTACATAATATTTACATTTTTCATATTTAACATGTGTTTAGCACAATATCATAAAAATATAGCCCTTGAAAAAACTCTTAATTTGTTATATTTTTTTGTACGATATACATATGTAAGTATACAAATATCACTTTTTAAATTTAATGTCCAACAACTTTACCCTGACCGCTACTAGTCCGTACTTGAGATCTAAAAGATAGTCGGCTATAATTATATCTGTCACAAGTTACAACTCACAGTTAAAAAATTACTACCGAGGTCAGCGAAGACAATTTTATTTTATAAAAAAAATGCGACGATTATTTAATTAAGCGACTCAGCGATTAACGTGTGAAATGGGACAAAATAAATACACTCGAATTAGATTGATATCGAAATGGGATATAGATTGATAGTTATCTACTTAAATATTGTACCTATGTAGGTACTTATCCATACTATAAATTATTTATTTAACACATGCGAGCAAAAGTTTTTTAAGTGTGTGAATTGTGCGTGTATTTGAAAATGTGATAGCCTGATAGCCCATAGGTAATAAAAAAGTTCGATTTTTGTGTTTATAACAATACGCAATGAAGTACATTACCCTACTTCGTTTGGTTTTGCCGTCATCGGGTGAAAATGTTTTTGAAGTGTTGGAAAATATTTTTATAGTGTTGTGGTCTAAAATTGGAAAATATTTATGTAGTGTTGTAGTCTAAAATTGGAAAATATTTTTCTAACTACAAAAATATTTTCCAACTACTAAATTAAATTGGAAACTATTTATGTAGTGTTGTTAGTCTAAAATTAGAAAATATTTTTGTAGTGGTGTGGTCTAAAATTGGAAAATATTTTTATAGTGTGATCTAAATTAAAAAATATTTTTATAGTGTTGTGGTCTAAAATTGGACAATATTTATGTAGTGTTTGTTGTATATGATACCAGTGTATAAAACAGTGTTATAGACTAAAATTGAAAAATATTTTTGTATTGGTGTGGTCTAAAATTGGAAACTATATAAATAGTGTTGTAGTCTAAAATTGGGAAATATTTGTAGTGTTGTGGTCTAAAATTGGAAAATATTTTTGTAATGTTGTGATTTAAAATTAAAAAATATGTTTATAGTGTTGTGGTCTAAAATTGGAAAATATTTTTACAGTGTTTTGGTTTAAAATTGGAAAATATTTTTGTAGTGTTGTGGTCTAAAATTGGAAAAATGGAACACTTACGGAATTATCTAGGTATCTATTGGTTTGCTTCATGAGTTTTTTTTTCTTTCTTCATGGCATGGCGATTAGCGCATTTGCCAATGTCACGTATTGTAATAGTATAAGTAGAATCGTTATCTACAACGTTAAAACTTCTCCAGTAAAGTGATAGTAGACTTCACTGAAGTTTTACAGGATTTCTTGAAAGAGCGCGAAAACTTCAGCTACACATGTTTATTTAGACCTACTCCATTCTTTTCACTTGCACAGAACTTTAAAACACAATATACTATCACTGTTATACTTTAAAACTCCCAAAAATGTAAAAAATAGAAAATCTAAATAAACTGACTACCTTACTTCTCCTGTTCCCGCCAAAATGTATCATGAGTTTGACTTCTGACACAACCATTTTTGTCACAGACTATAATATGACGTCTACACTTGTAGAACAGACAGTAAGTGATGGCACTGATGGCTGAAAAACAGACGTAAATTTCAAATGTCGAGTTCTGTTTTTAAGCGATATTTGGGGGCTTAATTACAAAGTTTAAAAAAAGTTATATTGTAATAATATTTTTCTTTATCTATTTAATTATATTTTTCGAAAATACACGTCTTGCTGTCCCCTTATTTATCTTATGTCCAAAAGTGTATTCTTATGTTCTTATCTTATCGTCTTATGTCCAAAAGTGTCTTCAGAAATTTTTTAAAGAATCATGAACATTGATAATAAGGTGCGAAGAAAATTCTTATCGGGATCGCATTATATAAGATACATTTCTTCATTTAAAGAAAGCTCCACGACAAACTTTGTTAGTCTTTTTTGAATAAAAAGAAAACTCAACGAAGTACCTATGTTTTACATTATACATTTGGCTGGTTTCAGGGTTCTGTACCCCAAAAGGAAAAACGGAATCATAAGAATACTCATGCGTCTGTACGTCTGTTCTTCTGTCTGTCCGTTCGTCAATGTACACACTACAAGAACTGCATCGTTTGCGTTCTATATTCTGTTTACCCCATTGGGGATATATCAGGAAGATATGTACGAATGCAAGAATGTGCGAAATAATAACTAATAATGTTGAAATAATGTTGAAATGTTGAATAATAATAATCTGGAAGCCTAATTCATATTTAGTTTCGAGTTTAACTAGTATCTAGCTTTTTTGTAACAACTAACAACAATCAGTTTTTAAATACATTAAACGACTTGTACATTGAAAAAATTAATGGAAATGGAATTACCGCAATTAAAGCATGATTATGTTGAAGGTTAAGATACGTAATAAGTATAATAATACAGCACCTGGGCGATCGAGCTTTGCTCGGTGTCTTTTAGATTTGATTGTAGATACTTATACAAGAAAAAACTACAAAAAGTCAAACCACATTGCAGGATTTAAACCCGCGCACTTCGGCGTGGTAGACCTACGCTCTAGCGTCTAGCCACTGTGCTAATGAGAAATTTTAAGTTTGTAAAAACACGAAGAAAACGAATTTTTCCAGAAGTGAAACCTAGCTAGATCGATTTTTCGTCCCCATACACGCCAATATTGTAAATTTCATCGAAATTGTTAGAGCCATTTTCGAGAACGCGATTGCAAATATACAAATACTTCTCGTATAATGTTACAATATTATGTATATTACAGATATTTCGCTACATATTGTGCATATTTTTTTTATTACTTTGATTCGCAATGGGTTTTGTACAAAAATTTCTAAACTAGGTATATAGAAGGGGCGGCAACACCAATTAAAGGAACAACATTGTAAATTATACGATGTCTAACTTCTTGGTTATATAGTCTGTTTGTTCTTTTTCTTTCTTTCGTTTTAATTTTCTTTCATTTCATTTTGTTCATTTTTTCTATTCGTATGTTCTTTTCATGTTTTTATACATGTAAGTAACTGAATGATCCACTAAAGCAAATTATGAACTATAGAACCTAGACCTTGTTTTTCGTGATATTATAATAAATAAAACATTTTAAATAAAACAAACTATTTTCATTTAATTAAATTCTATTACTCGTACTATTTTATTTTAGAAATTATCGAGAACTGGCTACATAAAAAAAATCTGGTTTTTAGTGAAGCTTACACCCAACGGAGTTTACAGATTTAAAGTTGTTTTTTGCAGCACCGGAACAACGTTCAACCACATTTGCCGTCTTACTTCTTTCATCGGAAAACTGTTATCAAATTGACACACGGAGGGTTAGATATTTCTTTTTTAGCTACATATACACAAGATGAGTAAATACTTATAAGTAAAATTGACTTCTTAATATTAACACGTTAGTTATATACCATGGACGTAGTTGCTTAGTACGTCCATGGTTTACCTATCTTATGGTCACCCTTCTCATGAAATCCAAAACTTTAGCATGTTTTAGCTTAACCATTAAAGGATATATCACAAACACCCAACGATTCGCTTTTATATGCTATTATGCAACACTTTTTCACCATTTTATAATAGGCACCATACAATTACAGAGAATTATAAAACAAAATCGTTAATGAACAATGGCTGTCACGTAAATAACGTAATTTATTTTAAACTACAACTTGATAGGATTACACCATAGTAACCATGAATAATATTACTAGACAGTTTCGAACAATAATTTTCTGTTATAAATATTAATAAGTTTTTACGTCGTTATGGGTTGAAAATAAAGATACATATCCAAGTTATTACTAGTAAAATTATGATAAGCTTATAGTCTGTCAAATATATACATTTATTAATAACAAAAAAGTACATACATATGTTAATATTTACATACTTAAAACTACACATTATCTTAAATAATAAAATTCTTCTAAGTTGCCGCTTAGAAAGCTGTCATTGCTTAAGGTACCCAGCAGACTGGCAGCATTGCCTCTTTGAATAGCCAAACTGATTCGTTGGCGGAAGAAGCTGCCAGCCCGGCGGTCTGTGAAATTGTCTTTGGGATGGTGAAATAATTACTACTAAAGATTATCTTTCAATCGTATGGCAAGTGTTAGAAAGGAGCAAATGGCATCCCTTGTAGTTATCCCTCTCGGCTTGTTTTACCTCTATCTATATTGGTAGCCTCAATTGAGTCTTAATCTAAAGCCATAAGTTCTCTTTTTGCATTTATCATTTTTGGTAGTCCGCAGTCCCGTTATAGAGTGATACATCCATAACGTAGACAAAGACACCCACAGCATAACTAAACACGTGTGACAGCTGACAGCCAAATGACACATGACAGCATGACATTGGGTTATAATGTTGCCCGGATATTCTCGAAAAACGTATCATTATTTACTTTCTTTTACATATTAAATTAAATACATCATTATTTTTAGTGGTATAACAATAAATCAGAATCACTAACGCGACTATCACTTCCCTATCAAATGCCTTTGTTATTAATGTAATAAAATATATTATTGTTGAAGTTTGAATGAACAAACTGCTACTGTAATAGTATACTAAACTACACAGTATGGGGAATGTTAACTTCATTAGTTCTGCATTGGTTTTGCGTTTTGATATTGCTTCATTTACTGCAGATGTAACATAATCTTTTTTATTATTTTTCAGTTTGTGCCACTTTATAAAAAAAAAGTGTGTGTGTCAGCTCCGACGCACGACTGGAGTTTACTGTTTTTTTCCATATTTTATATATTTTTATTCACTTCACTGTATACAATAATATTAAATATCAATATTAATAGATATAAAAAAAGTAACATTTGTCATCTTCTATTTGAAAATGAACGTCATTTTCGTAATCAGTACCCCGAGAACCCTAGAACATGACACCCATGTAGATCTATCAAAAAAAATAATATTCGCCATCTTGGATTACAAAATGAACGTCATTTTCGTAATCAGCACCCCGAAAAACCTAGAATTTGATACTCATATCGATTTATCCAAAAAAAAAATAATCGCCATCTTGGATTCGAAAATAAACATAATTTTCGTAATCAGCACCCCGAGAAACCTGTAACGTGACACCCATATCGATTTATCCAAAAAAGTCATTTTCGCCATCTTAGATTTGAAAATGAACGTCATTTTCGTAATCAGCTTCCCGAAAAACCTAGAATTTGATACCCATATCGATTTATCCAAAAAAAGTAATATTCGCCATCTTGGAATTGAAAATGAACATCATTTTCTTAATAAGCACCCCGAGAAACCTAGAATATGATACCTATGTCGATTTATCCAAAAAAATAATAATCGCCATCTTGGATTCGAAAATAAACATAATTTTCGTAAACAGCACCCCTAGAAACCTAGAATATGATACCTATGTCGATTTATCCAAAAAAATAATAATCGCCATCTTGGATTCGAAATTAAACATAATTTTCGTAATATGCACCCCGAGAAACCTATAATGTGACACCCATATCGATTTATCCAAAAAAGTCATTTTCAATATCTTGGATTTGAAAATGAACGTCATTTTCGTAATTAGCACCCGGAGAAACCTAGGATATGACACCCATATCGATTTATCCAAAAAAAGTAATATTCGCCATCTTGGATTTGAAAATGAACATCATTTTCGTAATCAGCACCCCGAGGAATATATATATTCATCATTTGAAGACGCTGTAGAATGTATATTATATACCTATATATTTTATATAGAAATAACATATAGGTATATTACATACACATAATACTTACATGCGTAAGCTGCCCCGCAGCATACCCTATGTACGTCTTAATACTCACGACTGAAAAGTGAAAGGTGCGCAAAATAGGTTGCGCACAAAAAACGTAACGCTGTCATTCGATGAATAGATTTTACTCCTCATATTTTTTTCATACCGGGGGCCTTATATGAAAATCGATCCTTAAGGAGTAAACTCCAAAAACTATTCGATTGAAAATAAACCATTGTATCTACTTTACAAAATCTATATACTTTACCTTAAACACACTCCATAATTAAAACGACACTGGAACTGTCATTCTTCTCTACGATTTAGGAGTTCATGAGGACGAAATCGATCTAGCTAGGTCTCGATTCTGGGAAAATTCGTTTTCTCTGTGTTTACACACTTAAAACTTTTTTGCTTTGAATGGTCCGCTACTTAGATACTCGTACTCGGCCAAACGATAGAGCAAGGACAGAGTTTCACCTGTCACTATCATAGTTATGCTTTGCCATCTGTAAGTGCGAATATTTACTAGAAGCGTAGACAGTAAATACTTAGCTAGAAGTGACATCAATACGTACCTAATTGTAATTGTACCATCATATAGTCACAGATTAATTAGTTTACATATAGTGTAGACGTTTAATGATCTGCTGAATGGTTTAAGTCTGTATGAATCTGGTTCTAATTGGAAGTGCATGAAATAGGTACCTAGCAGCTATACGTATTTAATTACATGGATAAGTTAGTGCAGTTAGCGCATTAGTATACGACTCCATTCATTGAATATTTCATTCAGTTCCATAAACCAGTTCGAATACGAAAAAAACTATGTAACAGATCTTCATTCAAGAGAACCTAGTGTTTGCGCTAATTGGACATTACTTGAAAGCCTTGTATTCTAACAAAAATATTTTAGAGTTATAAAAGCTCACAATATTCTATAGCACCTGAATCATAAGGCTCAAAGCTATATAAGCTTTGTAGTTTTATTTGCAGATGAAAATTTGTCGTGCTATTCTAAAAATTCCAGCAAAAACTCGTCTAGTACTTTAGACATGATTAGAAGAGCCTTAATGCCGATATATCATATTTTCTCGAGATTTAACGATGTATTGATTCAATTTTTTTATGATTCTTCGTGTTTATACATTGTACGGATTTATACCTGAGACATTCTAACATTTTCTTTTCATTGACTCAATAATTTGTTTATATTTTTTACTGAATAAAAAATTACTGTTTTGTAAGAGATACATTAAATGCGTCTCGATTATTTGATAAGTTATTACTTATTATTACAAAACAGTACTTAAAATCATTATTATTTAAACAAGATAGGTATCTACTAATGGATTAAATATAGGTATATAATATATTATATGAATGTATAATAGGTATATAAGTAATCATTAAAATGAGCACAGTATACGGGCACCTAAACATTGACTTATTGAATTTGTAAGTAAATACATACGAGATACGAGTGATATATTCCGTAGTTCATATTCTACAGAACAAACTTTTTTATCAAATCCCTTAAAAGGAATCAGGCTTTATCATTGCACACTACAATACTGACGACTTTGCCGATATTGATATCCCGATATTAGTTTCCTGATATTGATTTCTTGATATTCCCGATGCAAGAGCTACAACGTTCACGGGTTCGCCAGAAACGAAAGAGAATATAATCCCAGAAACTGCGGGTGGATATTTGAGAGCAAACATTTCACTCTACCCTCTTTCTAGTTTGTATATCTCGTTTTATCCCATGTTTGAATCTATGACTTCAATCGGTCAATTCGTTCAAAAATGACGTATGTTTGGAAATTACATTATATGATTATTTAACAGACGCACCAACGGTTATATTATACCACAGTACAAGTATTATACTTTATTATAGTTATATATATTTATTTATCTATGTACTAAACGTATTATTTTAATTAAATTAATTAAATCTTATATGAATTAAATATTTTAGTAATTCGCGCTATATGTACATGCATATGTACATAGCGCGATTGATACATCACCACAATTCGCAACCAATTTTTTTTTTTTTGTTTATCGGAAGGGAAGAAACTCCGCACGAGCACCCAACCGCCTCCGACGCCTCACGAGAGAACGTCGTGCGCGTCGTGCGCGACCGGGTAGTGCCGGGCTCGAACCGGCTAAAACAACCCTCCACCGCCACTTGACCCTACAGGCCGTCGTAGCGAGCCGGACGTGTAGCGGGGAAGCGCGGAGGGCACTCCCCCAAGAGAGGTCGACAAAGCCTGAGGGTCCCTCCTTCTGGGGGTTACCCGGGACGGGGAGGACGGAACCTCGGCTCAGGTTGTCAACGGGAAAGTATGCACCTGCGTGCCATTGAGAAACCCATACGGGTGAGGGCCGGTCCCAGAGTGGTTTTAACCGGCCGGCGTACAATCGGCTGAAGGCCCGAAATGGTGTGTGCCTATCTTGTGACTCAGCGCGAGCGGAAGGCCCGCGCTCAAGTGAGGCCCTATCTGTATGTGTGTGATGTGATCGTCGAAGAGAACCTACATAAGAGGCCCTGGTGTTAGCGAGCAAGACGTCGACGCCCCCTCCGAAGGCGGCGATGTGATGTCGCAGCATTGTTTGTAATGTTTAACAGGGCGTCGTTCGCCACTGTTATGAGGTCGTCCGGGTCCGTCAAAATGTCCCTAGGACGTCTACGATGGGGTCGCTTTCGCAACCAATATTCGCAACTAAACTTATGAAGTAAATACAATATTTTTTTTCATTCCATTTTCTTATTTATGTTTAAAGCGAATATGGCTTATAATTGTGAAACATTTATAAGTTTCATTTCCTTTATTCAACCACGACATATAAAAATGCGTTTACAAATATATTTTTGCGGTTATTAAAAATAAGTAAGCAGTAGAATTGCATTGGTATCTTACTAACAATTTAAAAATAAGATGGCTTAAGAAGGTTAGTTTATTCCATGGTTTATTCTCTATAAGGTAAATCTGCATAACTGTACGTGCTTGTAAGTTAGAACAGAGTAGTTCGAGTTAGGACTTTAGGTATTTACATATATGTACTTACATATGCAAATAAAAAGCAAGTGCGTGTCGAAATAACTTTTTCAAACACTGCATATGAACAAAGTTACTTCTGCAGTCGCTAAACTCAGTATATGGTATGGCATTTACTGAAAATATCCCGTATCATGCCCATATCTCGAAAACTACTTTAAATTTTTACTTTTGTGGTTTAAAAACTAAATTAAAATTCAGAAAAAGTATAAGGTAGTAAATATCTTCCCTTACTTAACCTTACATAAATTAACCTTACAGCTTTAGCAGCACATATCTCACAAATCAACTTAAAAGTTATTTTGAAAGTACTATAATTGTTTTTGAGGCGGATGGGCAGGTGGACAAAACTAAATTAAAAACAGTAAATTAACTAAATAAAAGAACTCCAAAAATTGCACCATTTGAAAGACCTCGGTCCTAATTGTTATTTGAAAATAGTAATACTTTGGTTAATATATTAGGGATACATGTAAAAGCACTTCAAAATTGGTAAAAATATCGACAAAATTGCTATTTATTACTAAAATAAAAAAATTAAATGTTACTCCTTTATTAAAAATATATTACTTTAAAAATTTATAGATGCTATAAAATAATCATGGCCAATTATAAAATGGGAATAACTTATATGAGAATAACTAAATATTAGAATGCGCTATAAAATTTTAAAATTCTATATAAATTATTTGAATTTTAAACTTGACATCCTATCAAGCTGTTTTAATAATTACATCTGCCATAAAGTTTAAGAGCATCGAGAATACTACGACGGTTCGAACTTAGCTGCATCTGATAGTTTGTTATCGATGAAGACTTTCGAATAGTTAATAAAAATCCAATTCGTTTTGGGTTAAAACATTTTTATAGGCTCGAACAGCGCGAGACGCTCATCGACTAAAGTTAAAAATAAAATTTTATTGTGAAAACGGTTAATTTTTAAGTTTACGGTATATAGTGGATAAAAGTAATCGTGGAAACTATTAATTTTTAAGTATACGCGGTTTAAATCAGCATCAGCAAACTTACAGCGAAATTTTTATATAATTATGATCAATTGTTGTTTGAATTACTAATTCCGTTGCTCGTTATATCGTTACCTTGTTCATTAAACGAGAGATTAGCGGCATGAAAACGAATGGACGAGATTATTGTTTTATTAATATCAGAACGTACCTAAATTTAAAGTCGTAGAACTTGTCAATCAAGAAATCGCTAGTGAATACGTGAAAATTAAATCAATATTTCTCATGAACTCACTATGGTCATTGCCCATATTGGGTATGTTTACCTAACTAGCTACCGTGCTGATCGCATCTGCGATTGAGTCACAGTTTGCCACGTATTAGTAACTATTGCTGATTTATATCATAACGATATACCATGTCCCTCGATATTGTCTGTCCTCTGGTTACAATACAATATGTGTCGTATTGAGCGAATCATCGTGCTAGAGCCTGTGACCTACATATCTGAATAGCTCAGTTGTAGTAGGTATCACGATTAAAATATCTTCGTTTTGAAATAATTCTGTATCTTAAATCGCTGAAAAAGTTGAAACTATTTACTGATTTTTATACACCCCCCTATATAATCCAATCAACCAATCAACCTTTAAAATTTTCTAAGTGATACTCTTGGTAGGTACTTCTGGAGAAATGGTTGATTTCGAAATTTGTGATATAATATTCATAAACGAGTTTTAAACATGATATATACATGATTAAAATTCGCAACTTCGCTTGAAAAAAAAAGTACAAAAGTAAAAATTATAGAATGTAAAACGTTAAATTTTGCTTCTATACCTTTTTGTCGCAACGTTTAACGGAGTTAAGAGGTTTTAAAGCAAAAAGAATGAAAAATTTCTTAAAAACGTCACAAAACTGCAAAAAATATATATTTTTGGATTTAAAATTAATGTTACATATTATAATACTGTCAATTACCAACCACCGATCGCAAAACGGAATTTGTCGTATAACTTTCCATTCATATAAAAAAATGTAGATATGTAATACAACACTTAATTTTCTATTAAGAACGTTATTCTCACGTTCACGATTGGGGCTCAGGAAAGTTTGGAAAACGTGTTACATTTTTTCACACAATTATTGGTACACAAAGACTGAAAACACAAAAGGTGAAAACTCAGCTTTGAAATTCACATCTGCTTTTGGCAAATGCTTAGCAGTTTTATTTAATTATTAATGAAAATATATTAATAATAAAATTAGTAATGATGTATGTTCCTACTTTTGTATTGTGTTTGCGTTTAGTATTTTCTTTATTCTATTGTTATAGTATTTTTTCTTTCGTATTTTTTAATTTATAATACATACTAATATTAATATACATTTGTTTTGGTAAGAATGTTAATTTTCATGTTATATTGCAGAACCGCAGTAGGGTTCATATATGTATATTCAAATATTCAAATTCATTATTAACATACTGTACAACAATATTTCACCTCAAGGGCGTCGCCAAGGGGGGGCAGGGGGGGCAGTTGCCCCCCTAGAGATCAAATGTAGCTAGCCGCAAAGCGACCAAAGTGCGAGCAATTGACTTCCTTACCTATTAATAAATTCCGCATCGCATGACAAAACGTAAATAAATTCACAAGGCTTAATGTATATTGTAGAAAGTATTGAAATATTCAGAATAACATTAAGATTTTGACATCTGTTTTTAAAATCGCCGCCATTTTCATCACGACTATATCAGATTTGCCAAAACGCAAGGCCATTAAACAGTGTAAAAATACGTAGGTAGGTATGGTGTGTGCGTGCATTGCATTTCTTTCTACGACAGCCGTTCACCAGCATTCACGTTAGTTTTGTATAATTTGTATTCGGCATACCTAAATAAAGTAGAAGTTATTGTTACGAACATACAATTTTAATTGGTTTTGTGGACAATGCCATCTGTAAGTGTTCATAAGAAACACTTACAGTTGAATAAATCGACTACAATCCTTCTAAAACCTAGTATTGCTACTCGACGCTAGATAGCGCTTGTTCAATGAACTCTCTGAAATTTGGTAGCAGTTACTAGACCAGGTAGAATGTTACCGTACATTCTAGTATGATGTTCGTTTGGGTATATAAAGACGTGAGCCGCTGCGAGCGAGTCACTTTTTCATTGGAAGCGATCAACGAAACAAGCTAAACAAGCGAATTGGAAAGCGAATATAAAACTACCGGCTTGCCTGTGTTAGTCAATATTGATTTATATTTATTAAATAATAAGATCTCAGTGTTGAGTTGTGAAGTTTCTGTGTCTCCATTCATCATCTTATCAAAATGGACATCAGAAAGTTTTTTTGTAAGTTATGTACTACTTTAATCTTGGACTTGGAGCTAGTATTTTTATTTTATTTCTCTTAGCTAAGATTTGGTAACGGATATTACTAGCTAGAGACGTACAATAATCGTTAAGAATATCATTTTTAATTTTATCTGGCATATTTTTGATGTGGAAGGAAAGAATCGATTATGTGGAAGGGAAATGTTAAGAAATTATTTTATTATTATTTTCTTAAAAACGAGTTTATTGATTCAATCTCTATGAATTTAACGTTAACTAAACAGTGGTTTCGTTTTCAGTAATTAATTATGAAAACAAAACATAAATTATATTTGTGGTTTAATTAAATACAAATTAAAACAGATCCTTGATATAAATAAAGCTAAAAAATACAACTGAGTATTTATTTTAATATTTATAAGTAATTGAACAAAACTGCTCTCCCGTAAAAATTTAATTAATTACATAAAGTTTTATCAAAGCGTTTTGTTTTGCAGGAAGTTTGAAACGAAAAAAAACTGATGGATCAAGTAGCGACAGCGATGAACAGGACAAAGTAACGACAATATCGCATGTATCTTCATCGGTCACCACAACCACAACAGGTTATATTCAGCCGCAGGAACTACCTAGACCAAGTTCCTCTAGATATCTGGCGCCGAATCCTGATTCATTGATGGATGACTGCAATGAAAATGATATCGGGCGATATGTTGGACGGGCACACATGTTATCAACCGAAAAGAAGAAGGAATTGATTGAAAACTGTTGGTCCCCTTCCGCGACCTATAACTTTGCGGAAGATGCAAAACATTTAAAGAGAAAATTTAATTATTCTTGGTTGGAAACATACTCTCCATAGTTGGTATATTCCAGGCGCCAAAAAGGAGCATTTTGTAAATATTGTACGTTGTTCCCACCAAATCCAAATTCATTTAGAGGCATATTGGGATCATTTACTATAAGGTCCTTTTGTAAGTTCAAAGATATTCACGAGCAGTGCAAAAAGCACATTGAAACCCACTTCCATAAGGAGGCATTGAAAGCTGCTAAATCTTTTCTCGAAGGTGTGCCTGTCGATTTGCAACTGAACAAATATTTCCAGGGAATTATTGAAGAAAATCGCAAAATTATAAAATCTATTATTTCCTGCATTACGTTTTGCGGGTCACACGACTTAGCACTGAGAGGTAAACATTATGGTAAAGGTATTCTCGAGGATTTATACAGGCTGCGAATTGACGCGGGAGATTTGATTTTAAAGAAACACATTGAGCAAGAGAAAAAGAATGCAAGCTACCGTTCAGTGGATATTCAAAATGAAATTATTGGTATTTGTGGAAGCGTTATTAAGGCTGATATTATGAAAAAAGTGAAAGAAGCAGCAGCATACAGTGTGCTAGCAGACGAAACAGCTGATATTTCTGGCACTGAACAACTATCGATTGGGATGCGATATTTTGATGAAGAAACACAAGAAGTCCAAGAAATGTTTGTCGGATTCATTGAGCTAAAAGATTTGGATGCGAAATCGATTGCACATAGCATAGATAAGTTTTTGACAAAAAAAGATCTGAATATAAATAAATACGTTGGTTTTGGTTTTGATGGTTGTTCAACGATGTCAGGAAAAGACGGAGGGGTACAAGTGATCTTACGCAAAAAGTACACCAAAGCCCTCTCTCTACTTTCGTTGCTCGTCCCACAAACTGAATCTAGTTATCAATGATCTAAATTCACTTCCTGAAATTAGAAATGCCATGGGAACCACCAAAGATACTATAAATTTTTTTCAGGAATCAGTTTAGAGAAGGAAGTTGATACCTAATATTTCCAGACTTTGCGAGACAAGATGGAGTGAGAAACACAAAACTATCAGAGTTTTTAAAGAAAATTTTCCAGTAATTCTGGAAGCCTTACAAACATTATCTCAGGAAGGAAATAGTGCCACTCGGAAAAGTGCCTTCGAACTGCATGCGGTTACTTCCAGAATTTCTGTCATTCTCGGGATTATGTTGGTAGCCAAATACTCGACTTTGATGGAACCCGTTGTCAACGTACTCCAATCTGTAGCTTTGGACGTGGTCAAAGCCTCGGAACACGTTAAAAGGATTTTACTTTTAATTAAAAACCACCGTGAAAATGCGGAAAAAGTGACGGACGAAATTATAAAGGAAGCTACTGCTGCTGCGGAGAAAGTCGGACTGGAGGAGGACATTACATCAATGCCGCGTATTACGAGGAAACAACGTCATAGAAGCAATCATCCAGCAGAAAGCCCTTCAGAATACTGGAAGAGGTCTTTAGTAATACCATACTTGGATTCAATTATCACCTCCCTTGAAGTACGTTTTGCTGAAGAAAACACGCCATCATTCGCATTATCTAAGTTACACCCGGCGCAGATGCAAAAGATGACAACAGAAAATCTGAAATAAACTTGTGAATCTATTGCCCAGTTTTATGATTTACCGAACATAAAGAATGAAATCGAACTTTGGCAGCAATTGTGGCACGATAGGCTTAATCTAACAAATCTAACAGTTGTTGATGTCCTAAAAGAAACAAATTCGTTCTTTCCCGAAACGGAAAAAGCATTGAAAATTTTGATCGCTTTATTGGTTGTATTGAATTTGGTCGCATGCACGACCTGTACAGTAGAGCGATCCTTTAGCAGCCTCAGAAGACTAAAAACATGGCTAAGAAGCACCATGGCAGAAGATTGCCTGAATGGTCTGGCCATGATGAGTGTACACAGAGCTATAGTAAATAAAAACCTAAATAATTTTAATGATAAAGTGGTTGAAAGTTTTGCAAAAAATCCCCGCAGGTTATGTTTTAATTAAATATTGTTTTTGTTAAAATCAATAATTATTACTGTGTTTAAAAGTTTGATTTAGTTATTGTGCTGTCGAGGGCTTGTGAAGTTTTATACATTGATATTAGAACCGTTCTTATTACAATCGTCATCGAGGCAAAGACTTCCAAAGTATAACGCTTCATGCTCTCGGCAGTCATATCTTTTATCCTCCATAATATTGCCCCATTGCCCCCCCCTTAGTCATAAGCTGGCGACGCCCTTGTTTCACCTCACCTTTAAAAAAAATGGTCTCCAAGAAAAATCACAGTGACAGATGGAAATTACTTTTTTGATTTTGGAACGGATCCATGCCGTGCCTTAATTAAACTAAGAATCTATTACTAAAGGAACAAGTTTAGGGTTGATTAGTGTAAACGAACATAACTGTCTCATACTTTAAAGGTGGTTACAAAAAACTTAAAAAAAGAGATTAGGGACTACGGGACCATAATCCAATTTTATTTTGTTGATTTGTAGTTTTTTAACTATAACAGAAATTTTTTAACTATAATATATACATATGTACATTAATACATATCGTCGCGTTGTATACAACTTGAGCATTGCGATCCTCACATACCAACTTCTTTCGCTTCCTCGAATCTTATTATTGTCCTAACACGTTTTCGCCAAGTTCGAAAAATGTATTGACATTGCCGTCAAATAACACTCTGGCTATTTAATCTTTATAAGTCAGCCTTGGTCTTCTTTGGCATCTGCTACCAATAATAATAATAGGTATGTATATTGGTTTATACCTAAATGTGGTACCCCATACTTTTACTTTGAATCCTGTAAGGTAAGTAAAGCTATAGAATTAGTAATTTTATCTACAACTCTCTATAAATTTGCTACTATTCATATTAATGATGTGTACTAAAAATTAATGGTCTCCGCAATAAAATTACTATTGCGGAGACCATTAATATATTTCATATATATTTTATTCACTAAATAAAAACAATTTCAAAATCAATTTTCGCAAAAATTGCAAAAATCTTTCACAAAATTATGCAACACGACGCTATATTTATAACAAAAAGCATTGGATATAAGTGTTCAAGATCTAAAGTGTTATAGTCAGAATTATATTTAATTAATAAAACGGAACAGGAGAATTTATGATAATATCACCGACAGAACCAAATAAAATTTAATGTAACAATTGTAACAATGATAACGGACAACGAAAAACATAGAGTATATTATCATAGATTAGAACATGACTACAGATCGGGATCTGAGTCGGGCCAATGAGTCGGGCGGGCAAACGTCGCAAGCGCGGTTCAGTGTTGCACGCCCGAAGATTTACGAGGTCGGCTATAGTGTCACTTTTAATTTTTCATATTTAAGATTTTTTCGATATTAAATTTGCAATTTCTATATGAACACTCTTTTTAGTTAGATTGTGCTAGATCAGTATTTTACCACAACGCGCGAACCGAGCGAGCGAAGCGAGTGTGTCGCGGTAGCGGCCGGCGAAGCAACAGATCAGGATCCTCTTTATACATGGAGCAATATTTAAACAGGAGGCTGCATTCTGAGGAGGTACTTGAAGTCGAGAAATTTAATCTTTAAACATCTCTATACCCCTCCATCACTTTTCATCTCTTGCTGTTGGTATATTTCCGATTTATTTCCAAGAGTTAAAAAGAAACAGAAATTAAACGTTATAGTGATCAAAAGTCCTCGACTTCGAGTACGAGGTCAGATAATTTGTCTTCAACTACCTCTTCAGAGTACGTTATCCCACTATATTCAAAGGTTCTTTAGTGGTAGCCAAGTTCGAACTGTCGCGAAACGTTCGGAAACTTTGTGGCAGACATCAGTTTCTGGATGACAGCTTGACAGTTCATCAAGTTTATTCATTTATTTCGTAAACAGTTTCATTAAATTTCATAGTAAAATCTAATATATTAAATGATTCCTTAATTTTTTTAATGGCGCTATGATTATTTTATGGCGTCTATAAATTTCTTAAAGACAATATATTTTTAACAAGGGCTAATATTTAATTAAATGACGTTCTATTTTTATATAGCAATTAATAGCAATTTTGTCAACATTTTCCCCAATTTTGAAGACAGTTTAAATGCATTCCTAAGTAAAATAGGTACTTTTTATTGAGCACATAGGGGGTATTCAGTCTGGGTAGAAAAGCCAGATAGAAAAGTATCTGCAAGAGGAAAAATCAAAAATATTATTCTATCATTATTAAATATCACTGTTTTTTTTTTAATTTTTCATGTAGTAGGTACCTAATGGTAGGCTCTACGCTTTGATATTTTTGTCAAGTAGATAGTTCTTATGAGAGATTATAAAATATCTGCTATGAATAGTAGTGCTATGGATTATGTACTTTAAAATAATTATACCTAGGCTAAAATTGTTGTTATTATTAATCTCTTTCCCAATCATAAACAACGTACACAATTCCAAATACGTAAGTAACCACAATGTCAGGTGGACAAACTAAGAAACAACATAACTTTTTCATCATGACTTAAAACTGCTACAGCATTTTGAACCCTTTCTCTTAGCATTAAGTAAGTTAAGTTTTATTGGCTAATGTATTACTGTTGTGTTATCTAACTCACGACTAGGGCTGCCTTTTATAAATAAAAATCTGATCGGAAAATAGCACGATAATAGTTGTTATTGAATACATTAATTTTGACAGATGATTACATTTACATGACTCTAGGTACTACAAAAATAATAAATACGACGAAAAATGTAGTCGGTTAAATTAAAATCTCATCGATCTCTTTCTTTTGATATTCATAGGGAAAGAAGAAAGTATTCGACAACTGTTTAATTTGTACTGACGTCATATATCCTGATTATTACCATTTTGACGAATTAACGATACTTAATCTCAACCAATGAGATTAAGAGCTAAATGTTTATGTCACTTGTCAGCCCGACCAGCTCTGTTGTCTTGTCCCGTTTACTCCCGGATGTAAATACTAATTTACCAATTTACATATCTGTGTGGTTGTGGCAAATACCTTAATAGATGTAAGACAGACATACAGACTTGACCAAACTACGAACATTTCGTATTTGCCATTTCAGCTACTTAATCTTTAAAAAAAAGTATGACACCAGTAAACTCCGAATTTTGTTTTGTTGACGAAGGTTTTCTTCCTGGATTTTTCCACAAAGAAAGAATATCTTTCAATTTACGGAGTGACCTCACTTATAGAGACCGCAGTTTCAAGTCTTCTGTCACGTACACATTATGAGAGCGAAAGATTTATTGTTTACTATTTATTATATTACTACATTACATTTATATTAATTTACTCCGAATGGAATTAGAAATGTTGACAGCCCTACTGACGACACAACGTGTGCAAAAGCTCACGATCAATGCGATCAATACATCATATTGTATTGCTTTATATAAATGCACTCAAAAATGAGCGCATGACCATAATATGGCAAGTAATATTCAATGGTCTGACATGTATTACCTACATAGTTGTACCTGTGGTATAGTACTTTTAGTCAATAGCGAGTTAGAAATCTCTGTGTGGCCTTATAAAAGCGTGAGAAAAAAATGGACACATTACACAAAAATAAATTTCCTTGTCTAACTTAATTTTGTATAGAGTTCCGTTATAGTTGCAAAAATATTTATTTACCTCTCTTTATTACCTCCAAACTGTAGTGAAGACGGATTAGGTTCTTGAAAGATATTAATTTAAACATTTCAAAGACTATTTACAAATTTTTACGTAGGTAGGTAGTACTTGTGTCTCGTGTAGGAAAGCTGAAGCCCTAGGTACTTATATTTCATATAGAACTAACAAATATTTTCGATGGTAATTACACTTAAACATAATAATTTTAAATTAAATTAATGTTATTAATTTTTTTGAAAATAAAATGCAATCCAACGCTGATAATGTAGCTTTCTATAGGTAAAAGAATTTTTGAAATCGGTTGAATAGTTTTGGAGTTTATCCATTATAAACAAACAATTACATTTTATCTCTTTGTAATATTAAGTATAGATTTAAATCTTTACAGATTGAAAAAGGTTCTAGTGTTTTAGACGTGGTAGAGCTATGCTGGATTGCAGCACCAATTGGGCCGGCTCGTTCGGTGATTTACCACCCTCTCCCAGAATATCTGCGTATAATAACAGCGTCAATTGCTAGTGTTTCGTTCGGTGAGTGAGTTCCGTTAGCCCATCACACCCTCCCCCTCCTTTCCCTCCTTTCTCTCCTTTTCTATTTCCCTACAGGCCGGCAACGCACCCGTGATTCCCCGGACGTCGCGGGTGTCCATGGGCCGCGGTGGTCACTCCCCATCAGGTGACCAGCTTGCTCGATTGCCCCCTCTTTCATAAAAAAAAAAGAAAAAAGGGAAGCGGTATAGACGAAATGTGAGATTTAGGTACATGGAAAATGTCTAGGACAAGTAAATGAAATTGTGTATCAGAGGAGTGTGTTTTCGAAGGGTGGTAGATGTGAGTTGAATGTGAAGAGACGGGTAACAGCTGGCAATAAAGTAAACGGTGCTCTGTCCGCATTATTAGGCAGTGTGAATGTATCTAACCTAGCCAAAATAGTCATCCACAATGCGGTGTTGGTTGCAACTATTGTACGTTAGCGAGATATGTCCAAAATGCAGTAGAAAAGCAATCTCTTACAAATATGTGCGGTGTCACCTTTGTGGACAGGTTAACAATGAAGAGATACGCAGTGTTTAGACCATAGATGGCGTCATATAGAAACTGCATCGCGCTTGCATTAGTAAAAATGTATGTGCAATGTACAATATCATGTTTTTGTTAAAAGTGAGCTATTGAAGTACAAGTCAGTGTTTTATTTAGTATTTACCCTAACACGCAGTATGACAGGGTTGCACGACAGTGTCATTGTAAAAATGAAGAAAGAATGAGTGATGAGACTTACAAAGAAAATCTATAGACCCAAAGCGAGTGGTAAAAGAACCCAAGGGAGACCAAGGTTGACTTACGAAGATCAAATAGCCAGAGTTCTAGCTGACAGAAATGTGAAAAGTACTCGCATACCTAGGTGAAAATGTGTGAGGAGAATGATGAGATTAGAGGAAGCGAAAGAATCCGTCCTCTCTGACTAAACCGTTTGGGATACAGCGTGAAGACATATATATATGTATGGATTGAAAAAAAATTAATACATATATCTATATAGCTATGCTATGATGGTGTGGTCGACTGATAGATGAATATGATGTAATTATGTTAAGTATAAAATAGATTACACTAGCGACCCGCCCCGGCTTCGCCTGGATGGGATGTTGAATGTTTGTGACAAATTTCTTTTTATTGACATTTCCATACGAAAATCCATCCAAATTTCCGACTTTTTCCGTAGATTTTCTAAAAATTTTCTTTCATACGAAGCTTGTCCTGACAATTACGAACACAACAATAAATAAATCAACCAAATCGATCAAGCCGTTCTCAAGTGATGTCCGTCACATATTTTGTTTTTGTTTTTGAGAGGCGAAAAAATTCGCACGGATACTTAACCGGACTCTACGCCGACTGAGTAGTGTCGGACTTGAACCAACTAAAAAAACCCCTCTTTGCGTTAGCCCTAGTGACCTTTACAGCGTCACCGGTCGCATTAGGGCGTGCGCTAAAGCCTTGCTTGATGGTTGACCGCCAAAGGGTTCCTCGAGCTGAGGGATATCTCGTATTGAGGGCGGACCTCAGGCTCAAGGCGTCGCCAGGGGAGCTTTCCGCAACTTCGTACATTTTAACGGGCTCCTTATTCGGGTGAGAACCAGGCCTCTAGCGGACCCGGCCGGCGAGATGGTTGAAGGCCGATTAGTGTGCCTAGTGTTCCGCGTGGCAGTTTGTGCGTGTAGTGCTACGTGATCGAGCTTCTAAACGTGAGACCCTACGGGTGTCGCGGGGGACGACTTCGCCTCGGCCGGTGGTGGCGGTGCAGTCGTAATGTGTAAGAGCCCATGTTAGAGTTCGAACGTGTAATGTCGTCGTCGCTGTTGTCTAACACATGTCTAGGCCTTCGATAGCGTTTGCGGACGCGGGGCTCGGGGGAGTACGATTACGCCCTGACCACTAGGGGGTTTGGGTGTAGGGAGGAACGGTGAAAGAAGCGTTAGAACGCCTGTTTTAGGTATTATAGGCTTATAGAGGGCAATTCTAAATCGTAGTGCAGATCTATATTGCGCACGTAAGGAGGGACACCGGTGTCCCTGTGCATGAATCTGTTCTGAATTAATTGGAGGGAGTTGATATGAGTGGGCGCAGCGTGAGCGAATACTAAGCTGGCGTACGTCATGATAGGCCTGACGCATGTCTTGTATAAAGTAACTTTGTGTCTGACGGACATTTTGCTTTTCACCCAAACGAGCATATCGAGATGGGGAGGACGAACGCGGCGCGGCTGCGGACCGTTTTGATGTGGCGGCGAAAGGTGATGGCACTATCAAGGATGACACCTAGGTATTTAACTTTCTTAATCCAGGGGATATCCTGACCGAAGAGTGTAATCTTGCGGAGAGTGATAGCGCGGCGAGCGCGGCTGGTCCCCTCTAGAAATACACGGTGGCGCTTTTCTCGGGGTTGATTTCGATTCTCCAAAGTCGGAACCACTCGCCTAGGCTCGTGACCGCGACTTGAAGAAGTTGAGAGACTCTGAGGCGACTACGGTCTGATGTGAAAAGTACGGTATCGTTCGCGAATAGGGCGAGCTCTACACCGGGGGCGTCCGTCATACATGCATCAATTGATTTTCTTTATATATGAATATAGAATTGATTGATATTGTCCCCGAAATTGTAAACCAATAACTTCGAAAACATTATTTAGATATTATAGTATTTTATTTTTTATTTTTGCAATTCATACGAAGTCTATGAAATCTAGATTTAGAGAAATGCACAACACTAAAGTCCATTTCAATTCAATTTTTTAAAAAGAGAAACAATATTTTTGAATTTTTAGGTGTCATAAAATGAGGCAACGTTTGTATGTCTTACGCAATATCTTTATTGTAAGTAATTCGTGTCAAAATTACATACCACGTACAGACTACATTATATTTATAACTTTAATTTACATTTTTAACAAATTAGATTGAAATAGATTTTAATTGCATAGTGTACAATAGTAAGTACAGTTTAAAAATGTATCTAAATATGAAATCACAACATTTGACGAAGAACGAGATTCTGTACGCAAGTTTGGAATGAATTTCATAATAAGTGATCGATTATTGTTGAGAACTGTATAACGATAGTGGATAGCAAACGTAAAGTCCTAGGCACCTTCGACCCGCTATCTGGGTGAGGGTTACGCATTTTTCTCACATTACATGACCTGAGCAACCTCATTGGGCGCTATTGCCCGCTGTGACTTTAAACTTCAAAGAATATCTTAATACCTGTTGCTTTTGGTACAATATTTTTTACTTGTATTTCCTTTAAATACTAGTTAGGTAATATTCAATACAAAAATTTATCTATTATTATGGACATAACTCCAATATTGTCGTTAAAATACTATTCTGGAAATTGTTAATATGAAATACGTTAATAAAGATATTTAAATAAGAAATTTAAAGTAAGTATTTATAATTATTCCAAAATTACAAGTTTACTTATCTGTGCCTATTCGCTTATTTTCATTTATTTCGTGAGTTCATATGTATTACTACTTATATTTAATCGCATCTAATTCATACCAAAATCATGTAGGTAATAAGTAAAAGAATGAGCCTACTTTTGATTATTTACTTTAAATTATCAAAGAATAAGGTATATCATAAATTTAATCTGTTTTCATGAGAGAAAAACTCAGAAACAAAAAATAATCGCATAGAAAAAAGATATTTTAGTCTAAGAGGCTACTTTTGGTTCAGACAAAAAATGAATGAATTATGTGTACTTTTTTTAACATCCATTACCATAATAAATGAATATAATCGTAATCGATGTTATTACTTTGCAATTTTAGTTGTTCCATCATAGAAATTTTGGATATACCTTAATATATATTGAACAATTTGCAATAAACAGCCCTATGTACCTATTCCTACTTATTGAATTTTATCTGAGCGTTTGTCTGCCACAGATATTTTTCTCCAGAGACCAATCGATATAAACATTTATTTGAAACAATAAATTGTCGTAGTCTATACAGAGTGATGTTCGGAAATGGAGTTTTAGCTCTGGAGATTAGTTTTGTGTTTTGGAGGTTTAAATAGAAAGTTTAATTTTTCTTTGAGGTCATCGTGTAGCGCAGAGGTTCTCCACCTTATCTCGAATCCCCTATAACGAAGACAATATGTTCCTAATGAAAGGTATAAAAAAGAAACTCCAAAAAGCAATCTACACTATTGTGTAGAACGTGGAATTGCTAAAATAAATGCTTATTCAGTAGTGCGGCTTATTTTTTTAGTAGCTTAGTCTGCCTCAGTTAATCCTACTAGAAAGACTGCCTTAATATATTTGTCTTCAGAAACTTCAAGAAACATTAAAGTGTATTACGTCGACATTTTAATGAAAATGTCAATAATATACATCATTAAATTACTGAAGACATCGGCTTTATGAGAATCGATCCTTTTGCCTTCCCTCTTCATGGAGAAATGCACTTCTCTTTCCACTCTTCTCTCCAGGGAGAAACGCACAAAATTAAATAATTTTTTAACTTGATTTTGCGATTGGTGTTTAGTAAAAACTTGCACAAATATGACTTGCAATATGCCAGTTTCTTTTTAATATTAATAAATCAGTGAGTTACAGACTGTACACGTCACCCTACGTGGGGGCGCGGCGCCGCCGCCGCCGACGCATCGTAGAAGCAAAAACTGAAACACGCTCTTAGCCGCTACTTATGGCGCCTCTGCTGTATTTTTTATATTACATTAACAGTTTATTAGCCAACTAATGACAAGGTACACGCTGTTTATTTATTGAAAGAGTGTTTGATGCAATTCTATGCGATTGAAATAAATTTGCTCTCAGATTATGAGCAGTTTTATGATAGGTAGACACCGCATGCTATATTTTTCTAAATGTTCTAGTTTTTCTTTCTTAATTTATAAATCGGAAAGATTGCTCTCATGGCTTGAAAAGTTTTGTATTCTGTTCCGTCTTTAATTTAAGGACAAGAGAGGCACGAATTTGGAGTCCCTGACTTGATGGCACACCGAAATATTGAAATCCATTTATATATCATGTACATATACGTATGTTTATTAAAGAAGTTATTCAATATTAAAAATATCGCTTTCAATATCAACGAAAGTTGCATTCACAGAAGAATAATCGTGTCACCATTTGAACAGGTAAAGATGTAATGACCAACAATGTCATTAAACAAAATTTAATAAAACTGGGGTGCAATAAATAAACTGGAACAATTTCCACTGAACATAACTAAAAACCGTCTCGAAAATTGTAGCTTTCAAAAAGAAAAACCACATGCAAATGTGTTCTTCCGCTCAAGAGCTAAAATATTACGGACAAACAGACACATTGATAACGACGATAAACTTATAACACTCCTCTTTTCCGTTAGAAGTCAAAAAGTACATTTATTTGTTTTTATTTAGGTACGTATTTCTTGCTTTTTTGGTCTACAAAATCTGTGTACCTTTCCAAGGACCAAGACTCTTTTTTAACGAACATTTCATAAATTCCGAACGCATTCTGTTCGTGAGTGACCTTTAGTGACAGCAACGAATGACTTATGCGTGATATATGTAAAGAAATACAAAAAAAAATTCCAATTACGAATAAAATGTTATATCCTCAAAAAAATATTTTATCAAAGTAGGTAACCGGCCAGTGCGAAAAATATGTAGTTATTCGACCTGGACGTCGAATTTCAAAATTGACAAAGTAAACCCATATCCCGAAGTTCAAAGGAAAAATACAACGAAAGTCCTAGACTAGTTATAAGTATCTCCTAAATAAATGAATTATGGACGTAGGTCAACTCAACTCAAGTGTGAATTTTATAATGTTTATTTTACGTCATGAATTTTTTTACAGAAAAAACTAGCGTCTAGCGTGCGTTACGAAGAGACAAAGAGAAAGAGAGAGTCGAGTGAAGGGGGCATAACACTTTTTCGTGACGATTTATACCAGCTCACACCTTTTTTTTATTAACATCAGGAAATGATTTATGCGTCCTTGGTCTCGCTTGTCGGGCGGCGGGGGGGTATATATGACTCCTCGGCTGATGGGTGCAAGGCCGAGGCTACTCACTAAAACCCAATAATGTTCCTCGAGAGCCTTTGCGCCGTGGCTACGGGGGCGAGTTTGCATTATGCCGCGGCCCTGGCGGCTATGCGCAGCCTAAGCCAGGCCCTTCTCGTTGTGCGGGCAGCTTTACCTGCCCGTTCTCGTTAAGAGGCACGCGGGAACGCCGCGCGCACCATCCCGAGGCCATTGGGAGGGACGCCCCCGAAAGACACTCGAAGTCTTCAAAATTTGGCGGCAGCCGCACCCCGCCTACACCACGGCAGGGGTAGCCGCACGCTTCTCCTGATTTTAACATGCTTACTCACGGATTTCTATAAGTTTTCCTTCTTACCACCTCAGGTTTTAAAGGGTTTTCTCACGAGTTTTTACAAGTTTTTACGGATTTGATTTAAAATTTTCCTTCATTCCACCTCAAATTTTCACCGGTTTTTTACAAAGTTTTCTTTCTTCCCGTTTCCAGGACTACAATACCCCTCTCAATGGGGGGCTAGTGGCCCCAGCATCTGATTCCCGCCCTTCGCAGAGGACGGGGAACACGACTCGTCTCCATAAATGGGGACAGTCCCCACCCCCCCGTCCGGGTGGGCCCTTTCGGCACTGCAGCCTCATCGGCCCCGACTCTGTACTGAAGCAGCCACCGAAGCACCACCCTCAGAAGCGTTTGTCGCATCTCCAGTCTAGATCCGCAGTGTTCAGTGCAAACAAGGCCGCCTTGAGAAGGGTATAGACATGAAGTCTACGCACTGCGATCTTGGAGTGGCAGGCTAAGGCCCTATTTAATGGGAGCTATAAGCGCTTGTGAAAAACACAGTTACCACGTCATAAAAGTACGTTATTCAGTCATTACAGTATTTTATAATACTTACCCCGGCTTCGCACGGCTAGAAAGTTTTTTGAAAATAAAATGCAGCCCATGTTACTCGTTGATAATGTAGCTTTCTATAGGTGAAATAATTTTCGACCAATTCGCTCCTGCGTTACACAATTTTAGAAGGATAAAAAATAATATATTGTTTACATGCTTAAATAGTTACCAGATATAACAATTACAGCTACAGGGTCTTATCGCTTAATGGAATTAATAATTAAACGCGACTACTATTTTTTGTTAATACTGTCTGTAACCAACGTGTTATCAAACTCCAAAAAATATATGTATCATATAATGGAAAATGTTTTTATAAAACTACTCAAAGTACCAGCAATTGATACTAATTTGACAAAAACACACGCTTTTTTAGAGTAATTCTAAAAAACGGACACGCACACGCACACGTGGTGTGGTTTCATGTTTAAACCTTAGTTTTTTACTGTTAGCTTTTTTAAATATGTGCAATGTGCATACACGTATAGCGTATACATATCCTCACGCTGTATCCCTAACAAGGAAGTCAGAGAACATGGAGCGCCAAGCATCGCGATTCTTACATTTCGCCTTCTCAAATCTCATAAACTCATAAGTCACCTGACACACTCCTTTTATACATTGACTACGGAATACATATTTTTTAACTTTGTTGATACTGAGTCAGTCGGCCAGTCGATGAAAATATATACATACATATCTTCACACTGTATTCCAAACGGGGTAGTCAGTGAGGACGGAGCGCCAAGCTTCGCGGTCCTTCCATACTTATTTCGCTTCCTCAAATCTCATCATTGTCCTCACACATTTTCGCATAGGTACGCAAGTATTTTTCACATTTCCGTCAGCTAACACTGGCTAATTGATCTTCGTAAGTCAGCCTTACTCTTCCTTGGCTTCTTTTACCACTTGTTTTCGCTCTGTAGATTTTCTTCGTCAGTCTTTTACCACTCATTCTTTCTATGTGCCCGAACTATCTAAGCATCCCTTTCTTCATTTTACAATAACACTGTTGTGCGAGTGTGCAACCCTGTCATACTGCGTATGTCTTCATTGCTTATCCTGTCAGCAAGGGTGATTCAGGTAGAGTAATATAGAAGTTACCTACGTCGATGTCACTCGTAAGGCCTTAAGTCATCCCCCCTTCCACCTCCTTAAGTGTAGATTTTTGATAAAAAAAGTAGCTTACGTTTTTTTTATAAAAAAAATTATTTCTGTACCAAATTTCATCATAATCAGTTCAGCAGTTTGCATTTCCCATACAAAGTTTCGTCCCTCTTTTCACCCACATAGGGGTAGATTTTTGATTAAAAAGGTAGCCTATATACCAGGAGACGGGCCCCCTGGATACAATCGATCTAGCGGTTTAGCCGTGAAGACGTAACAAACAGACAGATTTTCGCGTTAATAATATTAGTGTGGATATTGGTACTAAAAGGGTAATGAACTTTGCGGGTAGAAAGACCATGTGCGAAATCCGTTTGAATCGCTACCACCATCTTACTCGCTAATCTGGGCGCCGAACTGCAATGCTCTCTGTGCACTGTTGTGCTCTGGTTATGTGGAGGGTAAGACAACCGGTGAAATTTCGGGCACAAGAGGCGCAACACTGTAGTCCTCAAGGCTGCCAAGGTATTTGCAATCTGAAGTGCTTTCTTTGCCTTGATACTGTAAATGGCCGTGGAACTTAGTCCACTTACTACCACATGAATTTCACTCATTAGACTTTTCTGTGATATGAAAAAAACTTACAATTACACGTCAATTAACCATCTGTGATAATTTGATAACATTTGAATAGCAAGTGGGTTGGAGTTTTTGGCGGATTTTTATGGGAAGCACTTGGACGTTTATTTTAATTATTGGCAAATTGTTTCTAGTAGATATTATAATAATAATAAATTGGCGTAATTTTGCGTCCCAAGCGTAGATAACGTTGTTGTGCATTATGTAAAATTATTGAAATAGGTGCTTATTTAGTAATGTGATGTTGAGATTTTTTAACCAACAATAAAATTTGACAAAGTCAAAGTCAAATCAATTTATTCAAGTAAACCCAATTACAAGGTATTTTTGAACGTCAAATCTACTTTAGTTCAGTTCAAAGAGAAGAGAAAAGAAAACCTGAACACTGAGAAGAACCAACAAGAAACTCAGCCAGGTATAATTTTTTCAACATCATTTTACAAAAGGTTTATTAAAATACAATATTCAGAGAGCCAGTAAATGCATGCGCAGGGAAAGTCATTTCCAGACTATTGTTTTATCTTCAACGAAATCGTTTATTTTATAGTATGATTGTCTAATCATTGTACATACGTTTTATAAGTAATCTAAATATATTTTCTGTTAATTGAGTGACTTCTTGAGAAATTTTATTATAAAACGAATGCAGTTTACCCAAAAATGAAACATTTGACGTATGTAATTTAAATTTTGGAATAACTAATTTATCACGACCTCGGGTTTCCATACCATCAATATCGCTTTTCTTTATAAATAGATCTATATTTTTCCTCGTATACATAATAATTTCAAAGATGTATAAGGACGGCAAGGCGAGTACATCAATGTCTTTAAAACGATCTCTTAGTGATTCTCGTGCATTCTTACTGTAGATGGCACGTATCGCTCTTTTTTGTAAAACAAAAATCTAGTTAATTGAGCTGCTGATCCCCACAGCAAAAGGCCATAGGACATTAGGCTATGAAAATATGCGAAGTACAACAAATAGCCGTATCCGCATTTGTCAATTGCCTAATGCGTCTAATGGCATATATCGCGGAACCGAGCTTACTAGCCAATGCTCCGACATGGTTTGCCCACTGCAATTTACTATCTACTGTTAAACCAAGAAAACTGGCAGACTTAACTAATTCTAATTGTTTCCCACCCAGTTCTATTTTGTCATGGATTCTGGGTACCTACATTAGAAAGAGAAAATTTAAAATATTTGGTTTTTTGTGCATTCAGTATTAAATTATTAACAGCAAATCACCTCGAGACGTCTGCCAGTATCCTGTTCACCCAGGTAATATCAAAGTTCTTTCTGTCTAGTTTAAACAGCAATGAAGTGTCATCAGCAAGTAATACTATTTCACATAAGTTCCTGAGCATAAATGGGAGATCATTAATGTAAACTAGAAACAGAAAAGGTCCCAAAATTTATCCTTAGAGAACGCCCATTTTTAACTTTGATTTGCGCGATTTTTTTTACCACAACGCGCGAGAAGAGCGAGCAAAGCGAGCGTGTCACAGCAGCGCCCGGCGAAGCGCCAGATCGGAATTCGCTTTATAATGGAATTGCAAACATTGCAAACACGACGATATATTTATAACCACATTCTAATCAAAAAAAATGTTATAAATATATCGTCGTGTTTGCATAGTTACAAAAAAATTTACAAAATTTTACCTAATGTGAAATAATCTAAACCTTAGCCTGCATTTGTCCTCATTATTTCCTCCCAAGCATTTATTGTCCGTTATTGACCTACACTACATTAAAGTTTCAGTGATTGAAGTTGTAACCAAAATTTTATTGTGAAAACTGTTAATTTTGAAGTTTACCATTTTTTTAAAGATGTTATTTATATCAAAAGTAGCAAATTTATAGAGCAAACCATCAATTTTAAATATTGAGATTTGGAGATAAAATTACTAATTCTATAGCTCCATTATATAAATCCCTTTTTGAAGTCGATTTAAATAACGCACAACACTCTCAATTAAGGTACGTACTTACCTCCAATAAGCTTTATATTCGTTTCGTCTTTAAATACTTACTATTGCCTACGCATGTTGTTTTTATTAATTTATAGAACTATCCGAATATGGCGACAAATCCATAATATCTCAGCAGCAATTAACAACTCTTTCATTTATTATGTTACCTTTTATTACGTGTGCTACTTTGAGACAACTGATTTACTGAATCGAGTTGATTTTATTGGTAGCGTATCTATGTCTGTTTTATATTTATTGCTGAGAACAACTGCATTAAATTCTTTGGCATAACATGGACTATTTTCTGAGGGGGTCAGATCCCAGCCTAGACCACAAGGATTTGCCACAGACGAAGCCACTTTATGTGCAGTTTAAAATGGAAGACGATCGAGTAATTTAATAAGGAATTAACGGAAAATAGATTTAGATATGTTATAAAACGCACATTGATTACACATTATACAATCATGCTATAAAATAAACGATTTCGTTGAAGACAAAACAATAGTCTGGAAACAATCTTCTCTGCACATGCATCTACTGGCTTTCTGCACATTGTATTTTGATAAACCTATTGTAAAAGGAGGTAAAAGGATGTTGAAAAGATGATACTTATTGACTGAGTTTCTTGTCGGGTCTTCTTAGTATGCAGGTTTTCTTTTCGAACCGAACTAAAATAGATTTGACGTTCAAAAACACCTTGCAATTGAGTTTACTTGATTAAATTGATTTGACTTTGACTACTTTCGGACCAAGTGTTTCTATATTTTGAAGTCGATCTCGGCAATACAAGACCTTATAGTCTCACAGATGACTTGAAAAATTGAATCCGATAGTAACGTGGCTACATTTGTTAATTTGTATTGAATCCTTTGGTAAATATTAGGTAGGTATACCTAAAATTCTAAATCCATATTTTGGTATCGATTAGTTAGACAAATAGATACCTACATTACATATCGCAACTACTTGGACGGAATCGTAGCACAAATTAAAATCATATATAGTTATAGTTAGTAATACATATAATAATAATTATTAAAATTCTCCACAGCTCGGATCTCCAATATCTTACAACCCGGATTAATAAAAATCAGACGTCAGTATTGAAAGCTCCAGAGCAGAATAAATAAAGACCAATACGTAGGCGTATACATATTATGTAAATTTTGATGGCGATTCTTAAAATTTGCTTTGGGGTTCCGAAGGCAACAAGGAAATAACGCTATTTATTAAACATTTAGAAATTTTTAGACATTTAGACGGACATTTATTTGCCATCATCACTCATAATTTATAATTATAACCCATCTTCTATACTAATATTTTACGGTAGTAACTAATTAATCTGTGCTTATTGTAAAAAGGTGCCAAAACTGTGTTTGTTTGTATGTAATGGATATACTCATTCAACCGATTTCAAAAATTCTCTCACCTATAGAAAGTTACATTATCAGCGAATAACATGGGCTGTATTTTATTTTCAAAAATATTTCTACCCATGCGAAGCCGGGGCAAGTCGCTAGTTTTATACATGTAATTCGTCAGTACGTGTGTAATGTGCATGTCTCAACTACTCCTAAACGGCTGGATCGAATTTGATGAAATTTTTTTTGTGTGTTTCAGTGGGTCCCTGGATGGTTTAGATTCGCAATTGGATCCGATATCAATCGCAATCGGGTTTTAGGATTTTTTTAGGTAGAATATCTGTCGGGTTGGCTAGTAACTTATAATTTCGTTACGACTGTCTGATCCGTATGTCAATATAGATTTAGTTTTTTATTTTAGACTTTTAGATTTGACATTTTTCCTTGACATCCTGTTTTTCTAGACTTGAATTTTATGGTGGTGGTTTTTTATCTCGTGCCATTGTTGCATACTATTAGCGATATTTTGTTTTTAATCTGAGTCCTACATACTGTGCCTACACCAACAAAATTGTACAATTCATTTTATCTAAGAAATAATTTTTTTGCTTTAGTGTTTTCAGTGATCACGGCAGTTATTTAGGAGTGAACAAGATACATGTCTCCGTTTTGGTTATATTACAGCAATGATCAGATTATAATATTGAGAATGTAATATAAAAAAATTGGGATTATGTATGTACATTTCACAGTGATAACTGTTGTGTGTCTGTTGGTCATGACTAGTGTATATTATTTCTTCAACCGATCCGAGAAAAGAGTAACAATAGTTTCAATAGTTATTTGTTTGTCTGGCTTCTCATTTCTGAATGTAACTAACGAAATGAAAATAAAACACGAGAGATATTCTGAAATATTTAATATAGAATCAACAGTAAAAATATCTTAAAAATACTTGACAAACGAACAAGTTTAATCAGATAACGTTACAATTGCTTGTTATTTTTGGCACATCACTACAAAAATAAGTAGTTCACATAACCTCGTAACAGCGCAGTACGGATTTAAAAAAATATTGTTCTCTTATTTATTTAACATTAAATTTTGCATAAATTTTATTGTCAGTTGACATAATAATATAGTTTTTTTAATGATAATTATTCGTTATTTGGGTAAATAAACAATAAAAATATTTTTATCGTAAATTCAACGCTGTTTCAAAGTTACGTCGTCCATTCTATTACGACCTGTTAGGAACACAGTCTCACCGGCCGGACTGTACTAAGGACAACGAAGATGTCACAGTAAATTATACTTACATGTCAGAGGTGGCGGCAGAGGTAGGTAGAGATAGCTTTGTTAATAATAATTGTTAATAATATAATTAAATAAATAATAATAAATACTAATAATAAAAAATAAATACGACTTTTGTCTGCTACGTGGCGATTTAGTAATAAAGGCTTTTCTTAAGCTCATAAATACATAGTTTTTCAAATTTTTCATTTTTCAAATTTTTTTCTGTCTGTCCATTAATTTGTTTAACTAATCTCCAAAACGGCTGAACAGATGTTGACAGGACTTTCATTGTATTTGTAATAGAGTAATCAGGCTTCTTTTTCTCCCATTCTTTTTACCCCAGAAAAATATCAAATGTAACGTAGTTAGTAAGGAATAAAAAATTAATAAACAAATATTCGAGTTTACTTTGTTATAATATGAAAAACAGGTCAAAACTGTTTTAAAAATTATTTATTCATAATAAAAGTAGGGCAGATTACATTATATTAGATATCAACATCAACAAGACGTGCATGCATATTCTTTCCTCACTTTTTAATATTTTGCATTCTCCATCGTCGCCATCTTATCTTAAGGAGCGTTTTCATTTTTACGTTTACCTGGAACTTCAAGTCGTAGTCATTTATCTACTTCTCTTCAAATACCTTCCCATTCTACAAACTTTTATTCTCATTCCTTCACTGTACTTGCCGTTAAACTATGGAATGATCTTCCCCCCAGCGTTCGGGAGAGTCGATCCCTAGTAAGCTACAAATATAATTATCATGTATACAATATATATATATATCATTATTGAATGATTGATTGAATGTATGTATACATATTTGTATTTATATAATTAAAATTTATATGGATTGATATATTTATTGCATATGTTTTTTTATTGTATTTCATATTCATTATTATTTATATTTAGTATAATAATATTATATTACACACAGTGTCTATCTTTCTTTCTTTTTTATAAAATGTCTCTCGCGGGTCCGCTGGGAGAAATTTCTTATAGAAATAAGCGGTACCTTGTGCTCTTTTTTCTGTATGTTAACATAAATTGTTAAATAAATATATAAAAAATAAGACGTAACGCAGGTTTTATTTGGAGTGGACAGTCTCTGTCCACCCCACACATAAGCACAACGAAAACGTAGCTTGTCCGCTTTTGGTAGTATTTTGTTTTATTACGGTCCATTGTTCTATAACCATGTAGTTAACATAGAATTAAACAGGTACTAGGTAGGTACACAAATAAAGTTAGTATACCGGTATACATAACATAATAATAATAATCACACCAATCCTCTGATCTCAAACTAGAGTATTCCCTGTGCTATGAGAACCAGACGATGACTACTGGTCTTCCAGTACACCCAGACCCGAGATCTAGAAAAGTTCGTTTCCTAAATTGACCCGACCGTGATCGAACCTGGAACATTCCGCGCTTGGGTGCAACATCATCCACTGCACCATCGACGACGTCGAAATAATATAATATGTGGGCCTTCGTCCTTATCGTCATGTCACAGATTAATTAAAAAGTCATGTAAAGTACTATAAAATACGTCGAACACACAGAACTTATTATCAAAAAGTCATTCAATTTGTCCACCAGTTATTGTACTTTTGCAATGTGCACAAAAATGTCACTTCGGTTGCATACATGTTGTCAGATGACCTTGTATACAACTTTTGGTATTTGGGGAAACTTCCCACTCAATCTTTTGCTTTTAAAGTTTTGTAACTCGGATGATATAAGCAGCGGCATACTATAACTTCTTGGGTATATTTAGTTAATGACAGAAGGTACTTTTTTATTTTTTCTGTAACTGTACACAAACACATTATCAAACAATGCGTTTGACTTTTTTTTAGAAGCGTGTTGGCGATAGCTTTGAAAACCACGGAATCAGAAAACGAAAGATTTTTTGAAATGTATAGATTTTATTTGTAAGCGCAGCAGTAGCTGGGCAATTAGGGACTTTTTTAAAGTAGGCACCTTTATAGACATTTATAACCTTATCTATAGAAAAATTTAATTAGTTTCAATAAACTTGGCTGGAATGGGATAAATGATGTTTACATTTTAGAACTTAACCTTAAAGTTAATATACCTAGCGGTTTTTTACATACTTTGTAGCGTAAAGATACATTTAGGTACTGTGCGTTGAAATTCTGTACAACTGAGAGAAACAAGAAGAGTCGGCAAAACATACACTCAGACCTGAAATTTTCTCATTAGAATGCAATAAGTTCAGGTCCAGGTTTTATAGATAACCTTCATAGATAAAGTCTATCAGTCACTATCACGTTGCTATATACTTAACTACCGTCGGTTTATTGGAGATTTTAGAAAAGATATTGTTGAGAATATTATCTTTCAGCAATACCTTTTCTGAAATCTTTGTGAATTCCACAGAATTTTTTATGTCCACAAGTATATGTAAGTACTAGCTGTACCCGCGACTTCGTCAGCGTGGAAAAATGTTCCTTGACCTCTTTAGGTTACTGAGATTAACCGAGGTACTCATATTGTTGGTGTTAAAAAAAAATTTATTCTCTATAATGGAACATCTGCCATATTAGATTTATGATGACGGCACATATACAGAAATCATTCCATTTCATTTGATGCCCATATTGCTGGTGTCGACAAAAAGTTCTTTCCCGCCATCCGCCATATTGGATTTATAATGCCGTCACATACATAGAGACCTTCCCCTGCGTATTCCATTTCATTTGATACCCATATTGTTGGGTGTTGAACTAAAAAGTTATTTCCTGCTATGGAACATCCGCCATTTTGAATTTATGATGACGTCACATGTACAAAAGCTTTCCCCTGCGTATTCCATTTCATTTGATACCCATATTGTTGGGTGTTGAACTAAAAAGTTATTTCCTGCTATGGAACATCCGCCATTTTGGATTTATGATGACGTCACATGTACAAAAGCTTTCCTCTGTGTATTCCATATCATTTGATACCCATATTGTTGGTGTTGAACAAAAAAGTTATTTCCTTTTATGGAACATCCGCCATATTGGATTTGTGGTGACGTCACATATGTATCTACCTTCTGCATATTCCATTACATTTGATACCCATATTGTTAGTGTTGGATAAAAAAGTAATTTCTAATTATGTAACATCCGTCATATTGGATTTATGATGACGTCACATGTCCAGAAACGATCCCCTGTGTATTTCATTTCATTTGATACCCATATTGTTGGTGTCGAACGAAAAACTTATTTCCTATTATAGAACATCTGCCATATTGGACTTATGATGACGTCACATGTCCCGGAACCTTCTCCTGTGTATTCCATTTCATTTGATACCCATATTGTTGGTGTTGAACGAAAAAGTTATTTCCTATTATGGAACATCCGCCATATTGGATTTATGATAACGTCACATAAACCTTCGTCTGCATATTCCACTTCATTTGATACCCATATTATTGGTATTGATCAATACCCCGAAAAACCTAGAACATGACACCCATGTAGATCTATAAAAAAAAAATCGCCATCTTGGATTACAAAATTAACGTCATTTTCGTAATCAGCACCCCGAGGTACTTAGAATTTGACATCCATATCGATTTATCCAAAAAAGTAATATTCGCCATCTTGGATTTGAAAATGATAGTCATTTTCGTAATCAGCACCCCGAGAAACCTAGAATTTGATACCCGTATCGATTTATCCAAAAAAAAAAAAGTAATATTCGCCATCTTTGATTTGAAAATGAATATCATAACATTCGCCATATTGGATTTACGGTGAGATCACATATGTATATACCTTCCCCTGCGTATTCTATTTCATTCGATACCCATATTTTTAGGGTTTAGCATTATAAAGTTCCCCTATAAAGTTTCATCCCCTTTTTCACCCCTTTAGGGGCTGATTCTTAATAAAAAAGAAAACTATGTTTTCTTAATGGAAAAGGTGTATCTCTGTACAAAGTTTTATCCCCCTTTTCACCCCTTTAGGGGTAGATTTTTGAAAAATAAAGTAGCCTATGTTCACCCTCTGGTGTCAAACTATCTCCATGCCAAATTTTATGAAAATCTGTCCGGCGGTTTAGCCGTGAAAACGGAACAGACAGACAGAAAGACTTTCGCATTTATAATATTAGTATGGAATAGTATGGATATATAGTATATAGTATAATAATAATATTATATATTATAATAGTATGGATATATAGTATATATAGTATATAGTATGGACTAGTATGGATATGGTAAGTATATTCAATTAAGTAGAAGTATTAAAGAGTAATAGGTAAATTAATCAGTTGCCTGTATTTAGAAGAGCTATAGAAAAAAAAATATTAGACAGTTTTTTAATCTCTTTTTCAAGGAAACATAGAATTCATAGTAATAGCGACAGGGAGATGGACTGTATTTTTATTAATAGCTGGTTTAGATAAATAATATTTAAATTATCCTTGTATTATTCACACGTACACCAAAAGACAAAGAACAACTAAATATAAAAAAGGTGACAACTATCAAAAAGAATAATATAAAAAATTATAAAATATAAACATTACTATCAAAAGAGATCTGTCGCCAACACATAGCGTTAATTTGTCGGTAAGTACTAGAAGTACATACGATCTAATTACTATTTCAGTTAAAAAGCGCAATTACACTTTATTTGTAACGGGATTAATAATAATATAGTGTCGTTTATTCTATGTATAGGTCCTTAAATATTTTCCTTGTAAAATGAATCATTGTCGTTGTATATTAGCTTTTTCGTAAACATTTGAGAATTGTGCTATATTAAGCATAAAAATACGTTGTCGTTTTTTGTTATTTATTTTCATTCAAGAACTGGGACTTACGTGTTGTAGATTGGAATTTAGGTCACATTTTAAAGCTAACATTCTTTTCAACATACATTATTGTCTTAGGATTTGAGTATCTACCTACTCTAGGAGATTCTCATTAATCAATTTAAATAGAAGTATTAATTTCGCAACATTCTCTCTCGCGATCGTCCGACACTACACACTATACCTACTTATTTCGTCTCTCAATGAATCATACTAGAAATAATGTATAAGTGTTGAGTATTTAAAGTTTATTTTTAAAACTACATTTAAATCATTTATTATTAAGTCGACAAATCTCATTTTTTTTAAATCATATCTACCACCGACTTGAAAGAAATCTGGACTATGAAGAATCGGTATATCTATACGTATACGTATCAGTAAATATTCTATTGTAAGATAAAATTAAGTATTCCAACCTCTTTGTTTAAGATTGTAGCAATTTACAACATTCATTTAGAGAAAAAAAACTTACGCAATGTAGTAATGATAGTGTCATGCAATAAAGATCCAGAGACTCGTATCCCCGACTGTGACCATTTCGGCATAAGCGGATTGCTTTCCCGCCAAATACGGCTGGCATGACAGTTCACTGAATTATGTGATTAAATGACATGACACGCGACTAAAATGGTCGCGAAACTTGTTCACATTTTATTTTGATTTCGGCTACGCTGACAGTTATGCATAAAACCGTCCATCATGTTTGTAAATAGAGGTTTGATTAAACTTTGCCACTGCCAAATGTAGAATGTTTTTTACAATACTTACATTAGATACTTAGTATCTATACACAAAACTGCTGAGCTGCTTACCGTATGAGGACAGTAAATAATAAATATTATACTTAAGTACAACTTACGTTTAGATATGGGTACGGTAACATTACATTTATTTAAAACAGATGATTTGAAACCGATAAAACAGAAGATCTGAAAGACGTTGTCTTCTCCAAAAAATAAATTGAAATCCCATAGAAAAAAGCACTTTTCGTTTCCAGAATTTTATAATTTTTCGGAATTTTTTTTTAATTTTTTTTTCTCTATAAAGTTTATTCGGACTATTATGTTTGAATGTTTAAAAATATTAGTGAAATCGATCCAACCATTCTCAAGTAATGCTCTTACCAACGAACACCATTCAATTTTATTTATTTATATTCTCAGTATCGAACTGATAGAGTCAAAATTACACAAATCTTCACGCTGTATTCCTAATAACGGTGTAAAAGGTTAGAGCTCCTAGCATCGCGGTCGTTACATATAGGTACCTATACTTATTTCTTTCATCAGTTCAAATCTCATCATTCTCCTCACACACTCGCCTAGGTATGCGAGTGCTTTTGACATTTCCGTCAATTCACACTGGCTACTTGATCCTCATATAAGTCAGCCTTGGTCTTACTTAGCTTTTACTGCCAACCATTTTCGGCACATAGAAAGAATGAGTGACGAAAGACTGACGAAAAAATCTACCGACAACATTATGGTTGAAACTAATAATGAATAGGCCAGTTATGGTTCGCTACCTTTTTTTATTTAGCAGGAGAAATCTGCGTACAGGAGCGCAGTCTCTCCTCCAACTCCCTGGTGGAGAGACTGCGTTCTGTAATATGTGAAGGTTTTATCTACCCAAAACTCCTGCGGTGCTTGTTCTACTCGGGGTCGCATGGACAACCGTTACTGGATGACGTTATTACCTAAAAAAATTCAGACAGAGACAAGCCAAGCGATCACTGTGCGACCGGTGACTAATTGTAATAAAAAAATTCGTATTGTGTATGACGATTGCGTGTCTATTGCGCCATGACCGTAAAATGCATTTTTCGGGGTAGATTTAGCGCCACTATACAAATTACATTATATAGTCTAAGATCCGACTGAGGTTGACCTTCCCTGATCGAGTTTACTAGTAAAATAAATATTTTATACAATATAATGTGTAATTAACATCCCACATCCCTGCATAGCTATTTTTATTAAAAATTACTTAATAATTTTTATTTCAATAATTACTGTTATGCAGTTTCTAAAATCTATCACCAATCACGAGTAAAAGATGTAAATAAAACGCCAAACTAGGGTTGCCTACCTTTTTCTAAGCAATAATGAAAGGTTGCCAGGTGTAAACAGGTAAACGTGTATTAGTAATTTACTCTCATCGAGTTTCTTTATATAATTATACATGAAAATGTACATAATAATATTACGAACACTATGGTTTAGGGTTGCCTTAGTAAAAGTAAGCAAATCTTAGGGTTGTCGCGATTTTAAGTCTCAATATCTGACTAAGAAACCGTGGTGTGACAGAGAAACACTGAACGTACAAACCTGTGCGCTAGAGAAAGACGCAGAATTACAGCTGTGTGTGAGACCAACATTTTCATAAACACCAAAAGTTTAAGTAGTTTAAGAGTTTACTTCATATTTTTCAAACAAATTATTCAGCCAAGAAGGACAATGGACAATTTATGAAGAAAATCAAAAGCTTCAACTTCGATATGGTTCCACCATGCTGGAAATCAATGTGGCTCAATGCTACCGATCCTTGCTGTGTGAAACTACGGCTTGAATGTTGCGGATGGTACATGGACGTCTATTTAAAGCCTATAGGATTTCTCGGGGACCCAACACCCTTAAAAGTCGATGAAATGTTACAAATTACAAACAAAGATAATAATGATGACAGTCCCTCAGAATTTGACTTCAATGTTGCGACTTCTGATGAATCAGATTCTGAATAACTAGTATTCATATTTAAACTTTTTGTATTTTAAACTATACAGTAATCTGAACTTTTTCTATTATAACAAATGTATTAATTAGTTTTTAAAAAGTCGATTTATCGCCTATCACAAGAGGCAAAGATCGCTGTAGCTTTATTCTTCGGCTTGGGCTCCTAGCTATACTTATCTATTTCAAGTCGTGAATAAAATCTAAATTGAAAGTAATAAGTACATACTTACCTAATAAAAGGTATAAGTATAGAAATAGAAATGCCATAGAAATTGTATAAGTAGGTATGTATCTAACACATATTACACTTAATTAAAATTTTAAATGTTACTGCAGATTGTTAGCTACATTACGTTACTAAAAAAAAATGTAATGGAGTCGTGGTACTTGGTAAACAATTAAATTAAAAAAAAATTGTAAATCAATATTTCAAATTATCTACAAATAGCCTAAAGAATTTATTTTGTGAAATAAATGGATTTTAACCAAAATGATTTGGATTTTAAAAACAGTTATTAAATTTTATACTCATGGTCATGACTCGTAGCTAACCTAGATACCTATGTTTCAATAACTTTTTAATTTATAACCGAACTATATTTATATTTTTTAAATTAATACAAAATAATAAATAAATAATTACAAGTGCACGACTCGTCTATTGATCTAGTAAAAAACCAAAATAAGTGTGTAAATTGTAAAAATAACTTAGAACAAAAAAAATGCAACTTTTATGGAAATACGATTCTACCTAAGAGTTATAAGAGCGAGGGTACTTACAATTGAAAATTTACAGTTATTATAAAATAACTATATTCTTTCTAGATAATACCTACATTAACGATTAATTTATTTAAGTAGCTAAGTAATAAATAGCTTTATAATTTCTATAATTAAATCTAAAATTTGCTAGTTCTTCTTTCCGAAGTAGGTATGTAATGTCCACATTGAAATTTCGTGTAACATACAATATCTTCACGCTGTGTCCCCGACGGGGTAATTTCGAGTAACTCTCGGCACGTTTATTACTTAACTTGCAGTCAGCATGCGACAGTCAAATATCGCGCGATGTCTGCTGTCAAAACGAGAATTATAATGTAATTTGTATAGTGGCGCTAAATCTACCACGAAAAGTGCATTTTACAATCATGGCGCAATAAACACACGATCGTCAAACATGATACGATTTTTTGTTACAATTAGTCACCGGTCGCACAATGATCGCGTGCCTGTCGCTGTCAGCAAATTTTTAGGTAATAACCCCGCGTGTATTTACTCGGTCAATCGTTTAAATGCTATAACTGCATTAAAATATGTAGGTATAATATAGTTTACTTTGACAAAATATCGAATGGCTTTTTTTAAAAAGTTTGCTCTTCGTAGATGTGTGATATATATTTTCTGTTAGATCCTAGAGATTTAGCAGCTCTGAAAAGAACTGTTGCATTTTGAAATATTTATAGAAACAGTAACAAGTACTTCATAATAAGACTTGAGAGATAAAAATGAAACAAAAAGTTGGATATACTACCTACATAGATAATTATAACTTCTAATGAAATAAGCAACTGATGTATAAAATTAATTGCCGATAGCAAAAAACTTGTAATATCCATCTTTCTATCAATTTGAAACTTGTCTCAGGAACAATGAGAGAGATTTGCGCGTGGGCCATATAGCTGGTTCTCGGAGGTAATGCTACAAGGTTCTATCGTTCAAGATGTTGGTTTTTGCTTAGGACTTTGTTCGCTACATCAAAGAAACCCACGCTTCCGGGGCCTTTTATTATAATTACACAATCGAAGATTGTTCTGCATCACTAGGTATAGATTAGATAAATGTGCAATAATTTTATTAATCTATATTTACAACGTAAGTATAAATAAATCTTACAAATCCTACTAATATTATAAATGTGAGTTTGTGAGGATGTATGTATGAATGTTTGTTACTCTTTCACGCAAAAACTACTGAACGGATTTTGATGAATCTTTACAGTAATATAGCTCATAAATCAGAATAACGCATAGGCTATAATTAATAAAGATATTGTGTGTTTTTGAACTTCGCGCGAACGAAGACGTGGGCAAAAGCAAGTATTAAATACAAATAAAATCCTTGTTATTGGCTTATATTCGTCAATTTTTTATAATATCGGACAAAATACAAGTAGTATGCAAATAAGTAATCGTTTTGATAGTTGGATCTTTTAAGCAAAATTTTTAAATGTAACAGTTTAAAAATTAATGTTAAATTTACTATTTTCCTAATGTATATAGTAAATATGTTATTTTATTTTAAGGAATACAGAAGATAATAGAGAAGTTAGATATAGTCAAGTAGATCGAACTATGTGGTAGGTACCTATTCACTTTAATAAATTGAAGTTCAAATAAAATTATTAAAAAATAAAACTTCTAAAATAACGATAACAATTACAATTTATAATTAAAATAATAAATCTCAAAAAGATCAAAAACTTTCGTACACAATATTTAATATTAAATAAAAAGTATGGCATAAAAGTGTTATAGTTATACTTATAATATAATATAATATAAAGTTCATCACAAAATCACTTTACTATCACGCAAAAGTCCTGTCGATATATTCACAGTCGAACTCAGCTAAAAAAGACTCAAAGGGAGACAGGGAGTCCTCGGCAAACTCAGAAGGGGTCTCTTGTTCTAATTCCGTCGAAAATTCAGATAATTCCGAGCATAGCGGCGACGGCCAACGTTCCGGTCTCGAAGAATCGTTTTCGGAGCTCGGTTCACGCAAAACTGCAGCTAGAGCCGATATATATCGCATGGCGAGTCGTAGAGTGGTGATTTTTGTCAACTTCTCGCAAGGCACTTGCGCCCCAGTGATGGCGGCCGCTGGCACAGCGCGGCGGAGGGTCTCGAAGGCCCTGTTGATCTCGCGCATGCGGCTCCTCTCCCGCGCGTTGGCCGTTTTCCTCCTGTACTTGCTGAGCGGTTGCGGAGCGCGACGCGCGCGCGGCTCGCGGCTGCGCGCGGCGCGCGGCCGCAGCTGATACTTGTCGTGGTCGGGCATGGAGTGCGCGCGCTCGCGACTCGCGGCTCGCGGCCGCCCCACGCGCCGGCGCCGCCCGCGCCCGGATTCCGCTTGAAAAATACGCTCACTCCGCCCACTTACCCTGCTTCGTTCATGTACATTCGCGTCGATATTTGATAATATTTCTCAAATGTAGTAACTACCTTAAAGACATAAAGAGTCCGCCTATACAGACCGTTGCAACCGAATTCGTTCATTACCCCCGCGCCCTATGTCGACAACAATAAAGTTGATTTTCACAGTTGCGGTTTGATCACATTTTAGCGCGGAGAAATCTCAACATTTGTTTTTGTACATAGTTGTAATTTGCGAGGAAATTAAGTCACTATAATAAAAAAATGGTTTTAGAGATTTGGAATATTATAATTACCTATTTTAGTAAAAATCATTTTAAAATTCTGTAGGATTTCGGAGATGCAACTGGATCTTTGTACAAAAAAGGGAGTTTTCTGGATTTTTTTATCGATATTTTTTCGCCAATCATGTTTCCGCGTTTATGGATTTCGAGAAGATATATTGTACTTATCCAAATATTTAACTCTGTCTTGATCTTGATATATATCGAGATCCAGGCCGCAAAACACACAAAAGTCTGCATAGTCTGCATCTGCATAGTGTAGCGGACTCTTTAATAACTCCAGACAGCCTGTCCCGTATTACGAAGTGAGGTAAATAAAATCAAATGAAATGTAGTGTGTGGATGCTGTTTTCAAACGACATGGCGGCCGTTCAGTTCATCCGATAATAAATGTGTGACTTATGTACCAGCGTGTCAGCTTACCTGATTTACTTCACCGTCGCTGCTCTGGCACGGCGTCTAGAGTTATTTATAAAGTCTATGGTAACTATATTTATTAATCGCTTATCCCCTTATCTAATCACAAGACAAATACAGACAGGCAAGTTATACCTAATCTGAAGCCGTAGAAAGTGATAACCTTAAACTTAAGTGAATAAAATTAACAGCCCTGTATAAGTATAGGAAAGATCTCATACATATACGCTGACCCAGTAACGGCGATAGGGCACGGTTTAACGAACGCCCATGCAAGGCGCCAAATCTATTTACCATATAAGAACTTAGTTTTAGTTACATACTGCAATAACCTTTATTTATATTTTATTTTATTAAGATTGCACGACAAGCATAACATATTTATTGCTTTTTTAAATTATGTATATAATGGTGAGTAAATCAGGGGCACCACAGAAACGTAAGGTGTAAGGCGCCAACGTATTTCTTTAAAATCTCACGTTAGCACTCACCTTAGTAAATTGTGCCAATAATCTCAAATATTACTGTTGTAACTTGTAACCTTATTAATTATTTATGCCTTTAAGTGCACATTAAAGTAAACATTATAGGTATCAAAACAACATTAAGTCACTAACGGACATAAATAAAAAAATCGGTTTTAACTAATTTTTTATTTATTCATTTGTCATATATAAGTAACTTTTTAAAAACATTTTTAATTACTAGAAAATATAAATGTTAACACTTCAGTGCATAAGTGTCCCTTGTCACAGTGAATGAACAACTAGGCAATAAGTCGATCGTTTTGATTCGATTTGCATATTGGATTCGGCATTTCCGTTCTTATGGCTCATTGGATGGCTAATTGTCTACTGACCTTGCTTAAAAAAATACTTGACTATTTTCAACAATGCGTGGGCAAAGCAAACATAAAATTAATAAAGTATAGTGTAGGCGCTCAATAATGTCACAATTGAAGATTATATAAAAAAAAATCTATTATTTAAATTAATGGATGAATGGCTTTACGCCCTATGTTCTCAATTAAAAAAAAAATAACGAAATGGAGGGAGTTTTAAAATTTAAAAAGTTTGCCGTATTTAAGTACTTAAACTAATATTACATTTTATCAATATGCAATTTAATAACAATACAGCTATAGCTTTAAATTGTCAACTTTTACTATATCTGGATAAAAAGCACATTTTGTCTAACATGAGACATAATTGCGAAAAGTTTTTAGAAGAAATAAATGAAAACACGAAGAATAAGTTCCCGCCATTTAGACATTTAATTGAAATTGACGTCATAGATATGCTCGACATGTTGCCTGAACTCGGAGATTTTTTATTGAACGAACCTTCAAAATGGCAAAATATTTGCAATGAGATATTATTTGCTTGTTTGCAATCTGAAAACAATTTGTGTAAAAATGTCATTCCTGCACAAGTTGCTGCAACGTTAAGATTAACTTGCTTACCCTGTACCGTGATACGATCCAATCAACATAACTACAACGGTTTAGTAATTTTCGATGGTTTACTTTTAACAATTTCTAAACCCATGAGTTATGTCTATCATACGGTGTGGTCGTGTCCAGAAGAATGCGAAGGGAATGAAGTAATATTACATTATATACCAAAAATCCCTCCTAAATGTTACACCTGCAGAAGTGTTCTTTTTGAAAATAGCGGGTATAGGAGATGTGGTGAACAAGTAATAGCAACCATTAAACTTAAAAGTAACATAATATCTAAAAGCTTCGCCGTTGTTGACGATTTAATACCAAAATTGAAGTTGGGATCACGATACGTTTTAAGCGCGATAGTGGAGAAAAAAACGATATTAATATTATCAGTAGAAGAAACATTTACTTTGCCAGCTCCCATAACATGTTCTGTTCCTCCAGATATTGATGAAGTATACAAGGCTTGTGATGGTTATCCATGGTTATTTATATACTGTCTTTCTTCTGGCATAGGAATCAACGCGTGTCCTTTAAATTGTTTCATGAATTTAAAAATAAACCTTTTATTAAGTTTGACTAGTGTTAAAGCCAACGCTTTGCTTGACTCTGCCATTGTTCACGTACTAATAGCTAGTTACGACACAAGATATGTAGGAGAAATCATGAATGATGCAGTGAAACTAGCAGATAGATTAGTTTTCTTAGGGAACTCTAATTCAAATGTACCTACAGCTTTAGTCGCAAGTTGCGGAGGGGTCTGTATGCTGCCTTTACCGTTTTACACCTACAGCCAAAAGCAAATCTTTTCAATACTGTCTGCTATTGAAACAGGAGAAATAATGACAGAGTCGTACAAACTGACGCTTCGAGCTGCTGTTTGGGCAATAGGAAAGGATACTAAGAAATTGATGCTTCACAATGCTGCTAATATTTTTGGTAATATATGCCGTGGAGATTATGGCGAGTATAATGATGAAATCACAGATTTCATTTTGCAGAATGCCATACACCCTACAAAAAACAGTATGGAAGATAAACAAGCAGCCAAAGATATTGCTTCATACATGGATCTCGTTGCGGGAGTACAAGTATTACTAGATCCTTCAGCAGAAACGCTTTTGAGAAATTATTTTTTAACAGCACGCAAAAATGCACCAAGTGGTGTCACTATTGGAAGTATGAACGCCTTAGCGGCGACGTGTCTTACTTCAGCTAGGTTGTGTAGAAGGGCAAACACTAACGTTGAAGATGCAGTGTTTGCCATATGGCTACAGATTAGTGGTAGTCCAGAACCAAGAATCGCCCCTGAAGAGTGTCTTAGCACTCCAGCCAATATAAAAAACTTACAAAAAGTTATGAATAATTTTAAAAACTGGTTAGAGAATTTTACCGGTGTTCAATTAACATAGAACCATAGATTAACAACTGTCATAATATGTTCGTTAGAAGATTAATTAATGTGAATGTGTATGTCCATTTATTATTATATTTAAAATACTACCTATGTATAGTACGTAAAACCTAAACTTTTTCTGCTTTTTTTTTATTCTTCAATAAACTTTAATACAAATTTGAATATACCTACCCACAAAATAACCGAAGGTTCTATTTATTTATTATGACAATATATTGCTGTTTAAATTTACTCATATTTATATCAGATAAATAAAATATGTATACTTACTATTCTCCTCTTACATCCTAATAAAACACAGTTATTAACGTATGTTTACACTTTAATTGTAGGTACTGGTATAAACACGGTTTTATAAAAATGTAAATTGACTTATAAAATTATTATTTTTAGAATGTTAGTACCTATAGTTACACAAAAACATGACTAGAACACAACACTAATATGCACCATAATGTAAGAATTCAAATTTAAAAACAACATATAACAATCACAGCTAAAATATTTTTTTATAATCAATAACATTAGTCTGAAATTGATATTGTATCCTTGGATACTGTCTGCATAATCCACATCTATTAAATAAAAAGAATAGTAGGAATAAAATATTTAAGTAGTTGAAATTAGTAATTCAAGGGTTTCAATATATTAACAAACATGAATTTTAACCTTAAGTATGTAATTCATTAGATTGGAAGCAAAATCATTTAGTATAAAAAAGTCAGTTTATAATTTATAACGTCTTACGTTTAGTTTATACTGTCTTACGTCTTAGAACATGTTCTATGATTATAAATTTCAAACAGTTACATATTATATGTACATTAAACAAAAAAAATTGACGAAATGAAATCCTGAGTTGAATGGTACGATAGGCTAGATGATTATTTCGTAACGAGCTAGTTAAAAGATAGTTTTAGTAATCATAAACCAGAGAAAATATTTGAAATACAATGAAAAACATAGGAATTAACCGCTCTTAAACTTTAGTAGTGGGAACAGTGGGGATAATTTCCGTTTCTGTCACCCCTAGCGCTGTGCAATGTCATCGTGACTTTGTGACGTCACGGCTATTTAACGCTATCTCTCTCTAGCTCGTCCTCGCTATGTTCCCGCTACTGAAGTTTAAAACCTCATAACTTAGTTTCTGTAAATAAATATCAATTAGGTTTTTCTCAATCGTATTCAAAATGTTTAATTATTTTAATACAATAATAACAATAATATACTCAGACATTTCACACAGCGCCATCTAGTCCCAAAGTAAGCAGCATAGCGCTTGTGTTATGGGTACTAGACAACTGATATACTACTTCTATACTTTTCTTTTGTAAATAAATACATATTATACATAAACACCCAGACTCGGGGCGGGAATCGAACCCCCAACCCCCGTTTACTTTCCGAGGCTCTTAGCCGTTGCGCCACGGAGGTGGTTAATGTACAATGTATGAAATATGCCACATTCAAGAGCAAATCATCTAGTATATTATAATGAAAAGTGAAAAACTGAAAAATAGCAGTTGAGTTGCCTTTAACCCAATGATTTATACCATGCACAAGCTGAATTTCCGCCATTTTTAATTACATGGGTTATACGAATATAAACTATATATATATATATATATCTTCTAAGAATTATTATTTGTTATTATTCATTGAAGGCACTTCAGATAATATCATTTTATTTACTCTACTACTATTTTCTGATGGTTTCATCTCTATTTTTTTTCTTTTAAAAAACTGAAGTCCAATATTGATTCGTTCATCAACTTCTTTTGTGAATTCAGCTTTTGTGTTAAATGCATATGATTTTGCCTCAATTTCAAACTGTCTTGAACAAGTGATTTTAGTTTTTCTTCCTCCTGTACTTTATTTGCGACTTTGATGCAATGATTTGATACTGTGTCCCCAATTTTAAAATCCCTTTTCTGAAATGAGACCACACTATAAGGTAAATCTGCTAAGTTATCAGCATCTCTGCTTAGAAGACTTATTGTAGGCCATATACAGTCATTGAGTTCATGAAGCACTGTAGATAAATCAGTAACCAATTTTTCTGTATTATCTGATGCGTTTGAAATAATATCAGAAATTCTGGAAAATTCGGTACTTAGATCCATAAGCTTCAAAATAAATGGCTGATTATGAATTTCGGTTAGTGTTTTGCTCCTGAGCTTAAGAGTATCATAACACACTTTCATAATATCATGACATTGTTTCTCTTTAGATCTATTATCTCCATAAAATTCGCTCTTCTTGTAAGTCATGTATGTTTTCACAGCATTTGAGAAAATACTTTGATAATTATACTTATTAACAAAAGCATTTAAATCTACAGCGAGAACTTCATTACTGCGCCGAGAAGCTGATTGCAAACGTATAGTTAGTTGAGACCAAGCGTTTAATAATTTATTTACTTTCTCATTAAGATCATCCATGTTAGAAAAGGCTTTTTCAAAACCACCTAGCAAGTTTGTACCTGTACCAGATTCCTTTAAGCTTTGGATATGATCTTTTCCAATATCAGTAAGTTTTAAAATTATGTCTTTTTTTGCAAGTAACATACCAATATTTTTATCAACTGTATTATGTTTGAGTAACTGCTGTTTGCTGATACATTTCAATGATTCTGCTCGTACAAAGAGTCCATTTATAAGATAATCATAAAGTTCCATTTGAGACATGACAAAATAAAGACTATTTCGATATAAGTTTTGGCTGTTTTTAAAGTTATACAAAGTTTTTGGGTGTTCTAGACATCTCTGAACAGCCTTTGGCACAATGGGTTCAACATTTTCATTAATGATATTTGTTTTATTGTAGAGAAAGAGCATGATACTGCACTGTTCATTCCAATATTTAGATGCAAACTCATCATTACCAATCTCAGTGTAAGTAGATTGAAATATTAAAACCTGGTCTTGGACAGGAATATTTGTGTCATTTTGTATCCATGTTTTTAATGTTAGAACTGTGGTTTTGTCCTTGACTTCATACGCATGATGTGACAATGTTGAAAGTGAAAAGATTCTTATAATCTTTTTAGATAATATGTTTTCAAGAAAACTGAAAATAACTACTTTGCTAGCAGTCTCCTTTCCTTCAGATGGTATATTGAATGTAACTTTTGAAGGAGCATCTCTACCTCTCAGTTTTGGGTCCCATTCCAGCGCGAGTCTTAACCAATCTTCAATCAAAGCTTTGAATGGTTTTGATATATGATTTTCAGGGAAAATTTCATTTGAATATTCAATATCACCATGAAATGTTTCATATACACAAATATTTTCATGTGCTTTCTTCTTAACATGAGGCATCCATTGTACAGGAGCCAAAAAAGGCAAAAATGGTCTTGTTCCACAAATTATTTCAAATGTAAGCAATCCAATTGACCAATAGTCCACGGAATTGCTGTAAGTTTTGCTATAAAAGATCTCTGGGGCTAAATATTGCAATGTGCCTACAAAACTAGCACAGACTGAATTTGAATCAATTTCTTTAGCATAACCAAGATCTATAAGTTTGTAGATGACTTTCCGTTGTGTCTGAGCGCCAATTTCACTTCTGTTCGTATTATCTAAAACATGCATGACAATATTCTCTGGTTTCAAATCGCGATGGGTTATTTTATTGGCATGAAGAAATTGCATCGCATTACAGATATCATATAATATTTGACGCACTTGAACTTCTTTTAAACCACCACATGTCTCAGGTTTATTTAAAAGTTGTCTGAGATCGCCACCACTACAATATTCCATGCACAATATAGGTAATTTAGAAGGATTAGCACGTTCTAGGCCAATTAGGAATTCAGGAGGCAATTCTTTAGTACCCACTATATTTGGGTTATTACAATTTTGCAACATTTCAACTTCTTTAGTCCATCTTTCTTTGTGTTTTTCAGTAAGTTCCTCGCCCCATTTACAGGTTTTTATAGCGAGCTTTTCATCTGTTCTTTTGTGTTTCCAAAGCACGACGACACCGAAACTTCCTGATCCCAACACTCTGTCTTTAATCCATTCACCAATAAAAACGATGTCTTCCATTTTGACGGCTTGCAGGATATAAGAAGATAATATAAGTAATTAAAAAAGTAGCACAAAGAAATAAAAGTTTGTGTAACAAAAAATTTAGAACAGAAATGATAAAAATAAACTGGCAAGTGACAGTTTGGCAAGTTTGGTGACAGCACTGACACTTGTCAGTGTCGATTTGACAGTAGCCAATTGACATTTGACATACTATTGCAAACAAATGTGGCAACTATGACATAGGGTGGCTTGCATCAATTATAACCTTGAATTATGGAACACATCTCGCTTGCACCAACCATCAAGTAGTTGGTGCAAGCCACTCAACTAAGAGATGGGCTAGTTCGCTAATGAGTGATTCAGAGCGTCTAGACAAGTGGCAAACGTTTAGTAAAATCGAAACGCTTGCTGGCGTTATTGCTCGTCAAGTGCTCTTTCTGGCACATTACATTTATACGCCGGTTTTCATACGATTTTACGTTTCATTTGATATATAAGAAAGTTAATAACGTTTGACAACCAATTTTAAATTCGTTACTCTAAGTCACGGTGGTATTTGTGATTCTATTCTACTAACGTTTAGGACATTCGAGCCACTTGTCTAGGCCCCCAGTTGTCATACTTGTCACACTTATTACTTATGAGTAAAACAAATATTTTTAGAATGTTTGTCCGTTTGTGTGTTTGTACTTCAATGAAAACCACCACTAATGAAAAGAATAATAAACCTCATGATAAGTGTAAGAATTTGTACTTTTAAAAAAGACTTAAACATTGCCAACAATAATATTCTTCTGTTATTATTTTGTCTTACATTTCGAATAAATCGTGTTACTCATACATTAGAGTAGTATTTTCTCCTCAGTCCGTGATTAGAGTGAACCAAAAAGATAGTACCTGTAAAAAGAACAATATTATTAAAATTTTATAATAAAACATTTTTATTTATTTTTAAAACGTTATTTATATTTTATTTTTGATTTTATTTCTTACATGTTGCTGCTTCTTCTTGATCTCTTATTTTCATTGTGAATATTTATTAATTTTCTTTTCTTAGCGTTAATAATTTTGGCTGTGATGTTGAAAGTTCTTACAAATTGTCTCTGTAAGTATGCGATGCTACAGTTCGCCTGAGGGCTGGGATTTACATTCACCTGTAATACGACATAACTTGATAACACGCGTTATAACAACTTGTACGCATCATATCCATTGTCAGACGAAGGCCTGCTCTAAAAGGAGGAAACCGTCGTATTCACCACGCTTGGCTGAAATGGGGTAGGTACTAATTCATAGGCGGTAGCCACTACCACAAGGAAAATTCACCAAAAGAAAAGCTACATGACGCCAGCAATAATTACAAATTAGCTACAATTGCAAATTGCGTTATTATGTAGGTACTGTAATATAAACAAATACAATACATATAAACAAATACAAATTGCAACCGGGACAAATCCTGTAAAATACTTCTTCAAAATACGTATACGATTTCTTTGGATGAAACAGTTATGCTTGAAATGTCTGTTATAACTAATGAATTTTTGTGAGGCTCCCAGTCTATTCCATTTAGCATTCGTATCTATTTTTATCCAAGAACTGCATTTATAGGTAATCTGCAAAATTATTGAAAAACATTAAATTATTTTTTGGTTTCTGTTTAACATAGTTAAAAAGAAAAGTTTGGTTTTCACTATCAATAGAATAACATCGGCAAAACCATACAATAACAAAACATTAGAAAATATCGACTTGTCGATAAATGTTAATCAATCTCTACGATGAACTTTTCAAATTCACGTATATACTAATAACTTTTTATTTTACACATATAATTCAGAAATAATAAAGATTTAAGAAAATGGATGATTTATTGCGTGTTATTAAAGTATAATTAAGTAATTTTGACAATAAATACAATTAAATAAAAATAATTAAAATGGTACTGCGTATTTAATATTTACCTGTAAAACATACCTTTGTTTCGGTTATTGTTGTAAGTTACATCACGAATTAACTCAGAAGACTATACCGTTACTATTTTTGTTAATTTTGCAATTAAATTTAGGACGATTGCGACAGATTTCACTAAATGTCTTTTAATGGGACAGGAGACTAAATAAGTTTCATACTAGTTCTACAAACATTTTGTTTCTGACTCTCATACACGTAGCTATTGCCATAAGGACCGATTTGCTGTCGCACACTTTATCCGTCTATTAATACTATTATTTTTCTGGGACAATGTTGTCGTCTCACATCACTGTCGTTTAAAATTATATCTTAGTTGTCTTTGTACCTAGTTATGCACTCGGTTATGTACATTGTGTTTTAAAGTTCTGTGTAAGTGAAAAGAATGGAGGAGATCTAAATAAACATGTGTAGCTGCAGTTTTGGCGCTCTTCCAAGAAGTCCTTTTTAACTTCAGTAAAGCCTACTATCACTTTACTGGAGGAGTGTTAGATGTTACGGACAGTTAATGTTTCTCCAGAAGTTACGTCATTAGGCTGATGGTCTTGTAACCAATGCCTTAAAAAATATAAATAAATAAAAAAAAATGGTCTGTCACTGAGTCAATATTTAATTTCTATCTTTTCAATTCGCTATCGTGAAAATCATAAAATATTAATACACTTCAATAAAAATGAGGTGACGTGTATCTATTTACAAGTTACGACTCTCATGCATTCCAGTTTATAGCATATTCATATACATTTTACAATGGCCGGTGTACCGATTAAGTTGGGCTCTTTTTTGTCACTGTGTATAGTGTTCTACGCTATTTATTACCGGAAAGATGACATCGAAGATGTGAGGTTATCTACTGTGAAGAATCATTTGCTCTCCTTAGAGAGCGAGAACAAAGTGGGTATCGGAAATAAACAACCTAAAGTAGCCCTAGGCTATGGCGCTTGCCACGACTTATTCGTCAATGCAACATCGCTGCTGAACTTCAAGGAACTGAAAGGAAGTCCAGAACATTTTAATGAAATTGCTACTAAAGAAGAGTTTTTAAAAAGTTTTGCTTATTTTTTCAAGCATGGTGCAGCGGCCGAGTAAGTGTATTGTAAACAAATCTTATATGTACTACATTGTTCGATTTTGCTATCTAAATAGTAATCTCTTATTATGATAGGAACAGTTCACTTTTGGCCCATTACTATTATAAATTAAATATTTATTAAAACTATGATATGACCATGGCCAACATAGACAGTCCCATTTTGTAACACTTTCTAATTTCAATGTCATTACACTATACTTCTTTACATAGTTAACTTCTGAGAGAAGGTACTTAATATGAATATGTTACTAAAATATTATTTCAGGAGGTTTATGTCAAATAGTAAACTATATGATAAATTAGTGGAACAGGCTCTGAAGCTGCAAGATGGTACAAGGTGGGCAATAGGAGGCAACGCTCCACTAATGGCCAAGAGGTTTTTTACAGAGGGTTGGCAAGTGTTACTAGCTGCAAAAATGAGTAAAAAACTCAAAGAATACATTCCAAAAGAAATTGAAATAGTGGGTGGTGAAAATAATGAGGAGGTTAAGGACGATATTCATATGATATTAGAGTACAAGGCAGATGAGGAGTTTGGCATATATAAAGCACCGAGAGCAAATAGATATATACTTCATAATGATGAAAATAACCCATTATTGAGTTCTTTAGAGAAGTTTGGGGAACGCCTCCCAGGTTTCAGACCGAATTTACTAGTCATAAGTGGTCTGCAGATGATGGACAACTATCCATTTAAAAAGAATGATCTCAGGGGTATGTATAGACACATACTTCACAGTATTTAATTTTGTATGATAATAGTATTATCCTAAACTTAAATCATCTCAAACTACCCTGTTAAGGTATACAATAATATATTATATACTATGTACATATACAATAGTAATAGTAATACACTGTAAATGAGATTTGATTTCTTTATTAACAATCTCAATAACGCAATATATAGGTACTGTTAAATAAGAAATGTAACAGAAGCACTGATCACTATCAACACACTATTAATTCTTCATCACAACTATTATGTACTTGACTATTCGACTGCTGCTCGACAACTGAACTCTTACAAGACCAAAATGAGACTTTTATGCAGCCCTACTACTCGCAAGAAATCCATTCTAGCCTTGTTCTTGTTACTAAAATGTTACAAAATATCACACGTGGGTAATTTATGTGATTAAAATTGATGTTAGATAATGGAAAATGTATAATAATCAAAATTGATTACTTCATTGAACTTTCAGATTTGAGAGCCGAAAGACTAGAATTAGTGAAACAGCAAATTCTACTTCAACCACTAAACACATTAATTCACTTTGAGATGGCAAGCTACGTTGATTTAGACTTGCTTCAACAACTGACTACAAAAGTACTACCTTATGTAGACTCTGTTGGTATGAATGAACAAGAATTGACAAATCTTTACAGTGTATTGGAACATGGTAAAGTTAGTGTTGTAGCTGACTCTAACCCTAGAGTTGCCACAGCATTAGATCAGATGCGGAAATTATTCCATCTTATAAGACTTAAAAACCACAAGTTTGGTAGCAATAGAATTTTGACACGCATACATGTCCACACATTAGCATATCAAGCAATTTTAACAGTTAAAGATTCAGAATGGAAAAGGACTAAGGCAGCTGCAGCAAAAGCAGCATTGACAGCCCACAGATATGTGTGTAACTCTGAAAAAATTTCACTGGATAAGTCTAAACTACTATTAGATGATAGTTTTTCGACAACTACAGAAGATAATAATAATAGTAGAGTATTTTTTGAGCCAACAAAACCTGTAGCATGTTGGGATGAAGTCATAGAGAATGTAGAAGTTAATATTTGTGTTGCCCCAGTGCTCATATGTATAGAAGCTCAGCTGACCGCTGGTGCTGGAGACAATATATCAGCAGCAGGTTTAGTTTTACAGGTAGAAAAGTGAATCTAAGTCATTTTGATATTTTAACATGGATATTACTGTTTATTCCTTTTTAATATAATTACTTTTGGTTATTCATTTTAATACAGCATTATTGTTATTATTAAATTGTCAAGATTAATGTATAAGTTCTTGAAATTATTCCTATTAAGTCTAAATCTATAAAGGTTTTTCCGATAAAAGAATTGGAGATTTTAGACAGTTTTGAATATGAACCAAAATATATACTTTATTATTTTTTTAAGTAACACACTGATTGTATTTTTGTTATTATAAATAAAGACAATTGGAAAATTGCTGAAATAGGGACAGTGTATTTTTTTATGTAAATGTAAATAGTAACAGCATTACATAATAATGATTTTTGTGCCATTACACTCATATTTTTTTTTTTTTATTTATGTCTGCTTATCTTATATCTGTGTCATGTAATTTATTATTATGCATTTGAACAAAATTTTTACAAAATGTAAAATATTAGGATAGAATTAGGATATAACAGGTGGGTATTATGGTTTATACTTCGAATTAGAGGGTTTATACAAATAGGTATTGACAGATAATTAAGCAGATTTTATGATTTCCTATCATAAAGTTAACTTGCCATGAAAATAACTAAGTACAATATTTTTATTGATGGATATTTATTTTTATATTATATTTTTCTGTCATCCTTTGGTTGATGGTATTCAATTAGGTTTGACTAGTTTTTTGTCTGATACTTTTTGACATTCCTATAAATGTAAAATAATGTTACTTAATCTTAAAATAAAAGGTATTTTATTTACAAACTGTTTTATTAATTTATCTTAAAATATTAGGATGAAAATATTATAATATGCATGCACAGGAAGCTTTCAAAATCCTTAAATATTATTTTATGAATAACTTTGGAGATTAACAAATTAATATTGCAATTTGCTAAATCATAAGACTAATATTTTGAACACTGAATATGTATCAGTTCGAAATATTTAATTACAAAACAATCTAACAATTTTGATATATATACATTACTATACATTAAGTTAGATAAAAAATATGCAATATCAGGTTATTACCACGAAAGATGAGATTTGAAGAGAAGTATGTGAAGACCGCGAAGCTGTGCTCCATCCTCTGGCTACCCCATTAGGGATACAGCATGAACATATGTATGTTATTACCAAAAGCTACTTTTTTTGACAAAATTGATTGTTAAAATTTTGATGCTAATGTTTCTGATTATTTATGTTACTGCAATCTGAATATGAAATTATGTTTTGATTTAGTGTAAGTTCCCTTTGGACCAAACTTGCAGTCAATTTTACCTTCTAAAAATCAATTTTATCATCACTGAAATAAAGAATGATGAAAGCACTAACCTAATTGTTATCATCATTCTTCATTCTTCAATAATTGTATTTTCTATTATAATGCTGACACTTCAAATTTCTTTTTAAAGACATGGAACTTAATGGAATTCAACTCGTTAGTCTAAGCAATGCCAGCTTTAGGGGTAGAGCAAACCACGTGATAGCCTGGGGAGTGCCTTTTATTATTCTGTAAATTAATCGGTTAAGAAAGGTAATTAATTCCATATGATGATTTTGTGACCTTGATATGGAAAACACCCTTTTCTTGGCTGAGAACATGTAATTTCATTTGTAAGATATAAAGCACTGGAGAAAATGTCACCTGTGGTGACCAAAGAGCAAAGGTTGGCACTTGAGCATGATTCATTAATCCATTTAAATAAATATATTTTCAGAAAAGCTCAAAATTTCAATTTTATAGGTTATTTTTAGTTATAACTAATTTTAAATATTACAAAATACACATTTTTACATGACACAATTTTAAAGGCATAATGTGTTTACAATTTGATAGTGATAATGGCAGTTTAACTAAAAAGTTTAAATTATTTGAGATATGATTTAATGAGACATTTACATTCTCAAATTCACATTCAGTCTTAACGGTGACTTGTTTCTACAATAAATTATTAACCTAGTCATCGTCATCAGTGAACTTCATTTTCTTGTTCTGTGTTTGAACGGCAGCTTTATAAGGATCATAGAGGCCACTTCGCACAAACCTTTTGGCCGCCTCAATGTCAACGGTAGGACGTTTATCTCGATCTTTCACCTCCTGCCATTTCAACATCGTCGCCTTTATTCTTTTAAGTTCGTCTTTAATAGGATGATTACTTGGATCCACACCGTTTATTCTCAAATGTATCCAATGTAACGAGTTCAATGTATACACAAAAAACAAATCCAGCTCAATTTGCGCTGGTAAAGACAGTTTATCGTACTGTTGTTTAAGTGGTAGCAGTTGGTCCAATGCTTTTTGCACCTCAATTAGGTTTTCCTTGAGATTTTCACAGTTATTTACGAACTCTTTATCTTTGGACAATTCGCCGTAATTGAGATCCCAATCCATCTTTAATATATTTAATAGTATTAGACGTATTATATCAAAATGCTGTTTCTTTTTTGAATTACTTTAAATATTGTGATAGTTGGTAATTAGTAAGTAGACAAAAAATACAAGTAGGTAAACCAATTACCCGACTTATGAGGTCTCAAGACAAGCAAGACGAGATCCACGTTTTAAGTTTTTTTTTACGATTTTCCTTTGAGAGAGGATGCAAAAAGATCTATGCCCATACAGCCAATGTCTTCAGTAATAAAAAATAATAGATATATTCTTAATATTATTTTATTAAAATGACGACGTAATAGGTTTCTTGTATTCAATGTTTCGTGGAGTATCTGGTAACAAATATTATATTGAGGCAGTCTTCCTAGTAAGATTCATTGAAGCTTAGAGCGCTAAAAAAATCTCAACATCACAATACTATGCCTAAGTAAACACTTATTTATAAAAATCCATATTTCGCAACAACAGGTAATTGAAACACAAGCTGTGAAATATTGTATTTAGATGAGTAACCCTATGTTATTGATATACTCTGTAGTGTGTTGTAGTCTATGACACTCTGTAACCTCGTGTGTATTAGTGTGTGATTAAAAACTGTTAATTCAGTATTATAGTAACTCTGCGTTAGTGATGCGACTCGGGTAGGATTTTGTGACTCGAGCCACTCGAGTAATTTTACTACGTCACTCGAGTTTTCGAGTCACTCGAGTACACTACTTACACTCCTTACAACTCGAGTAAGAATTTATCACTCGAGCTGAGTTTCGATTAGTTTAGGTTAAGAATTTTTAAATACCTTAATAAAATAATAATATTTGGTAATATGAAATAAAATACAAAATATTATTTACCTTATTTATGTCATTAATCAACAAAGAAAAATAAAATGACTGCTTACGACTAATTAAGTTGCCATGTAAACATGACTTTAAATTGCAAATAAGAAGTTATCAGTTTTTATTGTTTACTACTCGGCGCACCGAGGTGACTCGGTAACTCGAGTGCAAACGAACTCGAGTAAAAAACGGCTCGAGTCGCATCACTACTCTGCGTTTTATTCATACCAGCTGGTCGCCATCACTTCCAGGATAAATAATAACTCCCCTCGAGTGCTGGTTCACACAAGCCAATTTTACATTACAATTTCCACTAAAAAAATCCCGTCAAAAACGGTTTTTCATTTTTTTTTTAATTCCCGCCAAAAAGTCCATTTTTATCTAAATTATTTACTATTTTTTATTATTCGCTACCAAAGAGAGCATCACATTAACATAGATCTAGATTCTAGAATAGGTAATGATAACTACGTGGGCTCGTTCGGCCCGTGGCCTAACCTGATGGGCCGTGCTCCGTAACCTCTTGAAATATAAAGTAGGCACAGATTTTTTTAGTCTGTTATGCAATGATGTTTTTTATAAATTTAGCATCATTGGTAATAGGTATTTAAATTAACAAAATGTAAATTTTCATTCCTTATTTAAAGTTTAAATCAAATGAACATAATCTGAATTGATGGATTTTATTTGTCAGAAAAAACACAATAATCAATTTTAATTAGTAATAAAAGGGCTTTCTATTATAGATTACCATAACTTGTACAATATATTTTGAAATGATACATTATTGTTCTAAAACTTAAACGTAGTTGTTATATTATGAAATATTAATGAAATATACTATATCAATCATCCAAGTATTCAAAAGGTTCTGGAGGCTCAGGTTCTTTTTCTTCTTCTGTTTTTGGGCCGAAAGCTGCCACGGGTTCTACAAGAACTTGCTCACCATCTCCTGAATGGTTCAACATAACAATGCCTCCAATAGTCACATCCTTCAGTGGTGCATATCCTGAACCTTCTACAACAGAAATACCTTTAAGCTGTTGTCGCATTACTCTGGCTGGATTGTTCAGAATTTCAAATGTAGGTTCTGGTTCTTTCTTCTCTTTAGTTTCTTTTTCTTCTCCCTCTTTTTCTTCTTTCTTACTATCTTTAGAAGAACCTGCATCTTTATCAGATTTACCATGGACTGTGATATTAGGATTAGGGGACTTGGTAGTCTTTTTATCATCCTCGTCAACATCCATTTTTGATGTAGAGGATGCAGTAGCACTGCTTGATCCATCTGAACCATGTGCTCTCCTACGAGCTCTAGCTGCAGCGATACTGAGTACTGCAGTAGTAACTCTTTCCCTTTCTTCTCGTTTCTTCTCTTCAAGTGGTGCTGGGTAAGCATAAAGAGATGGTTTTGCATTAGATTTTAAATCCATTTGAGGCATTTTCAAATCTGAGTTCAAAGCAATCAGACAAGTTGGTGTGAACGCCAAAGATAGGCAATGAGCTAATGGGAACCAGTACCAATATTGAGTAAAGACTAACATGCCCACAACTGCAAGCATATTCATGTGGCCAGTTCTATTTTGGAGAGATACTGTCACGTTACGACCACCAGCATCAATTATGCCTTGGGCTAAAATAGCACCAAATTTCGCCATTACATCTTCATGTTTATTTGAAATCACTTGTGCATAGAGTTGTCTGAAGTAAGTAACTTTAGGGCACAATGCTTCAGTTTGCTGGATGAGAATCATTGCAGATGCAATTAGAGCACCTTGTCTGACAAAGTTTACAGGATCGAATTTAACCATGGGCTCCAAAAGACCAATAGCTTCACGGTTTCCTGTGCCAGCACAAGCGATACCCAAAGCCATTGCAGCACCATATCGCACATGAGGATTGTACGACTCCGCCAAAAGGGAGACCACTGATGGGCATTGTTCTGGAGTTCTGAATAGTAAAAATCCAAGTGCTGTAACAGCTGCACGACGTACATCATCATTAACATCCGATACAGCCACATGGAGTAGAGTGCGAATAGAATCATTATTTCCAGTACCACAATAAGCTGTAGCAATAGTGTAGCATCCAGCTCGGCGCAACAGTGGATCCTTATCTCTCAATAATTGTTGAACTAGAGCATCAGCTTCTTCAAGTCGCCCATACATAGTGAAGGCAATACCTACAGCCAAGCCTCGTAAGATCTTCTCATGTTGAGTTTCTTGAGCATACGCAACCATATCTTCAATAGCTGCTGCATTTCTTGAGCCTAGCATAACCATACCCATTGCTATTCCAGCTGCCTCACCAGTAACAGCATCATCTTGATACAAGTTAAACTTAAGTTGTTCATAAACATCCTGCCTGTGTGTGCCCATGGCAGCTAAACCAAGGCCAAGGCACCCTCCATGGCGCACCATTTCATTTTGGGCATCTTTTAACTGTGTTAAAAGATAGTCAATGATATTAGCACCATGATTGGCATGTATCAAACCAAGAGCATAAAGACCACCACCTTCAGAGTATCCAGATGATGGTCCTGCTTCTTTAGGCAAGTAGGATTGCATGAGAGCTAATGACTCATTTTCATGACCTCTGTGAATTACACCTAGGGATGCAGTTACTGTCAGTTTCGCCCAATTTGTTGCTCGAGCTAGCCATTCCAAATTATCTCTCAAAAATTGATCACTAGTTGTCCCTGCATGCATGAAAGCATTAGCTATGACTGTTGCAGTGTGACATATAGAAACTCTTATAGCATCTTTTGTATTTTTTAAAATAAGCATATCAGCATGATTAGATCTTATCAAGAACTGTAACTGTAAACCAATGCTGACATCTCCACCCAATATTGAAATTAACTTTTCGACTCTCCTTTGATGTTCTTTCTCTTCGTCATTTAGACTCTCAATGTCTCTCTCTGGTTTTTTGGGTTCCTCAACAGGTTGATCTACCTCCATGGTTGATTCAGGGAATGGTCCACCTTGTGGCTGTGGTTTTCCACCAAGAGCACTGGGTATAGGAGCTGTGCTTCGCAAAGCTTGTAAAACCCGTCCTAAGAATTGTTGTGTAGCTGAATCGTACAAGTCGAAACCAATTTGATAAGCCATCAGAACTGATTCTTGTGGTCCATGAGTTAGTTTATCAAGAATTTCTGCTACTGAGAGTGGGTCCTCAAGGAAGATGAGGCACTGGCACATGTTGACATAGTCAGGGATATTCAGTCCCCTATATAGACCCACCAAAGATCGGAGGATGGTGCTGCGAAAACCCCTGTTCTGAAGGAGACTCATTGCCACTGTGAAGGCATACTGAAGCATTCCTGTAAGGCAATGATTTGCTGTATAATAAAAAAATATGGCACATTTTTTATAAGTACTTAACTTATTTTCAGTTATTACATACCTACATACATATAAAATTTTTACTTAACAAGAAATTGTAATTTTTTTTTAATATTGAAAACTAACAATCGAAAAAGAAGAATTTGTTAATTACTCTGTTGTTATTATACTACTGTTATAGATAGTATACTACTGTTATAGATAGTATACTACTGTTATAATCAGAGATCACAAATTAGGGAGCATAAATACCTAAACTTCATTTGCGGAATGCTATTCTTATTTATTTATTTATTATATTTCTTAGTTTTGATATTTAAAAGTTGTTTTAGGTTTTTAAACACATTCTTTGTTTATAGGATTGAATTTCTATTTTGCAGATATTTAAAAAATTCAAAAATGTACCTATTTCAATTTACGTATAACAAAAACATAAAAATAATTTGATTTATAAATATTACAAGCTTTTGTTTTATGAGTACTTTTAACAGTTATCCATAAAATACTTAGGACTTTTGTTTTAAATTTCATATTTCTTTGAAAATAAATGTAGGTAATGTATTCTCTTAAATGATGGAGTTGAGTTTAAGAGTTCGAATAAATTTAAGTTTCGCAAGGCATTAAAAACAACTAAACATATTAAATTCGGATAAGGTCTTCAAGAAATAAGTATTTCATGTTATAGTAGTTTATAAACAGTATGTTCATAGTTTGTAATCAGTTTTAGAGACCTATTTTAGCAACTCTATATCATTCCGCAAATGAAGTTTAGATATTTGTTCCCTATTTTCTGTCCTCTGGTTATAATTGAGTTGACATCATTTTGACTAAGCTTTAAGATGTCATCTTAAAGCTTAGTCAAAATGATGTCAAAATGATATCATTTTCCATTTTGACATTTGATCATAGATATTTTTTAACTAATTCTTGGGAATCAAAACTGCCCATACAGTTAAGTTTGGAAGCATGTTACAATAACTACTGCTGCTTACATGTTTTTATACTTAATGAGGTGTACTATTGAAGTGTCAGTGATAGAATTTGTTTTTCGAAAGAAGACTTTCAAATAGTTAAAAAGAAACTTAACATCTAAGTCTAAGACGATTGCTCTTACCATCGAAGTCCAAGACGGTCACCTAATCGGTAAGGGTCTACTAATTGATAAGCTTCACGATCGCCATTCATGACTTCTAACCTAACCATTAGAAGTTGTTTTTGAGTAGTAAAGATTTCGTAAGCTGAAACTTTGTTTTTGAAATTTGATGAATACTGAAAACACCATCTATACAGGCATAGTTCCTCTGTTCATCTGTTGTCAAGTGTCAAAATGAGAAGCAGTAGTTGCCAAACTTAGCCCAAAGTTTCACTTTAAGACTTGACAGTTTCAATGGTGCAGTGGTATAGGTGTTATCTCCAATATACTGATCAATTTAGGAAACTAACTATTATAGATTGTGTCAGGTCTGGATATACTGGGAGATGACCATAGCTGTTGTCTTCTGGTTATAATAGCACAGGACTACACTACTTCATGACTAGATAATCAGTGTGTATTGCCTGGTGCATTTATTTATTCACAAGAAATCTTATATAACCCAAAATGACTTCTGTTAGGTTACATAGTTTTGTTACATAGTTTAGCAATCATGTTATACTTTGGTGTTAGATTTTTTTATCTATTCGAAAGTTGTCTATCAAAAAACAAATTCCATTATTGATATTAATGAGGAAAATACACCTCATTAAGTGTACATACTACGTAAGTGTGCATGCATATATGAAACTCATAGTTAACCTAAAGCACTTCCATAATTTCCCATGTCTTCATTATTGATTTACTTACATTAAACAAAGGATGAATAAAATATTTATCCTATTACACAATTATAACAATAGTATAATATTCAATGTGATAACAGCAATAATATAAACATTGCTTTTCTAAACAAAGGAACAAAAAAATATAAAAATAGAGACCTTGAAAGCACTTTACTACTGCTTATATGTTTTTATACTTAATAAAGTGAATTATTGAGGTGTCAGTAATAGAATTTAAAATAGTTACAAAAAAACTTAACATCGAAGTCTAAAGGTGGCTGGCACCAACTCTTCAAACTTGATTTAAAGATTTGACATCTCGCTTGCACCAACTATTAAATAATTGGTGCAAGCCACTCTTAGTCTAACCTAACCACCAGAAGTCGTTTTTGGGTAGCAAAGAGTTCGTAAGCCGAAATTTTGTTTTTGAAATTTGATGAATACTGAAAACAGCAACTATGCAGGGATAGTTTTGGCTCCCAAGAACTAGTTAAAAATATCTGTTGTTAAGTGTCAAAATGGGAAGTAGTTCAAAATGGGAAGTAGTTGTTGTAAAGCTTAGGCAGGACCTCTCGTTTATATGTAGAAATTGACTTTCTCTTGTCTACACTACATAACACTAAACTGTAAATTGTTGAAATGTAGATTTTAGTTTCTCAAATAAACAAATAAATACCTGATATATCATCAGATTTCATGATGGACTCCTCAAACACGTCCATGCGGCGGGTCTCAAGCGCTAAGCCGAGCGCCTGCCTGTATTGGCCGTCATCGAGGCATCTCTGGAACATGCGATTGACAATGTCCTCCAGACGAGGGTCGATGTGTTCAGCACCGCTGTCCACGAACAGACTCTTGCGCTTTTGTGTATAGAAATCGATCGCCTTCGCAATCGTGGTATCAACATATTCGTTTCTCGCATTCACGTCAAACAAATCGCCTGCACCTAATGCGTAGGTTAGAGAATCTTCAAATGCTCCTAAATGATAATAAACCTTGCTCGCCACCAAAGCTGCGAGCTGATGCTGTGAGAATACCTTATCTTCATGTAAAATTTCGATCTTCTCTATTGATTCGGATATTTCTGGCCAAAATTCGTCTACTATGTTGTCCAACCTTTTTAGGGCAAATTCTTTCACTTCAGACATGGGCTCGTCGAGCAGGGATATGATCCCTGCGGCTGACGTGATATTCATTTTGTACGTAAACTAAACTATTTCAACTAAATTTTAGGAAAAATGAATTTGCAAAATATTCAATGTTCGCGATGAATTGACAAATTTCTAAGCACAGATAACATTAGAAAATAAGACAAAGACAATAGAGTATACATTTATTGTCCCTTCGTTACTTCACATAAACATCCCATCCCATCCTATGCCGTGCGATCGCAGTCATTATAATTTATTACAGAACTAAAGATAAGTATCTAATATTGATACGGTCACTACAAATGTTGGTACGTAATTATATAGAAAATAATTTGTGACAACTGACAAAATTATTGAATAGGCGACAAAGTTATTGAATGGATACTAACTAAAATAACTGACTTGGTTTTTCATGAGATCTCACAACTTTTTGCGGTAGAAGGACAGCACTGCGTTGCGACTTACATTTCATATATTAATGGGATCTCGTTTCTTTTTGTGGGTAGTCTCTTTTTTTATTTTCGGGTATATAAGTATGTCTGAATATCCACGTCGACATTCTGCCTGTGACAAGTTTGGAAACTGGAAGAATTAGCGCCGACTAATATTTTGCTTCATAAATTTCAATTTTCCAAGAAAAGCCGAAATTACAGATTCAGTCACGTTTCGTACCAGTTACCTACCTGTAAAGAAAAAAATGATTGTTTTAGTAATCACAAGGCGATTTTAACAGGATATGGCTATTTTAACAGAATAGAATAGGATTAATTAATTATTGCAATGAAAAAACCAAAATGCCGGCGGCAGAACTGATTTTAATCATTAAAAGCAATAAACTGCTGAGATCCATATTTTATAGAGGTTTTTACAAAACGGTTAAACCTATTTTAATGTAATATAAAACATTTTTTGATTAATTATATTTTGATACATTTCTGTGAATTCGAGAGACAATGTAATAGTTATAGGAAAGTTTAAATAAAGAGAGCTCACACACATACACACATTTACACAACACACAAACTCACCACAGTTACTCACCCGCACGCTGAATTCCCTTGCTCAACAGGCAACTAATTAGAAGTTTCCGCAACGCGGAGCGCCTGTCCGGATAGGCATAGATATAGAAATAAATAGAGATAAAGTGACTATGGCGGGGCGTCCCGAATCGATATAGCTACAGTACCCGCTAGTTGCAGACACATCGTTTGGTACTTTAGTAGGTAGAGAACCAGCGTGTAGCACCGTTCTCCCCGCTCCATTAGGGCAGGCGTCCCACAGGGCTCCGTTTTATCGCCCACTCTCTACTCTCCAATAGAGTTCGCCCTATTCGTGAACGATACCGCACTTTTCACATCAGACCGTAGTCGCCTCTGAGTCTCCCAGCTCCTTCAGCTCGCAGTCACGAGCCTAGGCAAGTGGTTCCGGCTTTAGAGAATCAAGGTCAACCCCGAGAAAACCTCCGCTGTGTATTTCTCGAGGGGCACGATGACTAGCCGCGCCCGCCAGAGTAATATTCGCTCGCGCTGGGCCCACTCATACCAACTCCCTCCAAGTAATTCGGAACAGATTCATGCGCAAGGCCACCGGTGTTCCTCCTTACGTGCGCAACGTAGATCTGCAATACGATTTAGAATTGCCCTCTATAAGTCAATATCTAAAAGACCTAAAAGTACTTGAACTAAAGTAGATTTGACGTTCAAAAATACCTTGCATTTGGGTTTACTTGAATAAATTGATTTGACTTTGACTTTGACTTTGACCTTAAGCCACATTGCAAACTGCCACGCGGAACACTAGGCACACTAATCGGCCTTCGGCGGTCTCGCCGGCCGGGTCCGCTAGAGGCCCGGCCCTCACCCGAATAGGAAGCCCGTTAAAATGCACGTAGGTGCGGAAAGCTCCCCTGGCGACGGCGAGGTCCGCCCTCCACTCGAGGTATTCCTCGGCTGGAGGAACCCTCAGGCTGTCGACCATCTGGCAGGGCGCCTTTAGTGCTCGCTCCAACGCGACCGCGTTGACGCTGTAAAAGCCACTAGGACTAACAGCAAAGAGAGGTTTTTTTAATCGGTTCGCGTCCGACACTACTCAGTCGGCGTAGAGTTCGGCTGAGTGTCCGTGGGGATTTTTCATCTCTCAGAAACCAAAAAAAAATTTGTGCTTGGAGCTGTACCTCATACTGCCGTTCTTTTAAAGGGACACGATTGACTAGCCCTGGCAAATTCATCTGATATTACGATACGATTAAGTGGCATTTAATAGAAAAAAAACGTGCACTCGCTGTCAATTTTGTGCTATGTCCATCACTGAATCCTTGAACCTCGGGCCAAGACTGGACTGGACTGGCCCGTTGGCACAGTGGCATATGCATTTGCTTCCAAGCTAGGGTCCCGGGTTCGATCCCCGGTCAGGTCAATTTAAAAAACGAACTTTTCTAAATTGGCTTGGAGTCTGTTACTGGGAATTCCCCCAGAGTTCGTTGTGTGGTACTCATAGTACAAGCTTACTGCTTAGTTTGGGGTCACTCAATCTGTGTAATTGTCTGGAGTATTATGATTATTATTGTTAAGAAACATAACGTAATGAGCCATAATAAGTTGCCGCTGTTATCGCCGTGTGTCATGCGAATTTTCAGGTCTTTTTCTATCTCTTTGAGTGTAACTACAAGTAAAACAGTTAGCTGTAGTGATATGGCAACCTCGCACTGTCAGTGTAATTCGTGTCAGCTCGTGAGTCGATCATAAAATAATTATTTACGAAATACTCGTAAATCTAAGTGATTTGACTACTAGTATTCACGAAAATAAAAATACGTCATATTCAGCTGTGTATCGTTGTACTGTGACCCTTCCCGTACCCTTCTCTAGTCACGCACATTAGTAAAAGTCTAAAAAGTAAGTCAACAAAAAAGGACACCGTAAGGACGCCCTTGGAGCAAAACCTCTGTCCATTTTGATTCTTGGTCCGAGTCTTAAAGTACACCAAGATAGAATAGGCGTACAATTTTTTTTTAAGTTTTTCCCTTTAAAGGGAAGGTAAAGGGACTAGCTCATACAACCGATGTCTTCAGTGATAAATAGATAAATTTTTCATAATATTTCATTAAAATGTCGGCATAATATATTTTAATTGTTTCTTGGAGTTTCTGGCGACAAATATATTGAAGCAGTCTTTCTGGTAGAAACCGCTGAGGCGGACTAAGCCACTGAAAAAACAGTATCGCAGTACTAAATTAGCACTTATGTTAACAATTCCACATAATGCACAACAACGTAGACACGTTGTGATGGAAAACCAATGACTAAGTGTAAAAGTACGCCAATTTTACATCACAATATCTAGAGACAATTAGCGAATAATTAAAATAAACACCCAACCGCTCTCCATAAAATCCCGCCAAAAGCCCAGGTGCATAATATTTCGATGTTTAATACCGATGCGTGAAAACCACGAATAGAATTCTAGTTAATTGGGGTGCAATTGCTAACAAAGACTGCTAGTTCTGTTTATTTACGAGTTTATTATGTTATTTTGGATTTTTTGGCGGGAACGGGAGCAGTAAGGTTGACATTTTGTTTAGATTTTCTATTTTTTACATTTTTGGGATTTTTAAAGTACAAAAGTCATAGTATATTGTGTTTTAAAGTTCTGTTTAAGTAAAAAGAATGGAGTAGGTCTAAATAAACATGTGTAGCTGAAGTTCTCGCACTCTTCCAAGAAGTCCTTTATAACTTCAGTAAAGCCCATAGATTATACACTATGGTAAAGCCTACTATTACTTTACTGGAGGAATTGTGATATTTATGTTTTGTGATATAATTATGTGATATTGTGACACGAACTAATTTACTTGTGATTCTACTTATAATATGTGATATTGGCAAATGAGCTAAATTGTGCGCCATGCCATAAAAGAAAAAAAAAACGTTATTTTCATTCAAATAAAATATATTTAAAAAATTATTTGTAGTAATTATAATATCCACTTTAGATTTTTTTATTCGTTTATTGTAGTTGTGATTAAATTTTTTAATTATCACGACGGTATAAACGAAATACTATGTTTCGAATTTACATAATGAGTTGTCAAGTTATTGTCAATTTGTCATAATTCCATGTACGACGTGAACATATGTGTACGTAATATCGTAAATAAAGCCAATAAAACGTAGAATAAAATAGCATCTGTTGTGATTCCCTTAAATAAACGCTGTTTTCACTAATTACTCGACAATGTTGGACTTATTCAGTATTTTTAGTAAAGGAGGAATAGTTCTGTGGTGTTTTCAAAGCACTAGTGATATTTTTTCACCATCTGTAAATGCTCTAATTCGCAGTGTAATCTTACAAGTAAGTCTATTTTTCTAGAACTTAACTAGTAACGCTAATGTAATTATAATTAATAGCTTAGAACACAATCACTATTGGAATAAAATGTTAAAATTACAAATGAGGTTATTTGCAGTGTATGTTAAGGCATTTTTTTTCAATTTCAGGAGCGCTCGGGGAATAACTCGTTCAACCATAACTCTCTAACACTTCAATACAAACTCGATAATGAGTTTGAGCTGGTATTTGTAGTAGCATACCAACGTATATTGCAGTTATCATATGTGGATAAGTTCTTGAATGATGTTCATTTGGAGTTCAGAGATAAATATAAGAATGAGTTACAGACGGGACGGCATATCATAGACTTCGATTTTAGAACTTGTTTCGATAAGGTCTTGAGGGAGTGTGAACGATGGGGTATGTACAATTATTAATAGTTTTAAAAGTAATTTTCCTCTTTTGGTGATTCAGTGTTAACTATTGCTAGTAAAATGTGACTAATACAATGTTTATTTATTTATATGTATACCTAATCTACTACTAGTGTGATATTATTGTGGTTTAAAGGTGAAACATATTTTTTTCAGCTAAGTCACAGGCTAAGATTCCAAAACAGATGAGAACATTTGAAGATTCACAAAAGTCTAAAAAGACTGTAGCATCTATGATTGAACGTAAGGGTGAGGAGAAAGGAAAAAAGTCAGGTGAGTCATATTACAGATGCAACTTAATTAATTAGATACTTGATTTTAGATCTCAACTTCTAAATCACCATAAAACATATCTAATGTGCAACCTGACTCTAAGAGATGCAATTATGAAAACCATCTTTAAATTCTTACAGTACTTTAAGATGCTTAAGTGCATATATATATAAAGTGTTACAATATTAGTTAACGAGATTTAAAGTATATGTTGTATACGTCCTATAGATCACATTTACAGGTTAAATAAATAGATATAAATAATTATTAAATTTCGCATGAAAATAAAATAATAAATATAGACACAAAAGCTTCTCCACAATGTTCTGTCCTTACACATCACAACGTGCCTCACAACTCGCAACAAAACTTTGTAATTTAAGGTGGTACCACACTATGCATTTAGATGCAAGCAAAGATGATGTCGCAGTGGCAAATAAGTTATGGTTGCAAACAACTAAATGCTAAAAAATAATTGGTTTTTACGTATTGATAGGTACACATGTCGCGCACTTACATTTGCAAATGGTCATGAAATCTTCAAGCTGCACACGTTTCAAAGCATAGTTAAATCAAGGAATGCATTTAAACCATTTAAACGTTTGCTGCACCTGTGTCCGCCTTTATTTTTCTTATTAGTATTATGTACTAGCTAATAGTCTGCGCCCTTCTCGCGCCCCTCTCCTTTCGTATCACACCCGCACGCACCCTCAGTTAACCGCGAGTATCCGTGTCTAACACGTGTGGTATGCGCTCGCGCCGCGCCGCCGCCGGCTACGTAAAAATGCCGTACCAGTACAGTGATAGTGAATACTCGGATATGATAATGTGCTATTACGAGAGTGGTAGAGTTCTACGAGCAGCTAGGCAGCGGTATCTGAACTGTTTGGCCACTTACGGCCTGTACCAGCAGAGCGAACAATTCTTGGGGCTGTTCAACGAATGCGAGAAGGTCGTTTTCGTTCTCCATCTGTCGACGCTGGCAGGCCTCGCTATCATGTGAATGTGGAAGAAAGGGTCTTGGAGTATTTCGAACAAAACCCTGAAGGTAGTACACGTGATGCTGCACGTGCATTTGACGTTAGCCACGTTTATGCGTGGAGGTTGTTACGAGACGACGGCCAGCATCCATACCATTTCTTACGTGTCCATGAACTGCGTGATTTAGACTATTCACCACGTCTAAGCTTTTGCCGTTGGCTTGTAGAAGACCTGTCACGGAATATTTTGTGGACAGACGAATCCACTTTCACTCGGGTTGGTTTGTTCAATGCTCATAACACTCACTGGTGGTCGCATGAAAACCCAAGAGTGACAAGACCAGACCATTTTCAGTACCGTATTACAGTAAACGTTTGGGCAGGAATACTACGACAAAACGTGCTTGGCCCCATTTTTTTAGAAAGACTAACTGGTGACTCATATTTTGAATTACTCAAAGATGTGGAGGTGATGCTCGAAGACGTGCCCTTGAACGACTTGCGAGGCCCTTTTTACTACCAACATGACGGTGCTTCGGCGCACTACCACCGCCGTATTAGAGCATACATGGATTCTACCTACCCCGAACGCTGGATAGGCCGTAGCGGACCTATTTCACGGCCACCATGTTCCCTGGACATTACACCATTAGACTTTTACCTGTGGGGTAATGTGAAAAACTTGGTGTATGCGCATGGCAGCCAAAATATTCAAAGTGCTGAGGAACTCAAACGGAGAATAATCAGTGCTTTTGATGTTATAAGGAAGGAACATGAGACATTAGTGAGTGTACAAAACAATTTAATAAGGCGGGTCAACCTGTGTATCTCACAAAATGGTAGACATTTCCAACATCTTTTGTAAATATTTCATTCATAATCGTTAAATTATTGTACATAAGTTGATTCAATTTTTTTAAGCATGCCATTTTATTTTTTCATTCATTTTATTTTTTCATTCATTTTATTTTCCTAAGAGATAACCTACCACAAATTGCTGAATGCACTTTAAATTTATTTTTTAAACCGATGAAATAAAATGCCAGCCCAAAGCCTGAGTAAATGTGATGGGAAAAAATTGAATCGTAGTCGTAGAATACAATGCGGTAATATTATGCGCAGACTGGGCGGGCGGGACGGGGCGGCACGAGGCGCGCTAATCGCGCTGTAGCACGTTGGCGTGCAAATGCGTGCGGGTGAGGCGCGCGTCACAAACAACCATGGAGTCCCTTTGCTTATTTCAATTATTCTATTTTTCGTAAGAAAACAAATTTAGTTAAGAATTTAGTGTTTATTTTAATTTTATTCTGTAGCTATATCAATAGTGACACAAAGCCTGAAAGGACGTTAACTAATATTTTAACATATTATATATTATATATATATATGTTGTATGTCTTGATATACTTGATAGACAGATAGAAATTGTAAAAAAAATGTTTTGGTTCCCATTAGTGTTATATTATGTACCTCTCGGGTTATTTTTTTTATATATCTTTAATTAACAAGTGCGAATCAACTTACAGTTTAATACTTTGAAATATTAATATAATAAAATCGGTTCAGCTGTTTTGAAGATTATTCCGAATAAACAGACCGTCAAAAATTTTAAAAACACGTTTGGGTTTGGTTAACGCACAAATAACAATATAAACTTAATAAAAAGCCTTTCTTTCAAACTTATAGGCAAACGATTCAATTTTATTTATATGTATTGATTTTTATAAATGTAATAGATATCATCTTCATAACGGGCATGCAATACTTCTTGTATGCTAGTATTACTTTAGAACTTTTTTATTTAACTTTACTACTAGTGATTATATTTAAAACAATGTTTACATGCCTAAGAAAAAATGCAGGAAATCAGAAAGTCGTAATAGACTCATGGAACAGATAAGTCAACACTGGATCAAAACAAGTCAATCGGCATATAGGGGTCGCTATTTAATGTTCTCGCTTACGTTCACTCGTTATGAAGAGCACATAAATTTCTTGTACAGATCCTACCTCCAGAAGTGGGATAGAGACAATTTTTTTTTGTTTTGTTTCTGAGAGGGCAAAAAATGCCTACGGACACTCAAGGACACTCAACCGAACTTTACGCCGAATGATTAGTGTCGGACTCGAACCGACTAAAAAGCTCACCTCTTTCCTGTTAGCCCTAGTGGCCCTAGTGGCTAGTCAGCGTCACTGGTCGCGTTGGGGCGAGCGCTAAAGGCGCCCTGTTAGATGGTCGACCGCCTGAGGGTTCCTCCAGCCGAGGGATACCTCGTATGGAAGGCAGACCTCGAGCTCAAGGCCTCGGTCACTAGGGAAGTTTTCCGCACCTGCGTGAATTTTAACGGACTTCCTATTCGGGTGAGGGCCGAGTCTCTAGTGAATCCGGCCGGCGAGAAGGCTGAAAGCCGATTAGTGTGCCTAGTGTTCCGCGTGGCAGTTTAAAATGTAGCTTAAGGTCCGCGTGTGTGAGTGTATTACGACGTGATTGAGCTTCTAAAAGTGAGGCCCTACGGGTATCGCGAGAGACGTCCTCGCCTCCGCCTGTGGGGGTGGGGGCGGTGCAGTCGTAATGTGTAAGTGGACATGTTCGAGTTCGAACGTGTATCGACGTCGTCGCTGTTGCTTAACACATGTCTAGGGCTTCGATAGCGTTTGCGGACGCGGGACTCGGGGAAGTACGATGACGCCCTGACCACTAGGGGTGTAGAGAGGAACGGTGAAAGAAGTGTTGAGACGCCTCTTTTAGATATTGGGTTATTGAGAGGCAATTCTAAATCGTAGTGCAGATCTACGTTGCGCACGTAAGGAGGGGCACCGGTGGCGCTGCGCATGTGTCGATTCTGAATTAGTTGAAGGGATTTGATATGATTGGGCGCAGCGTGAGCGACTACTATGCTGACGTACGTTATGATAGGCCTGACGCACGTCTTGTATAAAGTAACTTTATGTCTGAGGAACATTTTGCTTTTCGCGCAAATGAGCATGTTGTAACGGTCGAGGACGAACGCGGCGCGGTCGTGGATCGTTTTAGTGTGGTGGCGGAAGGTCATGGCACTGTCAAGGGTGGCGCTTAGGTATTTTACTTTCCTAGTCCAGGGGATATCCTGACCGAAAAGTGTAATCGAGCGGAGTGTTAGCGCGGCGGGCGCGGCTGGTCGTCGTGCCCCTCGAGAAATACATGGCGGCGCTTTTCTCGGGGTTGACCTCGATTCTCCAAAGTCGGAAAGGCTAGGCTCCTAGGCTCGTGACCGCGACTTGGAGGAGTCGAGATACTCTGAGGCGACTACAGTCTGATGTGAAAAGTGCAGTATCGTCCGCGAATAGGGCGAGCTCTACACCGGGGGTTTTGGGGACGTCGTTCGTGTAGAGTGAGTAGAGAGTGGGCGATAAAACTGAGCCCTGTGGGATGCATGCCCTGATGAAGCGGGGAGAGGAGAGCACCCGTTTGACTCTATAGCGAAGGAGCAGTCCGACAAAAAGTCCCGTACTATGCGTACGAGATCGTCCGGCACGCCGAACTGGCGCAGCTTGTACACCAGCCCAGCGTGCCAGACTGTTGAACTCCTTCGCTACATCGAAGACGAGAGCCCCCGTGCCTATGTAGTGACTCGGGCGGTTAAGGCCCTCCAGGATGTGTTCCGTGAGGCGGTGCACTTGCTGTATACACGAGTGTTTAGCTCTGAAGTCGAATTGCTTGTCTATGAGGAGGCCGAAAGTGTTTAAGTGGGCTTTTAGACGAGCCAGAAGGACCCATTCGTAAATTTTCCCTAACACTCTAAGGAGACTGATGGGACAGTAGCTATTGGGGCAGTTGATTTACCCAGTTTCGGGATTCCGATGACGATCGCTTCCTTCCAAGCGGCTGGAAAGACACGGTTCACCATGGCGGTATTAATGATAGCTACCAAGAGCGCGAGAAAACGCATCGAAAACAGTTTTACTACTCGGATAGAGATGCCGTCTCTACCGGGGTCTTTTCTAGGTTCGAGAGCCTCAACAATGTCCTGAACTTCGTCAACTGCCGCGGGTCTGAGTTGGCAAGGGGCGGTCGCGGGTGGTAGGGAGCCTACCTCGCGATTGACTATGTCTAAATGGCTCTGATCTACAGGCTGAAAGCTAGGGAAGCATTGGGCCTCCAGAGTGTCGGCCAACAGTTCGGCTTTATCTACGTCGTCGATAGCTCTGTCCGTTCGATTTCGTCAGAGGTGGCATTGTTTGTAACGTGTCCGATTTGAGAGATCGGGCCAACTTCCAGTATGCCTGGTGCGTCGGCTCGATCTCTCGCATCAGATCGCTCCACCTATTTTCCCTAAGTTCGGAAATTCGGTCTTTGGCTTCGTGTTAGAGGGCACGTAAGTTATGTCTATTCGTTTGTGAGGCAAACGAATCGTAAACGTGGGCTGCGGCATTCTTGGCTTTTGTAAATTTAAACCTTGTAAATTTATACTTACTTATTATTTACTGTTACTAAACGTGATTTTCTATTGTTGCAGTAAAAATAGTAGAGAATAAGAGCTTAATGAACGGAAAGGAGGAGGAAACGCCGGAGCCGGAAGATGATGTTATTGCAGCGAACAGAGCTAAATTGGCACAAAAGATCGCTGGCAAGACCAAGAAAGATACTAAGTATGTTACAATATGAAAATACTAGTTGGTACCCGCGGCGAACGTGGGCGAAAGGCGTCATGTGTCTGGCCCTAAGTTTTAAGATAATATTTTCCACTTCCTTCTTAAAAAAGAAATTACTTAAACTATGCTCTCGGAGTATATTATCAGTGGCGGATCCAGGATTTTATTTTGGGAGGGGCTTGAACCCAATGAAGGGAAGGGCGTTCCGTGACCCTAAAATTTTTCATAGAGGGAGTCAGATGCTTTTGGGTGGGGGCTTTTGCCCATAGCAAGCCCCCTAAATCCGCTACTGTATATTATCACCTCGTTACCAAATATTTTCAAATGTTCTAAATCAACCATTTGTCCTGAAAAAAACATTGAATTGAATGTTATAGCATTTCATTATTTGCATTCTCTATTAACTGTTTAGAAAATCCCCAAAGAGTCCCAAGGCAGTGGAGCGTACAAAAAAGCCGCGCGTATGGGAGCTGGGCGGCGACTCCCGCGATCTTCCCTCATTGGACTACAGCACGGACAAGGCCGAAGACGCAGACGTTGCTAATATCACAGATGCTAAGGTAAGTAGGGACTCACTGATGACAAGGTCCCTAAATTTGAAATAAAATGTGTAAAAGTTCTCATATTAAAAAATATTCCTAAAATGTCATACTTATAGGTGTGCTGGCTTATCTTTAACCCCTGACGGGAAACGGGTGTAGTTTTGGCGCTGTTGCCTGTCTATCTATCCTTCTGTCTATATGTTTGTCTATAGCATCGTAGCTGTTGAGCCGATGAACAGATTTGTACGAACTAGACGAACATGAATGAGAAAATAAATATTTGGATTTTGGAACCCTTTTTTCGTTAACATTGTTAAATTATGCTTGCTGTCTCAAATTTCACGGAACCCAAATTTAATGCCTATCCGATTCGCTCTTGTCCATTTTTAGAGTTCGCACGCAAAAGGTGCTAATGGGATCTTATTAATAAACCTATGCCGTCTGCTCGTCCATTCACTGACAATCCTCGTCTCCAGGGCTCTCCCGTTTCTTTTTTTAACGATTTTTTTGTTTTTGCTCTATCTTAAAAACGGGAATACCTACATATAAACATCAATCATGTTTAGATTATAGTGTTTCCACTCTAAAGTAAAACAACAAATTACGTAAATCGGTCAAGTGCGAGTCGGGCGCGTGCTAAGGCTAGCGCAAGCTCAACTCACATTTGACATCAGAATTACTAAATGAACAACTTTCAGTTGGTGGGTCAAATGACTGGAGCAATACGTGATATAGAAGTGGAATCTGAAGAGAGCAGCAGCGAAGAAGAATTGGAGATAGATGCTCAGCCCAGTCCGAAGAAAAGTGGAGGAATGTTTAGTATTTTCAAAGGTAAAGACTTGTTTAATTCGGTGTTTGAAATAATTGAGAAAATTGGTAGAAAAATGAAACAGCAAAATGTGACAATGTGCATTATTGCAATGTGCATGCAATATTCTATAATTTAGGGCGCCTTTGCTTGATTTCAATTTCCTCGTAGTTAACTCATGCTCATTGGGAATAATAACCAATTTTTTGGATTCATATTTTAAAAGAAAAAATAAGATTCCCTCTTTCGTACCTTCTTTCGTAAAGAACGTTGGAACTCTAGAAAAATCACCCATACGTCCATCTATGTGTCACAGGTATTTTATTCAGAAACTATGCATTAGCCCAATTAAAACATGATTAAGAAAAAAATTCGTAATAAGGCTGTCACGGTCGGCAATTTTTTATGTAGATTATTGTATATTTTTTATTGCGTGTATGTGCGACTCCACTGCTGTAAGGTACAATGCCGGTTTACCCACTAAAACCTGACGCTGTTCCTCGAGAGCCATAATGCCGGGGCAACGGGGTCGCTTTGGCAATCTTCCGCGACCCCGGCAGGCAGTTGCCACCAGCGCTATACCGCCGTCTCGTTCGTCTCGTTAGTGGGTGCAAGGACAGAACCCCTCCACCTCTAATACGTGAGATGCTCGCGGTAACACCGCGCGTGCCATATCGAGGCTTTTTCAGAGGAGTGACTCTCCGCCGAAAGTCAGCCCAAGCCTCCTGCTGGGCACTCCGCCGTACCGCGGAGTATACCCTCATGTGAGCATGTCTTCCTCGTCTCTGCTTGTAGAGGCTATAGGAGCAGCCGGTGTGGCTGCTGTCATTCTCCTTTTGCCCGACGGTTTTGCCTCCGTGCAGGCCTTACTCCCTAGGATATGGTCCGCCGCCTTTTTGACGGCAGCGCACAGCGTGCAATGCGGAGCGGCACTGTACGTCCCGGCCTTGTGGGCGACTTGACCGCAGCGGAAACATTGTTCGCTGCGGTCTACCTCTGAGGAGCAGACGAGCCTCACATGCCCGACCTGCAAACACCTATAACAACCAAGGGGTCTCGTCTCCAGAAGCGTCACGCTCAGCCCACCAATAACCTTCAGCGAACTCACGCCGCGCTCAAGACCGAGGGGGTGCGCCTAATCTCGCCGAACTTTATTTGGTCGACGGTACAACCCCCATCCCTAACGATAGCAGCGGACAGTTCGCTTGCCGTAACGGAATCATCCAGGCCGGATATGCGAAGCTCTGACGAGTTGACCGGCCTGGAGATCCGGACCACATCTGGGCTCAGTTGTTCTCGCAGCTTTGCTGTGAGTATGTCTGCCTTGTTCCCGCTGGTGAGACCTGGAAGCTCCAATATACTGGCACCAGTAGCGGCCTTTCTTTATCACATTTCGAGCGTACCGAGTTCGATCTTGTTGCGAGCCTCGGACAGTACCGCCACGTAAGTAATACCTTGTTTTGGCGCCTCTGGCTGCAAGCTTAAAACCACTGCCGACGACTTTGGCACATGTGGCTTCGGCTTCCTATTCTGCTTCTTTCTACCTTAAGTAATAAGAGGTAAAGTCACCCTAAATGTAGATTTTGTAATAGTCTTGAATCATATTACAACTATTATAAAATATCCTTTGGTTGTCTCTTACGACCTGCGCTGTGATGTGCTTGTGCATTATATATTTTTCTTTCTCTTTGAACCTATGGAGTCAATTAATTATAAAACATTGTATATTATGTGTTTCTTTCTAGGCCTGGTAGGGTCGAAGGCTCTAAATGAAGATACAATGCGTCCAGTGCTGGATAAACTTCGTGACCATCTGATTGCGAAGAACGTCGCGGCTGATATAGCCAACAAACTGTGTGATTCCGTTGCCGCCAAGCTAAATGGAAAGGTAACTGTTTCCGGCATTTATTATTAATGAATGCAGCCGAGAATGCCGGAGAATTGAAAAAAATATTTTTTATCACATGTGGGATACACAGTATCTAAACACATTTTTGCGGTTGATAAGTCCATATTTCCTCATTTTACAATACTTGTCGTACGCAAATTTTGGTTGGCACACGAAAATTCACGAATAAAAAAAAGTAAAATGAACATCTAAAAAAAAACATAATCGATTTAATACCCTTTGACATCAGTTTCAACAATGCGTTTTGATGTTCAAAATGTTATATTTATGTAATGAGAAACTCTCAATTCCCATGTTTTTTGTCCAATTTCATTTCAAATTCCAAATTAGCCGTGAATTAAATCAAAAATGAAGGATTTTGAGGTGTGCTTCAGCCCTCAATTTTGGTTGCTAACATTTACTATGTGTAGTGTAGTGTATATCTATATAAATCTATATATAAATTTAGCTTCCATATGTTTGTGTCCAGAAAACTCAAAAACTGCCTGAGCCACAGCGAAGCGTGGTTGGGTTTACCTAGTACATAATAAAATTGAAGTGTCTGTCATTTCGAAATAAAGGCTTATTTTTAAATTTATATGATTTTTTGCACTTTACCAAAATTGTCTGTTTATCGATTTGTTTATCCGGGCTAATTTTCGAAGTGGCTAAACTGATTTTGGCAAAACTTTTATTGGCAGGTAGAGAACTTTTCAGAGATCAAAATTACTCTCTCAAAAGTACTCTACCTGCCAATGAAAGTTTTGTCCAAAAAAAAGTAGCCTACATAGGCTACTTTTTATTCCGAAAACAGTAAACTGAACGCGCATGAGACCGTGGGTTGCAAGTGGTAAGTAACGTGATGACTTTTTGGCGGGAACGGGAGAAGTGAGGTTGACATTTTGTTTAGATTTTCTATTTTTTACATTTTTGGGAGTTTGAAAGTACGAAAGTGATAGTATATTGTGTTTGAAAGTTCTGTATAAGTGAAAATAATTGAATAGGTCTAAATAAACATGTGTAGCTGAAGTTCTCGCGCTCTTCCAAGAAGTCCTTTATGACTTCAGTAAAGCCTACTATCACTTTACTGGAGGAGTTTGACAATAAGAAAAAACTAATTTACATGCAGTGACGTGCACAGACAATTTCAATAGGGTAGCCTAAAAAGAAAACACCGAATTCGTCATTCAAAGTTTGTGTAAATGAAAATGTTCTTTATGTCATGTTAATTATTCATCGGAACTACTATGAAAAATCTTTCAACGGTAGCAAAACTGCTTATTATAATTTTTGTAAAAAGATTATCTTATAATATTTAATAACAAATTTGAAAAGTCATTATTTATATCAATCTTACTGAATAATTTCATTTAAATCTGAATGCCGACGAGCACCATCTGTTATTTTTATTACCTATTTGTTAAATGTTCTTTAAGTAAGGAGGAAAAAGTCAGTACAAATGGTTTAGAGGGCCCTTATAAAAAAAGAGATCGCTGGCTCGTGTTATTCATTCAAAGAAATTAGATTATTTTCTAATTAAGTTATATGTTACTTTTCTTAATGTCTTAAATTAATTGTATAAACTTTTAGTCATCGCGAAATCTAAATCTCGTAGATAATAAAAATGAACGTATTTTGAAATCGGATGCATTAAGTGTTGTATCTGATATTAACCAATAAGCCATCAGGAAAAGGACGGCACGTAATTTTAACCAATAAGCCTTTAGCGAAATGAAGACGCATACAATATTTAATAATAAAATTAAAACTATTGATGACTTTTTGTCCGATGCTGGTATTGGCTAGAGACTGCGTCTCTTTTTTAACTTGTGTGCGTGTTTTGGTATAAGTAAACCTTCAAAACCACTACAGATGCACGCGTGTAATTATACGAAACACGTCAGAAAATCTTTGAATGTGTGTAAATTCAGCCTTTGATACGAATTGTCTCTTGGGCGAACGATAAAATAAGGCGAGCGCGGGAATTTTTAAAATATTTTCGGTTGCGATTTATTTCTTTTTGTTACATTAATTAATTAGCAAATTGCTAGGGTAGACAGGGTCTATTTGTCTTTATGGAGTGCACGCCACTGCTTGTGATTCTACATAATAATACGTGACATTGGCAAATGCGCTAAACTGTGCGCCATGCCATAAAGAAAAAAAAATAGCATGATAACCATGTGTAAGGTGCTGGGCACGTTCGAGAGCGTGGCCGCGACGGTGAAGGCGACGCTGACGGAGTCGCTGGTGCGCATCCTGTCGCCGCGGCGCCGCGTCGACATCCTGCGGGACGCGCTGCACGCTCGCCACCAGGCGCGCCCCTACGTCATGGCCTTCTGCGGGGTGAGTGCGACCCACTGGTAAACGAGGACAAGGAAGACCAAGCCTGACTTACGAAGATCAGATAGCCAGAGTGAATGTAAGATAAATGCAGTAGAAATGCGATCTGTTAGAGATATGTGCGGTGTCTCCCTTGCGGACAAAATAAGCAATGAAGAGATACGCAGTATGACAGGGTTGCAGGACAGTGTTATTTTAATATGAAGAAAGGAATGTTTAGATGGTTCGGGCATTTAGAAATTATTAGTGATGAAAGATTTACAAAGAAAATCTACAGAGCGAAAGCGAGTGGTAAAAAAAGCTAAGGAAGACCAAGGCTGACTTACGAAGATCAAATAGCCAGAGTGCTAGTTGACGGAAATGTGAAAGGCACTCGCGTACCTAAGCGAAAATGTGTGAGGAGAATGATGAGATTTGAGGAAGCGGTAGAAGTATGTAAGGACCGCGAAGTTTGGCACTCCATCCTCTCTAACTATCCTGTTAGGGATGCAACGTGAAGATATATATGTAATAATAATAATACACTCAGACATTTTCACACAGCGCCATCTAGTCCCAAAGTAAGTAGCGCAGCGCTTGTATTATGGGTACTCTACAACTAATATACTACTTATATACTTTTTTTTGTAAATAAATACATATTATACATAAACACAGGAACCGAACCCGCAACCCCCGTTTTTACTTTCCGACGCGCTTAGCCGTTGCGCCACGCAGGTCGTCAAAATGTATGTATGTATGCATAATACTTTAGCGGAATATAGTTCGGGGACAGTTTCAACTTTTTGCGTTAGATGAGATTATGGTTTTGATGGCAGGTGAACGGTGTGGGCAAGTCGACGAATCTCGCCAAGATATGTTTCTGGCTGATTGAGAATGGTATGTCTGTGCTGATCGCGGCTTGCGACACATTCCGAGCGGGCGCTGTGGAGCAGTTACGTACGCATGTAAGACGACTCAATGCGTTACATGCGGATTCTGTGTACCTCTACGAAAAAGGATACGGTGAGTACAGTCCAGTTTATAAGCTTTGCGACCTCTTACTAATGTTTATAGGGTTTTAAGATCTCATATTGACATTTATGAAGTTATTTGAGGTCTTATTGACCTATAGAGGGTTATCAAGACCTCACATTGATATTTTGGGCTTATCTGACTTCACACTGACGATTATGGTTTGGAGTTGTTGGAGATGTCTCACTGCTTTCTGTATGTTTTCTGTGATCTTTAATTTCTTTTTTTTGTAATATCTTATTAACAGATTATAAGACTTTTAAGGGGTTTTCTGAGTTCTCATTATACTTTTAAGAGATTGTAGTAACCTTTCATTAACATAGGGTTTCAGTGGCTTCTCAGTAAAGACAATAAGCAATACCTAAATGACGTTAATGGATTTTTATGACTTCTGATTGATATTTATGGGTCTCTCGTCCCTTTTAATGACACTTAAAGGGGTTTTTTGAGACCTCACGTTGAAGTTTATTTAATGATTTTTTTATTTTTATTGTATAATTTTATTTTTATAATTTCTGTTTCTTGTTAAAAAATTATATTACAAGAATTTTACAAGATAACCGTAAAATGATCGCCTTTTACAATTCCAACCAACCGAGTCCATGTATTAATATGCTATAATTAATATCTTTTTTATCCCAATGCCTCGAGCGGATTGCACCTTCGACCAATTTGTCTTCGATGCAGGTAAGGACGCAGCGGGAATAGCAATGGAGGCAATACGTCACGCGGGGGAGACTAAGCGTGATGTGGTTCTGATCGACACGGCCGGACGCATGCAGGACAATGAGCCGCTCATGAGGGCGCTCGCCAAGCTCATCAAGGTGCGCTCACGATCTCACTCTCGCTCACGCGCATGCACTAACACAAACTCATGCTTTAGATGTCCATAAGTCATAGCCATAGTTTTGTCGAAATAAAGTTGTGTACTAAGTCTAGTGATGTGCCAGATATACGTATCCGTATCCGTGTCCGCGGATATCCGAGGGTAAAAGAGATTGTATTCGTATCTGTTACTTTTTAGCGGATCTTGAACCGATCTTTTATAATAATGAATTTCTTTAAATGGACTTTTAGTAATAACTTCAAATTACTTTTTAATTCTTGACATTACAGTTTTGGCACTTTATATTGCAAAAATAAAGCAAATACTCATGATATTATTATAATAAGTTACCTCATTATGTTTATATACAATAGTATTAATTTAATTGTATTCAAACGTACAAACGAAGTAAGAAAGTCGAGGTCCGTATCCGTATTCGCGGATTTAGACACTAATAATCCGTATCCGTGTTCGTATCCGCAGATATAGATTTTTAACAATCCGGCACATCTCTAGTACTAACCTATCATGAAAAAGTTAAAGATTGTATTAGACAATAGGTCTAACACTCATCTGCCCCCAAACATACTTATTTTTAAATTTGAAATTAGACCTATGCAAAATTTTTTATTATTGTATTATGAAAAAAGTGTAGGCAATAGTTCTAAGCTACTTAATTCTGATATTATTTTAGGTAAGCCTTTGATAAGTTTTATTTCATATTCGTACAAATTAAATTTTCTTGAAGAAATTCAAATTTCTTGAACAAATTCGTTCAAGAATTTCCTGGAAAAATTATATCCATTTATAAGCAGTAATGGCTTACATACAGAAGCGAAATATTCTTTACGCGCGGCAATATTTATATAAACTTCATTTACTCAGAATATTAGTTGTGTGGAGTAGGTCTATTGGCCTCCAAAGCGACGCATGTACGTATACCAGCTGTGTGATATAATTGTGAAATTAGATTAAGATCAAGATCCTTTCCAAGGTTATCAATTTATTGTCCCTTAGAAATCTACACTCTTTTGTCAAAACCTTTTCCAAAATAATGAAATCTCTTTATATTATCTTAGGATAAAAGACATGTACTCATTTACATTTAAATATTACATTATGCATATAAATTAATCTATACTAATATCATAAAGAGGTAAACTTTCTTTGTTTGTATGTAATAGATAAATTCAAAAACTGCTCAACCGATTTCAAGCTACATTATCAGCGAGTAAGATGGGCTGTTATTATTATCAAAAAAATTTCTACCCGTGCGAAGCCGGAGCGAGTCGCTAGTACTTATATAAAAGCCGCGGTTACGCCAGTGGTCGTTAAGTCAGAACTCAAAACTTGTCAAATTCGACAGGTAGTTAAAAAAATTGTTGATAAGTTCATAAAACAATGGGTTCTTACAATGATTATTGACAATGAAATTAGCAGTGTGTCTGTACTAGTGATGTGCCGGATATCCGTATCCGCGGATATCCGAGGGAGAAGAAAGATCCGGCTCCATATCCGTTACTTTTTTTGGCGGATCTTTTACGGATCTTTTACCTTGTTAATTTTCAATACATAAATTAAATTCTATATAAGTTGAAACATATCCTGTCACGCAAAGCGTCAAGTGTCGTCAACTATAGTTTCAAGATCACGCACACCGACACCGATCAAGTAAGACAGTTAAGATCCGTACCCGCGGATCTTGTCACCAAATATCCGTATTCGGATTCGTATCCGCGGATATACATTTTTAACGATCGGGCACATCACTAGTCTATACCTATAATTACATTTGGCAGGTCAATGAACCGGACATGGTACTGTTCGTGGGCGAGGCTCTAGTGGGTAACGAGGCAGTAGACCAGCTGGTGAAGTTCAACCAGGCGCTAGCGGACTACAGCGCTTCTGCCAACCCCCACACAATAGACGGTATGGTGCTCACCAAGTTTGACACCATTGACGACAAGGTTGGCGCCGCCGTCTCTATGGCTTACATCACGGGCCAGCCCATAGTGTTCGTGGGCACTGGCCAGACATACACAGACTTGAAGGCCCTGAACGCTAATGCCGTTGTACACGCTTTGATGAAATGATTTGTTAACACGTTACCTGTTCATCACTCCACATGAAAACACATGAACTCATGAACATTTCATGCTAAATATTATTCTTAGTAGATGTGGTATTTTCAGTAGCACTTTAGTTTTGTTATGAGGGTTCTGTAGTATTAATGGAAAAAACAGAACCTTTTTACCGAGCTAAAATTGGGCACAGACATACGTTGGTACCCTATAACCAGAAATTAGAAACAAAAATTTGAATAATGGTTATTTTGGATCCAATTTTTTTTTATAATTTTAACTTTTATTTTGTCTAGGGCTATGCCATCACTGAAATTGCCGACGCTGGTCATAAACTTCAATAACCCAGGACATTTGGGTGATATCAAGGTTATTCCAATAACCTTAAAAAAAATTTAAAACAAACAGATTTACGTCATTTTTACTTAACATTTGTTTTAATTTAATGATTACAATTCAATTGGGTTTCCTTCGGATGCAAAAAACGTTTCATTTGGTCTGGACACTTTAAAAACCTCTTCTGGACAGCCACTGGACGCTTTCCAAATTAGGAAAAATAAAGAAATTACTACGGAACCCTTGTAGTAGAAGTAAATCTTGTCCCACGCGCTTTGACTGTTTTCTAGACCCGTCAACAGAGAAGTTAGCAAACAAAATTCCCGTGGATTTGGCGTGTGGTTATCTAATTTCGTGTGGTGGACAGAGAATGTGTAAATTCGAAAATATCTGCGCAGTGGTCTTTTTTTTAATTATAACGTATTGTCTTTTATATTATGTTATTTTCTTTTATTATTAAAAATTATGTTCTTTTAGTTCTGTTCTGTATTAAGGTCACAAATTATTTTTTTAAAGTTGAAAGTTATTGAGAAATTATTGATTTTTGATTGCAACGCTGCAAATTCCATAGGAATGTTGAGAGTGCAGTAAAATATTTCCGCTTATAAAATAAAAATGGATCTAAATTGGTCTAAATTTCGCCAAAATTTTAAACGCTTTATAGACACACGTTTTGTATTCCAACGAAGCATACTTATGAAAGTTAAATTTAGGTTTGGGTGCAGGATTTTAGCAGATTTTAGTGCAATTTTAGCGGAATTAAGCTTAAAATGTGTAAATAAAGTATAAATAACGTCTATCGAATGAGTGAATACAATATATCGTGTCATTGTTAAAAAATAAAGTATAAGACATAAAGAAATGAAATCTGATTTATTGTTTTGTCTTGTTTATTCAAAGTATTGGTTAGTGTAGCGACCCGACGATGCTAAAAGTGCGAAATTGCATTTTTGTAGAATATAAAGCAGTTTGAACGCGCGGCTCGCCACTCGCTTACATACCATCGCCCTGCCATGCCACTTTGTGCTTGTTAAATTGTGTAAGAGGAAATATAAATATTGACACCGACATATAATTTATTTATTTGGATTTACAATAAAAGAAGACAAAACGAACACGAAGACAATCCCAAAAGTTAGCATCTGGAGGAATTGACTACGTCTAAATTTCCATCTTAAGGCGACACATTGATAAACAATAATTTAATCTAAAATAGACCTTCTGTTCTATGCTAACATGCACGCGCTCGCTTACGAAAAATACGAAAAAACAGTTATTTTCGTTTATTTTAAAAACTAATTAATTTTAAAAAATCCAACTGTTATTTTCAAGAATATGTTTATATTAAACTATACAGAAAATTTAGATCCATAAATCGGTCTCGTTACTCCAAAAAATGTATATTTCTGTTTTAAAAGAGGTTTCTTTCATATTTTTTTTTGTGTTAAAAAGTTAACCAATTGTATATCGCAACTGTCAAAATGAAGTCAATAAAATGAAGAATCAGGTTACCAAATATCATTTTCATACGTTTTGTAATCACAATCAAAAATTGTGATCCCTGCCCTCAAAATTTCCAATGCGTCGCCTTAACATTACTGAGTAATTTATATATCACAATTAAATCTGAATCAGATGTGCCTGAGTCTTAAGTACATACGTACGAAGTAAAACTTCTGAGGCATATTACCTTTGCATTACATTCTAAAATTTGAAAGTAATCTTAAAATATTACTATTGATTTTGAGAAATACGTTGGGTTTTTAAATTTATTTCCATGTTAATATTTAAAAAATAAAAGTATTTTCATAATTTAACACTAAGCTGTTGATTTCCGTCAGACGAGGTCTTATTGTTGACATTTATATAGAATCATTGCTAAGCAGATATTTTTGAATACAAACATTATTAAATCGAAACTAAAAATTAAATATTAAAATGAGACAGCACTTGTAAAATACAGTAAAGCTATATTTTTATATTTTTTTCGGGTAGTATAGTACAGGGATCTATTTCAATATAATTTTATTTTCGTATTGTTTAAATTAAATCAAAATGTTATTTACTTTTAGCTTTATACATTATGCCATACTTAGTTCTTTTAAACGTTATTTGTACAATCAGCAAAAAATATCAATATAAAAAATTATTGAAGACTACTTGATTTAAATTACTAAAAATAAGTATAAGTAAAACTATTATTAATATCAAATGGCGATTAAGAGGTTATTATCAACAAACTAGTATTTGGTGACATTGTTTTGTTTATTTTAAAATCTGTTATCCGTATCGGATTTAGAAGATTTAATGAAGCATGTCGTCTAAACTGCACTGTATTAAGTTACTGTTTGTTCATGATGCTAGGAAATAGCAAAAGTTCAGTGCCTTGTCCGTACATAACGAAGTTAATATGAAATAGATTATTTGTTATTCATTCTGAAATCTTAGCAATATTAGAGTTACCACATTCTCAACAAACTTTGAATCTAGTTGGAAACCGTACTCTGAAGAGGTAGTCGAAGACAAATTATATGACCTCGAGTAACTTTTGATCACTTGTTGCATTTCTGTCTCTTTCTAACTCCTGGAAATACACCTATTAGTATATACAGGGTTAATTGAAAAATAATAACAATCCCTTAGTGCAAAATTCCTGTCATTATACCTAACAACTTTTGTTCTACGACTTTTTTCAAAACTTAATAAAAAATATTTGTTAAGTTTTGTTCTACTGTCTGAAACGTAATTACTCTGTACGTATTTCCAATGTACAGTGCAAGCTCACCCGGCCTCAGCGCCGCGTTGCGCGTGTGCCACTTTAGCGACCGGGTAGAGTAGGTGCCATTTTCAGAAACATTAACTTTATTTTTATTTTTGTATGAAAGAAAAAGTTATGAATTTTTAAAATTTGTAGAACAAAAGCTATTGGGGATAATGTTAAGAACAAATTACTAAGAGGTTCTTAGCATTTTTAAAAGAACGCTGTATAAGTTTGCTATATATAAATATACCAACAGCATAAAACAAAAAGAGATGGAGGGGTAAAGAGATGTTTCAAGGTTAAATTTCCTGACTTCAACTACTTCGATAGAGTGCGGCCTCCAGTTTAAATACTGCTCCATACATCATTGGTTGTATAGTTCATACAAGCAATAGTATTAATTCATGCTATCAGATAAAAATATTGTTAAAAGTAGAAAACTAATCGAAATTGGCAACACTAACACGCCCTTGTTACTTTAAATAATAGATATAGGACACCAGTTTTATGGTGTCTAAATAGATCAGTCTGTAAGGCTAATGCATTAATATTCACATTCATATTCATTAATAGGAATTGGCAAAATCTATAGTAACACCATTATCTGCCTGATAAAGACCAATCACGAATCGAATGTTTACAGCGCTACTACGAGCTGCCATACCAAGCATTTTGCTAAAATAAATCGTAATTCTCAAACAAACTAAGATTTCGGCGTGTATATATATATATATATCAGATCACTGCCTGTTGCCTTTTTGGTATAATAATAATTAAATTGTATTTATATTAATGGTTTTATACGTTTAATGTTACACATTGTATAGAATGCTAAGCACTTTCTCTTAGTCTAAAGCGGTAATTTGTGTTGGGGTTTATGTTATGTAAATGAGTTATATTATGTCTTTCACTGTACTTTCGTGCAGTATTATAATTTAAATGTTCGTTTAAGTACAAAATATCCATTCCTGTTATGCTGTCTTAATACTATTATTAAATAAATCATTTTTAACCTTTGATTGAGCAATAAATCTATGACTAAACGTTTTTTTTATTTCCTTCAAATTGAAATCTTTCAATTCAGTTTCCTTCAAATCATTCCACGTTAATTTTAAATAGATATTATGTCACACAATGCAGTAAGAGGCGATACTCAGGATATAATCATTGACTTGAGCGATATTGCATATGGTGTGGTATATTATGTTTGCTTTAATACAACCCAGCACTTTGCATCTATAGTTATTCTTTTAGTTTAGAAATATCTACCTCTTATGAAATATCTCTCGCAGGTTCGATGGGATAAATTTCTTATAAAAAAATCCGTTCCTTCTGTTCTTCTTTGTGTATGTATTTTTCTACTTCATATAAATACAAGGTTATTTCGAAAGGATGTGTGAATGCTAAAGGTTATTAAAGTACTACACATGACAACAGAAAATTTTCCTTCTCTTATCCGCTAATTAAATAAAGTAATAAAAAAAGAGAATAAAACTAAAAATGGTAAAGTATGTATGAAATTAAAATACAAGTAAACTTAGCGGTACCCCGACATGACGACGCTTGAATATATTACTACTACTATTTATATTGAAACTTATTACAAAAAATTACTTTTTTTACTTTTTGGAGGTTTTTTTGAGTCGGGGGTATTTTACATTTTTATAGAATAAATAAAAGGCGATTTTTAATTTAAAAAATTTGTGTTATTAAACTGTTTTCTGCAGAAAATATTCTATTAAGTGTTTGTTCAGTAAAAAGTAAATAAACATAATTGCAATACCGGGATCCCGGTATTGGAAAAAATATTTCCGGTATTCGAAAGCCCTAGTACCTAATACCTCAAAATTAAAAAGAAATGAGCAACCCTAATATCAGCCTTTTTACGTCGCTAGCAAACATTTGGAATGTAAGGCATAACGATAGGGTTGTAAATTTTTTCTATTATAATTTTTTTGTATGGACAGCAAAATAAACGTATTCCGTAATTATTATATGTGCAATATAGCAGCCAACATTGACACGTTGAAACCCTGGCGGTTTATACTCCCTTTCCCAATAACCTTGTACATTAACAGAAATGTCAAAAGCACTCGCATACCTAGGCGAAAATGTGTGAGGAGAATGAGATTTGAGGAAGCGAAAGATGTAAGGATCGCGACGCTTGGCGCTTCGTCCTCTCTGACTACCCCGTTAGGGATACAGCGTGAAGATATGTATGTATGTATTGAATGGGTGATCCAATAGTATCTATTGCGAACGAGGATATATTCCTATTATGACGAAAGTATGCAAGCATAAATAATACATCTTCACGCCATATTCCTTTGCGATAGACAGATATATAACATAAATATTCAAGCAGTAGATTTATATTTTCACTGCTGCACCTATATCTGATAATGAGTTTTCATGGCAATTGTACAGTTCACTTGATTATCTAATACTAAAAATTATGCTGTGGCCATGTTACCGTAATTACTGCATTAATTGCTGACACCAGATAACAATTTTTATTTGACCTTATATTTTAACTAAGTACATCCTAATTACAAATTCCTGTATCAACTATTTTTGGGATATTTCCCGCGAATGGCTCCGAGAGACACGACGTAGACACTTTGTGATAGTTTTTTGAACAAATATTATTTTACAATGGAAAGATTAGTCGATCAAGTGAAATCATGTGTATTCAATTATAAATTAGACAGTTGTTGTTACTTAGCCTCTGTTAGAATAGGTGTTCTTGTTATAGGATATTATAATTTATGTGCATCGGTAAGTAAAATATTGTCTGGTCTAGAGGATATAAGTAAGATAGTAAACCTCGACGGCGCAGTGGTTTGGGTGTTGCTTCTATGCGCGGAAGGTTCCAGGTTCGATTCCTGGTTCGGGTCATTTAGTTTCTAAATGAAATTGTCTAGATTGTCTCTGGTCTGCGTTTGCTGGCTAACGTCCCCAGTAGTCGTCTGGGTCTCATAGCATAACACAGGGAATGCACTAGTTTTGAGACCAGACCGGTACATATTGTCTGGCACATTATTATTATTATCTCAAGCCGTTCTCAACCATATGGTTTATAGGCCTTTAACAAATTCCATTCCTTTTTATTTTGGGCAGTTTTCGTCCAGTTGCTACCCGCCATCTTTATGATTTCATCCTTCCATCTCATTTGCAGTGTTCCTACTGGTCTTTTTCGGCCCAATGGCCTCCACTCGGAAGCTTTTTCGATTTTATGACTATATATCCGGCCCATTCTCACTTCAGATACGCCACCCACTTCACTATATCAGCTACCCTACTCTGCTTTGATGATGGTAAGTAGTCTTTGCAAAATTCAATATGCCGTCTGTAGTGCGACATCAAGAAGTAACTATAATATATACATAATATCTGTACCTACTCATAAAGTTTTTTTATATATTGATGGGCCGACATAATATAATAATAACAATGCGCCAGACAATACACACCAATCATCTGATCTCAAACTAGGGTATTCCCTGTGCTATGTGAACCAGACGACAACTACTGGGGGCGTCTCCCAGTAAATCCAGACCCGAGACAATCTGGACAAGTTGGTTTAAATCGACCCGACCGGGAATCGAACCCGAAACCTGCGTTTGGTTCGTGAAAATGAGCGAAATAAACTTGATGCGAAAGTAAATTGAGGTCTATGGACATATAGAGTATTAAGGCCAAGAAAGCGCTTATTGCAAACGCGTTGGCAATCCTGACGGTTAAGATTAAGCTTCTTGTGTCAGAAATTTCACTGTCTGACTTACTCTCCACGCCAAAACACTACGTGCAAGCAACGTTTGGCAACAGAATTAGCAGTAAAATGGCGGTAGCTATCGGAACGTACGTATAACATAAGATCTTACACTCGCAAACAGTTAAATACTATAACTGGTATTATAGGCAATGGGATAGTAACCAAAGGCATTACAACTACCTAGGCTGTAACTTCTATTTCCACTGTGCTATTTAAAGCATAAATATAAATGCTTGTTGCTACCGGAGATGCCGAAGCGTGAAGTTTTTATGTTTTGTTACATAGGAAATGCGAAACAGTTATGTATGTAAGTTCCTTTTTATAAATATGCATACGTATTATAAAACAGTAACATCTGTCTGTTATAAGCTTCCTGAATTGCAAATTAATATTTTTTAGAATTATCATGTGTTCGAATGTCACTCACCTTACTGCATAGAATTGATTATTTTAATTATGTGAATATTGAACTATGTAGATGACTGGTTATAATACATTTATTGAATTCTGAAATAAGGAAGAATTTTAGTAATTTCTTCCGTAATTTTTATCCAGTAATATAACAATCTGAGTTCGATTTGAGACAGGTGAAGAAAATGAATCTGTCCAAATTAGTCTTGGAGTCTGGGCAGTGCCGGCTTTACCTATTGTGCAGGGTGTGCGGCGCACAAGCAGGCTCTTAGGGGGCGCCGAGCGTCGTTCGTGACGCCTCATACTCTTTGACTTTCTGTAGCCTGTAGAGATCGCGAAGCTATGTAAAAAGTAATTACGGATATTTTGCATCTCTTTAGAAAACCTCATTAAATCTAGTTAAGTAAGCTAAGTACCTGTGGTCGCCCCTAAGCTAAGCTAGCAACGGTTTCAATGTACATATAGTATATACTCCCTAAAATTACCAATATGAACTAACAGTGTTGTGTGTTTCTGCAAAATTTTATCCATACCTACTTCGTCCCGTAATTTACATTTAGTTTTTAAATGAAATATTTTTGAACTTGCGACGTAGTTGTGCTTTTTTTTTTCTTCGGAGTTCACGGAGTCTACTCCGTGGGTCCAAGAGGGCGTACCGCAAGCGACGTGAACGTAATGGCTACCCAATATCATTTATAATTATTGTACCGTTTACATCCGTATCCGGAATTTCGGATCACTGGTGAAAATATAAAATAAGTATTCCATTTAAATCGCGTGCCCACTAGAGGGCGTCAGGATATTGTTTGCACCCGGGCGCAGTGTTGCCAACCCTAAAATACTAAAAAACAGCAGCTCACCAATAAAAAAACAGGAGAAAACAGTAGGTAAAGTGAAAAAAGTCAGATTTCATACTTTCCTCATATAATTAAAACAATTACCTAGTTTTATTAGTTACTAGGACTCACATACATTGTTATATTATAATATTGATTACAACATAATAAAAAACAAAGATCAAAGTAAAATTATTTTCCACTTTCATCCTCAATTGCCTCATCTTCAGTATTTTCAGTCATTTTCCTTTTTAAATATACATATTTTTCTTAAATTTCTTCATGTGCCTTTCTGTGGTTTCAAATGAGTAGCAATCGGTTATTTCAGATTTAGTGTGTAATGCTCCTTTAATACACTCATCAAAAGTGTCTAGGGATCAAGTACGTTTTAGAGTATCGTCGCAATTGAGAATTATTATTTTAACTTTTTTTGTATCGTTATTGATTCTTTTTAGTGATTTTCAATATTTGAATAAATAATTTTCTTTAAATTTTGATTTAAAATAGAAAATGAACTGTCAACCAGGATTCCTATAAAAGTGTGTAATAGCGTATTTATAAAACCATTACAATTTTTGCATCAGAACTGAAAAAAATTGCATCGATATGGAGCGACGACATCATTTGACACGAGAAGAGATCATGAGAGCCGTCGGAATGTTGCAAGCTGGTTCCAGGCAATGTACTGTGGCACACAGAGCGTCATAAGCCGTATCTGGACACGCTATCGTATCACGGGCAGCGTGGCCGAGCGACATAGAGGACTATCTCGCATCACCACTCGCAGACAGGACCAGTACATGCAAAATATTGCTCAACAGAATCGTACTATGACCGCCATGATGTTGGCTACGACGCTCCACAGCTCTTTAGGCTTGCTGATAAGCGACCAAACCATTTGAAATCGTTTACGTGAAGTGAGTCTGCGTTCCCAAAGGCCGCTGAGAGTTCTGCCTATAGCACCCTGCAATCGTAGGGCCCGTTTACAATGGGCTCGCGAACACAGAAATTGGGAGGAAGAAGACTGGCGTTGTGTTTGCTTTTCCGATGAATCTCGTTTCGGCATGAGGCCGGATACAAGACGTACTCGAGTTTGGAGGACCTCTGGACGTCAAGAACGTTTGAAATTTTGTCAGGAAGTTCATTCATATGGAGGAGGAACAATAATGGTTTGGGCCTGTATTTGGATCGGTGGAAGAACCGATCTAATTTGGATCAGGGGCAACCTCAATGCTTAGATTTATGCGGAGAGGATTGTTTCAGACGTGATAATCCCTCTGCGAAGCCGATTGGATGATTCGTTTCGACTAATGCACGACAATGCACGTCCACACACGGCTAGAGTCGTAACACGTGCTCTTGCCGACGCTCGCATCAACGTTCTGCCGTGGCCTGCTCAATCGCCAGACCTCAACCCAATTGAGTACGCATGGGATATGCTGCAAAGAAGAGCTCTGCCGAGTATGGATGCTGTGCATACCCCACAAAAACTTTTTGACTTGTTAGAAATAATGTGCGCGGCCATTCCTCAAAGTGATTTTGATGAACTGATTTTAAGCATGCCAAATCGCTGTGATTGTGTAATTCGTGTCAATGGTAGAAACACAGATTATTAGTTTTTTTATCTTTACAATAAAAATTTAAAAAGTCCTCATTTTTGGCTTTTTTTTGCCATTTAATTGACGACATTAACTTAGAATAATTTCCCACAATTTGCAAAAATTGTAATTTTTCTTAATTTTTACAAAATATAGGGATAAGTTGTTAACTTAAACATAGGAATTAAAGTAAGAAGCCAGTCTGAAAGACTAGATTTGATAAATATTAATTGGATAATTTTTTATAGTTAAAAATGTACTTGATCCCTAGACACTTTTGATGTGTATAGTTGTAGTAGATATTCTATTGCGTAATTTAATAATTGAAAAACAGTTAAAATTAGGAATGAAACAGAAAACAGCGGCATCAATGTGAAAACAGCAAATCTACTGTTAAAACAGTAGGTTTGGTAACACTGCCCGGGCGCTACATGGGCTAGAGTCAGCGCTGAGTCTGGGCGTTCTCTCAGTTCGTTATTATACTTTGTTTTAGTTTGGAATATACAAAAAGGCGTTATACTCAATATTCTAAATATAACGAAGTATTTACATGTAGGAATTCACAATCTATTGGGATGCAAAAGTATTATACTCTGTATTCTGAATATAACGAATTATTTACATTTTAAAATTCACATGTTACATTCTCTTTGATTCACAATGTAATTGATATGAAGCTCTGATACTCTGAAGCAATATTCCCATGCAAATAATGTGAAAGTTTAAAATTTGTTTTTTTCTCTCTGTATTTCAGATGTTGTCTGTGATAGCAACTGCCAACGAAAGTTTTCCGCCGCTATTCATGAAGATACTCGAAGCAATATCGGAGGACGATCCATCCAAGTCGCTTTGCGTGCTCGCGTATGCGACAGAGTTGGGATTCAGCGTGCTTTTGCTTTCCGCCATGCATAGGGTATTTTATTTATTATTATTAGACTTCCTAGTTGCCACGCGATGAACATACAATATCAACATAACAAACACAGTGTATTATGCTAGAGTTATTCAGGTACAACACTCCATCGTCGTAAAGGCAATTGTGATGTAATACACAAAAGTAGATTACAAAATATAAATAGATTGCAGCAAAATTGTCAAAAACTGTGATGTCTTTGACATAGCAGTTCTTAATCATTAAATGTCAACAATTGAAATGAAAGGATTGAATACGAATGTGAACAAAACTAAGGTTATGATGTTTGAAAGGGAAGATGTACAGAGTGTAAAATATGGGTAAATGGAAAATGTCTAGAACAAGTGAACGAAATTGTATATCTGGGGAGTGCGTTTTCGAGGGATGGAAGATGTGAGTTGTATGTGGAGAGACGGGTAGCACCCGGCAATAAAGCGAACGATGCTCTGTCCGCATTAGTAAGCAGTATGAATATATCAAACTCAGCCAAAATGGCCATACACAGTGCGGTGTTGGTTCCAACTTTATTGTACGGTATTAGTGAGGCCTGGATATGCCTGAAATCGAGTGAAAGTATAATAATTCCAGTAGAATCGCGATCTCTCCGCGAAATATGTGCGGTGTCGCCCATGCGGACAAGATAAGCAATGAAGAGATACGCAGTACAACAGGGTTGCACGAACGTGTTATCGTAAAAATGAAGAAAGCGAATGCTTAGATGGTTCGGGCGCATAGCAAGAATGAGCGATGAAAAACTGACAAAGAAAATCTACAGAGCGAAAGCGAGTGGTAAAAAAAGCCAAGAAAGATCAAGGCTGACTTATGAAGATCAAGTAGCTAGAGTGTTAGCAGACGGAAATGTCAAAAGCATTCGCATACCTAGGCGAAAATGTATGAGGAGAATGATGAAGTTTGAAGAAGCAAAAGAAGTATGTAAGGACCGCGACGCTTGGTGCTCCGATCTCTCTGACTACCCCGTTAGGGATACAGCGTGAAGATATGTATGTATAAATGTCAAAAACTTTGCCTCCTCCTTTTCCTTTACTTGGCAATATACAATCAAATAAAAATCAAGCATGCAGCAATCTTACATGTTATCTGGGCGGGTTGTGACTGATATGGCCCTTGAGGGTCCCAGATGGATGAATGGAGGGATCACAGTCCGCTTTCGGTTCGCTAAAAGGTAAAGACTTGAGCGCGCGTCTTGAATCTTATTTCTGTTCAAAAAAGGGGTATTCTATGCGCCAAAATCTCGCCTTGACTCTTGTTATTTATGTGATCTAAGACTCTTGATCAGTGAACACTATTAGGTTCATCGCACATACATTTATTTCTATGGAACCGTTTTCTATATAACTCGCCAAGTGCGAGTCGGGACTCGCGTACTAAGGATTCTATACCACCGTACGATGCGTTTGTGTTATGTACTTACCAAAAAAGAAATAATAATAATAATAATAAAATATTTATTTCATAACACATACATACGCAAATACCATAATTGAAATGTACAAAAAATCAGGTTAGTGTTACATACGTTCTTAGATACTCAAGAAAAGATTAAACTTGTGTTATGGGTATCTCGGTTCTGTCGCAAATTGATAACACATTGAATTTTTTTTTTATAAGTAAGAGAAATAGTGGACGTTATTTCAATAAAAAACTATATCATGCGTGTAAGCAGGTATTTGTGTGCGCGAAAGCATGTGTGTGTCTCTAAGTGGGTGAGTAGATGCGAGTGTATGTATATGTATGTATATGCATACGCGCATGGGAGAATGTTATGTTTAATTATGTTTATTAGTGTAGTGTATTTAAATGTAAAATGTTCCATCAGTATAATCCTCTGTTTTGTAAAATTCAACCAAAATTAAGTAGAGATTCTGTTTTTATATAATTTAAATTAAGCAACCAATTCACTATCTTAACCTTACATTTAACTTTACAATCGGTATAAATATTGCATTGTCTGTTTGCCAGATTATACAGATGACTACTAACAATATTTTAAATATAAGACGGATACAAATACAAACTTAACTTTGCATTTGGAAGACAAATTCTCCTATACTCTCCAACTGCAAGTTTAAATTTCTAATAGCAAATAACATTAGGGACAAAGGTATAATGCACTTGGTTTTAAATTAATGGTTAAACGCCGTATTTTTCAATGGAATTTTTTCGAAATTTTTACTTATCCAAGTAAATTTTTACTCGTTAACTTGTAGTTTACTTAGGTGTGATAGTTGTGATTTTAAATTCGTTATAGGTACATACATAATATAAACTACCGTGAATAATTTTCATATATCAAAACACGTATGTAACTCTACAAAAATGACAACTTCAAATCTACCTTCGATCGGTTAGAAAAAAAAACCTGCACACTGAAAAGAACCGACAACAAACTTAGGTATCATTTTACAATAGGTTTATTACATAACTTCACCTGTATCCCCAACGGGGTAGTCGGAGAGGACGGAGCGCCAAGCATCGCGGTCCTTGCATACTTCCCCCGCTTCTTCAAATATTATCATTCTCCTCACAGATTTTCGACTAGGTATGCAAGTGCTTTTGACATTTATGTCAGCTAACACTCTCGCGATTTGATCTTCGTAAGTCAGCCTTGGTCTTCCTATTACATTATTATTATTATAGAATATAGGTTTAATATAATACAATATTGTAAATGTATGTGCAGAGAAGATTATTTCCAGACTATTGTTATGTCTTCAATCAAATCGTTTAATTTGTAGTACGAATGTCTAATCAATGTACGTTTTATACATATCCCATGCCCAGTGAGAGCCTGTGTCAAGTTGAATAATATGAAACGGTAGCAGCTTGCCAGTTTCTTTATATCCTCGATTTTGGCACACTATAATTTAGTAACCAACCTAGTGCTGGATTCCTGATATTTTTTACCAGCGTTCCAAATTACTAGACTTTCCAATTCCAGTGTGAGCGTCTGCCTTAATACTGCCACTAATTAAACATTTTTCGATTTCCAGAATGACATCATGTTGCTTCAAGTATTTGTGTATTACGCTATAGCGACTACTATAATAGCTCTACTGATCTATTCCATGGTAATAGCGAATATTGATGTTTTAATCAAAATTACTATGGTTATCAATATCGGTAAGTTTGGTTCGCTTGACTTTATAAAGACAGGATGAATGAATTTAACTGTATGGACTGATGAGCGCGGTGTAACTAGGGCGGTCCGTAACAATCAGTATTTGCTAGACAAAGAGAGAATGAAGAAAAGCAACATTTTCAAAATCAAATAACATTGATCTAGGCAAGTGGTAATGATCTAGGTGACCCAATTTAAAATTACGATTATTATTCGATGTTGGATATTTGTAGAGTATAAATAACTTATATATTTAATATACTATTAAAATTGGAACTTCGAGTTTTATTTTATGTGTCGTTAGAACACCTGCTTTACACACGATTTTGGTCTAGAAAGAACTAACTACGCCATTTAAATCCCAAGTATCTGAAAGTAATTCTTAAGGATCCTGTTTGTATAAGAAAGTTTAATATGATTATTTTTAAATTGCAGTATACCAGTGCTACATAATTCTGTTAGTAAGGAGCGCTATAGTAGAAATTAAAGATGAAGCAAAACACAATGGCGATTTATCAAAAGATCCAACCGCAATTTCTATGAAACCTGTACCGGACGTCGAAGCACCACCTGAACGGAAAATAGAAATATTCGCGAAAGTAGGACAAAAAGAAGATGAAACAAAGAAAGATGGACAAATCAAGATTACAGAAAAGGTTCAGGATGAAGACAAAGATAAAATTGAGGCATCTACAACCTATAAAGAGCCAGTCGAAGTCGTGAAAAGGAAAGGTAAGGAAACAAAGAAAAAAGAAGATAACTTAGAAACGAAAGAAGAAAAGAAGGAAGAGGAAGCAGATAAACTTAGGGAAACTACAAAAAAGGAAGAGGTGAAAAAGAGTTTCTTCTTTTCAAGGAAAGAAAGTGGAAAGAAAAAAGATATGAAAAAGGAACCGGATGTGAAGTTAGAATCAGTTGACGAGGTGTCGAAACAATAAGAAAAAATATTAACATTCTTTCATAGTGGTAATAACAAGAGTGGAATTCGTGGTGTATTAATATTTATGGGAATAAAAGTTATAAGTATCTTACAAATGTTCTTTTTGTCACGGAGATAGTCAACTTACATTAGTACTAAAATGAATAAGTTTCGAATTCAATATTATACGTTTAAGTAGATCCAATCAAAGGCATTTTTATACGCTTGAATCGCCCATCGGTTCGGAAAAAACTAGCGGCGCTCAAAAGAACCGGCTAGAAATTAGGGAAAGTAAAGTTAGGCACCATATCAACATCATCTTATTATTAATAAACTTATTATAGTTTGTGATGTTTTTTCAAAGGCTAATGAATACGCAATTTACATAGAGTATTAAAAATGTTTCCAGCGTCGGTTCAACATCTTTTTTTCGCCAGTGTTGGGCAAAATGTAATTGTAAAAACTTGCCTAACGAAATGTTTTTACAATTACAATTTTTAAAAGTAATTGTTTTTACAAGATTACAGAAAAGACAAGATTACATTTTGCTTAAATTTTAATTATAATTTTTAACTGTAATTGTTTTAAAATAACATTTTGCCCAACACTGTTTTTTGTCCAATATTATTTCTCGCATTTGACATTTTGGCGCCCCTTACCATCTAGTGTCTAGATCTAGAGCACTGGTTCCCAAACTTATTTTGTCTACTGAGTCGAGAGCTCATGCAGTCGTTGTCTAAGATGCCTCCTAGCTAAATGAAATTACAAATCACCCCCCAGGCCTCTACACAACGCCCCCATTTTTTTTCTGGGTCTCTTACCCTTTAGGCCTGCAGCGCCCACAAGGGGGCGTTATCGCCCACTTTGGGAATGGCTGATCTAGAGCGATCGCTCCTCTCGATCTACGTCTAGGCCGGCGCTGAATGTACCCATCAAAGAAAAAGTCCTGAGAGACCAATATATAAAACTAATAATTGGATATCAATCATTACCAATTTGGTAACAGAATAACATTCAAAAGGCCACAGAACTAGAACGTACATATCGTTTTAACACAGTACAAGTAAGCAAGCAGTATTATATCTCGGCAGTGTCCTTGAAATAATTACCTACGGTCACTCGGTACATAAACATGCAAAAGGGCTGCCGACTGGGATTGACTGTTTTTGTTGGGTTACGTATTTGATAATAGGTACTATATTAAATTGTCATATTATCTTTTCATTTTATATTATTGTAAATTTCTTAAGTTTTTATTTATATAATTCTACTAGTATTTTATTTCTAGTTTCAAAAGTATGGAATTAGTATGGTGGAAATAGACAAAAAAAAATGCATTTTGAGTTTTTTTGTGTGCGGTATAATTAAAAATCAGCAACAAAGTAACTAGATCATTATGATAATATATTTCCTACAAATGAGCAACAGAGAAATATTAACATTCTTTAGATTCTTTAGATGTATTCAAACATTCATACATGAACAATATGCTCGAAAACTAGATTGGCATATTTCGTCAGTAAATGCGCGGGAGCGTCTCACACCGTGCGACAACCGCGGCGCACTCTCGACTGTTGTATGCCGAGATTTCGAGTCGCGTCGTTTGGAAGCGTTTGCATGAAGATGGAATACTGTTGCTTACTTGTAATGTGGTTTTAATAAGTTACAATTAGTGGTGGTTATTAAAACAGATAATATAATACATAATAACGCATTATATACATTTCTTCAGGCTGTTATCGTTATCTCTAACGGGGTAGTCAGAGAGGACGGAGCGAAAAGCTTAGCCAAATATAAAATACTTAATGCATTATTTTGACATAATGAAAAAGACATTAATGAACGCTGAATTATATTATTATTATAAACAGTTATCGAGCCGCATACTTTTGCCACTGCTGCAATAGGTGTTTGTGAGATAGCGCAATGTAGGTATGCGGCGCGCGTGTCAGCTCAGAACTTGCTTGCTAATTTTACAATTTCGATGTTTCTTGGAACGAAATAAAGTTCCATTTCAATATATTGTGGTCTTGTCTTTTATTGCTACAAATCACACATTTCGATTTTCAAGTTATTGCACTATATACACGTACGTACACCACATACAACAAACCACAGGCAATATGTCATACGTACATATTATGTATATATACAGTATGTAGAATTCGTAAAAAGAATGTAACGTAACGAAGCCAGACGGGGCCATTATTGCCAGGTCGACCTAGATGACCTCACATTCTGCCTGCCACACCTACTGCTTACTGTATTCAAGGTACTACCACAGATAAATTAGTTACTAACGTGTACTACTATGGCTACACAATGAACTAGTGGACCCCCTAGTAAAACCCAGATTTCAAGTACGAAGTTTTTTTTCTAAATTAGCAATGCGGGAATCAATGCTGGGAGTTCGACCTAGAGAGAAGCTTGGCACGGCACTAAAGGACAGGCATAGTGGTCAATCAATAAAGTATTTTTTGGATATTGTCATAAATAAAAATTACAAGTAAAGTTTTTAGTTATTTATTTAACATTTGTTTCATAACTTCTTAGATAATACAAATCACTTAACTATTCTGTAACAAAAAGAAAAAATCAAGAACTGAAAAGCACAAGGTATTTTTTAACCACATGAATAGGTTTCGAATAACTATTTATTTTCATTGAAGATATTTTTGAGTATTTGTGAACTGATCTCATCAGCAAAGAGTTAAATCACACTAAACAATGTGTTATAAAAAATAATTAATTATGGTACTTTGGTAACAAAAATTCACATAAGTAAAGACATACATTGTCATAAATGAAAGTAATTTTCATCCATTAATTTCGATATTTTGATTATAATTTAATTTAATTCTAATGAGATACAAAAGCAGTTGATAAAAATGAATTAAGTTGCTACTTTATTAGTGCAAATATAAAGTGAATAACTGATTTACAATTAATATAAACTTTTAATTATTCTAATATCGATTTAAACAAGTGGGGAAGTTACGATATGTAGTACGCGTGCAAGATAACGTGAGACTTGTAAGGAAAGGGCTCAGCTGAATTCACCCGATTTGTACCATTAGCAACATCATTTCTTTTGGCTCTTATTTTTTATTTCCAAAACTAAACTTAATATTTTTTAAAAGGGAATAAATATGTTTTAAATAACGGAATTTGTGGTTTTTTAGCCCTATAATTGAGAAATCAATATCTTGTGTAGGAATTTTTTGCATTTAATTACTTTAGAACTCTCGCAATTTGTAACTAGTAAATACTTGAAGTTCTAATCAATATCGTTTATATTATTATAGTAATTATTTATTCCCCAGGAGCCTACAGTTTTACAACTTTTACAATGACGGCTTCGCTTGTTTCATGACTTGTTACTTCTAAATTTTCTTGAGCATTTCTTGAACTCGTCGAATCTACCTTTCTTAATGTGTTTATTTTATTTATCTTATAGGCTTAAGTATAACACTTCGGACAAAGTTTCGAAGTATTTTGAAAACACAGATTTTTACTCAATAAGTATTGAATAGCATGAGGACATGAGGGTTACACGCTTTCAATCGGCGTATTTATTATTTTCAAATTGCCGCAGAAAATATTTATCAGGTTTACATGATTCACCTTTTAACGAACAGATTTTAACATTCAGATATAGAAATAATCTCAACTATTTTGTATTGTTTATAAATGCAGAGTAATTTTTTTAAAGTAATTCTATTAAAATTAACATTACAACGTAAATATTAGGACTACATTGACTCAATTGCATACTTTTGTCCTCTAGCATACTATCCGTCAAGCCAAAACATGTACTCAATAGTTTCTTATCCTTCAAGACAGAACAAGTACGTACTCGAGACAGTATGGGGTCGTCGCGGCGCGAAAAGCTTTTTTTTTACTATGAGCGCAGTGATGCAACACTTTCAATTTTAAGTATATTTTGTATCATAGTGTACTTCATAATACATTTCAATTATGCGTTGCGCTCTTGCGCTCATATAAAAAAAATAGTCTCTAAAAATCGGCAGATCTTGACCAAAAATGCAAAATTGTAAAACTTTAGGCTCCTGGGGAATAAACAATTGCTATAATAATATAAATGATATTAGTAAAAACTTAAAATACATGTGTTCTAAAATAATTAAATGCAAAAAATCCATACGCAAGACGAACTTGATATTTTCCTCCCTTTCAGGGCGAAAAAGCTTCCTTAGGGGCCCTCATCCTTTACTCGGTAGTTTTTTGCATACCGTACAAGTACGAGATAATTACGTCATCAGTAGTGCGATTCTCTCACGCAAATTAGTCAAATTCACTTCTGAATCCGCGGTGAGATTGTCAACTGTGATTTGGTATTCTCTAAAGTCGACAGAGATACTAGCGCCGCCTCGATGAGTGGCGGCGGCGAGTTGTACTATCGTAAATGAATTTTATGAAGTTTCGCTAAATATAACAATCGGATCTAAATAAACGAGTTTTATTCAACGTAATTATCTCAGAAGAAGTTAAAATACTCTAAGACGAAATGTCGACCGAGATGTTTACTCTTAAAGCAATCCCCGACAAACTCTCATCTACGATCACTACACTTCGCTCCTAGAATGTTTGGTTTAGAGAATTCCATTTGAAGGTCAAGTGAGTTCGAATGCGAAGTGGGGTGAATTGTCGAGCGAGTCTCTCTTTGGGTGATTCGAGTTTTTACAGAATTGCATGGCTGGTTCAGGTTTCATATCATTGGGCACGAGTAGTACAGTAAAACATTGTGTACTCAACGGACCACTACTTACGCCTCACCAGAGAAAGAGAAAGAATCACGCAGTGCAATGGGAAAAAGACAAGATACTGTTACTAATTGCAATTGATCAAGGAAGTCTTTCACAGTGTCCTTTGGACTACATGTATAAGGTCCGTGTACAAAACGCTCCTACTGAATCTTCCCTTTTTGTTTAAATGAGTATCAATGGAAAATTTAGCGAATTCTGAATACACTTACAGATAGTACACAAACAAAAACACGATAGCTTTCAAAGAACATGGGACTAATCAACCTCTAAATGACCAATGAAAAACTGATCCAAGTGAAAGTCCGAGTTCGACATAGAGTTTTGCATGAATCAATAACAATTAAACCTATTATACTAACACACTTGCTCGTTTGCCCCTCTGATATAAAAAAAACACTTGTTCGTTTTTTTACGTATAAAAAAAAACGAACAAGTTTATTTAACGCGGACATGCTTATTTTAAAAAAAACACCAGGGAAACTTACAGATTGAAATTTCAAGACTTTCACATTGTACTATGAAATCTTTCTTCATATCTTGCAAGATTGTAGTTCATCAGGAATTTTCCTATCGACTTGCTGATCCATCAATGAATGACTCAGTATGAAAATACATTTCGTTGCATTGGGTTAAACTTGCAACTATTTACAAGACTGTAAAGAATTGAAGTTTCTATGGCTGCAAGTTTTATATTTGACTTTAATTTCAAAGTAGGCAATAACTTCACAAATTCCTGAAAAAAGAGTCTTGATGAACAAAGAAATAAAAAGCAAAGTGGTTCTCTATAAGGGTTACAAAATTATTTCGAGATAGATAACCACGAAGAAATTACAGCAAACTATTTTCTTAGATTTATGAAGTATTTTATAAATTCAGTATGAGCTTTAGAAAGAGATTTGTGATAAAGAAATTGATTTCTGAGAAACTATCGTCAACGTTTAGAAATCGACATAGATCCTTTACACATAATATTAAAAAAAACAGTATATTGTACCTACATTATGTTAAACTAATAAGAAAAATCTAACATCAACATTAAATTTTTGGCCCCAATTTGTTTTATTCCAAGAGAAGCCAAGCAGTATGAGACCTTATTGATTCAACAAAATAATTTGAATGTTTGAAAACAAATGTCATTCACATCAACTGTGCTTTGATATATTGGCCAGAACTTGGAACCAGTTTACGAATATCTGTTAATAAAGGTAAAAACCCTTCTAAATCTTTATACTATTAATACAGGTTAATATCGATTAAAAACAACGAAAAATACTGGTTAATGCATTTTAATACATACATACATTTTTACACTGAATAAACCGATTTAAAAATACTGGTTACAAAGGTTTTTAATCGTCGAATAACCTGTACTAAACGATTTATGTATGTATTAAATGGTTTTTACCGATATTGTTATTTTAACCTGAACTAACAAATTAATAAAGGTTAAGTTCGGTTTCTAACCTCTATTAAACAGTATTTTAAACTACTAGCCCTGCTGATTTTAGCCCAATATTCTTCGATATGTTTAAAAAACCAATTAAAAGTTAAACATTTTTTACGACAAACTTGACTTCGCTTGGCGCCAATTGTTAATTACTAATCAAATGACAATGGAATGTTATCACAAAATTAAATTTCGCAATTTTTAAACTAGCATAGTCTAGGACTTCAGCTTAATTCTATTAACATACGACTTAAATATCTACAAGATGTCTAGAAATTTCATTATATAATACCTAATATTGTCATAACAAAGATGATCACGTATATAAATAAAAGATTACTTCCTGGCCAACAAATTGGGATTTGTATGTTAACATTTCTCATAAAAATTGTAGCAGTAAATCAGTGTCATTTTAAGAACATAAACAAAAGAAATTGCTTGAAAAGGCTGATTTAATTGCAATAATTGAAAAAGGCAAAAAAATATGATTAAAAATGCACAGTTTCGTATAACATAACTCAAGATATTATAACACAATAACAGTTTTAGACTCAAAAAGTTCTCGCTGCTCAGATTTATTTTACCCTCTTCTTAACGCATAGGTATACTATGTATAACTTATAATAATAGGAAACGTAAAAAAATAAGTACACTTTACAGTTGTACTAACAAAATGACAGCATTAGGGCATATGCACACTACGATCTACGATTTTTTCACAAATTACTCTTTTCCCTTGTAAACTGTTCGAGTGTTTCGGTATATAGACATCGGTTAACTTTAAATTTCCTATTTATAATTTATTTTTTATTGATCCATTTAATAATATGGCGATTAAACATTAGTTATATGCTTAGGATGTCGCAGAACAGCCACTAAACGAACTGTCATTGCTGAAAAAAAAATTTGAATATTTAATCAACTGAATTTCCACATGATTACAAAATTCAATAATTATAGAAAAAAGTAATAGCTTTTGTTCGGGAAGTTTTATAATGTTTAGTAATAAAAAACATTTTGTAATGATAGTTATCTACTGAATGCATGTAAAACACGAAACATGCGCGCGTGTCTCCTTCGTACAGATATTGTTATTGTTAATGAATCTCTAATTCGTAGTTGCAGCGCGTTTGTAGCGCGTTTTAAAACGCACGGCTCAATTACGCTTTACGTGCGTGATCAATGTAAAAGTGTCATAGTGTGCGTACACCCTAAGAAATACGTTATACGACATACGATTATTCCACACGTAGCACCAGGTCACGAACTATAGATTCTAACTCTTACAATAACAGAGGATAGATTTTAATTATTCTTACAATTAGTTGGCTGGAGTATCACCTGTAAGACACTGCAACTTATGCAGATTACTCGTCGAGCTTCATATGATTCAAAGAGGAAGTAAGTCCTCGACCTGCAAAGAATGTTGTATTTAGTATTGTGAAAAAAAATGTTTATACATTTGCGAGAAAAAAAACATTACAGTTATATTACAATTTTCGATATTATGTATGTAAAATAATGATATAGTGCTAGATTAAAATATCTATTTGACACAAATAATTTTTTGTGATAATTTTTGTGGAATTTTAGTGATGTCTGTACCTGCTTGACCTAGTTAAAGCAGGTACAGACATCACTAAAATTCCCAACTATCTACATTTTCCTTTTTCATCCATTCTATGGGGGTAGTTGCGGCAAGTTGATGACGGAACTGATGAGATACGCGCAAGTCATTGGGCGTATTGATCTCATGGAAAATCACCTTCGGAAAATCTTATCATCTATTCTATCGTCAATGATCACTTTTTAACACAATGGAAACGTGGAAATATCTGGGCGGCGGCTGAAGAGAGACAACGCGTCTACAACAAACCGCACGCGAGAGCAAGAGCGACTCAGATTATCGTTTCCAAATCCTTTTTGTCGTCTATCCATCTAGGCTTACGCTTCCATAAGCGTACCATTACCATTAAAAAGTCATCTTACAATGATCGCAAAAAGCAAGTAAAAAGCCTGGACCGGTCTAGGTTTGTTGTTATATTTCTGTTTTATATTTTTAATTGCAGTGATCACGCCAGAAAAGATGAGACCTGGTGATGAGACTGGTGGTAAGTCCGCGTAGGTACACTTGCTTATGAAATCCTTATACTTATTTATTACTGACTGATAAGTAGTGATCGGATAATCGGGCGCTAATATACCTACACTTCATTTTTATGCCTACGAAAGAATAATATGGACATGCCTTTTAGAATCCCGGATTCCGGAATCGTTTGAAATTCCTGATTGCTAAAAATGTTACCTGCATGCAAAATAGTTAGAACTCGTTGTGAAAACGATATATTTTCTTTGAATAATGCTTACATACCCTCTCGTATTTTCAAGACGGCTGTACCTTGTTAAACTTGCTATAATTTCATTAAGTTACTTATAGTTGTTTTTACAAAATTGTTTAATCCCGGGAACCCGGGATTACTTATTAATTCAGGAAGGAATATCCATATTATTCTTTCAAGAAAAGAAGTTTAGGTATATAAGCGCCCGATTATCCGATCACTGCTGATAAGGTACAATGTAGATTTATTTAGACGATCCCCATTCTCTCTATAGAATTTTGGCTATGGAACTCTAAAAATCAATTGAAGTTTTGAACAATTTCATCCACTTCATTTACCATAAAGCAGTGCACATCATAAACGATTTTTCTAAATAGACTACTTATTGTTTTACCTCGTCACAATTATCAACTCCAAAAACATAACAAAAAAATAATATTGGACTCTTCTGTACTGGGGACACAGATTCAGATTTTGCGGATTCGGAGAATGAGAGGCAACAACATGCACTGTGTAGTCGTGTGCTAGGTTTGTGCCTCACTTTGCATGCCCCTTTTCTCATCGCAATAAATCTCTCGTTTCAGATAGCATACCACTAAAAGGACCTATACATTCGCCTACTGTGCAGATCAAACCACGTTGAGCGTCAGTCTCATCTTTCATGGCGCGTATTATACCTAACAATCATTTGTCGGTATCTTTCTATATGTATGGGCGTGTGTAAATAATAAAAAAAATTACCTCGACCTCTGCTTGTATTGAGACGTGGGAAATTACTCTCAGAAAGTTCAGGTGGGGTACGATAGTTTTTGGAGTCTGGAAATAACAAAGAATATTTTTTCTTAACAAAATTGCATGTAAGATTAAATAACTGCGATTCAACGCACTTATCATTACAGTCGAGTCATATTGGGTTAAGGGGTATCACAGGTATGGTTACCAGATGTTCGGGAAACTGGGTAAAGTCTCACAGTTTCTTTCCATATCCAGTATTAATACATTAAATTCCCAATTCGTTTCAAAAATAGAGTCGTTTTAAATAGTTTTTGAAGAAGACATTCTAAAAAACCTACCAAACTATCTACCACCTACATAGTGTGAAAGAGATAGTGTAAGTTTATCAATCATCTAGAAAGATGCCTTCGTCTATGAGTTACACCAAATGTTAATTTTTAACTAAGTTAAATTTAATTATGAGAGATGTCACATTATCTAAATATTTGCTAATTTTTGTAAAAAATTAAATCCAAAAAGTTACTTAAATTCAAATTACTAGTATAACTCCAGAAATGATAAGCTTAGATCTGGCAACTCTAATCACAGGGTATTAGTAAGTTTTTATGAATATAAAGGAAAAGATTATCACTCACAATCTGTTTTCGGCATGCGCAGCGGCTCGGCACGCTTTTTCTCTCTTTTTACAGCTGTAAATAACACATAATTTTTAAAGATTGAGCGATTCGAGCCTTAGAAAAGTCACTACCTAACATCATTAAAGTTAATTAAACCAATGTCAGAGAATATATACAAAACTCCCGCTTCGGCTGAATTGCCTCTTTCGGCCGCATACGTAGATGCTGTAGGTAGATGTGGACAGCTGCATCCCATTAAGTATATTGTATAGGTAATTATATAATATTAAAAAATAATGCAAACGGATTCGTTTCTCATGTTTGTTTTTAATTTCTTGTAGAAAAATGATAACTATGGATTTGAATAATTGTTATTTAGGTGTCCAAAGATATTACGATATGTTCGTTGGTGTGATGCATATTTGTGACGATGTGGCGAACGAACTAAAAACACTGTAGCGATAGTGGCGGTGCGGCGTGACATTTAGCACATAGCACATTTAACTAACTACAGCTACGATGTGACTTAGACATGGTAACACTGCACTATGCCGCGCAATTGCGCCAACTACAATCACTGTGCCAGATACGTCGACTCACTTATTCCAAATGTATTGGCGCAGAACGCACTTTAGGGCGTTATATTCTAATTGCAAGTTAGCAACCTTGAAAATTAATATCTTTTGCTTTTTGTGCCAGAAAATTCACCGGCTGTTTTGTCCTCCACAACGGAACACGACGGTGCAATCACTGTTTGGCCGCAGGATTAGCGACTAAATAGTTGTGGCGGACGGCGAGAGTAAAATCATGTAATTAGCGTGTAAATATATATTTTTGTATACATAATTTCCCTTATTTTATTTGCTTTTGTCAGTTTTTTATTAGTTATATAAATAGTTACGTAAGGGAAACGTTAATTCTTTATTTACACACTTTGTTATGTATTTGTATTTAGCTTTGTTTTGTACGTTAGTAACTAACTAACGTGTGGCTTTCTATTTGTATTCAGCTGTAGTATTATATTGGTGGTAAGACTCAATTGTAATAGTTAATAAGCGATAAATAATAGTTTGAGTACAAATGTACAAATAAATAATGAGAGAAGGGAGAGAGACATATTGTCGTCTACGTTGCAGAGGCCCGCGGCTCGCGTAATGCGCACTTGTAATTGGGTAATTAGGCGAGCGGTGTATTGTTTTGACCCGCTCTAATCGCGCATTACACGTCGCAGATAAAAGCGATCCGCCACCGGCCTCTGAGACCAGTCAGGTGAGGCCCTTTCAAGAGAGAAGACTACAGAGGAAACTACTAAGACTACAGAGGAAACTACTAAGAAGACTACAGAGAAGACTCCTTAGAAGCAAAGAAGAATTCAAAGAGAAATTTATAGAAGACTTCGAATAAGGGCTCACCCAACTCGCGCCACATATATTTGTAAAGTGACATAATATACATATATGTAAACTGGTCCCGTTGAAATACAAGAATATTATTCTGGGTTCTCGTATTTTTATTTTACGAATACAGTCCACTACTCTTAGTGAAGTTGGGGCACCAGCGAGGAGGAAGACATATCAAAGGCTCGCCCCCCGAACAATAGTGGTAGCGATCCAGACGGAACTAGCACAAAGGTCCTACCACGCATAAAATGTATCAAATCAAAATGTTATATTATAATACTCACAGTTATCAGCACCCAAAGTTGACACAGTCGAAGTATCAACCGACACTGAGTCATCCGTAGAGGACATGTCGTTGAAAGTTGATGCTGTCTGTAAAATATAGAATAAATCAATAGATATATTATACCACCTAATGTTATTGATTAATCGGTTTCCAAATGGAGAGAAACACTCGTTGATATACGCTAGTGGTCAACACTATTGTCACAGCACTATGACACTATGAAGGTGCAGAGGGGATCTGTAACTGCCCTCCCGAGAAGTTCTTCGGCACAGCGCGAGAGGAGCTCCAGTGCGTCCCATAGGAGATAACCCGTAGCCCCTCGACAACGCGCCTAGGACGTCCACCGCAGGAGTTTTAGCCGGTAAAAGCCCCACATAACTCCCCCATAGTATTGGGTAGTCAGGCCAAGACACATATTGGACGGAGCCATATGTTGCCGCTCTTACCACCGTTTGTAAATAGAATGTTCCTGTCTCTTTTTATATTATTAACCGTAACCACGAGTAAAACAGTTAGCTATAGTAAATATGGCAACCTCGCACTGACAGTATTTTTGCAAAATACTCGTAAACATGTGTTTCAACTACTAGTATTCACAAAAACAAAAATTTGTCATGTTCAGCTGTGAATCGTTGTACTATGATCTTCCCTAGTTACGCACATTAGTAAAAACCTAGTCGGTCAACAAAAAAAGGACTCTAAGGACACACTTTTAGAGCAAATGCTTCATCCATTATGATTTGGTCCGAGAATGGGTATCTGTGTGCAGATTTCTCCTGCATAACCAAAGAAACCGTTACTTGCGATAAAAGGCGCATGTTTTGATTACATACGTGACTTGAGCGAAAATCAAAAGTACAAAAACAATTGTTATACCTAGCCTACTGCCTAGTAACATTAATACCAGCTTTGCCAGTGACTTGGTTAGTTTGGTCGTCAATTACTAAATTAATTAACTCTCTCCAGCGTGCGCAAAAATCACCAGTTTCATTGGAATTGTATGAAATGTATAGGAATATATAGGGACAAAGTAACATTTAGTTCATTAAAAACACCCCACTCTTTGGTTTGTCTGCCTATATGTCAGATAGTATGAACATACATCAAGACGAATTGAGATATTTACTTTTCAGATCGTCATCAAACATTCTCTTTAACTTATAAACTACTACGTGATTCTGATACTACGAGATAATAATGAAAGCGCGTCGGAAAGTAAACGGGGTTTACGGGTTCGATTCCCGCCCTGAGTCTGAGTGTTTATGTATAATATGTATGTATTTACAAAAGAAAAGTATATAAGTAGTATATCAGTTGTCTAGTACCCATAACAAGCGTTGTGCTGCTTAGTATGGGACTAGATGGCGCTATGTGAAATGTATAAGTATGTACTTATACATTTCACATATTATTATTATTCTGAATGTTTAAAGCGTTTAATGAGTGATATAAAATTATAACATTGTAGCAAAAACAATTTTTGAAAAATTTTAAATTCCTTTCGGTAGCAAATAAAGATGAGGTAAAATGGCTCTTACTGTGACACCTTAAAGTTCAAATTTATTAAATAGCTAAGTAACCAAACGCATGCAGTGTACCCGACAAGGCACTGGCAGGTTTTTTGAATATTAGCAGGAGTAGTAGAAAGAAATATGGATCAGTTCATAAGAATAAAATATATATTACCGCATTCCTTGCAACTGATGGTCCCGCACGTTCCCTTTTCTGTTCTTTGTATGTTAGAATACCCTGTAATCAACATTTAAAGAGATATAACGTAAATCTTCATCATCTACCAGCTGTATGTAAGAATTTGTCAATAGATGTTTTTGATTTATAAAACCTATATAATTTCCTCATTTATTGAACTTCAAATTTAAGCAACAAATTATTTATTACAAAAAAATGAAATTTTCAAGTTTTACTTTATTGACTCGACATTTTCAATTTTTTAAAACCATAATTCGAAGTAATATCGGTTAATTAACATCCGGTGGGTAGTGGGCCGGTGGGCAGCCGGCGGGGTGGGGTGGGGCGGGGTGTTGTGGGGTGGGGTGTTGTGGGGTGGGGTGGGGTGGGGTGGGGGACTCACGTCGAGGTCGATCCCGTGCGGCAGGTGTCGCGCGGGCAGCGGCGTGACCCCGGCGGCGGGGCACACGCAGTCCAGCGCCGTGTAGGCCCAGCGGCGCGCGCGCGACGTGCTGCACTCCCACGGCCGAGCCGTGCCCTCGTGGTGCTGCCACCACGATATTATATTGGATGCAACCCGTGGCCGGGTTCGATCCCCGGTCAGATCGTTTTAGGAAATAAACTTTTCATTCCATCTATTCGAAAAACAATTATTGGTTCCCCGATAAGTGCGACCAAAATAGATCATTTCTCTTAAAGACTTTCATAGAGGGCAGAAATGAGTGAATAAAGAACTCGAATAGATCAAATGAAAATATTGTTTGAAAAAAAAAATGAAATCGCCTTCAAAAAAAAAACACTGAAAAGTACAAAATAACTATCCTTAAAAAATGATAACAAAATTATGATTGCCGAAAGGTCTTACCCATTCCGTGACAATTATTTTGGTATATTTTTTATTACTCATGCGGGATAAACAGTATCTAAACGCACATTTTTGCGGTTGATAAGTAGCTATTTTCTCATTTTACAATTAGAGTGCGACAAGTTGACTTGTCACACGCAAACGAGCGTAGGCGGTGACGCTATGCGGGGGCTCTCCCCCAGAGTCCGGAAAGGTGGCGAATGATGCCGTCGCGTTACAATCATAAATAAAAATAAAGTTATTACTTTCTATAATTTTTCTCTGTACCGAAGTTATCTCCACATTAGTAATAAAAAATAGTATCTGTAACTGGTGCGGTGTTGTCGATTGCCCGCTCGTGCGCTCAACTTCGTTCGAGTGGAATCAACAACTTACCGCACTTGTTGCACAATATACTATTATTACCCACTACCAAGAATAACTCGAATGATTACAAATAGATGATGGTTTGAGATTTTTTTTTAATGCAGTCAATTAAAACAGATCGTATACCAAATGTACCATTACAATACCAAAGCTGAAAGCATTCTGAAGAGGACATGCCCACAGGAGAGTTACAGTTTTATATTTGTTTATATGCATGTACATTGTACTTACATATAGTTATACATATTTTTTACAAAAAACAAATCAAGTAAGAGTCCGATTTGCGTATAAAGGATTCCATACTATACAAGGTTAATGTGAATTGACTGTTATATTGCAGATGTAATAATTAAGGGGTACATTTATTTTGTTCTTTTCAAACAAAAAACAAACATTCATTTAATAAGAAAAAATGTACAACCCTGTCATTATGTTCTACATTCAAAAGGTTTGCTAACGGCGTAAAAACGCTAATATTAGCGTTGCCTCAACTTTATTTATTTTTAAATTTAAAGTTTTACACGAACTATTGACTTTTGGCGAAGTCCTAGAACGCAAGTTTTCCGTTGTCTTGGGTATTTTAATACCCTTTCGTATTTACACATCCTTTCGAAATAACCTTGTATTCAAAATTCAAAACAAAAAATTCAAAAAAGTTTATTCAATAACTCCTAGATTTACATGGGCTGGTGTCCCCCTTTAAGCAAGGAATTGCTTGTATTGGGAGAATCCGCTAATACATAACATCATTTTATAAAATTAATTTTCAGAGATCTACATAACCTACGACCTTATATGAGATCATCTATAGGTCTCGTGGTACAATATAGTTACAGTTCATTTATAAGAAAAATCCTCAGTACTGGGGCTACTTTAACTTATTCTCTTGTTGGATATCTTTAAAAATACATACATACATATCCTCACGCTGCATTCCTAACGGGGTAGTCAGTGAAGACGGAGCGCCAAGCGTCGCGGTTCTTACATACTTCTTTCGCTTCCTCAAATCTCATCATTTTCCTCACACATTTTTGCCTAGGTATGCGAGAGCTTTTGACATTTCCATCCGTTAATACTCTGGCTGTTTGATCTTCATAAGTCAGCCTTGACATGAACATAAAAAATACATACCTCACAAGCCAGCCCTTGAGTGTATTTGAAAGGATCTTTTTTAAGTTGTTCTAAAGCCAGCGACTCTCGCGGAAACCCTTCATCGGATTGAGACTTGACAGCATTAATGAGAGTAAAGAACAGCAAATCGAATTTGTAAATTCGAAACATTGAATAGTCCTCAGCTGTAAACAAACATTATCTTTATTGATTAGATTCGGTCTTATTTGCGAAAATTCATCATATATATAATTTGTATTTAGTTTACACAATTTGTTTTGTTATAGTCTATCAAAATTACTAATTAATCAAGCTGTGTTTTGTGTTTCAATACTCAGAGAGACAGTGAAAGGCAGATAGTACATATTTTAACAAACCTTAAATTTCGTCCAGTAGCTCTCTCATACCTACTGTACATGAGACGGGGATCAACTAAGTCCGGTCGCGGTGGGTTCAGAGCTAATTCAGAGTTACTCAGACGTGACAAGTACAGAAATCAGAAGAACTTCAACAGTATTTCAACGAAGCTGCCATTTGGATATTTTAAAACATACTACTATTATTATTGAAAAATAACAATGGCAGATGAACGTGGCGGTTGTGACGTCACAGCAGACACTTGAAATTTAATTTTTTTCAAATTTCAAAAGTATTTTAAAGTCCAATCAAATAACAGTCGAAATCGAAATTTCGATACTAGGGCTGAACTTTTGATATAATGTTCATAAGTGTTTTAAAAATGCATGTAAAATCTCAACACGCTAGCCTCCGCTCGAAGGCTCGCTAGGCTTCGCTCGAAAAACGAACAAAAAGAAGTCAGAAAAGCGTTGTTTTCTAAATTACTCTACAACGGTAAGTCATGGACAAATGAGTTCTAGGCAAAAATTATAGAACGCAACAAAGTTTTACGTAAAATTGCTTTCGTACCTTTTTGGCGTAAGTGTAATATTAACGGAGTTAAGGCGGTTTGAAGCACAAGAAATTATTAACGGCTTCGAAGATTTTGGCATACTTTTCAGCTGCCCTTTTGTTTTTTTATCAAAATGGCGGCGCACGATAAAACCTTAACGATAAAATTTTTTGTTTGTTTAGGTGTCCCTAATCGATATAAAATATATAGGCTTTAACGTGCGCCGCCATTTTGAAAAAAAAAGAAAATGGCGACCGGGCGGTATGTCAGGCTCGGAATAAAAATCTTCGAACCCCTTTCTTCAAAAAGTTGTACAATCGTAATAAACTATTATTTTTTAACTGTTGTTGTAATCGGTTCACAAAACGTTATAATTTCTTTTCACATAAATAGCGCTTTTATGTTTTTTATAATATATTTTATAATGCTTTACGTTGTATGTCTCTATTATAGTTAGGTAGATAACATCAAATTGATCTTCTGATAGTCCAGCAGTCGAACACGGATTAAAATCGAAACGAACAGAAGCAGACGTCGGAAATTTTGAGGTAATATTTATACAGGATTACAGGTTGAGTCGACCTAGATCCTTTAGGGGTTGTAGTTTACATCATTACTGACTGATTCGACTATGAAACACCATACCCTAAATATAACCATTTTTTATAAATATTACCATATTTTTGTCTAATGTACTTGTAATTGTAATTTTATTATATAAAATCTTCGATGACAAATAAAGAACTAGATTCACAATCTCCTATAAAATTTAAACAAATTATTGTCCGAATTGACGTATATATTTTTAATATCCTATAGTATTATCGGCAATATTGTGTTAATCTAAAGTAGACCTTACTGTCAAACCATAAAGTTATAAACGCTCGTAAACGATTCTTGCATGACATTGAAACGAAGTTTGTTAAATAAAACATTAAAATGCAATGTTACGTCTCGTGCATAAAGTATAATTCAAATACATTATTCGCGTTGCTATGTTGCTACGTTGATTTGTTACGTGAAAGTGACAAGGATAAGACATATATCGTCAGGCAATATTTAAAAATATGATTATAAATTTAATAAAAAAGAGTTACGTAACGTTATTACTATAATGAAAAATAATGAACACGTAAATAATATTATTTATTAATTAACCGAAAATAAGAACTCGCATCTTGGCGTTCTAGATGTGTTGTTTTTGCAATTTTTGAAGGAGCACTTTGACATGTTCGCTGTTAGCGTTTTCGAATACTACTAAAACAGAAGTGCACTCAAATACTAATTTGAGTGCACATTTGATTCGGATATTTTTGGAGCGTTGATTGTGTATCTAGTTTTTTATTTGTGATTGAAGATAAAATTATATAAAAAAACGGTGTTTATGCGTCAAATTTATCATTTGGATCTAGAAAGCAAAATAAAACAATGCAAATAGGTACATAATGACATTAATTACTACGTTAACAGAAAGTTTACACCCACAATTCATGTTAAATATAAAGATTAAATATGAATTCTCCTTTTGTATCTGTTTCCAAATTTGTAGCAAACAATAGTTCTTGACATATTTTCTCATCTTTGATGAACCTCCCGTATGACAATAACAATGTTTCATTGGTTGATAAAGTGGACTCATCTGACTGAATTGAAAATTGACAAGTCTACACATGATTGCACGATGATTTTTCAATGTTTTCAGCTCCCTCATCAATTCGTCTTTGCACATAACTATTGCTTAAAGGAATTTTATAATATCTGCAGCTGGTTTATGGAGCACAGTGGTTATTACTTGTTTTGCTGCTGGTAAAATGAAATCTTCCCTAATATGTGGTTTGTCTGTTTTAGCGATCAATAATGAGATATTGTACGAATCTCGAAGTCCGTCATCGTCTTGCTTAGAAGATGATGAAAAAAGTTTTGATATAATTGGCTGAATTTCGTACTTCTTTTTCATGTCTTGAAAATAGCTCTCATTTTTGTCTTTATCTTTATCCGGGTGTATTTTATTATAATGAGAAGAAGCCTAGAAGGCTTCATCGCTTCATTTGAAAATGTTTTTTGACAAATAAGGCACATTAGCAGTGATGGATTTGTGGAATTTTCGATAAATCCGTATTTAATATAATTCACACAATAATGTCTCTTCTTTTTTGTTTCCGACGTAGTTTTTAGCTTACAGATACGTGAGTAAAAGATTAACTGTTAAAAACTTGTTATTAATTGCACGCGGTAATGCTAATAAAAATAAAATGAACAATCACGGCCTTTTAGAAGACATATAACATGCATCGATACGAATCGAACAGAAACGGAAATTATCCCCACTGTTCCCACTACTAAAGTTTAAGAGCAGTTAATTCCTATGTTTTTCATTGTATTTCAAATATTTTCTCTTGTTTATGATTACTAAAACTATCGCGCGGGGGCAGAGTGCGGGTCGGGGGCGGAGCTCAGTCCAGTGGTCGCATGTATGCTCGCTCGCTCGCTGACGCCCGAATGCCCCCAAGACATTGAGCAAGTTTGAACAAACACAGATAATACTGTCAATTCTTGCAGGATTGCAAAAATCGTGGTATTTAAAAAAAACTTGTTATAACTTAATTGCTACAAACATATTTTCTTGCTATTTTAATTAACAGGCTTTTCTTATCTTCGCCTGTATGAGACATTTCACGTAAAATCGGAAGGTTTGAAAATTTTTAATTCAGATGAAAAATTAAAATTTTTCATATCATTCAATTTAATGTCGATCTGAATGTAATGAAATCTTTTAGTTCAGTTTTCAACCACTTGTCGAACTACCGATATATGTGAATTTTCGTACACGTGATAAAAATTATTACAATACATACAATAACAAAAGTTAACCAATATTAACGTTGCTGTGCTATCTCAACGCCCCCTAATTATCTCTGCGTCTTCTACTGCCCCCCTGAAAGTCTCAAACGTCCACAAGGGAGCGTTATCACCCACGTTGAAAACCTAGGGTCTATATTTACCACCACCTCCGTGGCGCAACGGCTTAACGCGTCGGAAAGTAAACGGGGGTTGCGGGTTCGATTCCCGCCCCGAGTCTGGGTGTTTATGTATAATATGTATTTATTTACAAAAGAAAAGTATATATGTAGTATATCAGTTGTCTAGTACCCATAACACAAGTGCTGTGCTGCTTACTTTAGGACTAAATGGCGCTGTGTGAAATGTCTGAGTTTATTATTATTATTTAGCCCTAAATTTTCCCATTCGAGTTTTCTGAAGACCATTTCTAATACAGCTAAGAACAGTTTCGGATAGAGGGGGTCACCTTGCCTTACGCCTCTTTGAATGTTACGTGTCCGTCCTACGGATTAGAGTGAATGCGAAAGGATTGCTTCATAGAGAATAAAGGGAGAACGGAGATCTCTAATCTTCACGTACTGTATGCCTCATATTGATATGTATGTTCGGGCTGTAGATACTTTCGCTGTCTGCCGACTTGTTATAACCGGAGAAAACGTCTGCCGTAATAAATATAAGTAAGCTTGTGATACTGTTAAGAATAACATATAAAAATTTCAGATTAATTAAAATACTTTTAAAATTTGAAGAAAAAAAATTTAAGTCTGCCGTGACGTCACAACCACTACATTCGTCTGCCATTGTAATTTTTAATAAAATGTGCATTATATTTTAAAATATGCAAATGGCTGCTTCCTTGAAATACTATGGAAGTTTATTTGATTTTTACACCTGTCACACCTGAATAACTCTGAACCTACCGCAATCGGGCTTAGTTAGGTTGGTTGGACTACGGTTTGTTGAAATATGTACTAGGTAATACCTATCACTGGCTCTCTAAACACAAAGAATCATCTTAAGAAAAATTTAGCCGTAAGTCAGTTTCACTGAGAGTATGCTTATTTGCCATAATTGTTTTTTTAATATGTACTTATTTTTGTATAATATAAACGAGGAAACTGCCAGACATAACCCAAACGACTGAGTCTATAAAGTTGAAATTACGCAGATTCTTTATGTAATATAAGTATAATAACTACTACTAATTAGGTATACAATAATTACTATACACCGGCTGAAGATTCGGTTTCAGCCAGTGTCGGCCAACAAAGCTAGTTTTAAAAAATTAGCAGATTTATCAGAGTTCGCCGGCCGGCGTGAATGTATTTAGGTGAGCTTATGTTTTAATCATCAATTCAATCAATTCATTTTTTGTTACATAGTTAAATTATTTTTTTTATATGTCATTTTTCGATATTGGAGTCGAAGAAGGGTTCACATACCTGCACTATTGCATAACTGCTGAATGAAATTTGTGATGGGAGCAACTTTTTGAGGCATTGTAAATATTGGTGGTAAAACCACACAGTTTCTGTCTTGTTTCTTCAAGAAGTCTATGATGTACGCTAATATTTTCATATAATTACTTTTCTTTAAATTGTCATCGGTGGGCATATCTAAACACAACTCTTCACAGTTCAACTTCATATCTGATGCATAGCCCACAGGGATTGAGCCTGAAATATTATAGTAATAATCAATGAGTTGAATCAATTGTAATTGCTTTTGCAAGGTGTTTTGGATAATTTTCATTTGTGGGAAAACTCAGAATAGTTTGTCCACAAATGTTGAAGGAATTTTTTACCACAGATAAAAAGTGTATTACAATTTACATTTATTTATAATTTTTTTAATTATTTTTATCCGATTTTGACTGATTCATTGGCTAAAAATATACATATATTATATACATGTCTTTCAAAATGCTACTACAGGATTCACTCTCTAGTCAATTCCGTTTAATAAAGGAATTTTATTCTTATTTATTTTATATATTGTTTTAGGAGTTTCGGCGTTATTCCGTGCTCCCCCATTTCACTGTATGGTATGGTATATTACTAGCCCAGTAATTGGTTTGGGGATCATACAATTGGTGTTACTTTATGGAGTATTTATCTTTTTATTTTACTTATTTAAGGTGAGATTTCTTATTAATAGTTAAAAAGAAGGTTCTTACGAGGAATAATGATTTCATGATAATGCTCCTTGATGCCATCTCGTACATTGAACTTAAGTAATGTGCTTTCTGCTATCAAATAATCAGAGCCCACTTTGCAGTAATAGTTGACATCCATTAAAAATATATCTTCTTGCAGTATACCTAGATATTGAAAAAAATTAAATACGACATAAGCATTTTTAAGATGTTCCAAAAATATTTATACACATACGTAAGACTGAAACAACAAAGAGAAATATACTACTAATTTACATCTTTACATATACATATAATTCTTCTGTACATGTGTTTGTTTGTCAGTGAAGTCCTCCTAAACATCTGGAGCGATTTTAATGAAATTTTTTGTGTGTTTGAGTGGGTCCCTGAATGGTTTAGATTCACAACTGCACCCGGTAGATTGCGCTACAATTCGGTTCAAGGACATTTGTTTATTTATTTCGGAAAATCCTAAATGGATGGATCGATTTTAATGAAATTTTTTGTGTTTGAGTGGGTTCATGGATGGTTTAGACTTACAATTCGACCCGATAGGCTGCAATCGGATTCTAGGACATTTTTGTTAATTTCAGGCAAGACAACGTCTGTCATATGTGCTAGTACATACAAAAACTGGCCACAAATACAGTTACAATAAAAAAAAACAATAATATTACATTTGAATTTGGAACTCCTTGTTCTCATAAGAATATTCATAGTGTTTTCTCATTTTCGCGCTAATCTTTGTTAAATATTCCTGTGATATTAAAATGGAGTGGGGTGATAAAGAGAACCGAAATACTGTGATAGCATTACACAAAGTAGGTATAGAGCCAAATTCAATATTTACAACTGCCCATCTGCTTAATATTAGTCGAACTGACTCTGAATCGGGTGGTAAAAACAAAACTTCCTTACGTACGTAGGCGGTACGCTAAGAGAGGTCACAGAATAATTCTATGTACTGACGAGAAAATTGTTACTACAGAATGACCGACTTTATGTTTAAAGCGCTAGAAAAGCTTCTCAATTAGTCAGTAGGGTACAACGTGGGCATTATCCGGATTATGTGATAGTTTGGTGGGGTGTTAGCTATCAAGGAGTGACTGTGCCATATTTTTGTGAAAAAGGTATCAAAATATAGGCCCAGGTGTATCAAGATACGATTTTTGAGAAGGTAGTTAAGCCTCTGAAAAACACCATGTTGCATAACCAAGAAAAGAAAGAAAGAAAAGCCTGGCTGGAAAAGAATGTTGTTGACTATATATTGAAGAACTTATGAACATACATAATACATACATCACACTGCAAGATTCATAACTCTCCTTTATACTCTACCATAGTAGGGGAAAATTAATGGTATATAACTGCACTACATATTAAGACAATATTAAATTAATTAATTAAAGACTTAAAAGCTTACTTTTGTTGAAACTTTTAGTTTTCACCATATTTTTTATGTCATTTCTCTCAGTTTCCTCAGCCTCTTTTTCTTCTTTCATCTTTTGATCGATTTCAGCATATGATTGACCCGTTGAAGTGTATTTCAAATCTGGAATGTTGTATTTCTGTTTTTCTTTCTTTGCTGTAGTTTCATACTTCTGCCTGACAGCTGGTGGAGCTTCCTACATTGAAATTACATAGACAATTGAGATTACATTACATATTTGCACCCTGTATACCTAACGCGGTAGTCAGAGAAGACGGAGCGCCATGAGAGAGTTAATTACGAGATACAAACATATCTTCACGCTGTATCTCTAGCAGGGTAGTCAGAGAGGACGGAGCGCCAATCACCGCGGTTCTTACATACTTCTTTCGCTTCCTCAAATCTCATCATTCTCCTCATACATTTTCGCCTAGGTGTGCGAGCGTGTTTGACATTTCCGTCTGCTAATACTCGAATTATGAGATAATTATTATTATTATCAATACAATGTTTTTTCAAAGAATATGGAAAATTTTAAGTTGGGTCTCAAGTTTGGTCCTCAGATAAGTCGGATCAGGAAACAACTTTTTAAACCCATATGGAATGGACCCAGTATCATTCGACACTATAAAATAAGCTTAGTTACATACATAATACATATCCTTATGCTGTACCCTAACGATGATAACGAGATATTATTCTCCTTTCACACTTTCGCCTAGGTTTGCGAGTTTTTGACATTTCCGACAGCAAACACTTGGCTATTTGATCTTCACTTCCTTGGCTTCTGCTACTTTCGCTTTGTTAGATAGATAAGCTTAGTGTTTAGGTTAATAAGTATAACGAAACAATTAGTTGTTTTTTCTATGCAAAGTTCAAAGATTTTATATTTTCAATGCCGATTTAAACTTGTATACGCTTTAAGCCCTCACTCACAATGAACAACTTATTGAATTTTTTATTACAAATTAACTCACTTATGATGGAAATTAAAAAAATACTTATCACTCGTCCACCAGCTCAAAGAAATAAATGTTAGGTAAAAACAATGACATTGAATCAGGTGTAATTGTATTCATATCGTATCTCTCAGTCTGTACAAAGTTCAGTATGAAAGCCGTGTTTTTCGCTTCATACTAATTGTTATATAAACCTTAGTAAAAAAGCTACAGCTATAACGAATTTTGCCCATTAGAGAGAAAGAGAGGTTGCAAGCTCCGTTGAAAGCCAACGCGTGAGAGTGAGATGGTTGATTACTTTGATTTTTGCTCTGATTATGCCTTGAGAGGTCGTTCGTGTCGAACGTCTGACGCACTGATTGGTTGAGACTTGGGGTCAAAAACTGTTTTATTTCTCTAAGTTTTCTTTACTGTTTTCGTTTGACAAGTACTTTGCAGGAATTTTTGAAACTGTTGACATAATTTGAAATTGATTGCCTTGAAATCTTGGTAATGATAAAATTTGGTGCGGTGATAAGACTTTTTTATCAAAAATATATAGGTTACTTTTTTTTATCAAAATCTGTGAGAAGGAGGACGAAACTTTGTACTCGAAATGCTAAAGCGCTGAACTGATTACGTTGTAGCATGGATATAGTGTGACACCTGGGCTACTTTTTTTTATCAAAAAACTACCCCTAAGGAGGTGAAAAGGGGGACGAAACTGAATGTGGAATGCTGAACCACCAAACCAATTATGAATGTTTGGTGCAGAGATAGTATGTGCCCGGAGGCTGATGTAGTCTAAACGTACTTTTTTTCAAAAACAATCTTTAAACATACTATGTACGTGCACATATAATCTAATCTAATCCAGGAAAGCAACGAAAAAATTTTCCACACAGATGAAGTCGCGGGTAGTTAGTTTCTTTTATAAAACAGCAACAAAGCCATGTCTGTACATTGACGATCTTTTTAAAAATGATTGAACTGGGCATTTTAGGCTTTTCTGAATCCAATATAAATACTTATAGAATTGTTGTCTGTGGTGTGTTTGTATGTTTATTTCTTCAAAGCTAAGAAACTGCCATTAAATTTCTATACGAATCTCTCTGTTTGAGGAACTGGAGTCTCACTTACTTAATAAAGTGCATGTCATCACATTCATCTTTATTACAACAGTGCGAAGTTATATTTAATTACTAAGGATGTAAACTTAAGTTTTGATTAGTAAAGGATAATTATATGTAATCATGAGTATGTAACTCGTGGTGTCTAGGTAACCGATCCTAATACTAGTGGTGCTAGACAGGTAAATACTTACCTCTATTCAATCTTTACTTTTGAAATAGTACCTATATTAAATATAATAATATGTAACTAAATATTTGTATTAAGGAATACTACTGTATTTTCTTTACATGAATTTATCGCGTTGAGAACACCTAATACTAATTACAAATATTATATGTATTTATATTTATCTACAACAAAAAAAATTTAATAACAAAAATCGAACTCTTAAGAGCCCTATGACGAATCGTAAGCACTTGAATTGAGGTATTGGTGCACTGGACACTCATGTATGCGTGCAACTTTCATAGCTTTATGTACATGCGCTTTTAATAAATACACAAGAATGTCTAGTAAACTAATTAATCTGTGATATTGCAATGAAGTTGTTGAAAAATTTTTTTCGAGTGCTTACATGGCTAGCACTGGCTAAACCTTAATAAAGAATTGTAGGTCTACGTGATGGTACAGGTTTCTCTCTAAGGTTGATTCGCAGTAAAAAATAAAATAAAATGTAATGCCTATTGCGCATTCTAAAATCGCAAAATTCTAAAATGTTTTAATAATCCAAATGTTTTTTATAATATAATATGATCATGTGATGATGCAGCCACCCAGTTTAAATCATCATCGTTTACATTTATTAAAAGCAATAATATAAAAATACAATTCAATCTCTGACTTCATTCTATGCATATAAATAACCCAACATTGAAACAAATATCAAAAAGGCAAAAGAAATAAATTAAATTTATTTGAAGGTAATTAGAAATAATAATTGCTACATTTTTCTTTCATAGTAAATGCATAATAAAAAAGAATATCCATTTTATATGAAAGTAATTGTTTCATTTTCAAATTTATAATAAAAAAATGTTGGTGATCTCTTTAAATAAATCTGTTCTCATGTACATGATTCAAGAAAAACGAAATTCGAAAAAAAGCAAACATCATATTTTACTGTCTAATCCATTAGGTATCCATCATATTTTTTTTAAATGTCTGTTCTGTGGCATTAATTACTAATATTCTATGAATTAGTCAAAGATTCGCTTAAAATGTAGTAAGAAATTGAAATTGACCAATCACAATGATTTAGAGAGCTATGTGATTTGTTAGTTTGAAATGCAATTAAGTTTTACATTGCATAGTGACGCAGTGCAATGTATATTTGTCTCAGTTTATAACGTTGTAACCGGGACAATATTTTACTTGGATTAGTACTAACATAACCTATCTACCTTTTTTGTATTATAACATCATTGATTGTAATGGTTATTATTATTGTTTTTTAATAATAACTTTATTGCACAAAATAAAACTAAAAGAAAAACATAAATTATAAAAAAAAAAATTAAGTAAATGAAATTATAATAGTATTTCAGCTGTGCAGTATTTAAAAATTACCTACTCAAACATACAGACCTCAAACTAAGGTACTAAGGTAGGCCCCTGTATCTTCAAATTCCTAGCAGATGGTTTAATTATCACATTTCAATGCAACAACAAAAAAGTACCCATCTTAGTTAATTGCACTGAAATGAAACATCATTCACAATATCAGTAACAAGTAACAGATGCTGGTGACCTGAAACTCGTCTAATTTAGTAGATTTTCTGTCATCTGATAGTTAATAGTGAGCAGATACTGTTTTAATTGATGTTTTGTAGAGTACACTGTATGGTGTATAAGGTTGCAGAAACTTAATTCTCTAACTAAAAAACTCTAACAGAATCGCCAAATGGTCTGGCAAATCTTGTATTTACAGTTGGAATCGGTATTTTAAATACATGGTTAAGAATAAGTTATCATAGTTAGCAGAACAAATCAAGTGGTTGAGAGCAGAAATACAAGTTTTTAGTACAAATAGCTGGTAAACGGTTAGTACTTTAGCTTCCCTGTATAGATCCTATGTTGGGTATCTATACGCTTACTGAGCATAATCTTAAGCACAGACTTCTTGAGAGCGTTCGCGCGAAGTTATAGAACTCCATGAATTCTTGCCAACTTTAGGTATTTATACCCTACCTATTCTCGTCACTGCCGTTAAGAAATATTTTTGTAGTATGTTCAGGTTCATTACAATGAAAAGAAATTCAATCATTTTTAAAATTTTGTCGCTACATTTAAATTTAATGGACAAGAAATTGTAGCGAGTTCAATTTTCAAGAGTTCATGCGAACAAAATTAAGGTTTTTGCTAATAATTCATCTAATACTCTAAAAAGACTAAAACTTTGAAAACAAAAATTACCCTCCAAAATGGGCCGGCAGCTTCTGCGACTTCTGCCATGTTACCATAATGGATGCCCTTTGATCTTTGCTCTTCTTTAAAATGTAACATGAAGTAGTAAAATGCGTTTCGGGGTTGCTTTTTCGGCATTTTAGAAAATATTTCTTTACAAAAAAGTTTACGAACAAAAGTGCAACCAGACTCGAAACCTTTGAGTACAGAGTATTACAAAATAGCAAAAGGTAAGAAACCATAGAGAACGTACGATTCGCGTTCTTCGTTGACAGAGAAGGCAAAAAGTATATTTTCATACAGCCGAAGTCTTCAGTCACAATATACCTAATATTAATATACACTTCCTATTATTTCATTAAAATGTCGATGTAAAACATTTTAATATTTCTTGGAATTTCTAACAACAAATATATTGAGGCAATCTTTCTCGACTTGGATGCGCTAAGGCAGACTTAGCCACTAAAAAAATTTAAACATCATACCTACTTAGTACATATTATAACAATTTCATGTATTGCGTAACAGCGTAAATATTTCAGACTACGCCAATTTTACTAAATTCTCTAAAAACAACTTCCAAAAAATTAAAATAGACCAAGTAGATTATGAACATAATATATATAGGGACTTAGAACTAAATAAATGGTCCAAAAACTAAAAACTTATGCAAAGTGAAAGGCACCTACTTAGGTATTTTATTCCTTTCTAAATTGGCGGAATCTAGGCGTTGTTGGGAACTCCCCCAGTTCGTTACGTGGTTCTTGAAATAGTAGTTACAAGCTTAGTGCTTAGTTTGGGGCTACATAATTTGTGTAGCGGTCTGGAGAATTAGTATTAATATCTGATTACGGCAAAACTGTGCGGTTGAGAGTAATGTACTTCGCCTATTTCCGAATGAATAAGTAAGACATACGTAGCATTTTGTTGTTACTTGTTATCCACCTACAGTGACCAACTTGAGTGAAAGAGGAAGCTAGAGAGATGGCGTCATCGTAAATTAATTAGTACAAATGCCCCAAGACAATAAATTACCTTCTATCTTCTTCTTCTATAAAACAAAACATAAATTATATTTGTGGTTTAATTAAATACAAATTAAAAGAGATCCTTGATATAAATAAAGCTAAAAAATACAACCGAGTATGTATTTATTTTAATATTTATAAGTAATTGAACAAAACTGCTCTCCCGTAAAAATTTAATTAATTACATAAAATTTTATCAAAGCGTTTTGTTTTGCAGGAAGTTTGAAACGAAAAAAACTGATGGATCAAGTAGCGACAGCGATGAACGGGACAAAGTAACGACAATATCGCATGTGTCTTCATCGGTCACCACAACCACAACAGGTTATATTCAGCCGCAGGAACTACCTAGACCAAGTTCCTCTAGATATCTGGCGCCGAACCCTGATTCATTGATGGATGACTGCAATGAAAGTGATATCGGGCGATATGTCGGACGGGCACACATGTTATCAACCGAAAAGAAGAAGGAATTGATTGAAAACTGTTGGTCCCCTTCCGCGACCTATAACTTTGCGGAAGATGCAAAACATTTAAAGAGAAAATTTAATTATTCGTGGTTGGAAACATACTCTCCATGGTTGGTATATTCCAGGCGCCAAAAAGGAGCATTTTGTAAATATTGTACGTTGTTCCCACCAAATCCAAATTCATTTAGAGGCATATTGGGATCATTTACTATAAGACCCTTTTGTAAGTTCAAAGATATTCCCGAGCAGTGCAAAAAGCACATTGAAACCCACTTCCATAAGAAGGCATTGAAAGCTGCTAAATCTTTTCTTGAAGGTGTGCCTGTCGATTTGCAACTGAACAAATATTCCCAGGGAATTATTGAAGAAAATCGCAAAATTATAAAATCTATTATTTCCTGCATTACGTTTTGCGGGTTACACGACTTAGCACTGAGAGGTAAACATTATGGTGAAGGTATTCTCGAGGATTTATACAGGCTGCGAATTGACGCGGGAGATTTGATTTTAAAGAAACACATTGAGCAAGGGAAAAAGAATGCAACAGCTGATATTTCTGGCACTGAACAACTATAGATTGGGATGCGATATTTTGATGAAGAAACACAGGAAATCCAAGAAATGCTTGTCGGATTCATTGTTGAGCTAAAAGATTTGGATGCGAAATCGATTGCACATAGCATAGATGAGTTTTTGACAAAAGAAGATCTAAATATAAATAAATGCGTTGGTTTTGGTTTTGATGGTTGTTCAACGATGTCAGGAAAAGACGGAGGGGTACAAGTGATCTTACGCAAAAAGTACACCAAAGCCCTCTACTTTCATTGCTCGTCCCACAAACTGAATCTAGTTATCAATGATCTAAATTCACTTCCTGAAATTAGAAATGCCATGGAATTTTTCGGGAATCAGTTTTGAGGAGGAAGTTGATACCTAATATTTCCAGACTTTGCGAGACAAGATGGAGTGAGAAACACAAAACCATCAGAGTTTTTAAAGAAAATCTTCCAGTAATTCTGGAAGCCTTACAAACATTATCTCAGGAAGGAAATAGTGCAACTCGGAAAAGTGCCTTCTAACTGCATGCGGCTACTTCCAGAATTTCTTTCATTCTCGGGATTATGTTGGTAGCCAAATACTCGGCTTTGATGGAACCCGTTGTCAACGTACTCCAATCTGTAGCTTTGAACGTGGTCAAAGCCTCGGAACACGTTAAAAGGATTTTACTTTTAATTAAAAACCACCGTGAAAATCCGGAAAAAGTGACAGACGAAATTATAAAGGAAGTTACTGCTGTTGTGGAGAAAGTCGGACTGGAGGAGGACATTACATCAATGCCGCGTATCACGGGGAAACATCGTCATAGAAGCAATCATCCAGCAGAAAGCCCTTCAGAATACTGGAAGAGGTCTTTAGTAATACCATACTTGGATTCAATTATCACCTCCCTTGAAGTACGTTTTGCTGAAGAAAACACGCCATCATTCACATTATCTAAGTTACACCCGGCGCAGATGCAAAAGATGACAATTGAAAATCTGAAACAAACTTGTGAATCTATTGCCCAGTTTTATGATTTACCGAACATAAAGAATGAAATCGAACTTTGGCAGCAATTGTGGCACGATAGGCTTAATCTAACAAATCTAACAGTTGTTGACGTCCTAAAAGAAACAAATTCCTTCTTTCCCGAAACGGAAAAAGCATTGAAAATTTTGATCGCTTTACCATGCACGACCTGTACAGTAGAGCGATCCTTTATCAGCCTCAGAAGACTAAAAACATGGCTAAGAAGCACCATGGCAGAAGATCCCCTTAATGGTCTGGCCATGATGAGTGCTATAATAAATAACAACAGAGCTATAATAAATAAAAACCAGAGCTATAATAAATAAACCTTAATAATTTTAATGATAAAGTGGTTGAAAGTTTCGCCAAAAATCCCCGCAGGTTATGTTTTAATTAAATATTATATTTGTTAAAATAAATAATTATTACTGTGTTTAAAAGTTTGACTTAGTTATTGTGCTGTCAAGGGCTTGTGAAGTTTTATACATTGATATTAGAACCGTTCTTATTACAATCGTCATCGAGGCAAAGACTTCCAAAGTGTAACGCTTCATGCTCTCGGCGTTCATATTTTTTATCCTCCATAATATTGCTCCATTGTCCCCCCTTAGTCATAAGTTGGCGACGCCCTTGCCCTTGATGGTATCAAATGAAAAATATTAATGAGTAGAATTACTTTCTTGCAAACGTAGGTAATGCATGTGTTAGATATAACTGAAATAACGACAGCTGCGGTGATGGTGATGTAATGTTGATAAAGGTTTTGGTTTCGGTGTATGATATACGAGCGGCCTACTATTAGAATATTTATGTTCGTTATGTTTCATGGTGGTTACAATAGATCCGTGCTGTGGTATAATTATTACATTCTTAGTTATAAAAGATATGTGCTACATTAAAATCTACGTCTAGTATAGTAGTCTAATATAGTAATTGAAATCAGTAGGTACATTACATTTTATGAGATTTAACAGTAAAGCATAATGTATTTATAATAAAGTCAATGAGTCAATTCTGGGCTCATTTTTGTTTTTGATATATGTAAATGATTTGCTATTTATGGTTGAAAAATTCAATAACATAATCTTATTTGCTGACGATACATCATTAATATTTAAAGTTCATAGGAAAAATAATGAAGCCGATTTCAAAGCAACAAATACTTCTCTTGCCGCTGTTAAAGATTGGTTTAACTCGAATAAATTAGTCTTAAATAACATTAAAACTCAATGCACATTATTTTCCCTGAAAAATAATAATAAAACTCAAAATTCAAAAGTTGATACAAAAGTACAATAGTTCACTGGTCTACTTAGACACCAGCATTTTTCTTGGAATTACTCTGGGTTCTAAACTTCAGTGGGGTCCACATATAACTTCACTTTCAACAAGACTAAGTTCAGCAGCCTATGCAGTTCGCAGAATTCGGCAATTGACAAACTTATCGACGGCTAGAATCGTCTACTATAGTCACTTCCATTGCATCATGGCGTATGGTGTCTTGTTGTGAGACAGAGCAGCAGAAATTGATGTTATTTTCGTACTGCAAAAAAGAGCTATAAGAGCAATTTAAAATCTTCATCATAAAGTAAGTCTGAGATATTTATTTTAAACGATAAATATAATATTAACTCTTCCTTCACTATATAAACGAAAATATTATGTATGTAAGGAAAAACTTCAGTTATTCAATAAAAAGTCGAATGGCCATACATTTAATATACGCAGCAAAAACTATATTGTCATACCAAAATCTCGTTTGTCAAAAATAAAGAAATCATTTGTCTGTGACTGTGTCTGTTTTTATAATAAAATACTAAAGAATATATTAGGTTTGATGTTCTTAGGGTTTGACAGGGAAAAAATTTAAAACCTTTATTAAAACTTTCTTCTTTAAAAAAGCGTATTACAAAATAAATGAATATTTAAATTACATGAATGCGTGGCGGTAATTTGACGTTTATTGAAGTAATTTGGAAATCATTGTTTGAGGCAAATTGTCGATTTTTCTTATTTAATCTTAGGTCGATTTGTTCATTGACACTTTATTTAATTTTTATTATTTTTTACTGTTGACATTTCTGATATTGTTCTATTTTGACACTATTATTTAATGTGATGATTGATAATTTTGTGACATTTAATTAAAAATCCTAATTATTAAATTTTTAATATGAATTTTATTTTATTAATGAAAAAATGTGTGCACACGCAATAAAAATTATTTAAAAAAAAAGAAAAAAAAAAGAAAAACATTATTCATATGTTCGCAAAGAGAATCACAGAGAATGTAATATTACTACGTAATAATAAGTTCGTTACAGATGACCTAAGTAAGCAGTTAAATGTAAAAAAGCTGAACGATCGCACATTACTAACAATTTTCTGTTAATATTTAGATAACTATTTACAACTGTGTACAACGACTTTAGATGTGCGTACATTTTATGCCGAGATTTATAAAATAATTTTAACATAAGAATTTATTTGCATTTTGGACAGCAATTAAGCATAATTATTCGTTATATTGTAAGATGTATTATCTATGGATGGCGGGAAACGCTTGCGTTACCAAGCAGTTATTTACACAGCTAATACGCTATGCTTCTAACGTAGTGATTCCTATTATCTTTAATGATAGTGGTCTTTACTTGATGCATGGTTGACGCTTTTTGGTTTGGTTGTTGCCGTTAAGGAGCATATAATTCTTTCTACTTTATTTGTGAAGTGTGAATTCGAGTGTGAAATGCTGTGTTGACTTCGCATTTTAGTATACTGTGATTGAAGTGAAGTTGATATTCTCTTTGATCTTGATATACTCTTTGTTTGATATCGTCTGTGTGAACGTGTGATTTTCTTAGTTGTCTGTGAATGATTTTTACCAATTTGACCTGTGACCGCATGTGACAGTTTTGGTTCTGAACGAGTTGTTTTGGCGCTGTAATCACTCCTACTGTCTTGACCATCCGCTTAAAAAGTCAATTGCTTGTCAGCGCTTGTCAGGACTTTTTGGCAGAAATGAGAGAAGTGAGGTTGTCATTTTATTTAGATTTTTTATTTTTTAAATTTTTAGGAGTTAAAAGTACAACAGCGACAGTATATTGTGTTTTAAAGTTCTGTGTAAGTGAAAAGAATGGAGGAGATCTAAATGAACATGTGTAGCTGAAGTTTTCGCGCTCTTCCAAGAAGTCCTTTTTAACTTCAGTAAAGCCTACTATCACTTTACTAGAGGAGTGTTAGGGACAGTTAATATTCTCTAGAAGTTACGTCATTAGGCTGATGGTCTTGTTACTAATGCGTTAAGAAATAGAAATAAAAAAGAAATCAGCACTTGTCAGTGTCCTGTTAGTCTGACTCATATTCAAACTCTGACTACTTTTCCGTTTCAATTTGAGTTTTGGTTTACCTTGTGTTTGTTAGTTAGTTGACAACCCTGTTGTTATATGAATGTGTTTTAACAACCCTCACTTCCGTTGTCTTGGTAACGGACTTGTTTAATTCTTTGAATAAAAAACAGTTTCATATTTTTCATTCGTAAAGATCTTTTAATTATTGTTAATATTTTAACATGGTAGCAGAGCGTCAACATTGATTGAAAATAACTGTCAGAGTTTTTTCAAGGCAAGATTTTTTTTGCCGCAACTCGGGTAAGACTAATTTTTTCAATAAAAATGCAAAGTTTAAAAGTATATATTGGTCGCCTGGAAGGTACAAAGAATTGGCCGACTTGGAAATATAAGGCAACCTTGTTACTAAGAGGTATGCCGGGTGGCTTAGATGTAAATCGAAGGTAGTTTTGTGAAGCCTACGACGCCTGGAAGCACGGCTACTGTCGAAGAAATTTCCAAGTATAAGAATGCTCTAGATAAGTACAATGAAACTGATAGTTCCGCATTATTACTATTAACTGCAAATATGTCAGAAGAAACACTTAAAAAAATTATGAGATTTAACTCTTCCAAAGATGTTTGGGATGAATTACAACGATTATTTGATGGTTCTACTGAGAATAAGAGTTATATTCAATATATGGAGTTTTTTGGCTATCGTAAAGATTCGCCACATGACATTATCAGACATATTTCCAAAATTAAAACCCTCTGGTCAGATTTGAAAAACGAAATTAAGGTTAGATAAGACAGACTTACCAGATATGTTACTGATATGCAAAGTTCTAGAAACACTGTGCGAAAATTACTTTCCTTTCAAATCGAACTGGATGTTGATGTCAAAGACCGATCGTACTATAGAAAATCTGACAACGCAGCTTTGTACGTATGAGCGCTTACTTTCTTTGAAAAATGAAGAACCAACTGAAGCCTTAGTAGTACAAAATAATATTAAACCTAAATCAAAGAAAAAATGTGGATATTGTGGCAAATGTTGTCATAAGGTCAAACAATGTCGAAAATGGGAAGCTGACGGTCAACCACCTAAATCATTGACGTCAAATAATATCAAGTAATCTGAACTTAATGCTAATGCAAGTTACGGAAAATGGAGATCTGAATGCAATGCAGAGGAATAATGATAACGAAAGCTGGTTTGTTGATAATGGAGCAACCAGCCATGTCTAAAGACTACTTCTCTAGTTTTGAATATTTCAGTGAGACGCATTCAGTAACTACTGCCAATAGAGACGATGTTAGAGCACTTGGCAAAGGCACGGTTGACTTAAAATCCATTGTCAATCGGAAAGAATCCAGAATAAAACTCTGTGATGTATGGTATGTACAGTCTATTACGAGAAATCTGTTTTCAGTCTTGGCTACTCAAGACAAACTAAACAACAGTGTTTTTATGTCTGAGAGGGAAGAATGTTTACTAAAAGTTGATGGAAAAATACATTTCATTAGCAAACGAGTCAAGAATGGAGGCCTGTATAAGCTGAATATTGAAATTATAAGAAATACATCTCCTGATTTGAACGTTTTGTTTTCAACAGATGACATTCTACAACTTTACCATGAACGGCTAGCCCATCAGAATAAAAAACATCTCAAAGAAGTTATTGAAAGAGAATTAGAATTAAAAGTTCGTTTAGATTCAGAATTATGTACTGGTTGTATTTATGGTAAACAACACAGACAAAAATTTGGACAAAGAGAACGAGCAAAAACTCCCGGCGAAATTATACATGCTGATGTATGTGGTTCATTCTCTCCTTCTTTCAATAAATTTCGATATTTTGTTTTATTTAAAAATGATTTCAGCAAATACAGACACGTTTACTTTATGAGACACAAGTCTGAAGTTTACCAAAATCTTTAGCAGATGTTACAAGAATGTAAAGTGGCTGGATATTCTGTAAAAGAATTCATTTGCGACAATGGAGCTGAATTTGATAATGCAATTGTCAAAAATATTATTGAAAGAGCTAGTATCAAACAAAGACTGACTCAACAAAATGGTTTCAGTGAACGAGAGAACAGAACCTTGGTAGAAGCCGCTCGAACTATGATGTATGCACATGAAGAATTACCCGTCGTTACTTGGACAGAACTGATAAATACTGCCGCATATGTTTTAAATAGAACTGGCTCATCACCAGAAAACGGCAAGCCGCCATTTGAATTACGGTTTAAAAAGAAACCATCTATTAAACATTTAAAGATTATTGGTTGCGAATGTTTTGTCCATGTCCCAAAACAAAAGAGAACAAAGCTATCCAAAAAGTCCGATAAATATATTCTAATTGGTCATGATGGCGATGAAGGCTACCGCTTATTGAGTCAAAATGACAAACTCATAAGATCAAGGGATGTCCAGCTCCGACGATTCTGTAAAAGAAAATACGTCAACAGAATTATATTTTCCAATTCCAATACCACCGATGTGTGATGCAAGGGAGGAAGAATACGCGGAAAGTATTGACCAGCTAAGCTCGAATGTACCAATCGAGACTCCTGGTGATGAACCAAGTTCAAGTGTGCCTCACACATCACCTGATTTGGCTGGAGACGAAGTAGAAAGCCATGCGAACGTTCACAATTCACCAGAATCTTATGAAGATGCTTCAGATACTGAGATACAAGAAGACTCTGAAGACTTAGCAGAAATAGCTAGTAGAATGACACTGAGACAGAAGTCAACTACAGCCACCTGTCAGATTTGGAGATTATGCGATGATGTCAGATGGAAACATTAAACAAATTAATGAACCTAAAACATACATAGAAGCTATTAGTAATCCACAAAAAATCCAGTGGCTTAAAGCTATGGAAAATGAAATTAAGTTTCTAAAAGAAAACAAAACATGGATTCTTATTGATTTACCTAAAGGTAGGAAACCCATTTTCTGCAAACGGGTTTATAAGATTAAAACTAATGCTGCTGGATCATTAGACAAATATAAAGCTAGATTAGTAGGAAGAGGCTATACACAGAAAAAAGGCGCCGACTACGAAGAAACTTTTAGTCCAGTTGCAAAAATGACTACTATAAGATCTGTCTTAAGTATTGCTGCAAACGAAGGTTTAAAACTTACACAATTTGAGGTTTCTACAGTTTTTCTGTTCGGTTCTTTAGATGAAGAAATCTACATGAAACAGCCAGAAGGTTATTGTGATGGATCAAATAAAGTATGTAGACTCAAATGAAGTTTGTATGGACTGAAACAGGCGCCTCGTTACTGGAATAAGTGTATGGTTAATTTTTTGAAAGACATTGGATTCAAACAATGCGTTACAGATCCTTGTTTGTTCATTAGAAATCGATTGAATAACAAAATCATCCTTGCTCTATACGTTGATGATGGTTTAGTAGCAGCGACAAATCAGAAAGATTCTGACATTTTTATGATAGAACTGAAACGATGATTTAAAATAACAACAAAAACTTGTTCGTATTTTTTAGGATTAGAAAGACAAAATCAAAGTGATTCAATTAGAGTATCACAGAAACACTACGCACAGAAATTGTTAGATTGGTTTGGTAAGTGATTGCAAAACTGTCACAACACCTATATTAAAAGATGGACTACCAGATTCAGACAAAGAAATGGTAGATCCAACGAAATTTCCATACAAGGAAGCAGTGAGGGCACTTTCGTACTTAAGGGTTGGAAAGCGACCTGATTTAGCATATGCCGTAAGCGTAATATCCAGATCTTTTGAAAAATCTTCAAAAGATGATATCTCAAAATTAAAGCGAATCTTGTGTTATATAAAAACAATTTTGGATTCCGAAGTTATATACAAGAAAGTTTACAATACCGGTATTCTGGAGTGCTACAGTAATTCTGACCATGGTGGAGACAGTACTACTGGAAGGTCTACCTCAGGTATATTATGTCTTTACTCTGGAGGAGCGATATCATGGTCGAGCCGTCGCCAGACATGTGTTGCTGTCAAGCACTGAAGCAGAGCTAGTCGCAGCCAGCGAAACCTGTCGTGAGATAGTCTGGCTGAAGAGACTATTCGGAGAAATCTCCACCTTAAAGGAGATACCTAAGCTGAAGGTGGACAGTGATGCAGCTATTAAAATCTCTCACAATCCAGAACTGCATAGACGAACGAATCATTAGACATTTTTATATGAGAGAATTGGTTGCTGATGGAGAAATATCCATATCCGTAGAATGTTTCTACAGAATTTCAACTAGCAGACCTATTTACAAAAGCGCTGCATAAGCCAAGAATTGTTTCTATAGCAACACTTATAGGATTGAAGCTGTAGGGTTAACAAAAAGGGAGGATGTTAGAGTTAGTTGACAACCCTGTTGTTATATGAATATGTTTTAACAACCCTAACTTCTGTTGTCTTGGTAACGGACTTGTTTAATTCTTTAAATAAAAAAATTTCACATTTTTCATTCGTAAAGATCTTTTATTTATTGTTAATATTTTCACAGTGTTTTCTTTGATTTCATGCTTGATTTAAGAACCTTGAAATGCTTATTCTCTTATATTGTTTGATGTAAATAATCCCCTAAGCCGCTGAGTTGGTGGTTTTTCGGAATCACTAGGATATACCTACACAAAGATAAAGAAAAAGTAGGTATTGGTACGTACGTACAGCACGGTTGTCAAAAAAGTAAGCGATAGTAGCGCCAAAACGAAATACATAACAATTACTGCAAAGTGACTGTCGTATGTGTAGCTTGCTACAAATACTTAATTTGTGAGTTACTTGCAGTACTTCTTACTTGCTCTATAATTTTTACCTATGTGCACATAATATGTGTTTTCTCTGACGACAATTTTCAATTAGACATAAAACTGAATGTTTTAAATAGAATTCATAAATAAAATTTCATTCTGAATCAATATTGAAAACATAAAAATATAAAAGTTTATTTGAAGTGGATTTACGTTTGTTTACTATGCGTATACTGGTATGTTTCCATTATAAATTGTTTAGAAATTCGGGCTTGCTAGTTTTAGTATTATTTGCATAGGGATAATTTAATTTACAGTTCAGGTTTTTGGTATGGTATCCATAAGTTTCGTTGCTAGGCATACATATTATGAGTTATGATCTAAATCATCAATATCCGGCCCTCTTTCTATCCCTGATGCGCTGTTTATAAATTGTATTGTGTTTTGTGCATTAACCTGTGTTATAAATATTTGAGCAAGGTTTATAGACGAATCTATAGCGTGTGTGCTTTCAGTCTGTTCCTTGAATTATTAATTTGGTAGTTACAAATCAGGCTACAAATGCTACATCAAGTTTTTAGTTGTTAATAGTGCCTCATTCAAACAGTAACAATAGATATTCATAGTTGTGCATTCATGTAAATAAATGTTACACTATTTTGTAAATATTTTTCATTCTAGTTTCAGTGGGTAATAACAATTTGTAATCATTCCTTAGTGTTTTATTATAAATTCGATTAGTATACCTGTAATGCTTTATTAGTGCAAATGATGTTAAATTTTTTGGAATAAATGTAACTAATTGTAATTACATTATTGATTCACTAGATGGTTTATTTATATTCTCAATATTTTTATCTTTTTCCTTATAAAAATACTTGTAGAAGGTTAACTAAATGTGGTATTGAATGCTTCTAACGTAAGCTTAAATTGTGGTTGGAAATTATGCATGAAATTACAATTCTGTATATGAAAATTCCTAACATTCTCATTGGGAAAATTGGCAATTGAAGTAAATATTGGATATTATGTTATGAATGAATTTCAATTGTTTCAATGCATTCTAAGCAAATGCAATCTGAATTGTTGGATAGAATGGTGTTTACCAACTTTTGTTTCATTGTCAATATAAGGCGATCCGATCAATGTTTTTGGTTTTACAATAATGCCTATGCTTTTATTTAATTAATGAAATGTAAATTTTTTTAGATAGCTTGCTGGTTGAATGTAGCTAATAACCATCTTTAATCTTTACCTCAGTGAGATATTATAGCAGTACAGTGATATTCTCATGAATAACTTGACACTGGCAGAATTTGTATAAAATATGAGAAGAGAGATTATGACTAATATTAAAAAGAAAACAAAAAATATTATATATATTACTTAAATTAAATTTATACATGTTTATGATAAAATACTTGAATGTAACTCATATTGTTACCTATTTGGGTTGGACAATACATAAAGGTTAAGTGTAGCAAACTCACACCTCGATGCCATTTCTACAGATGGCAAAGCAAACCAGGTGATGATAGATTGCTACTAGAGGATTTGATCCCGACTGATTTTCAGTCCCGAATTTTCGGGATCAAATTTTACAGATCCCGAAATTTTCTGGATTGACATCATTTAAAAAAAGTTGCAAAATAAACAGCATGAAGTGAGACCAATGAGCTTGCATGCTTATAATTTTAACAAATAACAAGGCTCACTGGGTTAATTCACAATGATTGCTTGAAATATAACTTCTTGTATATTAATTCGCGATGATTGCTTAAAATATAACTTGTATATTGAACTAAAATAATAGGCAAACAATTCTCACTGGGCTACTTGGAGATGCTATTTTACAAATGGAATACTTGTAGTTCCAATTAGAATGATACGTAAGCAAGCTCAATGGGTTACTCGGTGATGCATGTTTGCAATAAAATTTCTTATATTTTAAATTAGAATAATAGGTGAGTAAGTGCACAGGTAATGCTTGTTCAATATTAAATTATTTTCATTTCTAATGAAATGCCGAACAGGTCAGTGGGGCAAAGCTAGGTGTATACTCTAAAATATGTTGATTTTAGTCTAAATTTAGATTTGTAGTTTAAAGAACTGATTTCTGTAAGATTTCTTACGGTTTATTTGTAATCCTCAGTACCGAAATTATCTAATTATCTTAGAATCCCGGGATTAACTAACTATAATCCTGAAATCCTGGGATTAGAAATGAGGGCCGAGATTGAATTCTCAAGTTGCTAACCTATAGCCTACACAAACTTCATATAATAAGGTCTATTCCTTGGTCCAGGACCAGATAATTACCTGCCATTCTACGTTTTTCTTTCTCACCCAGACCTTATAAATTTCTTTAGATCATTATGTCAAAGTTGTTAGGATTTAATATCCAATCCTAAAAAAAAAAATCCTTTGCATTGTGTATGATGTTAGTATATTCGAAATTTTCTTAGGAATTAAATATATCTGCTTAAAATATTTATTTAAATAGATGTTTTACAGTACAGTTGTTTTTACATAGTCATACATTATGTGACCATATGTCCCGCTTTGGGCGGGACAGTCCTGCTTTCAGGCTGTCTATCCCGTTGTCCCCAGTGAGAGCAAAAATGACCCACTTTTCCAAACAAACCAAACGATAATTAATACTTAACGTACGGGTATCCAAAACACAATTAAGTGTTGCAGTTCTGAAAGCAATTTTAATTACCAAATCCGACATCAACAATCATGTGATAAGCTCTATTTCTACATGAAAACTAGACGACGTTTTGAAACTGGTTTACTCCGCCGACAAATATAAAACAAATGCGTCTACAACTGAATCAAATGTTGATTAATTCAAATTACTATTACTAATACATTGTTCTCATGTTCTTGTTCTTGAATAAATTGTAAAATAAGCCTTTTATACTAAATTTCGCAAGCGTCCCGCTCTGTCAAAAAAAATGAATGGTCACATTAGTCATACAGAATAATTGGTTTTTGTATCAACATTATTTGAATCATTGAATATGATTTATACATGATGTTCTTGTACCATACCATGACTGATGGTTGAATAATGAATGTAGTTTGTAGCAGTTAACATTATTCACAAATTTTTTATTGCAGCACCATATAGTTCAATTTTGTTTATTGTTTTATTATCTGAATAGATACAGTTGATAATATCCAGTATTATATCTCACAATGAAGATAGTTTTTTAAATTTTCATTCTATTTTGTTATCTATGTTTCTGGGAGTATACCTGTTAACTGCAGACCGTTTTTATCAGTGTAGTAGCCTTTGTACTTTTACTGGATACTAAATCTTAACTAAATATTTGTAAAAAAATGTCAAAAGCATTCACATAGCTAGGCGAAAATGTGTGAGGAGGATGATGATGATGAGATTTGAGGAAGCGAAAGAAGTATGTAAGAACCGCGACACTTTGCGCTCCATCCTTTCTGCCTACCCCATTAGCGATACAGCGTGAAGATATGTATGTATATATGTATGTAAAATTTATATCTGTTCAAAACTATGAGAACTGTGAAAGCTATAGCTATCTACTTATATTGATAACACAATCAAATGCAGAATGCTTACTTTTATGGGAATATTCTGCAACTTCATGCCTTTTCTCATTTGGGGTAGATAGGGTATCAAGGTACAAGAAAATTTCATTTGGAACCAGATAATGTTAGGTTGTTAACCCCTCACCAATAGGAGTTCTTTTTAATAAAATTATCTCTTGGCTGACTTTTATAACCAGCACAGGATTTAATAGTGTTTCTATTTTCAGAGCTGGAAAATATTCTAACAGTGAACAGAAAAACACTAAAATGTACCAAACATAATGAAACGCCATTCCAATGGTCAAGCTGTTAACTATTTTATGATGTACCTAGCCAAATGGAAACGAGTTGCTGTGGTGTTGCTTTTTATATGGGTAGTGGTCACCTACCTTGTGATATCGCCGCTTCGGTGAGTTTGTATGACTGCATAATACTTACAATGTTTTTCAGTACACAAAATTTTTAAATTTATTATTCTATACTAATATTATAGAGGTAAACTTATTTTGTTTGTATGTAATGGATAAACTCAAAAACTACTTGAGCGATTTCAAAAATCCTTTCACTACTAGACAACTATCATCAGTGAGTAACATGGGCTGTATTTTATTTAAAAAAATTGTGATCATGCGAAGCCGGAGCGGGTCGCTAGTAGTACTATAAAGAGGTAATTTTTGTTTGTTTGTTTGTTATGGATAAACTCAAAAACTACCTAACTGATTTCAAAAATTTTTTTACTAATAGAAAATAACATTATCAGCAAGTAACATGGGCTGCATTATATTTTCAAAAAAATTTCTACTCATGCGAAGTCGGGGCGGGTCGCTAGTCTTCGATAAGTAGTTCTATATTGAAAAAAATTTAAATAATGTAAAATTTTTATATTAATTATAAATTAAAATTTTTTGAAATAGGTATGGATCAAAATTTTGGTAAACAGTGGTTAATGCTTTTAACCTTCAACGACTTGTACACATCTTATAATATTTAATTGCGGTCTATGTCGCGTTTATATTTTAAGACTAAATACCTCACGGGCAGACTGATGAGGGCGAATGTCTTTCTGTCCTGAGGTTTCTTGGAACTACCCACACTCATTCAACGCATTTTTTTTAATTTTTAATATTGTCACTGTCGGTACTTCGACACACTATACTAACGATATCTACACACTGGCGACGTCTGGTTTTCCGACTCCGGACACACTCACTGATGACAGGATTCCATGATGTTGATTAACAGGGAAGATGGATACCGATTATCAACATCATGGAATCTTGGAACTACCCACAGGGTAGTTCCAAGAAACCTCCCACTACGAAGATGACATTCGCCCTCATCAGTCTGCCCGTGACCACGATCGGTGCAATCCCATCGAAACGTCGGGATAAAATAGGTAACTAGCCTTAAAATTTAAACGCGACATAGACCCGCAATTAAATATTATAAGAAAAACAGTGATGTCTTTGGCAAGTAAATTCTCAGTTAGACATTTTAAAGTAGGTATTAGTTTTAAACCCTTCTTTATAATAAAGATAGCATGATGATATAATGCATTAAGTAACTGGGACACTGGACTTTTAAATAGCAAAATCTACGTCAAAACTATCATATATGTAGAAGTTTTGTGAAGCTCAAACATATGAGACATAAAAATTCAAAAAATATTTGATTTGGAATCAGAAAGAGTAAATAGTCTATTCCAATTATTTTTAGGTTCTGTACTATTAAAAGTAAAATAAAATTTGGCATATAGGTACCATGTAAATTGACGTACTTTGCACTGGAACAGTTTAAAATTTACAGGAGAATAAGAAAGGGTGCATATTTAAAATTTAATATGATTAATTTAGTGATACATCTTATTAACCCATGTAATATCTACTACTCTACTATCTCCAAACCATTTGTTAATTTCTTCAATGTACAGTCAGGTCGCGTTTCTGTTACAGTTTTAAAATAGTGTGAAATATATCTATAATAGTTCGATCACAAATAATGAACTATTTGTGATTGAAGCTATAATATGACTAAAATTGAAATGTCTGTGATTTTGGAATAAAGTTTTTTCTTAAGCTTAAAATGTGGAATGTGGTTATTTGCACGAAACCAAAACACAAACATCCTTTTTTTAAATGTTTGTCTACGGTGTCTATCTGTTTGTCCACGATTATCTCTAAAAGAGCTGAACCGATTTTGACGGGTCTTCCATTGGTAGGACTTTTCAGAGTGTAATGTATTCTACTTTTAACGCGAGTAAAACCACGAGGCACTGATAATTTGTTTTAGGTGCAATGGTAATAATACAGAAGAAGTTCTAGAATTTCAGGAGAGACTGAGGAGCGTATCTTCACAATTGGAATCTCTCAAACAGCAACACAACAGTCTCATTGCGCAAATTAAAAGGTCACCTGGGTAAGTGAAAGATTGGATGGATGAGTTGTAATTAATAATTGGACAAATAATATTAGAGTGAAACATTGTGATTTTTTATCATGGACTAAAAAAAGGAATGGCCTATTATGTTAATGAATCATGAAACGAAACTATTTGTGAAATGTAGTTGTGCAAGTAATTTGTTCCAACGAAACGGCCGATCGGTATATTGTGATGTGTAACTGTGTGTATATTTATAGGTGGGCAGTCTTATTTTGACTGCTGCACTATTTAATTACGCGACACTAGTCGTTTTTTACGTCTGAGCTATGTTTCCTGGATTCGCAATAATTTTAATATTAGAAAACTTCATGTTTGATTGAATCAATGTGAATGTACTTTGTTTTTTTTATAATGTTGTAGTATAGTTGTAGTAAATAGTAAAAATATTAAAAATTCATAATTAGGATATTGAACAGCATGTCATCATTGTATGAAAAAAAGAATTTCTCTTATACAGAGAATGTAATTGTGAGAATTATTGATTCAGGTGTTACTTTGCGGAAATCCATTTTATGTGACGAATTCCTAAAATCTTTAGATATTTTCGAATCGATTCGGTGCTGGCTAGCTGGCCGAGTCCGACCTCTGGTATATCTTGAGGATGCTTCTTTGAGAGGGGGAACACGTCAATTGGTGGTTTTTGGAGTTTGAGCGGAAAATAGCTAAAGATTTTAGGAATTCATCACATACATATTATTATGTATATAATAGTTAATTCTGTTCATAAAAATAAGAGGAAATGTTTGCAATATTTATCTCTTCACTGTATAGGAGGCTCAGAGAGCACCCGGACACGTAGTGCACGTAATGTCGTAAGTAGGTGTTGCGTGTTCACTTTATTTGCATATCGGTGTTGACACAATTATTTTGTGGTCTTTACAGTTAAATTCATAAATACAATGCTAGTTTTTCCTTTTAGACTCAACAATCTCAAAAATTTAGATGGATCGTTTTTACTGGACTCTGGGCCAGGTCCGTCTGAAGAATATGAGAATCTCAGGAGGCGGATATATTCAAATACAAAGGAACTCTGGTATTACATAAGCCATGAACTCGGCAAAGTTATACGCGAGGAAAACAAAGTGGAGAAAATTCAAGTAATATTGGACCAAGTTGATGAGAGGAAAAGGTTAGTGTTTTCTATTTTTTTATTATTCTTCCTTTGACACGTTTTATGGCGTTGACAGCATAGTGGCGCTTTGGTGTTTCATACGTCAACTGAGGTCAAACAACGTTATATGTGGTTATCTAGTGGATGGGTGATCTAGTGCAATTCCATATTGAATACCTCCATATTTTGAAAGATAGTGTGACGCGATACTCTCGGCTGTTCATTTATAGTTGCAACGAAGGCCTTTAGTAAAATAGACAAACATAGTTTTATTATACACTAACTGTGCATCGCAGTTTTACCTGAGCGAAATTGACATTTCCGATATAAAAAGTAACCTAGATTACTTTCTGAAAAGTCCTCGACCTGCCAACGAAAGTCCCCTTAAAATTTATTCAGCCGTTTTGGAGATTAGCCCGGGCAAACAAACAGACAGACAGACACGAAAAAAGGCGTGTTTGGATTTTGGTTACGTGCAAATCACCATATAAGCTCAAGAAAAACACAGACAGATACTTGAATTTTATTTATATGTATACCATAAATCTTTGTGTATCTGCCGATTGATCGGTGATAACGAATATGACGACGAGATAACGATGAGCCTGGCCGTTTTGTAAAACGCCACATTTCGTGAACTAATACCCACCATAATATCGTTCATAATATATAAACGTTTGACGATTCGCCCAATAGTAGTTGGCCATATCGATTCTATAGGCTGTAGGCTGCCCAAGTAAATAAAAATTAAATGCATTTGTGTGACTTGGTTAAAACTATTGTAACTCTATATATTGTAACTGTATTGTAATGTGCTCATAGCGTTCCTGAAATGTACTTTCTTATTTTATCACTATCGTTATATCATAAGACAAATCAATATTATAATGGGTGTCCCAAAATTCACGCAACAGGGAATTTTGATGAAAAATACAAGTTTTTAATAATTGTAATTTTTTTATACTGTTTCATAAAATATAATGTATAGGGTTATGGTATGGAATAACATATAGAGTACATGGTCTCCACGGATTAACCGGCACATACGCACTCTTTTGTCGCAATTTTTATGACCGTTTTACATAAATGCAGCTGAATTTCGTTGATACAGCACTCGATTTCCCCCTTTAAGGCTTGGGTGGGTATCATAGGCACATCACATTATGACGGCTAGACAATAGTTCATTTTATGACATGATGTCGTTTTACGAAATGCCCAAATAGATCATGATGTGGTGGTATTTGTGACTAATACTATTGTTTTGTTATTGTGTTATTTTGTAGGGAAATCCGATAGTGTTATTGTATGTAGACCTGTAGTCTGTAGAACGGATGTGATACACGTTGCCTAACGGTGTTTTTATGCAATGGAATTGTATTCGTATACTTTTTTAAATTAACATTACTAATAATAATTACCGTGTTGTTTTAGTAGAAATTATAAAGACTCTTAGAAACTAGTTATGCTGCCAACAAATATATAAAATGCAAAATAATAGAATTCAGTCTCGCTATTCTTTCCTGTAAGAAATACTGAGATCTTATATAGAGCCAAGTCTTGTGTTCTTAATACGCTTGACGTTTAACTAATTACCTACTAGTAGATGATTATTAAATTTATATTTTAAAGAATATTTTGTGGCCACAGAAACTATTGCGCGTAAAGTATAACATAATCGTGTATAAATAGAGATGATTATTGATTGTGTAATTACGTTCAGTGCTTCGTTAATGTAATGGGTGAAGGTGGAATAAGTTAGCGGGTGGTAGGATCTTGTGCTGGGTCCGTACCTATACACCATCTTACTTGTTAATCTTGTCGCCAAACGGCAATAGTTGCATTGTCGTGTTCCGGTATAGAGGTTAAAGGTTTCGACCCACTAGAATGTGTCGTACAATGACCGTAATAGGAACGTGTCAAGCACGTAAAAAAGCGTTCGGGACTGTTCTGTAACGAATCTATGGCATTCTATTCCCGTATGTGTCATGTACGGAGCGTATCGATACCTACACAATATTCATGCCGTAGATTGCTGCCGGTCCGGTCATGGCACGCTACGGTTTTGGCCGGTGACGGAACGCTCCAGTAGGCGTTACTTGATAGTAATTCATCGGAAGAATTTTTTTTTGCTTGCGTCGGTACGGTTACTTGCGGTCATGCTACGGTGTGGTGTCTCAGGGATGCCAACGCATTTGCAATCTGAAATGCTTTCTTAGCCTTGTGTAGCCTCGCGCAAGAAATTTATTTAGTTTAAATTCCTTTTTCTCTGTTTTCTATTTGCGCTACAAGCTTTTGAAATTATTTGATATAATAGAATATTAGGTACAATTATGGATATTTATTTTTTCAGTGATTATCCTAACATCGTGCCTACATAAGTAGATAGTTTTATGCACGATTTCGATCGACCTATTTTATTATATTCACCCATATAAATAACATTCATCAGCACAACCTTTGCATAAAATTATTATTTTCGTCTTAGTACAACTGAATTTTTTAATAAAAGTTTGTTTTTAAAAAAGTTGTTTTTAATTAATAATTTTATTTTCAACTTCATTATTGCAAGATATTTTTCCTGTTAATTTCGAACTATCAATTCTTCGATGAAGAGTCTTTCTAAAGATTTTATTAGGGCAACATAAGCTTGCCGAGCGGCGAAAAGTTTAGGGGGCAAATACACGACGGCGTGCTCCACTCAGAACCTAGAAATCATATAAGACCAAAGTATAAAGTAGAGTGTTTGCAAAGACAAAACAAATGACCCCAAACTCGATAGGGACGCGTGTTTTTATTACAGAGTTCCTTTGGCTACCTTCCCGATCCATCTTCAAGCCCTGGATATCATGTAGCACCAGGCTCGATAAGATAAATCAAACGAGCCCAAGCACGACGGGTCTATCTTGTTTAGTTCAGAAGTTCCTATGACCACCTATTGTGTCCATCTGCAGACCCTGGATATCATGTAACGCCAGTGGTTGCCAAAACAAAAGAGCCCAAACTCGATGGGTTTATCTCGTTTAGTTTAGGAGTTCCTCCACCTTCAGACTCCATCGCCAGACCAGCTCCATGGTACCATATTATTGCATTGTCACCGAAGATACGCAAGTACCAAACGTGAGCCCAATCGAACGTTAGGAAGTGGTTCTAATTTAGCTTCCAAGATTTGACCCACACAAATATGCATGCTAACACAGCAAGTTAAATAAAAGCTTGTAATAAAAAATTAGTAAAAAAATTTTTTGAAGTTAAACTGTTATATTGTTATATGTATGTATGTTTTGTCTATATATGTAATATATAGACATACATACATTATCGAAGCGGCTTTATGTTCAAAGTTGTAATTTCATCCAATCGCTTGAATAATAAAAGTTAATAAAAAACATGCAGAAAGAGGGAAAGTAAACCGTTGGCGTTCCCTTAATCTGAGTAATAAAGATAAGCTATGTATATGTATTTGTGTAATTGTACGTGTATTTAGTGCAGCGAATAAAACTATCTATCTATCTATGTCTTATGATGCAAAGAACATCATAGGATTTAAAAAAAAACGGTTTTATTGAAAAGAAATATAATAATGACGTCCTTGATTATTTACTTGTCAAATAATCAAAGAATGATATAGATAATGTACTAAAAGCTAAAAATTAAAAAATAACAAGGTAGGTCCTAGGTACCAGTCATCACACCGCTCTCCTCATCAATCTAGAGCATTGATCAGACTAAATAAAATCGTGGGGCGCGTAAAATTTCTACCTGAGTAAATATGTAAATAGTATTTATGATGATATGAGCTGTTGATAGAGATTATGGCGGCGGCCATCTTGGATTTACAACGATAATATATTCAAGTGTATTGTCATCAGTACTAAAGGTGTGTACCAAATTTCAGATCAATCTGTCAACAAGAAGGGGTTAAAATTTCAATTACTTTTGACTCAAAAAACAACAATAACAAAAACCAACAGGGCAAGCTAAATAAAACCGTTTAAAAACTAGCCATTATCCGCACCCTTTGCTAAGCGTAAATGATTTTGCAGCTAACAATCGATTTTTCATTGAAAAATGCTGAAAGATCTACGGAATTCAAAAAATAAATAACCTTAAACCATCTACAAACGTAGTATGTAGTTTTCACGTGATCGAAGGACAAACAACGAAAAAATTATGTAGATAAATAGATGACACGGATTCTTAATTTTTTTATTACATGGACGGATCTCAATAGTTTTAATCATTGTCTCATATTCCACGAGGCCGAATATTTTTGGATATTAACACTTATAGTCCGTGAGACTTAATAGGTCGGATTTGACATCTGTCACATGGCTGCGACTAGTTATGGACCAAACAAATATGTCTAGATTATTTTTCGATTCTAACGAAAATCGATACCATTGTTTAATATCATAATAACATCATAATATTTCACTTATGATTATTAGTTTGTTAGCTACATAGTACGTTTGTTGAGATATGGTATTTGTTACAGTAAAACATATTTAAGTATATGAATAAACTTAATTCGATATATTTATTTTTCGGGACTAATATATGAAAGCTTCCTCAAAATAAAGGCAGACTGTAATATTGGTGAAAAATAAATATTTAATCATTTTCTGAACTTGGATCCATGTCCGTAGAGCTATCTTCGTCTCCCACTATTATGATTAATTCATTTCAATTAAATTGTCTATTCTGACGTCTCTTTCAGTCTTCCTTTATTATTTTTTTTGTTTTCTCCACCACCTTAGCCCAGTCATCCTTTGATATTTGATTACATGCTTCTGTCAGTAAACTCGTCAAAAAAACAATACAGAATTAAAATTATTTAAAAAATATAATAGTATCTTAATTTTAAATTATTCGATTATTACGACATTTCAATCGATTATCGATTTCGTTTGGTAACGAAACGATTGCAAATGGTAGCAGTACTAGAACAATGCGCCTCGTGATATAACATTGTAATAACGTCCATTTAGAAAATTCTTTTGATGATATGTAACGAAATATCTGTGTTCATAAGTAAAAGAAATCAAAGTTAGTAATTTTGTGTAATGATCAGTAGTGGGAAAAATAAATAACATTTATTTATTCAGTATTTACGTAATTGAATTTGTGTTAGATATCAGGAACGTTGATACAACGTTATAGCGGCATGAAAATTAAGAAACGTCAAATCCAACTTATTAAATCTCACGGACTATAGTAAATAACTCAATCGATTTTCTTAATGTCCATTACGATTTACGACTTTGTTAGAAATTCAGTGTTTAATGTACAAATAATAATGATTTTATGTGCGACGTATTTCGGAAATTATTCGGATTTTAATATCAATGTCTTTATTACAGACTAGCGAACCAGCCCGGCTTCGAACGGGTAGAAATTTTGTTGAAAATAAAATACTCATATAATATATAATACATAACATTTATAATAGCCCATGTTACTCGCTGGTAATGTAGCTTTCTATAGGTGAAAGTATTTTCGAAATTGGCTGAGTAGTTTTTGAGTCATACAAAGCATACAAACAAACAAAGTTTACATCTTTGTAATATTAGTATAGAAGAAACATATACCAAGGTTAGAATTGTTAATCGAACCTTGTTGGCAAGGGGATGAAATACATTTACTTTTATCCTATATATAAAAACCGGACAAGTATGAGCCTGATTCGCGCACCGAGGGTTCCGTAAAATGTTCGCCCATACGTCAATATTTATTATGTATGTCAAAGTCAATAACTCATTTTTTACTATTTTTCGTTCAGAGGAAACCACTGTACCCAACTCCACATGTATGGTATACGGAGGCATTTAGAGTAATAATATAAATATTTGGCCATGCACATCGTAGGCAAACTTATATAAGTATCGCGAGGTGTGTTATTGTTTTTCATTTTTGTATTTTATCTATAAATTAAATTGAAAAAAAGATAAAATATTAGATAAACTCAAGTTACAGGTTTTTAGAAAATGTACGTTTTTTGATGGTTAGTCTTGTTTGATGGAGAGCAAAGATGATATCGTTAATTACAGTTTCCCAGGACGTATCTATATTAACTTTTGCTTTATCATCTTTATTCTATACTAATATTGTATAAAGGTGGCACTTCACATGGCTATTTGAGTTCGTGTAGCGTATTCGCCATGTTTGACTAAGTATTCGTGTGAAGTCCCGAACATCACGAACACGCCATCCACACATGGAACGCGAACGGCAAATACTTGCGAATATGTTTGTTGAGTTCCCTTTGTGGACGCACCTAGCTATAAATGTGTTTTGGAGTTTGCAAATTATGTGCAAAATGCAAGGGTGCATTTGATATGTCATGCATGCACAAAATGCAAGAAAGCATTTGGTTAACTCCAAAAATCACAACATAAGATCATTTGTCCATCGATTGTACTAATGTGTGGACGCTATACAAATATATTTAACATATTTGAATCTCTTGATTTGTGACCAAAAACCGACAAGCTGGCAGATACGTATGTTCGTGTATTTGCATATTTGTCTTGTTCGTGCAAATGAGATAAATAAAGACAAATAAATCATGTTCGCGTGGTCGTTTTCAAGCAAATAAGATAAATACACGAATACGAATAGCCGTGTGAAGTGCCACCATAAAGAGAGTGAATTTTGTAAGTTTGTTTATATGTGGAAGGTTATCTCCGGAACCACTGCACCTATTTGAACTTTCACCATTTGAAAGGTACTTTATTCCAGATGGACATAAGCTATAAATTATGTATTCAACCCGAGTGAAGTCGAGACGAGCTGCTAGTATTTAATATAACATAAAGAAAAATTACTTTTATACAGAATTATAAAAAAATATTTTCAAATAAATATCACATGAACAATGAACTGTTTAAGTTTTTCACGGCTTGAATTTAATTCGCGATAAAATTCAGTGTTGGGAAATAAACAATTGTAACAACCAATTTGTGTAGCAGTTCATTTTTGTGTTTAGGTGTTTTGAATTTTGTTGTAATTACATTTTATTTTATTCAAAAAGGAAAGGTATTCTTAGTTTGAACATGCACAGAGAAGAAATCAAAGTCAAAGTCAAATCAATTTATTCAAGTACACCCAATTGAAAGATGTTTTTGAACGTCAAATCTACTTTAGTTCGGTTCGAAAAGAAAACCTGAACACTGAAAAGAACTGATAAGAAACTCAGGTATCATTTTTTCAACATCATTTTACAATAGTTATTTAAAATACAATATTGATAAAGCCAGTAAATGCGTGTGCAGAGAAGATTATTTCCAGACTATCGTTTTTTCTTCAATTAAATCCCTAACTTTGTAGTATGCTTTTGCAATCAGTGTGCGTTTAATAACAAGTTTAAATTGCTTTGCCGTTAATTGAATAATTTCTTGAGGAATTTTATTATAACACAGTTGCCGAAAAATGACCCACTTGAATTTGTAATTTAAATTTAGCAGTAACTAGCTGATCACGACCACGAGTTTCCATACCATTAATAACACCTTTCCTTTGAAATAGATCTATATTTTTTCTAGTGTACATTATGTTTTCATAAATGTATAATGAGAGTAAGGTGACATCAATGTCTTTAAAACGGTCTCTCAGCGACTCTCGTGCATTTATACTGTAGATGGTACGTATTGCCCTCTTTTGTAAAATAAAGTTAGAATTCATATGCGCCGCTGATCCCCACAGTAGTAGGCCATAAGACATAAGGCTATGGAAATATCCAAAGTACACCAGTCTAGCCGTGGCCACATCTGTCAACTGTCTAATGCGTCTAATAGCATATATTGCCGAACTGAGCTTATTATCCAAAACCCGATATGGTCCGCCCACTGTAACTTACTATCTACTGTTAAACCAAGAAAAGTAGTTGATTTCGTTAAAATGAAAATAATATCCGATTTATCTGTTGTTTATTCGATCTATCCGGTTACATATCAAACGCTACGTCGATATCAATGGACACAATATTATTATCATTAAATTGGTGAAATTGGCAGCAAAAATCGATTTATTGATAATGAAAGATACTTGTGATACACAAGTAAAAATCACATAATTTATAAAAAGCGTTATTATTTTACAAGCTTTTGTTTAACTGCACATGTGTGTGCAGTTAGGGATACGGCGTGAAGATATGTATGTGTGTATGTATGTATGTATCTATGTATGTATCTATGTATGTACATGTATGTTTGTATGTTTAGTTTAAATCTTGCGAACCAAATTTGTACCACTTTCATTTAACTTACGACTTTGAAATTTTGCATACTTGTTGAGTTCCGATGGCAATACACTAAAATGATAGAAAGGAGTAGGTGCTGTCAGGGATGTCTCTTCACGAGGGTTCTCCTCGACGATTAGTCGTAGAGATTCGAAATTTTACATGTAGATTTAATTTTGATAGCTAAATATGATCTTTACCATGAACAGATGCTGCAGCCAGGATTGTCTTTTCATGAGAGTACTCCTCGACGATTAGTAGTAGTGATACGAAACATAGCATTTAGATTTAATTTTGATAGCTTAATATGATTTTTACCATAAACTGATACTGCAGCCAGGATTTTCTCTTCATGAGGGTACTCTTCGACGGTTAGTAGCATGAACATGAAACATTGAAAAACAAAACATGGCTTTCTATCTTATGTATAATAGTTTGACGTCATTGGCGTCGAGAGGTTTTTTTGTTTTTGACAAGGAAAAAAATCCCCATGGATACTCAGCCGGACTCTACACCAACTGAGTAGTGTCGTTCTCGAACCGACTAAAAAAATGTTCGTTTTGTTGTTAGCCCTAGTGACTTTTACAGTCGACTGTTTGATTGTTCCTATAGTCTCCATACGAGATATCTCGTATGGAGGGCGAACTTCGGGCTCAGAGCGTTACCAGTGGAGTTTCCGCATTTGCGTGCATATTAACGGGCTTCTCATTCGGACACGGGTCTGACAGAAGCGTTCGGACGTCTCTTTTACATATTGCGCTACGATAGACAATTCTAAGTCGTAATGCGGATCTACGTTACGCAAGTAAAAAGAGGCACCGGTGGCCGTGCACACGAATCTATTCTCAGTTGGAGGGAGTTGATATGGGTGGGCACAGCACTGGCTAAGATCGCGATAGGCCTGACGCACATTTTATATGGGTCAGCTTACTTTATGTCTGAGGGACATTTTGCTTTTCGTGGAGATGAGCATATTAAGACGCTCGAGGACGAACGTGGCGCGGTCGCAGATCGTTTTGATGTGGTGACGAAAAGGCACCACATCAAAACGGCACGGCAAGGCAACGGCAACGGTAGTGGCACTGTCAAGGGTAACTCCTAAGTATTTGACGTTTTTAGTCCAGGGGATATCCTGACCGAAAAGTGTACCGTACGTGGGGTATTAACGTGGTGGGCGCGACCGGTCGTTGTATCCCTCGAGAAATACGCGGCGGCGCTTTTCTTGGGGTTGATTTCGATTCTCCAACATCGAAACCACTCGCCTAAGCTTACTTGACCGCAACTTGAAGTAGTCGACTGTGAGGCGACTTTGAAAAGGTGTAAATAAATGTAATGCAAAAATAATATTTTTGAAAAACAATTTTTTATTAAATTGAACCAAAAAGAAAAAATAAACCAAGGAGTTCATATAACTCATAATATCGTGTAAACCCTAAACCTACAAAATGGTTGTATTTGGCTGCTCTACAGAAGTGTCATCAGCAAAAAAGTGACAAATAGACACGTACTATCTATAATCAGTATGTTCATGTTCTTATGTGATGTCAAAACTTGGCGCCTAATTTCCTTAACCTACTTCTTACAGTAAAAGATTATATGGTTATAGTTTAACCTGCAGTTGATCTTACGGCCCTTCCCGTGTAAACGTAGCGAACAGATTTTGGCTTCGCACTTATAACATTCCTACTTGCTGTTCCGCGGGACTTTGCATGGAATATAGTCTTCCGTCATGTTCAAGTTATCTTCATACCCAATTTCATCAAAATCCGAACAGACAGGCACGCAGGTATCCAAGACACCACACAGTGTCATACTAATACATTGCGTATTATACGCTAGGGAAAAACATGGACTAGTAAGAGTGAGACAAATTGTTATTAGTATAGTTTTGGGTATAAACTTAATATTAGTATAGTTTCGGGTAAAAACTTAGTTTATATACTGGTGGTTTCTGATTATTTCAACCCGGGCGAGCGCTGCTGCGTATCATATTGTGATTTTTTCCCCATACAAAAGAGCTTGTGCCATATCTTCCTTTTTGTTAATATCAACGCGTCTATTCTGAATTATTATAGCCCGGTACACACTAATTTAAAAAAAAATGGCGTTTTTTTTCTTACGCTTACAGATTGTCCCACAAAAATGTATCTCTGACTTTATCGGTGTATATAATTAATCACCTCTGCGCTCTATAGTTTTATATGTATGTACAATGTACATAGGTTTCATTAGTACTTATATTTTTTAGATCACTCCTATCAGACCAGCAGAAGTTGCCCGAACTGGACGGTTATGACGAGTGGAGACGTAGTGAAGCCGCTAACCTCAGCGACTTGGTTCAAAGACGGTTGTATTACCTGCAAAATCCTCCAGACTGCAGGGATGCGAGGAAAGTCATTTGTAATTTAAACAAGGTATGCAGATATTACTATTTATTCTGTAAGGGATGTTAGTTGAAACGACGGTTCGTAGCCATTGCATTTATTTTCTTCTCTTCTTTTCTCGCTCTTCACTCCCCAACCTTCTCGCATACATCTGTCTCTTTCACACATTAACTGTCTAACCATTCATATTTATGGTATTAAAATATGGCAATTCAATGTTTGCCTGTTCTGATAGAACTGTTTACAAAAATAAAATTATTTTAACTTATAAAAATGATCTTTTGTCTAAATGTAAATTAACCGATGCATTAAAACAACCGTATTATTTTATTATTATTAATTTAATTTAAATGTGCATGACAAAATAAATCTGGAAAAAGTTCTATATTTGATACATACCTATAATAGGTAGGAGGTTCAGTAACGCAATTATGCCACTGTTTTTTCTAGAAATTACTATTTCTGTTATACTATTTACTTTAATGCACACTATTTCTAAAAATATTGTTCCTGAGTACAGTTTGAACAATGGCACAGACAGACGTGCAATTTCATTTTATAATTTAAAATATCGTGAGAACATAATTTACATTGAAATGTTTATATTTTTTACTTAAATGTCTGTTGCTAGACCATTGCGGGGTCACTTCGAATGTAGCAATATCTGTTTCTTATTATCATCCATTTCGAAACTAATATGTGAGATGTCACACAAAATACGCACTACATTTAATTACTCTAATTTTATGCGCCGCGACGTCACAAATAAAATCTCATACATTACAAGTCCTTGCCTCGCCGTATACACTGCATTTACATACGAAAGGTAAACTCAATTTTACGTAACCATGTTTAAATTCAACTTACTTTTTCATTTCCAAAATCTGTTGGAACTGAATTTATTTATATATTTTTTTATAGTTTTAATTTATAGTGAATTATGATATTTAATTATAACTATTATTGGTAATTGGTACGTGTTTCACAAAGGATTTTATTTTTCCCAAAATTTTTAGACATTTATGGACACCTTAGCAACGATATTGTGATAATCAGATCGTATTTAGCCTGCAAGTTTGTGTCGGTATTTCCTATTACAAAATATTTACTTGGAAAACACGTGCTCAAATTCGTGTTACGTTTTGCAAACACTTTTAAGATCTTTATTGAACTTCAGCTGACAAGATAATATGTAGAGTTTGTGTACGTGACTAAAATGCAACAAAGTTTTTGGATTTATGTTCGTACAGGAATCTGGATATTGAATAGGTTTTATAGATTGATGCCATTGTACTCTTATGAGATTCTGGTGTCGTAGTTGTGGTTCAAATTTATGTCAATGCAATGCTAGAATTTAAGATCGATTTTTGCTTGAAATATAGTCTTCGTAACGTTTGATACACAAACAAATAAAACTATACATTTAGGTTCAAAGAGTCCTGTAAAGTACACCTTAATAATTTTTTCTTAATGTCTTCAATATATACAGTTCCTATTCTGTAACAGTATTTATAGAAATGTAATTTATTATCTCTAGCCTATTCGACTGATAGATTGAATCATTTAACATCTATGAAATGTTTATACTTTCACCCGAACTCTCGTATTTTGTAGTGTACATGACCTTTGTTTCGTGGAACTAAAATATATAACTTTCCTAGTATAACGAAATTAATTTGTCACGGCCACGGCCACTTCAATTTGTGTAGCGTTGGTCGCACGTTGTTAATAAATGTTGTGTGAATGTCAGGGTTCTGATCAATTTATGAAGCTGCTACTACATTCCATCGAAATTCGGATCATCGAACATCAGAGATGAGATTCTGGTTGTGTGATAATCGACATTCATCGATATTAGTTATTTAAACATCTATTTTAGAGCATTTTTGAAATATCGATACAACGATGTTTTGTTGGTAGGAAATATCGATATTTTTACATTCAATCTAATATAATCTAATATAATTGGAATTGGAAATGGAATTAGAAAAATTGGAAATTTCAAAACGCCGACCTTCAAAATAAAAAAAAATGCAACTCTATTCTCTAATATTTATTTGAAATAAAAATCTTATGAATAAAATAATACATTCCGCTCGTTCTTCCATAATTCCATTAAAAACTTTGATATTTAAAAACATATCGATGATAAAAGACTGATTTTGACATCGGTGTCAACGTCGTAGTTTTTTTTAACATTGAGTATTCGCTATGTGGGGTTATATGACATACCCGTTGTGAATCGGGGAGCTTTGATTCAAGTATGTAGTAAAATCAACAGTTGATCATTGGATAACAAAAAACTGCTTTCTTCTAATAAACAGTTGACGTAATCAAATAGTTTTATTATAGAAACGAACCGTCCACAAATTGTAAACTAAAACGAAATAAACAAACCTTGATTTATTCGGTGGTCGTTTCATTAGTTAATGCGTTGATTCATAGACATTGTTAAAGCAGTTGAAAATATCGATATATTTTTCAACTAGTGTAGTGGCGATTAAAAATAAACCGTCGCGTTGATTGAGGCACAAAACGTTGACGACCCGTCTTTAGACTTAAGTCTTGGGACAAACGATCAGCTTGATTTAGTCCGGACACTCATGCATTCAACTGACGAGACGCTTGTGTTCTAATCCAGGCGTGGCTTTGGATTTTTTCCGTAGAATCAAATTTATCTGCACTCATTGATCGAGAGTCGACGCTGCCACTTGGTGCGCCTTTATAAGAGGTCGTCCTTTGGTCATTTAATTTGGCCCTTTTTGCAACAGAAATAAGACGCTTTGATTCTATTTGTATGCGGGCTGTAGACCCTCGACATTATTATATTTAGCCGTAGACTCGATTGAAGATAGACTCGGCGTCGCGTGGTTTAGAAGTGAAGCAACCAAAACAACTGTTAGTGTTTCGCCTATAAGTATGAAACACATTTACATCAAATAAAGCAATCTGCTGTCATTTTTGTAGAAATTAACGCGACTAGTATTAAAATCATTGTTTGGTGTGTGATTTATGAATAGTGAAATGACGGCCGGTAGACTTATGTCAATATCTGTCGACTCTGTCATGTTTGCAGGCGGGCTGGTATATTTTTACTGGGCTGGTATATTCTCTTTAAATACACAATGTGAAAACCTTTATTATATCAATGTATTTAGCTATAACATTAAATATACCTACATCTTTTTATTAAACGTAATATTATTCTCAAAGTTTTCACTAAACTTTTCTAACAATATTTCTAAAAATTTTTACATAGTGATGTCATTTTTAATTTGCTATGAGGATAAAGATATTACTCCAATAATTCTTTCGTTTCTGTAGCTTCGATGCGGAATACTAAAAAGGAGTGCTATTGAGTTATTTACATACCATTTATTCTATTTTAAGAAAAATAACGTCTAAAGTGAAATATTCGGTCGTGACTCACTCTAAGTCTATGAGTAAAACAGTTATTCTTTTGTTTTATCAAGTTGTCTGACTCGGGAGGTTATCGATATTATTTAATCTCCGATTCGAGTATCATCAGTTAGCGAGTACTGATGCTGTAATTGTTATTTATTTGTCGTTATAACCCGTCGGACATGTCTGTAAACCTATCGAATAACGATGTCATTCATCGGTGACTTCATCATAATTATATATCAAGCCTGAAATACCGATTTTTACAGGGATCGGTTTCACTAATTTCGTCTTAGTTAGTATTAATATGTATATTATATATACAGAGTATTTTTTCTGAGACAGTATGGGGAAATCCGAATCCATGAGAATCGTCTTTGGAATCATTCGGTTTTTTTTTGTGAAAACAATTTTGCCATTTTAAATTTGTTGCTCAAACGTGACTTGTTCATAAAAACTGAAGTCGGCAATTTCTTTTTTTAATGCGGATCGATGCAGTTTCATGTAAACATCATTTCATTGTATCGGAACAAAAAAATCTGGACAGCAGATGTTGGTCAAAAATAAAATATATGTACATGCAATAGAAGAATCTAACATACTAAGTCATATTTAAGTTACTCGGGAACAATTCATTCAACATGTTCCATAACTGAATTTCGTGTTATTACGTCCTACACGAAATTCAAATATGGAACACTTAACACACACAAAAGTTTTTGTCACATTGAATGAATAGTTTTTTGATGAATGAATTTTTTGTCAGCTAACGTCAAATCCCATACATTCTTCTCTACAGTTTTCTACTAACGAAAGTTAGTAGATTTTATCACAGCAGGCAGCGTGGAAGACGTGCAAGAAGTATTATGGTAGATTATAAATATGTTCGATAACTATTTGTTTCAGGGATGCGGATTTGGCTGTCAACTACATCACATAGTGTATTGTCTCATCTTCGCATACGCTACAGAACGAACCCTTATATTAAACTCGAAAGGTTGGAGGTACAACAAGAAGGGATGGGAGTATGTTTTCATGCCAATATCGGACAGCTGTACGTCATCCTACGACGACAAAGTTATGCAGTGGCCAGGTAATTTGATGCTTATATCCTTGTTATTAAGTTTAATTTACAATTTTTTAAATGAAGTAGGAAGGAAAACTGTATTAAAGTCAAGTTTAGAATGTGTCATATAACGCGCGAGTGTTCTGCGAAGAAGATATTACAATAATTGTAACTATTATAAAATAATAATAATTGTTTTTACAAATATTTTTCCGTATCGAGATTAAAATGTCAATTTCATCTCGACACGGAAAAATTAATAGCATCAATTGTACCTATTATTCTGTTTACGTCTTCACAATTATATGCTGCAATGGTTGTTAATTCTTCATCTCGGTAATCTATTCGACTCTGAGTGAGGAGAGAAAGCGAGCATGACACAGCGTGATGTCGGATTCGCTCTCGCAGATTTGATTTGTTTTTATTTTAAACTATTGACCCACCTCGGCTTCGCCACTGTGCGGTACTGAACGTCACCCCGTGACGTCATTTTTCCCATTTTTTCATTGAGGTTTTCATATAAAAACCATCAAAATTCCCGACTTTTCCGTGGATTTCCCAAAGATTTCCTTTCATACAAACCTTGTTCTGATAATTACGAACACAACAAAAAAGAAATCAACCAAATCGGTCGAGTCCTTCTCAAATGATGCTTTGTCATACATGTAGCAATTGATTTTTCTTTATATAGATTGGAACTTATTTTTCTATAGGCGATCGTTAGTATTTTTATGTTTCCGTTTACGGTATGTGGGTCCAGATGGTTATTGCTAAAAGTAACACACCTTGGTGTGCACTCCACCCCGCAAAAGTAATGGTGTGAACATATGTAATTTTACTCCTAGTGCAATGTGTATTGTTAGTTTAATACAGTTGTCCAAACGAAGGTAGATTGACGTTCAGAAACATCTTGCAAATTGGGTTTACTTGAATAAATTGACGTCTTTGAATATGGATTTTAACGATTTCAAATTCAGTTGTATATATTATATATTTTACTAGCGGACCCGACAGACGTTTTCCTTGCCGAATTATAAAAAATAATTCCTAGAACTCGATTGCAGCGTCTCGAATCTAAACCATCCAGGGAACCACTCAAACACAAAAAGATTTATAAAAATCGGTCCAGCCGTTTAAAAGTTGAGTGACATACACACGTATGGAAGAATTATATATAAAGATAACCTGAAATATTATTTTATGAATTCTCGGGTATTCATACTATGATAAAAGTTTATTATGGTTATTTAATACAGATTATGTATTTGTATTTCGTAATTCCATACACATTATTATCTCTCGTATTCTGTCTATCGTATCTATCGTATCGTCTATTCGTAATTACATACACATTATTATGTCATTAAATTTTTTTGTAGTTGGTTAAATAGTTAAAAATATGCTCCAAGTTAGAGATTTATTTTTATGACATCACTGAACTATTATAATTTTCCACCTCTCTGAGTTTAACTGCACATAAAATAAATAGTAAGTCCATTATACGCGTTTAACGTTTATATTCATAGTCGATTATTTAGTATTAATAAACCGATTTCAATCGAGAAAATCGTTTATGGTAAGTCTTAACTGTTCTCGATAGGAGCTCAAACACAAACGTGAACTTCAAAACTTAAGTTCGACTTTATAATTTAATTTTGGGGGCTTAAATAGCAGAATAAAGGTAAGTCTCTATATGAGTAAGAGAATCTGTAATTTTAAATTTCACATTATTATATTTGAAACTAATAGATTCCGCTATAAATTACTATTCCTGACTTTAAAATCGTTTGCGATTCAAAAATAGTTTCCAATGAAATTTATTATTCTGAACCATTAACTATTCGTGCTGTATTTGGACAGTTGCCTCCAGAGATTGAAAGGTAATATGAGTGGTATGGGATGTGGTGACACAGTGGTAAACTGCCTATTGTACGCTGACGATGCTGTGCTAATAGCACCATCAGAAGCAGAGTTGCAGACACTAGTCACGTGCATGAAAGAAGATTGTGAAGTAAAAGGATTGAAAATGAATGTGAACAAAACTAAGGTTCTGGTATTTGAAAGAGAAGCGGAACAAACGAAATGTGTGATTAGTGTAAATGGAAAATGTCTAGAACAGGTGAATGAAATTGTGTACCTGGGGAGTGCGTTTTCGAGGGATGGAAGATGTGAGTTGGATGTGGAGAGACGGGTAGCAGCTGGCAATAAAGTGAACGGTGCTCTGTCCGCATTAGTGGGTAGTGTGAATATATCTAACACTGCTAAAATGGCCATCCACAATGCGGTGTTGGTGCCGACTTTGTTGTACGGCAGTGAGGCATGGATATGCCCGAAATCGAGTGAAAGTATGATAAATGCTGTGGAGATGCGGTCTCTCAGAAATATGTGCGGTGTCACGCTTGCGGACAGGATAAGCAATGATGAGATACGCAGTATGACAGGGTTGCACAACAGTGTTATTGTAAAAATGAAGAAAGGAATGCTTAGATGGTTCGGGCACATGGAAAGAATGAGTGATGAAAGACTGACGAAGAAAATATACAGAGCGAAAGTGAGTGGTAAAAGAATCCAAGGAAGACCAAGGCTGACTTATGAAGATCAAATAGCCAGAGTGTTAGCAGACGGAAATGTCAAAAGCACTCGCATACCTAGGCGAAAATGTGTGAGGAGAATGATGAGATTTGAGGAAGCGAAAGAGGTGTGTAAGGACCGCGACTCCTGGCGCTCCGTCCTCTCTGACTACCCCGTTGGGGATACAGCGTGAAGTTATGTTATGTTATGTTATGTTATTAACTATTGAAAACTGTAAAGTTTTAAGTTTTAACGATAATGTTGTTATAACTTAAATCATATAAACTACAGGCAAGTCATTTTTAAGATAATAGCAGAAATTGTATTGGAAAAAAGTATATTAAGGAGATATACTTTTAATAGTACGAACAAATTATTATTTAACTAGCGACCCGCCCCGGCTTCGCACGGGTAGAATTAAAAAAAAATACAGCCCATATTACTATTCTATAGGTGAAATAATTTTTGTAATCAGTTAAGTAGTTTTTGAGTTTATCTATTACATACAAACAAAGTTTACTTCTTTATAATATTATATGCATTTACTGGCTTTCTGAATATTGTATTTTAATAAACGTTTTGTAAATTGATGTGGAAAAAATGATATCTGACTGAGTTTCTTGTCGATTCTTTTCAGTATCTAGGTTTTCTCTTTGAACTGAACTAAAGTAGACTTGACATTCAAAAATACCTTGTAATTGGGTTTGCTTGAATAAATTGATTTGCCTTTGACTATTAGTATAGATATTGTTTTAATTTTTTAAATATTTTATAATGCCACATTTTTTCAAGTTACTGTATTTTTATTGATTTAAAAACGTTATGTAATAATATATTTTATGATTATATTTTTAATAGCAATAAATATCATATTTATTGTTATTTCTACCAATTATAAAGTGCTTTTAAATGTATTCCACAGATATAGGTTTTATTTTGATAATCGCGTTAGATATTACCTATATAAAATTTCTTTATCATAAATGTAACACGTTACTTTTTATTAATTTTTTAACACTCGAAAAAAAATACACTTATGAAAAAATTAAACCGACTTCAAAAAAGAACACTGAAAAGTATGAAATAACTATCCCTTACAGATCGAAACTTAAGTACAAAAATAACATTATAAATACGATACAAATACCCATATAAATAAATTTGACAGTTACTGAAGTCGGTGCCAAGCCTACTAAACTAATAGACTTTCCGTTGTCGAACATTTATTTGGCACCGACTTCAATAACTGTCAAATTTAATTATATGGGTATTTGTATCGTATTTATAAAGCTATTTTTGAACTTAAGTTTCGATCCGTAAGGGATAGTTATTTCATACTTTTCAGTGTTCTTTTTTGAAGTTGGTTTAATTTTTTTATAAAAGTTTTTTATTTGTCCCTTTTGAGTGACCTTGGCCTAAATAAATATCTAGAGCAGGTCTACAATTAGTTTATTTTCTAATTCTGGAGCGCAATGTGTTAACCTCCATTCCATTGAGGAGCACAAACCGTGGGCTTTCACAATAAAGGATACAAACAGATCGAACATCGAATTCTTATAAAAGAACAGTGTAAAGGTTGCATCATAATTACACCCTAGCAGTATTCTTACAATCCGAAGACGACAGCCACCAGCCGTATTCTCTGTCCGCCACAAGACTGACTCTACTGACTGAATTTATTATATCACAGCAAATTTATATCTTCTCCCTACTTTATCATTATACCAACTACCATTATACTATGTGGGGTCAACGATAGTTAACAAATGACATACAAGAGAATCGTCAATATAAATAACCAGGTCGCGTTATTTGGTGTATCTTCGAAATCAAAGCCTCAATACCAGTGAAATTTCAATGGGACCAATCTGGAATTGTATCCTTTCGAATAAAAAAAGAATTTTCCAAATCGGTTCATAAATGACGGAGTTATGAGGTAACAAACATAAAAAAAAAACATACAACCGAATTGAGAACCTCCTCCTTTTTTGGAAGTCGCTTGATAAATGCTAGCTATTTTTAGTACCAGTAGACAGCCAAAATTTTAGTAATTTCTCGAATGATGAACTCTCTTACCTTGTTTCATTTATGTTACATTTTGTACTTATCCTGGGCTATCTCGAAATATGCGTTTAGTAGTCTTGTTCATCTTCAGTTGTTAAATTCTTGGCGAGTATTGATTCCTCGACAAACGCATAACAAATAATATTTTCTATCATTTCAATACAGTGGACACATGCCAGATGTTCCATTTGTTTAGTCTGAGTTTGTTTATGACGATGTGCTTGGGAATATTTATACGTATCGCGATGTTTATAATGTGATCTCGAACACAATAACACTTTTAAGATAAGTGCTTTTTAAACCGAGATGTTACTTCTTTTTAGCTCAATGGTTTAAGAATAGAGACAAGTGACGGAGTTCAAATCCTATAATCGTGAATCTTTCCAGCTATAAACCTATTTAGTTTTGAAGGATTTTTTCCAGATACATTATAACTGTAAATCTTTATACACATTATACACTTGGCTTTTGGATTCTTTAACACCTTGTCTCATAATCACTTTCAAAGATAAATGTGCCTTATTTGAAAGATTTTAAGGCATATATTCAAATAATACAATTTTGCTATCAATATAACGTCTATAATTTTGTTATGCGATATTTATTGCCATACATGACGGCAGTTCGGGGTTTTATGGGCGTTGTTTACCTTTAAAATTACTCATAAATACATTGTAAGTTAATAAGAGTTTGTTGGAACAATCATTATGATATCTTAAATTTTTCTTGGCATCCGATAAGACTTGATATCCAAAATAAATATGAAATGAGACTGAAAGAATAGAGAAGCCTTTTAAAAGTATAGTGGTATTATCTGATTTACACCAAGATGAAAATGAACACCGATGAACTTTTCCCTTTGCAAAATTATTAACATTTGTTTCTAAAACATAATATTTTAACGATAAACAAAATGTTTTTTTAACTATACTGTTCAATTAAATTAATAATATAATTTATGTATCAAGAGGAAGACGGTATTGATCGCATGCAAAAGCGACACTTAATCGAGACAAGAAGAAATAACCAAACGCAAGTTGATCAAGAATACATTACAGAGAATATCGGCGACAGTAATGAAATCTTAAAATGTATTGATAACTCAACTATTTTAATACAATGTTAACAAATATGTGTTCACAACAACTTTTTGCACACATTTTGCACTTACTCTATATTATTATAGACACACCAAGTAGTATTAATACGTAATAAAAGTGTTTGTAGAAAATATGGTTGTGTAAACCTTTACTTATGTTTCTTCTTATTTAAAATGAAATTCACATGTATTTGTTAAGGTTTGTATCTGCATTTATGGTTCTTAAATAAGTGGTTGGTAGAGGGTGTGTGCCCCTAAAATTAGGTAAACACTAACATTGTATTTTAATGTGGCAACACTGCCGCCGCCAACCCTCTGTCTCCCACCTTGCAGCTCATGCAGTAACATATATAACATACAAGATACATAATCAACGTTCCAAAAACGTCCGAACCAAATGTGGATGTGTTTTAATATTACTCGAAAACGCTAACAGAAAACATGTCAAAGTGCTCCTTCAGAAATTGTCTAGAACGCTAAAAAAAGACAGAGATTCTTATTTTCGGTAAAAAAATTAAATAATTTTATTTACGTGTTCATTATTTTTCGTTATAATAATAACGTTCAGCTCTTTTTTATTAAATTCGTAATCATATTTTTTAAATATTGCCTGACGGTATATGTCTTATCCTTGTCATTTTCACGCAACAAATCAAAATGACATAAATAGCGATAGGAAAAGATTAAGTGAATATACTTTAAGCACAAAACGTAAGATTGTATTTTAAATTTTTTTTTTTAACAAAGTTCGTTTCAATGCCATGCAAGGATCTTTTACCAGCTTTTACAATCTTATTCTTTGACAGTAAGGTCTATTTTAAATTAGCACAATTTTACCTATAATACTATACGGTATTAGAAGTGTACATGTCAATTCGGACAATAATTTGTTTAGGTTTTACAGAAGACTGTGAATCTAGTTTTTTATATGTGATCGAAGAAGATAATAATTCTTAAAAAAATGTAATAATAACATATGTTAGGGTTGACACATGTGGCGTCTGTATCACATAAGTTTACTGAATAAAACCCTGTATTACTGAATTATTTTATTGTATTATTTATAATTTATAACTGACAATACATTAGCATAACTGCATCAGTTGTAAAGTGGTGGAGAAGGAGTTAACGGTGGCTGTATTTCCACAACAAAATATTATGTTAGTGTTGTCAACACCATTTTAAAGCTAGATAAAGACGGGTTTAAAATATTTAAAAGTTATTTATAACATATGATTATAATTTATTATTATGTTGAAAAAGCTTGGAACTTAATTTAAATTCTATAGTATGTAAAAAAAGTGTTAGGAGCGTTCGAATTGTGATCAGAAAATTATTATTCGTTCCGGAAAAAAAGTAGTGATTTTTTCATCGTCTATGTCTACTTTTAGAACGATGATGTATCCCTAATATAAGGCTAATATGCTAATAATGTAAGTTTTTTATGATCTTTGTTACTTTAACTACGTACGATAATTTTATTATTATTTTCAGTGACATATGACGCGAAAGTGGTGTTGCTACCATTCATAGATTCAATATCGCAGAAACCAAAGTTTTTGCCACTCGCTATACCTAAGGATTTAGCACACAGGTGAACAACGTAATTTAATTTAGATATACATAATCTGTCTGCTTATAGATGAAGCAATTTAATCTTGTTACTATTGCCACAAGTTCATTCAGAATTTTCTTTGTACTTTCAAAACTGGTAAAGAATGTATTTTTTTTTCTTTCTGACATGGCGCACAGATTAACACATTTGCCAATGTCACGTATTAATAAGTAGAATCACAAGCAAATTAGTTTTTTCTTATCGTAAAACACCTCCAGTAAAGTGATAGTAGGCTTTACTAAAGTTTTATAGGACTTCTTGGAAGAGCGCGAGGACTTCAGCTACACATGTTTACTTAGATCTCCTCCATTCTTATCACTTACACGATACTTTAAAACACAATATACTATCACTGTTGTACTTTAAAACTCCTAAAAATTTAAAAAATAGAAAATGTAAATAAAATGACAACCTCACTTCTCTCATTTCCGCCAAAAAGTCCTGACAAGGGCTGACAAGCAATTGACTTTTTAAGCGGATGGTCAAGACAGTAGAAGCGATTACAGCGCCAATACAACTCGTTCAGAACCAAAACTGTCACATGCGGTCACAGGTCAAATTGGTAAAAATCACTCACAGACAACTAAGAAAATCACACGTTCACACAGACGATATCAAGCAAAGAGTATATCAAGATCAAAGAGAATATCAACTTCACTTCAATCACAGTATACTAAAATGCGACGTCAACACATCATTTCACACTCGAATTTACACTTCACAAAAAAAGTAGAAAGAATTATATGTTCCTTAGCGGCAACAACCAAACCAAAAAGCGTCAACCATGCATCAAGTAAAGACCACTATCACTAAAGATATAGAAATCACTACGTTAGAAGCATAGCGTAATAACTGTGTAAATAACGGCTTGGTAACGCAAGCGTTTCCCGCGATCCATAGATAATACATCTTACAATATAACGAATAATTATGCTTATTTGCTGTCCAAAATGCAAATAAATTCTTATGTTAAAATTATTTTATAAATCTCGGCATAAAATACACACACATCTAGTCGTTGTAGACCCGTTCCCGCCAAAAAGTCGAGCATATATTTACAATAATAGTGAAAGAAAGACGTCTGCAAATGTGGCAGTTGTATTTACATATGTACAAACTGAAAACATGCTATCGTTCTTTCAGTTTTTTGTAATAAGTCCAAATTATTTACCTAAATTACCATCAGCTCCCTGGCTATAAATATATACTTAGCAACATATCGAATGGTATTTTGCGTCCTATAGCAATAGTAAATATTTTATCCTAATAAAACAGGAGAATCCTGTAATCAATAATCATTCCATCATTTACTTTTCAGGATAGTCCGTTTTAACGGTGACCCTGCCTCGTGGTGGATTGGCCAAATGCTCAAATACATATTGAAACCCCAGCCAAATATGCAGAAGGCGATTAATGAAACGATAGCCAAAATGAACTTTAAAAGTCCTATAGTTGGGTAAGTCAAATATATATGTCACCGTATGATTGTGAACACCGTTAGTTTATAATCTATCTCGCGAGATTATAGACAGTCGATAAATTGTGAACTATACCATACCGCTCATACCGCTTACAATACAACGTATTAATTTTTGGTACTTTACAATCTATCCATGTAAAACCGAAACCGTCTACTTGTGAACTGGCGTCATACTTGCATGCGACAGACGCACCTTTCGCGCTGATTGGTTGAACGCCAATTTTATGGGTGATAAAATCGGACAGATTGTGAATTCTGTCGGTAAGTAACCTGCACTTATGTTCACAATTTGACGCTTTGACATGGATAGGTTTATAAACTATCGAAAATTAATATGTTATATTGTAAGCAGTATGGTACAGTTCCCAATTTATCGACAGTTTAGAATCTCGCGAGATAGATTATAAACTAACGGTGTTCACAACCATACGGTGACACGTGCACATATTATTTAAATTTTTATTTATTTCATTTTTTGTGTGGTTGATTCGATAGCGAAATCATAAGGTGATTGAGGCTTAATTCTCACTATTAGTGAGGTTCTTGGTCTTCGGATCGTGCATTTTGTTACTTTAAACATTTAATAAAAAAAAAGATTTTTAAATTCCGTCCAAAACGCTTAGAGAAATCAACAAATTACTCTTGTGATTCACGAAACTATAAAAGAAGTTGAATTTTATAAAGGCATAAAAACAACAATGCGTACTACATAGCTTTATGTCATTTCACGTTCGGGATCAATAGTGTATCAAGGTACATAATGATACCTTAAAGTCACGTAGCAGTAAGTCTTTGGGTCTATATAAAAGCGAAGTTATGTAGCCCTAGATTGCCTCAGACAATTGTTATCATAGATGCAGCGATAGATTGTTATATTGTAGTGCGATATCTATTAGTGTATTACAGATTAATTAGTTAGTATTACTAATTTATTAAATAAAATTCAATTGCCACATGTAAGAAGGACATGGGAATGGCTCGACATGACAAGGTTTGTATGAAAGAATTTTTTTGGAAAATCCACAGAAAATTTTGATGGTATTTTTGTATGAAAATTTCATTTAAAAAATTTGGTATGATACAAACATTCAACATCCCACCAGCGCGAAGCCGGGGCGGGTCGCTAGTATTGTATTTTAATGCTTGGCGCTCCATCCTCTCTCACTTTCCCATAGTGGCAACAATGCGAAAATGTGTGTTTATAAATTTGGTATTGTTAGTTTGTTTAGTTATCGTTAGTTATTTTTAGTTATCGTTAATATGTTTACATTAGTTTATAACGCTTTTTCTCACACATCGATATTATGTCGATTATTTGGATAGCGCCATAAAGTTTCTCAGGTATGTTAACAGCTCATAAATAATTTTATCTAATGCATACCCTTTCCACGATATTTCTAATGTATTGTATAAAAACTCGGGTTTTCTAAAAATACTTCTATTTTACTCTTCATAGTACATCACATAAACGATCAATATTGTAATTTTAAAATTTTATTTCATAAAATATCTTATATTTTAATTTGTGATAACCTGATAACTCTTACTTGTCGCGTAACAGAGCCTTTCCATTTGTTTACCGAAAAATATTTCATAAAAAATGTTCAAGCCGCGCATCAAAGAAAAAAAGAAGCTTAAAAATTTGAAATATACAATTTCTTTGTACCTTTCTAACAGTACTCTTATTTATTTTTTTCATCTGTGTGATGAATAAATGAATGGATAGATAGATCCATGTGCGATTATATAATATATCAATCGGTAGTAAAAATATTTTATTTCGGGCGACTTACATTGAATTCTTCGCTGGGCTCAGGATTTTACTTCAGAATGCTCGAGATTTTTCTCTAGAATCTAGAATACTATGCTCGAGATTTTTCTCTAGAATCCTTCACTCTACTCTAGATATTATTTAGCGCCTCACCGTAAAAATATTGTTTTACTCACTTGTTATACAATCGATTATTTATTCCCTTGTTATACAATATACTCCCTTGTTATATTATCTACTATTTACTCCCTTGTTATACAATATATTATTTACTCCCTTGTTATACAATATACTATTTACTCCCTTGTTATACAATGTACTATTTACTCCCTTGTTATACAATGTACTATTTACTCCCTTGTTATACAATATACTATTTACTCCCTTGTTATACAGTATACTATTTACTCCCTTGTTATACAATATACTATTTACTCCCTTGTTATACAGTATACTATTTACTCCCTTGTTATACAATATACTATTTACTCCTTTGTTATACAATGTACTATTTACTCCCTTGTTATACAATCTACTATAATGATATTCAGGGTACATATAAGACGCACGGACAAGGTGGGCACGGAGGCGGCGTTCCACCACGTGCACGAGTACATGGCGCACGTGCGCGAGTACTACGAGCAGTGGGAGCAGGCGGCCGGCGCCGCGCCCGCGCACAGGACGGTCTACTTGGCCACCGACGACGCCAGCGTGAGTGTCCGCTCACACGCCAAACATTCACTATGCTATATTTGTATAACTATATTGTGCAACAAGTGCGGTAAGTTGTCGATTGCCCACTCGAACTAAGTTGAGCGCACGAGTGGGCAATCGACAACACCGCACGAGTTGCAGATACTATTTTTTATTACTAATGCGGAGATAATTTCGGTACAAAGAAAAATTATAGAAAGTAATAACTTTATTATTATTTATGATTGTAACGCGACGCGGCACCACGCGCCACCTTTCCGGCCTCCGGGGGAGAGCCCCCGCGAAGCGTCACCGCCCACGCCCGTGCGAAGAGTCAACTTGTCGCACGCACATTGTAAAATGAGAAAAAAATTTTTATTAAAAAAAATTAAACCGCCTTCAAAAAAAAACACTGAAAAGTATAAAATAACTATTCTTTACTAATCAAAACTCAAGTACAATTAAAATAACTTTATAAATACGATACACATACGTATATAATTAAATTTGACAGTTACTGAAGTCGGTGCCAAGCCAACCAAACTAATAGACTTTATGTTGTTGCACATTGATTTGGCGCCGACTTCAATAACTGTCAAATTTAATTATATACGTATGTGTATCGTATTTATAAAGTTATTTTAATTGTACTTGAGTTTTGATTAGTGAAGGATAGTTATTTTATACTTTTCAGTGTTTTTTTTTGAAGGTGGTTTAATTTTTTTTAATAAAATTTTTTTGTTTCTTCCTTTTGAGTGGTCTTGACCTAAATAAATATCTAGCACAGGTCTGCAATTAACTTCATTCTAATTCCGGAGCGCAACGATATACAAGAGAATCGTCAATATAAATGAAGGTTATAACCAAGTCGTGTTATCTAGTGTATCTTCGAAGTCCAAGCTCCAATATCGGTGAAATTTAAATGGGACCACCTCTGAAGTACCTACCAAACGTAAAAAGAATTTTCAAAATCGGTTTATAAATGACGGAGTTATGAGGTAACAAACATACAAAAAATAAGAAAAAAAAAAAACAAAATACAGACGAATTGAGAACCTCCTTCTTTTTTTGAAGTCGGTTAAAAATAGCTACTTATCAACCGCAAAAATGTGCGTTTATATACTGTTTATCCCGCATGAGTAATAAAAAAGTATATTATTATATTACACTATACAGTGTTTTTTTTTAATTGGGACAGTTGAAGAAATCCGAATCCATGACAGATACAAAAAAAATGTCTCAGAAATCATTCAATTTTTTTTTGTGAAAGCAATTTTGGCATTATCGGTTTTTTGGTCAAGCGTGAGTTATCCATAAAAATTAATAAAATTACTAAAAATTTTTTTTAATGCTGATGGACTCAGTTTCGTATAAGCATCATTTCATTATATTGGAAGAAAATAATCTAGAGAGCAGAAGTTGGTGGGCTGGCACACAAACACATATGTATACAGAATTAATTGAAAAATACTAATAACCTCTTAGTGCAAAATTCCTGTCATCATACCTAACAACTTTTGTTCTACGACTTCTTTCAAAACTTAATACGTTCGTCTTAAGTTTCATTGTACTGTCTGAAACGTAATTACTGTGTACGTATTCCAATGGTACAGTGCAAGCGCACCGGCGAAGTTATTACTTAAAAATTTGCAGACAGCGACAGCCACGCGATCACTCCGCGACCGGTGACTAATTGTAATAAAAATTTGGTATCATGTATGACGATTGCGCATCTATTGTTCGCGACGCGACATAGACCCGTGAATAAATATTAGCCGTCTTACTATAAAAAAGATAGACACGGCGTAGACTATGTTTATATGTAAACACAAGCTGGACCTAGTTTAACGTGTGACTAAAAGCACTGAAACGCTGTAATATATTGACACTAGCCTTTGCTAACGTCATTTTTTACATGTTTTTTAACTATGTCTATCTCTAAAACTGTGTTTACCTAAACACGTGTTAGACCAATGTTTAAAATATTTTTTATAGTAAGACGGTATTTGAGATTTTATTGAATAATATTGAATAAATCAATATTGACTAAATAAGCAAATAGTATAATTACGTGTTTGCTGATTTAATTAGGGCACAAATGTTTTTAAGTTTATTGGTATATTGAAATATTATAGAATTTCAGTTTTTTTTATTCATTGTATAAATTTCTTAATATACATTTCTCTTTATGTAAATAATTTAAACATTGATACATTTCTATAGCAAGTAGTGTAACGGGAATAGTTATAGCTGTAAATATTTATTCTTATGAGATTTTCTATAGTTGGGTGCACGTAAGTGATTGGTTCCCTCGCTGTCGCCCCTAGGTACTGGAGGACGCACGCAAGAAGTACCCGGAGTACGTGTTCCTGGGCGACCCTACCATCGCCAAGACGGCGGCGACCCATCGTCGGTACACGCCGCTTTCCCTCACCGGCCTACTCGTTGATTTGCACATGTTAGCTATGTGCGATTACCTCGTCTGCACTTTTAGCAGTCAGGTCAGTGCCACGTTTTTAAAATGCTTAGTCTATTGAATTTTTCCAAGAACTACATTATATTCTTACTAGTTGTGCCCGCGGCTCAGCTAAGTTTATTGTTAATTAATTATTGTTTAAGTTTTTAACGAACCGACTGAATGCCGTCAGGTGAGCGCACGCGCGAATCGTGCTGCAGTAAGACACTAATGATATGGCGCGTCGTTAATCTTCGTTCGCACACACACGAAAAGACGATCGACGAATATACCCGAAGTGATAAATCCATTTAATAATCAATCTTATGCAACGGTCATAAGCTGGAAAAATGATTGCAGTGCGTTCACTTTCTATTTCACTCACGCGATATTGTACACTACTTTCCATTGAAATGGGTCTTTTTTATTAAAGTTTACCTTATTAGTAAAAAATTTGAATTGATAATTTTCATGGCAAAAGACGGAACATTTTTTAATCAAAATAATGACTTGAAGTGTAGCTACATGTCTAGTCAGTATAGGACTGTAAAAACTTATAAAAAAAAGTTCTAGTTAAAACAAATGTTTATTTTAATATACGACGTTTACGTGTACATGTAAATGTAAATCATTAAATTTTCCTCAATTGTCTTTTTAAAGGACGTCCTCTTTTTACTGAGGACATAATTATTTTTATGGAATAGTACGCTTAATTTGTAACTAAGTGTAACTTTAATAAAACCACGTGCAGTCACAAAGATGTCTGACAAGGCGCCAAATCAATCAACCCATAACGGCATAGATTTTAACACCCATTGGTGTCGCCTCAGGACGTAGCTAACTGATTAGTCCATCCATTTCCCGCGCCTTTTAAATTGTGTCTACTGCGCAGGTATGTACTGTACTGTACCACTCACTACCCATGGCGCGACGGTCGCCCACCAGTTAGTTTGAAGAAAAATATGCTTATTGTGGGTTATCCTTAGAAGATAGACATATTATGCTATCGCGGTTGTGGACTTTCTTTTGTAGGCCTTTTTATCGGGCTGTTCAAGAAGGAGGGTAATTTTCACGCTAACGGTTTGATGGATTTTCAATTGCAAGTTATCGCTGGATTAGTCTTAATCCAAGGATTGTCTTAGGCTATATTTTAACCTGTGATCTTCAAATTTTGAAAACTTAAAGCTTGGAAATCAAAAAGTAAAAAAAAAATAAAAAAATCCGAGTGTAGAAACTGCAAAAGGAACTAAAAATATTTTAAAAATGATGTTAGTAAGGCGGATTTATAATAAAAATTTTTAAATTCATACTTTCTACTTATTTTTATACCTCAAGGAATGCCTAGGAGAAAAATCTGCGTAGGCTTTCAAAAATGTATACTGTTTAATCTTAACATGCAGTCTGAGGCTACAAATATTTTTAGTCACTTTGCGAATTAGGTACCTACATACCTAGATAGCCGCTGTAGTATTAATAGAAAATAGCTATTAATACCGAGACGCTATTGGCCGGTTCTTACTAACTTTATCGAACGTCTTATATGTACAGTCCAGCCGCTGAGAGAATGCGTTTCTGAAGTCTGTCGGTTGGTCATGACCAGTGACAGGCAAACATTTATATTATTTTATTAACTAACCCAAGAAAAGAGTAACATAAGTTTTAATACTTGTTTGTGGCTGCTAATTTCTGAATGTAACTAGCTTAAAGAAAATAAAAATGCGAGAGTAATATTCAGAAATATTTAATATAAAAATCAACAATAAAAATTAACGATAATGTTAATTCTTACAATAACGTCACACTTAAGTAACGCCATAGCACATCACTTCAGAAATGAATTGTTTACATAACGCACTATGGATTTAAAAAAATATCGTTATGTTATTTAACATTAAATGGAGCGCAAAATTATAACATTTATTGTCAGTTTATGAATTAGAATAATATATGTGATAAATTCCTAAAATCTTTAGCTATTTTCCGCTCAAACTCCAAACTCCAGCACTGATCGGTGCTGGTTAGCTGACCGAATCCTATCTCTGGTATATCCTGAGGATGCTTCGTTGAGAGGCGAAACACGTGTCGATTGGTGGTTTTTGGAGTTTGAGCGGAAAACAGCTAAAGATTTTAGGGATTTATCACATGAAATGGATTTCCGCAAAGTAACACCTGAGTCTATGAAAAAATAATAGAATAATATAGTTTTTATTAAAAACTATAATAATAATTATTCGTTAGTTGGGCAAACAAACAATAAAAATATTTTTATCGTAAATTCAACGCCATTTCAAAGTTACGTCGTCCATTCGATCACGGCCTGTCAGGAACGCATTCTCTCAGCGGCTGGTCTGTAGTATTGAAACTGAGAATATTGTCATGAGGCCCATGAATGTATGCTGTTTGCTGTCCCTGTGGCTCAGGTGGGCCGCGTGGCGTATGAGATGATGCAGGCAAATCGCGTGGACGCATCGCATAGTTTCTTCTCGCTGGACGACATCTACTACTTCGGCGGGCAGAACGCGCACGACCGTGTGGCCGTTATGCCGCACGCACCATCTGGAAACCAGGACATTTCCTTCCAGGTGAATATTGGCTTCAATTAACTATATTTTTGCAGTAGTATCCTATGGCTCATTTTAGGGAGCAACGTGCCGCCGGTTGTTGCCTGAATTGGCCGGTCCTCATTGCTTTTACAGTACAGCGTGTGCAGTCGATGTGACTAGACGTACAGTCACTCTGATAATAAAAATATTTTATTGATAACTGCGCTTTATTATGCAAATAAAGAACCTGACTACTGATCTACTTTGAAAATAACAATACAAGAATAAATATACGATTTAATTTACCATTTTTAATATATTCTTCTTTTGTGAGGTCATTAAAACCATTAAATATCATTTTTGTGACCTCTTTCCAACCAGTTTTTTGCATCACGGTTTTTATAGGATTTATCTCTCAACCTCAAAATGCCGGCTGTCTTAGTACTTCTATTATCAAATCAGTATCGATCACCGTCACTTCTGTACCGCAGCGCGCCAGTCACACGTCTAAGTCTAAATTGCACATAAGCGGTAGTGGCCCGCGCGTTGACAAAAGCACGCGGGCGCTGGTCGGTGGGGTTATTACCTAAAAATTTTCAGACAGCGACAGTCATGCAATCATTGCCCGACGGTGACTAATTGTAATGAAACATTGTTATCATGTATGACGATTGCGTGTCTATTGCGACATGATCGTAAAATGTACTTTCCGCGGTAGATACAATGCTACGGTACAAATTAAATTCTACAAATTGTCATTTAGACAGTAAATATCGCGCGATATTTGATTGTTTCATGCTGATTGCAAGTTAGGTAATAAGCATGCGGGAAGTTGGGCGGTCAGCGTGCCGCGACGGCCGACCGGTCGCACGATCACATTATAAACATAACAGTAGGATGTCTTCATAGAAATCCAGCGTGCGCGGTTAGTATGTGTGCGAGCTAATACGCACGCGTCGTCGACAATGTTGTGGGCAAATATGAGCAATTATTGTAGCGCCAGTCGGAGTCACGTGACGTAAGCATGCGACCGGTTCCGTTTGTACAACTAAATTCTATTTACCGCAAAACCTCATACTACAATGTAAATAATTTGTTGCGGACATCCGAGGGGCACTGCTTGCCTCTATAGCATGGGATTTATCTGTAAAATTCATTTGGGTTAAAGCCCACTCTGGCATCATCGGCAAGGAGTTCGCAGATACTAACGCTAAGTCAGCGGCTACCTTAAAGAAAGCACCCGACTACCTGGACTTTCCTCTAAGCTTTGCCAAACAAAGAATACGCGCTGTTGGACCGGCCAGCTGGCAGGACGAATACCAAGGATCGAGTGCTGGTGGTGTCACCAAGGCATGGTGCCCTAAAATTGAGGATATCAGGAAACTGTGGGAATCGACCACAGTATCCTTTCACTTGACGCAGGCTCTTACTGGTCACGGGTTCCACCGTGACCGTGAATATCTTTATAGGTTTAAAATCGTCGATTGCACGTGCCCTTGCGATGGAACTTCCGTACAGTGTCCGTACAGAGCCATCTCTTACACGACTGCCCTAGATTCAGTATACAACGCGCGCAACATGAACGTAATCGACGTAACGCCCCTTTTAAAGTTATTTCAATTATGATCTTTGCTCATTGTAACATGTTTTGTTTGCAGGTGGGCGATTTGATAGGTGTCGCGGGTAACCATTGGAATGGTTATGGAAGAGGGACCAATAAACGGACTAACATGGTGAGCTAGTTTTTAAAATAAATATTCGTGTAGAAATATTTACAAGTATTGCCATTATTTATTCAATTACCAGCCAGTTTCTAATTTATATGTGCAAGAATATTTACAGCCATTACCATTATTTTCTAAACAACCAGTCAGTTTCATATTGTACATTATGAAACGTCACACATTTGCGTTCCGTCACCTAATATCTTGACATGTACGCTTTGTTCTTTCTTGCCTTGAGCTAGTACTCAATTTCTCTCTGTATATTTTCTCCGTCTATCATTCATCACTCGTTCTTTCTATGTGACTTGAACCATTTGAGTATTCCTTTCTGAATTTTTACAAAAACACTGTCACCTAACCCTGCCATGCTTTTGCACATTTAATTACATTAATATTAATCATATATTCACATTTCCAGAATGGTCTCATCCCATGGTACAAGACAGCAGATCATCTTGTACTGTATCCGTTCCCGGAATACAAACAAGTGCCAGTGTACACGAACTCAAGGCAGAAGGACTTATAACAGACTTGTCCAATGTGTGCGAATGGTGTGCGCGATTCTTTATAACAATTAAACGACAATCAACAGGTATGGAAACTGAGATTGCTTGTTGGATAACATTTACGACAATAGCTTAAGGGTTCAAATCTGAGGTCATCATTACAATGACGTGACTGAAAACCTTCATTCGGTATTTGCGGAGTCCGACAGAAATTAACCAAGAGAACGACATCCGGGGTTTCTGACTTGTGGCTCTTTGTAATTATGACGATCGCAATAGATCAGAGTTAGCTCAGTGGTATAAATTTATCAAAAAACTGTATATTCGCTTCTCAGTATTGGGAAGAGTTGAACAAGAATCAGTTGTAAGTAAAATACAAACATGTCTCACATTTTGTAAGTCGAATGTGCTCAATGAAATACTGATTATGATGTCTTTCTTGAGGCAACTTTATTTGGTTATTGTAATAGGGATGTTATGGAGCTCCGTAACAGTAACCGAAACTGTCGGATATCCGAAACCGCAACCGAATCTGATATAAAAGTTTCGAATTATTTCAGATAGGGGCTGAGTCTAAATGCTACACGTTATGACATGGTTTAGCCGGCTGAGCCGACACTAGCAGCATCATTTGCATTGTTCAGATAGTTTTTATTATTTCTATTGCATAGTCCATTCTAATGGCATTACAATTACTTATATAAAAAATGGTTGTTTAATGATATCTGGGCAAAATACGTCATAAATCTAGTTTAATTTGGACAAAAAATCTAATATCCGTAACTGAAACCATCCGAAACTGTTAGATAGTCTAAAATAATTTTATATCCGTAGCTATAATTGAAACCGGTATAATATTATTTTATATCCATAACATCCCTGAATTGCAATTCAAGAAAATATACACATTCTCAAGCAAAATAACATATGATTTTTGGAATAGTAATTGTAATTTGCGTTATTGAAAATTCAAACGAATTATCACATTTATTAATGTCTACATGCGTGGTTCTTAAAGTACAAATTACAATTGAAATTTTGTCGAATTAATTGAATTTTATTTTTATTGAGATTTAATCGAAGTTCGAAAAAAGTTCGAATTTAATTTACGATCCACGAAGCTGAAAACTTTAGGAGGGACAGATTATTGCTCGCAAATGTATTAATATTTTTGCAAGCATAGTTTTAAGGAAATCTGCCCAATTTTTACCATATTTATATTTGTTTATTATAAAAGAATGTTTCGTTTTATGTAAAAACGTCAAATATAATTGTCTTTTGATCGAACGGCGGTAGAAAGCGACCCCTTAGTGAAATAGGCTGATTGACTATTTCTTTAATACCTAATCAAAAGAATGGGTTTAATAATCATAAGCAAAATTTTCAAAATATTTGAAATGCAAAGAAAAATATAGTTATTGGCATTTAAATTCAAATAGCGGGAGTGGGGATAACTTCCGTCTCTGACGCCCCTAGCGCTGGTCAATGTCACTACGAGTTTGTGACTTTCTCTCTGTTCTCACTACTGAAGTTTAAAACCCAATAACTCAATATCTATGAATGGACTTCGAACTCAATATCTATCAATGGATTTCGAGTAGTCTTTTTTACAATTGTATTCAAGATTTTTAATTATTTTTACAATGTACAAAACATACATACAAGAGCAATCATATAGCCTATTGTCTAACTAGTAATCGGATATAAAGAAAAAATCAACTATACATTTTTGATGAAGCCTGTTTACTCGCGTATGTAACTATTAGATAATGTATCTAACTCATAATAATTAGTTGTTAATTTATGTACCCCTAGTTAATTTTTACAAATTAGTATTCCTGTGCATGTCACAAAATTGGCCATAGACCGATTAGTTTTAGTTTTTTAATTTAATAGAGACGAAAACGTGTTGCTCACTTCGTATTATGACGTCATAGTCGACATTTTGCCAATTATATTTATTATTATATTCCTGAAACGAATATTATAAGACAAAAGGTTTAATTTATTTCGGGATATGTTGTTTTTGAAAATGTTTTACAGATGTGTAGCATTTCTATTCAACCTATTGAAAGCAGGGCTCTACAAAACACCTATCGTCAAAACATTTTTATTAACAATGTAAAATAGGCAAATATTAGATCTTACGGAAGGGACCTTTACCTGAATGATTCCAGTTACGTCTAAGTTTTATCGCTTAGAATAGCGTTTGCTTTTAATTTGTTTACCAAAAAGATCTCTATAGTTTATTTTTAAATTGATAGTGATTTGTCGTTTTAATATGTCAGTTTGTGGAGTAACGTGGTTAGCTAAAATAGTGTTGTCAAGTGATTGAACTAAGTCGATATCGATTCAACTAAATCGATCGACTAGTCTAATATTTAATTCGTTTAATTTGGTGTTGATATGGCCCCTGTAGTGTCGCCATTTCATAATGTATTAAATAATATTTTACTTTTCCTTTTTTTCCAATTTTACTCATTTTTGTTATTGCTACACATATTTATACAATTTCGACGCTGCCGCTATCTCATGAAAGAAATGATACGAAAACTTATAGTATTTCATCGGACAACGCCGCGAAACTAATAATAATGAAGTCGATATAGGTGGACATTTCTATTTAAAAATTGCAAGAACTGGTAACCCTGGAAACGTCAAATCACTCCATCAATCACGAATTTAAAGTCAGACTGTAGGTTACAGAATAAGAGATAGCTGTCATACATAAAAGTAAGTCCGATTTTGAATTTTATTGCTAGAGCGATACCATCTTATTTTGTACTAATCGTCTTCACTCCATTCCGTGAAATATATATTCCGAATCATAGACTTGACAGTGACAAACATTTTTAAAGAATATAAATATACTGGAAGACTTTTTTTGACTCTTGTTTAAAAAATCGACTGAATCGAATGAATTTAATTGTTACCTGCTCTTACAGTGAATTATTTATATACCACCTCGCATCCAATATTTTTTATTTTTGATTAAAAAGTTGAAATTCATTTTAGATAAGTCGAGACTAGCATTTGTATGGCTCGTTCGGCCATCTCCTGGGCGAACAAAGTAGCCCAAAATTTAAAGTAATTGTAATTTTACGAAAATTAACTTTTGAGGAGATGGTCAAATTAATATTAGATATAATTTAGTTGAATATTAGATTGTATATTAAGTTGATTTGTATAATTTTACTGCTTTACTGTTGTGATCTGATTTTTCAATCTCAAAACTGTCTCAAATATTTATTAAAAATTTTTATATTTTATTAAATATACCTTATAATAATAATCCAATAAAGAATCTCGACATTTTGAGATTACATAATTTATTGACGTAAATATTCTGAGGTGTTCGAAGAAAAAAATTTGATAACTTTTACCAGGTTTTGATTGATCATATTGTGTTGCCAGAAGCAACATTGAAAGTATATTTGTATTATCTGTGATGGTCGTGATCAGTACGATTTCGACGATCTAAGTATATACTATAAATCTAAATGTTGCTATTATAATAAAAAGAAATATTAAATAATTGGGGTTGCATGACTCACCTCTAAAACGAGCCTTAAATCGTGTAAATTTATACGATGTCTGAAACGCATTTAAAACAAATTATTATTAGACAAATGTACAAAATGTAATGTTATAAATATTTCCTTATTGTATTCTATATATTATTGTTTATACTATTTTAAACACTACGAAGGTAGATTACGATAGGTATGCACAATTTAATTTATGTAAAGACGACAATATCTGCAAATAGGTTCTTTTAGTCCTAGTATATAACGAGTTTTTAGTTATTCTGTTTTATTCGATGCGTTTATCGAGATATCGAGATATCGAGAGACGAAACATGTCTTTTCTGCTTATTTTGATTGATTTGAAATAAAATATTTTTTTACTGTAGAGTTCAAAACCTATGTTTTGAAGTTTTTATATTTGTAAAATACAGCGATGGTTCTTGACTGGTAATAATTTTTCGTAGAATTTTGTAATATTATTTATTTACATTAATTTATTCAATTAAATAAGTTCTTGGGTTTCAATATAAGTGCTTAACAGTGTTGGACAAAATGTATTTACAATTATATAATAATGTTTTTAATTATATAATAATATTTGTAATTGTATAATAACGTAATTATATAATAATGTTATTACAATTATATTTTACAATCACAAATTTTATTTGTAATTATTTTACAATTAGATTTTGCCCAACACTGGTGCTTAATACCTATTTGTATGATCTTCAGAGCTTTTATATAAATATTTAATGAGACGAGTAATATGGACCTAAAATGTGTGTATATAGCTCTATATAATGTATATAAAAGAAAACTAATATAAACCAATAAAAATATCCTACTACAAATTGGCATCTTTTATTTACGATTTGTATTTTATTCTGACTCGATTTACATTTAGATCAAGTGTTGAGAAATTAATGGTCCGGTTTATTGCAAAAATGCATTGGGGATAGTTTTTTATTCGAAAACTTCCTCGTATTGCAAGACCTGTTTTAATTGAGGCCACAAAATCAGCGATTTATTTTTAAATCGACAAATCACAATTTATTCGCACTGGACCAGTGCTCATGGAATTATGTAAGAGATTCGCTACCGTTTAAAAAGTTAGATTACTTCAGTAACAACCGTTGTTCAGATGCCGGTTCATCAAGGCTTAATAAAAAATGGCTTTTGTCCGTGGCTTCGCTCACATGAAACTGATAAATGCTAGCTTATGTATATTTTGAACCAACCACTCCTTATGTAAAAGACGTTTTAATGGTTCTGTGATTATGAAAAGATGAACTTACGATTTACCCAGTTTTAAAAAAAATGTATTTTTTACTTCAAAAATATTGCCACGTTAATACGAAACCGATATTTTCGTGGCCCTACAAAAGTGACTGCGGCGAAAGTTGCTCCTTCGAGTCAAGTTCAATAACACTGCGCATAACAGTATACATCTGACGTGCGTACGCGCTGCATTATCCGCACTATTGAATAAAAAGATTCTAAGATCTTTTTTATTTCCATAGTAGAGGTACCGTTACATTCGCAGTTTTGTACTTCTGAGACAGATTTAGGTCTCATGTACCAGTTGGTTATTGGTAACACTTGGAAAGTAAATGGAAGTGTGTTAATATGAAGAATACAGTATTCCTCCTTGTATTAAGTTGTGCTTTGCCGGTTGTTTTGCCGGCTAGATATCTACCAAAGTGGAAGAAACAGGTGAGATGGGTCAGGGCAACATAGTCGCTATTGTGCTAACGCAAAATAATTCATGAAATTGTTTGTGTACAAAGCTGTCAGATAATCAGAACCATGAGTAGAGGTTTTGGGTTTCAAAGGTAGCGAGTGATTGAGCGATCTTATTGCTCGGAGGATTCTCCGTAAGTTTTTTTTTTGGGATCCTCCGAGTAATAAGATAGAGATTCCTCAATCACTAGCTGCCTCGGAAACCCACAGCATATAACCTACAGCTCTGATTATATTATATAAGTACGTATTTTTATTTATTTATATAAATATATAAAAAACGGATAAGAGTAGTTATGTATGTATGTGTGTACAAGATGTATTGTAGGTATAAAAGATATTAAAACAAAATAAGTATTTAAAACTTATGGATATTATTTAATTTAAGTAATTTATTTTATTTAATAACATATCATATTGAAATGCATATTAAATTGACTCGAAAATGACTTCGTATTTGTAACAACGTAAAATAGTCTTATTATTTGTAGATACACTAGCTGATGTCCGCGACTTCTTTCACGTTTTTTATTTTTAAAATATGCCCTTCCACGGGGTTTAATCTATCTCCATACCAAATTTCATCGCAATTGGATGAACGGTATGGCAGTCCATAAAATACGAACAAACAAACATTAATTTTTATATATTAGATTTAAACATTTACTAGATTCTAATTTTTTTACCACACCGTCTGCCTTATACTTTTTACTTGATTATTTTTATTAAGCTTTGATGTTCAATAACTTTAGTACGTTTCTCACAATTTTAATAAAAACTTCATACGCATCGCGGTTTCACCCGCGATAGTCTACTACAGCGCCATCTATCGTATTCTAGCTATGAACCATCGTCTTGACAAAACAAGTATATTTATCGTTGTAATGAAATGTGACCTTATTCGGTCAAGTTGTTCAGAAGTTAAATGATAGCTAACAGACGCACCAACAATTATTTATTAATATATATGAATATAATGAGTAGTTTTTTTTATTATTTATGTATATTTGCTATTAAAATATTAGATACAATTTGTAAAATATCTCATTCTAACTGGTCCCAAGAAGTGATGTCATTTATGATATATATTATATCTCCAAACAGTAACAGTAATTGTATGGCCCAACACTGAACATGAAACTCGTGTAACAAATGCCATTTTTCGAAACTATTGAGCTGAAGGAATATCCACATTCAAATCGATAAAAAAAAATTGTTATTCTCGTTTCAAAATCGAGCATACTTTATCGTTGATGACTTTGGTTTAGACGGTGGATGCACTCCGCATTACCAGTCTATTTTTTTATCTTAAGTCTTAATGACCTACTAAATAATTTAAGACATAAGTATCTCGATTTATCAGAGAGGTTTCCCTCGCGACACACTTTCTCGTGGCTTTCTCGCCGCATATTAGAAAGTTCCTTACTCCGCTGACTCACAGATGTTCGACAAGATCCTTGTGCCGATAGGATGATTTCAAGGCTTTCTACGGATAATCATACTTTGATTCGTTTCATGTGAAAGTTCTACAATATTCTGAATATATAAACTTACTTCACAAGCATCTAGAATTTCTATTTGCTTCGTATATACTATATATTTTACTCTTCACTGTAATTATCGAATTAGAGTCCTTTTAACGTCTCTCAAAAACAACCCGTCATGGGCAGTGGCTTTATACACACAATATTATGCTAGTATGTGCAATATTTATTGCATTGTCAGTTGTAGGACGAAATGAATTGTGTTATAAAACAGCAGTTTTCAAGAGAGGGTTGTTATGTACTGGGTGGTAGAATCAAACATATTTTATGTATTAATATGAATGTTTGACAAAAAGACTACATCTTCCGTTCGGCATTAACGGTGCTACAGAACAAGGAATCAAACTGTCCAATTATGTCGATCGGGTTTTGTCGATTGAATTAGCACGACGACGACGACTAGTTGTTGTTTTCCTTCGCTTTTGTTATACTCCTGGTTCAATTCCTTAACGACAGCGTCAAAGGTTCTGGGTACAAAGTGTTTTTCAAAATCACGGCCATGATTTTTGCTATATTTTACCTCGAACAAAAGCCGAATAGTGCTTAATGAACCCGAACGTGCCTACCCGACGAAGATGCAAAATGCTAAAAGTGGATCGAGCTCGAAGTCGGGCAGTTTTGCCGAACGGACGCGCTGAATGAAAGTCGAAGATAATTATTATGTATGTATGTAAAAGTTTCATAGCGTTGCGAGTTTGTTCTGCACAAAAACTTGCTGAATCGAATGCGCCGAGCCGAATAGGGGAGGAATGGGAACGGCGCTCGCCGGGCAATGGCGCTCACCCTAATAACTTAATAAATACAGTGCATATGAACACGTCGCGTGGGTTAAAGTGCAGGTAGAGTGACGCAGGAGCAGGCAGCGACAACTTACATCAGTTCGCTCGCGCACTGGAGAGTTAGGCGAAAATGTTTGTTCGGGGCCGATTAATTTTTGTTGATAAGTCCAGATTTATAGTTTTTATTTATTTGTTTTGTTACTCGTTATACTGAAACATTCTTTTCTGCTATAACGTAAACATTTTTAGACAGTGTGTGTCTGTGTTTTTAAATTTCAAATCTCATTCAAAATGGTCGTTTGGGGTTATACCATTCAAGTGAACGCCATTATTCCTTAGTGATATGTATACATTTTTTGACAGATATTTCCAGAAATCGTCAAAGCCGGCCTGGAGTAATGACGACTAGATGTATGCTAAAGCGATAAAATCAAGTAACATCCTATTTACCACGTTATGATAGGTATCATATCATAAAATTTAGAACAAGTTAGATATCATAAAAAATGAGAACATGAGCAGTCCTCATTGGGCCGTTGGCAATTGGGCCGTAAGCCAGTTTTCTATAAAAAGCGAGAAAATATACCTAATTATGAAAACATGACGGGAAAATCGTATAAACATAAAGTTTAAGAAGACAGTTCTCCGGAAATTAAAATCTGTGCAGTGATAACAGTGACGATGAAATGGATGCGGGCAACAAAAATAACAATAAGTTCGCGAATTCGCGAAGAATTCGGTCTAAATGAATTGTGGTATTGCTGCACCATATGCGGGCTCATGTTGTGTTCTCTGGATGGGATTCTACAGAAGAATACATATGCGACTTATGTGTCTATAAGATGAAAATCGTTATTGTTGATAAGGATAATGATTGATGCCTACTTGTGATTTTACATTTTAATTTAGTTAATTATGGTTGGTCTTGGTTGGTTGGTCTTACATAATATTATAGTTACTGTATATATATATATAGTTTATAGAGTTCATTTGTTTTACGTTTTAAGTTTTCATGTAAACAAATTTGAGCGTTATTACCCCTTTGCCTGAGCGGTATTACTCATAGTCAGGGGCAATGGCGCTTAAACCTGTTTTTTTTTATAAATGAACTTTACTGGTTAAAAGTGATAGGTAAATACGCTTTCTGTTAAAATGTTGATTACTGAATAGTTAAACCTTTGTTATTCTTTCATATTTTTAATATAAACCCTAATATTAAAAAATACATCGTTTTTTTCTTAAGTGAACCGGATTCCCCTGCTTCTCCTATATGTGCTACGTTCTAGGTATATACGGTTATACCAAACAGTAAACATATTATGACGAAATAATTTCTTTGTATCGCTTTTTTATAAGTAGGTACAGCGACCCGTCTCGACTTCGCTCAAGTTGAATATAGAATTATAGTCTATGTCCATGTGAATAACTTATCTTTCAAATGGTGATAGAATTTTTCAAATTGGTGCAGTGGCTCCTGAGATTACTATTATTACTATAGATGTACATATTTTCGTTTACTTTTTTTTATTACTATTTTCAAATTCTAACCGCATTTCTATGATTTATGTTATGACTAATGCACGCTTTTTCGCTCATCTTGCATGACTGTTTCCACCTATAACACTGTGTGTCTAGAACGTCTTACTTTATCTTCAAAGCTTGGTATCCGTCGCCAGGCGTGCGAGCTGCCAGCAGTGCAAAGCGAGCATAGTCACTACGTGTGTGATGACAACGGGGAGCCCAAATGCCTCCCTGGATGGCAAGGAGATTTGTGTGACGTACCGATATGTAAAAAAGGATGTGATCCTTTACAAGGTAAGATGGTTGAATCATTGTAATGAACAATATAGTGTATAGGCACAGTATAAACATAACAGTAGGATGTCTTCATAGAAAGCTAGCGTTCGTGGTTTGAATGCGCGCGCGCACGCGCCGTGGCACGCACACAATGTCTATATTTTAGGCAAATAAGGGCAATTATTGTAGCGCCCGTCGGGGTCGCACACGACGCGAACATGCGACCACTTCCGTTTGTCTTTAATTCGATGTTAGCATCGTCACAAATACGAAAATGTCTAAATCGCATAAACAAACGTGTTATAATGTCCTTAGATGCTTAAATAATCTTAGTTATTCGAATGCAGAGTTATCATTCTTCAACATAACTACAAGAAATTAAATTTAACAAACACGGAAAACTTATCCATGTGCACTGTTTTTTATTATTATGTATAAATGTATAAATAACTAAATGAGATGCTTTCCGCATCTCACACGCAACGAAACAACCCTACGTAAACAGCCGGAGCAGGCAATTCCGTTACCCATGAGGCGGAAGTCAGCCTCTTTTCTACATATACCTATATTCTCTGGTATAAGTAATAACGGATATGTATGCTGTATGCCCAGTGCAGATTGGTGAAGGTTTTAAAGGCTAGCGACGTTACTGGTAGACTTACATGGTCAAAGTGAGTTGCTGAATTTTGAATATTCAAAATCATAGTAATCATTTTCTCATTCATTTCATTTTCTTCCATATTGGTCTGAGAGAGAAAAGGAATTAGGTTGCGCTCGGGCCGTAAAAATTGGTCAAAGGACTTTTGGCAGAAGAAGCTGCCAGCTCGACAGTCTCCCGAAGCCTCGACCAGTTGCTTACATATATTAAAAACCAGTCGAAGGGCATCGTGGCCTCAGGGTCCCAAAGTTTCGACCGCGAAGGGCGTGAATACGAAACTCTCAAGAGAGTCGGTTACTTACGCCACTTCAAGTTCACGGAAGTGTTGGTTGCGGCACCTGCTTAGTTTTAAATTTATAAAGATTAACGTTAAGATATACTGATTTATGAAGGGTTTATTATTATATATATTTATTTATTATTATTATAGTTATTATTATATATGCTTATTATTATATTTATATTTATGCCAATAAAAATTCGTTTTGTATGAAATGTTTTCTTTCATAGTCCTATGTATATCTAGTATGCTCGTTACTCCAGGTTACTGCAAACGTCCGGGCGAATGCCGTTGCAAGTTAGGTTTTTACGGCGCCCGCTGTAATAAATGTATCCCGTTACCTGGCTGCCAGCATGGGTTCTGCAACAAGTCCTTCGAGTGCGTATGTCGCGACGGGTGGGACGGACTGTTTTGCTCGGAACGTAAGTTTTCAGTGCATTTTCACTATGATTTTTATTTATATCAATAAAAATAATTTTAATCTTTGGAAATGATAAAAGATATGTAAGCAATTAATAACACATGCACATTCTGTTTCCTTATTGCAATTAATTATGATGCCTCATCGAGAAAAGAATTTTATATTGGTACTAACTACTAACGGTATATTTAATTTATTTTTATAAATGACTAGCGACCCGCCACGGGTGCAATGTAGATACTGATTTCTCGTATCCGTCTAAATAGCTTTCCAAATTCCACAAAATTTGTATCAATTTCTTTAAACATTAAAATGGTTATAGAAGGCTATCCGTATAATATAGATTATAGACATATGCCATCGCTGACTTTTTGTAGTCCTAATAAAGAGGAACAATTCCATCATACATTGTTTTGGAATAAGACAGCATTTTCGATGAAAGCTCTCAGTCGGCTTGATTTTTTCCGACATCTTGAACTATTAGCGCCATATTTCAACAAATTCACACAAAACAATATTATGTTAAACTATACGTATAAACCTTCCTATTGAGTCGCTCTATCTATTGGTGAAAACCGCATTAAAATGCGATGCGTAGTTTTAAAGATCTAAGCGTACAGAAGGACAGACGGCGGGAAGCGACTTCGTTTTATACTATGTATAGAAGATATGAAAAGTAGTGCCAATTACTTGTCTTGTACAAACACCAAATCTTCTTATACAATTACACCGATTGTGTGACTTTAAATTAAACTCTAGGTTAGAATTACTTGTAGGCTGTTGGCACCACACAAAGAACAGGAGAAGTGGCCAGTAACCCACACTCCAAGATAATTTAGAACAGCTTTTTCCAAATTGATTTGGCTGATTTGGCATCAACAGTACGTACTATTGATCTGGTTTTTCAATACATCACGAATTTAGCTTGTACATTATTTTAAGAAATCGCGTTATTAACATTAATACATTAACGAAAAGCAAGACACATGGCAAATGGATATCTTCAAATATGAGGAAAGCTCTTAATGCGATGCAGAGAGGAGTAGCACCGCGCCAAATTGTAACAATCGAAATTCGAATATGTGTAGAATAACGACAATTTGTCTTCCTACAACATAATGCGTCATTATAGAAAGATATAATCTCTTTAGAAAGATATATTCTCTCTGACTACCCCGTTGGGGATACGGCATAAAGATATGTATGTATGTGTATGTATGTATGTGTATGTATGTATGTGTATGTATGTATGTGTATGTATGTATGTGTATGTATGTATGTGTATGTATGTATGTGTATGTATGTATGTATAATCTCTTTTGTCGCTCACTTGATACATAAACTGTATTGATGTGAGTATTGCCTCTATGTGTTTGTACTCGGTCCATTGTTGGAGTAGGTACTTACGTAATTTTCTAACACGTCATATCTAGTCCTTTATTTATTAAAGATATATATTATCTTTTGAAGTTATCAGTCGAAATCGAGACCCAATTAACTCCTTACACCAAGACTTTTCAATCCAGCCACGCCACTGCGTGGGTTAAATCTGATTGTAAATAATCTGGATCATCAATGTAACAATAAGTATAAGTATAAGTAAAAGCGGCCAACCTTATGAAAGGGTTACGTATACTGCTCATAAATGTCAATTACTTTCTCTAATTTGCATGTTGGTATGGCAGTGGGTTGCGTGCGAGACTGTTTGTCGCGCATACTAACTTAGTGATAGAGTTCGTTGTATGCATTTAGGAAACAAAAATCATTTTGAAATGAATATTTTTCTTATCTATACATATTTCGGAATTAAGAAGAAAGATCACATACCCTGACCCTAAGTAATCAATTTATTTACGGAAGTACATAGGTGCCTGTATACATATACCTACGTATTTAATAAAAGGTACCAAATTTTTTACAGAAACAATAGTATATTTTATTACATAATTTAAATGAGAAGATGAGTGAGGATAAGGATGTCATTTTCATAATAAGATTTTTGCTATTTTTCAGTAACGGAACGCAAATCTTAAAAAAAAAATAAAAATTATAGTGAATTACGTTCTAAATTTTTATAACAATAAAAAAAACGAAGTATATAATATATATATCGTAATATTACATTCTCTTAGTCTTTGTTCAAAATATTAGAAAAAAAAAAGAAATGGAATTAGCTCGTGTCCGTCTGTCTGTCTTTCTGAGCCGTTTATCTTAGAGAATATTTGACGTAAACAGCTGAAATTAGAAATACTCACGTAGTTATAGTAAGAGCTTGCTCAAAGACAGACATTAACTTACAATAAAAGGAGTTTTAACTTAAAATAATTTATTTTAGAGAAAAAAGAAATTGCATTCAAAAGTTTCCAAAAAAATTCATTTACAACTCACGAAAAAGCCGGGCTATTTTTCTTGAAAAAATCGTAAGTTGTTTTAAGGCGATGATCGTTATCGACCTTTGATAGTTTAGTTTGTATAACGAATAAGTGTTGCTATGACAAAATGAATTTAAAATGTATTTATTTATCAAAACGACTATCATTATCTTGAACACAATACCTACAAACCTTTTAGGTAACGATGTTGTCACCGCGTTTTGTATTTTCAAGTGATGAATTTGTATAAAAATGGTCTCTCGAGCTGCTGTAACATCTTCGATAAATTGTAGCTGGTTTTATAATGTCATATTGATATTTTAAACGCATAGACTTCCTGGACTTCAAACCAGTTTTTGTATTAACATATGTACATAATTAGCTAATAACTCATTAATCTGTGATAATTATATCCATAAATGAAAAATCTTTTTATAGCTGTTTGCCGCTCTGATTGTCATCCGAATCGCGGCTATTGTGAAGCTCCAGGCGATTGCCAGTGCAGGCTTGGCTGGGCAGGACAAACTTGCCGGGCTTGCCAACCGATGCCAGGCTGCCAGCATGGGTTCTGCGAGAAACCTCTCGAGTGCAAATGCCTGCCAGGGTACACCGGCCTGCTGTGCCAGACGCGTGAGTATGCATATTATGTTCAAAACTGATTTTGGGTTTCGTTATACTTAGAAGCTTTTCATTTATGGATCATGAACAAAAAGAAATTCCACGACATGAGTTTTTTAATTCAATAATAATATAATAATAATATATTATTATTGTTAATTAATTCAATAGTGAAACTGAAATATACTTATGCAGACATTTATATCACAGAAAGTCGATCGGTCACAATTTCTTTAGAACAAATTATTCACATACATTTCTACTTCACACATTATAATTAGTGCTTCATTAATAAAATAGGCGACACACTTTCATTTTTCTGCGTCCGTGATATGGATGAAAATGAATAGATTAAGGTTAATTCACGGCATGCTGGTCTGGAAAAGAAGTGTAAAAAATGCAGAATATACAAGCTGCCCGTGCCTGTCTTACCGACGGGCTTTAAAAGTCGGCCAAGGTAGGTATTACTAGTGTAGGCAATCTACTGCTATTAAGTTAAGTTGCCATCTGATAACCGAAATACTTATTTTTACTCATTAATCCATCTACGCGAGTAATTAAGCAGGCAGAAACAATCTTTCAATTCATTTTTCCATAACCCCTGGGTGATGCCAAGCGTAATAAGAATAAGTTATATTATTTAATTAAAAAACAAGTTTCTTGAATCTTTAATTCAAGTAATTTTTGTGGAGATATCCTTAGTGCCAAAACCCAAGGATTACTACTCGCCTTACATGGAATTTTTCTCAAGTCGCTCGTTACATAAATTCATTTACTAGTCAAGACTTCTACTTAGGCAAAAGAGTTTCGTCGTCTTACTCAGATGTAATTAAATTGTTACTAATATGTATCTAGACACGGTCTAATATTGAAATCAGTTCATTCGACTGTGATATGCAAGTTATATTTGTGTTACAAAATGTAATTAAGAGAAGTCGATTTGGGCAGTCGCTAAAATAATCTAATAAGAATTGAAGATGGGTCATGAAAGATTGACAAAGAAAATCTTAAATCGAAAATAAGTGGTAGTGGAAGCCATGGAAGACAAAGGGTGGAATGAAGATCAAATAGCCAGTGTTAGCTGACGAAAATGTCAAACAACAAAATAAGCCCAGTGTGTAAATACGACTCTCATTTACTTTACACATAGCAATAGACTACCGGTGTAACTAGAAAATCGCACAACAAGATCGCAATGTGCTATGTTTTCAATACTTGTTGCATTTTTTCTACAGAAATGGCGGTTATTCAGTTTATTTAAAATACGTAGGTGACTGCCGGTTATTTTGGTTGCTTCTATTATCTATGGAAGTGACAACATTTCAAAAAATGTATATTTATGGAATGTGATATGCTTATCGGCTTCTTTTGGCCGTAAAAAGCTGATTACTTGTCGTTATACTGTAGCCATCTGCGCGCCTGGCTGCCATAACGAGCGGGGCTATTGCCGGCGCCCGGGAGAGTGCCGCTGCAAAGTCGGCTGGACGGGAACGACTTGTTCACAATGTCACCCATATCCTGGTTGCGTGCACGGCTCCTGCAACAGACCATGGGAATGCAACTGTAAACCTGGCTGGGGAGGAATGCTTTGCGATGAAGGTATGTTATTATATTTATAGTCTTTTGATGATACAATACAATACTCTTTATTGCATCAGAAAAAGTATATTACAAATGAAGGAATAAAAGCACATTTTTTTTACAATAACTACTGCTTACCTGTTTTTATATTTAATGAGGTATTAATTAAAGAATTTGTCTTTTGTTAGCAGACTTTCGAATAGTTAAAAAAAACTTACCATCGAAGTTTCTAGCAATCGCGAAGCCGAAGCGCCTTAGACTTAAGATTTCTAACCTAACCGCCAGAAGTCGTTTTTGGATAGAAAAGATTTCATAAAGCGAAATTTTCCCGTCTATACAGGCATAGTTTTGGCTCCCAAAAGCTAGTTAACAATATCTGTTGTCAAGTGTCAAAACGGGAAGCAGTAGTTATTGTAAAACTAAGCCGTTTTCGTCTGTCTCAGTTTCTCAGAAACTAGTGGCGTTTAAACTTTAAAATTAAGGATAATGTAACATATTGTTGACCCATGTATACATGTTAATTAAAGTTGTAACATGTTACATATTGTTGACCTATATATACATGTTACAACTTTAATTAACGGCGATTAAAGCACACAATGTATGTGTCATATATATTATACTTAATACAGGTTAAGTAAATAAATATAAAATTATGAAATTTGACGCGAAAATAAAAAATATGATCACAAACGCCTTTCACGATTCTATGTTAATACATGTGACCATAAAAATTGGTTGTTTGAGGTAGGTATCCACTATGCATTTAGGTGCAAGCAAATATGACATCGAAGTTGCAAATTCTCAAAAATTAAAAACAAAAATTATGAAATTAGTGTTCGTATTCATTTTATTCTATAAATATATTAATAGAAATGCAAAATCTGAGAGGACGTTACCTAATATTTTTATATATATATATTGCACTATTGATTGCACTAGACAACATTTTAAACAAAATTGTGGGAGAATTAAACGAGAGGCATTAGTTATTAGAACTCGACTTAACTAAGGCCCGAGAAGTGTCGCCAAAAATTTTTAATGATCATTGATATTTAACGTTCGTTTCCAGAACTCAACTATTGCGAGAAGAATACCGACACTTGCAAGAACGGAGGGACATGTCAGTCTCTGGAATCAGGCGATGGCCACTTCAGATGTCATTGTCCTGCAGGAATTACTGGTAAACACTGCGAGAACCTTCCAGAAAGTATGACTACTGAGAGTGTAGCTAGTAACGCTACTGAGTTTCTAGAAGTCTCTTCTGAAGCAACGAGTGTTAGTGCAGAAGCTATAGACGATGAAAACTCACAGACGTCCAGTACGACTGAATCGATAGTTGAGACCACTACAAAGGAGACTAGTAATGGTGAAAATGAGACTGAATGATCTGTATTATTAACTTTTTAATTATTTAAAAAATGTTAGGAAGTCGAAGTCAGAGCGAGTTGGATATTGTTTCTTTGTCAGGTTACGTGTTCGTGTTTAAGAATATTTTAATAGCGACGATAACTGTCAGAGGCAGTCTTTAAATTGTGCATATATTTTATTTAAAATAATAAATAATTTATATTATTAAGATTAATGAAATTTCCATTGCGTATAAACAGATCACTATCGAGGCTGACAAATTGTCATTGTCATTGTGTTCATGTCTTAGTCATATCAGTAAGACACAATGCTTATACGAGAAATAAATGAATAACGAAAGTTAAATATATTAGCCTCAGTTAAAAATGTATTAACATAACAAAAAAATGATAAAGTAAATACATACATACATATCTTCACGCTGTATTCCCAACGGGGTAGTCAGAGAGAACGGAGCGCCAAGCGTCGCGGTCCTTACATACCTCTTTCGCTTCCTCAAATCTCATCATTCTTCTCACACATTTTCGCCTTGGTATGCGAGTGCTTTTGACAAAGTGAATGTTTTTTAAAAAGTAGAAAACAATTAGAAATAGGGTTTACTTTTTACGTTTTTTTATTTCGTGACTAAGTCCCTGGCACTCCTCCAGTAAAGTTATAATACTCTTTAATGGAGTAAAAAATGACTTCTTGGAATTATTTATTTTATTTATTCAGACCTTTTCATACTTGTGTCTTGCACTTTTGATTTGTATCTTTAACGCACTGTAGACTATCGTTTTTGTATTTTAAAATTACCAAAAGCGCAAAAGATAAAAAACCTAAACGAAATGCTAAGGTCACTTCTCCAATTCCCACCAACAAATCTTTTTCATACATTTTTTAAATTACAACGTTGTAACTGCTTAAAACGTTCAAATCAATATTAAACAGGGGCCAACACTTTTACAAGTGACAGGAAAACAAAATAGGTACGAGATAGCTGGTATGCGATTATCGATGTAGTTCAACTTATGTAACATGAGAAATAACTGTTTAGCTAAGCTAATACGTGACTGCACTTACCTATAGAACTTAGATATCGAAAGATGAATAAGACTATTTTGGCTTATTGTTCTGATTTTGACATAGTTGGTATATTAGACGTTTTTTATAACGTTATTTGGCTTTGATATTTGAAGTATTTGTATGATATTGTACTAAACATTATCTTATTCTGTAGCGCTTGAAAATTGTTTAACCTGAACATCTATCTACATACTGTATAATCTAAATATTTGATTTGACAATTAGCAAATAATCCCCGTTATTTCGACATTTCATTTCGAATCAATTTTATTATATTTTATGAATTTGTTATGCTTAAGTTTAAGTTTTAAGTAAGATTTTAGATTAGAAAAGGGGCCTAATTTTTAATTTTCATTGAGAAGAAATTGACATAATAGTCTATTCGTTAAATTGACATGCATCAATGACTGTGAAATGACAAATTTATATTCATTTTTAGTCAATAGAATTTATGCAATTAGGCCCCAGAATGGGCTCCAAGACTATTAAAAAAAGAAGTGTCGGTATTGTAGTTTTTTTTTTCTTTTTCATGGCATGGCGCACAGTTAGCGCATTTGCCAATGTCACGTATTCACGTATTGTATTAATAAGTAGAATCGTTATCGTAAAACTCCTCTAGTAAGTGGCAGTAAACTTCACTGAAGTTTTACAGGATTTCTTGGAAGAGCGCGAGAACTTCAGCTACACATGATTATTTAGACCTACTCCATTCTTTTCACTTATACAGAACTTTAAAACACAATATACTATCAATTTCGTACTTTAAAACTCCCAAAAATGTAAAAAATAAAAAAATAAAATAAAATGACAACCTCACTTCTCCCGTTCGCGCCAAAAAGTCCTTGTAGTTTGACAGTTAACGTAAATGATATTAAAGGAAGTCTATTTTGATACATTGACCTACAAAAAAGCAATTGTTAACGAAAACTTTGTTACGCATTAGACGTCACAAGTTAATTATTATTATACTTGAAATACCCATATTTACATGTGATCGGCTAAATGAGTTGTAACCAATTGACTACCCTTTAGCTGACAAATTTATCTACATTGCCAGTCTTGTAGATCGATGTTTAGATGTAACATATACTAATTAGATCTTAATATTTAATCTTAAAATTATATTGGATATTGCGTTACTAACAAATCTATGAAGCCAGTTAATATAACCTTGAATCCAATGAAGCCCTTCGTGGTTTCATGTATGAATTTTATCTCGCTCTATTATTGACTGGTAACCATGGAATCGTACATGTTCTTTGATTGTAACCAATATCATCAAAGAACAGTGCGTTACCATGGTTACTAGTCAACAACAGAGTGGGATAAAACTAATACGTGAAGCATTTAAGGGTCATTTAGTTTGAATTTAAATAATTTTATAGTAATCCAATATCCAATATGATTAGGTATAAGAATGGAATAAGACTCTTGGTTATAAGTTTTCTATATGCTAGAATTTATTCTTAAACACCTACAGGAGTGTCTATAACTTATTGTCCGAGTGTTGCTAGTTATTGTCATCTTTTATTTATTCACGCAGCCTCCGGACCTCAAGATTTTAATATTGTTACGATATCGTTGAAAGGCGAGACAGAATTTTGCGTTTATGTAGTTTTATTTCATTTTTAAGTAGTTTAATCTCGTGGTATGGTACAGCAGTTCTGTTACGTATTTTGTGTGAAAGATTATTTATTTTTGGATTGATTGTGGATTACATTGTATGTAGTCGCCATAAAGCTTATGTTGACTTTTCTCAATAGAATAAGTATAATTAAGTTATTTAAATTTGTATTCGTAATTTATTTCAAATAAAACACATTTTTTAGTGCTTTATAATACTTTTATTTTTTCCCACATGCTTGTCTTCACAGTATGTCCCTCCTGGGGTAAACAAGGAAGATGGAATGTTGTAGGTACCTAATAAGTTTCATCTATTCTTGAATAATCAGCTGTTTATTCAGGTTTTGAAATAAAGTCTATGAACAAGGCTTCATTATTAAATTCATTCGTTTTTGTCAATTACTTCAAAGCCCTCTGATGTGTTAGCTCTTGTTACATTATCCTTACTAAATTTTTTGGATTTACTTTGGACTTGGTCTACATCATGTTTTTCTCCAAAGTTTTATTCTTCATTTCCAATAAACATCGTCCTCCTCTCTAACATTTTTTTTTCTCCTGCTTCTTTTTTTCAAAATTCTATTTCATTCTTACAAAAAAATATTTTCAAATTACTAACTTGTCAGATCTACTTTTTATTCTTTTGACTGTACCTGTAACCTGTATGCTCACAAAAAAGGTAGAATAGGAAAAAAAATAGTACAATATACATGTTTATAAACAACTTGAATGTCTATGTTTCCGTCAATATTAAATTAGTCTACTTGTCTGTTCTCTGAAACAGTGACTCAGGTTTATATTGTTTTGTCGTGAGTAAAAAAGCAAAAGAATAACTGATTATACCCGTTTCTAGATTTATAAAGTTACAATGACGTAACAAAATACTATTTCAAAACCGTGTATGTATGTAGGTACTACACTCAATAACGAATTAGGGACTCCCCCCCCAGTTCGGTGGTCCAGTTACACAACTTTCATTACCTGGAAATATACATCGTTCCAGAGTTCCTATTTATTCGGAGTCCAATTACATAACTTTCATTGGCTGGATATTGACATAATAGTTTACTCAGATATTTCACTGTAAAATGTATCTAATTGACTTTCAACAATGAGTCTGAAATGTCAAACCGATTATAATTTTCAGTCGATGAAAGTTACACGAATAGGTCCGTCTAAGTCTAATGATATCTAGTGGTGGGCATGGCATAGTGATGGGTAGGTCCCACATTTTGAAAAATACGGATACGGATGTACACATATCTCGCGGACCTGCACCCTGATACGTGTTTCATTTGGCCTTGGTTGTATGAATATCTATCAGTACCGCAAAGAATACGGGTCCATGGAAACGTATTCTTCTGGACCTGCCATTCTCTAGTAATATCCAGATTTCAAGAACATTAGAAGAGGATGATTCCAAAATAGTTCTTAATGATGTCGAACTCGTTACTACTGGTTTGTTAGAGTTTTAACATCTTCGCCCATGGGCCAGGCGAACGTGCTGCGCGGCACGGTAGACGATGAAAATGGTTTATTGGAATCCGATCGTGAATTAATTTGTTACTAATTACACCAGTGGAACATTGCGTGGATTCCAACCGCCAGAGCCGTGGTCGACAGGTGGACACGTCTCGTTTGGTTCATTTACTTAGTTTTTAGAGTTCCGCAGTCACAAGGAACCATTATACTTTCGCCACGTCCGTCTATCTGTCTGTCTGTCCGCGGTTTAACTCAGATACATGGTACTATGCTATAATTTGGCATGGTTTTATGTATATAGTACATTAATCACACCCACAAAGTTGCAAATAAAATGTTGAAAAAAAATTTCTTTTCGGGTACCTCCCATACACATAAAGCAAGTATGATTTTTATTACTCGTCTATTCCATTGTGTGCGGTGTCGTTAGATAAGTTTTCAAAAATATTGAGGGTATCCGAAATACATTTTTCGATTTCGGGATCCGTTTGCATAATTTAGAAGCCTTAAAGTGGTCATTTTCATCATTATATCCATTATTTCATAGTTCGAGGTGAACAGAGCATCAATGCACGACAAAATCACACGTAACTTTACCTTCGGCAGTAAGTATTTGGCTTAAAGATAAGGATAAAAAAGGTGTAGTGACAGCGAAAATTTGTGAAGCTTTTTATAACTACATTTTTATATGTATGTATATACATATATACAGTCTGGCCATAAATGCTGTCACAATAAAAAAATATTAGATTTGAATTTAGAACATGTCATTTTCATATGAATAGTGTTTACTCATTTTCGCGACAATCTTTGTTAAATATGCGTGTGATATTAAAATGAAGTGAGGTGACAGAAAGAACCGAATTGCTGTGATAGCATGATACAAAGTAGGTATGAAGCCAAACGCAATTTTGAAACTCTTCATTCGCTTGCTATTAGTCGAATGTTTGAGTACCTGGCTATTGATAGATATAATGAATCGTCCTCTGTTTGTAACAGAAAAAGATCTGTTCGTCCACATAGTATTCGGACTAAAAAGGCTATCAATGCAGTGAAGGAAAGAATCCGAAGAAATCCTGTTAAAACCAAAAGATTTTATCTCTTAATATAGTACCCAGAACCATGTCGCGTATTTTAAAAGCTGACTTAGGACTTGCAGCTTATAAGAGATGCGATGGTCATAACTTAACCAATACTTTAAAAATGGTGGTAAAATCTACGCAAAGTGAGGTCACAGAAAAATTTTATTTATTGACGAGAAAATTTTTACTATCCAACAACATTTTAATAAGAAGAATGACTGAGTTTATGCTCAAAGCTGTGAAGAAGCTTCTCAATTAGTCAGTAGGGTACAACGTGGGCATTATCCGGCTTCATCGTTAGCGTTCAGTGTTAGTGTTAGGGGTGTTAGCTATCAAGTAATGATTAAGCCATATTTTCGTAAAAAAGGTATCACAACATCGGGCCCGGTGTATCAAGATACGATTCTTGAGAATATAGTTAAGCTTCTTAACGTTCTATAACCAACAATGGTATTTTCAGCAAGATAGCACCGGGTAATAAAGTTCGATCTACACTAGCGTGGCTAGAAAGGAACGTTTCTGACTTCATCAGCGCTGAAGATTGGCCATCATCTAGTCCCAATCTTAATCCACTTGATTATGATTTATGGTCATTTTTAGAGAGTATGGCATGCTCTAAACGCCATCATAATTTGGAGTGTCTAAAACATTTCATAAGATTGGCAGTGGCAATTTCAATTGTTTCAATCGATAGTTGGACACAACGCTTAAAGGATTGTATTACGGCCAATTTACATCATTATGAATGAGCTTCATATTTTTAAAATGCTATTACATTAATGTATAAACTAACGCACACTGCAGTAATAATCGTTTTATGTAATAGAAAAAAACTATGTTCTCCTTGTAACAATATTTACGGCAAGACTAGGTTTCTGTATACAAGGATTCCGTTACGAGCCACATTTAAAAACCTAAAAAAATGTGAAGCGTTTAAATAAGCCAGTCTACTATGATTTGGGTATATTTCGACTCTTTGTACTACAATATTTTACATTTATACGATTACAATATTTTAATATTGTGTAAATTATATTAATTACAATATATTGTAAGTTGATGTTAATTTTAGTAGGCTACGCGCCGATTTCGATAGCTTTCAAATTTAATTATATTGTCCCTACATAATTATTCATATCATATTTATGAAGTTATTTTTATAATCGAGTTTTGCTTAGTAAAAGGTAATATTTTTGTACTTTTCAGTGCTTTTAGTTAGAAGTCGATTTAATTTTTTTCTTAAAAATCATTTGTTTTTTAATATTGAGTGACCTTCGCTTCAATAAATATCTGGGGTAGGTCTAAAACTGACTTCTATCCAATTCTGGAGACGGAATTATATGAATGAGTCATCAGAAGTAAGTGAAAAATATATCTACATGTAAACATATTCAGTGTATCTTCGAAGTCCGTGGTTCATTACCAATGAAATTATAAAGGTCCACCTGACCTGGACCCGAGATAATTGAAATCGGCTGACAAATAAAGAAGTTATGCCTGAACATATATGTATGCGTATATAAAAATTTATATACACACGGGTATGTGTATATAAAAATGTATATACACATACCCGCGAATTGGGAACCTCTCCCTTTTTTGAAGTGAGTTAAAAAAATTAACTATAGTACCGATAGGTCTTACAGATAGAGATTTTCAGAATCATCCTATGGAACTCTCATTTGCGTGGGTTGACATCGTACTTAACTGGTTTTTTCCAGACCAGCTAGGAAGTAACGAAATTCTGTTATGAAACAATATTGAAACGGCCACAGGAGTATTTATCTTGATGGTCCTTCTTGTTGTAGGTTTTCCATGGGTATTATTATTATAATATTTTCGGGTATTAAATATTATCTATTACAATTTGAAATCACAGATTTTTTTTAATTTCATGCGTGAGAGCGTTCCAAAGTAACCAAGTTTAACCGATGTTGAAGTAAACTAGTTTGTTACATTTTTGCACCAAAACTCACCTAATACATCGTAAATTATGTATTTATTTTGCCCATATATCGTCAGACTCGTGGTACTCGTCTCGTTTCAGTAAATACGCAAAGTAACTTTTCTTGTAACTATATAAACATCGCTCTAACTCAGCGTGCAACAGATTGACTTGAAATAGACAGCAAGTAGCTCGTATCGGATTTAAAACCTTAAAATTAGTATGAGGTGATTGTTCTGTGATCTCAAAATTAAGGAATTTCGTGTAAAATGGCGCTCCTTCCGGTTTTGATGGTGAGAGTATTTTCAAATTACATTTAGACATTCGTAGACCTCCGTACACAGATCTTTCATAACACATTCTATGTGGCCGAGCCATCCAAGCATTCCCGTCATCATTTTTAGAATAATATTGTTGTCCAACATAGTCATATTGCGTATATTTTCTTTTCTGTTGCAATTTATACAAAATATACTTTTCAATTGATAGGGTATAGAAGGTTCCTGCATCAGCGACAAGCAGGGACCTGTCACGTAGAGGTACTATAGTAATTGATCAACTGAGTGTTTCTGATTACATGTAATATTGCGTTAGTTGTGATCTGAATTCCTTCATCTATTTCTCGGAATTCGATTAGTAAAGTCTTATGTAACCTATCTAATGTAAAATATGTTGAAGTATAATTGTATTTCAAATTCAAAATACTTAACTACATTCAATAAAATTAAATTAAAAAGTATGTTTGAATATCAAATCGATTATTACCGATTTGTAAATAAATAATCTACAGTGATTGGAGTAAAACTGGCAAGAAACTCAGTATGGGCAGGTAAATAACGTTTATTCTAAAAAAGACAACGAATAATGGGGTAATGAGTATTAAGATAAAACAGTTTAATCTCCATTCGTAAATGACAATGATATTTAAAAAACAATAGCCTAATACTCAATCTAATCAAAGACAGAGCAGTGCGGTAATTTTCGAAGAATTATAATGACATCACTAATAAAAAGTTTGTCCGTCTGCAAATTGGATTTTTCTTTCGACAGATGTTTAAATATGTATGTAATAAGATGTACCTATATATGTAATAGGAAAATATAACAAAATGTTCATATTACATATACAAAATATACATACAAGCATATTCCCACGTTGTATTTCTAACGGGGTAGATAAAATATACAAATATTGAAAAAACTTTTCATTATAGCAGGTAAACCGTGTAACAAAATATTTTTTAAATCAGAAATCGACTACCGATTTGGAAACAGCATGTATTTATTGAGAACTAGTAAGAAACTTAAAAATTAGACGTTAGAAAAGTTGCATAAAAAGTCGGTAGATACTTAAATGCGCTTATTATTAAACTTTAACTAAACTAATTAATCTGTGCTTTAACTTTAAATATCTTAGAATTTATTCTCTTAGATTAACAAGACGATGTTAATGCCAATGTTAAAAAAGGAATTATAGAAGAATACCATAATAGGTATTATTTATTTTTAGGCGTGCTCCAAAAAAATTAATTCCAATATTTCCTAATAGGTAACTATCACAACATTAATTAATAGTAATGATGCGTTGTAACACTGATTTGTTACATTGTAAAAATAGGAAGTAGTTATAACACACGTCATAACATGCGCAATTGCATAATTTTAACAATTTATTAAAATGCCAACTGTTATGAAAATGTTTATTTTGTGTCTGTGTTGTGATAAATTCGTAAACATTTTTAATTGATTTAAGTGTCAAATACTTCTGTCGAGTATATGAAAATGTTTGAATGTACGAAAATGTGTCGAATTCATCACAACACAGACACAAAATAAACATTTTAATAACAATTAGCATTTTAATAAATTGTAACTATATTATCTAATTATAATTAGATAATTTAGTTAGTAATTAGAAAATTAGCTTTATTACCTTTTTCAATAGCAATGTAAATTCGGTGCTGGAACCGAGTCTGATCTCTGGAATATCTAGAAAATTCTTCGTTTACAAGCGAAACACGTGTCGATTGGTAGTTTTTGGAACTTGAGCGGAAAATAGATAAAGATTTTAAGTATTCATCACATTAATCACATCACATCTCTACATTGGTTTGGAAAGAAAAGGCAAGATCCGGCAAGTCAAGAGTCTATGTTTTTACTATGCATATGTATATTAGATTATTCATATAAATAGGAATAAACACATATCAGAACATGCTTAGTGCTCTTTGATATGTATATGTATATATAATAGATAGTGCCATTGAACATTGAGAATATAATATTTATCATAGAGTATTAGTTATGGTGGGTATTAAATACTACTGTCGTAATCCTGGCAGACGAATATTTGGACGAATATTCCCTAGTATTGCTAAAATAAAAAACTGGAAACCTTAAATACATGCTAAATTAGTTAAATTATGATGGTTAAGATCTAACTTCTCGATACTATTATGGACATAACTACGATCCTGATTTTAAGTTAGGTCTGAGAGGAAATGTCGAAATTACTTGTTTATGTACTTGTAACTAGAGTGCGATTAAATGCAGGTGTAATACTGATTTCTGACTAGACTAGTTAAAGTGTCTATAATTTTGTAATCATTATTAAATATAGTGTACATGTAGTACTTAATGGGTAATGAAATATACATGTATTTTATAAATGACTAAGTTTTTCTCGGAGCTGTCCTAAGTAAAATTAGTTATTGTCGCTTATACATTAAATTCAAGAAATGGATCAGTGTAATAGGCTCAAGACTATATTAAAATAATGAAATTTTGGAAAATATTCAAATAAGCGTGAGTGCAGGGGGCTTACGACTATCTAGCATTATTGTTTTAATCCTACTTCACTTAGAAAGCTCGAAATTCTGACAGTAGGTTTGTGATAGTTTTATCACTCATTCAATCATCAGTAGGCGAAAGAAATACGTAAGAACCGCGATGTTTAACCGTCCAGCTTACCTTAACTGCCCCGTAAGTCAAGTCAAGTAGGTAACATTAAAATAATAATGCTGAAAGATTGCGGTAAGCCTCCAGCTCGCAAGTAAAGTGTTCTGTATGATTTTTATACAAAAACTAACTGTGCCCAGCAACGTGGTGTAGTGGTTCCGTACGTATTATACTACAATTCGTGAATTATGGCCTTGTAACTAGAGTGTGAGTTCATACAAACGTATAAAAGTACTTTAAAATTTAATGAATTTTCCAATTTTCAGAGCAACTTTTCCAAATTCTTTATCCATAAAAACCTTCCTTGGACCATGATCATGACCATGTAAAAAAATTTCAAATCGGTTCAGTCGTTCTCAAGTTTCGGGCTTAGCATCGAACAATAATACCTGACTGAGTTTCTTGTCGGTTTTTCTCAATGTTCAGGTTTTCTTTTAGAACCGAACTAACATGCATTTGACGTTCAAACTTCGTAATTCACACTTTGTAATTGGGATTACTTGAATAAATTAATTTGGCTTTAATCTGAACAACATTTCAGTTTTATGTGGATAAGCAAAATTAATTTCTATATAGACTCACTCCTGATTATTGATTCTGAATTGTTGTCATATATTATTCGGAATATATAGAGACTATTAATTTCATTGTACATATATACATATCTTCACGCTGTATTCCTGACAGCGTAGCCAGATTATTAATCATGTTCGAACTAAATTCATTTATTCTTCTTATCGTAAAACTCCCACAGTAAAGTGAATGTAGGCTTTATTGAACATATAAAAGACTTGGAAGAGCGCGAGAACCTCAGCTACACATGTTCATTTAGACCTACTCCATTCTTTTCAGTTATACAGAACTTTAAAACAAAATACTATCACTTTTGTACTTTGAAACTGCCAAAAATGTAAAAATAACAAATCTAATTAAAATGACAACTACACTTCTCACGTTCCCGCCAAAAAGTTCTTGTTATACTTTTCATCTAAAGGTCAAATAAGGCTATACGTATACTTACCTACATTATTTGTAACTTATAAAACAGAGTAAGTTAAAGTACCTTATTTGCCCCCTATTTAACTTTCCCATGAATCTTTTCGTATCCGACTCACTATTGCCTAGCAATGTTATTATAATACATATTTAATTCATGCCTATTCTAATGGGTAAAAGGCAAACAGAGATTTAGAATACGTATCCCAATGAATTTAATTTTACTGATTACCTAGTGCATATAGTATATAAGTCTAGTTTATCGCCAGTGATTTTTTTTATACATTTTTAATTTTTAATGCATTGCTTACGCTATGAGTAATAGCTGTATTACTTTAGTTTTTCAGTACGAATAAGGTCAACCCCATTCCGACTGAAATATTTTTTTTAATGTTGTAAATGTTGTTAAACGTTGCAAACAATTGTTGTGCATGTTATCTTTAAAACGTAATAGCTTAGTCAATCACGCTGAAAAAGCAAGATAATTCAGAGGTGCGTATTAAACAAATATGTATCCTCCATTGTCCTTTATCTTTTTAAATGTTAACATATTTAATGTGTTACAATATTAGTTAACGAAGTTTAAAGTACATACATATACACACATATCTTCACGCTGTATTCCTAACGGGGTAGTCAGCGGGGTAGGGTTTGAGGATGCGAAAAAAGTATGTAAGGACCGCGACGCTTGGCGCTCCATCCTCTCTGACTACCTCATTTGAAGTACGCGTGTCTTATAAATCACATTTAGAGGTTAAATGAATAAATATAAAATTGTGAAATGCCTACACAAATACAATACATATCTTCTCGCCGTATTCCTCATGGGATAGTCTGAGACTGTGACCGAGTCTGAGACTGAGGACGGAGCTCCAAGCGTCCAAGTCTTTACATGTCTTTCGCCTCTTCAAATCTCATTATTTCCGTCAGCTAACACTGGCTATTCGAGCTTCATATGTAAACCCTTATGTTTCTGTTACAATATAACGTATAACGTCACAATCGTGAATGCGTAAGCTTTGGTTGCATACGTTGCATACAAATAAACGGCAGTTACATGTAAATAATTACTATGGGCGCGCATCACAATCTTTATACAGAATCTCCTAGCTCTTTTTAGTTTTTTTTTGCTCGTGAGAATATGGTTTTAGTTAAGAATTTAGTGTTTATTTTTGGAAAGAAGTTGCTTAAAGCGGCTTGCGGGAGATGTGAGTTGGTAGATTAACTAGTACTATTAATCAACTACTACATTACACGAACAAATTTTGTTAAAACTTATTTGTTTTTCTTTTAAATCGTATTGCGAGTTTTATTGTCTTGTTATTGTAATAAAGTTTTTTTTTGTTTTCGTTTTAAATCATACGTGAGTTTTATTGGTCTCATTATCGCAATTAAGTTTTGAGAAATGGAAACTAAACTGCAGCTAAGGAATTTCGTTCTTGATGGAGATCCCAAGCACGCGTTTTCTTTTAATTTAATTCTATTGCTACATTAATAGTTACGCAAAGCCTGAAAGGACCTTGACTAATATTTTTACATATTACACACATTCTTTCTCTATTAGAGTCGTCAGAGAGGATGGAACGCCAAGCATCGCGGTCTCTTCAAATGTTAACAATTCATAATTACATGTATATATTGTATATTTTACCCGATTACGTCAAAACAATAAAGAAGTACTTCACGGATGTTTATGTATATATGTAGGTACCTACATATATGTGAATGTATGTGTAGCCCTTTCATTTGTGTATGCTTCACATCCGTCCACAAGTAGGCCGTGCTTAGATTTAAGTTACACAAGACTGTTACAAATCCTTCAAGTGGGCAGTTTAACCTTGACTTCCATTTCAGTTTGTGCTACTTTAAATGTAATCTGATATTATCTAGACGTTGAAATATGTCTATGGTAGTGTTAGCCTTGTATATAATGTATAGTTTTTTAAATCTATTTAAACGTATAAATATAAAGTGTTTTTGTGTATGCAATTCGATTAATCTATCTCGAAAAATAACTAAATAAATTTTTCTAAGCTATCTCTACGTCATTGCTCCAAAAGTTTTTATGGGTCTTAGACTTTCCAATAAATAAAAAAAATTAAACCGCCTTCAAAAAAACACTGAAAAGTATGAAATAACTATCCTTTACTAATCAAAACTCTAGTACAATTATTAAAATAACTTTACAAATACGATACATATACAATAAAATTTGACAGTTACTGAAGTCGGTGCCAAGCCTACCAAACTAATAAACTTTCTGTTGTTGCACATTGATTTCTTTCATACTTTTCAGTGTTTTTTTGAAGGCGATTTAATTTTTTTTAATAATTTTTTTTTATTTCTCCCTTTTGAGTGATCTTGACCTAAATAAATCTAGGGCAGGTCTACAATTAACTTCTTTCTAATTCCGGAGCGCAACGATATACAAGAGAATCATCAATATAAATAAAGGTTATAATCAGGTCGCGTTATTTAGTGTATCTTCGAAGTCCAAGCTCTAATACCGATGAAATTTAAATGAGATCACAAGAATTTTCAAAATCGGTTAATAAATGACGGAGTTATGAGGTAACAAACCTACAAAAAAAAACAAAAAACAACAACATACAGACGAATTGAGAACCTCCTCTTTTTTTTGAAGTCGGTTATAATATTTAATAATGACAATTTTTTTTCCAATTTTTACATGCTTCTAAATAAAAATAAAATTGAAACTTGTTAATATGAAACCAATCTTATGTAACTTAAGATAGGTAAGACTTTCATATTATATTTTCGGAAATAAAATTTAAAAATTTATAATATTTTTTCAGGTGCTGCTTGTATTGAGTAGTCTTTCATTAACAAAAGACCTCGAAGACAAACCAAAGCAATCGAAGTTTATCGATGAAAACGGAATCAAAGATGATCCACCAGGGAAGGGCGTGAAGCGACATGTTGGAGCCCTCTTTGGACACTATGGACATGGTGCAGGTTTTGGAGCTTCGATTGGTCTAGCAGCCCCGGCCTTTAGCGTGGGGGTACCAGGTCCAGCGATTGCCCATGGTGGGGCCATATCAGGTGGACATGGAATAATATCAGGACCAGGAGTAGCTGTAGGTCCAGCAATAGCTGTGGGGTCAGGGTTAGGTGCAGGTCCAGCAATAGCTGTAGGGTCAGGTATAGGGGTAAGTTCAGGATTAGCGGTAGGGCCGGGGATAGCAGTAGGTCCAGGTATTGCAGCAGGACCAGGGATATCAGTTGGTCCAGGGCTAGGAGTAGGCCCAGGGCTAGCAGTAGGCTCAGGGCTAGCAGTAGGCCCAGGTATAGCAGCTGGACCAAGAATAGCAGTAGGTCTAGGTATAGTTGGTTCTGGGATAGGTGTAGGATCAGCAGTAGGAGCTGGTTCCGCAATAGCTACAGGAGGGGCTGGTGCTGTGGCTCCAGCTGTGCAAACATCCGTCTCCGTTGAACCAAATCCTGTTATCCTCCGACAAGAAGTACCTCGTTACATCACACGCACCATCACTCGCGATGTCCAAGTACCTGTACAGGTTTCCGTGCCTGTCCCAGTTGACCGTCCCGTTCCCGTACCTTATAAGGTCTCTGTACCGGTAGCGGTAGATAGACCTGTTCCTGTACACGTAGTACACAAAGTACCGGTAGAAGTAACAAGACAAGTGCCTGTGTACTACGAGAAGAAAGTACCTTTTCCCGTAAAAGTGCCTGTGTCAGTCCCTGTCCCGTATCCCGTGACGGTAGAAAAGCAAGTGGCGGTCGATCGTCCTGTGTATGTTGACCGTCCAGTGCCTCATCCTGTGTACGTAGATCGCCCTGTAAATGTCCCAGTTCCGGTACAAGTAGATAGACCGGTACCAGTTCCACAACCAGTAGTTGTCAATAGACCCGTTCCAGTTCCTCAGCCGGTTGTCGTTGAAAGACAAGTTCCCGTGCCTGTTGCAGCCGTATCTGCGGGTGTTCCATCGGCAGCGTTCTCTGGAGGTTTAGTTGGGATATCTGGAGGGTTAACTACTGTGTCCGGAGGCTTAGGGGCGGTTTCCGGTCTATCAGGTATATCTGGTATATCTGGAATCCCAGCGGTGGGAGTTGGAGCAGTACCAGCAGTTTCCTCAATTTCGGGAGTTCCGATTGGAGGTTCTATTGTATCCAGTGGTATTCCAATAGGAAGTATCTCATCTGGTTCAGTTTCAGCAGTGCCAGTTGGAGGTGCGGTTGTGTCTAGTGGTATCCCAATAGGAGGCTTTTCATCTGGTTTAGGTCATGCCATAGGATTGTCATCTGGTCTTGCTCATTCTGTCGGTTTATCCTCTTCGATATCATCTCTGGGTGGTTCCATTGTTTCTCACCCTCATCATTATCATCACTAAGTTTATAAATTTGTACAAAATGTATAATTATGAAGTCATTGTATTTACGATTCTGAAATAAAACTTTTTTAGAATATTTGTAATTTATTATTTAATTCCACGTATTAAATATCTTTACACATAAATATAAATAAAAGAATATCTAAATTTGTAGTTACGAATTTCTTATAGAATTGTCAAATGAATTTATGAAAGAAAAGGAACAATTTTTAAATAACTACATGAAAGTTACAATAATAAACTTTACTGCTTTAGTACTGTGACTAAAGAACGTCATATTATGAACATTACAAAGCATAAACACATTTTTCTGTGAGAATTACAAAATGGTTAGAAACAAAACTAATGAATGTTAAAATATGATACATCTCTTCTGTGGGTTCATTTTGGTTCCCGGTGGACAATGGAATGCGCTTGCGAATTCCTTATTGTTCTGTAACGCGCCGCGCGCTCTAAATGCTTGAGGAGAGTGTTCGTCTTCGAGTTCAGCCTTCAAAGATTCTTTTGTTGACACTCCACACCATAACTGAAAGGAAATCAAAGTATCGTCATTGATATCAACATTATCAACATGACATTTTTAAAAGTTCGCATCTGATAACTGTATTAGAGTTCTCATTGACACTTGAGATCGATAAGTACCAAGAAAATTTGTATCCTTGTTGTACCTTATAATTTTTATTAGTTATCTTATTGTAATTTCTCTTAAGGAAATTAATCAGATCATTTAAATTAACTAAAAGAGGCAGAAGAAATTCTCCTTTATGTCAACATATAGAACACAACATACATGCGCATTTCTTAATTTGAAAAAGTAAAACAAGTGGAAGATATTGCGGTACCTACTATCTTCATATGTTATTTATAGATAGCTTTATTTACTGCAAATAATCGGATTATTGCGTACGTGCTGATTCTAAACTACCCTATGTGATCGTACTATAAAAACAGGTGTTTGGAACATAATACTTTGGTTTAATTCTTATCTATCTATCTATCTTCTACTACTTTAAATCCCTAGCGTCAGTCTGTATTTATAACTTTATGTCTGTATATATACATTTTATGAAAGATAGTCATTTTATGATTCACTGACTTCAATTCTACCGTTTTTAAAACTTTGTCTGTCTGTCTATCTGTCTGTCTGTCTGTCAGTATGTCCTTTTATAACTGAAGAATGGCTTGGCCGATCTTGATGAAAATCGGTACGTAGAACATAGAATAGTATGTAGAACATGTGATTGCGCTTATAATTGCTACTTATTTTTTAGAAAATCGTGGAATAGTGGAAAAGGTGGATGAAACTTTGTATGGGAAATGGTAAACCGCTGTAGCGATTATGATAAAATTTGGCAAGGAGATAGTTTGACATGAAATAACGGATATAGGCTACTTTTTTTTAATCAAAAATCTACCCCCGACAGGGTGAAAAGGGGGATGAAACTTTGTATGGGAAACGCTAAACTTGGTAATAATGAAATTTGGTGCGGCGATAAAACTTTTTTTAACAAAAAACAGGCAACTTTTTTTATTAAAAATCTGTGAAAAGGGGGACGAAAGGGAGGGGGACGAAACTTTGTACGGGTATTGTATGGAATTTGAGGTAGCATGGATATAGTTTGACACCCGGGTACGGACATAGGCTACTTTTTTATCAACAAACTACCCCTAAGGGGGTCAAAAGGCGGATGAAACTTTGAATGGGAAATGCTGAACCGCCGAAGCGATTGTTTGGTACCGAGATAGTATGTGTCCCGAAACAGACGTAGACTTTTTTCAAAAACAATCCTTTAAACATACTGTGTACAATTGTACAACGTACATGTACATATAATCTAACCTAATCCGGGAGTCACAAAAAAAAAAATCCGCGCAGACGAAGTCGCGGGTACAGCTAGTTACAATATAATCGTCTATCGTGCCCTGAACTATGGTGGATGTTAAATGATAAATGTTGTTTATGGGACAAACGTATTTAATGTTTAAAATGTTGAAAAATTGTTTAATGTTATGAATAAATATAATTTATGTTTGTTATCAATGGCTCACTCAATTATTTTAAATCACTGTTACATTTAAGGGATCAAGAAGGTCTGTTTGTAAATTGTCCTTTATAATTGAATTGTATTCGACTGTTTTGTTATCCTCAATAAACAAAAATAAAAAATAAAATAAAAATGAAATTATCGAACACATCCGCCGGCTTATACGGTCAAAATTTCTACTGCTGGATATATAAAAATGTTGAAAGCGCGACCGCCGAAGAATTAAGGCGTCAGCATACATGACGTTCGCTGAGGTACCTAATTTGAGTGTTCGTTTCAAACATTATCGTTAAATTAGGGATGAACGATATTGCTAGAATATCGATATTGCGATCGATATTAATTATTTTTTTATTAATTCCGATGTGATCATGGTCTCCTATAAGTATGTATTTTAATTAAATTGATAAAAACCGTCAACATTAGAAAATATCGATTAATTATAATATCGATATTTCGATTTCTTGTTAAAAACATCAATATTACGATATCTCATTTAAAATATCGATATTTAAAAGTTGTCGTTATCGATATTTAATCAATATCGATATATATCGCTCATCCCTACATTAAATCCTTTGATACAGCTTCATCAATGTAATTATTATAAATTTTGTAGTGAGATCTCTATGTCATCACATTTAACTACACATTTCTTTCGACCGAGATCAAATATATGTATAGTTTCTATAGAGTGTAAATAGTTTAAGAGTTATTTCAATAATTTATTGGTAATTTTGCGAAAGACATATTAGCAGAGGAATGTAATAGGAGTCAGTGCTCTCGTGACAACTGATATTTGGACTAGACATTCTTTTATAGTAAATATGAATTAAGAAGAAATTAAATAAAATATTATTTACAATACATGATGTGACTGCAGCATTAAAAGAATGTATCTTATTTGTCACTTTAGTTGTGTATTTTGAAGATTGGTTTTTGTTGATAATATTGTTTTCTATTGGATGTAATGTTTACAAAAGCAGTATTAGTTATCTCAATCAAAACCAATTACTTCACAAGAGTAAACTTAAATATTTAAGTAATTGCAATAACTCACATTCCCATAAGACAAAAAGAAAATTTGTTCTGAAGTCATATGTTCGAAGCCGGGCAACTTGGCTTCTGGTCCGAATTTGCGGAGATGCTGTTTTAGTGCCACTAATGCTTCTCTGAGACCACCATTATCAGCAATATTCTCACCCAAAGTTTTTTTTCCATCCACCTATAAACATTTAGAATTGTTATTTATTCTACGACGCTGTGGATATACGAGTAGTTCCTAGTTTTGATCATGTTTCTCTAGACCTAGCTGTTTAAAATTCCTGTAGGTCTATGATTTATATATATATTCATATAGTTACGTAATATACGTTCACAATATTAAAGAATAAATAATATGTTACAACAGAAGAGTAAACCTGACGTCAATATTTTTTTTGTTCCTAAGTTACCGGTCAATGCGAACTAATGGATACTAATGCATTTGGGATTAACTCAATTTGCGTAGATAGCTGGATTTCTACGACCTTCGTGAACTATGACCTTCTCCTGATGGAATTATTAACTAGGAATATCACTTTACAGATGTGGAGGATAAAGATGAATATTTAAGTGAACTGAATGAACCTGACTGAATTTGTTGTTAGTTTTTCTATCTCAGGTTTTCTCTTTGAACCGAACTAAAATACATACGACGTCCGAAAACAACTTGTGATTGGGTTTAATTGAATACCGTGATGTGACTTTGACTTAGTGAGATATAATAAAAGAGTATTCGTAATCTCAAAGAATTCGGAACAAAAGTATAATCGATTGTTAAGATAATAACATAAATTTAGTTGTTAATACACATCCCAACGCCAATATTTACAAACTTAAAACTTAAACATTACATCAAACAATAGTCTCCCTAAAAGTTGCCGCTAAGAAAGCTGTTAATAAAATGTTAAAACTAAGCTGTTAGCACAAGCTCACGTGTTCATCAAGCTCCTGTATATAGAACGCCGAGTACTGATCGATGAAACACTGCGTCATGTTCACAAACGATTCCACCGTCTCGTTAGTCCACCAAGGTAGCAGGTTGCCGTTTTTATCGAATTGCCGACCTGTTTGAAGAAAGGTATCTTTCGTAATAATTTACTGGAAATGTAATCCGTGTTATGCATCTCCTTGCTTTGAAAAGCAAAATATAGTTGTTCGAAGACGTTGCAAATTAGTGGCTTGACAAAAGAAATTAGTCAAGCGCGAGATCAAATCAGACGCATAGGATTCCGTATTGACATTTATAAAAAGATTTTCTTAAACTTAATTTTTAGAGATTTATACATTTCTAAAACCAAGGCTCGTTGTATTTTTCCTGCAAAGTTTAGGTTAGAGTTTACATTCTTTGAAACCTTTGAAGTTATAGGTCCAGTATTTTTTCTGAAGGGGTCTTGTTCAGTTTGTACACAATATGGCCCATCTTTAACTCTCCTAAGAATAATTTAAAATGCTAGCTAGTGCGATATATATGTAGTATGTATGTCATATTATGTGAGTTAACAAGATAGTCACAATGCCTCAACTTTGTACGTAGTCCGACGTCAGACGTTGTAGTCAGATCAGACAGCTGGATGCATGAGTGACCTTTGTAAGAACTACGTTTTTCCTTAAGTGTAGAGCACTAAAAGTCACCCATAACCGTACATAAAATTATACAATATATAAAAAGCCCTGTACGGCTTCGTAAAGGTATTATTAGGTATCGAGATTCGATTCTATTTATATAATCCTAAATAAAAAAACATTTGCATAAAATGAAATTTGATGAAATGAGGAAACGTATATGGCAATATAGGTGCCACGGGATTCGAAGCGCCTCGCCTATCGGGTATTGGCTCGCACCGCCATCAATGCCGACGGTGTTGTCACACTTTGTAAGTTTGCTAATTTTTAGGGTAATTAGGTACTAAAAATGTATATTTTAAATTATAATATTCTTACTTACATGAATAATTGAATTTTATAAGTAGTCATTGGGATACCTTTCGGATTGGACAGGGTATTTTTACATACCGTATGGCTATATGTATAGCCGAATGGAGAATCTAAGTGCGGATCAATTTTTGAACTCTATTTTAGTTTACAACAAGCGCGAAGCACGGGGTCCGCGTGGTTGAATATAATATAGGTACCACTAACATACAAACGAATCATTCTACAAATTATTCTATAACAGTAATAATCTACAAAAATGTTATGGTTAGTAAAAGTATAAGTCATTAGGTCATTAGAGTATTACAAATATAAAGCTAGAAAATGTTCATCGAGTAGTGCTGTAATAGAAAAAAATATCATACCAAAATTATCGAAGCCGTGGGTTATTTCATGTCCAAGAACCGTCCCCAAAGAACCATAGTTGAGGGAGCTGTAGAACACAGATCGTAATTTAAAATAACAACTGCCTTTTAATAGATTAATAAGATATCCATTTAAGTGTACTTACTCGAGTCCTAAATCGAAAAATGGATACTGTAACATTACTAGAGGAACAGCTGCGTCCATAAACACATTTAATTTACATTTAAAAGAAACGCTTAAGAATTCGTATACTAATTCCTCGCCTTAAATGTCTTATATAAACTTTAATAAAGAAATGAAGACACCATAAGGGTTTTCTTATAGCCGTTTTGTTAGGAAACTTTAAAAAATGAAAACTCATTTCTTAAGGATACTCTTATAGTCTAAGAGCCAATGGCCGGCATACTTACGATATTTCGACACATACTATAATTTTTCATTTACTCTATTATGCTTGACGTACATGGGATGGAGAAACATTTTACCGAAATTAATATCACAGCGACAAAACTTGGATATTTCATAGGATATTTTAAAATTTTATTATTGTTATTGAAAAAAAAAATAGCAGACGGCTATGGCGATTTCAAGGTCACAGCTGAAATTACTCACTTATTGTGTTTTCTTGAAACGTATGATACGCGTTTACTTCAGTGGGATCAGTGGCCCAGGTAAAGTTATTTCCTTGGCGAAACCTATTCAACGCCTTCCTTATTTTCATCTGTATTATGCTTATCATATTTTCCAAATGTTTCTCTGTGTTTATCTCTATCCCTGCGTAATGCTCCTCTAACATTCCCTCTTCTAGTAACCAGTCCGGGAAACCGACAAGTGTCTTCATCTCGACTATCTTGCGATATGTTGCTAATTTTGTGTTATCATCCATCCAATTCGCTTTACCCACTAAGTGTGCTAGAGAGTTCTTCAACTCTTCTATCATTGTCACGATCTGTTACATGAAATTAAACTAGGCTTAGAATTCAAAATGTGATACGATATGTATTACATTTTTGTAATATGTTACACTACAAAAATGTATACTTGTTCTTTATATTCTTCAAGTTAAGTTGGATAAGGGCTGATGGCTCTAAAGAATTTTATGAATGATAGGTTAACGATTAATAATTAAATGGTTTCCTTTTTTGGCAGTAGAGTCTAATGGCTTACTGTCAAAATTGGTATCTAAGCTGTGATTGAGTTGTCTATTGTTGTTGTTGTTGTTGTATACTCTTTATTGCACATTTTAACATATACAGCACAAATGACTTATAATCAAACAGTAAATTGTAACGTGCAAAGGCGGGCTTATCCCATGAGGGATCTCTTCCAGCCAACCACCTTTGCCTAACTGGAGGTGTTAGTGGCAAATAGTGGGTTGAGCACAAAGAGCAGACAGTAACTAAACATAGAATCAATAAAAAAAAAGAAAAAACAAGACTAATGAATCCTAACAATCACCTAGGACTAACCTAATCTTCTATAATAAATACATAAATATTCATATATATATATATATATCCATATACATACATACACATACATATAAAGTTAAGATATATATATAAGGATATTATCTACATAAACAGTCGATACGTCTCTTATGATAATTATGATAGGGTGTAAAACTACAGACATACTTTTAAATAAAATGCATATTTAACATATTAGATAAATACTACTAGTAATTGGATTAACTCATGGCATCAGCATCAAAATCCCAATGCTTTTTGAGATTGGTTTTGAAGGCAGCGATGGATGGAGATCTTCTTATTTCGATTGGGAGCTTATTCCATAACCTGATGGCCTGCGCAGCAAAAGACTTCGAATATTTATTGGTATAGTGCTTAGGAACTGTGAGCGTCAGATTATTGCAGGAGCGAAGGCGTCCACCACTGCTATCACTTCGATAACAGATTCTCTCATTAAAATATGACGGCGCAGTGGGGTTAAACAAGATATTATAGAGGAATGACAGAGCGTCTATGTAGACTGACAGAGTCCCTACGTAGTCTGATAGGGAGCCAATTGATTTTCTTCCGGAACTCTGATATGTGGTCAAACTTTCTTATTCCGAAAGCATATCGGATACATTGATTCTGATAGCGTTCCAGTTTTTCAACCAACTGCTCAGTCGCATCTATAAATGCAATGTCAGCATAGTCTAGAAGGGGGACGAGCAGGGATCGTGCCAACATAATTTTGGTGTCCAGCGGTAGAAAGTTTTGCTGACGCCTCAAAGAATGCAATGATGCGAAAAGTTTGCGTCCTATGTTGTTCATCTGAGGAACCCAAGACAGAGTTTCGTCCAACATGATGCCCAGATTTTTGACGGTCGGTGAGAAAGGAATAATAGTTCCATCAAACATCACATCGGGCAACATCAAAGTCCGCAACTTGCTGACAAAACGAGAACATCCCACAACAATAGCTTGGGATTTAGAAGGGTTGACTAGGAGTCCGAATCTTTTGGACCACTCTGCTATGTAGGCCAGGTCCCTGTTTATATTATCAATCGCAGATGAGAGCCTTGACATTGGAGCTGATGAGTAGAGCTGCAGATCATCTGCATATAAATGGTAGGAAGAAGAAAGGGATTCGTCGAATTTTAGGGGAGGTATGTCAGGAATAGGGGTTTCTGAGAGATGATTTAGAGTGGATTGCTTGACGTGAGGCTCTAGGGACGAGGGGGAAGATGCAAAGTAGCTGTTTAGGGCATTAAGGTCAACATTGGATGTTGGACTAACACTATCCTTACCAACACCAACACCTCTGAGAAATTTCCACAATTTCTCAGGCGAGCAATTTTTTATAGAAGAATGTATGTGGTGTCGTTTGGCATTCCTACACATTTTGTTACAGCGATTCCGCAGCTCTAAGAAAGTTTCGTAATTGTCGTCGGTCGGCTCACGCCGGTGTTTAAGACGAGCTTTGTCTCTCTTTATCATTAGCAGTTTAAGTTCAGGGGTAAGCCATGGGGCTGGAAGATATCGGACTCGTATAGGTTTAAGTGGAGCGTGCTTATCTAGTATAGACATAACGGTTCGATTGAAAATATTAACTTTGTTATCTATATCTTCGGCACGTAATAAATACTCCAAGTCCGCAACACTTACATCCTCTCGAAACGCCTGAAAGTCAATACTGGCTATGTTACGACACATGATCACCCTAGGCTTACGTTTTGGGGCTCTGATTTTATAGGAAGTATAAATGAGATCATGTCTAGAGAAGGCCGGAGCAGGAAATTGACCGTGCAGTGCAACTAAGTCTGGAGAAGAGGTGATTATTAAATCTAGAAGTGAAGAATTGGTTCTTGCAGTCTAAAAATGTTTCCGATTACTTAAAGCGATATAATATGTATACAGTACCTTGGGTTTGGTGACATTAAAGAAGTAAGGATCTGCGATGGCGTAAGCGACAGCCATTCCAAGCATGTCGTTCACTGCGCTCGCGCACCTCAGACTACGAGCCGGAGATCCAATTGAACTTCCACCATGAGCCTGCTCGTAAGACCGATCGAAAAGCATGCGAAGTTCAGTCGTGGTGTGCGCCACCATCACCTCTACCACCTACATAAACAGCGATTATTTATTCTACTGTTACTGGTATCTTGAATAATCTATTTTTTGTTTAATTGAGTTTTAGCATTATTTTAAGGTTTTCCAATGCTTTCATGGATTATTCGTGATCCATGAAAGCATTGCCTTTAATTTTTTCTTTCGTTCATTTAATCATTGCACTACAATCCATTGCTACATGTTTTTAAAAAATAGAAATAGGATTTAAAGAAATAGGACGGGAGGAAGTACTTTTTAACGGACAAGGAAGAAGTCAAGGCCTTTTTTAAATTTTTTAATATAATTGTTACTACATAAAGATCTCTAATGATTTAAAGATAAACATATAGTTTACTTACTTTAACCCAAATGTAAAGTTCGATTGCTACTGGCGGCGTTTTCGCTACATAAGACGCCATTAATGCCATATATTTCAGATCAGCATCAGAAACTAGTACCTTATCTTTTTCAAATTCTATCGTCACATTGGTTATACTGAACACCCCTTCTAAATATCTCTTCCATATAGGCATAGTTGTACCGTTATTGCTTTCAACGATCATATTAGTGTGTGATTGTATTTCCTCTACTGTATATTCAGGTATCTTGATATAAAAGTCATCATCGTTTTCAGTATCATTGTTAGCTTCTAACTGTAAAGTTAATTTGTTATTTAAAAATCCCTAGGTACAATCCCTAATTTCCTTTAAATAGCGGTTAAACTTGGTTTAAGTGTGATTCATCTGTATATTATAAATTATGTAGAGCGTCTACACCCTGAGTCATTATTTTTATAATTCATAAACATTTAATTTCTTTGGAATTGGAAACAATTACTGTATTAAAAATCGATACATAATAATGCTAAAGTCGTCGCTTTTAAGAACTGTAAGTAATTAATATTATTAATAAAAAGAAATGTGTTGACCGATTGAATAGTTAATAACATATAATTAAACGCAGAATATAAAAGTACAATAAGTCTACAAAAGTTAGAAAAATAAATCTTTGATAATAGCCTTCTTCGGTGACATAAAGTCTTTCTGAGACAAGGTTTTCTGGTTTCTGAATTTCTACCCTTAAGAGGCCTTTGATGCCACAGTGGGTAGACTCAGAGGACAACGTGGCCAAAAACTAGTTACGAATGAAATTAAAGTCAAATGATGATTGTAGAAATTTAGTAAATTGCTTGAAAAATAAGAAAAAATAGTGTTAAACATATTAACAATAATATAGTAAAATAACAACAATTACCATATTTCATAGTGATATTATGATGGTTGCAATTAAAGACAATAATATCACGTGATTACAAAATAAAAAATTCAGATAATGTAACTGTAGCAGTAATGTTTCTACAACAACATAATAGTATCATATTACAAATAAATACACAAAAATGGTTCATAATTACCTCGTACAAGTCATCGTCAATAGAATAATAATCATTTGAAGAAAGAAATATATTTTGATCCAGTTCTGTTTCACTCAGATTAGAATATTTGAAGTCACCCGAATCTAGCAGAAAAATTTTCATAAGTTCGGCGTAAAAAATTTTATATATTTGTGCAGCTTTGTCTTCATTTTTGTATTCCGAACTGTCTATATGATTTTGTTCATCAGACGGTACCTTAAAATTCTTTCGGCCATTGTGACGTTTTTTTTCATTATGTATGCTGAAAAGTCAATGTGAACCATAATTTATGATAAGTAATAAATCAATTTTCTGTAAATATTCCGCATAGGTTACTATTCTAAGGTATCATCTCTGTTTCTTTATTTTTGGAAGTCATTTATTGTGTTTTAAACTTTATTGCATAGTTTTAAGAAATATTCGTATAAGTTCTCATTTTGCTGTAAAACATTTTGTCACATAAAACTGTAAAAAAAAAGAAATCATATTTTGTGTGCATCGGTGGTCCGAAGTTAAACACAGGAGTGCAAAAATACATGTTATATCGTCTGTTAATTGGCAGTACCTAGTGATGTCCAAAGTCGGTATGTCTCTAATTGCAAGACCATGATTGCAAGTTCAAAATTGATTTTGAACAACATTAGCGCTACCGAAATATGTCTATAATATTCTACCTTGGAAAGGGATTTGTGGTTTCAGGCGATCCCATAACGAGTCTGTATATCGAAGAATTTTTTGGGTCAGTGAATATATCAAATCCGATTAATACGTCCATTCCTAACTGCGTTTTTATCTTGATTACTGTTTCTAACCAATCGAAGTTGTATGTAGAATAATTATAAATGTCCGTAGCATTGATGAATGTTGGATATGGAGGTAGACCCAAATTCTTTAAGATCCTGAACACCGGCTTCAAACCCAGTTTATCCAGTTTTTCTGTAAAAGGATTTAATGATTTTAGTCTGAAGAACGTCAGCATTATGGATGTTACTTGATTCCTGTCAGCAAACACTAAAATCTGTATCAAAGAAAATATATGAAAGTTTGATTTTAAAATTAAAATTAAATTATTTTAATCGAGAATATCAAAATCTGAAATCTGTAATATTTTCGTTCCTTTAAATATGACGTGTATTCTTTATTAATATTGTTGTAGCTAGCTATTTTGTATAACTTTATGATATTTTACAAACAAATATGCTAAGAATTAAAACTGTACTAATAATGGTAGCGTCTAAATGTAGTGCCCAAACTAACCGGTGTTCATACAAGCGGTATACATGTCTTTCGCTTGATGTACAGGCCTCGGTGAATTACTAGTGTTCCTGCTGAGGAAATCTCTTACCACTGTGTACACTTTGGTCTGTTTGTCCCTGAACCAATCGTACGAGCGATATGCATCAGGTCGAGGATGATCATTAGCCCAATTACCACACACATACTGTTGAAGAAATATAACAGCTATTTAAAAAATGAAAAATCATTGAAAACATTGATTTTTTTGAAGTCGGACAATTTTTTTATAAATTAATTTTCCATTTTATATATTATTTTAGTACAAAAGTACGAAATAACTATTCTTTACTAATCAATACTCAAGTACAAAAAGAACTTTATAAATACTAAATAAATTAAATTTGACAGTTACTGAAGTCGGTGCCAAGCCTACTAAACTAATAGCTTTTCTGTAGTTGCATATTGGTTTGGCACCGACTTCAATAACTATCAAATTTAATGATATAGGTATTCGTATCGTATTTATAAAGTTGTTTTTGTATTTGAATAGTGATTAGGAAAAGAATATTTAAATTTCGTACGTTTCAGTGATTTTTTTTTTGAAGTCTGTTTAATTTCTTTATTAAATGTTTTTGATTTCTGCCTTTGGGTGACCTTGGCCTAAATAAATATCTAGGGCAGGCCTACAATTAACTACTTTTCTAATTCTGGAGCACAATGACATACAAGAGAGGTATCAATATAAAAAAATAACGGTTACAGGCAGTTCGAGTTATTTGATGTTATTTGGTGTATTTTCGAAATCCAAGCTCCAATATCAGTGAAATTTAAATAAGACCAATATGGAAGTATATCTTTCAAATAAAAAAAAATCCAAATCGGTTCATAAATGATGTAGTTCTGAGGTAACAAACACAAAAAAAAAAACGAAAAAAATACAACCGAATTGAGAACCTCCTCCTTTTTTTGAAGTTGGTAAAAATATGTATCATTTTGTTGCATAACGGTAGAAACCTTTGAAAAATGTCCAAGATGTGTCGTTTATTGACTAAAACTCCTGAAGAGGTGGTCCTCAGTAAGCATCGAGAGGGTGCCGAACTCCTACGGAAACGAACATGAGTCATCTCGAGCTGTGTTGAAATTTATGGCATTGCGTAAAACCGAGCAATGTGCGAACGAGAATTGATGTGCTACGGCAATGCCGACAAGTTGGTTAAAGTTGAGATCCCGAAACGCTCTAGACCCCATAAAACTCATTTTGCCATACGGGGCAATAGTGCAACCCTATTGTTAGTTCCACGTTAATTTTAATCACATAAATGTGATATTTTGTACATATTAGTCACAATAAAGAGGGTAGAATGGATTTCCTGCGTGTAGTGGGGCTGCATAAAAGCCTGATTTTGGTCTTGTAAGAGTTCAGTTGTTGAGAAGCTATCAAATAGTCAAGTACATAATAGTTGTGATGAAGAATAGATAGTGTGTTCATAGTGATCAGTGCTCCCGTTACATTTCATATTTAACACTATTTTTCAACTAATATTAATACTGTACTTCTATTTTTGGGTTACAGGGATGAAATAGATTAGATAAATAGAAATCATTGTCATAACATGAACATCGAATCAAAAGCAGTGCTAATTTGTTTTTATTTGATTTGTAAATTCAAAAAAATACAGCTTTTTACTCTTTCGACCAAGCAAAAGGTACTTTTCTTAGTTTTCACCCCGTATGGCTCATCGATAATTATATATTACATACGTTGTTATAATATGAACAAGAGAACAAATAAACTATTAGGTTTGTCAATTTCTATTCAATGGAAGTTACGCAACAAAGCTCCAGAATTAGAGACACTCATAAATAAAGCGTAAGAAGTTGGACTAAACTGGAGCTAAATCAAGTTAAAGCGATTAATATTACGTCTGCGCGTTTTACCCCCATCTTGGCAACGGAATATTGGGACCCTTCCCCGTGAAACCTTCCATAGGAAATTTTTAAAACAGCAAGCTACATTAACTGCAGCCACAATTTTTGCTTTATCGAGACAAAAAAGTGGTGGCTGTCTCATCTTTATTATTCCGGTAAATTTTTGGGATCCATACGATCCTGTTGGGATGGGGGATATAGGATAAGAGGCCGAGGAGATAATTTTTCTTTATATTTTTTATGTATGCTAGTCATATTAAATTATAGTTACAAAACTAAGGTATAATATCGTTGTTTGAAATGTTTGATCTACATGAACAAATATAATTATGAAATGCATATTAAACATGAACCATTTTTAAAGCTAGTATATTAGTTTTGTATCAGTTATTTTAGTAGCACACGCGTAACAAAAGCTGAATTCAGGTTGAACGGCCGTTTCGCTATAAAATATTAAGAAGTTCTACGAAAGTTGAATATTGACCGGATTACACGTGAAGCATTTTTGATCATATTTTAATTACTTGGAAACTTATCGACTGAGAATACGCTTGACGAAAACCATTCAATCTTATCTTATACTACGATTATCAGTCTTATATCTCGTAATCGTAAACATTTCAATGTTCATTTAAAAAAAAAACAAGACGATCAACTCTTAAAAAAAATAAGCTGATTGTGTTTATTTAATTATATTATATTTAATTCCTTTTTATGATTTTTTTGATTTATACAATCAAATTCTTAAATATTCGATGGATTCATTCAACCTACACAAATACCTCGAATACAACAATACACAATAGTATTTAGTATAAAATAACTTAGCACATATAACATGAGCATTCTTATTAGGGAAATATTTACGACTTAAGTTCACACTCACCACTAACGCAAGTGAAAAAATACGTTTCCAGAAACAAATTCACTTACAATAAGTTAACTACATCAAGAACAGAATATGAAAAAAAGAGAAAAAAATATCATATTTGTTTACAATTGTATATGTATAATAAAATTAATGCACAACATTTTGCCCAAAGTTATTACGAATTTCGTAACTTTAACCGTATTTTAATGAAATAAGATTAGTTTAATGTTATTTAATTATTGTATTATTATTATATTACGTTAGTTAGATATGTTTCGACTTTATACCGATATAGAACATCGATATATAAAAGAATATCAACATATAATAGAATATCGATATATACGATATATATATATATATATATATATATCGATAATACGCAATTTTTTTTATTAAATTTTAGTTGAATTTCGCATTGTAAGTGATTGCATAAACAGTTCTTATGAAAATTAAATATATTTAATCTGAACCGACATATTTTTCAACAAATAATTATTATTTATAAAAGAATCGAAATATACATACAAGCAGTTTCCCCTCGCTTCGCTGGGCAAAAAAAAAGTTCAAAAAATAAGTAGCCTAAAACCATCTACAACTAATTCCGTGTTGAATGGTCTTGGTCCCATGCCGATCGGTCCAATAGTTTTCAAGTTTATCGCGGTCAAAGAAAAAAACTTTCATTATATAGAAGTATATAGATCTATATATAATATATATGTACAAGTAAAAAAAGATAAAAAAGAAAATTTTATATGGTGAAAGTTTTGATAAAATTGATGGAATTTTATGACCTTAGAACAAAGTACAAACTTACAAAGTTGACTATGAGTAACTTCGGTACTGATTTCTGATCGTTCTAGTTTTTGATAGTCAGTCATACGCAACAATAATAAATAGTTAAACAAGCAGGAATCAATATTGTGATTAATATTACTAATGATAGCCGGCTTGTATGAAATAAATATTTTAACAATGAGATTAGCTAGAAATATCAGTAAAACATAGCGACTTATAGTCGTTTCATGACGTCTTTTACGATGCTCGAATTAGTTTCCAATGTCTTTGCTTACCGTCGTACAAAATTGCGTTGTATTTTCAAACTTTTTTATTACGTATTTATGCCGGATTTCAGCCCTTATGTATACATACGGACTGAAATCCGGCGAAACATATACATATATGTTTCTCTATTCCCGCATAGCTTCTAAACTACTTATCATAATTGAACAAATGAGGTATCGTTAGAAGCGTCCTGATCGTCCGCTGGTTACAGGTTATGTTACGTCGCACTAAATTCAATGTGGCGCCCTTTAGAGGACATAAAGTCATGAATTAAAAAAATAATTTTTGAAGGGTACCGTGTTGGGTATCAAATGAAAGGGCTTAATTAGCACATTTCAAATATATCTATTACTAACTGTTGCTCGCTGCTTTGCTGAAGGGTTTATTAATTTTTTATAAAATTACGTTTCAGATGTATGCCGAACACTTTTTCTCATATACATGTTATTTGTCTCAAATAAATAAAAAAACGTGTGCATAAAATAATTTAAATAAAAAGTTTGAAACTAAAACCCTACTACATAAAAATCGCGTGACACAAGAAAATATTCTTGTCTGACATTCTTATCTACACTATTCAATATTTATCATCTAATAAATAGACAACTTACACCTACTTTTTAATTTAATACGTAGACATGTTCAGAGGATAGCCGTGGTTGTATGCCACCTTGTTCTAAGGATCGCTTGCTACTGTTATAATGTATTGTAATACTATAAAATACGTTGTTGTGTTAACAACCCTTAGGATAAGGTGGCATACGACCACGATTATCCCCTGAACATCACTATGTCTATTATACATGTATAAAATTAAAACGTATAAGTTGTCTATTTATTAGATGATAAATATTGAATAGTGTGTTCCAGATAAGAATGTCAGACAAGAATATATTTATATTTTTTTATTTTTTTTTGTTTCATACTTTTCAGAGCCCGATTGTTAAGTAGATGGCTTTTAGTTTTTAAACTTAATTTTTGCTAATTTGTAGATTGTGACAGTACTAAGGATGGTAGAGTCATAGAAAGATGATTTTGAAAGGTTGAAATACACACATATTTTCACGCTTTTCCTTATTTCGTGTATACACGCGTCAAGACGCGTTAAAATAACAATTTAGACTTTTGAATACATAATACATAATGGAGACGTAATTTATACATTTGGCAATATATATTTGGGCATATAGATGACAAATCGGAGACAGATATAATAAGTTGTTAGTACATAGCCCATATAAGTTTCTATTAAAACGCTGCATTTTGACCGTCTCTCGATTGTCTCGAAGCAGCTGTCATATTTATACTTTTTATCCTCTCTTAGACCAGAATTGATGCATATGAAACATTTATTACTATTTTTTAATGTTACAATTTGTTTTCGTCTCATGTACCGCATACTGTTTGCTTGCAAATAGTTGTAAAATTGTTATGTCCAGAATATTTCTAAAATACAATGTACATTACTATAGTAACGTAACGTAACAAAATAAATATATAAAGCTTACCTGGTAAAAATCGTCGCACGGGTCCGCTGTAATGTCCATCGATAATGCTAAGTTCGCTGCCGACCGCAGACATTCCTTGCTCTCACATATGGGTATAGGTTTATTACGTTTTTGTCTAACATCTAGAATGAAGTATTTGCAATTGAGATGCTTAAAATACATTCATAGTATAGGCTGCTATAGCGAGTGAGCAAGCACGCAACAGATTTTTTTAGATTCCCTGAATATTATTCTTACAATTAACGCGAAGTATATTTTGTACGTACAGTTGTTATTATTATTTTAAGAACTCTGAAAAGTACAAAAAAATTAATCGAACTCCCGTTCCCGAAGCATTCCCGCCAAAAATCCACCACGAAAAAAAATTCTATGTACTAAAAAAAAAGGAAAAACAAAATGGCCAGTATTAGACCGGACCGGTATAAGCATGTAACAGTATCCAGCCCAGCCCACGTTTTTATTAATTTTTTTTTAAATTTCATTTATTCTTGACCATGGACAATGTAGTCCTTTAGTCGAAATATTAAAGACTTCTAGAGAAACATTAACTGTCCCTAACATTCATCCAGTAAAGTGATAGTAGGCTTTACTGAAGTTAAAAAAGGACTTGGAAGAGCGCGAAAACTTCAGCTACACATGTTTATTTGGATCTCCTCCATTCTTTTCACTTACGCAGAACTTTAAAACACAATACACTATCACTGTTGTACTTTAAAACTCCTAAAAATGTAAAAAATAGAAAATCTAAATAAAAATGACAACCTCACTTCTACCGTTTCCGCCAAAAACTCCGTTTTTATTAAATATGAAATGAGTTGCCAGTATATAAGAAAAAGAAAAAAGAAAGAACCAATTGGATGAGGCTGGATGGATGGCCTAGATGCCAATGCCTTAATAAAAAAAAAAGTTCACCACTTCGTCGACTGAGTCCGAGACTGCTAGCTTAGGTGGAGACACTAACCTTCGCGAACTTTAGGCTTTGAGCTTAATCTAAAGTAATACATTCGTATCAACTTATTTTACACGTAATATTTATAAGTTAATAAGTTAATATTATGTACTCTAGGTGTCTTATAAAATATCGTGTAGGTGTACCTACACGATATTTAATAAGTGCAGTATTATCTATTTTTTTTTTCCCTTGTGTTATTTTATGCGTAAGATAACATTTGAACAAAATGAGCCGTCGCGAGACGCCTAGGCAGATGTTAAACATCGAAAATGGCAGAACAAAAACAAAATATGCATTCAGATTTTTTTAAAGAAAACGATTATTCTTTATTTAAAAAACACAGTCAATGTGTTCTGAAGTGAATAACAACGCTGAATGTGCTATAGGTATACGAGCTCAGTACAAGCGTCTGGCGATGCGTCGCCACGCCAATAGCCGGTCTGGCCCGCCTCATAAATGTTTCATATAAAGAAAAAGCATATGTGTACTCATGTACGCACGTAAGAAGTTTCATTTCTTTGACGTTTTTAAGCAAAATTGACCACATATATAAAAACGAAACTGGCCATATGTAAAAAAGGAAAACTGGCCGCTAATGCTACATGCTAAAATTACACTGATCTGTTTTCCAAAACGCGTCAAAAGAAGTATAACTTAAAAAATAGAGTTTCGTTCTTTTAAGTGTCTCTAGTGCGAAATATATAAAAATATATATAAATTACAGTGAAGCGCATATTATATATTATATATATAAAATACGTAAAGAATACCAATTACTTGTGAATGTTTGGAGAATATAAAAAAAAACTGAAAATAAATATGTTTTTTATAGTGGTTATATTTTAGGACCCTTTGTTCTTTTTTTTCGTAGTTTTAAATTTTTAAATTTAGTAATACTTACACAAAACAGTCATAACTATCGCTAAACATAACAACGCTAGTAGTAACACTAACAGGATTATTATCAACATTTTGTTCTTGTGTTTTCTTCTAAACCTGAAATCGATAAATAGATACAGTTACTAAAGATCTGAAAATATTTTATCTATTAGTTATAGACATGTATTGTAAGATTAGTACTCGTGTCTAATAAAAACCTGATGGTTTGGTTTAAGCATGACAGCAGCCAATGAGAGCGAAGAATGTACGGCTGTATGGGCATAGTAACCCTTGCCTCCCAAAATTGGGAAATACAACTTACAAAAAAAGCATGCGCGTGTACTCATGTATGCACGTAAGAAGTTTTTTTTTTAATTTTTTTAATTGCGTGGCGCAAGTTGACGTAAGAAGTTATACTTCTTTGACGTAAATAAAAATTAAATAAATGAATAAAAATGAAAAGCAAAACGAGTTTTTTTATATAAAAAAACAAAACTGACCACATATAAAAAAAACTTGCCACTTGACATGAATAAAATAAAATATAAAAAAACAAAATTGGCCACATATAAAACAATTACTGGTTACTTAAAAAGAAAATAAACTATCTTCGTCGCCAACTTCATTACAATGTTACATCGATAACGTAACTTCCACTACATGCTGCATCTGATTCGTTTTTCCAAAGACACCGTAAGAAGTATAACTTAAAAAATGACGAATGACGAATATTTCTGACATCTTTCTTAAATGACTTGATTTCTATACACCTAGATATTGTTAGTTGTTATTGTTAATTATTTCCGTGGAGTTTGGTATTGCAATAAAACACTACAGAATTGCTTAAACATAGTCTGCACCAGTCTTAGTAATCAGGCTATTATAAATATTGTTCATATTTGTACCTCGCTGTTCTAGAGCCGACTGCAATTAAATATCCTGATTTTCTTAAATCATTTCCATTTTTTAATGTAGGCGTTTTATTTTTTCCGCTGTTTGTTCCTAAAATAAAAAACTAAGTCAGGTGAAAAGTGTTGGTTAAGAAAATAATGATGCAATTTTTTTTATTATCTAAATAATGCCGTTTAAAAAATAAATTTAACAAAATGTGGGAGTGAACTGCTAATTAAAGGGCATTGGTTTAATATAAATGACGAAAAAGCTGTTTCTGTAATCTGTAGTTGCTAATAAAATTAAGTAGCTAAAAGATCAAGGAACTAGGTGTTTTTTCTCAAGGAACATTTATAAAACGCCTTGTGAATAATTTTTTTTTTTTGTAAATGACTGGAAATAATTTTTAAATAGGTAAGGGCATAGTTTATTAGAATGGTTTTTATTTTTTAAGGTAAAAAAATGAAAAGAATATAGTGACTGTTCACACCATAGGTATTTATATACATATATATATATATACATCAATCTTGAAATAGTAACAAAGTAATCTGCATTTTCAACATCGTGTCGTCTACAAAATATCACAGTGGAAATTTTCATTGTAAGTAGTTATTTGAAATTATAACCGGCTAGTTATTATTATATTTATTACAAAATTATTAGAAGCAACTAACATGTAAAATGACTATGTAACATATAATTACATATGTTATATAATTTACGAGTATTTAATAAAATACAATTTTATTAAATACTCGCCGTTGCCCACGACTTCGTCCGCGTGGAAAACGAAATAATATACAGCCAATGTCCATCACCATGAAGGTCTATTCTATACACTGGTGAAAGAATTTTTGAAATCGCATGAGTGATGAGATTATCTCCTACATCCAAAGTTACAAATTTTGCCTCTTCGTAATATTAGTTTAGATTTTCAGTTCAATGTATGCATTGAATTCGAATAGGTATAAAAATAAAAATATGTGAACGCAAATGGGATAGGATTCTCAATTTCGCTGTTAATATAATTTTGTATTTTTCGAATATAAATAAATTGTTTTTATATCATACTATACATGGATTCATAACAAAAAAAAATCGAAATAAAAAAAGATCTAAATAACTTGGATCTTTAATCAGTGGAAAACCATTTAGTATCAAATTAAATTTGTTCACCTTTTTCTAGTTTTGTTAAGTATTGTGCTCAATAATAATTCAAATAAGTAAAACAAAAGAACAAACATCTATTATAATAAAGTAGTTCTAGAAGCTAAAAATTTGAATATTTTAACACTACATGTTTGAAAACAGTTTGTAACATAAGAATAAATAAATAATTTAAAAATAATTTTTATGAAAGTTCGCTATTATTACGATTATTAATGAAACAATACGCGGATTCATTATTCGATACACAAATAGAGAATAAGAAAAATTATGTGAAATTAGTATGTGTTTAAAGGAAATTGTGTTTTAGAATAAAAAAAATAATAATTTTCTTTTAATTTTTTACTTTATCGCAAAAGACAAGTACATTATTGTAAACTTACTTGTGACTGTAGGTCCCATCACGTCTGCGCTGTTATTGCCGGACCACGCATTCATGTTTACCACTTCGTAAACTTTACTTATTTACATAAACAATTTTATTGAGAAGAAACATTTATTGGAAACAATTCTCGTATCTGTGATGCCACTTGTTTCATTCATTGTATTTGTGTTAACTTGTTTTAAAATAGTTATTAGTATTTTTTCATTTGAACAGTGAGTCCACCTTCATAGCATTTCTGTAACTGAAGACTTGTTGTAGCTTACTGAAACCATATTTATATTTGGTAGAGTGGCCATAATTTTGAATATGAGAGTTGGACAATAAACTCCATTGATATTGTTATTGAGTTGGAGAATTATGCTTTTTAAGTAAATTTTATGTATTTTAGTAAATTTTATTATATCTTTGTAGAGTAACATGCTCTAAAGAGTTGAGTTAAATTGAGACTCCCCAAAGTCCCATCCTGTAATTTCTTTAATTGCCTAATTTATTTCACAAAATTCATTAACTATGGCGTAATTTTCTACTTCTATTAAAAAATTATTAATTACATTATATTATGTTTTCAATGTTATTCTAATAGTAAACGTTCAATGTTTATATGTTTTACACACTAATTATTTTACGAAAACTGATCAAATTAAATATTCATGAACAAAAAATATATAATTAATGAATTAATGTCATTTTGTGAGCATTTTACGTCTTGCTCTTATGATTAATTATTATTACATTCTCGGTGTAATCGTGTGGTCACCACAATCTAGACCTAATTCACAGGATAGAGGCTGACGTTAGGCACCGCACGCGATGTCTAGTGATGTGCCACTATATCGATTCAACAACCGTTTTGCGATTTGCAGGTGATTGTTTCATTCATGTTTTGCACGCTACGCTGCGAGTTCACGAAATGTAAATAAACAGATGTTATGTGGAGATAGGCTTTTTACTGAAATTTTTTGTTAGTATTATATTTTTATAGACGATGATTTATAAATTAGTTCAACTATATTTTAATGTTTTATGTTAATATTACAAAAAATGAATATCATTCCGGATTAAGTGTTTTATGGATGTGTTGGATGTGGAGAGACGGGTAGCAGCTGGCAATAAAGTGAACGGTGCTCTGTCCGCATTAGTGGGTAGTGTGAATATATCTAACACTGCTAAAATGGCCATCCACAATGCGGTGTTGGTGCCAACTTTGTTGTACGGCAGTGAGGCCTGGATATGCCCGAAATCGAGTGAAAGTATGATAAATGCTGTGGAGATGCGGTCTCTCAGAAATATGTGCGGTGTCACGCTTGCGGACAGGATAAGCAATGATGAGATACGCAGTATGACAGGGTTGCACAACAGTGTTATTGTAAAAATGAAGAAAGGAATGCTTAGATGGTTCGGGCACATGGAAAGAATGAGTGATGAAAGACTGACGAAGAAAATATACAGAGCGAAAGTGAGTGGTAAAAGAAGCCAAGGAAGACCAAGGCTGACTTATGAAGATCAAATAGCCAGAGTGTTAGGCGAAAATGTGTGAGGAGAATGATGAGATTTGAGGAAGCGAAAGAGGTGTGTAAGGACCGCGACTCCTGGCGCTCCGTCCTCTCTGACTACCCCGTTGGGGATACAGCGTGAAGTTATGTTATGTTATGTTATGTTATTAAGTGTTTTACATAAAATCTACTTTTTAGACCATTTACTTATTATGTTTTTAAATTTCAACACTGTTACAAATGTCGATAAAGTTATTTCAATAATTACTATAACACTTTTCACGTTGATGTTATCGGTAGGAATGGACAGTTCAAACATTTGAATTATCTCGTATTGCGGCTTTATACGTAAAAATCGATTATTTCGTGTGCTATATGTGTGCCATCCCTAAATACGATCGATTGTCCAGTTTAGTGTCTATATTTAGTTAGTGAGGCATTTTTTGAGTAATAACTTATTGTTAGCCATACAAAGAATACTCTGAAATGTCACTCTGGACTTGCCGTAAACGTTTCCGTGGAAGTAATATTCCACGGACACGTTGCTCAAGGCAACCCTGAATGAACCCTATTGAAAAATTAAGAATAAATTTAGGTCCAAGTTCTTGATTACCTGTAAACATATCGTCACGCTATTATCCATTCACAGCAGACGGAGTAATAAGAAACAACAAAATGATGCCTTGAAGTCTCTAGCCATATGTATTTGAGTTTTACACATGGCCAAGTGTAATCAGATCGTGACAGGTTGTTAGCTCATCGCCTGAACAAGTTCTTCATATGTAATAAACCTTATCCCTTGGATAATTTTTACGACCTACACGGGAAAATAAACAGCTGCCATATTCTGTAATATATTAGTTTCTGTTTCAGACCAGCGTGATAGCAAATTAACACGAATTTTTTCACTAACATATTTTTGAAATCCTTATAAATAATTGTTTTATTATTCGTTATTAAATTTTATTCTGGACACGATAGTACCATCGCCACATAATTAATATGTACACACAATTTAGACCAAATAAATCATTAATTACTATTATGAAAAAGAATAAAAATAAAACAAGAAATTATGAATACTGATTATAATAGTAATTTATTTGCACCACATCAACAGCACGGACGTGATCTCAACGCATAAATAAAAAAAATACCTATTTACAATTAAAACAAGCGGGTATTAGGCATTGCTTTACCAACCATGGCCGTAAGAGCCCAGAGACAGATATTTTTGTACAAGTGGTTGAGCAACCACGGACGAATGAACCACGGGTTGCGATACAATTGGCGAGGCGTGGACCACAGGTTGAGAGACAATTGGCGAGGCGTGGACTACAGATGGTGAAGCGACAACAGTTTGTGCGGCGTGGACCACTGGTTGAGCCACTGGGACTGACACTGATACTGGATGAACAACCTGAAAATGTAATAGTTATATCGGTTTTTATTAATTTAATATTTTTGTATACACGCTTTATATATTTACCAGCTTATGTCCGCGATTCCTCCGCGTGGAGGTGGCGGCTTACGACAAAGGAGATAGCTAAGAAACTTCTCCATGAAAAATACATATAAGTGGCAACTTTTTCGGCGATCGGTCGAACGGCGTTGGAGTTCAGCGATTACACAAAACAAACCTCCATTTTCATATATTTCGATTGGTGTAACTATAATTATTTTTTAGAAATTATCTTACCAACAATATGTTTTCAGATTATAAAATATTTGTTTAATTAAACAATGGTGACTATAAAATATTAATTAATAATTACTACGTATCTAAATACATCTATTCTTTACTAATATTATAAGGAGGTAAACTTTGTTTGTATGTAATGGACAAACTCAAAACTACTCAACCCATTTCAAAAATTCTTTCACCTATAGAAAGCTACATTTATATCATTTCATTTTATCAGCGAGTAACATGGGCTGTATTTTATTTAAAAAAAATTCTATTCATGCGAAGCCGGGGCGGGTCGCTAGTTATTAATAAAATAAAGGTGAACATGTTTGAATTAGATCTCGATTCATAAGCGAATGGACAAATGAAAACTCTAAAACCTGCTATTTTTTTCACTAATGTTCTCGCTATCTAATCAAGGATACAGCAGTGCTTCCCGCCAAGTTAAACCATCCTCGACCATATATTTTAGATAACAGCTTGAGATTTTTGTTTTCAAGAGTATTTACAGTGTAACTAAGCTGCTTATTTGTAAATTTCTACCCCGTATTTCCAAAAAATGCACATATCTACAGTTTTTTTTTACATAAAATCATTGTTGTACTAATGTTTGTTGAAGTTGAAAATCACCCGTTGGAATGAAGAGTAGCTTGTGGCGGCTGGTTTAGCGATGGTGACAGCGGGTGCGGCGTGGACTACAGGGGCCGCTTGGTACACTGGACCCGCTTGGACCACAGGAGCTGATTGGTACACTGGAGCCGCTTGGACCACAGGAGCGGATTGGTACACTGGAGCCGCTTGGTACACTGGAGCCGCTTGGTACACTGGAGCTGCTTGGTACACTGAAGCCGCTTGAACTTGTGCGGCTTGGACCACAGGGGCAGATTGAACTATCGGAGCAGCTTGGACAATGGGTTGTGCTACCGATATTGATGGCTGTTGGACTAAATTTAGCGATGAATACTGAAACAGTTCACGATATGTACATTTTATTTGTTTTTGATAATTACTGATTTATTCTACTTGAAAGATATGGTTTATAGGTATTACAGAAATAAATAAATCTATGCATACATATATATTATAAACATCTATGTATGCATATTTTATTATGAGAAAATTCACACAAATAGTAACACACAAAAGTGTGCTTTTGTTAACATGGTCAATAACAATAATAACTTACAAAGTTAGGTATTTTTACAAGTAATATGATCTTCTAAATCAGTTAGGCTTGTACGTAGTTAAGACAAAACGATTCGAGCTACCCCTAATCGTTTTGGGAGCACTCAATAACATACAGTTCCCGAAATAAATGAAAAAGTTCATTTGCAAAAACATTTTGGCCAGGAATGCAATCTGGGACTTATAAAGCAGAAGCATTAGCCATCGTAGCAATGTCAATGGGTCAATCTATAAAACAGAGACATGCAAGGACTTTCTAAGTCAATAGTGATTAATTACTCACAGCTGGTGCGTTCCATCCCGAGTAAAGGCCGCCAGGTTTGGGCTTGGCCAACGCCAGCGACAGTAGAGACAATAATACCTGGAACAGTATAACTTAATTAATTTCACATCTATCAGGTTTCGATGATGCAAACTCAAAGAAAATTGTTTGACAACAATATGTAATGAAACACGTATGAAAGAACTGCAATTGCAAATAATTTAAAAAATTGTACGTCACACCACTTCCCATTCGGGATAGACAGTGCATTGAAGCATAACAAAATCACACCTTGGTATATCTTTCAGCAGTATTCGGTCTACAGATGGCAAAACAGAAACATACCTAGAGTATTGAGGCAGTTTTTTAGCTCATCGCCTACACAAGGTCCTTGTAAAAAGCCCTTTGATATCGACTTTACGACCTGCTCCTCTACTATAAGTTTAAGCTGTCGGTTCTCGGCAACGACCGCGTCAAAGTGTTTTGTCACCATATTTTCAGTAAACTGTACTTATCTGGGGGTGCCGACAATTCTTCTACCTCCTATGCATATATAGGTATATTTTTGCTATCAGTAGCAAATATCGACGAGTCAAGCGTCAACTTATAGTAAGGGTACAGTAGTTGATATAACGTCCTATATTTGTATTTCCCAGAGCAGCACGGCATTTTTAAATTACAGCGATTTTTACAATCATAAGAAAGTATAAACATTAGAAAAAGAAAGTATACATTTTGCAGGATGATTTAAAGAGAATCGAGCATAAAATAGAAAAATTCGAAACTTTCCTTTTGTTTCAAGGTCCGTCTAATTAAGTATCACGTGAAATCTTATTATACAATACGAGTTCAAGCTCATATTTGCTGCTTATATGACAGGTCGCTAATAAAAATGTAATTTAATTAGTAAATATTTTCCTAATTAAATTACATTTTTAATAGCGACCTGTCCCGGCTTCTTCCGCTTGGGACTGTTATAACAGGAATAATAATATAATAGGAATATGAAAACCTACCTATACAAATAATTTATTCTCTAAATGATGGTATCGTGTAAAAAACGATTGCGTAGTTTAAAAGAACTGAACACCCAAACAGACCGACAGAAATAGCGACTTTTCTCATATATTTATATAGAATAGATAAATAGATACAATACAGAATAAATCGATGGGTCTTCTTAATTGTACGATTTTAAGAACGAACCTAAAAATACATGATAATTGCTTTTCCCCCTAAAAATGAGGGTGGATTGAATTTGAGTTATGGAAGTCACTAATAAAAAGTCAAAACAAACCATAAAATAATAACATCGAAATAAAAAAAAAATTAATTGAAATAAATTATTAATACAGAACAAATTAAATAAAGAAAAGATGTTACGTGTCGTAGCTATAGAGTTCATACTTTATTAATATGTACACGTGTATGTGTGTGTGTTGGTGGGGAAGTCAGGTCATTATCTCTCTCTCTCTCTCTCTCACTCTCTAATTATGAGAAGAATTATTACCAGTAGACCTACACCCCATGAGCTCATCATCCGCACCTCATTGAAAAATCAAATATGTTTTCAAAAAATAATATTTTGCTGTTAACTTACTTTTAACTTTATTTTATCAATTATTTTTTCCAAGCTATATTTTATCAGTATACTCACAAGAGATCTCATGGCTTTGGATTACTGCTGCAACCCAGCTAAGAATGTAGTCTGCGTAATTATTTGCGTGTACGCACCTTATATACTGAGATGGAATTTTTTTAAATCAGACTGACTTGATAGCGACGGTTTAGACATCCTAGACTAGATTTAATTTTAGGTGTGTTCGTGACATGGTATTGGACTGTTGCTAACCATGTAAATATGGGCATATACAGTCTCAGAAACCTTTCACCAAACTAAATAAATTTATTCATGTTCTATCATATACCAAAAAATGACCACGATAATTTTTTTTTTTTAAATATTTTGTTTTAAAATTGAATAAGCGGAACAAATATAAAATTACTATGGTGGCTGCCTCTATCTGTCACAATAGTTTTTCTCAGTGTATTTGACGTAAACGCTTGAAATTTGGAAAAGTTATGATATGTATGGAAGTAGGTTTTTTTGACAACCTCGTTGGCGCAGTGGTTTAGGTGTTGAATCCAAGCGCGGAAGGTTCTGGGTTCTTTTGCCCGGTCGAGTCAATTTAGGAAACGAACTTTCCTAGATTGTCTCGGGTCTGGGTATACTGGGAACGCCGCTAGTAGTCGTCGTCTGGTTCTCATAGCACAGGGAATGCCCTAGTTTGAGACCAGATGATTGGTGTGTATTGTCTGGCGAATTTGTCTGGCGCATTTTATATTTTTAGTACGAGCTTGACTGAAAGAAACGGTTGCGCTCGATCATTGAACCGATCGTAGTTGAAGAGTCCCCTTGTACAGACTTTAGTGTATTTAGTGACCTCGATCTTGATATCTAAATGTCTAAAAATACTGAGAGTCAGATATTTGTTACATACATCTACAACTCTTTATCTTAAAATTATTACACGCGAAAACACGATTAGAATAAAAATTTCCAAAAAAAAAAAATAAAAAAAAGATCTTCAAAATTCAGTTAGATCTCCGAAATTTTACAGAACTTCAAAATGATTTTCAATGAAATGGATAAGTAATTATAATATCCCTTTCTTGAATAATGCAGTTTCCTTGCAAATTACAACTATGTACAAAACAAATTTTGAAACTGTTTCGTGCTAAAATGAGATCCTAAAACAACCGCGAAAATTGACCTTATTGCTATCACAATAGGGCGCGGGATTGAAGTACGAATTTGCTTGCGCTGGGCTGCATATAGGCAGGATTTGAAGGCGAAGTTTCGTTTTTTGGTCGACTTACATAGTTCCCGAAATTGAAACTGTCACCTTACGATTCACTGTTATACGAGTTACGGTTTGCTTTTGTTATTATAAGTCAGTATATCAGTAATATATAAGATTAAAAATTAACTGTCGAAAATTCATCAGGCAATTTATCATCAGACTAAGTTAATTTCGTTCATTTTATCGTTTTTAAATACCGTTAACGACAACAAATAATGATTTTCTCAAGAGCTCTATATAGGTCGCAGCCGAAACATACTGTATACATACATTTTGTCTGGGCGTTCTGCGTATCTTATTGCTAATTATTTCCATAAATAACGTTGTACGAGGGCTGCTATTTATGTATCCGGAACTGGCCAGTATTATATTAAAATAGTATATTAAAAAAGTAATTATAACATTTAAAAATGGAACTCTTTGGCTGAAGACTACAATTTGTTTCATGTAGCTGTCATTTGTTTATCCTTTGTGGCGTCATTTTGAAAATTGCGAGTCTTTATCACCATGGATTTAAGTCGTGAAAATTTTCGTGCTATGATTTATTACGATTTTCGGCGAGGGCTAACTCAAAAACAGTGCATCGATCAACTCATTTCGACTTTTGGGGACGAAGCACCATCGAAATCTACTGTGTATCATTAGTTTAGTGAGTTTAATCGTGGGCGGTCTGTGCTCACGGACCAAGTTAAAGAAGGTCGCCCTAAATCGGTTGTACCTCAAAATATTGATGCTGTGCGGGAACTAACAATGCAAGATCGTCATGTTACATATCGCGAGATAGAGGCGTAGAGGCGTCTCTGGGCATAAGTATGACGAGTATATATAAAATATTACACAAACATTTAGCTGTAAAAAAAATTTGTTCACGTTGGATTCCGCACAACTTTAGAATTGACCAAAAACGGGCTCGTGTCGATTGGTGTGAAAAAATGTTACAAAAGTACAATCAGGGTGCGTCAAAAGCTGTCTATAATATCTACACAGATGATGAATCTTGGATATATGCGTATGATCCTGAAACTAAACAACAATCAACGGTTTGGGTGTTCCAAGATGAGCCGAACCCAACAAAAGTCATTCGTTCAAAAAGCACTTTGAAGCAAATGGTCGCTTGTTTTTTTGGTATAAATGGACATGTAGCTACAGTGCCACTAGAGGATCGGAAAACGGTTAATTCTGAATGGTACACGACCATTTGTTTGCCAGAAGTCTTTGACGAAATAAGAAAGAACAACCGATAACCCAGAATCCTTCTTCATCATGACAATACTCGCTGCCAGACATCGGCAGCAACAACTCTGTATTTGGAAGATCAAAAGATCGAATTAACGGGTCATCCGCCGTACAGCCCCGACTTGGCCCCCAACGACTTCTATTTATTTCCAACCGTGAAGAATAAATTACGTGGTCAACGTTTTTCGAGCCGTGAAGAAGCTGTTGATGCGTTCAAAATGCACGTTTTGGAGATACCTCAATCCGAATGGAAAAAGTGCTACGAAAATTGGTTCCAACGCATGCAAAAGTGCATCGATCATCATGGTGAATATTTTGAAAAGCAATAAAACTATAATAAATGCTATGTGTTTGTTTCACTTTGTTATTCCGGATACATAAATAGGAGCCCTCGTATATATGTAAAGCATAATATAGTAAGTATCTGCTCATTGAAGTAATGTTTTGTATATGCTCGCCTCTTCAAACAATATAATGGATAAAATTAATAAATGCAAACATTTCATTTCTATGTTTTGCGTGTGAAGTATTATATTAAGTATACCGTATATGTATCTACATAACAATGTATACGTAGGTACTGTTGATAATTTTTGAATTATAAGATTCTGTATAAAATATTTTCTGTATCTATCTATACATAGTATAAAACAAAGTTGCTTCCCGCCGTCTGTCTCTCTGTATGTACGCTTAAATCTTTTAAATTACGCAACGGATTTTAATGCGGTTTTCATCAATAGATAGATAGTGATACAAGATGAAGGTTTATACGTATAGTTATAGTTACTTTTTTTTGGATAAATCGATATGGGTATCAAATTCTAGGTTCTTCGGGGTGTGCTGACTACGAAAATGACTTACATTTTCAAATCCTAGATGGCGAATATTACTTTTTTGGATAAATCGATATGGCTGTCAAATTCTAAGTACCTCGGGGTGCTGATTACGAAAATGACGTTCATTTTGTAATCCAAGATGGCGAATATTATTTTTTTTGATAGATCTACATGGGTGTCATGTTCTAGGTTTCTCGGGGTACTGATTACGAAAATGATGTTCATTTTCAAATCGAAGATGGCTACTTTTTTATATCTATTAATATTGATATTTAATATTATTGTATACAGTGAAGTGAATAAAAATATATAAAATACGGAAAAAACCAGTAAACTCCAGTCGTGCGTCGGAGCTGACACACACGGTTTTTTTTAGTTCGCGACTTTATGTTGTATTACTTATATTGAATTTTTTAAGTACAACCTATTTTATACCATGTGCGTAATTTAGACAAATCCAATGATACCTCGTGTGTTGGAATCGATTAGGCATAAAGTTATAAAGTTGTAAAGGGATCTTAGCGCATACAACCGACGTCTTCAGTAATAAATAGATAGGAAATAGATACCTAAATTCTTCATATTATTACATGAAAATGTCGACGTAATACATTATAAATATTTATTGGAGTTTCTGGTGACAAATATATTAAGGCAGTCTTCTAGTGGGATCTGTTGAGGCAGATTAAGCCGCTAAAAAAAACTCAACAGGACACTACTAAATAAGCACTTATTTTAACAATTCTACATAAAGCACAATAGCGTATATACTTAGGCCGCAAAACTACGCCAATTTTGCATCACAATATCTACTAGAAAGCAATTTGCAAGTAATTAAAATAAATGCCTAAACGCGGCTCTCCATAAAATCTCGCCAAAAACTCCTCAAATCCATTAAATTGTTTCGGCTTTGTGAGGGCAAATTAACATACATACACATATACATAAGTCGCTAAAATCATAACGCTCATTTTTATTTCACCGTAACCGGCTAAAAATAGAAATTTCGGTTGATTTGTTGACCAATGATCAATGTTTTATTTAATTTTTGATTATTATTTTCGCCAATGTCGAGTTTATAGTGCGAAACCCTCGGTGCGCGAGTCCGACACCATTACGATAAAATACTGGACATGTTTGCTTCATTACTCATTTTACCTTAAACTACTAGCTATGAATAACAGAAATGTTGTCCGTCTATTAGTTTCGCCTCGCAATAATTCAGACGACATGTTTTGCGGTATCTACGTTCCCGGCACCAATTTGAGAGTACAGTATGAACTGTTTTCATAAATACGAGTTAGTTAATTAATTTGCACAATCTTTTACGGGCAATTATGTTATTAGAGAAATATTTTATTTCTTTATTTTGTCTGTATAATACTAGCTTTTGCCTATGGTGTTGCTTGCGTCATAAATTTTTACTAGGACGGATACACAGGATTTCATGTAATATTCCGTTTGAGATGAATTGAGTATCAAACCGAAACAAATTCACAACTTGAAGCCATTTATAAAATAAGTACTTGGGTTTACAGATGGAAAGGCAGATCCAGTAGTAACGGGTTGCAAGCTTGTCGTCTATACAAATTTCTCAGGCAGCCGTTACACACTCGTGCAAGCGTCATTATCACTTTTTGGACAATTGCATCATTGTTCGTTAAATATACAACAACAGTCAACCCTTACTGCATTCACACGTTAATTTATGCAATGCATTAGTATTTGTTTGAACCACGGTTTAACTGTACGCTTTAAGTGTGTACGACCCGTAGGTATATTAACTTTATGGTAACGGCTACCTTATAGTCTTGGCCGACTGTTAAGGCATGTGCGGAAAGAAGCAGTTAACCTCTCTTTTGTTTGCTATCTCAGACCAACGTAGAAGCATCACATGGTCAATGCCAATTGGTGGAAAACGTATCTATTTAACTCATATGAGTGTACGTTTAGCCATCGTCTTCCCTGATGGAAAGCAATATGTGGACTAACATTAATCACGAATGGCCAGTAGATTTGTTCAGAAGATTTTGCGGCTGGTGAACCTTATGCGGTCCGACAGGGTTATTACCTAAAAATTTGCGGACAGCGACAGCCACGCAATTACTGCGCGACCGATGACTAATTGTAATAAAAAATTGATAACATGTATGACGATTGCACGTTTAAAATTCACTTTTCGCGGTAGAATTAGCGCCAGCGTACAAATTACATTCATACACTCAGTGAAAATGTCAACCTTTAGAAATATGTATAGCGTCACCATTGCGGACAAAATAAGCAAAAAAGAGATATGCATTGTGGCAGTGTTGGATGACAATGTTATTGTGAAAATGCAGAAAGGAATGCTTAAATAGAAAGAATGAGTGTGGAACGATTGACGAAGAAAATCTACAGAGCGAAAGTGAGTGGTAACAGAAGCCAAGGAAGACCTAGGCTAATTTATAAAAATCAAATAGCGAGAGTGCAGCGAATATGCGTGAGGAGAATGCAGAGATTTGAGGAGGCAAAAGACCGCGGTTCTTGGCACTGCAACCTCTCTGACTATCCTGTTAGGGATACAGCGTGAGAATATGTGTGTTTGTATTTTTTATATATTCTACCATTACATATAACTCATATTTAAATAGATCGACATGGAAACCAATGCCTATCTATTTACTCAATTCCTCGTTACCTGATTCAGGACCAGTTTAATAAATATGTATTGATAACCTTATTTATACTGTCAGGCTTGGGATTGCACTTATCCATATAATTATGCCAGTCGCGGCGGACGTTCCAGTTTCATTTACAGTAATTAGAACATAGAAATATATAGAGACATATTTCAGGCCATATACAAAAATATAATAATTTTTTTATGTCCTGTTTGTATTTATTCTATGTTGTTTTGTTCTATTCCTTTTTAGGTGTGGATTAGAGAGTTGAGCTGAAGCTCAACTCTCCAGTTTTCAAATTTAAACCAAAAGGAAGGTCTTATGTAGATCCCCGTTTTGTATTTTCCTACTTCAATTGCTGGAATCTTTATAAATATCACCATAATTGTCCCCTTATTTTTCTGTTCTCCTCATTATTACGTGACTTTGACAATATTCGCAATCGCGATTCGCATTCAATTATGATTCAACTAAAGAAGAAGAAGAACCTCCTTGGATCAAACAGTCGCATAGAGTCGCTGTCGCATAAGTTTATATTTACTGTCGAATTTCGCCCACTGCCTAGTATTTATAAAATCATGATGGTTACACAATCCCACACATAAACTTGTGGATGTTAATAATACAACCTAATTTATCTTGCTGTCGCTTCATACATTCTTTATAACTTTTTTAACCTCCAACGAAAAAGCGTGGTGTTATAATTTCGAGACAATTATCTGTCCATCTGTGTGTAACTATTGCTCTCGGATGAATGGACCAATTTTCATGCAATTCTTCTGTTTAACAGCTACAGTTTGCGGTAAATATGTACTTCTCTAATTCTTATCTGTTAATGTATATTGTATAACGTATTTTGACAGCTTGGCTTATTTTAGACGTTGTCAGTCGCTCCAGACTAACACCCTATAAAAATATGTGACAGCTTGACTTATATAAGGAGTTGTCGGCCGCTCCAATTTTTAATTATAAGTAAGAATTAATAATTTCTCTTCTATAGGCGTCGAAAAGATAAGAAAGAAAGATGAGAAAGATAAGAAGATAAGAAAAGAAAAGAAGAGAATTCCCGTATCATCGCAAGTGATACAAAAGCGGAAAATGGCTAAAGATTTCAGGAATTTATCATATTTAATTGCTTCTAAAATAGCTAACGCTTCTCCAGTAAAAGCAGAAGATTGAGGAGGAAGTTTACAATTGAGGACAATTCTAAACGATTGTAACCAAACAGCTGAACCAATACAACTGAAGCTAGACAATTGAGGCATCCGGCATGAGGCAAGACATCGTTGTCCAGCCAGACCACTCATTGGATATTTTTTCAAAAAAAAATCGTAGGAGCATTCGACGTTTTTTTCCCAATACCAAAGTTTAATAGTATTGAAAGGCGGAAAATAAGAGCGCCATAGGGAACTGAGAAAAGAGGGTTACATCGAAATTGACACACTTGTACAGAAAGGCCGGAGAAATTTGAAAGACTTTTTACTAAACATCACAATCATCACTTGAACGGCGAAGACCACAAAGAGAGCTTTTAAGAAATTAAATTTTAGTACGTAAACGATGTCGTTAGATGCAGGCAGCGCAGGATCAGTCTTTGTGGAAATTTGTGGGGGAGGCCTTTGTCCAGCAGTGGACGTTATTCGGCTGATATGATGATTTAAAGGTAGGGAGTAATACTGCATTATTTTACAAAGAAATCGATCACTTAAATATTCGCTGCGAAGGGACAGTGGAGGATCTACACATTCTACCTGAAGAGCATTTACAGGGGAGGATTTCATTGCACCTAAAATTAGGCGTAAAGATTTGGACTGAATACGATTCAATTTTTGCATAAAAGACTTATTACAGGTGAACATTAGGAATAGGCCATAATCAAAAAAGGTTTCAACACCTAAAACAAAAGTGTTTAATCAGTTGTTCCTGCCTTTTTTCACACATGGAGACAGCAACTGTCACCAAAAGATTTGCTGAGAAAATTCAAGTTATACATAGGGCGAAGGAGCGACTGATGCTTGGTATAACGCTCATACATCATAAAAGGAATGAGTGGAGAGACCAAATTCAGGCAGAAGACCAAAGTTAAAGCCGTAGTAGAAAAAATTGAGTGCCGGAAGTGAAGATGAGCAAGGCTCATTGCCAGGATGGACTGCGGTCGATGGGCGAAAAAGACTGGAGTGGAGACCCAGCGCTAATACCCTCTGAAGAGGTAGACCGATGGGTGGATGGCATCTGATAACAGGCGGGCAAGAATTGGATGAAAGTGGCGAGAGATAGACAGGCGTGAACAGAAAGAAAGGAGGCGCATGTCCAAAGACGGGCGCATCAAGGGCTGATATAGATAGATAGAGATTCATACTACTTTATTGTTATCTAACTTAGAGCTAAATAAATGTGTATTTAATTGTTCATTCTACATTATCTACTCCTATAATAATTATTCTACTCCCACTTATTTTTGTTTTTTTTTTACCTATCATTCCTGCCCAAAAGCAGTATTAGTGTTGGATGGTTAACTTTTAACGGTTAACTTTAACTTGCATAAAATTTTCGAAAATTTAACGGTTAACAATTAACGAAGTTAAGTTTTTAATAACGAATTAACGATTAACGAAATGAACTTTTGAAATTAACAGTGCCCACCTATGCATACTATGTATGGTAGATATACAAAAGTAAGTTATTGTTAGATTGAGATAAATTCTCAAATTAGAAGTAATTATTTTCGTTATTTCCTTGATTCTAATACTAAAACGAGTAGTTTATGTTCTTTATTTAATTTACTTACTTCACATAGACAGCAAATATAGCATTTATATCGCTTTCTTTATCAGTATGTATGTTTAGTTTTGTAAATGTCTACATTTCTACTAAAAGGTTCTGTAGGTATACATACAAATGAACGTATCGTGTTTGATTAAAACAACTATGTATGTGTCTAATTAGATACTTAGTTCTTTCGAAGAAAAATTTTAAATGCTAATACATTAATGAAACACAGTGTTTTACTTATTTAGATCAGAGTTTTTATGGTACTCCACCCATTTAGTCAGATTTACATAGATTTATAACAGTACCAACATACACTTACGACCAAAAACACTGTCAACTTAATAACATTCTCAGCTCATAAATAAAAGTCTGTAATAAAACTATATGAAACATACTGTGTATGGTATACAGTTTCATTTCTTTATAAGAGTAAAGAAAGTAACACGAGTATCACAATTGGTGTTGAGATACTATTCTGAGAACTGATTATGAATTTCTTAATAACAAAAAACTTTTTAAAAACAAGCATTTACTTAAGCTATGTATAAAACAAATAAAACAAGTTTTGATTTTTAATAAGAATATGCAATGAATTTTCATTTCGTAAGTAGTATACATTCAGTCAAGAAAGTATCGGGAATGGATGATTTGTTTATGGTTCCAAATTCAATTTTTTGTTATTTTGTTGTTGTTAGATTGGCACAACTGTTTTCCATTTTGGCGCGGAGTTTGAGTTGCATCTGTTATTTAGATTAAATACAGTGCTGTTTTTAGTTCTAGTGTATATTGCGAATTTCATAATGGACAAAAATATCGAACAAAGAGTTTGTCTTAAATTTTGCATCGCCAATGGAATTTCGTGTTCGGAGTCACTGAAAATGTTACAGAAGGCTTACGGTGAATCGACTTTATCAAAAACACGTGCTTATGAGTGGTACAAAGCGTTCAAAAGCGGTCGAGATGTGATGGAAGATTTGCCTCGCTCTGGTAGGCCATCAACGTCTGCAACTGAAGTTAACATTGCAAAAATGAAGGAAATAGTGACTGAAAATCCTCATTCAAGTTTGAAAGAGATAGCTGCCGAACTTTCTGTGTCTCACGAGCCGATCCGTATCATTTTAAATAATCACTTGGGTAGGAAACCTGTTGCCGCTCGGCTAGTCCCAAAAGACCTGAATTTTCTTCAAAACACAATCGCATAAGAGTCGCTAAGGACATGCTAGAACGAGTCAATTCCGACCCAACATTAATGAAACGCATTGTTACTGATGACGAGACGTGGGTATACGAGTTTGACATACAAACTAGTCAACAAGCTTCGGAGTGGCGCCTTCCAACTGAACCGAAATCGAAAAAAAAACACGCCAAAGTCGATCAAAAGTCAAAGTCATGTTGACTGTTTTCTTTAACTATCGCGGTGTTGTGCACACGGAATTCTTGCCGGAATGTCAAACGGTAAATAAAGAATATTATTTGGGCGTTATGCGGCGTTTAAGAGAGCAAATTCGACGAAAAAGGCCAGATTTGTGGAAAGAAAATTGTTGGATTTTGCACCACGATAATGCGCCTTCGCACAAGGTCATCATTGTGAACGAATTTTTGACCAAAAACTCAACAAATACCATCGAGCAACCACCTTCTTTCTTTTTCCTAAACTCAAATTACCACATCGTGGTACCCGTTTTCTTTCGGTAGAAGACATAAAGGAGAATTCACGGCGAGCACTGAACTCAATTCCGGAAAAAGCGTTTAAAAAATGTTTTCATGATTGGATTATTTGTTGGCGTAAGTGTATCGTTTCTGAAGGAGCATACTTTGAAGGTGATAAAATAAATTTGGATGAATAACTAACATTTCGTGTATTATTGATCTTTTCCCGGTACTTTCTTGATAGAGTAGTATGTATTATATATAACATATTATGCTAGGTAATATATATAACATAGGTGTTCACACCATGTTTATGTGTTTTATTTTGCCGCTAATGCATTCGGCTTTCTTCGTTGTTTTTCGTCGCTGTTCGTGTGCTAATCACGAAAAGTGACTTACTTACCGTCATAGAGAGAATCTTATCTTACCGCTTCTTTTTCGCTCCCTTAATCGCTTTTCCATAATACAAATTTATTTATATTTATACGCTAAATCTATTACCCTACGTTAAACCTATTCCACTATCCTTTCCTTGACTCTGTGGTCCATGTGTTGTCACCGGACTGTGAATTGTGTGTGAGTTAGAAGAAATTAATCCCCGAGAAGAGGCGCCACCAGGGGACTTGTGCACGGATCACAGAACGGACGCAGGGGCCTGGTATATCTGTTTTATTATCCATCCATAATCCAGGTTAGTCCTAGCTTCCATTTTCTTTAATATCGCATATGAACCAGCATTTATTTATATAATTTAAAATACGCTTTAGAGAGCGTCGTCATATATATCTTGATAAGAATATTGGCGTGCTCAATAGGTACATTAAGTGGTCAACAAGGTACAAACATATTTCACATTAGTGAACTCTAATAAACATAAATTTACTTATTTTATCTATGTTATCTATCTTCATTTCCAAAAGTGACAAGCTTTTTGAAAACAAATAATTCAAAATAAAATATTAAATTATTTTCAAGAAATGAAGATAGTTGTAATGTAAAAACTAAACTTATTCGTTTTAATACATAGCTTAAATATAAGCTTGTTTTAAAAAAGTTATTTTTATTATTTATTGTATTTTGAGCTTTTTGCTCATTATTTATTAATCTACGCATTTTTGATAATGTATCATTATTAAAAAGCTTTTTCCTTGTCAGTTTTTGACAGATAAGTTTCAGTATCGATACCTTACTTTTAGTACAAACTAACCCACCATCTGGTGAGTTCTATTTAATTTTAAAAACAAATGCAAAGCTTTCTTTTTTTTTATATAAGATAAATAACGTAATGTAAACGTAGGCATTGTCTTTCAATTTGCATTTATAATAATAATTAAAGTTAATACTATCAAAGATTTTACAAGGATTTTAAAATATGTTGCTCTTTTTAATTTAGTGAAAATGTCATAAATAAATGAAGAATTTGTACATAGGTACTATCACGTATAAAATTTGCGAGGTTGACCGGTTATTTTGCTCGTAAATGTATTACAAAACTACATTCTGAGAATGTGTTCGAATATGAAATAAATTCTGGTTTGGTAATGTTTTGAAAGATGGAGTTTAATATAAAATAATATTACAATTTGTTTGTTTTTGCACAACATGGTATATCATTTATATTTGTACTAGCTTTAGCTTCTGACATCGTCTGAATAAATTCCATATTTAAATAACTTTACAACTATAAAGAATATTTTCATTCAATCTATTCGAAAAACGATGATTGGTTCCCCGATAAGTGCGCCCAAAATAGGTCTTTTCTCTTAAAGACTTTCATAGAGGGCAGACATGAGTTTGAATAAGGAACACGGATTGATCAAATGAAAATATTGTATGAAAAATGTTACTGGCTGATGATTATAGCGCTAACCGCGCGCCAGATAAATAAAAGAAATTATAAATTCAAAAATATAAAATTTCTTTGTACTTTTGCATATGGAATAGCGTCTCTCATTTATTTTTCTCATAGAGGGGATTGAAAAGTAGAGTGTATCACTCGGTAGTAAAATTATTTGTTTACCTCGGGTGACGTACAATGAATCCCATGCCTCGCTCGGGTTCTACTTTAGAATTCTTCGCTCCACTCTGGACATAAAATGGTGCCTCGCCGTAAAATAGGTATTTTACTTCCTTGTTTATACAATCTATTATTATTTTATTCCATCTAATTATTTGAAGAACGATGATTGGTTCTTTGATAAGTGCGCCCAAAGTAGGTCTTTTCTCTTAAAGACTTTCATAGAGGGCAGAAACGAATTTGAATAAGGAACACGAATTGATCCTTAATGTTCTCATACGAGCAAAGAGATCAAAATGAAAACATCATACTTATAAAAAATGTTACTAGCTGATGAACCTGGAAGGCGCCAGAAAAAAAAGAAATTAAAAATGTGTTTACACTTTTATATATCGGGTAACGTCTCTCATTTATTTTTCTCATAAAGAGAATGAAATGTAGTGTATGACTTACTCACACTCATTGTAGGTTTACGGTAGTAAACTAATTAATCTGTGCTATAGGTAAGCGCCTCAGAGAGCCATGCCATAAATGCTTTTTTGAAAACTCTACAGAGATACATGTAATATACCTTAAATTGTAACCAAAAGAACAATCTATTATTATAAACATGATTGACATCTGTATTTGTCCCTATTTTATAAAAAAAAGTACGCTAAATGATTAAATGTTAAAAATAATTCTTGAATTGAGCTTTTTTAATTATGATTTTATAGCGGCATTCTAATGAGTATCACACAAGTGTTTCTCGTCTCGCATTAATTAATAATGACAGGGTTTACGTTGATTCCATCATAAACTATTTATGAGACAACTTTTCTGATTCTTCTGGTGCAAATATTGCAAAAATTATAGCAAGTGTGCAAAAAAACTTTATTGCTCAATTTTGAAAAAGTTCAAAATAAACCTAGTGATAAAAGTAGTTATCAATATAGACTTTCGACTTTGCATTGTTGGATTAGATTTATGGAGTTTATTTTACATCTATCTTAGAATCTAGGCTTCGAAAAATGGTCTGCTACAAGAACAGAAAACAAAGAATTGAAAAAACAAAAGGAGACTTACGTTCAAAGAAGGTTCAGAGAAGAACTTGGTTTAAGTATACTTAGATAAACCTATACAAGTTAGCGGCAACACTAATGATGGAAACACAGTTAGAAGATTTTTTCAAAATTATCATTGTGCATCAGAAATCGCTGGTGTGGATTAGGAGCTGATAAAACGATTTTATATTTTACTGCAAGTAATGTCAAGTGGAAGACGTATCAATACCACGAAATTTGATCAGTACGCATTGGACACAGCACAACTGTATGTTAATAAATATAAGTCGTTTTACATGCTATCTTCTGTGCATAAAGTCTTAATTCACGGTGAAAGTTTAATTCGGACTTTTTGGCGGGAACGGGAGAAGTAAGGTTGTCATTTTATTTAGATTTTCTATTTTTTACATTTTTGGGAGTTTTAAAGTACAATAGTGATCGTATATTGTGTTTTAAAGTTCTGTGCAAGTGAAAATAATGGAGTAGGACTAAATAAACATGTGTAGCTAAAGTTTTCGCGCTCTTCCAAGAAGTTCTGTAAAACTTCAGTAAAGTCTACTCTCACTTTACTGGAGAAGTTTTAACGTTTTATATAACGATTCTACTCATACTATTACAATACGTGACATTGGCAAATGCGCTAATCGCCATGCCATGAAGAAAGAAAAAAAAAAGTGTAATTCGACATTATTCTGTGTTGCTTCTTGGACAACTCTCCGAAGATGCCCAGGAGTCACGAAACAACGATTATAAAAGGTTTAGACTTCACAATGCAAGGAAATGCTCCAGGATAGCCATCAAGGAAGACGTTCTACACACACTTTTGTATATTTCAGACCCTTATATATCGAGTTTAAAGAAACCTCTTTATAAGATTCCTATAGAACTTCTAGATGAAGCTGTAAAACTTTTAGGTGACTTTTAAGTCGTTTAATGCTAATCGCTTATCTCTTACCGCATCACATTTTCTGCATTTTAAGATTTTCCTTCTTATATTATTATATAAAATTCGGATAATATAGCTATTCGGATTATTCGGATATTATAGTAAGTTTATTCAAATTTAAATTTTTATATTAATAATTTTTTTACTAATATTATTAATTACCATCTTCCTATAACGCCTTTTAACATTTTCATTTTTATTATTCTTGTGTAAAAATTGTACAATATAGCTGTAAGTATATTCCAATTTTAATTTTTTCATGTTTTGAAAGCATTATATTTAAGTTTCAGAAAAAAAATCACGTAAATATCTTGAGAAACAAAGTTATAGATTTATGACACGAAAATGACCCGATCCTCCACATAGTGCTGCACTCAGGATACCACTTTACGAGTCCCTCGCTGCGCTTGGGATTCTGCTCTAGTCTAGTAAAAATATTATTTTACTCCCTTGTTATACAATACATTTGTTTTACATTAACTGTGCCCGGCCACGCGTTGCTGGGGCTCAGTAGGTATTTTGTCACTATTCGTGAGTTATGTATCGACTTCATATAAAAATCCCATCAAAATCCTTTCAGTTTTTCTCGAATTTCTTAATTTTTCGGGAAACTTTTTCAGTTTTTCTTTCCATAAAAACCTTACGAATTACGAACATGTAAAAAAAGTTTTGCAAATCAGTCCAGCTGTTCTCAAATTTTACGCTTAGCAAAGAACAACATTTCATTTTTATTTACATATATAAATTTTTATAAGAGGCTCCAACAAAATTTTTGTTTTTTAAATTCAGTTTTATTACATAACAGCTGTGCCTTGCGGTTTTACCTATGTTAAATTCGATATTTTTCCAATAACAAAATTAATTTAAATTACGATCTGAAAAGTTCTCTGTCTGCTAATGAAAACCCCGTCAAAATTGGTTCAGCTGTCTCGGAGATTAACGCGGACAAACAAACAGACAGACACAAATTAAAAAAAAACGTGTTTTAGTTTTGGTTAGGTGTAAATAACCATAAAAGCTTAAGAAAAGTCTTTGTCTCGAAATTAGAGACAAACACTTCAATTTTATTTTTAAGTATATTAGTATTATTTTATACTTTTTTTATTTTTATTGACAAAAATTTTATTATAATTTATTTTTTTAAATTTAAATTAAAGACTGTTAATGGGAACCTCTAGAAAAAAAATAAGAAAGTTTATATTATAACATGTACTGACTGTGGTAACAGAGCTATTATGAATAGATATATACTTCCTTGTTACGTTGTTAACCACATATTTAGAGCTTCGTGAGTTGTTTCATTTTAGTGAGTCTACCATATTTATCTTTTGAGAAAATTCTTCTAAATACTCCGTAACATGTCAATTTTATCATGTTATAATGTTGTGACAAAGAAGTGACTACTTCTCTAGCGCCACCGCGCCACGAGCGACTTGATACAATTTATTTAAATGTTTAATGTAATATAATAAAGGCGCATTTTAAATCGATTTTGAATATCGAAGCCCACCGTTTCAGTTTCTGGGTCAGATCGATATCGACATTAAAAATGCATGCACTATCAACTGAACTATCGACAATGGTCGATATGATAATTTGTGTCACGCGACCGACCGTCACACATATTAGTTTAACGTTACTGGACATTTTTAATAACTTCGTATTTGTTTTATTCGTTTACTTGCCCTATAATATTAACGTCAACGAACTCCGTTCTAAATTGGTTTTATCGATCGATCGATAATTTTTCGAACAGTAAATTTTCCGTGACATTTTGTTAATTGAATTTTTATGGGAACTGACTAACGTTGAGCTTCCTTTGTCTACAATTTATTATTATTATTATTAATAATCATAGTAGAGCTTGACTGGTAACCGGACGAATTTTTTTCTAAATTTTTGCTGTTATTTTATTTTGTTCATCGTTTTTTAAAATTTAAATTATTTAGTAATTAAAGAATAGACAGATAAATACATCAACAGCAGGATGAATAAAAACGTAGTTACAATACTACAGTAGCCATTGAATAAAAATATTTTACCCGTCGAGTTATCGGATCATTAGCCATCATTGTTAAAATAATAAAATGTGAACTTTTGATTTTTCGTGATATCTGTCTATCCATTCATATGCCATATTTGATTATTTACACCTACTGAATTACCTTCACCACTAAAATGCAAACTGAGATAAGCCAAAACCAGAAATACAAACAGAGACGTAACAGAGAGACGTTAATTACAAAGACAGAAAAGCATAACAAACAAATTAAATAATGGATGGATGAAGACCGAAAAAGCGGACAATTGCGGGAGTGACTCGCGCGTTCAGGGTTCCGTATGTCTCAGTAAATTCTTCCACTGCAAGTGCAAGTTTCTAAACGCAAAAAAGTATTCTTTCACGTGATGTAACTACAAATTAACTATTTTCGGATTTTTTCCTTTACTTATATTGTGAGAACTAGCTTATTGCCAAATATCATTATTCTAGGTCAATGGGAAGTATGCTATAGGTTTTGATTTATTTGTGAGTGTCAAAATATAAGATAAATCGCCGTATTTTCTGATTGCGTTGACTTAGGAGCTTGATTTTTTTACAGCTGCAAGGAACCGCCTCCAAGATGTTTGATATTAATTTCCCATTGATACTTCTACGCATTCTTGAGAAGAAGACTCTTGACAGAGAGACAGACAGACAGACAGACAGACAAACAGACAGACGGACAATGAAGATCCTATAAGGGTTATTTCTTTTTTCTTTTGAGGGATGGAACCTTGAAAATGATACTCCATTTTGTTTTATTATATTTTTTATATATTATATATATATTATATATTGTAGTATATTTATTAATATGATATTTTCTCCATCTCTAAACCTTTGTAAACCGTTGCAGTAACTCCTGATTTGCAATCCTCATTTGATCTAATCTTCTATCTATTCATGTAGTAAAAGAAAAAAGTGACTCACTGACATATATTCACGAAGCCCAAACCGCTGGATCTCGAAACCTGTATTTTGCGCAGATTTCTTATTCAGTGTAGGCACCCGCTAAAAAGGAATTTTTGGTAATTAAACCATAAAGGGGGTTAATGTCAGTATGAGAGAAAATAGAAAACATTATATAAAGAAGACTGTGTTAAAAAAACAATTTATATGGAGGTTAAAGAGCAGAGTCAAAGAGGGTACGGAAAAAAAAATTACAAGCATACGAAGTCGCGTGTAACAACTAGTTATATGTATTTACTATATTATCATCATATATCATAAATTGATCTTTCGCTCGCTCATCATTTTTCTAGCGTAGGTTTGTTATTCGAGTCTACCCCGTTTTTATAAAATATGTGATTTAAATATTTTTTATTTAGGTTACTACTTTTACTACATGAGTCATGCTAATCAATGTAAATAATGTTATGTGAATGCATATTAAGGTAATATAACCTAAATGTCACGTAGATAGCCATCACATATTTTCCATAGAGTATTTTGTGCTTGCTTTTAATGATAAGTTCTTGAATAAAAGTCATTTATAACTCGGAACTAATGTACAAGTCTAGACTGGACTACGATCGATTAGCTGAGTTCAAAGTTAAGAATATATGGATGTGTTTATGTATCTATTCATTGATATAACTAAATATAGGTATGTAAAATACTACTCTGTCAAGAAAGTACCGGGAAAAGATCAATAATACACGAAATGTTAGTTATTCATCCAAATTTATTTTATCACCTTCAAAGTATGCTCCTTCAGAAACGATAACCTTACGCCAACGAATAATCCAATCATCAAAACATTTTTTAAACACTTCCGGAATTGAGTTCAGTGCTCGCCGCGAATTCTCCTTTATGTCTTCTACCGAATGAAAACGGGTGCCACGAAGTGGTAATTTGAGTTTAGGAAAAAGAATAAAGTCGGCTGGAGCCATATCTGGTGAATAATGTGCTTGCTCGATGGTGTTTGTTGAGTTTTTGGTCAAAAATTCGTTCACAATGATGGCCTTGTGCGAAGGCGCATTATCGTGGTGCAAAATCTAAGAATTTTCTTTCCACAAATCTGGCCTTTTTCGTCGAATTTGCTCTCTTAAAGGCCGCATAATGCCCAAATAATATTATTTATTTACCGTTTGACATTCCGGCAAGAATTCCGAGTGCACAACACCGCGATAGTTAAAAAAAACGGTCAACATGACTTTGACTTTTGATCGACTTTGGCGTGGTTATTTCGGTTTCGGTTCAGTTGGAAGGCGCCACTCCGAAGCTTGTTGACTAGTTTGTATGTCAAACTCGTATACCCACGTCTCGTCATCAGTAACAATGCGTTTCATGAATGTTGGATCGGAATTGACTCGTTCTAGCATGTCCTCAGTGACTCTTATGGGATTGAGTTTTTGGAAAAAATTCAGGTCTTTTGGGACTGCCGAGCTCCAACACGTTTCATACGCAAGTGATTATTTAAAATGATACGGATCGACTCGTGAGACACAGAAAGTTCGGCGGCTATCTCTTTCAAACTTGAATGAGGATTTTCAGTCACTATTTTCTTCACTTTTGCGATGTTAACTTCAGTTGCAGACGTTAATGGCCTACCAGAGCGAGGCAAATCTTCCATCACATCTCGACCGCTTTTGAACGCTTTGTACCACTCATAAGCACGTGTTTTTGATAAAGTCGATTCACCGTAAACCTTCTGTAACATTTTCAGTGAGTCCGAACACGAAAGTTCATTGGCGATGCAAAATTTAAAACAAACTCTTTGTTCGATGTTTTTGTCCATTATGAAATTCGCAATATACACTAGAATGATATAACTAAAAACAGCACTGTATTTAATCTAAATAACAGATGCAACTCAAACTCCGCGCCAAAATGGAAAATAGTTGTGCCAATCTAACAACAACAAAAAAAAAACAAAAAATTGAATTTGGAACCATAAACAAATCATCCATTCGCGATACTTTCTTGACTGAATGTATATATCTGATATCAGCGCTGCCGGCCCGAGAATTCCTGGCGCTCTAGGCGAAAGAATGAAACGACGCACTTTAAAGAAAATTCGTCGCAAAATAAACAATAATGCTATATTTAGTGTATAATCTTTTATCAAAAAATTAAGTTCTTTTTTATTACATAATGAAGAGTGTTAAGGATTGAAAAGTTTGAACAAATATGTGCAACTGAAGTTTTCACGTTCTTCCAAGAAGTCCTTTTTAACTCCAGTAAAGCCTACTATCACTTTACTGGAGAGTGTTAGGGACTTAGTAATATGAAGACAGATTCATTTACTTAAGAGATACACCACTTTTTACTAAAGAATGGCAGAAATGTGATTAATAAATATAAAACGAGTTGCCAGTATATAAAAGAGAAGAAGAAGGTTATTACCTAAAAATTTGCAGACAGCGACAGCCACGCGATCACCGCGCGACCGGTGACTAATTGTAATAAAAAATTGGTATCATGTATGACTATTGCGTATCTATTATTCCATGACGTAAAATGCACTTTTCGCGGTAGATTTAGCACCACTATACAAATTACATTACACAAATTCTCGTTTTGACAGCAGATATCGCGCGATATTGTCTGTCGCATGCTGATTGCAAGTTACGTAATAAGCATACGGAGTAGAGGCTCCGATCGTTGATCCAAGCGACCCCGAGGAGGATGACAGAACATGTGGTCCATATTTTTTTGATGGTGGAGAGACCTGAACACAGATGTCCAAGTCCAAGGGTTATATGGGTCTTTTATCCATCAAAACTCCAGTGGTGGTCGTCCTCTTACAGATCTCTTTCTGACTATTACGGAATGCACCGGAGCTCCTCTAGCGCTGTGCCGAAGCATTTCTCGAGAGAGCATCGATCACTTTTTAGCAAGGAGAAAAAAAGTAAGGAGCATTTCGATTAATTTACATTGGCTGGTGGTTGATACACAGATATGCACATAAAAATATTTTATTTTTGTATAATAGTATTTATTAATTTTACTTGTGCAACTGTAGAAGGAACAGATTTTCTATAAATGTATAACTAAAAGATACCCATGTCGCTAGCTAAAGTTTGATTAAAATGTAGATATTTTTTATTGTGAGACAGCGACATCTATCGTCCGCTTAATAACATACTACGAGCTAAGTAAACTATGATTAATTCAAACTACACCACAATTATCACGTTTCACGCCAGGTTACAAATAAGTTCAAGAAGTTTTCTTTTTTTAGTTCATATTACTTCCAAGAGAATGCGTACTGTTTAATTTTTTTAATTTTTGGTTAGATAATCCTTATTTTGTATTTTTATTACTTTGTATCAATTAACAAAGTAAGTAAGCTTTTATTTTACTACATTGTTAAATATAGTATAATATAATATAATAATAAATCGATGTGATTATTTTGGTCTCCGGATTCATAGCTGTCTATGTTCATTATCATTTTGACATGAAAAAATAGTAATAGGTGCAATAGTATGTTAACATCTCTTTACAAATAGGTTTCAGTACCGAAGATCCTAATTTAATTAGATTAATGTAAATTGCAGCTTTATAAAAGTGTCATGCAAATCCCTTTATTCTCTACGATTTTATGAAACTACAGACAAACACAGAGAGCCATGCAGATAGATAACTGTGTCAAGCTTATATCGCCTCTCTATTCTGTCGAGAGATAATTGTAATTCTCATTTTCGTCAGGGTTTAAAAATAAATGTAAAAATCAATGTACTGGATGTTCTAAATATATAAACGACAATATATTTTCACTGCTTACGCAATATAAGCAGTTAATATAAAGTACTGCCCGACTGTTCCGTATTCGATTCCCCGGTCACGTTCCAGTCGGTTCGTCATTGTGTAATCTATCCTTAGATTGTTATGTGTTATCGGGTTATGATATGATTACCTCACGGATTATGTTATTGCGAAATAATTAGTAACGGTTACGCCAAGGACCAGGGCTTTCTCATGAAGATTTCGCCTATAGAAGTTTCTATACACGAAAAACACGTGGTTAAAAATTCTTATAGACCAAACAAATTCTTTCTGCTGTTTTTGTTGAGATTGAGAGATTCAGAGTTGAAGGTGTTTTGTCTGAGCAACTGATGGAGAATAGGGTGACTTGTGAAGAGCATAATAATAAACCAAGGGTTAGTTCACAAGAATTCGAATGCGTTTTAGATATATAATGCAACGCGAAAGTTTAAAAGTTTATAATTCGAATGCTGTCGATAAAATTTAAAATCACTTCATATTTCAGTGTAAATTTCAAAGCCAAAGAGAATGTTAAGATTTGAGGAGCGAAAGAAGTATATTTGAAAGAAGGATATATCCAGCAAACAGTGCTCTGAATAGCATGAATAAAGTATTTATACAGATAGGAAATTTAATTTGATCTAATCGATAAATCGCTTTGTTTCGTATTGACATACCTTTTAAATTAAAATTAGCCAGGTAAGGAATCTAAAATACCACTTTTTTTGTACTCCGTCTTTAAATCCAATTATTTGAATGCGATCATCGAATGAGAATACCATTACCATACCTAGTTCAGGAGATAGAGACTTTATGAATTTGTAAAATATGTGTGAATAAAGAAGTTATTTATTTATTTTATTTATTTATAAAGTAATGTGACTTCCTCCGTGGCGCAACGGCTTAGTGCGTCGGAAAGTAAACGGGGGTTGCGGGTTCGATTCCCGCCGCGAGTCTAGGTGTTTATGTATAATATGTAATTATTTACAAAAGAAAAGTTAGGAACCTTGAAGGAAGGAAGAAAACTTAGGAACCTTGATTGACAATACCACACTTTCTCTCATAGTATCCCTTTGTCTGGGGGTCAGGACTAACCTTCCTCACCGTTGCCGCTGTGGTGATCACGTCGATGTACTAGGTCACCACGGTTTATCCTGTTTACGTAGTGCGGGCCGCATGTCTCGACATGTTGCCTTGAATGACGTCATTCGGCGGGCTCTTCTCGCCGCTGGCGTTCCTGCAGTCTTAGACGCTGTAGGTATTGCACGCAGCGACGGCAGTAGACCGGATGGCTTGTCGCTCATTCCTTGGAAACTTGGAAGACCACTGGTGTGGGATGCCACTTGTGTCGATACACTTGCTGTTTCCCATATGCCGGCAACTTCCAAGTCAGCAGGTGCCGTGGCGAGCACTGCCGAGAACTTGAAGCGGCGTAAGTATGCGACGCTCTCTGAGAGTTTCATATTTACGCCCTTCGCAGTCGAAACTTTGGGTCCCTGGGGCCCCGAAGCCCTGGTTCAACTGGTTTCTGATATTTGTAAGAGACTGGTCGAGGCTTCGGGAGACCTTCAGCTTCAGCGGCAGCTTCTTCCGCCAACGAATCAGTTTGGCTATTCAAAGAAGCAATGCTGCTAGTCTGCTGGGTACCTTAAGCAATGACAGCTTTCTAAGCGGCAACTTTGAGGAAGTCTATTATTTAAGATAATGTGTAGTTTTAAGTTCGCAAATATTAACGTATGTATGTAATTTTTGTTAACGTAGTAGGTAGGTATATGAGTTGTCTAGTACCCATAACACAAGCGCTGTGCTGCTTACTATGGGACTAGATGGCGCTGTGTGAAATGTCTGACTTTATTATTATTATTATTATGAATTACCGTGCGTTAGTCTTGCTAAAACTCAAAATCATTGAGTCTTCATTGAGCTCTTAACATCTGTAAACGCCGTTCTGATTATGAGCTGGTATTATTTAAAGTAGTAACTACTTAATCTGAGGTAAAAAAGTTAAGTAACTGTGAAAAGTTCGGAAAAATTATTTATATATCTCATCTACGTATATTAGGTTGGTTTTTTCTACTACTCCACAATATCATTACAATAATGGTTTTTTTTAGTACCATTGGAAATGTTACGTAACAATTAATTATAATAGTTATTTCTTCAATAACTTTAATTTTCATAGAAAAATGTTTACTGTGTTTAAAAAATTAAAAGGAATGAAGTATTTGGAAAACGTACAATGTCTTTTTGAATCATACAAAATGTAGATGGGTATCGTAGACTATAACTCCAGACAGCCTGCCCAGTACTATGAAAATTAAAAAAAAAAACAAAAAAAAACATGTGGGTGCTGTTTTGTAACGAAGAGGCTAACGATCAGCTTATCTGATAATAAACGTGTGTCGTATGTACAGGTGAGTCAGCTTATCTGATTAGCTGCACCGTTGCTACAAGGGATACGGCGTTTGGAGTTATTTATGAAGTCTATGGTAAGTGTATGTGAATCTATAGAATTGTAGTAAGAATTTCTTTAGTAAGAATATCAAGTTTTACGTTAATGCTTTAAAATCTCTTTAATTAACATATGTTATGTTCAAATAAAGTAGATTACATATGGGACTGAATTAAGATGCTTAATTCATAATTTAAAAAAAAATGTAAATACTATGTCCATTTTTTTATCTTTTGTTTTTTAAATATCAACTTTAGAACTTTAGCTACAATTATTTTACCCCTCTTTTGGGTATAAAGGATTTCATAAACATCAAATGATGCTCGCATGTCTTCTTAGTTTGTGTTAGAATTGGAAAGGAGGAAAGAAAATAAAACATATGAAATAATTCCGTCATAATATTTTAATATAAAAGTCGTCGTTCTTTAAATAGTTTTTAGTCGACTGCGGTCGAAATAAACACTTCATTCATTGAAATTAAATCTACGCAAAACATAAACGCTAATATATATACAATGGTGCGTATACTGCATACATACCAGGTACATGTAAACTTGATGTCTTCCCATCCTCGACATGGTTTTGAAAGAGATCAAGTGGAAATTGAAAATATTGTAAAAGACAATAATTTTGTTCACAATACCTATATATAGATATCGAAAAAGTATATATCTTAGTAACAATTGAAACAGATTTGAAGAATTTTCAGAAATCGACATTTTATTATTATCCAAGCTATGATGACAGATTATCTCGAAAATTGATTTCGCGTCTGTCGATGTGGTCCAAAATAAATTTATTTCTGAGATATTATGTTTACATTTCCGAACAACCCATCTTATGGCAATGTTTCACGTAAAAGTGACACAATAAGTCACAGACACACTTACATTTTTTTGTGTCAAATCACATAATTTGCATAATATGTAGGGATATTACAATATGGCATATATTTCGGGTTTACAAGATTTAATTGCACTTTACCCAAATCCATCTCATTCTTGACTTAACTTCTAAATGTATAAAAGCATACCACACGCACATCCAACCTATGCCTAATTTAACCTACATCACATATAATATTCGTTTGTCTTCACATAACAAGTCCTATACGAAAATGCCTCATCCATAAATCAGACTTTTAGTCACTCGATGCAGTGTATTCAAAAAAATAACGTTACTTTACTTACATACACATGTAACATTATAACATTTCTTTTTCACTCAAATGATTCTATTTTTAAAACAATGACGTAATTGTGACATTTATTTCGTAATATAAATAAAATTAAATTCAAATGAAGAATATATTACGTTCGATAATACAGTTTCAGAGTTATCAAAAATAAAAAAGGTTTTTTCTTTTTTGCCTTCGGGTTACTGAAATACGTAATAAATTTAATAAAAGAAAATAAATAAGCAACCATTACAAAATAATACTTTTTAAAAGCAATTACGTAACACTCTTATTTAATCGCCAATAAATCTATCAACCGAGTGACTCCCAACTTATACTCTTCACCAGATCTTCCCGTGTAGACCATGACCATGATAGCCACTTAAAACAGGTCCGGCGCTTAAGACTGATTTGATGATAGGCACAGATAGGTGTTGGGCTATGGGGACGGCTACAGGTTTGGGTACGGCCACCGGGTACGGTTGCGGGACAGGTACGCCCACCTGGAAAGAAATATGTTTAAAGTATGAAATATAGGTTTGTGTTAAGGTACTTATTATATTTTTCTAAATGTGTTCATAATGCATATTTAAAAGTAAAATGCATATTTAAAAGTAATTACCTATTTTATAAAGTTTAGATATACTCAAGTTCTTGCAAATAATGTTTTGACATTTATTCTGATTACGGATGACAATAATAGGGCATTGGACTTTTAGAAAATACTTTTTATGTTGTATATTTGTACTTGTAAATTAAAATGTGAAGACAGAACTTTTGTAGACAGAAATAAAACAGCATTTTTTCTATTACGTAAAACACTCACTTCCATGTTGGTCTGGGAGAGAATGAAAAATATAGAATGTGCCAGCTGTTACTGTACGTACGTATATTCGCGCAGGTTGTAAAAGTTGATAATAGAACAAGACTTATTAAAATAAATTGTTTATAGACAGTGTCTGTCCTGTGTTCTCCTGTGTACCCCTGTAGTTCCGCTTTGCTATCTGTAAAACCTAATACTTCCTTCCAAAATTAGAGACGAAGCGTGACTTTTTTGTACATTGATTGCTTTCTGGACAGTTGTCGTTCTTATTCGTTTACGGTTTATTGATTTATTCCTGTCACAAAAGCGGAAAGGTGGAGAGCTGTGAGCATAGTCGCCATCTAAGTAATAATAACACACCTACCGACTGTTGCGGGTGTCCTCATAAGAATCGTCTAGGGATCACACTGGTCTGTTGCTCTGTGATTTCTTCATGGGATTTATCTATGCGTAATGTTACACTAGTCCATGATTACCCTACAGTAGGGGTTCCCAAGCTTATTTTGTCTACTGCCCACTTTGAGTCATGCAGTCGTTGTCTAAGATGCCTCCTAGCTAAATGAAATTACAAATCACCCCCCAGGCCTCTACACAACGCCCCCATTTTTTTTCTGGGTCTCTTACCGCCCCCCTTTAGGTCTGCAGCGCCCACAAGGGGGCGTTATCGCCCACTTTGGGAAAGGCTGCCCTACAGGATTTGTGTTAACGTTTTACTTACTTGTTTAATTATCGGTACGGGAACGGCGTGTGGTACGGGCACCGGGACAGGTCTGTCGACCGGCACGGCCACTGGTCTGTCGACGGCCACCGGGTATGGCCTAGGGACTGGTACTGCATATGGCCGGTCCACGGGGACTGGTACAGCCACCTATAACGTTAATATTTATTAATACATATAATGCTTTCCGAATAGGAGTTCAGAGGCACTTGTAGTGTAATATCAGGATTCGAAGTGTGACCATCGTCACTGACACAATCAACCTTTCTCCTGATCTTTTGCTCACTTCTATAGCGGCGAGCTCGCGATTGGATACAAGTAACTCTAGTCTTATTCCGCTTCCATTGGTTCTCTTATTGACTATTCTCAGTTTCAATTTACCGGGGTACACAATCACCTATGAAAGGATTTTAATGTTACCTATACTTTAAGTTCGGTTAAGCTAAGTTAAAAGTGGCTTCGGGATTGCGACCGATTGGAGTAGAGGTTCCGATCGCTCATCTTTTTAAATTGGTTGTCAAACGTTATTAACTTTTTATAAAATCAAACAAAAAGTAAAGTCGTGTGAAAAGATCTGTATAAACCGTACCCAAATGACAAGTGAATTTATGAAACGTTTGCCACTTGTCTAGACGCTCAGAGTCCCTCGATATCGACCAAAGAACGGCCACTGCGATTGTTTTACCGAAAAAATCTGAAGTGGCTATATAAATCTGACAGTATTGGCACAGAATAGATAACAGTGCTACGTATTGATGAAGCGTCTAACTCCACAAATTCGTGTTGCAAACCAATTCTCTTTCTTTCTCAAGTCTTTGGAATTTAATAAATTAATTAATAATCTTTAAGTGACTGATAATCTTATTGAAATTGTCAGTCAACATCACTGTTGCGTACTCCTAATATGTGTTGACTTAGAATACGTTAAATGTTATTTTGTACATACACATAGATATTCAACTATTAATTATATTTAACAGTATTTGAATATTAAATACCTTAACAGCGACAGGAACGGGTCTATCTACTGCAACCGGGTACGGAGCAGGCACCGGCACACCGACATGCTTCGTTACGGTTGTGTGAACATCAGCTCCGACGATAGCCGCCCCAGATCCATACGCTAGCCCGGATCCCAGGGCGAGGTTGGAGCCCAAACCATAGCCTAGACTGTGGCCAAGACCGGAGGTTATATAAGGCGAGGTCAAGTGCCCCACAAGACCGCTACGCTTTTGAATGACTTTGCTTGGTTCAGCTAGAACCGAGACTGTCACGAAAACGATTGCCACCTGAAAAATAAGAAATGTTTTTTTGTAAAAAGGCTGAAGTTGGATTCAAGAAAACGAATTTTTTCATTACTTCGTATTATGTTCATATTAAAGCCTTTTTTTAAATTACTTCGATGAAGTCTGTTATTTAAGATACATACATATCTTCACACTGTATCCCAAATTTAAGGTAAACTTAATTTTAAATTTGTGAATATTAACGTTATGTAATGATTTATTTGAATAAAATGTTATCTTTGTATTATGTTTTAAATCTTCAATATAACATTCGAAAAAATGTTATAATGTGAACACAATACAAAATAAAAAAAAAAAAATTGTTTTCTTGAACTCAACTTCATACTTTGGGTTTTATTTTTCTATGATGGACTCTTATGTGTATACTACTACAGACTTGAAGATATAGTATTAGATTTGTAATGAATTAGTTATTCCCAAAAAGTTACAAACACTACATTAATTTCTCTGAGATAAGTAAACTCATTTTATGAGTTACTAGCAGATGCCCGCGACTTCGTCCGCGTTTTTTTTTAAATAGGCTATGTCCTTCTACACTTTTAAACTTTCGCGTTGCATTATATGTTTTTTTTTTGTTTGCTTGAGACCACGGCCGATGCAACTCGGTCGAAACGTCAAGCCAAAATAAAAAGGTAATCGCGTTAAATTTCCCGTTTTAGATAGCCTATGTCCTTCCTCAGGATTCAAACTATCTCCATTCCAAATGTTATCGCAATACTGACAGTATAAAATACGAACAAACAAACAAACATTGATTTTTATATATTAGAAACAGATAATTTATTAAATAAGGTTTCCTAACATTTCTTTTTACCTCACAATTGCCTTCTGGTACGAAGAGGAAGTATCATATCTGAATAACTCTGGCACAAAACACCTTGATCGTTTTGTCGACATTGTATCATCGCAAACTTAGAACTCGCCTAGTTCAAGTTTGAATTGCTATCTGGGTATGTATATACATATGTAGGCATGGGTCTGTGTAAAGATGTATCTACGTGTATTGTATATATGTATATTGACTAGGGTATTGGCATGGTCGTTGGTAGAATTTTATCTGCCCTTCGTACAGAGAAAACTGTCTTTTTGCATCATACATGGTGTCACTGGATGCTCCTTCAGTTTGTGTTGTATCAGTACACTAGATGCAATTGTAGATACAAAAAATTTGAGCAGTAGAAAGAACAAAGAAGAATGAGTGACGAAAAAATTTACAAAGTAAAATGTGATTAGTAGTAGAATAGTTACTTATGAAAACGAAATAGTCTTAGCTGACAGAAGTATCGAAAGCATTCACATACCTCAGCAAAACTGTGTATAGAGAAAGATAAAGTTTAAGGAGGTGAAAGAAGTACATTATATAAAAACCAAAATGCTTTGTCAATTCTATCTATCCTGTCACCGGCCCTTTGCCGTTGGGCTATAATAAAGCATCTACCATCTACTTTCTAAGGTATGTTTCCGAGTTTTATTTCTAGTCAAGTAAAGTTAGAAAACGAATTATTCTAAAGAGTCTTATAGTCTGGGTCTTACTGGAAGCTCCCCCAGTATTATTTTGTATTGCTCATAGTAAAAAGCTAGTGCTCGGTTGAGATCACAAAATTGGCGTCTGAAGTAGATAAAAGCGCAATTGTGTTAATTCCATGCACTGCACTGGATGTGTCAGCTCCCTTATTCGAAATGGGTTGGCACATAACACACTTTTCAAGACATAAAAACTCCCAAAAAATAAATATATTACGCTGCCTGCACTAAAAGCTAGTGGGCGTGACTTATGGCGGTAGCCCGCGCTTTGCGACTCCCTTGGCACCAAATTTTGCTGCGCCATGGCGCAATTTTAAGTTCACTCAAAGCGTCGGCGCTGTATTATATAAAGCTCTGAGTTGCTGAGTTGTCGCAAGGAATTTTGCTGAGTACCCATGCTTAATCTGAAGTACTTATTCATTTACAAAAGTGTTATCCATTGTGTTGCGTATCGTTACAGAATACGTGCTTGCCCGTCCACTTGCTGAACATATTAAGAAACGAAAGTTTATTTGTAAGCATATACAAGTCCACCGCCAAAACCCTAGGTCCGCAAGTTTGCATATATTAAGCTGCCAATATCGAAATATACTTTTACCCGTTACGTGTTATGACTTCACCGAGCTATTGAAATGCGAGGTCGTGCGCGCAGAAAACGAAATTATGCGCGTGCGATGCATTATAAATCACATTTTGGGTGTTATAAGTTATTGCGTCGACTCGTATTGTACTATTTGTGTGTCGATTATGTGTGTCAGTATAAGGGTATTCTGCATATTCTTACACCGATATTTATACCTTACTTGGTTTAATTAGCCAGTAAACATCCCTAGACCCGTTTTTATTCTAATTGCCGACTGAAGAGCCCCAACTTACGAATTCCAACTTACTGAACAATTTACACGTAAAAATTTGGCTGACTTAGCGAGTCATTTGGTTGACTCTACTTACCAAATTATAACCTGTGAATAAGGCAATATATAGTGACGTATAACTGCCAACTGAAGAACCTAAGCCGCAACTTACGACTTGCAACTTACCGAGCAATTTATACGTCATTTGGTTGATTCGCTACTTAATGTCTTACCAACTTAGAACGTGTAAACTAAGCAATACACCTGGCATTTCTACTTGCCAAATGAAGAACTAAAACCACAACTAACGACTTGCAACTTCTCGAAACTTATTTAGTTATCCTCACTCTGTATCCCTAACGGGGTAGTCAGAGAGGACGGAGCGCCAAGCGTCGCGGTCCTTACATACCTCTTTCGCTTCCTCAAATCTCATCATTCTCCTCACACATTTTCGCCTAGGTATGCGAGTGCTTTTGACTTTTCCGTCTGCTAACACTCTGGCTATTTGATCTTCATTAGTCAGCCTTGGTCTACCTTGGCTTCTTTTACTACTCACTTTCGCTCTGTAGATTTTCTTCGTCAGTCTTTCATCATTCATCCATGTATATGTATATGAAGATATGTGTGTATGTATTTAGTTATGTACATGTGAAAAATTGTCCCGTTACTTACCGACTTACTAACTTACACCAGGCTTCCGTCTGTAAGTTGTTAAGATTTTCATATATTTTTTTTTAAATTTTTGAGGATTCGTATCCCAAAAGGAATAATGAAACCGTCCGCCCCTCTCTACATCAATTGTCAAAATCTATGGCGTATAAATTTGAAATTTGGTATAGGAATAGACTTTGTCAATTTATATTCATAGGATAATTAAAGAGGGCACATTGGTAAGACTAGAAATCGATTTGATCACTGTCCTCCTCCCACATATTATAAAAAGTTCAAAGGTTATATTAATCTTACAGTCGCTACAAGGAAAACAATGTTTGACTTATGAAGATCAAATTACCACAGTATTTGCCGACGGAAAGTCAAAAGAACTTTCATACTTTGGCGAAGGCGTATGAAGAGAATAAAAGGGGTAAAAATCGTGTGGCGGTCTGTATTCTCTACCGAAACAGTTAGAAACACAGCCTGTAGATGTGTATGTATGTATCATTTTATTTGGTACAGAATCCTTCGTATGCGAGCTCAACTCGAACTTGACTAAATATTAGACGAGCAAATAAAGAATGCTTTAAACAATTACAGCAGTTGTATGACTCTTTACTAAGAAGGGATTAAGTAACACCCCGAGTAAAAACAAGTTAGCATTGATAAATAATTATGATCATAGAAAGTAGACCCCAGTAGATAGACCATAGCAGATAGACCATAGTGACGCTTTGAGTAAGTTTATAATGAAAACAAGCGACACACCCCGGTTTCGTAGAAATTTTCATAAATAACCCATTATTTTTTAGTAATGTGTAAAAGATAGAAATGGTTACTGTGAATTATCCTTAGGAGATATACACCATTGGGGACGTTTCTGTAGACCTTTTCAAGATATACCATTCCGTAGTACATTATTTTGATCTATCCCGTAAGGTTTGGCCAGCATTAGCAAAGTAAGCTCCAAAAATATGTTTTTTGCCACATCATTACAAATTATTGAAATTCTCAGCTTTTCTCTACTATAATATGCATGTATTATACATATAAACTTATCGGCAAAAATTCTCTGAAGGGTAGTGAAAACCGTATCAAAATCGGTTGCGTGGTTTAGAAGAAGTTAGCGGAGAAACAGAAAGACAAAAACAACGACTTTGATTTATACTATTAGAAATAGAGAAACTAACGTGTCAAATTCTTGCAGGACGCAGAACGGTGTGTTGTGATTTGATTGGTCACATTCAAATCTCACGTTAAATATTCGAGAGTAGATTGGTCGAGAGCCGTGGGTGTGTTCGCTGTTTAAGTATTATGACACTAAACTACCGGCTGTCGTAGGTGTCCTCGTAAGCGTCGTCTACGGCTCACCGGTGTTAGAAATGATCGATTCCTAAATTGTCCTAACCGGGAATTATACTCAGTATAACAGATATGCACTAATCACCGCACCAACAAGCGTTTCAATGAATCAAAGTATAGCAGGATAATATGTACATAAGTACCACTTATTTATTCGAAAAAAAACGGAAAGAAATCAAATTTTGCATAATTGTTAGCATTACCCCGTACTTGACTACCCCATTGGGGATACAGCGTGAAGATATGTATGTATGTTAGCATTAATGACAGTAACGTATCCACTTTCGAGTATCCAATTTCGAATTCTGAAACTTTTTGTGTTTGGCGTAATGCCCAAATTTACAGAAATACATTGGATTTCACACACTTAAAAATTTCAAAGACGTGTTGCCTTTTTCGTAACATCTTCTGTATCGAGTGATGTATTGTGTACGTGAACTTGAAAGAATACGTTGTGTTACATTTCAATTCGGTACGTTTTTAAAACAATAATAAAAGTCAAATAAATTAGTAATGTCAAAGTGAAATGTAAAAGTGTTTTTTTTATATTCACTGTTTTATAAGATCCGTTTAAAATGAAAACATTGCTATGGAGAACCGGCACGCTTATAAGATAACTTACAGTCAGTATGCGACAGCCAAATATCACCCGATATCTGCTGTCTAATCCAGAATTTGTATAATGTAATTTGTATAGTGGCGCTAAATCTACTGCGAAAAATGCATTTTATGGTCATGGCGCAATAGAGAAGCAATTGTCATACACGATACCAATTTTTTATAACAATTAGTCACTGGTCGCGCATTGATCGCGTAGTTGTCGCTGTCTGCAAATTTTTAGGTAATAACCCCGCGTACTTTCATAAAAATTGGGCTAATACTCCTAGTACGTAGTGTCATCCAAAAAGGGTTGCAAGATTGTGGTTCACGATTTTACAAGGGACTTAAATACACATATCTTCTGACTGTAATTATGTCAATTAGAACTTAGTTTTTCAAAAAAATATATCTATGTAGGATACTTATGAAATGTGATCCGTCATCACGTCTGCTTTTTTGACAATTTATTTCGATAAATTACTGTCGACGTTGACTGTACTCAGACTGAGTTTTCAAAACAAGACTAACGGTGTCGAAAATTATGAATTCCTTTTGTTTTACGATGATACTTTGTTTGGATTTCGTTTGGAATTTGAATTTCATTCGTTTTTGTATGTAGATTTAGAATTGAAACTGCTGAATAATGGCGACTTATATATAACTTATACATACATACACAAAAGCTTTAATACATTCGATTTAATAATTCGATAAAATAGTTATTAGTTTATCCGAAAAAAGTCATGCGTTGGTAGTACTTAATTGCGTTGAAGTCTTTTATATGACCGGGTTTATTTAGTTAATATAAATCTACGATCTAGTAAATATAACGATTTCGTATATTTAGATTAAACTATAGTAACGTTAAAACATTTTTTTAATAATTTTAGGCATGATTTGGACATTTAATGTATTATATTCAGTCAATAAACTGTATCGAACGCATTAGTCCTATACACACGCATACGCACATTTTAACAACATTTCAGGAGAAACAAAGTTTATTACATTTATTACACAGTGTAATTTACAAATTCAAATATGAAATTTTTAATGACATTTTTAAATGTTTTTTTTTTGACAACTCACTAATAAATATTGTCAGTTTTTTATTTTTCCTATAATGTTGCTATCGAGATAATATTAAACAAATATGTTGAGGAGGTATATTTTGTGTAATGAAAGCGTGTTCAAATATTTTCTTTGTAAGAAAGTCTCATTAACAAGTTTGAACCGTACTTAGAAATCCTATTTAAAATTATAATTCACCACCTAAAGAAAAACTGTTAAAATTCACTTACAAAAGCTTTCATGTTGCCTGAAACACAAACACACACTACACTGAATATTACTGTAATTAATAACTATTAGTTATAGTGTTCACTGTGAGCTGCAGCGTGCACTGGTCATATGTAGTGGACGCGGTAGTCGGGACTTATATAAGGCATAGTGCATACTACCCCACTATCAGACGAGGACTTCAGCGACGAATAACAACTATTTGCAATACCGGGATCTGGTATGTGGCAGTCGCATGTTAATTTGGGATTTCCTTGCATTTGCCTCATTCATCGATACTCTATCAGACATAATAGTCACGACAGCAACGGACGAAATTAAATTCTACTTATTACTTACATATATTTAAAAGAATACTTCAATCTCAATAAAGACACGAAATACCTCGATATTTTGTAATCACTTAATGGAAGTAAAACATATTAAAGCAATAGTTTAGTGCAAAATTTATAATTTATTTATGTAAATGATATTAAGTTTGTATAAAATGTTTTGTTTCATTTTAAACGTCTTTATATTCAACTCTTAATGAAACCTCTTCATTGATTTCACTGAGAATTAAACATTGCCATTCGGTCGACAATTTCATACATATACACAACTCAACAATATCGATAGAAAGTAGACTATTATATGAGTACCTCTGTTGGTTATATTATAATTACAATAATTTTACTTTAAGAGAAAAAATGTTTTTGCGAGAAACTGTTTATTTATAATTATTTACTTACACTACACACAAAATAACACTGAAAAAAGTCACAATAAGAGATAAAACAATAAATATCGATATACATACATGTCATTAGTGTTGCCAGATTTTATTAATTTTTAATGAAACTTGAAGAAACACCTATTTCAATAATACAGTATATACACTTGTATGAATAAAAATGTTCCCACGTAACGGTTACTTGCTCAGTGTGTTTGTTACTTACTGGCTTTTCCATAAAACGCATTTTTCACGTTTCGACTGCAACCCTGTGCATTAGACGTCGCTATCCTTTATCCGTTCTATAGAGAACTTTGTCAGCGCAAACAGCTTCCCACTTCGCTATATTTTACTTAAACTTGGGCATTGCGTTATAGCCATTATGGAACAGCTATGAAATGTACACTTCTATTTGTAAAGTTATTACCCAATATAACAATTATAATGAGGCTGTTCTATTAATACTTTAGGATTAATAACCTATTTTTATTCTATAGGTTATTAAACAGCTTTTTAAATTTTATCGTTCAACATTAATTAATTATACATACCTAGGCAAAAATGTGTGAGGAGAATGATGAGATTTGAAGAAGCGAAAAAGGTATGTAAGGACCGCGACTCCAGGCGTATTATTATAGGCGTAGGCGTATCATGCATTAATAGTATAGACGCTGTAAAATAGTCATGTCATACAAAAATTTTGTACAAAAAACTTTTTGAATAAAAACCTCCTTCATGCATTTGGATGTTATATGCAGGAGGAAAAAAAGAGACGCACTAGTGTGGAAAAGAATAACTTTCCGCAAGCTAAACACACATGGAAAAGTCTACTTTTTGAGCAAACGTATAAAAAAAAGAAAGTGTAATACTGTTTCTGAGTCGTGTTTGATTTTGAATTATTTTATTACAATTTAACTGTAACTGAACTATTATTTATCTATATACATTATACATCTATAAATCAATATAACTGTATGCCAATTAAAACATTTTATTAAAAAGTTTTCTTTATACTATACTTACACCAAAGAAATAAGTCCGGTCGTAAGTCCCAATCTCTCGGTTTGTCTGTGCGTATGTTACGGTCGCTATTTTAGGCTTTCTTTACAACAGAATAACACTGAAAATGAGGCATTCTTTACCTAACACCAGAAATTAGTAACAAGTATTCAGGAAATTTTAGATTCAATTTTTTTATTTATTTTTTTATTTAACTACTACTTTGTACAACATTCATGGATGGGCAAACATAATGTTTAGTATACTATATATGTACATAAAGACTATAATCTATAAATAGTAAATAATGCGTTTCCCGTCTATTCACTTCAAAGCTTCGAAATTTTTAAGTGGATTACAATGCAGTGTTCACCATCATTTACATTATTTCACGGAGATAATTTATATGTATAACACATTCACATTCAGTCCGTAGAAGTAGAGAAATATTGATCAAAAAGTAATTTCGACCCGTGCGAAGTTGGGTGGCTAGTGTACCATAGATGTATATGGTATGTATATTATATAGTTTTAGAAGTTGGTCTACCAGTGACATTTTATTATTTCTGTTATTGATAAACGTGCAACCTACTCGTAACTGACGGGTCGCGGGTCAAAGCAGATCTGAACTTCTCTGTGAATATTTAACATTCAAGCCATCGCTGACTCGTCTGAGATGTTAAAGTTAAAATCCGAGTAAGAGTATGTCGGACACGTCTTAGCTTAGAATTCTATAACACTTTTGGACAAGTCGAAGATAAGTTAAAAATAAATCAAAATACCTATTATTACTTAGTTTTTCGTTTTTGAAGTTATACCTCTTTTGGTGCGTTAGGAAACATAGATCTGTGAAATTCTAGCATGTAGCGGCATTACGTTGTCTTCTTTCTTATACACTTTTTTTATACACTGGCAACTCCTTTCATATTTGATAGAAATATTTCTGCCATTCTCATGTAATGAACTGAAGTATCTCTTATGCAAAATATATGTCTTCTTATTACTAAGTCCCTAATACTCCCCACAAAGTGATAGTAGGCTTTACTGGAGTTAAATAGAACTTAATGGGAAAACGCGAAATCTTTAGACGCACATATTTATTCAAACTTTCCAATTCTCAGCACTTGCACATAACTTTAACGGACAATATACTATCAATTTTGTACCTTAAAATTACCAAAAACGCAAAAAATAGAAAATTTAAATAATGACAACTTCACATCTCCCGTTCCCGCCAAAAAGTCTTTTATTTCAGTAGTAGTAGTACGTTTCTCTCTTAGAATCTTAGCTCATACAACCGACGTCCTCAGTAACATATAGATAAATTCTCCATATTATTTCATCAAAATGTCGACATAATACATTTTAGATGTATCTTGGAGTTTTTGGCCTCAAATATATTGAAGCAGTCTTTCTAATAGGATCCGCTGAGGCAGACTAAGCCACTAAAAAAATCTCAACATCACAGTACTACATAAGCACATATTTGAACAATTTCACATAACAGCACTACAGCATAGATGCTTGGGAGGCAAAACTACGCCAATTTTACATCACAATATCCACTAGAAACAATTTGCGAATAATTAAAATAAACACCCAACCCCTTCCCATAAAACCCCGCCAAAAACTCCTTTTTTTTATTTCAAGTGGCCAGTTATTTTTATATGTGGCTAGTTTTGTTTTTTTTTTATATGTAGCCAGTTTTGCTCAAAAACGTCAAAGAAGTATAACTTCTTACATGCATACAAAAGTACATACATGCTTTTTTTATTTTGGAGTTTGCGTTACTATGTAATTAGTCTACCTCAACTTAGTAGGTGGAACAAATCGACTGTAATATATGGATAAAGAGACAGACGGACAGACAGACTTCAAAGGTTCCAGTTTGGATATTTTGGTTACGTAACCTTAAAAAGTAGCAAGTACGTATTATTTAATAGCTATTTTCATACAATATAGATTCACATTATCATATTCGTATTAATTTTATGCATTAATGTATATAATAATATATATTCATAATATGTCGATGCATCTACGTCATTCTCTTACAAATTTTTTTTTATTCTTTCAACTTATGAACTAATTGTGATCTGCGGCCAGTGTTATGCAATAGACGATAGCGTGCAACAGCTCTGGCCTACCAGTGACCCTTAGTACTGAATATTCAACAAAAGAATGTACAAGCTTCAAGTAAAGACAGTATTGATATATTGTTTATGAGTACATAAGATTTAGAAATGTGTCATCGCAGTTTTAAAATAAAAAATAAATTGCATGCAAATTGGTGAAAGAAAACATACAGACAGTCACAGAGAGAAAGTAAGACAGACAAAGACAGAGACATACACAGACAGACAATTGCGTTAAATTAACATTCCGCTGTCTCGTTCTACTTTCGAACATCCAGGGTTTCCGTATCCTTATCCTTATCCGGATAAAAGGAATGGACACCACCCATTCCTTTTATCCGCAAAAAGCATTTGCATCGTCTTATAACAAACTGCTAAGGTCTGGAACTCTCTCCTGGCGTCGACTTCCTCACACTTACGACTTGAGCACTTTCAAAACAAGAGTGAATAGTTATAGGAATAATCTGGAACACCCTTCTAGTGTAGACTTTTCTTTATTCTTACAACTTTAGCACTTTCAAAACAAAAATGAATAGATATCTTCTGTTAACAACAAGTTAAAATAACCCTTCCTCTTGGTTGGAGATTAAAAGTGTAGGTCAGACATTTGCGAACAACCTATTATGAAAGTTTAATTCAGTCAACTGTTTTCCTTTTATCTACTAAAAATTTAAAAACTGTCAAAAAATGTCACGTGGGAATGCAAATCCATAGATTTGCATTCCCACGTGACATGTTTTGTTCGACGGTAAGGTATTATGTCGAGAACGTGATGAGTTCAGTGACACATTGCATTCAACAATTGAAGATCGATGAATTGAAATTCAGATCAAACGCGCATGAAGAACGTGTGTTTGAATTTGCGGGTAATATACATACATACATATATGTATCTATTGCTTGTGCTTATATTGCGAGTAGGTATGTATATTTCTAATTATTTTACAACGAAACCACATTGTAACATCTTTGCTAATTTATATCGATCATTTATATATGTTTATATAGAGAGAATGAGTGAATAACGACTATTGAAGAAAATCTACAGAACAAGTGAATGATAGCAGGAGACAAGGAATTCCAAAGCTGACCTATCGAAATCGGACAGCTTATAGCTGAAGAAAATATTTCATGTGACGGATTCCTACAATCTATAGCTATTTTCCGCTCAAAACTTCAAAAATCACCAATCAACAAGTGTTTCGCTTCTCAACGAAGTATCTTCAGGACATTCCAGAGATCAAACTCGTTCAGCTAACTAGCACCGAATTAACAAATGAGTCAATGACAATGACAAACGAATGAGAAGGAAATATTAGAAGCATTAGCATGCAGACCTGAGCGAAAGTGTGCGAAGAGAACGAAATTGTAAGGGTTCAGTTTCTCTAAAGAACTTTAAAAACGTTATCGCTGGTATTCCTGTCATTTGTGCGTATGAAATACGTCACAGTCATCAGTATTGCAATATATTTTTGTGCATGAGCTAGCCGCTTAAATCTTGCATCACAAAAGTCACAATGTAGCCGGTCGTATTGATCTGTGGTAGTATAACGAACAATTGTTGAAGTGGAAACAGTTTTCAGCCAAAATTTAATATCGTCATGATCCGACTGGGTCAAAGCGAGGGTCATAATTTTCGTGTTTTTTGTGTAAATGTGCATGTAATATAGGTACAACTATATTGATTCTTATATATTTTATCTTTTAAGTAACATATTTCAAGATGCAAAAGCAGTCGTTTTGATAAGAATAATAATCAACCACGCAGAAGAATTGCTTTTTTTTTAAATTTAATAGGTGTAAAGTTAAACTTAGTTCAGCTTAATGAAATGAAATGAAATAATGAAAGCAGTTGATGTTGAACAGTTATTTTTATGTATATATATACATATACTTGCATAAATATCTTCACGTCATCTGCTTTTCGGCTGGATAAATCAAAGCGAAATAAAGTTACGTTACTGTCTTAAGTCTTACCATTAGCGCCATTATAAATTACTATTACTAATAAGAATTAAATTAAATTAATATTTGATTCACTACAAGTTAAATTAACTACTATTACCGTCTTACTTTTAGTGAAGAGGTGTAGAGTGTTAGCTTTTCATCGTTGCCCATTGTACGAGCTCGATTTTGATGAAATTTAGAACGGAGTTAGATTAAACCTGACGAAGGACATAGGCTACTTATTTAATACCACGCGGATAGTAACGGAAAAAGCTAGTACGTCTTCAAAAATAAATAAAATAGAAGTATCTGGTTGTGATTTTGAAATGAAGGCTTTTTATACAAATAGTTATTTGCACGTAACCAAAACCTAAACACGCGTTTTTAAATTTACTTTTTCTAGGCTATTTTCTGAATCGGCTGGTTCCGATTACGATGAGCCTTTTATTGACAGCTAAAGGAGCTTTCATAGAATAATCTAGGTTACTTTTTGGCTCGGAAAAATACTAAAGACACGGTGAAATCGCAGAGCAAACTAATAATAACTTATTAAGTTCCATTCCTTGGCCTTGACTTAATTAAGATTTACGGGAGAAGATAAGCATATCGTGTATTATTTTTTTCTTACAAATCAACATTTATGCGAAAACGCTTATATTGTTTTTACTTATTAATATAAAATTTAAAACTTAAAAACAATCGATACAAAAAATAATTTGGTTCGATTTCTACTAAATACAGCAGTTAAAGCATTTTCGATAACTGTAGCTATCTTACAACAATAGTTCATCTATTCCTAAGATGTCACATATAAAACGATGTCGTATTTTTTTCCTTCAAGGGTTAAACTAGTAGATTGTATAACAAGGGAGTAAAATAATATTTTTATGGCGAGGCGCTATTTTGGGCCCAGAGTGGAACGAAGGATTCTAGAGTAGAAACCCGAGCGCAGCGAGGGATTCAATGTGCAGCGTCCGAGGAAATATTAATTTTACTACACTCTACTTTTCATTCCTGTCTATGAGAAAAATAAACGAGAGTCGTTATTCCATACGAAAAAGTATAAGGAATCTTATATTTTTAAAATTTTAATTTCTTTTTTTTCTGGCGCGCGATTACCGACCGCCGCCCAGTTGATCATCAGTAACATTTGCCAGTAGCATTTTTCACACAATGTTTTCATTTGACCTCTCGTGTTCCTTATTCAAATTAATTTCTGTACTTTGTGAAAGCCTTTAAGAGAAAAAACTTATTTTGGGCGCACTTATCGAGGAACCAATCATCGTTTTTCGAATAAATGGAATAAAAAATATATTACGGATCTCAGTGTGTTACAAGCCTTAATTAGTGGTCAATACGGCCGCTTTCCTAATTTGTTTTCGATTGTACTCTATACTACCCACGTTAGGTCGGTTGCATATAAACTTATCTACAGATTGAAGTCATAAATAACAACATTCGAAAGGGACAACCGTTCCCACAGTTCCTTAGATCTAGATTAAATTAACTAGTGCTAAACAAAGAGACATAATTTTAGGTGAAATACCAATAGAATGATTACTCTAAGCAGTTAGCAATAAGGTTTGTTTTAAATTATTACAAATCTAAGGGATCTGTTGACATACAAAGAATGCCTCGATGCTCTACTTTCCATAGGCCATGAGTACTAAAAACCAAGGACTATGTAAATTCAACTATAAACGTTAACTATAAAGATTTTGAAATTATATTATAATTACCGATAATGTTCTGTTCTTTGTTTTATTTATTTTAAAATATTTCAATACTTGATGATAGAACAATTTTTTTTTAGGTAAACATTTGGCCTCCGTCTTGCCACATGGAAAGCAACGGCCCAAAATATTATTCACACTTGTTTCAAAAATATTGGGTCCTTACATATGAAATTGGCGTTTTGTTCGGGAGGAATATAAAGTCAATTTTTTTTTGTAAAATATATTTAATTAATCAAAGTATGCACCGTTGTTATCTATGCCCTTTGGCCATCTCATAGGTAGTTCATTGATCCTTTTACTAAAAAAACCATGGGGGCGAGAATCAATAAACTCTTTGAAGGCGGTTTGGACTGCCACATCGGAGTTGAATTTTTTTCCTTGTAAGAAGTTGTCCAAATTCCGGAAAAAATGGTAATCTGTTGGAACAAGGTCCGGGGAGTATGGTGGATGTCGCAGACATTCCAATTGTAGCTCATCTAACTTAGTGGTTGTTTGTTGTGCAGTGTGTGGTCTTGCGTTGTCGTGAAGCAGCAGTGGCCTAGAGCGATTGACCAATCTCGGTTGTTTAGCAGCTAGTTCTTCCTTCATGGTTTGCAGTTGCCGTAATCGTTTGGCCAGATTTTAGAAAGCTGTAGTGAACGACACCGGCGCTAGTCCACCAAACGTTCACAAGTAACTTTTTCTGAGTCAATTTTCGTTTAGGGCAGGATTTGGCTGGGTCTCCAAGGTTCAGCCATTGCGACGAGCGCTTCCGATTATCGTACAGTATCCACCTTTCATCACAAGTAATGATTCGATTTAAAATCCCTTCATTATTGTGTCGGTTGAGCAAAGTAACACAGCAGTCGACGCGTGTTTGTAAGTTCGATTCACTCAATTCATGAGGTACCCATCGTTCAAGTTTTTTTACTTTCCCGATTTGCTTCAAGTGGATTAATACAGTTTTGTCACTTACCCCGAAGCCTGCAACTATCTCTGAAGTGCTTTGTGATGGATCCGCTTCCACAATAGCCTTTAATTCTTCATTTTCCACTTTGGTCTCCGGCCGTCCACGGGGTTGGTTCTGAAGGTCGAAATTTCCAGAACGAAAACGTTGAAATCAAAAACGTACCGTGCTTTCTTTTGCGACACCAGCGCCGTACACATAATTAATCCTTTGAGCTGTTTCTGCAGCACTGGTGCCACGGTAGAACTCGTACTCGTAAATATACCGATATTTCATGTTTTCCATTGTGCGGTAATAAGCGACGCCAAAGAAAAAAATAATGAGAAAAAAACAAATGAATGACTGTTTTCAAAACTCAAATGTACCAGCTAAATGAATTTATAAATTTGAATTTGGAATTTTTAACCAAAGAGGAGATATTTCAGATCAAAGTGGTCAGTACGACAAAACGCTAATTTCATATGTAAGGACCCAATACTTAGGTTAGGTTTCTTACATGAATGAGGAAAAATTCACAACGGAAGGGTGTTCCACAGACAGTATTCCAGGCCTTAGCAGTTTATGTAATTCAAACGCACACTCTCCAAAGCATATTCTGTAAAATGCAAAAAAATAACTTGTAATAGAATTTGTTTATAACTGACTACAGCGCTATCTATTGGATCGTAGCATAGTAATGACTCATCGTCTCGACAAAACAAATACAATACGAGACCTCAATCAGCCTGAAGTTACACTTTAACTAACAGACACACCAACCAATCACAGATATAAAGATGTATAACAATGAAAACCTACGATATGTATATCTAGAACTTCTCATTCTCTTGAAACGAATATTAATATTAATGTAATTTCCTTACAAATTATTTTTAAGGATTTTAGCATTTTTAATACCTAATAGTAGGTATTTAATATAATCGCTAAAATTTTACAAAAATACTTGAAAATAAATTACATAACATCCCTTTTGTATATTTTCTTGTATTATTCGTTATCAGTGCAATGTTCATTATACCGATGAACATGAGAATGTAGTATTTAAAATATTCAAGACACGCGCACGGATTAGTGGGCTACAGTGTCAACACCGCAAAGTTATCACGCCTCGGTTTGTAAAGGTGAGAGTACATTGACTAATAATATGCCTGATAAATAAATTAATAATAATAACAATGCGCCAAACAATACACATCAATCATCTGATCTCAAACTAGGGCATTCCCTGTGCTATGAGAACCAGACGACTTCTACTGGCTGGAAGCGTCTCCTAGTACACCCAACCCCGAGACAATCTAAAAAAGTTCGCTTCCTAAATTGACCCGACCGGGAATCAAACTCGGAACCTTCCGCGCTTGGTGGCAACGCCTAAACTACTGTGCCATTGAAATTCTTCAGATAATTAGTATAATTATAGATAATTAATTAATTAATATAATTATAATTAGATATTATAGATTATTTTCTTTCCTACTAAAACCCCTAAATAAATATTAAGATATTAATTATTATTTTTACATAATAAGCGATGAGCTTGATTGAAAATTTTTATAAGTAAACTACATTTTTTAAGTTTTAAATAAATTGAAAAATATGTATATTATACTTACCAAATGATAATTTAGTAGTAATTTATGAGCACAATGGCATAATAACATATTAAAGATTAAAGTTAATTAAGTGTTAGGCTTATTTGTTTATTTTCATTTATTTAACTATTTATGTACATGCGCACATTATGAGGGAAAAATTAAATGAAATAGGGTACACATGTACAAAGTTACCTACTGTCTGCATTAAAAATGAAAATTTAAGCAGAGCTGTGACAGTAAAAGTGAAAGAATCCAAATCATGTATGAAGCAATCAAAGAAACAGTCATGAAAGATCATAGAACATAGTGTTATAGACAAATATTTATGTATCGTAGATAAATTACAATATTAAATGAAAAATTTCTGAACTTCCGTTAAAGGAATAAAATTTAAAAACGTTACATTTGTATAGAGCTATTTTATTTTCAATTTATTCTAAGTTTAGATTAAGACCTTACAAGATTTCGTGCCGTTCAAAATTATTATTAAACTGTCTTAAAACCATATGAAAATGTAATTTATTTAAAAAAATCCGAAACATGGTGTTCGCTTAACTAATTATGTTATGTTGACTTAACAATTTTGTTCTTTTTTCTTCAATTTTCTTTCAATTTTGTTAATAAGATACCAATGTAATACGTTTATGCGACAAATAATTAATATCTGAAAATAAAATATGAATTGCGTTTTTGTTATAAGTATATATCAGCCTTTATAGATGTGCTGAATTAATGTGACGTGTCCGAAGTAACGTTGCAAATACGTATTCAATTACTCAACTGGACAACAAATCTGACCATTGACTAAACAGTATTGGAAGTACTAGTGCCTGTATAGAAACTTTCTAGGAAAAGTCTGAAGATTGTTGAAACAGTAATTCCATAAAAACAAGGGCTTTTTCACACATGTACTCTATTCAAATTTCAAATATATAATTAGTATTCGACTTTAAAATGCTGTATCAAAACGAAATTTTTGGAGGTAAGATACGGAGAGCATCTCGTTTAGTTATAAATGTAGGACATATTAATATATAATAATGCACACGGATACATTTTTCATGTCCGTTAAATTTAATTTCTTGTTATGTTGAATAATGATAACTCTGCATTCGAATAACTAAAATTATTTAGGCATTTAAGGACATTATAGTACGTTCGTTTATGCGATTAAGATATTTGCGTATTTGTGACGATGTGAAAAACGAATTAAAGACAAACGGAAGCAGTTGCGTGTTTGTGTCGCGTACGACCCCGACTGACGCTACAATAATTACCCATATTCGCCCAAAATATTGCCGTTGTGTGCGTGCCACGACGCGTGTGTATCAGCGCGCACACATACAAACCGCGCATGATAACTTTCTATGAAGACATCCTACTGTTATATTTATACTGTGGTTTGGATGAGTTATAGTTAAATGTGACACAAAGAGCTGATGTCTAAGTCCATAATGACGCCAATAATATAAACATCATACATGCAAAATAGAATAAAAAATGATAAATCATAATAATAAAAATCATAAGAAAATAGCGAGTTTTATCTTGAAAACTGTAACAGTGATTGAAAATAATAGAGCATTCATAATAAATAAGAAATACAATAATATTAACTACGTGTATCCTAGAGTTTGATCTACAATATACATATGTATAACAATTATTTGTTGTTGAAAGCGGCACTTGGAACGGTTGACGCGATTTGAGGAAGCGAAAGAAGTATGTAACGACCGAGACGCTTGCCGCTCCGTCCTCTCTGACCCCATTAGGGATATAGCGTGAAGATATGTATGTATGTATGTAATAATTTTAGAGTTCAGTAAGCAAATGGCAAAAAACCGCACCCTTGTAATTCATTTATACTCACCGACTATTAGTACTATGTAGATGAAATTTGGAAGGTAGATATAATCACTATACAATGGTATACACTATACAGTGATATTTTGAAAAAAAAAAATTACGGGTGACACTCCATACACATAACTGAGAGATGAAAAAAAATTCCAGTGCACGTAAGCATGTGGGATATGTATAGATAGGTTTTCTTGAGGATGTATATTATTTAAGATAGTGTGTAGTTTTAAGTTTGTTAATATTAACGATAGGACTATTTTGATCATCAAAAATGATATCGAGATTTTAATGAGAGAGAGAGATTTTAATGTTGAAGTCGACAGTTTACTGTGATATGCGCTTCTAAAGTTTTAACAAGTATGTGAGACCTTTAATTTTTTAAGTACAGGGTGGTAAATTCTGAATAAATTCAAGCTAGTTTAATTAACAAAGCGCTTTCAACGAAATTTGGTTTGAATAAGATATATTGTGCAGTTTTTGAGGTATGGGGTTTTGGTTATACGCACAGCGACCGCAGAAATAACTTTGTAGTTAACACTGTTATCGAAAGACGCTATACTAATAAAACTTATTTTTGTTGACTGCCTACGGAATCTTTCACTGTGCGTTGTCTGTGACTCACTTGGCCGGCTTTATTTATTTATTATTTATCAATTGTGAGACATAGGTATAATTATTAAATGATACAGGTACATTATTAGTGTCTTAGAAATCGTATACAAATTATAAGTTATGTAATAAAGTATTTACATAATTTAAATATTAATAATAGAGTATCCTGGCGCTCCGTCCTCTCTGACTACCCCGTTGGGGATACAGCGTGAAGTTGTGTTATGTTATGTTATGTTAATAGAGTATCGTCAATCAATAACATAATCAAACAATCAACACACAAAAACAAAAGAACATCAAACAATTAAAGAAACGCGATTCTTAAATGTCATTTTAAAATAATCATATTAATATATTTTCAAGCTTTGAAAACTCCTGAACAGTGTAATATGCTTTTGAGGTAAAAATTTATGAAGTTTACTCTTGAACAATTTGCAATCGTCTAAATTTCTAAGCTGTATTGGAAATTTAATATAAACTCAATTTAATATCACTGCGATAAAACTTTCAGAAACTCTTTATTGGAGGGGAGAAGTGATCATTCATTAAGACAAGCAGAGACTGACTACGGAACCTTACACTGTACGTGGTCCGAGACACAGCTGGCCGGTTTTCTTTATTGTAGTGGAGAACTAATTATTCATGAGACGAGCAAAGGAAAAGCGCTATGGTGCGCTTGCGCGTGATGTGTATGGTACAGATCTCTTTGCGTACAAATGAGAATTGCTCTCGATATATTTTTTTTGTCTGAAAAGCTGTGATAAATAATTCGTTGTCAGTTTTCATTATTTTAAACATCTCAAAAAGCTGTATACAGAAAAAATATCAGTAATAGTTTATTATTTCAATGTGCTAAGACTACCCCGTTAGAGATACGGCGTGAAGATCTGTATGTATGTATCTATGTATGTATGTATGTATGCTATGCTTTGTTTTTGACGGGAGCGATATGTAAATGCTATAATGTGTTTTATTTATTACGAAAGGTCGTATTGAGCGCTTTGTACACAAAGTATGTGATGAGATCACTTAAAGTAAAAATTTGTGACACGTTTCTGGTTCAGTGGCGCGTCCCACGTGTTACGACATTGATTAGAATGCACTTTGTGAATGAACTGACTTAACACGGAAGGCCTTTGTTCCATTACACGTATTGGGACTGATAGTTAAATGTCGTGATATGTCTCGGTGTAATGCAAGTCTTCGCAACTTTGTAAATTAAGAGAAGGCTACTCGAACAGTTGATTTTTGAGTAATCATATTAAAAGACCAAGTAAAATTAATTTTTCAAAGAGTCACCAGATATTTGTGAAACTTAAATCTATTAAAAAAAAAGTATTGTTTTTAAGGTTCCGCATACATAATGATAAAATCGAATTTTAGAATTCCGTCATGTCTCTCTGTCTGTCAGGCTTCTTAATATAACTTTAATACCTTTAAATAAAATACACTGCTGGCGTTCTTGCAGTCTTAGAGCCTGTAGGTATTGCGCGCACCGACGGCAGGAGACCGGATGGTTTGACGCTCATTCCTTGTAAACTTGGAAGATCGCTGGTGTGGGATGCCACTTGTGTCGATACACTTGCTGTTTCCCATGTACTGGCGACCTCCAAGTCAGCAGGTGCCGCGGCCAGCACTGCCGAGAACTTGAAGCGGCGTAAGTATGCGACTCTGAATTTCATATTTACGCCCTTTGCAGTCGAAACTTTGGGTCCCTGGGGCCCCGAAGCCCATCGACTGGTTTCTGATATTTGTAAGAGACTGTTCCAGGCTTCGGGAGACTGCCGAGCTGGCAGCTTGTTCGGCCACCGAATCAGTTAGGCTATTCAAAGCGCCAATGCTGCCAGTCTGCTGGGTACCTTAAGCAATGACAGCTTTCTAAGCGGCAACTTTGAGGAAGTCTATTATTTAAGATAATGTGTAGTTTTAAGTTTGTATATATTAACGTATGTATGTGCTTTTTTGTTATTAATAAACACAATATTTAAAAGTTAGTAATTGCGCGTGCATAGACAAAATTTTCTGAAATGAAATTTTTTAGTTTATAATGTCGATTTTTCACCCAGTATACGTTTATAATCTGTGAACATAGCATTGAAAACATAAAATTTTTGGAATTTCGTAACCAATAAGGCAAAAGCTCTTTTTACTCTCTCTTATTTGATATTTGACACAAAAACTGGAACACAAAATCTGAAAATGTTACAATAATTTCTTTATAATAACATTTCTAGCAATTAAAAATAACGTAGGAAGCTTTCCATATGACAAGTACATAACTTGAGTTTATTATAATATACTTTCATTTAAGTTAATATAGAGCGTACATATAGTTAAGCTTGCTCAAACGCGATAAACAGGGAAGTGCGAGCATGTAATTTAACGAAGCCTCGTAATCGATGTACATAACATAGCGTTCGGAAAAACTGGAGAGAAATGTCTGCTCCTTATTAGTACTGTGATAGGACCGCATTCTTTTCTAGGTATTCGGTTAAGACGTAACCTGGTTTATAGAGTTCCTTTGTAAGTAATTAAACTGTCAACCTTTCATTACTATAAAATCTAAATATGTGAAGTCATGGTAAAATTATTCAATAATGCTTTTTTTTAAATATCTCCAATTCTCGGGAGGCAAAGCGAAGTATGCCCATAGAACTTATATCTAAGCAGTTATTAATTCAGATTATTATGCATTTGTTTGATGTAAAAATCCTTTTATTTCTTCGTTTTTGCTATTAATATGTCCCTAGTACCGAGTAAAGTAGAAGAAGCAGGGCGATGAGAATTCTCAATTTCTACCGATTTGATCCTTATGTATCTTCAACGAAATACGTAATGGTTCCAAATATAAATTTTTGTTTAAATTATGTACCATAGATACGAAGCAAATGATGTTACAAATAACAATACATTAATTTATGATTGCATACAAATTACACATGTACACAACTATACATAAAATGATATTTCAAACTGTTTTATACAAGTAATAAAATTTTTGGAATAGAATCGACAACAAAATTATACGGAACCAAAATAATATTAATAATTTTTCGAAGGCGTCGTCGAACGGTCAAATAATGATATAATATTTCTGATAAAGTAAGTTATTAATCATACTTATTTGGAAAGTTATTCTGCATGTAACTTTAGCTTTTATTTGTATACTAATTGATACTTTTTAATTAAGTGTTTTAGGAGGAAAACAGAACTACAATATAACTACGGCTGCCTAACTTTTCAGGAACCGCAGGAAATTACTTAGAGTTTTAGAGTAAGTAGTGCGTATCTTACAAAGCGCTTGCTTTATGATTAGTTGAATGTTCTATATTATCAGTATACTTTAACAATTTCTACGTCGCATAGTTGCTGAAACAATTGACTATGATAGATTAATAAATAAATATACGCGACAGACAATACACATCGATCATCAGGTCTCAATACTCTAGAATATTCTCTGTGCTATGAGAACCAGACGACGACTACTAGTCTTCCAGTACACCCAAATCAGAGACAATCTAGACAAGCTCGTGTTCTAAATTGACCCGGCCGAGAATCGAACCCGGATACTTCGGCTCTTAGACAAGATGCCTAAACCACCGCGCCATTTAGGTCGTACACCGAAATACAAATTTGTGAGCATAAAGTTAATCGATTTGCAGTTAAAGTAAACTATAATCAAACTGGTCCATTAAATAACCGTTGTAATTCTGCATCTTGCTCCATTTCCAGAATTTCGTCACAACTTTTAGTTTGCGTAACGCTCGGCCATACCTTCCAGGCGCGTAAAATAAGGTCAGTTTGACAACAAACACATTAATAATAGGATATTAAAGTCGTTATTATGTAAACAGCTAACAAAGATTAGTATCGGCTTGGTTTATAGTTTATAACTGTCGTGCAAGATAGCAGTTAATGACGTAGACATGGGCGTAGCTGAGGAAGGGGAATATGGAGGGCTAAAAGAAATAATACAAGTCTCTATCTCTTATCTAGTCTTCTCTTCGCTATTTTTAAATAGTATAGAGCAAAGTCACTGTTTTCGTCTGTCTGTTTCTCCGCTGACTTCTTCTAAACCACGCAACGGATTTTGATACAGTTTTCACTATCATTTAGAATTTTTTTCCGAAAGGTTTACGTGTATTGTACGTACATAATATAATTTTTTTTTTAATAATACGCCAGACAATACGCACCAATCATTTGATCTCAAACTAGGACATTTCCTGTGCTATGAGAACCAGACGACGGCTACTAGGAGCGTTCCGAATACACCTAGACCCGAGACAATCTAGAATAGTTTAATTCCTAAATTGACCCGAGCGGGAATCGAACCCCGAACCTTCCGCGCTTGGAGCAACACCTAAACCACTGCGCCATCGAAGTCGTCAATATATACATGCATATTATAGTAAAGAAAAGCTGAGAATTTCAATGATTTGTAACGATGTCGTAAAAAACATATTTTTGGAGGCTTATGCTTGTTTTTGCAAGACTTAGGAGTCGCCTAAAATAAATGCTAAATGAATTAAGAACTGCCTAGAACGAAAATGTATTTCACTAACCTCTAGGTAACGCCTAAGAGAGTAAATTAACGTGATCGTTTAGGTATAACCAAACATTAAGTATTACTTAGTTAGGAGTTGCCTACATCTGTTAGTGAAAACGGGCGTTACATTGCTAATGCTGGCTAAACCTTACGAGATAGATCAAAATAAGGTACTACGGAATTGTATATTTTAAAACGGTCTACAGAAAAGTCCGGGATGGTATATATCTATGTCCTAAGGATAACCCACAGTAACCATTTTTATTTTTATATATTACTAAAAAATAATGAGTTGTTTACAAAGCTTTTTTAAGGAATAAATATTAACCCTTATCCAATTAAATACGTTAGATACATTGTGCATTTAATGTAGATCAAAATTGCCCTTAAAGCATATCATTAAAATTAATATATAAAATAAAAGATAAGAGATAAAATAATATCTTGAAGATATCACAGATTTAAAATCATTAATCAGAAAAGAATCTGTTTTTTTGCCTAAGGAAACAACAGTTTTAAATATTGTATACAAAGACATTCTATAGTTATACGACCATATGCCAGCAACGCATTCTTGCCTATTTCGGCCACACAGTGCGTAGAGGCAATCAAAATCTAGAAAGACTGATAGTAGTTGGAAACACTGAAGGCAAAAGATCGCGCGGTCGTTCACCAACAAGATGGACCGACCAAATAAAAGACTCGTCGTCCTCTAAATTTTACAATTCAGTAGGAGACGTGATGGACAGGAACCGGTGAAGGTAGATTATCTGCTCCAGATGCAACCCTGATGCTGACCACGATCCTCAGACATGAGAGACCGACCCTAGAGAGAGAGAGAGTTATACGGCCTACGTCACAAACACTGTACAACCGTGTAAAGCCGGGGCGGATAGCTAGTAACTAAAAATTTAGACTAAACTATTAGGGAAATTGAAAAAAAATCGTGCTATTAAACGATCGATGGTCATTACATAATGTTACGTACGCAGGTACGTGATTACGTCTAGGTTTACTCTACATTTAGACTAGTTTATATCTAAGTAGCGCTAACGGTCATATGAGTTCCAGCGGCAGTAGGTAACAGAGAAAGGATATCTAAAGAGCTGTTAAAATGACTGCCTATTTCTCTGTATAATCTGTCTGTCAGTCAATCTGTCAATGTATTTTTTATCGGGTTCTATTCGACTTAACCGTTTGTAACTGAAAAAATGAGGTGCGAACTTCAAGAGCTGAAATTTCGTAAATATATTGATTTATTCGTGTTTGAACTCTTAAGTAGAAAGTTTAAAACAATTGTGTTAGGTTTTTCGAGTAAGGAAGAATTGAAAAATGTATGTAAAGCTACTTTGAATTTTAAAATCTTTTAAAAAAATACGCTTGAATATTATTTTCCCTACAGCTTGCCTCCAAAAATATATTAACATAACATAACATAACTTCACGCTGTATCCCCAACGGGGTAGTCAGAGAGGACGGAGCGCCAGGAGTCGCGGTCCTTACACACCTCTCTCGCTTCCTCAAATCTCATCATTCTCCTCACACATTTTCGCCTAGGTATGCGAGTGCTTTTGACATTTCCGTCTGCTAACACTCTGGCTATTTGATCTTCATAAGTCAGCCTTGGTCTTCCTTGGCTTCTTTTACCAAAAATATATTATGATTACATAATAACGTTTTACATAAATATATGGATAATGTATGAATTTATAATTGAGTATCCTTATTAGTTCTTTACAATGGTTTTATGTTATTATCTACTTGCGTTATTTTAAGTAAAACTCGTCGTGTTCAGTGTTTCATATATTGTGTATCGTTATGTTAAATTTTTTATGTAAAATTAATTTTTTGGTACACGATCGACTTTCATTACGCGCCCGTTTTTAAAATTTATTTTAGGCAGGTACATGATAACGGCTTAAATTATGTTGCGTGTATTTTAAACAGGTATATATATATATATGGATCAAAATATTTGTAGCTTTTATTTGTCGTGTAAGTAGGGGAAGGTGGTATGAGATGATCCCTCTAAGGGAGAATGCTCGTAAATCCGAGGATATACAACCTAATCATAATGTTAAAGCTGTTTTGAATAGTCAGTTTATCTATCTAGGTATTGTCATACTTTATGTTCTCGATATCCATTATCGATTAGTTTTATTAATTAGACTAAAAGTCTTCTAAAGGATCATCTTGCACACACGGGGGTATAAGATGATTCCAGGGGATCATCTTACCCCATTGAGGGCCAAGCTAATCAAAATCATGCTTTTTATGAAATAAAGAAAACAAATATATACCTAGGTACTTTAAAATGATTTTACTCAAATAATAATTATTAAAGGTTTTATTCAAATATGTGTTTTGAACACTGAGATCAATCTTTATAATAAATATGAAAGTTATAAAATTTTTCAAGATTAACAATTAGAACCTTAACTTAGAACAGGTAAATATAAAAATTATTAATCACACGGTATTTGGTAAAGAAACAAAGACATTCATATTCAATCAAAAGTTCAAATATCTTTTGCCTGGAGTAGTGTTGCACAAATCGCAAGTAAATTCGTCAGCATCGTCGTTATCAACTCCTGCGCACGCTTCATGGCCCCATCTTCGACAGACACAACATCTAATCCACCCTTCACCCCTATTGTCTTTTGAAAAACTTTCGGTACAGAAAATACATTTTGTGTCATCCTCTTCAGATGACTCAGATTGAACACATTTTTTCTTTTGTTTTGATATTCTTTTTCCCATATTTTTTTCTTTTCCTGTCTTGACACTTTGTTTCTTCGCTTTTCGCTCCATTTTTCGATTTTCTTTGTCACTCTTCTTTGCCGCTTCTTCCTCTAAATATTTTTTATATGGTGTGCTAGTCAATAAAAACCCCAAATGCCCAAAGTTTTGACACTGTCCACGTTTGGTCTTCCTTTTATAGATACGTGGCATTGTTCTGTGAAAAAAAAACGTATAAGTAAATACATTGGGGCGAGATGATCCACGGATTATCTTATACACAAGCAGACGAATCATCTTGACCCAGAGCTCACTTTTTATTTGAAATTATCTAACCTAACCTATAAATATCCTACAGTTACCGCAACACGTTTTTATCACAAATGTACATATTTAGAAGCTACAAATATAATAGTCATTGCATAAAATCGAATACGAAAAAGTAAAGTAGTTTCAAACTCAGGCTTACCTTAGATAAGCACTACACAATTTAAATTTTTTCACAAAACACAGCAATCGTCCTTCACGCGCCATGACGGTTTGACTGGTGTCAGTGGGGGCGGGAATCTACACTTTACTCGAAAAAACAACTAGATGACGTGCATAGTATCGTCACAATCGAAAAGGATCGTCTTACCTCAGAAGATCATCTTGTACACCTTTCCCTTATTAATTATCTAATCATGATAAATATGTATAAAATAATAAATAGAATTAATATTGAAACAGTAGATTCTAGATGAAAGTATATTTTGTAAGGAAATGAATACCAGAAAATGTAACTTTGCACAGTTTGCCAGTTTGCCAAATTATTTCGGCATCCTACTATCTATTTCGTCTTGTGAAACGACATTTAACTTCATCCGCGATTTCGTGATATGCCTAGGAATTTCACGAAATATTTAAAAAGACGTCATGATAACGTAACTGTAGATCATTGTTTCGTGGTCGTCGTGTTTTCGTTAACGATCATTTAGAATCATAAATATTTTGTGAAGTCATTAAGAAGATCAATATTTAAGGGTAAACAAACATTCAAAATATTTTTTTCCAAATGACTCATTTATTTTGTTATATTTATGCATATAATGGATAGGGCTTATTATTAGGGCTTATTATATTATGAATTGGTATGTGATGTAAGTTATAGATTAATAACATGTACCTTAGTAAGACAACCTAAGTAGTTCTACTTTGGATGAATATGCCGATTTATTCATTGCTAAAAATGTGTCAGTGTGATTTTCTCGTAATGTTTTGTCCACTCCGAATGGAAAACACATGTAAAAAAAATTTTTTAGGAAAAAAGCCGTTGCTTGCATAAATTTAATTTTTTTTGCGAGTGTTAGGACCTTGTGCGAGGTCCATCCAAATCTTGCATTTGACATAATATGTACAACACCTTAGTACTCAGTGTTGCCAACGCATTTGCAATACTTAGTTAGTGATTCTTTGCCTCGAAAAAAATGATTCAGGCATTATTTGAAATGATTTTTTGAAACGAAGAATAATTATTTTTAATGAAAATTGTATTTTATTAATTAACACCAGGAGAAATGCAATTTTTTATTGAAGACAGTAATTTTTGTTCAATTTGGGAGAGAACGGAGACAATAGACTTATGTTACATATACCTGTAATTTCAAAGTACCTATTTAAAAAACGTTGAAAAACTGCGTCGATAACAGTATCACTGTTAGTTGTCGCGCAGTTTTTTTTGGATTTACCTTCCCAGTTTTTAATTTTTACTCACGTTTTTTCTGCCGGCAATCTCACATATATTCTACTCTGGATTTAGCCATCTCTGGAACTTACGAAATTAATAGAATTAAATTAGAAGTATAAATATTTAAGAAATTATTAATATTAAAAAAATTATCCGTGTAAGTAATTAATTTGCTTTTAATCAAAATGAAAAATATAATTTGAGCAGCGCGGAAATTAACCTCAAAATTTAAAAAAGCTAAATACTGAAGTATTTATTTTTTTATTTGAATAATTATTGGAAAATGGGTTGGTACCATCTGACGGCCAACTCTACCACCGCGTGCGCTCATTGGTCAAATCAAATAGCGCGCACTTCCCCCGGCTTCCTGTTACACACTTCCGTCCCTTTTCAAGAAATCACTCTCACAAATTGCAGGAAAGGGAGAGGAAAGATGTTACACATCAAAAATGTGTATCTGTCATAATTATAGTAATATATTGAGAGAAGGTATTATTTACTTTATATAGATTCCTTTAACTTTCTTCTCTATACAGGGTGTAAGCAGACCTCAATCCACACATGGTAAGATCTGACACATACGTACAGTTTTTAACATTATAAATACCATTACTTTCTGATCTATCGACACTTTCTTTCCTTGATTCAGTTAAACCAGACTCATTTGTTATTTAGTAAAATGTTTCGAATTTTTTACGTAAGTGTTATAGTATTTTAATTAATTTTGTTATGAAATAAGTAAATAAATAGTATATCTTATGCTTATTAACTGGTGTCCGCGACTTTGTCCGCATGAAAGTCAGTTTTATTACGCACCCTGTAACAAGCGAGCGGCGAATTTAAAATTATCTTTAAATGACGATAATTTTTTTTACTGTCATCCAATTTCAATGAAACAAAGACTAATTGTTGCTCTAAGTTGAACTTAATCTACCTTTGAAAACCTTAAGAAAATCCGTTCAGAAGTTTCGAAAATTAGCATGTACATACAGACAGACAGACAAAAATTAAAAAAATTGGTTTTTGGTGTTTTGTTACTCTTTTTTTATCGCCCACATACATTTTTGGATAAATTTATTCAATGTACAGCACGGTTTCCACTGCTTTTATATATATATATATATATATATATATATATATACTATATATACAAATTTTATATTTATATGTAATTTATATATATTAAAATATATATAAAATATATATATTATATATAATATACATATATATATATAAATAAACACAGCATAAATTTGAACAAGATTAATATTTAATTTAAACTAAATAAGTCGAATAACATATTTTTATATTTTAGGATAGCTCTTTAAAGAAACCCCACTTCATGGGGCAAGTAAAAAAAACATAATTTAAAGGGGGAGATCCAAAAGAATATTTACCTGCAAATAATTTCTGTTTTTGGGTCGTCAATATATGTATGTCAGTGTACCTTCGGTTTGTAAATGAGGTGATGGAAGGTTTGCGGCATACAGGCAGACGGATAGACGGACTTGCAAATAGATTGAAATTATAAGGGTCCCTAATTTAATCAGAGATAGACGTGCTTATAGTGCAGTAATGCTATTTTGTTAGATATAACAGCTGAGGTTGAGAAACGTCGCACGTTGACAACTTTTTTGGTAACGCGAGAGAAACTTTCAAAAGGTAGATAGTCATTCGGGAGAAAAACCGGGTCACGTGGTACAATTCTTGTGCTGGTAGTGCTAGGCGCAAATCGATGGGCAACAGAATGCACAGGATACCAGCGCTGTGTTTAATGTCTTCTAGGAAGTTAGAGCAACCTCTCTAGCCGTAAAGCAGGGTTACGCCAGCAACGACCACTTAGAGGCCTCATGGAGTGCACGACAAAAGTTCTTAGTTTAATTAGCCATGACCTCAAAAAGCGCTCTTTAGTTGTATCATACGGTAGTTGGGGTAGTTGTTAATTAGGTCGAAAGTCTTCCTCTTTGTATCCCGCGAAACAAAATAAGAATAATGTATCACCGGCCTGTCAAGTGAGCGTAATTCCGAAGTAGATGATCTGTTTATCCACTAGAAGCAAATGCATCACATGTGGCTCATGCAGGCGCAGCAGTGTAAAGTTGCCGGGGGGTCTGCTTTGTCTTTATGTTCAACAGGGAAACGTATTGCTAAATTTTACAATAGTCGTTACATTAAGATATTAAAATTGAAATGTATTGAGTGAAGAATATTTTTTGTTTCAGATATTCATAATTTTTGGCATCCACTACATATACGGTGCCGAACAAACCAAAAGAGATCTCAGTTCTCACATCACTCCTGCAGCTGGGGCGCTTTCGCCGTATGGAGGGTATGGAGGTTTAATAGCTTCAGGAGGTACAGGCACACTTTTATCAGCAGGAGCTTCTGGTGAAGTTTTAGGCTCGGGAATTGCAGGGTCAATTCTTACTTCTGGTGCTACAGGTTTGCTATCAGGAGGAACAGGTGCGGCATTAGCAGCAAGTGCTGCCGTAGCCGGAGGAGCAGTAGCAGGTATACCAACCCGTCACACGATCTCGGAAGTACAGAATACGGTTCCTATTCCCGTTCCCCAACCTGTACCTGTAAGCGTACCTCGTCCTGTGGCTGTACCTATTCCTGTTGGAATTCCAGTTGATCAACCTCGTCCGGTTCCTGTTGATGTACCTCAGCCAGTTCCACATATAGTGTCTCGTCCAGTAGCCGTTCCAGTTCAACGACCCGTTCCGTATTCTGTAGCTCAGCCAGTAGCAGTTCCCGTAACACAAGGAGTAGCAATACCTGTTCCTGTACCCTACGCGGTAGGTGTACCAGCATCTGTGCCTGTAGGAGTAGGTGCCGTAGGAATAGGAGCAGGTGGAATAGGGCTAGGAGGATTAGGAGCTGGTGGAATAGGGTTAGGAGGAATAGGAGCAGGTGGAATAGGGCTAGGAGGAATAGGCGCTGCTGGATTAGGATCAACTGGAATAAGGTCAGTTGGAATAGGTTCCGTAGGATTAGGTTCAGGATTAGGATTAGGATTTGGATTACATGGAGCAGGTGCAATTGGATTAGGTACAGCTGGAATAGGTGCAAGTGGATTAGGTTCGGTAGCGGTTGCATCGCATCCAGTAGTTGCTGCTGGATCGGCAGTCAGTTCTGTCTATGCTTCAGGTTATGGAGGTGCTGCTTTAGGGAAATATGGATACCATATTCATCATTAAAACAGATCTTAACTACATCTGTAGTATAAAAAAATTAAAATATTTATGGTATTTGTAATATATATAAATATTATAACGTTTATTTGTACAATTAAGTTTTTAATGATGTGATATGAATTTTGTAGAAAAGTTTGCTCCATGAGAAGATAAGTACGTATGAATATAAGTCGTAGTACACACAGGAAGAAATTCGGATCGGATTTCCTTTGGGTACTGAACGACGTTAATTAATTTTTATAAAAAACAGCAAACTTTTGAATAGAAACGAGAAAGGCGCGGAGGGATATTCTAATTTTAGTTATGCTCCTTAAGACCCTTTGCAGCTGACATGATATGTCCTCATGTGACCTTATGTGCTAATTCATTACATTAGTCATTAGAATATTACATAGCTTGCTGTCAGGAAACACGTACACTGCATATTAACTTCACGCACTATCCACGCAAAAACATTCACGTAACGTTGCACCGTGTACAAAGGCTTTATCTTAGTAAATACAAGACAATATCAGCACATTCGCACTCGATAGCCGTGCGTATTGTTTTATTTGCGTTCCGCCATACAATGATAACAGCTATTGTACACAGCTAAAATTTTTCAGTAACTATAATAATTTTCAGTGGATATAATAAGATTTCTTTTGCATTACACGACAAGTTTTGACCTCCGTCTTACTTTATATACAACAGCTAAAGAAAGTATAGAGGTACTTGTCGGAATTATTAGGAAACAATTTTCACTGAATTTTCAGAAATGTTCTAACTGCTCGCGTACACCTAATCCGTTATCGGCGAAGTGTGCTCGGACACATTGATCGAACTCCGCCGATCGTATCAAAAGAAAGAGAGCACATTCAAACAACAACAAGCTACAGCAGACATCGTCCCATGACACTTTCTTAAAAAGTGTTTTGGTTCAAATGGCCCATGTTGCCCGAGCATAGCAAAGACCATGACGGATTAGGTGGACGTGGAGCCATTAGGCATTTTTAATGTTTGATGTTTGTCTCGATTGTGTTAATTATTTTTTGTGTTCTCTAGTAATTGTATGATGTTTCATGTTATTTATAGTAATGTTTAAACTATTCTTTATAAATATCTTCAGAATGTAGTACAATATGAATGTATAATATCAAGAGGTGCAAGTTATTATGTGAATTATTATTGTTTATTCTATTTCTATACCACATAAGCACGTAGAAATAAGTAACATATGTACTTAGAATAAAAATTCGATGCATTGTGAATAAATCCTAATGAAGTCCACGATAAGTCGATAAATATTTATTTACTGTACATTAAGTTTTAATGGTATCTTACCAAATAAATATTGATGTGAATAAATTTGTATGTCATTTTATTATTAGGATTTCTTTAGTCAATTAAGAACCCTAGTCAATTATTGACTAATTAACTATTTATTGACCTCCAATTATACTTTATCAATGAGTGATGGATACAGTCCGTTGTTTAGCTCTTAAATATATTATAATTAATTTATTTACATAACACTAGCGAACCGCCCCGGCTTCGCACGAGTAGAAATTTTTTGAAAATAAAATACAGCCTGTTACTCGCTGATAATGTAGCTTTCTATAGGTGAAAGAATTTTTGAAATCGGTTGAGTAGTTTTTAACCGACTTCAAAAAAAGAAGGAGGTTCTCAATTCGTCTGTATGTTATTTTTTTTTTTGTATGTTTGTTACCTCACAACTCTGTCATTTATGAACTGATTTCGAAAATTCTTTTTTTAATTGGTAGGTAATACTTCAGAGGTGGTCCCATTTAAATTTCACCGATATTGGAGCTTGGACTTCGAAGATACACTAGATAACACGACTTGGTTATAACCTTTATTTATATTGACGATTCTCTTGTATATCGTTGCGCTCCGGAATTAGAATGAAGCTAATTGCAGACCTGCCCTAGATATTTATTTAGGTCAAGACCACTCAAAAGGGAGAAATAAAAAATTTTTATTAAAAAAATTAAACCGCCTTCAAAAAAAACACTGAAAAGTATAAAATAACTATCCTTTACTAATCAAAACTCAAGTACAATTAAAATAACTTTCTAAATACGATACACATACCTATATAATTAAATTTGACAGTCATTGAAGTCGGTGCCAAATCAGTGTGCAACAACTTCAGTAACTGACAAATTTAGTTATTTAGGTATGTTTATCGTATTTATAAAGTTATTTTAATTGTACTTGAGTTTTGATTAGTAAAGGATAGTTATTTTGTATTTTTCAGTGTTTTTTTTGAAGGCAGTTTAATTTTTTTTAATAAAAATTTTTTTTGAGTTTATCCATTACATACAAACAAAGTTTACCTCTTAATAATATTAGTATAGGTGAAAATTTTATTAACTTAGTTAATATCATAAGAAATGTGACCTGGAAAAAAATTGGAAATATTACATCTTTATTTAATAAATATTAATAATACTCTAACACTGACTGACAGACGACGTACAGTCTAAATCGGTGGGTCTAAAGCTATAAAATTTTGCAAAGAGCAGTTATACTCATAAAACGCAGGTGAGTACTGAGTAAGGACTTTTGACAATTCATCCCCAAAGGAGAACACTGCTCCTACACGGCTCCGAACGGGCACTGGACGCCAAGCACATGGTGCCGTGGCTCTTTCCCGTTTGTTTCTAAGCAACTGTTCAATATCGACCCCACATACAGACACGCTGTGAACACAACCACAGAGATGATATATCGAAGTCGTATAAACAATTGTTGGTTTTAAATTCTCGTGAACGATTTGTTTTGTATGAGCAATTTAAAAGCACTTATTTGGCCCAGAAAAATGATATACGATATGATAATGATATATATGATGATACGTAAAAAATAATGAAGGAGCCGTGAAAGTGACATAAATGATGACAGTTTGTGTGGAAGTTTGTAATTTTTGAAGCTAGAAATATGAAAATTAATGTTCGGGCATTGGGTAAAGTCATTTGTATCAGCGTTTTTGGAAATTCATCCCCTAAAAAGGTCAAATAAGAGATGAATTCGTATTGAAGTTTGTATGAAATCCAGTCGGGCACGAGGCAAGTACGACCTCTCGGCTTTTTTTTGCAATAAAAACAATAAAGTATATTTTTTAACTTTAACATACAGAGAGATGAACAAAATCGCACCGTACGGGTTCCTTTTTTAATATTTTATCATTGAACATCAAAAATATTCTATTAGATATGTGATTTAAGAAGTTGTTCGATCGCAGTGAAATAAAAATATACATTCATGTAATGTTTGTAAATATTTTAAGGGGAAACAAATGTATTGACAAATATAATTTTATTTTTTGTTTAAACATGGTCTAAAGTATATTAGGTTTATGTATTTAGGTATCAATTACATATACACATATCATCTTGTGATACATTATCAGCCCTTATCAGTCGATTCTTTCAAATTCTTATATTATTGGACTGATAACTATTTCCATTATCCGATACGCGACTTTGAGCTGATACATAAAAGTGTTGTCAGTCCGTTGTCGATGACGTGTTGTGATTTGTGACTAATAAAACTAAAAAATATTTTGTTATTCTTAGTGGTTAGATACAGTGAAAATGAAAACTAGTGAGTCGAAATTTTGTATTAATTTATTGATTTACGCTCAGGTTTAAAGAGTATTTTTTTCTTTGTGCATAAAGACTGCATGGCAGTGAAAGCATTTTTTTTTGTGCAATAAAATATGAATCTTTAAACCGATCAAGCGTGAATTATGGTCTTTTAGTGACAATGAGATTAATCGTAATTAGGCATTAAGCATTTGTTAATTTTTACTTTTTATTATCAATAACATATCTTCACGGTGTATCCCTAACGGGGTAGTCAGAGAGGACGGGGCGCCAAGCTTTGCGGTCCTTACATACTCCTTTCACTTCCTCAAATCTCATCATTCTCCTCACACATTTTCGTCTAGGTATGCGAGTGGTTTTTACGTTTCCGAACGTCATAGAACATTATAATACACAATACTTTATCAAATAATAGCGACTCATCCTGGCTTCGCGGGGGGACTTGATTACAAACGTCAATATTTCTTTACTTTTATAGATTTGTGTATTAAAAAAAACCTTTCTGTTTAAATTTCTAAATTATGGTTAATATCTCACTGAATAAACTCGCGACGCTTGGTGCTCCGTCCTCTCTGCCTACCCCGTTAGGGATACAGCGTGAAGATATGTGTGTATGTATCTCACTGAAATATACTCCGGAGCCTTGATTATTTCCGAAGTTTTCAAATTATAAGTGAATACAGACTTACAGACAAACCTGTGCACTTGATTTTTCATTATTTAGAGATGTAGAATGTATTGTATATATATAGTGTGCTACATACCTACATACGTTATGTATCTACACGTTATTCTTGATTGAAGTGGTCAGAACATCAACGCACAACCAAACTACGACTTGATGCTACAGCAATAAGTACCTCAGCTTACAGTTGGCAAAGCGGAATTAGATAGTGGCATTTTGAGAATGTAGGGAGTGCTCTGTCACTAGCCCACAATAAGTGCTTTGGTACAGCACTAGAGGGGTTGCCGTTTTGTAGGAGATCTTGGAGCCTCTCAACAATGCGCTGCGGTGGTCGTTTCCGCAAGAGTTTTTGTGTGAAAAACCCCTCCTAACTCTGTTCTAACTTCTTTCTTCTAACTTATTCTGTCCTAACTTCAAGAGGCTGGGTACCTGTGTTCAGATTTTTCCTCCGCTACCAAAAAAAAAGGTTGTTAGCCTATTGCTTATACAAGCTTCAAGCAATAAGTCTTATATAAAACCTTCCTATTATGTCTATGTTTCCTTCATCTCCCAGAGCTCTTACTTATTCTGTGCCCAGACCAGTATAAAAGGAATTTTTTATATTGTTGTTATTTTATTTTTAAATATTACATTTCCTCTTAGTTATCTTTGTCCTAAACAATGATAAGAGGCTTGTTCCCAGTGTAATGGGACAAGCAGTTAACAATCGGTTAAGAGATGTCTGACGTCAATTTAGGTTCTGTAGCAATTGGAACAAAGGAGAAGCAGAGACTATTTATAAAAGAAGGCCGATTATCTACCTACTCTCGGCCGGATACGTAAGGTTGTACGTAGGGTGTTATATGCGGACTGCAAATCGTTTAATACATGTAAGTGTATAATAATAAATAAAGATATACAGATAAATGTTTCTTGTTTGTTAAATTAGAATTCTTGTATTTATGTTGAAGAACGATAACTATGGATTCGAATTGTTATGTAGGTATTCAATATGTTTCTTTGTGTGATGTAGGCATGTTTGTATTTGTGACGATGTGACAAAGGAATTGAAGACAGAAGGAAGCGGCCGCGCATTTGATGGTGGCCGTGTCGCGTGGCGACGATAAGTACATGACTAATCACGGTTACGCACGGTACAATCCCGACGGGTGCTACTATAGTTTCTTTAGATATCGAACCGTTCGTATTAGCGACCACACATACTAAATGCGTATGCTAGCTTTCTACGAAGACATCTTAGTGTTCTGTGTGTACTGTGGTAAAAGTTTAATTAAAACGTTAAATTAAAAAATAATAATAATAATAATAACACTTAGACATTTCATACAGCGTCATCTAGTCCCAAAGTAAGCAGCACAGCGCTTGTGTTATGGGTACTAGACAACTGATATACTACTTATATACTTTTCTTTTGTAAATAAATACACATTATACATAAACACCCAGACTCGGGGCGGGAATCGAACCCGCAACCCCCGTTTACTTTCCGACGCGCTTAACCGTTGCGCCACGGAGGTCGTCAAAAAAGAAATAATAATTAATATGGAACCACAATACTTATTATTCAATATTTTTGTCACTCATTTTTGGTTTCATGTCATCAATTTACTTCGTTATAAAATAAAGAAATCAACTGTTACACATAGGATTAGAAAGCCGTACAAGCCGACATGAGAACACTATAAGGTTCACGAGCATACACAATACATATACATAGTACAATCTCAGAAGAAAAATGGTGTCGTCATATATAACAAAACAAAATAGATACATGACACATCTATATTTACTCACGGGTCTATGTCGCGTTTATACTTAAGGCAAATTCCCTATTTTATCCCCGACGTTTCGACACTGATGACAGATGTCCGGAGCCGGAAAACCGGACGTCACCAATGTGAAGATGTCGTTAGTGTGTGTCAAAGTACCGACAGTGACAATAATAAAAATTAAAAAATGCGTTGAATGAGTGTGGGTAGTTGCAAGAAACCGCACGTTACGAAGACGACATTCAACCTCATCAGTCTGCCCGTCACCACGATCGGTGCAATTCGGTCGAAACGTTGGAGTAAAATAGGTAATTAGCCTTAAAGTATAAACGCGACATAAACCTGTGATTCAATATTGTAAGATGTGTACAAGTTGTGAAAGTTTAAAAACATTAATGACACAACTATTTGGCATTTTGGGCAGGGAAAAAAAACATAATTTTATCTCTGTAATTAAAGAATGTTAACGTGGTTACCGTTCTGACTCTCGGCAATATTTTTACTCTGTGATATCTTAATGTATTTTATTTTAAGCTGTTTGTGACGATTGCGTAATGAAGCCGGTAGCATTTTTAGTTTTGTTAGTAATATTTATGCATTAGATTACAGTGTTACAGCGGTGTGAATTGAAATTGAAAATATTTCCATTCCAGTTAGACGAAGTACAATCATGTGTGAGGTATAGTAGTTGAAATTTGTGAAAATCAAGAAAAAAAAATTAAGTAAGCTTGTAAACCAATACCAATCCAATATGATTATGGAATTATGAAAATAAAAAATACGAAAAGTTAATTGAAATACCGTCTGTATTATACGCTAAGTGCATTTTCAATTTTACTCCATATTAACTACAATCCGTAAGAGGTCAAATATAAAAAAGTTAGATTTTTATGGTCGCTTATAATATGTGTTCAAACGTAAATCCATATTACGATACTTATTAAAATTATAAATGTGAAAATTTGTGTCTGATCGGCTTTCACGGGCCGATTTTAATGAAATTTAGAATGGATAGATTAAACCCAGGGGAAGGACATATAGGCTACTTTACTGAATTCCACGAAGACTAAGTCGCGGGTAAAAGCTAGTACAGTTACTAATGCATACAAAAAAACATTGTAATTTATATACATACAAATGAATGTTTTTTGTACGTCAGTCCTCTATGCGTTCCTAAACCATTCATTCGATAGTAATGAACCTTTGGTGAGTTTTTCTACGTATGTCCGCGAAGATTTTTGAATTACTAAATTTAGTAAATAAAAGACTACGCGCACGAAGTCGCGGGCAACAGCCAGTTGGAATTAAAAAATAATTAGGTATTCTTCAGAACGTGCACATAATATTTAGTGCTACAACTTTGGTTATTAAAATAAAACGCTTGAAGGTACCATAATACTCAGGTTAACGCACAGATATTTACTTAGCTTGGAGGTCATGGTCCTCATTTTTCGAATTATTTAGGGTTATGTAAAAGAAGCCAAGGAAGACTGAGGCTGACTTATGAAGATCAAATAGCCAGAGTGTTAGCGGATGGAAATGTTAAAAGCTCTCGCATACCTAGGCGAAAATGTGTGAGGAGAATGATGAGATTTGAGGCTTGGCGCTCCGTCCTCTCTGACTACCCCGTTAGGAATATAGCGTGAAGATATAATATATGTACGTAACACAAGATGTATAAAACATGCATAATACAAAAAAATTGTTGACTACCGACTTTGAAATTGACAGAATCGTCTTGTTGTAAGTTCAAATTATTACACCACAGAAATTGGTGATCGTCGCTCGCACCGGTGCCATCTTATCATTCATTGCTGAGATGGATTTCCACCATTTAGGGCCTGAATTTAAATAATATAAACTTTGTTTCAGAATTTTCACTTTCGATGGAACATATTCCAAGGCAGAGGAGTTTTGCGTGTTTGTCTCTCAAGTTTGGCAGTATTTTGTCAGCACTGATAGTTATTGTAAGTAATAATATATCACAAATTATAAATTAATCTCTATACAATCAGAAACGTATGTTATGATATATATATGATGGAGGGTCTTCGGGTTCACGCTCAATCGTACAGCGAGGAGTAGACTCGTTTACTTTACATGACCCTAATAACGAAGACAGTGCATATTTTTTTTTATAAAAGAGGGGGCAAATGGGTGTCATAACCCTATCTAACCCCTAGCTCCGAGAAGCTCGATATTTTGGAGGTTTCTTCCGCATTAGCAAAAAAATGGGTCCCGAATTAAATACTTGTAATATGGCAGTCATACAACGAAATAGGGATATATTCCATGGAATTCGTTCATGTCCCTCGTTCATCATTCGTCATTCTTTTCTTATCATCATACTTATCATTCATAATTCTTAACATTTGAGAAAGTTCATATCCTCAAGTAGTCTAGCTGTACAATTTTTGATTTAATTAATTGTTATTATTTAGTTATTTAATTACGTACTAACTTATTATTAATTGGTTGATTATTTATTAACTTTTATTTCAGTTATATTCTGTTCTGTCCCTTGCGCAATGTTTCGCTGCCAGCGGTTATCTTCCAACACATTTTCCTGATGATTTGGAGAAGTGGCTGATATGGGCCAGTTTCATCGCGGCGGTTATTATCTACACTGTGACGCTGTTCCTCAGCGCTTTGATGCTTATTGGGGTTCTTAGAGTGAGTGCTACAATTGAAAATATACTAGTAATGGCAAAATAATTGTGTTAGTATGTAAAAATCATTTTACATTAGGGTATGGTACGAGAAACCAGGTCTTCGTCCACCACGAGACTGTTATTCGTGTTCATTTCGAAATATAGATCCAACATGTATTGTACTTTTTTAGACTTATCGTGAATCTTCATTAACTTTTATTGCTGTATGAACTCGATTATTTATACGTACAAAGTGTCAATGTCAAAGTCAAAGTCAAATCAATTTATTCAAGTAAACCGAATTACAAGTTATTTGGAACAAGGAATGTCAAATCTACTTTAGTTCAGTTTAAATAGAAGAAAATAAAAAACTTGGACACTAAGAAGAACTGACAAGAAACTCAGTCAGGCATCATTTTTTCAACCTCATTTTACGAAAGGTTTATTAAATTACAATATTTTCATAAAGCCAGTAAATGCATGTGCAGAGAAGATCATTTCCAGACTATTGTTTTATCTTCAATGAAATCGTTTATATTATAGTGTGATTGTCTAATCAATGTACGTTTTATAACCATTCTAAATTTATTCTCTGTTAATTGAGTAATTTCCTGAGGAACGTTGTTATAAAAACGAATGCAGTTACCCAAAAATGAAACATTTGATTTATGTAATTTATATTTTGGAATAACCACTTTATTATGACATTGGGTTTCCATACCAGTAATATCGCCTTTCTTTTTAAACAGATCTATATTTTTCCTCGTGTACATAATAATTTGAAATGTATGCATATCTATATATGTAACATATATAAGATATGCAATAATGTATCCACACATATAAAAGGAAGGAGACGCATCACTCTGTGCGCATCAGAAACTCACATTGTGAGTGACAGAACTTAAGAGACGGAGCTTATCACCGCTCCCTTCCCAAAACTTGAATTTAAAAGTGCATTGCTCTCTTATATTTTTCATTGTTCAAATTTCGAATATTTTTTCGCAACCTTGTTCGATATCTTTTAGTTAGGATATTAAGAAATAGGCAAGTCAAGTTAAGAAATAATCAAGTCGTCGTTGTTAAAAGTAGCGAGTACTTATATTTAGACACTTTTGTGTGCGATTTACAGTACATGGGTGTTGGGCGTAATAAATGTTATTAATTTACATTATTATCATATCAATGGTATATTTTTTCCAGGAGCGGGCATCACTAATAAAGCCATGGATAGTTTGGACCTCCCTACAGTTGATGGCGATTGTTATTCTATTTATCTTCTATACCGTAATGTCCATGGGTAACTACTTCGGTAATACTCCTCTACTAATCTACATAATCGAGTTTCTGGGCATATGTAAGTATATTTTCAATTCATATACGTATTCGTGACATAACTTGATTAAAAAATAGACACACTTCTAATCCGATCGTCCGTTCGCGTTAGCATAGAGATTTATGATCTGATTCGATCAGTTCCGACAATATCAGGGAAAAATTATATCGTTCCTGTGTAATTTAAATGTCAGTGACATTCAGTTAGCGTCATAGAAAATAGATAATGTACGAAACGATTTCTACCCCTGTGAAATTTTCATGGTTTCTGAACCTAAAGAGGGTAACTTAACTCATGATACAATATTTAATTTCAACTTTTCGTACAATACGACGGAGTAGGAAGGTTCGTTTTATATGTAAGTTAGAAAAATGAATTCGCGAATTTAATTTAATACCTATATGTTCAGCGTGTACCTACATACGAGTATATAAAATGAAATTTGCGAATTTCATTCATGGTGGAATCATCCGCTTTTTACTTTTCACTGTCATAAATATTGTATAATGGCAACGAATACAGTATTTCCGAATTCGTTGTATTTTAGCGTAAAATATAAACTTTATGGTTAAATCAATCGATTAGTCAGTTTGTATATGTGCGGAATCATCAGTTGTCTATCATACCAGTTACAAAACTTTTTTAAAATATGATTCAAACTAATGTTTGAAACATATTTTTAATAACAAATAATTTTTTAGTTTTTCATATAATATATATTATATGTAAAATTATATTTTTATTATAGTTTCAAGTCCGTCGTGAATACAAATTTAGTAATACATAGTTTTATTATTTAAATACTGCACTTTCGCCAATTAGGCACTTCCTGTGATAACATACATTAATTTTTTAATTCTTAATTCTTAGGAGAAAAGGAGAACTCTCACTGTAATCTCTTTTGTCTTTTGAATATTGATATTTCTTGTTTTTAAATAAATTTAAAAATATAATTAAATTTATAGAAGCTCCAAACTTTCTTTTCTTTATGGTTATACTGTACTACTACCGCCTTTTTTATCGTTCGTAATGTGATAGTAAGTAGCTACTAATAGTTAATTATTAATTTATGTATTCACAATAATTCTATCACATAAGAATTTGAATAGATGAAGTTATTATTTTCTTTGCGATTTTTCAGTGGTACGTTTCTACATGTTGATGTTGGTGGCAAGTTATTACAAGCAGCTGATAGAAGATGTGGAAGAATATGAAAGACTCAAGGAGCTAGTCAATAGAGAGTGGTATAGCACTGTATAAAAATAAAATATTCGAGTAATTTTAAATTTTTCCACTCATACACATGCATTATAAAAAAAATATATTTATTTAAAAAATTATAGTTACAAATACAAAAAACCCGAGCTTGAAAAAATTGCAAAGCAGATAAAGGATTAGAGCTTACGCCCAAGTCGACGTCAGCTCGAAATATGGTAGCATACATATATATCCTCACGCTGCATCCTTAACGGGGCAGTCAGAGAGGACAGAGCGCCATGGTTTGCGGTCTTTACATAGTTCTTTCGCTTCCGCAATTCTCATCATTCTGCTCACATTTTCGCCTAAGTATGCGAGTGCTTTTGACATTTCGTCACCTAACACTGGTCATTTGACCTTCGTAAATAAGTCTTGGTCTTCTTTGTATTGTATATCAATTATCAATGTTGTAACATCGAGTAATAAATGCTTACGAATATAATACACATGATTTGAATATTTTGTATCCTCATTCGCGATAACATTATATTGCCTAACGCTATCGCAAATGAGAATACTACAGGCTAATGATCGTTTTTGCGATTCGGGTTTTTTATGGGATACTATACATTAGTATACGAAATATATGATATAAAAAACATTACGATACAATTTTTATGATATATGTTACTTAATGATGTAGAACAATGTATATAGAATGAAAATACTGAAAATTTTATTCAAAATTTTATTAAAATTTACGTATTTGGTATAAGTTACGTATTTACAATTATCAATCCATTTAAATTATGAATTGTTTAGTATAAATAGTATCAAAAATAGAGAATTATTTAACAATCTTTATGTACAGGTTGTAACATAGATTCAATATTATTCTACTGTTTTGAAACGCCAAGATTTTTTCGGTTGTAATACTTCAAGTTATTTATGTCTATACTACTATTATATAAAGATATTTACAAAGATAAAAAAATTTGATTGTTCGTTTATAGTGGATAAATTCAAAAACTACTAGACTGATTTCACAAATTCTTTCACTTACATGTTCAGCGAGCATGGAGCACTCAACCTATAGAGTGGCAATGTCATTTATTTTGTATGAAAACAATTTACGTCTAAACACTGTTGCGGTTACTGCGTTCTGTTTTATAGATTAATTTTTTGCTATTTTTGCCACACCACCGAATAGAACAATAAGCCATTACATAAATATTTAAATATCTGTCGGAATATACAGAGATGTGCACACAGGTCCAGTATACTGCTCAATGCGAGCGAGAGTTGATATTTGTTAGTGTAAACAAACTGAGCAGTGAATAATATGGTCCGATATTTTGTGTCTATAGGTTGAGTACTTTATGTCAGCGAGTAACAAAGGCTGTATTTTATTTAAAAAGAAAATTCTACCCGTGCGAATCCGGTGCATGTCGCTAGTTTGAAATATAACTTGTGGGTATAATAGAAATTTTTAAATTTTGATTGCACATTGTATATGTTCATAGGCGAGTAAATTGTAAAAATATTAATAAAATATGAATATATTACCTTTAAATAGGATCACATTGTATGTTGTAAATATATTTATATGATGCTTTCAAAATACATTTTAATTTACTCTAGAATTAAGGCACATTTAAAACGAACGCAAATGAAATATGCGTAAAAAACTGTAGAAAAGTATAATTTCAAATATACGCAGTTAATTTTTTATATTTTAGATAAGTTTTTGTTAAAAGCAATATAAATTTTACTTATGGCAACTTTTATGGATAAAATGCGTCTACAGAAAATACTGCTTTTATTTTTTATAAATATAGAGGCATTAATAATAATTTTTATTCTCTATTAACCCTGTATACAATTTTTGAGTTACAGTTCCACATAATATCTAAAAATTGCGATTAACCTAACAAGTATAAATTTTAATTGACAAAGGTGTCATGCGCAACGAGGTCATTATTAATTACCTTTAATGAATATTTTGGCAAACATTTTTATTACTTAATCCCTACTACAAATAACTTTATAGTTTTTAATTTTATGGTTTGAACATTTTATGAAACACATTCGATTCGGTGACAATTACCAGTTTTGGGGTTTACTAAAATCTTTTGCAATTACTATTTTTACATACATTCTATTGATTTGTCTATTCTCGTGTACTAGTTGGTTAATTTGGTAAGTACAATACAATATAATTATGTATGTATAATGAAAATCAGCTCCGAATTAAGTTCTATACAAAAAATAAATTCTACGATGTTCAGATTTGAGAAAAACTGACTTATGTATATGTCGTAGCTAACTGGTTCGAATAGTAGTTTAATTGCACGGCTAGCTTCTTCATTGAACAACGCCATTCAACCACAAACCTAGTTTTTGAAATAGTATGTTTCTCTGCCAACTGATGTTTTTTGATCGTTGAGAGTTGTTTTCTCGTGAAAAAAATAATCAAAAGTTCCCAGTGTTACTTAGAAGTCACAAATAATGGAGCTACCTATGAGCTATTAAAATTTAAACACAGCTCTTGGCGGACTTTGTTTTGGCACTTCGCCAGCCGCTGCCGCGGTACGCTCGCCTCGCTCGCTCGGCTCGCATGTTGTGGTATACGTACCAACCTAACCTACCCGAAATAATTTTAAGATAGTTTCAAAAATAATATTTTTTTCCGCTTCATTACCACTCACTTCGTTACTTGTTTAAGTTTGCAATTGTTTGAAGCAGTAAAGTATCCATGTAATAATTCATTATCTTTTTATTTTGTAAGTTAACCTAGCAAATTAACATTTAACCAGTTAGCTGAACGTCGTCTAGCTATACTTTTGAACGTTGTGTACAGCCACTCGGCTAATCGACATTAAGACGTGGGGTTGAAACGCGTTGTTTAATGAAACGGCTAGCTGTGCAATTAAACGGCTATTCAACCTGTTGGCTGTAACATAAACAAAATTAACTAAGAGCTATACTTACTTGAATATAAAGATAATCTGAGATTCTCAAAAGTTCAGATTTTCTCAAGCCTCACATTCTCAAAGAGTAACATTTCGTGTATGGAAACTAATTTGGAGCGGTCGGAACTTTCGTTATACCTGTATGGTTCTTATAGCTAGATAATTGTTGGCTATTGTAAGTTATAATCACAATACAAAGATCGCAACACTGTTGATTATGAGTATTTCTACTGTTAGCTTCACTACAATTTTAATTGCGTCAATTAGCCGTCTGTGACAATTTTGTAACATTTTAATAGCAAAAAGTGGGATAGATTGCCTACGTATTAATGAGGCTTTATATAAAAGTCTGACTTTAGTTTTTGTGTAGCAGCTGTCAAGTAGCAACAAGCGATCGTGTACAGTTTATTCGAATGGAGGTAGTCAGAGATAATTTAATTATACCCTACGCCATGTGCTGTTAAACAGAAGTAGTTCAGTGCAATCAGTATTATTACCTTTAGCTGCATGCGCGAACGGTCGTTATTAAAAAGTAGTCAAAATTAGTGTTCAGTGAATTTTATTCTAGTATATTATGTTCTACTGAGCCTTAAACGTGGTTTTTATTGAGTTTAATAGTGTATATGACTTATGTATTCAATAGTGTACTTTAATTATTTAACTAATAAATTATCGTTAAGTATAGCAACACTCACAAACGACAGTGCTGCCATCTGTTAATGATTATGATTGTAACATTTAATTACGTATATTAACAGTAGCTAACATATCATAATCAAGCCTACAAGCGCACCTGTTGCAAATATTTATTCTAAAATTACTTAAAACTATATACATTTATGAGACATTATATGTAGTACTGTACAATCATAAAATCTCATGTTTCATTTACACGGGGTCTCGATCCCGTGTGTATTTTACCGTGCCGTCTCTTTCCATTTTCAGTATTGAACTCCATATCATTATCGCCAAGTAGATTTGTAGTGCTGGAATAGAGAATGAGAAATAAATCAACTCAAAAAATCTTTTTGTACAATTAGGGAGGACAAGATATTAGGAAGCAACAAATTCATTTCGATGTCAATTGTTGCGATGTGTATGGGATTATAAAAGAAACCACATATACTCGATTTCCTTACAGATTTCATGGCTGTCGCATTAACGAACGACATCCTTTCGCTGAGTTTTGCGACTACGCCTATCTCAAGATACCCCATAGACTTATATGCACTCAGTTACATGTATGGAGTGCCGCCCCTATATTTAATTTTTCTTAATTTCACTAGCGGTTCATAGATACATTTAACTTCCAAATTTCATCTGTAAAGTGACAATAGTCTTCGAGTAAAATAGCTGTGACATAAGAACAGACAGACAGATAGGCGGACAGGATGATGTTATAAGGGTTCTGTTTTTGGCATTTGGTTATGGAATCCTAAAACATGGCGGTCAGCGTATAAAGAAATGTATGTAAAGTATGTGTGTATTTAAAGTCCGTTTCGGTCCAATCTGTTAGTTTTATTTAATTAAAACAAAACTTGGTACAACATATAGGCTTTTGACAAAAACTCTTTTGATGTAGAGCGTGAAGATGTCATATTATGTTAATACATAACATATCTTATGCATGCATGTATGTATCCTTAATGGCGGAGTCAGAGGATGAAGCGCCAAGCGCCGTGGTCTTTACGCACTTCTTTCCCCCAAGTTTTATCATTCTCCCCACACAATTTCGCCTATGTATCTATGTATGTGTTTTTGATATTGCTGTCGGCTAACACTTTGGCTATCTCATGTTCAGATGTCTTGGTGTTCCTTTATTTACTTACCCATAACACATTTTTAAATAAATTTTATTTTATATAAGCGTTGCTTCGATAACAAATGAAGAACTAGATTCACTATCTCTTCAAAATCGTCTGATTTGACGTATATATTTTTAATATCGTATAATTTTCAATATTTATAGGTAATATTGTGTTAATCCAAAGTAAACCTTACTGTCAAACCATAAGGTTATAAAAACTCATAAACGAATCTTGCATGACATTGAAACGAAGTTTGTTAAACAAAAAAAAACGAGCGAGCCTTACAGTAGTTGCACATGAAGTGTAACATCTGACATCTCACCTTTAACAGTACCAACCTCTCGGAAAATGAGTTGGTACCATCTGACGGCCAACTCTACCACCGCGCGCGCTCATTGGTCAAATCAAATAGCGCGCGCTCATTGGTCAAATCAAATAGCGCGCGCTCATTGGTCAAATCAAATAGCGCGCGCTCATTGGTCAAATCAAATAGCGCGCGCATCCCCGGGTTTCTTCCGTCCCTTTTCACGAAATCACTCCCACAGATTGCAGGAAAGCGAAAGGAGAAAGATGTTACACATCAGTATTTGAAATGCAATCTTACGTCTCGATAATTCACATCATCTATTTGCATTGCTATTTACGTCATTTTGATTTCTTACGTGAAAGTGACAAGGATGAGACATAATATATAGTATATCGCCAGGTAATATTTAAAAATGTGATTATGAATTTAATAAAAAAGAGCTATGTCACGTTATTAATATAACGAAATATTGAACGCGTAAATAATATTATTTAATTTAATAACCGAAAATAAGAATCTCCGTCTTTTTAGCGTTCTGAATGAGTTATTTTTACAATTTTTGAAGGAGTACTTTGACATGTCCGCTGTTAGCGTTTTCGAATATTACTAAAACAGAAGCGTGCTCAAATACTCGTTATGACCGACCGATATTGTGTATCTAGTTTTTTATTTGTGTTCGAAGAAGCATTGCTTTATTTTATACCACGCAATCCATCATAGATTCAAAAAAATGGTTTATCTTTTTGGTAAATTGGTTTAAAACATGAAACATTGCATCGCATTTGACGACCCTCTGTAATCTATCAGGTATGTATAGATAAGGTAAGGTCAAGAGGTAAGCTAGACATTTCGAAGGTGGGTATTTGCTAAATCTTCTATATGTATACTGTGAATAAAAATCAAATGTTGTTGGTTGCTAAGTGCAAAACTTGAGAACGGCTGGACTGATTTGCCAACTTTTTTTTTACATGTTCGTATTAGTCTGAGTAAGGTTTTTATGGAAAAAAGCATCGGAAAACTTGCCAGGAAAATTTTAAAATTCGCGAAATACTGAACTTATTTTTTTCTATGTGATTTTTATTTATTTCATTTTGGATAGGACAACGTCTGTTGGGTCGCTAGTCTAATAATAAAATTATGTAATAGACAATACAGTGAATACATACTGAGTTGGAACAATATGAGGAATAGTTCGCTCGCCGTTTCTTTGGTCATGAAGGCAAGGCTGTACACAAACCCGATGGCTGAGAAGACAATCTCGAAGTATAGGTAGATCTTCATAAGCAGCACGTGTTTCTAAATGTAACCAAAGTTGTATCAGATACAGAAACTGAAATTACTTTCAAATATACACGACATAGTAGGAAAGCGATTCAAAATAGTAAAAATATAGATATAATAATAATAATACTCCAGACAATTACACAGATTGTGTGACCCCAAACTAAGCAGTAAGCTTGTACTATGAGTACCACACAACGAACTCTGGGGAGTTCCCAGTAACACCCAGACTCCAAGCTAATTTAGAAAAGTTCGTTTCCTAAATTGACCTGACCGGAGATCGAACCCTGGACCCTAGCTTGGAAATGAATATGCCACTGCGCCAACGGGCCAGCCAGATATGATATGACAGTATAATGAAAAGTGTACATTACAAAGTATATTATTATTATTATAATTAAAAGTCATGTGGTCATAATACTTAACATAATAAGGTTAGTTATAGATTTCGTTGATAAACATGGATTGGATGTTTTATCGGATGTTTCATCGAATCGCGTGTTTATTGAGAATATGCTTTGTCTAAAAGAAACATAGTCTCTATATTCATTTGGAGCAATTATTATATATCTTGAGGAAATATATAAGGAATTGACGTGAAATGATTTTATGACTTCGATAGATAATTTTCTTTTAAGATTTAAATTTTATAGAAATATAACGATGAGGGTAACGCAGCAATAACATAGATAATTGTTTATATTTGTATATATTGTATCCTTTAAAAAGGTTTCGATATCTCAAGTGGACTGTCAATAATAAGTGGACTGCATTTTTTTTTGTGTGATCTTAAAAAAATGTAGGTGTTAAATAAATATTATAAAACTATGTTTGAGCACTTATAAATCAAGTAGCTGCACAGATATGAAAAAGAACCGTGATGGGTTAGTATTTGAGAGAAAAACAGTACTGTAAGGATGGAAAAAATGCAAACTTATTCTCGTAATACAGTGCTTGCAGCCTTGGCGATAAAGTCTTCGACAGTGTCATTGAAGTCGGGCTCGATTACCAGTTTTTATCGTGTATAGCGTGAGAAAACAATACAATAACGTGGTAAAGTAATAGTCACTTTGTGATTAAAACCAGTTTACACAACAGTCTATATTAAGATAATTATAGCACGTGTTGTCGTTGCGAGTTATAAAGCGGTAGATAGTTTTTGACGTGTTAACTTCATGAGTTCAAGCTGAAGATTGCGATTGCGATTTACATACATAGCACTCTCGTATTATATGTGCACGAACAGTATGCATTAAAGGAAAAGTATAGATGTGGAATGACACGTATATACAAGATTTACAAGTGCATTAATTACGAATTAAATATAAAATTATTCAATTTATATTTTTGTTTCGAAGAATCATACGCTTTTATGATATCTGTATCACATCTACCATCACATAGCGTATCCAGCACATACCGCTACAGACAGTCGAGTGAAGATATATTTCCATCGAAATTATATTGTATATTTATATCTGTAGTATAAATTATTGTGAATTTGTGTATATACGTCGTGTAAACATTTGTAATCAAAATTTTAACCAACCTTATGTAGTGCGTATATGAAAATTACAGTCACTATAGTCTCGATGATTATTGCAGTGACGTCCGTTATGAGGCGAGGATATTCCGGCAGGTCAGTCATACCCGCGCTGCGCAGGTAAGCTATGTAATATGACAGTAGAACTGTCACTATTATTGTTAACACCTGAAAGTAAGTAAGGAATATCTTTTTAATAACGGCAGAAGAGTTTTTGTTTGAACGCAGTGTTTACAAAAATATTTATGCTACTAAAGACAGTAGTTGGTGAAACATCCGATGGAACATCTAATTAAACATCGGACGAAATCTGTTGCAGAACTTGTTGTCAATTTGAATGCCAGATTGACTTGCTCTTGGATGTTTCATCCGATGCAAGAATGATTGCTCTTTTGGATACACTGCTGAATTAAATGTACTTTGAACGGAGCGTCGCTTTTGTAAAAGAGACGGCTGAGGCAGACAGGAACATACAATACGAATGCGATACATTGAGCTAGAGAGAATCTTTACGTAGCTAATAAAACAATTTTAACTGACCGAACTGTTATCAATATATTTACGCACAGAGTACTCGTTGAATAAATCAAGTACCAAGTTAGTAAATTCTGCTTGTTTGTAAAGAGGTTTATTACAAAACAAGTTGGTATGGGTTACGTCACGTCCAGAAGGCAAGTCCTACTTGCAACACCAGCAGAAAAATAAGCAGGCAGACCGTGTAAGTACATATAAATATAACAAAATTTATTTTACGATCGAAGTTACAGTTAAGATTCATTACTAAGAAACTGTTTATTTTATAGTATGATTTTCTAATCTACTATTAATCTCTGACTGCCCCATTAGGGATACACTTTGAAGATATGTTATTTTTACTCGACGCATTAGTTTTATACACATTGAAATCTATTTCACGGTAATCGAATAGCTTCCTGAGGAATCTTTTAAAAATTGCAGTTACTCAAAAATGAACCATTTGACCTTCATTTGACTATGTAGTTTAAATTTCGGAATAATAAACTTATCATGACCACGGATTTCCAAATCGTGGACACCACTTTTAGAAAAAATATTTTTTAGCGTAAGAGAAATAGTGGATAGTAATAGGTTGCCAAGATATCGTCTACCTATATCAAATTTCATAATATAATAAACCTCGTCCCATGACCAATCTATATTTTTATTTCTCACTCAGATTAGCGTGATTGATGTTATTAATTTAATACATTAAGAGTGATTTTCTCTAAGGGTTTCATCAGTCAGTGGTGACTATCACGCTGTTTTAAAACTCAGAACATGAAGTTTTAGAATGAGTTCAATTATTCCTGATAAATTATTACGTAGATAATTGATAAATGAGCGCATAAAATATAAAAAAAACTATTGCAGATATACTTTCTGACGTAAGTTTCTACAGAACATGTCAGCGACATTCCTAATCAGCTTATTATAAAATTCGTCAAAAGTACATATCAGAATTAAATTTTGTATCAAAAATTTGTCAAAAACATTGACAGCAAATGTAGTGCCACGTTAGCTTTGCTCATTTTTTGCTAGGGAAAAATGTTGATATGAGTATTCTATATTTTTATTTAACAGAGGTTTTTATATTATTACGATAAATTTTAAGCTTTCCGGAAACATTAAAAGAACACTTTTGTTATGCATATTTTTAAACACGGCCTTTCTTTTCGATATCTCAGAAGACTAAGCTTCCGGTCTATGAATCAGATCTTTATAACGACAATTCAACTTATTCTAAGTTACGTCTGTAATTTTATAACTATTTGCTTTACTACACAAGTATCTACTTAATAGCCAATTTAAAATTCCTAAGTAAAAGAATTTCTACGAGAAATTCTTATATGAGATGGACAAAATCTATTCACTTCGTTCATAATCATTGAAATGATGGAAAACAGTACCAAAACGTGACTCGCATGAAAAATGTTACATTATGTTTTCTTTATTTTTGAAGAAAAGACTGACATTTTGCAATAATTCAATGACGAATGTCGAGGTCAATTGAACTATAGTAGGTACTTACTAAATTGAAATATGCGAAGGCGATCAGCCCTCTCCTCAACGGCAAGCAGAAACAGCATCTTGTTAAAACAGGAATTTCTACGGAGTTGCGAATCTTCTCTCTGAAATCACAGAAAAAAAAATGTAAATAAAAATATAATAAAGGGTTCCTTGTTGATCTGGGAAGGAAACAAAAAGTCAAACAGGTCCAAATACATTCTAGGAAGTCTGTGGGTCCAAAGCGTAGGTCGCTTACATGTCGACCAAGAGTTTCAAGTTTATTATAAAAAAATTATGAAGGTGATGATATATAATTCCGCTTTTCTACGTATATATAATAATAATATAATAATATACTCAGACATTTCACACAGCGCCATCTAGTCCCAAAGTAAGCAGCACAGCGCTTGTATTATGGGTACTAGACAACTCATATACTACTTATATACTTTTATTTTGTAAATAAATACATATTATACATAAACACCCAGACTCGGGGCGGGAATCGAACCCGAAACCCCCGTTTATTTTCCGACGCGCTTAGCCGTTGCGCCACGGAGGTCGTCATTATTATTACGTCATATGTTGATATATTTACTGCCAAAAATGGCGTCTAGCTCCAATTTCGTTGGACTTTGTAGCTTCGACAACGCTGAATGGGAAATAGTGTGACGCTAAATATGTGACGCGTATTGCATGCACAAAACACTTTTTTTTTAATTCATGAAAGCACAAAAAGACGCAAAAAATTCCAAACGCACTTCTCCCTTTCCCGCCAAAAATTCCTGTCTTCAATCTTTTTGACATTGAACTTATGTGCCATAAACATAATTCGACTATGGGTGAAACATCTTTGTGTCATTAATAAAACCTTTTTCAATTAAAAACTGAATTCTGACCTGCTGCGGAGCTTTAGTCAATACGATACGAACTTACGTATACAGTTGTTTTTGTTACTTTGATATTTCAAGGTCATATCAATTAGAGTATATTATTTTTCTCGGAATAATAGTTCGGAATATTTTCTGAATATTTTATATTATATTAATATAGAATTTAGGACAATTTATGATACAATATTGTAATATATCACCTATGAAAACAGGAGAGGTGGACAATTCTTTGTTTTGGAAATATAAAACAAAAAATCGAAGCACTATTTGAGAGAAATGTAGTTTATAAACAACTTTTCTTTTACTCGTATGTCACAGAAAAAAATACTGGGTGTATTTTGACGAAACTTTGCACAATTTTAGTTTAAGTAGGAGATATTTAGAATAATTCAGAAGGATATTAGTAGGCACAATTATACACCGAATTCCTTTTTTAAAATAAAGAATAAACACAAATTTTAAGTTTTTCTTTGAGATCAGAAAAACTTAAAAATAATGATCATAGGACTACTACACACAAGACGAAAATATCCTTGCATCAAGCGACGAATTTTCCCGCTTCAACGATGCTTTAATGGATGCAGTAATGTTATGACTATATTAATCTTTGTCGCTGTACGTTTTGTAAAATGAAGTATTTTTATCGAAGTTTATGAGATTGCAGTAATAGTTAGTAACCTAGTAACCTTCGCCGAAACCTAGGAAGTATGCACGTGACGACTTTTTCACAAGTTAATCAAACGCGTTTAACGAAAATAAATCGTGCTATAAACGCAATAAAACGAAGTCATGGTGTGTATACACATCTTCAAAGTCCACGCGAACAAAGTTACAGTTACATTACAGGAAATATTTGAAACAAATTCATGAGTACTAAGTACAGATAGATGTACATACTATGTATGTACAGTTGAGTATATAAACATACACGTATAATATTGTATTTGAATATACTTGAAAGAATGAGTGATGAAAGACTGAAGAAAAAAATATGCAGAGCGAAAGTAAGTGGTAAAAGAAGCCAAGGAAGACCAAGGCTGACTTATGAAGATCAAATAGCCATCAGTGTTAGCAGATGGAGATGTCGAAAGTTCTCGCATACCTAAGCGAAAATGTGTGAGGAGAATGATGAGATTTAAGGAAGCGAAAGAAGTTTGTAAGAATCGCGACGCTTGGCGCTCCGTCCTCTATGACTACCCCGTTAGGGATACAGCGTGAGGATATGTATGTATGTATGTATTTAACATAATTTTATTAAAGTTACAATCACGATTTGTTTACAAAACAGTGAAAGCAAAGTACAGGCGGAAATGTTCTTCCTCTTTGATTATATTATCTATTCCGTTCCGGAGAGACTCATAAAAGACGTTTACTGTTTATTATAACTGTCTTTTAAAACAACAATGTTAATCGAATGACTAAAAACTAAGTTCTAAGTACTCTAGGTGTCATATAACAGACAGAAAATTGTAGAGCCAATTCATAAACATTCATTTTTAAATCATTCCGATAACAGGAATCTGTGCTCCCCGGTTTGGAATACAGGTGTGTACTGCCTGCTGATTAAATCACTAATCACACATATGCGACGAAAAACAAGTATAGAGAGTACAGGGACAGATCATCGGTAGCAGAGCGATACCTATTAATTACCTCAAAATCATTATATGTCATTAGACCTCCAGTACAGTGTATAATATACTCAGACATTTCACACAGCGCCATCTAGTCCCAAAGTAAGCAGCGCAGCGCTTGTGTTATGGGTATTAGACAACTGATATACTACTTATATACTTTTCTTTTGTAAATAAATACATATTATACATAAACACCCAGACTCGGGGCGGGAATCGAACCCGCAACCCCCGGCCACTTTCTGACGCGCTTAGCCGTTGCGCCACTTAAGTCGTCATGTATATTCTGCGATAATTGTAATGAAAATCAGTTTTTATAAAAGACGAGACGTATGATGCAACTATAATAAATTAAACTACTAGGTCTAAGATTATGATCTTTTTTATGGAAGTAGTCCAATAGGAAGCCTTAAGTACCACAATGTTGTTTGGTCATGGCCTCATAACTACAGAAATAGTGTTCAAATAAAAGGAGAACTTATACATTTTTGCAATTCAAATTTTTATTTATGAATCCCCTGATTAGTCTCTCGTTTAAAAAATTACTTACATTGAATAAGATTTTATAAATATTTTTTTTACATATAAATTTTGTTCATTTTGATTTTCGTGATTTAAAAGGCTTTTGCGAAACATTTCACTAATTTATAATGTCCTTTCCAATGATGTATGAATGCAATGAATTATTATTTATGTTTCTATGTCAACTCGTTAGCTATTAAATGCAATAAACGCGAGATGATAACCCTTTGGTATCTAATCTACATCCGTTAACATGTTTGTGTCACTTTTGTCTGTTAACCACAAACTACATAATAACTACATAAGGGTGACAGTTTACTAACAAAGTATGCGAGAAAACTAATCATCAGTTCAATCTCATGTGTTTCATAAATGGCAATGAAGTGAAGAAGATGAAGATGCTACATTCTTTCATATCATATTTATATGATTGAAAATGAAAGGATCACTTGAGGATTGAAGGAAGGAGTGATCACAATGAGCTGTCCATCAAGTCTTCATCAACACTATTCAATCTCAACTCTATTAGTTCTCTTTATTAAGACGAACTCGACAATATTTCCAAATGTTCTCCAACTTAATGCAGTTACCAAAAACGCATGAACATAATCAACCAATAAAAACATGGTATTCTTTGGTTCAAAACTGTCACAACAGATGTCACTGTGGAATCATTGATTAACTTTTTAAGGAAAGCATATAGAAAGTATGATGTCATCTGACAGTTAGTAAATTATAAAATTAATAGAGAAAAAAAACGAAAGAAGTTTTAAAGAAGGGAAAATTGCTAGCAATTATATTAAAATTAACAACATAATAAAGATATTGTACTATTTTATTGTAGAAGTAGTAAAAAGTAAAAGTAAATTAAAATATTTATTATGCACCTCCTTATTTAGTATATTTCTAGCCTAGCATTGTTATTCAATTGGTAGCCTTATTCCATATACTTAATTTGCCTTATATCAACTGACGTATATGGCATAAAATATAATGACTATTCCATTTTGCACGATTTTGTTTGTTTCTCTATCTAAAAGTATATTTTTGAAAGGCACCATCTTGGTGTTAGTGATTCATTAGATCAGAGCTGGCATCAAGAAACTTGGTTCATGTTCCTTAAATTTTTATTATTTAATTAAGCCATAATAAAATATAAGAGTCCTGTAGGGCCAAAGTGCTAAATCATAACTTTACAAGGGAAATTCGTAAACTTATTGTTTCGTAAAGGTAAAATCTAGTATATAATAGAGGTAAGTCAGATAAGCTGAGTCGCCTGTACATACGACACATATTTATTATCAGATAAGCCGATTGGCCGTCATACCATTAGAAAACAGCTCCCATACATCTAAGTTTCATTTATTTTATTTGTCTCACTTCATAGTAAGGCACAGGCTGTCTGTAGTTACATAGAATAAATTTTTAGTATTTGCATCACATAAAAATAACTATTAACTCGAACTTTTTGGCGGGAACGGGAGAAGTGAGGTTGTCATTTTATTTAGACTTTCTATTTTTTACATTCTTGGGAATTTTAAAGTACAAAAGTGATAGTATATTGTGTTTTAAAGTTCTGTGTAAGTGAAAAGAAAGGAGAAGGTCTAAATAAACATATGTAGCTGAAGTTCTCGCGCTCTTCCAAGAAGTCCTATAAAACTTCAGTAAAGTCTACTATCACTTTACTGAAGGAGTTTTACGATAACGATTCTACTAAACACAATACGTGACATTGGCAAATGCGCTAATCTGTGTGCCATGCCATGAATAAAGAAAAAATAATTATTAACTATAAATAATTTGTTATTCATACATTTGATTAAGGTTGAAAATAGTTAAATTGTATATTATGTTATTTATATTCATCGTATAGTTATCCCAGCTCAGCTTTGTTGCTATTGGGTATAAATTTTTTTTCTAAGTGTTGTCGGTAATTCCCGCGAAGCTTGTGTTATGTCATTATGCTGATGAGCTATTAGTTGCGTTAACGTGAGTTGCGAACGTACATATGTAATTTACAACTAATTTTATATTTTATATTTGCGCAAAAGCATAGTTAATGTCAAATTAAATCGATTTTAGTATTCCCTAACATCATTAAAAAAGTTGTGGAATTCTCTCGATGTCTGTCTGTCCGTCACAGGTGCTTTGCTTAGAGACTATTTGGCATAAGCGGCAGAAAGTAACAGTAGCAGTGAATAAGTATTTAGTGGGCCAAATACCGATGTGAACTTTAACAGTCGAGTTTTGATTTTAGGGGACAGTTTTCGAGATTTGAATAGAAGTTAATTTCTTTTAAAACATTGCATGAGATGTCAAACGAAAGTTCTTTAAATAGTGACCCAAAAAGAACACGCTTCTTTTCTCGATACTCAAAAAGTCATAAAAATTGCTGTCTCCCCATCTGCAAAAGTATTGTTTGAAAAATTGCGAAACAAATATAAGTATAGACATCGAATTATTGTACTATCGGAATGCCAAAATATGAATGCAAACTTGCACTAAAAAGGCGAAATATGCAAAAAATATGCGCAATCACAATGCTACTTATTATTAAAATTTACGTTTATTTTCACAATATATAATCAGTTGTAATTCTTGTAACAATATTCAATTAAATATTTTTCTAGATTTTCTAGATTAAACTTGTGACGTATGTCACATAATACTAGTAATAATTTGTAGGCTGGAAATGACCTCTCACGTCAACCGATGTTACTGGACAAAACTTGAAATTTGGCACCATTTATGTAGAAGCCTCTTCAGGCAGGATTAGGCCGGTGCCGTTGTTATATGCCGTTATATATTACTTTCTTTATTCCTTCCAGACCCACGTTTTTACGGGTTTTTATGGAAGAACAACATTTAATTGCTACGGACCTTTTCTTATAGTAAACTCGGAAGGGCGTTACTCTGTTCAATAATTTTTTCCATATTTCCAAGGACTTGCACAGAGGAAGGTTTGTAGTTTTTAGCCTTCCAATGGCGACGGGTATATTGCTGAAATGTGTTGCAATAAGAGCAATATTTTGTTTGATTGAAGGACCGCAACACGCCTAACACATTTAACTAGTGAAATAAGAACAATCGATGCAAAAGTACTAAAATATGCAATTACACTATAAAAATAGCGTTTTATGCATTTCCATACGCAAACATGCAAATGCATGTAATCTGATGTCTAATTCTATGTATAGAGAATAACATTGTGTAGATTAAAGAAACATGATCGCATTATGTAAGATACTTTATTTCATGCACAATGTTAAATGGAATAAGTTGTAGTGTTTTTGCAAAACTATATTTTTATATATGACTAACTAATTCAGTTGGTTATTTAGCAAAAAATAGTTTTGCAAGAAACTTTATTAAGCCTTGACAACAACAATATGAAACAAAACGGAGGGGTTATTACCTAAAAATTTGCAGACAGCGACAGCCACGCGATCACCGCGCGACCGGTGACTAATTGTAGTAAAAAATTAGTATCATGTATGACGTTGCGTATCTATTATTCTATTACCGTAAAATGCACTTTTCGCGGTAGTTTTAGCGCCACTATACAAATAACATTACACAAATTCTCGTTTTGACAGCAGATATCGCGCGATATTAGCTGTCGCATGTCTGCAAGTTACGTAATAAGTGTGCGGAAGTCCGATCCTTAGTAATACTTTTTTTTCCTCCAGATTGTGCGGTTCCAAAAAAATTAGGTTTAAATTATTACTATAATATAGATATAACGAAGGATATCATACAACGAACCGAAAATCTATTTCACTCACTCACTCTGGTAATCACTCAAAAACAGACAAGTACTGAGAAGTTAGTTTCTAAATTGAGTTATGCAAATCACGGGTTAGAATAACATAAAAAGTTTAAACAAAAAATAGCAATTGTGTGTGGCTACTTACGAATGTAGCATCCTTGTATTTATTGACAGCCGTGAATGGTTATAATCACAAAAACATACAGCGCGAGCACGAACTTAGCAAAAAATGCAAACAAGATTCTAGACCTAGAGAATGTGATTACAAATCTATACTACTATTACAAAGAGGTAAAATTGTGTGTTTGTATATTGGGGGTAATCTCTGTAACTACTGAATTGATTTCAAAAATTCTTTCACGAATAAGAAGCTATATATTGTGTCTAATACAGGCTTTATTTTATTTTGATAAAAAATAATCCGTAGCCAAGCCAAGCGAGGGCGGGTTGTTATATATTAAACAAATATGTAGTTTATTATAGCCTTTGAAGTACCGATACAAGTAAATAAATTCAAATTTCGTCTGTGATTTCGAAATTTTTTCATAATCTCATAATATAGTCACACATTACCCGAACCCAAGCATGCGTTTTTTTAATTATTGTCTATCTGCCTGTCTGTTTCTTTGTTTGGGTTAATCTCTGAAACGGCTGAACCGATTTGGCTGAGACACTTGTTGGCAGAAAATAATTAAGGCTACTATTTATTTATGTCGGAAAATTACCAAATTTAAAATGGCTTAAACCGCGGAACACTGCTAATTGTTAATAAAACTATAATTAAGGTGTAATAAAACTATAATTAAAGTAGCTTATTAGGTTTGTCCTGTAACCCAGGAGTTGAGAAGAAATATAGGGCCGTTTTAGTGTCTAGTACATAATTCTGAATACAGAAGAACCTACGTTAATGTTTTAATCCTTTTTGACTATACCCCATTAGGGATATAGCTTCAGGATAATATTATGTATGTATGTCAACTTCAACTTCTAATGAATGGCTTCTAATGTGTCAAACACATTAATTCTGCCAATGGCAAAAGACACTATTGTGAAGGTTGTTAAAAATAATTTAAATTGGATTTGGTGTTTTTCATTATGTAAAGGGTATACGACACACATTGACGAGTACAAGACATATGTAGTTAAATTAGAGTATGTATGTCTAATCTTTATATTAGCGGACAGAATAGGACCTTGGCGGATGTCTCGAGATGGTTCGCTGCCAATAATTTACTACTGAATGCACAAAAAACCAATTGTGTTAAGTTTTCCCTATCCAATGTACCCAAAATTCATAATGGACTGAAACTGGATGGGAAAGAATTAGAATTAATGAAATCAGCTACTTTTCTTGGTTTAACAGTAGACAATAAGTTACAGTGGGCGGACCATATCGGGACTTTATCTAATAAGCTCAGTTCGGCAATATATGCTATTAGGCGCATTAGACAGTTGACAGATGTAGCTACGGCTAGGCTGGTGTATTTCGCATATTTCCATAGCCTTATGTCTTATGGTCTGCTACTGTGGGGATCAGCGGCGCATATGAAATCTATCTTTATTTTACAAAAGAGGGCAATACGTACCATCCACAGTATGAACGCACGTGAGTCGCTGAGAGATCATTTTAAAGACATTGATGTACTCACCTTACCCTCGTTATACATCTATGAAAACATAATGTACACTAAAAAAAATTTAGATCTATTTCAAAAGAAAGGCGTTGTTAGTGGTGTGGAAACTCGTGGTCGTGATCAGCTAGTTATTCCTAAATTTAAATTACAAAAGTCAAGTGGTTCATTTTTTGGTAACTGTGTTCGTTTTTATAATAAAATTCCTCAAAAAATTACTCAATTAACGGAAAACACATTTAAACTTGTCATTAAACGCACACTGATTGGAAAAGCATACTACAAAATTAGCGATTTCATTGAAGACACAACAATAAACTGGAAGTGATCCTCTCTGCGTATGCATTTACTGGCTTTATAGATATTGTATTTTTAAATAACTATTGTACAATGATGGTGAAAAAATCATACCTGACTGAGTTTCTTGTCGGTTCTTCTCAGTATTCAGGTTTTCTTTTCGAACCGAACTAAAGTAGATTTGACGTTCAAAAATAGCATTTGGGTTTACTTGAATAAATTGATTTGACTTTTTTTTTTTTTTTTAGCAAATAGCGAGACAATTTTTATATGTGCATAAAAAATATAAAAATTACCTTGACATTTGGGTGCAATTACGTTCGCTGAGGTTTTAACAGGCAGTTATGAGAACGAATTGATAATTTGATGTACACTGCAAGTAAACAAAAATATGTTTGGAAAATACTAGCGGACTAGGAATTACGGTAAAGAATTGTGACTATTGTTTTTATAAATCTGTGTAAAAGTACTTCGGATTTTTCGAAGTGAGTCCGTTGTATGTAGACTGCGGTTCTAAAATGAAATGCAGATATATCTCGTTACATACAAGAATATAGAGAAATAAAATATTAAACCGAAAGTTCAATCCATAGCTTCTACTCTAAACTAGGACACAAAGAAAAATTTGCTAAGAATGTATTGTCACGTCGTCTCTATAATGAAGTAGCCATTAAATATTATTATTGTCTGGACATATTTGATCACAGACTTTAAATTTAGAAAATTAAGAGTTCAATTATGCTCCTTCATATTACATACATTGTCCATGTCCATTGTATTGTTTTGATATCCATTACTTTAGATTTATCTATCTGTCTACATGTTTTGGATTACATTCCCGTTTAAAATATTTTTAACTTTTTTTTAAATTTTATGTGATTGTTGTCAGTTATTTTTTGTGTATACAAAGGACTTCTCTTTTTAACTTTTTGAATTCTAAAAAGATGGGATAAAAAATGGGACTGAAATACTCATTAAATTCTTTTTCATTTATGAATTTAAGTTAACTATAGGTAGGTGTAAAGATGACAAATAGACAGATATATTATGACGAAATAAAAAGGACGCCCTTACGTCATTTTGGCAACGGTACTCCAAAAATATAAAATATATCAGCTGCTTATCTTTCAAGGCAAATCTTTTCGGCTTGATTTTACAAGTCGGCCAAGGGATAGAGAAGTTATAGGGTTAGAGCACTGGTTCCCAAACTTATTTTGTCTACTGAGTCGAGAGCTCATGCAGTCGTTGTCTAAGATGCCTCCTAGCTAAATGAAATTACAAATCACCCCCCAGGCCTCTACACAACAACCCCAATTTTTTTTCTGGGTCTCTTACCGCCCCCCTTTAGACCTGCAGCGCCCACAAGGGGGCGTTATCGCCCACTTTGGGAATGGGTGGGTTAGAGGTAAGGAACTCGAATAGGATTACCCATTAGGGCAAGCAATATACAAGTAATTTTTCCACCAGTATGCTAAATTATTTACAAATGTGCTGTTAAGATTTGGTTTTCAAGTATCTTAATGGTCTCCCCCACAAATGAGAAATGGCGTGACGGCATTTATGTATGTAATCTTAATTTATGAATACACAAAGAATTTATGAATATACAAAGGGTTATTCAAGTCAGTCATATTTAAGGATGCTGGGAAAATTCCGGCGGGAATAAAAATTAAGAGCAGAAATTTCCCAATATTTAAAAATATTTCTGAGGATCCATTTATGATTTTCCCAATTTTGGGAAATATCTCGCGTACATCTCTAGTACTTACAAGTTTAAGCTATTTATGAGACCAACTGTCGTTCCAAAAGCATTATTTTCAACTTTATCATTATTTTGCTCTGAAGCTTCAATATGTCTCGGGATTATGAGGTTATGAGATTATGAATTATTGCTTTGAAGTTCATTTCATCTCTTTAGGTATACTTATAGTCTTTTAGTTACTGTAGCCTTTTGTATGTTTATCACAGACATCATATTTACATCACGTAAGTAGGTACTACTGTAATTAAGGAATTATAGTTATCATTATTCTGTTCAAACATAAAAGGCTTAATTAAAAAGTTCCTGGAAACTATTTTTAATACCGTTTCCATAAAAAGATAATACATTTTTAATAAAACATCTCTAACTCGACAATAAACAAAGTACAAGAAACAAGAGAATAATTGTGTGATAGATAAATTAATGCGTTTGTTTGTGTAGTAAGATATGATTACGTTATGTTCATAGTAATTCTATCTTATTGTATTAATGTATTAACACACTGTTTCATTAGAAATAAATAATAATTATACGCTTTAACAGCCGAAAAAAAGTTTCGTTCCGAAGTTCTCGTTTATGTGAGCGATATCTACAGGTTTTTTTTTTAAATGTGAACTAAATATGAATTAAATAAAATCAATTACATTTTTATCAAGTTTATCATTTTCAAACATTTTAAAAACACATTGCGAGTCTTCATTCTGCTGTATGAATCTCTACCCTATTTCTTTGCCTCTGTGTCACTTCTCAACTCGTTCATTATATGGAAACACCTGTCTTATTGCATAATAATATAAGAGTGCTATAACAAATAAAATGTAAAACCGGATAAAAAAAAACGAAAATGAGATAGCTGAAAAAATTCTCAGTTTTAATATTAATTTATTTTTGAAAAATAATAATTTTAGAATGATGTTTAAGGTGTGATTTAGTACTCCATCAATTTTATTTGCGCTCTTTGATCTATTTTTGTATGTTTCTAAACTAGAATCTCTCATATTGGACGTAAATACGAATTGCACGAAAATTATGTGAATTATGTGATCGCCATTGTTAGAAGGACGTGACAAGTAAATGTATTCACCGACTTATGAATGCTTCATTTTTCGGTTCTATTGCTCTATCCATGTATTTTTTTTAATCTAAGCATATCACATAATATTGTAACGTATTAATAGCGTAATATAACACTTTAAATGTCATCTGAAAAGTGTTTGCAACAGGTATCGTTTGATAGCGTCTGGATAGCACACTTTAACTTTGCGCAATTTACATATAATAGAGATATATTTACACATATTTTAAAATTATTAAATATAAAGAAAAAATAATGGTTATCACTATAAAAATATAATGTGGCTATAAAATAATGAAATGGCATAAAAGTACTGTCGTTTCATGAAATTGTGTCGTTTCATTAAATGTCTAAGTTTATTATGACTTCTTATTTGTTAAAGAATTTTTAAATTTTTAATACAGATCATTATAAAAGTGTAAATGAATAAATAAATGAAAACTTGATAACGCTCTTATTTACAGTAAATACGGAGGTCGATGACTCGTAGTGATAAATATTTCAACATGATTTCTTTCGCATTGTTATTAACATTGATGTAATCTTTATCTCTGACATGCTACTACATCTATCTATTTGTATAAACAAAAATCAATCGTCACATGTATGACGGAGCATCACTTAAAAAGGCTTGACCGATTTGGCTGATTCCTTCTTTGATTTCGTAATTGTCAAGACAATGTTTGTATAAAATAAAATTTTCGGAAAATCCACGTAAAAAATTAGAAATTTTAATGGTATTTTTGAATGAAAATCTTAATGAAAAAAAGTTGATATGTTGCAAACATTCAACATCTTACCGAAGCGAAACCGGTGCGGGTCGCTAGTTACAGATATTTAACAATTTACGTAAAAATTAATTATCTATTTGACCTTGTTATTTCATGGACGAGAGTTGATAGAAATATCAAAATCATTCGTTCGCATATATTGGTGTAAGACGAAATTTGAGGGGCCGAAAAAAATATGCAAGGACCGCGATGTTTGGCACTCCATCTAATCAGATATAGAAGTAATAGTTTAAAATATATACATAACATATATTTTAAACTAATACTTTTATATTTTAATTGATTTCGAATTAAATTATTGTGAATGGTTACATATGATAGATGTAAGTACATACACATTCATTTAGATTAGACAAAATTTCATACTAGTAACATAAAATCTGTAATTAAAGGTAACTAGTAGTACTAGTAGTAGTAGTAGTACTAGTACTAGTAGAATATCTAAAGAAAAGTTTATTTTTGTACTATTGTCCTATGATACATTCCATGAAACAAAAATACGTGACCGAGCCCGCAGCAATAAATAATTAATAGTATCTATATAAATAAATCATTAGTTTGTATTTAAACAAACAAATGAAGCAGTCCCTATTTTAAATACAGCTTACGAATTCAATGCAGTACCAACGGCCGGGCGTCCGCTTTCCCGTGACCCTCATTTTATGCCCTATTCATTAACTGGGCCAATTTCTAAATGAACGGTGCAAGTGGCTACATATAGCGGATTACAGATTTAAGCAGATTAAAGCAGAAGATAAAATAAAACATTGTCCTACTAGAGCCTGCTTTAAATTATTATTAGAGTGTCTGTTTACTGAACAATCTGTACATATATTGAAATATATTGAAAGTATATCTGTATGTCTATTACATTTTCACGGCTAACCAATCATGATGATGAATCATGATCGATTGTAAAGAAAGCTACAGAGATAATTTGAATCCTGGTGAAGGACGTTGATTACTTTTAAAAAAAAGTATACACGGACGAAGTCGCAGGCAAAAATTAGTACCGTGATACATTTTTTTAAACAATACAGTATGCATTTTAATATATAATATTGGTTGTCATTTCATAAATCCCTGTTCAATCACAGTTATTAGGTACTGTACTTAGTGTATTAGATCTAAGCTAATGTTTAACTAACCTGTACTATTCAAAATTTTTAAAGAATGATTTAAAAAAGATTTTTAAATAATAATTTTCAGTGCAAACTTGCTCTTTTTGCTTAATATTTCGTTACTTAGTCATTATAGTTAATGTTTTAATATTAAAATAAACGAAAAAGTTGATATTATTTGTATAGTATTGTATAATTATAAATTTTTTTTGGAGATGTAGTACATTTTGTAAAACATAAAAAATAAATTTTGCTTTTTTACTTTTGTTTCTAATTTTTGAAGCAGAACATTTTTTTTGTAAGTTTTGGTCAATATAAAAACGACGACACTCAACCGCTCAATAAAAAATAATTTATTGATTTTTTTTGTTTTTATTTCTTTTATTTTCACAGCAGTTTAAATAAACACATAATATGTCTTATCATTTTGGAATAATTAGATTTCTGTTTAATCTCCTCGCTTCCGCTTATGTCTTTGTAAATATATAGAAGTAAGCAGTGCGCTCATCAATAAACAGCCGCTTGTCGCTTGTCTTCGAGCACTAGATTGTCCTATTAATTTTAAAGATATATTTCCTTCTGTTTACTAATATATATATTAGTAGTTGGACTTTTAATTATTACGATAAAATTTAACATACAATTTAAAAGTTTTTCAAACATGATAATGTGACAGAATGATCCTGTATATCTTTAATGTATAACAGAGAAAACAAAAACCTATACTCTGTACTAACTTCTTTTAAATTTACGCGAACGAAGTCACGGGCAATAGCTGGTGATAAATAAACATCTTATATGTATTTCAACTTCGAAGTACTACTGTCGCGTTCGAACTTTTTGAAATAATAATCACCTGCCATTTTTAATTAAAACATTTTTAGTTAGAATATTGTAGTGGGTGAATACATACATACATGCATATTTTCTTGGTGTATCGCTAACGGGGTAGTCTAGAGAGGGTGGCGCGCCAAGTATCGCGGTCCATACATACCTACTTTTTTCGCTAATTCTTCTTACAGGTTTGCGAGAGCTTTTAACATTTCCATCAGCTAACGCTCTAGTCAGGTGATCCTCATAATACTCATCATGAGTGATTGACTAAGATTAGTCTCTGAAAAGTCCTCTATCTGTCAACGAAAGTCTCGTCAAAATCGGTTTGGCCATTTCAGAGATATACCCGGACAACAAAGAGAAGGTTTTGGTTACGTGCGAAATATATAAGCTTAAGAAATAGCCTTCATTTCGAAATAAACGAACACTGCAAATTTATTCATACGTGTGTAGATGTACAGATTATATTACAATTACCTACACTTTGTTTGAAATTACAAGGGAAGCTGTCAATGCGTATCTGACACGTTCTTGAGCGATTGTTTTAAATTTGATATTTAGTTAGGTAACACTTTTTTTTTATTACACGCTCACTTCACAAGTATTTTATATATTATTCGAAGCATGTAAAAATAGTATGTAAGTCATACTATAGCCCGTTGAATTATGCAAACATAAAATGAGATAACACGTAACAAGATGTTTGCGGTTGTTGATAAAGTTTGTGTACTTTATTGTATTCATTAGTTATAAATAGATAAATACGTAATTACTCGCTATCTATCTACCTAGTACTTACATAGTTTCAAATTATTTTCTTAAGACGACATGTTTTTGTTCGACTAAGGTCCTTTTATTGGTAGCATAGGAGAAAGCTGAACACAGGTATTAGCAATAGGTACTACTATTACTACTAGGTAATTAGGACCACAGGTTCTAGGATCTGGGACAAATGTCGGAAATCTACACAAATTCCTATTTTCTACCTTACGGCGAAGTAGAGAGGACAGTAATGATTATAGCAGTGTATTTATGCTGTATTAACCGATTTCAAAATATGAGCACTCATTGGATCTGGCTCAATCACATGAATGACATAGGTAAGGTTGTTCTTTTGAAAAATTCAATATGGCGTCTGTAGTAATCTAGTAATATATGAAGTCAAGGGCTAAAAAAATGTATTGTACTCTATTACGATGGATATAAAATTCAACAGCTTCAGAAAGACATTTATAAAATATATAATAAATGTCTAATAATGCAACTAATAGAAACATTTTTCTAATTAAAAAAAATTAAATAAAAATGGAGGCGACAAAATTGTATCAAAAAAACAGTCGATTTATTAGGTTTTACTAATAATGTAATCGGGTATTAGTTTTATCTCTTCTATTTTTATGCTTTTCATTCCCAAGCAAATTTCCTGATTCGAGTCATCGCACAGAATAGCTAATAATATTGTAGCAGATATTTCGCAAATACGGAACAAGGAGCATTGTATAGTATTGTCACTGCTGCAATATATTCACATCATTGTTCATAAGGCACGCATAATTTCACTACTGTATTACATATATTATGTGTACATAACCTACAGTTACGAGTTTCCTATTATTTATTGTTAAATTTTTTATGGGAAAGAAATTATGGAATAATGAAATTTATATAATTATATACCTGAACTATTATTGTTACAAAGTTGCAACACAATTACATCTACGAAGAGGGCTTATTATGAGAACCTATATGTAGCAATTGAAGGGCCTAAAGTAGCAGCTTCAATACTTAAATCATGATTGGCTCGATTCTAGTCGCTAGAATATCAAGTCGCAACAAAATGTCGTCCTGCTGCTTGATGCTTATTTGCCATTTGAAGCCCACATACTTATTGCGCGGACTGGCATTTGAAGAGAGAGACAAAAATTATACGGCATATTATTTAAAGCATTATACATAGGTAGGTAACTACTTCTAATGAAGTTATTAGAAAATTTGAAAACGTACGAGATCTACCAACAATTTAAAAAAAAAAAACTTAAAAGAATTATGGATGGCCAGCTTTCGTTATTGGTGTTGTTGTTGCTGTTTGCACGATTCTCTCTCGACAGGGAAGGCAAAGGGATCTATGCCCACACAGCCGATGTCTCCAGTAATAAGTATATACATTCTTCATATTATTTTATTAAAACGTCGACGTAATACATTTGCTTCATTTTGCAGACTAAGCCACTAAAAAAATCTCAACATCACAATACTAAGTAAGCACTTATTTTCAAAAACTCCACATAATGCACAAGAACATAAATATTTGGGACGCAAAACTACGCAAACGTTGCATCATAATATCCACTAGAAACAATTTGTAAATAATTAAAATTAATGGCCGACTGCTCTCCATAAACTTCCGCCAAAAACTCGTTTTCATTATTGAGGTAATAACTTTTTAAGCGGGATGTCACAAATTAGATTCCGTCGTTTGGTCTGTCTGTCAATGTCTATTTTGTTTGTATAACATAGTTCTAGAAAATCTCAGAAAAACAAAAAAAAAATTACATTAATTCATTATTAAAAACTAAAAAAAAAACAATTTTACTCTCATAAGCTATTTACCTGCTATATTTTTTTTTACTGTTAAATTCACATCATAGTTTATTTAAATTGATGGAAATATAGGTATACTTATAATAAAGTTAATAATAAAATAATAATAAGTGTTTTTTTCCCTAGTACGATTAAGGTAAACCACGACCATAAAAAATATTCACAAGGTTTTTATATCATGTGTATTTTTCGTGTAATTTAATTTTATTCAAATAACAATTGCACGAATGAATGAAAGTCAGAAATAAAAAATTGCATGACAAACTGAAAAGTTTTGTGCGATCTCGTTTCCGTTAATCAAAATGTCAAAGGTCAAAAGTTCCGAAAATCAGTAATTGATATCTTACTTCCTGTGCGTCATCTATCACGTTTAGATGTGTGTTTTTTTGGATGATTAACCGTTTTCGAGATATCATCTAGGATATCGCGCAAAAAGTGGTAATAGCACATCCCTTTACTTTACAGGATGACGATCTGACGCAGCAGTTTATAACATAGCATCAACCTATGAAACGGATGCGCTTCCCTCCAGTGCTTCATATACTCGAATCGAAACGATTAATCACACGAAAATATGCATAAAACCAAACTTGTAGAGAATTTTATGTTTTACGAGTTTCTAAAAATATAAGGAGGGAAGATTTTTGTGGAAAATTGATATTTCTTACTTTTTAAACTCTCAAGTTTAAAAATCCCTAGACTCTAGACTTTTCAGCCTATCTATAAAACCTGAAAACTGTATACGGATCAGTTTTCTGACTTTTATTTAAGTTTAACCTTTAATTCGCTGTATTTTACTGTAAGTAGTAGCATATTATACAGATGCAATGGAGTGGTGCTGTTAATTTACATTTTATGTACCTATTTGTTTCGATTTATAAAATAATTTAAATTAATGCGCCAGAAAATGCACACTGAGCATCTGGTCTCAGGCTAGGGCATTTGCTGTCCTATGAGAACTAGACGACGACTACTGGGGGCGTCTCTCAGTACACCCAAACCAGACACATTATAGAAAAGTTCGTTTCCTAATTTGACCCGGCCGGGAATCAAACCTGGAACCTTTCGCGCTTAGATACAACACATTAACACTGCGCCATCGCGGTCGATTTAAAAGTATAGGTAACTCTTCTTTGAACTACCCAAAAGACAAAACCGTAAAAAGTCAACCCGATGAGAGTGGACTACGGCCCTGGACATTTACAATATCAAAGCTAAGAAAGGACTAAGTTTTTGGCGGGAACGGGAGAAGTGAGGTTGTAATTTTATTTAGATGTTCTGTTTTTTACATTTTTGGGAGTTGTAAATTACAAAAATGATAGTAGTGTTTTAAAGTTCTGTGTAAGTGAAAAGAATGGAGGAAATTTAAATAAACATGTGTAGCTGAAGTTCTCGCGCTCTTCCAAGAAGTCCTTTATAACTTCAGTAAAGCCTACTATCACTTTACTGGAGGAGTTTTGTGATAAAAAGAACAAACGAATTTGCTTCGAACGTGCTTCATGTCTATTTTACTTATTAATACGTAACAGAAATGTCAGCGGCTCTTTTATACTCCTCACCGGAACACTCAAAAACTTAGTATATACTGGTGTATCGTATAAAGAGTCCGAGCGAGAATGTAATATTTTATGATAGTTATAATAGTAGGAAAGGGACAGCAAACGAAACACTGTTGTAACCCGTTTTGAATGACAGGTCGTCACACGTCACGTTGTGTAGAGAACAATGTGAAGAACGTTGTTGACTTATTTTGTTATTTCGTGTTATTCATATTTTATTTCAAAGAAATACTGTATTTTTCAATAATGGTTACGTGTTCTGTATGTGATTGTGATATTACATATCGCAATGATCAAGGGAATCTTTCATTTCATAAGTGACATTGACAAATTAAAAATCGTCACACGTTAACGAGCTCCATGTTCATCTAGATCTACACGCTAGTATATAATAAGTTTATGAGAACACTACAGTACAGAGACTGCTGTTTGGGAGCGAGATTAGTGAGTCAGATGATGGTAGCCATCCAGAAAGTGCCAGCACTAATTCAAAATCTCTGACTTCCTTACCTACCATATACTACTCTGACAAGAAAGTACCGGGAAAAGACCAATAATACACAAAATGTTACTTATTCATCCAAATTTATTTTGTCACCTTCAAAGTATGCTCCTTCAGAAACAATACACTTACGCCAACGAATAATCCAATCATCAAAACATTTTTAAACGCTTTTTTCGGAATTGAGTTCAGTACTCGCCGCGAATTCTCCTTTATGTCTTCTACCGAATGAAAACGAGTGCCACGAAGTGGTAATTTGAGTTTAGGAAAAAGAAAGAAGTCGGCTGGAGCCATATATGGTGAATAAGGTGGTTGGTTGATGGTATTTGTTGAGTTTTTGGTCAAAAATTCGTTCACAATGATGGCCTTGTGCGAAGGCGCACGTGGTGCAAAATCCAAGAATTTTCTTTCCACAAATCTGGCCTTTTTCGTCGAATTTGCTCTCTTTAGCGCCGCATAACGCCCGAATAATATTCTTTATTTACCGTTTGACCTTCCGGCAAGAATTCCGAGTGCACAACACCGTGATAGTTAAAGAAAACAGTCAACATGACTTTGACTTTTGATCGATTTTTGCGTGGTTTTTTCGGTTTCGGTTCAGTTGGAAGGCGCCACTCCGAAGCTTGTTGACTAGTTTGCATGTCAAACTCGTAAACCCACGTCTCGTCACCAGTAACAATGCGTTTCACGAATGTTGGATCGGAATTGACCCATTCTAGCATGTCCTCAGCGACTCTTATGCGATTGAGTTTTTGGAGAAAATTCAGGTCTTTTAGGACTAGCCGAGCGGCAACATGTTTCATACCCAAGTGATTATTTAAAATGGTATTGTTACGAGCTGAGGGTAATAAGATGCCGGTTACAGGTTCAAAGAGTTTTATTTTCCTTCGTACGAGCAGATGTCAAGAACACGGGAACTTAATTACGGCGGTCCCTAGTCTTCGTAGTCGCCCTCGAAGTAAGTACTCGCGTAGTAGTCATCGATGGTACACGCTTCACTCAATAAAAACGTTCCCAAATCGCAGAGTTCTTCTATCCAAGGTCGTCGCAGTAGTCGTCGTAGTGGTCTATGTAATTCGCCTTGATGTCGCCTCGATCGCTAGTTGAGAAACACTGACTCGGCGGCGTACACGGAGCTCTATTTATAGTCGGATAAAACGAGGGTGGATCTTTCTAGCTAATTACGCTCGTTAACGGTAATTCGACATTGTTCTCGACGCCGCCTGTTTGCATGAGTCATAGGTACATGACACGTCATCGCTCGGGAATATTCGAGGTGCAACTCGGTTCTTCTCTCTTAATTTGACTTATACCATTCGATAGTAGGCCTTAAACTTAGCAATGCGTTTTTAGGTCATAACTCGATAAAGCCTAGGTCTCGAGATATAAGCACTAAAAGTTACGTTTCGAGCTCCATTAAAAATCGACCTTATTCCTTACGCATAAGGTCCAACCTTAACAGTACGGATCGACTCGTGAGACACAGAAAGTTCGGCGGCTATCTCTCTCAAACTTGAATGAGGATTTTCCGTCACTATTTCCTTCACTTTTGCGATGTTAATTTCAGTTGCAGACATTGATGGCCTACTAGAGCGAGGCAAATGTTCCATCACATCTCGACCGCTTTTGAACGCTTTGTACCACTCATAAGCACGTGTTTTTGATAAAGTCGATTCACCGTAAGCCTTCTGTAACATTTTCAGTGACTCCGAACACGAAATTCCATTGGCGATGCAAAATTTAAGACAAATTCTTTGTTCGATGTTTTTGTCCATTATGAAATTCGTACACTAGAATGGTATAATTAAAAACAGCACTGTATTTAATCTAAATAACAGATGCAACTCAAATTCCTCGCCAAAATGGAAAACAGTTGTGCCAATCTAACAACAACAAAAAAAAAAAAAAAATTGAATTTGGAACCATAAACAAATCATCCATTCCCGATATTTTCTTGACTGAATGTATACCATACTCATACGATTTGATCTAATCTTGCTAGTGTTAGTTTCTCCAGATAAATGCATATTAGTTGAGGTATTAGCAAAAAAGCGATATTGGTTTCAGATATTGTTAGTACTTCAAAACAATAATCACTGACAGTTATTTGAATGCCCGAAATAATGGTTTTAAACAGATAACAAACGAACATCCTTTAAAACACTGCCTTTCTGCTATTCATTACGACTTTATTGTCAGAAATGAAAGTGATGAGCACGCGTCACATATTTCTGTATGCTAAAATAAGAAATTGGTTTAAATAAAAAAAAAATACGAAAATTTTGGTTTTCGTAGGAAATTATAAAGAAATGAGTTCGAAAAGAGATTTTTTTTTTGTTCTTATTTCTGGATTTGGATTATCACTTTACGTCTTTGTATTAAGTTTCAACAAAATGGCAACCATTACGAGCTAGGTTGGTCGTTAATTTATTTATTTATTTGATGCTTACAATCTCTAATACATTTTTATAACAAAAACTGCACAAGAACACAACACACATACCCTTATAATTTATTATTTGCAGCATGATGACGAAATTAGCATTTGACATACGCACAGAGAGACAGACTTATAATAGACAGTTAGATATGACGCAACTATAAAGATTCTACTTTTACTATTTTGGCTTTAAAACTCTAACTACTAAAATTGGCCATATTTTCTTATATTTACTGTTTAACTCTGAACTTAAAATAGTATATAATTCTTTTATTGTAGACGTTGTTATAATGAAGTGTATCGCTCCATTTAGCATTGTCATGGAATATAATATAATGTCAGCTGAGAAACAATAAGCTTGAACTTCGCTGTGTTAGCAGTATAATATTCAATCGCAGACAACAATTTAAACCTGTGATGTTTTCAAACAATACTGTTTAAATTGTTTGGAAATTAAGATTGCGAAATTGAAAATATTGTTGCATAAATCGGCACGTGTCTTTTTGTGTCAATGCATACAAAACTAAATTTAAATATTTATAATAAAGCCTTTTGGCAGAGGATGAATTTGCAAGCATTTTAGATGCGGACGTCAATTATATATTTCTACCTTTATGTCTTTTCCTTCTAGAATATCTTCTCCTTTATTTTGTAAGCAAAAAATGACAAAAAAAACCTTTTTTATAGTTTTACTATTTTAATATTAGAATTATAATACGAAGATAAAATTATTTATTGATTGCCGAAGTAAAAGAATTACATGTAGAGTTAATTTACACAATGTAAATACATATCCTCACGCTGTATCATATACTTCCTTCGCCTACTCAATCCTCATTATTCTTCTTACACGCTTTCGCCTAAGTTTGCGAGTACTTTTGACATTTCCGTCAACTAACATTCTATTTATTTGATCTTCATAAGTCAGCCTTGGTCTTTCTTGGCTTCTGCTACCACTCATTTTCGCTATGTAGATTGTCAATTTTCGTCAATCTTTCATCACTCATTCATTCTGTGTGCCCAAACCTTCTAAGCATTCCTTTTTTCTTTTTTACGATAACACTGTCGTTCGATCCTGTCATACTGCGTATCTCTTCAATGTTAATTTTGTCCACAAGGGCGACACCGTGGCATATCCAGGCCCCAATACCGTACAATAAAGTTGGCATCAACACCACATTGTGGATGGCTATTTTGACTGGTTTACTTTATTGCCAGCTGCTACCCATCTCTTCATACCCAACTCACAGCTTCCATCCCTAGAAAATGCACTCCCCAGATATACAATTTCATTCGCGCGCATTTTCCATGTATCCATATTTTACATTTCGTCTGTACATCTTGCCTTTCAAACACCAACAGCTTAATTTTGTTCACATTCAAATTCAACACTTTTACTTCGGATTCTTCTTTCATACATGTGACTAGTGTCTGTAACGCTGCTTCTGATGCTGCTATAAGCACAGCGTCGTCAGCGTATAGACAGTTTACAACCGCGCAATCAAATATCATACCACTCATACTACCTTTCAATGTAAGGAGGTAACGAACAGACTTACACAGGCTCTGTGACCAGGATATAATGACCGCACAGCCCGCAGTAAGGGCCCCCCCCACGCCATATTCTGGCAGAAGACTCCACAATTTCTTTCGTAATATAACAAAATGGTTTTGGTAAATACATGACACAAATTATTGTGTGATACCAATACGCAACACCAGAAAGTCGTAGTTTAATAGGTTTGGCACCGACTTCAGTAGCTGTCTTTAATATTATATAGGTAGTATGTATGAAGTCATTCTTGTACTTAAGTTTTGATTAGTAAAGAATATTTTCGATAATTATTTACTTTATAAGTACTTTTTCTTTCGAGTCAGTTTACCTTTTTTTAAATTTAATATATAAAATTTAATTCTTATTTCAAACACCTACATTCACAGTAATTTAATATACGGTGTATAAATAAAATGGCCTTTACGGTCTACAGCTAAATGTCATTCCGACTAGAATATGTAGAGACGCTCTCAAACATGCGAAAAAAGCCTTGAGATATTATAGGTCATCAATATATCTATCTATACATACAAAAATCAATTGCTGTTCGTTAATTTCGTTAAAACTCAAAAACGGCTCGATCGATTTTGATGAAATTTTTGTGGGTGTTTTAGTGGGTCTCTGGATGTTTAGATCCACAATTAGACCCGGTAGGTGGTGCTGTAATCAGGTTCTAGGATTTTTTTTATTTCAGGTAGGAGAACGTCTGTCGGGTCCACTAGTACATTAAACAATACGAATTACAAATTTAAAACCATGTATACTACAAAACCAATAGACATACGGGTTTCAATAATGTTAGTTAATTTTCTCAACATCGAAACTTTTTAAAGGAATTTTTTAGAATTGAAATTCTTCTGATATGTAAATATACATTATATTCTCACGGTATTGATAAATCAGACTACAGAAAAATTTGTCCAAAAGCGAGTCGGACAAACATTTACTTAGGGTTCTTTAACAATTTCGAAAAAAATAGAAGTTAAATAAAGACAAAAAAACGGTTCCTATAATCAATGTTGATTTTTCGTTTTCCTTTATTGGGTTTGTGTTACTACATTATTCCTCTGTACCAAAATACAGTTCAGCAGGTGTAAAGATGACGGAATAAATCAGCCGTGACATCCAGACACACATGAAGACTACAATTGATCAGCACTACAGTGCTCCTTTTTTTTGTTTCTGAGAAGGGAAAAGTAAAATCCTCCTCTTTGCTTGTTAGCCCTAGTGGCTTTCACAGCGTCACCGATCGCGTTGGGGCGAGCGCAGAAGGCGCCCTGCCAGATGGTCGACCGCCCGAGGGTTCCTCCAGCCGAGGGATACCTCGTATGGAGAGCAAACCTCTACTTTAGCTCCGTTTTATACCATTAGGGGCACGGTACTCTAATCTAAATATTTATATAAATCTGTAGCGTCTGTCTGTAATTACAAGTTTACTGTTAAATTTTGAAATAAATAGTAATTTTATGACTCACTAACTTCCATTTTATAATTTTAAAAATTTTTGTCCGTCTGTCTCTCTGTCTGTATGTCCTTTTATAACTCAAGAACGGCTTAACCGATCTTGATGAAAATTGCTACATAGTAAGAACATGTGATTACACAATAAATTGGTTACTTTTTTTTATTGAAAATCTACCCCTAAAGGAGTGAAAGAGGGATGAAACTTTGTACGAGAAATGTTCAACCTCGGTAATGATAAAATTTGGTGCAGTGATAGACTTTTTTTATCAATAAAACATAGACTACTTTTTTATCAAAAATCGATTCCTCGATTAGTGAAAAGGGAGATGAAACTTTGCATGGGTAATGCTAACCGCTGAGTTAATGATGATGTAGCATGGAGATAGTTTGACACCTAGGAACAGACACAGGCTCTTTTTTTTTATCAAAAACCAACCCCTAAGAGAGAGAAAAGGGGTGCAATTTTGAATGAAAAATGGAATTATGATGAAATTTAGTACAGAGAAAGTATGTGCACGGAGGCAGACTTTCTTTGTATGTTTGTCCTCTACGCATTCTTAAACCATTTATTCAATTGTGATGAAACTTTGGTGAGTTGTTGTGCACATACCGGGGAAGGTTACTGCATTAGTATAACCATCACGCAAACGAAGTCGCGGGATAGCTGTTAATTTAAAATTAAGTATATAACATATGATGTAGTTGCGGAAATTATATAATATAGGAGAAACACAGTAGTTATTAGCCCTTATATTGACCCTAATTGGATACTTCAAGTTTATCATTATAAAATGAGCATAATATTTTTGTATTTAATTTAAAAATTTAATTGAAATTATCATGCAACAATACATTTATATCTCAAAAAGAAATATTATTTCTAGTACATTGTTTGTGACTAATATACTACTAATATAATAACAGAGGCCAAGTAACTTAACGAAACGGTCATAGAAAATACGCTATGCATGTGCATAATATATAAGACAGCCAATTACTGTAATTTTATTTTAAAGATTTATAAAATATTTGTAGCAAAATTAATATATAAATAAATCACTAAATAAGATTCATCAAAGATTCACTAAATATTTTTTTTATTTATCTCCATTGACATCTAACCCTGTTATTAAAAAAAAAGTTGATTGATAGTAGCTTAAAAGGCAAATAACTATGCTGTTTCCCCTTTGATGAATAATTAATGACTATTTTACAATTGGAAATCCCAGAAATACACAATCCAATGCTTTTATTTTATCATTACCAGCAGTGGGACTATTTATACGTGTATGTAGACCATTGTTTTAAATATTATTGTATTATTTACATTACATTTTTACATGAAGAGTTCACGCTATTAAATCTTCGGAGGTTATAAAATATATTGGTTTGTATTTGTGTCCGTTACTCACCATCAAGGTTAGGTGACCTTCGACCTTTGCTGCAACATATTTATACGTAAAATAAATAAGTATAAGTGGTTTAAATAAGACAACCAAGACGAACGTGTTACGAGTTTCGTACATTGAAGTTCTATGTTTAAATGACTTAAGGAACTTTGCAAAATGTCAATGACTTTTTTAGATCTGCCGTGTGACCTTTAGAAGTTTGTATTTTCGTAATTAAGGAATTGGATAGTTAAGCCTGGGCCGGATAATTCGTTTTTGCTTATTGACAACAATGGAGGTTTTTTTGAGAAATAAATATAATTAGCTGACATCCATTCTGTCATTTATAAATAATGTTACAACAAACCGAATATTAACGAAAATTACTTTTTGGGTTTTATATCTGCAGTACCTACCTACCTATTTCAAAAATACTATATACAAATCTAAACTTTTAAACTTTCACGTTGCATAATATCTAAAATGGGGCATTTCACGCGATTGCCTTTTTATTCTGGCCGTGGTCTCGACTCTCAAGCAAACTGTAAAGTTTGCTCGAGACCACGGCCGATGCAACACGGCCGAAACGTCAAGCCAGAATAAAAAAGTAATCGCGTTAAATTTCCCATTTTAGATATATTTTATATACAAATCTTTTTAGTAAATAAATATATATCTTCTTCTTCTCTTCTATGTAAATAGAAATTAATTACCGCATGTATGAAAGATAATGAAAAATTTGGCTGATTTTTTCTGTTGTGTTCGTAATTGTCAGTACAAAATTAGTATAAAAGAAAACTTTGGGAAACTCGGCTGGAAAGGTCGCAAATTTGGATGATATTTTTGTATGAAAAAGTCAACTTAAAATTGGTATGATGCAAATATTCAACATCCCACATGGGCGAAGCCGAGGCGGATCACTGGTACATATTATATACATGTCATCGTGAGATCGTATAACTCGGCAGACAGACAGATATGCTTGAGCTGCTTGACCATTCCTTGAAACGTTGCCATTTTGTGAACTGGCCATTTCCCTGAACGTAAATCGTTTGACGTTTCTAGAGGTACATACAGCTGTATGTATAGATGGGCACATCAATTCTATAGGTTACCTAGAAGCAGTGTTTTTCAACCTTCTTGAATATACGACTCATTTACAAATAAAAAAATCTGGCGACCCTCCAGGACCTTAATAAAACTCTGTCAGGGATTTCAAAGGCAAAGAAATATTTAATTTTCATTTTATTGATCAAAAAATCAGGTGCACTGTACAAAGTATAGTCGCGGTCGCGCTGCGGACAGTGATATTCTCGAATCTACGAGAGGAAGGCGCGACAGACGACAAATTATTAAATAATAAATTTTTACTGTAATGTGAGACCTACAATCCTTGTTTTTTACTCTTACCTAGCCTGCGACCGCGACCTCCCTGAGATCGTGACCCATAGGTTGAAAAATACGGTTTTAAAGTATTAATAATTAAGTGCAATTGTGTAACTTGCATAAAACTCTTATATGACTTCCGTTCGAACTCTCATTAAAGTGCACTTTTCTCGTCTAATTACATTATGACTATAGTTTCTTTGATATAACATTCAGAATGTTTCGACGCAATCATCTTGCGTCGCACACGTAAACTGATGGGAGAATGTCAGGCAGCGTCAGAAAATGGCGTAATCCGCAGGTGTTTTAGTTCTATGTTATACTCAGCTAGTGAATATATGGTATGTAAATAGTATGAAATAGCGACAAATGTAATAAAAATATTACCCTTATCCAACCACTCTACTTTTAATTAAGCACATTACATAAAGGTAAGGTTAGACTAGATAATTTATGAGTATGATTAGTTTGAACAACTAGAAGACGATGCTGCAGTATTTCACTTTCGTGTCATGGAGTTATAGCCGCTGATATGATTGTTTGGATTGATATGATTGTTTATATATATCAAGGAACACTTTAAAGATACGTATGAATTGTCAAAAAATAAATATGTATCCATATTTGTAATTATAGGTATAAATGATGACATAATTATTTCTTAAAGCTGAAAACAAAATGAGATTATTCATTTTTTTTTATTTCAAGTATTTTAATATTTTAGTTAGAAAATTAGTTTATTGAGAAAAAATACACAATAAAATGTTACTCGTAGCTAAGCGCAAAATTTGAAAACGGCTGTAAAAAAAAAGTCCGTAATAGTGGTTTTTACGGTAAGAAAAATTTAAAAAGTTGCCCGAAAAATGAGAAAATTGGTGAAAAACTGAAAATACTTTTTTTTTTTTAATTTTTGTACGAAAGCAAGACCCATAACTCACAAATACTGAGCCACAGCTACGTGTGGCCGGGCACAGCTGGCTAATAATATAATTAAAACAATTACTAACATAAACATATGTTTTTATTGTAAACAAAATGTTGTTTACTACTTTAAAAAAATAATTACTTATTTACGTAGATACGAGCACGTTTTTTAAAATATTGATTAATTATGAATGTTAATTCATATTAATTAATTATTAATATTAATTACTGTATTGGGTGACAGATTTTTAATGGTTTAGGGTTGCTTAGAGCGAAACCGTTATTAAAAATTACTACCACACACATTGTGGTCGTTTGTCAGAAATTCACAACCAATTTTCTCAAAAAATATGTTGTGGATACTTAGAAAAATAATTTAGCATATATAATGCATCTTATTAATCCACATTATTTTGTATATAAAACTTATATTCGCGTTAAGGGTAAATGAAAAAGGAACTCCAATATATGTCGATCATCTTTCTACTCCAAAACGAAAATTCTAAATTAAAAATGACGTAGTTTATAACGCCTTATTTTAAACTATCATGAAAATTATAACGACAGTTTTAGCTTTTGTAGACATCGAGAAATTAATTTTAGAAACCTCTGCAAGCGAATTGAAGTTCCATTTAATCTAAAATATTGTTATTTTTGTATTTTAACTTTTTTTTTACTTTATTAAGTTACTAACCAGATTCTGTTACACACACTACGTATAAAAAAGGTTGAGCAGAGATTAATCTTACAAAACAAGTATAGTTATTAAGTAATCATCGTTTAATCTCCATAGATACAAACCAACTTTATCGAAAAGTAAGCAATCAAATTGCACCATTATCGCGACCTTGTGTTTTAAAACAAAAGCACAAAAATTCACAACAAAACCACATCGCATCGAACGACGCATCAAAAACACGATTGTAAAAGTAAAAAACATACTTTCGCTAACACAAAACTTACTTCCAACTGGTTTCCACTGTGGCCGACATTTTCTCTACAGATTTGAATGCACTACCGTCTCGTAACGCGTCTCTGTGTTCACTGAGTTATAGCTGTCTACTAATTTCAAGTTCTGCGTTCACGCTGTATTACCTATATAGAGCTGAACATAATATATTTTTAAGCTATACTTCTATTGAATTCGAAATAGTTTAACAATTTGAAACCAGTAGATACTCTGGGGTACTCACATAGTACATGTATCTCGTACCGTATATTAATAGAAATATCAATAATGCGAATGGGACCATTTTATTAATTTTTACTCTATTTTGTAGAGTAACAAAATGGAGAATATTTAACAAAATACATCTTTAGCCTTTGTTACTGACGGGGTATGAATAGGGCATGGTGGAGCACCCAGCGTCGCAGTTGTTACATACTTTTTTTGTTTCCTTAAACCTACATAATTTTATCATTTATTCTAGTTTTCTTTACATTTTAAAGTTCGCGTTATAAGAAACAAGTAAAGGAATCTAATTGAAATGAACCATTATTTTTTACTCGAATAACAATTGTAAATGGCTTGTATACATTGAAATATAAAGAAAAACTAGAGCTTGACATTAGATTAAACGATGTCCGTTAAAATTTGTTTATCCTTCTGTATGTTTGCACACGGCTTATTAGAAAGCTACTCCATAAAATTGAGCAGAATTTGTGTGGCTGTATTACGTAAAGTTTATTTTAAAATTATACAAGTTTTTAATTTTAATTTTATTTGAATATAAACATACTGGTTGTATCTGCTCTATAAAAATATCTGCGATGACACTAGTGCAACATAAGTCTTTGTTGATAAACAGCCACCAGACGCCGTGAGAGCCTTTTTCCACTTATTTGTTGATATTTCGAATCCTTTGTCTATATTATCTTTGTTTTCATCTACATTTAATGAGAGAAAGTTAAAGCTTTCTTTTATAACGTTGAAATGTTATATTTATGAAAATTGGTGGTGGTCTCCCAGTGGTCAAAATTCGACCGTAAATAATAAACTTTTTCCCTTGACATAAGACAGAGTTCCATTATAAAGTACGAGGATCAATTAAATGAACGGTCTAGTTCATTACGTTCAGTAAACGAGGATGAGCGAACCAGATTAGTGAACGAGCAAGTTCGAGACTGACATACATACCGAGTATAAGTCAATATATTATATTATAACTCTATGAGTAGATTTATTTTAACTGAACTTCAATAATCTATATACGTGAAGTGAAAACTTTACGCCATTTTTAAGCATGTTGCGCGCACGGAGGAGCGTGAAATTTATCATAAATACAGTTTATATGGAGAAAGAATGCAGAAAGCTGAAATTTATATTTAATATGCGTTACATATACATTAGATAAAATAAAACTTTCATTGTTTACGTTCGTCCTGCCAATATCAAACACATAATAAGGACTTTTTGGCGGGAACGAGAGAAGTGAGGTTGTCATTTTATTTAGATTTTCTATTTCTTACATTTTTGCAAGTTTTGAAGTAAAAAAGTAATAGTAATATAATAGTTTTAAAGTTCTGGTAAGTGAAAAGAATGGAGTAGCTCCAAATAAACATGCGTAGCTGAAATTCTCGCGCTCTTCCAAGAACTCCTTTATCACTTCACTTTATAACTTCAGAAAAACCTTCTAACACTTTACTGAAGGAGTTTTACGAAAAGAAGAAAAAACGAAAACTTCGATCGTGCTTCATGTCAATTCTACTCATTAATACGACGTGACATTGGCAAATGCGCTAATCTGTGCGCCACGCCATTAAGAGAAGAACAAAAAACACATAATAATTATAGTGTCAATGTCAAACATGTAACAGTTTGTAGTCAATCCAAGCAGTCGAGAGATTGTCGCCAAATAATTTTAAAATTTTGCCAACAAATAATTTACTGACAGATAGACTGAATGAGTTTCGTGATGTGAATTTTGTGATTTGTGGACAGTATATACGTTGTTTCGAGTCTGTGGAGTATACGTCAAAAGAAAAAAACATTTATTTTATATTTATGGTCGAATTTCGACCACTGGACGACCGCAGTATTATTACAGTAATAAAATTATTCTACAGTGAACCATACACTGTGGAGCTAAGTTGAGGAGCATGTTTGGACTAGTATTGGTATTGTCACTATAATGAAATGGTTTGGTTAGGCTGGTTGTTCACGAATGACTCAAAGGAACTTAGTAATATAGGACTGTTCACATCACACAGATGAGAAAGAGACTGGTCGTACTGAGAACGGGCTTAGTGCGTTTAGGTGAAGGTAGTTTCATTCGCATTTTTCATTCACTTTTCACCTTCGTTCTATGATAGCCTGGGAAGAAAAGAGAATACAAAGTGAACTTTTAAACTTTCGCGCTGAATTATAAAATATCTAAAAACACGGGAAATTAACGCGATCCATCCATTAAATCCATGAAGCAGTATTTAAACTGGAGGTTACACTCTGAGGAGGTAGTTGAAGTCGAAGAAATTTAACCTTGACACATCTCTATTCACCTCCATCATCTCTTTTCATCTTTTGCTGCTGGTATATGTATAGTAATCTTATATATGTATGTAGGTGTATTTCCGAGTTCTTTCCAGGAGTTAGAAAGACACAGAAATGACACGTTAATGATCAAAGATTACTCGTGGTCTTATAATTTATCTTCAACTACCTCTTCAGTGTGGCATTAAGCTAGATTCAAAGATTCTTGGACATTATCACAATGATGATTCACGATCGTGTTTCTAGCGTGGCGATTAGTGAACGTGCTCGCAGTGATCTTCCGCGTGTGCGCGACGAAGCACCCACCCAGTAGATGATCGCGCCACGCTTAGGATATATGTATGTAATATATATATTATATGTATACTACATATATGTATACTTGAGGAACAGATGTCGTAATTCCAATTGTGAGTTGTAATATTTAAAACTATAGTTCTCACTATAAATTCGCTGTATCTGATTTAAATCTTATGCAATTCAAAAATAATAGCATCCACACAAAATTATTAGAAATTAATAGTATTCATGTTAAGTTTTCGAAATGAAAATGTCAAAGGCTCTTGCATACCTAGGCGAAAATGTGTGAGGAGAATGATGAGATTTGAAGAAGCGAAAGAAGTATGTAAGAACTGCGACCCTTGGCATTATGATACAGATACAGCGTGAAGATATGCATGTATGTATTGAGTTTTTTAATAATTTAATAAATTTTAAAAATCAAGGCAGATCTCAGCAGAATTAATTTTATAAGCAGTTATAATTAAAGAGTATTATAAAAAACTATTGTTATTATTTTAAGTTTTATAGGCTACAATTATTTTAGAACGTCATTAGATATATTTTTTCAAGTTAGTATACAATTTAAAAAAAAAATATTTTGTTATATATCAGGATTATATTTTATATAAGAAGAAATAAATGGCATGTTATGGTTATTTGTACCAATTTTAAAGCACTTTAAATGTATCCTTTAACTATATGGTGATCCAAAAATTTCCTAATTAATGCAGCTTTTAGACTATTGTTGACGCTGACAGTACTAAATAATGCTACCTTCTACATCTCCATGAAATGTTACACGCCTACATTTTCGGTTCATTCATTCAATAAAGTAACGTGACACATAATAATATTGCATCACGCCATATCACTCTCACGCTTTCTTCTCTGTTGTCAATAAGTCTACTGATAATTGTCACAAACAAATAATACCTAGGCTCAGAGGGTTAGCATTTTGTATCCTTTATAACCACTGTATAGATTAGGATGGATTTTTTTATTATCAGAAATTTCGGTTCTTCGTCAAGGTTTTAGGGTACAATTGTTCCATATTTACCCTAAGAGCACGAGCCCAGGGCGTAATGGGCCCTAATGAGGATCCGAAACGATCATATGTATATGTAGTTTTAAAAATTAAATTCATCAGTTTAAAGAATTTTTTTATTAACATTTATTTTTTAGAGATCTTGTAAATTTCAATTTATTATTTCCAGGCTGTATCTTTACTGTTTTTTCAATTTAAAAAAATATTATTTTCATTGCTTTTCATCAACGTAAGTTCAATTCGTGAAAGAGTAATAATTTCATTATGTCCCGTAAAGGTAAGGCTAACTATAGTGAAAAATGAATCTAAGAAAATTCTCTAAAAACTTCGACTTTCAAACAAAAAGGCGGTATGAAATTATTTTCATACAAACACAACCGTTTAAGAGCTTCGATACTACAAACAAATACACCTATACAACGTCGTCAAATTTATAGACTCCCTCAATTTCATTAGGGGTTAAAAAGTACATATTTCTAACGTCTTTCTTACTTTCTATAAGGGCTCTTGTGTGCTCAAGGACTCTTCCATGACCTAAAAAACCTTGAGGTACAATTTGTGAACTCGTCTGAACAAAGGACACGTATATTTCACATGTATGCTGGTCTGCAGGAGAAAGAATTATCGAATAATATAATATAGGGCTTAAAAAGAATATTTTAATCACAATGATTTGTAATCTGATACTTCGTGGTCTTATTTTGCCATCGGCGAGCCTGAATGTTTATTCATTGATAAAAATAACGAATAAGCGAAACTTTGTCGCAGCTTGATACTTTTCTCACCTTACAATTGAAATGGCGTAACTTTATGTGTAAAATATGTAGTTATTTGTTCATTCTTCCTGGCATGGCGAGTTTAGCGCATTTGTCAATGCCACGAATACGTGGCAAATCATGTTCGAAGTAAATTATATTAATTCTTCTTCTGATCGTAAAATTCCTCCAGTAAAGTGATAGTAGGCTTTACTGAAGTTATAAAGGACTTCTTGGAGGAGCGCGAGAACTTCAGCTACACATGGTAATTTAAACCTACTCCATTCTTTTCACTTATACAGAACTTTAAAACACTAAATCACTTTTGTACTTTGAAACTCCCAAAAATGTAAAAAATAGCAAATCTAATTAAAATCACAACCTCACTTCTCGCGTTCCCGCCAAAGAGTCGAATATGTAGTTATATATAAACATGGTGTCTGCAAAATGATGGACATATTTGTAACTGTTTGTAAAAACTTAAGACCGTTTAGAGAAAAATATTTAAAAAAATACTCCATGCAATTAAGATTTTTTTTTATAAAAAAGTGAAAATTTTGTGTCATGGTTTATTGGACATCACGAATACTAATGAATTGTCCAGATTTTTTTGTATGAATTATATTATGTAACTGTGACGCAAAAAGAACAGCATTATTGAAAGTTTCCGATGAATTTTATGCTACATAGCTATTGCTTTACTTTATAGCATTCATATTTGGTATAATACAAACTTTACAGACATAAATCAGTACATATTTACTAACTTAAAACAAAACACTATCTTAAATAATAGACCCTCAAAGTTTCCGCTTAGAAAGCTGTCATTGCTTAGGATGCCCAGCAGACTGGCAGCATTATCTCTTTGAATAGCGAAACTGATTCATTGGCGGAAGAAACTGCCAGCCCGACGGTCTCTGAAGCCTCGACCAATCTCTTACATTCATATTATGTATAACTCAAAAGGATCGTTTCTTTTTTTTACAAATTGAAATAAAATTTACTAATATTCATAATATTCATTCCAACTAATGTATTAATGAAACAAAGGATGCTACGTGACGGCGCAAGAACAGTTTCGTTTAATTACTTAATTAGTAATCTCAATATAAACAGATATTAGTTGGGTTTTACAACACTAGAGTAAAGGCACTCGCAATTAAGATAATAGTTTAAATATTGCTTACACTGGATGTTTATATATAACAGGCTATTTATTGTATTTGTATGGCATACTGGTGTAAGGGTTATAATGGCATTCTAAATAAAGAGTTCCAAGTTCAATACCCGATTAGTTCAAGTAAGAATAATTATAAAAGTTATGAAATTAATACCCGACTACATATGTTTTTTATACATATATTTTTTTATTGCGGAGGGGCAAACAAACAAGTGAGTCACCTGATGGAAAGTGATCATCGTCGCCCATGGACACCAGAAACGTCTTGGAAATCACAGGTGCGTTGCCGGACTTTGAGGAACGAAACTATTACCTTCTCTTGTTTTAAATTTAATTTCATTATGTTAATTCCGATGTAATTTTTTCGGGACTTTATTTTATGTCGTACTTTTGGCACCGTATACAGTTTTTCATCGAAGTCGTTTCGGCTCTGTGAGAGAACAGCATGAGTATACAAACCTACATATTATGTACATACACAGTTAAAATCATTATCCTTCTTTTTTTCGCCATAATAGAGTAAAAACAAATTTTCGTATTTCAGTTCCTTACTTGTCAAGTGGAATATTTTAAAATTTTTTAATCAGAGATATTTTTTGATGTTGTAGTACTTACGTCGTGATTTAAATCACAGTGAACTACGAAATTTCTGTTTCACTTTGGGAAATTTAAAATGTGTAATACGCGTTTCTTTGGGTTACTTTCTTCGTTAAAGTATTTCGAAAAAACGCTTAAAAATTAATAGTAATGAGAAAAGTCTGAAAATAATCATGATTGTAAAGAATAGTAAAGTATCACTGACATGTATATATTACCACACTGGACTGGCGGTTGTCAAGTTATATTTGTGCCTATTTGATTTACGCCATTTTGGCGCTATCGACATATGGTCGACATATACGAGAGTACATGGAACTAAAATAACCATATGCAGTATACATCAAAATTAGTTCATAGCCATACCAAAATTAATTCTCGAAAAATTCGCATTTTGCAAGTTGCGCTTCAATTTGGCACACTAAATTACCATTCATTTGCTTCGTAAAGCCTGTTCAGTGGTAAAGTATAGATCGAAGTAAAATTACCAATAATATATTTTTTTTCTTTCTTCATGGCATGGCACACAGATTAGGGCATTTGCCAATGTCATGTATTGCATTTAAAGTAGAATCGTTATCGTAAAACACCTCCAATGAAGTGATAGTAGAATTTACTGAAATTTTAGAGGACTTCTTGGAAGAGTGCGCGAACTTCAGCTACACATGTTTCTTTAGACCTACTCCATTCTTTTCACTTACGCAGAACTTTAAAACACAATATACCATCACTTTTGTACTTTAAAACTCCCAAAAATGTAAAAAATAGAAATAAAATGACAGTCTCACTTCTCCCGTTCCCGCCAAAAAATCCTACCAATACTGAATCGATTTATTATTATGTACCACAGAACACATTATGTACCTAGTACAAACAGCGAAAAAAGAACGCACAAGAACGCACTTGACAGATTTAAATTTAATATTTTTAATTTTCTTTTTTTTCTTGATGGCCAGAATATCAGTTTTTAAAAAGTTTGAAAATCGACATACGGGGTTTAGAGCGCGGTGTGTCCAGCCATCTGGACCGAATCATAGTTCACGCCTCGGACCAAGAACCATTATGGACGGAGCCATAATGAGTTGCCGCTCTTACCACCCTGTGTCAAACGAATTTTTGTGTCTCTTTCTATCTCACTGAGCGTAACCACGAATAAAACACTTAGCTACAGTTAGTTTGGCAACCTCGCACTGTCGGTGTAATTCATGTCTGTTCATAACCGGTACGACGTACAAAACATTGCAATACTGAAATATTTATTTGCATAATACTCATAAATCTTAAGTGTTTTTCCTACTTGTCGCGACTCGCGAATCCTCACGGCAGTTTGGGTGTACGAAGAGGAGTGAAAGACGCGGGGGCCCGAGCAATTGACTTCTTACTTAACTTCCGAGACGATCTCACGCGCATGGTGTTCATTATATTCAATTATTTATTATATTTATTATATCTTTTGTAAGCTATTATAGGCCAGCAAAAATTATAGTCCACTTTCTTTTAAGTCCTTTAAGCTTAAATTACGTCGATTTTCATGCAGGGGGCTGTATCAGAAGAACGAAAGTTTGCCCCACGTCCCATAATTTGTATGGATACGGAAAAACAGAGTGATTACGGATCCCAACTGAACGTTTATTTCTACGCTTTTAAACTGAGAACAGTATAAACAATGAAAAAAGAATACAAGATAGTAGTAGTAATATTAGATATTTATTCTATTTTAAAATTATATTTTAGTGGGCTCAATGCGTCAATTAGGTCTCTCAACTTTTTATTCTACAATTCCATTTTCATTGATATGTCCAGTATTTGGAGTGTAATCGCTTTCGGCTGCATTGTTAACAAATCTAAAACTGTGGTTATTTTTTAATTTTAATAATTCGCTCCTTAACAGCAAGATCACGTAAACTTCTATCGCTGAAAAATAAAAAGATTATTATTGTACTTTCGTGCAAAAGAACAAGGATCCACCAATTTCGAGCCGTTTTCCTTTTAGTTTTTTTTATTCCAATTTCTAATTCTAGCACAGGATGTTTAGATTTATAGATAATATAAACAGAACCATAATTGAATTGGCAGCTTGGTAGCTCGTCAACTATAGTTCTTTTCACTTTTTTACTAGCTTTTGGCCGCGAGTTCGTCCGCATGGTGGCGACTTATGGCGAAAGGGGAAGTATAAAAGCCTCCATAAAAATACATGCGCGTGTCAACTTTTAATGGTGATCGGTCAACTGATGTTGGAGTTCAGCGATTACATATATACATACATCCATTTTTTGGTTCTGTACCTCAAAGGAAAAAGGAATCCTTATAGGATCACTTCGTTGTCCTTCTGTCTCTCTGTCTGTCAAGACCCTTTTTCTCAAGAACGCGTGGAGATATCAAGTTGAAATTAATGTCAAATACTGCTACATCATGCTTAATCTACTACAGGTCTTGGAACTGTGAAAAAATCAAACTTTTAAGTCAACGCAATCAAAAGATGCGGCCGTTTATGCCGCATATTTTGATATTTGGCAGGGAATCAAAACCTATAGAGTACTTCCCGTTGACTTAGAATCATGAAATTTGGCAAGCAGCGAGGTCTCACAGCACAAGTAAAGGAAAAATTCGAAGTTATTTGCCATTTCAAAGTTAAGTTTGTTTTTTAATTCTACTTGTTATATATACAGAATAAGCACTATCCCTTGGCCGATACCAAAACTTTTACTAAGTAGCTGGCACATTTATCGCTACCATCGCAGTATTTACAAACTTCTTTCGCCTTCTCGAATATCATTCTCCTACACACTTTACTGTACACCTAAATAGATTTGTATTGTAAAAAATGTAGAATGTCTCTTCGTGAATGTATATTATTATTTTATATTAATTATTGTAAGTATTATATGTATTTTGCTGCAGGGATCCCTAGGCTACAGTAACCACTTAACATGAGGTGGACTGTATGCTTGTTTGCCATCTTTGTGGTATAAAAAAAGAAAGAAGATATAATTCACTCACCAATAAAAATTATTCCGAATGCGACGTCGATTACTATGTACTCATAGTACCATCTTATATTATGTGAGCGGGAAACTATTGCAAAAAACGTGAATACTGTATATACTATGACGAACAATATTGCCTCCATTATATTATAATGATAGTACATGCGTAACAAGCTGAGTTTTTTCTGAAAAGAAATTAAAATTATATTATTGCTATTGAATTCATTCAAAACATACCAACCAAAAGAGCATCGTACAGATTAAATTGGATAAAATTTTAAGTTACTAAATGAACGATTATTTATCGTTAGATATAGGTATAGTTCGTTCGTAGTATCGTTAGAAATAGATATAGGTATATAACTACAGAATTACTAATTTTATGTACAAATCTCAATATTTAAAATTGATGGCTTTCTTTATACACTTTATATTAACAAAAAGTACATACATACGTTAATATTTACAAACTTAAAACTACACATTATGTTTAATAATAGACTTCTTCAAAGTTGCCGCTTAGAAAGCTGTTATTGCTTAAGGTGCCCAGCAGACTGGCAGCATTGCCTCTTTGAATAGCCAAACTGATTCGTTGACGGAAGAAGCTGCCAGCCCGGCGGTCTCCCTAAGCCTCGACCAGTCTCTTACAAATATCAGAAACCAGTCGATGGGCTTCGGGGCCCCAGGGACCCAAAGTTTCGACTGCAAAGGGCGTAAATATGAAACTCTCAGAGAGAGTCGCATACTTACGCCGCTTCAAGTTCTCGGCAGTGCTAGCTGCGACACCTGCTGACTTGGAAGTCGCCAGCACATGGGAAACAGCAAGTGTATCGACACAAGTGGCATCCCACACCAGCGATCTTCCAAGTTTCCAAGGAATGAGCGTCAAACCATCCGGTCTGCTGCCAATAACTAATTTGATCTTTCACTTAAAACAATGATCTAGCTATTATAGAGTTTTCGCATTTCATCACATTCATATAACAATGTCATAACTTTACTGGGCTAGCAATATTATTTAATTTTATAACACTTTACTATAATTTGAAATATTGTATATTTCATTCAATGACAGAATATTTTTCATATTATAGTTTCACTTTTTGGACAGAATGCAACTCCCTTTATAACTGAACTCCTGGAGTCATAAGTTGAAAAACGATGGTTTGGAGAAATGCAATATACTGTTATTTTAAAAAATATTTTTTATTACTCATGCGGAACAAACAGTAGGTATCTAAACGTACATTTTTGCGGTTGGTAAGTAGCTATTTCCATTACTTGTCGCACGCAAATTTTGCTTGTCGCACGCAAATTGACGATTTAAAGAAAGAATGTAAAATGAATATCTAAAAAAACAATCGATTTTACTACCCGTTGACATCAGTGTGTAAGATAAAGAAAATTTTGATTTCGAAGTTTTAAATTAATGTAATAATAAATAATAATAAAATTATTACTTTCTATAACTTTTCTTCGTACCGAAATTATCTCCGCATTAGTAATAAAAAATAGTATCTGCAACTCGTGCGGTTTTGTCGATTGCCCGTTCGAGCGAATGAGCGTAATCGCTTCGCTCGACAACTTACCGCACTTGTTGCACAATATACTATTTTACACTTATTTCTAAAATTGGCCGCATACGTTGGCTTTTCGAATTTGTAAATCGATTGCGTTTCCAAATCAAGAATCCGGTAGATTTTTCACACAAACTCGACTTTAACCCACATCGATAAATACAATTTCTATAAAATCTATAAAAATAGGTTCGAACCGGATATCAGAAATATTTTCCACATAGAAAAAAATGAACGTGTGCGGAATAAAGATATTTTCTATGTAACTGATACATCAGGAATCTTTGTTTTGGAGAAACGAATTACATTTTTAAATTTGAAAAATGGACGTATGCGATTGGCCTTAATGGGTTATTTTTTCCATACCTTGTGAGCTCCTACTATAAGCACAACACAAAATATGAGTTCTGTAAATGTAAAACCAAATGCCATTATACCATCAGTAGATCTAAGAAATCCGAACATTAACATCGCCAAAATAAAACTGTAGAACAACATAACTATTGACGCGACCTGAAAAAATAAAATATTTTGTACAGAATATACACATACAGTATCAGTCATACCAGTAGCTTGGGAGTATAAAAATAAACCTAAAAAGTAGTTAATTGGTTACAAGTCATTTAATCGATCACATGTAATTATGGGAACAGGTTGTCTATTTGTGAACTAAATATTTGAACATTTCATTAAAAGCGCGTGTATTATGACATTGCTTATTGAAGTTATATCGTGTAATATTTATGTACTTTATTTCAAGTATAAAAATTAACTTGTGATATCTGATGTGTGACAAAGTTGCCGTTTGCAATTGCTTGTCTTTTAGGTCAACGATTTTAAGTAACTATTGTAGAATGATGTTGAAAAAATGATACCCGAGTTTCTTGTTTTTAGTGTCCAGGTATTCTTTTTGAACCGAACTAAAGTAGACGTTAATTTGATGTTGAAAATTACCTTACAATTGGGTTTACTTGAATAAATTGATTTGACTTTGACTTTTAAGATTTAAAGTATCACTATAAGAAATCTTTTCTATGCAGAAACATGTTTTAAGGGCTAAGATAGAAGTCTAAGATGACCGTGAAACGTAGAGGAGTGGTCGCCTTGGACTTCTGTGTTAGATATATTTTTTAACAATTCGAAAGTATTTCGCTTTCCTAACGAAAAACAAATTCTATTATTGACACCTTAAAGACTAAATAACAATATAAATAACTAGCGGCACGCCCTGGCTTTGCATGGGTAGATATTTAAAAAAACATGCAACTCATATTACTCCCTGATAATGAAGCTTTTTATAGGTGAAAGAATTATTGAAATCGGATAAGTAGTTTTTGAGTTTATCCATTAGACACAAACAATCCAATTTTTTCTCTTTATATTATTAGTATAGATATAAATAGTACTACTCATCACTTATCGTTCCATAGGGAACATGATAAATTCGAGAAATTCAAACGAGACATTCCAAAGAATTCTGATCGTGAGGAGATGTCGAAAGAATATTATAGAAAAACAATATTACGGAGAGAATGAGATATGCTAGGAAAAAAAAATCAGGAGAGAAAATTATGGGAAAAAGACATGAAAAAGAGTTCTATGAAGAAACTTATAGAGATAGAGAACATTATATAGAAAAGGAATCGTACAGAGAAAACACTAAAAGAACTTGCAAGACATAAATATACAAAAAAAATGAAAGAGAATACTATGGAGAAAAAGATGTTTACAGGGAAAGAGGTATTCAGAAGGAGTGTGATGCATAATAATGAGTTGTGAACTGAATAGCACTAGACATGTGCAGAATTCGTGTAACATACCAGGAATTTCTAATATTAAAAATAAGAAGAATAAAAGATGTAAAGTGTAACTTTCATACACATTTAAACAAAGTAGATGTTCTGAAGTCTCTCCGAAGAACGTACTATTATGTATTCTGTGGTGGAACTAAAGATGAATTTCTAGCCCATTGTCTGCGCAGATTACTTATAAAAAGCAGTATCGTTTGGACTATTTTTACCATTTGCGTAGAAAAACAAGGAGTTAGAATATTCAGTATTTGTCTTTCTCTCCCAGACAAGCAAGGAAGCCACACCGGAAGTCATGAATACTGTACATAATATGTTGGTACGTACCAAGAATTTTAGAACCGTACTAGATTTTGCAGTACTAATAATTTTCTGAAGACAGGAAACATGTCCTTGCGTGACGTCACGTATGTTCGCTGTTTTACTATTCCCCGTTATTGTTAGGAATTAATGAGACAAAAATCATACGTGACTGGCGTCGCGCAAATCGTTTTTTCGCTCTTAAAAAATTATTAGTAAAGCAAAATTCAATAAGGTTTTCAAATTCTTGATGTATACAAATATTACTAATAGTACATTTCTTCTATCTTATCGTATTCTTTCATATTCACAAAGCATTCACTTTCTAAAACAGCACTACTTTTGTTTATTTTCTCTCTAATTCTATTTATTTGACATAGATATAGTTTGACACCTGGGAACGGACATAGGCTACTTTTTATCAAAAACCTACATTGAAAAGGGGGATGAAACTTTGAATGCGAAATGCTGAACCGCCGCGCCGATGCAATTATGATGTTTGGTACAGAGATAGTATGTGCCCGGAGACAGACGTAGGCTAGACGTAGACTTTTTCCAAAAACAATTTTTAAACATACTATGTACATGTACATATAATCTAACCTAATCCGGGAAAGCCATGAAAAAATTTTCCGCGCAGACGAAGTCGCGGGTACAGCTAGTCGTGTATAAAATGATGAAATTATAAATAAAGAGTTCATATTATACTAGCTGTACTTAGTCTACGCGGAAAGTTTTTTAGTAGCTTTCCCGGATTAGGTTATATTACATGTACAATGTACTTGTCTATACTTGTATGTAAATACTAAGATTGTTTTTGAAAAAAGACCAGCCGACGTCTGCCTCTAGGCACATACTATCTCTGTACCTTCATCATAATCGGTTCAGCGGTTTAGCATATCCCATACAAATTTTCATGTCCCTTTTCGCCCCTTTAGGGGTAGATTTACAAAAAAAAGTAGCCTATCTTTTGCTCAATTATATGTTCTTACTAAGTACCAATTTTCATTAAGATCGGTTAAGCCGTTCTTCAGTTATAAAAGGACATACAGACAAAAATTTAAAAAATAGTAGAATAGAAGTCAGTAAGTCATAAAACCACTATTTATTTAGTAGTATAGATAAATAAAGAGTTCATAATGGTACTCACTAGTTTTATATATCCCCAAGTCAACAATCCATATCGTAGCGGCATACAAAAACAACATTTTTTAAATTCGGGCACTTCTATATGCATTGTGTTAATTTATTTCTGAAATACAGCTTTAGAATTCAAATTAATATATTTATATGGAATAAATAGTACAGTTGTTGTGTGAAACCTTGAATGTTTTACTGTGAAATGAACATTCCGATATCTGCAGCATCCGATTGATAACAGTTAATGGGGAGTAGCGTAAATATTACTATCGTGTTATTTATACATACTGTTCTGAGAATTAAATGACACTAAACAAAATTACCCGATGTGGATTTATCATTAATTAACTTTTAACAAACATTCTGTAATCAGTTCGTACCGATTTCTACTTATATGCTTACTTATCGGGGTTCCGTTGGTACCTTAAAAGGAATATTAGAACCATGACGATCGTTGAATCCGATCGTCCGTGTTTGTTTGTTACAGTTTCTTTTTCTTAGAAACTACAGTGAGTGGCCAAATAAATAGTACTACTATCTACGCATATTACCAGTGATTTAATGTTGTAATTGCACAGATGATATATAATTTTATTTTAAGTATTTATAACGTCATTAATTAATGAAAACATGTCAAAATAATTCTATTTAATTTCAATTAAATGCAATTACTCGAAAAAAAATTTAGCGACGCCTCCTTTTGCCTTTATGGCAGCCTTCATTCTTCTTGGCATTCTCTCAATACACTTAAAGTAGTTAGCTTTGATTTCCTGACTTCTATACTTTAATCAATTTCTTTATTAGCTACCTTTTATTTGTAATGGTTTCCGAATACCCCCAATATCATCAACTCGAACAAACAACATACAAATCCCGAAATCAATAAGTGACTAATAAAAAACAATAAAAATTATATTGATAACATTTAAATACATTGAAAAAAACTACTTTTTTTAAAATGTCAGCAAAAATGCAGTAGGTCTAATGATTTGGCCACCCACTAGGTATGACGCACGAACTTGAGATTCGTTATAGGGCTACATGTTGTCCCTATATGATTCGTAGTAGTTAATTTAATAATTAAAGAAAGCGACTACACAGTATAGTACACTTCACTCCTTATCTCAGAAACTGCTGAACCAAAAATTTTAAAAACTTCAGAGCAATGAAGCCTTAGGTAACTCAATTTATCGGAAAAATGTAACGAAGTTATAACGCTTTTACAGATAATAATAATAATACTCCAGACAATTACACAGATTGTGTGACCCCAAACTAAGCAGTAAGCTTGTACTATGGGTACCACACAACGAACTCTGGGGGAGTTCCCAGTAACACCCAGACTCCAAGCCAATTTAGAAAAGTTCATTTCGTAAATTGACCTGACCGGGGATCGAACCTGGGACCCTAAAAGCTTGGAAAGCAGTTGCATATGCCACTGCGCCAACGGGCCAGTCAGTCGGGCACAGATCTTCAGAAGCTAATTTTAGTTTGCATTTTTATGAATGTAAATGTTGAGTAGCTCTCGTGCTTGACCAGTTTTGTCATCTAAGAGACAAGTGTGTGTAATATTACTATATCGCCAGACAATGCGCACCAATCATCTGGTCTTAATCTTGGGCATTCCCTGTGCTATGAGAACCAAACGACGACTGACTGACCAAAGATGACAGACAGAAAAGTTCGTTTCCTAAATCGATCCGACAGGGAATCGAACCCGGAACCTTCCGCGTATGGATGCGACGCCTAAACTACTGCACCATCGAGGTGGTCAAAAATTCAAGAAAACTGCAGGAAAGGCGATCTTTAGACACTTGAAGTGGGTGCACCATCATTATTGTTATTTTCTGTTTCAGTAAGAATAAGAATAGGAAAAGTAGAAAGAATAAGATGTATTATTTTAATATGAAAATGAAAGCAGCCATTATTTTTATTGAACATCGTAAATAGTAAATACCACTGTTTGTTAAGAACCCTCATTGAAAGGAACCAGCACCAGCAATAAAATCAGCCAGATATAATTTTTCCAATTTTGTGTCTTCTTTGTATATAATTGGTGTCTGTTAGTTATTGTGTAACTCCTGAACGACTTGACATAAATGTCATATTCCGACAATATATTTTTGTATTGTGAGACAACGGCCCATAGTTATGCTAGGATCATTAGATCCTAATGATCCTAGCATAACTATGTTAGACATAATAACTTAACTACAGCGCTAACCTATTAAGATAGCACTGTAGTTAAGTTATTAACAAAATACAATTCTACGTTTTTGCCGCGGGTTATACCGCTATTTTCACAATAAATTGGAGATACGCGACGAGAGCATAATTCCCAGAATATATTACTGCGATAATATGTATTCGATGTAATCGTTAATTCTTTTTTTTTTTTTCGAAAAATATTTGTTTTAACAAGTCAAAATTTAAATAATTAATGAACACGGCTATATTCACGTCCAATCGGGGTAGGAAGTTAGGAACCGCCTAGTTTCGGACCTATCGGAGATCCTTTATCAGGGTGAGTGGGATGAGTTCGCGGACGCGGAACTGAGAGACGGGACCTCCGATAGGTCCGAAACTAGTCGCTGCCTACACCGATCGAACTTGAGTATAGATAGCCGCATTAACTATTTAGTTAATAAAGTCTCACGAAAGTTTTAATAATTTTAGTTAAAATTTCTCCAAATCGCGTGTTGGTATCATGTAACAACTGTTTGTTGCTTGCTAAAGTATAAATTTCATAATTTAATTGATACCTAGTTGTATTATACAGATAAGGGAAATGCGTAGTTCACTATTGATAATAAAAACGTTGCTTCCAAATCTTATATCATTAGCGCATATTGATGTTTTATTTTTTAAAATAATTTTCGTTGAAATACATTTTTTTTAAACTACTAACACAAACTGCGAGTACTAACTTATTTTGAGGATTTGATCAAAACATTGGATTTTACAACGCTTACGATAAAATCGAAACTCATTTTCCATTCAAGAGTAGGATTTTGATCAAATTCCTAACTTTTTAGAGAAATCCCGGAATATCAATATCGTAACTTCGTGCATATATTTACCTACGCTAAAACCATTCGTAAAATGAATTTATTACAATTTTAGTAACAGTAAAGATTACAGACATGTTGGCAAGAAGAAATTCCTCACATATTGTAGGCATTCAGTCAAAAAATGAGTAAGGTTCTCATTTTGTATGAACTATTACAGCTACGCGAAAGTAGGTACTTGAACAGGTAACGAAAGTGTCGGTGATAGAACATAATTACGACAATTAAGTACCACGTAGCTGAAATTAATCAAATTTTACCTAAGGTTGAAGAATAATAGATTTAGAACTTAGAGTAATATAGAATTTTTCCAGCTAAGTGCCATTTTCAATGCAGGAGGAGCGTAGATTTATGAAGTAGAATTTTGAGCGTAGCATGAGATTTCAAATTCAGACTATTCATATTCTCCTTTAGAAGAAAATTAATAAAAGCCACTAAGTAAAAGGAATTCTATTGTTTATTTGAATTTTTTTTCTCATTGACGCGACCATGCACGCCCAGATTATCAGCCAGCAACATTTTTCATACGATATTTTCGTTTGATCTGTTTGATTGCAGAACTTTGAGAAGTATATTCTTGTTCCTTATTCGAACTCATTTCTGCCACTTTGTCTGCCTCGAAGAACCATTTATCACTTTCTGGATTTTATATAATAATTGTACATTTCTCTTTGAAATAGACGGAATGAAAATGTATTTTTTATTTATCATGGCATCGCATGCATTTTTAAAGCTTAAATAGAATTAACCAGATAACAAAAATAACTTAGTTCAGAATCATTATCTGCATCTGTTTCTGATTTTACTAGGGACTTAGTAATAACATGAAAGACATTTTATATCATATACACCGTACTTTTTACTTGAGTATGGCCGAAGTTCTTCCAATAAATAAGAAAAGATTATCAGTTTATAAAAGAGAATAAAAAGAAGTCTATTTTATACCAGGGGTTAGCCCTGTAGCCAGTCTGTCCCGAAGATTCGTTTTGGGCACCTCACCTCAAAAAAGAACTCAAGTTTAAAGCATGTGTCACGACCAGTGTAGCCAAAAAATCACGTGAACACTAAAATATGTAATCGTATTTAGGCTATGAGTATATTTTTACTGACTAAAAAAATGAATGTTCTGTGTTGGTTCGTATTTTTTTATGTATGTTCACTGATAACTTCGTCAATCGTGGATCGATTTCAATGATATTTTTTCCATTAAGTTCGGTATAGCTCCAAGGTGGTCCCATTATTTCACTGACACTGGAGCTTAGACTTCGAAGATACACCAAATAACTAACTACTTATAAGTTTTATTTGTATAGATGATTATGTATATCATTTCGCACCAAAAATAGATAGACATACCTTTGGTATTTATTTAGCCCAATGCTACTCAAAAGGGGAAACAAAAAACTACTCAAGAAAAATTTAAACTGACTTCAAAAAACAAACACTGAAAAATATATAATTACTATCCTTTACCAATCAAAACATAAGTACAAAAATTACTTTATAAATACGATACAAATACCTATATAATTTGCAACAACAGAAAGTTGTAGTTTGATAGGCTTGGCTATATGTTTTGTACATGTACTTTATTTTTTGGACAGATTGCAACTCAGTTTATTCTTATAACCCCAGGTTGAGAAGCGACCCCGCAACTTTGTTCGCGTACAGGAATTTAAAAAGTAGCCTATGTTCATCCCCAGAGTTACTATCTCCATATCTATAAATCGGTTTATCGGTTTACGTGGAAACGTAACAGACAGAGAACTTTCGCATTCATAATACTAGCACGAAGACAAAAATATTATAGATACAGATTTGGACAACATTACTTTTAAATTGTGTCGATTTGGGCCTATACAATACACTTATCTCAGTTTGACAAGTTTTGTAAGTGAGATCTGGGGCTTACCACCATCTCATATAACGTTATTATTATAATGTTACTTTATTTAAAAAGTTCGAAATTCTGACAGTAAGTTAGTAATGTTTTTAAACTTTCACGACTTGTACACATCTTATAATATTTAATTACGGGTATTTAAAAACGCGACATAGACCTGTAATTATATATTATAAGATGAGCAGGTTAGTAATTAGTTTTATCATTCGACATAATTGTCAATAGGCGAAAGAAATACGTAAGAACCGCGATGTCGGCCAACCTATCTTAACTATTTTTTTTTTTTTTTTTTTTTGCGTCAGGAAATGCTTTATGCATCCCGTCCTGCCGTAGGGGGGGTGGCAGGGGGGTATGTGGGACTCCTCGACATTAGGGTGCTAGGCCGAGTCTACCCACTAAAACCTGACGGTGTTCCTCGAGAGCCTTGATGCCGGGGCAACGGGAGCGCGTTGGCATTCTGCCGCGACCCCGGCGGCCATGCCCAGCCTGAGCCGGGCCCTCCTCCGTTTGCGGGCAGTTTTACCTGCCCGCTCCCCTGGGAGGCGCGCGGGAACAACCGCGCGCACCATCCCGAGGCCATTGGTGAGGCGCCTTCCCCCGAAGGACACCCCAGGCCTCCGAAGTGGCGGCTTCCGCACCCCGCCTACACCACGGCAGGGGCGTCAGCACGCCCACCTGATTTTTACGTGTTTACTCACGGGTTTTTACAAGTTTTCCTTCTTCCCACCTTTGATTTTAACGTGTTGTCTCACGGGTTTCATTTCGAGTTTTCCTTCTCTCCACCTCTGGTTTTAACGTGTTTTCTCACGGGTTTCATTTCGAGTTTTCCTTCTCTCCACCTCAGATTTTTACGTGTATCCTCACGGGTTTTTAAAAGTTTTCCTTCTTTCCACCTCCGGGGTCACAATACCCTTCCTAAAAGAGGGGCAAGTGACCCCGACACCTGACCCCCGCCCTCACGCAGAGGACGGGGAACACAACTTGTCCCCATAAATGGGGACATCCCCCCCCGGTCCGGGCCAGGCCCTTTCGGCACTGCAGCCTCATCGGCCCCGACCCGGTACTGAAGGCGCCGCCGAAGCACCACCCTCAGGAGTGTTTATCGACTCTCCAGTCTAGATCCGCAGTGTTCAGTAGAAACAGGGTCACCTCGAGAAGGATGTAGACATGAAGTCTACGCACTGTGGTCTTGGGATGGCAGGCTAAGGCTCCACTTAATGGGAGCTGTAAGCGCCTGTTGGTCCACCCCCTGTGGCGGGTCACCCACACCACTCGGCCCCAACCTATCTTAACTATCCCGTAAGTCAAGTCAACTAATATTAAAATAATAATGCTAACAGTAGATGGTAAGCCCCCTGGTTTACATACCTAACATTCGCGTCCAATTTATTCCGTAAAAAGTGTGGAACTAAAATTAAAAATTGAATGAAACTTTTTGCGTCATGTCTTTAATGTTCTATCACAGATATAATGTACATAACTTATTTTACATATTATTCAGAATTTTTCTTTAATTCGTCCTCTTGTAAAGTGCATTCGGCATCAGCAGCGTTGTTAACGAATCTGAAGTTATAATTTGCCCGTAGCTTGGAGATTTCGCTCTTTGTTAGTAAAATGACGTATACTTGCAACACTGAAACGGAGAAGTCTATTAGAAAAGAAAACGATAACTTTAATGATAAAGAGCAGCAACACATATCTTCACTCTGTGTACCTAACGGGGTAGTCAGAGAGGACGGAGCGCCAAGCTTCGCGGTCCTTACATATTTCTTTTGCTGCTTCGAACCTCATCATTCTCCTCACGCAATTTCGCCTAGATATGCGAGTGCTTTTCACATCGAGCAGAAAGGAATAGGAACTAAATGTTGATTTAGAAAAAAAATTTGTATATTTAATGGAAGTATACTATGGGAGAGCGGGGGGGATGATAGAACCACACGAGAATTAAATAATAACATAAATAAACTATTACAAATATTTATGTTCAAAATTATTTACTGTATGTACACTATATAGACAAAATCTTATAATAATAGGATATTAAATTGTTTGTTTGTATTCTAAAAGTAATGACGCAGTAAAATAAATATGTAAAATTTATGAAATAATGTGGAAGGCTTTTTTAGTCTTAAGTAGTGGAGATAAGTAGGTAATTACACTTTAAGTAATATATTAAGCTTAAGCCGGCTTTCCATTAGAGTGTGCTCACATGCTCACAGTCTTGAGCCATGCGAGCCGCTCTAGTGGAAAGCGCTTGCTCGAGTGAACAGCGCTGCTAATTGGCTGCACGTCCAGCTGAGCTCAGTGGCTTATTGGCGTTAATGCGAGGGAGTATGTTTTGTAAAAGCCAGCTTCGGTCAAATTTTAACTGGAAGCTGTACTTTCGTAGTAGGTACACACATTTTTCGTAAGACACTTCGTCAATCGAAGGCTTAGGGAAAAATGTAAATGTCTGGGAAAAATTAAGTGTTCTCATGAATATGAATGTAATCTAACATAATTTTTTTAAATAATTTTAATTGAAAGAAATAATAAATAAAAATAATTTATTCCTAATACTTTATCACAACTTTTTAGAATGAAATTGATGGAAAATAAAAATAAAAAGTGATCCCGATTTATTCAAAAATTATTTACTTGTATTGACTTTTGCGTAATATACTCACTAAAGTATAGGGATAAGGAAGTTGTGTTTTTGATATTTCAGCCAACAGATTTATTTCAAAGTATTTCCATGAAAACGCGCGGAAAACTTTTTCATGGCTTTCTCGGATTAGGTTAGGTTACATTTAAATGTACAAACACGCCGAATATGAAGTAACAGTTCCCGTAGAAAATTACCTATTTCGATTTTTTCGATTTTTCTGTTCTCCCGTCGGTTTTTCCTAATCTTTGTTTTTCTAAACCACCCCTTATTATATACTAGATTTTGCTCGTGACTTCGACTTCGACTTCGCGTATAAAATATAACCTATGTGTTATTCTGATGTATAAGCTATATTACTGCAAAGTTTCATCAAAATCCGTTTAGTAATTTTTGCGTGAAAGTGTAACAAACATACATACATCCATTCTCACAAACTTTCTCATTTATAACATTAGCAGGATATATTAAAGGTTATTGAAGCAAACAGAATAAAAATATATATTCAAATCGCTCGAACCATTTCTGACTTTTTGTGAGACTAACGCACGGGGATTGATTTTTCATAGAAGACAGGTTATTACTATAACATCACGAAAGAATATTTACATTTATGTACTAGTATAACGATGTTAAGTTCAACCTATATTATTTGATTACTTACCAATATTAACAAACGCACAACCTACATTCTGCAACCAATTCAATAACAATCTCTTAAAATAAGTAGCTTCTACATTCTGATGCAAAATACGTAATTCAGTTCCAAATGAAATGGAATACATTATTGTTGCGATAACCACTGCTACTATGCTATAGACATAGTACACTCTTAATAATTTTATGTGTTTCTGAAAAAAAAAGTTAGTGGAAGTTAAAAACACACATAACTGTAGTCCTCAGATTAGTTGTATAGCGATAGAAATCCGGCTAAATAAAAAGCTTGTAAGTGACAGCTTTCTTACTCAATAGGCGAACAAGTAATAAATGTAGAATCGTGTCGTTAGGTTTATGAAGAAAATTATTTGAAATCGACTTCGGGTGTATCTATGGCGAAAGGAATAACTATAAAGGGGTATTGCAGTTTTTTGCAAAGATGCAATACTTTGCACATTCACTATACTGGCGAGATGATCTGTAACCCATATCGATGACAACGCAAATCAACAGGGCAGTTCAAGAGCAACAAGCATATCGCGCATCTGTTTTTTTTGTCTTATCAACACTAATAAAATTAAATTATTTTGTTGAATTACTATTTAACCGTTGATCACTCTAGCACAACTTATATACTATGCCAAATGCCCTTAATTTGAGGTACGTTCGGGCTAATATGTAAAACACGTTGTATGTTGGTTATGTGAATTGGTAAGTGTCTGGTCGAGGCTTCGGGAGACCTTCGGGCTGGCAGCTTCTTCCTCCAACGAATCGATTTAGCTATCCAACAAGATAATGCTGCCAGTCTGCTGGGCACCCTAAGCAATGACAGCTTTTTAAGCAACAACTTTGAGGAAATCTATTATTTAAGATAACGTTTAATTTTAAGTTTGTAAATATTAACATTATGATATGTATGTACTGATGCTACTACGGCCTGGCCACGACTTTACCGTATTCAGCGGAATCTTATAAACGATTTCGTAGCAAATATGATGAACACGGAGGTATTATTTAGATATCCAAGCATTCACAGCATAAACGCAATGAAAAGATTGGGAAAGAAATAATTAAATGTTTTACAGAATCCTTCCCTTCTTTGCAGATACGAAATATCATATCATAAAATATGGACTGCCTTCGAGGCAATGAAAGAACTACTTGTGGTTAAAATCATATGTAGATATTTGCCGTGATCGCTGCTACCAAAACTACTAGACAGTCTAGATCCAGTGTCGATCACGATCGAACCGTTTTGACCCATTGCAAACCAAACAAGAGATTCAATCATGAATCTTTTTTTTTTGGCGAAGGGGCAAACGAGCAAGTGAGTCAACTAATGGAAAATGATCACCGCCGCCCGTGGACACCCGCAACGTCCGGGTAATCACGGCTGCGTTGCCGGCGTTTAGGAAGGAGTAGGTTCGTTTCTTGCACGTCTAAGTTATGACGATACGGAAATAAGCCGCTGTAAGCTGGTTCAATTATTTCTAAAATATTCGATTATTTTTGACTTACTTGCCTCGCCAGAGCTGCAGTACGTACGTATAGAAACAAAAAGATAATTGCTCGTACAACCAAATTAAACTTTATGAATATTAATATAATAGCAACTACTTTCTTCCTGACATAATCGAATCTTACATGAACGCAACTAACGATTTTTGTCTCTGTCATTCCAATACAGGCGGGTATCACATCTTTTTATATCACATTTTTTCACCATTTCTTCTAGCCCATGCCTTGGACACCGCGCCGTCCGCTGCTTCAGTAGCCACATGTCGTCAGAGCTAAAAGTCGTGGTCAGGCCGTAGCACACTTCATTACCACCAAAAATGATCTATTGTGATCCCTAATATGTGGTCCGTTGACTGAAAAGCAACTAACTCACAAATGGTTCCAAGTATTATGCTACTAAGCTTAAAACTCTACATCGATCTCTCTGTCGCAATTGTGGCCACAATTTCTTTAATAATTTCTGAGATAGGTATGCTTTGCCGAAAAGCCATTCAGCAACGTATTTTAACTAATCGTAAAACTTATTTTAGTCAACGGACGGCAGATAATCCATTTATTAGGTAAGCCAACTCAACGCTGCTTAACTTCAGTGACTGAATTAAAAACTACTAGGTTGTAGTCATCTCTTCTGTAAACACAGCAAATAGAAATACATTAAGACTTTCATAGAAACTTACCATGTGAGCACCCACTATAAAAACCACGCAGAAACCTATGTCCAGTAGTAAAATTATTATAACTATCATCGTTATGATGACACTCCAAACGTAGTGATAATGTAGTAGAAACATTATCAGTTTTACCATGTATCCCGCAAAAATGAGGCTCGCGATCTAAAAAAAGAAATATAAAGTAATTATTACTACTAGCGACACATGCTATCTTTACAGGGGAATTTGAATACAAAACTACTATTTCTCTACTTCTGTAGACTTACTTTTTCTATATGTGAATGCCTTGTACTTAAAGACCGTCGTCATTGTGTTCTAAATAAAATTATCATCCATCTAAGCATACATATTTTTTGAATCATGTATTGTTAATTTTTGTTGATAGTTTAAACTCGGGCAGGGATTTTTTCTTGTTTCAGTGTCGAGGCTCAGGTCGTGCAAAATAAATTTATTGTGGATGCATTTTCGAAGTTGAACATTGATCTAATAGCTTTAGTCTGAACCTTTCCAAGATTCTATGTTACTATTACTTGCTGTTCCTCAAAGTTCTATTCCATATGTCCAAATTGGCGTTATAATAGTTTAGTAAACTGCTAATTTGCTTTCGTTGGTTAACTGAGACTTACCAATCACCCAGTACATAGATCGAAGTTTTGCGTCCAGGGCTTTTCTTTTGCTCCAGATATGTTTCTGCCAGGTCAGCCTCCTATCCAGATGTATACTTAGGTATTTCGCAGTTACGTCGTGTGGATTTTGTTCTTCGTTCAGTGTGATTGCTGGACAGTCGCCTTTTCTTAGAGTGAAAGTTACGTGTACTGATTTGCTTTGATTAGCCTTTATTCTCCATATCTTCAGCCATTTTTCTATGTCAGTAATGTGTTTTTGAAGATTTCCTGGTGCGAATGCTGGGTTGGTGTTGACTGACATTTATCATCGACGTATGAGGGAATTAACGTTTCGTCATCAATGGGGACGTCGGCAGTGAAGATGAGATAAAGTGCGTGCCCTAAGATACTCCCCTGGGGTACCCCCGACCTGATTTCGTACAAGTCTGACGCAGCGTTGTTAAGTTTAACCTCATGGCATCTTTTGTCTAGGTAGCTTTTCAGTATGAAGTAGAAGGAATGAGGCAGGTGTTTTTTGATCTAGAAGAGGAGGCCGTCATGCCAGACCCTATCGAAAGCACAACTTATATCCAGAAACTTCAAATTATATTCAAATTAAAATATTTATTTGCGTAACATAATAATATGTGTAACTACTTTGACAGTTGTTTGTTACATGTATAGCTATCTTAGTTTCTCATACATTTACCATTACTGGCATGCAAAAATTAAAAAAAACATGAAGAAATAAAATTACATTGTCAATATTTATCATACTCTTAGACTGAATAATTACATTTAACAAGCAGCCATACGTGCAACGAGACCCTTATTTCCCTCTTCAGCTATCATAAAATCATTATGTAACGGCTAGACAATAAAATTTCATAAAATGGTAAATGTGTCATGAAATGCCCGGTTAATTCCTGAGCTGCCCAATTCAATTATCGTACGACGACAGATATAACATTGTTTACAATTTGTTTATAAACGCACACACACAAATGATAACTCCCTGACTAATATTTCTTCGATAACTTCAGTAACCTTAGTTTGAATTACTATTACAGTATCTCTCTATCTATTGCAATGTACATATATCGTGAAAGCTTAGCTTTTGTTATTTTGACTAAAAACTCTAAAAAGACTTATTTTGACTAAAATCTGAAAAGGTTGACTATGAATACATTGATTAGTGTTTTAATCTAGCACAGTAGATTGCTTTGATTGAAGATTTGTATTTATTATTTATATATTAAATGTCTCATGTCGCATGTCTCTCCCTCCTGATTCGATTTGCTTGAAGTTTTTGATAAAAAACTCAAATACATATATTCACAAAGATAACTTACCAGTTTCAAATATCCAAAAGTAAGCAGGCCATATCTGAGAGGGACGCAGAAACAACATCTTTTAAATATGACCGATTCACTGCTCATTTTGTTAATTATTTTGTTGACAGCTGTTTTGGTGTAAGAATGAATAGCGACTGACTTGACTGGGATATTTGATAACAGTCGTATAATGTAAATAATATTTTTAAGTGATAACCCCTACTGTATATTTATAGGGTGTCCAGTAAATAATTAGCGCCAAATGTTAATGAAAGCGATAGCTCAGGCCAGTGGTTTCCAAAATTGACTGGACCGCGACCCACCTACCAAAAAGATTCGAATTCGAGTCACCTTACGGATTTCATGAAGAAAGAAAGGGCACCACTATAATATGAATGAAGAACTGTTCAAAAAAAAATAATCATTCTAAAATTTTAATGCTTAGTTAAATACAAGGATTGCTAATTTTAATGAGAAGGACGTAGGTATTTGTTTCCTATTTTTTGTTATTACAGCTTTAGCATCGACTTCAATTTTAGTCACTTTTAATTGCAATGAGTTTAATACGTCCAATTAATTTTGGTATTTAGTTTTAATATTAACCAAACTGAAAGTCCCACCTCACATAGGTATGAGGAACTAAAGGGGAGGAGTATTTTCATAGGTTCATCAAACAGGCAGGATAAGTGTCAGCAATTTGAGAGCCATAATTTGAGATTAGAAATTCTGGCTCAGACCATGACCCAGTGCGGAATATTAAAATTTAATTTGTTTTCGAGATAAAATTTTTCTCCATGTGGATTGCTGCAGGCAGCGCCAACTTTAAGGGGGACGATGCTAAATCACTCGCAGCGTCCCTCTAGCGGCAGTCTAGCCCTTATTCCGTGAATGAATCGGTTAAGGAAGAGTAAAGTTACCATAGAACAAGAGAATTAAAAATCTAATAAAATCTTTTTTTTTAATGCGATCAACAGTACATGTTCTTTTCTTTCACAGCTTACAGATGCGTAATTTCTATAGAAAAGATTAGTGAGATTTTCAGTATGGAAAGTTAGATAGTATTTTAATAAAATAACAAACTTTTGCCAGTGATTTATATGCAAGGCCTTATTGACCATCGTTACTCTTCGGAATATGTCGCTAATTAATTATAGTTGTATGCCTTAGATTGTGGGTACTCCGCACGCGCTAATGATTCTCGTGGGTGCTCGAGCCCCTGAGCAGTCACGTAGTCGGCGTCCCTGAGTAGAACGTTTAAAATACAAAAGAGTCTAAACAAATTTTATAATTTATATTATACAGGTATACATATAAAGCTCTTAATTTATGTAGGTATTACATTAATGTTATTTTACATAGTTTTAAGATACTCACATTTCGAACAGTTTTCAGTTTCAAAGTATATTTAAAAAAAGTATGGTACATGGTGTGATACAATAAAAATGTAAATGATAATATAATTCCTACATTCAAGTTACGTACAAAAATTAAATAATTAAATAGAAAAATAACATCTTATGTATCTATATAACTTAGGTATTAATATAGGTAATAAGTAATAACTTAGTAATTTAAGTTTCTTTTGTCCTTAACTATGTGTACGCTAGGTGGTGCCACTTATAACATGTATTGGCGCAAATTATTTAGTGAAGTTCTGAATCGATTAAATTGTCAATAAGTTTATGTGCCCATTATCAATCATTCGAAGTTGAACAATTAAGTACTTGGAGATGGCTCAGTGGAACATAGTTTGAGAGAAGATTTTAGGTTGATATATATATGGGAGGCAGCTTAAAGCCTTCAGCTGTTATTGATGTCTTTCATTCGTTACTATGATATGACTCTAGTATGATATTTAGCGAGATAGAGATTGACTGAACCTAGGACCAATTATCACAGTAGGCGGAGCGACTGCTTCATAAAGCCTGTCTATTTTTTTACGGACGCATACGTTTCTGTCACTGCGTGCGTATATTGTATAATATATTTCTGTATCTTTGATCTTCAGGACAAAACAGCACACGACATATTATCTCTTCGCATCCTTTTTGTTTAATGGAAATTAGAGTATATGAAAACTCTCAGTAGTATACACGACTTACAATAAATTGACATTTACCGATGTGACAATAATATGGGTATCAAATGAAATAGAATACCCAAGGGAATGTTGCTGCATATGTGACGTCATCATAAATCCAATATGACCGATGTTCTATAATATATAGATAATAATTATTTTGTTCAACGCCAACAATATGGGTACCTATCTAATGAAATGGAATACGCAAGGGAAGGTTTCTGTATATGTGACATCATCATAAATCCAATATGGCGGGAGGTCCATTACAAAAAATAACTTTTTGGTTAACACCAATAACATGGGTATCAAATGAAATGGAATAGGCAGGGTAGGTTTTTGTATGTGACGTCTTCAAAAATCCAATATGACGGATGTTCCATAATAGGAAATAACTTTTTTGTTCAATACCAAGAATATGGGTATCAAATGAAATGGAATACACAGGATAAAGTTTCTTTAGATTTGACGTCACAATAAATCCAATATGGCGGATGTTCTATAACAGAAAATACCTTTTTTGTTCAACACCTACAATATGGGTATCAAATGAAATAGAATACGCTGGGGAAGGTTACTGTATATGTGACGTCATCATAAATCCAATATGGCGGGAGATCTATTATAGAAAATAACTTTTCTGTTTTACACCAACAATATGGGTATAAAATGAAATGGAATAAGCAGGGGAAGGTTTCTGTACATGTGACGTCATCATAAATCCAATATGGCGGAAGGTCCTTTACAGAAAATAACTTTTATGTTCGACACCAACAATATGGGTATCAAATGAAATGGGATACACAGGAGAAGGTTTATTCTGTACATTTGACGTCATCATAAATTCAATATGGCGGATGCACCGCGACAGAAAGTAACTTTTTTGAAGACCTTCTCTAGCAATGTAGGTATCTTGGGTAACCTCAGCAACCCCGAAAAGTCACGGAAAAATGTTCCACAATTTTTACAGCCAGTTATGTATCGCTCTCGCTCATTGCTGTTTAAAGTTTAAGAAAACAGGATATAGGACAGGATATATAGAATAACAGGAGGACACACCGACGAAGAGCGCCATTAGCTTATGCTCAATCTATTATAATTATTGGTTTGAGAACAAAACATTGCTTCACTGCACTATACTGCTTTTTTTCTTGGCCACTTTTTTTTTTGGGTAATCAACAAGGAACCTAACAAGAAGAATACTTTAACACATATTTAGTTGTTGTTTAGTTGTTGATTAGTTAGTTATAATTGGTATTACTGTACTGTACTGTAGGTGTAACTTTTAATAATATTGTAGACTGAGAATTTGTATTAGTTTGATGAATACTCCTGATTTATCACATTGAGCGTGTTCGGCTGAATTCAGACCTTGGAATTCATAGTAATACACTTAGAGTTTGAGTATCTTACTCAAAATTCTATGGCATGAGTGCGAGCCGACATCGCCCATTGTCTAAATCGGAATTCGATTATTATATTATAACTAATAAATGCTTGTCAATTACTTAAAATAATCGTAATGTTGTAGGTGCCTATTAACTATGTAATAACCGATGGTTAGGAATAATTTTTCTTCCTATTATTCTCTTGTTCTTGTTGTTGTAAAATGCACTCTGCATCGGCGGTGTTGTTAACGAACCGGCAATTGTAATTGTCCTCCAACTTGTTAAGTTCGGTTCTGATTAGTAGAATTACATATATTTGTAGAACTGTAAGTAAAAAGAAAATAACATAAATATAGTGAAAATACAATTATTGGTCTTAAGGGTCAGGTAGTATAGAGGCAGTGCAACTGCGTTTCAAATTATATTATCGAGTTCGATTTCCGACAAGAGGCCTAATTGTGCATTTGTATAGTGACTGTTCGCTTAGCATCACATACTCGAAATGTCAATGTGCGTTTAATAACAAGTTTTTAATTTCTTTTCCGTTAATTGAGTAATTTCTTAAGGAATTTCATTATAAAAACGAACACAGTTGCCCGAAAATGACCCACTAGAGTTCCGTAAGTTTAAATTTAGAAATTACTAGCTGATTACGACCACGAGTTTCCATACCACTAATAACACCTTTTTTTTTAAATATATCTATACTTTTTCTAGTGTACATTATGTTTTCAAAGATGTATAACGAGGGTAAGGTTCTTTAAAACGATCTCTCAGCGACTCTCGTGCATTCATATCGTAGATGGTACGTACTGCCCTCTTTTGTAAAATAAAGATAGAATTCATATGCACCGCTCATCCCCACAGTAGTGAACCATAAGACTTAATAAGGTTATGGAAATATGGAAATACACCAGCTTAGCCGTGGCCACATCTGTCAACTGTCTAATGCGTCTAATAGCATATATTGCCGAACTGAGCTTATTAGCCAAAATCCCGATATGGTCCGCCCACTGTAACTTATTGTCTACTGTTAAACCAAGAAAAGTAGCTGATTTCGCTGATTCTAATTGTTTCCCACCCAGTTCCAGTCTATTATGGATTCAGGGTACCCTCACACGATTGATTTTTTGTGCATTCAATAGTGAACTATTAGCAGCGAACCATCTCAAGATATCCGCCTAGGTCTTATTAGATCCGCTAATATCTATGTCTTTTCTATTTACTATAAACAATAATGATGTGTCATCAGGAAAAAATATTATATCGCATAGGTCTTTAAGCATAAATGGAAGATCATTAATATAAACGAAAAACAGGATAGGTCTCAAGATTGATCTTTGGGGAACGCCCCAATTTAGAAATTAGAACCCCATTCTATTCTATAAGTCCATAATATAAAACTGATACTAATTTTCAGTTAGAAGTTCTCACGATTCGGAGGACTGAATTTTAAATTGTTATTGCCTGAAAATATATCTCAATGTAACATTTTAAAGGAGGTTACGAGTATAAATAAGCTACTGAGCTGTGACGTCCATTTTAAGTCAATGAAAGAGCCGCAGTAAAGCCCCTGGTCTATTTAGTAAATTAGATTTAGAAATTGCTTATTGTTAATGGCTGAGTACTCAAGCGATTCATTATTTGCGTAACACATAATGGGGTAGAACGAAGGAAGAAACCAATGGGATCTTTTGGGTGATTGTCTGGAAACAAGGTGATTACCAATGCACATGCATGCGCGCCCGTGCCATCTCCACGGGTGCATAATTAAAGCGTCTTTTGGTTTTGTACGGAAAGTCAACGCATTTAAAAATCAATCATCTAGGTTATTACTACTTCATAGGTAAAGAAAATTCGTGTTACGCAATTAACGGTTTTGACGGAGTTTTTAAAGTATAGGATGAAAATGTACATTGTTAACCATCGATTTTTGTCCCGAAATTTTAATACAAGACAAAAAACGAACATCTTTAATGTTAGCTTTTCACATACTTTATTATAGTCTACGTAACTTTTTAAAGTTGACTGATTCTTTAACTTAGGTGCATGCTTCGTATGCGCATGATGTGCGCATTAGTTGCGTGGATATTGAACAGCTACGTGTATTCAGCATCGTTAATCCATAAAATCACTTATTAATCCTTTGATTGCCAATTTTACATGGTCACAGTACAATTCATCAATTGGGCTATGTACATTATATTTGCTTTTTACTTGTAAGTACTACATTTATTATTTATAAATTACGAGAATATTATAATTATAGTATAATACAATCGCCTTACATGACGTTTTAAAATTAAAAATCTGGTGACTTCAAATAAATAATATTAATGCGTGACATTGCGTAGGTACTTCAGCACCATTGTCCACCTCAATACTAGTACATCAGGTGTTGACAATACCGACTATTAAAGAATAAGAGAACACTGGCGCCCCCTAGCAAAGCACGATGATATTCGTGACGTCATCAAGAAGAATGACCGACGGCTTATTCCCCACGTGAGATTATGTAAATCACAACATTTTTGGCTGTAGCATGAAGTGTTTCTATACTAAATTAATTATAAATTAGTTCATTATTTTGAAATATAGTTTTCCATCTTTATAAGTACCATAACTATAACATGTATTTAACACTATCGTATTTATCACATGTCATGTAATACAGCGTGAAGATATATGCATGTATGTAATTGGCAGACAAAGTGTTAAGCTTCGAAACAAAGGTACTCGTAGTTTAAAGAAAATGTACATCTACTTACCCACTATAATAACTGCACAGGCTAAATACAAGATCTCATGTAAGAAATATGTCTTAAAATCACTATCCCTTTCCTCTTTAAATAAGCTAACAAATTCATATCCCAATCCAGAGCATAATATTATTACTGAAATTACCACTGCTACAATGGCATAGTAATAGTATATTCTCAAGAGTTTCGCAAGTTTCTGAAAGAATACAAAATACATATTAGGATATAAATAAAAACATGAATGTTTCTTTGTATGTTTGTCATCTACCGTTTCTAAACCATTCATCTAATTGTGATGAAACTTTGGTAACAAGTTCTACGTGTGCTGGTAAAGGTTTCTGATTTATTTAATTTAATAACTGAAAGACTACGCGAACAAAGTCGTGGGCAACAGTGAATATTTTATAAAAATTAATAGCTTTAAGTTTTAAGTTAGTAGATTGGATAGTTAAAAACTCGGGTGACAATATTTATTCAAACGGAAGAATTTTTACTCCTATGTCCAAAAAGCTTCTTACCTTGTGCGCAGCAATAATGAGACATACGGAGAATCCCACATCAATCAGCAGTAACACTGTCACAAAATTTAATGTTACAAATGTCGGACTTTCGAGATCGTCGTAAGACACTAGAAATGTTAGTATTAATAGGAAATAAGATATTAACAGGAGGAATCCAAGCTGAAAAAAAAATTGTTACATTACATATCGTTGCAAGCATTATTGAAACATAAAATTTACAAAAACTGGACTTTTAGAGATAATAAGTTATGACCAGATACATTACTAGACTCTATATCTAGATGTTTGGGAAATTATGTCCATGTTTCATTGAGAGGATGTGTTTTAAGTATTATGTAAGAATAATTACATTGATTGAAATTTTTTCATCCCTCAGATACATACACGTATGGAGTAACTATCACCCCTAATTTTATTTTATTTTATTTTTATAATAATTACATTGATTGAAATTTTTTCATCCCTCAGATACATACACGTATGGAGTAACTATCACCCCTAATTTTATTATTTCAAAATTTTACTACATCATTGCATACTATTTCACAGAACACACCTTTCAAATTTAATTTATACAGTGCCTTTATCTTTGAGTAAAATGGTTGTGACATAGAACAGACAGACGGACATACGGACAGGACGAAACCAAAAAAGACGTGTTTCGTTCTTACAACGGAATTTGGCTACGGAATTGTATGATAAAAAGGCAGAATTGTAAATACCTCTTTGGCATAGAAGAAGAGTGTCAGATAAACGTTATCTTTAGGTATCGCGTCTATTTCGCTCTAAGTAGCAGTTAAATTAAAAAATTTAGTCCGAAATCCTTGTCATTTATTGTTTTGTCTCTCTTATCTGGGTTTAGGTTATCAATTTACATCTCTGAACCAAATTTCAAATTGGTAGGTGTAACAGACAGACGGATAAAATGGTACTTTACCATGAGTTAACCGCATCAATACTCATTGACAGCATAAAAATTATACGAAGAATTGAGCGCTCCTAGCGGTAATTATAGTGAATTAAGAAATGTCACCGAGTGACGCGTTCACTACCAATACCGAAAACTTATAGGACCAACAGATTGACGAAATTAAAACTATTAGGTCGAAACTATTAATTATTACTGTGTTCCATAATTTTCACATTTCGTAAAAATTTTCATCTATCCCTCCTATCTTTGTCAGCAATAGTAAGAAATTCAACCCCTCAACCGTAAATTTAGGCCATATTTGAACGTCCTCCCAAACATAATACTGCATTACTCATACTCATTATATTCTATATTCTGCCAACTAACTCTTTCATCAATCATCTCTCATATTTTTAATATTGAATTAGAGTTGGGTTATAATTTCAATAGCGTCTATAGAAATTATAACATATTGTTAGAAGCGGCGCTTGGCGCTTCGTTCTTTCTGACTACCCCGTTAGGGATACAGCGTGAAGATACGTAAGTATGTATTATTAGAATTAAACTGATCTTGTTATCAATATACTTCTAGCAAATGACACTACGAATTAATTTGATATTTAAAGTATCAATTTATTTGTATTGTCATTTTGTAGTGACGTGTAGTGATATCACTATTAAATAATTTTAGTACTTATTAGGTAGGTACATACTCCTCATTACTGTTTGTCTGCTTCAATAATATTTTAATATTAGCGTGAAGCATGCAAGTAGAGAGGAATCTAGTATGTCGAAATATCTATAAGTCTATAGATATGTGTAAATAAAATTGAAACATCTGTTTGTGACTTCGAAATTAATGTTTTTTCTTAAGCTGATATGGTTATTTGCACTTAACCAAAACCCAAACACGCTTTTTTTAAATTTTTGTCTGTCTGTTTATCTGGATTAATTTTCGAAACGACTGAACCGATTTTACTTTCATTGGCAGGTAGATGACTTTTCAGAGTACTTAATCTAAGCTACCTTTAATACTGAAAAAATACCAAAGCTAACACGGGTGAAACCACGAGGTAAAGCTAGCTGAACATATAGCTACGAGTACCATAAAACAATTTTTTTTATGCCATTTTTTGATGATTTATTAGTTCAAGTTGAGGTATTTATTTCTCTTATTTCTAGCAGTTTTTTCTTATTACTTAAACTGAATTGCTTTTATTTCTAGCATAATAAACCAGCTTTTTTCTTACATTAATATTATCATATTCCTATCAAACCAGGACAATTGACACTGCACCGTGTCTACCTAGTAAAGGATATAGTGTGAATATTTTTGTATTCGTAACTAGAGCTTTTATGGTATTCAATGATTACAATAAAAAAATATATACCTACCTAATTGAAAAGATAAACAATATTTTTATAATAATTGCACTCACCAATTTTAAATACCCGAAAACAAGCAGTCCATATCTCAGAGGGATGCAAAATAAACATCTTTTAAACCTTACAGATTCACTGCACATTTTATTTTAAATTAATTTGTCGTCCGTTGTCCCAATACTTTTAATGACAACTGCCTTCACAGGCCTATATAAATAGTTAAATACGTATATAATAATTTACAAACCACAAACAGAAATGTATGTAATGATAAGTGATAAGGTGATAACCTCTGAGAATAGCTAAGCATATGTAGAAGATATTAAATGTATTCCTAGAAAAGTTAAAAGGTTACAAACGATATCTCTCACCATTAGGAAAACCAATGTTATTAGAAATTTAGATCACCTTAACTCGAGCTCAAAAGAATAGGTAACCCTCTTATGGGCTTGGGGGGTCGTGCCCTATTTACTATTACGCGCGTGTCGGTTGACCGCCAGTTTCGCTGCGAGCGATTAATAATTTCAAATCTGACATATCTTCTAAGATTTTAATATGCTATTTTGATCCACATTAAATGCACAACGTATCTAACGTCTTTAATTGGATAAGGATTAATACTTATTGTTAAGCTTCATAAATAACGCATTCTTTTTTTAGTAATATGTAAAAGATAAAAATGGTTACTGTGGGTTATCCTTAGGAGATAGATATATACCATTGCAGATTTTTCTGTAGACCGTTTTAAGATATACATTTCCGTAGTACATCATTTTGATCTATCTCTTAAGGTTTAGCCAGCATATGCAATGTAAGCCCCAAAAATATGTTTTTTACGACATCATTACAAATCATTGAAATTCTCGGCTTTTCTCTACTATAATATGCATGTATTATACATATAAACCTTACGAAAAAAAATTTTTAAATGATAGTGAAAACCGTATCAAAATCCGTTGCGTGGTTTAGAATATGTTAGCGGAGAAACAGACAGACGAAAACAGCGACTTTGATTTATACTATTTAGAAAAAGAGATATAGAAGACACTTTGTTACAACTACTGAGAGCGGCCCCTACAAGAGAAAGACAAATAAGCGTGTTTGGTAATTCCAACACAAAATTGTAATTTCACAAATAGCCCATTGTTTCATTGGAACTCGGTATCAAAAACAACATCGATCTCAAGGATACTTTTTTAATCCTCTATACTTTTTCGCCATTCTTCTACAGGAAGCTAATAGTGTCTTGAAGATTTCATTGTAACCTAAGAAAAAGCTGTGAGGAGTTCTTTCATTGTCATAAGAGTTTTTTTATATTATTCTAATCAAACAATGGCGAAATATTAAATTTCACTTCATTCTATTTAGCAAAAATTTTTAGAATTCCCTATGTCCTGAGGTAGCTGGTATAACCACTAGATAAAATTAGAAGTAAATAGCTATAAGGAAACCCAATACGAAAACCAGTATCACCAGCGATGGCGTAAACAAATATAGCAACGCGTTTTAAAAGGTCACGATTGTAATAGTATTTAGTAAACACGATATAAAATACGTTAAAGATTAGGATGTCATTTTATTTTGCTTTTAAATAATGTACATATATAGGGATCTGTTGTTATCGGAGAGGAATTTCGCATACAGAGCTTCGAGTAGACTGCTTACTACGAAAAAATTCTGCATTCAACGCTAGATGGCGCAAACCATAATACGTTCACAGTACGTTTGCTAAAATTGACTTTTAAAAGAGACCGACATACCAATAAAAATATTTGATTATACCAGCCTATAGATGCAAGTTCGGATCACTTCTAGTTTGAATACTGAATTTGCCTCTCATGTGGGCATTATCATTTGCCATGCCAATAAGCTCCTACATCGCATAGTTTCTGTTTAAATAATTTGTCAGAGACATCGGACACGCGAATGATCTTACCATATAACGGTTCGGTTTTTCCCTTAGACGCATTGGAGCAAAAAAAAATTACTAATTTATGTAGATAACAAATATTATCCCGTCAATTACATGAAGCTTAAAATATGGCGTTATGGACCATCCTAAAACTTTAAATTTAAAATAGGTAATAATGGCTCATTGCCGATACGACTAAGCATTGATATTTTACAGAGCAAGGTAAGGGCGCAGGGCAAGGAAATTAGGAAACTTGTTACAAGTTTTAATTTGGCATTGGTTACATGATTTAAAATACTAACGACTCGCTCCGGCGTACGCGCAAGGGCGTACGCGTTCCATCTTTGCAGGAGGACTTGAACGGTGTATTGTAAGAGGGCGAACTCTGACCGAACTCGGACTACAGCATTCTTAGTAAGGCACAGACAAAAAAAGGTCAAAGCATCTGAGTTTAGCACTTTTCGGCCGTTTCTAACTAACTTGTAGGTATTTAGGAACATGATTGTTTTTGTTTACGGACCTCACCATTTCATCGTAATATTGAAAGCCGTACCGTAATATCTCATAATAAATAAAGAAATAAATGCGTCAGACAACACCACAGACTTCCTAAGGACAACACACACCAATCATATGGCCTCAAACTAAAGTATTCCCTGTGCTATGAGAATCGAATGACGACTACTAGGGGTGTCTCCCAGTACACACAGACCCGAGACAGTCTAGAAAACCTGGAAATTTCCATGCTTGGTTGGAACGCCTAAACCACTGCGCCATCGACGTCGTCAATAATATTATACCAAATACAATAAAAGATGTTTTAATTTATTCTGATTACTGATTATACTATAAAGCTCGATCCACACTCTCCAGGATGCTAGAGTGCGCGAGTGTGGATGCCGTACCCTCCTCCTTTCATATTCCCTCTCCTCGCCTCGTTCTCGCTCCCTTCTCGGTTTTTGGCCGAGCTCTCCGCCTGCCACGGCTTATGCGAGAACCTCCACGAGGCGTACTCGCGAGAGTCAATATTGTTTAACATTGTGGCGTCAACTTGAAACTAATTCACACTAATTAGTGTCTAAACTCAGATAACAGCGTCAGGATGCATTCTTAGTCAGACAGTCCGTCTTACCAAGAATACTAAGTTCAGACAACAGGCAAAACTGTCACAAAATGTAATTCCATCAAAAATAAAAATATAATTTACATCTGACTTCGTCTATTTATGATATAAAAGTATTGTATGTACATAAATTTGTATTTATTATAAACAAATCAATGATCTGTCAACATTTTGGTCTTCATTAACATTCATTTTTTGTCTTATTTTCGCTCGTGTGTTCTGTAGACGTAGTGAGACGACATTCTCCTTCTTCGGTGTTAACGAATTTAAAACGTCGGTTACTATCAAATTTTATTATTTCGCTCCTAAGCAGCAACATGACGTGTATATCTATAACTGAAAGTAAAGTTTATTGTTACATACTAGTCTCAGTATATTTGTCAGCTTTTTCATGCAAGTTATAGCAAAAATCGTTTAAATTGTTAACTATTTATTCAAGAACACAAAACAAGAAAACTTTACAAATAAATGCGCACACGTGTTGAGATATGGTTGCCAGATGGTTGTGAAATATCCGGGCTGTTCGTGACATTAGGATATGCATAGATCATTCAAAACACAGTTATGGCATAGTCTATATTATGATCCTTTTTAATCCAATTTAGCAAAAAGATAAAGATTTTTGAGTATTTTTAGATATAGCATGTATTTATAAAATAAGGCGATGTTCATACAAATGCACGTATTGTGAAATAAAGTTTCCTGAAAGATGTCTTAATGGTAACGAGATAAAGATAAGTAGAAGATATGGTAATAAGTTATTCTGTTTTAAAACCTATACATAATATGCACTTGCACATGATAATGTCGGTTTCTTTAGCGTATCGTGTCATCTAAACGGCTCGATTTTAAGGTGAATGGAAAATTATGACGGCAAGGATCAACATTTTTATAAATGATTACAAAACGTATGAAAGTGACATTTGGTGACCTGACTCTTCATTTAATTGACTTCATTTTGCCAGTTGCGTTTAACTTTTGTAACTTTTGTAACACAAAAAAATATCAAAGGCACCTTTCAAAACGGAAGTTTACATTTTTTCGGACTAGCGGAACAGATTTATGCTTCTAAATTTTCTGTGTAGATTAATCTAAACACACTCTTCAAAATACCGGTTGGATTTTTTCAAATTATAGTTTTTAATAAAATAGAAAATTTCTGTTTTTTCGTATTTTTCGTAAGCTAGCCACGCGTACATTCGTAGGGTGCAGGTCTTTTTATATTAAAACTTCACATGCATACATACATACATACATATTAAAGCGTCACCTTAATGACGTGTCGATAGATTCGCCATGACTAGTTCTGAAACTATAATATTTTAGTCTTAAAAAATTTTTTTTTTTTAATTTAATTGCGAAAAACTACTTGCAATTGAAAGACAGAAATTGAATTATTGGGTTTTGAATTTCAGTAGTGCGAACAGAGGGGATAAGTTAGAGAAAGATAGCATTACATAGCTGTGACGTCACAATAACGCGGATTGCACAGAGCTAGCAGCGACACAGACGGAAATTATTCCCACCCTGTTCCCACCACAAAAGAAAGTGAATAACTTGTATTTTTTATTGTATTTTGAATATTAGTTCACAGTTTTGTTAACGATAAGTGAACCTATCTTTTAATTAGGTCATTGAAAAATAGTCATCTACCCTATCGCGTGTTATTCTATAAAAACTTGCACACAATTACCCAGCCCTTGGGGGTACTTTGACTAGGTAAGTGGGGGTTGTATCACTCAAAACTGTGGTGGTCGTTCTCGGCATCTTGTCAAAAGACGCCTACAAAATCTACAAAAAGCATCGGAGCCTCTTTTCCAAGGGCGCGGTTGTTTGATGCAGAATTAGAGCCCCCCAACACTATGAGCGACAGCGTGGACTACATGCGTTGTCCTCCTCGGGGTCGCATGGATGAATACTAGGAAGGCAATTTTTTCAAGAAAATAATTAGTTATTTTTGTATGTCTCGCTTAAATAAATAAAACACTATTTATTTACCTTTTTGGCAAATTGGAATAAAATGGACGTTTGATATAGGTACTTACAAAGAAAAACGACTCCACTAATGATAAACGGTATTAAGTCATCATATACTTGGTAATGTAATATCTCAGAAATTATAAATATAATCCATATTATAAAGGTCATCAACACTTCTACGATAGTGTAAATATAGCACATGCGTAGTAAATTGTAATTTTTCTGTAAAGAAAATAACTCTCGAGTAAAGATGATTTTGTATAGCTGAAGCATGGATGACTTATTTAGAAGAGTACGACAAAGTGAGTTCTTCCTCCATATTGAAAAGAAACACAATAATAACTTAATAAAATATAATAATCAAATTTAGATAAAGATTTTATAATAACACAATAAAAGCTTTTGATTATTCTTGAATAAAACAGTACTTGTTTCGAAATTAAAATCTACGCAATCGCTACTTAGGTCATCTTCATTTCTTACCTTATGCATTCCCATAAGGAACAAGACACAGAATATAATAGCTGTCGTTAAAAAGCCTAATGCCAGTATTTCATCTGTATTCTTATAAAATCCATATATAAGCATTATCCAAATCATGAGGGCAGCCAAATTAACAGTCAACGCAATCTGGAAAAACACACCACCGCTGCATTGATATGATCCAACAGAGATCAGTAGGTAGTTGAAAGGAAGGCGCGTCCAAGGGAGGTATCGTCTGTGGTGTTTTTGCGAAATCTAGTAAGGAACGCATCCTTAAGGCGCTCCTCCAGGCAAACAGGCAAACGCATAGAGCACCTCATACTAGAATTCGTAAAATTCTTCATGTAATCTAGTAATTATTATTGAAAATTTCTGTTTTTTCGTATTTTTCGTAAGCTAGCCACGCGTACATTCGTAGGGTGCAGGTCTTTTTATATTAAAACTTCACATGCATACATACATACATATTAAAGCGTCACCTTAATGACGTGTCGATAGATTCGCCATGATTCATGATTTTATTTATAAAAAAAGGGTCTTTTGAAAAAATTAAAATGATCAAGTTTTATATCATAAAATTATCTATACATTAGTGTATATCGCAAGTAAATATAACTTCTATTTATGAAGTAGATGCACGTATTAATAATTTTTAGGCTTTCTTTTGAATACAGATTTTATATGTATTTTATATATAACTGAAAAATATGAGACGGCAAAAGTGTTGTTAAAATGTCGAAAATTATTATAATATTTTTATTACTTTTTATATATTTTCAAATACCGAGAAGATAGCCTCTAAAACTAGCAAAAAAACAGTATTTGACTAGGGGAAGCGCCTTAATAGTTTTAGTTCGAACTGCCTATGTACACTATATGTATACCTACTAGCGAACGCCGGCGACTTCATTCGCTTGAAGTTCAAAAACACAATTTCTTCATGAATTATAGTATATGTGTTATTCTGATGTATAAGCTATATTGTAAAATTTTATTAAAGTTAATTCAGTAGTTTTTGCGTAAAAGAGTAACAAATATCCACTCGTCCTCACAACTTTCGCGTTAATTTTAGTAGGATTATTAAAAACTAGAAGTAGGGTGCCTTAATCGCTAGACCTATTATTTTAACTAGATTATGTTCTATGTACCGATCTGTAGTATTATATACTATATTATATTATATAGGTATTATTTTGCTATACCTCCTATGTATTTGGAATTTTAAAGTACCTACTACATTGTATGTTATTGCATAATATAACTAGAGTATTTTTGGTATTACATAGGATGCAACCCCGGATATAGTAAGCAAATAAAGTTTATATTAAATAATTAATATATTGAAGAATCATGAGAGATATCGAGATGTAGTAATGAAATAAAAATGTCCTTGAAATTTAATAGAATCGTTTGTAGTAAAGCTGTGAAACACTACTTACTTTCACTTTGAATTATTTTCACTTACGTATGACACTGAAAAATAAATTAGAAATTGTGTAAATATGAGCCAACGAATAGAGTTCAGAATCCTTTTATACAAAAACATTTGTCTATACCCAGTATGCTCAGTATGTCTTAATACTACTTTTTTCTTAATTTTATCTCATTTCGATGTCGTTAACTTCTTTCTATTTTCGCAATTTTTTGTCTATATTTAGGTACTAACTATCGACAACAAACGATGACGTCGTGTTTGTATTTTGTAGGCATAGAAATACATATTTATGGTAAAAGGTTAGGTTCTAACATTTACTACACCATCACTGCGAACCACGAACCCTTCGACAAAATCAATATTAAATTATTGTAGAAGCCGTCGCATAAGAAATTGAATTTAAAAAAAGTCTAAGTGAGATTTTATTCGTCGATATTTCGATGTACGGATGATATTGATAACTTCAATTTTCCAGACCATGTGTGCATTAACTCTATTTGAGACCAGCTAATTGAACAACGAAGAAAAAAAACAATTTAATGCGTTACTGTAATATAGACAACAAAAACTAGTTAAAAATAAATATTTACTAAATTAGTATGTAATATCAAAAACAATTATTAGGTCCAACTTAGATAACTTAGATAAGTTACAAAATAAACATTTAGATTATTTATCAAAGGATTCGTCATAATTACGTCAATAAAATTCATAATTATTCGGTTTAGTCACAACAAAGACAAGGAGACGGCTAATCAAACAATTATTTATTATTATTTTCGGGTATACTTATGTTAAAAGCTTAACAGCAACATGCGGGCAATCTTTTCTTGCTGTGTTGTTTTTTTTTCTTTTCTTCGTGGCACGGTGCACAGATTAGCGCATTTGCCAATGTCACGTATTGTATTTATTATCTACTGAGGTTTTATATGACTTCTTGGAAGAGCGCTAGAACTTCTGCTAAACATATTTATTTAGACCTACTCCATTTTTTTCCACTTACAAAGAACTTTAAAACTATAGAACTCCCAAAAATGTAAAAAATAGGAAATCTAAATAAAATGACAACCTCGCTTCTCCTGTTCCCGCCAAAAAGTCTGTTGTGTTGTAGGAACAAAAACGAAATATAAAAATATACAGTGGATTAAACAAGATGTAACATAAAGTTTAAAAAAATAATTCTGTTAAAAATAGAGATGAGTACTGTTAATGAGTGTCCAAGACACACATCACATTATCCGTCAACGTCAAAGTCATTAAAAGTCATTAAAATAATTTGGAATTGACGTAAGTTAACGATAACTTATGTAATAAATTTTCCACAGCTAAAGTTAATTCCCATAATATATTCCTTGAATTACATTACTCACTTATGAAAGCGACAATAGTTATACTGATAAGTGGTCTAAATTGACGTGTTTCATGGTTTGGCCACACTAGTTTTTGTCTACTATAAATCTAGGTTTGTTAAGGTACGGTACAAGGTTTACCTACAAAAATCCTGTGCTTTTGAGTTTCCTTAAGTGTCTAGTGTCTTAACAAATAAATTATTGTATTTATTAAAATTTCAAATTGAATGTATATTAATAATCAATTAAACAGAGGTTAAAGATCTAGCAAGAAGGTACAATGAACTTCAATATGGGTTTTATTGATGTTATTAAAACAGTATGATTGCGAAGATAAAGAAAGTTGTGTGTAGAGTCGCGGCGGCAGTGTGCGGTTGAGCGATCGCCCAAGGAAACCAGACATAAAGAGACATCAATCTAATATATAAAAGGCAATTTATGTATGTATATATGTTCCTTATGGACTCCGAAACGGCTGGACCGATTTCGAGGAAATGTTCATGGAATCTTCAGATTGGCCTAGCGGGTGATCCTGTAAAGTTTGGTAGCGGCCGGATCAGTACAATTTTTTTTTTGTTTTTTTTTGCAATATCAAAATAATTATAAAAACTGTTTAATTTATTTTAACTTCAACTAACGCCCAGTGAAACGGGCCGGGTTTGCTAGTAATATATAAAAATTGAATTGAAATGTTTGTTTTTTTTGTACAATTCCCCCTTGAAAGAAAAGGCAAAAGGATCTATGCCCATAACAGCCGACGACTACAGTAATAAAATGATATATTCTTCATGTAATTTTAATAAAATGTCGACGTAATACATTTTAATGTTTCTTAGAGCTGAAACCACTACTACTAGAGTACAAATATATTGAGGCAGTCTTTCTAGTAGGATCCACTGAGGCGGACTAAGCGACTAAAAAAATTCTCAACATCACACTACTAAATAAGCACTTATTTCAACTATTCCACATAATGCATAACAGCGTAGATACTTGGGACGCAAAACTACGTCAATTTTAGATCGCAATATCCACTAGAAACAATTCGTAAATATTAAAATAAACGCCCAACCGCTCCCCATAAAATCCTGCCAAAAACCAAATAAACGTTTGTTTTTTTTATCTGTTTTTTTTTCTTCAATTTTTTCCACATGTGTAAATTGGCGAGTAGAGAGCGGACGCCGTAGAAATCTCGCCCAGGGCGCCGAAATTGCTAACACCGGCACTGGATGTGTGTTATACCTATAGAATGTGCAGATATGTGAAGATATGTATGTAGGTATGTATTAAATTAATGTATTTATGCATTAAAACAGTAGGAAGAAAAGAAAGGAATGAGATTAATATTATAAACTTAAAGTTGTAGAAAGAAGATGCACTGCTGAAGTCATTATAACTCATCATTTAATAGTAGGTAGTAATTGAATAACTCCATGACGATGATAATAACGAACACGAGAGAAGACTAGTCGAAATCAAATGTGATATTTATGTAAAAATTTACATTTGACAACTACGTGTAAATTTAAATAATAAGCACATATAATAATTAAGCACATAAAATACATTAGAACGAGATAAACTGCAATCAAAATTCAAGATTGCAGTAATAATAAACCCGCTAAACTCAAAGTGTGGGGGTTCTCCGAGGCTCTGTAAGGCCTCTGCGAGGGCTCCACCAAAATAATGTCATTTAAAATAAAAAATCATCAAACGTCATCAAAACAATACCAAAAGGACATCAACATCATTATAAAATCATCACATCAAATTTTGTAATCTCATAATAGCCGAAAATGAGGTGTAAAATCAAAAAAACTTAATAGCACACATTAAATTCAAAGAATTTCATTAATTTTCAATGACATCAATACAGTACTTTATAACTTGTATAAAATAACCATTTTGTATCATTTTTATTAAACTTAGAATAAATATAAAATCAGGATTTTTATTTATTATGAAACTTAACTATTGTTAAGGACTTTTTGGCGGGAACGGGAGAACTGAGTGTAATTTTATTTACATTTTCTATTTTTTACATTTTTGAGAGTTTTAAAGTACAAAAGTGATAGAATATTGTGTTTTAAAGTTCAGTGTAAGTGAAAAGAATGAAGTAGGTCTAAATAAACATGTGTAGCTGAAGTTCTCGTGCTCTTCCGAGAAGTCCTATAATAAAACTTTAGTAAACTCTACGATCGCTTTACTGGAGAAATTTTACGATAACTATTAATACGTGCAATACGTGACATTGCCAAATGCGCTAATCAATGCGCCATGGTATCAAGAAAGAAAAAAAGTATTGTCAAACAAAACCATCAAACGTTCGTTAGGCCTATAAAAGGAGTATTATTTAAATTTTGATACAGTTAATACATGCGCATCATGCGTGTTCTTTTTTTATTCAATTAACTAACAAACAGCAATACATTATCAGTTATGAAGTTATCATAGTATTATTTAATTTTGTTACGTGCCATTGCCCATTGGGATACATTTAAAAGCACTCTACAAATTTGGTAAAGTAATCGACTAGATTGCTAGTTATTGCTATTAACGCCATACAATTAAATGTAAGGCACTTCTTCGTAAAAATATATTATCCTGAAAAAGTTTATAGCTAGACTATAATATGCTCATGGGCAATAAAAAAGGGAATCATTTAAAATATAAGATTATGTTGTTATAAAATTAATAAAATTCTCTTAATAAATGAACGAACTTGATTAACTGTCAAGTTATCATTCTGACAATGATAGCAGCGACACAGTACAAGTAGCAGCGATAAGGTTTACGTTACAACCGTTTTGTGACCATAGAATATATTTACTCATGACAATTCGAACTTAGCTGTCGCTGATAGAACTTGTTTCTTGATAGCTTCTATCAAAAGTCGAAAGTCTTCACTTTCGAACATTTAAAAAAAACTACAGTTAAGTTCGAACTGTCGAGAGACACTCCTTAAAAGTGATTATAGTTTAAAACAAAATTTTATTACGAAAACGGTCAATTTTAAAGATTGCCGTATTGAGTGGATAAAAGTAATAAATACATTGTGGAAACTATTAATTTTAAAATACATACATGTGATTTAAATCAGAAATAACAAATTTATAGTGAAAGTTATTCATTTGATTTGATATAATTGGATAACTTGTAGTTTGGATTAGTAATTATGTTGCTCATTCATATATGCATAATGTATATAGTATATCCTTTGCTCATAGGTATCAATTCGCAAACAGGATAGTGCCATTGTGCCTATTAAAGTAACCAACGGAGCTATATACTTTATACATTATTTATGAGCTGTAAATTAAAATCTTGCATATGTTTAAGATAGTGATATCAGTTTCATATAAAGCAGTCCTCAGGTGGTCTTCGGAACTCTAAACAAGTCTCTATAACTGTAACACCGATCGGATATTGAATTAAAATTCAACGAGGCATAAGCCTAACATGTTACGATATTTGAATTCTTTGAATAAACTAAGTTACCCGCGACATTTGCGTAATAATATATGTAACTGAGGACGAACTGATAACCAGCGCTGTGCAGATGAGCAGCTGCGCTGTTGCAATGCTGGCCACTCACAGCATTGCTGAGGTCGTTCCTTTTACCACAGATGAGAATTTTCTATTTTTAAATTATTATTTATTTGTATAATTTTTTCTTATTTAAAAATAATTATATTATAATGTATATTTTATGTAACCTTGTGTATGGCAATGTGGCAATAAACCTAATTCTTTAAAAAAATTTTTACATAAAGTGTCATTTTTCGAGAAAAGATCAGTTGTTTCAACAAAAGTTGTGTTGAATTCTAAAGAATAATACCTGCTAAATTGTAAATAGCGCCAAAGTGACTCGTACTTTTTAACAAGTGAATAAAATCTTTACTCTCAGGTAAAACGAATAACGGCAAGTTAATAGTCACCTGACCGAATCTTAGCCTTGAGATTTCCTGGAGATGCTTCGTTAAAAGGCGAAACATGTGTCGATTACAAGTTGGACGTTGTGTACGGAAGATAACTAAAAATTATATTCGTGACAGGCAAAACAAATTTCCTTTGAGCAGACTCGCAATACTTAATACTATTTAGGTTAATTATGTATAAAAACATTACCGATATAATGTCACTTATATTGAGATATATAAATAATGAAGCAATTACTAACTATGACAGTCAAGTTTGAAATAATTTTTACACATCTGTTTATTGATTACAAATTCACGCTTAGGTATATCCCAAACGGGTGAGTCAAGTGAACGACTTTTTTTTACTCTAATCCCGATATCTTTCCATACAGTTCACATTCAATCTACTAATTTGTCTGATGGTCTGTATATGAATAGTTAGATGGACTTGTTTCTCTTCTGCTGTCACTCGTTAAATCTCTCATTAATTTTCACTTAAAATGCTCTAATTTATGGTAATGATTTTATAGGTATAACTTGTAAGTAAGAAATTAATCAACATTTACAAGGTAATTATATTTATAAGGTATTTATACGATGGATAATGTATAACGATGATTATAACATTGCATATTTTACAATATCTTAATGCATAACATATTTTTTAACTTTGTATTACTTACGTACATTTAAAAAAAATATCCGCATAAATTTTCGTTTATCATTAAATTCTGCTCTATTACTTGTAAAGTAATATACGAACATTATAATCTAATATGTTCGGCTTTATTCACTCATTCATTCTACACCTTTAACTTGCGTTGTAATATACGATGAAAAACATTAAGTACCTACATTAATGAAAAAAAAATTATGTTACTCACGAGTTTTATATATCCCCAAGCAAGCAATCCGTATCGTATAGGCAGACAGAAACAGCACTTTTTAAATTCAGGCAAATTAATGGCCATTGTATTAACACGTTCTTTATAAATGCTGAAATTAAATTAATTTGTTATAATCAATAGTACGATTGTTGCCGACTAATTGAACTTTGAATCTATGCCTCAAATGTATATAATATACTGAAGACACAAACAGAATTCATAGCAGTAGTGGGTGTAGCGTAAAATAGAAAGAGACACACTATTCACATTATTCTGTGAACGGAATGACGTTAAAAAAACCCGAATGTAATAACAAACTTTCTATAAACGGTTACTGGATTCCCACCAAAAACACCTAAACATAAATACGTACTTACTTTTAAACTTATTTATTTTATAATTTATTGAACGTAAACAGTGTACTTCACAATAATGTAACCTTGTGGATTGCGGAAGGGAGAATAAACGAAACGAGAAACGAATGGCGATCGTAGGCCTACCTATATTTAACCTTGTTTACAGATGACGCGATGGCGACGCCATGATATCCGAACTGAGTTCAAGTGCGTTCCGAATTAAACTGCCGTTATACCTTTAATTATATCAAATTTTATTTAACGGAAACATGAATTTATTCCAACTTTTTGTCTGTATTGTTTTAGCTGTAACAATAAGTACTACGTTGCGCAGTAGTGTAGAGAAAGACTTGTTATTCTTTGCAACCGAAAAACCGGTTTTGTCATAACATTGCGTCTTTGCGAGTCGAGGAATCGAGACTCGAGAGACAACTGCGATCGCAGCGCACAATGTTTACGATGCGATGGTTTACTGGTTTACTCTCGTCGATTGTTTTGCCCTAGCGCGGCCTCGCGATCTATTACGTGAACGTTCGAGGTTACTACTTACTATGTGTAAAGTCTAACGAAGTAAGGCGGGTTCGGTGACTAACCTCTGTTATAATAGCTTCTGTCAGTGATCAGCGTACAAATCCATGAGTCATTTCATTTGTAGTGCGTTCATATTTTCATTCGAGTATGGCAAAGTCGAATTAAGGGTAACGAATATAATATGTAGAAGCGTTAACACACTTCACAACTCGGAATCGAACACTAATGCCCGATTTCTACTTAGCGAACCCATAATAAAGGATAGGGAACCGCTAACCATGATTTTGCGTTACACGAAACGTTAGGAGTGCCTATATACTTAAAAGACCCCCTAAATTTAGAAACTATGGTAATGAAGGCGCATAAATGATATACTGACTTATATTTTTTATATATTTTTATTCCGACATAGAATCAAAGAAGCACATAACAACTATACACGGGCGTTCTTTAAGGTACAATGCCATAATTTGTTTAAAAAACTCATATTACGCGCAAGCGCACAATGTTAACGTTGTAGGTATAGAATAAAATGTATATATAAAATGGTATGCGTATATGTAAAATATTTAATTATTTTAATAAGTATGCCCATAAAACTATTTTCGAATCCAAACATAACACTATGTGACGGTTTTATGTGTTAGTTTTTGACTATTGGAGAATAATTTATTATATTCTAGAAACTTAGAAGTAAAATAATAATATCTTGTTCTATCGATAATCTTTTGGAAACAAATAGTCACTATGGAAACACTAAAACGTCACATATCTATGCCTGACATTACTAGGGAACCGTTACATTGGTGAAAACGAATATTATCCAAAAACCGGTTTAGGAGTCCTTTCAATCTAGGTGATACATAATTATGTGACGACTTTAGATAGCGTTGGTGAAATCGAACATAACACACCTACTTATTTAGACACTATCTTTTTTTCTACGTTTTTGTAAACTATGACTTTTTATTCACTAGCCCGTTGGCGTGGTGGCATGAACATCTGTCGTCCAAGCTGCTGTTCCGGGTTCGAGCCTGTCATGTCAATTCAGGAAATGGACTTTCCTAATTTGAGTGGAAGCCTGCGTGTTGCTGGGAGCTCCCCCAGTCCGTTGTGTGGTACCCATAGTAAAAACCTAGTGATTAATTTGGGGTCACACAATTTGTGTAATTGTCTGGAACAGCTACAGTATTATTATTATTTGCAACTCATACTGTGCAAGATGCACCTCTTTTTATATTTTTTTTCTTTTTTTCTTTTGGTGGCTACGGAATGAATACGGTCTGGTTCTCTTCTTTTGTTCCATTATTCTTCATACAGTCCGATACACATACATTCCCATATAGCATAGGCTGCTGCATGCTTGATTTTCTTTTGACTGTAAGTTGCCAAGTCGAATATGACGAGGCAAGTTTTTGACAATTAATGATTAAAAGTTGCTACGTCACAAATATAACAACAAAGTTTTCGATAATATTGCTGCAAACTTATAATTTTTAGTAGTTCTTAAATTTTGTTTATATTTTGGTTCCTACTTTTGTGTATTACCTCACAATTGCCTTCAGGTACGAAGATGGAGTGTCGTACCTGAATAGAAAACAATTGGAACGTTACATCGACATTGTATCTTTGTCGAGCAATAACTATGTAGTCTAATTCACACTTATATTATAACACTACCTTTTGCCGACTTCATTCGGGTATAAATATAGCCTATGTGTTATTCTGATGTATAAGCTATATTACTGTAAAGTTTCATGAAAATTCGTTCCGTAGTTTTTGCGTGAAAGAGTCACATCCATACATCCATCCTCACAAACTTTCGCATTTATAATATTAGTAGTATTTATATAGTTGCATTACTAATTTTATGCATGCCTGGTTCAAGTTTAAATTTCTATCTGGGTTCTTATGTATAAAATACCGTGCGTGTTCGACATTCTTCTCCTTCTAAACGTTTTGAGCTTGACCGATTTTGTTGAAATTTACAATGGATATAGCAGGGCTGGTCTTAACTATCTATAGGCGCCTCGGGCGAGTTTTTTTTTTTTTGTTTATCGGAAGGGAAGAAACTCCGCACGAGCACCCAGCCGCCTCCGACGCCTCACGAGAGAACGTCGGACGCGACCGGGTAGTCCCGGGCTCGAACCGGCTAAAACTACCCTCCACCGCCACTTGACCCTACAGGCCGTCGTAGCGAGCCGGACGTGTAGCGAGGAAGCGCGGAGGGCGCTCCCCCAAGGTCTCGGGCGAGTCATTCATTTGGCGCCTTTTTATACCTATTTCATGTTATAAAAAAAAATTAATTTGGTACAATTTTTTAATTTAGAAAGCAAAGAGAGGAAAGTATAACACAGAGGATTAATACGAGTTGCCATTTCGCGCTTGTGCGTCTCTTTCGTCCTACATTTGGGGAATACTTACGACAGCGACAAAATGACAGGCAGTGTTGAAATGCTGAATACTCACTTATGTATTCAGCATTGTGCACACACTCACTCCTACGAGATAAGTACACAAAAGTTCTACGCCGAATTTAGTTTTTCGTTACATCAATAGAAATAGGCAATCGAATTAATTGGTTAAGTGAGAGTCGCCCGGGTCGCACCCCTAAAGCCGGCGTTGGGAGATAAAGCCCCGGGGAAGGACATACGGTACTGTTTTTAATTCCATGCAGACGAAGTTGCGGGCAATAGCTAGTATTGTATATAATTTTTTTCTTTCTGTACTCCTTTTCCATATAAACTTTAACTACGTCAAATTGCACACTCCTCCGTTCGCGCAATATGCTTAAAAAGAAGAATCAATAATGAATTGTTGCATACTTGAAGACGAACCAATTAATTTATAATCTATAAGGATATAGTATTACACTAAGTGTAAAAGTTACAGAACTAAAGCTCTTGACTATAGGTAGATACTTATCCAAAACTGGCAAACAAGATGACTTAACCGTAATTCCTTGAACTAAATTATGCCGAAGTCGAAGGTCTTATATGAAAGGGAAATATAAAAAGAAAGTATACATACAGACTGTATGTATACTTTCTGTATGATACAGTAGAATCTCGTTTATCCGGATCAAATAAAACCAGGGGTAATCCGTTTAATCGAAAATCCCGATCATCGATTTCAAAGTAAAATCAAACAATATTTATATTCAAATCAATTTTTATTATGTAATGGGTTTTACATACGTCGTTTAGACAATACGATATAAAAAAATTACGAGCTATAACGATAACTAATTACATAGGTATCCGACCAAATGAAATACCAAATCTGTCTTTAATGACTAAAAACATAACTTATCACTCCAATAGATAGGTGTTGCAATCAGTGAAGCAATTTTAGGTAATTTTTTTTGCGTCAATTTAATTAACACTACGAACTCGGTATTGGACCTAATTTTCTTGGGCACAAGATCTTATATTAGGCTAAAGTAACGTAAACCAAATAAAATAAAAATGTAATGGTATTTCAAGTCGGAAATTTTTAATTCGTCATATTATATACTGATATATACACATATATATGTCGCATGAATATTCTCTATTATATATATATGTTAGGCTTAAAGATCATAAAACAATTTCTGTAAAACATTAAGAGTCATAACATGAATTTTGTCAAGTCCATGACGCTAGTGACAATCACAGAAAGACGACACAACGAAATTTGTGCCGTGGGTATCATGCTATACGACCACAACGCACAGTGGCAATGAAGAAATGCCATGACGCGTTCTGCGGACGGACGTGCAGCTCCCAAAAATGTTTCCGGCGAAGTACCACAACAGAATCGGCTCTATAAGAACACTCTTTTTGGGTAGGTTAGGTTAAGTTACATATTAGGTTAGTATGTTACTTGAAAGAATTTTCAATGTTATAAAAATAATCGACTTAAAATTTTCTGTCGGTTCTATTTCATGACATAAAAATACTTCCTAATTGTATAGCTGTGAAGTTTGCTAATAAATAAGTAAATGAAATATCTACCAAAAAGTTTTGAGACGAGTAGGACCCATAACGTAAATCACTGTGCTAGTATTCTATCATGGTTCCTTACGCATCATGGCTTTTCTTCATTGCCGCAATGCGTTGTGGTCGTATAGTATGATAGCCACAACACAAATTCCGTTATGTGGTCTTTTTGTGATTGCCACAACGCGTCATGGGTGTGGCAATCACAGATGCGAGAGTTGCGATGTGGATGTTTTACGTAGACCACAACGCATTTTTTCGTTCAATGAGCGTTTTCGATCTTTGAGCTTAACACATACATATATATGTTATGTATACATATAACAGAGGTTAATCGCAATATACATGATACGTTATTGACTTCAAACTTATTCTATTCTTAGACATTTTATTATATAACTGATGTACCTAATTGATTTCAAATTCGCTGTTAAATTTTTACTGTAAATTAGATTAGCTAGTTATAAAAGTTAACGATAACTGTAAAGAATAACCTCCATATTTAGTAAACGTGATAGAAAAGGGGATTTTTATACTAGCCATATACTCTTCGTGTGAAGCTTCTGTGTTTATCAAGATAGTTCAGTTACTGCTACTAAGAACTGCTTTCTTGAATATCACAACTTAAGAGATTTAATTGGAGTACTCCGAATAACATTAGTTTGATGAACACATCTTTTATGGTTAATTGGATGATTTGGTTATTATTATATTGAACGTTAATTACTTATCAATCAATTAGTCTAATAGGTACATAGTAATTCATTGTTATGAGTAATTTTTCTTCGTGTTATTCTCTTGTTGTTGTTGTTGTTGTAAAATGCATTCTGCATCGGCGGGATTGTTAACAAATCTAAAATTGTAATTGTTCTGCAACTTGTTGATCTCACTTCTAATCAAAAAAATTGCGTATATATGCAGAACTGTAAATAAAAAAATAGATGAAAATTTAAACAAATCACAACTGACCTTTTGGTGGAGAGGCAGTCCATTTACAATACAATAACATGAATTTTAGTTATTTATTTATACATGTTTTCTCGAAGAAATTTACATTTTCACGTGAATTGACAGAAGGCTTTCTCTGGTTTCTATTTGCACAGTCCAGTAAAGTTACGAGATCGTTATAAGTCGAAATGCAAATTTTTATATTAGCTATTATATTTTATTGTTTTAATTAACGGAAAGATCAAATTCACAATACTTTAAATTGTAACATACATGATATACATACAAATCTATAATAAAATAAAAACTGATACTTAACGAAATATACTATAAGGGTTAATTGAAAAATACTATTAACAATAGTATTTTGTTCTTAACATTATCCTCAACAACTTTTGTTCTACGACTTTTAAAAATTCATAACTTTTTCTTTCATACAAAAATAAAAATACATTAGTTTCTGAAAATGGCACCTACTCTACCCTGTCGCTAAAGTGGCACACTCGCAGCACGGCGCAGGGAGGGTGGTGCGTGCGCTTGCACTGTAGGTACAATACTCAACCAAACTATGGCGCTGTGTGAAATGTCTGAGTATATTATTATATTATTATTATTAAACTCAACGACTGTATCACTTTAGCATTGGAATAAGGAACACAGAGTAATTACGTTTCAGACAGTACAACAAAACTTAATACATATTTTTTGAGGAACGTATAAAGCTTTGAAAAAGTCGTAGAACAAAAGTTAGGTATGATGACAGAAATTTTGCACTAAGAGGTTATTAGTATTTTTCAGTTAATCCTGTATATTATTGTGATATTTATTTTTGTAAAGTGGCAATTACCCAGAATAAAAAAATTTGCGATTTAAATATTTAAAAAAAAATTGTACTTACCCACAAGAACAATTGCAGCGCCTATACATAGATTAACCTCTAATATGTCCATGAAAATGTAGTCAAACAATCCAAATACAATTCCAGCACACAAAGTAATTATTACTGTAATAGTCAATTCTAGTATACTGTAGTAAAAAAATATTCTTAACAGATTTACAAGTTTCTAAAAGAGAAAAAGAAAATTATAACAGGCAGCTTATAATATGTATAATATAAAGAAACGAGGTCGCACAGGTGACATAATTTAACGCAGTAGATACAGATTTTTGTACACAGTGCATTATCAATTATGCAATTAGCGCACGTTCGCATGGGAATTTCAATTAGCGTTCAGAGATTTTATTCCACGTTATTCCACATATTTAGCTTTGCTTCCACGTTGCTCAAACGAGGACTATTACAATCACGTTGTGTACTTTGCTGAGTACGGATGCGCAATTATACTACAAAAGAATGGACGCGCCCTGAATTCGGCTGAAATTGCAGAAATAGGTATTTGCGTTATAAGAAGGCGAAAAAGAAATGCAAACTTGTAGGTTCGCACGATTATTGAAAGTTTTTCAACTTTCACGACTTGTACACATCTTCAAATTCTATTTTTTTTATCCCAACGTTTCGATCGGATTGCGTCGTCTTCGTAGTGTGCGGATCCAACTACCTATGCTTATTCATCACATTTTTTGGTTTTTAAGTCAAAAAAAGAGCGTGGACGGATAAAAAAAACTCCCGACGTAAAAAAGTGGCCACATGTGCACATGGGGGAAATCATAAAGTCTATTGGTATAACAACATTTGAAATAACGCGCGTTAAACCGTCGAACAAGCTCTCATGCGAACGCACACTATGTACGAGCGTATTTTATACATATGCTGGGACTCGGGCAAGTTATAAATTGTCTAATGAGTTACAGACAGACAGATTAGACTGATAACAATATTTATTCAAAGGCGAATATTTTTATTTGAGTTGATTAGAAACTTACCTTATGAGTACCTACAATGAAACTCACAGTAAATCCTATATCCACCAGTAGTATTACAATATAGAGTACTGTGAACACAAATTCTGAACTTCGGAAATCGCGGTAATATATTAAAAATGTTATCACTATTAACAAATACGCCATTATCAGAAGAACTCCAAGCTGAAAAGAAAAAACAAATAAGTAGGTATAAAACTTTTCATACTGTTACAAGCATTTTTGATACTCAAAATTCATAAAAACTTGTCCTTTAAAAATGTCAAGATACGATTAGACAATCCTAGACTTCTAGACATTTGGAATTATATGGAATAATACTATAACCACACAGATGATGTGGGTGCGTTGATGTGGGCGCTTTAGTTGTTCTCGCTTTGACGGCCTATATTTGTCAAATTGGCCTTTGCAGACTAAAATACTGCATTTTCCATCACCCCCAAAAGAGTTTCCATCCATCTTACATACATATATTAACAATAATATTTATATTAATTTTTCACTTGTAAAGTTCAAAAATAATAGAAAAAACTAAATTTACTAACGAACCAAGATTAGTTTTGTGTTACAGTTTTGTCAAATGCAACAGCCTAACAGTCTTAAAACATCGAGGAACCGATAGAGACGAAATATATTATGTATTTCCATCCCTTTCCATTATGGGTTTACGCCATATATTTCTTTCAGTCTAACGAATCTGTGTATGGACGAAATGTAATTGTAGAAACAATTACAATTAAAAATTGTAATTGTAAAATGTAATTGTAAAAATATTTTGTATGGCAACCAATTACACACACAATCGCAAAAAATGTAATTGTTTTTACAATTACAACACTGGTGTATAACCATCATAACTATTTATTTATTTATTCTTTATTGTACACCTTATTTCTGTTACAGATAAAGAATATACAAGAAAAAAAAATGAAATAGGTATTATGTCTACTTTATACGAAAAGGAATTGTACATTAATATTTCGTAGGAATTATTTGTCTGATTTCCCAGTGTGAGAAAATATAAAAAACATATTTTTCTTCTACGTGTACCTATATATATAAAATTGAATGTTTCTATACAGATGCATTCAAAAACTTTATAATTGGTAGAGCTAACAATAAAAATGTTATTTATCGCTATATAAAATATAATCCACTACACTAAATTGTTACCGCGTATTTAAAAATGACTAACTTGAAACAATATAATGACGCTATATAATAAAGTATACCATAAAAAATAAAACAATATAAAGTAGGTAATAAATTATACTTAAAAATAAAGCTCTGTACAGGGGTAAGTTATACCTTTTTTCCTATAATTTCTGCTGTCATTTTGACAATGCCTTGCTCATGGTTTATATCTTAATACTGGGCGATAATACCCAGTGGGCGCTGAAGACTTCCATGGAGGCGATAGCGGATCTAGAGGCAAATGGGGGTGTTGAGGCAGTCAAGGGGGGTGGCCACATAAATAAAACTAATTGTTTTATGCCTTATTGAATCTGTGTTTATTTTTAAAATTTTAATAAACAATTTTATTGTACATTTGGTTGTCGTTTTATGCATCAGAATTATTGACTTTTGGCGAAGTTGTAAAACGCAAAATTTCGGTTGTTATGGATGCTTTAATACCCTTTCATATGTACCCATCGTTTCACAATAGCTTTGTGTATTAAGATATCTATATTTATACAAATATATAAAATTGAAGTGTCTGTGATTTTGAAATAAAGGCATTTTCCCAAGTTCATACAGGTATTTATTTGCACATTACTAAAATCCAATTACGCGTTATAATTTTAAGGCGATGCATTGATAAACACCAATTTAGTCTAAAATAGACTTTCTGCTCTATGCAAACGTTAACTTTTGAAGGAAACGCCGGTGATGATCTATGTGACTTTTTATTATAAATATTACATTATAGGTCTTCACTACAGCTTATTCGATATAGGAATACCCTCAGTAGAGGGTGTCTACGTATTTATAAATAAGTTTGCGTCGGTGGGGTACGCTGTGTTCCTACGGCGTGATGTGTTTTACAGAAATAACAGATAACTTAAAAGTAAACTTCTTTTAGAAATGTCCCAGAGTGCAGAATTTTGGTTAACGTCAACTAACACATGGCAAATGAATAGTTAAAGAATATGTTATTATCGAATACCGTGCAATCTGGTTATTATCGGCTACCGCACATGTGACCGCTTATCTGCGTTTCAAGGAGTCCGTTTACTCGCGCTAGCTTAAGAAAAATACGAAAAAACGGTTATTTTCGTTTAATTTGAACACTATGATTAATTTTAAAAAGGCCAACTGTCATTTTGAAGAATATGTTTAGATTAAACTATACAGTAAATTTAGAACCATAAATCGGTCCTATTACTCCGAAAAATTTAAATCTCTGTTTTTAAAGAAGTTTCGTTGATATTTTTTTTTGTGTTACAAAGGTTAATCAATAGTGTATCGCAACTGAGAAAATGAAGTCAATGAAATGAAGAATCAGATTACTAAATGTCACTTTCATACAATTTGTTCACTTAGAAAAATTAAGATCCCTGCCGTCAAAATTTCCAATGCGTCGCCTTTAATGTTGTCTGCCTTCCTGTTTGTTTTTCCGGTCTAATCGAATATGCTAAGTAAATCGATTTTTAGGTTACTTTCATTTTCAGATAGGACGTTTCAGAGAATAATCTAGGCTACTTTTTATATGATGTTAAAAATAAGGGTAGAAATCTTTCCTGCGCTTGCGGTGTCAGGAACAGGAAAAACTAAACGTTTTGACTACTTACTGAACGTAAGATTGTAATGAAAAATAAGCCCAATTATTAAAAAAAATCTTTTCACTTTATAATGTAAAATCTATCTTAAAACTAACAACTAACAAGCTTTTGTCAAGGACTTGGTTAAACAGTCAAACATCTATCAATATTACTTCAATGAATAATAAATACAATAAAAAATTTACATTTATTTATAAGTGGGTAAGTTACATCTTTCATTTTTTTTTACTATTATTAGAAAAACACTTGATAGGTATTCAATTTTATTCAGTTCTTCACATTTACTTAAAGATTTAACGCGATAAGATATAAAAGTAGTGTACATAATACCTATTACTCATAGTTCTCTTTATTACTATTCATTAAATCATTGGAGTTTTGGTCTTCAGTAGCATTCATTTCTTGTCCCATTTTCTCTCGTATGTTCTGAGTGAGAGTAGATTCTCCTTCTTCGGTGTTAATGAATTCAAAACACCGATCACTATCTAATTTTAGTATTTCACTCCTAAGTAGCAAGATGACGTACATTTCTATGACTGAAAACAAAATATATTATTACGAACAAGTCCTCGTATTTGTGGGTTTTAATGCGAATTTATAGCAGAAGATCGTTTGAATAATTATTAACTATTTTCTCTCAGAATATCAAAACAAGAAAGAGGAGTTTTCGGTGAAATTAGGTTGCCAGTCTGTGTTTCGACTGGATTGTTCATTACATTACGATGTCCAGAGACGCAACAAAAAATAATGCACTAAATTATAGAAATAGATACTTACTAAGACAAACGATTGCAAGAATAATATATATTGCCATGTACTCGCTAAGCTGACGTTGGAATTTTGCTCGGTAACTTAAGTCAAACATTATAAATATACCGTAAGCTATAAAGGCCATCACCACTTCGACAATTGTATAATAATAGTATATGCGTAGAAAATTGAAATTTTTCTGAAAAGAAAATAAAGTCACGTGTAGGTAAAATTTTGTATTGCAGAAGACTGACACTCAGGAGTCAAAGTGAGTTCATTGTGCACTTATTTGAAAAGGCACACAATATACATATATCCAATTTGATCATTTTTAAATGAAATATTATGAATTCCTAAACTATGTTATGTGTGACTACTAAGGTCACCTTCATTTCTTACCATATGAGCTCCTATGATGAACACGACACAGAATATGACTTCTGTGATTACAAAACCTAATTCGAGTATTTCGTTCGTATTCATATATAATCCATATTTTCGCGATACGTAAAAGATGAGGAAAGCCAACAGAACAATTAATGCAACCTGGAAAAAAAAAACCATATTGCATTGACTTTATTTCTGAAGACCTGTTTTTATGTAGGAAAGCGGTAGTTCAAATGTTCTAGAGAAAGCAACAATCAATCTACTGTCGTTACCGTTAATAGAAATTGCAAAAATGTTTGGGATTTAATGTTAGCTATTAATTATCAAGTTTATCTTCAAAGTACATCTAATCTATACTTGTGTAGATGTGATAGAAAATATGACTGGCCGCATGAATCTGTTCATATTTAGAATAATAGTGTTTTATAACGCAGTGTTCTGTTTAAAGTTTATCTATGGTTTTTACAGTACCCTTGGCCCTCTTATTACAGTACGATGCTTCAAAAGTTTTAAAAAACGGTAACTATTTATCTATATTTTTGTCATCACTTTTTAGTGCTTTCGACCGCATACATTAAACATTTCCTTAATCAATTTATGGTAATAATAGCGCGACGACGAACTGACTCCTTGCCTGGAAATCGCTATTTACCATACTTACGTAGATGCGAGATGTCTGTGTTTACTAAACTTTCAGTAGTCATGCGACATTGTCAAATCCATAAAAACATTTAAACGTTTCTAACTAACGCTAATAAATTATCGTTAGCAAGAGCAATACTATGTACATTACGTCAAGAAAGTTTCGGGAATGGATGATTTGTTTATGGTTCCAAATTCAATTTTTTGTTTTTTTGTTGTTGTTAGATTGGCACAACTGTTTTCCATTTTGGCGCGGAGTTTGAGTTGCATCTGTTATTTAGATTAAATACAGTGCTGTTTTTAGTTATATCATTCTAGTGTATTTCGCCAATTTCATAATGGACAAAAACATCGAACAAAGAGTTTGTCTTAAATTTTGCATCGGCAATGGAATTTCGTGTTCGGAGTCACTGAAAATGTTACAGAAGGCTTACGGTGAATTCGATTACGACTTTATCAAAAACACGTGCTTATGAGTGGTACAAAGCGTTCAAAAGCGGTCGAGATGTGATGGAAGATTTGCCTCGCTCTGGTAGGCCATCAACGTCTGCAACTGAAGTTAACATCGCAAAAGTGAAGGAAATAGTGACTGAAACTTTCTGTGTCTCACGAGTCGATTCGTACCATTTTAAATAATCACTCGGGTATGCAACATGTTGCCGCTCGGCTAGTCCCAAAAGACCTGAATTTTCTTCAAAAACACACCGTCGCTGAGTCGCTGAGGACATGAGAACATTCATGAAACGCATTGTTATTGGTGACGAGACGTGGGTTTATGAGTTTGCCATGCAAACTAGTCAACAAGCTTCGGAGTGGAGTCTTCCAACTGAACCGAAACCGAAAAAACCATGCCAAAGTCGATCAAAAGTCGACTCAACAGTCATGTTGACTGTTTTCTTTAACTATCGCAGTGTTGTGCACTTGGCATTCTTGCCGGAAGGTCAAACGGTAAATAAAGAATATTATTTTGGCGTTATGCGGCGTTTAAGAGAGCAAATTCGACGAAAAAGGCCAGTTTTGTGAAAAGAAAATTCTTGGATTTTGCATCACGAATAATGCGCCTTCGCACAAGGCCATCATTGTGAACGAATTTTTGACAAAAACTCAACAAATACCATCGAGCAACAACCTTATTCACCAGATATGCCTCCAGCCGACTTCTTTCTTTTTCCTAAACTCAAATTACCACTTCGTGGCACCCGTTTTCATTCGGTAGAAGACATAAAGGAGAATTCGCGGCGAGCACTAAACTCAATTCCGAAAAAAGCGTTTAAAAAATGTTTTGATGATTGGATTATTCGTTGGCGTAAGTATATCGTTTCTGAAGGAACATACTTTGAAGGTGATAAAATAAATTTGGATGAATAACTAACATTTCGTGTATTATTAATCTTTTCCCGGTACTTTCTTGACAGAGTAGTATGTACATACTATAGTATGTACATACAGTGAAGAAATTATTTTTAAAGTACTCAGGTAAAATTTTAAAATTTTAAATTAGCGAGATTTAAAGGTACCCTTATACAACATGAATGACCTACAAACTTTATTAACTAAACAACGAAGTAATAATCGACTTCCAAACATTAAATATATAATTATCAATGATTAATGAATCACAGCAATTATCAGTGGTCTGGCTGCATTAGTGGGCAGTTTGAATAAGTAGAGTCGCACTAATACGGCACTTCAATAGTGCGGGCACGTCCAATAATCCGGCACCCTCCGAAACATTGAAAAAAGTTGAAACAAGAATTACAAGCAGAAAAAAAACAAATTTCAATTAAGGATTATTTTGACTAATTTGTTAATTGTGATTAGATTAGGTAATTATGAAATATCTTACTTTTATAAAAAAATGTGTAGCACATGAATACAAATATACGGACTCCCTTTATGAAATGCTATATTTTATTTATTATGCATTTTTCTATGCAATCCAATAATTCGAACATTCCAATAATCTGGCACCCGCTAGTTATTAATAGTGCCGGAATAATGAAACTCAATACTGTATATCCTTCAAATGTATATCTAACTCGGCCGAAATGGCCATCCACAATGCGGTGTTGGTGGCAACTTTATTATACGGTAGTAAGGGCTGGGTGGGTCCGAAATGAAACAAAAGTAAAATAAATGCAATAGAAATGCGATTTCTTAGAAATGTGTGGTCTCACCCTTGTGCACAATATAAGCAACAAAGACATACGCAGTATGACAAGATTGCACGACAGCGTTATTGTAAAAATAAAGAAAGAAATGTTTAGACTTTAGATGGTTCGGGAACATGGAAAGAATGAGTGATGAAAGACTGAGGAAGAAAATCTACAGAGCGAAAGTGAGTGGTGCAGAAGCAAAGGAAGACTAAGGCTGACTTACGAAGATCAAAAGCCAGAGTGTTAGCCGACGGAAATGTCAAAAGTACTCGCTCTTTTATTCTTGTGTTCTGAGGAATGGACTGTTGTCCACAATGGACAAAATTTAAACACTAAAAAGTTTTTTGATGCGGGTAATTGATTAAATACATATGTATGCAGAAGTCAGAAAAAACGTTAAAATGTTGCACGATAAACTTTCTATAAATGACGTCAAATCCCATACATTCTTGGGTAAGGCCGTAAATTTTGCCACTTTTTGAAAAAAAAAAGTGTCAAATTTATAGCGTATAAAAAAAGTACTTGATAAATTGTATAGAATTGTAATAGATTAAGCCCTGGAGAAGAACATAGGCTACTTTTTTTAAATTTCGCACGAATAAAGTCACGAGTAGCTGCGAATAAAAATATCTGAGCGTTCTGTTGTCAACAGGTAATCTATTAAAAAGTGATTTGAAATTGAATTTGAAAATTGTATTTTGGTCATTATACTCTCACAAAAATAAGTCCTAAAGGTACTCAAATAAAGTGTAATGAGACGGTGAGAGACAACTTCCCGGGTACACTTCATATCTACAAAGTCATCGACTAAATCAACATCCTTATAGCGTATGTACTTTGGTATATCGGAAATAAAACCGGAAGGCAGACGGGGCCAACTGCAAAATTGTGAAGAACGACCCGCGGGTTATTACCTAAAAATTTGCAGACAGCGACAGCCACACAATCACTGCGCGACCGGTGATTAATTGTAATAAAAAATTGGTATCACGTATGACGATAACGTATCTACCTCTATTATTCTATGACCGTAAAATGCATTTTTCGCGGTAGATTTAGCGCCACTGTACAAATTACATACACAAATTCTAGTATTGACAACAATTTCGCGCAATATGGGCTGTCGCATGCCGACTGCAAGTTACGTAAGAAGCGTGCCGTTGTGTATTGTAAAAATGTACATTGTGCATCTACTAGACCATAGAGAAATACTATTTAATAGATTGTCTATGGTATGGTACGAGCATTCTATGCTGGTGAGTTTCGTTTATTAACATTCCAAAGAATAAAATGCTTATATAAAACAATTAAACAGTGACTAAAAATTTAAGATGGTATTCAACGTTAATATGAATTTAATTGATATTATTAGAATAGTGGGAAGAAAAAGAAGTCAGATTGATAACTATTTCCAAATATAAGTTATAGAAGGAAAATGCACCATCGCAATATAATTTGTAATATGCATAAGACATTAAAAACTATAATTTTTTGTTCTAATCATTGTAGTCTAATTTTAGTCCTGTTGGTAAAATATGTAAAAAAACAATGTTTTAAAATAATGTATTTAATTTACTGGTTTACATCTTGTCTCTACAATTTTAATTGTTTTGAGTTCTATAATTTTTTGTAATAGAAAAAAATAATATTTTAGGAGAATAACAAGTTTATTGCATACTAATAATGTACAAAAATTGATCTTGTATCATAAAAGAATTTGTAATATTGTGGAATTGCTATGCCACGATATTGTCGAAGCTGTTATAAATCTATATACTTCTTTTTTGTACCAAACTTCGATCACAAATAAATAATAGATGCACAATCTCCTGTAAAATCTAAACATATTAATGTCCGAATTGACGTATATCTTTTTAATACCGTATAATATTATCGGTAACATTGTGTTAATCTAAAGTAGACCTTACTGCCAAACCATAAGGTTATAAAAGCCTGTAATCGATTCTTGCATGACATTGAAACGATGTTTGTAAAAAAATATTTAAAATGCAATCTTATGTCTCGTGCGTAAAGTATAATTAAAGTAATAATAATAATAAATATTCGTTCGTTCGTTCGTTCCTTTCGTCGGAAAGTAATCGGGGGTTGCGGGTTCGATTCCCGCCGCGAATCTGGGTGTTTATGTATAATATGTATTTATTTACAAAAGAAAAGTATATAAATAGTATATCAGTTGTCTAGTACCCATAAACAATAAACAAAACAAACCCATAAACAAAACAAACGCTGTGCTGCTTACTTTGGGACTAGATGGCGCTGTGTGAAATGTGTGAATATTATTATTATTATATTATAATTCACATAATCTGTGACTCACTCAATGTGCACTCAAATACTTATTTTAGCGCACATTTGGTTCGGACATTTTTGGAGCGTTGATTGTGTATCTAGTATTTTATTTGTGATCGAAGTTACCAAAACAATAATTCAACATTCTTTTCCTTCTTAATTAACTATAAATATCATTAATTAACACGGAGTTCAATGACTAAGTGTCTAGGAAGCTGTACAAAATGGTCAACTTCTTAGAGTTGGCTGTCACCTGTCAGTCACCAGTCAATCAGACATCTACTACCTACCGTTCCGATACACATGGAGTTGTTTCACACAGCGATTTATATCAATATTATGCAGTTATTCTTTAAATGTGAGACGCGTAATCGGTTTTAGATATTAGAAAAAGGTAATTAATTAGCTGGTTTGCGAATAAAGGTATACATCAATACATTATGTAATAAGATAAATAATTAAATTAGGTTTTACAACGACTGTTCACTAGCACAAAAGGAGAAGTTAAATAATTTTTTTAAATAAATAAGTGAAATCAGACTATTAACAATTTACATAACATAAAATATTTTTAATTTAAAAAAACAAAAATATATTAAAAAATACAACATACCATTCGCTTTTTTACAGTTTGCGTGTTGTACCTGTACCTATGAATAGTACTTGTTACATTGCTTACAAACAACGAATTACATACTTCTATACTTCTGTTCTTCAGCTTTGTTACGTGACATTGCTCATTATTAATATTCGCAAATAAAACAGTGCTATTATAGATTTATAGCTAAGATAGAAAAAAAAGAAGCGCTTTGGCTACGGTTTAAATTGCTTCACAATTGAATAAAATGTTGTAAAACTATTTTCTAAAATTATGCGACATTACTGTATATTTAAAACACAAGGCATCCGCTATAAGTATTCAAGATTTGGAGTATAATTTTACAATTTTTTTTTTCAAATGACATTAATTTTTTAAATTTTCACAATTTTCCAATGATTCAAAAATGACAAAACCTCGTTTTTCACATCCGGTTAAGTATGTGGACATCGTGAGTGTTGTGACTATAGTAATTATTTATAAAAAATATCGGGGGTAGATGATACAAAATCTGCCTCGGACACGGAGTGCAGCTTGCTGCGACAGTTTACTTGAGACCATGGCCGATGCAACTCGGCCGAAACGTCAAGAGAAAATAAAAGGTAATCGCGTTAATTTCCCGTGTTTTTAGATATTTTTATGCAACGCGAAAGTTATAAAAGTTTATACACGTATATATAACACTTTTTAATTTCTTTATGAACACTCTTTTTAATTTTTTTATAATGATTTGTTCTGAAGATGCAAGTTTCGGCCAGTTTGAAAGTGTGGCTGACGCTGTAGGTTGAATTTAGCATGCCACCTGAAACTTGATATTTTCTAACAAGCCGAAATTTATTCTAATGTCATGCTCTTGTCACAAAACACCTATAAAAAAATATCGGCTGAATCTAACGTGAGGAACAGTGTGTACCGACCCCTTGTTAGACAATTTTAAGTCCCTGCTGTTTTAAATTCGTCGGTACACACTGTTCCCAACGTTAGATTCAACCGACACACTTTCAAACCGGCCGAAACTTGCACCTTCAGAACAAAACTTTTTGATATTTTTACGAATATCGCATTTTCGGCTTGTTAGCAAAAATTACGTTTTGTGTTATCATATAACACACTTTTCAACTCTCCCCCTTAAACGGCGTACAAACGGTTTTGAAAAATCACGCGATCCGGGTTGCCGTCGTACACCGTGTACGTGTCGGCTTGTTATTTTTCATTCAACCAAAAAGTCCATGTGATCTTCGTCTATAAGTTATAACGAGCTACCGCCAGACCGACCAATCAGGGCAGGTTCACATTTTTATGGGTGATAAAATCGGACAGATTGTGAATTCTGTCGGTAAATGCAGGTTCGTTCACAATTTGACGGTTTGACATTCATGGATTATAAGCTATCGAGAATTAATACGTTTTCTTTTTTTTTTTAATTATTCTCGTTCCCCTAACTTAAGGTCAAGGTCAGTTTTTGCATTTTTGAATACATATTGGAGAATTAATACGTTATATTGTAAGCAGTATGGTACAGTTCAATACATTCATGCATATCTTCACGCTGTATCCCCTAACGGGGTAGCCTGAAAGCGGAGCGCCAAGTATACAAATGTTATTATTTACTACTTTATAATAATCATACTTAGACACGCAAAAAATATGCATTAAGTACCATGCCCATTTTCGAATATTTTTAAAGTGACCAATTACTATTTATTAAAAGTTCACGCCTGTATCCCTAACGGGTGAGTCAAGACAATCAATTATTTTACTGTAATCTTGTTATCTTTTAATTCTGTCCATATTCAATCTGCTAACTTGCTTAATGGTCTGTAAACAAATACTTAGGCGTTGTTTCTGCTCAACAATTACTTCTTAAATCACTCATTACTTTCATTCAATCATACGACAATAGTCTAAATAAATACTACAACTGTAATTTTGTCCTAAGAAATTAAGACTTACAAGCCAAGTACAACTTATTCCTTTAATTTATATGTAACATACATATTCAGGTAAGTACATTTTTTTTAAATTTTCTTTATCTATTAAACCAGTATTGTTTTATCATACCAAAATATTTATCGACATGTGATCATATTCATCACACCATTAACTTATTAGGTAAGTATTTAAATTATTTAATAAACATTTCTTTTTATAATTATTAAGTTTTACACGCTATGTAATTTCAAAATAGATATTGTGTAAACACCTAGGTATAATAAAAAACATGTTGAATAGACCTACATATTAAAAATATGTTACTCACGAGTTTTATATATCCCCAAGCCAGCAATCCGTATCGTAAAGGCACACAGAAACAGCATTTTTTAAATTCAGGTACTTTGATAGCCATTGTATAATGAGACGTTCTTTATGGAATGCTGAAATAAAAATATTATATTTCAAAAAGTATGTAGATATAAAATAATGCATGTCTGTTGACAACTGTTCCAATCGATGCCTATGTTTAATAGCTAAATTATTTTTTATTAGTTAACTATATTCAAACAAAATTAATAAGTAGTGAGAGTAGCGTAAAATATGGTAAACATAGAAATACGCATCAAGTTATTCCGAGAACCGAATGACACTAAAACGTAATAACTACCTATCTATAACTGGGATACTAATTCCCGCCAAAAGCATATACGCACAATAACACAAAGTTTGAAACGTTTACAATTTACAATTCATTAAATTACACAAAGTTTAAAATTTATTAAATGTAATTTCTAAACTTAATCGTAACAAACGGAGTGTACCTACTTAATAATAACGTAACCTTGTGAAATGCGGAAAGGAGAATAAACGAATAAAGAAACAAACAGCGAACACCATAGGCCTATATTTAACGCACAGAATACTAATATTTTTAACGTGACGGGCGAGGCCGATGCTACCGAGTCCGAACTGAGTTCAAGTGTGTTCCGAATTAATCTGCCGTTTATAGATAAATAATTATAATTTTATTCAGCGGAAAGGTTATATTATTAATGTTGTTCGAACACACTTAGAAACTGTTTATCCGTATTGTAAGCTGCTACTACTGATACTTAGAGAAAAATGTGTTGTTATTTTTATATAAAAAAAAAACCTTTCCGACGCGTGCGATCACAGAACACAATACTTGTGCAATCTTTGTGAGTCGAAACGCCGAAACTCGACAGACAACTGCGCCCGCACGATGTTTACGCTTTGGGCTCTGAAGCCTAGTTCGAACTACGCGAGCATTTGGTCGTGTGGCGAGTAATTTAGTAACTAAAATCTCGCTACTACCCAAAAATTCGTTCGCACTATGGTCGTGTATACAAGTAAGTAGTGTTTTGGAAGATGCACACGTTGAAACGCAATAAAGTGAATCGTAAGCTAATACAGCTTATGATAATCGCTGTTATAGAAAAGTTATAAGAACGAAATTGTGTTAATGAAGAAAGCGGATTAACAGAGGACATGAAATAGAAGCTACGAATAACTCAATATTCTACAAGCACTCGTGTTCCATATGTTTTGAAACAAATTTCAAAGTTGTTTGTTTGCTCCAGCGAAAAGACATTTTTGCGGCAGCTAATAAACTCTACTAAAACGACAGGTTCGCATTTGTTTAGTCAATGAACTAAGCAGTGACGTGGTGGGGTACAATACTCGCCTAAACAAAATAGAACAAAATGGATTGACTGATTGACTCGACCAAATTATTTACGAAACTATTCAATTAAACTATCATTGTTCAGACATGTTTAGCTACAAAATTACTCGATACTCGACTAAATTACTAGCCTAGGCTTTCGTCACGCCTCGTGAACGTTTATAATTGTGAGGTTTACATAATAATATGTTGTATGTGTATCGTCTAATGAATTAGTTGGGTGCGGTGACTAAACTTTGTAAGATTTTGTGTGCGTACAAATCTGTGAGTCATTGTTTTGTAGTGCATCGCTTTTTTTGGTAACACAGGAGACGCATGAACAGAGGTACGGAGTCTTGGGAGAGAAACGGGGCGAAGTGAGGCTTTTATCCACTAAAACTCCTGCGGTGATACTCGGCGCGTTGTCGAGGTTGTCGAGGGCATCGGGATCTTTTACAGAAGAGCCCTTTTTGTGCTGTACCGAAGCACTTCTAGGAGGAAGTGACAGGGCCCCCTACTATCTCGCAGTGGCTCTGTTTTCGGGATCGTATGGATGGACTTCCATACCATCCACTCCGAGCGGTTGCGATCAAGAAGGCCCTTTTATTCGGAACACCGTAGTTTTATTCTCTGAACCGGGGTACAGAGATGAAGGCCTCTTATCTGGTTTAACGATTACAGTCTGTTATTTATAGCGAACCGGTATAAATGCAATAGTCTATCTTCTGCGGAACTGAGACAGTACCGTTAGTAGTTGACCGCAACTTTATTTTCTCTCAATATTATTATCAAACGAACGATACGAACGCCTTACAAAATCACTGCTTGACTGCTTGACTGCTTGACGACCTCCGTGGCGCAACGGCTTAGCGCGTTGGTAAGTAAAACGGGGGTTGCGGGTTCGATTCCCGTCTCGAGTCTGGGTGTTTATGTATAATATGTATATATTTACAAAAGAAAAGTATATTAGTAGTATATCAGTTGCCTAGTACCCATAACACAAGCGCTATGCAGCTTACTTTGGGACTAGATGGCGCTGTGTGAAATGTCTGAGAGTATTATTATTATTATTATTATTACTGCTACAGTACAGGTGCTCCAGTCGAGCGGTGTAATGCCCATACACCGCTCGACTGGAACACGACGCTCGTGTCTGGCTGCCCGCCACGTCGCTGTCGCCGCCGCTCACTTGCGTCCAGTCAAGTCTTCGGGCCGATGTCGATTACGGGAATTCCCCTACTCACTAAATGCGTAGTATTGTATATATTTATATCGCAGCCTCTCGCTCACCCACATTTGGTCAGTCAGCTCGCTCGCTCAGCAATTGCGCAGCTCTCAGTTTTCAATCAAATATTGTTACTCAAAGTTACAACCAAAATAGTATGCTATAGTAATATTAGGTACTACATGAATTTGAATTTTATGATAATTACCGTAAACTGCTGCAACTTTGCCAACTAGCTTCAAGTTTGCCTAATCTATTCAATCTAACATTACTTGAAAACTGCTATCTATTTTCTACTTCTAATAATAGGAGAAACACTGCCGTTATTCTAACAACACATTTTAAAAATTTTTAAAGTGGTAGCACTGACGTGTTTTTGTCAGTCAGCTGTCAGCGGTTACAAACACAGTGCATGGTTTTTTACTATGCCCAAAACTTTTGTTTTTTCCTTGGAAAAATTTAGATTTGCAGCTTTGCAAGTGCTTGCAAGGTAAGGAAATATGCTTTTTCTACTGATTATGAATTATTTTCCTGTAAATATAATAATATATGACCTAAACGATGATAGGCAATGTTGCAATAGGTCAGTCGAAAACTAATGACACAAGTTTGCCTAGGGCTAGGGCTGTCACTAGTTGCCCAACTAAATTAAATCGTGTGGAAGGTTATGATTTTTGCAGTTATGTATATAGGTTTATATATAGTTATGTATATATGTATATCTGGGGAGTGCGTTTTCGAGAGATGGAAGATGTGAGCTGGATGTGGAGAGACGGGTAGCAGACGGCAATGAAGTGAACGGTGCTTTGTCCGTATTGGTAGCCAGTGTAAATATATCTAACTCAGCCAAAGTGGCCATACACAATGCGGTGTTGGTACCAAGTTTATTATACGGTAGTGAGGCTTGGATATGCCCGAAATCGAGTGAAAGTAAGATAAATGGAGTAGAAATGCGATCTCTTAGAAGTATGTGCGGTGTCACACTTGCAGACAAAATAAACAATGAAGAGATACGCAGTATGACAGGGTTGTACGACAGTGTTATTGGAAAAATGAAGAAAGGAATGCTAAGATGGTTCGGGCACATGGAAAGAATGTGTGATGAAAGACTGATGAAGAAAATCTATAGAGCAAAAGTGAGTGCTAAAAGAAGGCAAGAAGACACCAAGGCTGACTTATGAAGTTCAAATAGCTAGTGTTAGCCGACGGAAAAGTCAAAAGCACTCGTATATCTAGGCGAAAATGTGTGAGGAGAATGATGAGATCTGAGGAAGCGAAAGAAGTATGTAAAAACCGCGACGCTTGGCGCTCTATCCTCTCTGACTACCCCGTTGGGGATATGGCGTGAGAATATGTATGTATGTATGTATGTGTATGTTTATACATATAAACATAATCCGTATGGACGTCTGCTGTTAACTTGCAAATTATTTAACTGTGTCAACAAATGGAATGGTATTATCAGTATTATCTTGTCTTGTCCTTTTAAGCTATAGTTAAATTTTTTTTAAATAAAATAAATAATTGAGGTTATGATAAATAAAATAAGGTTGTAAATAAACAAAGTAAAATAAGGAATATAATTTTAAAATTATTGAATACTTAAAAGGAAAAATTTAGTTAAAAAAGTTTTCAGAACTTTTATTTTGTAATTTTGTTTTTTATTTAATATAAAGTAATCTATGATTTTTGTATTTTTCTATTTGGAGCAGCCCTAATTATGCTTACAAGTTACTATACGAATATTTACGGACACTGCCCAAATTTGCCTGCTTGCTGTTAAAAAAAATGTATGGTTGTTTGCTGCAATCCATAGATGCCTCGACGATAACACAGTTGCTATCATTTAAAATTAAGATCACTTTTTAAATGCGACAAATACTCTTTCTGATAATCTTCTAGGCAAAGTTACATTATTTTACTACAATTTTGCCTATAACTTTGACAGTTTCTAAACATTAATCTAACAGCAGTTTTGGCATTATGAACCCAAAGATATGTAGAATACATCTCTGATTTGCTTGCTAATGTAAATAAGAGCACAGATAATTAAATTTAGTTCCGCAATAACCTAATTGCTCGTTTTTTTAGCAAAATGCTCTTTGAGAAAGTAGAGACCGCAGAAGTTAGTAAACGTCTATTAACGACTATACCAGCGCATTTGAAAAAACCTGGAACATTGTATCGGCCGCAAAAGAACGAGTCCAATTTGAAAATATCTGAATTTTCTGTGCCAGAAAATAATTGGAAAATAATGCAATGCGTCATGAAGCAAAGCAATACTTATTTCCAATTATGAAACTGGTGGGACTAACTACATGCGTAGCATTTGCATATTTGAAACGCCTTACGGAACTATTCTTTTTTACGTCAATATCAGCTTCACTGCGTGCTTTATTACTATGCGTATCAATAAAAGCAGGTGCTTGAAGCGCATGATAAGTATTTATACTTCCTTTTAAAGGCACCACTTCTTTTGGTCTTCTTCCACTTGTTTGGGTCCATTTTACGAATAATAATAAATGTGAAATGACAATACAGTTATTATTAAATGGTGCAAGTTATATACAAGTTTATTTCAAAACGTTTATATGATTATTCATCAAATAGCGGTCGTATTACTATATGTGTGTTCCCTAAGAACGTATATAGGTTGCATTCGTAACATTTATTCGATTATTATATAATGATTTCTATTACGACGTTTAAACAACCACTGTACGTTTAATAGTTACTTAGAACGTAATAACATAACAAAATTGACACAAATGTGACTTTTACACGACAATAACTCGTATACGACTAAAAAGTTACATGAGGTAGTTATATAGACATCGCTGTGAACACCACTATATAACTGTTTTATAAAATAGTTGAACGAACGTCTATATGACATTATTATATCACGAACAGTAACGAAAATTACTGTAATATAATTTTTATAAACGCAATAGTTATATAAATGTTTCGTTACGTGACCAAATTGTTTGTTGGGAAATTCTCTGATTGTGAGTTCATTTTTAGTTTTAAACGTCATCAAACATTAGACGAAAAATACCACAGAGCGTGGAAACAGTGAATTTCTGATAACGGTGACATTGGTTTGTATACCGGCTTCTAATAACAATCCCACAATCCCTTATCTTTTCTTCTACACATATCTAAAATGTAACATTTGCCTGTATAATTTAGAAGTTGTTTGTAGTTTGTGTAATTTATAACAGCCGCATCAGGTTATGGGAAAACTATTTTTTTCATAACAACTCCTAGGTACATGGATGAAACCCCAGGCAAGTTGCAATACATAAAAAGTTTGCAGACTTGTCTTCAATAGTACGTACATAGTTCCACTGCATATTGCAAGCATGTATCAATATTTACATTGGAAATTTTTGAATTCTACAGAGAAAATTACAGAAACGACTTTTACAGTTTCCTCATGTCTGTCTGCTTTTCTGTCAGTACGTCACAGCCGATTTATTCTATGTTTTATAAAATAGTTATATATATATTGGGCTTAAATTTGGTTAAGGAACCCAGAAACGAGAAAACTAAATAAGTAATGTATTTTGGGATAAATGTTTTATGTTCTGCGGAACCATACCCTCTTGGCCGCTTATTGAGTTTCGATTTAGTGAGAAATGAGAGAATAACATTGTCTTTTTTTAATGCGTGGATATAAGCGTATCTGTTAATAATGACGACCGAAGTGAGTTGCAGTTCACCTTAATAAATTCAATACTTTTAATGTTAAAAAAAATTAAAAAATGAGAGAACTTGTGTTATCTGTATTATCTTACTAGTTTGATTATATTAATTTTAAACACTCATCCGATGACTGTTAGCTTTTAAGTATCGTCCACACGTGTTCAATACTAGTAATACAATTTACAGACCTCGACCCCAATGATTCAGCCGGGAGCTCAGGAGTGACCAATAGGTATTCCCGCGCTGTCAAAAAATATTGCCTCGTGTGTAGACTACTTCACTCAGTTTTTAATAACGACTCGTTTTTAGTGATTCATTTTTAAATTTTTTATGTTCATGTTATTTTTCTTGGAATATTTAATAACTAATGTATTTCTTTTCAATGTGATAGATGGGTTCAATTATGAATTCGGACTTTGTATGAAGTAGAACAGGAAAATATGTATCCTAAATTGAGATAACCGATAATTATGTAATTGAATCTGGGGCCTCATGGGGAGAGGCTTATGTATGTACGGGCATATTATAGTCAACATATATGTATATACGGTAGGCAGAAATATATTATGTACTTATCGTAGGTGCAAATATCTACACTTGGTACTTTATTTATTTTTGTAAAATCATAGTGACGGAAGTAATAAATCCAGAGAAACCAGCCGTAAAATTCCGAAGAATTATTGTCAAGAGGTTTGGATTACTTTACTATGGACTTCTCCAAAACTTCATCTCTGAGGGAGGGGAGCGGGGTCAGAACAGTAGTCGAGTAACGGATTTACATGTGTATAATGAGAATTACGTTTTTCTGTTGGTGTAGGTAGAAAAATGTTGTGTGACTGGAAACTACGATTTTGCGTTTTTCTCTCCCACAGAGTGCTGTGGTTTCCCCCTATCAACCTATATTTATACATTTCAACAAAATACAAATGATGTCATAAGTACGGCTCGTCTACGCGTTCTTGGACATCGCGCGTGCGTCAGGAATGCGGATGACGTCATCTTTAGGCGCCATTGCCTTTCATTCGGCAGTTTCAAATATCATTATAGAGATGTGTAGGTCCGGCTTTTTTAAGAATACGGGTCCGGATGTAAATTCTACTCTGCGGATAAGGGTCCAGGTTCCGTGTCCGCGGACCTGAATTGGTATTTTGGTACCAACTACCAACCCCCGAACCGGACTTATGAAGTGTGCGGAACTGGATCTTATGTAGTACTAGGTAACAGAATCGTATCTTATTCGTTTGATCAGCGTATATTCCACTCCGCCGATAAACACTTCTTTTCCAAAGTATACGAGTCCTATTTTCGTTTACATCCAACAGTACCACTAGGGATACGGGTCTGCGAACACGTATCCATCCGGACCTTACCCATCTCCATATCATTATGCTGTTTCCGCGTACATGTCGATCAAGTGTCTTAACTTCTACTTAACTGCTCGTGACGTTCCGCTAAACATGTTATATAAATAATGACTTCTAAAGATCGTAGTTAGCTAATAATATGATAACCTTAGGAGTTATCTTTTGTTAATGCCAAACAAACATGTAAAACAATAAATTAAAGTATCGCTATCTTATAAAGCTACAACACCAAAGAAAAATTAAATATAATTTTGTTCAAAATTGAATGCCGGTAGGCGCCATCTATGTACTCGTATCTATTAAAAATTTAATGATACGTCATGTTATCTTATCACACATATTATGCAGATTTTTCGTCCATATTATTTCGTTCGATATTTCGTCCATTGACTACACAAGAAAACAACACGTGTGAAATCAGATAAAGGTTGGTGGTTCTAAAATTCTAATACTAGATACATACATATAGTTAGAGAGCCAGCGACAATAATCATGGTAGTGTTCGCAACGTCAGATGAAGCGCCTGTAGGTAGTATCAGTCCGCCTCTACAACTTTTTCCTCTGACGTTTCTCTCCAAACCTTCGGCAGAGCGCGCTAGAGCGCGTTTCAATCGATATGAGATTGATATTCATCAAGAGTGTTCGCGATGTCAGAAAATCATTTTATTCCATTGAGGAGGGTCAAATTCCCCCGATCAAAAACTCACGCGAGAACGCCGAAAATTCGTAAAACAGGGGTATTTTTCGAGCACTAGTAAAAAAAGCGAACTTTGAGTTGAAATTCTGTAGAATGATGCTATCAGCGTACAAGAGCCAGTAAAAAAATTTTGACCTCCTAAGTTCGACCAATTTTTAACAATAAATTTTTTTTTATTGTAGAAATGAAAATTCGCAAACAGTTTTCGCGATGTCAGAAATTGATACCCTGGCTTCCTTGACATTCAAACATTGAGAAAAAAGGTTTTCTGACAAATTTATCCTCGTCCGCTCAATTCCTGACAAGATCAAACTGTAGAAAATCAGAAGCTCATTACAGCTGAATTGTTTGAAACTGTTGACGATGGGATAAGATCAATTTTAATACCGTTTTCTCATTAAAAGTGGATTTCTACGCCACCTTCCAAGTTAACGCTTAGACAGTGCGGGGGAGGGGGAGCCACTTTTTTTTAATCAAAAATTTACCCTTAAGAAAGTGAAAAGTGGGATGAGACATTGTGTTGGAAATGCTTAACCTTGATTATGATAAAATTTGCTGCAGTAATAAACTTTCTTTTATCAAAAAGACATAGACTACTGTTTTATCAAAAATCTATTCCTATAGGGATGAAAAGGGGAATGAAACTTAGAGCATATAAGCATAAGCTTACTTTTTATAGTATCAGAAACGTACTCCTAAGAGATGAAAAGGGGGATGAAACGTTGATTGGAAAATGCTAAATCGCTAACCCAATTATGATGTGGTACATAGATAGTATACCCAGAAACAAACGTAGGCTAGGATTTTTTCGCGTATTAGAAAAAAATAGTCCTAATACCTAAATATTTTTTATTATAAACTAGCGACTACCCATACGTTGCAACGCCGAACGTCACATAATGTACAAAAACTTTCTCCAGCGTATTTCCTTATTTATTACGATTTCCGTACATTTTCATTTGATATCCACATTGTAATTTTCGAGCATCCGCCATATAGGATTTATGATGACGTCACATATCCAGTAACTTCCTCTGCATATTGCGCTTGTTATTTTCTTACCCATATTGTAATTTTAGAGCATCCATCGTAATATCAGGTTTATGATGACGTCACAAATACCTTCCTCTACGTATTCCATTTCATTTGATACCCATATTGTTGGTGTTGAAGGAAAAAGTTATTTCCTATTATGGAACATCCCGCCATATTGGATTCATGATGACGTCATATATACAGAAACGTTCCCCTCCTTCTTCTGCGAATTTCCTTACAATCGATACCCATATCGCTTTGATTTTGAACAAAGAACTTGGAGCATCCGCCACATTGGATTTAAGATGACGTTACGTGGACGTTACATATACCTACAGAAAACTCTATCTTTCATTTCAATCTGAAGGAACGCATAGAAGATAAACATACAAAGAAATATTTTATACATAATAATAATAATATTCTCAAACATTTCACACAGCGCCATCTAGTCCCAAAGTAAGCAGCACAGCGCTTGTGTTATGGGTACTAGACAACTGATATACTACCTATATACTTTTTTTTTGTAAATAAATACATATAATACATAGACACTCAGACTCGGGGCGGGAATCGAACCCGCAAACCACGTTTTACATTCCGACGCACTTAACCGTTGCGCCACGGAGGTCGTCATATATACTACTCAGTCAAGAAAGTACCGGGAAAAGATCAATAATACACGAAATGTTAGTTATTCATCCAAATTTATTTTATCACTTTCAAGGTATGCTCATTCAGAAACGATACACTTACGCCAACGAATAATCCAATCATCAAAACATTTTTTCTCCTTTATGTCTTCTACCGAATGAAAACGGGTGCCACGAAGTGGTAATTTGAGTTTAGGAAAAAGAAAGACGTCGGCTGGAGCCATATCTGGTGAATAAGGTGGTTGATCGATGGTATTTGTTGAGCTTTTGGTCAAAAATTCGTTCACAATGATGGCCTTGTGCGAAGGAGCATTATTGTGGTGCAAAATCCCAGAATTTTCTTTCCACAAATCTGGCCTTTTTCGTCGAATTTGCTCTCTTAAACGTCGCATAACGCCTAAATAATATTCTTTATTTACCGTTTGACCTTCCGACAAGAATTCCGAGTGTACAACACCGCGATAGTTAAAGAAAACAGTCAACGTGACTTTGACTTTTGATCGACTTTGGCGTGGTTTTTTTGGTTTCGGTTCAGTTGGAAGGCGCCACTCCGAACCTTGTTGACTAGTTTGCATGTCAAACTCGTAAACCCACGTCTCCTCACCAGTCACAATGCGTTTCATGAATGTTGGATCGGAATTGACTCGTTCTAACATGTCCTCAGTGACTCTTATGGGATTGTGTTTTTGAAGAAAATTCAGCTCTTTTGGGACTAGCCGAGCGGCAACATGTTTCATACCCAAGTGATTATTTAACGTGTACGGATCGACTCGTGAGACCCAGAAATTTCGGCGGCTATCACTCTCAAACTTGAATGAGCATTTTCAGTCACTATTTCCTTCACTTTTGCGATGTTAACTTCAGTTGCAGACGTTGATGGCCTACCAGAGCGAGGCAAATCTTCCATCACATCTCGACCGCTTTTGAACGATTTGTACCACTCATAAGCAAGTGTTTTTGATAAAGTCGATTCACCGTAAGTCTTCTGTAACATTTTCAGTGACTCCGAACACGAAATTCCATTGCCGATGCAAAATTTAAGACAAACTCTTTGTTCGATGTTTTTGTCCATTATGAAATTGGCGAAATACACTAGGATGATATAACTAAAAACAGCACTGTATTTAATCTAAATAACAGATGCAACTCAAACTCCTCGCCAAAATGGAAGACAGTTGTGCCAATCTAACAACAACAAAAAAAAACAAAAAATTGAATTTGGAACCATAAACAAATCATCCATTCCCGATACTTTCTTGACTGAATGTATACTATAGAACAGCGTTTCTCATTTGGTGAGTAGTGACCTGGCACCGGGCCACAAAAAAAAACAGGGTCGCAGCATTGCCTCCTTTTTATGATAGTACTAGGATGCATCTATCGTCGTCGCACCAGACCTAAGAATAAAGCTATCATCGTTTCTGGCAAATTTGGATTCGCTGGTCAAAAATAAACAGCTTCATACTTCTCACTAACAGTCAACAATCAAAGTCAAAGTCAAATCGACTTATTAAAGTAAACCCAATCGTAAGGTATTTAAACGTCAAATCTATTTTAGTTCGGTATAAAAAGAAAACCTGGACACTGAGAAGGACCGACAAGATTAAAATACAATATTCACAAAGTCAGTAAATGCATGTGCAGAGGATTATTTCCAGACTAGTAAACTTTTCCAATCAGTGTGCGTTTAATAATAAGTTTAAATCTCTTTTCCGTTAATTGAGTTATTTCTTAAGGAATTTTATTATTAAAACGAACAGTTGCCCAAAAATGAACCACTTGACTTTTGAATTTGAAATCATTACAACCATTAATTATAGTTAAAAGTTATAAGTAAAATACTTTTTTATTAGGTAATGTAATACATTTGAGTACTTCTGTTATCGATGAATGTGTTTTATTTTAATGTACCAGTTTAAAAACTTGAGTGGGTCATGCAGGGGACGTATGAAAATAACAGGGCCAGAGCAAAACAATGTTTGGGAAACCCTGCTATAGAAGATTTTTCATTGATCCACTGAGTTTTCGATTTTAATCTTCAATAACATTGTTTTTTGCCCCATTTTCTTCTGAACTGAGAGTACATTCTCCTTCCTCGGTGTTGACGAATTTAAAACGTCGGTTACTATCAAGTTTTATTATTTCACTCCTAAGCAGGAAGATGATGTATATTTCTGTAACTGAAAATAAAATATATCGTTATGAACAAGTCATCCTATTTCAAAAAGTCGCTTGAATTATTAATTTATTAACTAAGTACCTGTAATACTTTTTCTCAAGATATCAAAACAAGAAGATTACAGTGAAATTAGGTTATCAGTCTGTCTGGTTTGACCGGGTTTTTCATTATAGTTTAGCCTAACCAAAAATAAAAATAGATGTGGAGCCTCACCAAAAACAAAATGGCACAACAAGGAGTCATTTTAGTTTTTATTTTCATAATGTTATTTTCTTTTATAAAATGTATTATCTGGGAACATGTAAAAAATTTAACTAGGAGTAAGCGTTGCCAGCTACAACACAGTTTATAACTAGTGTAGTTTCAGTTAGCGTAGTTTTTAACACGTTTTTCTTGTAACCTTCTTCAGGTCAGATCAAAGACATCAAATAGATACTCACTAAGAGAAACGATTCCAAGAATTATATACATCGCTATGAACGCGTAGTTCATACAACAGGCATCTTCTATTTGGTAACTTAAGTTAATAATTATAAATATAACATAAGCTATAACGCCCATCACTACTTCTACGATAATATAGACATAGTATATGCGTAGTAAATTGTAATTTTTCTGAAAGGAAAAATAAAGTCCAGTCAATAAGATTTAGTATTGCAGAAGTCTAACAACACATTTAAAAGAGTCCAAATAAGTGCACAATAATTATTACGTATTTAATTTAAACGTTATTAAATAAAATATTTTTTATTTTTAATTAAAATGTGTGACAACATAAATTAACTTCATTTCTTACCATATGAGCTCCTATAATGAAAACGACACAGAATATGACAGCTGTGATTAAAAAACCTAATCCGAGTATAGCATCCATATCATTATAAAATCCAAATATTAGCGTTACGTATACGGTGTGGCAAACCAACAAAGCAGTTAGTGCAATCTGAAAAAAATAAGCCACATTGTATTGACTTTCATTCTGAAGGTCCGTTTTTATGTAGGAAAGTGGTAGTTCATTAGAGCTTCAGAGAAAGCAACGGTCGAATGTCGCTTTCGTGACTAGAAACTTTAAGGAAAAAAATTAAACCGCTTTCAAAAAAAAAACACTGAAAATTACGAAATAACTATCCATTTTTAGCTATCTTATATTAAACACAACCCAAGTACAATAAAAATAATTAAAGTTCTTTACAGTTCTTCAGTCTTACAGTAAAAAATAATTACAGTTCCTGAAGTTGGTACCAAGCCTACCAAACTAATGAACTTTCTGTTGTTGCACATTGATTTGGCACCGACTTCAATAACTGTCAAATTTAATTATATATAGGTATGTGTATCGCACTGATAAAGTTTTGATTAGTAAAGGATAGTTATTTTGTACTTTTCAGTGTTTTTTTTTGAAGGCGGTTTAATTTATTTTCTAAATTTTTTTTTATTTCTCAATTTTGAATGACCCTGGCCTAAATAAATATCTAGGGCGGGTCTTCGCCTTGGAAATTTTAACGCCAGGGAAAACCATGCGTGCGTGCGTGTGTGCGTGCGTGCGTTAGTGCGTGCGTACGTGCTTGCGTGTGTGTGTGCGTGTGTGTGTGTGTGCGTGTGTGTGTTTGTGTATTCGTACCTTGAATTCTTGGTAATTTAAAAAGTTACTTGTAGTAGTTTTTAAAGGCTTTCTACAGTATTTAACTATACAGGGTCAATTTAAAAAACCTAATAAACTCTTAGTATTTTGTTCTTAACATATTCTCAATAGCTTTTGTTCTATGACTATAAAATTTATAACTTTTTCTTTCATACAAAAATAAAAATGCATTAAATGTTCCTGAAAATGGCACCTACTGTACCCGGTCCACTCTACTGTAAAGGGGCACACGGACAGCGGTGCGCGGGGGGACAACGTGGGGCTGAGGCCCTGTGCGCTTGCACTGTACCATTCGATATACCCACAGAGTAATTACGTTTCAGACAGTAGGTAAAACAAAACTTAACAAATATTCTTTGAGGTCTGTATTAAGTTTTGGAAAAAGTCGTACATACCTAACAACAAAAATTTTTAGGTATTATGACAGGAATATTGCACTTAGAGGTTAAATAAGAAAATAATCTAATACAGTGGAATCTCAATAATTGAATTAAAATAAAAAATTGCCATTCCCTTCCGCTGAACCCCTAAATACGCGGTATCTCGAATTATTTAGACTTTGTAACTCGAACATAATGTTATTTTCTTGCGAGGTATTGATAAGCATATTTATACTCTATAACTCGAATTTCAAAAAGTAGACTCCGTAAGTCGTAGTTAGTAAAATACATATAATGACGTCTTACTTGGGATCCCCAAATCATATCAATAAAATCCAAAAGGAATATTATTGTTTGTACCTTGTACACGTGCAATGAACTGTGTTGCAAAAGTTCCCGATTTATCGAGAGATCTACTGATTTCGGCTCTTACCTCCCGATATCCGGATTTAAAGACCTAATCTCCCGAATTTCTATTTTGACTTGGTAACACTAAAACAATGCAAAGGGATTCCCCAAAACTTCTCGCACGACCTTTCAATACCGCAGTATACACGAACATCTAAGTCGAATTGTTTTTTAAATTTGACTCTACAAGTCGAAAAATATACTTAGAACTCGCGCCTTTCTATTCTAAGTCGAAATTTTAGCAGTTAAATCCTTTGTATCTCGAAATTCTTGTTAAGTCGAAAACTCACTAACTCGATTTTTTTTGCATTTCCCTTGACATCCGAGTTATCGAGATTCCACTGTATATATATAATATAAGGTACCTGCGGGTATTAAGGCCTAGCTAAGGAAGATTTGAAATTAAATGAAAAATAACCAATATAATCAACAGACTTTAATATTAATTAGGTCTAAAAGTTCAATTACTATAAAATATAAAGGGAAAAAGGCATTTTTTACCATAAACAAAAACAAAATTAAACATTATTGAAAACCTTGCCAATCAATAGGCCTTATTTTACTATGGTAGAGTAATAAAGCCTACAGCTCTAATATACTTAAATAATCAAACTACGCGTTATACATTTAATACTTGAGATCAATAATTGCATAAACGCAGCAATTACATTAAAAATTATTAAAAAATTTGTAATTTTCTCCCCATAACAACCTTTTATTTCAGTAAATGCTCGTTCTATAGGAATCGTGGTCGTAGACACTAAAACTAACGATTGTTCAATTAGCATTAAATTACACACACTTGTTTACATTCGTAAAACCTTGAAATTTATATAAAATACATTATGTAACAAATAAAATTTGATTCATGATGTAGGAGGAAAACAAAATCTATGTTTAAATTAGGTAGGCCTTAATAGACGTCGACTATGTATGTAAGGGAAACTAAATTAAAAATATTTGAACACAGTACGTTATTCATGTATTTATTATAAAAAATCTTAAAATGATTAAGAACTTTACACTGTAAATTTATACAGATAAGTGAAACATGACGATCAATACTTGCGATTGATTCGGACCGATTTTTATTATTCGTACCGCGCGGTCGTCTCTCGCAATGTATTATCATCATACATTGCGAGAGACGACCGCAATCCTAGAGACGGGAAGAAGGGTATTTCGCGTTTGTAAACTCATAAAGATATCTTCGTGAGTTAGGCGTCTGTGAATGTTGCCTTGAGCGGGAGGGCTCATTGTAAATACGATTTTACTCACATAGGCCTTATTAGACGACAGGCCTTATTACCCGTAGGTACCTTATATTTAATAAAGATTTCTATTTATAATTATTAACTTCTACATGCTATGTAATTTTAAATTAGATATTGCATAAGTACTTATTTCAAAATATGTTGACTACATATTATTTATATGAAAGTATGTTACTCACTAATTTTATATATCCCCAAGCTAGCAAGCCGTATCGTATAGGCACGCAGAAACAGCATTTTTTTAATTCAGGTCCTTTTATAGCCATTTTAAGTATGGTCTTCTTTATGAAAGGCTGAAATAAAAATATTATATTTTAATAAATATAAAATAATACACGTCTGTTGACGATCGCTTGAATCAACTGCCTATGTATTACAACTAATTTAAATTTATAGTTAAATACTCAAACAGAATTTATAATAAGTTAATAACTAAGTAGCGGGTGTATCGTAAAATATGGTAGAATGAAACTAAAAAATAATACCTTTACCTGGGAAATATCCAAATTCCCGCCGAAAACAACAAAACATAGACAAACGGTTATTTTATCATATAAACAACGTAAATTCCAAACTATTCGTAACAAACAGTGTAAGTGTACTTTGCAATAACGTAACCCACGAACGTAACCTTGCGAGTTGTGGAAAGGAGATAACGAATAAAGAAACGAACACCGAACACCATGGGCCTTTATTAAACGTGACGTGATTCTACTGTGTCCGAACTGAGTTCAATTGCGTGTTCCGAATTAAATTACCGTTTATACATAAATACTAATTATAATTTTATTCAGCGGAAATATTTCATTATTAATATTATTCAGACGCACCTAGAAACGTTTTTAGGTGTAAATCCTTATTATAAGTAGTGAAAATGTGTAGTGTTGTTTTTTTCGTATTCGACAAAACATTTCCGACGCGTGTGATAGTCGTGATCGAAATTCGAGAGATAACTGCTAGCGCGACCGCATAATATTTACGCTTTGGGTTCTGTGTTCTGTCTCTGTCTCGCCTTGTGAATGTATATATGATAATGAGACTTAAATGCCCTACACACCTTCCTTTGTTGGAATAACCACGGAATAACTTTCCTAGGGATGGCGATATGAGATCGATTAATGGAAAAATTGATCGATCGATCTCGAGTAGAGAATCGATTTAGTGAATTGATTGCGGACATCCAAAAATGGAGTTTCCATTATATTTGTATTGGTAAGAACCCAGCTATAAAATAATGAGCTAGCGTGGAATTTTTTAATAAATTATAGATACACATATCGAACACTGCCGTCACCTTAGCGCTCTCGGAGCCAGATTTAGCGCTTTTTTTAGTAGTCTAACTTTTATCTATCCCATGCAAAATTTTAAAAAACCTGTAGAACTATTTTTGAGTGTCTGTCGTCTATTCACTGGTTCGATTCACTGCTCGAGATCGTATGATCGATTCTTCCATTAATCGATCTCAGATCGTCATCCCTAGGAAAGTTGTTCCAACAAATTGGAAGGTGTGTAGAGCATTTTACATATACGTACATATCTATTGAATTAGGTAGATGCGGTGACTAAACTTTAGTAAGATTTTGTATGCGTACAAATCTATGAGTCATTGTTTTGTAGTGCAACACTTTTTGGGTAACGCAGAAGATGCTTGAACACAGGTACGAGCCCCCTGGACTATGTGGGGCATTACATGTGGGCTAAAAAGGGCTATGCGGGGGTTCTATTCAATAAAACTCCTGAAGTGGTCGTCTCGACGCTTTGTCGAGCCTTGGTTGGATCTTTTACGGATATCACCGGAGCCTCTTAATTTTCACTGTGCCGAACCACTTCTCGAGGGAAAGTGATGGAATCCTCTGCACTCTCGCAGTGATAAGTCAATGCGTATAACACATGCTGTCCACCAGGTCTCATGGACAGACTTTCTGACGCACCACTCTGAGCAGCCGCGATTCCGAAAGACCCTTCAGTCAGAACACCGTCGTTTTATTCTCTGACTCGGGCTACAGGGCTGAAGGCCTCTTAACGGTTACAATTATGTATAAGGAGCGGGGATCAATGGAATAGCTTCTGCGAAACCGAGTTTGTTTACAGTACCTACCCTCTTTCGGTAGTACTGTTTTTTGTCAGTGATATTAACAAACACCCAAGCGCCATTTGTTCTGTGATACAAATGCCTTACTATGTCACTGTTATGTGTATATTGTCGTGCGTCAAGTTTGTCAAAGTAGGTACTGTATACCTACACTTGAGACAAGTTTAAATTAGACTTTTTAGTTAGCACGCGACAAAAATACAAAGTTGGCATAACAAATAAATTATTTTGTGCAGGAGTTACTCAGTTACAACACAACACTCCGTCGTCGTATAAAATGTCAATTGTGTGGTAAATATACAAAAGAAGGTATCAAAATATAAACAAAAACTAGATACCCACTAAAAATAATGAGATTGCAGCAAAATTGCCAAAAACTTTATCATATTTGATACAGCAGTTTTTAATCATTACTTGTCCAAAACTTGCGTCATTAATTATGAAAAAAAATCAAGCTTGCAGCAACTTTATGCGCTATCTGTATACCACTGTACCGTTAGAAAAAAATAATTATATTATTTTATTCATATTCAACTAAAACAAGAGACTTATTTTGTTTTACTCAAATATACCGACAGATTTGGACGTCTGCTAATAAACCTCTGATCGTGAGCTTATTTTTAGTTTCAAACATCTTCAAAGTCCATCATCATCATCATCATCATCCCATTTATTTTTTCATCTTTACGCTGAAATATGGTTTAGAGACGTAATTTGTAACTCAAAGCCAGAAACGAGAAAACAAATAAGTAATCGGTTATTTTTTTTTATATTCTAATGAAACCATGTGCACTTGGACGCTTGTTGACTTTAGATTTGGTTAGATACGAGAGGGTAATTTTATATTTTTTTGATAATCTTTTTGCGTCAATTAATGACAACGAAGGTGAACTGTAGTTTACTGTATAATTCAATACTTTTGTTGTCAAATAGAATTCAAGAAACGAGAGCACTTGTCTTATTCGTATTACTTACAAACTTGTATTTCATATCACTACTTTCATTAGGCGATCATCATAAGATTTGAGGAAGCGAAAGCGGCATGTAAGGACCGCGACGCTTGGCGCTCCGTCCTCTCTAACTACTCCGTTAGGGCTACAGCGTGAAGATATGTATGTATGTATATACTTTCATTATATTGATTAAACATGCTCTATTAGCTTCTAAGTTTCGTAAACACGTGTTCAATGCCAGTACAATAATATAGAGACCTCGACCCCATTGATTCAGTCCGTAGTTCGGGAGTGACCAATAGGTATTCCTTTGCAGTGTGCATTTAGTATGATGGGTAGTCAGTTGTGAATGAATTAGGACTTATACTTTTGTAACAGTATTTGTTTGCATAATTGAGATAATCGATAATTATGTAAATGAATCTGGGGCCTCATGGGGAGAGGTTTATGTTTGTAAGGGCGTCTAATCAATACATCATGCATCGCAGCTCCAAATATCTATCTTATTTGACAAACTCTTCCTTGTTTATCTATAGGCTAGGTTATATATTATATTTTTAGTACAAATTTTCATGAAATCGTAGTTAATCGAAGTAATAAATACTGAGAAACCAACAATAAAAGTCAAGTCAAAGTCGAATAAATTTATTCAAGTAAAACCCTATTGCAAGGTGTTTTTGTACGTCAAATCTAGCTTCTTTGGTAGTATTTTACAATAGATAAATATATTCAAATGCAATATTCGGAAAGCCAGTAAATAAAGAGAAGAGATTATTAGTTATCCATTGTTTTATCCTCGAAAAAATCATTTATCTTCTTATGCAGTCGTTAACGGAGCTGGCGCGGGCCAGCTCTAAGCCAATATACAATTTCATTATTTCATTACGTTGTAGCTCTATTTATTTACCTTGAATGGGAAATTATGATTGTAAACAAAATTTTTCACGTTTCCCATAATATCAATCAGTACGCTGTACACTGTATTCGTCTCGGCGAAACACAAATGACGTCACCCGAACGCGTCCACGAACATGACGCTTGCGTTGGGAATGCGGATGACGTCATGGTTAGGCGCCATTGCCTTTCGTTCAACAGTTTGAAGTACCTTTTAAACAAAAGGTTGTAAAACTTCTGCTAACTATAATGTTCCGCCCTATATAATTCTAAAGTTGGTAGGTCATATATTCTCTTTTGTTCATGTCAAACCAACATGAAAAACAATAATTTTAGCAGTAAAAATCATAAAATTAGTATATTACGCCTGTATATTATGTTTATGGTAAAAACCGACATTTAATTAAATGTCAAAAACTTGCTTCGTCATATTTGACTTAGCAACTAACAAAAAAAAATTAAGCATTAATCTTAGCTATAAATTTCTATCTAGTTTGCTAAGAACTGGTCCACTAGGTGACGCAGCAGTTTCTGTTTGGTATCGTACGTACTTTTACGTACTGTTAATTATAAAATGTAACGGGAGCACTGATCACTATGAACACGTTATCAATTCTTCATCACAACTATTATGCACTTGACTATTCGACGGCTTCTCAATAACTGACCTCTTACACGACCAAAATCAGGCTTTTATGCAGTCCCACTACACGCAGAAATTCCATTCTACCCTCTTTCTTGTTACTAAAATGTTACATAATGTCACATGTTGGTAATTTGGGATTAAAATTAATGTGGAACTAACAGTACTTAAAGAGGTTATATAACCAAAGTATTGTGGCAATTTAGACATATTTAATAATTTCACCGCATAACCTAGAGCGATCTTAACTTAGCACTTTCCCGTTTAAACTCTCGTTACCGTTTCCTAGTTCTTAACCAAAAAAAACTAGGTTCATAAACTCTTCTTTTGGTAGTGACGAAAATGCATCCAACCATTTTTTATGAAAATCGTAAATATAGTAATTTTTGCACATACCAGCAAGTGGCGTCCACTAGTGACAGTTTGCTTACAGTCATTGTTTGGCGAAGCCTTAGACTAATTCGAAGCCAGCGGGCTATTCACAAACCTCGGAAACTCAACAAACTTTTTGATGATATTGTCTATACGCGATTCACAAATCCGAAATCCTATTACATTTCTATTATACATGTATCATTTTATATAGAGTCGTATTCACAAATCCAAGCCGTCTGATTAAATTTATGCTTTCCGATGATCGGCCTTTCCGCAACGGAACTTTTTCGATGTTTGTGAATAACACCCCAGATATTGTGCTATGGTAAATTTTTTCAAATCTGTGATGTCTAATAAGTAATAATGTATATATTTTTACATGTTCTTGGAATCTATAAAAATATGAGTCACTTGTAAATTGAAACTAACAATATTATATATCTCAAAATTATTGTAACCTTACGCATAATGATATTTGTCATTACACAACATTTATTTTTAATTTTATCATAATGACATTTGTAAATTATCCGAGTTACTCCCAGTATTATTAATGACGTTTGTAATTTTTCTAAAACAAATACCTATGCTATCTTATGTAATTGTTCATAAATAAAAAGAAGTATTTTAAATTGAAAATAGTATCTGTTTGAAAAAAAAAACAACTGTTTGGCTCTTCTTTCTAAAAATTATTTGAAAGTCCTTTCGCCTTTTTTTGGTCAATTGCCATTACCATAATTTTCCCTATATCTGGTTCTCACGGTGGTGTTTTTGTTACAGGTGGTGGACGCAGAGGCAGTCTACATATAGCTGGGTTTTTCGCATCCGGCCGGGTGTGACAGTTCTGCCGTAGCAACGTCAACGAGAACAGTTGCTTAGAGACTTTAGCGCATTTAGCTTATTTTTCGCTGGATTTTTTTTTGTATTTTTTACGTAATATTATGTTGTGATATGCTCTCGGCCCTCACATCCTCACCTTCTTAGCTCACATGTAAATAATGACACATCACTGGAAAATTTAATAAAATGTGAACAGTGTTCCCAACCTCGTTTCTTTCGTGGAAATAGGGGCTTGAAGAGTCGGCAGGGTGTGACACTGCCGGCATTACCTCAGACCCCCTTTCTTATCAAATACATATCACTCTAATAATTTGACTAATTCCTCAAATTTAGCTTAATAAAGCGTATTCCAAGTGGTGCACGCATTAGCGTTGCCAAATCCCTTAATTTTCTTATACAAAGACTATTAAACCGAAAGGACAAATGCGATTGGGAAGAATTGCTCATTTTCGGTTATAGAACTTTATATTTGGAACAAAATGATAAGGACAAAATTTCCTTAATAGAAAAAATTAAACATAGGTTCTCTCACTCTTCAGTTCCGAGCATTCATGTTCGGTCCATTTATAAATCTTTTAATTCAGACAGTATTCCAAAAATAGAAACAAAAATTAGCGATGGCGATCTAAGAGGAGCCGCCCACTTGCTATTTTCCAGCAATGTTATGGCACCGAATACTGCCGAGACTCTTCGCTCTTAGATCAAAGCATCTTTATTTTTCTGTGGCTTGTTGTCTGCCAGATCCCCCATGTTGTGCTGACTCAAGCTGCGGAAGAAGATGTGCTTGTCGCAATAAATTCTTTTAAAGGCGGTCCTGCGGGAGGTCTCGATGGCTTAACGGCACAACATTATAAAGATCTGATTACAGGCTCTGTCGGTGATACCGGTAAGGCACTGTTATCTAGTTTAACAGCTCTAATAAACATTATGCTGACTGGTAAGGTGCTCCCGGAGATAACCGACATCCGACAATTTATGTTCTCTAAAAAAAAAAGACGGTAGCGTTAGCCCAATTGCCGTAGGTGCAACTATACGCCACATTGCCTCCAAAATTTATGCCATCACATTCTCTATTACCATATCAAACTATTTTTGTCCTACGCTCTACCTACGTAACGTAACGTAAGTAACGTCCTACGTAAGTTTTGGCTCAAAGAGAGGATGTGAAGCGGCAGTGCATGCGGCGCGTGCTTTCTTGACACATTATGGAGGTGAGGTACTCCTCAAAGTAGACATAAAAAATGAATTTAATTCTGTTGATAGATCCACCTTGTTGACACAGATAAAACAGCATGTTCCGGACATATATCCCTACCTCTGGCAATCTTACAGCAGTCCTTCAAAATTAATATATGAAGCTAATTTATTACATTCCGAAGTTGGCTGTCAACAAGGTGATCGTCTCGGACCAGCTCTTTTCAGTTTGGCTATCCATCCTGCGATTTGTAATTTAAATTCCAAATTTAATATTTGGTACCTTGACGACGGAACAATAGCAGGTAAAGCAATTATTGCTTTAGATGACCTTAAAACCCTCATTCCAAGGTTTAAAGATATTGGCTTAGAATTAAATATGTCTAAATGCGAACTCTTTGTTTTCGATTCTGTTCCGATTATTAAAAAAATGAAATAATTAATAAATTTAACAATTTGGCGCCAAATATTAAAGTCTTGTCAAAAGAATCGCTGTACCTGTCCTAGGTGCTCCCGTTTTAGATGACTCCATACCCTGCTTTATCAATGATCAAATACAAAAATTTAGCCAGTCTTCAGACAAACTTTTCAAAATTAATTCCCACATTGCTCTCCTCATTGTCCACTTTGCCTATTCGTTCCAAAATTTACATATGCTCTTTGCTGTTCTCAGCTTTTTAAATTTCAAACGCTTTTAAAATCTGTAGACAATATTCTCAAAAATACATTATCTAAAATATTAAATTGTTCCTTTGTTGATGACAGGGTCTGAAATCAAGCCTCACTTCCTATCCGTTATGGAGGCCTGGCCATACGCAAAATCTCGAGTGTGTCTCTCTGTGTGGCACTGCCTGCTTTTCTTTCGTCAACCTACAGCACGGAAAGCCTTTTCCTATCTGTCGCCCTTCCTTAGGATCGGTCGAGGTACCGTGCTTGACTGATGCTCGAAATACTTGGTTAGTCAAAGTCAAATCAATTTATTCAAGTAAACCCAAATGCAAGGTATTTTTGAACGTCAAATCTACTTTAGTTCGGTTTAAAAAAGAAACCTGAATACTGAGAAGAACCGACAAGAAACTCAGTCAGGTATCATTTTTTCAACATCATTCTACAACAGTTATTTAAAAATACAATATTTATAAAGCCAGTAAATGCATATGCAGAGAGGATCACTTCCAGTCTATTGTTGTGTCTTCAATGAAATCGCTAATTTTGTAGTATGCTCTTCCAATCAGTGTGCGTTTAATGACAAGTTTAAATCTCTTTTCCGTTAGTTGAGTAATTTCTTGAGGAATTTTATTATAAAAACGAACACAGTTACCCAAAAATGAACCACTTGACTTTTGTAATTTAAATTTAGGAATAACCATCTGATCACGACCACGAGTTTCCATACCATTAACAACGCCTTTTTTTTTAAGTAGATCTAAATTTTTTCTAGTGTACATTATGTTTTCATAGATGTATAACGAGGGTAAGGTGAGTACATCAATGTCTTTAAAATGATCTCTCAGCGACTCTCGTGCGTTCATACTGTAAATGGTACGTATTGCCCTCTTTTGTAAAATAAAGATAGATTTCATATGCGCCGCTGATCCCCACAGTAGCAGACTATAAGATATAAGGCTATGGAAATATGCGAAATACACCAGCCTAGCCGTAGCTACATCTGTCAACTGTCTAATGCGCCTAATAGCTTATATTGCCGAGCTGAGTTTATTAGATAAAGTCCCGATATGATCCGCTCACTAACTTATTGTCTACTGTTAAACCAAGAAAAGTAGCTGATTTCATTAATTCTAATTGTTTCCCATCCAGTTCCAGTCCATTATGGATTTTGGGTACTTTGGATAGGGAAAACTTAACACAATTGGTTTTTTGTGCATTCAGTAGTAAATTATTGGCAGCGAACCATCTCGAGACATCCGCCAAGGTTCTATTCTGTCCGCTAATATCTATGTCCTTTCTGTTAACTTTAAATAATAATGATGTGTCATCAGCAAATAATATTATTTCACAAAGGTCTTTAAGCATAAATGGAAGATCATTAATGTAAACCAAAAATAGGAACGGTCCCAAAATTGATCCTTGGGGAACGCCTATCTTTAATTTAGAACCGTCAGATGTAACCCCATTTACACACACTTTTTGTTCTCGGTCAGCCAGATATGAAATCACGAGATCGAGAGCTTTATCACGTATTCCATAGTATTTCAGCTTGTAAATTAAAGTTTTGTGACAAACACAATCAAAAGCCTTGGAAAGATCACAAAACACGCCAATGCCATCTCGTGACCCTTCCCAAGCCTCTAGTATATTTTTGACCAAGCTTGCTCCCGCATGTGTTGTTGACCGCCCTCTCGTGAAACCGTACTGTTGACCATGAAAAATTCTGCAAATAGGTATATTGTGGGAATATGACCACTTAATTGTTACACGATAACTATACTAGAGGAGTAACGAAAGAGCGAACGTGGGTGGTATAATAGATGGCAATAGAAGCCATAGAAGACCAAGGCTGACATAAAAGATCAATTTGCCAGTGTTATTAAAAACTGTAGTCGAAAGTGTGTAAGGGGTTCAGCGGGATTATTCACAAACGTCGGAAACTTTCCGTGGCAGAAAGGGCCGATCGTCGGAAAGCATAAATTCAATCCGACGGATGGGATTGGTGAATACGACCATATATAATATGATATAATGATATGTATAATATAAACATAATATAGAGTTCGGATTTGTGAATCGCGTGTAGACAAAATCATCGAACAGTTTCCTGTCGGATATCGAAAGTTGAATTTCCGACGTTTGTGAATAATCGCGCAGGGATGCACGAGATTTACAAGAGGCGAAAATAATATAAGTAATTGTAGCTTAGCGCTTCGCTATCAGTATTAATTAATATTATTATTTTATGTTGCAGTCAATTATATTTTTATTCGATATAGATAACAAAAATATAAATAATTAGAATACATTTATTACGATGAATACGCACTCACTAATTTATTAAACTACTTATACGTAATAATAATTACGATTATCATGTATAATATACATTCCTTATATAACGACTTAATGTAATAAATTTTAATACAATATTTAAAAAAAAATTCATTTCTTTCTCTTGTAAAATACATTCTTCAGCATTGGAGGCTTTGTTGACGAATTTCAATATCGTAAGTTTCTTGCAATTTGGTGATCTCTTTCCATATTAGTAAAATTATGTAAATATGCAGCACTGGAATAGAAAGAACAGTTAAAGTAAAAATTATGATTATCGATAATTAATTAAACTGTGCTATCGATAGGTATATATACTATGTATTGTACGAGTAGGTACCACTTGGATTTTTAATAAAACATTATCGAAAATAAAAATATTTTATACTTGTGTGACGATGTGGAAAAAATTATCGGTTCTTCACATTTGTTTCTTCTCAGTACAAAGTTTTTTTGAATCGGTAACAGATTTATTTAACTTAACTTAACTTTGGATTTGAAACATTACTCGTTGCGGGGTTAAGAAAAAATACAAGAGAACGATATAATTTCTGGGGGGTTATTCACAAACGTCGGAAACTCAACTTTCCTTATCCGACAGGAAATTTTTCAATGGTTTTCTCTATACGAGATTCACAAATCCAAAATTGTGTTATATTTGTATTATACAAGGTGTATATGAAAACGGGACAGTTACTTTAATGGATGAAAGATCATAACTTTAGTATGTAGTTACAAAAAGAATTATCGAAAAAAACGTATCCGTTTAAGAGTTATGACCGTTTTAATTTTCAAGTGTTATCCCCACCATTTCTCGTAAAATTGGGTTGATCGTGTACGGTTACAGATTTTAAATCTTACGTTTTTTTTTATTTTGTAATAATTTCATCCGTTACTGAAATACAGCCTGAAAACCCCCATTGGGGTATACGCATTATTTTCGAAAATGATTTTCAGGCTGTATTTCAGTAACGGATGAAATTATTACAAAATAAAAAAAAACGTAAGATTTAAAATCTGTAACTGTACACGATCAACCCAATTTACGAGAAATGGTGGGGATAACACTTGAAAATTAAAACGGTCATAACTTAAACGGATACGTTTTTTTCGATAATTCTTTTTGTAACTACATACTAAAGTTATGCCCTTTCATCCATTAAAGTAACTGTCCCGTTTTCATATACACCCTGTATATACTATATATCATATTAAGTATAGTCGTATTTACAAATTCAAGCTGTCAGATTGAATTTATGCTTTCCATGATCGGCGTTTCCGCCACGGAAAGTGTCCGACGTTTGTGAATAACCCCCTGGACGGCTTTTGACGTTTATATATATTTGAAGTACATAAGTACCTACATATTATATTAGTATCGGTTTTGAGTATTGTGTATTTATTAATTTAAAATACACTTACCTAAATATACAATTGGATAAGATAAATGTGAAAACAATCTCCTAATATATTTGTAATTGTCAAAATGTTCAATATCTTTTATGTTATGAAAAGTCTTGTATAATTCATATCCCAATCCAAGGGAAAACATTATCGTTAGAACTACTGTTGCAATTAGGCTATAGTAATAGCATATTTTTAGAAAAAATACACGTTTCTGAAAGGAAAAAAAAAGTAAAATTACTGGACTCGACGAAGTCAAGGGTCCTTTGTCAGAATTTTGCGGTTACATGTATAAATTACATACAAATCTACATAACATAACATAACATAACTTCACGCTGTATCCCCAACGGGGTAGCCAGAGAGGACGGAGCGCCAGGAGTCGCGGTCCTTACACACCTCTTTCGCTTCCTCAAATCTCATCATTCTCCTCACACATTTTCGCCTAGGTATGCGAGTGCTTTTGACATTTCCGTCTGCTAACACTCTGGCTATTTGATCTTCATAAGTCAGCCTTGGTCTTCCTTGGCTTCTTTTACCACTCACTTTCGCTCTGTATATTTTCTTCGTCAGTCTTTCATCACTCATTCTTTCCATGTGCCCGAACCATCTAAGCATTCCTTTCTTCATTTTTACAATAACACTGTTGTGCAACCCTGTCATACTGCGTATCTCGTCATTGCTTATCCTGTCCGCAAGCGTGACACCGCACATATTTCTGAGAGACCGCATCTCCACAGCATTTATCATACTTTCACTCGATTTCGGGCATATCCAGGCCTCACTGCCGTACAACAAAGTTGGCACCAACACCGCATTGTGGATGGCCATTTTAGCAGTGTTAGATATATTCACACTACCCACTAATGCGGACAGAGCACCGTTCACTTTATTGCCAGCTGCTACCCGTCTCTCCACATCCAACTCACATCTTCCATCCCTCGAAAACGCACTCCCCAGGTACACAATTTCATTCACCTGTTCTAGACATTTTCCATTTACACTAATCACACATTTCGTTTGTACCGCTTCTCTTTCAAACACCAGAACCTTAGTTTTGTTCACATTCATTTTCAATCCTTTTACTTCACAATCTTCTTTCATACACGTGACTAGTGTCTGCAACTTTGCTTCTGATGGTGCTATTAGCACAGCATCGTCAGCGTACAATACAACATACAAATCTCTTCATTGTATATAAATTTGTGTACAATAAAATTTAAATGCATTGCTTATAAACTTACCAAATGAAGGCTTACAATAAAAAAGACACAAAAACCTATATCCACGAGTAGAAATAGCACATAAAAGGATATGGTGATTATAATTTGAGGAGTTGCATTGAAATACACCATCATCGAAATAATCCACACGTAGTACCCCGTAAGGACTATGCTCGCAATCTGAAAAATAAAAGTTTTCTAAACAATGATTTTTGGAAGTTTAATGAAACGCCTCAATCTCAAGCTGTATGTGAACACGCGATTGGTTCACGTGACAGATATAGGTAACATATTATTCTTAAAACTTAATTGACTGCGCGGAGGCGTCCGCTCGCTGTTCATCAGGGGCGTATTCACAAACGTAGGAAACTTTCCGTGGCGGAAAGGGCCGATCGTTGGAAATATCACTATATGTAATATAATATATATGATATAATATAAATATGTCGGTGGAAATAATAAAAGGCACTCATTTCAATATACTATGGCAAAGCGCGACTTTCGGTTTGGAAGGGATAACGCGCTAACGGAACGGGGCCAGCACTGAGAGTCTGAGACTGCGGCGGCCGGTGCGATAGCATTTCTCCGACGGATCGTTTGCCATTATTAAATTTCCAATTACCTACGTAGTAATTGTTACAAAGAGCTTTCTGTCGTTTGCACATTAACTTTGTCCTAACGTGGTATTTTATAGAGTAGTTCGCCTCTTGTAAGATTAGGTACCTATTTCACATGACTAAGTCGGAAGAGCACGAATTGTCCCGTGTCTTCCGTGTCTTTTCCGACAAATATAATTTTGATTTCGGATTTGTGAATCGCATATAGACAAAATCATCGTAAAGGTTCCTGTCGGATACGGAAAGTTGAGTTTCCAACGTTTGTGAATAATCTCGCAGGCGTCAACTTCCGGATAAACGAGTTGATACCGAGCGACGAGAAGGTGCGGGGTAGTAAATTAAGAGTTCGCCTATGCAGACTTTTGTGTGTGGTGACCTAGATCTCGATATCTAAGAAGACTGAGAGTTAGATATTTGGATACATACAATTTCAACTCTTTATCTTGAAATCTTTAAATGTGGAAACATGATTAGATAAAAAAATCTCGATGAAAAAAAAGATTAAACCTTGTTTTGCACAAAGGGCCAGTTGCAGTTTCGAAATTCTAGAGAATTTTAAAATGATTTTTACGAAAATGGATAGACAATTATAATATCTCAAACTCTAACAGTGGTTTCATTGATAATGTAGTTTTCAAATTAAAAGTATGTGCAAAAACAAATATTGAGATTTCTCCGTGCTAATATATGATCAAACCGCGAAAATCGCAAATGCGAAAATCAACTTTGTTGTTATCGCCATAAGGCGCAGGAGTAATGAACGAATTCGGCTGCACTGGGCTGCATAGACGGACTCTTTCTCATTTAAAATGAAGTTAACTTCTGCATAAATTAAGCCCTTAAAATAATTTTCAGGATTCGGGATTAGCTCTATCTGTACCTTCTAATGGACAATAAGTTAGTAAGATTATTGATTTCGTTTTACACCAGGCATGACTGACGTTAAATGAAGCTTATTATAGTATAGTTTAGAAAAGTTTGTCAAGCGCGTATCAACTCGTGCACAGAGAATTATGTACGTCTGTAAAATAGTTCTTAACTTGGTTTCAGAAAATCTGTAACAATTTTATGGTAGATACTTTTATTATGATAAATGCTTACAGATTTTGTTTTTTTTTCTTGTAAACTTTAGGAAAGGCTTTGTATTTTCCGAAGTTCTTAAAATTTTAGGTCGATCCGAAAATAAATAAAACGAAAGTGATTTCGAGTATCCAATTCTCGCAACTAATTCTTCCTTAAATATTTAAAAATTGTAAGTGCAATAACTAAAAGGGATATATATATATTGCAGCTATAGAATCAGTAATTTTCTTTACAAATCTCAATATTTAAAATTGACGGTTTTCTCTATAAATTTGCTACTTTTGATATAAATCACATCGTCTTTAAAATTAATGGGCTTTGCTATAAAAAAATTGTAAGCTACAAAATTAACAGTTTTCATAATAAAATTTTGGTTACAACTACAATCACTGAAACTTTAATGTAGTGTAATGGTGATAATGAATGCTTGGGAGGAAATCGTAAGGACAAACGCAGGCTAAGGTTTTGATTGTTTCACATTGAGGAAAATTTTGCAATTTTTTTGTAACTTTTCTATTATTTGAAATGATTGCTTATTTTTTTTATGGGCAATAATTATTTTATAGCGTCTTAAAATTTTTTAAAGCTAATATCGATTTAATGAAGAAGTAACTTTTTATTGCATGACATTATATTTTTTATTAGCAATTCATAGCAATTTTGTGTATATTTTCACCAATTTTGAAGTGCCGTTAAATGCATCCCTAACTAAAAATAAAATATAACACTAATTTTCAAAACGTGTCACATTTTAAAAATCGAATATCACAGGTACCGAAGAACCATTAAGTACCGAAGAACGGATGCATGCACGAATGAGCGATTGGGCTCCGTTTATCCTTTCAAGGTACAAAAAGATGCAAAAGATGGCGCTAGTAGCAAATTAATGTGAAACCTATAAGCAGTATTTTGTTAGCAAGTATAATAATAATAAATATGGTACTTACCAATTTTAAATATCCCCAAGTAAGTAGTCCGTATCGTAAAGGTACACAGAAACAACATTTGTTAAAATCAGGCGCTTCTATTACCATTGCGTTTAAATAAAATCTTTGCTTATTGATATTGTACTCAACTAATGATGGCTAAAATATGTAGACGACAACACTTTTCATTTTTAAATACACAACTAATTTTTTGTGACTAAAGTACTTGAATTCATTACTAGTGGAATGTATGTTTAGTTGTTAACACAGGGAAATACGCGTCACATTTTCGGGAACTAAATGACTGAAAATCTCACACACAAAAATAAAACAAAGATTCTTCACCTCTACGATCAGTTCTCGCTAACGCCTAAAGCAAATGAGTTTGTAAAACAAATCCTACAAAATTTCCTCTAGTCATTGATATACTTAAATTAAAATATAGACACGACACGAGCGTTTTGCACATGGATCTCACAAACGTATCATCAATTGAGCATTCAATGAACAACCGTCGCTTTTATCTCTTAGTTAGTATTACACGATGCTCATTTTACAAGCTTTTATTTAGTATCACCAGTCCCGGTGTCTGTCTGTCTGTGATCAAATTTTGCAAGTTAAATTTGACCCACTTCCCGGTTTCTAATTGAGCTAACATTTTGATATCGCTATAGTTGGAGAAGAAAGCTATATTAGTCGTATTCAATAAACAATCGTAATTTTAGGTATGGGATATATATATAAAAAATTTAGTAATTTTATCTACAAATCTCAATATTTAAAATTGACGGTTTAAATTTAAATTTCTCTATAAGTTTACTACTTTTGATATAAATCACATTTTCTCTAAAATTAATGGTCTTTGCTTTAAAAAAATGGTAAACTTCAAAATTAACAGTTTTCACAATAACATTTTGGTTACAACTTCAATGACTGAAATTTTAATGTGGTGTAATGGTGGTAATAAATGCTTGGACACATGCAGGCTATGGCTTAGATTGTTTCACATTGGGTAAAATTTTGTAATTTTTTTGTATCTTTATTTAAACACGACAATATAATATATTTATAACATTTTTCGAAGTCAAAGTCAAAGGCAATTAGTTGAAGTCGAGAAATTTAATCTCGTAAAATCCTGTTATCCTCCATTTCTTTTCATCTTCTGCTGTTGGTATATCTATATATAGCAATTTTATATAAGCTACATAGTAGGTGTATTTTCGAGTTATTTCCAGGAGCAGTATTGAAATAAGAGTCCGCACTCTAAGGAGGTAGTTCAAGTCGAGAAAGTTAATCTTGAACCATCTTGTTTTTACTTACGGTTTATATCCATTATAACAATAAATGAACGGGTTCTTACCGCGATTTTGCGAAACTGGCGAAACTGCGGGTGGATATTCGAGGGCCACAATATCCACCCGCTGTTTCGCCAGTTAACCCGCGAACATGGTGCTATCAAAATATCGGGAAACTCAAAAATGTTTAATATCGTGGTAAGAACCCGTTACTTTATTGTTATAATTGAAACATCTCTATATCCTTCCATCACTTTTCATCTTTTGCTGTTGGTATATTGTACCATTTTTTCTATTCTACCTTTTTTATGAGCACAGAGCCTAAGACTGAAAAATTAAATGTAGAACTGGCAAGTTAAAAATTTGAATTTTTTTTTTGGAAGAATGGAAAAGAATTTTCGGAAAAACAAAATAGAGGAGACAATGATGTGATGGCGTGAGGACAAGTTGATTTTGGAGGTATAACAATTAAAAAAATTTGGAGAATATGAAAATAAATACCAGTCTAGTCCAAGCAGGGACTATGTAGGAAGTTTAGAAGCAATAATATCCGATATATTTATCAATTAAGCAAAGCTCATCGGCTTAAATGGAGGTGGGAATAAACAGTGGATATTTTTATGACTAAAAAAAAGGTATTTATTGAATATTTGTTTTGCTACCTCGCCTGGACACGTCTGACGGTCCAATTCGGAGGATATATACGAAACAAGTAAAGGACTACGAAAAGCTTGTATAAATGTGAAAATATAATTCGCGAGTGGAATTCATGTGTATAGGACAATCATCAACAAAAACATCGTCTTTTCTAATTACATGTTAATTATAATTTCAGTTAATTTAAAAGGTAATTTATACTTTTTTTCAACACTACACCATCTTCCCCTTTTTACACATTTTTATTCATTTGTAAAATTATTATTATTTGTATTGTTTTTATATATGTATTGCCTTTATTTACATTAACAAAAAGTACATACATATGTTAATATTTACAAACTTAAAACTACACATTATCTTAAATAATAAACTTCCTCAAAGTTGCCGCTTAGAAAGCTGTCATTGCTCAAGGTACCCAGCAGACTGGCAGCATTGACTCTTTGAATAGCCAAACTGATTCGTTGGCGGAAGAATCTGCCAGCCCGGCGGTCTCCCGAAGTCTCGACCAGTCTCTTACAAATATCAGAAACCAGTCGATGGGCTTCGGGGCCCCAGGGACTCAAAGTTTCGACTGCAAAGGGCGTAAATATGAAACTCTCAGAGAGAGTCGCATACTTACGCCGCTTCAAGTTCTCGGCAGTACTGGCCGCGGCACCCGCTGACTTGGAAGTCGCCGGCACATGGGAAACAGCAAGTGTATCGACACAAGTGGCATCCCACACCAGTGATCTTCCAAGTTTCCAAGGAATGAGCGTCAAACCATCCGGTCTCCTGCCGTCGCCGCGCGCAATACCTACAGGCTCTAAGACTGCAGGAACGCCAGCGGCGACAAGAGCCCGCCGAATGACGTCATTCAAGGCAGCATGTCGTGACATGCGGCCCGCACTACGTAAACAGGATAAACCGTGGTGACCTAGTACATTGACGAAATCACCACAGCGGCAACGGTCAAGAAGGTTAGACCTGGCCCCCAGACGAAGGGATACTATGAGAGAAGGCGTGGTATTGTCGATTAAGGTTCCTAAGTTTTTTGAAGGTATTACCTTCAACCAGTGTCCTGACTCCTTCTCAGAAACAGCTAGGAGGCGAGACCGATCTTTTTCGGTACTGCAAGAATCTAAAAGTTGTAAATGAACATTTTTGCATAGAGGCTCATCCCAGTGTTTCTGAGAAAAGGTCGAGGTAGGCAGGTTAGGACTCGGACAAACACTTAACCAAGCATTTCGAGCATCAGTCAAGCACGGCACCTCAACCGATCCTAAGTAAGGGCGAATAACAGATAGGAAAAGGTTTTCCGTGCTGTAGGCTGACGAAAGAAAAGCAGGCAGTGACACACTCGAGATTTTGCGTATGCCCAGGCCTCCATAACAGATAGGAAGCGAGTCTTGA